>OZ007595.1:45983914-48750394 GCA_963931845.1 Maratus michaelseni | reverse complement strand
ATTTAAAAATCGGAAAAATCGAAAAACATCGCAAATTTGAAAAGAATTCAATTTTGTAGAGCTAGAAACTTGAAATTTGGAATATAGGTAGTACTTAGAATAAAAAAGAATAAAAAATCCAGAAAATTCGAAAATTTGAAAAAATTGAAAAAAAAAGTTGAAAAAAGATTGATTTGTTGGAATTTTCCTTAATTTTTAATTTTGTATCTGTAGGCACGGCAGTGCCTCCGATAAGTCAAGGGAGCACAATCGTAAGCATACTTTTCTGGAAGCAACTCAGGGCACTTTTGATCTCCCCATATCTTTGAGCTGGTGTATCCCAAAAACCTGAAACTTCATTTATATATAGAGCATGTGGCAAATAAAACCAAAATTTAAAATTTCACATTTCTGTCTTTTCTACTGCAAACGATATATGAACTGAAAGTTTCGATTTTTTGTCACTCACTCACTCATGCGTGATCAAAAAGATTAGGTGGATCCCGTAGGCCTAGAAATTTGAAATTTGGAATAAAGGTAGGGTTTAGGATACAAAGAAAGGAAAAATTATAAAATCCAGAAAATTCGAAAAAAATCACTCGAAAATTCAACAAATCCAACAAAATTGAAAATTGAAAATAATACGATCTTGTAGTCTTAGAAACTTAAAATTTGGTGTAAAAAAGGTAGTGTTTAGAATGAAGGAAGTGTTCAGAAAAAAAAAAAATCAATAACACAATAAAAATCGAAAATAAAATAAAAAAATCGAAAAAAATCAAAAATTTGCAAATAATCCGATTTTGTTGCGCTAGAAACTTGGAATTCGGAATAAAGGTAGTATATTTAGGATACAAAATAAGAAAAAAATTAAAAATCCAGAAAATTTGAAAAAGTCTGAAAAATTGAAAATAATTTGATCTTTTAAGTCTTAGAAACTTAAAATTCGGCGTAAAGATAGTGTTTAGGATTCGGAATAAGGTAAAATGAAAAACACAATAAAATTCGAAAATAAAATCGGAAAAATAAGGAAAATTTGAAAATAATTCGATTTTATAGCGCTAGAAACTTGAAATTTGGAATAAAGGTATATTTAGGATGCTATTTAAGAAAAAATTTAAAAATACGAAAAATTCAAAAAAAAAAAAATCCGCAAAATTCGAAAAAAAAAATGAGATATTGAAAATAATTTGATCTCGTAGTCTTAAAAACAGAAAATTTGGGTAAAGGGATTCAGAAAAAGAAAAGAAAAAGAAAAACACAACAAAAAGCGAAAATAAAATCATAAAATCGAAAAAATCGAAAAAAAAACGAAAATTTGAAAATAATTCGATTTTTTTAGAGCTAAAAACTTGAAATTTGGAATAAAAGTAGTATTTAGGATACAAATAAATAAATAAATAAATAAATAAATAAAAATAAAAATCTGGAAAATTTGAAAATTTGAAAAAAATTTGATCTTGTAGCTTTAGAAACTAAAAATTCAGCGTAAAGGTAGTGTTATGCAGAAAAAGAAAAAAAAATAAAGCACAATAAATTCGAAAATAAAATTAAAAAATCGAAAAAAATCGAAAATTTGAAAATAATTCGATTTTGTAGCGCTAGAAACTTGAAATATGGAATAAAGGTAATATTTAAAATACAAAAAAAAATTAAAAAATCTCGAAAATTCGAAAAAAAATTCGAAAAATTGAAAAAAATTTGATCTTGTAGCTTTAGAAACTGAAAATTCAGCGTAAAGGTACTATAGTCATTTAGGATACAGAAAAAGGAAAAATTAAAACACAATAAATTCGAAAATAAAATGAAAAAGATCGAGAATTTGAAAATGATTCGATTTTGTAGCGCTAGAAACTTGAAAATTGTAATAAAGGTAGTATTTAGGATACAAAATAAGAAAAAATGAAAAAATCCGGAAAAATAGAAAAAAAATTCGAAAAAAATCAAAAATTGAAAATTATTCGATCTTGTAGTGTCTTAGACTTAAAATGTTTGTAAAATTCGAAAATCAAATCGAAAAATCGAAATATCTGTAAACAATCTAAAATTCGAAAACAATTCGATTTTGTAGTTCTAGAAACATGAGTTTTAAGATGATTGTCCTATTAGCTAGTGCACCGTCCCTAATTGTTTTATGGTTTTTTTCCCCCGGATTATGCTTTTTTTTCTTTTTGTTTACGAAATTCGGTGTAGAAAAGTTCCGCTATAGACCGGCTACGTTATGGGTGGTTTCTTTATAGACATGTTTGTTTTCTTCCACAGGTTACACTCTATTTAATTTCATATAAAATATGGATTGTTAAATGATGTTAGCACCAAAAAAATCTTCACATTTCCCTCTCTCCTCTCTCCTCCTGACATTACTGGCTGGTTATGGCTTAATAGTCCTTTCTAAATAAAATCAAGGTGACTCTAAGATTATATTGATTTATCTTTAAATTGAACCTAAATGATCCTAAGAAGATGGATCAAAGAATTATTATATTGGCATGACAATCAGGAAACTTAGAAGTAAAATCGAAAAATCAATAAATTTATAAAAAGTCGAAGGTTTGGAAATAATTTGATTTTGTAGTCCTACCAGCTTGACATTTGGCAGAAAGGTAGGGTTTAGGATACAAAGTAAGGAAAAATTTAAAAATCCGGAAAAAAAATCGAATATAGTTTGATTTATTGAAAATTTCCGGAAATTTTAATTTTAGCTTTCTTTTTATCCTAAACAGTACTTTTGTGCTAAATATCAAGTATCTAGGCTGCGAGTAATATCTCAGATGGATAGCACCTTTCCTGGAAGCAATTGAGAGTACTTTTGACTCCCTCCTCCCATAAAGTAGTGCTTGCCTAGTTACCTGAAATTTCTTTAAGGTAACTTTTTCGAAAATCACTGGATGATCTCCAAAAAGAGCCCAAAATGAAGAAAAGGAGGATTATTTACAAAAAGAAGTGAGATCTCATCAAAAATTCACCTGTAAAAAATGCAGCCAAGTCTCGTAACTCATTTACCGTAAAAAGTACTGAGATCGTATAAAGCCAAGTTTAACTATCTTATTAACTCTGAAAATTTCATTCACAAATCACTCCTAGTCTCTACATCTTAAGTTAATTATTATTTTGTGACTTGGAAATTACGTATCACGAGAATGTGATGTATATAGTTAGTTATATTATAGTTAGTCTTTACCAAATAATACTATAACATATTAAGGTGTAATAACTTCCCTGTGCGTATATAATTTGCCTTAATTAAATTATCCCATTCCATCCCATAACACAGTAAGGTTTAATAACTTCCCTATGCTGCGTAATTGCCAAGTTACAAAATAATAATTAACTAAAGATGTAGAGACTGGGAGTGATTTGTGAATGAAATTTTCAGAGTTAATAAGATAGTTAAACCTGGCTTTATACGATCTCAGTACTTTTTACGGTAAATGAGTTAGAAGTCTTGACTGCATTTTTTACAGGTGACTTTTTGATGAGATATGAATTACCACTTACGACTCAGCGTACAATCAACAGAGTGAAAAAATGTCGACAACGGGGATCGAATCCAGAACCTTTGGCATTACGCACCAATGATCTACTGTTTGGAGCTATCCGTACGACATTCAGTCTAGCATTTTCTCACTCTTATGCATTGGCACGGCCGCGGTTTTGAATCACAAGATAGAGAGAACACACATCTTCAGTGGCATGTATATGAGATGAATTAAATCCAGCATCGATGAATATATAGGGTAAATGTACCAATAGTCGGCCACCCCCCAATAGTCGGCCACATTGAGATAAAATGCCTTACGCATAGCTTATTTTTGGTTCTAAATGAAATATTACAATTTGGTTATATGCAACCATCTTTCATAAGTCATAAACCATCACCAAAGAATTACGGGTACTTTTATTGAATTTGTAATCAGCCATTTTTTTCAAGATAGAGGTCAAAACGCCATTTTCCCTATTTTTTTGTTAACAGATGGCAATTATTTTAAAAGGCAAGTATTAATTATTTTTTTATTTTTTTTCTAAAATTATAAGGCTAGAATATTAGCAGGGTAATTAAACTAATGTTTTTGATTATAAAAAGTAAATAAATTTGTTGCTTTTAATTAATTTTAATGTGGCCGACCATTGGGTATTAATTTTACTTACATGTCCAAAAGTCGGCCACCAGGAGCTGAATAATGAATACATAACTTATTGTACTTTTTTGAGTTTATTGAAGTGAAAACTTCTTTAGGCGCGTTGGGCATTTTTTGAGATGGGAAAAAACCATTGAACTCGCGACACTGTTACTGTAACCGACATCTCTGTATATAAGTATGTGCATGTATTGTTAGGTATGATCTAGGGCGGGACGGGCGCGGCGCAAGCTTGCCTGTGCGCTATTGCACCGCGGTATAGTAAGCGTTATAGTAAGCGCAGAAAAATGTAAGTGGTATAGTAAGCACAGAAAAATGTAAGCGGTATAGTAAGCTGTATAGTAAGCGGTATAGAAGCGGTATGGTAAGCGCAGAAAAATGTGAACGGTATAGTAACACAGAAAAAATGTAAGCGGTATAGTAAACGCATAAAAATGCAAGTGGTATAGGAAGCGGTATAGTAAACGCAGAAAAATGTAAGCGGTATAGTAACGCAGAAAAATGTAAGCGGCATAGTAAGCGGTATAGTAAGCTGTATAGTAAGCTGTATAGTAAGCGGTATAGTAAACGAAGAAAAATGTAAATGGTATAGTACGCGGTATAGTAACGCAGAAAAATGTAAGCGGTAGAATAAGCGCAGAAAAATGTTAGCGGTATAGTACGCGGTATAGTAACGCAGAAAAAATGTAAACGGTATAGTAAGCGGTATAGTAACGCAGAAAAACGTAAGCAGTATAGTAGGCGTTATAGTAAGCGGTATAGTAAGCTGCATAGTAAATGGTGTAGAAGCGGTATAGTAAGCGCAGAAAAATGTAAGCGGTATAGTAAAACAGAAAAAATGTAAGCGGTATAGTAAACGCAGAAAAATGTAAGTGGTATAGTAAGCGGTATAGTAAGAGCAGAAAAATGTAAGCGGCATAGTAAGCGGTATAGTAAGCTGTATAGTAAGCAGTATAGTAACACAGAAAAAATGTAAGTGGTATAGTAAGCGGTATAGTAAACTCAGAAAAATGTAAGTGGTATAGTAAGCGGTATAGTAAACGTAGAAAAATGTAAGAGGTATAGTAAGGTATAGGAAGCGCAGAAAAATGTAAGCAGTATAGTAAGCGGTATAGTAAGTGCAGAAAAATGTAAGCGGTATAGTAAGCGTTATAGTAAGCGGTATAGTAAGCTGTATAGTAAGTGGTATAGAAGCGGTATAGTAAGCGGTATAGTAACACAGAAAAATGTCAGCGGTATAGTAACACAGAAAAAATGTAAGCGGTATAGTAAACGCAGAAAAATGTTAGCGGTATAGTAAGAGCAGAAAAATGTAAGCGGTATAGTAACGCAGAAAAATGTAAGCGGCATAGTAAGCGGTATAGTAAGCTGTATAGTAAGCGGTATAGTAACGCAGAAAAAATGTAAGCGGTATAGTAACGCAGAAAAATGTAAGCGGTATAATAAAGCAGAAAAATGTGAGCGGTGTAGTGCGACTGAAGTCTGGTTCCCGAAATTTTTGTATGTAAAATAATATGCATGATTTTTCATGTACAATAGCGCATTAAATGAAAATTGTAATATAATTTTTCTAGTAGTAGTTTATAATAATGAATAAAAAAGCACTTGATTTAAAAGTATTTCCTGCACAATAAAACATTTCCTGACGATTCAAAAAATACACACGTAATTGTTCAAGTTTTCACTTCTGTCGGTACTCCTGGAGTGCCACTTTTTTTTTATTGTTTGGTAGATATAACGTTATCGCTACATCTAAAATAATATTATATATAAAAAATATTTTTTTACGTGCTTGTTTGTTTGTTTGTACGGGAAACTACTAGAACTACCGAAAGAATTTCAAAAGTAAAGGTGGCAGTCTCTGTTCCGACATCATAGACTATATTTTACGTCAGGGCCACTTTTCGCAAGTAGATGGATGAGCAAAAAACATTCCAAACGTGCCCTTTTTGCCCTCTTGAAAATTGGCATGGTTGTTGTTTTCTAAAAAAATCCGAAATTTAAAAGTGTGAAATGAGTGGAAAAAGTTCTAAATTACAATTCATGTAGAATTGTTAGGAATATAAACTTGAAATTTAACATGTCTGTTACTTTTAAGAGGTAAATTCTGGATCAAGGCAATTAAAAAAAGGGGGAATTTTAGAAAATGAAAAAAAGCAGTGAATATTCTAAAAACATTCTAAATTACGATTTATATGGAATTACTGGGGAGAGAAATTTAAAATTTCCTAATTCTGTCATTTTTAATATGTAAACGCTGGTACAAAATAGTTTCTTAAAAAAACGGACCGCCCCTCCCTACGCTTTTCCACTGCGGGGTTCAAAATAAACTCGTATACTAATAACTACATGCTAAATATATTTCATGTTCAAAATGCTTAAAAGTGTTAAAACAACTAGATCAGAATGCCGTGATGCGGCAGTTGGGACCGCCCCTTCGCTGGTGCATAAATGTATGCATATTTGCTTTTCAACTATGTTGAAAAATGTTAAAAGCAACTCTTTTAGATGCGGCAGTTGGTACCCCCATTATTTGCTTTTCAATTCTGTTGAAAAATGTTAAAACAACTAGATTGGAATGCGTCAGTTGGGACTGCCCCTCCCTACGCTTTTCCACTGCGGGGTTCAAAATGAACTCGTATACTAATAAGCTACATACTAAATATATTTCATGTTCAAAATGCTTAAAAGTGTTAAAACAACTAGATCAGAATGCCGTGATGCGGCAGTTGGGACCGCCCCTTCGCTGGTGCATAAATGTATGCATATTTGCTTTTCAACTATGTTGAAAAATGTTAAAAGCAACTCGATTAGATGCGGCAGTTGGTACCCCCATTATTTGCTTTTCAATTCTGTTGAAAAGTATTAAAACAACTAGCTTGGAATTCGGGAGTTGGGACCGCCCCTCACTACGCTTTTCCACTGCGGGGTTCAAAATGAACACGTATACTAATAAGCTACATACTAAATATATTTCATGCTCAAAATGCTTGAAAGTGTTAAAACAACTAGATCGGAATGCCGTGATGCGGCAGTTGGGATCGCCCCTTCGCTGATGCACGAATGTATGCATATTTGCTTTTCAACTATGTTGAAAAGTGTTAAAAGCAATTCGATTAGATGCGGCAGTTGGTACCCCCATTATTTGCTTTTCAATTCTGTTGAAAAGTGTTAAAACAACTAGATTGGATTGCGGCAATTGGGACTGCCCCTCCCTTCGCTTTTCCACTGCGGGATTCAAAATGCATAATTCGATTCAAAACCCACTTTAATCTAACTTCAATTTGAGCGCGACCAGAAAGGGTACCAGCGTTTATTTATTTTTATTTATTTATTTTGCAGTCGACTGTAGCATACAAAATTTAGTCAAAATCGCTTAAACCGTTTTTAAATGCAGTTTGTTTGACCCATAGTGACCGCCAAATGACCCACTAATCGAATTTTCTCGAACATGTGACCCAGCCCAATGGTCTTTTCGTACCCCAAAACGGTAGGATACAAAATTTAGTCAAAATCGTTCGAGCCGTTTTTTAGATAAAATTTATTTAACCCATAGTGACCCCCATATCATATGACCCACTAATGAAATTTTCTCGAACATGCGACCCAGTCCAATGGTCTTATTGTATCCCAAAAATGTAGGATACAAAACTTAGTCAAAATCGTTAAAGCCATTTAGAAGATAAAATAAAATTAGTTTTACCCGCAGTGACCCTAAATGACACACTAATTTAATTTTCTCGAACATGTGAGATAGCTCAAGCATCTTCTTATAACCGAAAATGGTAGAATGCAAAATTCAGTCAAATTTGTTAGCGTCTTTTTCCAGGTAAAACTAGTTGGATGTGTCAATCCCAAAACTTTCTTCTATCTCACACAGGTTTCGCATACACTAAAATGAATCAGCACCAATTTATATCAAGGTCTAACTGAAGCTCAAGTTTTATTAAATTCCGTGCATTAGTTCTTAATATATGACTATCGCTAAAATCGTGTAAATCCTGCAAAATGCTCCATAGCAGCGCCACCTGCTGGGCGATTTTTACCAAAAACTAATCAGCACCAATTTACATCAGAGACTAACTGAATATAAGGTTTTACTAAATTCCGAGTATTATTTCGTGAGATAGAGCTATTGCGGAAATCGCGAAAAATGCTGCATAACAGCGCCACCTGTTCGGCGATTTTTACCAAAAACTAATCAGCACCAACTTATATCACGGACTAACTGAATATAAAGTTTTATTAAATTCCGAGGATTAGATCTTGAGATAGAGCTATTGCGGAAATCGCGAAAAATGCCGCATTGCAGCGCCACCTGCTGGGCGATTTTTACCAAAAACTAATCAGCACCCATTTACATCAGAGACTAACTGAATATAAGGTTTTACTAAATTCCGAGTATTAGTTCGTGAGATAGAGCTATTGCGGAAATCGCGAAAAATGCTGCATAACAGCGCCACCTGTTGGGCGATTTTTACCAAAAACTAATCAGCACCAACTTATATCACGGACTAACTGAATATAAAGTTTTATTAAATTCCGAGGATTAGATCTTGAGATAGAGCTATTGCGGAAATTGCGAAAAATGCTGCATAGCAGCGCCACCTGCCGGGCGATTTTAAAAAAAAAACTAATCAGCACCAATTTATATCAGGGACTAACTGAATATAAAGTTTTATTAAATTCCGACGATTAGAGCTTGAGATAGAGCTATTGCGGAAATCGCGAAAAATGCCGCATTGCAGCGCCACCTGCTGGGCGATTTTTACCAAAAACTAATCAGCACCCATTTACATCAGAGACTAACTAAATATAAGGTTTTACTAAATTCCGAGGATTAGTTCGTGAGATAGAGCTATTGCGGAAATCGCGAAAAATGCTGCATAACAGCGCCACCTGTTGGGCGATTTTTACCAAAAACTAATCAGCACCAACTTATATCTCGGACTAACTGAATATAAAGTTTTATTAAATTCCGAGGATTAGTTCTTGAGATAGAGCTTATGCGGAAATCGCGAAAAATGCTGCATAGCAGCGCCACCTGCCGGGCGATATTTACCAAAAACTAATCAGCACCCATTTATATCAGGGACTAACTGAATCTAATGTTTTATTAAATTCCGAGCATTAGTTCTTAAGATAGAGCTATTGCGGAAATCGTGAAAAATGTTGCATAGCAGCGCCACCTGCCGGGCGATATTTACCAAAAACTAATCAGGACCCATTTATATCAGGGACTAACTGAATCTAATGTTTTTTTTAAATTCCGAGCATTAGTTCTTTAGATAGAGCTATTGCGGAAATCGTGAAAAATGCTGCATAGCAGCGCCACCTACCGGGCGATTTTTACCAAAAACTAATCAGCACCAATTTATATCAAGACTAACTGAATCTAAAGTTTTAATAAATTCGAGTATTAGTTCTTGAGATAGAGCGCCCACAAAATTTTTGTCACATACAGACAGACAGACAGACAGAGTCACAGACAGACATTTTCTAAAAACAGTCAAATCGTGTTCAGGACCTTCTAAGACGTATAAATCCGTCGAAAACCAGAAGTCGAAAATTTTCATGAATCCAATACTTTCTTCTTGTAAAGATAGAAGAAAGTGACAAAATTCTGAAGTGGCCGACTATTGGTGCAGTGATGGCCGAACATTAGCGTTAAAGTGGCCGACTATTGGAGAACTTGCCCTTTTTGAACTTAACTTTGTCTAAAAAAAAACTATTACCGTGTTTTTTAAAAATAATTGCTGAAACATAATAAGAAACGTATATTTTAACATATATTACTGTTAAAAATGTTGTGTCGTTTTTTAAAAATTCTACGTTATGATTTATATACAAAAAAACAGTTAAGTGGCCGACTATTGGTACATTTACCCTATATTCCAATTAAATTAACCAACAGAGCTGAAATTACGCTAGAGATTACTTATATAACCAGGGCAAAATTTTGCAAATACATATAATGAATGAAATATAAATATGCAGATTGGAGTGACGATGGCACGCTACGGGTGTTGGTACTGCAGAATATTAGGGCTCCGGTACTTTTTTTGTTAGAAATTAAGCCCTTTATATAACAAAAAATATTATATTGGCACAGCTACGACTTCGCAGCACAAGATGGAAAATCAACCATGAGCACACCTTTGCATATCCTTAGTTATATAAGTAATCTCTAGCGTAATTTCAGCTCTGTTGGTTAATTTAATTGGAATATATATATTCATCGATGCTGAGTTTAATTCGTCTCATACATGACACAGAAGATGTGTGTTCTCTCTATCATGTGATTCAAAACCGCAGCCGTGCCAATGCATAAGAGTGAGAAAATGCTAGACTGAATGTCGTACGGATAGCTCCAAACAGTAGAGCATTGGTGCGTAATGCCAAAGGTTCTGGATTCTATCCCCGTTGTCGACATTTTTTCACTCTGTTGATTGTACGCTGAGTCGTAAGTGGTAATTCATATATTTTGTTACATAAGTAATATGCAGCGTAATTTCAGCTCTGCTGGAAAATTTCCTTAGCAATACCGTACTGTTAGTGCATCATCGTGAATTTTGTCTCGTAAAGTGCTGTTTTTGTTACGGACCATTCAGTTGTTTTAAAACATCTTGTATAAAGCACATCAACGCAAATTTTCTTTTATGAGGTTTACCACGCCTTTACTTTCATTAAACAAATCACGCCTAACATTTCCATTACTTTTGACGTTAACAAAATTAAATTTGCGTTTCCCCACTTTGATGTTCAAAGATTCAATGAAGATTGAATAAAGAGCCGCAATGATAATAGAAAATTCAATTTACTTTTTACAGAATAAAATTCAAAAGTCTGACATTTACATAAAATGTTAAAAGACGAAATGAAGCATAAGAGGAAATTACAATACTTAATGAACTGCTAAATTAAGCAGACATGCTATTATTTTGCTTGAGGAGCAAACGCTTACTACTCCCATTAACTGTAATAATCGTGGATAAAGATAAAGGGTTATATATCAACATGTACTGTTAAATAATTACGTATGTAGACAGGTGATTTTATTTGAAATTTCTGTTTTTTAACAGAAATTTTTTATTTTGAGTGGAAATTGTACATTTTCCAAGAATTAACGGAATTTCATCCATTCTCGTTATGTGTCAACAAGAATGAAAAATCATGAACCACGGCATAGATTATGAAACACTTTCCAACACTATCGGGATAGTGTTAAGGAATGTCATTTTTGTTCATACAATGAAATAATACATCTAAATAAACATTAAAAAAAATAACCCCAACGAAGTAAAAATTCATTTGAATTCAGAAATTGTTGCCCATATTTGGTAATGTGTGTGAATTCGTGCAACCCTGTATATCAATTACACACCTCATAATACTCTAAAAATAAGCATTAAGCTGTATATTTTAAATGCATATCATATATTCTAATACGAGCAAATATATACGATAAATATAATACGAGCCAATATATATATATATATATATATATATATATATATAAATGATATATATATACAGGGGGATTATAAAAAAACTATCCCGACTTTTCAAGGATATAACATATGATTATACGTTGCTCAGTTATAGAATTATAGGGAAAAGTTCTATAATCAGGGGAGCCCAATTATGAAAAATTAGCCTTTTTAAAAAGTTCTACTGGGCGGATTTTGATGAGACTTACATTGGTAGTGGTAATTTTTCAGTGAGGGTTTTAGTATATTGCGTACCATTTTATATCAAACCCCACTGTAAATTATGAACTAAAAAAAATGAATCTAAACATCCCAAATGTTGACTGATACATTGGAAAATATAATAGCGCAATGACGTTTTCAACAATCTGGAATGACATTCCAGGTAAAGGTCCATATTGCTTTAAAACAAGGTAAATTCACCTATATATTTCGTTTGATTCAAGGTTCGTTTAGAGAAACCGACCAGCGCAGCGGGTGAAGCCTGCTAGTTATTTATAAAAATGGTTACAGACTCAGCAACCAGTAAACATGATTTTAGTCAACAATAATTTTGAAATAGCGTTCCGGTTCGAGGATTTTTTTAATTTCGAGCTCTGATTACTTCTGAATGAAATCATCTAATGTATCAAAAGGCAAATGTACAATTCGAATCATTAGATCTTTTAGATGGGAAGATTAAACTACGTGGATTTGATTTTACTTAGACAGATTAAATTGCGGATGAATCTGTACTTGAACAGTGCACGTTATTCTAGCACCATGCATTACCAAATTATTAAAAAAAAATTGATTCTATTTGTCTTTAAACAGCAACTCTAGCTGTTCTTCTTCTGGTAATTAATGTGAAACTTTCAATTGGAAGAAGAAATAAAGAGAAAAATCGTAATAAATTAAAGATCCATGATAGACTGCTAAATTAAGTACTGTAACAGATGCAATAGTTAAACTTTAACTCAATAGGTGGAATCACTACACGGGCTAAAAACTCATTCTTCCTGTGTATGTGCGCGGATAGTTTTTCACGACATCATTTGCAATGTTGTGGGCGATAAGTTTTTGAGATGTGATGATTGAAGAAATATGACTGCCAAAAATGGCGTATTTTTAATCTCGTGCGCAAAAACAACTAATCATGAAGAAGACGATTTCTTCTACTCTTAACAATGTTGTAATTGACAATTCATAGTGCAACATGTACATAGGTTTGTGTTGGGTCATCCATGCTGTAACCACGAAGCTAAGATTAAATTTCTTTCCAATAAGAATACCCGAGTGCTTTCTGAGATGTCAAAAGTGTGTTCTCATTTTATTTAAACAGTGGAAGCTAAGGAAAAAAAACTTCGAGGTAGAGTCAAAAAGTTCCGGGAATAGGTCAATTACAAATTATTAAAAAATAGAACAATAATTTTACCTTATTGGCCTTCAAAGTACTTTCCTCCTGCATCCACACACTTCTTCCAGCGTTCGTATAACTATTCAAAACACTCCTTGAATCCATTTTTGAGACGTCCTTCAGTAACTTTGCCGCATTTTCGATCATCTCATGTGAATCCATAAAACTGTGTCCCTTCAATTTCATTTTCAGCTGTGGAAACAGGTAAAAATCCGCTGGTACTAGGTCGGGAGAATAAGGAGGATGTTTCAGAGTGGTAACACTGTGTCTGGCAAGGTAATTTTTCACAATCAGAGCGCGATGTGGTGGAGCATTGTCGTGCAAAAGAAACCAATCATTTGTTGCCCATTTTTCAGGTCGTTTTTGTCTGATTGCATCTCGTAATCTTTAAGATTCTCCAGGTAAAGTACTTTATTGACAGTTTGGCCTTCAGGAATAAATTCGTAGTGAATGACGTCCTCGTAATCGAAAAACACTTCCAACATCACTTTCCCTCGGCTTTTGTCCAAGCAAATTTTTCCCTTCCTTGGTGATGTTTTTGCTGACAGTAGTAGAAGAATAAGAGTTAGACTCCAGCAGGCTAAGCGCTAAGCGGTGGAGGTGGGTACCGGAAGTGAGCCTGGCAGTGGAAGCGGAAGTGATGGAAGATAAGACAGGAAGGGATGGAAGATAAGACAGGAAGTGAACCGGAAGTGTTGGAAGATAAGAGAGGAAGTGAAGTAGGGGAGGGCTTAATTTTTTTAACCGATAAGGGAGAGAGGGGAGGGCTTATTTTTAGGGGGGCTTAATTTTTTTGTAGGAAAATAAAGGGTTTTAATCAGATTCTTTCTTGTCAGGGAATTTTTTTTTTTAAATTGGGAGGGCCCACCATAACCACCCGCTATGAAAACGCCACATTTTTTTTTTTTTTTTTTTTTTTACCTATTCTTTTACACTAGTCATCTGCGTGAGACCTGTAACGAAATAAAAGGGTTTAATTATTATTATGCTTCAGCAAAGTCGAGTGGAGTTGAGGGGTAGGAAGCCTGCTTTAAAAATAATAATGTTAACAGAATGTACAATATTTTTTTTTATTTTTATTGTGGACCCACCATAACCACCCGCTATGAAATCAATTCATAACGCCACAATTTTTTTTTTTTTTAAATCTGTCAATCCTGCTTCATCAGTCATCTGCGAGAGACCTGTAACGAAATAAAAGGGTTTAATTATTATTATTATTATGTTTAAGCGAGAGTTGTGTCATACAAGAAATCAGATGTGTGACGTCTGCTAAAGTTGTAGAGTGTCTATGAGGAAATCCAGCTTCACGGAACCTAGAAAAAAAAAAAAAAAAAAAACAAGCCTTGCTTGATGTATGTGATAGCTAAAGGCCCCCCCCAACCTATACAAAATTTTAATTAATTTTATATAGGTTGTATTATCTGACTAAGCAGGGGTCGCATGGCCGCCACACCACTCATTGTTGCCTTCGATTCGCATACAACAAACAATACTTTTTGTATTTCGCGCTCGTCGATCTAAATGTTCAGAGTTTAACATGAAATTTACTTATAATTCACCTGTAGAAGAATTTTTTCCCTTCTTTAAACATTAACTTAAATGTGAATGAGATTAAAATAGATGTGAGGGCTAAATTTTTAGTAACAGAATGTCAACAGTGCTAGTGGAGTTGAGGGGTAGGAACCCTGCTATAAAAATAATACCTGTAAAAGAAATATTTATGTGCTACCTTTCGCGCTCGTCGACCTAACTGTTCAGAGTTTAACATGAGATTTACTTATAATTCACCTGTAAAAGAATTTTTTTTTTTCATTCTTTAAACATTAACTTAAATGTGAATGAGATTAAAATAGATGTAATGGCTAAATTTTTAAGGATTTAAAATGAAAATTGTGATAGCCATGTAAATGAAAGTAATGCGATTACTTTGCTTCATAAAAACCTAACACGAAAAAAGCTGGTAGACGTTTACCTTTCGCACTCGTCGACCTAACCGTTCGGAATTTTGTTTAAACTTCTCTCGAGTTCGTCGACATAACCGTTCAGAGTTTTCGTCGAAATCCGTATATAGATTAACTTACAATAGCTAACTTTTTTAAGGGAAGTTTAAATAACATATTTCCCAAAGTGTCTTACAAACATTTAAGAATTTATACACACATAAGCACCTCGCCTATAGGTGCAAGGTTCTGACTTTAAAGCTACTAGATGTTGAAATTTAAACTTCTTGCGCTCGGTGACCTAACCATTCAGAGTTTTTTTTTTCAAACATTGTGTCAATACGTGTTAGGAACCCTTAGAAAGACCTACATGGAGGCACTTATCCCTAATATAGATAATCAACCCTAAACTAACCAGTTACAACACACAAGACATAATCATTACATTCAGTTAATAAGTGATTTGACATGCAAAATATTAGATATAAAAACATACAATATGATATATACAAAACAATTTTAAAGATTTTTTTCCCTTTCATATGAACAATTTTTAGCAATAATTTAACTTGAGAGCAGGTATTTGTTTAGAGTTATACGATTATAATAAATTTTCATTAGATTTGACATTATACAACCAACATTTAAAAAAAGAGAACGACATCTAGTTTTTTAACGTCACATATTTGAATTATTAACCTATTTTAGTTAAAAGTATGATACTTAAGTGATTTTATTTGAAAAATCAATACAACATTTTAAAAGCAGTCGAAAGATTTTTGCTTTTGAAAAATAACTAACATAATTTTAATTTTTTAAAGCAGTTAGGTAGATGACACTAACTTTAAATAAAATACATATTTTTTATTATTATTAAAGAAATATAAACTACTCACACATTATTATTATGCTGCATTTTAACATAACAACATTCACAGTAATAGACATGCGATTAAGACCATTGGAATTCTACAACTTTTCTGCTGACATGTGGTCACAGAGGAAATCTTTTCATATAGAAGGCAAAATAAGATAATGATAAACATGATTCGTTATGCATATGTTGAAACAGGAAATTATTTAAGACGTGTGATTAAGACCATTTTACATGGTATTACAGAATAAATCTTTTCATAGGATGCAAGATAATATCACATAAGGTATTGATAAACGCGATTCGTTATGCATATTTTAAAACAGGAAATACATCCGTCAGATAACATTACTTTGTTTATATGAAGTGACCAAATACAAATTTTGCTGATTTAATTAATTTTATTTTGAATTTGAAAATAGTATTGACAGAACATTCAAATTTTACTTTTGCACAATATTTAAATAAGGGAAATTGTATACAATATTTAAAAAAAATTAATTAGGAATATTAGAAAAGGAGAGTGCTTTAAGGAAAATACGTTACGATTTTAAAACTTTTTTTTTTAATACATTTCTAAGTTTTATAAACTTTATCGAAAAAAAGAAAAGAAACTTTTTGCATGTGACTTTTTTTAACCAATAAAATGCTAGTATTTTGAAACAAGCACCCCCTACATGAGAATGTTATTTTATGAACAAAGTGTTTAATGCTATACAATACTTTGTGATTGATGTAAAAGGTTGTGATTTTCGTCTAAGTATTAAAGTTGATATGGAACGATTCATGCAGTCTTGTGAAGGTGATAAAACCATGTCACCTTTAACAATTAAAAAGGTACCCTATTTGTGCAAGTCATGTAACAAAACATTTCCTCGAAAAGTTAACTTAGTGTTTCACATGAAAAATCATCTAAAGGAAAAGTGTTTTCGCTGTGAGGTGTGTGGTGAAGTTTTTTCGCAAAAGATTCACAAATCGCCCAAACAATTCAAGTGTAGTGATTGCAACGAATTGTTTTCAAGAAAGACAGACTTATTGAAAGATAAGAAAACTCACAACTTAGCAAAACAACATTCATGTACAAAGTGTTGTGAAATATTTAATTGTGAACCTGATTTTTTACAACATTGTGATACATTTCATAAAGCTTTACCTAACATTGCGAAATCACCCTGTTTGAAAGATTTGTTATTTGAACTGATAGTGAAGCTTATAGATTAGTTCGAACTTATAGTGAATTAAAAGACAAAATGATATGCGAAATATGTGAAGTGGAATTAACAGATCAAAACGTGCATGTATAGAATGCCTTTTACAAGTTGTTTAACTGATTTTAAGATTTCACTGAACGAGTGACTTATTGGACATTACAAAAATTTTGAAATTAGAATTGTATACATCTTAATATGACAGAATTATTTGATGTGTGTTATTTTAAATGATGAATAAAATAGTTTGATTGCGAAAAAAGTGTTTTCTTTAACCCACACTGTTAAAACTGATGTTGTGTATTTTGAATGACTTAGACAAAATGTTAATTTAAAAAAAGATTTTAACATGAGATAAGAGTTTTATAATAAAAATTGACTCACCTAAAATTTTTTCAAGATAGTCTATCTACGTTTCCAATCTAAACTTGTTATCAGCTTGCTATATGCATGTTTGAGTGACTCATTTTTACCTGTGTCGAACTGTCTGTTGGGAAAATGATTGCCATTTTTAACACGTGTAGACGATTTTTACCCGGAAGCTGTTTGAACTATTAAATTTCAGATATCACCCATTTTTCTACAACATTTAAATATTTTAATGTATTTTCACTTGTATATTGGAAACTTGGGATTATCACCTTTATATCGGAACATGGAAGATAGAAAAAATAATAACTTTACACTGAGACAATATTTTAATCTAACAAAAATAGACTTAACACATTGTTAGAGGTTTTGGAAAAATATATAGTTGGTTAAAAATTTTAGAAAATTTAACATAAAGTAACAAATTTTAGAAAATAAACATTTCGATAAATGAAAAAAATTAAATTTTGGTAAACTTTACACTTAGACAATACTTCAAACTAGGAAAAAATAATAACTTTACACTGAGACAATATTTTAAACTAAGGAAAAATTAGACATAACACATTGTTAGAGTTTTTTTTTAAAACTATCTAGTTGGTTATAAATTTTAGAAAATTAGCAACAAATAAACATTTCATTAGATTGACAAAAGAAAATAATTAAATTTAAGTAAACTTTACACTTAGACAATGTTTCAAACTAAGAAAAATAATAACTTTACACTTATACAATATTTTAAACTAAGGAAAATTAATAACTTACACATTGTTAAAGTTTTTTTTAAAACAACACAACACTTTCAAAGCAGTGGAAATAGTATACCTGTAAAAAATTCAACTTAGTGGAATTTAATAGTGAAATTTTTTAACCTCACTCATTTAAAAAATAAAACTTTATAAAATTTTAAGTAAGCAACTGTTAAACATTTTGAATGTCTTAGACAAAGTATGAATAAATTTGTTGAAATTCTATAAAACATGAAAAATTTCATAACTTTTAAAGGAAATTTTATTTATGATGAAATAAACTCGACGTATTTATTATATGTTACTTAAACTACAAGAGAATTGATTGAAAATGTGCTACTTTTAATCACTCACAAGATAAGACATGATGTTAGGAATTATAGATAGGTTTTTCTCCCACACATGACGTCACTGATAACATATTTACTGACCAAGTCATAAAATTATAGTTTAGGGTAGGTTTTTCTACACGAAGTTGAGTTGAGATTTAAGATATTTGAGAAATAAAAACTACAACTTTGATTACTTTTTGAAATTTCCCCCTACATAAGAAAAATAACATAGAAAAATAAAATGAAAAGTCGTATTTGAATGGAATCGAATTATTATCCTTTCACTTAACAGTTGAATGCGTCGGCAATTACATCACAAAGATACTGATTGAATATATTGTGTTTCTTTTTTAAGGTTAAATTGATTTAATATTCAAGTTATTTCTTAATGATACACTTAAAAACAATAAACTTAATTAGCATTCAAAAAGCAAACGATCACATTATTGTGTAAAACAATCAAATGTTTTAAAAGTCACGAGTTAAAATTTGAAATGACTTATAGTTTAATTGGAATTTAGATGTGAACGTTTTAAAATGAAATAATATATATATTTTTTTTGTATCGCTCTCTATCGGTGGGTAATAGAATTAAGAGATAATTAAAAGTTTTAACTTGAATTCGAACCCACAACAAAAATTATTTTTCGGTTTGATAATTTAGGGTAGGTTTAACTGAGCAAGCCATGATATAACAGTATTTATAGACGATTTAAGATATTCAATAAAAGAAATCATCTAAATTTCTAATTTAATTGAAGGGTTTACTGCTTAAAGTACTACAAAATGAGTACAACACGATGCATAGTTTTTTAATTAATTATATTTTTCGAAAGGTTAAATTGAATTATTGATAAACTTAGGATTTATGTTTAAAGTGAATAAATTTGATATGTTAGGTTCACTTAATAACAGAGGGTTGAATAAGTTATTTTTAATAAAAATAAAGTTTACTAAAAGTTTTTAAAGTTAAAAAAAAAAAAAGTGTAAGTTACGTTAAAAAAGTTAACAAAAATATAGTTTTAAGAAATTTAAAGTTTACAAAAAGTTTGAAAATCTCTATGTTAATCAAAATTAACTTTTTAATTTTAACTATTGAGAAACTATAATCTGTTTATCCTTGTAACCAACTGGTGCATATCAACTATCTGCACATGTGCAGTAAAAACATACACTTTTAAACTAACTTGAGTTCGATTTTAAATTATTTGCTAATTTTTATACAGCTCGATTACCTTTCAGAAACAAAACAGAATGAAATACTTACCAAAAAACACGTCAACGTCTTATACTTGCTTTCACTTAACTAATCTTTCTACATTAGCTTTGCTAGGGGGCGCTGCAATCGCCGCTAGAGGCGCTACTAGTTTCCGGTTTGTGACGTAGTTTCCGGTTTGCGATAAGAACAAGGTTAAAATAAAACCCACGTGCATTCAGTTGGTGTTGTTTACCTGTACCTTGTTATAAGCCGTTTGCCTTCTCTTGCTCACTTATCACTCGCTTGTCCAGACTTGTTTCTGTGCTGCACGCCTGTTTTGCTGACTCATCTCTTGCTTTAACTGTTTGGACTTGCCTGATGTCAACTATCTCAGGTCTTTTGTCATAGCTTGAATGTACTTTATGTCAATCACTTTAATATAAAAGTTATGTCCCAACTTACTTAAACTTTGATAAAAATATTATTTATTTATAAATTATATCAAATTCTTATTTTTCTAACACATTTACTAAGTCACTTTCGTTCAAAAATATGGTAAAGCCCGATTTTAAATTGAAGTTTAGGATAAATTCCCCAAATTTTGTAACATTTTAGCACTAATAAGAAATATTGTAAACACCCTGTACATACAAGTTTTGTAAAAATAATATTAAATTCCCAAATTTTGTAACATTTTAGCACTAATAATAAATATTGTAAACACCCTGTACATACAAGTTTTGTAAAAATAATATTACTTATAGCTAACTCGTTTAGTCCCATGATAAGAACCTTCAATTTCGCTAAAATCAGTGTTAAACGAAAATGCAACCATAGGTTTTACCGTCTAATTACATGTCTTTACATATTATTTTAAAATGTAAAGCATTATATCTGAACGAATGATATAAGAAAAAGTTAGAATAGATCACATATTTTTGTTATTAAAAAAACTTATATGGAAACACACACTTACAAGGTTACAAGGCTCGACAAACGATTCACCATGTTTTTTAAACTTAGTAAAATATTTTAAATTTATAAATTTAAATTAAAAATAAAATATTTTTAAATAAGAATATTTTATTTTTAATTTAAATTTATAAATTTAAAATATTTTACTAAGTTTAAAAAACATGGTGAATCGTTTGTCGAGCCTTGTAACCTTGTAAGTGTGTGTTTGCATATAAGTTTTTTTAATAACAAAAATATGTGATCTATTCTAACTTTTTCTTATATCATTCGTTCAGATATAATGCTTTACATTTTAAAATAATATGTAAAGACATGTAATTAGACGGTAAAACCTATGGTTGCATTTTCGTTTAACACTGATTTTAGCGAAATTGAAGGTTCTTATCATGGGACTAAACGAGTTAGCTATAAGTAATATTATTTTTACAAAACTTGTATGTACAGGGTGTTTACAATATTTATTATTAGTGCTAAAATGTTACAAAATTTGGGAATTTAATATTATTTTTACAAAACTTGTATGTACAGGGTGTTTACAATATTTCTTATTAGTGCTAAAATGTTACAAAATTTGGGGAATTTATCCTAAACTTCAATTTAAAATCGGGCTTTACCATATTTTTGAACGAAAGTGACTTAGTAAATGTGTTAGAAAAATAAGAATTTGATATAATTTATAAATAAATAATATTTTTATCAAAGTTTAAGTAAGTTGGGACATAACTTTTATATTAAAGTGATTGACATAAAGTACATTCAAGCTATGACAAAAGACCTGAGATAGTTGACATCAGGCAAGTCCAAACAGTTAAAGCAAGAGATGAGTCAGCAAAACAGGCGTGCAGCACAGAAACAAGTCTGAACAAGCGAGTGATAAGTGAGCAAGAGAAGGCAAACGGCTTATAACAAGGTACAGGTAAACAACACCAACTGAATGCACGTGGGTTTTATTTTAACCTTGTTCTTATCGCAAACCGGAAACTACGTCACAAACCGGAAACTAGTAGCGCCTCTAGCGGCGATTGCAGCGCCCCCTAGCAAAGCTAATGTAGAAAGATTAGTTAAGTGAAAGCAAGTATAAGACGTTGACGTGTTTTTTGGTAAGTATTTCATTCTGTTTTGTTTCTGAAAGGTAATCGAGCTGTATAAAAATTAGCAAATAATTTAAAATCGAACTCAAGTTAGTTTAAAAGTGTATGTTTTTACTGCACATGTGCAGATAGTTGATATGCACCAGTTGGTTACAAGGATAAACAGATTATAGTTTCTCAATAGTTAAAATTAAAAAGTTAATTTTGATTAACATAGAGATTTTCAAACTTTTTGTAAACTTTAAATTTCTTAAAACTATATTTTTGTTAACTTTTTTAACGTAACTTACATTTTTTTTTTTTTTTAACTTTAAAAACTTTTAGTAAACTTTATTTTTATTAAAAATAACTTATTCAACCCTCTGTTATTAAGTGAACCTAACATATCAAATTTATTCACTTTAAACATAAATCCTAAGTTTATCAATAATTCAATTTAACCTTTCGAAAAATATAATTAATTAAAAAACTATGCATCGTGTTGTACTCATTTTGTAGTACTTTAAGCAGTAAACCCTTCAATTAAATTAGAAATTTAGATGATTTCTTTTATTGAATATCTTAAATCGTCTATAAATACTGTTATATCATGGCTTGCTCAGTTAAACCTACCCTAAATTATCAAACCGAAAAATAATTTTTGTTGTGGGTTCGAATTCAAGTTAAAACTTTTAATTATCTCTTAATTCTATTACCCACCGATAGAGAGCGATACAAAAAAATATATATATTATTTCATTTTAAAACGTTCACATCTAAATTCCAATTAAACTATAAGTCATTTCAAATTTTAACTCGTGACTTTTAAAACATTTGATTGTTTTACACAATAATGTGATCGTTTGCTTTTTGAATGCTAATTAAGTTTATTGTTTTTAAGTGTATCATTAAGAAATAACTTGAATATTAAATCAATTTAACCTTAAAAAAGAAATACAATATATTCAATCAGTATCTTTGTGATGTAATTGCCGACGCATTCAACTGTTAAGTGAAAGGATAATAATTCGATTCCATTCAAATACGACTTTTCATTTTATTTTTCTATGTTATTTTTCTTATGTAGGGGGAAATTTCAAAAAGTAATCAAAGTTGTAGTTTTTATTTCTCAAATATCTTAAATCTCAACTCAACTTCGTGTAGAAAAACCTACCCTAAACTATAATTTTATGACTTGGTCAGTAAATATGTTATCAGTGACGTCATGTGTGGGAGAAAAACCTATCTATAATTCCTAACATCATGTCTTATCTTGTGAGTGATTAAAAGTAGCACATTTTCAATCAATTCTCTTGTAGTTTAAGTAACATATAATAAATACCTCGAGTTTATTTCATCATAAATAAAATTTCCTTTAAAAGTTATGAAATTTTTCATGTTTTATAGAATTTCAACAAATTTATTCCTACTTTGTCTAAGACATTCAAAATATTTAACAGTTGCTTACTTAAAATTTTATAAAGTTTTATTTTTTAAATGAGTGAGGTTAAAAAATTTCACTATTAAATTCCACTAAGTTGAATTTTTTACAGGTATACTATTTCCACTGCTTTGAAAATGTTGTGTTGTTTTAAAAAAAAAACTTTAACAATGTGTAAGTTATTAATTTTCCTTAGTTTAAAATATTGTATAAGTGTAAAGTTATTATTTTTCTTAGTTTGAAACATTGTCTAAGTGTAAAGTTTACTTAAATTTAATTATTTTCTTTTGTCAATCTAATGAAATGTTTATTTGTTGCTAATTTTCTAAAATTTATAACCAACTAGATAGTTTTAAAAAAAAACTCTAACAATGTGTTATGTCTAATTTTTCCTTAGTTTAAAATATTGTCTCAGTGTAAAGTTATTATTTTTTCCTAGTTTGAAGTATTGTCTAAGTGTAAAGTTTACCAAAATTTAATTTTTTTCATTTATCGAAATGTTTATTTTCTAAAATTTGTTACTTTATGTTAAATTTTCTAAAATTTTTAACCAACTATATATTTTTCCAAAACCTCTAACAATGTGTTAAGTCTATTTTTGTTAGATTAAAATATTGTCTCAGTGTAAAGTTATTATTTTTTCTATCTTCCATGTTCCGATATAAAGGTGATAATCCCAAGTTTCCAATATACAAGTGAAAATACATTAAAATATTTAAATGTTGTAGAAAAATGGGTGATATCTGAAATTTAATAGTTCAAACAGCTTCCGGGTAAAAATCGTCTACACGTGTTAAAAATGGCAATCATTTTCCCAACAGACAGTTCGACACAGGTAAAAATGAGTCACTCAAACATGCATATAGCAAGCTGATAACAAGTTTAGATTGGAAACGTAGATAGACTATCTTGAAAAAATTTTAGGTGAGTCAATTTTTATTATAAAACTCTTATCTCATGTTAAAATCTTTTTTTAAATTAACATTTTGTCTAAGTCATTCAAAATACACAACATCAGTTTTAACAGTGTGGGTTAAAGAAAACACTTTTTTCGCAATCAAACTATTTTATTCATCATTTAAAATAACACACATCAAATAATTCTGTCATATTAAGATGTATACAATTCTAATTTCAAAATTTTTGTAATGTCCAATAAGTCACTCGTTCAGTGAAATCTTAAAATCAGTTAAACAACTTGTAAAAGGCATTCTATACGTGCACGTTTTGATCTGTTAATTCCACTTCACATATTTCGTATATCATTTTGTCTTTTAATTCACTATAAGTTCGAACTAATCTATAAGCTTCACTATCAGTTCAAATAACAAATCTTTCAAACAGGGTGATTTCGCAATGTTAGGTAAAGCTTTATGAAATGTATCACAATGTTGTAAAAAATCAGATTCACAATTAAATATTTCACAACACTTTGTACATGAATGTTGTTTTGCTAAGTTGTGAGTTTTCTTATCTTTCAATAAGTCTGTCTTTCTTGAAAACAATTCGTTGCAATCACTACACTTGAATTGTTTGGGCGATTTGTGAATCTTTTGCGAAAAAACTTCACCACACACCTCACAGCAAAAACACTTTTCCTTTAGATGATTTTTCATGTGAAACACTAAGTTAACTTTTCGAGGAAATGTTTTGTTACATGACTTGCACAAATAGGGTACCTTTTTAATTGTTAAAGGTGACATGGTTTTATCACCTTCACAAGACTGCATGAATCGTTCCATATCAACTTTAATACTTAGACGAAAATCACAACCTTTTACATCAATCACAAAGTATTGTATAGCATTAAACACTTTGTTCGTAAAATAACATTCTCATGTAGGGTGTGCTTGTTTCAAAATACTAGCATTTTATTGGTTAAAAAAAGTCACATGCAAAAAGTTTCTTTTCTTTTTTTCGATAAAGTTTATAAAACTTAGAAATGTATTAAAAAAAAAAGTTTTAAAATCGTAACGTATTTTCCTTAAAGCACTCTCCTTTTCTAATATTCCTAATTAATTTTTTTTAAATATTGTATACAATTTCCCTTATTTAAATATTGTGCAAAAGTAAAATTTGAATGTTCTGTCAATACTATTTTCAAATTCAAAATAAAATTAATTAAATCAGCAAAATTTGTATTTGGTCACTTCATATAAACAAAGTAATGTTATCTGACGGATGTATTTCCTGTTTTAAAATATGCATAACGAATCGCGTTTATCAATACCTTATGTGATATTATCTTGCATCCTATGAAAAGATTTATTCTGTAATACCATGTAAAATGGTCTTAATCACACGTCTTAAATAATTTCCTGTTTCAACATATGCATAACGAATCATGTTTATCATTATCTTATTTTGCCTTCTATATGAAAAGATTTCCTCTGTGACCACATGTCAGCAGAAAAGTTGTAGAATTCCAATGGTCTTAATCGCATGTCTATTACTGTGAATGTTGTTATGTTAAAATGCAGCATAATAATAATGTGTGAGTAGTTTATATTTCTTTAATAATAATAAAAAATATGTATTTTATTTAAAGTTAGTGTCATCTACCTAACTGCTTTAAAAAAATTAAAATTATGTTAGTTATTTTTCAAAAGCAAAAATCTTTCGACTGCTTTTAAAATGTTGTATTGATTTTTCAAATAAAATCACTTAAGTATCATACTTTTAACTAAAATAGGTTAATAATTCAAATATGTGACGTTAAAAAACTAGATGTCGTTCTCTTTTTTTAAATGTTGGTTGTATAATGTCAAATCTAATGAAAATTTATTATAATCGTATAACTCTAAACAAATACCTGCTCTCAAGTTAAATTATTGCTAAAAATTGTTCATATGAAAGGGAAAAAAATCTTTAAAATTGTTTTGTATATATCATATTGTATGTTTTTATATCTAATATTTTGCATGTCAAATCACTTATTAACTGAATGTAATGATTATGTCTTGTGTGTTGTAACTGGTTAGTTTAGGGTTGATTATCTATATTAGGGATAAGTGCCTCCATGTAGGTCTTTCTAAGGGTTCCTAACACGTATTGACACAATGTTTGAAAAAAAAAACTCTGAATGGTTAGGTCGCCGAGCGCAAGAAGTTTAAATTTCAACATCTAGTAGCTTTAAAGTCAGAACCTTGCACCTATAGGCGAGGTGCTTATGTGTGTATAAATTCTTAAATGTTTGTAAGACACTTTGGGAAATATGTTATTTAAACTTCCCTTAAAAAAGTTAGCTATTGTAAGTTAATCTATATACGGATTTCGACGAAAACTCTGAACGGTTATGTCGACGAACTCGAGAGAAGTTTAAACAAAATTCCGAACGGTTAGGTCGACGAGTGCGAAAGGTAAACGTCTACCAGCTTTTTTCGTGTTAGGTTTTTATGAAGCAAAGTAATCGCATTACTTTCATTTACATGGCTATCACAATTTTCATTTTAAATCCTTAAAAATTTAGCCATTACATCTATTTTAATCTCATTCACATTTAAGTTAATGTTTAAAGAATGAAAAAAAAAATTCTTTTACAGGTGAATTATAAGTAAATCTCATGTTAAACTCTGAACAGTTAGGTCGACGAGCGCGAAAGGTAGCACATAAATATTTCTTTTACAGGTATTATTTTTATAGCAGGGTTCCTACCCCTCAACTCCACTAGCACTGTTGACATTCTGTTACTAAAAATTTAGCCCTCACATCTATTTTAATCTCATTCACATTTAAGTTAATGTTTAAAGAAGGGAAAAAATTCTTCTACAGGTGAATTATAAGTAAATTTCATGTTAAACTCTGAACATTTAGATCGACGAGCGCGAAATACAAAAAGTATTGTTTGTTGTATGCGAATCGAAGGCAACAATGAGTGGTGTGGCGGCCATGCGACCCCTGCTTAGTCAGATAATACAACCTATATAAAATTAATTAAAATTTTGTATAGGTTGGGGGGGCCTTTAGCTATCACATACATCAAGCAAGGCTTGTTTTTTTTTTTTTTTTTTTTTTTTTCTAGGTTCCGTGAAGCTGGATTTCCTCATAGACACTCTACAACTTTAGCAGACGTCACACATCTGATTTCTTGTATGACACAACTCTCGCTTAAACATAATAATAATAATAATTAAATCCTTTTATTTCGTTACAGGTCTCTCGCAGATGACTGATGAAGCAGGATTGACAGATTTAAAAAAAAAAAATTGTGGCGTTATGAATTGATTTCATAGCGGGTGGTTATGGTGGGTCCACAATAAAAATAAAAAAAAATATTGTACATTCTGTTAACATTATTATTTTTAAAGCAGGCTTCCTACCCCTCAACTCCACTCGACTTTGCTGAAGCATAATAATAATTAAACCCTTTTATTTCGTTACAGGTCTCACGCAGATGACTAGTGTAAAAGAATAGGTAAAAAAAAAAAAAAAAAATGTGGCGTTTTCATAGCGGGTGGTTATGGTGGGCCCTCCCAATTTAAAAAAAAAAATTCCCTGACAAGAAAGAATCTGATTAAAACCCTTTATTTTCCTACAAAAAAATTAAGCCCCCCTAAAAATAAGCCCTCCCCTCTCTCCCTTATCGGTTAAAAAAATTAAGCCCTCCCCTACTTCACTTCCTCTCTTATCTTCCAACACTTCCGGTTCACTTCCTGTCTTATCTTCCATCCCTTCCTGTCTTATCTTCCATCACTTCCGCTTCCACTGCCAGGCTCACTTCCGGTACCCACCTCCACCGCTTAGCGCTTAGCCTGCTGGAGTCTAACTCTTATTCTTCTACTACTGCTGACCTTTACGAAAACTCTTATGCCATCATTTCCGTATGCTTTCTTCAGCATCTCGAGCTTCTCAGAAGGCGATTTATCGAGCAAAACGCCAAATTTGATGTGTGCACGCTGCTCTAAAGACGACATTTCAAAATCCGACGAATGAAAAATTCGCTTTGTCAGAAATGATCTGCAGCTAACGTCAACAGTACCAGAAATGAATTCCAGATGCCTATGTGTTTTCCTTATCAGTGCTGCCAACCTACAAAAAAGATATTTCCTCTCCAAAGAACAACTGCGTGAATGTAGGCGCCCATTCCGGGAATTTATTGACTCTACCTCGTATTACGCGATAAAATCTTTTTTTTTAATATTACTTTATTTATTTTTATTTATAATTTATTTTCTACTTTTTAGCCTTCAAAATGTTTCATTATTGCAATTTCTGATTATTCCATTCTGATATTGCCTTTTGATAAATTTTGGCGAGCGTGTATTGATGCATAATTAAATACATTGTTATTTCAATTCATACATATTTGTATTAGTTTCAGAAAATAATTGAATGATCACCTGTCGCGGGATAACGGAAAAATGCCTTAAAATTAACATATTAATCTCTAATTAAGTTTTTTAAAAATATTAAAATGCTGTATTCTCATCGGAAATATACCTGTGTACGTAATTTTGACAATTCTATCATATTAGAAAGTGGGATAAAAACCGATTACAAAATCCCACCTTTACAAAAACCAAGTTGAGTTGAATTAAAGAGTACAAAATTCGTATCATATTAATTTATATTAAAAATAGAAAAAAAATTCATTATCATTTTTCTCCTTCTTTGAATTTCCTAACTAAAGCAAACAGCGAAAATAAATACATTCTTTTATCCAGTTTTAAAAAGTTCTGTAATTTTTTTTTATTAATAATCTCAATAAATTTCCCATTTATAAAAAGTTGAAATATAGTCGACAGACTTTGAAAGAGTTCTATAGCTACACAAATGAATTTTTCTACTGAAATCAGAAATTAATATTATTTTGAAATTACGTGCAAATATCTCTGTCCCATGTGCAAACAATTTTATAGAAACCAATATTTACAGACCAGTAACTATTACATAAATTGCTTTATACTTGAATAGTTTAAATTATTTTCCCAGCTCTTTTTACTCGTAGAATATTCATTTTAATAATTACCTTTGAAGAAACAAAAGGAAATAATTTCTTTTTAAATGTACGGTGGTTTATTGATATTCGCTTATTTTCTGTTTCAGGTAATCCATAACAATTGAACGAAGACTACAATAATTCATGCGACATATTGTGATCAGAAATTGTGAAATAATCCAATATCAGTTTGTAGAAATACAATTAGGCAGAAAAGAAATGTTATTGATTTTCATAATCGAATCTATTTTTTTTTTATTAATTACCCATGCACCATTTATTTATAGATCATGAAATAAAGGATATACTGCTATTCCTATTCTGTTAAGATTGAGACTGTATTATGTAAATGGTAATCAAAAAGTCTTCCCCTGATTACAAAAAAAAATATCACGAAACAACCATTGAATGTAATACTGTAAACTTTTTATTATGGAAAAATCACGTTCTTAAGTTTTTATTTTGATGACAAATTTCCTAGAAGATGGAATGGACCAACACCATGGCCTCCTCGCTCACCCAATATTACACCTCTAGATTTTTCCTTATGGGGCAGAGGCGGATTACCAAATAGGCTGAGTAGGCTGAAGCCTAGGGGCCCGACAAACTAAGGGCCCGGGGCTAAGTTTGTGACTTTTTTTTGTCCTAAAAAAATACGTATGTATATATGTGTGTGTGTGTGCGAGTGTATGTTTGTGTATATATATATGTTGTATGTCAATGTCTATATATATAGAGCAGGAGAGGGGGGGGGGGCAATTTGTTAAGCCTAGAGGCCCGGTAGGTAGTTAATCCGCATCTGTTTTGGGGGTACATAAAGGACAAAGTATTTGCAATACTAATAAAACATATTGAAACACTCAAGGTCAGGATCTCAGATGCTGTGTCTAGTGTGACAGCCCAAATGTTGTGCAATACATGGCGAGAAATGGAATACCGCCTTGACATTCTTCGAGGTACCAAGGGTGCTCACATCGAAATTTACTGACGTAAGTACTTGTATCAAAAAATTTCATAAATGTCTTTACAATATATTGAAACAAGTATATGCCTAATTATAATAGGTTTTCTGCAATAAATTATTGTAATCAGGGAAAGACGTTATGACCACCCTATATTATTGTGCAATATCTTGGATTTTGTTTGTTAATGAAATGGATGTTTTTGTTATCTTCTTTATTTATTTTGATAATTTTAATTGAAAATCTTGAACGAAATTACTTTTAGAGTATAGAACCAACATCATTTGGTTTTCAGCTCGCGCCTTACAGAAATACGAAATATGTAATTACGACATAATTGTTTAAAATTAAGTTTAATGACAACTCTCAAGGTGCTTTTATAATAAATTAGCTAAAATATCAAATACTGTATGAATTATTCAAGCAAAGTATGTTTATACGTTCATATGTATGTGTGTGCATATGTATATACTGTATTTAGTTAATTTTTAATGGAAAATTAAGCTTTTGAATTTAATAGCATCGGATTTTAACAAAAGTTAAGGGAAAAGGCAAGATGACAAAAAGACAAACATGAAATTTTTCATTCTGAATTAATTCTCTGGTTCACGAATTATGAAAAAATAAACAAAAAATATCATTTTGTGTATTGATACACTTAAAATGCTTTTCTAGAATAAGTACTGTTTAAAGCCACGAAGAGTCTTTAAATTGTAAATAAGCTGTTCTTCTGATAGTTACATAAAACTTTCAATTGACAGGAGAAGTAAAAAGACAAATAGTGATAAAGTGATGTCTCAAAATAGACTGATAAAATAAGTATCCATTATTATTGCGGTTATGATTTAATATTATATGACAAAACATAATGTAAAATTAACTGTTCTCAATATTATGGCAAAAAAAAAAAAAGAGAGATAGAGAGAAAATTTATATCATATTAATTTATATTAAAAATTAAAATAACGTATTTCATTATAATTTTTCTTTTTTATCGATTTATTAACTAAAGGTAAATAGCGAAATTAAATACGTTCTTCTATCCAGTTTTAAAAGTGCTATAAAGGTATTTTAATAATCATTAGAATAAATTTCTCTTTTATAAAAATTTGAAATACAGTCGACAAACACTGAAAAATTCTATAGCTACATGAAAGTACTTTTTTTATGGAAACGGAAATTAATATTATTTTGAAGTTACATGCAAATATCTCCGTTTCATAGACAGACAATTCCATAGAAACCTATATTTACAAACCAGTAACTACTACATAAAATTGTTTTACGCTTGAATAGTTTAAATTCTTTTTACCGCTCTTTTTACTCGTGGAATAATTATTTAAATAATTACCTTTGAAGGGGAAAAAAAAAGAAATAATTTCTTTTAGAAATAAACGTAGGTTTTGTGATATTCGCTTATTTTCTGTTTCCGTTCATCCACAATATTTGCATAATGAGTACAAATTCATGCGATATATTGTGATCAGGAACTGTGAAATAATCAAATATCAGTTTTGAAGAAATACAATTAGGCAGAAAAGAAATGTTATACTTTAATAATCGAATCTGTTTTTCTTATTAATTACCCATGTACTATTTATTTATAGATAATGAAATAAAATACCGTAATTCTCAGCGTATAAACCGCTGATCAAACAATTCTGTTTCAATCCAGAAATTTATTTCAATAATTGATGCCAACTATTTACAGCGATCTATTATGTTATGTATTTTAAAATAAAATTACTGGGTCAAAACATGATTGTTTGATCTGCAGATTATACGCCGGAAATCACGGTATATTAGGATGTTCTGCTATTCATATTGTTTTAACCCTTTCAGGGGCAAGCAATTGTGTTCCTGTAACGTCGAATTCACACCGGTATTTACGAAAGAATTTAGTTCAAAATAAGGAAAAGCATTTTGTCAACTTTTTCCCGTCAAAGTTAACAAAGTAAAATTTTATTAAAACTTTCTGGTTTGATTCGGATAAAAATTAGGTGGTATATAATATATACCACTGCCTCTCAAAGGGTTAAGGAGTCCTATGACTTTTGAATTGTTCAAAAGTTTTTTTTTTAAATGACCATTTTTATCATTTTGTGTCTTAAAAAGTATACATTACAAAAATACAATTTTTAAAGGTGGTAATAGATCCATGTTTCTTCTTTCATTGCGGTTTTCCAGCTTAACGAGCAAAACATTGAAATCACAGGTTACGAGCATAATTACAAAAGAGTTTCAGCATGTAATACAAAATGTTTAATATATAATTATACTTGAAAGTCTTGTGATTACACTGAACTGAAAAAAGGGTTTATTTATAGCATTTTTATGTTTTAAAAACAAAGATGTATCTTGCTTATGTAACATTTTCAAAACTTTAGCAATATATAAGCCAAAATAAAATATATTTTCAACAAAAAAAAAAAATGATGAAAATTTAGTTTCACTTTATAGAGCGTACCATACACTAATTATCCTGAAAGTTTCATGAAAAAATATCGAAAAATTTTTCAAAACTACTTTGCGCGCAATGCTCTAAAATCACATTTTGAAAACAAATTGCTTTAAAGTTCTCTCTTTGAAAGTATTCCATATTTAACAACTACTAACAGTTTGAGCTCCTTATTCATTTTGTTTTCAAATCTTCAAAAATGACTACCTTTTAATATATTGTCTGTAGCTTGAATGAATAACCGGAAAGAAACCAAAATTGGTAAACTTACTATTCGAGAAGGGGGAATAAAAATGGATCAATAAAAAAAATTAATTGCAATAATCACCGACAGATTGCGCTTTTGAGTGTGAAATGCAATGTGTTATATTGTGTGCCGTGGAGATGTCGCAAACCTCAAAGACTTTACCGTATATCACAACATGTGCTAAACATTACTCCTGATGCATTACATTCCGCAGTTCAGCACGTCGTGCACCGCCTGGATTGAGTCCTCCAGTACAATGACCATGTGGAACCTGAACATGATCGGCACCGCCATGCAAAAACGTAACCATTTTCACAGTGACATTTTCCAATAAATTGTGTGTGCCATCCGGTTTGACGCTTTTTTTTTTGTTCTTGTGTTACACATTACATTTCACACTCAGTAGCGCCATCTGTCGGTGATTATTGTAATTTTTTTATTGTTTCATTCTTCTTCCCTCTTCTCGAGTAGTATATGTACCGATTTTGGTTTCATTCGGATCATTTCTTCGAATAGAGATACTTATATTATAACCACCCTGTATATATATATTTATATATATATATATTATGAAAAATTCAATATTTTGTAGGTTTACAAGTCCTATGACCCCTTACGATTCAGAATGTACTATGTATTATTGTATAAAATTTTGAAATTTGTTTGTTAATGAAAATTAATTTATTGCCATCTTTTTTTTTAATTTTCAAAGAACGAAATTACTTTTACGGTACAGAACCGACATAATGTCTTTCAGCTCGCGCCTTACCGAGATATAAAATACGTAATTAGGGCATGCTTGTTTACTATTAAGTCTAGTAATAATACCCGAGGTGCTGTCATGATGAATTAGTTAAAATAAAAAATACTATATAAATCATTTAAGCAGTCTATGTTTTTACGTTCATATGTATGTATGTATATTTGTATACACTGTAATTAGATAATTTTTAATCGAAAATTAAGCTGTCGAATTTAATGGCATCTGTTTTAACAAAATTTAAGGGAAAAGGCAAGGGAAGAAAACACAAAAATGCAATTTTACATTCTTAATTAATGCTCTGGTTCACTAATTATAAAAAAATAAACGAAAAAAAATCATGATGTCTAAATGTTAATTAACTTAAAGTTAAAGTGTGTGAATATTTAAACGGCTGTTCTAGAATGTGGTACTGTTTAAAGACACGAAGTATCTTTAAATAGTAAATCACCTGTTCTTCTGATAGTTATATGAAACTTTTAGTTGAAAGGATAAACAAACTAGTCGGATGTGCCAATCCCAAAACTTTCTTCTATCTCAGTCATGTTAATACTTCAAAATTCGCTATCACATTGCCAATAAAATCAATATTTTTCGTTATTCTGTTGTACGTCAGCTGCTTGCGAATCGTCGGGTTACCGGGAATACTAAACTACGACAAGTCCTTCTGGCCTGTACCGACAGGAACGGATAGCCTCCCTATTCCTTGGTTTTACGATTTTAGCTAACTTTACTGGAAAACACGAAGCGAAAATGCGTGGAACCTAATTAAAGAAGATTCATTCCCAGTTCTCGTCAACATTGAATTTGAATGAGAATATCACCAAATTAGTCCTCTATAGCCAAGTTGGCTTCATTTATGGCAACCTATTTTTGTCGCCAAATTTGGCGGTATTTCTTCAAATGTCACCAAGCTTAGCCAGATTTTGACGTTGGCGAATATAAATATATAGTGTTCAGCATATAAGATTAGGAACAACGGTTACAACAATGAAAGAAAATTTGCCGAATCCATGTGAACTAAAACTCATAAATTAAACCCGTTTATGGATGAATTCTGCTGTCTTGTTTGAAAATGTCAGCCACCCTAAAATTTCAAACCGCTATATCTCAGCCATTTTTTAAAATAGAAGCAAAACAAAAATTGCTCCGGATTCTCCGGATCAAGGCCGAACACTTAACGGAAAAAACTTTTAGGATTTCTCATTTTTTAATACATCTTTTTGAATTTGAAATCTTTAAATGACTATCACATCGCCCCCTTCCGGCGGACTATCTCCAAATTCAAGTAGAGCCTGCTGGCTATAGCCAAAAACATAGGAAAAAAATTTGGCTCAATTATCTGCATAACTTCATGCACTTTCGAAGATACAATAACGAAACTCGAACAAAAATCGCGATCGCAGCGCCCCCTTTTGTCGAAATATCTTCAAATTCAAGTAAGACCTGATGGCCATAGCCAAAAACATAGAAAAAAAATGGTTCAATTATCTGCATAACTTCCTACTCTTTTCGATGATACAATGGTGAAAATCGAAAAAAAATCGCGATCGCAGCGCCTTCTTTCGTCGAAATAACCCCAAATTCAACTGAGACCTGCAAACTATGGTCAAAGGCATAGAAAAAAAATTTGGTTCAATTATCTGCTTAACTTAATGATGATAGTATAGTGAAAATCGAACAAAAATTGCGATCGCAGCGCCCCCTTTTGTCGAAATATCCCCAAATTCAAGTAGGACCTGATGGCCATAGCCAAAAACATAGAAAAAAAATTGGTTCAATTTGAAGCATAACTTCATACACTTTTCGATGATACAATGAGGACGGATAGACGGACAGACGGAGATTTTGTAAAAACATGTTTGTCGGAATCTCTGACCCCCTAAAACGTGTAAACCCGTCGAAAACCGGAAGTCGAAAAATATTTCGATTACAATACTTTCTTCTGTTATAGATAGAAGAAAGTAAAAAGAAATCGCGATAAAGTGAAGACTCAAAATGGACTGCTAAATTAAATATCCATTATTATTGCGGTTATGATGTAATATTATGTGACTAAACACATAATCTAACATTAACTATTCACAACATTATGATAAAAAAAGAAGACAAAATTCGTATCATATTAATTTATATTAAAGATTAAAATAAAATATTTCATTATCATTTTTCTCCTTCTTTGGATTTCCTAACTAAGGTAAATAGCGAAACTAAATATGCTCTTTTATTCAGTTTTAAAAAGTGCTATAATTTTTATATTAATCATCCAATATATTTCTCGTTTATAAAAATGTGAAATACAGTCGAGTCGACAAACACTGAAAGCGTACTATAGCTACGTGAATGTAATTTTTTAGAGGAAACAGAAATTAATAATATTACAGTTACATACAAATATCTCCGGTTCATGTACAGACAATTCTATAGAAACCAATACAGTGGAACTTCCATTTAACGAAGTCTCATCGTTACACTTAAAAACTTCGTTATGAAGAAAATTCGTTAAATAGAAATTAACTTAAATTCATGAAAGTTTTTCTTGAGATATGACAAAAAGGTATTGGATTCAGAAGCATTTGATTCAGTTTTAATTATGAAGCCGTCTTTTACAAAACAGTTGTGTACGATCGATGAAATCATGTCACATTCCCAAGCTTTGGTCCAAGTTTTCATCAGCTCTGATACACAGAATCTCAAACTAATGTTTTCACTGCATCGGCTTTTTTCTGTCATTTTCGATAATGTACTTCAAGATTTTTTATTATTCCTTAGACTAATGATTAAAGTTTAGCTGTATTGGCAGGAACAAAGATAACTTTGATGTTCTTCGATTTGTATTTTGAAGCATGTTCTTTTGGATGTACAAAGCAATTGTCTATCAGCAATGGAAGTTCAGAATGGTACCTGTCTGACTCTAATAGATATTTTTTGTTTCAATGCATCGGACGTCATTGCGACATCTCATCTTCTATATCATTGAAGGTAAAAAGGGGATTTTGACTTCCCCCAACTATGAGCGCTGGAGTCTCGGAGTGGGAGAATAGTGATAACAAGTGTTTTTCTTAGTGAGAAAAAAAATTGTTTTATTTAGCACCAAGCAGCATGGAAATTATTTAAATGTGTTCATTTTCATACAATCGAACCCGCTGGAATAAATTTGCATATCCTTCGAACAGCAATCGCTTAATTTGAATTCTGTACACATACAAAAATGGAATAAACTTCGTTATATAGAATATATTTTTCGTAATGTGGAGATTAATTTACATGCTAATGGTGTTCAAAGTCAAAGTTCTGCAGAAAATTTCGTTAAGTAGAAAACTTCGTTAAATAGAGACTTCGTTAAAGGGAAGTTTCACTGTATTTACAGACCAGTTACTATTATATAAAAATGTTTTACGGTTGAATAGTTTAAAAATATTTTTCTCTCGGTTTTAACTCGTGGAATAATCACTTTAATAATTACCTTTGAAGAAAGAAAAGGAAATAATTTCTTTTTGAATTGAGCAGAGGTTTAGTGACATTCGCTTATTTTCTGTTTCATTTAATCCATAAAATTTGCACGAAGAGTACAATAATTCATGCGATATATTGTGATCAGAAACTGTGAAATTTTGTAGAAATACAATTAGGCAGAAAAGAAATATTATTGATTTTCATAATCTATTTTTTTCTCATTAATTACCCATGCACAATTTATTTATAGATCATGAAATAAAGGATATTCTGCTGTTCCTATTCTTTTAAGATTGGGAAAGTATTAAGTATGATTGTGCATTATCTTTGATTAAGTTTGTTAATGAAAATAATTTTTTTTTTGCCTTCTTCTTTTATTTTCATAATTTTAATTGAATATCTTGAACGAAATTACTTTTTGAGCAATAAAACCGACATAATTTTTTTTCAGCTCACGCCTTACTGTGATTCGTAATAATTAATTAGTCATGATTGTTTGCTATTAACTGTAATGACAATAAAGATGCTATTATAATAAATTAGTTAAAATATCAAATACTATATGGATTATTCAAACAAAGTATGTTTATACGTTCATATGTATGTATGTATATTTGTATATACTGTATTTAGTTAATTTTTAATAGAAAATTAAGCTGTTGAATTTAATGGCATCAGGTATTAACAAAAGTTAATGGAAAAGGCAAAGTTACAAAAAGACAAACATGCAATTTTTCATTCTGAATTAATTATCCGGTTCACGAATTATGAAAAAATAAACGAAAAAAAAAATCATTATGTGTATTGATACACTTAAAATCATGTCCTAGAATGTGTACTTCTTAAAGACGCGAAGAGTCTTTAAATATTAAAGCAGTTGTCCTCTGAAATCTATACGAAATTTTCAATTGAAAGGATAAACGAAAAGAAAAATTGCGATAAAGTGAAGACTCAAAATAGACTTTTAAGTTAAGTATCGATTATTATTGCGGTTATGATGTAATATTATATGACTGATTAATCATAATGTAACATTAACTATTTTTAACATTATGACAAAAAAAAATCCTATCATATTAATTTATATTAAAAATTGAGATAAAATATTTCATTATCATTTTTCATCTTTTTTGGACATCCTAACGAAGGTAAATAGCGAAACTAAATGCGTTCTTTTATCCAGTTTTAAAAGTACTATAGTGGTATTTTATTAATCATCAGACTAAATTTCTCTTTTATAAAAATGTGAAATACAGTCGACAAACTTTGAAAGAATTCTATAGATACATGAAAGTATTTTTTTTAATGTAAACAAAAATGAATATTATTTTGAAGTTACGTTTCATGTACAGATAATTCTATAGAAACCAACATTTGCAGACAAGTAAATATCACATAAAATAATTTTACGCTTGAATAGTTTAAATTATCTTTCGCGTTTTTTTTACTTGTGGAATAATAATTTTAACAATTACCTTTGAAGAAACAAGAGGAAATAATTTATTTTTGAAATGTTCGGAGGTTTTGTGATATTCGCTTATTTTCTGTTTCAGTTAATCCATAATATTTGCACGAAGAGTGCAAATAATTCATGCGATATATTGTGATCAGAAACTGTGAAATAATCAAATATCAGTTTTGTAGAAATAAAATTAGGCAGAAAAGAAATGTCATTGATTTTCATAATGGAATCTTTTTTTTTCTTATTAATTACCCATGCACTATTTATTTGTAGATAATGAAATAAAGGATAATGTGCTATTCATATTCTTTTTAGATTCAGAATGTATATACAGGATGTCCCAGAAATCATTGACACATTTTAAAATTCAATAAAAAAAATTAAGCAATTGGCGTACGAGAGTGCGGTTTGAACAAAAATGGTTCTTATGATAGAAAATTTTATTTAAAAAAAATTAAATTTAGTTCCAAAAATGTCTTATAGATGGCGTTACTTCTGCAAATTACTAAAGAAGTAGAATGCCTTTTTTAGATAACAGTAGCCAAAGACGTACAGAGCGTATGCACAGTTTTTGTTCAAACTATGGCTACCACTCTCCAGATCTCAAAAATACTCGCCTTCATGAATTCGATTAAACGGGTGAGACAAGTCAACAAACATTAGTTTGGAGATAATAGGAATCTCGCCAAGATTTATAGCATACCTCTGTAAGATAATAGCGACATACAGAAAGAAAAATCGATTGCCCGATACGATTTTGGAAAAAAAAAACGAATCGCCAATCACCTTGCCGATCTTTCTATTATCGTCAAACTAATGTTTGTTGACTTGTCTCACTAGTCTAAGTGAACTCATGAACGCCCACCGTGGCTGAGTGGTCAAGGCATCACACCGCTAATCGCTTGCGAGTGTAGGTGGGAGCGGGTTCGAATCCCGCTGGCTCCGTTGCACACTCTTTGAGGAGCTTCCGTCTGTATATCTGTGTGCTGTAAATTTCCTTGTGTGTGCTATCTCGTCCCTGTATATATTGACGATGACTTATAAGCGGGCGCTTGACGCCAAGCATACAGGTCAGATGTATGTTAATAAAATGTCAAATGTCTGAACTCATGAAGGCGAGTATTGTTAAGTTCTGGAAAGTAGTTTGGACAAAAAATATGCATCCCAGAGTGCGTCTTTCGCCATTGTTATATATAAAAGCATTCTACCTCTTCGGTAGCTTTCCAAAAGTATATTGAGAACATACATCTGACTTGTGTGCTTGACATCAAGTGCCCGCTTATAAGTCCTCGTCAATATACAGGGACGAGATAGCCGCAAGGAAATTTACAACACCAGAGAGTTACATCCGGGAGCTCCTCATAGCAGGTGCAATGGAGCTGGCGGGAGTCGAACCCGCCGACCTGACTCCTACGCTCACAAGCGATTAGCGGAATGGTGTCTTAACCTCTCGGCCACGGAGGCCCCTCCAAAAGTAAAGCCATCTATAAGAAATTTTTTTGAACTATATATATATTTTTTGATTTTTATTTTTTTTTAAGAAAATTTTTGATTATCAAAAACATTTTCGTCCACACTGCACTCTCGTACGCCAATTGCTTAATATTTTATTGAACTTTAAAATGTGTCAAGGATTTTTGGGATATCCTGTATATTATTGTGCAATATCTCGAATTTTGTTTGTTAAGGAAATTGAATTTGTTGCCATCTTCTTTATTTATTTCCTAAATTTTACTTGAAAATATTTAACGAATTTACTTTTAGAGTACAGAATCTGCATACATATATATTTTTTTGTTTCATGGTTTACTGATGTCCAAAATATATCATTACAGTACGACTGTTTAATATTAATATCCTAATGACAATACTCAGTGTGCCTTTAAGATAAATTAGTTAAAATATCAAATACCACATGAATTGTTCAAACAATTTATGTTTGTATGTTCATATGTATGTTTGTATACGTGTAATATATACTAAATTTGGATAATTTTTAATGGAAAATTCAGCTCTTTAACCTTATCAACATACTTGAATTTAAAAACATCGAATTTTAACAAAAGTTAAAGAACATTGACTGGCAAAAACATGCTATTTTTCAGTTTTAATTAACTCTCTTGTTCATGAATTATGTAAAAATAAAATAAAATAAATGATGATGTGTATTTATATATTTAAAAATATGTTCTAGAACAGGGACTTATGGCACACTTACCAAAGTTGGTATGCAGTAGATTATTTTCGCCACGGCATATAGACTCATGTTCTAATTAAAAATGTTGTAGGGCTCGGGTGTAAAACAAAGTAACTAATAATTGCAAGTTTCAAGATAGTCAATATTCTGGTTTTCTAAAGAAAAGTACGAACAAGACTATTGCGATGGCTTCCTCTAAAGCAGCTAATTTGTTAACACTGGACATTCAGTTAACATATGTGTAAATTTTTTTGCCTAAAGATTATAATTTTGGGGGACTTATGTGCAAACAGTGAAACAGTTGATTGTTTCGATGGGATGCCTAGTTAAAAATAACTCCACTCCCTGTATATGAGTAATAGTATAACACATCCGAAGAGAGCCATGTAAAGAAAGTTTATAATAAATTAAAGTAACAAAAATATGTAAAAGAAAAGCATACAGGACAGTCTTATGTATTCTAAGATATTCAGTCTATTGTATTCTAGGATAATAGATAGCTTAAAAAAGAATATAGTGCGTAAAAGAAGTAATAGATGACGTGCCATGTCCACTAAAGGAGAGATAAGTTTAAACATTTACTTTGAGAAGGAAGCGAGAGAGGAGGGGCTGAGAGTTACATCAGCCAATCAAATTATAGAAGTGTATGAATGTGCAAACAGTTTACCTTTAGAAAATTCATTTATAAAATTTATCTTTGATTATTCTGGTATAAATTGAGTAAAACATTGTACTTTTAAAAGGTTGCGTGGGTGCAGTTAAACAATTTCAGATGAAAATCAATCACGAAAATTTTCAAAAATGTCAATTACCATGTTTTACACACTAGTCTAGCTATACCGAAAATTCACAAATTTCACTGTTTTGAATTTAGAAAAGCTGTGTTTTCTGAATACGATTGGTTGTCGTTGTCATACAGATTGAAGAAACTGAAATGTAACTTAATGCGTCTCAATCTTGCTGAATATTGGCTGAATTTGTTTGTACAATAAATAGGAAATTATCGGAAAATAAAGATCGTAAGCAAAAATACCGATGGTAAAATTACGACAACTTGGAATGTAATTCCAGACAAAAAGAACTGCTTGAAGTTATTTCTTTTTTACTCTTTTTTTTAAAATGAAGAATGTGAAAAGCTCAAGTCGGAATCCTTTGTCATATGACTCTAATTCAGCTTACATTCTATTAAAAAGCCAAATACGAAGTTACTATGAATTATTTGGCATCTAAAATGCAAAAAAAGAAATGGCATTTTTTAAAATTACCTTTGTGGTGTTCCGTTTTTTATGTATTTACTAGATGGCAGCACCACAGCGGATTACTACTGTCACCTACCGGTAAAAGTATTGTTTACTGCTTAATGTTTATGTAACTTGTTTTTGTATTCTATGTACGTGATTGTGCTGTACTGTATATTAAAAGTATGTTTAAAGTACAGTAAAGAGTCACCTGGATTACTTAATTATGCTGCTGATACCATTAATTTAGTTTACGTACATGATATATTATAAAATGGCGACGAAGATCAAGTTTCTTACCAAAATTAAAATAACAAGAAATTCCAACTGATTAGCAAAATAGCTAAGATTCTGGTTTTGCATCTACCAGTATATCCTATAGTAATATTCTAAATACGTGCGTCATTTCGAGGGTGGTAAGTGTTGAAATTTTTTTTCCTCTCTGTAATAAATAAAAGGTAATAAATAATGTTTGCCAATTTTAAGGAATTTAATGATTCCATCGAATCGTTTCAATCATATGTAAAGAGATTGGAACAGAGTTTTTTATTACATGATGCGGAAGAAAAAAAAGGATATCTGCTATAATTTCATGCATGGGTCCTAAATTATATAATTTGCTGTCAGATTTAACGTTTCCTAAAAATCCTGAAGCATTAAAATATGAAGAAATAGTTGAAATTCTGTTAAAGCACTTAAGCCCCGCCCCTAATAAATTTTGTTCTAGAATTAAATTCCGTAATTCTTATCAAAATGAAAATGAATCTATACAAGATTTTGTTTCAAAATTAAAGAAGTTAACAACTTTTTGTGCTTTTGCTGGTGAAACATTAAATGAAAATTTGTTAGAGCAGTTTTTGAGAGGTTTAAAAAATGAAAGTATTCAAAGCAAATTGTCGCAATTGAATCGCAAATGAATCGCAAATTGAAGATTTAACTTTTGAGAAAGCTATTGAAAAAGCAATTATTTTGCAAAATAATGAACATGACAACTCTGAATTGAAACATAAAAATTTAAACGTAAATAAATTGGCATGTTCTAAAAATGTCCAACCGAATAAAATTCCAAATAATTTTCAAAAACAGAAAATTAACAATAATGTAAATAAGGGGAATTCTGAAGTAAATAAAAATAAAATAAAATGTTACAGATGTGGAAATCCATCCCATCTCGCCAACACGTGTAAGCATATGAATACTATCTGCAATAAATGTAAAAAAAGAGGCCATCTTAGTAAAGTATGTAAAAGTAATTCTCAGAAACAAACAAATGCATTGCAGACTGTCGACATTTTATCTGTGAGCCATGATAAAAGTTCTACACCAATAAAAGTATGGGTTTTAATTGAAAACAAAGCTAAAGCTGAAATGGAGTTAGATACGGGCTCCGGAATTTCGACGGTACCTGTAAAGCGTTTTCGGAGAATTTTTCCGAATAATAAAATTTTTCCACCAGATGTTCAATTGAGAACTGCAACGGGTGAGGTGTTTACACCTGTGGGGTATGTAAAAGTAGATGTTTCTTATGAAAATATTACTAAAAATCTTAAATTGTATTTGATTAAAGAAGATAATTTCCCACTTTTATTCGGCAGAGACTGGGTAGCTGCATTTAATTTGTTTCCCACTAATTTGAAATCTCTGTATATAAATAAAATTGCAAATTCTACTGAAAAATTGAAAGTATTATTAAATGATTTTTCTGATTTATTTTCAAGCAAATGTGGGGAAATAAAAGGTTTGAAAACAGAACTTTATTTAGAAAAAGGTTCTGCGCCCATATTTTGTAAGGCTAGCACAGTTACTTATGTTCTACGTAATGCAGTAAATGATGAAATTCAAAGGTTACAGGATGAGGGTATTATTAAACCTTTCACCAGTAGTAAGTGGGCAACTCCTATTGTTCCAGTGGTAAAACCTAATGGTAAAATACGTTTGTGCGGAGACTTTAAAGTTACAGTAAATAAATTTCTGAAGGTGGAAAAATACCCTTTACCTAGGGTAAAGGACATGTTAGCCACTTTATGTGGTGGTTTACATTTTACAAACATTGATTTAAATCATGCTTATCTTCAGTTACCTGTAGACGAAAAATCACAGGAATTGTTAACTATAAACACTCCGAAGAGCTTATTTCAATTTTTAAAGTTACCACGGATGAAACTCATTTGAAAATGCTAAAACAAGATTTAGAAAGATTACGTGAATATAATATTAGGATTAATAAAGATAAATCAATTTTTCTAGCTGAACATATTAGATATTGTGGTTATAAAATTGATAAGCAAGGTATTCATAAAACGCAAGATAAAATTGAGGCTATTGTAAATGCTCCTAGACCAATTAATGTGTCACAAGTTAAAGCTTTTTTAGGCTTAGTCACATATTATTCTAAATTTGTACCAAATTTATCTACAATTGCTCATCCTTTAAATCAGTTACTCAAAAAGAATGTGAAATTTATATGGTCTCCTGTTTGTGAACAAGCATTTAAAAATATAAAAAATGAGATTATTCCAGAAAGAGTTCTTACACATTTCAACCCTAAATTGCCTTTAGTGTTAGCAACCGATGCTTCTCCATATGGTATATCTGCAGTTCTTCCGCATGTGATGCCAGATAACGTGGAAAAACCAATTGGTTTTGTGTCCAGAACTCTCACTAATGCAGACAAAAACTATAGCCAGGTGGATAAGGAAGCACTAGCTAGTAAAGAAATTTTTTCAGTATTTATATGGTAATAGGTTTACTTTATTTACAGATAGTAAACCACTTGTTTCTATTTTTTCTCCAAATAAAAGTATTCCTGTCCTTTCAGCTGCTCGAATGCAAAGATATGCATTATACTTACAAGCGTTTAAATATGATATTCGCTATAAGAAAACATCCGAACGTGGAAATGTCGATGCTCTTTCACGACTTCCATTACGTAGTGAAGATTTACCCCCACAATTAAATTTAAGTAATGTAATTGATGAATCTGAATTTTTTCAAATTATCCAAATTTCTACGTTGCCTTTAAACGCCAAATCAATTGCTATAGCTACAAAATCTGATCCTTTATTACGTCAAGTTTTTCATCATCTAATTTCTGGTACTCCAATTCCTAAAAGTTTACTTTTTGGTGGCAAACAAGAAGAATTTACTCTTCAACATAGTTGTATTTTAAAAGGATGTAGAGTAATTATATCCCAGAAGTTCACCGAAAACAAATTTTACATGATTTGCACTTTGGACATTGCGGTATAGTGAAAATGAAGTCTTTAGCTCGCAGTTTTGTTTGGTGGCCAGGAATTCACCAAGATATTGAAGATCTTGCACGGAATTGCACTACTTGTTTCAATTTAAAAAATAATCCACCTAGGGTAGATACTCATCATTGGGACTGGCCTACAGCTCCATGGCAAAGAATTCACATAGATTATTTCGGTCCTGTGATGGGTAAAATGCTTTTACTTGTGGTTGATTCTCATAGCCATAAGCGTAGCCTCGGGGGGGCACTTGCACCCCCAACTTTCTGAACGTCAATTTCTAAAATATGATACAGTCAATTAAAACGTGTCTTGTATTGACTCAAAATCGAAATGAAATAACTACTTTTATTTTCATTTTATATTTCTTAATTTTTTTTTAACTTACTCAGATATTAGATCAGTAGACAGCTCAGCTCTTTTTCTTTGAAGTAATGAATTTGGTACCAAAAATTACTGGTTCAAATCTGAGCTGGGCGAAATGGGAGGACTGAAAGTTTTTTCAGAATTGACTTGTATACGTTGATGAAAAAATCAAGACATTTTCCTTCAAAAATCCTTCTATAAAGTAGATGTCTGCACGAGTCCGGGCTTGGTTTGAAGCCCGTACCCGGCGCGGGACGGGGCGGACCGGCAGACTCAAAACAACTTTTGTAACCGGCCGGGCCGAGAAAAAAAATAAACGAACCAGGACAGGCCGAGAAATAAAATTAAGTGGTCGACTAACACAATTATACTTTAATAAATTACAGAGAAGCATTTTTTTTTAAATCTACATTTTTTTTTACATGCAGCTTCAAAAGTTATGTTTTTAATCATCTTTCTTCTTTTATTCTAAACTACACTAATTTTTTTAATGAGTATATATTCGAATGTAATAGTATGAGAATCTAAGTGATCATTAATGTTGCTATCCTGTATTTATATAGCTTGTGGAGATATAGTTTGAAATATACGGTAAAATTTTCCCTTAAATATGTATGCAGTATTCTTTAAAAGAATCTTAATTTTATTTTAAGAAAAATCAAAATTTTTTGTAAAAATTTACTCGGGCCGTCCCTGATTCATTTATTTTTGCACGGCCCGGGCCTAAATTCATTATTTTTTTAAAGGACCGGGCCGAACTTTTATTTTTTACATCTGCCCGGACCTAAAAAATCAGGCCCGTGCAAACTTCTACTATAAAGGTATTTCATTTTTGGCAGTATAGCTAAAATATGTCTTGTGCATAATTAAATATGTTCCTCTCTCTTATTTATTATTATTTATTTTATTGACGGCACTTAATCTTCTGCTACACCTTCGCATATTTGAGAGATGCAATGGTTAGGATTTTTTTTTTTTTTTTTTACCTTGGTTAACGATGGTAATCCGTTCCAGAAATACCGCTATTAAGCAAAGCCATTGCTATCCAAGGTGCAATTTGCAATGCGCATATACATTAAATGATTAGTACTTCTTAAAAGTGCTGATTAAACTTATTTAAAATGTCTTACTTATTATATTTGTTACAAAAATATTAATTTCAATAAAATGAACTAGTGGAGCTTTTCTCATTTCCCTGGTCGGTTTTCGCCAAGTGAACCTCGAATTAAATGAACCTGATAGTGGGATCCAACTGCCGTCAACAGCGTACACACGTGCAGGCTACGTCTGCTCTGGTTTCGAATAAAACTAACTTTGAATTTTCGTGATTTTCTATTTTGACCCAGATTAGTTTAATATTTTGAGCATCGTAGTTCGCGTTACGACGATTGTGTATTGTTCCAACTTTAATTTATTTTCAGTAGAGCAAAATTTAACAGAGTTAATTCTTTACGTTTCAGCGGAAAAAATGTCAAAAATTTGCTGCAAAAGGGGAAAAAACACTAAAAAATTCGCGAAGTATACTAAATTCACAAAATATACCATATTAGCCTAAAAGTTTGAAAACGGATTCATTTTACAAGCGCTAAAAAATTGTCGCTAATCGCGAAAAACCATAGAAAATCGCATATAATTTTTTATGCGATTTAAATCGCGAAAAATTCAAAAATTTCAGAGGACAAAATGCTAAAAGATTGAAACCTGATTCTTTTTTAGAATGCAAAAATATCTCCACAAAACGCGAAAAAAAAAATCCTATTAAAAATTCACGAAAAATTCCAAAATCGCAGAAGACAAAATTTACTATATTGTGTTCAAAGATTGAAACCAGATTTTCTTTACGAATGTCAAAGAATCGTCGCAAAGCGCAAAAAACGTTAAAATCGCATGAAAAATTAAAATCATTGTTAAAATCATTTTTTTTTAAATTCCGAATAAACTTTTTGAAAAGAAGAAAAAAATTACTTTATTGGACTAAAAGTTTGAAACCGGATTCTTATTACGAATGTGAAAATATCTCCACAAAACGTAAAAAAAAAAAAAAAAAAAAAAAAAAAAAAAAAAAAAAGAAAAGAAAAAAATAATGAAAAATCGCATAAAAAAATTCACGAAAAATTCAAAATTTGCAGAGGACAAAATTTACTATATTGTGTTGAAAGATTGAAACTGCATTTCTTTTACTAATGTTTGAAAAATTGCTGCAAAACGCATAAAAGCTGGAAAAAGAAATTCGTGAAAACATTAAAAATCGCAGAGAATAAAATGTATTATATTGGGTTAAAAGATCGTATCTGAATTTGTTTTTACGAATGTCAAAAAATCGCCGCAAAGCGGGAAAAAACGCAAAAAACCACATAACAAATTAACGAAAAATTCAAAATCCAAGAGTAATAATTTCGTTCAAAAGTAATAAATTGTTCCGAATAAATTTTATTGAAAAGCGGCCAACATTTACTACATTAGGCCAAAAGGGTGTAACCGGATTCCTGTTACAAATGTTAAAATCTTTCGCAAAACTCAAAAAATCGCGAAAAGTTAAAAAATCGCAGGGAACAAAACTTAGTATAATGGGCTGAAAGATATTCTTTTTACGAGTGTTTAAAAATCACCGCGTAACGCGAAAAAACGGCAAAATATCATAAAAGAATTCATCAAAAACTTAAAAATCGCACAGGACAAAATTTACTATAATGGATTGAAATGTTGAAACCAGATTAATTCCACAAATGTTAAAAAATCGCCACAAAACGCGGAAAAACACTAAAAATCGTATAAAAATTTTCAATATCGCTGAGGACAAAATTTAATATATTGAGCTGAAGGATTGAAACCAGATGTATTTTACGAATGCTTAAGAAAATCGTCGCGGAATGCTAAAGAACGCTTAAAATCGCATAAGAAAATCGTGAAAATTCTAATATTCGCAGATCACAAAATTTGCTACATTGGACTTAAAAGATTGAAGTTGGATTCTATTTACGAATGTCAAAAAAATCGCCGCGAAACGCTAAAAGTCGCATAATAATTTTGCAAAAAAATAAAAAATAGCACAGTAGAAAATTTACTTTATCTGCTGAAAAAATGAAACCAATTTCTCCTACGAATGTTTAAAAAGTCACCGCAAAAATCTAAAAACGCTAAAAATCACATACATTTTTCGCGAATTTTTTTAAAAATGCAGAAGGACAAAATTTACTGAATTGTGTTAAAAGATTGAAGCTTAATTCCTAACACAAATGTTAAGAAATTGTCGCAAAACGCGAAAGAACAACGCTAAATATCACAAACATTTCGCGAAAAATTCAAAAATTGCTGTACGATTTCCGAATTTTTTTTTTTTTTGAAACGAAGACTAAATTTATTATATTGAGTTAGAAGATCGAAACTGAATTTATTTTACCCAATGTGGTAAATTGTCGCAACGTCGTTAACTGAGGACATTTTTAATCAAGAAACCACTGTATGTATGGCTATGTGTGCGTGCGTGCTTGTGTAATTAATAAACATTTGTGCCCCCCCCCCCCCAGAAAAAAAAAAAAAAAAAAATCAGGTCACGCTACGCCTATACTCATAGCAAATGGCCTGAAGTTTTTATTGTTCCTAATACAACATCAGAACATACAATTACTTGTCTTTCTTCTCTTTTTGCCAGATACGGGTATCCTATATCTCTAATATCTGATAATGCAAAACAATTTACTTCTGAAGAATTTGAGACATTCTTGAAGAATCATGGGGTTAAACATAGGTTTAGTGCTCCATACCATCCAGCTACAAATGGTCAGGCAGAGAGATATGTGCAAATTCTTAAACGAGGGTTAAAAGCCTTATCTTCAGAAGCTGGTACTTTACAGATGAAATTAAATAACTTTCTTTTACAGTATAGAAAGATGCCTCATGTTACTACGGGGGAAAGTCCTGCATCTCTATTTCTAAAGCGGAATATTAGAACGAAAGTAGATTTGATACTTCCAAACGTTACAAATTTTGTGCATGATAAACAAAATGCGAGAAATGCCAATTCTAAAGTAAAAGAATTTCGAATTAACCAGAAAGTGGCTGTAAGAAATTATACTCCTGAAGCGAAGTGGAAAATTGGTCGCATTATTTCAAGAGAGGGCAAGTTGCATTATAGAATTCAAGTTGGTTTGAATATTTGGAAAAGGCATGTTGATCAGATAATTAATGTCGGTTCGAAGATACATTTAACTAATGATTCAAATTCTGAAGAGACCGATACAGAAAGTCACAAAAATGATAATGCAGTTGTTAATCAACGTGATTCTCAGCTAATGCCTCCTAGTGTCTCAGATCTTCGACCAGTTGACTCTGTTGTCCCATCTACTCCAAATCCTCAACCAGATGATTCTGTTGTCCCATCTGCTCGAAATCCTAAACCAGATGACTTTGTCCTCCCAAATACTCCAAGTCCGGCTCCAGTAGACTCTAAAGTGATACCTTCAGTTCCAAAACCCAGGGTGCCAAATACTTCTATTGATGATGCTACAGACGCTTTAAATAATAACTCTTCTTCTTCCCTACAGGTACCTAAAAGATCCACCAGGAAAAGAAAACTCCCAGTAGACTTTCAAATTAAACAGGGGAGACTTGTGGTGGTTAGTTTTGTATATAATTACTAGATGGCAGCACCACAGCGGATTACTACTGTCACCTACCGGTAAAAGTATTGTTTACTGCTGAATGTTTATGTAACTTGTTTTTGTGTTCTATGTACGTGATTGTGCTGTACTGTATATTAAAAGTATGTTTAAAGTACAGTAAAGAGTCACCTCGATTACTTAATTATGCTGCTGATACAATTAATTTAGTTTACGTACACAATATATTATAATCTTAAACACACCTTTACACGAAATAATAACACGAAAACTCATATATTTTAATCCAAAAAACAGAATTTTAATTAATTTTGTTTCTTAATTTTTATCCACAATTTTTTTTGGTTGTTGGCACGACATGATCATGTAAATTATACATATATTTTTTTTTTGGCATGACATTCGTGAAATCTGTTTAAAATAGGTAAATGTTGCTATGAAAGAAACTTTTTCAGATATTTTAGTCTCTAAAGCAGGCATGTCAAACACGTGGCCCACCGACAACATATCTGTGGCCCGCGAAGCCTTTGGCATTTTACCTGTATTTAATTTAGTTGTTAGAAAACGCATGATGGAAATTCGCAACACGCTTGCACCAACCGTGGTCTTAAAGAGGACAAACATAAGAAAGGTAGGCATATCATTGTTACTAGTTTCGCGAGATTTTTATTTAATTCAGAATGCTACCACTATTTTTGAATAGTAATATTTATCTTATTTATTATTTAATTAAATAAGGGAAATATTTCTATTCAGAATGTCGTAGCATTCTGCATTAAAAAAAATCTCTCTCATGTGGCAACAGTAATGTGTATAGACAGATATAACTCAATTTTACATTTTAGTATAAAACAATGTGAATACACAGATAACCACTCGAAACGTAACAAAGCCCGAGATCTTGAGTCTGAAAATTTAAAGATTAGTAAAATTTTTAAATAACTTTACTTATAATTTTATTTGTTTTATGTCGAAACTAATTCTTACTTTTCTCTCTTCGATTTTAAATCACTTTACAAGATAATATGGTGCATTTATTAAAATACTAAGAAATGTATTGTAAAATTAATAAAATTCGACGCTAATTAAGAACAGTTAAAGTTTATAAAAAATCAAAATATAAAATTAAATAGCTTTTAATGAGTCGCTTTGAAAGTAACACAAATTATCACTTATGTGCTTGACACACAAACTATGTCTTCCAGTTTCTTCACTTAGGCTTAAATCGAACATAAGGAGTTTGGATTTAAGCTCTTTAATTAATTTCATCGTTTAGGTTAGTAAATGTGTGTGATATTTCTAAAATCCTGAGTGATCTTTCTTTCCTTTCTTTCCTTTTTTATTGATATACACACATTTTATTGACATATTCTCATACAACCCAGGATTTATATTTAAAAAAATGCTCTTTACCACTATGAATAAATATGATAAACTGAAGAAAACCGCAGATTTTGTAAAAGATGATTTACAATACAATTATATTCGAAGAAAAACTGAAATTTTATGCTTGAAATGTACACTGTTGAAGTTTGGAAAGAATGTAACATTAAGAGGTTCTACAGCACAAAGTATAAAGAAAACTCACAAAAATCTGAAACTGATACTTCTTAATAGAGAATCAAAGTACTTTCACCAAGCCTATTGATGAGATTACATTTGCTTTAAAAACTAATTATTGTCTTTATTACATTGAATGTCCGGCGAGTCGAAATCATTCACTACGAAATTGAAGAAATGAACTCTAGAGCAGTTAAAGAAATTTGAAAATACTATAAGCATAAGTACCATTGCTAGAAAGATTTATATATAGCGGATAGACTTATAAAAGCCGGATATGTGCTTTAAAAAGTATAGTGCGTATAAACTTATATTATATTTGTACACACATGCTTAATCATTTACAATCTAGAAAATATTTTGAAATATGTGTATTGAATATAAACAGATCTACCTTCTTATACAGATGTTTCACGACTTTCCATCATTAAGATTTAACTGTTAATTTCGAAATGTTGATACAACTGTTCTAGCAATGATATAATTTTTATTTTCAACTGACAAATTATGAATGTAGATTATTAAAAGACCAGCAATAGACAAAGTACCTACAGTTTTCATTTTAAATTACAAATCTTGTTGTTTAATAATATTAGCGTTTTCAAATAGAATTTATTACTTTGATAAAACAATTTTCAAAAAAGAAATGTTGACAGGCATTATTACAAAAATCATCGGAGTGGTAATTTTTAGAATATACTAAAAATAAATTCAAAGATGAATTCAAAAGCAAATTTTTGAATTTCAAGAAATATAAAAATCATTTTAATCTATTTACTTCATCTCTAATAATTGATGTTGAAATTATTCTTCACAATTTATTACTGCAGTTAATCAAATTTCAGTGCGATACCACATTAGAGCGCAAATATATGGATATGGGGTTTCCAAATTTCGGTATTTATTCATCAATCGATCAATTTTTTAATGTATAATATTCAATTAAGCATATTTAAGCTATGTTCGGTGCGCACTTTTATAAGACACCTTTGCGTAGCTGCCAACCTTTAGTTATTTTTCAAAGCAAATAAACATAATTTGGACCAGAAAATGTATTTAATAAAAGAAATGAAATAAGTAGTGCACAAAAAGCAAACATTTTATTAAATAAATTTCCTGATTCAAAATATATTTTTTTTAATTTTTCACTTGAAGAAAACCCGGAAGGTTGACAGCTATGCCTTTGCTAGATAACAGAACAGCGTGTACAATCAATTTTAAAAATAAATACAATTTAGAAAATTCAATTAAATTTTATAGATTTGGTTGATGAAAAGTAATTTTGAATATTCTTTCGAAAACTAAGATAAAATAAAATATGTATAATAATAACTTTGGAACTTTGCATGAATAGTTCTTTCACATGGTTGTGTTTTGTACAAACAAATTTTATTCTGTGCAATGAGAATAATATTGTCTGTTTTTTCATGTGGCCCGCGACGTTGTATGCAATGCTTAATTTGGCCCGCGGCTGTAAACGAGTTTGACATGCCTGCTCTAAAGGGATGTGTTTAAAAATTATTAATTTAAAATGATAGAAATTTGAGACGATATGTTGTTACTACCTGTCTTTCTAAATACTTAATTAACCTATCATATTAACGAGCTTTTACTTATTAAATAAATAAAAGCCAGTGAATAAATAAATTATTAAATGCTATGTTTGTATTGTGAGAAAATAAATCTTTTCAAACAGCTAAACTACGGCATTTATTTGACTACTAATTTTACAATTACTACTCTGGTGCCTAAATAAATTCTACCAAAAAGCCAGGTTTTCATTTTCTTTAAAATATATATATATATATATATATATATATTTGGGGGTTTTAAAAATCAGACAAGAGAAAATCATAAGGAAGATTATAAGTTTTCAGAGCACATGGATTTCCAATTCTTCTAGAGATCTGCCGAAAGTGGGAAAGATATCCTTTTTTTTACTTTAAGAGGTTTCAACGATCTAAAAATGCTCGATCATGACATTTTCGGCAGAGATCAGAGAACTATATAGTACAGTATAGATTAAAAAAGAGAACAGACAAGAATAAAGAATGATGAAAGGGAAACGATTGAAACCAGAAAAGGATTCTTACGCATAACTAAAATTTCATATGTGAAATAAAATACTATGATATCGAATCATATCTTTTCTTAGTTTTGTAACTTAATTTTACACAGAAGTTTTATATTCAGTAAGAACTAAAAATATATATATTTTTTGCTTTTAGTTTCAATTTTTTTATTGAAAAGTTACTCAATCAGAGCTGGGCAATATAATTAAAGTGTTAAAATAAGTTTAACATGAAAAATATATATACCAGAATTCTTATTTACAAGGAATTACTCACGAAGTGCCATCCACCGAATGTTTATCTTGCCTAATATCAAGACTGCAATTCATGTCATTCCAAAACATTTCAGTTACAATACGCCAATTTGGGTCGGCCACGATTATGGAAAATGCAATAGCGAATTTATTTAAAAAATTTGCTCTGTTTCTTTTCGAAAAAATAGCAATAGTAAAAAGAAAAGCATTATTTAAACAATCTATTCGAGATTTCCCAGGTGTTTTCTCTACGTTGAATCATAAAAATTGATATTTTACATTCTTTTGTGTAATTATTAGTACTCATTAATGTGATGATTGTTCAAAAACTAAAAAATTTGTTTAATCTTCAGCTTATGGATTGATATCCTCATCTTATAGTTGAAAGAGTCTTAAGAAATCAGCTTTTTTCGTGAAAAATTTATATTTTACATTGTTTTGTCTAATTATTAGTATTCATTAATGTGTTTAACATTCAAAATTCAAACAGTTTATGGTTTGATATCCTCGTCTTATAGTTGAAAAATTCTTAAGAAATCAGCTTTTTCGTAAAAAATTGATATTTTGTATTGTTTTGCCTAAATATTAATGCTTATTAATGTGTTTATCATTCAAAATTCAAATATATATATTTAATATTCAGTTTATGGTTTGATATCCTTGTCTTAAATTTGAAAATTTCTTAGGAAATCGGCTTTTTTCCTTAAAATTGGTATTTTTTCATTGTTTTGCTTTTTATATTATATATAATTTAATATTCATCTTATAGTATGATAATCGTGTCCCTTTAACCTCATCTTAGAGTTCCTACGTTCATCCCTCATCTTACAGATCATATTTAACCCTTTTTCCGGTAGGTGGCGCTGGAATCGGATTCTAAGGTGGGTGCACGGACGACGGGTGAATGGTCCAGCCGTCCACCCACATGGCTGTCCTTGAACTGTCGTTTTCCTACTACTAACATAAACAAAGTATTGAATTTACATAATCTGTAAATTTAAATTATATTGAATTAGAAGCATTTAGATAATGATCGTATAAAAAATAGTAATTTTTTTTTTAATGTGAAAGAAAATTTATGAGTTTTCTTCAAATATTTAAAATGTATTAATTCTATGGAAAAAAAATAACCTTTGGAAAAACAACGACGAAATCTTTCAAAAGGTAAATAATAATAATGAAAAGTGAAATCTCCTGCTTATGCATATTTGCAATTAGTTAGAATGTAAGAGAAATTTGAGAATAAATTAGGTGACAGATAAAGAAAGGGAATAAAGGAGGACGGAAGAAACTTTTATAATGATGTCCCACGAGATTTGTTAGAGAAGTTTTCTAAAGACTTATTTTTCTCCGAAATTATACAGCTGGGAAGATACTCAAATTTGAATAATTATTCATTGTACGAGTTAAGACCCATAAGTATCAAGTATCTTTACAATAGCCTAAATTTTATACAGGAATAGTTTCGATATCCTTCTTTTTAGTACCTTCAAACATTGATAACGAGAACGAAAAATTATGCGTCAAGGACATATTATGTAACACTTTCCAACACTCCCAAAATAATTTTACAAATCTTTACCGTTTAATAAGGTGAAAGATGATATCTTAGTAAACAATTTGGAAAACGCATAACATATTTTAAAACCCAATTTCAGGAATTACCAACAATATTCGGAAAAATATCCGAATTATTTTGTGCAGTCCTGTATATGACCTATAGCTTTCTATATACACTACATAGAAAGCTAAATTTTAGTTCAGTTAGGAACAAAGTTCAGTTTAGTTCAGTTAGGTCAATAGACGGAAATGCACTCGAGGACTTTTGTGTTGCCCTGTATATGATCTGTAGAATTTATACACAAAAAGTAACAGACAAAAAAATGTGTTAAATTTAAAAAAGCATTCAGCAACTGATAACGCACTTCCAGCAATTATTGTTAACATACAATACCGAATTATTTTGTGTGTCCCTGTAACTTAACGATGAATGCTATACAAAAATGCAAAATCTTAAATATATTGTTCAATTACTGGCCAACATACAAAACTTCGAGCTTCTAAGGACTTCATTTTAACTATACCAAAATGTCCAAAGTGTAAATCATTTAAAATTTTTTTTGTATGAATTTCATTGAACTCTGCATCCTTTTAAAATACAACTATGTTGAGGAGTACACTGGCCTCCAAAAGTTAAGGTACAACCGCGTTTTGCGTCTAATTTGCAAATGAATGAATATAGAAACAACAAATTTGGAGGAAATGTGCGCTAAACTGTTATTTATTAAATGCGATATAGAAATTTACTTAAGTTAAACGTATAAATGAAATTACAACAAAAAAGCACTCATGGTGGAAAATTCCATTCTTGGAGAAATCAGTACATCGCAGTATTATGCAGTAAAATGTGACAGAAATATTAAAAAACTAGTTCTAATACGGAATATGTCCACCCCGGACTTGAATGCACTGTAAAAAAAACCACAGTAATTTTACAGCAAAAAATGCTGGCATTATGGGTGCCAGCAGATTTTGCTGTAAAATTACAGCAATTTTGTTTTTTTAGATTTAACAGCACTTTTGTAGATTTTCAGCGTTTTTTGCTGTTAATTTTACAGCACTTTTGTTTTTTCGATTTCACAGCACTTTTGTAGAATTTCAGCATTTTTTGCTGTTAATTTGACAGTAATTTTGTTTTTAGATTTTACAAAACTTTTGTAGATTTTCAGCATTTTCTGCTGTTAATTTAACAGCTGTTTGGTTGTTTAGATTTTACAAAATTTTTGTAGATTTTCACTATTTGTTGCTGTTAATTTAACAGCAATTTCTTTTTTTTTTTTTTTAAGTTTTACAGAACTTTTGTAATTTTTAGAATTTTTTGCTGTTAATTTAACAATTTTGTTTTTTAGGTTTTACAGAACCTTTGTAGATTTTCATTATTTTTTGCTTATTATTATTATTATTATTATTTTTAATTTTTTACAGCACATTTGTACATTTTAGAGTAAAGCTGCGGAATTTTGCTGTAAATTGTATTGCTTTCAGTGGCGGTTCGTTTTTTGGAGCTCTAAATGCCTGCCTGAAACACATTATTTTCATACCATTTTTTACAAGATATCTTTTCCTTATTTAATGGCAGTTGTAGGTTCTTAGTTTCCCCCGCCCGGTTTGACTTTGACTTTGTTTAATGACAGAACTTTCTGACAGTAAATGATATAAAATATTACTTTTTTAATAATAGTTGTAAGAAAAGAATAAATTTAGCAGCCATGCATTTAGTGCCCCAAATAAAGCCAGTCACGAGTCGCCAATGATCTGCAATTAAATAAGATAAAAATTCCATGCGGAAATAGTGGTAGTCAAACATGTAATTTTTTTTTTTTTTTTTTTTTTTGAAAATGGGCCATTTTCAAAATTTGATTACATATGCTGTCCCAGAGGAAAAAGAAGAAAATTCAAACATATATTAATATTTAATGTTTAATTTGAGATGTGCATTATATAAAGAAGACTATATTAAATATATCTACCATTAAAAATTTAAAAAATCAATAAAAATTGTTGAGATATAAATCAGTATAAATGGATTAGTGTGAAATCCGGTACATGTCAAGTCCGTTACCTTACAAAATTACTAAAAATAGTCACCTTTTAAATTTTTTTAAAGTTTCAAAAATCAACTTACTTTGAGGTGACTTAAGTCCCTAAATTTCAGGATATGATTCTTAAATTAAATTGAAATGAGAAACATTTATAACCACAAATTTTGACCACATAGATATTTATACAAACCTTTTTCTAATAATAACAATATATATTTATGGAAATTGTTGAATTTTAAGAAAATCATATCTCTATTTCTTAGTTGAAAGAAAAATAACAATAGAATGGTGAAAAAAAATGATATTAATATTAAAATACATTTAAAAAATGTGCGGTAATTGACTTGACATTTGGTAACGGATTTGACACTAATTCATTTATACTATTTATAGCTCAACAAGTTTTATTTATTTTTTTTAATTTTTAATGCTAGAAATATTTAATATAGTCTTCTTTATATAATGCATAACCTCAAATTAAACTTTAAATATTAATACATGTTTGAATTTCCTTCTTTTTCCTCTGGGACAGCATATGTAATCGAATTTTGAAAATGGCACAATATATATTTTGTATTTCTACCCCAACCCCTATATTGTTTACTTGTTTAAAATTTTTCTTATTTGATATTTGGACATATTTTAAAGACCAAGTGCACTAAATATTATCTTTATATTTACTCATACCCATTGCTTATTGTTTTAATAACATTATGATATAATCAATTATTTTATACATACGTAAGATGCAAACTTCATGTTTTTTTTTTTTTTTTTTTTTTTTTTTTTTTCTAACGTATATCACCGGAACAATTTTTTTCGAGTCATTTGTCTAGAGATAAAGCATTTTTCTTTACATTAATACAAAGGAATATTTTGCCTGTTACTTAGTTTTCAAATAGTTTTCCTATCACCCAGTATTTTTTCACAGGGCTTTGTTTCTAATTTAATATTATAAATTTATTTAATAAATTGTAGAATATATATTGAGATCAAATAATCAAAATAATCTCATTTCTATCTACAAACGCGAGTTACAGTAAAAAAGCTTAAATATTAGATAATGACAAAATTAAAAGATAATAAACATACGATCAATAAACGATCAGAATAAACAAACCAGTGGGATTTTTTTTTTATTATTATTTAATAAAATAATGTATCTAAATTACGCAGATTTAATTACTTCAAAATTACTTATAAGATTATTAAAACTAAATGCACATAAAAAAAACCATGCATGTATAAAATCTGAAAATTATTGACTAGAACTCGGCTCTGACTGCAATGAAAATTTAGTGAACTTCAATTATATAGTGTATAAATAAAACTATTCAAACAGGCTCAGAAAGTGAAATTAAAATTATTACAGAATTAAAAATAGATACATGAGTTAGTACAAATTGACTAAGTACAAATGAATAAGTTGAAATTTTGAAAACAACAATGATAATGATAACGAAATAAAGATCAGGGTCGTTTTTTTCTTTTATTAGAATGCATAAAGTTTCCTTTCACTTAGCAAACTTTTTTTTTATAAATAATAACAAAGCCCTGTGGGGAAACACTGAGAGATAATGTAAACTAGATAAAAGCCAAAATAAGCAAATTCACCCTTGTTACAATTTAAAACTAAGTACTTAATCTAGGCAATTGACTCGAAAGTTATTGTCGATGATACACGCCGCAGAAAGTGGTTTGTATCTTACAAATATGCAACAGAAATTATGTAACGTTATTAAAACAATAATATAAGTAAATATAAAGATAAAAACTTACCCTCGGTCTTTAAATGTTTGTGAAATCCGTGTATCCATATTGAAAAGAAATAGCAAATTACAAAAGTAAACGTCATGAAAATGCTGACGCATGCAATGGCGGGCACGAAATAGAAATACTCTGTATCTCATCTCACTCGGAATGTTGTCAAAAACCGGTCTTCCGCGTTAGCTGGCGTTAGAAGCTCTTAAAATTAACACATTTGGTGTAATCCATGTTTTTTGAATACTAGTGAAATATTTACAATGTTTTCTGTTTTCTGTAGCGAGTTTTCTCGTTTTCTTTCCATTTTTACAGTGTAGACACATAGACAGATTAAATTGTAGCGAATTCGACTCTTTGATTCAAAATTTCAGCTTTGAATCTTTCGCGATTTCGTCAGTAGGTGGCGCTTAGAAATCACAGTAAAAAAAGCTGTAAACTGTCTTTTTTCCTTTTCGTAAAATAATTACAGCGTTTTAAGCCGTAATTTTCGCCGTTATTTTTTACAGTGTGCATTGGCGCCATCGACTTTCCATGCTCTCAATTAAATTGTCGGACACCGAAATAGCTAACGCTGACCAGACGGAGTAAGCCTGGTTCCAGCTCATTTTAAGACCTTGGAGAAGGACTTAAAGCCGCAACCTGTCTTCCAAGATAGTCTCAAAGATATTCTATCGGATTCAAGTCTGGAGAGTGAGCTGGCCATTCCATTCTCTCCAAACCGTGATCCTCAAGATAATCCTCAACAACCACAGCTCGGAGTGGTCTCGCATTATCATCCATTAGAATGAAACCATTGCCAATAGCACCGGCATATGGGCGCACATATGAATCAAGGATTTCATCCCGATATCTCGCACCAGTCACAGTTCCTCCATGGAACACATGCAGGTCAGTGTGGCCTCCGAGTGAGATCCCTGCCCAAACCATGATTCCACCGTTTCTGTACCTGTATGTTTCGACAGTGTTTCATTGATGGTATCGAGTGCATTGTTCTCTCCAGATCAGAAGACGTCCTGAATCGCTCTCCAGTGTGAATCTGGACTCGTCTGTGAAGGGTAACTGTTGTCTGGTCCAAGAAACATGTTATCTTTCCCAACATAAGCCGGCCCTTCTCTATCGTCTGTTGAGGGGGACACACACAACTGGTCGCCTTGCATAGAGACCTGCATTGTCAAGACGTCTTCGCACCGTAGTAGCGGAGATTCTTCTACCTGCTGCTGCAAAGTGGTCTGCAATGAGTTGCAGCACAGTAGTGCGTCTTCTCCTTCGGGCCGAAAGAGCTAGAAACCGGTCTTCTGCAGGTGTTGTAACACGTGGGCGGCTTGGAACACGTCTTCTGGACACAGAATCTTCGGATTCATACTGATCCCAGAGTCGTTGGACTACACTGCGAGACACATTGAGCCGTCTAGCAGTATCGGCCTGTGACAACCCCATTTCCATCCACCTTAATGAATCGGGCAAACGACTTCTTCTAGACATTTCTAGACTCTACTGGCTGTTGTGAACAAAACTGACAACAGTATTCGAATACAACGAAACTTACACGCGAAATTACGAAAGCTTCGTAATTGCATATTTTTCTCTCATTCACAAATACTTATTCTTTTCTATAAAATAAAAGTGGTAGCTGTAATTTTTGCGTAAGTTTTTTTAAAGCTTATTATTGTCATTCATATAAACTATGAAGTTTAATCTGACTGCCATTTTTTGTCTGGTGAGCTTCGAAAAACATGTTGTACCTTAACTTTTGGAGGCCAGTGTAACTTTATGCTTACCGCCAAAAAGTAAATTCTTGAATTGAAATTGGAGAACCAGAAATTATGTGATGAAAACTTTGACGTAATGAATTATCTGATTTTGTAGCTAAGGCACTTGTTTTGGAATTTAAAGATAAAGTAGAAATTTGGTTAATTTGAAACAATTCAGATTCATCAGTTACATTACTTGAGTTAAATTGTGGCGGGAAATATTCAGTACGTAATGGAAGACGTGAAAGAGCATCGACACTTCCGTGTTCGGAGCTGTTCTTATAACGAATATCATATTTAAACGTTTTTAAATTCAATGCACATCTTTGCATTCTAGCAGCTGAAAGTACAGGGAAACTCTTAGTAAAAGAAAAAATAGACACAAAAGGTTTATTGTCCGTAAATAAAGTAAATCTATCACTGTACAAATATTGAAAAAAAAAATATTTACACCAAAATTAATAGCTAGTGCTTCTTTATCCACCTGGCTACAGCTCTTATCTGCCTTAGTCAAAGTTCTTGACATAAAACCAATCGGTTTCCCACGTTATCTGGTATCACATTCCAAAGAACTGCAGAAATATCGTATAGAGAAGCCTCGATTGCTAACACTATAGATAATTTAGGGTGAAATGTGTAAGAACGCTTTCAGAAATAATCTCATTTTTTATACTTTTAAATGCTTGTTCACAAACAGCAGACCATATAAATTTCACATTCTTTCCGAGCAATTGGTTTAAAGGATGAGCAATTGTAGATAAATTCGGTACAAATTTAGAATAATATGTAACTAAGTCTAGAAAATCTTTAACCTGTGATACATTTACTGGTCTAAAAGCATTTAAAATAGTAGTTTTCTATTTTACTATTTTATCTTGTGTTTTATGAATACCTTCTTTATTGATTTTATAACCCCAATATGTAGTTTGATCAGCCATAAAAAATATTTGCCCTTATTGATTCTAATATTATATTCACGTAATCTTTCTAACACTTGTTTTAGTTGTTTCAAATGCATTTCATCAGTTTCCCCTGAGACACCAGTATCATCAATAAAAACTGTAACTTCATCAATACCACCTAAAATTTGTTCAATTGTTTTTTTTTTTTTCGAAATAGCTGGAGAACTAGTAAGGCCCATAGGTAACTTTAAAAATTGGAATAAACCCTCCGAAGTGTTTACAGTTAACAATTCTTGTGAATTTTCGCTTACAGGTAACTGAAGGATATGCTTGGTTTAAATCAATCTTTGTAAAATGCAAACCATCCTCCAATATAGCCAACATATCCTCTACCCTAGGTAAAGGATATTTTTAACCTTCAAAACATTATTTATCGCTACTTTAAAATCACCACATAAACGGGTTTTACCATTAGGCTTAACCACTAGAACTATGGGATTTGCCCACTTGCTACTACTGACTGGTTTTATAATACCCTCATCTTGTAATCTTTGTAATTCTTCATTTACTGCTGCACGTAATGCATAAATAACCTTTATAGCTTTTCAAAATATGGGAGTAGCATCTTTATCTAAATAGAGTTCAGCCTTCAAACCTTTAATCTCTCCAACTTTATTAGTAAACAAATGAGAAAAATCATTTAGTAATAGTTTCAATTTTTCAGCAGAATTCGTACACATTCCCATTAATTTAAAAACACCCTGTATAGCTTTGCTGATTAACGAAGCAGTTGTGTTTTTGTATTGTTTTGTTTAAAATTCATTCAAATATTTGCGTTTAAAAGACAATCTTTAGGACATAAAACGAAGGCTTTGAGATACAATTTTCGTGGAATACACGATATTTTATATCTTACGTTCGATAAACCATTAAATTAAGTAACTGCTTTCATTTCGTTTGAGATGCGATAGTTATTATCTCATTAAATTTATTGTTTATTTCGTAAGAGCCAACGCCTTAGCAACAAGTAATAGTAATTGCATTTTATTGATTCATAGTATACATATTGGTCATGGTGTCTTTAAATAAATGAAGGACATAAAATTAATGTGAAGGACATAAAGTTAATGAAATTGAATTCAATAAAAAACTTAACCTTTCAAACAGTAAAAGTTGAAAAACAACTATGTTTTATACATCAATAAAGAGTAAAAACATGCAGACCGATTTTAAGCACCCCCAAAAATTGCATCACACACATACAGGCGGAATCACGGACAGATATGGCAGTCACTTTTTTTAGTTGCCTAAAGCTCAAAATAACATGACCGGTAGTTTTGTAGAAAATGGAAAATAAAATTTAAATTTGCCTTTTGGACCAAGAAAGTGAATTTCCTTTAAAAATGAACACGTTAGCCTAAAAATATTTAATAGGTATCATAAGAAAGGCCTTATTCTATGTTTTAAAATAGTATAAAACAAAAAAAAATGTAAGTTCTTGTTAAATAAATATGAGCATAAATGTCCAAAATTTCAAGAAATTCTGCTTAAATATAAAATATCTGGAAAAATATTATAAGCTTGTAAATTAATTTTAAACGGTAATAATAAACATTATTTGAATATACTGCATGCAGTTATTTGTAGATTTAGATTGATATTTCTTTTCCATAAGCTGATTTTTCAAAATCAAAATTTAACATAAAATAAGAAAAATTTTAATGTGAATTTCAAATAAATAATTGTTGTACTTATTAGAAAATAGTCTAACAAAGCATCATGCACAATTTTATTAATCTGCTTTAAATGAACAGTGCGCTAACTAAAAAAAACTCCAATTATACCATAGCTTTTGCATAATAAATTAGAAGAATAACTATGCTCTGTATACCCAATAGTTTTACTAAAACTCTTATATTACTAAATGTAACATTAATATAATGTAGTCAACATAATAACAAATAATCAAGTCCATGTGTGTATTAGTTTTTCCCCAAATAAAATAATTATTCAAAATTTCCAAAGTTTTTCCTTTCTTAAAAAAAAAAAAAAAAAAAAAAAAAATTAAATGGTGTATTAATTATTCTGACTTGTTGTAAAAGTAAAAAATCCTTTAATAAGATTCATCAACAATTTCCAATTAATAGAATATCAAAATAATCAATTTAATTTTTTTCGAAAAAAAGGAAATAATTAGAAAAGTATTACAAACCTTTTGAAAACTTTAAGGTATCACATTTTTGATACGAAATATTTCATCGGATATAAAATAAATTACAAAGTTCAGGCATGAATGTTTTCAGGTTTTTCATTAAAATCAGCTTCTTTGAATGTCATTTTGGCTATTTCTGAGATTGATTCAAAAACGTGGAAAAATCGTGACCTGAAAATTCTGAGGGAGGGAGGGGCGGTGTACTAAATAGATCAAATTATAATGGTGTGCAAATTCTGTGCTTTTAAACTTTCCTTGTTACATATATAACATTTTTTTTTATATAAAGTAGTAATCAAAAAAGTAAAAAAAAAGTTTAAAAAAATTATTTTTAAATGCATAACAAAATAATTAACAACTATGAGTGATCATCCTTGTTCTAGTGTTTCCAGTTTCACCAAATACTCTTCCAAATACGAAATCAAGAGAGGGAGGGGGGGGGGGGAGTAAAATAAGAAAAAAAATGAATAGTTGAAAAAAACTGTATTATTTTAAAAAACACAAAGATAACATAAATTAATTTTTTCTATCATAGAAACTCGACAGAGTTTCTCGTCAAGCATAACAAACAGCAATGATTGAACCGTAAATGAAAGGAATTTCCGCCAATGGATGCCAAACGATTTTAGAAAAAATTTTTAGCACTGTGTCTAGTTTATATTTTGCGGACGGGACAAAACGCGTTTTTGACACATCTATATCTCGCGATCTATTTATGATAGAAACAAAATTCTTGATTCTATGGAATGGGGCGTGCCAAGGGACTAAGAATTCAAAAGTAAAGCAAAATCCGACGAATAGGTTTTCAGTAAATGCGATTTTAAAAGTGCTATTTTTTGCACTTTTTAAATCTTGTTCAGACAAAAACAGTTGACAGGGCTACAGCAATGTGTAATTATCAGATTTTTACGCAGTTTACGTTATTTGAATCGTTTTTATGAGTAGTTTGGACCTTTGTAAGTTTCATGTAAAAATATTTATTAGTTTTTGATTTATATCAGTTTAAAGATATTGATTCCTATACTTAACATAGAGCAAAAAACTGTTGACAGGGCTACAGCAATGTGTAATTATCGGATTTTTACGCGGTTTACGTTATTTGAATCGTTTTTATGAGTAGTTTGGACCTTTGTAAGTTTCATGTAAAAATATTAATTAGTTTTTGATTTATATCAGTTTAAAGTTATTGATTCCTATACTTAACATAGAGCAAAAAACTGTTGACAGGGCTACAGCAATGTGTAACTATCGGATTTTTACGCGGTTTACGTTATTTGAATCGTTTTTATGAGTAGTTCAAACCTTTGTAAGTTTCATGTAAAAATATTAATTCATTTTTGATTTATATCAGTTTAAAGTTATTGATTCCTATACTTAACATAGAGCAATAAAATAATAAATGACCCAACTCTTTTAGGAATGGTCGTATACACAAGATATAAAGATATGTTATTACACTCGACCCAAGTAAGCTTCCTATTATAAAAAAATCGTAACATTTAAGGTTCGTTTACAGGGTCTCAGAAAAGATCTTTTGATATAGGGCTAAAGAGTTGTGTAATTATCTGATTTTTACGCGGTTTGCAGGATTTGAATTGTTTTTATGAGTAGTTCAAATGTTTAATTTTTCGTGTAAAAATATTAATTAGTTTTTTATGTATACCACTTTAAAGTGATTTATTCCTATACTTAAGATGAAGCAAAAAAAATATTAAATGGTCTAACTCTTTTCAAAAAGAACGTATGCGCATGATGAAAAAATATGCTACTACGAACGACCTAAGTTAGCTTCCTATTGTAAAACAGAATTGTAGAATTTACTGTTCGTTTACAGGGTAAACTCAAAAGATTTTTTGATAAGACTAAAAAGCTGTGTAATTAGCGAATTTTTACGTTGAAGTACATGATTCCTGTACTTAACACAGAGGAAAAACAATAGTAAATTGCATAACTTTTGTCAAATTGGCTATATACACAAGATATTCAAATATGTTACTACATCCTCTCTATTGTAAAGCGGCATTGAAGCATACACGTTTCGTTTACAGAGTCTCTTAGAAGATCTTGATTACATTACAACCGATGTATATTTACTGAGTGAGATGTATTTTAATGATTTCACACTGTTTCAATCTCTGTAAGGTTTCATTATCTTGCTTTAAAATTTAATATGAGTTCATTTTGTCCGTCTGAAATCTCGTCGATGTTAAGCTCTAAATCTATTAAAATATAGTATTTTCATCGATTAAAAAAACTGTGTGTGTTTATAAATATATAATTCTAGCGTATCAGGAATTGATTGAAATAGCGATTACAAAATTCCAACTTTACGTTCATGCGCTGAGTAATAGAATGTAAAAATGTTGCTACCCCAAGATTACAAGTTTTGCGTTTAAATATTTGCCGTTCATCGAATCTCCGGCTATGACGAACTTAAAATGCTAAATTTCGTATACAATAGGTGATCGGTAACCAACTGTTCGGTTTACGAACAAATCGGTTAACGAACACTTTCGCGTGAGATTTTTATGTTCGGAGAACGAACACCTCACGAAACAAAGCCATGATGAAGCAATGTCGTGTTTCATATTTGCCGAGCTATACTTATTACCTCTATTGTCAACTTTGAGAACATTTTAACAGTTGCATACATATGTCCTAATTAATTCATGGACTGCCGGAGATTGGGGACCTATATTTTAGGATCACCGAATTGGAATGAACAGACTATATGAACAGAAATCACTTTAATAGTTTTTATACTTTTGCAAACGTTGCAAATTTTATATTTTTCAAATTCTCGAAACGTTGAGTTAAAGAACTTAAACAAATAAAAAACTTCTAAGGTGCTCAGTAATTTTCAAAAATAATATATGTTAGTATAAAAATTCCTGTAAATTTTTATACTAATAGAAATAGGTTCGTAGAAAAAAAAATTGTTGATTATTCTCGGTAAAGTATGCTGCATAAACTTATCGTTGTAGTTGACCGAAAAAAAGTGCTTCTTATTTTTCCACATTTTTCTGAAACTGCAGTGTTTTAATTAGTTTGTAAACTACTGTAAAATTGTCTAATTTTTTTGTTTTTGAATGTATATAAACGGAAGAGTGATATAAACAAAAGAAAAAAGAAAAGAAATATGTCATAAATAATCTAATGAATACGATGTAAGGAAATTAATATAAAAGTTTCCCCGTTGTTATGGTAGACATGTACATTGGAATAAGTCACTCAATAAATTGTATAATTCTGAAGTATAATTCTGTTTATAGCATCACTATTATTTTTTTGCGCCTTTCATCTTTTCTTTTCTGAATAAAAATGGAATCCGTATAATTGAAATTAAATGCCTTACAAAAAGGAGTGATATCTCATCAAAACAACTCGTTGTAAATGATCCCGCCAAGCCGCAAACCTAAAACGTCAGTCACAAAAAGAAGTGATATCACTTAAAATGAAGCGATATAGAAGTGCATACTCCGAGTCCCGTGTAAAAATCTATCACCACTCATAATGTTTCCAAAGGACTCGGTGTGAGGTACAGTATGTGAAAACTGCTTGGCGACCTGCAGGCTTTTATAATGTTTGCGTTTCCTGCAATTACATATGGCTATATTATTTTTCTTTTATTTTATTTTATTTTATTTATTTATTTATTTTCCTCCCATAAAATTGTAAAAGTTGAAGCTTCTGTGTTTGAATGTCCTTTCTTATTTATGGGCTTGAAAAATCAATTTGTTGATTTTATTTACCATTATTTAAACTAAAAACACCACTCTTACGAAGAGGATTTTTTAAGTAAACGTATAAAGATTTTGAGTTTGTAATATATATATATATATATATATATATATATATATATATATATATATATATATATATATATATATATATATCAACCTTATAATAAACGTTAACTAAATTGAGATATATTGCAGTAATTCTAGCGTAAGGGAATGGCATAGATCTGGGGGAAAATCCGTTCTGTCAGTTCTTTCGCATACAAAAGTATTTATAAAAGTGGTATAACAAAAATATAAAATTTATTTTTCGATTTTCAAAATTGATATACTACATATATTATAAAAGCCTGCAGGTCGCCAAGCAGTTTTCACATACTGTACCTCACTCCGAGTCCTTTGGAAACATTATGAGTGGTGATAGATTTTTACACGGGACTCGGAGTATGCACTTCTATATCGCTTCATTTTAAGTGATATCACTTCTTTTTGTGACTGACGTTTTAGGTTTGCGGCTTGGCGGGATCATTTACAACGAGTTGTTTTTGATGAGATTGTATTTTGTGCTCGTACTGCATGCATATGCCAATTTTGTGATACTCCTGTTTTTGTTTTATAACGTGTTTTCTTGCTGCAATGTTGTTTGATTCAGTTTCAATAGCTATGTTAACATGAGGATATATAGTATAAATAAAAGAAAATAGTTGTGAATAAAAATAATAATGGTTAAATCTTTTAACTTTTATTCGGTTTGTCAGTCTGTCTGTCCATGCTCTAACTCTCGTAAATATATCTGGATTGATATGCAATTGAAAATTGTTATTGAGGTTTACTATGGCATGTTCTGTATTGAAAATGAAGTGTGTAGCACTTATAGTTCTTTTACAGGGACACTCAAAAGAATTCCTTTAAAAGAATCCCTTTAAAAGTTACATTACGGTCTATAGGGAAATATTATTTGCGGTTTATTTTAATGATATTACACAATTTCAAACACATTGAACTTGATATATAGCACTGAGGCGCACTACAAGAGGCTTACTATGGAACATGGTGTGCATAGCACTTACAGTTCCTTTACAGGGACACTCAAAACACTTCCATTACACTACGGTTTAGGGAGAAGAATCGTTTGCGGTTTATTTTAATAATGTTTCACTATTTCAAACACATTGAAATTGATATATATCATTAAGGTGCATTACAAGAGGCTTACTACAATATTGTGTGAATAGCATTCATCGTTCATTTACAGTGACACACAAAAGAATTCGCTACTGTCTGTTAGCAATAATCTCTGGAAGTGATTTTTTAGTTGCTGAATGCGTTTTTAAATTTAACTAATTTTTTGTGTATAAAAATTCTATAGATCATATACAGAGCAGCACAAAAGTTCTGGAGTACATTTCAATTTATTGACGGAAATTCCAGAAGGAGAATTTTAAACTGTGCTACGCGTTTCCTAACTGAACTAAAATTTAGCATTCCATGTAGTATACATACAAATCTCTAGATCCTATACAGGGCTGCACAAAAGAATTTGGATATTTTTTCAAATAGTGATAGTAATTCCTGAAATTGATTTTTAAATATGTTGTGCGTTTTCTAAACGGCGTTTTCCCATTGTAAATTTTGTACATAATTATCAGTTTATATCATTAGTTTGTTATATTCATTAATCTCTGTAAAGTAATATTTGTCAACTTGTTTAGTATTACTAAACCACTATACTTCTTCACAAACATTGTATATTCTTTCCCAATCATCTTTTACCTTTGCCAAACTTGTTAAGTTAAACTAATGTGCATCCTCAATACAGTTAAGTATGTAAATACTTGGTTAGACATGTTTAGTTAAATAATTGTGCACTTTAAACGTTGTAAAAACTGTACAATCTTCAACACATTTCATGTATCTTAAAGTAAACAGTGGGTTAGTGTCTTCGCCCCGGAACTGCACTTATATTCTAAAGCGAAAGCTGCGTTCCCGGGGGGGTTATCCCTTGTCATCCCTTGTTTATTTGGACATGGGTGGGGCTAGTTGAGCTTAAGCTGAAAGGTAGGCCTCCCCAACCGGTTTGACTTTGACCTTATTTACTTGGACATCATCTTTCACCTTATTAAACGGTAATGGTTTGTTAAATTATTTTGGATGTGTTGGAAAGTGTTACATAATCTATGCTTGAAGCATAATTCTTAGTTCTTTTTATTTTCACAATTTAGATTCAGAAATTTAATCGAAGATTTCTAAAAGTAATTACTTTTTAAATGCAGAACCGATAATACATAGTTAGATTGAGTAACTTTAAAAAAATATATATAAGTCTAAAAAGCTAATACTCGTTTTGCCTTTTCTTCATTTTTTTATCTACTTTCTAGAAATTTTATTGCAGACAGACATAAAAAATAAAATAAAATCGGTTTGCAATATTGGAAGCATTTCAAAGGACATGGATTTTCAATTCTAAGATCTGCCAAAAGATGAAAAAAAAAATATATTTCTTTTAAAGCCTTCGACGATCGAAAAAAGACAGATCATATCATTTTCGGCAAGATCAGAGAAGAAACACAAAAGAGGAAAAAAAACTATGAATGGGGGGAAATGATTGAAACCAGAAAAGGATTCGTACGCATTTTTGATACCTGATACGAGAAATAAAGCTCTATTACATTGAATCTATATTAGCGATATTTCATCTTTAACTTAACAACCAAATCTCAACGGGGTTCTTGTGAGAAATAAAATAATCTTTTGTCTTTTAAATTTACAATTGTCGGTTTGAAATTTTGTAGGGTTTTATGGGGTTTTTTGAGGAGGAAAATGGTAAGCAATAAAAGAAAATTCCATAAAAGTATATTTATTTAAAAGTCTAAAATTTTATCAGATGGTAATTTTAGTGACATGATTTTTAAAAATCTGATTTGATTAGATAGTGCAAAAATAGTTTGTTATAATCACGCATTATCACAATACTGATTCTGTGCCGGATAGTATCAAAAAGTTAGAAATACACACTGGGGGAAATGACACTTTCAAATCTGAGTAAATCGATGTTTTTATTTTGTTATGAAACTTTTTGTTTCAAATATGACGACCCAATGCTTCCAATTCTGAAATACCAGAAATACTCAGAATATTGAAACATGGACATACTCAAAACTGAGCACATAGAGGTCAGTTCATCCTCATTTTTGAAACATGGACATACTCAAAAATGATTACAACCAGTTTAAACATGAAAATACTCAAATATGAGCACATAGAAGTCAGTTCATACTCATTTTTGAAACATGGACATACTCAAATATGGGCACATTATGTTTTATTCTTGATTGTGTGCATGTTTTCAGAAAGGAGTATATACATGTTTCAAATTTGAGTCATTTTGATTCGGAGCCATTTTGACTATGCGACATACTCAGATTTGAGTATTTTTTGCTCAGTTTTGAAAATGTCATTTTTAGAGTGCATTACAATGAAAACTTTATAAACACATTATAAATACCCAAAACGGTGCAGAAAAAAAATAAAAAAGACTATTTTGCAGACCCGTGTATTTATCTATGGATTTTGATAGATTTTAAGCATTTGTTTTTTCTTTTGTTTTTTTTCCGAATATTTTGTTAATAACAAACAAGCTATTAAAAGTTTTAAAAAAATCTGTCGTTAAAACAGCTGTAAATCAAAAGCTAACATACAAATTATTTCTTGTCAACATTTTTTTTTCATGTACCATTGTTTTCCTAATAAGAAAAACATATTTTGCTCATTTAACAAGAAATTGACAAAAGGTACATTCGAACACCATCATTATATATAAAAAACAAGAACGAAAATTCATGAGTCAAGCATAGATTATGAAACACTGGCCAACACATCCAGAAAACTGTAACGAAATTTCACCGTTAAAATAAGGTGAAAGAAGATATGTAAGTATAAAGCTTAGGAAGCATATAACACATTTAAATATCCAGTTTTAGCAATTACCTTCCGTAGTCAAAAAAGTAGTCGAATTATTTTGTACTGATCTGTATATGAGCTATAGATTTGGATGTATACTACATAGCGCGATAAAATTTATTTCAGTTCAAAAATTCACATTTATCAATTTTCGCCAAACGATGGAAATGCACTCGAATTCTTTTGTACAGCCCTGTATATTATCTAAAGACATTTGTGCACAATACATATTAAGCTAAAATTTAATACATATAAAAAAAAAAGTATAAATCAACTTAAAACGCACTTCCAGTAATTACCAACCATAAACGACAATGTGATTTGTTCCTTGCGTAGCACAGTATATGAATTTATTTATATTACACAACTTGTACTAGTTTACTAAATATACTTCGGCAGGAAAATGCGTAACACAATTAAAAACTACCCTTAAGCAGTTCACTCCCACCAATTACCAACCATAAATGACAATGTATTTTGTTCTTTGCGTAGCACTGTATATGAATTTATTTATATTCCACAACTTTTATTTGTTTACTAAATATAGTTCGGTAGGAAAATACGTAACACAATTAAAAACTGCCCTTAAGCAATTCACTTTCACAGTCAGTAATACATACGAATTCCTTTGTGTAGTCCTGCATATGATCAACAGAATTTATACAAACCACATACTATGCAACAATATTATTAAACTTAAAAACGCATACTAAAGTTGAAAACGCACTTATCACACATAAACTGTAATTATCACACATAGACTGTAACATAATTCTTTTGTTTGTGCCTGTAAATGAACGATAAACCCAATCCACATCATACTTTTTAGTGAGCAATTTATCGTATGTCCCTCAGCAATGCATATAAATTTCATTATATTTGAAAGAGTGTAACATCATCAAATTACACTGCAAACGATTTTTCCCTGCAGAAGACTGTGTAACAGAATTCTTTTGTGTGACCTTGTAAATGAATAATAAATGCTCTCCACCCCATATTCTATAAAAACATGTTTTAATGCGCTAAATAATTGTATATCAATTTCATTATGTTTGAAATGGCGTAACATCATCAAAATGCACTTGAAACGGTTATTTCCCATTGACTGTAATATAAAAGAATACTTTTGACTGTTCCTGTAAACAAACTATAAATAGTACATATTTCATTTTCCACAGGGATCGTGCTGTACACTGTGCGTGGTAGCGTATTACGGCTTATTTTACTGTTTATTACTGTTAATTTTACGGTATAATACTGGCAGCTGGGATGCCAATATTATACTGTAAAAACAACTTTTTTTTTTTTTTAAGTGTAACACATGAAAATTACGAGGCAATCCAATTTTATTTACGAGAGTTAGAGCATGGAAGGACGGACAGACAAACCGAAGTCATAAACACTTTTCAACTGTGTTGGAAAGTGTTAAAATGAGACTTGTTTTCCTGCAGGACTATGCAAATAAATTTAATATTAAGATATATGGAATTGTTGTTACAATTTTTTGAGCAAAGAAAATCACAGAATAATATCTTGTATTAAAAGCAATTTTACGGAATTTGTTTTCCTGTATGATGTTCATACATATACAGAGTGCTTGAAGGAGTAAGCTTCAACTTTAAAATTATATAAATTTGAAATAATTAGTGAGAAATATGTTATTCAATCCGAATAATTATCTAAAAATGCATGTCTTTTTAATATGATATTGATTTATATTAGTTACAAATGTTACCGTTAGGTGGCACTTTCACATCACATATTACAGTTTTCATAAAAATTTGCGTTTGATTTTATATTTTGATATTTCCCACAGGACATAATGCTATAAACGGCAATCTTTTGGTTTAAGGTCTATGCGTGAAATTAACATTTTTATAAGCATTTTAAGAAATATTTTTTATAGAATTTGATGGTGCAAATGTCTACGCATGCGTCTTGCTTTTTTTCCAAGCCTTATAATTTCCATGGATTTAATTGTATAAATCTATGATAATTTCTGCTCTAAAGGATATCCTTTGTATGTTTTTAGGTAAATAAAGGCATGTTATAGTCAGGGAAGAGATTTCTCCACTCTTTTGCATACCAGTATAATCATAGAGAAAACGTTGTTCTGTTTAATCGCAGAATGTTCCGATTAAATAACAAGAACGAAAAATCATGCATCAAGCATAGATTATGTAACCTTTTCCAACGCTTCCAAAATAATTTTACTAATCATTACCGTTTAATAAGCTGAAAGATAACATCTAAGTAAACAATTTGGAAAACGCATAACATATTTAAAAACAAATTTCAGAAATTTTCAACATAAACAATATTCGGAAAATTATCCGAATACTTTTATTCAGCCCTGTATATGATCTATAGATTTGTATATATACTACATAGGATGCTAAATTTTAGCTTAGTTAAGAAACGCGTAGCACAGTTTAAAATTCTCCTTCTGGAGTTTCTGTCAATAAACAGAAATGTGTTCGCGAACTTTTGTGCCGCCCTGTATAGGATCTACAGAATTTATACACACCAAGTAATAGACAAAAAGTGAGCTAAATTTAAAATCGCGTTCAGCAACTTAAAACGCACTTCCAGGAATTAGTTTTAACAGACAGTAGAGAATTCTTTTGTGTGTCCCTGTAAATGAACGATGACTGCTATGCACACAATATTCTGTAGTAAGCCTTTTGTAATGCACCTTAGTGATATATATAAATTTCAATGCATTTAAAATAGTGAAACATTATTTAATTAAACCGTAAACAATTTTTCTCCATAGCCGTAATGTAATGGAATTCTTTTGACTGTCCTGTAAAGTAACTATAAGTGCTATGCCCACCCTATTCCATATTAAGCTTCTTGTAATGCACCTTAGTGATATATATCAATTACAATGTATTTGAAATTGTGTAACATCATTAAAATAAACCGCGAATGATTTTTCCCCATAGACCGTAATGTAACGGAATTCTTTTGAGTGTCCTTGTAAAAAAACTCTAAGTGCTACACACGTCAGTTGAAATAGGGAACATGCTATAGATAACGACAATAACATATATAAATATAAATTGCAGGGCAATCCGAGCATATTTACGGGAGTTAGATCACGGACAGACAGCAGACGGCCAGACAAACTGAAGTCATAAACACTTTTCAACTAGGTTGGAAAGTGTTAAAAAAAAACATTTTCTGTAAGATTATACTGGTATGCAAAGAAGCTGAGAAATCTCATCCTTGGTTATAGTGCTGTCTATCGTAACATTTTCAACTAATATTAATAAATACTTTATATAAAACCTATGTAATTGTACATCATTATTCAGTTTTAATTAATATAATCTCACAAATTGTTATATAGCTGTGTAATTCTAAAATCGGTACATATTGTTTTTAACATTCTATACATTTGCTAATGTAAAATACTTGGTTTATATTCACACTTTGGTAAGATAAATGTTTTCTTTGAATTGAGATTATTTACAAGAAAAATATATTTATATGTTATCTTAGTGTAAGCATTACCTTTCATTTTAATAATTTAATTATCTGTATTTCAATGTTTTGATGTGCGTTTCGTGTAAATGTTGATTTTACGTATTGATTAATTCTTTAATGATCAGTATTTCCAAGTCTTTGTTTAACAACGTTAAATTAACTCTGGAATGTTTTCGCAATTTTGACTTTTAATCTGCAATATATAATTTAATTTTAACTATGATTAATAAGTTATCTGGATAAAATGTCATAACGAGTATTATCTAATTATATACAAAGCTCGCCAGTTCGAACGCTGAAAACTACATTCAAAAAGCCATAACTTATTTTCGGAATATATGCTTTATTAATAATGCCACGGAGATTACATATTTGTTTAAAATATGACACTAGATAAAATTTAATGATTATATAAATGGAAATTGCGAAATATCCATTTTATTAATAGTTAAAGAGTACATTCGAAGCATAGTTTAGTAATGGGAACGGTAATTTTAATAATAGCTAAAGTTGGCAATCAAAACATTTTTCAAAATTCTTACTTTAACACATAGCATACATATTATTAAAAATTATTAACTGTTTCCTTAGAGTCGGTGTTTATTCGAGTTTGTTTGTTTTCATACGTGATTGTAGAGAGATGAAGTTTGTTGAAAGGTACTCCATATTTAAGAAATCACGAAGCCCGATTTTTAATTTTTATGAATTAAAAGTTTTTTAAGAAATTTAGCAGAAGGACAGAATAGATTTTAGAACATAGACAAGAAGTAATAAGGAACTTTTTTCTCAAGGCCGAACCACATCTCAGAATCCATCAAAGATTTATTATACAGTATGCCCACTAAAGTTACTTGCCACCCTCTTAACTTCGGAACGGTTGCTGCTATATTCATAAAAGTAGTGTCTAGGTATAGTAAAGTAGCCCTGCGCTACTCAATGATACCGCCTGCTGCCCCACCTGGTGGAATGTTGCGGAGTTATCATTCCTATCTTGAAAACGGAAAGAGATAGAGAAAAAAAGTGATTTACAAAGTTGTAGAGCATCATAGATTTAGTACAAAAAGACACATTGTAGACATTAATGCAAAGAATAGAACGGTTAAAGCACGCATTTGTCTTTTCGTGATTTCCTACACTGTGACGTGACAAAACGATCTTAGAAAGAAAAAAGCAACTAGTTATAATAATATACCTTAATTTAAATTTTCAAACTTCTCACCGTCAGCTGCAATGCATATTTGGATGCTTGTTTGAATTTCACGTTGCACACATTGGAGCATAGTTGGTGACACGTTGGCACAAGTGTCCGTAATAACGTCGTTTAATGTCCTGCAATGTCTGTGGAGGGGTCGTACAGACCTGCTGTTTCATAACTGGTTGTTTCTTTCTTTCTAAGATCGTTTTGTCACGTCACAGTGTAGGAAATTACAAAAAACAAATGCGCGTTTTAACCGTCCTGTTCTTCTCATTAATGTCCACAACGTATCTTTTCGTACTAAATCGATGATACTCTACAACTTTGTAAATCACTTTTTTTCTCTATCTCTTTCCGTTTTCGAGATAGGAATGCTAACTCCGCAGCATTCCACCAGATAGCGCTGCAGGCGGTTTTATTGTGTAGCGCATGGCTACTTTACTATACCTAGACACCACTTTTATGTATATAGCAGCAGCTGTTCCGACGTTAAGAGAGTGGCAAGGGACTTTAGTGGGCATACTGTATAATGATGATGCAAAAGTTCTGTCGCATTTTAATACCTTTAAGACCGGTAAAATTTTAATACCTGATAATTTTATTATACTGGGTGATTTGAATTGATTGGAAAAATAATCAGGCAATTAAATTTTACCAATATTAAAGATATTAAAATTAAGTATTAAAATACGGCAGAACTTTTGCATTAACCTAATAGAATTATATTTAGAAAAATCACTTATTATCATTAAAATATGCTAAAAGTGATTACAGCAAACATAAAAGTTTAAAAACCTTTTAATAAACAGACATAATAGTTTCGTACACACAACCAGGGACATACTCGAGATCAGTTTAATGATAAAATAAACTATATTAGCAAAACATTTTCGAATAATGAGTTTGATAAACAAACATGGCGAAATTTCAGATATCACGAAAGCAGGTGCTTTAATAAAAATGATCATATGTAAATGTGATTTATTACACTCAACTTGGTTTTCAACACTTTCAAACATAGTTGAAAAGTGTTTATGAATTTGGTTTGTCTGTCTGTCTGCCGTCTCTGTCTGTCTGTTTGTCTGTCTGTCTGTGCTCCAACTCGCGTAAATATATACGTATCTTCATGCAATTGATATATGTTATTGAGATTTACGATGGCATGTTCGGTATTGAATATGAAGTGTGTATCACTTATAGTTTTTTTTACAGAGACTCTCAAAAGAATTTTGTTACATTACGGTCTATGGGGAAAAATTTATTAAATAATGGGTTTAATTAAATAATGTTTCACTATTTCAAACGTACTGAAATTTATACATGTCACTAAGATGCATTACAAGATGCTTGCTATAGAATATTGTTCGTATAGCATTTATCGTTCATTTACATAGGGACAGACAAAAGAATTTGGTACTGTCTGTTAACAATAATTGCTGGAAGTGCTTTTTCAGTTGCTGAGCGCGTTTTTTAATTTAAATCATTTTTGTCTATTACTTGGTGTGTATAAATTATATAGATCATATACAGGAAAGCACAAAAGTTCTGGAGTACATTTTCATTTATTGACGGAAATTCCAAAAGGGGAATTTTAAACAGCGCTACGCGTTGCCTATCTGAACTAAAATTTAGCATTCTATGTCGTATATATACAAATCTATAGATCATACAGAGGGCTGCCAAAAGAATTCGGATATTTTTCCGAATATTGTTGATAATTTCTAAAATTGGGTTTTTAGATATGTTATGCGTTTTCCAAATCGTTTACTTAGGTATCATCTTTCACCTTATTAAACGGTAATCATTTGGACGTGTTGGAAAGTGTTGCATAATCTATGCTTGGCGCATGATTTTTCGTTCTTGTTGTATGTAAAGATGGAATTTTGTAATCGATTTTTAACTCACTTCCTGATAGGCTAGAATTATAAAAATTATGCACAAAGGTATGTTTCCGATGACAATACAACATTTTAATATTTTTCGAACTTAATTATAAATTAATACTTTAATTTTAAGGCACTATTTCTTTTACCCGCCACAGTTGATAAATCGCCACATATTCTTGAGGGTTACAAATGTATACGAGTTAAAATAACAATGGATTTAATTACTCGCCAAAATAGGCAAAATGGCTGTGAAACTGCAACGATTCAATTTTAAAACCTGAAAGGAGACAATAAAATTTAAATAAAAAGTTAGCGTGTAGTTATTTAAGAAAATGCGCTTTTATCAATTAATAGTTTCGTATTAATTAAATTATGATTATATATGAAGGAGTCAATTTAGAAATACTAAAAACATAGTTTAAATAACGTTTTCTTTCCTTTCCTGTTAGACATATCTTATAAAAGAACAGAGCAAAACTCCTAATTTTTTAATTCATTCACAAGCTCGCCCCGCGCTTTCTAACAAGCATAAATCAAAGTGGTGAATTTTTGGGTTTGGTGCTCACGTCATATTCACGTACTTTAGGAGAATTTTTTTGGAAAAATCATGAATGCCAGTCATGAAACTAGCCGTGATAAGCATTGAATGGGATAAACATTCGAGATAAACATTCGAGAAAAACATTCGAGATAAATATTGATTAGGATAAACATTCGATGTAAACATTGAATGAGTATAAAAGAGTGTTTTAAATAAAATTATTTTTACTTTTATATTTATTTTATCTTCTTTTTAAATTTATGAATCATCTCGTGCTAAATTCGAAGTAACTGGAAGGAGGCTGATTCAGTGCATATGTTCTCGCTGCGCATACAAATTTCTATTCAAATTAGGTGTAAGAAACTAGAAGGCATGCTTATTAAAAGGTTTTTTTAAGCCTTTATGTTTACTGCTATAGATGTTTAAAAGATCGTTAAATTATCTCGAACATCATGCAAAGATTGTAAAACTCAATCAATAATTTACGCTGATTTCATATGAAAGTTTACTTATTGCTTTTAACAACGACGTGTTGAAAGATTCAGTGGTCCAAAAATGAGGACGAAGCCGGTATCGGTTGCGCTTGAAACTATCCATATATGTCAAGGAAAAATACACTGTCAGGTATATGCTGTCATTTCTGGGCCCAAGACTGAGACATGATATAGGCTTATAGTCTTATTAAGAGCGTGGCCTTAATTGGTTGAAGTACCTTATATATTTTTATTTTAAAGCCTAATTATATTACTATATTACATGATGAATTTGCATCAATTACATTTCTGTAGTAACAGCATTTGCAGAGTACGGCCTAGTCTCCGTAAGATGAGTTTGGGCCTTCCCATTGGAAATGGTTTTTCGTGTTTGGTATGGGTCGAATAGTTTTACGAGGAGTTTTCGAAAATTAAAGATACAATGCCACATACTCATTCAAAAAACTTTTAATTGATAAAATTTCCATTACAAATTAATTACTGGTATATGCCTTATTTTTCAACATAGTTGCCGCCATTGTCCAAGCATTCGTTACTTCTGGGTACAAGCTTTTCTATCCCACAGCCATAGAAGTTGTCGAAAACACATTTCAACTTTGATTTTGATTTCATCATTGATAGGGAAGTTTTACCCTGCAAGATGTTTTTTCAGGTAAAGGCATAAGTGGTAATCGCTGGGTGAAACGTCTAGGCTGTAAAGTGGCCTGCCTGCTCTGTATTCTTCATGAACATTGGTCCTACCTCCAGAGAAAGTACAACGCCATTTCGTTACATTTTGTCGATGCATAATGTTGCCATACATGGAAACAATATATTTATGAATATCCACTGGACTTTTTGTATAAAGAAAACATATGACGGAACGTACTTCACGTTTGGCGGGGTTCTGAATTGACGTAGTCATTATAAACACGTTCTACACGAAACAGACTCATCGTACAAGTAACGAATGACTGCGAGGGAAAGGTCAAATGCTCAAGGTTACAATATGTGTTGCCAACGCGCTCATTAGATCTTTTTCTTTCCTGTTTTCTGAGGTGTATCTTTACTTTTCGAAAACACCTCGTATTTACTTTATTTTTATTTATTACTCTGCATCTTTGTTTTTTAAAGCACCGACATCTAGCTAATACTTTTATATATAAAAGTCATACTTTAGTTTATTAATTCACTATATTAATAGATTTCACAGTTTTCAGAATGTATGGCACATGAATATACTATATAAAAATACAAATGATTCTTTCTTAATCTAGAAAAATATAATGTAACCGGGAAAGAAAATATGGAATAACCTTTTCCGAGTTACTCACGATTCCGAAAAGTGTTCTTTATCAGTAGAAACATCAGGAACCAATATATTTTCGAGATTTAAAGAAGCATTTATAAAAACAAAGTTTCTCTTGCTGCCACTGATTTTCGGAAAATTTTTCAAGTAGTTCTTATATTGTGCTAATCAGTTTTCTCAAACCGGAATACTTGTTTTTCGGATGCTATCAACATAGGTGCCAACCTCTCATTAATATTCCGTAATATGCGGGTTAATTTTACCTAGGTTTAACACGTTTCGCACCAGAAATTTTTTTAAGAAATGAAATTAAATAAATTCCACGTAGAAACTTGAAATTCGATAAATAAAGATTCATCCAATATTTTTTCTGGTTTAAAGCGTTGTTAAATTGGGTCAAATTAACCCGCATATTACGGAATATTAATAAGAGGTTGGCACATATGTATCAAGTAAACTTTTCCATAATCAATTTTTTTTTTTTACAGACAAACATGATAAATTAACTGCATTAATTTTGACATTAAATTTAATATTCTTTTGTTATTCTTGCATGTATAAATTTAATTGCGCAGCTGAATGTCAGCGAAAGGAAATTTATTTTTCTAGATGCTTATTTAAATTTCGAAAAACTTTTGGTTTCTAAGTTTTCTAAAGATAAAGAACGCATTGTGGAATCGGGAGTAACTTGGGTGAAGTTATTATACACTGTCATTCGTGGTTATAATATATTTTTGTAGATTCAGAAACATTAGTCTTTTTTTACAGTGTAATTGAAATATTTATGTAAAAAAGAACGATTGGCATTTAATAATTATCTAAATGAGATTAACTTAAATATTCTGTTCTACTTTAATCTGATTCCTAATGTCACCTGGATAAGAGTTTCAAGTTAAATTTAAAGAGAATACATACTTTGGTTTAAAAGAATGATATTACAAAGTCTTAAAAAATTCAAACGTAATCTTAACTTAATCATTTTCAAAGGGATTCCATTGTGTAATAGAATCAGTCTATAGTATAGATCATGAACATACAGTATAAAATGAGATGAAATAGTTAATCTTTGACTAAATAACAATCCTATTACTGATTTACAATTCTAAATTAGTTTACATTAATTTGCCAATTTAAAAATAACACAAATCCTTAGAAATTCTTATTTGAATTGTTATAAGAGAAGCAGACTAGAGTTATATATTACTTTTTGGTCTAAGGAAATTTAATTTAAATAAACTGAAATCTTAACTAATTTTCAAAAATGCAGTATCGGTGTACCAAAAGTAAATTTAAGAACAATATTTAGATACTAGATTAATTTTAACACAATTATTCAAACTGCGTCCATTTTTCGTACAGTTGGAAAATTACAAACTCGTATGATTTCTTTACCAATTTGAATAATTGTGTTAACATTTATCTAGTGTAATCACGTATCCAGCGTTTACAGGAGTTCCAAATTACCTGCGATCTATTCTGTTGAGCTGATTAAAATATCAGACCAGATGCTATGATCAATAAGGTTAACTGCATGAATTATGCCCTCCAGATTCGATCGGGATAGCTCAGTTGGTACAGCATGGCAGATTCAGCCAAGAAAACCCAGGTTCGAATCCTGGCCCGGACATTTTTCATCCAGTTGGAAAATTACAACTCGTACAATATTTAGGTACTCGTTTTGTAATGCAATTATAATTTAGACTAGCACGCTACGCTGGTCAATTTCTCTTAACGAACTTTTAATCAAACAAAATATTGAAATTTCATAATTCACTTTTATATTTTAACAGAATAATAAGGCTACTATAATTTGTAACTCGTGCTATAGCCAATATACACGTCAGGACATGTCGCTCTTATCATTATCTTTTTACGCATGAAGGTTTCGCTATGGTACTCCATTGTGAAATTTCCTAATTTTTGAAATTCAATATTTGAAAAACGGCATAATCATTAGATTTGAAATATATATCAAGAAAAATACATTTTTCTACCTTTCAAACGCAGTTTGTCTAACAATTTTCTGACAAATAATTTCCGAGCTATTATTTTTTTTTCAGTAGCTTGAAATGTTTCATTTTCCGAGATTAAATCTGTGGAACAATTAGCGAAAAACCCAGTCGTCAGCAACGCATAGCTTTTTATTAAAGAGGTTGTTGGAGCAGGGATTGTCAACATCAATTTGCCACCATCAAATTTGAAATCGGTTCTGTAGTTCCAAAGATTCCATAGAAATTGTAATTTAGAATGATTTTAGAACGCTTTTCGCTCATTTCATCCTTTTAAATTTCGATTTTTTTTAAAAATTTATTCTTAGAGAGCATTTACATCTTATAAGTAACTACAATGCCAAATTTCAAATTTCCAGCTCCTTCAGTATAAAAAATTTTGCAATTTTAGAACGTTTTTCGTTCCTGTACCCCCCTGGGATTAGTGGCACCGACATAAAATATAGACTATGTTGGAGCAGGGATTGTCACCATACATTTGCCTCCATCACTTTTGAAATCGGTTCCGTAGTTCCAAAGATTCCATAGAAATTGTAATTTAGAATGTTTTTAGAACGCTTTCCGCTCATTTCACCCTTTTAAATTTCGATTTTTTTTATTTATTCTTAGAGAGCATTTACATCTTATAAGTAACTACAATGCCAAATTTCAAATTTCTAGCTCCTTCAGTATAAAAAATATCGAAATTTAGAACGTTTTTCGCTCCTGCACCCCCCTGGAGATAGTGGCACCCACAAAAAATATATCCTATGTTGGAGCAGGGGTTGTCACCAGCAATTTGCCACCATCATTTTTGAAATCGGTTCGGTAGTTCCAGAGATTCCATAGAGATTGTAATTTAGAATGTTTTTAGAATGCTTTTCGCTCATTTCATGCTTTTAAATTGCGATTTTTTTTTTAAATTTTATTCTTAGAGAGCATTTACATATTATAAGTAACTACAATGCCAAATTTCAAATTTCTAGCTCCTTCAGTATAAAAAAAAAATCGCAATTTTAGAACGTTTTTCGCTCCTGCACCACCCTGGAGTTAGTGACACCGACATAAAATATAGCCTATGTTGGAGCAGGGATTGTCACCATCCATTTGCCACTATCACTTTTGAAATCGGTTTGGTAGTTCCAGAGATTACCCCCTACAAACAAACAAACAAAAAACAATCTTTACTCCTTTATAATATTAGTATAGATAATGGGGTGGAATAATTTGATTATTTCTTAAATAATGAATGACATTTAAGTGAAGGAAAGCTATTGATTGTTAAGGAACAAATATGGTCTTAATTAACAACAGATTTAATGAATTAATTAAGGATCGAAATAAAGAGGATAATGGTTAGATCAGGAATATACATCATATATAATACGAACAAATCTTGAGTGTATGTGTGTGCGGTTATATATGCAAATTTTATCTTATAAACGTCTCTAACCAATTTGACGAAATTTTGTATCCTACCGTTTTGGGGCACCAGAAAACCATTGGGCTAGGTCACATGTCCGAAAAATTTCGATTAGGGTGTCATTTTTTGGTCACTGTGGGTCAAGCTAATTTTATCTAAAAAACGGCTCAGACTATTTTGATTAAATTTTACATCCTCTGGGTTTCGGGAACGAGAAGACAATTGGGCTTGGTCACATGTTCGAGAAAATTTGATTAGTGGATAATTTTGGTCATGGGTTGATATTTGAACTCAAAGCTAATTTTGACCGAGCATAGCTTGGTCTTCCCTGCTTGTTAGTTTGAACTAAGATGAAATCGATATATTTTTAAAAACTTAATTCCAATCTTATCACTAAAATTATGTATCTGTTTATTGAAAGAAAGTCGAATGATTATTTAGGGAAATATAGGGTCTTAAACCCTTGGGGACGAGCGGCACGTATACGTGACGCATAAATTGCTCAGGATCCTCGATTATTCCCACCAGTTATTTTTTATTGTAAGCTTTGCCTTATTTAATGACTGCATTTATGCGATTCAATTAGGCGAAAATTTCTGTTTTGAAAAACCAGTGGTAAAAGATTAAAAATTATGTAAATGACGCTTGTTGCGAAGGGGTTAATAAAGAGTAAATTCACGGACTCAATTAATGATCGAAATAAAGAGGATAATACTTAGATCAGGAATATACACTAGTATAAGCTAAGATGAAATCGAAATATTTTTTACAAATTTCCTAATCATATCACTGGTTTAAAATTATGTATTGGTATGAAGGAAAGCAATTGATTGTTTAGGACAGCTGTTCCCAACTTGGGGTACGTGATAGAATAGTTAGGGGTAAGTGAAAATTACATCGGTAATTGCGGATAACGCCAAAACTAAAACTTCAAATGAAAACAGAAAAATAAAACTTTTCGTTTACAAAGAGACACTTGTGTAAAAGTAAAATGGGATATTCGTACAAAATGAAGAAAAAGGCCTAAAATTAGTAACTGGTTGATGATTTGTTGTCTTGATCTCTACCCACTTCTAATAAAATCTTGTGATTTGGCATGTGTCTTTCCTTTTCTTTTTTCCTTCCAGTAATTCTAGAAATATCTAAGACAGAACATGAATCGTAACGGGGCTTCCGGTTTCGATGATATCATTTAAAATCCATTTAGAAGCAGCCCCACCAGTGGCTGAGAGGTTCTGCTCTCGAAGCTGGTAGACAGGAGATGCTGGGTTTGATCCCAATCGCGCCCGTCGGCCTAATCGTTCGAAGTTTTCGTGGTTTACTTCGAGCCGTGGATTTATCCATGCGTAAATACGGGCTAGGTTCCCTTCAAAAGACCCCCACGAAGGGCACTCCCCCGGGCCTATATCCCAAGTGTAGATAATTGGCCGTCAATAATCAACCTAACCCAACCATTTAGAAGCAGGCCATCATGTTTGAGTCGACTGATCAGCATTAGCATAAACTCCTTAACCAGGGCCGTAGCTAGAGGGGTGCCAGGGGGGGCTCAGCACACCCTGAATTTTTTTTTACCCAACCCCCCCCCCCCCCCTGGGAAAATTGCTAAGGCCACCAAATGAAATTCTGTTTCAAAAATCCGAATGAAACTCTGTTCAAAAATTGAACTTATTTTGGGGGGCTTTTTACAGTTTTGCATAAATTCTAAATTGTAGTATTTGTTTAAAAACAGCAAATAAGTGTTTCAATATGCACACATCCTATCTGCACATACTCAGAATTAGCAACCTTTTGCTGACGGAAACATTGACTTTTACATAAGTTATATACTGAATTGTTTCCTTTTGCAGCGTTTTCCATTATTAGTATAAAACAAAGTTAGTCCAATGAGTTTGATAGTAAATATGATGCTTATGATAAACATTTTGTGTCGTATTTGAGTCATCCTAGTTTAAATATATATATTTATATCAGATCCTTGATTTATAAATTATCCTTTGATCCTTGATTTATAAATTATACTAATGAAAAAAGCTAATAGCCAATTTAAATACAAGTGGGTTTTAGCATTTGGCTAAACACAAAAATAAATTTAAAATGCAAAATACATCCTTGATGTTTCTAATGTTTTTTATCATATAAAACTATAACCTTAGAATCCTTAAAACAAACAATAACTTAAGAAATATACATCGTATTGAAAAACCGAAAAATGCATGTTCAATAGTTTTGAAAAATCTTTTTAGGGATATTAAAGTTGCCATTTTTCTAAAATAATAAACACGTATTTTTCCGTTTTTCAATCTGATGTATATTTCTCGAGTTATGGGAGCGTTTCCAGACATTGCAATTAGAGATCGACCGAAACAGGTTTTAAGACCGAAACCGAAACCTAAACAGAATTTCGGTGATCTTCCCACTTTCGGCCGAAACCGAAAGTGTCAAAAAATTGAAAAACTCATTAATACATTCATAACTGCATATAATTATTAATTAATTAACTAATGAATAACAAATAATTAATAATTACTTAATAATAACTAATTACATTACTAATTAATTTATGAATTATACGTGTATTGAACCACATTTCTAACAAACAAACGTACACATATGTGTGTGTGTATAAGTTTCAAACAAAAATGAAACATGAATAATACACCTTTTATATTTTATTATTTTATAACAACCAATAATTATAGGCATTTATCAATAATTAATTAACAATGTAGTTAAATAATGTAAAACAAATTCAATAATGAATATCGAATTTTTAAATATATTCATATTTTCAGTTCGTTAATATTTTGCATTTAAATTGTTTAAGTATACAGTTAAGTATTGATTAAGTAAAAGTAATTGTTTAAGTAAAAGTTTAAGTAAAGGGCACAAAAGCTAAAATAATTTGTTTAATTTGACTAAAAAAGAAAAAATAGCATTAAGACAACATTATAAGCCTAGAAATTATTAATTATAAACTTTATTTTCCATTTCAATATTCTCAAAGTGAGACATGTTTAACACTATTTTGTACTATCTAATTTTAAATATATATATATATATATATATATATAAGGATAAAAATGTAACAGTTGTCAATTTTCTTTTAGGATGTGCACAATACGATCAAAATAAATCTTTGCTCACTCACCGCCCCCCCCCCTAAAAAATGCTTTGCCACTCCCTGCCTCCCTAAGTAAGTATTGAAATGGCACCCCTGTTTGAAAATTTTATCTCCGGTGCCAAGTTGACTCTCTGTGTCTCTATCCAAAACTATTTTTTGTAAAATAAAACGTAATTAATTTAGCAATAAGACGGAAATAGTTTCCAATTATACGAATTTCATCTAATAAAAAAATATTTTAAGTATACATATATCGATATATGTTTCGTAATAAATTTCGTAAATCTTCATATGTTTTAACAACACCTTTCTCATAAAGCATTCAAAACAATCTGGAGTTCCAAAGTAAAAATTTTCTATTACTGTTAAGTTTTCAGCTTTTAAAGATCACGTGATAAGCGTCTTTTAAGTTTAGTCATATATGCATTGCTTGCTTCATAATTTACACTCGCATCATGGATCAGTCATGACCGATAATGATAAAAAGTGGAGTTCACAGCAATAAACAGTGTCTCATTTGAGCCAATACAACTCACATCAATGAGTAAAATTGAAAATTTCCGGAAGAAGGAACGAGATTTTGAAATTCAGATAATTTCGGTCGAGTTTCGCGGTCAGGCCGAAATTTTGGCAGCAGTTTCGCCGAAAACGAATATTCGGCGAAACTCTGATTTTGTGCCGAAACCGAAACCGAAACTGAAATTTCGGTCGATCTCTAATTGCAATGGTAACGATTCTCATAGCATTGCACTCGATTACAGCGCCATCTACAATGTTTCGAAGAAAATGTTCAATACAAAAGTTACGTATTTTTTTCCGTCGAATCCGAATCTGCAATAAAAAATGGGGGTCATCATTTAAGATTTCAAAGTTGCCCCCCTTTCCACCGGGCGGGGGCAAAGTTGGGGTAGTGGCAACTGTCATATCCCTAAATAGATTTTTCAAAAATATTGAACATGCATTTTGCCGTTTTTCAATCCGATGTATATTTCTCGAGTTATTTGACCGTTTCCAGACTTTTCGGACAACATTGTATATATTTCAACAAAATATACTGTTTATTAAATTTAATAATGACTTTAATAAGTGTTTTTTTTAAATATTAATTTTTTAAAAAGATAATTTTGTGCGGAAAATACAAATGTTGTTATGATCTAAAAGTAACTCCCGAATAAAATACTTCTTATTTAAATCTTTCTATGAAATACAAGGGATGTGAATTATCACTTTACTAAACAGCGTACAACCATTAGAGTGAAAAAAAAATGTCCAGATCCCAGGTTCGATCCCGGATCTCTTATTATAGCGCACCAAGTGCTTTACCAATTAAGCTATCCAGACGACATTAATGAATCTTTCTATTTCAGAATTCAATTTACAATATATTACCAATTATTTGCTTTAACTAAACATACTAAAATTCTACAAATTACGTTAATACTCAATTTTTATACTATATATATATATATATATGATACATTCCTGTCGAAAATTGGCACATTATAGACGATCGCTATTGCCGTCGACTTGAACGTTCTTTCCACCAGACAATCGGAACATCTCAGTCCGAAACCACTAAAATTACCTGATAATCATATCGAGGTAGCCGCAGTCGAGATCGTTGAAATGTAGTCATGACACCCGGACAGGGCATCACTTCGAGTCACTCACCATGAAGACAAATCTCGAAGTATATCACATCGGAAATCGTAGTGATTTTGCAGTCGTAAAAATTGAGCAGAGGCGGTGAAATCCAGAAGAAATTTCCCAAAAACATTAAAAAGAAGACTTAATAACTTAATAGATGAGCAGTGGCTTTGTTGTGATCACAGAGATGAAAGCAACTCCACCAACTTTCGCTTCATTAAAACTGAACACATTTGAAGATCTTGAAGAATTAGCATAGCTTGAAGAACATACTACCGATGCATTAGTGTAGACTCCCCAGTGACGGCAATTAGATGACAACCACTAATTCGTGCAAATTCCGTCTCCGAAGCCAGTGTAACCGTATAAATACTTCAAAATTTGGCCCAAAGGTACAAAACGCGCGAACAAGCTGGTCCACTCGCATCCATGTTCGGAGGGCGCTAGGGGGATAAAGAAGGCGGAGCTTTCTCGCTAATGGATGAAAAAATGAGGCCACGAAGACGTGTCTCTGACGTATGATTAAAACTCTTTAACAGAAGCGGCAAATTAAAATGGTAAAAAGGCCTTTGGGCGCGAAAACCGCTTGGAATCATGGGATGCCGAATGAATTAAATAGAAATAAAAATGGTATTATAAAAGTTCCAAAGAATAAAAATTAAATGTCTCAAAAGAAGAAATTAGGCAGGTGCGTTTAGAGGCAGTGTTGCAATTTAAGAGAATAAGGTTTTAATAAATACGTGTAGCTTTTAGCAGATTAAGATTTTTAGAATGATAAATAACAGAATATTTTGATTAAGTTATGGAATAAAATACAAAATAGATTTAAGAGATATTTTAAAAAGAGAGGGAAAAAAGAATTGAAGAATTTGGAATAATTTAACTAAAGAAATAGGGCGAAAATTTTTTATTATTACATATCCCCCCACCCAAAAAGACGAATGAACCGGTAGGTCATATGACCTGCAAGTTCATTGAAGGGAAATGTTACACGGACTTGGATTACAATTTATCAACTGGAGGAAGTCAAAATAAGTACATTTCCAAAATTTATTCATTAATGCCCAATAACATTAAATTTAATAACTATAACGCGAATTGGTGGAGTTGTTAATAAAAATACAATTACAAGATATTAATCTTGTTAACAATGACATAAAAAGCTTTAGAAAATATTAAACAAAATAAGAAAGGAATTGTAACACTTTAAAATAATAGATAACATACTCCCAGAGTATCATCTTACAAAATTTGTTGCAAATTGCTTGTAGAATTGTTGCTTAATTTGTCGTTCAGTTCTCGTCTGAGTGATAGTCCATCCAAAAAAGTTATTTGCATACCTCACAAACTGAACAGTTTACAAATTGAAAGAGAAAAATCCTTCAAATTTTAGATCTTACTGATCTTCCTTATGAAAGTCTATTTCAGAATTAAAGTTCATCTGAATGCTTTATATTTACTAGCAACAACTCGAAAATAGTACTAAGATTAACAACAATAAAACACAAATAATACAATAATAATAATAATAAGAAGAAGAAGAATATCAACAATAAAAATTTTAAAATAATAATACTTAACAATAACAATAATCATAAGTTAATTTTCAAATATTAAACTTATGTTTGTCTGAAAAACTCAGTCCTGAATGGAATGCTAAGAAAAACTTAAGAGAAATGAGTATTTTGTTATGGTATAGTTTGTCTGACAAATGGTAATTACCTAAAAAGGCAAATAGGTAATGTAAGCAGTATAAGAGTTTTTTACTCAACATCAAAATTACTATTACCATTATTACCTTTATAACTTCCATTACCTTTACTACTTTATTACTTGTTTACTTCTAGAAGTAAAAATTTATATATCTCAACATATTCAAATTCAAGTAGTATTCAAATTCAAGTAATATTTAATCTCAATATCAAATTATAAATAGTATAATTAATAATAATAATATTCAACAATAAGTTCAGCAATAACAAGCATTATAATTCAAAAATATCACACTCTTTCTTTAATTACTTTCTTAAGTATATAATTAATATCTCATCCATATAGTAGTGAATGAGGTATGAAATATACTCAATAAAATACATAATACAAAAAAAGGAATAAATAAGAAAAATTCGTGAAAACAATCATTATTGTGTAGATGATGGTTATGTAACTATCTTGCTTTCAGTCAAACAAGAAAACATAAGTTGTGAAATGAAAAAATGGGACCTTGTAGCATATTAAGAAAAGTTGGACAATTCTCACTTAGTATTAAGATATCATATTTGATTAGTTTAAGATATAATTTAATCCAGTTTATTTTATTAGTTTAGTTAATACTGTTTAATTTATTATTCTAATCTAATCCAATTCAGTATCAGAAACTCCTAACTTAAATCACTAAATTACGCCAGCATAAAAAGTTGACTCAAGTGGAAACTTCAACAGTGACACTCTCGTGTGCACAATCAAGAACACCACGGTTATACAGAAGAGAATTGATTAGTTAATTATTAATTTATTTTATTTCGTTTATTTTTGGATTATATTAAAATCAAGACGAAACTATAAATTTAACATTAGTTTGTTGTTGGTTCTCATGGGATAATTTTAATTGATCAGGAGGATAATAAGGGCGTAATTTTGATACATGTACTATTTCCGTAGGTTTATTTTGAATTTGTCTATCAATTTCAAAATTGACATCAGATAACTTATTAAGGATTTGATAAGGACCACTAAAGACTTGTGAAAGTTTTCTGGTATTAGGATATTGGAACTCTTCATAAATTACAAGATCTCCAATCTCAAATTTTGGTTCTAGATAATTTCGATCATAATATTTTTTACTTCTCCAATAGAATTCATCAGTGCGTTTTTTAGCAAGTTTAAGGGCTTCTTGAACAGGAGGGTAATAATTTTGTTGAAGAGGAGACTCATAGGGTAATTGGCCAAAAAGTAAGTAAGCAGGAGGGAATTTAGTGATAGAATGAGGGGTATTGTTATACTCATTAACTACTTCTGTCAAAATTTTTGTCCAAGGAATTTTGGAGTTGGTAGAATTGACTTTACACTTCAATCTAGTAACTATTGTCTGGTTCGCTCTCTCACATTTGCCATTCGTTTGAGGATGATGTGATGTGGTTAAACGTTGCTTAATATTGTGGTTTCGCAGAAATTTTTTAAATCTAGATGAAGTAAAGGCTGCATTTCTATCACTTAACACTTTTTGATGGGTCTGGACATTAAGAATTTTATTAAAACAGAATAATTGTTGTGGTGTTTGAATATTAAAAACTTGGTTTAGACAATTAGTATAAGTTTCTGTGGTAACACTTTTTGAGGGGAAAGCCCAAACATATCTAGTAGCATGGTCGATGATGATGTGTAGATATTTTTTGGTGGAGTTATAATAATTGAATCCTCCCACAGTATCAATAGAAAGAAATTCAAAAGGTTGATCTGTGGTAGGCATAGCTTGTAATAAGCCAAATTTTTTCTGTCTGGGTTTTTTATTCTTTTGACAAATATCACAATGTTTTACAAAATTGGTTATATCTTGGTCAGGCCAATAATAATTAGGGGAGATTAAATTTAACATTTTTTGGATACCAGGATGACCAAATTTTTCATGAGCAACATTTAGTATTTTTCTCCTTAAAGACATGGGGACTACTATTTTTCTAAAACCTTTCTTTTTTACTATCATAAGTCCATTTTCCTTTAGATAATTTTTACCATACACATTATCTTTTTCCTGCCTCTCTATAATTTCTTTAACGTCCAGAAGAAAAGTAAGTGGTTGAATAAAATGTGAAATTGGGTTTCTCGACAACATGTCGGCTTCGACATTTGTGGATCCCTTTTCGTAAACTATATTATATTCAAACATGCTCAACTTCAAAGACCATCTAAATAACCTGCCTCTCAAATGTTTAGTATTTTTTAACCATACAAGAGATGCATGATCAGTATGAATGGTAAATTTTACACCATGAAAATAATGATAGAATTTGTCTAAGGTGTCAATGATGGCAAGACACTCTAACTCGGTAATAAAATAATTCTTCTCATAACTTCTCAATCCTCTAGAGTAATAAGCAATTGGATGTAAAAAATTATTACTATCAGGTTGTTTTAAGACTGCACCTACTGCCACCTGTGAGGCATCAACAAGCATATGGAGAGGTAACTTAGGGTCATAAATTTTTAAGATAGGTTTGGCTATTAAGGCATCTTTTAATTTTTGAAAAGAATTTTGACAATCTGTATTCCATTCCCATAGTGTATTTTTTCTGAGTAATCTGTTAAGAGGGACTCGAATTTCGGCATATTTATCTATAAACTTGTGATAAACATTCATAGATCCTAAGAATCTCTGAAGTTCCTTTACATTTGAAGGGGGTTTTAGTTTTTTTATTACTTCAATATTAGCATTAGCAGGAGTTAATGTGCCATTCTGGATGGTATATCCTAAGAAGTTAATTTTATTTTGGACAAAATTGCATTTAGAGAGTTTAAGTTTAATGTTTTCGCGTCTACATAATTCAAATATTTGGTTTAAATGTTGCACATGTTCTTCTAATGAGGAAGAAAAAATAATGATATCATCAAAATAATGGCAAGCAAAGTCTATTTTGTATTTAGTAAGTATTCGTCTAAGGGTTCTATTAAATATCGGGGGGCCTAATTTAATCCCGAAGGGCAGAACTAACCATTCAAAGAGCCCAAAGTTGGTAGCAAAAGCCAATTTTTCAGTATCGGATGGATGTATGGGTATGTGCCAGTAGCCAGAGGCTAAATCTAAAGTTGAAAAATACTGCGCACTACTCAGTTTATCTAAAATTCCATCGATACGAGGTAGGGGTTCTGCGTCATTTTTCATTATTGCATTTAATTTTCTATAGTCAACACATAATCTAGTTTTTTTACCTTCTTCTCTTTTCATTACTAATGTAACAGGGGCAGAATAGGGACTATTGCTCTCTTTAATTAAACCAGCATCTAATAGTGAATGAATTTGATCCGAAATCTCTTTTTCTTCTAAAGGGGAAGTTCTGTATGGCCTCAGAGATATTGGTAGGTCAGAATTAAGAAGAATACGTTGCGGTTCGATATTAATTCTCCCGACATCAAATTTATTTTTAGAAAATATATCTAAATAATCCCTTATACTTTCCCTTAAAGTTTCATTTTCTATAGAATTTATTTCCCCAATTAATTTAGAATTATCAACATTAGATGGAACAAAGGATTGAGGAGATATGATCTTTCCATAATCGGGTTGCACTCTCTGATAATCATAGTTTACAGTAAAATGAAGTAACCTTAATTTATCACTGGATATGTTCTTAGATTCATTTAAAACAAGGTCTCCTTGTAATACTCTACATGTAGCACAGTCAATAATTAAATTAAACTTACAGCATTCTTTTAAACCTAGTATAGCATAATCTAAATTTGTATTACATATTAAAAATCTAATATTTTGTTGCACATTACCTAATTTAAACAATAAATTACAAGCTTTATCTATTACAACAGTTCCTTTGGCTTGGCCAATAATAACAGGTGGAATATTTATAACTTTAGCATTTAACAATTTAACAAATTTAAAAGGCAAAATATTTATGGTTGAGCCAGAGTCAATCACACAAGGTAGTTCCCTGTTATTTACATATCCTGATACAATTAACTGTCATATATTATCAGTAGATGGTTGTGGTTGACTAAGAGGGGGTGCAGAAGATTGCAGAGGCCTAACATGGAATACACAATCCCTCTCCCAGTGATAAGCATTTTCGATACCTCTATTTAAACACATTCGACATGGTCGACTAGGAAGCCTTCTTTGATAATGATTGACAGGCAATCTGGGACTAACGAACCTGGACGTTGAAGGGTTAAAATTAGTTGCTGCTTGGAAATTTGGATTCCTGTAATTAGGTTGAGGGCGAATCCAATGTCTAGGTGAATTAATTGGTTGAGAAAAAGGTCTGGAATTTTGAGACATATTTCTAACATTACTATTATTGTTACTGCTAGAATGAGATGGAATGACAACAAGCTGTATAACTAATCTATACCAATCGGTAGTAGATTCAGGAGGATTTACTATTAAATAGTTCTGGTATTCAGGTTTTAAGCCATCTGTCAATCCTTGTAAAATAATAGTTTCACATAGTTTAAGTTGTCGACCTATCTCTATTTTCTGACGGAAATAATTTTCTAAGTTGTTTAGGTCATGCAATTTCAGCGAGGCGAAATCAGAAAAACGGGGGACTGTTACTTTCAGAAATTTTTCAGTTAAGATCTCAGCAATTTTTTCATACTCTTTACAATCTAGGCATTCATTAACATACACCTTTAATGCTTCGCCCTTCAAATATTTGGAAATATTGTTGATTTTCCACTCTTTTTATCTGGAGGAGCTGATCCTTCAAAGTGTCTAAGCCAAGACACAACATTCATCCCACTTTCTGGGTCAAAAATAATAACATTAAGCTCTTTTTCAGCCATTTTGGTTTGAGTACCTTTACTTTCAACAATAACTTTAACGAACCCTGACTTTAATAACATGTAAAAAAAATAATAATGTATAAAGAATTCTTTAACTTAACAACAACTGTAAATATCTAACTCTTAATAATTTAAATAACAAACTAAATAATATTCAACAGTAAAAAAGTCCAATTCATATTAAATTTCATTTCACTTAAATAGTAAATGTAAACTACTACTATAATCTTTCTATAAATAGATCCACTATATATGAATATCACAATTTAGAATGAAATAAATAAAACACTTTTTTAAAATAAGTATCATTATTTCGTAAGAACAATTTTTTTGGCTCTTGAATTGTACTCTCAGAATATAGCATCAAAAAACAAAAGTAATAAAATAAACAAATAAATTAACTGCGCAATAATTTTACCCTTTCAATGTTACTCAATTTTCTTTTGAGATAACACCATTTTTTTTTTTTTTTTTTTTACATTAATAAACTTCAAAAGCTATTTTTGCGATTATTATGCAATCAGTGAAGCTGTAATTTCAGATAATCTAATAAATTTTTATGCATTTTTAGAATGGCATAGAATATGTTCCAATACATGTTACTTGAAAAGAGATTACTCATATATTTTTTCAATAAATAGAAATTATTTCCTATGCATAAATATCACCGAATGAAAAGGGACTATAATTAAATGATAAAATAAGAACATAAAATGAAGTTACTCTTGTAAAATGAAGTAATATAGGAATAAATATCAGAGCAGTTCAAAACTTTCAGTAATATTTGTGAGCTTAACCAAATAAAATTAATTTTTTAACAATACATAAGAATAAATATTAAATTTCGTAAGTTCTAAATTTTCAGGATAAAAGGAACAAAATTTTTCTAGAGTATTCTAAGAACAATTTTTGTTCTATATAAGCCAATAATAACAAATCAATAAAATAAGAAATCAATAAAAATAAAAGAATAATTTAACTTACAGACGTCACTTCTGGGATAACTTTATAAACATTTATGAGTGATAATTTGACAACTAATCGGTAGTTGTTCTCCAATATCACTGGGAAGTTTCCAAAATGTTTTTATTACACAGGTCATCATTTATCCTGTCGACTTTTTTGATACATTCCTGTCGAAAATTGGCACATTATAGACGATCGCTATTGCCGTCGACTTGAACGTTCTTTCCACCAGACAATCGGAACATCTCAGTCCGAAACCACTAAAATTACCTGATAATCATATCGAGGTAGCCGCAGTCGAGATCGTTGAAATGTAGTCATGACACCCGGACAGGGCATCACTTCGAGTCACTCACCATGAAGACAAATCTCGAAGTATATCACATCGGAAATCGTAGTGATTTTGCAGTCGTAAAAATTGAGCAGAGGCGGTGAAATCCAGAAGAAATTTCCCAAAAACATTAAAAAGAAGACTTAATAACTTAATAGATGAGCAGTGGCTTTATTGTGATCACAGAGATGAAAGCAACTCCACCAACTTTCGCTTCATTAAAACTGAACACATTTGAAGATCTTGAAGAATTAGCATAGCTTGAAGAACATACTACCGATGCATTAGTGTAGACTCCCCAGTGACGGCAATTAGATGACAACCACTAATTCGTGCAAATTCCGTCTCCGAAGCCAGTGTAACCGTATAAATACTGCAAAATTTGGCCCAAAGGTACAAAACGCGCGAACAAGCTGGTCCACTCGCATCCATGTTCGGAGGGCGCTAGGGGGATAAAGAAGGCGGAGCTTTCTCGCTAATGGATGAAAAAATGAGGCCACGAAGACGTGTCTCTGACGTATGATTAAAACTCTTTAACAGAAGCGGCAAATTAAAAAGGTAAAAAGGCCTTTGGGCGCGAAAACCGCTTGGAATCATGGGATGCCGAATGAATTAAATAGAAATAAAAATGGTATTATAAAAGTTCCAACGAATAAAAATTAAATGTCTCAAAAGAAGAAATTAGGCAGGTGCGTTTAGAGGCAGTGTTGCAATTTAAGAGAATAAGGTTTTAATAAATATGTGTAGCTTTTAGCAGATTAAGATTTTTAGAATGATAAATAACAGAATATTTTGATTAAGTTATGGAATAAAATACAAAATAGATTTAAGAGATATTTTAAAAAGAGAGGGAAAAAAGAATTGAAGAATTTGGAATAATTTAACTAAAGAAATAGGGCGAAAATTTTTTATTATTACATATATATATATATATTTCCATATTATTACTTATTTATAACATAGTATTATTAATTGATACATCCATTACTTAGATATTATTCAACATTCTATTTATTAATTAATTTCATTTATTTATTATTTAACTTATGGCTATCATTAAGATAGTAATTTGGTTTAATTATTAAACACTAATTTTCATCCATTACTTTATATTTACTTTTACCACTAGAGGGCAGCACTATTTTAAGTTGTTTTTTATTATTAATTTTTCCATCTTAATACTTATTTATAACATAGAATTATTCATTAATACATCCTTTAATGTAATTCAATTTTCTATTTATTAATTAATTTCATTTATTTATTATTTAACTAATTGGTATCAATTAAGATAGTAATTTGGTTGACTTATGAAACATTTATTTCCATACAATTCCTTCGCTTCAGATTATATTCACTTTTACTAATAGATGGCAGCACTAATGTTCCTGTTTATTTTATAATCCATTATATTTTAACATTATTTCTGGCATCACTGCAAAGCAATTTATATTTCTAAAATTGGCAACATGTTATGATTTTTTATGCAATTCATTCCCCAGTCATGTTGGAGTTTTCATGATGGTTCATGAACTGCAAGGTATCTTATTTTTATCTCTTTTCATCTTTATGGATTTTATACTTAATGTCTCTATTCAATGTTCTCTCTGTAATTTATAAGTATGGCTTCTTTCCTTTTTTATATTGTATTTTATTTTTTATTTTATCACTGATTTGAATCATTGTATTTGAGATGTAGTCCCAATATCATATTTTTTAGCAATATATGGCTAATATGATGATGAAACATCTCATTTCATTTTATTTGTGGTATTTAGGCAATTGGGACTTGATAATTCTGTCTAAATTCCACAAATTTCATTTCATTTAATTCATTTAATTCCATATATTCAAATTTTTATTTAATTTCTTATTCTTTCAATGTTTTTGATTCCATATTCAGTGTGTTGGGAATCTTTTATTGTCAACTAATTATTTCATACTTAATTAAATAAATGTTTAAGTTGGTGTTATGATAATGTTTCATTTATGGTTATATATATATATATATATATATATATTAAATATATATGTACTTAACATTTATTAAAGTTCCATTTTAAATGTTGATTAAAACTGTCTTATGGATATTATTGAAATCATTCTTAGTTACAATAATGTGCATAAAAGTAGTTGTTGCATGTATGTGTTCATGCCGCGCATCTTACTATTAATTACTGAGTAATCTAAACTGAAATGGACTCACTGTAATATGTGGTATGGTGTATGGTGGTTGTGTGTTCTTCGCGGTTCTGCGCCGCTTGTGTTATAATTAATATAACTAAATAATTACAGTCCGTCATCGCCTTTGGATAATCCTTAAGTTTAAATGCTTTTCTTATAAGTGATTTTTGCTTTCATATGATGGGGCATAGTAGTTTTACACTAGTGGCTCTTTATAAGAATGGCTCTTTGCAACACATTGCAACTGGGCTTGCGTGAGGACAGTCAGGTTTTGCCAACAAAGTGTTTAAGGATTATAAGGATAATTTGACACCTCCTAGGTTTTAAGAAGAGTTGATTAAAAAAGTGTCAACTGACTTTACATGTTTTAAGGAAGGTATAACATTATAAATGCATACTGATATTTCGTTTTGAAAATAAGTTAAAATAAGACATTTTTAATACCTAGATTTTATCTGTAACATGACTTTTAGACATTCACTTTTTTCTGAACTTAATTTTGTATTTAAATTTGGTCAAGCAATTATCTTCTTATTCGAATTTTATACATTATTTCCCGATATTTTAAAGAAGATATAATTTTAGCAAAATGTTTTGCATATCCTTATGGTAATGACAGTTTGTAGTAAAGTGATATACAGCATATAACTTTTTTTAATAGTTTTAACCAAAAATATTTAAAACATTTTGTTGATTTAACGTTTTTTGACTATTGTTTAAGTAATAGTTTTTATGATATAAACAAACAAACAAAATAAAACGGATGTTTACTTTCATATATTTCATCTCAATTTTTAGATCAATTATGTAATAAAAACGACAATTTTTCGCAAGTTTTTTTTTCTTTGAATTTTGTTGTTGTTTAAATCACTTATTTGTGCAAAATATAAAGAGTAAAATTCCATATAATTACTTACTTTCTGAAGTATGTAAATTTGTAAATTGACTTCATTGACAAAAATAAAATTTGTTATTCCGGGTTTCATACATCTCATTAGAACTAACTATTTATTCTTTTGTCTTAATTTACAAAAATTATAAATTTCTATTTATAAATAATAGATGAGAGAAACTGATGCATTTTTTTTTTAATAATTCAGTTAGAGATATATTTAAAAATATTATAGAAAAATGTTTCTTCAAATCATTCCAATGCATTTGATTTTTTCTCCAAAAATCATCTAATATTAATCAGAATTTAGGTACATTTAATAATGCACTAACGCTTTATCTTTGCTGTTATTAATTTATTTACAGCATCTTTTGAATGCGTTTCTTAAGTTATTATATGATTTAAAAATTAGGAATCCCTCTTTCATTATCAGCTGTTTTTCAAGAAATCTTTTTAGGTTTTTTTTTTAACTATTGCTTTACTTTTGCGTTTTAAACAGTATCTTTGCCACTTAACTATTCTAATTGGTAACAGCAGAATTTTTATGAGCCGAGGTGATTGAAAAGCAGGTTTTTTCGTTTTAAAAGGAATGATATTTATGATATGAATTTTATATGATGTTACCAGTAATTTAATTAATTTTAATTTTTCCAAACTTTGAATGACAATATTTATTAAGCATTCTTTACTTGTTTCAGGATGACACTTGTCGTGGTATTTCCGCTTAAAGAGTATATATATATATGATATATATAGATCACAACATTTGGAGGAATATCTGGGGAGATGCAATAACAACAATAAATTAGTTAATAGAATGTATTTCGTAATGGATTACATAGAAATTAAAAATTGGTATGTATAAATATGGGTAATGTATTGAATAAATACAATGAATTGCTTCCAGATAAAGACATAGAAATTGTCAAGGTTTTTAGATACGATAAACCTTTATGTCGTATGGTTTTTAACTATAATAATTTTGTAAAAGAAATCGGTAGAAACAATGATAATTTATATCATTGTCATGATCCAAGTTATAGTGATTATGTGGATGTAGATTACGGTCACGTATTGACTGGAAATTTAGTATTGTCAAGGACAAAACATTGAGGAATTATCTGCAATACGGTACAAAATTTCGTATAAAAAGGTTAAACACTAATTAAAAAAATTTTATTAAGATAAGATTTTATTAAAAAAACGATTAAAAATCAACGTTGACATGTTTGTACGTACACTAATGAACAAAATTTGCTTACCAGAAATAGCTTTTCTACAATGGAAACATAATGTATTGAAGGATTTGAGTTCAATTTACTGCGGTAAAACGAGGGGGATTTCAATAGAAGATTATAATTCATTAAAATAATCTATTAAGGATTTACAGAGTAATTTTGTTGTAACATATATAGATAAAGTTAATACAAATTTTGCAATTATTTGCAAAAAGCTATACAGTAACCAAGTAAGACAGTGTTATAATAATAAACATAATTATAGGTTATTAAATACCAATGTAAAAGAGACAGAGAGAAGAATTGGTGCATTTTACAAAAGGTTAAAATACACACAACGTAGTAAGGAATTACCTTATATGGTATTGGTTCCTAAATTTCATGAGGACCCCGTCGCCTTTCGTACAATTACATGTGGTTTTGGCACTTATTTAGAAGTTGCTAATAAAAAGTTTTGGGATATTTTGCAGAGTTTATTTGAAGTGGCATTAAAACAAAATAACACTTGTATAATAAAAAATAGTTTTCAGTTACTTAATAGATTGAAAGGATTGAGTAATATACAGGGTGATTTTTTTAAAGTTGTGAAAGTAAAACCCTATAAAAAAGAACCATTGATCCAAATGACCTGAAATTTCACCAGTATGCTCCCAAAGCAATGGGTATTTTTTAGGCTTAGTTAAAAAAAACTTTAAAATGCACCGACAGATGGCGCTGTAGGTTAACATCAACTGGTTTCCTTCCTCCGGGTTTTAGGCTCAGTGAAGCAGTCTGTTCTAATTTTAAAACACTCTTCCGTAAATATTCTATCGTCATTGGACCTTTTCTGAAATTCTTAAGTGTCCTAAATCTCTTAAGAGCAGTTTCTGCGCTATCATTATTCTGATAATACAGTTTCACTACCAACGCACGGTCCGTCAATGGCACAGTCATTGCGAGGATATCCGTGGAATAATGAACACGAGGTGTACGTGCTTCATGCTTTTATCGCCATTGTATGTGTGTCGTGCACAAGCTCGTCCCCCGATCTTGCTGCATATACAGCGTCATCTGTCGGCGGGATTCTAAGTGTTTTTTTTAACCATGTCAAAAAAAATACCCATTGCTTTGGGAGCACACTAGTAAAATTTCAGGTCATTTGGATCAGTGGTTCTTTTGTTATAGGTTTTTACTTTCACAACTTTAAAAAAGTCCTTCCGGCCTGTACCGGAAGGAAAAGGTAGCTTTCCTATATCTTCGTTTTAAAATTTTAGCTAATGTTACACGAAAACAGCAAGTTAAAAGGCAAAGAAACGTTTACAAAAGATTCGTTAATACTGAATTTGAATAAGAAATTCGCCAAATTATTGAGCAATAGCCAAATTGGCTTCATTTATGAAGACTTATTTTGGTCGCCAAATTTGGCGATATTTCGCCAAATGTCGCCAATTTTGGCGCTAACGGATATGAATATATAGTTTTATGCGTAGAATTGGGAAATTATTACAACAATGAAAGAAAATATTTTGCGAGTAATCGCGTTAATGTGCTGTTTTGTTTCAAAATGTCAGCCACCCTAGAATTTCAAACTGCTCTATCTCAGCCATTTTTTGAGATAGAGGTAAACCAAAAAATGCTCTGGAATCCTTGTATCAAGGCCTAACACGTAATTAAAAAATAAATTTGAATTTTTATTTTTTTTGTATATTTATTTTAGTTTTAAATTTTTAAATGGCCGCCATCTTGAAACAAAATGGCGGACCAAGCTGGCCAACGAACTCTGTCGAGACATTGGTTAGCTTAATACACACAATTAGTTTCATCAAAATTGATTTATAAATACGAGCGTTATCGTATGACATAGGTCAGATATATATATATATATATATATATATATATATATATATATATATATATATATATATATATATATGGCTATATCTATATATATAAATCAACATTTGGACGGAGGGTGGTTTTGGGGTCTGGGGGTCATGATCGGCGAAAATATATCGAAATTTTCCTGAACTGCTTTCCTCCGAATGGCTGCAATAGGTAGCTTTATACTTTTTTGTATTGAAAGTTACCTAAAAAATCACCCTGTACTAGTAGCTTAATTGTACTTTAGGTAGTTGGCTTATATGTTTATGATTTTGGAAATTTATACAATATCATTGATTTAAATGATCTTAAAAATAAAATTTTCGATTTTTTAATGCAGTACAATACTTTGGGTAAAGTTTTGGATCATTTAATAAATTTATTTAATTTTGTAGTTAATGAAAATTATTTATTCGATGGTAAACATGTGTTTCAGCAGATAAGGGGTATACCTATGGGGGGTAGTTGCAGCTCAGTACTTGCAGATATATATTTATTTTTATACGAGATTAATGAAACATTAAATAAGGATTTTTTAAGTTTTAGATATATTGATGATGTTTTGTTGGTAAGAATTAACGATTCCAACAGCGAATTGAATTTAGATTATTAGCCCCAAAGTTTGACATTAAAGAGAACTTCATATGACAAAAAACATGTAAATTATTTAGACCTTACTATCGATAAAAGTTAAAATTTCAGTGCAAATTCACCTTGTTTAATAACTAACATTCATTAAGATACAACTAAATGTAAATATATTGCTTGAAGGTGCGTAAAAACATACATAAAAACATTTAAAAGCACATTAAAGTCCTTTTAAAAATTCCAAAACGTTTTCAACCGAAACCCGGTCATCATCAGTGGAAAAAACTAATTCTGTTGAGTTGAGTTGTTACCTCTTTGCGTTTTCTTGCTTGCCCGGAATAAACTATTTCACTTCAAGGGTTTGGAAAAAAAGGTGGAATGGGAAAGGTAATCAATGATGCATTAATTCATTCCAGACTGCGTGGATATCATATGATAATACATCGTTACAGACTATTTCTTTTTTAGACATTATTTCTAGACTCTCTCTTATAATTGCTTCCAGGTGATTATTTGTGCGGAATATGATTTTGGATCTATTGAAATCAACTTTTATAGGTTCAGTTTGCGCTAATCTTGCTAAGGCAGTGTGGGGTCTATTTAATCTCAGATCTGCTTCATGTTCTTTTATTCTGTCTCGGAATTTCCTCATTGTCATACCTATGTACATAAAATCTTTATTATCTTTCTTGAATGGTATAATATATACTCCTGATCTATTGATAGCCTGGATTGGGTCTATTTTTCTGTTTAACAAAACCCGCAACTTTGGGGGAGGGACTGCGATTAATGTAATGCTAAACCTAAAGAGTGAATGTCTCATACTTTCCAAAAACCGTGGGATGTAGTTAACTTTACAAAACTTCAAACTTTTAATTGTACCTGTATTCCGATTTTCTTCATCTTTCACTTTAAATTTATTTATGATTTTTTCAATGAAACGGGATGGAACTGAATTCTCGGCTGCTATTTTTCTAATTACATCTAATTCTTCATTAAGGAAAAGGCATGAACAAACTTCAAACGCTCTTTTTACATAAAAATTGAAAGGTGCTAACTTGTAACTAATGGGTGAACTGCAATTAAACGGGATGGTGGAGTTAGATCTGTTAATTTTCCTAAACACTGTGTTCAGTTTGCGCTAATCTTGCTAAGGCAGTGTGGGGTCTATTTAATCTCAGATCTGCTTCATGTTCTTTTATTCTGTCTCGGAATTTCCTCATTGTCATACCTATGTACATAAAATCTTTATTATCTTTCTTGAATGGTATAATATATACTCCTGATCTATTGATAGCCTGGATTGGGTCAATGTTTCTGTTTAACAAAACCCGCAACTTTGGGGGATTTGATTGCACAGTGTTTAGGAAAATTAACAGATCTAACTCCACCATCCCGTTTAATTGCAGTTCACCCATTAGTTACAAGTTAGCACCTTTCAATTTTTATGTAAAAAGAGCGTTTGAAGTTTGTTCATGTCTTTTCCTTAATGAAGAATTAGATGTAACTAGAAAAATAGCAGCCGAGAATTCAGTTCCATCCCGTTTCATTGAAAAAATCATAAATAAATTTAAAGTGAAAGATGAAGAAAATCGGAATACAGGTACAATTAAAAGTTTGAAGTTTTGTAAAGTTAACTACATCCCACGGTTTTTTGAAAGTATGAGACATTCACTCTTTAGGTTTAGCATTACATTAATCGCAGTCCCTCCCCCAAAGTTGCGGGTTTTGTTAAACAGAAAAATAGACCCAATCCAGGCTATCAATAGATCAGGAGTATATATTATACCATTCAAGAAAGATAATAAAGATTTTATGTACATAGGTATGACAATGAGGAAATTCCGAGACAGAATAAAAGAACATGAAGCAGATCTGAGATTAAATAGACCCCATACTGCCTTAGCAAGATTAGCGCAAACTGAACCTATAAAAGTTGATTTCAATAGATCCAAAATCATATTCCGCACAAATAATCACCTGGAAGCAATTATAAGAGAGAGTCTAGAAATAATGTCTGAAAAAGAAATAGTCTGTAACGATGTATTATCATATGATATCCACGCAGTCTGGAATGAATTAATGCATCATTGATTACCTTTCCCATTCCACCTTTTTTTCCAAACCCTTGAAGTGAAATAGTTTATTCCGGGCAAGCAAGAAAACGCAAAGAGGTAACAACTCAACTCAACAGAATTAGTTTTTTCCACTGATGATGACCGGGTTTCGGTTGAAAACGTTTTGGAATTTTTAAAAGGACTTTAATGTGCTTTTAAATGTTTTTATGTATGTTTTTACGCACCTTCAAGCAATATATTTACATTTAGTTGTATCTTAATGAATGTTACTTACTATCGATATCGAGAGGGATAGCTTGAGTACTTACATTTACGATAAGAGAAAGGATTACAACTTTGAAACAATAAAGATTTAAAATTTTAATTCCAATGTACATATTTCTATTTTCAGAAATATATTTATCAATAGTTTAATTAGGATAGTAAAATTAAATTCTAATCATAATAGTATAATAGGTGACATTATAAATCTGTAACATAATGCAATGGTTCAGAGTTATTCTATTGGTTTGTTAAATAGTTTGACAAATAATTTCGTCAAAGATAAAGATTACCGCGATACTCTCCTTTTGGCGATTAAAAAGATCGCCAAGTAATTGTAGGTTTTATAGGGAACTCTGTCTGGCTGTGTCGTTCTTTTTAACTTGGGTTAATGCTTTCTATGGTCAGTTTGGTTGCGACAGGCATGGGGGAAGTTTCATGAGTAATTACTGGTATAACCCAGTATGCAAGTCTTAGCCTTGCAGTCTGTCTTCAATGGTTGCGTTCTTTTTGTTCATAGTTTTGTTAGTATGAATTTTTCATGGTTACTTGTTAATTTTTCTCTGTTGTTCAGGTGTTTTGGGATTAGATGTATAGTATGTGGTTTTGGTATTATATATATATATATATATATATATAACCAAAAATGAAACATTACCATAACACCAACTTAAACTATGAAATAATGATTAAGTATGTAATAATTAGTTGACAATGAAAGTATTCCCCAACACACTGAATATAGAGACCAAAAACTTATTTAAAAGAAGAAGAAATTAAATTAAAAATTGAATAAATGAAATTGAATGAATGAAATGAAATTCGTGGAATTTAGACAGAATTATCAAGTCCCAAATGCCTAAATACCACAAATAAAATGAGTGGTTTCATCATCATATTAGCCATAACATTGCTAAAGAATATGATTTTGGGACTACCACTCATAAACAATGAATCAAACCTGTGAAAAAATAAAAAACAAATACAATATTAAAAAGAAAAGAAACCATTACCTATAATATACAGATTATATATATATATATATATATATATATCCACCCCTGAAATTTCTACTCCCTCCTCTGCTTTTTTCTCGTTCCCAGTACACATGTTTAAAATCTTTTAATTTGTTTATCTATTTTAAAACATCTGTACTTTGTTTCTTAAAGTATTGTTAGGCTAAATAAATAGTTATTCAATTCCCCTTCTTGTCTTTGCCCTTCCCCCTCCCCTTTCAACGTCCTAGCACGAAAAGTAAATAATAAAGACAGTAAATAATATGTAATTAGCTAATAAATATATTGTACGTTTTAATTTTGATAGCTTGGAAGAATGTAATCATTAATGAAGGCGAAATATTTAAATTTGGTTAAATATAGCGCAAACAGATTTATTCTTGAATATCTTCAATATTAGAAACATATAATCTACTCGTAAAAAGGATACAGAAAATAAATTTATACAATAAACAAAGAATTTATTATACTTATCAATGTTTAAAAAAAAGATAAATACAGAATGTCATTGGATTATTTTATGACAAATAATTATTTTTTCATACCTATGTAATTGCAACTTGGCGTTGCACGTGCATCGGAATATATTTTATGAAATATCACAATTATAATTTTACCATTAACATCTTCAGATGCTTTAAAATTATTTTTCAATTTATTTTTCAGTTAAACATTTAAAGTTCACATGATGTTTATTATAATTCTAAATCACTGATGTGACAAACAGCAACTAAAGGCCAAGAAATGTTTGAAGGTCATGAAAAAGTATAAACCAATCACTGGCTTCAACGGTACCTAAATTCGAATATTTAAAATCATTCGATCGCTAAAATAACTCGAATACAAATCATTCAATTATCGCAAACAATCTTTTATGTACATGAATACCTCAACACTAGAACGACGGTGAGGGGCCATTTTGGCCCCTACCAAACGAAAAAATGACGATTCGAACCGTATATTTCTTCATACAATAAGCTAAAATATACACCGCACAAAAATAAGTTAAATGAATAAGTTAAAAGTCCTAAATAAAAATTCTGGTGGGAAATATTTTTATAAAACTTGTGTAAAATTTCTCGTCGTTCTAGTGTTAAAGGTACTCACTCGTTACTTAAATAATTTCCACGATCTGAAGAGTTGATGGTTGTTTACGCATATGTTTAAAAATGCAAAAAGTCATCTCATACAGATAAAGAGGCTTTTCAATGAGGGCAATGCAAAAATAATTTTCACTTTTTATAAAAAACTTCATATGTTTTTGGGATAACATTTGCACTGTTACTTATGGATGATGAAACAATTGAAATATAACACATCGGCCGATACGTTCCTGGTCTGGCACACAGATGGCGTTGCAATCATATAACCGATGCATTTTTTAGTAAATACTAACCTTTAAAAGGTAGCAGAAAAAATGTCATGACGATTCGCCGTGTGGGTAAAACGTTAGAGTGATTTTAGTTGAACGACTTTGTTGATAAACAAAAAAATGGATAAACAAAAATTTCAAGAATTGTTATTTTATGGGAAAAAACACCGTTCAAACAAAAGGTTGGCTTGATAAGCATTATCCGGATACTGCACCAGGTAAATCAACCATTATTGACTGGTTTGCTGAATTTAAACGTGGTCGTACGGACACCAGTGATGCTCCACGCAAAAGATGTGGTTACTCCGGAAAACATAAAAAAAGTCCACAAAATCGTTTTGGGGAACCCTAAAGTGAAGTTGCAAGAGATAGCTCAGACTCTGGAGATATACAAGGAACGTGTAGGTTTTATTTTGAATGAACATTTGTCTATGAAAAAGCTGTTGTCAAAGTGAGTGTCGCGCGTGTTGACTTTTGACCGAAAACAACAACGAGTCGATGATTCTGAGCACTGTTTGGAGCTTTTACGTTATAAAATTACGTTATTTATTATAAAATTATTATTTATTTATTAAATTATTATTATTATTTATTTATTAAATTATTATTATTATTTATTTATTAAATTATTATTATTATTTATTTATTAAATTATTATTATTATTTATTTATTAAATTATTATTATTATTATTATTTATTATTAAAGTTATGTTATTTATTAATGTTTTAAAATTATAAAATTAGGTTAAGAAGTTGTGTTTTCTTTATTAGACAGGGAACTTATCAGCCCATGTGTTACATAATAATATCCATTAAAAATAAAGCTATAAAACCAAAATCTTCTTGGGCAGAATTTCGGCGGGGCAGTTATCAGGCAGTCAAGTCAATCTATTCAATTCATTTGCACCAGTCAAATTCTCCACACACATCCTCTGATAATGAACTAAACATAAACCGCTTATTCATTTAGTAGAGAGGTGCATTTAACAATTTTATTTATTTATTTAAGTTGTTTTTGTAGAACAACTCATCGCATGTATAACAGTTATTAGAGTAACTGGACTTAAGTAAGTCAACTACTTGAAATTTCCATTAGAATATAGTGTTTGTTTCTTTCTGGTGTGAAACTTTATGTTTTTTTTCTTTAATAAGTTTAGCAATTTTATTAATATATTGTGAACAAATGGTTTCCTCAGGAGAGGACCGATCTTGGTGGTCACAGATTTTGATTATCTTTATATATGTTCTAAGTTAGAAGCCCCTAGTCTCAGGTTCAACGAATTTTATACAGCGCTCCTTAGTTCTCGAGAAATAGGGGGTCTAATATTTTAACACAACTTAAATACATGCTTTGTAACGAAATTTCTGCATTGGTCGTAGCTCAGTTGTTATGGCGTCTGCTCGTTGATCCGTGAGACAGAGACCGGGAAGATGCTACGTTTGTTTTTCTCATTTTTTGTTTTATAAATATACTTGTAATTATTACTTAATATTACTGATTAAAAATTATAATATTGCGCATTAATTATAATGTTAACCTATTTATTTTTTATTTGTAACTAAACCGTTGTATAAAACATTATTAAACAGTTAAATTTTTTAATCACTTTTAAAATGTATTTCATATATGCTTTTTCAATGCAATAATATTGAACAATTGTGTCAATTCGTGATTTTAAAGAAACATCATATATATATTGCCTTAACAAAGGAAGTCAATGCCATGATAACACTAATCTGTTTTTAAAGTAAGAAGCGTAATTAGATTAAAATTTTGCATAAGAATTAAATTACAGCATATTTTTTTGCATATGAAAGATTTTTAAATTTGTAATACGTATGCTTGCGCTTTGAATTAATTTATAATTAATAAATTAAGGTATGATTTTGTAACGATTTTGTAATTTTTACCTGTCAATAATGTATCCATTTTAAATAAAATCTTAAAGAGATTTGAAACAAAAGAAACAAAAAGAAACAAAGAAGAAACAAAAGAAACAAAAAATGAGATCTGTGATTACCAAACTTGGTCCTCTCCTTGTCAGATATTTTTTTCAACAAAATATACTTTTGTTAAATTTAGTAATGACTTTAATCAGATATATATTTTTTTTAAATAAGATAATCAATACAGATGAAAAATGTTTAATAATGGCTTAAAAATCAAATAAATTAAATTGAAATTAAATATATTAACATTAAAATTAATGTACGATATTAAAATTTTTAATTGAGATTGTTAAATTATAATTACAAGCATATTTATAAAACAAAAAATGAGAAAACAAACGTAGCTCGTCTCGGTCTCGGGCCAGCTGATCAACCAGCAGACGCCACAACAACTGAGCTACGACCAAAGCAGTAATCTCGTTACAAAGTAAGTATTTAAGTTGTGTTAAAATATTATACCCCCTATTTTTCATGAACTAAGGAGTGTTGTATAAAATCCATTGATCCTGAGACTAAGGGGCTTCTGCCCTATAAAATATATAAAAATAATCAAAATCTGTGATTACCAAACTTGGTCCTCTCCTTGTCAGATATTTTTTTCAACAAAATATACTTTTGTTAAATTTAGTAATGACTTTAATCAGATATATATTTTTTTTAAATAAGATAATCAATACAGATGAAAAATGTTTAATAATGGCTTAAAAATCAAATAAATTAAATTGAAATTAAATATATTAACATTAAAATTAATGTACGATATTAAAATTTTTAATTGAGATTGTTAAATTATAATTACAAGCATATTTATAAAACAAAAAATGAGAAAACAAACGTAGCTCGTCTCGGTCTCGGGCCCGCGGATCAACCAGCAGACGCCATAACAACTGAGCTATGACCAAAGTAGTAATCTCGTTACAAAGTAAGTATTTAAGTTGTGTTAAAATATTATACCCCCTATTTTTCATGAACTAAGGAGTGTTGTATAAAATCCATTGATCCTGAGACTAAAGGGCTTCTGCCCTATAAAATATATAAAAATAATCAAAATCTGTGATTACCAAACTTGGTCCTCTCCTTGTCAGATATTTTTTTCAACAAAATATACTTTTGTTAAATTTAGTAATGACTTTAATCAGATATATATTTTTTTTAAATAAGATAATCAATACAGATGAAAAATGTTTAATAATGGCTTAAAAATCAAATAAATTAAATTGAAATTAAATATATTAACATTAAAATTAATGTACGATATTTAAATTTTTAATTGAGATTGTTAAATTATAATTACAAGCATATTTATAAAACAAAAAATGAGAAAACAAACGTAGCTCGTCTCGGTCTCGGGCCCGCGGATCAACCAGCAGACGCCATAACAACTGAGCTACGACCAAAGCAGTAATCTCGTTACAAAGTAAGTATTTAAGTTGTGTTAAAATATTATACCCCCTAATTTTCATGAATTAAGGAGTGTTGTATAAAATCCATTGATCCTGAGACTAAGGGGCTTCTGCCCTATAAAATATATAAAAATAATCAAAATCTGTGATTACCAAACTTGGTCCTCTCCTTGTCAGATATTTTTTTCAACAAAATATACTTTTGTTAAATTTAGTAATGACTTTAATCAGATATATATATATTTTAAATAAGATAATCAATACAGAACTTACAATAATTTTTGTAATCTAAAAGAAAATCCCAAATAAAATACTTCTAATTAAAATCTTCTTATTTCAGAATTCAATTTACACTATTATATAAAAAATGAGACGAGTTTAATTTTGGAGTAGGGCTATTTTAGGAGTAGATTTTTTTTTTGTGAGGGGGGGGGGGGGGGGGATTAAGACTTTATTAAAAGCATCCAGGAAAATAATAACAGTGCTTAAATTAAAATTAGTTTTCTTTTTTACATTATTTCGCGTCATGACAGACTCTTATCACTTAACAATTTTTTTCTTTTTTTTTTTTTTTTTAAATACGAAAGTAGTGTTTTAAAATAAAATCGATGCAACTAAATGAATGTTGATTAAATAATATTAAAAAACATAATTTACACGTTTGGGTTGTGAAACTTGTAAGTAGAATGTGTCAGAAAATGAAAATTTCTACGGTAGGGGGGCGGGATTTATCCGTTCCTGCGAAAAGACACTTTGGGGACACTGGGGATTATTTCGTCTCCCAAATGTAGTAAATGATTTTAGAGTAATGACGTGTTGTACTTAGCAGCCACTAATTATTTATTCATTATTATATTTGAATATCAGAAAAGAAAATTGCCAAATTTTGTAATATCGGACTAAAATGTTGGGACTTTATCAAGAAACCTATTATTAGAGAACAGAGATTCTTAGAAATACATTTATTTTTGAGAATGAAGAGTAGTATTCAGTGTTGCCATTTTAGTGGGGTTTTTTTTATTGAAACATTTCCGAATAGTAATAGCGGAAAATATACAGGACTGTATATCGCAAAATAAATTGGAAATGGTTGTAGATTTCTGAATATAAATATCAGCCAAATTAAAAGCACTTTTGCTAATAAAATAAAAGCCGTAAAAATCTTTTTCACTTACCGAATTGCACAGACAAAAATATTATCTCCACTGTTTTTGCGTAAAATCTTGTACATAGAGGGAAAAAAAAAATCTATTAAAGCATACTGTAAACACTCCAGTAGTCGGCCGCTTAATTTTAGTTCCCGGACTTTTCCTACCTGAAAAAAAATTGCTACTGCAAGAAAAAGAAAAACCCTCGCTCTTTCAATTTTTATGAGGAAAAAAAAAAGATAATTATTTTTAAAAAATATAAGCTCAATTTTCTTAGTATTTTTATAAATTAAAAATATATAAAAAGGAAACACCAATGTTATAAAAGTTGCAACTAAAGAACAAAATTTGAATATCTCTAAACAAGCTTTACAAAACATTTCTTCATAATATGAAAGAAGTACCATGATACAGAGGAACCAAAGAATATTATTAAAACAATGTTATCATTTTTCCTAGCAACGTTAGCAAGAACAACAATTGTAATTTTATTAAAAACTAGGGGATCCAACCCGGGCTTCCCGGGTTACAAAATACAGGTGAAAACCATTCTTTTAATTGAAAACTCTAACAGATTTTTTACATTTAATATATATTTTCCGATTGATCACTAACAATACCAAAAAATCATTTATATATGAAATTATGTATTCAAATAAAGTTTTGAAATATATTAAAAACGATATTGGCTTCGTGCCAGGAGTTAATAGCCTGTTAATTTATGCTTGAAAATTATTTTTAAAAGCCATAATAACTCAATCAATTAAGATATAGTTTCCAAATAAATTGCATTCGAAAGTAGATTTTTTTCCCTATATAACGGTGTAAAAACTAAAAAGTCCTTCCGGCCTGTACCGGGAGGAAAAGGTAGCTTTCCTATATCTTCGTTTTAAAATTTTAGCTAATGTTACACGAAAACAGCAAGTTAAAATGCAAAGAAACCGTTTACAAAAGATTCGTTAGTACTGAATTTGAATAAGAAATTCGCCAAATTATTGAGCAATAGCCAAATTGGCTTCATTTATGAAGACTTATTTTGGTCGCCAAATTTGGCGATATTTCGCCAAATGACGCCAATCTTGGCGATAATTTGGCGCTAACGGATATGAATATATAGTTTTATGCGTATGATTGGGAAAATTATTACAACAATGAAAGAAAATAATTTGCGAGTAATCGTGTTAATGTGCTGTTTTGTTTCAAAATGTCAGCCACCCTAGAATTTCAAACTGCTCTATCTCAGCCATTTTTTAAGATAGAGGTAAACCAAAAAGTGCTCTGGAATCCTTGTATCAAGGCCTAACACGTAATTAAAAAATAAATTTGAATTTTTAACTTTTTTGTATATTTATTTTAGTTTTAAATTTTTAAATGGCCGCCATCTTGAAACAAAATGGCGGACCAAGCTGGCCAACGAACTCGGTCGAGACATTAGTCACCTTAATACACACAATTAGTTTCATCAAAATCGATTTATAAATACGGGCGTTATCGTATGACATAGGTCAGATATATATATATATATATATATATATATATATATATATATATATATATATATATATATATGGATATATCTATATATATAAATCAACATTTGAACGGAGGGTGGTTTTGGGGTCTGGGGGTCATGATCGGTGAAAATATATCGAAATTTTCCGAAACTGCTTTCCTCCGAACGGCTGCAATAGGTAGCTTTATACTTTTTTGTATTGAAAGCTACCTAAAATGTGCGATGTTTAGAAATTTAAAAAAAATGCAGTATCAAAAGTTGCAAAACCAAAATTTCATCATGAAGTGTTGCCATTCGCAAAATGACGTCAGCGTTACGCACGGTTTGTCCTTTATAATATAGATATGGTCACTCATTGTTTCATTTTATAAATTCATTGAAAGTATAATCAGATCAGTCGAATAACCTTACTTAACACTTTCTTGACCGATCACGTGCTTGGTTCACCAAGCATGATTGACTAAGGGTGTGGCTTTTACCTTATTTAAAATGGAAAAATGCATTTATGTCCATATATTTTTTAGATTGTAAGAAATTTTAAATTAAATCCGTACATTGTACGATATTTACTGACGCATAAACTTGAAAAACCTATCTCGAAAACCAGTTAATGAAAGACTTTCTGAAGAGGGTGGAGCTTCTACTGTTTTAAAATCAAGATTTCATACAATTAATTTTAAATTAAATCCGTACATTGTGCGATATTTACTGACGCATAAAACTTGAAAAACCTATCTAGAAAACCAGTTAATGAAAGACTTTCAGAAGAGGGTGGAGCTTCATGCTTTTACCTCATGTGTCATCACAAAATGTCAGGCATTACTTAAATCAAAGTGTACTGTTTGGAATTTCTGGCGTGAATTCGGAATTTCTACATGAAAAAGGAAGTTAAACAGGAAATCCTCGTTGGAATAGCTTTCAGATTATTTTTCTCTTATTTATTTTTCAGTTCAAGAAAATTAATTTGAAAATGAAGAGTATTATACGATTATTACATGAAAACAAGATATTATTAATAAAGGTTATATAAAGAAACAAAATATAATATCATAATTAAGACGTAAGACGACATAAATTTCCTTAAAAATTGAAAAGTTATTTTAATTTTTGTTTAATAAGTTTATTACTTATGTTAATTAAATTTTCCAGCAGAGCTGAAATTACTCTGGAGTAGTAAGTGATAATTCAAATCCTTTGTTATATAATTTTATCATTGTTATAATTTGTTAAAAACAAATTTCGTACGCTTCTTAGAATTTCCATGAAGTCCGACACGATAAAATTTTAGATTAGAAAATTTCTACTTAAAAATTCGGAAATTTCTGCAAAATTCGGAATGATCATGTTTAATCACAAAATTTGTAATATATTTCTGAAATTAAATAATGCGAAAAATTCTATTAAAAAATTGTGGTATAAATTTACGCATCCGCGTTAAAAATCCAGTTCTATCCGGATGATATTTTTTCCCCTTCCTAATCTCTTGAAAAATTTCTCTCAACATAAATTACAAGTATTCTTTTCATACCAGTAAAATTGTGTTTCATTTTTATTTTAAAAAATTGTCTACTAAACCTGGTTGATCCACCAAAAACCATTTGAACTGCACTAGGGGCTCTAAGCACATACGAAGACGAGGGAGCGTCACAGAATGCCCTCTCGTTTTGTATATAATGGAGACTAGCGTTTCAGTATAGCTCCGCTCCCTACGGAGATATGTGCCTGACATGCAATCGAGGCTAGATTTGATTACACATTGCTAGTTCCAATTGCTTCTTCCAATTGTCATAGAGACGTGAACTTTGTATGTTGATACATTCTAAATAGTAATCTTGCTTAAGGTTGTTCGCCAGTGAACTACCCGATCCCCTCGCAGATGTTAAACCTATGGCGTAGCATGCATTCATATATTTAAAATATCTCCGCAGGAAATTAATATTTTTATCTTCTTAAAGGATGTCTCTCTTTTTCTTAGTTGTCAATTTTTCTCTAAAATATATATTTAATTTTATGTGAAGTGTTAAAATCTTATTCAATTTCACTAAGATTTTAGCATGTAAAATTATAAATTGTAAGCACATATTTAAGAAATATTTTGATAGCTTAAGGAAAAAATACACATCTTTCGGTACAAAGAAAACAGAAGTAAAAAATATGCATCCTACGTCCATAGGATTAACACGAGCGTGGAGAATCGGGAAGTTCACTGACGAACAGCCTCCTTTCCTGAAAAATTCATGCGAAGATGCCCCCTCCCCCGTAACAAAAAAATAATACTTTTGTTTGAGCCTTCAAATAGTCATAGGCACTAGAAATTATGAGCGCAGGTAACTATTATTTATATATTTTCATGATCATGGGAAGTCAAAATTTAAAAATTATTTCATTTACTTTTTCAAAATTTCTTCTGTTTTCAGCAAAAGCCTCATTAATTTCCACTCGTGGGTTTTTTTTTTTTTTTTTTTTTTTTAATAAGAAGGGGGAAATTATCCATAATTATATTATTACGTTTTACAGATATTATTATATTTGGAGGTCGCCATTCACGCCGGTCATTTCATTCGGATGAAATTTTCTTATGTGCCGATATAAATATTTATTTTTTCTGCGAATACGCTAGCACAATGTTGAACTTTTGTCAGTGCTTCCTTTTTTAAAGGCAGCAACCTCAAATAACTAACGCCAATTCCTAGAGCCAAGGCGTAGCGAAAATTTTCCGTAGGGAGCAGAGCTATATTGAGACGCTAGTTATAATGGAGGACCTTTGGTAACAGAATAGTTATGGGGGTTTATGTATCAGAACGCAAATTTTTCCACATTCATTCTCTGTTCTTGAGTGTTCTCAGATCTAGGGCAAAATCCCTAGATCTAGGGAAATTCAAGTCTATTTATGTAGATTTAGAAAGTAATATGGACTTAATTAACAATAGATTTAGGGACTCTGTTAAAATTGAAATAAAGAGGATAATACTTAGATCAGGAATATACTCTAGTATAAAATAAGATGAAATCGAGATATATATATATATATATATATATATATATATATATATTTTAATGAATAACAATTTTATCCCTCGTTTAAAATTCTGTATCTGTTTATTTAAGAAAAACTATTGATTCTTTAGAAAATAACATGGTCTTAATTAACAACAGATTTAAGAACACAATTAAGGATCGAATTAAAGAGGATAATAGATCAGGAATATTCACTAGTCTAAACTAAGATGAAATCGAAATATTTTCTAAAACCTTAATCCTAATCTTATGATAAAAAATTCTATATTGGTCAATTGAAGGAAAGCTATTGATGGTTTAGGAAATAATATGGTCTTAATTAACAGTAGATTTAGGAACTAAATTAAGGATTGAAATAAAGAGGGTAACGGTTAGATCAGGAATATGCACTACTATAAGCTAACATGAAATCGATATATTTAAAACAAACTAAATCACAATCTTATTACTGGTTTAAAATTCTGTATCTGTTAATTGAAGAAAAGTAATTGATTGTTCAGGAAATAATATGGTCTTAATTAACAATAGATTTAAGGACACAATTAAGGATTGAAATAAAGAGGATAAAAGTTAGATCAGGAATATACACTAGTATAAACTAAGATGAAATCGAAATATTTTCTAAAAACTGAATCATAATCTTATCACTGGTATAAAATTCTATATTGGTCAATTGAAGGAAAGCTATTAATGGTTTAGGAAATAATATGGTCTTAATTAACAATAGATTTAGGGACTCTATGAAAGATTGAAATAAGGAGGATAAAAGTTAGATCAGGAATATACACTAGTATAAACTAAGACGAAATCGATATATTCTTTTAAAACTGAATAATAATCTTATTACTGGTTTAAAATTCTGTATCCGTTTATTGAAGGAAAACTATTGATTGTTTATAAAATAATATGGTCTTAATTAACAATAGATTTAAAGACGCAATTAAGTATCGAAATAAAGAGGATAAAGGTTAGATCAGGAATATACACTAGTATAAACTAAGATGAAAGCGAAATATTTTCTAAAAACTGAATCATAATCTTATCACTGGTATAAAATTCTATATTGGTCAATTGAAGGAAAGCTATTGATGGTTTAGGAAATAATATGGTCTTAATTAACAATAGATTAAGGGACTCAATTAAGGATTGAAATAAAGAGGGTAGCGGTTAGATCAGGAACATACACTACTATAAGCTAACATGAAATCGATGTATTTAAATCAAACTAAATCACAATCTTATCACTGGTTTAACACTAGAACTACCATGAGCCGTCTATCAACGGCTCTTTGACGGCTATCAAATGAATAAATTCCGATTCGAACCAGAAATTTCTTTTCAAAATAAATTAAACAGAAAACTCGCAGGAATATGCTAAATGAATAAGTTACACAGTTTTAAAGATTCTGGTGTGAAATAGTTTTATAAAACTTGAGTAAAATTTCTGGTAGTTCTTGTGTTAAAATTCTGTATCTGTTAAATGAAGAAAAGTAATTGATTGTTTAGGAAATAATATGGTCTTAATTAACAATAGATTTGAGGACACAATTAAGGATCGAAAAAAAGAGTATAAAGGTTAGATTAAGAATATACACTAGTATAAACTAAGATGAAATTGAAATATTTTCTAAAAACTGAATCATAATCTTATCACTGGTTTAAAATTCTGTATTGGTCAATTGAAGGAAAGCTATTGATGGTTTAGGAAATAATATGGTCTTAATTAACAATAGATTTAGGGACTCTGTAAAAGATTGAAATAAGGAGGATAAATGTTAGATCAGGAATATACACTAGTATAAACTAAGACGAAATCGATATATTTTTTTAAAACTGAATAATAATCTTATTACTGGTTTAAAATTCTGTATCCGTTTATTGAAGGAAAACTATTGATTGTTTAGAAAATAATATGGTCTTAATTAACAATAGATTTAAAGACACAATTAAGTATCGAAATAAAGAGGATAAAGGTTAGATCAGGAATATACACTAGTATAAACTAAGATGAAATCGAAATATATTTTATTTTAACTAAATCAGAATTTTACAAAATTCTGTATATGTTTGCTTTAATTGGTGGTGTATAATTAATGTAGTCGCAGATATTCTCGTTTGACTTTTTATTGCAGTTTTCGTAATGAAAAATCAGATTACAACAGTGTTTCCCAACCTTTTTTTGACCGCGCCCCACCAAAGCATCTTTAAAATGATGATCCCCCCCTCCCCCTAATACATATAATTCTTATAAAAAATTAAAAGAATGAACTCCTGATAGAGTAAAAAGCATTTAACATTGATCCTGAAATGTACCGAAGCTAATGGATGAATCAAATATTTTTTATAATCATCTGATACTACTCGTAGTTTAAAATTTCGTTGGCACATAAAGGGTTAAGACAGTCATTTTTAATCTCTTCGCAACGGTTATCACGTATGCGTGATATATAGAGTGATCAGAATCCCTGATTAGACCAATCAATAATTTTGAATAAAACATTTTTCTCTTATTTAATTACAGAATTTCTGCGATTAAATGACGCAACAATTTCTAATCAGAATAAAACATGATGAAAGATTTTGTAAAGGAAAGTCGTCAAGTAATTGTTAAATATATATTCTTGAATATTTTCATGTGTAAAATTGATTTTCAGATGACATATTGCAGTGCAACTCATTCGATAAATAGTCGAAAAAATGTTTAAAATTCTAAAATACTTATAAATCAGAAAAATTATAAAGAATTTTTAAATACTTAAAAAGGTGCCTAAATATCTTTAAAAGTTTTTGCTATAATTATTCTGGTACAGTTGTATTTAAAAGTTTTGAATGGACACTTTTAAAAAATTGAATAAAAAACTTATTTTTCTCATTTTTGTATTTTAAATTTGAATGTGTAATTTTTATTTTCAGTCTACAACATTACTATTACATAAACAATTCAAAGGGTATGGGTTCACACAAATCTAGAATTGCCCCCCTGAAAAGTCAAATTGCCCCCCGTTGGGAACCAATGGATTACAAGAATATAGTTATTTATACAAAGACATTTAATACAAACGGAAAAAAATGATATAGTAAATAGATCAGACTTTCGGCAAGAATCCAGTCTATTTTCAAAACCAGTATTGAAATAGTCTCTTTATAGTTCGGACGTATTTGCAGTCGGTAATAATTGCAGTTGAGTCCGTATTTCGTTGACCTATTTTTTTCCCCTGATTATCCGAAAATCGGCTTAACCGAAACACCTTAAAACTATTTTTTTTTATGAAAAATTTTATTTTTATACAAGCAAGTTGTTTATGAAATAACTAAAGAGTCAATTTACTTATATAGGCATTGCGTAAATGGCGTATTCAGGCATTTTATTGCATAGACACATACAACACTTCATTTCTTTACAAAATAAGTTATGTTTTGTTTTCAACTTTGCATCGTTTCAATGCTACTTTAGCACGCTACCTTTTAAACAACAACACATCTGATGCTGCTGTTGCATCTTCCTGCACTTCAATATATCGAAGTGCCATTATCAACTCTTCTCAACGCGTTGAGATCTTCATGCTTATAAAAACCCGTTTGCGCTTTAAACTTTTGATTACGGGCTTGGACTTGCGACTATTTTTATATTCATTCGTATCACAATTTACAAAAGAACTTCTTTGTGCTAGATTTTTCTCTAAATTATCTTGGTATAAGTGTATGGCAGGTATTGGTATTGAAAAAAATGGTGAGAATAGAATGAAGAAATAGTCTATGGGATGACATATGTCCCAACACTGTAATCAAAAGGTTAAAGTTTTACTCATCATAAATAAAGTTTGGAGGAAATTAAAACACGTGTAAACAGGAGGGAAAATCGCATAGAATACGGATGCTTGCTGTTACTGCATCTAAGGCTCCTATAAGGCTATTATAGGAGCTCTAGCTGCATCTACAGGGACGAACACGTTACCTGACTGCCCGGGACTGAGAGGGGTGAGTAATGCCATCTGGTAGAATAAATATAGGAATCCTCCTGGTTATCCGAAAATTCCTATGGAATCCCGGTTAACCGAAAATCCCTTGGCCCCATGCTTTTCGGATAACCGGGGTTTTACTGTATCAGTAAATTCGCTTCTGCATTATAATGCTACACTTTTGAATGCATTTAGTGGCATATGATAGCTGTTGTTTGGATATAAAAAGGTACATGTTAGGGCTTCTAATAAAGTTATTTTTACATTAAAGACCTCATTTCAAACAAAATACAGGACGCTCTATAATTTTGTAATTGAATTTTTTCTCTCATCTCGTAACGTTTTCGAGATAGACAGCGCCATCTCGAGCGCTAACGCCTCAGTTTACTGGTAGGCAGTGCTGAAAGCGGTCTGCTCGCGAACAGCATATAAAAAAACGCATAGGACGCGTTTCGGACTGGAAATATTTAACAACCCGTCCTCAGTCAAAATAAGCACGTGTCCGTAAAGGTACAATCTCTTCTCTCTATATATAAAAGAACAGATGTCTGTCTGCCTGCCCGCGGATTTCACCGTAATTATAACACCTAGGACTCTGCAATTTTTGTCATGTGTAGATGTTGTCACCGGAAAGAGCACCTCCCCACCGGATTTTTAAATTTTAATTTAGATTTTTTTTAATTATTAAAACGTGTATATGGAATTTTGGGCTCGAGGCTATTTCATGCTCTCCGCATGAAATAGCCTCGGCAACGCCATCCGTGGCCACGAAGCAGCCAGCCAATGAGAGCAGGTGTGATTATGGCATGATCCAGGATCTAGCAAAGGCAGTTTATGTTCATCCATAGCTTACGCGGCTGGCTAGCTACAAATTCCATTGTTTTGTTTATTTTTCAGCTTTATTTTAAAGAAAAAGGATATATTTTTGGCTAATTGAGGTTTACGTAAGTTAATTTTGATTGTATTCATTCTTCGTATGTTTAGTTGCCCCCATATATTATGTGTTTGGTAAGCATATAACTTGCATTTTACTGAATGTTTTCATAGCGTTCACATATCAGCTCATGTTCTGAAATGAAACAAACTGTTTTCAATAACAAATCTTAATGAATTAAATTAATCTTACACTTTACTATAAAATGTACAGTTCGACAATTTATCGCATGTTACAACGTTCTCTAGAACTAAAAATGTAGTCAAAAACAGTAACAGAAAGATTGTAAATTAACAAACTCATATATATAAGATATAACTTTAAACTGATATGCCTCGTCAACTGTTGCCGAAATCAATATAATGTAAATATTTTTTTAATATTATGATTTTGTTTAAGAATTGAAAACATTCAGTGAAGTGAAGGATTTATTTTTTTCATCAAAACAAATTGATTTGTAAGTATGAGGTAAAAAAAAAAAAATCACCGTTTTCTCACATAATGAGTTTCATTAGAAAGTAAAACATTAACTAAATATGAATGATTTGCGGAGCTGTTTCAAAATAATTTAATTATAAAGAATAAGTCTTTAAAAATGTAAAATCAATGTTATTTCTGGCCGAGTTTTTAAAAAAATAATTATAAACCATTTTAATTTGTAAGCATGTTGTAAAAAAAAAAAATCACCATTTTGTAACAAATTTTGAGTTTTATAAGAATCGCCCAAGAACGGACATGCAATGTGGTATAAAATTTATGTTGTCATCGCACTCTTTATAATTATTTTTGTTGAGGGTTTTTGGGCGATGTTATTGAATTGTTGATAGAAACAGCTCCGCAAATCATTCACATTTACTTAATGTTTAACTTTCTGATAAAACTCATAATATGTGAGAAAACGGTGATTTTTTTTTTACCTCATATTTACAAATTAAATAGTTTTGAGGAAAAAATGCATCCTACGCTGCACTGAATGTTTTAATTTCTTAGCAAACTCATAATGCTTATGAATTATTTACATTATATTGATTTCGACAACAGTTGATGAGACATATCAGTTTAAATTTGTATCTTATATATGAGTTTGTTAATTCAATGATGTGAAATTTATGATTATTTATTTATTGTTATTTACAATCTTTCTTTCTGTTACTGTTTTAGGACTGCATTTTTAGATCTCAAGAACGTTGTAAGATGCGATAGATTGAATTGAAGAAAAGTTAGTGGGGCCCCCAACATTAGATTTGTTTAAAAATAAATAAAAAATTCCACACTGATTTCAGTTACATTTAAGGTTGTTGGTACGGGCAATGCCGGGCGGGTAAGCTAGTATGTCATAAACGAACAGAAGGGCAGAGGGGAAAACTTCTGCCCTTCTGTTCGTTTGTGACCTTGTCCTTTACGGACACGTGTTTACTTTGGCTGAGGGCGGGCTGTTAAAAACTACCAGCCCGAAACACGTCCTGTGCGTTCTTCTGTTTTTTTTTTTTTTTTTGGTGATTCATACAAAAAGTTATTGCTTAATTGTGATTTATCGCCAGTTTTTCGGTGCTGTTTCATCTAGAATCCAAGTTTATGACTATAGCCGACGCCGTTCTGAAGTTAACAGGGGTGGACTGGACATTAGTAGGCACCCTGTATATTTTTGAATCCATTAACTTCCTTTATTTTAGAAAAAAGGACTTTTTATTTGGTTTAACATACTGGATAAAAACCTAGCATGTACGTTTTTTTAAATTTCAGTATACTATGAAGCAATTTTATAATACTTATAAAGTTATTTTTTTAGTGGATTTTGAAAATTAACAATTAAGAGAAATTAATGGTTTTGAAATTTTAAAAAAATGTATACGACACATACAAAAAAAAACAATGTAAAATAATAATCAAATATTTCGATAATATTTATCTGATGTTTAAAAAAAAAGAATTAAACAAACAAACCTCATAAAAAGAAGTCATGAAAGAAATTACGGAATAAAAATTATCAACGATGAAATAATCAGATCTTTCCTACTATATTTTCAGTTAATTAAAATAGAAAAAAAATAATAACTGTAGTAAAAAAGTTCGTTTTTATTAAAGTTACATAAAACTAATCAGGCTTTTATAATGATTTCTCTTGTCAAGAACTGAAATTTTTTAAATTAGTCAGGAAGCAAAACACTTAAATTCAACAAATAATAATTGCAGATAAGCGAGGAAAACCCATCATAAGATTTAATATTGTATGTCATCATTTGTAAGAAAAAGAAAGATTTCCGCTAATTAACAACTGAAAAAAATGCATTAAGATTTGAAACGTATTTTTTTAAGGGAAAAAATTGGAATTAAAAAAAATGTTTTAAATATGACAAATATAAGAATACACAGGGTGAGTTAAAATTATTTATACAAACATTTAAAGGTGACATAAGCAACACAAGATGTTTGGGACAAACGTGAACTAACTGTTGTCCCATACATACTCACAGTAAGAAATTCCTTGCCGTACCATTGGGAATTAAGGAAAATGTTTTAAATCTGACAACTCTATGAATACACAGGGTGACTCAAAGTTATTAATACAAACATTTAGAGGTGACCGAAGTGGCATAAAATGGCTGGACCAACCTTGAATAATTGATGTACACAATAAAAAATGCCTTGCCGAAGTACCATAACCTAAGTAGCATAAAAAGGGTGGACCAACCTTGAATAACTGATGTACACAATAAGAAATGCCTTGCCCGAAGTACCATAACCAAAGTAGCATAAAATGGCTGGACCAACCTTAAATAATTGATGTACACAATAAGAAATGCCTTGCCGTACCATTGGGAATTAAGGAAAATGTTTTAAATCTGACAGCTCTATGAATACACAGGGTGACTCAAAGTTATTAATACAAACATTTAGAGGTGACCGAAGTAGCATAAAATTGCTGGACCAACCTTGAATAATTGATGTACACAATAAGAAATGCCTTGCCATACCATTGGGAATTAAGGAAAATGTTTTAAATCTCACAACTCTATATGAATACGCAGGGTGACACAAAGTTATTAATACAGACATTTAGACACGTGACTCAAGTAGCACAAAATGGTTGGACCAACGTTGGCTATTTGTTTCTCACCTTGACCCAAAGTAAGAAATGCCTTGCCGTGCCATTGGAAATTAAAGAAACTATTTTAAATTTGACAACTTTATGAATACACAGGGCGACTCAAAGTTATTAATACAAACATTTAGAGGTGACCCAAGTAGCACGAAATGGTTGGATAAACGTTGACTAATTTTTGCTACGTTGTCCAACAGTAAGTAATGTCTTGCTGTACCATTGGGAATTATAGAAATTGTTCTAAATATGACAACTCAATTAATTGTGTCTCAAATGTATTCATACAAGCATTTAGAGGCGATAAAAGTAGAACAAAATGATTGGGCTAAAGTTGACTAATTGTTGTCCCTTATTGGCCCACAGTAAGAAATGCTTGTCGGACCATTTTGAATTAAGGAAAGCGTTCTAAATATTACCTCAGTGATTGGTGACTCGAAGTTACTAATACAAATATTTAGAGGTGACCATGTAGCACAAAATTCTTGGTCCAAACGCTTGCTAGTTGTTGTCGCACGTTGTCTCACAATAAGAAATGCCTTGCCGTACCATTAGAAATTTAAAAAAAAAACGTTATAAATATGACAACTCAATGAATACAGTGTGTGACTCAATTTGATTAATACAAAAATTTAAAGGCGACCCAAGTAGCACAAAATGTTGGGGTAACGTTGATTAATTGTTTTCCCATTTTGGTCCACAGTAAGAAATGTCTTGCCATACTATTGGTGAACTAACACTTTGCCAACATATGTCCAACAATGGTCCAACCGTTAGCTGCTTAAATATTATCAAAATTAGAGGGCCATCTGTATCCTACTATTTCCCAACCCTATCATTTCCCGAAGATTTCTACAAACGGCCAACGATGGGCCAACAATCAATCTGTGCTGCTTACTAAGATAATACACGTCAAGGCAAGCAATTTTTGCAAAAGAAAACTGGGTCGCAATCCATATATTACTGTATTATTACTTTCTTCTATCTTTACAAGAAGAAAGTATTGGATTCATGAAAATTTTCGACTTCCGGTTTTCGACGGATTTATACGTTTTAGAGGTTCCTGAACACGATTTGACTATTTTTAGAAAATGTCTGTCTGTGAGTCTATCTGTGTCACAATGTGTATTGTTGAGTTAATTAATCTCCTTAAAGAAAAAAAAAAGACGACACCGTTTTTAGCTTAACCTATAATAACTAACGTGTGTGCACTTTTTATAGCTGTTGGGTTTTATTTCTCTACGAACTAATCTAAAACATATAGTGGACTTTTTTAAGCGCTCTTAAAAATTTCCAATTAAAACAAATTAATGCTTTTGAAATCAAACAAAATATGTATTGCACAAGAAAAAACCAAAATAATCATTAAAATGTTTTATATTATTTGTCTGCAATTTAGAAAAATATAAATATTTAAATAAAAAGGAGTTAAGCCAACATACATCATAAAAAAAGGTCATAAAAGAAATTGCGGAATAATGATTATCAACAATAAAATAATAAGATATCTCGTACTAGATTTTCAGCTAATTAAAATAAAATTAAGTTAAGTAAAAAAAAAAAAAAACGATTTTTATTAAGGTTTTTGAAGACTAATGTGACTTTTATAATGATTTTTCTAGTTAACAACGAGGACAATATCTTTTTTAAATTAGTCAGCAAGCAAAACACTTAAACTTTACAAATAATAACGGCATATAAGCAAAGAAAACCAATGATAAATTTTTATTCCATACGTTTTAGTTTTGTAGGGAAAGGAGAATTTCCGATAATTACAACTGAAAAGATAAACCTGAAAAAATACATTATGATTTGAAATATATTTTTATTTTCCAAGAGAAAAACAAATAGATTTGTCGGAATTAAAATATTCGAAATCTGACTATTCGTTGACAAAATTATTTATCAATTTGTTCCGAGAATTACTTTTTGAGAATCTTTGCATTTTAAACATACATTTTTTTTTTCCTTTGTCATCTAAATAAAATAAAATAAAGTAAAAAAAAAAAAAAAAAAAGGTTTTTATTAAGGTTTCGGTGGACTAATCTGCTTTTATAATAATTAAGAAACTATTCGTTGGGGGCCACCATAATACTTACCCATCATAACATAAAATATGAAAATAAAACATGTGTAAACTATTTATAAAATGCATTGCAATTCGAATAAAATCCTGGCTTGATGACGTCATAAACTTTAATTGCTCAATTACTGAATTGCGTAAAAGAAACCTCCTTATAATTCTAAAAATGATAATCATATTAACTAACGGTTTATTGCGTCGGATTAAGTAATTTCCAATTAAAATACATCTTTGAATTGAAATTTGAATGAAATACAGGGTCATGAAAAATCGAAGAGTGTGGAAAATAGGGTTACAAATATCTCGGCAACTCATTATCCGATCGACTTCATTCTTTATACAAAATTTGTCTTTTTATTGTTTTTTATACTCACTCCTTAAAATAAACAATTTCGAAAATTTTTATATACCTTTTATCCGAACGAATATTTCGAGAGTCCGAAAAAAATAGTTCCGGATAATCGAGGTTACTGAAATCAATAAGCTTCTTCCCATTATTACATACTAAGTACATACCAAATTTCAAGTCTCTATCTCAATCTGTTCGGGAGATTGAGCGTTTACAGACACACAGGCGCACACAGACAGACGGACGGCAATTTTTTTTTTTTTTTTTTGAAAATATGTTCTCCAGTGTCTGAAACGTGTAAATCCGTCAAAATTTTTTTTTCGATTTTCATAACGATTACAAGATTTACCCTATACTACGTATGATGGGTAAATAATAAATCTCAAATACTGTATTATTATTTGAAATATATTTTTTTTTTCCAAGAGAAAAACAAATAGATTTGTCGGAATTAATGAAAATGTTCGAATTCTGACTATTTAATGAATACACAGGGTAAATCAAAAATTTTAACCCGAGAATTATTTTTGCTGAATGTTTCCATTTTAAACAAACAAATTTTTACACTGTAAAAAAGGATTAATGTTTCCTAATCTACAAAAATATAACATAACCATGAACGAAAATATAGAATAACCTCTTCCAAGTAACCCAGGATCTCAAAAAGCTCTCTTTATCTTTAGAAACCTCGTAAACCAATATATTTTCGAGATTTAAAAAAGCATTTACAAAAACAAATTTTCTTTTGCTGTCACTGATTTTCGGAAATGTTTCCGAGTAGTTTTTACAGTGTAGTAATCCGGTTTCTCGAACTGGGATATAGGTTTTTCCGATGCTATCAATTTTCAAGTAAACATTTTGATGTTCAACAAATATCCTTTACAGACAAACGCGATAAATTAATAACATTGACATTAACATTAAAATTAACATATTTTTTTATACTCTTGCATGTATAAATCCAATTCCGCAGCTGAAAATGTGTAGTTGAGAAGTGATAACATTCTAAAACCGATATTCTGGTTTGAGAAAGCTGATTAATACACTACAAAACTACTCGGAAACATTTAAGAAAATTAATGGAAAAAAGAAAAAAAAAACTTTGTTTTTATAAATGCTTTTTTAAATCTCGAAAATCCATTGGTTTCTGAGGTTTCTAAAGATACAAACACACTTTCAGGAATCATCGAAACTCCGAAAAAGTTATATCATATCTTCATTCGTGGTTATATGGTTATATTATATTTCTGTAGATTAAGAAACATTAGTCATGTTCTACATTGTACTCTTGTCTATTTTTTTTCTCTCTAATTTGTTTGTATTGTCATGTGTTATTAATGCTTACGCAAATATTTGTGCTTTATTATAGAATTATGGCTGTTTTTTTACATGGCAGAAAAGCCATCCACAGAAAATCATTCATTACATTTAAAATCAGTATATGGGTAATTTTTTTTTTTTTTTTTTTTTTTTTAGTATCCTATATTTTAACGGAAAATGCTACGAACATATCATCATTATAACATCATGCATATTTTCAGTTTACTTTCGGGAAACTAAAAATAGCGCAATGAAAAGTTATAGCTATTCCATTTAATTGTATTCTCAATTAGCTGAACCGCTCAACGTGGTTCGGGCCTATGATAATAACCTTAACAAAACCTCATATTGGTAGGATTTTATATTTTTAACCCGTTTTTGTATGAATTTATATTTTTAAATGAAAAAATCGCGAAAAAATATTGATTTTTTTTCACATAGGGTCATTTCATAGTTAAAAAAAAAATAATTGCTGTTGTCCGAACTCTTTGGAATTTTTATAGGTTATAAATATAACTATTTTTCAGCCATTGTAAATATTTCGTGAAAATATATTATCTAGTTGTAAAAGAAATATGGCTTTTTCTCACTTTTTTTTCAGGAAAGGTCCTTTATATAACAAAAAAAACAGTTCTCATCGTTCAAACTCTTTAAACTTTTAATCGGTTATAAATATAATTGTATCCAAGCTCTTTTTAAATTTTGTAAAAAAATATGCATTTTCCGTAGCGAAAACATGAGCCAAAGCCGCGCCGAAACAGCCCTCGTTTTGCCATTTTCATCGAAAATTTCTCTGATTTTTGTTTAACATTTTTACTCGTTCGAACCTTTCGAAATATTTGTAAATGATGTAAATCTGGAATGCCGAGAGGCTCTCAAAGGATTGGGTCGAAATACGACGTTTAGTTACTTTTAGTGTAGAAAAAAGATCGTCTCCGCGAGGCGCGATATGACTTGCAATGTTTTTGAAAGGGTTACAATTCGTATTTTTGAAAACCGATTCCACCGTCGAAGAGAAGAAGGTCTCAGCTTTAAAAACGTATTTTTTGATTATCGGTACCTCCATAATTGCGGCCAGGTGGAGCGTTACCATAAGAGGGAAAACGTCAACCGCGAAAACGGTCCTTTTTAAAGGTTTAACAACGATGTTTTTTTTAACTGATTGCGGTGTTTAAAACGTAAATGTGTGAACTTTAAGAATATGTCCTCCGTTTTTCCGTATCCCGAACGATTTGGCCAATGGAAATAAAAACAAAAAACCAAAAAAAAAAAAAAAAAAAAAAATCAGCAGTTGGATTTTTCCTTGTATGTCCTCTTAAAAACAGGGACTGGGCATGAGCGCGCGCGTCTACCAATTTTTGTAAAAAATCGCATTTTTCATGGGTTTTTAATTAATATCTCGTCTAATTATCAAAAATTAAAAATCTGAGCCTCAGGTGTATCAGGACCTGCCTTGGACTAACCTCACCCACATTTTCAGATTTCTATGTGCGGTAGATTTCGCTAGCCATCGAATAAACGCACAGAGCGAAACTATCCTTTATTAGTATAGAATATTGGTTATTTTTTGCAAGGCAGGAAAACCATCCGGAGAAAATTATTCATCACATTTAAAATCATAATATAAATATTTTTTTTTCAAGTATAATAAATTTTACTAAAAATGCTACGAACATAACATCTTAATCACATCATGCATATTTCCAGTTCACCTTCGTGAAACTAAAAATAGCACAATGAAAAGCTACAGTTATTTCATTTAATTGTAATCTCCATATCTATGATGATATTGACAATAACAGTTTTTATTATTTTGCTTATAGCGTGATAAAATCTGACTTTTTATACTTCGCCGATATTCTGCTTCATTGCGTGTTTGCAGCATCTAATCACGATATGTCCCATTAACACTAGAACGGCCATATCGATCGATTTGACTAAGGCCAACTAAACATGTTTCGAACAAGAACTTTCTTAATGCAAAAATCAAATACATGCCATAGAGAACTAAGTTTAATAATATTGAATAAAAATTCTGGTTTGAAATATGTTTATATGATTTGAGTATGATTGAAATGTTTCTTTCCGCCAATTAAGAATTTGCGGAAAAGATTTGACAGGTTTAGCGTCATCCGATTTATATAACGTGAGAAAAAAAAATTAGGTTATATTTTCAAAATATATACAGATAATTTTTCTTTCTTTTTTTTTTTTTGGGGGGGGGGGGTTAATATACTTTACCCCCTCGCACACCCCTTTCTCTCTCTCTAACTCTTGTGGTATACTGAATCTATTTAAATAAAAAAAGATAGCAACAGGATGGTACAGATCGGGGAATTTTTCATGGAAATATCAGTATTTTCTTATAGAACTACTCGGATGTGCCAATCCCAAAACTTTCTTCTATCTCACACAAATTTCGCATACACTAAAAAGAATCAGCACCAATTTATATCAAGGTCTAACTGAATCTAAAGTTTTATTAAATTCCGTGCATTAGTTCTTGAGATATGACTATTGCTAAAATCGTGTAAATAGTGTAAAATGCAGCATACCAGCGCCACCTGTCGGGTAATTTTCACAAAAAGCTAATCAGCACCAATTTATATCAGGGACTAAGGACAAACAGAATATAAAGTTTTATTAAATTTCGTGCATTTCTTCATGAGATAGAGCGCCCACAAATTTTTTGTCACATACAGACAGACAGACAGAGTCACAGACAGACATTTTCTAAAAATGGTCAAATCGTGTGCAGAACCTTCTAAAACGTATAAATCCGTCGAAAACCGGAAGTCGAAAATCTTCGTGAATCCAATACCTTCTTCTTGTAAAGATAGAAGAAAGTAAAAAAAAAGACAAAAAAAAAAAAAAATATATATATGTATATGGCTGCTAAAAGAGCAGGACTCTTCCAAGTGGTGAAATCATGTAAAATCAATCAATGGACTGAATCTTGGTGTCTCAGAAATTGATAACTTATAGAACATTTGTTTTAATATTTACAAATAAGAAAAAAAATGCCAAATTGAGCTTTTTTTTTTTTTTTTTTTTTTTTTGGAACAAATGGTTTTTGAGATAATGCGAATTTCGAAAATCTAAAAATCATGTAAAATATCAAACGCTTCATTTTCAAAAACTATTTGAATAAAAAGATGACGTTTATGTAATTTTATTCAGGTTTTATCGACACTTAATCTGATGTGTTACTTGACCGTATAACACATTTTTCAAATTTTAAGTTACACTTTTCAAATTTCAATTTTCAAAATTCAAAAAATCGATTATTTTTTTTAAAAATATATGTTGTGTGCACACTAACGTAGAATGCACATGCCTAATTATTTCATGAAGATATCTCAATAGAGTGTTATAAAAAAGTTAATTTCGTCTGTGAATTGAGAAATATTAACATTGCTATAATGACTTCCATTTTTAATCATAGTGAAAATTATTCTTTTTATTTTTAAATATATACCTAATATTATAAAGAAAATGTCTAACGGCAGTTTTTATAACGTATATAACTTTGAGTGTATCTATTTGCGTTAAAAATTGGCATGAAAAAATGTTTAACATGAGACAAAATGGCTGACAATTGAATATATACATCATGGGGATGATTGGGACATTTCAAATGGGATGAATGGGATTGTCTCATTCATCCCTAGAGGATGTTGAAAAATATATTTATTAGCTAAATATTATTATATAGTTTGATAAATTAATAATGTATGGTAATTATTCTTTTAACATGTCATCCTCATTGTAGTTCTCGTCTTCAGCCATTGAATGATTCTGTTTATGGGCCTTTTAAGGCAAAGCTGAGATGAGTCCAATATGATTGGCTAAAAAACAATTCTGGAGATCATATTATAATTTACAATCTCTCAGCTTTTGCCCAGACGGCATTTTTTTCAGCTTTTAGTCCTTAACATTGAATAAAGAGAGGAAAATATTGTGTCCCATTCATCCCTGCTGTGGGGATGATTGGGACACAGAGGAATTGTTTTTTAATTTCATAATATATTTCTGTATAATAATAATCTTAAATAAATATTGTGCATAAGATGTAGTCAAACACTTAATGTATGAGATGCGATATATAATATTGATAATAAATTAAATAAAACATTTAAAATAAACATTTTTGTGAAAATGTCCCATTCATCCCCCATCTACCCTATACATATATGTAAATATGTGTGTATATCTATATACATGTATATATATGTATATATCACTGGCGCCTGGCTATCATAAAAGTACCGATTTTATGTGATAGTGAATTCCAGTATTAACATCTATGAGATAGAAGAAAAATTTGGGATTGACACATCCAGCTAGTTGTAATTATGATGATTTCGTAACTGTATTATCCAAATGGTTTTAAAATGTTTTATAATTTAAGTGTGATACATCAGATATCTTTATCATTGTTATTTTTGAACTAAATTGTTGACATTTGAATATGATAGATGCAAAATCAATAAAACTGTAACACATTCCTCTTTTTTTTTACGCATTTCACAAATCTCGTGTTTTACTCCCATGAAAATGTAATCACATAGCAATTTCAACTTTCAAAATTTGCATGAGTTATTCCGAGGTAGATTAGTCTAATGATCTGTAATGATGGATAATAGATACAGTCATTCAGCTTTCTCTAGACTTCTCCGAATAATTATTATTCATCTCGTACTTATCATTTCTTTTCTAAAGGAATTGAATCAGTGATTTTAAAAAAATGCATAAGTCCAATATTTAAGATTTGTCAAAAATAAAAAACAAGTTGGAATTTGTACGTCAAACGTAACAAATGAGGTGCGTTCGTACTATAACTAGTTTTATAAATATATTCAGATTTTGCTGCAATAGCTGTCGCACTCTTATGCAAAAATGCAAGAATACAAAAGCAGATTTTCATATTAGATATTAATTTTATTTTATGATATTAAGTTTCAATACACTTTTACAAACAATTAATTACAATTCTGTTACATTAAAATTATACTCTGCGCAAATGTCCAATAGAAGACAATGTAAAAAAAGAAAATCCTCGTTTTTATTTCAGTGAAATGAATTTTATCGTCTGTTATTTTGATATAATTAATTTTCGTAATAAAATAAGTACATTTTAAGATGGCAACATTTTATCTTTTGTTGACATTAGCTTTGAAAATTTCAGAACTTCAAATCCATATTTAGACTCTTTTTCCATTTAATATCTGGGAGCACGGCATTGCGTCCGCCAAGTTCGCACAGGCCGTAAGCTACCTTTTCCCTGACCATTTCGGCCTACTTTTCACCCCCTCATAACTGCGTTTTGGTGAGAGCTAGAGAGTTTTCCTTTTTAACACACATTAATATAGTGAAACTGAACTAGGTTCCAAGATTTCTTATTTCTGTATTTAATATTTTTCGAAATATGAGATTCCGAAAAAGGGTTTTTTTGTAACTGACTCACAGGGGATCATCAAATAACTAAAAAGTTGGTGATCATCAAATAACTAAGGTACTTCTAACAGTCGTAGAATCATAAAATTTGACAAGTAGGTTTTGTCACACAATTAACCAGAAAAGTCTGAAAACATAGAATTTCTGCCTTTAAAACCTTCAAATATGGGGTGCTGATTTGGCTATATACAGTTCGTAACACATTCAATTGGCAAATAAAATTAATTGCATTGTTGCAACCATTTGTGTTTTTTGTTTTACGATAAACATTTAAGTAATAATAGTTGCCTAGACAATCATTTCCTCGCTCATATTTGACGCCAGAGTTGGTCGCCAAAGCCTGATTACAGAAAATTAGCCTGAGTTTAAAGGTGTTTCAAGCAGAATGAATTTTTTATATTCTTTTCCGAAAATGTTGGGAAGGCAAATCTTTTAGTTTATCTGTCCGTTTTTCTATTTTTTACTTCCTTAAAATAAATTTTATTATAAATGTCGGTATTCTAATCACAATAGAACTCAGTCAATCTGGTAAAATTCCAGTGGGTTGTTAGTTCTTTAAGTGCATTTTAATGATGTATATATATATATATGTAATAATAAAAAATTTTCGCCCTATTTCTTTAGTTAAATTATTCCAAATTCTTCAATTCTTTTTTCCCTCTCTTTTTAAAATATCTCTTAAATCTATTTTGTATTTTATTCCATAACTTAATCAAAATATTCTGTTATTTATCATTCTAAAAATTTTAATCTGTTAAAAGCTACACGTATTTATTAAAACCTTATTCTCTTAAATTGCAACACTGCCTCTAAACGCACCTGCCTAATTTCTTCTTTTGAGACATTTAATTTTTATTCTTTGGAACTTTTATAATACCATTTTTATTTCTATTTAATTCATTCGGCATCCCATGATTCCAAGCGGTTTTCGCGCCCAAAGGCCTTTTTACCTTTTTAATTTGCCGCTTCTGTTAAAGAGTTTTAATCATACGTCAGAGACACGTCTTCGTGGCCTCATTTTTTCATCCATTAGCGAGAAAGCTCCGCCTTTCTTATCCCCCTAGCGCCCTCCGAACATGGATGCGAGTGGACCAGCTTGTTCGCGCGTTTTGTACCTTTGGGCCAAATTTTGAAGTATTTATACGGTTACACTGGCTTCGGAGACAGAATTTACACGAATTAGTGGTTGTCATCTAATTGCCGTCACTGGGGAGTCTACACTAATGCATCGGTAGTATGTTCTTCAAGCTCGGCTAATTCTTCAAGATCTTCAAATGTGTTCAGTTTTTTATGAAGCGAAAGTTGGTGGAGTTGCTTTCATCTCTGTGATCACAATAAAGCCACTGCTCATCTATTAAGTTATTAAGTCTTCTTTTTAATGTTTTTGGGACATTTCTTCTGGATTTCACTGCCTCTGCTCAATTTTTACGACTGCAAATACACTAAGATTTCCGATGTGATATACTTCGAGATTTGTCTTCATGGTGAGTGACTCGAAGTGATGCCCTGTCCGGGTGTCATGACTACATTACAACGATCTCGACTGCGGCTACCTCGATATGATTATCAGGTAATTTTAGTGGTTTCGGACTGAGATGTTCCGATTGTCTGGTGGAAAGAACGTCCTAGTCGACAGCAATAGCGACCGTCTATAATGTGCCAATTTTCGACAGGAATGTATCATATATATATATATATATATATATATATATATATATATATATATATGCACACTGGATTTTATTTGAAATATATATATATATGCATATGTATCACATATATAATACATATGCATCATTATGGCGACCACATAAACATTGTATTTTTGTCGCCAAATTTTGCGATATTTCGTTAAGTGTCGCAAAGCTTGGAGAGAATTTGACGCGAAGACGCTATTTTTCATTGCGAATTTTTAGAGCGAGTAATTATCTATTAATATTATGCGGTTAATTAAATGGCATAACGCACGAATGTTAATAAAGTTTCAATCTTTCGTCACTACACAAGACCTCTGCTCTTGCTATTATATTGTACTGTTATTATACTTACTCTTACTATATTGTTAGTCTTTACTCTTTTAAAAGTTTATTATACAAAGAGAATTTTCAGAATTAAAGCATCGAAACTGCCAGTTCTAGATTATTATAATTTTATAACATATATCCAGTTTATCAATATGTACGTTAGAATGAATCTTCTATAATGGGGTTCCTCGCATTTTAGCTTCAGGTTTTCGAGTAAATTTAGCTAAAATCTTAAAACCAAGACATATTGACATATTATCTAAGACGATTAGATGAGAATAATGGTAGATTTTCTAATGGAAGAACGGCAGTGCGTCCGTAGATTTTCTAATCTTCCTTAATCACTCCAATGTTAGAATGAAAGGGGAAAAAATTAGCATCAATGTGGTTTACTGTAAATATGGATAGCTTAACAGGCGTTTAACAAGAACCACTTCACTTCAGTGTAAATTACAGAAGATTACTTAACAGGATTAAAAATCTCCGTATTAGAGAGTGTAACGATGCAAACGGACATGAAGCGTAAATTCCTAAGTAAATTAAGCGGTAATTGTCAATAAAGATGAAATGGATAACAACACAAAATATAAGATATGCTGCCAATGATCGCAAAGAGAATTTCTCTAACAGAAACTTCCGATTTGGCGAAGGATTGAGCAAGTAAATCTAATACATGAAAATGAAAATCTGTTTGTCTGTCTGCACTTCTAAACAAATCAACAGTTTGAAAGCCAGAATTGTGAAATGCTACGTGTAGGTGTATTAAAACACGGCCGAGGCAATGAAGTAATCCGGAATCGAAATATAATCTAGAGTTATTTTTTAAATAATAAAAAATCAAAAATCTATCAACTTTTCCAGGAAGAGTTCCATATCCTGTGCTGGTTCGCGCGATTGGCAAAAAAATCCAAACTGCTGCCAAAAGAGGTGTGATGTCACGTAGATAAGGTCAATTCCAGTTGTTAAGTTAAAACTCCAAAGACTGAATATCGCAACAACCAAATCAAACATTTATCGCCAAAAACAACTCGCCAAACCTACAAGCACAGGATATTGAACTCTTCCCGCCTTTTCCTATTGAATTTGAACATTTTTCGTTATAGCAGTTGCCAACAATTAAAAATCCACAATGAAATTCTTTCTACAATAATTAATTTTCTATTGAAAGATTTCACGTGAAAAATGAAAATAAAAATAAAAAGTTTCAGCAATGGAAAAAAAGATTAATATGACGTCATATTGGTAATATAACGGAAATTTTCAAACATTTTTCAATAATACAAGGAGTATGAGTATGTGTAAATACAGAAAGCAGGTTAATATGACGTCATTCGATAATTAAAAAAGAAAATTAATGTAACGTCACATTGGAAGTTTAACGGACTTTTTCAAATGTTTGGGAATTATACAAAGAGAGTATCAATATGAGTAATAGTGAAAGCAAGTAGGTAAGATGTCAGCAGGTGAGTACAACGTCATACGAGTTTGAGGAACGTAATTGAATCATGATAAAAACATGATTATAGAAATATTGGCATATTTTAATATTTTGAAGTTATCTATACAACATGTTTAATTTTGAAATTGATTTTTCTACACAAACATTCTTAAAATCTCGAACAGCACCAAGTACTTCCGCTAGTTATGAATAAAAGTAATATGATGAAGTGCTTAGCATACATATTAGAAAGAATATATTGTTTGCCTGAGACGGCTAGTACTTTGATGTAAACTACAAATAAAAATATAGATTTGTAAAGCATAATAAAATAATTTTAAAATTCTTTGACATTTATACATTTATTATATTTATATCCTTTATACATTTGATAAAACCTACAAAAAGCAGTGATATCCCATCAAAAAACTTTCTTTAAAAAAAAAAGTGCCAAGTTCTCCTTAATGTTTCGGCCGTAAAAAGTACTGATATCTGATGTTCGCCCAAGTTAAAAGTCAAACATCCGAAATCTTTTATTCAAAATGGCTTCCTGCGACTTGGCCGTTAATGCATTTTAGAAGGTTTTTCAAATTCTAAAGAATGTATAATGATCTACATGTCTACTACATTTTTTTGAACATTTTACGCATTTTGTTGTACAAAGTACTAAAATATAATACACATTTTTAAAAACATAATTTCGAGATCACAGCTGTCGAGAATGGTCCACTCTGGTTCTCAATGTCTCATATAATGTAACACAATGTGAAATTTGATGAAAAAAATATTCATTGGAATTCGTGTTAATGACAATAGACCGTACAAAATGGTCATTAAACCATGGTAAAAATAAATGATGGTTAATCAAAACTAATGTTTCTTGAAACTCAATGGTAGGTATCCCAAAGCTTTTAATTACAATGTCATCATACGAATTTGCCTATTTGCATTCCGATATTACTTTTAAATGCATAATTTCCAATCATTAATTTTGAAATGATTTATCGACGTAATTATTTATTTCAAATGAAAGATATGGCATGTTTAACATCAATCAGGGTGTATTATGTATTCTAATTTATTTTTCTCAGTATTACATTCTTCTAATGTTTTTAATCTAGAATGCATTAACGACCAAGTCGCAGGAAGCCATTTTGAATGAAAGATTTCGGATGTCTGACTTTTAACTTGGGCGAACATCAGATATCAGTACTTTTTACGGCCGAAACACTAAGGAGAACTTGGCGCTTTTTTTTTTACAGAAAGTTTTTTGATGGGATCTATTTCTCCTGAAACATCTAGCCAAAAAACTGTTGGTAGATTATATATGATTGCTATAATTAAACAATTTTAGTATTCAAATTCGGTTTTTTAATTCAGTAGTACAGAAATAATAGGACTCCATCTTAAATGTGACGAAATTACCATGACAACCTAGAATTATTACCTATAATGCGTTCTAATTACGTATGATAGGATTTAATAGAATGAAAAAAACTTTTATTAATATCTCTATAAGTTATGATTCGATTTTCATAAAATTTGTAATGACTCAACAAAATTCTACAACGATTATACAGGGTGGTTATAATTAAAGTTACCGTGTTTAGACCTACGTAGAGTCCCACATTTCCCTTTTAAATTTGTCCGATTTCAATTTTCAGATTTTTTTCCCTTTCTACCTGGTTCTCGCAAGTGTCTCGGTATAAAAGGGACGTAACAAAGCACCAACACGGTATAATACCGCCGTAAGTGCCTTTCTACCTGGCTTCCGCAAGTGTCTCGGTATAAAAGGGCCATAGCAAAGAGGACCATCACGGGAAACGCCGCGCTCCGCGAATTCTGTATACGAACATATGAAGAACATAGATCTCGAAGCCGCAAAGGTCGTTCGGTAGCTTCAGAGCCCTGGGCCCAACCCTTACCTCTTTTCGAGGTGTTGAATTTGTTCATTTTTCTTTTTAAATTTGTCCGGTTTCAAGTTTCAGAAATTTTTTTCCCTTTCTGCCTGGCTTCCGCAAGAGTCACGGCATAAAAGGGGGCGTAGCAAAGGACCATTACGGTATAATACTGCCGTAAGTACCTTTCTACCTGGCTTCCGCAAATGTCTCGATATAAAAAGGACATAACAAAGGACTATTTCGGTATAATACCGCCGTTAGTACCATTCTATCTGGCTTCCGTAAGTGTCTCGTTATAAAAGGGAGGTAGCAAAGGACCATTGTGGTATAATACCGCCATAAGTACCTTTCTACCTGGCTTCCGCAAGTGTCTCGGTATAAAAGGGACGTAGCAAAGGACCATCACGCGAAACGCCGATCTCCGAGAATTCTGTATACGAACATATGAAGAACATAGATCTCGAAGCCGCAAAGGTCGTTCGGTAGCTTCAGAGCCCTGCTTCCAACTCTTACCTCTTTTCGATGTGTTGAATTTGTTCATTTTCCTTTTTAAATTTGTCCGGTTTCAAGTTTCAGAATTTTTTTCCCTTTCTGTCTGGCTTCCGCAAGAGTCACGGCAGAAAAGGGGGCGTAGCAAAGGACCATTTCGGTATAATACCGCCGTAAGTACCTTTCTACCTGGCTTCCGCAAGTGTCTCGATATAAAAGGGACATATAAAAGGACCATTGCGGTATAATACCGCCGTAAGTACTTTTCTACCTGGCTTCCGTAAGTGTCTCGGTATAAAAGGGACGTAGCAAAGGACCATCACGCGAAACGCCGTGCTCCACGAATTCTGTATACGAACATATGAAGAACATACATCTCGAAGCCGCAAAGGTCATTCATTAGCTTCGGAGCCTTGGGCCCAACCCTTACATCTTTTCGAGGTGTTGAATTTGTTCATTTTTCTATTTAAATTTGTCCGGTTTCAAGTTTCAGAATTTTTTTCCCTTTCTGCCTGTCTTCCGCAAGAGTCTCGGCATAAAAGGGGGCGTAGCAAAGGACCATTGCGGTATAATACCGCCGTAAGTACCTTTCTATCTGGCTTCCGTAAGTGTCTCGATATAAAAGAGACGTAGCAAAGGACCATCACGCGAAACGCCGCGCTACGCGAACTCTGTATACGAACATAGATCTCGAAGCCGCAAAGGTCGTTCATTAGCTTCAGAGCCCTGGGCCCAACCCTCACCTCTTTACAAAGTGTTGAATTTGTTCTTTTTTTTTAAAAAAATTTGTCCGGTTTCAAGTTTCAGAATTTTTTTCCCTTTCTGCCTGGCTTTCGCAAGAGTCTCGGCATAAAAGGGGGCGTAGCAAAGGACCATTACGGTATAATACTGCCGTAAGTACCTTTCTACCTGGCTTCAGCAAGTGTCTCGATATAAAAAAGACATAGCAAAGGACCATTGCGGTATAATACCGCCGTAAGTACCTTTCTACCTGGCTTCCGCAAGTGTCTTGGTATAAAAGGGACGTAGCAAAGGATCATCACGCGAAACGCCGCGTTCCGCGAATTCTGTATACGAACATATGAAGAATATAGATCTCGAAACCGCAAAGGTCCTTTATTAGCTTCAGAGCGCTGGGCCCAACCCTTACCTCTTTTCGAGGTGTTGAATTTGTTCATTTTTCTTTTTAAATTTGTCCGGTTTCAAGTTTCAGAATTTTTTCCCTTTCTGCCTGGCTTCCGCAAGAGTATCGGCATAAAAGGGGGCGTAGCAAAGGACCATTGCGGTATAATACCGCCGTAAGTACCTTTCTACCTGGCTTCCGCAAGTGTCTCGATATAAAAAGGACGTAGCAAAGGACCATTGTGGTATAATACCGCCGTAAGTACCATTCTACCTGGCTTCTGCAAGTGTCTCGGTGTAAAAGAGACGTAACAAAGCACCATCACGGTATAATATCGCCGTAAGTACCTTTCTACCTGGCTTCCGCAAGTGTGTCGGTATAAAAGGGACGTAGCAAAGGACCATCACGTGAAACGCCGCGCTCCGCGAATTCTGTATACGAGCATATGACGAACATAGATCTCGAAGCCGCAAAGGTCGTTCGGTTGCTTCAGAGCCCTGGCCCAATCCTGACCTCTTATCGAGGTGTTGAATTTGTTCATATTAATATAAATCGTAGAAAATGTTACGATTACTTATAAAGTAATAAAACACTTAGCTGTGACATATAGCTATAAATTATAGCTATAATATGCGAATGAAATAGAAAACACAACGTAGCAACCGTTTGTTTCGAGTCAATTTCCAAGCAAAACGTCATGATTAACGTCATACTGAAATCGTCTATTATCGAAAATATCACACTTTTAGCTTTTGGGCTTAAAAATATAATTGAGGAATCATTCCATGTCAGTTCAGACAGACATGTAACCCATCATCACATATTTCAATGAAATTGGGTGTGTTTGCTCTTACAATTAAGATATAATCACCATTAAATTTTTTTGCTCATAGGTAAAAAAGTTTTTTTTTTTTTTAAATGCTGTGAATTTGTATTTTGGACTGTTCAGTTTTCAAAGGTAGTGTGTCAAAAATATAGTCATATTTGAATATCTAATTGACAAATCATCTTTAAATAATTCATACGATATAAACAGGGTACATAGATTATGGGAAAAATTACTACTACGTTTAAAATATTTTAAAGTGTCTATATATCTTTTTAATCTTTAAAATCAAGATTTTTTATTTATATGAAAAAAAAATGAAAGAGCTGAAAATACATTATCAACCAAAGGCGGGTATGTTATTAAACTTATTTTTGTTACGAAATGTATTTATAAATATCCTTTATTTGATTATAAAATAAAAATAGTGGGATTTTGGTTGCTATTACTGGTATTTAAATTATATTTAAAAAAAATCCTTATTTTTAAAGTTAGGACTTATTATTCAGTATATGATCCCAATTATATATATTTGATGTGGAATGCCCCTGAGTTTTACAATAAAATTACGCAAAACACATATAAATATAAAAATTAGATTAAAAAAAATTGTATGTTGTAGTTGTAATGTACGTGGCTACCAAAAAAGAACTTAAAACTTTAAACACACTAGGGGATCCAATGGCATATTTTAAAAACTTTTCAGCGATGTATGTATTTATAAGAAACTTTACTTCAACCCGCTGAAAAAATAAAATAGGTTTATTAGACTGGAGAAGAACCAAGAAAAAGTTCAAGTTAACAAAAATAATGAGTAAGTTTTTTCTAATGTAGGACTGTTAATTTTTAAAAAAGGAGCTTTGTTAATTTAAAAAAGTCTTTCCGGCCTGTACCGGGAGGAAAAGGTAGCTTTCCTATATCTTCGTTTTAAAATTTTAGCTAATGTTACACAAAAACAGCAAGTTAAAATGCAAAGAAACGTTTACAAATGATTCGTTAATACTGAATTTGAATAAGAAATTCGCCAAATTATTGAGCAATAGCCAAATTGGCTTCATTTATGAAGACTTATTTTGGTCGCCAAATTTGGCGATATTTCGCCAAATATCGCCAATCTTGGCGCCAATGTTGCCAATTTTGGCGCTAACGGATATGAATATATAGTTTTATGCGTATGATTGGGAAAATTATTACAACAACGAAAGAAAATAATTTGCGAGTAATCGCGTTAATGTGCTGTTTTGTTTCAAAATGGCAGCCACCCTAGAATTTCAAACTGCTCTATCTCAGCCATTTTTTAAGATAGAGGTAAACCAAAAAATGCTCTGGAATCCTTGTATCAAGGAGTAACACGTAATTAAAAAATAAAATTGAATTTTTAATTTTTTTGTATATTTATTTTAGTTTTAAATTTTTAAATGGCCGCCATCTTGAAACAAAATAGCGGATCAAGCTGGCCAACGAACTCGGTCGAGACATTGGTTAGCTTAATACACACAATTAGTTTCATCAAAATTGATTTATAAATACGAGCGTTATCGTATGACATATGTCAGATTATATATATGGATATATATATATATAAATCAACATTTGAACGGAGGGTGGTTTTGGGGTCTGGGGGTCATGATCGGTGAAAATATATCGAAATTTTCCGGAACTGCTTTCCTCCGAACGGCTGCAATAGGTAGCTTTATACTTTTTTGTATTGAAAGCTACCTAATAAATCCGAAACTAATTAACAACTGAAGTAAAATTATATATCATGAAAATGCGATTTCCGTAATTTTAATAATAAAAAAAAAATTACAGCAAACACAGAAAAAGAAAAAAAAAAAAAGAAAAAAAATCCTATTCTAATTAAAAATAAAATGAGTAAAATATTTTTTTCAAATTATGCTTTTCTGCATATTATAGACTTAAATCCCAGTATTTTGCCGTATTTTTAAGCATAATTTGAAAACTACTTGGAAGAAAATTTTGAAATTTTGAATGCGCATAAAGCAGGACATAATAAATATAAATCCTTCAAAAAAAATTGTTGGCTGCAATTCATTTTTTTTTTCGAATATTAATTTCATAATTCATATTATAAAACTATAAAAATTACAAATTCAAGGTATTTCTGTTTGGATTTTTTAATATTATAAATAAACAAAAAATTAGCACATTAGGATTGTAATTTCAGGAGATATAATTGAAAATATGAAAATGAAATTTAACATTAGAATTTCTAATTTTTGAATGTTTATAATTCAAAAACTTATCCAAATGACTTGAAATTTGGTATCTAGGCATAGTTTGAACCGAAGATTTAAAATATCGTTTCAAAATTGTGTAAGGAAATTATTATTATTAAATTTGATTTCAATTACGTTTTTCGCACATAGAAAAAATGTTTAACTATTTAATAGTGTGATATTTCTTATATAGAATTAAAACATAAAGAAACTAAAATTTTTAATTTTAGTGAAAAAATGTTTTAATGCAGCGAAAAATATATTCAAGCTAATAGGCATTTCATTTAAAACTGTATCAAAGTGTAACCAACCAACCAATCAACGAACTTTGACGTACAGTAGAACTTTAATTATCCGAATCAATTGGGACCGGACCCCATTCACATTATCAAAAATTCGAATAATTGGATTTTTTTCCGAAAAAAAGGTCTATTTTAATTAATTATTGTATATATGTTGAAAATGGGAGAAAAAACTAATTTTAAAGAATCATCTTCTAAATCTTTGGTTGTTGCTGCCTTCATTGATTTTCTTGAAGAACTTCCATCTTCGTTTTCAAGCAATAACACGAAGTTTAAAAGTGTAGGTTTGCTCCTTTTAATGCCTGAAATCGTTGATTGTCGAACACCGTACATCTCAGCCAACTGTTTACCCGTAACTCCTTTATCTGATTTCTCTATAATGTTTAGTTTATCAACTAACGATAACACAACACGTTTCTTTTAGAAGCCATGGTGAACGACGAAAGGCACTCACAAACAAAACAACGCACCGACGCAAAAGAGTACCGTCACCGTAGCACAAGTAATCAACTAGCAGGTCACGTCACACTTACTGACTAATCAAAACGAACAGTGACAGGTGGGCGGGGCTAGGGCTCCTATAATACTATATGGGATAGGAGCCTATATAGTATATATAGCCTCGCATACCTCCTATATAGGAGCCATAGGCCGGGCCGGCCACCTGGCGAAGAACGACAGCCAATAATCCAGCTGCACTATGAGACGGTGACATCATCCAGTAATGTTGCGGCTGTGTACACTAGCTTCGCGGAAGGAAGGACAATAGTGCGCGTAGACAGAATCATTATTTTGCGATTCTCTGTACGTTTCCGTCTTTTTTTTTTTTTTCTTTTCTTTTCTTTTTTTTTTTTTTAAATTCTGAAAGCGATTCGGACAGTCGGAGTTCGGATAATTGGAGTCCTACTGTATGTACTATTTCAGCTATCTGGAGGCCCATCAGTCAGTGCCTCCGCCAAGACGAGAAAGCACAGCCGTAAACATCATTTTCTGGAAGCAACTCAGGGTACTTTTGATCCCTCACCCCACACACCAAAATCCCCAAATCTCCCAAAATCTCGATACTTCGTTTATTGTTTATTGTACTTGTACATTGCAAACGAGACCAAATTTTCAAATTTCAGGTTCCTATCTTTTCTAGTTCAGGAGATATAGGAACTTAAACTTTCTCTTGTTTGACACTGACTGACTTACACATTGATCCTCAAAAAGCTAAGGTATATATGAGCTTATAAGTATATACGGAATGTAGCCCTAGAAACTTGAAATTTGATATAAAGGTTAGGATACAAAATAATAATAATAATGATGATGATGATGATAATAATAATAATAATAATAATAATAAATACATTAAAAAATCCAGAAATTGGAAAAAAAATATTCCTGACGGCTCAGCCTACAGGCACAGGTAGATTTCGAATATGCAGACCGTAGGGCACCTGTTTATTGGGAATTGCGGAAGAAATTACCTTTTTGCCGTAATGTGGCAGATAGAACCGCACACTTTGTAATCTACCCGTGTTTGTAGGCGCAGTCAGTTTTGTTTTTATTATTATGATTATTTTTTTTTCGGTAGGAATTGGTACTATAAAAAACTTGTCAATATAAAAGATGTAGGGGTTATTAAGACGATTTATTATAAATTTAAGCGGATTTGATATTTTATGAATTGACGAAGTTATGAATTTTTTTCTTCCAAAATCTTATTTCCCCCCCCCCCCTTCAGGCCAATTTTAATTATATCAAAAATCTGTCATACATAAATTTTCGGCCCTTTTCCTATACTTTAACACAATTATTCCTTTTTTTTTTTTAATGCTGACCTATTCCATAATAGAGTCTACAGAGAATTGGCCTAATTTGGAACGAAGTTTTTCGGATATTTTTTATCACTTTTCCGTTATACCAACATCATGCCAAAATGCGTGCTAACGAGCCATTTATTTCAACCCTGAATGTGGGGGAAATAATTTTCATTTCAAACCATGCCGAGCACTGTGATTCGCTATTTATTTAACACGAATCTCTTTATTATTATTATTACTATTACTATTATTATCATTTAATCGTAAGCATGCAAAACATTAATTAAAAATTTTTTGAATTGTAAATACTTTTTATTAAGTTATAACTTACATTTTTCGCTAGTTCTAAAAGGAAATGTTTACTAACCTTGCGGAATGGATTTTGGCGGGACTTGTACTGTTGGTTATATAATTTATCGGAGATGGTTTTAGTATCTCGCATATTGTTCTACTTTGCTTGGTCATAGAATTATGGGGCAAAGCTTTATAATCAGATGAACCCGATTATGAAAGCTTAGCCTTTTAAAATATTCTGAAGAATGGATTTTGACGGAACCTTCATTGTTAGTTTGATGAGTTTTCAAGGATGGTTATAGTATTAGCACATTGTTTTATCATTCTTTACCAAATCCTACTGTAAATGATCAACTAAAAGAGTTTGTCCTTAACAGCCCAAATTTTGTCTGACACATTAAAAATGTAATAACGCAATGGAGTTCGTATCGTTTTTAGAAATGCAGAAGGACATTCCAAGTAAAGATCCAAATAGTTTTAAAACAGAAGGTCAAATTCAAGGTCAATATTTCGTTTGATTAAAAGTGCGTTAAGAGAGATTGACCAGCGTAGCGGGCGTAGTTTGATAGTAAACTAATATCAGGGGTCGGAAAAACTACTTTTTGTTTGTAGCGAACTACAACTACAACTATTTTATGAAAAATGTAGTTAACTACAACTACAACTACTTGTTTTAAAAAGTAGCGACTACAAACTACTTTTCAAAAGTAGTCGCTACTTCGCTACTTTTCGCTACTTTAGTTATTATCGCTAATTAAAAGCACCGCAAACGATTTTTCCCCATAGACCATAATGTAACAGAATTCTTTTGAATATCCCTGTAAGCGAGATATAAATGCTACACACTTCATTTTCAATACTGAACATTCTATGGTAAACTTCAATAACATATAAAACTTTCATGGCAGTCCGAGTATATTTACGAGAGTTAGAGCACGGGCAGACAGACACAGCGAATTCATAGACACTTTTAAATTATGTTGGAAAGTGTTAAAAGGAGGAAATTTGAAAAAAAAAATTGTAATAATCTTACAAATTTATGAAAGTAATATAGCACAGCAGCGCTTAAGGGAGTTCTCAAATTCTTTGCTCAACAACGCGAAGCTTTCTGACACATTATCTGACTCATTATTAAACACAAAGGCTTAAAATTGGCAGGCCTGACTATGGAAGCGATTTGGAATCGATGAGTTCTCCATTTTTTGATAAATAAATTACTTATGGGGTTATAAGCGATTCGTGTCACTTTTTTCCCCTTTCCCCTGCTGCGGCGTCGGAAATTCAGTTGAAAACGCCGACTTTGACAGTGTTTTCTGAAAAAACTTCTGTCTTTACCAAAAAATAAAATAAAATAAAATAAAATAAAATAAAGAATAATGGAAAATGTGTTTCGGTTACAAAGTTTCTGAATAAGAACAACTGCATTTTCATTCATCAAAATGAATTAAAGAATATTCTATAAAGTAGCTAGTTAGGATTTGAGAACAACCTTAAAAGCGGATAGCCCTTGGTAAATTTGAATATACTATTTTTTTAAAATAGAGCTAAATAGTCCTATTTCTTTCCAATTTAAATATAGTTCCTGAAAGCAATTTAAAAATTGAACAAGATCCTATAGACTTGCATAAGTTAAATCCTAGCTTTTCTTTTCCTTTCTATCTCGTTTTGTTTGTTTCTCTTTGAAAACCCGAATTTCAACATACTGGGCTTTAGATTCATTCTGGAGACGAAGATAAAGATATTTCATTAAAGCACCAAGCTAACCAATATCAAATATAAAACATTACAAATCAATTATTTTAGCGATAAAAAACCTGTGCAGCTAAAGGAAAAATAAATAGCCATAAAAATAAAATTAAGCATTCTTGGTCATTTTTTAAAATAATATATTGTTATTTCCAACCACCTTTGATTTATCTATTGGAATCTTCAAAAGGAAATATGCAGTAAATTAATTTGTATATGCATAGATTAGACAAATATTTCACAACGATCAAAAGACGTATTAATAAAATAATTTTTTGAAATAATAAACAGTTCGATAAGAATATTTTCTGAACCAGGGATCTTAATTCGAAAATACTCTTTTTAATGATTTATGAATTTTAATGAATAATGATTTAGATACTCGGCGCGAGATGCGATCCAGTAATTATTATTAATAAAGAAAATGCTAACTCACCTCTATGTGTAACTTCAGGTTGTAAGCAGATGATTTTGATACTGATAACTTCTTATTAATTGGACAAAGTTTACATGTTACAGAATAATTACCACCTTCTTGTTGTTCTATAACTTCAAAATATTCATTATATGCCGACCAGGGCAGTTCTATATTATTTTTGTCTGTCATTCTATTACATCGATCTCAAAAGAAGAATCCCCACATTAAAACACAAGATCTAATCAAGACTCTAATAATGAGTAAGAAGACAAAGGGTTGCCAGCAAGAAAATTTTTTTGATGAGTGATTACTTTGTGGTTTTATCAGCAAATCCAGCAAATAATATAAATCATGAACATGCTGACGCTTTACGTTTCAGCTGCTAGTTTGTTGAACGCAGAAATCATTCCTTCCTAGTTCCTAGTGCACTTTTTCTTTTCTCTAATAATAAAATGGTGTACTTGTTCTTTTTCTGTGCTTTTTCGAATATATATATTTTTTGAATTAGAGTTCTAACGTTTTTAAACTGGCAGGAAGCGAGCAGAAATTTTGTTTGAAGAGGAATATTTTAGATGATTGATTATTTATTTAATGTTACTAGACAGAAAAGAATACGAAACTTAAAAAAAAACAAGAACGAAAAATTCATGCGTCAAGCATAGATTCTGTAACACTTTCCAACGCTTCTAAAATAATTTTACAAATCATTACCGTTTAATAAGCTGAAAGATGACATCTAAGTAAACAATTTGGAAAACACATAACATATTTAAAAACGTAATTTCAGGAATTTTTAATATATACAATATTCGGAAAAATATCCGAATACTTTTATGTAGCCCTGTATATGATCTATAGATTTGTATATATACATAGGATGCTAAATTTTAGTTTAGTTAGGAAACGCGTAGCACAGTTTAAATTCCCCTTCTGGAGTTTCTGTCAATAAACGGAAATGTGTTCGCGAACTTTTGTGCTGCCCTGTATAGGATCTACAGAATTTATACACACCACGTAATAGACAAAAAGCTAGTTAAGATTAAAATCGCATTCAGTAACTTAAAACGCACTTCCAGGAATTATTGTTAACAGACAGTAGAGAATTCTTTTGTGTGTCCCTGTAAATGAACGATGACTGCTATACACACACTATTCTGTAGTAATCCTCTTGTAATGCACCTTAGTAATATATATAAACTTCAATGCGTTTAAAATAGTGGAACATTATTTAAATAAGCCGCAGACGATTTTTCTCCATAGACGTAATGTAACGGAATTATTTTGACTGTCCCTGTAAAGTAACTCTAAGTGCTGTACAGCTACTATTCCATATTAGCTTCTTCTAATGCATCTTAGTGATCTATATAAATTTCAATGCGTTTACAATAGTAAAACATTTTTAAAATAAACCGCAAATGATTTTTCCCCATAGACCGCAATGTAACGGAATTCTTTTGAGTGTCCCTGTAAGAAAACTATAAGTGCTACACACTTCAGTTGAAATAGGGAACGTGCCATAAATAACGACAATAACATATAAAAATTGCAGAGCAATCCGAGCATATTTACGGGAGTTAGAGCACGGCCATACGGCCATACGGCCGCAGACAAACCGAAGTCATAAGCACTTTTCAACTAGGTTGGAAAGTGCTAAAAAGAGTTTTAAATTTTACATATGGAGAGGTGGGGGGAGATTTTAGGGGAAGGGGGATAATTTATATTACTGATTATTTATCGTTACTACAGAGCACTATTTAGGGCAGACGATTTTTTTTTTTTTAATATAAAATATAAAAATTAAGTTATTTTTATTTTTTAATATTTTAGATTTATTTGTATGCTGGGAGGAGGAGGGGGGGAGTAAGTTATGGTTGGTTAAGGGCAATTTAGATGATTATTTATATATTATTATTAGGTAGAAACGAATGTGGCCTTTTTTTTTTTTTTTTTTTTTTTTTTTAATAAAGAGTTTTAAATATTTGAAACTATATGCTGGAGGAGGTGCAAAAAGGGAAGCGTAAATTTTGGGGACAAGGAAATAATTTTTATTTATTGTAGTGAGAGAGCAATAAATGGAGTGAAAGATTTTATTTTTGTATAAAAATAAAGATTTAAAAATATTTTAAACTCCTTTGTATGCTACTAGAGGGAAGCGTGAATTTGAGAGGTTAGGGATAAATTAGATGATTTTTGTTTAGATGAATCCGTACTTTTTTTTTTTTTTTAAATAAAGATTTTACGTTTCGTTGCTTGCTGGGAGTGGGAGGCAAAAGGGAGAAGAAATTAGTCAGATATAGACTTAACTTAGCCAGACGACTATATTTTGGTAAAAACAGTCATAGTCGTATAAAATACATTATATTGAAAAGATTTCATTGTATTTAAATGACAATACACGAAGTTTCTGACACCCAAACTGTGACAGTTAATTTGTGACCGTGCCCGTCATCTATGGAGAAATCTATGACACTGCAACTGAGATATGTCGCTGACATTCGCAAATTGTTGCAAAGAACATGTTTCGCACAAAAGAAACGAGTTATGAGCACGTGATTTGAAGATTGCCACTTTTTCCCTCTCTCCTAAAGTAGCGTCAAAAGTAGCGCCGATGCTCGCTACAAACTACTGATATTTTGTATCGCGCTACTCGCTACACTACACTTTTTTTAATGTAGCGCGCTACACTACAAACTACTAAAAAATGTAGCGGCTACTGTAGTTTTGCTACTTGTAGCGCGCTACTTCCGAGCCCTGACTAATATTCTGTCAACGTCACCAAACTTTCAATTATATTATTCTAAAATATTGATTTAAATTCCACTGTTACACACCAATAATTAGGAAGAAGAGTGCATTTATTTTAATTGAACTCGGAGCTACAGTGATCAGTAAAAAAAAAAAAAAAAAAAAAAAAAAACAGAGAGCACAGTTCAACAGCGACCCTGTTGGATATTCAAACACGTATACTTTTAATTAATAACTTTAATTAAAAATATTGGTGCATTTTTACCCAAAAGAAATGGAGATACCTCTATAATGTTCATCATAAAAATATAGTATAGTAGCGCCCCGGCACCTGTTGAGTGAATAAAATCAAAAGTGAATCAGCATAATTTTTAATAAATGTCTTACATATTAAATTTGGTGAAATTTATCTCATTTAATCCAAGATATAGCTATCAGCACAGCTGCGCCAGTTTTGAGCAACATGAACCCAAACCAAACCACTATCTTAGAGGTAGTGATTATAGTTATGTAAAATAAAACATTCTCGCATCAGAAAAATAAAGGTTTCTCTTTTTATTATAAATAAACCGCAATTGTATCGATAGTCGGACGAGTGTAACGGAGAAAATTTAAATTAATGAGTGAGCGCGGTTAAGCCGTATTAAGTCCTCCTCCTATCGTAGTCAAACAAATACAACAGAAAAGCTGTTTTCTGGTACATGAAAATAATATCGGTACATGGCGAGAATCAATGGTACAACTAAAAACACGTAAACCACAGCCGAATATGAATGAATATTAGTAGAGCGGATCAAAGTTGCATATGTAGTTTGCATTATATTCACTGCATTTTGTTACATCTAGTCTGTTCAGGAAAAGGAGATAACGAAAGTAAACAAACGGGTTGCAGAAAAATCGCCAAGGAGCCCCACATTTGGCACAAAGTCAAACAAATACAACAGAAAAGCTGTTTTCTGGTACATGAAAATAATATCGGTACATGGCGAGAATCAATGGTACAACTAAAAACACGTAAACCACAGCCGAATATGAATGAATATTAGTAGAGCGGATCAAAGTTGCATATGTAGTTTGCATTATATTCACTGCATTTTGTTACATCTAGTCTGTTCAGGAAAAGGAGATAACGAAAGTAAACAAACGGGTTGCAGAAAAATCGCCAAGGAGCCCCACATTTGGCACAAAGTCAAACAAATACAACAGAAAAGCTGTTTTCTGGTACATGAAAATAATATCGGTACATGGCGAGAATCAATGGTACAACTAAAAACACGTAAACCACAGCCGAATATGAATGAATATTAGTAGAGCGGATCAAAGTTGCATATGTAGTTTGCATTATATTCACTGCATTTTGTTACATCTAGTCTGTTCAGGAAAAGGAGATAACGAAAGTAAACAAATGGGTTGCAGAAAAATCGCCAAGGAGCCCCACATTTGGCACAAAGTCAAACAAATACAACAGAAAAGCTGTTTTCTGGTACATGAAAATAATATCGGTACATTGCGAGAATCAATGGTACAACTAAAAACACGTAAACCACAGCCGAATATGAATGAATATTAGTAGAGCGGATCAAAGTTGCATATGTAGTTTGCATTATATTCACTGCATTTTGTTACATCTAGTCTGTTCAGGAAAAGGAGATAACGAAAGTAAACAAACGGGTTGCAGAAAAATCGCCAAGGAGCCCCACATTTGGCACAAAGTCAAACAAATACAACAGAAAAGCTGTTTTCTGGTACATGAAAATAATATCGGTACATGGCGAGAATCAATGGTACAACTAAAAACACGTAAACCACAGCCGAATATGAATGAATATTAGTAGAGCGGATCAAAGTTGCATATGTAGTTTGCATTATATTCACTGCATTTTGTTACATCTAGTCTGTTCAGGAAAAGGAGATAACGAAACTAAACAAACGGGTTGCAGAAAAATCGCCAAGGAGCCCCACATTTGGCACAAAGTCAAACAAATACAACAGAAAAGCTGTTTTCTGGTACATGAAAATAATATCGGTACATGGCGAGAATCAATGGTACAACTAAAAACACGTAAACCACAGCCGAATATGAATGAATATTAGTAGAGCGGATCAAAGTTGCATATGTAGTTTGCATTATATTCACTGCATTTTGTTACATCTAGTCTGTTCAGGAAAAGGAGATAACGAAAGTAAACAAACGGGTTGCAGAAAAATCGCCAAGGAGCCCCACATTTGGCACAAAGTGAAACAAATACAACAGAAAAGCTGTTTTCTGGTACATGAAAATAATATCGGTACATGGCGAGAATCAATGGTACAACTAAAAACACGTAAACCACAGCCGAATATGAATGAATATTAGTAGAGCGGATCAAAGTTGCATATGTAGTTTGCATTATATTCACTGCATTTTGTTACATCTAGTCTGTTCAGGAAAAGGAGATAAAGAAAGTAAACAAACGGGTTGCAGAAAAATCGCCAAGGAGCCCCACATTTGGCACAGAGTCACACAAATACAACAGAAAAGCTGTTTTCTGGTACATGAAAATAATATCGGTACATGGCGAGAATCAATGGTACAACTAAAAACACGTAAACCACAGCCGAATATGAATGAATATTAGTAGAGCGGATCAAAGTTGCATATGTAGTTTGCATTATATTCACTGCATTTTGTTACATCTAGTCTGTTCAGGAAAAGGAGATAACGAAAGTAAACAAATGGGTTGCAGAAAAATCGCCAAGGAGCCCCACATTTGGCACAAAGTCAAACAAATACAACAGAAAAGCTGTTTTCTGGTACATGAAAATAATATCGGTACATGGCGAGAATCAATGGTACAACTAAAAACACGTAAACCACAGCCGAATATGAATGAATATTAGTAGAGCGGATCAAAGTTGCATATGTAGTTTGCATTATATTCACTGCATTTTGTTACATCTAGTCTGTTCAGGAAAAGGAGATAACGAAAGTAAACAAACGGGTTGCAGAAAAATCGCCAAGGAGCCCCACATTTGGCACAAAGTCAAACAAATACAACAGAAAAGCTGTTTTCTGGTACATGAAAATAATATCGGTACATGGCGAGAATCAATGGTACAACTAAAAACACGTAAACCACAGCCGAATATGAATGAATATTAGTAGAGCGGATCAAAGTTGCATATGTAGTTTGCATTATATTCACTGCATTTTGTTACATCTAGTCTGTTCAGGAAAAGGAGATAACGAAAGTAAACAAACGGGTTGCAGAAAAATCGCCAAGGAGCCCCACATTTGGCACAAAGTCAAACAAATACAACAGAAAAGCTGTTTTCTGGTACATGAAAATAATATCGGTACATGGCGAGAATCAATGGTACAACTAAAAACACGTAAACCACAGCCGAATATGAATGAATATTAGTAGAGCGGATCAAAGTTGCATATGTAGTTTGCATTATATTCACTGCATTTTGTTACATCTAGTCTGTTCAGGAAAAGGAGATAACGAAAGTAAACAAACGGGTTGCAGAAAAATCGCCAAGGAGCCCCACATTTGGCACAAAGTCAAACAAATACAACAGAAAAGCTGTTTTCTGGTACATGAAAATAATATCGGTACATGGCGAGAATCAATGGTACAACTAAAAACACGTAAACCACAGCCGAATATGAATGAATATTAGTAGAGCGGATCAAAGTTGCATATGTAGTTTGCATTATATTCACTGCATTTTGTTACATCTAGTCTGTTCAGGAAAAGGAGATAACGAAAGTAAACAAACGGGTTGCAGAAAAATCGCCAAGGAGCCCCACATTTGGCACAACGTCAAACAAATACAACAGAAAAGCTGTTTTCTGATACATGAAAATAATATCGGTACATGGCGAGAATCAATGGTACAACTAAAAACACGTAAACCACAGCCGAATATGAATGAATATTAGTAGAGCGGATCAAAGTTGCATATGTAGTTTGCATTATATTCACTGCATTTTCTTACATCTAGTCTGTTCAGGAAAAGGAGATAACGAAAGTAAACAAACGGGTTGCAGAAAAATCGCCAAGGAGCCCCACATTTGGCACAAAGTCAAACAAATACAACAGAAAAGCTGTTTTCTGGTACATGAAAATAATATCGGTACATGGCGAGAATCAATGGTACAACTAAAAACACGTAAACCACAGCCGAATATGAATGAATATTAGTAGAGCGGATCAAAGTTGCATATGTAGTTTGCATTATATTCACTGCATTTTGTTACATCTAGTCTGTTCAGGAAAAGGAGATAACGAAAGTAAACAAACGGGTTGCAGAAAAATCGCCAAGGAGCCCCACATTTGGCACAGAGTCAAACAAATACAACAGAAAAGCTGTTTTCTGGTACATGAAAATAATATCGGTACATGGCGAGAATCAATGGTACAACTAAAAACACGTAAACCACAGCCGAATATGAATGAATATTAGTAGAGCGGATCAAAGTTGCATATGTAGTTTGCATTATATTCACTGCATTTTGTTACATCTAGTCTGTTCAGGAAAAGGAGATAACGAAAGTAAACAAACGGGTTGCAGAAAAATCGCCAAGGAGCCCCACATTTGGCACAAAGTCAAACAAATACAACAGAAAAGCTGTTTTCTGGTACATGAAAATAATATCGGTACATGGCGAGAATCAATGGTACAACTAAAAACACGTAAACCACAGCCGAATATGAATGAATATTAGTAGAGCGGATCAAAGTTGCATATGTAGTTTGCATTATATTCACTGCATTTTGTTACATCTAGTCTGTTCAGGAAAAGGAGATAACGAAAGTAAACAAACGGGTTGCAGAAAAATCGCCAAGGAGCCCCACATTTGGCACAAAGTCAAACAAATACAACAGAAAAGCTGTTTTCTGGTACATGAAAATAATATCGGTACATGGCGAGAATCAATGGTACAACTAAAAACACGTAAACCACAGCCGAATATGAATGAATATTAGTAGAGCGGATCAAAGTTGCATATGTAGTTTGCATTATATTCACTGCATTTTGTTACATCTAGTCTGTTCAGGAAAAGGAGATAACGAAAGTAAACAAACGGGTTGCAGAAAAATCGCCAAGGAGCCCCACATTTGGCACAACGTCAAACAAATACAACAGAAAAGCTGTTTTCTGATACATGAAAATAATATCGGTACATGGCGAGAATCAATGGTACAACTAAAAACACGTAAACCACAGCCGAATATGAATGAATATTAGTAGAGCGGATCAAAGTTGCATATGTAGTTTGCATTATATTCACTGCATTTTGTTACATCTAGTCTGTTCAGGAAAAGGAGATAACGAAAGTAAACAAACGGGTTGCAGAAAAATCGCCAAGGAGCCCCACATTTGGCACAAAGTCAAACAAATACAACAGAAAAGCTGTTTTCTGGTACATGAAAATAATATCGGTACATGGCGAGAATCAATGGTACAACTAAAAACACGTAAACCACAGCCGAATATGAATGAATATTAGTAGAGCGGATCAAAGTTGCATATGTAGTTTGCATTATATTCACTGCATTTTGTTACATCTAGTCTGTTCAGGAAAAGGAGATAACGAAAGTAAACAAACGGGTTGCAGAAAAATCGCCAAGGAGCCCCACATTTGGCACAGAGTCAAACAAATACAACAGAAAAGCTGTTTTCTGGTACATGAAAATAATATCGGTACATGGCGAGAATCAATGGTACAACTAAAAACACGTAAACCACAGCCGAATATGAATGAATATTAGTAGAGCGGATCAAAGTTGCATATGTAGTTTGCATTATATTCAATGCATTTTGTTACATCTAGTCTGTTCAGGAAAAGGAGATAACGAAAGTAAACAAACGGGTTGCAGAAAAATCGCCAAGGAGCCCCACATTTGGCACAAAGTCAAACAAATACAACAGAAAAGCTGTTTTCTGGTACATGAAAATAATATCGGTACATGGCGAGAATCAATGGTACAACTAAAAACACGTAAACCACAGCCGAATATGAATGATTATTAGTAGAGCGGATCAAAGTTGCATATGTAGTTTGCATTATATTCACTGCATTTTGTTACATCTAGTCTGTTCAGGAAAAGGAGATAACGAAAGTAAACAAACGGGTTGCAGAAAAATCGCCAAGGAGCCCCACATTTGGCACAAAGTCAAACAAATACAACAGAAAAGCTGTTTTCTGGTACATGAAAATAATATCGGTACATGGCGAGAATCAATGGTACAACTAAAAACACGTAAACCACAGCCGAATATGAATGAATATTAGTAGAGCGGATCAAAGTTGCATATGTAGTTTGCATTATATTCACTGCATTTTGTTACATCTAGTCTGTTCAGGAAAAGGAGATAACGAAAGTAAACAAACGGGTTGCAGAAAAATCGCCAAGGAGCCCCACATTTGGCACAAAGTCAAACAAATACAACAGAAAAGCTGTTTTCTGGTACATGAAAATAATATCGGTACATGGCGAGAATCAATGGTACAACTAAAAACACGTAAACCACAGCCGAATATGAATGAATATTAGTAGAGCGGATCAAAGTTGCATATGTAGTTTGCATTATATTAACTGCATTTTGTTACATCTAGTCTGTTCAGGAAAAGGAGATAACGAAAGTAAACAAACGGGTTGCAGAAAAATCGCCAAGGAGCCCCACATTTGGCACAAAGTCAAACAAATACAACAGAAAAGCTGTTTTCTGGTACATGAAAATAATATCGGTACATGGCGAGAATCAATGGTACAACTAAAAACACGTAAACCACAGCCGAATATGAATGATTATTAGTAGAGCGGATCAAAGTTGCATATGTAGTTTGCATTATATTCACTGCATTTTGTTACATCTAGTCTGTTCAGGAAAAGGAGATAACGAAAGTAAACAAACGGGTTGCAGAAAAATCGCCAAGGAGCCCCACATTTGGCACAGAGTCAAACAAATACAACAGAAAAGCTGTTTTCTGGTACATGAAAATAATATCGGTACATGGCGAGAATCAATGGTACAACTAAAAACACGTAAACCACAGCCGAATATGAATGAATATTAGTAGAGCGGATCAAAGTTGCATATGTAGTTTGCATTATATTCACTGCATTTTGTTACATCTAGTCTGTTCAGGAAAAGGAGATAACGAAAGTAAACAAACGGGTTGCAGAAAAATCGCCAAGGAGCCCCACATTTGGCACAAAGTCAAACAAATACAACAGAAAAGCTGTTTTCTGGTACATGAAAATAATATCGGTACATGGCGAGAATCAATGGTACAACTAAAAACACGTAAACCACAGCCGAATATGAATGATTATTAGTAGAGCGGATCAAAGTTGCATATGTAGTTTGCATTATATTCACTGCATTTTGTTACATCTAGTCTGTTCAGGAAAAGGAGATAACGAAAGTAAACAAACGGGTTGCAGAAAAATCGCCAAGGAGCCCCACATTTGGCACAAAGTCAAACAAATACAACAGAAAAGCTGTTTTCTGGTACATGAAAATAATATCGGTACATGGCGAGAATCAATGGTACAACTAAAAACACGTAAACCACAGCCGAATATGAATGAATATTAGTAGAGCGGATCAAAGTTGCATATGTAGTTTGCATTATATTCACTGCATTTTGTTACATCTAGTCTGTTCAGGAAAAGGAGATAACGAAAGTAAACAAACGGGTTGCAGAAAAATCGCCAAGGAGCCCCACATTTGGCACAAAGTCAAACAAATACAACAGAAAAGCTGTTTTCTGGTACATGAAAATAATATCGGTACATGGCGAGAATCAATGGTACAACTAAAAACACGTAAACCACAGCCGAATATGAATGAATATTAGTAGAGCGGATTAAAGTTGCATATGTAGTTTGCATTATATTCACTGCATTTTGTTACATCTAGTCTGTTCAGGAAAAGGAGATAACGAAAGTAAACAAACGGGTTGCAGAAAAATCGCCAAGGAGCCCCACATTTGGCACAAAGTCAAACAAATACAACAGAAAAGCTGTTTTCTGGTACATGAAAATAATATCGGTACATGGCGAGAATCAATGGTACAACTAAAAACACGTAAACCACAGCCGAATATGAATGAATATTAGTAGAGCGGATCAAAGTTGCATATGTAGTTTGCATTATATTAACTGCATTTTGTTACATCTAGTCTGTTCAGGAAAAGGAGATAACGAAAGTAAACAAACGGGTTGCAGAAAAATCGCCAAGGAGCCCCACATTTGGCACAACGTCAAACAAATACAACAGAAAAGCTGTTTTCTGATACATGAAAATAATATCGGTACATGGCGAGAATCAATGGTACAACTAAAAACACGTAAACCACAGCCGAATATGAATGAATATTAGTAGAGCGGATCAAAGTTGCATATGTAGTTTGCATTATATTCACTGCATTTTCTTACATCTAGTCTGTTCAGGAAAAGGAGATAACGAAAGTAAACAAACGGGTTGCAGAAAAATCGCCAAGGAGCCCCACATTTGGCACAAAGTCAAACAAATACAACAGAAAAGCTGTTTTCTGGTACATGAAAATAATATCGGTACATGGCGAGAATCAATGGTACAACTAAAAACACGTAAACCACAGCCGAATATGAATGAATATTAGTAGAGCGGATCAAAGTTGCATATGTAGTTTGCATTATATTCACTGCATTTTGTTACATCTAGTCTGTTCAGGAAAAGGAGATAACGAAAGTAAACAAACGGGTTGCAGAAAAATCGCCAAGGAGCCCCACATTTGGCACAGAGTCAAACAAATACAACAGAAAAGCTGTTTTCTGGTACATGAAAATAATATCGGTACATGGCGAGAATCAATGGTACAACTAAAAACACGTAAACCACAGCCGAATATGAATGAATATTAGTAGAGCGGATCAAAGTTGCATATGTAGTTTGCATTATATTCACTGCATTTTGTTACATCTAGTCTGTTCAGGAAAAGGAGATAACGAAAGTAAACAAACGGGTTGCAGAAAAATCGCCAAGGAGCCCCACATTTGGCACAAAGTCAAACAAATACAACAGAAAAGCTGTTTTCTGGTACATGAAAATAATATCGGTACATGGCGAGAATCAATGGTACAACTAAAAACACGTAAACCACAGCCGAATATGAATGAATATTAGTAGAGCGGATCAAAGTTGCATATGTAGTTTGCATTATATTCACTGCATTTTGTTACATCTAGTCTGTTCAGGAAAAGGAGATAACGAAAGTAAACAAACGGGTTGCAGAAAAATCGCCAAGGAGCCCCACATTTGGCACAAAGTCAAACAAATACAACAGAAAAGCTGTTTTCTGGTACATGAAAATAATATCGGTACATGGCGAGAATCAATGGTACAACTAAAAACACGTAAACCACAGCCGAATATGAATGAATATTAGTAGAGCGGATCAAAGTTGCATATGTAGTTTGCATTATATTCACTGCATTTTGTTACATCTAGTCTGTTCAGGAAAAGGAGATAACGAAAGTAAACAAACGGGTTGCAGAAAAATCGCCAAGGAGCCCCACATTTGGCACAACGTCAAACAAATACAACAGAAAAGCTGTTTTCTGATACATGAAAATAATATCGGTACATGGCGAGAATCAATGGTACAACTAAAAACACGTAAACCACAGCCGAATATGAATGAATATTAGTAGAGCGGATCAAAGTTGCATATGTAGTTTGCATTATATTCACTGCATTTTGTTACATCTAGTCTGTTCAGGAAAAGGAGATAACGAAAGTAAACAAACGGGTTGCAGAAAAATCGCCAAGGAGCCCCACATTTGGCACAAAGTCAAACAAATACAACAGAAAAGCTGTTTTCTGGTACATGAAAATAATATCGGTACATGGCGAGAATCAATGGTACAACTAAAAACACGTAAACCACAGCCGAATATGAATGAATATTAGTAGAGCGGATCAAAGTTGCATATGTAGTTTGCATTATATTCACTGCATTTTGTTACATCTAGTCTGTTCAGGAAAAGGAGATAACGAAAGTAAACAAACGGGTTGCAGAAAAATCGCCAAGGAGCCCCACATTTGGCACAGAGTCAAACAAATACAACAGAAAAGCTGTTTTCTGGTACATGAAAATAATATCGGTACATGGCGAGAATCAATGGTACAACTAAAAACACGTAAACCACAGCCGAATATGAATGAATATTAGTAGAGCGGATCAAAGTTGCATATGTAGTTTGCATTATATTCAATGCATTTTGTTACATCTAGTCTGTTCAGGAAAAGGAGATAACGAAAGTAAACAAACGGGTTGCAGAAAAATCGCCAAGGAGCCCCACATTTGGCACAAAGTCAAACAAATACAACAGAAAAGCTGTTTTCTGGTACATGAAAATAATATCGGTACATGGCGAGAATCAATGGTACAACTAAAAACACGTAAACCACAGCCGAATATGAATGATTATTAGTAGAGCGGATCAAAGTTGCATATGTAGTTTGCATTATATTCACTGCATTTTGTTACATCTAGTCTGTTCAGGAAAAGGAGATAACGAAAGTAAACAAACGGGTTGCAGAAAAATCGCCAAGGAGCCCCACATTTGGCACAAAGTCAAACAAATACAACAGAAAAGCTGTTTTCTGGTACATGAAAATAATATCGGTACATGGCGAGAATCAATGGTACAACTAAAAACACGTAAACCACAGCCGAATATGAATGAATATTAGTAGAGCGGATCAAAGTTGCATATGTAGTTTGCATTATATTCACTGCATTTTGTTACATCTAGTCTGTTCAGGAAAAGGAGATAACGAAAGTAAACAAACGGGTTGCAGAAAAATCGCCAAGGAGCCCCACATTTGGCACAAAGTCAAACAAATACAACAGAAAAGCTGTTTTCTGGTACATGAAAATAATATCGGTACATGGCGAGAATCAATGGTACAACTAAAAACACGTAAACCACAGCCGAATATGAATGAATATTAGTAGAGCGGATCAAAGTTGCATATGTAGTTTGCATTATATTAACTGCATTTTGTTACATCTAGTCTGTTCAGGAAAAGGAGATAACGAAAGTAAACAAACGGGTTGCAGAAAAATCGCCAAGGAGCCCCACATTTGGCACAAAGTCAAACAAATACAACAGAAAAGCTGTTTTCTGGTACATGAAAATAATATCGGTACATGGCGAGAATCAATGGTACAACTAAAAACACGTAAACCACAGCCGAATATGAATGATTATTAGTAGAGCGGATCAAAGTTGCATATGTAGTTTGCATTATATTCACTGCATTTTGTTACATCTAGTCTGTTCAGGAAAAGGAGATAACGAAAGTAAACAAACGGGTTGCAGAAAAATCGCCAAGGAGCCCCACATTTGGCACAGAGTCAAACAAATACAACAGAAAAGCTGTTTTCTGGTACATGAAAATAATATCGGTACATGGCGAGAATCAATGGTACAACTAAAAACACGTAAACCACAGCCGAATATGAATGAATATTAGTAGAGCGGATCAAAGTTGCATATGTAGTTTGCATTATATTCACTGCATTTTGTTACATCTAGTCTGTTCAGGAAAAGGAGATAACGAAAGTAAACAAACGGGTTGCAGAAAAATCGCCAAGGAGCCCCACATTTGGCACAAAGTCAAACAAATACAACAGAAAAGCTGTTTTCTGGTACATGAAAATAATATCGGTACATGGCGAGAATCAATGGTACAACTAAAAACACGTAAACCACAGCCGAATATGAATGATTATTAGTAGAGCGGATCAAAGTTGCATATGTAGTTTGCATTATATTCACTGCATTTTGTTACATCTAGTCTGTTCAGGAAAAGGAGATAACGAAAGTAAACAAACGGGTTGCAGAAAAATCGCCAAGGAGCCCCACATTTGGCACAAAGTCAAACAAATACAACAGAAAAGCTGTTTTCTGGTACATGAAAATAATATCGGTACATGGCGAGAATCAATGGTACAACTAAAAACACGTAAACCACAGCCGAATATGAATGAATATTAGTAGAGCGGATCAAAGTTGCATATGTAGTTTGCATTATATTCACTGCATTTTGTTACATCTAGTCTGTTCAGGAAAAGGAGATAACGAAAGTAAACAAACGGGTTGCAGAAAAATCGCCAAGGAGCCCCACATTTGGCACAAAGTCAAACAAATACAACAGAAAAGCTGTTTTCTGGTACATGAAAATAATATCGGTACATGGCGAGAATCAATGGTACAACTAAAAACACGTAAACCACAGCCGAATATGAATGAATATTAGTAGAGCGGATTAAAGTTGCATATGTAGTTTGCATTATATTCACTGCATTTTGTTACATCTAGTCTGTTCAGGAAAAGGAGATAACGAAAGTAAACAAACGGGTTGCAGAAAAATCGCCAAGGAGCCCCACATTTGGCACAAAGTCAAACAAATACAACAGAAAAGCTGTTTTCTGGTACATGAAAATAATATCGGTACATGGCGAGAATCAATGGTACAACTAAAAACACGTAAACCACAGCCGAATATGAATGAATATTAGTAGAGCGGATCAAAGTTGCATATGTAGTTTGCATTATATTAACTGCATTTTGTTACATCTAGTCTGTTCAGGAAAAGGAGATAACGAAAGTAAACAAACGGGTTGCAGAAAAATCGCCAAGGAGCCCCACATTTGGCACAAAGTCAAACAAATACAACAGAAAAGCTGTTTTCTGATACATGAAAATAATATCGGTACATGGCGAGAATCAATGGTACAACTAAAAACACGTAAACCACAGCCGAATATGAATGAATATTAGTAGAGCGGATCAAAGTTGCATATGTAGTTTGCATTATATTCACTGCATTTTGTTACATCTAGTCTGTTCAGGAAAAGGAGATAACGAAAGTAAACAAACGGGTTGCAGAAAAATCGCCAAGGAGCCCCACATTTGGCACAGAGTCAAACAAATACAACAGAAAAGCTGTTTTCTGGTACATGAAAATAATATCGGTACATGGCGAGAATCAATGGTACAACTAAAAACACGTAAACCACAGCCGAATATGAATGAATATTAGTAGAGCGGATCAAAGTTGCATATGTAGTTTGCATTATATTCACTGCATTTTGTTACATCTAGTCTGTTCAGGAAAAGGAGATAACGAAAGTAAACAAACGGGTTGCAGAAAAATCGCCAAGGAGCCCCACATTTGGCACAAAGTCAAACAAATACAACAGAAAAGCTGTTTTCTGGTACATGAAAATAATATCGGTACATGGCGAGAATCAATGGTACAACTAAAAACACGTAAACCACAGCCGAATATGAATGAATATTAGTAGAGCGGATCAAAGTTGCATATGTAGTTTGCATTATATTCACTGCATTTTGTTACATCTAGTCTGTTCAGGAAAAGGAGATAACGAAAGTAAACAAACGGGTTGCAGAAAAATCGCCAAGGAGCCCCACATTTGGCACAAAGTCAAACAAATACAACAGAAAAGCTGTTTTCTGGTACATGAAAATAATATCGGTACATGGCGAGAATCAATGGTACAACTAAAAACACGTAAACCACAGCCGAATATGAATGAATATTAGTAGAGCGGATCAAAGTTGCATATGTAGTTTGCATTATATTCACTGCATTTTGTTACATCTAGTCTGTTCAGGAAAAGGAGATAACGAAAGTAAACAAACGGGTTGCAGAAAAATCGCCAAGGAGCCCCACATTTGGCACAACGTCAAACAAATACAACAGAAAAGCTGTTTTCTGATACATGAAAATAATATCGGTACATGGCGAGAATCAATTGTACAACTAAAAACACGTAAACCACAGCCGAATATGAATGAATATTAGTAGAGCGGATCAAAGTTGCATATGTAGTTTGCATTATATTCACTGCATTTTGTTACATCTAGTCTGTTCAGGAAAAGGAGATAACGAAAGTAAACAAACGGGTTGCAGAAAAATCGCCAAGGAGCCCCACATTTGGCACAAAGTCAAACAAATACAACAGAAAAGCTGTTTTCTGGTACATGAAAATAATATCGGTACATGGCGAGAATCAATGGTACAACTAAAAACACGTAAACCACAGCCGAATATGAATGAATTAGTAGAGCGGATCAAAGTTGCATATGTAGTTTGCATTATATTCACTGCATTTTGTTACATCTAGTCTGTTCAGGAAAAGGAGATAACGAAAGTAAACAAATGGGTTGCAGAAAAATCGCCAAGGAGCCCCATATTTGGCACATAGTCAAACAAATACAACAGAAAAGCTGTTTTCTGGTACATGAAAATAATATCGGTACATGGCGAGAATCAATGGTACAACTAAAAACACGTAAACCACAGCCGAATATGAATGAATACTAGTAGAGCGGATCAAAGTTGCATATGTAGTTTGCATTATATTCACTGCATTTTGTTACATCTAGTCTGTTCAGGAAAAGGAGATAACGAAAGTAAACAAACGGGTTGCAGAAAAATCGCCAAGGAGCCCCACATTTGGCACAAAGTCAAACAAATACAACAGAAAAGCTGTTTTCTGGTACATGAAAATAATATCGGTACATGGCGAGAATCAATGGTACAACTAAAAACACGTAAACCACAGCCGAATATGAATGAATATTAGTAGAGCGGATCAAAGTTGCATATGTAGTTTGCATTATATTCACTGCATTTTGTTACATCTAGTCTGTTCAGGAAAAGGAGATAACGAAAGTAAACAAACGGGTTGCAGAAAAATCGCCAAGGAGCCCCACATTTGGCACATAGTCAAACAAATACAACAGAAAATCTGTTTTCTGGTACATGAAAATAATATCGGTACATGGTGAGAATCAATGGTACAACTAAAAACACGTAAACCACAGCCGAATATGAATGAATATTAGTAGAGCGGATCAAAGTTGCATATGTAGTTTGCATTATATTCACTGCATTTTGTTACATCTAGTCTGTTCAGGAAAAGGAGATAACGGAAGTAAACAAACGGGTTGCAGAAAAATCGCCAAGGAGCCCCACATTTGGCACAAAGTCAAACAAATACAACAGAAAAGCTGTTTTCTGATACATGAAAATAATATCGGTACATGGCGAGAATCAATGGTACAACTAAAAACACGTAAACCACAGCCGAATATGAATGAATATTAGTAGAGCGGATCAAAGTTGCATATGTAGTTTGCATTATATTCACTGCATTTTGTTACATCTAGTCTGTTCAGGAAAAGGAGATAACGAAAGTAAACAAACGGGTTGCAGAAAAATCGCCAAGGAGCCCCACATTTGGCACAGAGTCAAACAAATACAACAGAAAAGCTGTTTTCTGGTACATGAAAATAATATCGGTACATGGCGAGAATCAATGGTACAACTAAAAACACGTAAACCACAGCCGAATATGAATGAATATTAGTAGAGCGGATCAAAGTTGCATATGTAGTTTGCATTATATTCACTGCATTTTGTTACATCTAGTCTGTTCAGGAAAAGGAGATAACGAAAGTAAACAAACGGGTTGCAGAAAAATCGCCAAGGAGCCCCACATTTGGCACAAAGTCAAACAAATACAACAGAAAAGCTGTTTTCTGGTACATGAAAATAATATCGGTACATGGCGAGAATCAATGGTACAACTAAAAACACGTAAACCACAGCCGAATATGAATGAATATTAGTAGAGCGGATCAAAGTTGCATATGTAGTTTGCATTATATTAACTGCATTTTGTTACATCTAGTCTGTTCAGGAAAAGGAGATAACGAAAGTAAACAAACGGGTTGCAGAAAAATCGCCAAGGAGCCCCACATTTGGCACAAAGTCAAACAAATACAACAGAAAAGCTGTTTTCTGATACATGAAAATAATATCGGTACATGGCGAGAATCAATGGTACAACTAAAAACACGTAAACCACAGCCGAATATGAATGAATATTAGTAGAGCGGATCAAAGTTGCATATGTAGTTTGCATTATATTCACTGCATTTTGTTACATCTAGTCTGTTCAGGAAAAGGAGATAATGAAAGTAAACAAACGGGTTGCAGAAAAATCGCCAAGGAGCCCCACATTTGGCACAAAGTCAAACAAATACAACAGAAAAGCTGTTTTCTGGTACATGAAAATAATATCGGTACATGGCGAGAATCAATGGTACAACTAAAAACACGTAAACCACAGCCGAATATGAATGAATATTAGTAGAGCGGATCAAAGTTGCATATGTAGTTTGCATTATATTCACTGCATTTTGTTACATCTAGTCTGTTCAGGAAAAGGAGATAACGGAAGTAAACAAACGGGTTGCAGAAAAATCGCCAAGGAGCCCCACATTTGGCACAAAGTCAAACAAATACAACAGAAAAGCTGTTTTCTGATACATGAAAATAATATCGGTACATGGCGAGAATCGATGGTACAACTAAAAACACGTAAACCACAGCCGAATATGAATGAATACTAGTAGAGCGGATCAAAGTTGCATATGTAGTTTGCATTATATTCACTGCATTTTGTTACATCTAGTCTGTTCAGGAAAAGGAGATAACGAAAGTAAACAAACGGGTTGCAGAAAAATCGCCAAGGAGCCCCACATTTGGCACAAAGTCAAACAAATACAACAGAAAAGCTGTTTTCTGGTACATGAAAATAATATCGGTACATGGCGAGAATCAATGGTACAACTAAAAACACGTAAACCACAGCCGAATATGAATGAATATTAGTAGAGCGGATCAAAGTTGCATATGTAGTTTGCATTATATTCACTGCATTTTGTTACATCTAGTCTGTTCAGGAAAAGGAGATAACGAAAGTAAACAAACGGGTTGCAGAAAAATCGCCAAGGAGCCCCACATTTGGCACATAGTCAAACAAATACAACAGAAAAGCTGTTTTCTGGTACATGAAAATAATATCGGTACATGGTGAGAATCAATGGTACAACTAAAAACACGTAAACCACAGCCGAATATGAATGAATATTAGTAGAGCGGATCAAAGTTGCATATGTAGTTTGCATTATATTCACTGCATTTTGTTACATCTAGTCTGTTCAGGAAAAGGAGATAACGAAAGTAAACAAATGGGTTGCAGAAAAATCGCCAAGGAGCCCCATATTTGGCACATAGTCAAACAAATACAACAGAAAAGCTGTTTTCTGGTACATGAAAATAATATCGGTACATGGCGAGAATCAATGGTACAACTAAAAACACGTAAACCACAGCCGAATATGAATGAATACTAGTAGAGCGGATCAAAGTTGCATATGTAGTTTGCATTATATTCACTGCATTTTGTTACATCTAGTCTGTTCAGGAAAAGGAGATAACGAAAGTAAACAAACGGGTTGCAGAAAAATCGCCAAGGAGCCCCACATTTGGCACAAAGTCAAACAAATACAACAGAAAAGCTGTTTTCTGGTACATGAAAATAATATCGGTACATGGCGAGAATCAATGGTACAACTAAAAACACGTAAACCACAGCCGAATATGAATGAATATTAGTAGAGCGGATCAAAGTTGCATATGTAGTTTGCATTATATTCACTGCATTTTGTTACATCTAGTCTGTTCAGGAAAAGGAGATAACGAAAGTAAACAAACGGGTTGCAGAAAAATCGCCAAGGAGCCCCACATTTGCACATAGTCAAACAAATACAACAGAAAAGCTGTTTTCTGGTACATGAAAATAATATCGGTACATGGTGAGAATCAATGGTACAACTAAAAACACGTAAACCACAGCCGAATATGAATGAATATTAGTAGAGCGGATCAAAGTTGCATATGTAGTTTGCATTATATTCACTGCATTTTGTTACATCTAGTCTGTTCAGGAAAAGGAGATAACGGAAGTAAACAAACGGGTTGCAGAAAAATCGCCAAGGAGCCCCACATTTGGCACAAAGTCAAACAAATACAACAGAAAAGCTGTTTTCTGATACATGAAAATAATATCGGTACATGGCGAGAATCAATGGTACAACTAAAAACACGTAAACCACAGCCGAATATGAATGAATATTAGTAGAGCGGATCAAAGTTGCATATGTAGTTTGCATTATATTCACTGCATTTTGTTACATCTAGTCTGTTCAGGAAAAGGAGATAACGAAAGTAAACAAACGGGTTGCAGAAAAATCGCCAAGGAGCCCCACATTTGGCACAGAGTCAAACAAATACAACAGAAAAGCTGTTTTCTGGTACATGAAAATAATATCGGTACATGGCGAGAATCAATGGTACAACTAAAAACACGTAAACCACAGCCGAATATGAATGAATATTAGTAGAGCGGATCAAAGTTGCATATGTAGTTTGCATTATATTCACTGCATTTTGTTACATCTAGTCTGTTCAGGAAAAGGAGATAACGAAAGTAAACAAACGGGTTGCAGAAAAATCGCCAAGGAGCCCCACATTTGGCACAAAGTCAAACAAATACAACAGAAAAGCTGTTTTCTGGTACATGAAAATAATATCGGTACATGGCGAGAATCAATGGTACAACTAAAAACACGTAAACCACAGCCGAATATGAATGAATATTAGTAGAGCGGATCAAAGTTGCATATGTAGTTTGCATTATATTCACTGCATTTTGTTACATCTAGTCTGTTCAGGAAAAGGAGATAACGAAAGTAAACAAATGGGTTGCAGAAAAATCGCCAAGGTGCCCCACATTTGGCACAAAGTCAAACAAATACAACAGAAAAGCTGTTTTCTGGTACATGAAAATAATATCGGTACATGTCGAGAATCAATGGTACAACTAAAAACACGTAAACCACAGCCGAATATGAATGAATATTAGTAGAGCGGATCAAAGTTGCATATGTAGTTTGCATTATATTCACTGCATTTTGTTACATCTAGTCTGTTCAGGAAAAGGAGATAACGAAAGTAAACAAACGGGTTGCAGAAAAATCGCCAAGGAGCCCCACATTTGGCACAAAGTCAAACAAATACAACAGAAAAGCTGTTTTCTGATACATGAAAATAATATCGGTACATGGCGAGAATCAATGGTACAACTAAAAACACGTAAACCACAGCCGAATATGAATGAATATTAGTAGAGCGGATCAAAGTTGCATATGTAGTTTGCATTATATTCACTGCATTTTGTTACATCTAGTCTGTTCAGGAAAAGGAGATAACGAAAGTAAACAAACGGGTTGCAGAAAAATCGCCAAGGAGCCCCACATTTGGCACAGAGTCAAACAAATACAACAGAAAAGCTGTTTTCTGGTACATGAAAATAATATCGGTACATGGCGAGAATCAATGGTACAACTAAAAACACGTAAACCACAGCCGAATATGAATGAATATTAGTAGAGCGGATCAAAGTTGCATATGTAGTTTGCATTATATTCACTGCATTTTGTTACATCTAGTCTGTTCAGGAAAAGGAGATAACGAAAGTAAACAAACGGGTTGCAGAAAAATCGCCAAGGAGCCCCACATTTGGCACAAAGTCAAACAAATACAACAGAAAAGCTGTTTTCTGGTACATGAAAATAATATCGGTACATGGCGAGAATCAATGGTACAACTAAAAACACGTAAACCACAGCCGAATATGAATGAATATTAGTAGAGCGGATCAAAGTTGCATATGTAGTTTGCATTATATTCACTGCATTTTGTTACATCTAGTCTGTTCAGGAAAAGGAGATAACGAAAGTAAACAAACGGGTTGCAGAAAAATCGCCAAGGAGCCCCACATTTGGCACATAGTCAAACAAATACAACAGAAAAGCTGTTTTCTGGTACATGAAAATAATATCGGTACATGGTGAGAATCAATGGTACAACTAAAAACACGTAAACCACAGCCGAATATGAATGAATATTAGTAGAGCGGATCAAAGTTGCATATGTAGTTTGCATTATATTCACTGCATTTTGTTACATCTAGTCTGTTCAGGAAAAGGAGATAACGAAAGTAAACAAATGGGTTGCAGAAAAATCGCCAAGGAGCCCCATATTTGGCACATAGTCAAACAAATACAACAGAAAAGCTGTTTTCTGGTACATGAAAATAATATCGGTACATGGCGAGAATCAATGGTACAACTAAAAACACGTAAACCACAGCCGAATATGAATGAATACTAGTAGAGCGGATCAAAGTTGCATATGTAGTTTGCATTATATTCACTGCATTTTGTTACATCTAGTCTGTTCAGGAAAAGGAGATAACGAAAGTAAACAAACGGGTTGCAGAAAAATCGCCAAGGAGCCCCACATTTGGCACAAAGTCAAACAAATACAACAGAAAAGCTGTTTTCTGGTACATGAAAATAATATCGGTACATGGCGAGAATCAATGGTACAACTAAAAACACGTAAACCACAGCCGAATATGAATGAATATTAGTAGAGCGGATCAAAGTTGCATATGTAGTTTGCATTATATTCACTGCATTTTGTTACATCTAGTCTGTTCAGGAAAAGGAGATAACGAAAGTAAACAAACGGGTTGCAGAAAAATCGCCAAGGAGCCCCACATTTGGCACATAGTCAAACAAATACAACAGAAAAGCTGTTTTCTGGTACATGAAAATAATATCGGTACATGGTGAGAATCAATGGTACAACTAAAAACACGTAAACCACAGCCGAATATGAATGAATATTAGTAGAGCGGATCAAAGTTGCATATGTAGTTTGCATTATATTCACTGCATTTTGTTACATCTAGTCTGTTCAGGAAAAGGAGATAACGGAAGTAAACAAACGGGTTGCAGAAAAATCGCCAAGGAGCCCCACATTTGGCACAAAGTCAAACAAATACAACAGAAAAGCTGTTTTCTGATACATGAAAATAATATCGGTACATGGCGAGAATCAATGGTACAACTAAAAACACGTAAACCACAGCCGAATATGAATGAATATTAGTAGAGCGGATCAAAGTTGCATATGTAGTTTGCATTATATTCACTGCATTTTGTTACATCTAGTCTGTTCAGGAAAAGGAGATAACGAAAGTAAACAAACGGGTTGCAGAAAAATCGCCAAGGAGCCCCACATTTGGCACAGAGTCAAACAAATACAACAGAAAAGCTGTTTTCTGGTACATGAAAATAATATCGGTACATGGCGAGAATCAATGGTACAACTAAAAACACGTAAACCACAGCCGAATATGAATGAATATTAGTAGAGCGGATCAAAGTTGCATATGTAGTTTGCATTATATTCACTGCATTTTGTTACATCTAGTCTGTTCAGGAAAAGGAGATAACGAAAGTAAACAAACGGGTTGCAGAAAAATCGCCAAGGAGCCCCACATTTGGCACAAAGTCAAACAAATACAACAGAAAAGCTGTTTTCTGGTACATGAAAATAATATCGGTACATGGCGAGAATCAATGGTACAACTAAAAACACGTAAACCACAGCCGAATATGAATGAATATTAGTAGAGCGGATCAAAGTTGCATATGTAGTTTGCATTATATTCACTGCATTTTGTTACATCTAGTCTGTTCAGGAAAAGGAGATAACGAAAGTAAACAAATGGGTTGCAGAAAAATCGCCAAGGTGCCCCACATTTGGCACAAAGTCAAACAAATACAACAGAAAAGCTGTTTTCTGGTACATGAAAATAATATCGGTACATGTCGAGAATCAATGGTACAACTAAAAACACGTAAACCACAGCCGAATATGAATGAATATTAGTAGAGCGGATCAAAGTTGCATATGTAGTTTGCATTATATTCACTGCATTTTGTTACATCTAGTCTGTTCAGGAAAAGGAGATAACGAAAGTAAACAAACGGGTTGCAGAAAAATCGCCAAGGAGCCCCACATTTGGCACAAAGTCAAACAAATACAACAGAAAAGCTGTTTTCTGGTACATGAAAATAATATCGGTACATGGCGAGAATCAATGGTACAACTAAAAACACGTAAACCACAGCCGAATATGAATGAATATTAGTAGAGCGGATCAAAGTTGCATATGTAGTTTGCATTATATTCACTGCATTTTGTTACATCTAGTCTGTTCAGGAAAAGGAGATAACGAAAGTAAACAAACGGGTTGCAGAAAAATCGCCAAGGTGCCCCACATTTGGCACAAAGTCAAACAAATACAACAGAAAAGCTGTTTTCTGGTACATGAAAATAATATCGGTACATGGCGAGAATCAATGGTACAACTAAAAACACGTAAACCACAGCCGAATATGAATGAATACTAGTAGAGCGGATCAAAGTTGCATATGTAGTTTGCATTATATTCACTGCATTTTGTTACATCTAGTCTGTTCAGGAAAAGGAGATAACGAAAGTAAACAAACGGGTTGCAGAAAAATCGCCAAGGAGCCCCACATTTGGCACAAAGTCAAACAAATACAACAGAAAAGCTGTTTTCTGGTACATGAAAATAATATCGGTACATGGCGAGAATCAATGGTACAACTAATAACACGTAAACCACAGCCGAATATGAATGAATATTAGTAGAGCGGTTCAAAGTTGCATATGTAGTTTGCATTATATTCACTGCATTTTGTTACATCTAGTCTGTTCAGGAAAAGGAGATAACGAAAGTAAACAAATGGGTTGCAGAAAAATCGCCAAGGAGCCCCACATTTGTCACAAAGTCAAACAAATACAACAGAAAAGCTGTTTTCTGGTACATGAAAATAATATCGGTGCATGGCGAGAATCAATGGTACAACTAAAAACACGTAAACCACAGCCGAATATGAATGAATATTAGTAGAGCGGATCAAAGTTGCATATGTAGTTTGCATTATATTCACTGCATTTTGTTACATCTAGTCTGTTCAGGAAAAGGAGATAACGAAAGTAAACAAACGGGTTGCAGAAAAATCGCCAAGGAGCCCCACATTTGGCACAAAGTCAAACAAATACAACAGAAAAGCTGTTTTCTGGTACATGAAAATAATATCGGTACATGGCGAGAATCAATGGTACAACTAAAAACACGTAAACCACAGCCGAATATGAATGAATTAGTAGAGCGGATCAAAGTTGCATATGTAGTTTGCATTATATTCACTGCATTTTGTTACATCTAGTCTGTTCAGGAAAAGGAGATAACGAAAGTAAACAAATGGGTTGCAGAAAAATCGCCAAGGAGCCCCATATTTGGCACATAGTCAAACAAATACAACAGAAAAGCTGTTTTCTGGTACATGAAAATAATATCGGTACATGGCGAGAATCAATGGTACAACTAAAAACACGTAAACCACAGCCGAATATGAATGAATACTAGTAGAGCGGATCAAAGTTGCATATGTAGTTTGCATTATATTCACTGCATTTTGTTACATCTAGTCTGTTCAGGAAAAGGAGATAACGAAAGTAAACAAACGGGTTGCAGAAAAATCGCCAAGGAGCCCCACATTTGGCACAAAGTCAAACAAATACAACAGAAAAGCTGTTTTCTGGTACATGAAAATAATATCGGTACATGGCGAGAATCAATGGTACAACTAAAAACACGTAAACCACAGCCGAATATGAATGAATATTAGTAGAGCGGTTCAAAGTTGCATATGTAGTTTGCATTATATTCACTGCATTTTGTTACATCTAGTCTGTTCAGGAAAAGGAGATAACGAAAGTAAACAAATGGGTTGCAGAAAAATCGCCAAGGAGCCCCACATTTGTCACAAAGTCAAACAAATACAACAGAAAAGCTGTTTTCTGGTACATGAAAATAATATCGGTGCATGGCGAGAATCAATGGTACAACTAAAAACACGTAAACCACAGCCGAATATGAATGAATATTAGTAGAGCGGATCAAAGTTGCATATGAAGTTTGCATTATATTCACTGCATTTTGTTACATCTAGTCTGTTCAGGAAAAGGAGATAACGAAAGTAAACAAACGGGTTGCAGAAAAATCGCCAAGGAGCCCCACATTTGGCACAAAGTCAAACAAATACAACAGAAAAGCTGTTTTCTGGTACATGAAAATAATATCGGTACATGGCGAGAATCAATGGTACAACTAAAAACACGTAAACCACAGCCGAATATGAATGAATATTAGTAGAGCGGATCAAAGTTGCATATGTAGTTTGCATTATATTCACTGCATTTTGTTACATCTAGTCTGTTCAGGAAAAGGAGATAACGGAAGTAAACAAACGGGTTGCAGAAAAATTGCCAAGGAGCCCCACATTTGGCACAAAATCAAACAAATACAACAGAAAAGCTGTTTTCTGATACATGAAAATAATATCGGTACATGGCGAGAATCAATGGTACAACTAAAAACACGTAAACCACAGCCGAATATGAATGAATATTAGTAGAACGGATCAAAGTTGCATATGTAGTTTGCATTATATTCACTGCATTTTGTTACATCTATTCTGTTCAGGAAAAGGAGATAACGAAAGTAAACAAACGGGTTGCAGAAAAATCGCCAAGGAGCCCCACATTTGGCACAAAGTCAAACAAATACAACAGAAAAGCTGTTTTCTGGTACATGAAAATAATATCGGTACATGGCGAGAATCAATGGTACAACTAAAAACACGTAAACCACAGCCGAATATGAATGAATATTAGTAGAGCGGATCAAAGTTGCATATGTAGTTTGCATTATATTCACTGCATTTTGTTACATCTAGTCTGTTCAGGAAAAGGAGATAACGAAAGTAAACAAATGGGTTGCAGAAAAATCGCCAAGGAGCCCCATATTTGGCACATAGTCAAACAAATACAACAGAAAAGCTGTTTTCTGGTACATGAAAATAATATCGGTACATGGCGAGAATCAATGGTACAACTAAAAACACGTAAACCACAGCCGAATATGAATGAATACTAGTAGAGCGGATCAAAGTTGCATATGTAGTTTGCATTATATTCACTGCATTTTGTTACATCTAGTCTGTTCAGGAAAAGGAGATAACGAAAGTAAACAAACGGGTTGCAGAAAAATCGCCAAGGAGCCCCACATTTGGCACAAAGTCAAACAAATACAACAGAAAAGCTGTTTTCTGGTACATGAAAATAATATCGGTACATGGCGAGAATCAATGGTACAACTAAAAACACGTAAACCACAGCCGAATATGAATGAATATTAGTAGAGCGGTTCAAAGTTGCATATGTAGTTTGCATTATATTCACTGCATTTTGTTACATCTAGTCTGTTCAGGAAAAGGAGATAACGAAAGTAAACAAATGGGTTGCAGAAAAATCGCCAAGGAGCCCCACATTTGTCACAAAGTCAAACAAATACAACAGAAAAGCTGTTTTCTGGTACATGAAAATAATATCGGTGCATGGCGAGAATCAATGGTACAACTAAAAACACGTAAACCACAGCCGAATATGAATGAATAATAGTAGAGCGGATCAAAGTTGCATATGAAGTTTGCATTATATTCACTGCATTTTGTTACATCTAGTCTGTTCAGGAAAAGGAGATAACGAAAGTAAACAAACGGGTTGCAGAAAAATCGCCAAGGAGCCCCACATTTGGCACAAAGTCAAACAAATACAACAGAAAAGCTGTTTTCTGGTACATGAAAATAATATCGGTACATGGCGAGAATCAATGGTACAACTAAAAACACGTAAACCACAGCCGAATATGAATGAATATTAGTAGAGCGGATCAAAGTTGCATATGTAGTTTGCATTATATTCACTGCATTTTGTTACATCTAGTCTGTTCAGGAAAAGGAGATAACGAAAGTAAACAAACGGGTTGCAGAAAAATCGCCAAGGAGCCCCACATTTGGCACAAAGTCAAACAAATACAACAGAAAAGCTGTTTTCTGGTACATGAAAATAATATCGGTACATGGCGAGAATCAATGGTACAACTAAAAACACGTAAACCACAGCCGAATATGAATGAATATTAGTAGAGCGGATCAAAGTTGCATATGTAGTTTGCATTATATTCACTGCATTTTGTTACATCTAGTCTGTTCAGGAAAAGGAGATAACGAAAGTAAACAAACGGGTTGCAGAAAAATCGCCAAGGTGCCCCACATTTGGCACAAAGTCAAACAAATACAACAGAAAAGCTGTTTTCTGGTACATGAAAATAATATCGGTACATGGCGAGAATCAATGGTACAACTAAAAACACGTAAACCACAGCCGAATATGAATGAATACTAGTAGAGCGGATCAAAGTTGCATATGTAGTTTGCATTATATTCACTGCATTTTGTTACATCTAGTCTGTTCAGGAAAAGGAGATAACGAAAGTAAACAAACGGGTTGCAGAAAAATCGCCAAGGAGCCCCACATTTGGCACAAAGTCAAACAAATACAACAGAAAAGCTGTTTTCTGGTACATGAAAATAATATCGGTACATGGCGAGAATCAATGGTACAACTAAAAACACGTAAACCACAGCCGAATATGAATGAATATTAGTAGAGCGGTTCAAAGTTGCATATGTAGTTTGCATTATATTCACTGCATTTTGTTACATCTAGTCTGTTCAGGAAAAGGAGATAACGAAAGTAAACAAATGGGTTGCAGAAAAATCGCCAAGGAGCCCCACATTTGTCACAAAGTCAAACAAATACAACAGAAAAGCTGTTTTCTGGTACATGAAAATAATATCGGTGCATGGCGAGAATCAATGGTACAACTAAAAACACGTAAACCACAGCCGAATATGAATGAATATTAGTAGAGCGGATCAAAGTTGCATATGTAGTTTGCATTATATTCACTGCATTTTGTTACATCTAGTCTGTTCAGGAAAAGGAGATAACGAAAGTAAACAAACGGGTTGCAGAAAAATCGCCAAGGAGCCCCACATTTGGCACAAAGTCAAACAAATACAACAGAAAAGCTGTTTTCTGGTACATGAAAATAATATCGGTACATGGCGAGAATCAATGGTACAACTAAAAACACGTAAACCACAGCCGAATATGAATGAATTAGTAGAGCGGATCAAAGTTGCATATGTAGTTTGCATTATATTCACTGCATTTTGTTACATCTAGTCTGTTCAGGAAAAGGAGATAACGAAAGTAAACAAATGGGTTGCAGAAAAATCGCCAAGGAGCCCCATATTTGGCACATAGTCAAACAAATACAACAGAAAAGCTGTTTTCTGGTACATGAAAATAATATCGGTACATGGCGAGAATCAATGGTACAACTAAAAACACGTAAACCACAGCCGAATATGAATGAATACTAGTAGAGCGGATCAAAGTTGCATATGTAGTTTGCATTATATTCACTGCATTTTGTTACATCTAGTCTGTTCAGGAAAAGGAGATAACGAAAGTAAACAAACGGGTTGCAGAAAAATCGCCAAGGAGCCCCACATTTGGCACAAAGTCAAACAAATACAACAGAAAAGCTGTTTTCTGGTACATGAAAATAATATCGGTACATGGCGAGAATCAATGGTACAACTAAAAACACGTAAACCACAGCCGAATATGAATGAATATTAGTAGAGCGGTTCAAAGTTGCATATGTAGTTTGCATTATATTCACTGCATTTTGTTACATCTAGTCTGTTCAGGAAAAGGAGATAACGAAAGTAAACAAATGGGTTGCAGAAAAATCGCCAAGGAGCCCCACATTTGTCACAAAGTCAAACAAATACAACAGAAAAGCTGTTTTCTGGTACATGAAAATAATATCGGTGCATGGCGAGAATCAATGGTACAACTAAAAACACGTAAACCACAGCCGAATATGAATGAATATTAGTAGAGCGGATCAAAGTTGCATATGAAGTTTGCATTATATTCACTGCATTTTGTTACATCTAGTCTGTTCAGGAAAAGGAGATAACGAAAGTAAACAAACGGGTTGCAGAAAAATCGCCAAGGAGCCCCACATTTGGCACAAAGTCAAACAAATACAACAGAAAAGCTGTTTTCTGGTACATGAAAATAATATCGGTACATGGCGAGAATCAATGGTACAACTAAAAACACGTAAACCACAGCCGAATATGAATGAATATTAGTAGAGCGGATCAAAGTTGCATATGTAGTTTGCATTATATTCACTGCATTTTGTTACATCTAGTCTGTTCAGGAAAAGGAGATAACGGAAGTAAACAAACGGGTTGCAGAAAAATTGCCAAGGAGCCCCACATTTGGCACAAAATCAAACAAATACAACAGAAAAGCTGTTTTCTGATACATGAAAATAATATCGGTACATGGCGAGAATCAATGGTACAACTAAAAACACGTAAACCACAGCCGAATATGAATGAATATTAGTAGAACGGATCAAAGTTGCATATGTAGTTTGCATTATATTCACTGCATTTTGTTACATCTATTCTGTTCAGGAAAAGGAGATAACGAAAGTAAACAAACGGGTTGCAGAAAAATCGCCAAGGAGCCCCACATTTGGCACAAAGTCAAACAAATACAACAGAAAAGCTGTTTTCTGGTACATGAAAATAATATCGGTACATGGCGAGAATCAATGGTACAACTAAAAACACGTAAACCACAGCCGAATATGAATGAATATTAGTAGAGCGGATCAAAGTTGCATATGTAGTTTGCATTATATTCACTGCATTTTGTTACATCTAGTCTGTTCAGGAAAAGGAGATAACGAAAGTAAACAAATGGGTTGCAGAAAAATCGCCAAGGAGCCCCATATTTGGCACATAGTCAAACAAATACAACAGAAAAGCTGTTTTCTGGTACATGAAAATAATATCGGTACATGGCGAGAATCAATGGTACAACTAAAAACACGTAAACCACAGCCGAATATGAATGAATACTAGTAGAGCGGATCAAAGTTGCATATGTAGTTTGCATTATATTCACTGCATTTTGTTACATCTAGTCTGTTCAGGAAAAGGAGATAACGAAAGTAAACAAACGGGTTGCAGAAAAATCGCCAAGGAGCCCCACATTTGGCACAAAGTCAAACAAATACAACAGAAAAGCTGTTTTCTGGTACATGAAAATAATATCGGTACATGGCGAGAATCAATGGTACAACTAAAAACACGTAAACCACAGCCGAATATGAATGAATATTAGTAGAGCGGTTCAAAGTTGCATATGTAGTTTGCATTATATTCACTGCATTTTGTTACATCTAGTCTGTTCAGGAAAAGGAGATAACGAAAGTAAACAAATGGGTTGCAGAAAAATCGCCAAGGAGCCCCACATTTGTCACAAAGTCAAACAAATACAACAGAAAAGCTGTTTTCTGGTACATGAAAATAATATCGGTGCATGGCGAGAATCAATGGTACAACTAAAAACACGTAAACCACAGCCGAATATGAATGAATATTAGTAGAGCGGATCAAAGTTGCATATGTAGTTTGCATTATATTCACTGCATTTTGTTACATCTAGTCTGTTCAGGAAAAGGAGATAACGAAAGTAAACAAACGGGTTGCAGAAAAATCGCCAAGGAGCCCCACATTTGGCACAAAGTCAAACAAATACAACAGAAAAGCTGTTTTCTGGTACATGAAAATAATATCGGTACATGGCGAGAATCAATGGTACAACTAAAAACACGTAAACCACAGCCGAATATGAATGAATTAGTAGAGCGGATCAAAGTTGCATATGTAGTTTGCATTATATTCACTGCATTTTGTTACATCTAGTCTGTTCAGGAAAAGGAGATAACGAAAGTAAACAAATGGGTTGCAGAAAAATCGCCAAGGAGCCCCATATTTGGCACATAGTCAAACAAATACAACAGAAAAGCTGTTTTCTGGTACATGAAAATAATATCGGTACATGGCGAGAATCAATGGTACAACTAAAAACACGTAAACCACAGCCGAATATGAATGAATACTAGTAGAGCGGATCAAAGTTGCATATGTAGTTTGCATTATATTCACTGCATTTTGTTACATCTAGTCTGTTCAGGAAAAGGAGATAACGAAAGTAAACAAACGGGTTGCAGAAAAATCGCCAAGGAGCCCCACATTTGGCACAAAGTCAAACAAATACAACAGAAAAGCTGTTTTCTGGTACAAGAAAATAATATCGGTACATGGCGAGAATCAATGGTACAACTAAAAACACGTAAACCACAGCCGAATATGAATGAATATTAGTAGAGCGGTTCAAAGTTGCATATGTAGTTTGCATTATATTCACTGCATTTTGTTACATCTAGTCTGTTCAGGAAAAGGAGATAACGAAAGTAAACAAATGGGTTGCAGAAAAATCGCCAAGGAGCCCCACATTTGTCACAAAGTCAAACAAATACAACAGAAAAGCTGTTTTCTGGTACATGAAAATAATATCGGTGCATGGCGAGAATCAATGGTACAACTAAAAACATGTAAACCACAGCCGAATATGAATGAATATTAGTAGAGCGGATCAAAGTTGCATATGTAGTTTGCATTATATTCACTGCATTTTGTTACATCTAGTCTTTTCAGGAAAAGGAGATAACGAAAGTAAACAAATGGGTTGCAGAAAAATCGCCAAGGAGCCCCATATTTGGCACATAGTCAAACAAATACAACAGAAAAGCTGTTTTCTGGTACATGAAAATAATATCGGTACATGGCGAGAATCAATGGTACAACTAAAAACACGTAAACCACAGCCGAATATGAATGAATACTAGTAGAGCGGATCAAAGTTGCATATGTAGTTTGCATTATATTCACTGCATTTTGTTACATCTAGTCTGTTCAGGAAAAGGAGATAACGAAAGTAAACAAACGGGTTGCAGAAAAATCGCCAAGGAGCCCCACATTTGGCACAAAGTCAAACAAATACAACAGAAAAGCTGTTTTCTGGTACATGAAAATAATATCGGTACATGGCGAGAATCAATGGTACAACTAAAAACACGTAAACCACAGCCGAATATGAATGAATATTAGTAGAGCGGTTCAAAGTTGCATATGTAGTTTGCATTATATTCACTGCATTTTGTTACATCTAGTCTGTTCAGGAAAAGGAGATAACGAAAGTAAACAAATGGGTTGCAGAAAAATCGCCAAGGAGCCCCACATTTGTCACAAAGTCAAACAAATACAACAGAAAAGCTGTTTTCTGGTACATGAAAATAATATCGGTGCATGGCGAGAATCAATGGTACAACTAAAAACACGTAAACCACAGCCGAATATGAATGAATATTAGTAGAGCGGATCAAAGTTGCATATGTAGTTTGCATTATATTCACTGCATTTTGTTACATCTAGTCTGTTCAGGAAAAGGAGATAACGAAAGTAAACAAACGGGTTGCAGAAAAATCGCCAAGGAGCCCCACATTTGGCACAAAGTCAAACAAATACAACAGAAAAGCTGTTTTCTGGTACATGAAAATAATATCGGTACATGGCGAGAATCAATGGTACAACTAAAAACACGTAAACCACAGCCGAATATGAATGAATTAGTAGAGCGGATCAAAGTTGCATATGTAGTTTGCATTATATTCACTGCATTTTGTTACATCTAGTCTGTTCAGGAAAAGGAGATAACGAAAGTAAACAAATGGGTTGCAGAAAAATCGCCAAGGAGCCCCATATTTGGCACATAGTCAAACAAATACAACAGAAAAGCTGTTTTCTGGTACATGAAAATAATATCGGTACATGGCGAGAATCAATGGTACAACTAAAAACACGTAAACCACAGCCGAATATGAATGAATACTAGTAGAGCGGATCAAAGTTGCATATGTAGTTTGCATTATATTCACTGCATTTTGTTACATCTAGTCTGTTCAGGAAAAGGAGATAACGAAAGTAAACAAACGGGTTGCAGAAAAATCGCCAAGGAGCCCCACATTTGGCACAAAGTCAAACAAATACAACAGAAAAGCTGTTTTCTGGTACATGAAAATAATATCGGTACATGGCGAGAATCAATGGTACAACTAAAAACACGTAAACCACAGCCGAATATGAATGAATATTAGTAGAGCGGTTCAAAGTTGCATATGTAGTTTGCATTATATTCACTGCATTTTGTTACATCTAGTCTGTTCAGGAAAAGGAGATAACGAAAGTAAACAAATGGGTTGCAGAAAAATCGCCAAGGAGCCCCACATTTGTCACAAAGTCAAACAAATACAACAGAAAAGCTGTTTTCTGGTACATGAAAATAATATCGGTGCATGGCGAGAATCAATGGTACAACTAAAAACACGTAAACCACAGCCGAATATGAATGAATATTAGTAGAGCGGATCAAAGTTGCATATGTAGTTTGCATTATATTCACTGCATTTTGTTACATCTAGTCTGTTCAGGAAAAGGAGATAACGAAAGTAAACAAACGGGTTGCAAAAAAATCGCCAAGGAGCCCCACATTTGGCACAAAGTCAAACAAATACAACAGAAAAGCTGTTTTCTGGTACATGAAAATAATATCGGTACATGGCGAGAATCAATGGTACAACTAAAAACACGTAAACCACAGCCGAATATGAATGAATATTAGTAGAGCGGATCAAAGTTGCATATGTAGTTTGCATTATATTCACTGCATTTTGTTACATCTAGTCTGTTCAGGAAAAGGAGATAACGAAAGTAAACAAATGGGTTGCAGAAAAATCGCCAAGGTGCCCCACATTTGGCACAAAGTCAAACAAATACAACAGAAAAGCTGTTTTCTGGTACATGAAAATAATATCGGTACATGGCGAGAATCAATGGTACAACTAAAAACACGTAAACCACAGCCGAATATGAATGAATATTAGTAGAGCGGATCAAAGTTGCATATGTAGTTTGCATTATATTAACTGCATTTTGTTACATCTAGTCTGTTCAGGAAAAGGAGATAACGAAAGTAAACAAACGGGTTGCAGAAAAATCGCCAAGGAGCCCCACATTTGGCACAAAGTCAAACAAATACAACAGAAAAGCTGTTTTCTGATACATGAAAATAATATCGGTACATGGCGAGAATCAATGGTACAACTAAAAACACGTAAACCACAGCCGAATATGAATGAATATTAGTAGAGCGGATCAAAGTTGCATATGTAGTTTGCATTATATTCACTGCATTTTGTTACATCTAGTCTGTTCAGGAAAAGGAGATAACGAAAGTAAACAAACGGGTTGCAGAAAAATCGCCAAGGAGCCCCACATTTGGCACAAAGTCAAACAAATACAACAGAAAAGCTGTTTTCTGGTACATGAAAATAATATCGGTACATGGCGAGAATCAATGGTACAACTAAAAACACGTAAACCACAGCCGAATATGAATGAATATTAGTAGAGCGGATCAAAGTTGCATATGTAGTTTGCATTATATTCACTGCATTTTGTTACATCTAGTCTGTTCAGGAAAAGGAGATAACGGAAGTAAACAAACGGGTTGCAGAAAAATCGCCAAGGAGCCCCACATTTGGCACAAAGTCAAACAAATACAACAGAAAAGCTGTTTTCTGATACATGAAAATAATATCGGTACATGGCGAGAATCGATGGTACAACTAAAAACACGTAAACCACAGCCGAATATGAATGAATATTAGTAGAACGGATCAAAGTTGCATATGTAGTTTGCATTATATTCACTGCATTTTGTTACATCTAGTCTGTTCAGGAAAAGGAGATAACGAAAGTAAACAAACGGGTTGCAGAAAAATCGCCAAGGAGCCCCACATTTGTCACAAAGTCAAACAAATACAACAGAAAAGCTGTTTTCTGGTACATGAAAATAATATCGGTACATGGCGAGAATCAATGGTACAACTAAAAACACGTAAACCACAGCCGAATATGAATGAATATTAGTAGAGCGGATCAAAGTTGCATATGTAGTTTGCATTATATTCACTGCATTTTGTTACATCTAGTCTGTTCAGGAAAAGGAGATAACGAAAGTAAACAAATGGGTTGCAGAAAAATCGCCAAGGAGCCCCATATTTGGCACATAGTCAAACAAATACAACAGAAAAGCTGTTTTCTGGTACATGAAAATAATATCGGTACATGGCGAGAATCAATGGTACAACTAAAAACACGTAAACCACAGCCGAATATGAATGAATACTAGTAGAGCGGATCAAAGTTGCATATGTAGTTTGCATTATATTCACTGCATTTTGTTACATCTAGTCTGTTCAGGAAAAGGAGATAACGAAAGTAAACAAACGGGTTGCAGAAAAATCGCCAAGGAGCCCCACATTTGGCACAAAGTCAAACAAATACAACAGAAAAGCTGTTTTCTGGTACATGAAAATAATATCGGTACATGGCGAGAATCAATGGTACAACTAAAAACACGTAAACCACAGCCGAATATGAATGAATATTAGTAGAGCGGTTCAAAGTTGCATATGTAGTTTGCATTATATTCACTGCATTTTGTTACATCTAGTCTGTTCAGGAAAAGGAGATAACGAAAGTAAACAAACGGGTTGCAGAAAAATCGCCAAGGAGCCCCACATTTGGCACAAAGTCAAACAAATACAACAGAAAAGCTGTTTTCTGGTACATGAAAATAATATCGGTACATGGCGAGAATCAATGGTACAACTAAAAACACGTAAACCACAGCCGAATATGAATGAATATTAGTAGAGCGGATCAAAGTTGCATATGTAGTTTGCATTATATTCACTGCATTTTGTTACATCTAGTCTGTTCAGGAAAAGGAGATAACGGAAGTAAACAAACGGGTTGCAGAAAAATCGCCAAGGAGCCCCACATTTGGCACAAAGTCAAACAAATACAACAGAAAAGCTGTTTTCTGATACATGAAAATAATATCGGTACATGGCGAGAATCGATGGTACAACTAAAAACACGTAAACCACAGCCGAATATGAATGAATATTAGTAGAACGGATCAAAGTTGCATATGTAGTTTGCATTATATTCACTGCATTTTGTTACATCTAGTCTGTTCAGGAAAAGGAGATAACGAAAGTAAACAAACGGGTTGCAGAAAAATCGCCAAGGAGCCCCACATTTGTCACAAAGTCAAACAAATACAACAGAAAAGCTGTTTTCTGGTACATGAAAATAATATCGGTACATGGCGAGAATCAATGGTACAACTAAAAACACGTAAACCACAGCCGAATATGAATGAATATTAGTAGAGCGGATCAAAGTTGCATATGTAGTTTGCATTATATTCACTGCATTTTGTTACATCTAGTCTGTTCAGGAAAAGGAGATAACGAAAGTAAACAAATGGGTTGCAGAAAAATCGCCAAGGAGCCCCATATTTGGCACATAGTCAAACAAATACAACAGAAAAGCTGTTTTCTGGTACATGAAAATAATATCGGTACATGGCGAGAATCAATGGTACAACTAAAAACACGTAAACCACAGCCGAATATGAATGAATACTAGTAGAGCGGATCAAAGTTGCATATGTAGTTTGCATTATATTCACTGCATTTTGTTACATCTAGTCTGTTCAGGAAAAGGAGATAACGAAAGTAAACAAACGGGTTGCAGAAAAATCGCCAAGGAGCCCCACATTTGGCACAAAGTCAAACAAATACAACAGAAAAGCTGTTTTCTGGTACATGAAAATAATATCGGTACATGGCGAGAATCAATGGTACAACTAAAAACACGTAAACCACAGCCGAATATGAATGAATATTAGTAGAGCGGTTCAAAGTTGCATATGTAGTTTGCATTATATTCACTGCATTTTGTTACATCTAGTCTGTTCAGGAAAAGGAGATAACGAAAGTAAACAAATGGGTTGCAGAAAAATCGCCAAGGAGCCCCACATTTGTCACAAAGTCAAACAAATACAACAGAAAAGCTGTTTTCTGGTACATGAAAATAATATCGGTGCATGGCGAGAATCAATGGTACAACTAAAAACACGTAAACCACAGCCGAATATGAATGAATATTAGTAGAACGGATCAAAGTTGCATATGTAGTTTGCATTATATTCACTGCATTTTGTTACATCTAGTCTGTTCAGGAAAAGGAGATAACGAAAGTAAACAAACGGGTTGCAGAAAAATCGCCAAGGAGCCCCACATTTGGCACAAAGTCAAACAAATACAACAGAAAAGCTGTTTTCTGGTACATGAAAATAATATCGGTACATGGCGAGAATCAATGGTACAACTAAAAACACGTAAACCACAGCCGAATATGATTGAATATTAGTAGAGCGGATCAAAGTTGCATATGTAGTTTGCATTATATTCACTGCATTTTGTTACATCTAGTCTGTTCAGGAAAAGGAGATAACGAAAGTAAACAAACGGGTTGCAGAAAAATCGCCAAGGAGCCCCATATTTGGCACATAGTCAAACAAATACAACAGAAAAGCTGTTTTCTGGTACATGAAAATAATATCGGTACATGGCGAGAATCAATGGTACAACTAAAAACACGTAAACCACAGCCGAATATGAATGAATACTAGTAGAGCGGATCAAAGTTGCATATGTAGTTTGCATTATATTCACTGCATTTTGTTACATCTAGTCTGTTCAGGAAAAGGAGATAACGAAAGTAAACAAACGGGTTGCAGAAAAATCGCCAAGGAGCCCCACATTTGGCACAAAGTCAAACAAATACAACAGAAAAGCTGTTTTCTGGTACATGAAAATAATATCGGTACATGGCGAGAATCAATGGTACAACTAAAAACACGTAAACCACAGCCGAATATGAATGAATATTAGTAGAGCGGTTCAAAGTTGCATATGTAGTTTGCATTATATTCATTGCATTTTGTTACATCTAGTCTGTTCAGGAAAAGGAGATAACGAAAGTAAACAAATGGGTTGCAGAAAAATCGCCAAGGAGCCCCACATTTGTCACAAAGTCAAACAAATACAACAGAAAAGCTGTTTTCTGGTACATGAAAATAATATCGGTGCATGGCGAGAATCAATGGTACAACTAAAAACACGTAAACCACAGCCGAATATGAATGAATTAGTAGAGCGGATCAAAGTTGCATATGTAGTTTGCATTATATTCACTGCATTTTGTTACATCTAGTCTGTTCAGGAAAAGGAGATAACGAAAGTAAACAAATGGGTTGCAGAAAAATCGCCAAGGAGCCCCATATTTGGCACATAGTCAAACAAATACAACAGAAAAGCTGTTTTCTGGTACATGAAAATAATATCGGTACATGGCGAGAATCAATGGTACAACTAAAAACACGTAAACCACAGCCGAATATGAATGAATACTAGTAGAGCGGATCAAAGTTGCATATGTAGTTTGCATTATATTCACTGCATTTTGTTACATCTAGTCTGTTCAGGAAAAGGAGATAACGAAAGTAAACAAACGGGTTGCAGAAAAATCGCCAAGGAGCCCCACATTTGGCACAAAGTCAAACAAATACAACAGAAAAGCTGTTTTCTGGTACATGAAAATAATATCGGTACATGGCGAGAATCAATGGTACAACTAAAAACACGTAAACCACAGCCGAATATGAATGAATATTAGTAGAGCGGTTCAAAGTTGCATATGTAGTTTGCATTATATTCACTGCATTTTGTTACATCTAGTCTGTTCAGGAAAAGGAGATAACGAAAGTAAACAAATGGGTTGCAGAAAAATCGCCAAGGAGCCCCACATTTGTCACAAAGTCAAACAAATACAACAGAAAAGCTGTTTTCTGGTACATGAAAATAATATCGGTGCATGGCGAGAATCAATGGTACAACTAAAAACACGTAAACCACAGCCGAATATGAATGAATATTAGTAGAGCGGATCAAAGTTGCATATGAAGTTTGCATTATATTCACTGCATTTTGTTACATCTAGTCTGTTCAGGAAAAGGAGATAACGAAAGTAAACAAACGGGTTGCAGAAAAATCGCCAAGGAGCCCCACATTTGGCACAAAGTCAAACAAATACAACAGAAAAGCTGTTTTCTGGTACATGAAAATAATATCGGTACATGGCGAGAATCAATGGTACAACTAAAAACACGTAAACCACAGCCGAATATGAATGAATATTAGTAGAGCGGATCAAAGTTGCATATGTAGTTTGCATTATATTCACTGCATTTTGTTACATCTAGTCTGTTCAGGAAAAGGAGATAACGGAAGTAAACAAACGGGTTGCAGAAAAATTGCCAAGGAGCCCCACATTTGGCACAAAATCAAACAAATACAACAGAAAAGCTGTTTTCTGATACATGAAAATAATATCGGTACATGGCGAGAATCAATGGTACAACTAAAAACACGTAAACCACAGCCGAATATGAATGAATATTAGTAGAACGGATCAAAGTTGCATATGTAGTTTGCATTATATTCACTGCATTTTGTTACATCTAGTCTGTTCAGGAAAAGGAGATAACGAAAGTAAACAAACGGGTTGCAGAAAAATCGCCAAGGAGCCCCACATTTGGCACAAAGTCAAACAAATACAACAGAAAAGCTGTTTTCTGGTACATGAAAATAATATCGGTACATGGCGAGAATCAATGGTACAACTAAAAACACGTAAACCACAGCCGAATATGAATGAATATTAGTAGAGCGGATCAAAGTTGCATATGTAGTTTGCATTATATTCACTGCATTTTGTTACATCTAGTCTGTTCAGGAAAAGGAGATAACGAAAGTAAACAAATGGGTTGCAGAAAAATCGCCAAGGAGCCCCATATTTGGCACATAGTCAAACAAATACAACAGAAAAGCTGTTTTCTGGTACATGAAAATAATATCGGTACATGGCGAGAATCAATGGTACAACTAAAAACACGTAAACCACAGCCGAATATGAATGAATACTAGTAGAGCGGATCAAAGTTGCATATGTAGTTTGCATTATATTCACTGCATTTTGTTACATCTAGTCTGTTCAGGAAAAGGAGATAACGAAAGTAAACAAACGGGTTGCAGAAAAATCGCCAAGGAGCCCCACATTTGGCACAAAGTCAAACAAATACAACAGAAAAGCTGTTTTCTGGTACATGAAAATAATATCGGTACATGGCGAGAATCAATGGTACAACTAAAAACACGTAAACCACAGCCGAATATGAATGAATATTAGTAGAGCGGTTCAAAGTTGCATATGTAGTTTGCATTATATTCACTGCATTTTGTTACATCTAGTCTGTTCAGGAAAAGGAGATAACGAAAGTAAACAAATGGGTTGCAGAAAAATCGCCAAGGAGCCCCACATTTGTCACAAAGTCAAACAAATACAACAGAAAAGCTGTTTTCTGGTACATGAAAATAATATCGGTGCATGGCGAGAATCAATGGTACAACTAAAAACACGTAAACCACAGCCGAATATGAATGAATATTAGTAGAGCGGATCAAAGTTGCATATGTAGTTTGCATTATATTCACTGCATTTTGTTACATCTAGTCTGTTCAGGAAAAGGAGATAACGAAAGTAAACAAACGGGTTGCAGAAAAATCGCCAAGGAGCCCCACATTTGGCACAAAGTCAAACAAATACAACAGAAAAGCTGTTTTCTGGTACATGAAAATAATATCGGTACATGGCGAGAATCAATGGTACAACTAAAAACACGTAAACCACAGCCGAATATGAATGAATTAGTAGAGCGGATCAAAGTTGCATATGTAGTTTGCATTATATTCACTGCATTTTGTTACATCTAGTCTGTTCAGGAAAAGGAGATAACGAAAGTAAACAAATGGGTTGCAGAAAAATCGCCAAGGAGCCCCATATTTGGCACATAGTCAAACAAATACAACAGAAAAGCTGTTTTCTGGTACATGAAAATAATATCGGTACATGGCGAGAATCAATGGTACAACTAAAAACACGTAAACCACAGCCGAATATGAATGAATACTAGTAGAGCGGATCAAAGTTGCATATGTAGTTTGCATTATATTCACTGCATTTTGTTACATCTAGTCTGTTCAGGAAAAGGAGATAACGAAAGTAAACAAACGGGTTGCAGAAAAATCGCCAAGGAGCCCCACATTTGGCACAAAGTCAAACAAATACAACAGAAAAGCTGTTTTCTGGTACAAGAAAATAATATCGGTACATGGCGAGAATCAATGGTACAACTAAAAACACGTAAACCACAGCCGAATATGAATGAATATTAGTAGAGCGGTTCAAAGTTGCATATGTAGTTTGCATTATATTCACTGCATTTTGTTACATCTAGTCTGTTCAGGAAAAGGAGATAACGAAAGTAAACAAATGGGTTGCAGAAAAATCGCCAAGGAGCCCCACATTTGTCACAAAGTCAAACAAATACAACAGAAAAGCTGTTTTCTGGTACATGAAAATAATATCGGTGCATGGCGAGAATCAATGGTACAACTAAAAACACGTAAACCACAGCCGAATATGAATGAATATTAGTAGAGCGGATCAAAGTTGCATATGTAGTTTGCATTATATTCACTGCATTTTGTTACATCTAGTCTGTTCAGGAAAAGGAGATAACGAAAGTAAACAAACGGGTTGCAGAAAAATCGCCAAGGAGCCCCACATTTGGCACAAAGTCAAACAAATACAACAGAAAAGCTGTTTTCTGGTACATGAAAATAATATCGGTACATGGCGAGAATCAATGGTACAACTAAAAACACGTAAACCACAGCCGAATATGAATGAATTAGTAGAGCGGATCAAAGTTGCATATGTAGTTTGCATTATATTCACTGCATTTTGTTACATCTAGTCTGTTCAGGAAAAGGAGATAACGAAAGTAAACAAATGGGTTGCAGAAAAATCGCCAAGGAGCCCCATATTTGGCACATAGTCAAACAAATACAACAGAAAAGCTGTTTTCTGGTACATGAAAATAATATCGGTACATGGCGAGAATCAATGGTACAACTAAAAACACGTAAACCACAGCCGAATATGAATGAATACTAGTAGAGCGGATCAAAGTTGCATATGTAGTTTGCATTATATTCACTGCATTTTGTTACATCTAGTCTGTTCAGGAAAAGGAGATAACGAAAGTAAACAAACGGGTTGCAGAAAAATCGCCAAGGAGCCCCACATTTGGCACAAAGTCAAACAAATACAACAGAAAAGCTGTTTTCTGGTACATGAAAATAATATCGGTACATGGCGAGAATCAATGGTACAACTAAAAACACGTAAACCACAGCCGAATATGAATGAATATTAGTAGAGCGGTTCAAAGTTGCATATGTAGTTTGCATTATATTCACTGCATTTTGTTACATCTAGTCTGTTCAGGAAAAGGAGATAACGAAAGTAAACAAATGGGTTGCAGAAAAATCGCCAAGGAGCCCCACATTTGTCACAAAGTCAAACAAATACAACAGAAAAGCTGTTTTCTGGTACATGAAAATAATATCGGTGCATGGCGAGAATCAATGGTACAACTAAAAACACGTAAACCACAGCCGAATATGAATGAATATTAGTAGAGCGGATCAAAGTTGCATATGTAGTTTGCATTATATTCACTGCATTTTGTTACATCTAGTCTGTTCAGGAAAAGGAGATAACGAAAGTAAACAAACGGGTTGCAGAAAAATCGCCAAGGAGCCCCACATTTGGCACAAAGTCAAACAAATACAACAGAAAAGCTGTTTTCTGGTACATGAAAATAATATCGGTACATGGCGAGAATCAATGGTACAACTAAAAACACGTAAACCACAGCCGAATATGAATGAATTAGTAGAGCGGATCAAAGTTGCATATGTAGTTTGCATTATATTCACTGCATTTTGTTACATCTAGTCTGTTCAGGAAAAGGAGATAACGAAAGTAAACAAATGGGTTGCAGAAAAATCGCCAAGGAGCCCCATATTTGGCACATAGTCAAACAAATACAACAGAAAAGCTGTTTTCTGGTACATGAAAATAATATCGGTACATGGCGAGAATCAATGGTACAACTAAAAACACGTAAACCACAGCCGAATATGAATGAATACTAGTAGAGCGGATCAAAGTTGCATATGTAGTTTGCATTATATTCACTGCATTTTGTTACATCTAGTCTGTTCAGGAAAAGGAGATAACGAAAGTAAACAAACGGGTTGCAGAAAAATCGCCAAGGAGCCCCACATTTGGCACAAAGTCAAACAAATACAACAGAAAAGCTGTTTTCTGGTACATGAAAATAATATCGGTACATGGCGAGAATCAATGGTACAACTAAAAACACGTAAACCACAGCCGAATATGAATGAATATTAGTAGAGCGGTTCAAAGTTGCATATGTAGTTTGCATTATATTCACTGCATTTTGTTACATCTAGTCTGTTCAGGAAAAGGAGATAACGAAAGTAAACAAATGGGTTGCAGAAAAATCGCCAAGGAGCCCCACATTTGTCACAAAGTCAAACAAATACAACAGAAAAGCTGTTTTCTGGTACATGAAAATAATATCGGTGCATGGCGAGAATCAATGGTACAACTAAAAACACGTAAACCACAGCCGAATATGAATGAATATTAGTAGAGCGGATCAAAGTTGCATATGTAGTTTGCATTATATTCACTGCATTTTGTTACATCTAGTCTGTTCAGGAAAAGGAGATAACGAAAGTAAACAAACGGGTTGCAGAAAAATCGCCAAGGAGCCCCACATTTGGCACAAAGTCAAACAAATACAACAGAAAAGCTGTTTTCTGGTACATGAAAATAATATCGGTACATGGCGAGAATCAATGGTACAACTAAAAACACGTAAACCACAGCCGAATATGAATGAATTAGTAGAGCGGATCAAAGTTGCATATGTAGTTTGCATTATATTCACTGCATTTTGTTACATCTAGTCTGTTCAGGAAAAGGAGATAACGAAAGTAAACAAATGGGTTGCAGAAAAATCGCCAAGGAGCCCCATATTTGGCACATAGTCAAACAAATACAACAGAAAAGCTGTTTTCTGGTACATGAAAATAATATCGGTACATGGCGAGAATCAATGGTACAACTAAAAACACGTAAACCACAGCCGATTATGAATGAATACTAGTAGAGCGGATCAAAGTTGCATATGTAGTTTGCATTATATTCACTGCATTTTGTTACATCTAGTCTGTTCAGGAAAAGGAGATAACGAAAGTAAACAAACGGGTTGCAGAAAAATCGCCAAGGAGCCCCACATTTGGCACAAAGTCAAACAAATACAACAGAAAAGCTGTTTTCTGGTACATGAAAATAATATCGGTACATGGCGAGAATCAATGGTACAACTAAAAACACGTAAACCACAGCCGAATATGAATGAATATTAGTAGAGCGGTTCAAAGTTGCATATGTAGTTTGCATTATATTCACTGCATTTTGTTACATCTAGTCTGTTCAGGAAAAGGAGATAACGAAAGTAAACAAATGGGTTGCAGAAAAATCGCCAAGGAGCCCCACATTTGTCACAAAGTCAAACAAATACAACAGAAAAGCTGTTTTCTGGTACATGAAAATAATATCGGTGCATGGCGAGAATCAATGGTACAACTAAAAACACGTAAACCACAGCCGAATATGAATGAATATTAGTAGAGCGGATCAAAGTTGCATATGTAGTTTGCATTATATTCACTGCATTTTGTTACATCTAGTCTGTTCAGGAAAAGGAGATAACGAAAGTAAACAAACGGGTTGCAGAAAAATCGCCAAGGAGCCCCACATTTGGCACAAAGTCAAACAAATACAACAGAAAAGCTGTTTTCTGGTACATGAAAATAATATCGGTACATGGCGAGAATTAATGGTACAACTAAAAACACGTAAACCACAGCCGAATATGAATGAATTAGTAGAGCGGATCAAAGTTGCATATGTAGTTTGCATTATATTCACTGCATTTTGTTACATCTAGTCTGTTCAGGAAAAGGAGATAACGAAAGTAAACAAATGGGTTGCAGAAAAATCGCCAAGGAGCCCCATATTTGGCACATAGTCAAACAAATACAACAGAAAAGCTGTTTTCTGGTACATGAAAATAATATCGGTACATGGCGAGAATCAATGGTACAACTAAAAACACGTAAACCACAGCCGAATATGAATGAATACTAGTAGAGCGGATCAAAGTTGCATATGTAGTTTGCATTATATTCACTGCATTTTGTTACATCTAGTCTGTTCAGGAAAAGGAGATAACGAAAGTAAACAAACGGGTTGCAGAAAAATCGCCAAGGAGCCCCACATTTGGCACAAAGTCAAACAAATACAACAGAAAAGCTGTTTTCTGGTACATGAAAATAATATCGGTACATGGCGAGAATCAATGGTACAACTAAAAACACGTAAACCACAGCCGAATATGAATGAATATTAGTAGAGCGGATCAAAGTTGCATATGTAGTTTGCATTATATTCACTGCATTTTGTTACATCTAGTCTGTTCAGGAAAAGGAGATAACGAAAGTAAACAAACGGGTTGCAGAAAAATCGCCAAGGAGCCCCACATTTGGCACATAGTCAAACAAATACAACAGAAAAGCTGTTTTCTGGTACATGAAAATAATATCGGTACATGGTGAGAATCAATGGTACAACTAAAAACACGTAAACCACAGCCGAATATGAATGAATATTAGTAGAGCGGATCAAAGTTGCATATGTAGTTTGCATTATATTCACTGCATTTTGTTACATCTAGTCTGTTCAGGAAAAGGAGATAACGGAAGTAAACAAACGGGTTGCAGAAAAATCGCCAAGGAGCCCCACATTTGGCACAAAGTCAAACAAATACAACAGAAAAGCTGTTTTCTGATACATGAAAATAATATCGGTACATGGCGAGAATCAATGGTACAACTAAAAACACGTAAACCACAGCCGAATATGAATGAATATTAGTAGAGCGGATCAAAGTTGCATATGTAGTTTGCATTATATTCACTGCATTTTGTTACATCTAGTCTGTTCAGGAAAAGGAGATAACGAAAGTAAACAAATGGGTTGCAGAAAAATCGCCAAGGAGCCCCACATTTGTCACAAAGTCAAACAAATACAACAGAAAAGCTGTTTTCTGGTACATGAAAATAATATCGGTGCATGGCGAGAATCAATGGTACAACTAAAAACACGTAAACCACAGCCGAATATGAATGAATATTAGTAGAGCGGATCAAAGTTGCATATGTAGTTTGCATTATATTCACTGCATTTTGTTACATCTAGTCTGTTCAGGAAAAGGAGATAACGAAAGTAAACAAACGGGTTGCAGAAAAATCGCCAAGGAGCCCCACATTTGGCACAAAGTCAAACAAATACAACAGAAAAGCTGTTTTCTGGTACATGAAAATAATATCGGTACATGGCGAGAATCAATGGTACAACTAAAAACACGTAAACCACAGCCGAATATGAATGAATTAGTAGAGCGGATCAAAGTTGCATATGTAGTTTGCATTATATTCACTGCATTTTGTTACATCTAGTCTGTTCAGGAAAAGGAGATAACGAAAGTAAACAAATGGGTTGCAGAAAAATCGCCAAGGAGCCCCATATTTGGCACATAGTCAAACAAATACAACAGAAAAGCTGTTTTCTGGTACATGAAAATAATATCGGTACATGGCGAGAATCAATGGTACAACTAAAAACACGTAAACCACAGCCGAATATGAATGAATACTAGTAGAGCGGATCAAAGTTGCATATGTAGTTTGCATTATATTCACTGCATTTTGTTACATCTAGTCTGTTCAGGAAAAGGAGATAACGAAAGTAAACAAACGGGTTGCAGAAAAATCGCCAAGGAGCCCCACATTTGGCACAAAGTCAAACAAATACAACAGAAAAGCTGTTTTCTGGTACATGAAAATAATATCGGTACATGGCGAGAATCAATGGTACAACTAAAAACACGTAAACCACAGCCGAATATGAATGAATATTAGTAGAGCGGTTCAAAGTTGCATATGTAGTTTGCATTATATTCACTGCATTTTGTTACATCTAGTCTGTTCAGGAAAAGGAGATAACGAAAGTAAACAAATGGGTTGCAGAAAAATCGCCAAGGAGCCCCACATTTGTCACAAAGTCAAACAAATACAACAGAAAAGCTGTTTTCTGGTACATGAAAATAATATCGGTGCATGGCGAGAATCAATGGTACAACTAAAAACACGTAAACCACAGCCGAATATGAATGAATATTAGTAGAGCGGATCAAAGTTGCATATGAAGTTTGCATTATATTCACTGCATTTTGTTACATCTAGTCTGTTCAGGAAAAGGAGATAACGAAAGTAAACAAACGGGTTGCAGAAAAATCGCCAAGGAGCCCCACATTTGGCACAAAGTCAAACAAATACAACAGAAAAGCTGTTTTCTGGTACATGAAAATAATATCGGTACATGGCGAGAATCAATGGTACAACTAAAAACACGTAAACCACAGCCGAATATGAATGAATATTAGTAGAGCGGATCAAAGTTGCATATGTAGTTTGCATTATATTCACTGCATTTTGTTACATCTAGTCTGTTCAGGAAAAGGAGATAACGGAAGTAAACAAACGGGTTGCAGAAAAATTGCCAAGGAGCCCCACATTTGGCACAAAATCAAACAAATACAACAGAAAAGCTGTTTTCTGATACATGAAAATAATATCGGTACATGGCGAGAATCAATGGTACAACTAAAAACACGTAAACCACAGCCGAATATGAATGAATATTAGTAGAACGGATCAAAGTTGCATATGTAGTTTGCATTATATTCACTGCATTTTGTTACATCTAGTCTGTTCAGGAAAAGGAGATAACGAAAGTAAACAAACGGGTTGCAGAAAAATCGCCAAGGAGCCCCACATTTGGCACAAAGTCAAACAAATACAACAGAAAAGCTGTTTTCTGGTACATGAAAATAATATCGGTACATGGCGAGAATCAATGGTACAACTAAAAACACGTAAACCACAGCCGAATATGAATGAATATTAGTAGAGCGGATCAAAGTTGCATATGTAGTTTGCATTATATTCACTGCATTTTGTTACATCTAGTCTGTTCAGGAAAAGGAGATAACGAAAGTAAACAAATGGGTTGCAGAAAAATCGCCAAGGAGCCCCATATTTGGCACATAGTCAAACAAATACAACAGAAAAGCTGTTTTCTGGTACATGAAAATAATATCGGTACATGGCGAGAATCAATGGTACAACTAAAAACACGTAAACCACAGCCGAATATGAATGAATACTAGTAGAGCGGATCAAAGTTGCATATGTAGTTTGCATTATATTCACTGCATTTTGTTACATCTAGTCTGTTCAGGAAAAGGAGATAACGAAAGTAAACAAACGGGTTGCAGAAAAATCGCCAAGGAGCCCCACATTTGGCACAAAGTCAAACAAATACAACAGAAAAGCTGTTTTCTGGTACATGAAAATAATATCGGTACATGGCGAGAATCAATGGTACAACTAAAAACACGTAAACCACAGCCGAATATGAATGAATATTAGTAGAGCGGTTCAAAGTTGCATATGTAGTTTGCATTATATTCACTGCATTTTGTTACATCTAGTCTGTTCAGGAAAAGGAGATAACGAAAGTAAACAAATGGGTTGCAGAAAAATCGCCAAGGAGCCCCACATTTGTCACAAAGTCAAACAAATACAACAGAAAAGCTGTTTTCTGGTACATGAAAATAATATCGGTGCATGGCGAGAATCAATGGTACAACTAAAAACACGTAAACCACAGCCGAATATGAATGAATATTAGTAGAGCGGATCAAAGTTGCATATGTAGTTTGCACTATATTCACTGCATTTTGTTACATCTAGTCTGTTCAGGAAAAAGAGATAACGAAAGTAAACAAACGGGTTGCAGAAAAATCGCCAAGGAGCCCCACATTTGGCACAAAGTCAAACAAATACAACAGAAAAGCTGTTTTCTGGTACATGAAAATAATATCGGTACATGGCGAGAATCAATGGTACAACTAAAAACACGTAAACCACAGCCGAATATGAATGAATTAGTAGAGCGGATCAAAGTTGCATATGTAGTTTGCATTATATTCACTGCATTTTGTTACATCTAGTCTGTTCAGGAAAAGGAGATAACGAAAGTAAACAAATGGGTTGCAGAAAAATCGCCAAGGAGCCCCATATTTGGCACATAGTCAAACAAATACAACAGAAAAGCTGTTTTCTGGTACATGAAAATAATATCGGTACATGGCGAGAATCAATGGTACAACTAAAAACACGTAAACCACAGCCGAATATGAATGAATACTAGTAGAGCGGATCAAAGTTGCATATGTAGTTTGCATTATATTCACTGCATTTTGTTACATCTAGTCTGTTCAGGAAAAGGAGATAACGAAAGTAAACAAACGGGTTGCAGAAAAATCGCCAAGGAGCCCCACATTTGGCACAAAGTCAAACAAATACAACAGAAAAGCTGTTTTCTGGTACAAGAAAATAATATCGGTACATGGCGAGAATCAATGGTACAACTAAAAACACGTAAACCACAGCCGAATATGAATGAATATTAGTAGAGCGGTTCAAAGTTGCATATGTAGTTTGCATTATATTCACTGCATTTTGTTACATCTAGTCTGTTCAGGAAAAGGAGATAACGAAAGTAAACAAATGGGTTGCAGAAAAATCGCCAAGGAGCCCCACATTTGTCACAAAGTCAAACAAATACAACAGAAAAGCTGTTTTCTGGTACATGAAAATAATATCGGTGCATGGCGAGAATCAATGGTACAACTAAAAACATGTAAACCACAGCCGAATATGAATGAATATTAGTAGAGCGGATCAAAGTTGCATATGTAGTTTGCATTATATTCACTGCATTTTGTTACATCTAGTCTGTTCAGGAAAAGGAGATAACGAAAGTAAACAAACGGGTTGCAGAAAAATCGCCAAGGAGCCCCACATTTGGCACAAAGTCAAACAAATACAACAGAAAAGCTGTTTTCTGGTACATGAAAATAATATCGGTACATGGCGAGAATCAATGGTACAACTAAAAACACGTAAACCACAGCCGAATATGAATGAATTAGTAGAGCGGATCAAAGTTGCATATGTAGTTTGCATTATATTCACTGCATTTTGTTACATCTAGTCTGTTCAGGAAAAGGAGATAACGAAAGTAAACAAATGGGTTGCAGAAAAATCGCCAAGGAGCCCCATATTTGGCACATAGTCAAACAAATACAACAGAAAAGCTGTTTTCTGGTACATGAAAATAATATCGGTACATGGCGAGAATCAATGGTACAACTAAAAACACGTAAACCACAGCCGAATATGAATGAATACTAGTAGAGCGGATCAAAGTTGCATATGTAGTTTGCATTATATTCACTGCATTTTGTTACATCTAGTCTGTTCAGGAAAAGGAGATAACGAAAGTAAACAAACGGGTTGCAGAAAAATCGCCAAGGAGCCCCACATTTGGCACAAAGTCAAACAAATACAACAGAAAAGCTGTTTTCTGGTACATGAAAATAATATCGGTACATGGCGAGAATCAATGGTACAACTAAAAACACGTAAACCACAGCCGAATATGAATGAATATTAGTAGAGCGGTTCAAAGTTGCATATGTAGTTTGCATTATATTCACTGCATTTTGTTACATCTAGTCTGTTCAGGAAAAGGAGATAACGAAAGTAAACAAATGGGTTGCAGAAAAATCGCCAAGGAGCCCCACATTTGTCACAAAGTCAAACAAATACAACAGAAAAGCTGTTTTCTGGTACATGAAAATAATATCGGTGCATGGCGAGAATCAATGGTACAACTAAAAACACGTAAACCACAGCCGAATATGAATGAATATTAGTAGAGCGGATCAAAGTTGCATATGTAGTTTGCATTATATTCACTGCATTTTGTTACATCTAGTCTGTTCAGGAAAAGGAGATAACGAAAGTAAACAAACGGGTTGCAGAAAAATCGCCAAGGAGCCCCACATTTGGCACAAAGTCAAACAAATACAACAGAAAAGCTGTTTTCTGGTACATGAAAATAATATCGGTACATGGCGAGAATCAATGGTACAACTAAAAACACGTAAACCACAGCCGAATATGAATGAATTAGTAGAGCGGATCAAAGTTGCATATGTAGTTTGCATTATATTCACTGCATTTTGTTACATCTAGTCTGTTCAGGAAAAGGAGATAACGAAAGTAAACAAATGGGTTGCAGAAAAATCGCCAAGGAGCCCCATATTTGGCACATAGTCAAACAAATACAACAGAAAAGCTGTTTTCTGGTACATGAAAATAATATCGGTACATGGCGAGAATCAATGGTACAACTAAAAACACGTAAACCACAGCCGAATATGAATGAATACTAGTAGAGCGGATCAAAGTTGCATATGTAGTTTGCATTATATTCACTGCATGTTGTTACATCTAGTCTGTTCAGGAAAAGGAGATAACGAAAGTAAACAAACGGGTTGCAGAAAAATCGCCAAGGAGCCCCACATTTGGCACAAAGTCAAACAAATACAACAGAAAAGCTGTTTTCTGGTACATGAAAATAATATCGGTACATGGCGAGAATCAATGGTACAACTAAAAACACGTAAACCGCAGCCGAATATGAATGAATATTAGTAGAGCGGTTCAAAGTTGCATATGTAGTTTGCATTATATTCACTGCATTTTGTTACATCTAGTCTGTTCAGGAAAAGGAGATAACGAAAGTAAACAAATGGGTTGCAGAAAAATCGCCAAGGAGCCCCACATTTGTCACAAAGTCAAACAAATACAACAGAAAAGCTGTTTTCTGGTACATGAAAATAATATCGGTGCATGGCGAGAATCAATGGTACAACTAAAAACACGTAAACCACAGCCGAATATGAATGAATATTAGTAGAGCGGATCAAAGTTGCATATGTAGTTTGCATTATATTCACTGCATTTTGTTACATCTAGTCTGTTCAGGAAAAGGAGATAACGAAAGTAAACAAACGGGTTGCAAAAAAATCGCCAAGGAGCCCCACATTTGGCACAAAGTCAAACAAATACAACAGAAAAGCTGTTTTCTGGTACATGAAAATAATATCGGTACATGGCGAGAATCAATGGTACAACTAAAAACACGTAAACCACAGCCGAATATGAATGAATTAGTAGAGCGGATCAAAGTTGCATATGTAGTTTGCATTATATTCACTGCATTTTGTTACATCTAGTCTGTTCAGGAAAAGGAGATAACGAAAGTAAACAAATGGGTTGCAGAAAAATCGCCAAGGAGCCCCATATTTGGCACATAGTCAAACAAATACAACAGAAAAGCTGTTTTCTGGTACATGAAAATAATATCGGTACATGGCGAGAATCAATGGTACAACTAAAAACACGTAAACCACAGCCGAATATGAATGAATACTAGTAGAGCGGATCAAAGTTGCATATGTAGTTTGCATTATATTCACTGCATTTTGTTACATCTAGTCTGTTCAGGAAAAGGAGATAACGAAAGTAAACAAACGGGTTGCAGAAAAATCGCCAAGGAGCCCCACATTTGGCACAAAGTCAAACAAATACAACAGAAAAGCTGTTTTCTGGTACATGAAAATAATATCGGTACATGGCGAGAATCAATGGTACAACTAAAAACACGTAAACCACAGCCGAATATGAATGAATATTAGTAGAGCGGATCAAAGTTGCATATGTAGTTTGCATTATATTCACTGCATTTTGTTACATCTAGTCTGTTCAGGAAAAGGAGATAACGAAAGTAAACAAACGGGTTGCAGAAAAATCGCCAAGGAGCCCCACATTTGGCACATAGTCAAACAAATACAACAGAAAAGCTGTTTTCTGGTACATGAAAATAATATCGGTACATGGTGAGAATCAATGGTACAACTAAAAACACGTAAACCACAGCCGAATATGAATGAATATTAGTAGAGCGGATCAAAGTTGCATATGTAGTTTGCATTATATTCACTGCATTTTGTTACATCTAGTCTGTTCAGGAAAAGGAGATAACGGAAGTAAACAAACGGGTTGCAGAAAAATCGCCAAGGAGCCCCACATTTGGCACAAAGTCAAACAAATACAACAGAAAAGCTGTTTTCTGATACATGAAAATAATATCGGTACATGGCGAGAATCAATGGTACAACTAAAAACACGTAAACCACAGCCGAATATGAATGAATATTAGTAGAGCGGATCAAAGTTGCATATGTAGTTTGCATTATATTCACTGCATTTTGTTACATCTAGTCTGTTCAGGAAAAGGAGATAACGAAAGTAAACAAACGGGTTGCAGAAAAATCGCCAAGGAGCCCCACATTTGGCACAAAGTCAAACAAATACAACAGAAAAGCTGTTTTCTGGTACATGAAAATAATATCGGTACATGGCGAGAATCAATGGTACAACTAAAAACACGTAAACCACAGCCGAATATGAATGAATATTAGTAGAGCGGATCAAAGTTGCATATGTAGTTTGCATTATATTCACTGCATTTTGTTACATCTAGTCTGTTCAGGAAAAGGAGATAACGAATGTAAACAAATGGGTTGCAGAAAAATCGCCAAGGAGCCCCATATTTGGCACAAAGTCAAACAAATACAGCAGAAAAGCTGTTTTCTGGTACATGAAAATAATATCGGTACATGGCGAGAATCAATGGTACAACTAAAAACACGTAAACCACAGCCGAATATGAATGAATACTAGTAGAGCGGATCAAAGTTGCATATGTAGTTTGCATTATATTCACTGCATTTTGTTACATCTAGTCTGTTCAGGAAAAGGAGATAACGAAAGTAAACAAACGGGTTGCAGAAAAATCGCCAAGGAGCCCCACATTTGGCACAAAGTCAAACAAATACAACAGAAAAGCTGTTTTCTAGTACATGAAAATAATATCGGTACATGGCGAGAATCAATGGTACAACTAAAAACACGTAAACCACAGCCGAATATGAATGAATATTAGTAGAGCGGATCAAAGTTGCATATGTAGTTTGCATTATATTCACTGCATTTTGTTACATCTAGTCTGTTCAGGAAAAGGAGATAACGAAAGTAAACAAACGGGTTGCTGAAAAATCGCCAAGGAGCCCCACATTTGGCACAAAGTCAAACAAATACAACAGAAAAGCTGTTTTCTGGTACATGAAAATAATATCGGTACATGGCGAGAATCAATGGTACAACTAAAAACACGTAAACCACAGCCGAATATGAATGAATATTAGTAGAGCGGATCAAAGTTGCATATGTAGTTTGCATTATATTCACTGCATTTTGTTACATCTAGTCTGTTCAGGAAAAGGAGATAACGAAAGTAAACAAACGGGTTGCAGAAAAATCGCCAAGGAGCCCCACATTTGGCACAAAGTCAAACAAATACAACAGAAAAGCTGTTTTCTGGTACATGAAAATAATATCGGTACATGGCGAGAATCAATGGTACAACTAAAAACACGTAAACCACAGCCGAATATGAATGAATATTAGTAGAGCGGATCAAAGTTGCATTTGTAGTTTGCATTATATTCACTGCATTTTGTTACATCTAGTCTGTTCAGGAAAAGGAGATAACGAAAGTAAACAAACGGGTTGCAGAAAAATCGCCAAGGAGCCCCACATTTGGCACAAAGTCAAACAAATACAACAGAGAAGCTGTTTTCTGGTACATGAAAATAATATCGGTACATGGCGAGAATCAATGGTACAACTAAAAACACGTAAACCACAGCCGAATATGAATGAATATTAGTAGAGCGGATCAAAGTTGCATATGTAGTTTGCATTATATTCACTGCATTTTGTTACATCTAGTCTGTTCAGGAAAAGGAGATAACGAAAGTAAACAAACGGGTTGCAGAAAAATCGCCAAGGAGCCCCACATTTGGCACAAAGTCAAACAAATACAACAGAAAAGCTGTTTTCTGGTACATGAAAATAATATCGGTACATGGCGAGAATCAATGGTACAACTAAAAACACGTAAACCACAGCCGAATATGAATGAATATTAGTAGAGCGGATCAAAGTTGCATATATAGTTTGCATTATATTCACTGCATTTTGTTACATCTAGTCTGTTCAGGAAAAGGAGATAACGAAAGTAAACAAACGGGTTGCAGAAAAATCGCCAAGGAGCCCCACATTTGGCACAAAGTCAAACAAATACAACAGAAAAGCTGTTTTCTGGTACATGAAAATAATATCGGTACATGGCGAGAATCAATGGTACAACTAAAAACACGTAAACCACAGCCGAATATGAATGAATATTAGTAGAGCGGATCAAAGTTGCATATGTAGTTTGCATTATATTCACTGCATTTTGTTACATCTAGTCTGTTCAGGAAAAGGAGATAACGAAAGTAAACAAACGGGTTGCAGAAAAATCGCCAAGGAGCCCCACATTTGGCACAAAGTCAAACAAATACAACAGAAAAGCTGTTTTCTGATACATGAAAATAATATCGGTACATGGCGAGAATCAATGGTACAACTAAAAACACGTAAACCACAGCCGAATATGAATGAATATTAGTAGAGCGGATCAAAGTTGCATATGTAGTTTGCATTATATTCACTGCGTTTTGTTACATCTAGTCTGTTCAGGAAAAGGAGATAACGAAAGTAAACAAACGGTTTGCAGAAAAATCGCCAAGGAGCTCCACTTTTGGCACAAAGTCAAACAAATACAACAGAAAAGCTGTTTTCTGGTACATGAAAATAATATCGGTACATGGCGAGAATCAATGGTACAACTAAAAACACGTAAACCACAGCCGAATATGAATGAATATTAGTAGAGCGGATCAAAGTTGCATATGTAGTTTGCATTATATTCACTGCATTTTGTTATATCTAGTCTGTTCAGGAAAAGGAGATAACGAAAGTAAACAAACGGGTTGCAGAAAAATCGCCAAGGAGCCCCACATTTGGCACAAAGTCAAACAAATACAACAGAAAAGCTGTTTTCTGGTACATGAAAATAATATCGGTACATGGCGAGAATCAATGGTACAACTAAAAACACGTAAACCACAGCCGAATATGAATGAATATTAGTAGAGCGGATCAAAGTTGCATATGTAGTTTGCATTATATTCACTGCATTTTGTTACATCTAGTCTGTTCAGGAAAAGGAGATAACGGAAGTAAACAAACGGGTTGCAGAAAAATCGCCAAGGAGCCCCACATTTGGCACAAAGTCAAACAAATACAACAGAAAAGTTGTTTTCTGATACATGAAAATAATATCGGTACATGGCGAGAATCAATGGTACAACTAAAAACACGTAAACCACATCCGAATATGAATGAATATTAGTAGAGCGGATCAAAGTTGCATATGTAGTTTGCATTATATTCACTGCATTTTGTTACATCTAGTCTGTTCAGGAAAAGGAGATAACGAAAGTAAACAAACGGGTTGCAGAAAAATCGCCAAGGAGCCCCACATTTGGCACAAAGTCAAACAAATACAACAGAAAAGCTGTTTTCTGGTACATGAAAATAATATCGGTACATGGCGAGAATCAATGGTACAACTAAAAACACGTAAACCACAGCCGAATATGAATGAATATTAGTAGAGCGGATCAAAGTTGCATATGTAGTTTGCATTATATTCACTGCATTTTGTTACATCTAGTCTGTTCAGGAAAAGGAGATAATGAAAATAAACAAACGGGTTGCAGAAAAATCGCCAAGGAGCCCCACATTTGGCACAAAGTCAAACAAATACAACAGAAAAGCTGTTTTCTGGTACATGAAAATAATATCGGTACATGGCGAGAATCAATGGTACAACTAAAAACACGTAAACCACAGCCGAATATGAATGAATATTAGTAGAGCGGATCAAAGTTGCATATGTAGTTTGCATTATATTCACTGCATTTTGTTACATCTAGTCTGTTCAGGAAAAGGAGATAACGAAAGTAAACAAACGGGTTGCAGAAAAATCGCCAAGGAGCCCCACATTTGGCACAAATCCTTAGGTTGGCGAATTTTATTTTTTATTTCGATTTGAAAAAGCAGAAGCTCACACACCTCAGACAGTCTGTTTGGCGCTTCTGGCACAGCGCCAGGTTTAAGCATGGCCAATCCGCATATGCATTTGTTTACTTCTGTTATCTTCTTTCAGCGAATGGAGTATAATTCAATTTTAATTGTTCATTATTTTTGTATGAAATTTTATTTCGTAAGAGTTTACTCTCAATAATTAAATTTTTGTTGTCGAAAATAAAAATTGAGTGAAATTAGAAAAATAAGTTCTTGCCCTTTACCATTATCTTTTTATTATTTAAGCTTGTATGATATGTAGCAAATTTTTAGTTTTTTGCAATTAGTGCGAATTATTTAAACATATTTTTATTCTAATAAATACAGAATGATATTTGGTTATTATTTGTTTACATTCTTATTCATCTGATGCTCCACAATTTTAAAATACTCATGGTTCATGTATTTAAAAAACCGTTAAAATTTCGACTGTGTACTAATAATAATTTATTTTATATAGTATTTGAACTTTAATTTATTCAAAGTTATTAATTTATTTATTGTTTTAATTATTTAAAGCGATTTTTTTTTCACTTATCCAAAGGATGTATGTAATTTATTTGATGCTGTATAAAATTTGTTAAGTGCCATTTTAATATATTAATATTTTGTTGTATAAGTTGCTTGAAATTTAAAGTATTATTAACATTAAACTTGTTTAATACTTTTAATTTCTATGAAATTTAAAATAAATTAATTTTGATTAAATCAATTTACTTAAATATTTGACATTTTAAATGTACATAATAATATACTTGAGAGATTTTGAAAATGTATATTTATATTTGAAAAAGAAAGATTTAGATAAAAATTGAGAGAAAAATGTAACTAATGTTACTTGATTTAAATAAAAATGGAATTATGGGGTATCAAGTTAGATATAATGCAAATTGCAAATGATTCTGAAAAACAATTATTCTTCTGTATAAATGAAAATATATTTAAAGAGTTTAGTAAAAACTAAAAATAAGCAAATATGCAACTAGTAGATCATATAAAAGTATTTTAAAATAAAGTTACAGAAAGGGATTTTTCTGATTTTGCCCAGCAGTTATATACAAAATCTAAATTTTGTTTTTATATTTCCTAAAAAGACATTAATCTTTACGGAATTAATTTATGCAAAAATATTTAACGTACTTGAGATTTTGTGGGGTTTAATAAAGCTTAAACAACTGAGCATAATTTATAATATCAGCACTTAAAGACTTATCAGCATTTTAAGAGACATATATATATTACAAAAATCACAAACAATTATTTCATGGGTTCATAAACGAGGTACAGAATACGTTTTAATTACTTAATTTATGAAATTTTCGGTTATTTCGTGGCAATCCGATATTTTCTATCCTGTCAATAAACAAACTCATAGAGTGATGAAATATTTTAATTTTTATTGAAAACTAATCAGATTATGTATTTCTTTTAGTGTTTAATTTTATTTATTTTTTGTTTGTTTTTTATAAATGAAAAATACGATTGTTTTTGTAAGAAACTATTTGTTGCAAATATTAACTTCATATAATAAAAATTTAATTAAATCAAATTGTTGAATACATTAAATGCTATATTTTAAAAAACATATCCACTGTTTCAGAAATAAATCTCTTTTAAAATATTCGTATTCTTTACATCATTATAAATTATAAGAAGTAAACAGAAAATAACTAAAATTAAAAATTAAAAGATATACATAATCTGGTTAGTTTCATTAAAAATTAAAAGATTTCGTTACTTTATGAGTTTTTTTAATGACAGGATTGAAAATTTCTGAATGCCATTACTGTCATACAGCCGCGAAATGAACGAAAATTTCAAAGGTTACATAAGGCCATGAAAGCAGAAACGGAAGGTAATCGCTAAACGCCCCGCCCATTACCGCCCACTACCGAACAATTTCGTTCATTCATTGCAGTGGTGCTACTTTGCATGAGTATCTCTACTTCACAATATATTTAGCTTTGATACAAATAAAGTTGATTGTTTTGGATTAAAAAATTAGTCTCATGTGACATAAATGAGAAATGTGTTTAACAGATGTCGTATCTAAACACTAAACCAATAATACTAATCAAAAAGGTTGCTTGAAATAGTGAAATTTTTGGCGTTTTATTAACCATTGGCATGCGGCTAATAATACCTTTTTAGTAAATTTAAAAACATTATTATTTGAATATCTAATTGATATTTTATCATACAATTTTTTAAGGGGAAGCAATCAGGGGAAAATCTAAAAAATATGTATGAAAAATACAAAAAATATAACAGAGTCAATTAAAAAAAAAAAAAAGTTCACTGATGTTCTGTATACCGGGTAGTGTTTTCGGTAATCCTGGATGCCCGGATTGGGTCCTCTAGTTTTATATAAATATATAGATATACCACTGGGCCAATGCGAGGATTTTGCACTGCAATCTAATATTTTTCAGATGCAGTTTTAAACTTCTAAAGAAAATTTTAGGATAAAAATATCTGTAAACAACATTAGTTAAGCCAGAATATCATCTCACTTTATACATAAAAATTACAGTAAAAACTGATCGAAGATAGCAGAAGGCACGCACGGAAAAAAATAAATAAATAAAATAAAATAAAATAATAATAAAAAAAACAATCGTATTTTGACTTCATTACAGGATGACGTCATCCATGGGAAAAACATGGGACTAAGAAAAATAAACAGAATACATATAAAATTCAATTTAATCTAATCTAAAAAAAGGGGGCATACCTTCTAGGCTACAAGTGAAATACCACTGCTTCGCTTGATCGGTACTGTGTTTTTCTTCTAAACATTGCAATTGCAATTTTGCTTTTTAATCATAAATATAAAATAAATGCGTGCGGAGACATCTACACTTTATCCTTTTTTGTACTATTTATTTTTTATCATCATTGTTCAGCGGTATCTTATTTTTGTGGCAACGTCGATTTGAGAAAAACCTTTGACTTTATTTATGAAAACAATGCTGAAATAATATTTAACTAACTGCAAGTTTTAATTAAAAAACGAAATATAACTAACGAAATATATATATATATATATATATATATATATATATATATATATATATATATATATATATATATATATATATATATATATATATATATATATATATAATATCTTTGAATTTCAAAAAAACATATCAAGTTCTTGTAACATTCTAATGAAATCTCCAAAGAATATATATATATATATATATATATATATATTCTTTGTATTCTTACATACTATCTAATATATATTACATATATATTAGATATATGTAATATATATCTAAAATAATTGTAATATATAGAATATATATTACATATATATATATATATATATATATATATTCTTTTGTTATATATATATATATATGTACCGGGTGTCCCAAAAATGACTGATGGATTTTAAAATTCAATAACTAGCAAACGGTGACAGATATTTAAAAAATTCTTGCATTAGGGTTATGTATGATGTCGGGAGTTTTTTTACTGTGATTCTTGATTTTAGTTCGAATTTCAAACAATAGATGGCGCTGACAGCGGTTGGCGCTCATTCGAGGCCGAAACTGACGTCACTCAGCATTGATGCGAAGAAAGGAGATTAAGGCTATGGAGTGGGTCTCATTCGCCAGTACAATCTTGCTCTTAGCCCCGATTTTGAACTCATTCGATATGATTTCAATGGAATGCGTTGTTGCCATGGAAACAACAAATTCTTCGACAGTGGAATAAAGCGTTCTGATCAGGGCATGAATTTAACAAGCAGTATTCGAGTTGTAGGCGATTTTACATTTATGAACTTTTATTTTCCCGGTTTAATTACTTTTTATGGTCTGACTTAAAGAATATTTTATTCATCGTATTTTAAAACTACTAGGTGAAATAAACCATTTTCGATAAATAGTGTACACTCTTTTAAAAGTACTCACTAGCAGATTACGTAGCAAAATAATGAATGAAAATGTGACGGATTCGATTTCTGTGTTGCTCTCACATATCTGCATTGCCGTCATCTCGCGAAACTAAATTTTCATATTGGTTAGATAAAATTCCTATAAATACTCATAAATGTAAAATCGCCAGCAAACTCTAATACTGCTTGTTAAATTCATGCCCTGATCTGAGCGCTGTATTCCACTATCGAAGTATTTGTTGTTTCTATGGCAACAACGCATTCCATTGAAATCATATTGAATGAGTTCAGAATCGGGGCCTAAGAGAAAGATTTTACTGGCAATTGAGACTCACTCCATAGCCTTAATCTCCTTTCTTCGCATCAATGCTGAGTGACGTCAGTTTCGGCCTCGAATGAGCGACAACTGCTGTCAGCGCCATCTATTGTTTAAAATTCGAACTAAAATCAAGAATCACAGTAAAAAAACTCCCAACATCATACATAACCCTGCTGCAAAAATTTTTTAAATATCTGTCACCGTTTGCTAGTTATTGAATTTTAAAATCCATCAGTCATTTTTGGGACACCCGGTGTATATATATATATATATATATATATATATATATATATATATATATATATGTATATATATATATATATATATATGTATATATATATATATATATATGTATATATATATATATATATATATATATATATATATATATATATTGTTGTGAGCTCGGGGTTCGAAAGGACTGATGCCAATATATAAGAACAATAAAAAGGCTTTATTCACTATAAACAGTGCAATACGATCACAAATATCTTCTGAAAATTACAAGATATTCAGTAATCTTCAAATCCAATAAAAGCTAAGCAAAATTTCACACAGAAACAATGCGTTCAATACGACGTATCAACGACAAAATCGATCCGAGAAACACAGTTCTCAATGCAAAGCCTCTCGTATGAATTCAATCGCAGTTGACAGACAACTAACTGAACTGAACTGATGGAGGTCCTTATATAGGTTTCAGAGATCTTTCCAGATTATTCCAGAGCCTTCAGATGCTAGAAATTACCAGAAAGTGCTTTAACTTTCGATAGAGAACCTAAGCGAGAAAGGATCCCAATGTACAGGTATAAGGGGGGGGGGGGGAGTTGAACAAAAAGTCGCCAAATCCGTCGCCAACTTGGCGATATTTGGCGATATATCGCCAAATTTGGCGACAAAAATAAGTCGCCAAAACCATCGCCAACTTGGCGATAAACCCATTCCTTGGCGATTTTCCAATAGAACTCATTATAAAAACCGATGCTGTAAGGTTGTTTTCCTTGCAAACCACCTGAGGCCTTTAGCATTGAGTTACAATAGGAAATACATTAATAACACTGCAATTTTCACAATAATAAAATAAAATAAATTTAAACAAATGGAATATTTACAGATATATACAAAATTCATAACATTGCCCCCCTCTCAAGGACTGCACGTCCCGGGCAGTTCAACCTTTGATCGGAAAGCAAACCCGTTACCAACAAATGCTATACTATTCAAAGCACATTCATAATGCTGAATTATACAAAATATACACTTATTTAAAAATAAAATAAAATTAAAGCATAGACATTATTACATACAAGTATTTAAATAATAATAACAATAATAATGATAATGCTAAGCAAAATAAATAATTACATTAATTTATATACAAGACCATGGTCATACTAATTTACATTATTTACATTACACTATTTACAATCAATGAACTAAGTACTATGGCCATAGTATGGAGCCAGCCTGTCGTAATGAACGACTCTAGGCTTCGAACTTGGTGACTTTCGGATCCGAATTACGACATCGTTCAGTCTGTTTAGGACTGTATAAGGACCGTCCCAGTGTGATTGCAGTTTGGGAGAAAGTCCTTTGTGTCGAGTCGGATTATAAAACCAAACCTTGTCACCTTCTTTGAATTGTTGTCCTGTGGCTTTCGTGTCGTACCTGGTCTTCATCTTCTCCGTCTGTATATTGATCCGCTCTCGAGCCAAGTTGTGGACATCTTCAAATCGTGCCTGGAGATTCTGCACGTATCCCTCTGGCGATGAAGGCGCATCTGGAGGGCGACCAAACAGCAGATCACAAGGTAAACGAAGATCACGACCGAAAAGCATCTGAGACGGGGAATAGCCGGTTGTTTCATGGACGGCGCTGCGATAGGCGAGAAGAAACAAGGGAAGTTTTTGGTCCCAGTTTTGCTGGTTTCTTGAGACTAGAAGTGAGAGATTGTTGAGGATGGTACGATTAAATCTCTCAACCATGCCATCCGACTGCGGATGTAAAAGCGTCGTCCTAGTTTTGTCCATTCCGAGAAGTTGACAGAGACCCTCAATCACAGCAGAGATGAAATTTCTCCCCTGGTCAGAATGCATTTGAAGAGGGACTCCATACCTTGATATCCACTGGTGTACCAAGGCATCCGCAACCGTAGAAGCTTCTTGATCAGGGATGGCATAAACTTCAGGCCATTTTGTGAAATAGTCCATGACAACAAGGAGGTATTTGTTGCCATCAGCACTTCTTGGCAGAGGACCTAGGATGTCAAGGGCGATGCGTTCAAAAGGTGCTCCTACATTGTAGAGATGTAGTCTTCCTCGGCTACGTTTCTTTGGTCCTTTCCGAGCTGCACATGCATCGCAAGATTTGCACCATTGTTCGACGTCAGCTCTCGCTTTTCCCCAGAAGAAGCGCTCTCGGACTCTGTAATGTTTTCATGACTCCAAAATGGCCACCAGTGGGACTGCCATGTAATTCCTTGAGGACCTCTGGGATTCGGGATCGAGGAAGTACCAACTGCCACCGAGATGTCTTCCCATCTTCCGATTCGAATTTTCGGAACAGGACACCATTCCTGACGTGGAGAGAGTTCCAAAGAGCCCAATATTGCTTCGTCGTAGGACTGTAAGTCGAGATGTCTTTCCAACTGGGCTTCGTGCTAGAAGATTCTAATAACTCCAAGATTGGTTTGATCTCAGAGTCTGCCATTTGATCTTCTCGAATCTTCTCATCACTCCAGGGATCTGGTGGCGTCAATAGTGAAGTCTTCGTCTGGCGTATGACATATTCGGGATTATACTTGCTCTCCGCTCTGGAACAATAGCGACAGCTCTCGGGACACGGTCTTCTTGATAGGGCATCGGCGTTTCTATGCGATGAGCCTTTGCGATACCTGACGTCAAAGTCGTATTCCTGGAGTCGTTGTATCCATCTGGCTACTTGGCCCTCTGGGTTCTTAAAATTAATCAGCCATGTTAGGGATGCGTGGTCAGTACGAAGGAGAAATTTCCTGCCATAGAGATAGTGATGGAAGTGTTCTATGGCTTTCACTATAGCTAATAACTCCTTACGAGTGACGCAATAATTCCGCTCTGGTTTCGATAAACATTTGCTCCAGTATGCTACGACTCGTTCTTGGCCATCTATTTCTTGGGAAAGTACAGCGCCGACACTTTCCTGACTGGCATCCGTGTCCACAATGAATTGTTTGTTGGGGTCTGGATAGGTAAGGACTGGAGAGGATGTGAGAGCTTCTTTCAGCCGCTGGAATGAATTGTCGCATTCTTGTGTCCATAGAAACTTCTGTTTGCTTTCAGTGAGCCTATGCAAGGGTCTTGCGATGTTGGAGAACCCCTATACAAACTTTCTGTAATAAGTGCATAGTCCCAGAAAGCTTCGCAACTGATGGACATTTTCCGGATGTTTCCAGTGCTTTACTGCAGACACTTTTTCAGGATCTGTTCGAACACCTTCAGCTGAGATGATGTGTCCTAAATAGTTTACTTCTCGTTGGAAGAACTTGCATTTCAAAGGGTTCAGCTTTAAATTCGCCGCTCTTAGTTTCGTTAACACTTTTCGAATATTCTCTAGATGTTCTTCAAACGTGCGGCCACCAATGATGACGTCATCTAGGTAGATGAGACAAGCTTCAAAAGTCAGACCTTTTAACACTGTCTCCATGAGGCGCTCGAACGTTGCTGGAGCATTGCAGAGCCCGAACGGCATAACTTTAAATTGCCAAAGTCCTTGTCCAGTAGTAAATGCGGTCTTCTCTTTGTCATCAGGATGGATCTCTACTTGCCAATATCCACTCTTCAAATCCATTTATGTCCTGAAAGAGTATCTAGCGTGTCGTCTATTCTTGGTAGAGGATAGCTGTCCTTCTTCGTGATATCGTTAAGTTTACGATAATCCACACAAAATCTTGTGAAGCCATCTTTCTTTCGGACCAACACGATGGGAGAGGCCCACGGACTTGATGACGGTTCGATGATGTCACTATCCTGCATCTCTCGTAAGAGCTTAGAAACCTCTTCTTGTTTTGCGAACGGCAAGCGTCTTGGATGCTGTTTAATCGGTGGATGGTTGGCAGTATCAATTCTATGACGTGTCAGTGAAGTGCGCCCTATATCACTCTCGTTTTGTGAAAACACATCCTTAAATTCCTGGAACAGTCTTTCTGCGGCATGTTTCTGTTCAGGAGATAAATTTTCATTTCGTCCAATTACAGGTGTTAAACTTGTAGGCGGCTCCGATAACGTCAAGCTCGGGTCTTTGCAAACACAGGTGACTGGAGCACAGGTTGCAAGCACTTCACCTTTCTGGATAATTCTAGACTTTTCACTTACGTTCGCAATCCTCACAGGTATCACATCTCTCGACAGATCTACCAGCGCTGATGCTATTAGCACTCCCTTTGGGCTCTTCTCAGGATATCCAGTCAAGCCATACTGGAAAATTCTTTCGTTTCCAGTTAATCCAGGTATCATCATTTCGGTCCGAGGAGGGATGATAACATCTGTCTTGGCTGTGATCCGTTGAATAGACCCGGACTCATTTCCAAGTTTGAAAATAGTGACATCTTCTTGAGCAGAGCGTAACTCATTATTCTTAAAATCCAGTGTAAATCCTTGCTCTTTTAAAAAGTCCAGTCCGAGTATGAAAGGGTCTGAAATATCGGCCACATAGACTGTATGATGGTAAGCGGCGTTCCCAAACTTTATTTTCATTTTCATTCTTCCATGTATGTCGATCTTATCCCCGGTCACGGTTTGGAGGATAACACGCGGCGGGGTCCAGAAGAGTTTTTCTTTCAGCCGCTGAGCTAGATCTTTCCGAATGATGGTCACATTGGCTCCTGTATCGATTATCATATTACAGGGCAAATCATTCACACTCCCGACTAGAAAAACTCCGTTCTCGCCGCAACTTCTTGCAGAAATTTCACATACTTGAAAATGGGGCTTCTCAAAATCTGGCAACCTCCGCCCCGCAAGATGGCCATTAATCAGTTTTCCTGCTCCTCCGTTAGCGGGTGAGATATTACCTTCGGTGCTGGGTCGTCTTGTGCAGTCAATTTGGATATGGCCTTCTCCACCGCATTTCCAGCACTTGATCTTCTTGTAAGGTTTGTTGGCCATTAAGGAGTTCATCTGTCTCATTATGTCCTTCATCTGCTGCTGTAAACGCTCCACAGCTCTATCCGACGTCTCAGGCAGGTTGGCTGCTCGCACAAAGTGTCGATCTTTCCTAGTAGCTTGCTGGGCTGCCTCGAATTTCAGAGCGTAAACCAAAGCCCCTTTTAGATCATTGAGATGTGCAATCCGGAGTGCTGTCTGGATCTCAGGGTCACGCACACCATCGATAAAATGTTGCAGAGCTAAACTTTCTCTAATTTCAGTCGGACAGCCAGGATAAGCAAGGTGTGAAAGTCTCTCGACATCCGTAGCAAGCTCTTGCAAAGATTCAGTGGATTTTTGCTGTCGAGATTTGAGCTGGAGTCTGCTATATTCCTTCATGCATTTCTCGCCAAAGCGCAACTCTAAGGCACTGACGAGCGTTTCAAAATCCAGCGGTTCATTTGCCGGCAAAGTCTGTAGGACGTCGGCAGCATCAGCTCGTAGAGAAGCAGCTAACTGGCAAGCCTTTGTCTGGGAATCCCATTCATTGGCGTCCGCTACGATCCCAAATTGTGTCTTAAAAACTGGCCATGAGGATTTTCCGTCATAGATCGAGAGTTTAATAGAGGCCCGAGGAAGCATAGTTTGATACTTGACATCTTCGGGATAGTTTTCGGCAGTTATCTTTTGTTTCTTCACATTTTCCAACTCCTTTTCTACACTCTCAATCCTTTCTTCTACGGTTTTGGCTGTCCTTTGTATTTCTTCTACCTTTTCTTCTACGGTTTTGGCTGTATTTTGAACTTTTTCTTCTATTTCTTGAAATCTTTCTTCAACTTTGTTTTCCACTCCGTCTGTATATTGATCCGCTCTCGAGCCAAGTTGTGGACGTCTTCAAATCGTGCCTGGAGATTCTGCACGTATCCCTCTGGCGATGAAGGCGCATCTGGAGGGCGACCAAACAGCAGATCACAAGGTAAACGAAGATCACGACCGAAAAGCATCTGAGACGGGGAATAGCCGGTTGTTTCATGGACGGCGCTGCGATAGGCGAGAAGAAACAAGGGAAGTTTTTGGTCCCAGTTTTGCTGGTTTCTTGAGACTAGAAGTGAGAGATTGTTGAGGATGGTACGATTAAATCTCTCAACCATGCCATCCGACTGCGGATGTAAAAGCGTCGTCCTAGTTTTGTCCATTCCGAGAAGTTGACAGAGACCCTCAATCACAGCAGAGATGAAATTTCTCCCCTGGTCAGAATGCATTTGAAGAGGGACTCCATACCTTGATATCCACTGGTGTACCAAGGCATCCGCAACCGTAGAAGCTTCTTGATCAGGGATGGCATAAACTTCAGGCCATTTTGTGAAATAGTCCATGACAACAAGGAGGTATTTGTTGCCATCAGCACTTCTTGGCAGAGGACCTAGGATGTCAAGGGCGATGCGTTCAAAAGGTGCTCCTACATTGTAGAGATGTAGTCTTCCTCGGCTACGTTTCTTTGGTCCTTTCCGAGCTGCACATGCATCGCAAGATTTGCACCATTGTTCGACGTCAGCTCTCGCTTTTCCCCAGAAGAAGCGCTCTCGGACTCTGTAATGTTTTCATGACTCCAAAATGGCCACCAGTGGGACTGCCATGTAATTCCTTGAGGACCTCTGGGATTCGGGATCGAGGAAGTACCAACTGCCACCGAGATGTCTTCTCATCTTCCGATTCGAATTTTCGGAACAGGACACCATTCCTGACGTGGAGAGAGTTCCAAAGAGCCCAATATTGCTTCGTCGTAGGACTGTAAGTCGAGATGTCTTTCCAACTGGGCTTCGTGCTAGAAGATTCTAATAACTCCAAGATTGGTTTGATCTCAGAGTCTGCCATTTGATCTTCTCGAATCTTCTCATCACTCCAGGGATCTGGTGGCGTCAATAGTGAAGTCTTCGTCTGGCGTATGACATATTCGGGATTATACTTGCTCTCCGCTCTGGAACAATAGCGACAGCTCTCGGGACACGGTCTTCTTGATAGGGCATCGGCGTTTCTATGCGATGAGCCTTTGCGATACCTGACGTCAAAGTCGTATTCCTGGAGTCGTTGTATCCATCTGGCTACTTGGCCCTCTGGGTTCTTAAAATTAATCAGCCATGTTAGGGATGCGTGGTCAGTACGAAGGAGAAATTTCCTGCCATAGAGATAGTGATGGAAGTGTTCTATGGCTTTCACTATAGCTAATAACTCCTTACGAGTGACGCAATAATTCCGCTCTGGTTTCGATAAACATTTGCTCCAGTATGCTACGACTCGTTCTTGGCCATCTATTTCTTGGGAAAGTACAGCGCCGACACTTTCCTGACTGGCATCCGTGTCCACAATGAATTGTTTGTTGGGGTCTGGATAGGTAAGGACTGGAGAGGATGTGAGAGCTTCTTTCAGCCGCTGGAATGAATTGTCGCATTCTTGTGTCCATAGAAACTTCTGTTTGCTTTCAGTGAGCCTATGCAAGGGTCTTGCGATGTTGGAGAACCCCTGTACAAACTTTCTGTAATAAGTGCATAGTCCCAGAAAGCTTCGCAACTGATGGACATTTTCCGGATGTTTCCAGTGCTTTACTGCAGACACTTTTTCAGGATCTGTTCGAACACCTTCAGCTGAGATGATGTGTCCTAAATAGTTTACTTCTCGTTGGAAGAACTTGCATTTCAAAGGGTTCAGCTTTAAATTCGCCGCTCTTAGTTTCGTTAACACTTTTCGAATATTCTCTAGATGTTCTTCAAACGTGCGGCCACCAATGATGACGTCATCTAGGTAGATGAGACAAGCTTCAAAAGTCAGACCTTTTAACACTGTCTCCATGAGGCGCTCGAACGTTGCTGGAGCATTGCAGAGCCCGAACGGCATAACTTTAAATTGCCAAAGTCCTTGTCCAGTAGTAAATGCGGTCTTCTCTTTGTCATCAGGATGGATCTCTACTTGCCAATATCCACTCTTCAAATCCATTTATGTCCTGAAAGAGTATCTAGCGTGTCGTCTATTCTTGGTAGAGGATAGCTGTCCTTCTTCGTGATATCGTTAAGTTTACGATAATCCACACAAAATCTTGTGAAGCCATCTTTCTTTCGGACCAACACGATGGGAGAGGCCCACGGACTTGATGACGGTTCGATGATGTCACTATCCTGCATCTCTCGTAAGAGCTTAGAAACCTCTTCTTGTTTTGCGAACGGCAAGCGTCTTGGATGCTGTTTAATCGGTGGATGGTTGGCAGTATCAATTCTATGACGTGTCAGTGAAGTGCGCCCTATATCACTCTCGTTTTGTGAAAACACATCCTTAAATTCCTGGAACAGTCTTTCTGCGGCATGTTTCTGTTCAGGAGATAAATTTTCATTTCGTCCAATTACAGGTGTTAAACTTGTAGGCGGCTCCGATAACGTCAAGCTCGGGTCTTTGCAAACACAGGTGACTGGAGCACAGGTTGCAAGCACTTCACCTTTCTGGATAATTCTAGACTTTTCACTTACGTTCGCAATCCTCACAGGTATCACATCTCTCGACAGATCTACCAGCGCTGATGCTATTAGCACTCCCTTTGGGCTCTTCTCAGGATATCCAGTCAAGCCATACTGGAAAATTCTTTCGTTTCCAGTTAATCCAGGTATCATCATTTCGGTCCGAGGAGGGATGATAACATCTGTCTTGGCTGTGATCCGTTGAATAGACCCGGACTCATTTCCAAGTTTGAAAATAGTGACATCTTCTTGAGCAGAGCGTAACTCATTATTCTTAAAATCCAGTGTAAATCCTTGCTCTTTTAAAAAGTCCAGTCCGAGTATGAAAGGGTCTGAAATATCGGCCACATAGACTGTATGATGGTAAGCGGCGTTCCCAAACTTTATTTTCATTTTCATTCTTCCATGTATGTCGATCTTATCCCCGGTCACGGTTTGGAGGATAACACGCGTCGGGGTCCAGAAGAGTTTTTCTTTCAGCCGCTGAGCTAGATCTTTCCGAATGATGGTCACATTGGCTCCTGTATCGATTATCATATTACAGGGCAAATCATTCACACTCCCGACTAGAAAAACTCCGTTCTCGCCGCAACTTCTTGCAGAAATTTCACATACTTGAAAATGGGGCTTCTCAAAATCTGGCAACCTCCGCCCCGCAAGATGGCCATTAATCAGTTTTCCTGCTCCTCCGTTAGCGGGTGAGATATTACCTTCGGTGCTGGGTCGTCTTGTGCAGTCAATTTGGATATGGCCTTCTCCACCGCATTTCCAGCACTTGATCTTCTTGTAAGGTTTGTTGGCCATTAAGGAGTTCATCTGTCTCATTATGTCCTTCATCTGCTGCTGTAAACGCTCCACAGCTCTATCCGACGTCTCAGGCAGGTTGGCTGCTCGCACAAAGTGTCGATCTTTCCTAGTAGCTTGCTGGGCTGCCTCGAATTTCAGAGCGTAAACCAAAGCCCCTTTTAGATCATTGAGATGTGCAATCCGGAGTGCTGTCTGGATCTCAGGGTCACGCACACCATCGATAAAATGTTGCAGAGCTAAACTTTCTCTAATTTCAGTCGGACAGCCAGGATAAGCAAGGTGTGAAAGTCTCTCGACATCCGTAGCAAGCTCTTGCAAAGATTCAGTGGATTTTTGCTGTCGAGATTTGAGCTGGAGTCTGCTATATTCCTTCATGCATTTCTCGCCAAAGCGCAACTCTAAGGCACTGACGAGCGTTTCAAAATCCAGCGGTTCATTTGCCGGCAAAGTCTGTAGGACGTCGGCAGCATCAGCTCGTAGAGAAGCAGCTAACTGGCAAGCCTTTGTCTGGGAATCCCATTCATTGGCGTCCGCTACGATCCCAAATTGTGTCTTAAAAACTGGCCATGAGGATTTTCCGTCATAGATCGAGAGTTTAATAGAGGCCCGAGGAAGCATAGTTTGATACTTGACATCTTCGGGATAGTTTTCGGCAGTTATCTTTTGTTTCTTCACATTTTCCAACTCCTTTTCTACACTCTCAATCCTTTCTTCTACGGTTTTGGCTGTCCTTTGTATTTCTTCTACCTTTTCTTCTACGGTTTTGGCTGTATTTTGAACTTTTTCTTCTATTTCTTGAAATCTTTCTTCAACTTTGTTTTCCACTCCGTCTGTATATTGATCCGCTCTCGAGCCAAGTTGTGGACGTCTTCAAATCGTGCCTGGAGATTCTGCACGTATCCCTCTGGCGATGAAGGCGCATCTGGAGGGCGACCAAACAGCAGATCACAAGGTAAACGAAGATCACGACCGAAAAGCATCTGAGACGGGGAATAGCCGGTTGTTTCATGGACGGCGCTGCGATAGGCGAGAAGAAACAAGGGAAGTTTTTGGTCCCAGTTTTGCTGGTTTCTTGAGACTAGAAGTGAGAGATTGTTGAGGATGGTACGATTAAATCTCTCAACCATGCCATCCGACTGCGGATGTAAAAGCGTCGTCCTAGTTTTGTCCATTCCGAGAAGTTGACAGAGACCCTCAATCACAGCAGAGATGAAATTTCTCCCCTGGTCAGAATGCATTTGAAGAGGGACTCCATACCTTGATATCCACTGGTGTACCAAGGCATCCGCAACCGTAGAAGCTTCTTGATCAGGGATGGCATAAACTTCAGGCCATTTTGTGAAATAGTCCATGACAACAAGGAGGTATTTGTTGCCATCAGCACTTCTTGGCAGAGGACCTAGGATGTCAAGGGCGATGCGTTCAAAAGGTGCTCCTACATTGTAGAGATGTAGTCTTCCTCGGCTACGTTTCTTTGGTCCTTTCCGAGCTGCACATGCATCGCAAGATTTGCACCATTGTTCGACGTCAGCTCTCGCTTTTCCCCAGAAGAAGCGCTCTCGGACTCTGTAATGTTTTCATGACTCCAAAATGGCCACCAGTGGGACTGCCATGTAATTCCTTGAGGACCTCTGGGATTCGGGATCGAGGAAGTACCAACTGCCACCGAGATGTCTTCCCATCTTCCGATTCGAATTTTCGGAACAGGACACCATTCCTGACGTGGAGAGAGTTCCAAAGAGCCCAATATTGCTTCGTCGTAGGACTGTAAGTCGAGATGTCTTTCCAACTGGGCTTCGTGCTAGAAGATTCTAATAACTCCAAGATTGGTTTGATCTCAGAGTCTGCCATTTGATCTTCTCGAATCTTCTCATCACTCCAGGGATCTGGTGGCGTCAATAGTGAAGTCTTCGTCTGGCGTATGACATATTCGGGATTATACTTGCTCTCCGCTCTGGAACAATAGCGACAGCTCTCGGGACACGGTCTTCTTGATAGGGCATCGGCGTTTCTATGCGATGAGCCTTTGCGATACCTGATGTCAAAGTCGTATTCCTGGAGTCGTTGTATCCATCTGGCTACTTGGCCCTCTGGGTTCTTAAAATTAATCAGCCATGTTAGGGATGCGTGGTCAGTACGAAGGAGAAATTTCCTGCCATAGAGATAGTGATGGAAGTGTTCTATGGCTTTCACTATAGCTAATAACTCCTTACGAGTGACGCAATAATTCCGCTCTGGTTTCGATAAACATTTGCTCCAGTATGCTACGACTCGTTCTTGGCCATCTATTTCTTGGGAAAGTACAGCGCCGACACTTTCCTGACTGGCATCCGTGTCCACAATGAATTGTTTGTTGGGGTCTGGATAGGTAAGGACTGGAGAGGATGTGAGAGCTTCTTTCAGCCGCTGGAATGAATTGTCGCATTCTTGTGTCCATAGAAACTTCTGTTTGCTTTCAGTGAGCCTATGCAAGGGTCTTGCGATGTTGGAGAACCCCTATACAAACTTTCTGTAATAAGTGCATAGTCCCAGAAAGCTTCGCAACTGATGGACATTTTCCGGATGTTTCCAGTGCTTTACTGCAGACACTTTTTCAGGATCTGTTCGAACACCTTCAGCTGAGATGATGTGTCCTAAATAGTTTACTTCTCGTTGGAAGAACTTGCATTTCAAAGGGTTCAGCTTTAAATTCGCCGCTCTTAGTTTCGTTAACACTTTTCGAATATTCTCTAGATGTTCTTCAAACGTGCGGCCACCAATGATGACGTCATCTAGGTAGATGAGACAAGCTTCAAAAGTCAGACCTTTTAACACTGTCTCCATGAGGCGCTCGAACGTTGCTGGAGCATTGCAGAGCCCGAACGGCATAACTTTAAATTGCCAAAGTCCTTGTCCAGTAGTAAATGCGGTCTTCTCTTTGTCATCAGGATGGATCTCTACTTGCCAATATCCACTCTTCAAATCCATTTATGTCCTGAAAGAGTATCTAGCGTGTCGTCTATTCTTGGTAGAGGATAGCTGTCCTTCTTCGTGATATCGTTAAGTTTACGATAATCCACACAAAATCTTGTGAAGCCATCTTTCTTTCGGACCAACACGATGGGAGAGGCCCACGGACTTGATGACGGTTCGATGATGTCACTATCCTGCATCTCTCGTAAGAGCTTAGAAACCTCTTCTTGTTTTGCGAACGGCAAGCGTCTTGGATGCTGTTTAATCGGTGGATGGTTGGCAGTATCAATTCTATGACGTGTCAGTGAAGTGCGCCCTATATCACTCTCGTTTTGTGAAAACACATCCTTAAATTCCTGGAACAGTCTTTCTGCGGCATGTTTCTGTTCAGGAGATAAATTTTCATTTCGTCCAATTACAGGTGTTAAACTTGTAGGCGGCTCCGATAACGTCAAGCTCGGGTCTTTGCAAACACAGGTGACTGGAGCACAGGTTGCAAGCACTTCACCTTTCTGGATAATTCTAGACTTTTCACTTACGTTCGCAATCCTCACAGGTATCACATCTCTCGACAGATCTACCAGCGCTGATGCTATTAGCACTCCCTTTGGGCTCTTCTCAGGATATCCAGTCAAGCCATACTGGAAAATTCTTTCGTTTCCAGTTAATCCAGGTATCATCATTTCGGTCCGAGGAGGGATGATAACATCTGTCTTGGCTGTGATCCGTTGAATAGACCCGGACTCATTTCCAAGTTTGAAAATAGTGACATCTTCTTGAGCAGAGCGTAACTCATTATTCTTAAAATCCAGTGTAAATCCTTGCTCTTTTAAAAAGTCCAGTCCGAGTATGAAAGGGTCTGAAATATCGGCCACATAGACTGTATGATGGTAAGCGGCGTTCCCAAACTTTATTTTCATTTTCATTCTTCCATGTATGTCGATCTTATCCCCGGTCACGGTTTGGAGGATAACACGCGGCGGGGTCCAGAAGAGTTTTTCTTTCAGCCGCTGAGCTAGATCTTTCCGAATGATGGTCACATTGGCTCCTGTATCGATTATCATATTACAGGGCAAATCATTCACACTCCCGACTAGAAAAACTCCGTTCTCGCCGCAACTTCTTGCAGAAATTTCACATACTTGAAAATGGGGCTTCTCAAAATCTGGCAACCTCCGCCCCGCAAGATGGCCATTAATCAGTTTTCCTGCTCCTCCGTTAGCGGGTGAGATATTACCTTCGGTGCTGGGTCGTCTTGTGCAGTCAATTTGGATATGGCCTTCTCCACCGCATTTCCAGCACTTGATCTTCTTGTAAGGTTTGTTGGCCATTAAGGAGTTCATCTGTCTCATTATGTCCTTCATCTGCTGCTGTAAACGCTCCACAGCTCTATCCGACGTCTCAGGCAGGTTGGCTGCTCGCACAAAGTGTCGATCTTTCCTAGTAGCTTGCTGGGCTGCCTCGAATTTCAGAGCGTAAACCAAAGCCCCTTTTAGATCATTGAGATGTGCAATCCGGAGTGCTGTCTGGATCTCAGGGTCACGCACACCATCGATAAAATGTTGCAGAGCTAAACTTTCTCTAATTTCAGTCGGACAGCCAGGATAAGCAAGGTGTGAAAGTCTCTCGACATCCGTAGCAAGCTCTTGCAAAGATTCAGTGGATTTTTGCTGTCGAGATTTGAGCTGGAGTCTGCTATATTCCTTCATGCATTTCTCGCCAAAGCGCAACTCTAAGGCACTGACGAGCGTTTCAAAATCCAGCGGTTCATTTGCCGGCAAAGTCTGTAGGACGTCGGCAGCATCAGCTCGTAGAGAAGCAGCTAACTGGCAAGCCTTTGTCTGGGAATCCCATTCATTGGCGTCCGCTACGATCCCAAATTGTGTCTTAAAAACTGGCCATGAGGATTTTCCGTCATAGATCGAGAGTTTAATAGAGGCCCGAGGAAGCATAGTTTGATACTTGACATCTTCGGGATAGTTTTCGGCAGTTATCTTTTGTTTCTTCACATTTTCCAACTCCTTTTCTACACTCTCAATCCTTTCTTCTACGGTTTTGGCTGTCCTTTGTATTTCTTCTACCTTTTCTTCTACGGTTTTGGCTGTATTTTGAACTTTTTCTTCTATTTCTTGAAATCTTTCTTCAACTTTGTTTTCCACGCCGTCAATTCTGTCATTTAAAGATGTTATTTTATCCTCTATTAGTTCTTTCAACTCACCAAGGTTCGTTGACATATCCTTCTTCATATCATCTTTTAACTCACCAAGGTTCGCAGTCATTTTCTCATCCATCGCTGTCATATCTTTCTTCATTTCTTCTTTCAACTCGCCAAGGTTGGTTGACATCTCAGCCTGATTCGCAGTCATTTTCTCATCCATCGCTGTCATATCTTTCTTCATTTCTTCTTTCAACTCGCCAAGGTTGGTTGACATCTCAGCCTGATTCGCAGTCATTTTTTCATCCATAGCTCCTAATTTCTCCAATAATTTAGTCAGTTGCGCCTCCATTGCTCTGGTAATCGGCATTCAACCCCACTCCTGACACCAAATGTTGTGAGCTCGGGGTTCGAAAGGACTGATGCCAATATATAAGAACAATAAAAAGGCTTTATTCACTATAAACAGTGCAATACAATCACAAATATCTTCTGAAAATTACAAGATATTCAGTAATCTTCAAATCCAATAAAAGCTAAGCAAAATTTCACACAGAAACAATGCGTTCAATACGACGTATCAACGACAAAATCGATCCGAGAAACACAGTTCTCAATGCAAAGCCTCTCGTATGAATTCAATCGCAGTTGACAGACAACTAACTGAACGGAACTGATGGAGGTCCTTATATAGGTTTCAGAGATCTTTCCAGATTATTCCAGAGCCTTCAGATGCTAGAAATTACCAGAAAGTGCTTTAACTTTCGATAGAGAACCTAAGCGAGAAAGGATCCCAATGTACAGGTATAAGGGGGGGGGGTTGCACAAAAAGTCGCCAAATCCGTCGCCAACTTGGCGACATTTGGCGATATATCGCCAAATTTGGCGACAAAAATAAGTCGCCAAAACCATCGCCAACTTGGCGATAAACCCATTCCTTGGCGATTTTCCAATAGAACTCATTATAAAAACCGATGCTGTAAGGTTGTTTTCCTTGCAAACCACCTGAGGCCTTTAGCATTGAGTTACAATAGGAAATACATTAATAACACTGCAATTTTCACAATAATAAAATAAAATAAATTTAAACAAATGGAATATTTACAGATATATACAAAATTCATAACAATATATATATATATTACAAAATTTAATTTTTTCCGCAATCTGCTAAATTATTCTATAAATTTTTTCCATTTAATAGTGTTCCGTATATAACCCCAGCTTATTAAAATAATTCTTATTCTTAAAATAGTCCTTTACTATCCATATGTAAAGCCAATTTATCCTAATCCACTTAATAATATTTATTCGAAAGTAGTTAGTCTAAAAATGGCGATAGCTTTTTTAATTTATTCTTTAAATAGAACATCTTTATTTTAATCCATTATTAAAATTCATTAGTATTATTCCCGTATAGTCAAATTGCTATAACTTCTTTATTTAAATGCTAAAATATCGCATCTCTTAAATTATTCCGCTCAGAAAACCTTATTTCCGTAAAGTTATTCTATTATTAAATATTAAATGTCTATTAAAATATTTCCGAAAAACTGTAATTCTTTCTTTTTTTTTCCCCTTCTACAAAGATTAATTTTATTTTTATTATTATTATTATTTATTACGTATTAAATTCGAAGTTTAACTACAGCCTCAAAACAGATAAATTCGTTTGTTGATATGGCAGGCATCTGGTACGAGATTATCCGAATATTCTGTAAAAGCGTAGAACATTTTTCGAGGTAAGGAAACCATTTTTCGACAAGATAATTCCACCGGAAATACTAATAGAGTTCTTTAAAAAACCTTTTGATTTGATAAAAGTTGGTCACGTGACGTATTCTCTCTTCTTACGCGAGCTAGTTTAAAAAAGCTTACACATCCGATTCAGAGAATTTTTTGACGTTGGTGTTTGCTAAAAGAAACGGGACGGACTTTAGAAAATAATGGAACGTTGTCATCGAAAAGAATTTTGACAGTGGATATTTTTGACGTTTAGCGTTGGCTAACGATCAGAATAAAACTGTAACTGCCTTCTAATACGGAACATCGTCTTTTAGTTAATAATGTAGAGAAATTTGGTAAAGTTTTAGAAGGGTTTCGTGCCCAGTGGATTCAATCCATTCACCTAAATAATGACATTAAATTTGGGACAATTATTGACTGTCGCAATGGATCGTACTGCTGCATAGATTTAACTACAGCCTACCGAGCATTCCTCCTGAGGTTATGTCTTCAAACTGTCAATAAACTTTTTCTTCTACTGAAAACGGACTGAAGTTATTTGTTGTTGGTGACACCACACGGCCTCCTGATGCGATCTAGAAGGGAAACCTGGCACAGAGTTAAACATGTTTATCAACAATCTTCCGACTGCCATTCACACCGAATTCGAACTCGAAAATACGACATATATATATATAATCGTTTTCAATTAAATTATTTTTAAATGAACATATTTATCCCATATATGTCAGACAGATTATTTTGACATTAGCGCTCGTTCCACACTGTAAAATAATCTCTTCTGAGTTATCTACGATTCTGAAAAGGCTTTCCTTTATCTTTAGAAATTTCAGAAACCTATTCCTATATATATTTCAAAAGTTTAAAGTGGCATTTCTGAAACAAAAGTTTACTTAGCTGCCTGTTTACAAAAAACGAACAAAAATGAGACAAACGAAAACACGAAACGTTTCCGAGTACTTTTAATAGTGCATTTATCGGATTTCTCAAAACGAAATATCGGTTTTTTCAAATGCTATTCATTCTCAAGTAAACAAACATGTGCAACAGAGAAACATGTAAAACTAACAGCATTAACATTAACGTTAAAATAGATGTTATGTTGTTATTCTTACATGTGTAAATTCAATTACGCAGCTAAAAATGTTTATTTGAGAAAAAACGTTTAGAAAACTGATTAATGTACTGTAAAAAAATTATTCAGAAACGTTTAGAGGTTGTTTTTTTGTTTGTTTGTTTGTTTTTGTTTTTTCGGGTGGCAAAAGAAGGATTTGTTTCAGAAATGCTTCTTTAAATTCCTGAATTGATTTCTAAGATTTCTGAGGATAAAGGAGCGAATTTCAAAATTGTAGATATCTCGGAAGAGGTTTTGTTATATTTTCACAATGTTTTGTTGGATCTAGAAACATTTATTTATTTTACAGTGTAACACAATATTTTGAATGTGATTTTGTTTTAAATATTACAATATAACTAAATTTTAATGCGTGTTAAATACGAAAGTGTCTCCTTAAATTAATTATTTTTCAATAAATAAAATGGCATCTTTCATAGAACATCGCAAAAAAAAAAAAAAAAAAAAAAAAAAAATGATATTCCTCTAAAATTTTTATTTGGTAAATCCCCGAGCCAAGAAACTGATATTTTTTCACAACTGTTTATTTCAGTACTTTTCCCTCTCAGATCCGGGTGTACGAAATATTAAAAAAAAAAATGCATTTTTTACTTTTCATGCTAATGAAATACTACAAAGTTAAATAAATTAAATAAAGCAAACAACGTATTTCTACTTATATTACATAATCAGATCTAATTATTTGTTTGTTTTGACGTAGCTTACGACTTACGATGATCCTCGACGCTCTAGCTCCGCTGTGGAGCCTATCATTTCCGACTCAAAAGTAAGGAACAGGGAGTGGGAATTTTTCCCTAGTTGAGCGCCATCTACTGGCAAAACATTGAACAGCGGATTGCTCATTTCTGTATATCGGTAACGTTTTATCTCTAGTATTTTTCGATAATCTGTATTACAATGCGCATTTTTAACACTTAAATACCCCAACTTAAAAAAAAAAAAAAAAAAAAAAAAAAAAAAAAAAAAAAAAAAAACGGAATAAAAAATGCAGTGCCGCACACAAAATTTTCGTAGTTTTGAATCATTTTACTCAACAATTTCGTTTTTTCACATATACAGGTTTTTTTTTTCTTTGCTACATATATGATGTGTAATGTAAAGTTGAAAAAGAGAGGAAAGATTTTTTATCTGCCCCCTCTCCCATGGTTATAAAAATTTTCCCACTTTTTTCTAAAGGGATGGAGGGAATTTAGATTATTGTTTATTTATTCGTAGGTGCTACAAAATTATTTTTTTCTGTGTGAAAGGAAAGGTGGCGGTGTGTGGGTGGGTGGTCGCAAAATGTTTGGATAGTCGGGGAAATTAAGATTACGATTTTTTTATCTACCCTATATATATAAAATCCTAATGAAACGAATTTGTGAAACGATTTTATGAAACGATTTTATGAAACGATTTTATGAAACGACTGATTAAACGACTGATTATGTTTCAGGGCTATTTTTAATAAAATATTAAACGCTTGATGGTGAAATTAATACCAATTGTCCATAAAAATCCGCGGATGTCAAAACTGGTAATAGAATTTTGAAATTGGATTTAGTTTTCGAGATATTAATTTTTTTCTAATTTTAATGACTTTTCTGTAATGATGGCAACTAATTACTCAGTTTTTTTTGTGACAAAAAAGGGAAAAAAATTGAAAAGGATCCCGATAGGGATTATTGATTTCTTTTTATTCGTCATTTTCAAATTGAAATTGAATTTATCTTTTATTTCAATCGATAAAGAAGACAAGATTGTAATTAAATTATGTTTTTCAGGAAAATTTGAAAAAAAAATCCCATTTCTATCGTTAGGATTGAATTGTCTGTCAGCATTTAATTTAATTTATAAACTGAAAATATTTTGAATAAATTCGTCCAAATGACGTCATTTATGCAAACGCAAAAGAAAGGGGGAAAAGGAATTAATAATAATTATTATTTATTGATATCATATTGTTATTTTTTTGTAAAATTTAATTAAACAAATTTATAAAATCACTAATTCGGATATTTCAAACGAATATATAAAATAATAATTGCCCAACTGAACGGAAGGAGAATAAAATATCCTGCTTGGTTTTCTATCCTGCTTGGTTTTTTCCGCCAAGCTTTTTAAAAAAGCGTCAAGTCCCCTATAATAGAAAAGCACCAAAAGTTCATTGGATTTGTTTTCATAACTTTTGGCGACAAATTTATGTATATTAACGAATCTATCCCTTTTTGAAGCTCGAATTACGCCAAACCTAAAAGCAAAGGATCCTATACTGGAATAGTTACCCGATTTTCTTATGGACACTATTCAAGTGACATAACATGGTGTAAAATTATCGCGGATAGCAAATTTGTTTAAATATCTCATCAATTGATGCCGAGCACAAAATATTTAATTGATTTTGTATGATAAATAATTATTAGAAAATTCGTATATACATATTAATTAAAATAAATAATTTACATATTTAAAATAACATGGAAATATGCATGATGGTGCACTAAAATAGAGAGAAAATTAAAACCTGTTACTGAAAATGTCTATAACATAGTACTTTTCAATACCGTGGTTCTTAATGTTATTCACAAGCAGATGAAATTTTTCTCATCCTTAAACGCAAAGGAAGAATAGAATAGAGATTGTTGTTATAAAAGTCCGAGAGGTAGTCACAATTTAAACCTAACCATTTTATACAAGCTGATTTTCAAGTTGTAATTAATTTTACTTATGAATCCCGAAAACAGTCGTCAGTTGTCGCAACAGCTGTGTATGAGGCCATGATAATAAAAAAAGTCCCCATTAAAACGTTAAAAGCATGCAACCCAATTACAGATTTACCAATATTTTTAAAATAAAGAACGCTGTCGTGTTTTTAGAAGCCTCGAAGTCTGAGCGGGGGTTGGCAAGCATAGCTTGCAGGGGGTAGACCCCCTAGTTGTTATAATAAAGTAATAAAAAGAGCAGCAGAAAAAGTGTTCAAGATTTTAAACTTTGTAAACTGCTGCTTTTTAATTAAATTTAATTTTTAAACTTTTATTTGAAATCGATTTTTTTTCTTTTTTCTTTTTTTTCTTTCTTTAATACCGCATTTAGTCCACATGACAGATATTATTATGACAGAGTATAATATCGGGTCGGTTCAGATATTCGTAAAAACAAGAAAAATAGACCGGTAGATTTTTTTTTTAATAAAAAAACATGATTTTTTTTTTTTTTTAATGAAATTTATTTGGATTTATTAAAGAAAGGATAAAGTGTTTTGAAAGGAATATTAAGCGAAACCCTTTGTGCGATCTTCGATCACACTTACCCACTTGTTTAATTAATAAATTGTCTTCAGGATTTTTATTTTCATGTGAAAAATTTGATAATATATCTCTCAGAAATCCTCTTTTTTTTCATTTTTAAATTTATTGTAAAATTTTCAAGTAATATTTTTATAAACCGCGAACACAAATTAACAAGAAAACTTTTCCGCACACAACACTAAAAAAAAAAAATAATAATAATAAATAATAAATTAAAAAAATAATAAAAAAATAACGAAATCCGGCGAGTGGTTCATGAGTTATATAAAAAAATAAATAACTTTAATTTTTTTTTCACAGTTTTTAAAAACTTTTTAATCCGAAAAATATTTTTTCTAGACAAACGCATTTAATATATATTAAAACTCTCTATAAATAAAGCAAATAAAATTTGACCACCGGACCCCCTTATATAAAGACAATTCCAATTTTTAGGTAGCTTTCAATACTAAAAAGTATAAAGCTACCTATTGCAGCCGTTCGGAGGAAAGCAGTTCCGGAAAATTTCGATATATTTTCACCGATCATGACCCCCAGACCCCAAAACCACCCTCCGCTCAAATGTTGATTTATATATATAGATATATCCATATATATATATATATATATATATATATATATATATATATATATATATATATATATATATATATATATATCCATATATATATATATATATATATATATATATATATATATATATATATATATATATATATATATATATATTTATATATATATATATACAGTCGAACCCCGCTATAATGAACCCGGGATATAGTGAACACTCGGATATAGTGAACTTTTTTGCTGGTCCCGTCCGAATTCCCATTTAACTAATGTTATTTTATACGCTTATAGTGGACAGCTGAGATTTTGGTAGTTCGTTTATAGTGGACTCAAATTTTATTTCACCAGATTTCTTTTTTCAGTTCTCCAACTTTAAACTAGTTGTGACTGCAAATGATGACATGGCTTTATATTGTGTCAAATTTAACTCTTTCACGCTCATCGCCTAAACAGCACATGCTTCTTCTTCCCCTCTTCTCCCTATTACAGGAACAAACCTCTCTTCTTCGTTTCTCCCTAATTCTAGGAATAAGTTCTGGTGTTCACTTGCAAACTTCGTCCCCCGCCCCTCGGTATAATCGGAACAGTCCAAGAATGTCCCTCGTTTTACAGTGTCTCTCTTCATTATTCTTTTGATTGATTTGAGATAAGAAGACGTTCTTTCAAGAGCAGCTAAAAATTTTGAAAAAATGGCGAATTCTTTGAAAAGAAAAGCATTTTCGATTGATGATAAGGTTAAAATAATTAAACGTATTGAAGATGGAACAAATCAATCGGCATTGTGCAAGGAATTTTCCTTGTCAAAATCTACAGTTTCGAACATTTGGAAAAACCGCAGTGCGACTCTTGCTGCACACAATAAAAATTTAAATTTGGATTCTTCGAAGAAACTACGTCGGGCTGAAAAAGAAAATGTGGAAGAAGCTCTATTAAAATGGTTCACCATACAGCGGGATAGAAATCTTCCTGTGACCGGACCCATGCTTCAAATTAAAGTGAATGAGTTTGCCGAAATATTCAGAGAAAACAGTTTAGTGTGCTCTAATGGATGGCTAGATAGGTTCAAAAAACGGAACAATAATTCTTGGGGAAAGATTGTTGGTGAAGCAGCAAGTGTTTGTGCATCGGATGAAGAAAAGTGGAAAGCTCAAGTGTGGCCGGATGCAATCCAGGGTTATGAAGAGAAGGATATTTTTAAAGCTGACGAAGCTGGATTATTTTACAGAATGACTCCCGATCAGACGTTAAAATTTAAAGGAGAAAAGTGCACTAACGGGAAGCTCTCGAAAGTGAGAATAACTGTTCTTGTGCAAATATGAACGGATCAGAAAATCGAAAATTAACTGTTGTGTGTAAATCCCAAAAACCAAGGTGTTTTAAAAATGTTAAAAAACTGCCTGCCAATTACAAAGCTAATCAAAAATTCTGGATGACTTCCAGTTTTTTTTTTTTTTTTTTTTTAAGAAGAACTTCGACAGTGGGATAATAATTTGTTGAAGCAAAAACGTAAAATTGTTCTTCTTGTCGACAATTGCACAGCTCATCCCCACTTATAAAATCTGAAATGCATTAAGCTCGTTTTTCTACCTCCAAACAAGACTTCTGTGCTACAGCCCATGGACCAAGGCGTTATTCGCAAACTGAAGTCCCACTATAGGAAACAGCTAGTGATGCGTATTTTGGAGAACTATGAAGAGGACAATACGGAATACAACATCTCACTTTTGGAAGCAGTCGTTTTGTTGGAAAAGTCATGGAGACAGGTTACATCAGCAACAATCCGCAACTGTTTCCGATGCGCAGGCCTTTCGAAAGATGTGTTGTGGGAAGGAAAAGATGCCAACGTGGAGGACGAAGATGAAGAAATCTTACCAATAGCTCTGTGGCTGGAAAAGCATAATGTGAACATTTTTCCAAGGGACGTTACTGAGCACTTCGTATCTTGTGATAATGAAGTGTATACTTCTGGTACCCCCACAGATGATAACATTGTATCTGAAGTTAAACAAAAGAACGATGTTGAAGAAGAGTTAGAAGACGATGTTGAAGAAGAATTTGAAATTTCGGCACCGTCTATCTCGGAAGTGAAATCGGCATCAAATATCCTGAACATTTTTTTTTCTACAGAAAATGTGGACCAAAAAATATTAGATTCTTTACTAACTGTTGATAAGAAAATTGATAAACTCTACTTAAAATCGAGCTGCATTCAATCAAAAATCACAAATTTCTTCCATAGAATGTAAAAATGAATTGATGTTTTAGTAAATAACTTTTTTCTTTTTATTATTTGATTTATAGTCAATTTAATTAGTTAATAATTTGTAAGTAAATAATGTATTATAGCAATCATTATTTTTAACAATACATCATATACTAAAAAATCAATAATAACAATCATATGCAAAAAATATTTTCATTTTAAAGAATTTGGATATAGTGAACCATCGGTTATAGTGGACATATTTCTGGGTCCGTAGACGGTTCACTATAGCAGGGTTCGACTGTATATATATATATATATATATATATATATATATATATCTGACCTATGTCATACGATAACGCTCGTATTTATAAATCGATTTTGATGAAACTAATTGTGTGTATTAAGCTCACCAATGTCTCGACCGAGTTCGTTGGACAGCTTGGTCCGCCATTTTGTTTCAAGATGGCGGCCATTTAAAAATTTAAAACTAAAATAAATATACAAAAAAATTAAAAATTAAAATTTATTTTTTAATCACGTGTTAGGCCTTGATACAAGGATTCCAGATCATTTTTTGGTTTACCTCTATCTTAAAAAATGGCTGAGATAGAGCAGTTTGAAATTCTAGGGTGGCTGACATTTTGAAACAAAACAGCACATTAACGCCATTACTTGCAAATTATTTTCTTTCATTGTTGTAATAATTTTCCCAATCATACGCATAAAACTATATATTCATATCCGTTAGCGCCAAAATTGGCGACATTGACGACAAAATTGGCAAAATTGGCGACATTGGCGACAAAATTGACGAGATTTGGCGAAATATCGCCAAATTTGGCGCCCAAAATAAGTCTTCATAAATGAAGCCAATATGGCTATTGCTCAATAATTTGGCGAATTTCTTATTCAAATTCAGTATTAACGAATCTTTTGTAAACGTTTCTTTGCATTTTAACTTGCTGTTTTCGTGTAACATTAGCTAAAATTTTAAAACGAAGATATAGGAAAGCTACCTTTTCCTCCCGGTACAGGCCGGAAGGACTTTTTTCTTCAGAGGCTGAAGGTATGATAAATTGCTGTTTTATTTTTCACTACTGAGCAACAACACATGAACTACAACACCATAAATAATAATAAAAATAATAATTATAATTATAATTATAATAACAACAACAACAACAACAACAACAATAATAATAATAATAATTAGGCGCATTTTCGTGTTTAACAAGCATGTTAAAATAATAGCGCAAAATGGACATCATTTTGTTGATCCTGCAAATACTCTAGTATAAATTCTGTTACGCAGCTAAAATGTTTACTTGAGAATTGGTAGCATCTGAAAAACCAATATTTCGTGTGGATACCGGGTTAAAAAAAACTGATTAATCCACTGCAAAAACTACTTCTTAACGTTTCCGAGAAGTACGGACAACAAAAGAAACTTTTAATTCAGAAATGTTCCTTTAAATCTCGGCTTCGTATTTTTCGAACCCCTACTTAAAATTTCGTAAAGACGAATATTCGTGTATTTTTCTCATGAAGAATATGAGAAAATTGGATTTTATAAGTATAATTTTATATTAATCTAACTTCACGTGTTTTGACAATTATAATTTTTTAATATTTCAGTCTATTTGGATTAAATTCTCTGTTGTTATTCCCGCGGTTTTTTCTTTTCAGAATGCTGTAGGACTAATGTGCAACAGAATATATATTACAACAGACAACAGAAATAAATATATATTATTTCTGTTGCCAACACCCCTTTTTCTATGCATTTAAGAAACGCACAACAATGAATGAGGGGTCATTCGAAAGGTTTTTGAACTGGTTTCTGACATAGTATACTCACATTTCGTTAAAACATGTTTTTGATAAAAAATTACAGTTAAATAAAAATGAAATCAGCATTGTTCTCATAAATGGAATGGAAGGTTTTTCTCAAATGAATTTGTCTCAAAATTAAAATACCATGCTCAGCAATGTTTATAAAAAAAATAAATAGTCCAAAAAAGATAAAGTGTGACTTCTCCAGACGGGTTTATTTCATATTTAGGATTTAAAAGCAAAATTGAACTTGAAATGATTAGAAAAAAATACACTATCGATCGATTGAAGCAGTGGTATTTCATGTGTAGCTTAAAAAGTATGCTTTGTTATATTAGATTAAATTTTATTTATATGTATTCAATTTATTTTTCTTTGTCCCATGTTTTTATCGAAGAGGATGACGTCATCTTCTAATGTAGTTAAAATATGATTTTTTTTTTCGCGCGTGCCTTTTGCTGTTTTCGGTCATATTTTACTGCAACTTTGATGGAATAAATGAGACGATATTCTGGCTTGACTAAAGTTGTTTGCAGATATTTTTATCCATAATTTTATTTAGAAGTTTAAACTTGCGTCTTAAAAAATATTAGACTGCAGTGCGAAATCCTCGCACGGGTCCACTGGTTTGTCTATATTCGTAACGATTAAAAAATAATAATAAGTTCACGAAACCTTTTTTACATTTATAGTAGAATGCTTTACCGAAGAAATCTATTAACGGGGTAGCTGGAAATGTATTCCGAGTGAATGGAGTAATTATTCCACACTAGCAGAACCACCCGGCTTTGCCCGGGTTAACATAAATTAAAATCAATAATACGACAATATGATTTGGGCATAGTCAACCATAAATCGATAAAAAAGACAATTAGAAAAAAAGCGTTATTTTAACTCAACCATAGTAAAATTTCTAAGCTTTGTAAATGAGAATGCGCGTTTTCTTTGCGCATACAATATAAAAAATATATGATTTTCTTGACAATGAAAAAAAAATTACCAAATGTCGTAACATTTTGCGAAATTCGCTTTCATATGGCATCTATCTATATTATAAAACAAAAACATATCCGTGAGTAATGTCGACATCATATTGACGGTAGCAACGACCAAGCCATTAAATTTTTCTTGTACTGCATATTTGTAACTACTAATTATCGCATAATTTCATTTTTTAAACTATCAATTAGAAAAAAATTGCACTTTCAAATGTAGTTTGAAAAGTTTATCTCAATTTATTACAGATTTTTTACAGATTTTAAAGTAATTTTAAAGCATGTATATTTTTAAATCTGTGTCCAATCCAATCACGAAAGATTAACTTATTTGATCTTTATAAAGTAAAGACATTTACTTCTAAACATGGCGCATTCAATTTTTATGCGGTAGAATAAAATAAATGTACTCTCAATGTTATTCGTTTGAAAAGCGTATCTCAATTTACTGATGTTTTATGGATTTTAAAGTAATTTAATATTCTGGAAAATTGTAAGGTAAAAGGATGTTAAACTTATACTTTGGCGGCCAACACATTCTGTGGAAATTACGCTACTTTGTGTAATTGCTATAAAATACTAATATTTTATGAATGAAAACCGGTATAGGATTTAAAATATGACGACACTTTCACCGGGGTAGATTTTCCTCTGAACCGATACGTGTCCAGTTAAAGCAAATTCTTTCACTTCATGAATCATGTACAAATATGCATTTATATTTATAGATAATATGCATGTTTGTAAACTTAACGTAGGCAAAACGTTGAGCTAAATTGCTTGAAGTTTCGCCAAATTTCTCGTAATTTTCAAATAGTTAGAATACATTTTATTATGTCATTATGTGTAAGAAATAATACATTATGATATACTAACTCTGCAAGAATTATTACTTTTCGCCTACAGTTAATTGAGATAAACGGCTTTACTTGAGTCCATGACGTCACATGCACATTATCTATTTAAAACATGAAAGCGTTTAAAGAGATGCAATAGTACTGTACTCATAAGCAAATTTTTAAACAATGTTATTAAAATCTAAATTTAGCTCCGAAATTATATTTACAATGTAATTTAATCAGAATTTGCTAAAATTGCGTTTTGAAATTATGTGAATTTTGATGCAAAACATTATTTTTCAAAAATATAGTGTTTTTTAAGAATTGGATAATAATTTCGAAGCTGGGTGAAATGAAAATGTCGCCACGTTGTCGAACTTATAAAAAATATATTAATTTTTTAAATTAAAATAAATGTTTTACATTTTAAAAAATGCATTTTTTTCCGATACACCATTTTACTTTTAATCCCACTTGTTTTAATACCCATTTTTGAAGAAAAAATAATGGAAAATACGATATTGTTTTCTTTAAATCCAATTTTTATTAATAGTGGGCAATTGCCCACTTGCATCCAATGAACTTAAATATGCCTCCTTGGTTGAGGCTCAAGCTGAAAAAAGTTACGATGTAATGATTGCTAAATGTCAATATTTGACAGACGATTTTTGATTATGTAGAATAAATTGAATCACGAAGTTTGAATGCGTTAAAATATGTTTTTTATTTCTTAGAAAATTCACTTTAATATTAACAAACCAATGGAAATAATTTACCTTTGTAAAATTAGGAGCTAAGTTATTCATTTTCTCCAAACACATTTAAATAGACGTACTGTGCCGTTTAAGGCACTTATAGTAGTAATCTTTGTAACATGCGAAAAAAATCTCATCTGCCAAAATTGACGTCAGTTTCGGATTTCAAATTATAGTAAGTTAATCTGAAATTGGTTTATAAAAATATTGTCCATACGTAGTTTCTTTGAATGGCAACAGGAAAGAAAATGCATTAGAAATTGAAAAGAAAATTAGATTTTTGTAATGATAACCTATGGGAGATGTTTGAAAAAAGTGGTAAAGAATGATCTAAGAAATTTTTAAAGTTAACAGTGATTTTACTCGTGTGCTAAAACATCTGTACATAAAGTTTCATTCCAATCGGACAAAAACTGTAGATTTGTATAAGGAACATATATACACACATACCAAGAACGGCTTTTATATATATAGATAGATAAGTTGTGAGCAAAAATAGGCGCTGGGCCAAGCAAGTAAATGTGAATGAGCATTTGTTTGCCGCGAATTGGAGAAATATATCTGAATAATAATAAAAATAAATAAAAATGTATGGGAAGAATCTGTAAGAACGGATATGGGCGTGGCTGACACTTTTTCTTATAAATTAGTTTGATTGTTACACAATCTAAAGGTCTAACATTTAAATTAACTATCTTTATATTTAACCAACATTTATCTATCTTAATATATCAGCATCGATTTTCTGAAAAATCCTATTCATATTACATAGTTTTATACATATATACATATTATAATATACATAGTTTTATATTGTTTTGCTAGCGTGGCAGAATATCACAATAGATTTTTAAAAAAAAAAATCTTTTTTTTTACTTTCTTCTGTAAGGTGTAGAAGGCCAAACAATTAAATGTGAATGTGCATTTGTTTGTCTCGAATCTGAGAAAAGTATCTGAATGTTGACAAGTGGCTAACACTTTTACATATAAATTGGTTTTATTGTTAAACCACGGCCAGACTGCATGCGCTCTAGCGTTGCGGTACGGTGTATATAATATGGCCTATTCAATTCCAAGAATTTCAGGAAGTAGAGTGCATTTCTTTGAATTAAACTCGGGGTTACAGTGAGCTGCAAAAAAAAAAAAAAAAAAAAAAAAAAAAAAAAAAAAAAAAAAAAAAATCACGGTTCAACAGCTTCCCTATTGATTATTCAATTATATAACAGTAGACCAACATATATGTTTTTAATTAATAACTTGAAATAAAAAATTTGGTACATTTCTACCCAATAGAAACTGAGATACGTCTATAACGATCATCGTATCCATGATATTCATGGATAAGTTCTTGAGATCGAGCAGTCACAAAATTTGCGACACACACAGACTAACAGGCAGACACACAGACATACAGACATTTTTCAAAAATAGTCAGATCGTGTTCAAGACATCTGAAAACGTATAGATCCCCCAGAAAACGAAAATCGAAATTTTTCGCGAATCCAAAACTTTATTTTTATGTTTATAGATTAAAGTAAAAAACAATCATACCAAACAGTTTATGATTAGTTAACAGATAAAGGAATTAGTGTATCAGATTTCTTGCAGTTGTTTTTCAGAAATGCGTTAGTAGCTTATTTTTAAACTTTAAAAATTAGTATCTCGCTACTGGTACTTAGCCCTTTATATGTGCATTCACGTTATATCTCTGTTTATAGTATTTTAAAAATCTAAATTATAGTTATGTAAAATAAAATAAAAATCTTGCATCAGAAAAAATAATGAATGCATTTCTTATTATATTTAAACTAAAATTTTTGTTATGCATCAAGAGAACAGAATTCCCTTAAGCGACGCTGAGTCAAGGAGAAATGGACACGTTTTCACCCTCGGCAAGATCTGCTCTCTAACGCTCTGAGTGTCAAGTTTCTGCATATTTCGACTGCTGCGTGTTCGGGCGAAGTTTGGAAAGGGGGCGTGTTATTCCCGCCTTCTTGCTATCCAGTATCTTCAGTTGTGTCTTTGTCGGGCGGAGCTTGGATAGGAGGCGTGTTATTCCCGCCTTCTCCACTGCTGGTGTTCGTCGCGTGGAAAAAAGGCGTGTTACTCCCGCCCACCTGATCTCTGCTAATCTTCCGTGACTGCTCTTTTGAATGCCATGGCCATGAAAGAGAACCAACAGCTTGACGACCTTATGAAAGGAATCATAAACGGATATGTTCCTGCGGACTGGTTACGAGAATTCAACGCCTTCCCTACTCTAGATGAGCAAGTGAACGATGTTTTTCGAGAACTATTATCCGGTATAGATGAAGAAATACAGTCTCTCCAACAACTAAAGGACTACAACGACACCCACAAGGCTCACGTAAAAGACCTCTGTCTTTTTGCTATATCTATTTTGGGGGAGCCATCTAGATTAGATTTAATTGATTTAGCCTGTAGAACTGGTTATATTAGATTTCTAGGGAATAACCAATGGGAAAAATTCCAAATTCTAAAGAATTTTAGCTCACATTCTAATCCCCCCCGTAGAGGAAAAAGAAAAAATTCTGAATCTGAAAATCCAATTCCCCTCAAAAATAAATTTGGAAATCTAAATTCCAAAGCTAATCTTGATAACCATGATTTTATGGATCAGGAATCTGCTCAAGATGGTGCTGCAAGCACCGATGTTGAATGTTCAAAAAACGACAAGCACCCCTTCTTTATTGAATTCAAAGATATGGATTGGCGCAAAGTTGCCCAAGAGATAAAAGCCCTTGATTCTGATAATCCTCCTCAAGTCAGCCTCTCCGGGGAACTTCTAAAAGTTCTATCCAAATCTGTCAGCCAATTTAGAGATATCCAAAGATACCTAACTGACAAACATATGAATTTCAACACCCTTAACTCAAAAGAACTTCGACCAAAAAAATCTGTATTAGGGGAATCCCCCCCCCCAACACAGACCCCCAACTTATTATCGAAGACCTTGGTAACCATGGATTTAAGGCCACCCGAGCCGCCATGCTTAAGAGTCGCAAAACTGTCAGAGGTATGCCAATTTACATGGTCAACGTCCTCCCTTGCACTAACTTTGAGAAGATCTATAAAATTGAGGAACTTTGTGATATAAGTGTTCGTATTGAATACTTCAGAAACAACAATAACCCAAAACAATGTTACCGCTGCCAACGGTTCGGACACGCCTCCGAGACGTGCAGCCTAACACCAAAATGTCTTAAATGCTCAGAAGAGCACCTCACTGATAACTGCCCCAAGACAGGTAAAATAATTCCAAAATGTTCCAATTGTAACGGTGCCCATCCGGCCTCATACAGAGGTTGCCCAAAAAATCCAAACAACATTAAGAAAAAAAATACCCCAATACTCAACACCAAAACAAAACCGCAACACCAAAAACCAAATATAATTGCTGACATCGCAGACATTTTCAAACCCTACAATTACACCATTCATGATAAACCAAACGATATCAACAACAGTGAGACCACTACTGACGTTAATAACGATATCCAGGAAGCTTCAGTTGAGGACACTTCCAGTTACACCAAACAAAATAAAACACCACCTGTTATACAAAATAATTATACAAACACATTCAAAGATATGTTTGACACCTTCCTAAAACATTTAAAAAACATCGCCATCAAATCAAAAAATTGCAACAACCCATTCGACAAAATGTATATCACAATAGAAGAATTAGACGCCTTTTCTACGGAGCTCAACATTACCAATTATGAATAATTACAATAACAAAAATTTCTCTTCTCTTCTTATTTTCTCCTGGAATTGCCAATCATTGCAACCCAGGATTAATGAACTCCGCTCCTTTATTTCCACTAATCCACAAATCGATATACTCTTAATCCAACAAACACTTAACCCTTCATGCAGTATCACCATCCCAGGTTACAAACTCCATAATACACCACGTGCCAACTCTCACTGGGGCGACACAGCCATCTACATCAAAAATTATATCACACAACTCAAAATATTCCACTCCCAGGCATTGACTACACCAGTATTGTCGTCAACTTGCCCCATGCCAAAATCAACTTCACATCTTTTTACGCACGACACGGGCGACGATACCCCATAAGTGACCTGACACACATCATTACACAACACCAACACACATTTATCGCTGGTGACTTCAATGCACATAGCAGGCAGTGGAACTGTCATTCCACCACTACCAGAGGTAGATCTCTTCACAAATTGGTTAGCCATTTCAATCTCAGTCTCCACGCACCTACTACACCAACACACATTCCTGTTGCTCGCAACCAGCACCCCTCTATTATTGACTTCGCCATCACCAAAAATCTTACCTTCCCTATCAACACTTTTGTTATTAATGACCTAAGCTCTGACCACCTTCCTGTCTTCTTCAAAATTGATCTTATCAACCCTATCTCTCCTCCTCCTTCAGTAGCCATTGACTGGAATAAATTCCAAAATTACCTCAACAACACCGACCTTACCTACCCCACAATCAACAACACTACTGACATTGATAACGCAGTTAATAAACTCAACAACATCATTTACAAAGCTCAAAAAGAGGCCACTTACACCAAATTCAAAAATAATAACTCTTACATCTTACCCACTTACATACATAATATCTGTAAACAACGCAACACACTCCGTCGACTCTACCAAAATACCAGAGATCCCACCCTTAAAACAGCTGTCAACAGGCTCAACAATAAAATTAAAACCCTTATTCAGAAAGATAAGCAAAAAAACTGGTCTAAATTTCTCGAAAGTCTTACTTGCGAGGATAACTCTCTTTGGCAAATCAAAAAGAAACTCAATAATAATTACACCCCTATTCCTCCCCTTACTGCCAATAATCAAACTGCGTATACTGACGAGGACAAGGCAGAATGCCTCGCTAGCTCATATGAAAGGTAATTCTCTCCGAATCCCTTCCTCGCAAGTCAAGCACACTTTAACAATGTCAATGATACTGTTAATCTGGTACTTCCTCTCAACCCCTCCTATCCCTCTCCCCGATATTCAACCCATCATGATCAACAATATTATTCAAAAACTTAATAATAAGAAATCTCCTGGGTACGATAAAATTTCCAACTATACTCTTAAACAACTTCCTATCAACTGTATTCTCTACATTACGAAGCTCACTAATTCTATCCTCAAACACTGTTATTTCCTAAACCCTGGAAAACCTCTATCATTTCTCCTATTCCTAAACCATCCTGCAATCTTAATGACCCAACTAATTTCCGTCCCATCAGTCTTCTCTCCTCTCTAAGTAAAGTCATCGAACGCGTCATTAGATCACAGCTCAATTACTTCCTTCACAACAACAACATTCTTATGGCTGAACAATTCGGCTTCAGAGCCAAGCACTCCACCAGACACCAACTTCTTCGATTTGTGGAATTCTTAACTGAAAACTTCAACGAGAAGAAGCCTACTGCTGCCATATTTCTTGATGTCGCCAAGGCCTTTGACAAAGTCTGGGACGCGGACCTCATTTAGAAATTAATTCGGCTTAAGTTCCCGTCTGGACTTATCCATTTAATACACTCTTACCTTGGTGATCGTGACTTCTATGTCCGTGTAAACAACTCACTTTCTCTACTACACATAATACTCTGTGGTATTATTCAGGGTTCAGTCATTGGCCCTATTTTATTCATAATATACTTTAATGACATTCCACGCACACTCTTCACATCACTCGCACTCTATGCGGACGACACTGTTCTCTATGGCACTGCACATCACCCATACAATCTTTACAAAAATCTACAACACCACCTCAACATCTTCATGGAATGGTGTGATCAATGGCGTATTAAGATAAACGAATCTAAAACTACTGCTGTTTACTTCTCTAGAACCTTCTCCACTCCTAATAGATTAACCATCAATAACACTACCATTCCCTGGTCTGACGATGCCAAGTACCTGGGAGTTACCATTGACAAACGCATTACCTTTAAAAAGCATATTCTTATATTCTTAATATGCGCGGTAAAGTCGCCGGAATTTCCAAAACCCTCGCCCCCCTTCTTCGCAGTCACTCACTCTCCATACACAACAAACTCTTAATATATAATGCTTGCATTCTCTCTGTTATCACATATGCATGTCCAATCTGGGGCAAAACCAGTATGAACAGCCTCTCTAGTACCCATTACAAACAGCTCCGTTACATCAAGAACGGGTCTAGATACCTCAAAAACTCCACAATCCTCAAGGATCTGAAAACGACTTCACTGAAACATCGCATTAAACACCTTGCGAAAAAATTCTACAATGACATTAATCACATTCCAAATGAACTCATCTATGAGCTACCTGATTACGATGCTTGCAGTCCATCCAACCGGAAAAAAACAAGGTACTCCACTATTCTTGATGAATAGTCCTTCCGAGCTATAATTCTTACCTCAAAACTTTTCTCTTTAATTAAAAAAAATAATAATAATATTATTATATAATTTTTTATTGATAATTTTATATTGACTTTTCTCCTAAACTTCTCCTAACATCTTTACTTTAGCTCGTCTGGCATTATTATTATTTTTTTTTTAACTATGAACTATTTTTACTTTTATACTTTAACCCTTTAACGTTCATTGGTTTCCCTATGAAACCACAAAACTTTAATTACGAAATTCCACAATGACAGCAGAATTTTAATAGAAATGTTTTTCATTTATTATGTATGTGAAATATCGCTTTTTTTATATATAAAAATAAATTTGTTTATAATTTCCGGTGTCAATCATTTATTTCAACATTTTAGCAATTGGAATGCTTTATCCGTTAAAGGGTTAACTAGTAAATTTTCTTTATTTTATAGATATACTTAACACTATCCTATTTTATGTAGTCAATTGGACTACGGCTAGACATTTCATATGGCTCTCTCAGGATTTGATATACACCTACTCAAAGCCAGGGTGTGCAGTTGCTTCGCAACTTGGAAGCCCATTGAACCTATCACAAGTTCAAGTTCATAGAATTTAATTTTTTCTCTCGCTATACAAATTAACGAGTGAGCGCCGCTATACTTAGCGGTATTAAGTCCTCCTCGTAGTAGTCAAAAGTTTAAAACACTATAGGCAAAGTCCTCCTAATCTGGGTTGAAAATAATATCGGTAGGCTGAAATGGAAATCACAAAAATGGTTCAACTGAAAACACATAATAAACAAAGTTGATAGTTTTGGATTACAAAGTTGGTCTCATGTGTAATTCCAACCTTTTCTCTCAAAATTAAGGGAAATAGCCACTAGGCATAGTAATTCATCGTAACTAGCTCCGCCCACCGTGAATCATATTGCATGATTATTAATATATCAATATATATGATATATCTTCGCGAAAACTATTATTGATCATTATACAATATTCTCTTCGCCATTTTTTCCTCACTGTTTCATTTTTAGTAATTGAAAAATTAATATATAATTATTATATTAAAATTTAATTATTAATATTAAATTATTATTATTTAATTATTAATATTAAATTATTAATATTAAAATAATATTTTAACAATAATCATTATTAATAATTGAAAAATGCATAAATTATCTCAGAGCTTCTGGTTTCAATGTTTAAAAAAAAAAGTGTTGAAAAGCTGCCCTTTATTTTCTTTTTGGAATAGGCGGAGTTATGTCATTAATGCATATTAATAGGAAAACTTCAATGTATATTAATAAGAAAACTTCGTTTCTTTTAATGTTTAATTTGAAGTGTCTACTTTATTATTTCAGTGAGTCGACTGGACTGATTATTTAGAAGTGCAAGAGGATTTGGGTGCACATGTTGATAAACATAGTCTGGTAAGTGATAACCTTAAAAGTCAAAACGAACTGTAGAAAGTCAGAATCGAAAGATAACCAAAGTTTCTATTATAAGTTGAGCTAAGTGGCAGAGCAATTAATTACACAGTGGAAAGACATGATGCGACGAACACACTACTGTTGCAACATATATAAAAATACTTAGCAATGAGGTTTTACAGATGTCATGTGCATTCTAGTAAGGTTAGCCAGTCAACATTTGACGAATCCAATTTCAATGGAAGGTGATAGAAAGCAGACATTAATTAGATAGCAGATATAATTTAAAAACCTAACCTATAATTTAACACAATATTAAACGGTTCAAAATCAAACTCAAGTATTTTCTACATGTACTTACTAAAAATAACAATTTTGATAGAAAGCTAAGAGGAGGACGGCCGCGCGCAATAAGTGCTCGGACTGTCAGACTAATCGACAAATTTGGAAGTTTGGTGTCAAAGCATTATACTTATACGGGGTACAAATTTTGGATACGTATGATACGGTCAAGGCGATTATTCGAATTATACGAAAGACTATATACGGTACAGCCTAGGCAATACTAGATACCGGGCTTGCTCATTCACTCTCATAACGTCACAAATAGTGGCTGACCACGACCAGCGATTGGTACAAAGTGACGCGCCCATCGTTTTGTGCCAAGCGCTGTATGTCTTTCGTCGCGGCTAAGACTCCTATAATAGGAGCTGACGCATATCCATTTTGTTTCGGATTATTGGTACCCAGTTCAGCATCAATCTACCGCAGCCGGAGTTGCGGTTGCCTAAGACTGGGTTCTGATTGGCTGAACCGGTTCTAATTAGCTTGGTTTTTCGACTGGGCTCGAATTCGGGTGACAAATCTGCGAGGATGCGTCAGCCTCTATTATAGGAGTTCTAGTCGCGGCCAGCCACCTTTTGTGACGTCATGATAATGAACGAGCAAGCCTGGTATCTAGTGTAGCCCTGGTACAGCGTATATACGGAACTTACCCCAGCGGTTAAATGTATAAATGTTTAAACGGATTTCGTTCATTGCGTGGAAAAATATGGTTTTCTAGTGTTGGTCTGCGGATCAGAAACAATGAGAAGCACACGCTAGAGTCCTGCATTCTCACGATTAACCGGGGCCATTGTGATTCCTTGTTCAAAGAACTACGATGGCCTTGAGTTTACCTGTCTTGTGGTTCCTGTGCAGGTAGCGGGTACTTGGCGAGAAAGTTGATTGTTTGGAGGCGCGATGATTTAAATGGTCAAATCTCATTGGTATTTTCTGTATGGAATAAAACAATTCAACATAGTATCAATAAATACTGCAGCAATATTTGTTTCCGTTTGGCGACCTTTTAATGAACCAGAATGGAGATTTCAGCAACGCATTGATTCGACCAGCAAATCACATGGTATAAATCAGTGGCTCTCTGTACAAAATATTCAAGCATTAGATTGTCCAGCTTTAACCCCTGACTTAAACCCACTTTAGATTAGTTCGGATGTATCAACCTGCGTAATTTACAAAAAATGGAAAGCAATATGATTTTACTGAAGAACTCCAAGTGGCCACGGAGAATGCAGAGGCGTTTTCTTCCACCAATAACATTGCAAAAACTAATCGATTCAATGAAAACAAGCTTATTTAATGTTACCAAAACAAGAGGAATATCGTTAATATGGAAGAGTATAACATGGATGGAAGAGATGAACATATGAAAGAGTTAAATGATAATTTTTCTTTCACTGCGCATAAATTTACAGGCACTGTTTAGGACCAGATTTTTAAAAGGAAATTATGATACTGTAACGTCGGTGTATAATTGTCATGATAATGTAATTATATACGATTTATTAAAATTTTGTTACTTTTACACAATTTAATAAATAAATATCAGTATTTTGTTTAACTTTTTTATTATTATTTCAAAAATGATATTTTTTGGTTGTGCCTAAAGTTTTGAGACTGAATTCTAAAACATCAAATGACAGTTAACGTTATATTTGAAAGACATTTTATTGTCTTCATATTCTTCTTTCCTAAGATTGACTGAACTCTAGGTATGTGTGTATGGTGAACCCGAACATGCTGTCAGCCAAAGATGGCTAATATGAAATAACATCCCCTGTCGGTTAAAAGATATGGTATATATGGTAAAAATTGAGTATAAAAATCGCATGTTCGTAACTTTAAAAGCTTATAGATACTACAAATGACTGGATTTCTTATTTTTCAGTTTTATCTAAGCAATGTGTTCTTCTAGAATGAAACTATGTAAGTGTTATATCCAGGGCTGTATACAGACATGTGCAACTGCACATGGGCGGCACAAGTTGGCGGGGGGCACAATTTTAAGAGCGTAAAAATTTTTGCGCTCAGAAAAAAATTTTGAGGACTTCAAAATACTGCTAATAATAAAAAGGATCCTAATGTTTTTATTGCTTTTCCTTCTGAAATTCACCGTAGATCAGCGATCTTATATTGAGATTGTGTGGTTGTATTAGGGCACCATTTCCGTAAAGGTAACTTTCCACGCAACTGACAGCATTGAACTGTTTATTTAGGAACCACGAACATCTAAAATTCACAACGACTGCAAAATATGACTACGTTGTCCAGACTACGTCACTTAAGTCAACTCCGAGGCTAACGAAAAAGAAAGGCTACCGCGGTGCTTTGCGCGTATCTTATTTTACAGACCGCGGGAGTCACGTGATGCTCGAATGCACCAATGAAGGTGTACGAAAAAAGCATCACGTCACTCTAGCGGTCTGTAAAAAAAGATAAGTGGAATGCACCGCGGTAGCCTGTCTTTTTCGTTAGCCTTAACTCAAACTCCCAAAACTGCTTATCTCGATCTGGAAAGAATCTCACATTGCTGGATGCACCAATGTCTGGAGTATGACTAAGCACTTTTGGGCACACATTCATCAGAATTTTCAAGTAGCAATTTTTGCGTTATTTATGACAAAAGTATGCGTTAAATAAAGTCTTTCTAAGGTAGTGGTACCCCGTGTCTGAGGTACCCAGTGTTTGTGAAAAGTGGACAGAAATGACACACATCAAACTGGTAATCCATTTTTGTCCACTTTTCAGAAACAGCCCAGCCCGTAGCTTGAAATTTTTTAAACCACTTATAAATGGATTTTCTAGTTAGGGTTTTTTCCAAATCGTGTTCAAAAATGCCGTTGCACAATGGTGACAGATTCCGTTTTGCTCAACTCAAAAACACAAAATGCCTTCTCCACTGCAGACACAGCCATTTCTACTGATATTCACGTAACACGCTAGCTATGGCCTATGTCACTGCGCATGGCAGCGGGAAAATTTTTTATGAGTATACCTACCTTACGGTTTGCATTTGTGGAACTTAAATCGTTCCTGTTTTACAGCATCTGGAAGTTGTATACTTACTTATGAATCGCACTGTATTTTTCTAGATTAAGGAACTTTTGCTGTTTTTTACATCATGGTTATCTAAAACCTTTGAAAAAATGAGGAACATAGTATAAATATGATATAATTTAATGAATTCTAAAAAATAACAATGATAGATTTAAAGAAAATAAAAAAGCAATTTATGCCCAAATTACCCGGCAGGCGATAGTTCAAATTTAATGGCTACTTAATAACCCCATAGCACGTCTGTTATAAAGTACGACTAATGAGAATTTGATGACTTGTTTCAAAACTTTACTTCAAAATAGATATCGCTAGCAAATACGGCAAGTTGTAGTGATTGTGAATTGTTTCAGAAAATTATGTGCTTGAAATAAATTAATGGTCAAATAAGGTTTTAAGCTTTTTCAAAAGTTTTACTTGTCATCATATCGACAAACTTTATTAATTCATTTATATATCAAGCCAAACATGAAGAATAGCTTTTTTTTCATCATTTAAATAAGAAATGGAAAAATAATTTGAAAGACTTTTTTTTTGTAAGTAAAATCTTTATTTAATAACAAAAAGTTGTTTGTGTGCCTGTCTGTCTGTGTGTGCGCGATGCATATAAAAGAAAATTTATCAGGAATCTTATAGGGAAATCTATCGCAGGTAGAGGCCAGGAAATTGGGTTCCGGGTAGACGAAAACAGGTCCGAGTGCACCTGAGACTCACATTTTTCATTTTTTGAAAATTAGCTGAGATATTAATTAAACACCTTCATCGAACGCTAAGCGTTAATTTTCCTCAGTTCGCCGGCGTTATGATCGCTTCAACGTATGTGAAGGATAACATGTTTCTTCAGGCGCAGGTGGTAAATGTTTTTTTTTTCTGTGTTTAAAAATCGCAATGGCCGGGTCTCCTATGGAATTACTAAAAATATTATATGCGTAAACGAAACCTTTCTTTACTGATGATACTTTTCCTTAAAACATATTAATATTTACAATTTCAAAAAATTCTTTTTCTGGAGGTCTTTTTACGTTTTCCGGGATTTCTGCATTTTCACATCACAATCATCGGGCTTTAAAAAAGTACTTACGATTAAGTATCGTCTTCTTGGTCATTTTTTGTTAAATAAATGTATATATATTTATATATTGCTATTTAAAAAAAAATCAGGGAGTCGTTTTCATACTTTCCGGGTTTTTACTGCAGTTTTAAATTGCCATCGCCATCCCCATAGTTTGGGTGAAAATAAAAGGAAAAAAATACTCACTTATAGAAGGCTCTTTTTTGCACTCAGCGGAACCCATTTCATTAAAAAAAATCAATATTTATAATTTCAAAAAAATATTTTTCGAAGGCCGGTACAAATTTCCCGGTTTTTTTACAGTTTAAATTGCTATCGACGTTAGTCCAGATAGAATTAAAAAAAAAAAAAAAAGAAAAGAAGAAAAGTATTGCACTTTTAGATGGTTGCTTTCTGTAGGTCCAGATAATGCTACGCAGGGAGGGTGTTTTAGTAGAAAATAATGATAAACATACACACAATGGTATTATATCATTGCAAGGATAAACGATATAAAATCATATGATATTTGTTATAAATGCTGGAAATTTTGTGAATATTTCAGTTATTTTGCTAATACCCTGTTCAGACTAGATATTTAAGATATCTCAGACCACCGAACTCACTGAGAGAGTTCCACAAACTGTTTCAGTGAGTTCGAACTTTCTATGGCGAGATATAGCCACTACCACTCATTTTGATTGGATCTTGAGGCTAGCTTTTACTTATGCACATGTGCACATCTTACATTTTTTTCAGATCTCGGACACACAAACGTGTAATGAATCTTATAATCTTATTAACTAAATCTTATATCTACCCGAATTATCCCCGTTCAGACCTGATATTTAAGATCTTAGACAGCCGAAGTCACTGAGAGAGTTCCACAAACTCTCTCAGTGTGTTCAAACTTTCTATGGTTAGATACAGCCACTACCATTCACTTTGATTGACTGTGGATGCTCGCTTTTCCTGATTGGTTGTTGAGGCTGCTTTTAACTTATGCGCATGCACATTAGGGTGGAACGAAAATAATGGTTAATTAATTTTTTTTTCAGTTAGAAATTTGCTATAGTCGGCAAAAGTTGCCTTTTGGGATTAGAATGAGGAATATAAAATTTTGTTGCTGTACTAAAATATTTTCAGGTGCCGCAAAGAGCTTCAAAAATGACTTTTCTATGAAAAAACGATAAAAATTGCCTTTTTTTAAAAAAAGTTTTTTTCTTGATTATTAACATAATATACGTGTATTTCGTAAACAGAATATTCAACATATGATACTTTTGCAGAAAACTTGCACTTTCTATGTATTACGAATTTTTAGATGCCATTACAGAAAGAATTATTTTGTAGAATTTAGCAATTTTCACCATATTCATTTTTATTCATTTTACAGTAAAATATTCTTATAGTACTACATTGAAATGAAAGAAATGCAATCTTTAATTATCGTATCTTAGTCAAACAAATCATACTTATTTAGAAAAACTTTAAAGAGTGAAACCTCTGATTAACGGACACCTATGTGACAAAAAAAAATGTCTGAAAAAATAAGGTGATTGCAGGATATTGGTTGTTAGTTATAACGAGAGCAATGTTCGCTGAGAAATTTTAATTTGGCCGTAAGAGAGTGGTGACAGTAAATATACGGGTGTCCGTTAAAAGAGGTTTGACTTTATATTGTTTTTAAAGGCAAAACGTTATTTTTATGAAGCATTATTTTTTCTCTAATGTCCATAGTAATCACACATGGTCCATAATAACCACCCTGACACATTGAATTATTATTTTTTTTTTTTTTTCAGATCATGGCATGATCTTTTGAAAATTTATTTTGGTTTTTATCAATGCATCTCTTGCAGAAGTGCTGCAAACTGACAAGAATGACTCGGTAACTAATTTAACAATCCTTTTAATTGCTTGTGTATGACATAGGGAAAAATTGAAGTTTACTCTCATGATCAGGTTCTTCTGCTTGCTTTATTTACTGCTTTAGTTTGTAATCAGCAATATACATCGTCATAGGAGGTTATGTTACTTTAACATCATGCCATTGAATCATATCAATGTAATCCGTGACATCAAAGTTTATACATACAGGAATTAAAATATTTCTGATGTCAACTTCATTTCAAGCTCCTGCTTTTACAATTCGGCGTAATGCAATCTCTTTAATGACTTCTATCACCTAATAGCATACAATGGAGTACATTTTCATGTGCAGCAAAGTATGCATTGCTTTGGCTGATTGGATCAATTACATTTTTAGGAGTGTAATTGAGGTATCGTAAATAGCTGACACGTTTTCACAAGTGCTTCGCCCATAGATAGAAGATGGTTTCAACTTTATGTTAAACCAAACAGTTGCATACACTTTCAAAATGTACTCAGTCAGTATATGGATATTCTGTTCCCACGTAAAAGCGAATTATTCTGTTCGCTAAGGTAAACCATGGTGAATGACAATTTTTTTCTGGTTTCTTTATAGACAAATCAGAAGAGCAACTTCTAACGGAGATTGTGTTACACATTTCTAAGAAATATATTTGGTCCATACTTAAATTATCCTTAAATTTTCGCAATGGAATGTTATTTTCAATAGGTGAAAACTCAGTCACTGGAAGTTCATAACAGTTTTCCTGTATTTTTACTCCAAATTCATTTGGATTTTTAGTTTTTCCATCTAGGAAAGAAAATAGATGACGAACGAGTAGTTCATTTGCATGAAACAGACAAATCAAGCACTGCAGTGGCTTTTATAATTCTAAGCAATCGCACTATTCTTCAATCCAGTGTTCGAGGCAGTTCCATCATATCCAATTGCAGTAATGTTTAAGTATTGGTTGTTGTCATTTAAAAATGTCATTATGTCTTTTATACCTTTTCCAGTGCCAGAAATCGGTTTTATGTGTCTTGAAAATTTGGATCTAAGTTCTGGAACAAGTGATATATGTTTTTCGATAACAGTTATTTTGTAATACTTAGTTCATTTCTTCTCTTGCACAATAGTCTTGTCTTTTCTTACATAAAAAAAATACTTTCTGTAACAAGTTTTACAGTTTCTTCTACATATATTTTTAGGTTCTTTATTTGTTCTCATCGAATTTTCATTATGTCAATACATTTCTGTCATACTTCTTTCTTAATCACTTATCAGACCAATATCCTGCAGAGCGGCGCTTGGAATTGTCGCAGCAATTTTGCCTGATATTCAAGTTCGATCGCAAGTAGAAGCCACAAATCGCAATTTCATGCGTATTTGACTATGATTTTGATTACTGGAGGTTTCAGAGACACTGAACGTAGAGGCATTAAAAAAATGGATAGTATAGTGTTCTCTTCTGAACTTTGATCGGTGTCTACCTCATTGTATACTATTTATGTTTCATTATTTTTGTAATTAAAATGTATTACGCAGTAAGTTTACCATGTTTTCTGATTAAAAAGACTTAAAACTGATTTAAACTGATTTAAAAGACAACTTATGAAAACTATAGCCTGTTGAAAAAAAATATTAAACATAATTGCGAAATTTGTCAAAATTTTAATAAAAACCTAAAGTTTGCCCTTCTTGCGGTACCTCTAAACATAATCCAATTACCCTGATATTTATGTTCTGTCTTTATTTTGATCAAAAACAACTTTTGAAAACTATAGCATATTGAAATTATTATTATTTTTTTACATAACTGCGAAAATTGCCAAAATTTTAATAAAAAACTAAAGTTTACCCTTCTTGCGACACCTGAAAACATAATCCAATTACGCTAATATTTAATTTCCGTCTTTATTTTGATCAAAGGCAACTTTTAAAAACTACAGTATTTTGAAATTAAAAAAAAAGTTTTTTCGTTCCACCCTAATGCACATATTTAACATTTGTTCAGATCTCAGATACAGTGATATTCAATGAGTTAGCGTATAGATGAGTTTTGTGGTGTGAACAGGTGCTCTAATTCCGTGGAGTACCACCTCCAAAATGGCGGTCTAAGTTATCTTAAATATCCAGTTTGAACGGGCTATTAGATGAGTTTTGCGGTGTGAACAGGTGCTCTAATTCCGGGATGTACCACCTCCAAAATGGCGGTCTAAGGTATCTTAAATATCCAGTCTGAAAGGAGTATTAGTAATTTCTGTCCTATTCTAGTAGGCTGAGACTTCAAAAGCCTCTTTGGCACAAGTGTTTAGGCAGGATTTTTTTTCCCCGCAGAGGCCCAGTAGGATAGAACACGGACTTATAGAATTCCGCTTGTTTTTCTCTGATTAACAGAGGCAGACATACGAGTTCTGTATTTTCTCATACAATTTGCGCTTCAAATAAAATTACGTATATATTTTAGAAATGTTTATACAACTAAAATCTAGTCGGATGTGCCAATCCCAAAACTTTCTTCTATCTCATACAGGTTTCACATGCACTAAAAACGAATCAGCGCCAATTTATTTCAAGGTGTAACTGAATCTGAAGTTTATTAAATTCCATGCATTAGTTCTTGAGATATGACTATCGCTAAAATCGTGTAAATCCCGAAAAATGCAAAGCTACCTGTTGGGAAATTTACATCAAAAGCTTGTGGCGACGCTAATTCGCCTTATATGAAAATGGAAGCGGAAGCATAAGGGCGTATTTCGAACAATGAAGAAAACTACCTTTTCCTCATAGATGGCGCTGAATGTTGCCGGGAAATTTAAGTGTGGGTAGTGCTTTTTTAAAAAAAGGAGGAGATTCAGTCTGTCATTCAATTGACATTAGCCAATAATTAGGTACTGTTTCATTTTATTCTTTCGCGCAAAATGACCAATAGATGAAACGTATTTCGTAGTTAATTTTGTTGTCTATACAAAGTCCTGCTTCAAATGAGGTCAGGGGTTTGTGTGCATGGGGGGGGGGGGGTATCGTATTACCGCTTTTTCAATTAGTACCGAAAGATAAGCATTCCGTGAAGTGTCATTACGGAAAATGAGATAATGAATGAATATTTAATATTTGAATGGTTTATTAGAGATTTATTAGTTTTAAGAGAATATAAATGCTTTTCTCAGCCATTCAACATTGAACTTAAACTCTTGAATTAAATAATTTAATTTTTTTCTTTTACATTTTTAGCTCACAGGCTATCAAAGCCTGAGAGCTAATGTGCCCGCCCGTTCTGTATGTATGTACGTATGTACGTAACGCGATAACTCGTGATAGAAATATCCGTTTATCTTCAAATTTTGGTTATAGGTTTATAGTGATAAGGCGCTTCCCTGATTAGTTTTGGGGGTTCATTGGTTAAGTATAAAGCGGGAACGGGGGACTAATCCCCCTTAATTTATATAAATGGGTTTTTCGTGAAGAATTATCCGATTTGATTCAAATTTTGTTTATAGGTACATTGGGATAAGACGGTTGCGTGATTAGTTTTGGGGGTTCATTGGTTACGTATAAAGGGGGGGGGGCTAATCCCCCCTTAATTTAGATAAATGTGTTTTTCATACTAAATTATCCGATTTGATTAAAATTTGGTTTATAGGTTCGTTGTTATAAGATGCTTCCCTGATTAGTTTTGGGGGTCCATTGGTTAAGTATAAAGGGGGAGGGGACGGGGGACTAATCCCCCTATCAATTTATATAAATGGGTTTTTCGTGCAGAATTATCCGATTTGATTCAAATTTTGTTTATAGGTACATTGGGATAAGACGCTTCCCTGATTAGTTTTGGCGGTTCATTGGTTACGTATAAAAGGGGGGGAGGACGGGGGCTAATCACCCCTTAATTTAGATAAATGCGTTTTTCATGCTAAATTATCCAATTTGATTAAAATTTGGTTTATAGGTTCGTTGTTATAAGGTGCTTCCCTGATTAGTTTTGGGGGTCCATTGGTTAAGTATAAAGGGGACCCTTAATTTAGAAAAATGGGTTTTTCATGCAGAATTACCCAATTTGCTTCAAATTTTGTATATAGATTCATTGTGGTAAGGCGCTTCCCTGATTAGTTTTGGCGGTTCATTGGTTAAGTATAAAGGGGGGAAATGGGGGGTAATCCCCCCCATAATTTATTGTCGATCTCTTTCTTTTTCGAGGGGCATTATTCTTTGAAATAAGAGTATAATATACAATTACTGTGAATAGCCTGTGAGCTCAATGCCATCAGTTTAACTGGGCACTTTTCTTTTTTTTTATTCATTTGAAATATGGGAAAACAACGAAATTAGAAAAGGAAGAATTGGCAGTGTCATCGAAAGATTTCTAAGGCGTCGAATAGTAAACGGATTCGACAAGAACGAGAAAAAATATATCTGAAGAAAATCGTGAAATTGAAAGAAAATGTAAGATTTACTGCATTATGTAAACAATATTGATGTTACATTTAAAAAAAATCGTATACAAGAAAATATATGCATGATTCCTGTAGGGTTATAATGACTTCTAAAATAGTCTTTTGTTTAATTATTGATTCATTATTTAAATTTATGGGGTTTTTTTTCTTGCAATATATCTGTCTATAAAATTACATTTCACATAAAAAAGTTTCTTTAACATTTTGTAATTTTATTTTTTTTTAAATTAATTTTAATTTTAAACGTATGTAATTTTTTATAGTATTGATGAACCTCTTGCCCGATTTTTTTTTTTTTTACTTTTTACTTTCTGCTATCTTTACAAGAAGAAAGTATTGGATTCATGAAAATTTTCGACTTCCGGTTTTCGACGGAGTTATGCGTTTTAGAATGTCCTGAACACGATTTGATGGTTTTTAGAAAATGTATGTCTGTCTGTATGTGACAAAAATTTTGTGGGCGCTCTATCTCAAGAACGAATGCACGAAATTTATTAAATCCTTATATTCAGTTAGTCCCTGACATAATTTGGTGCTGATTAGTTTTTGGTGAAAATCGCCCAATAGGTGGCGGTGCTATGCTGCATTTTTTGCGATTTCCGCAATAGCTCTATCTCAAGAACTAATACACTTATTTCCATCAAACTTCAGATTCAGTAAGACATTGACAGTTGATTGACAATTAGACATTGACAGTTAGACATTGATTCAGTTAGACGCTGATTATGTTTTGATATAGATATCTCAACAGGTGGTGCTGCTATACCACTTTTTTCATGATTATTACGATAGCTATATCTCAAGAACTAATGCACGGAATTTCACCAAACTTCAGATTTTGTTAGACCTTGACATAAATAGATGCTACTTACTTTTTCGTGTAAATAGCCTAACACGTAGCGCTGCTATGCTACTTTTTTCATTATTATCACGATAACTATACCAGCCGAAATAATGCACGGATTTTCATCAAACTTCAGATTCAGTTAGACGTTGACATAAGTTGTTATTGATTATGTTTTGGTCTAAATATCCCAACAGGTGGTACTGCTGTGCTACCTTTTGCAGGATTTACACGATTTTAGCAATAGTCATATCTCAAGAACTAATGCACGGAATTTAATAAAACTTTAGATTCAGTTAGACCATGATATAAATTGGTGCTGATTCTTTTTAGTGTATGCGAAACGTGTGTGAGATAGAAGAGAGTATTGGGATTGTCACATCCGACTAGTTTCACTGTTGTTTGCTGGGAAGGTTCCTTGTCATTTGGTCTTCACAATTTATAAAATTTTTACTTAAAAAATTTATAAGAAATTTAAAAGTAAAAAAAAAAAAAATAGAAATAAGAAAAAAAGAATTTTTGTCAGTGATTTTTACTTCAAAGAATATATATTTTTTAAAATCCTTCAAAATTTTATTTTTTTTATTTATAGGCAAATTTTAGTGATTTTTAACACTTTCCAACCTAGTTGAAAAGTGTTTATGACTTCGGTTTGTCTGGCCGTCTGCCGTCTGGCCGTGCTCTAACTCCCGTAAATAGGCTCGGATTGCTCTGCAATTTTTATATGTTATAGTCGTTATCTATAGCATGTTCCCTATTTCAACGGAAGTGTGTAGCACTTATAGTTTTTTGACAGGGACACTCAAAATAATTCCATTACATTCCGGTCTATGGGGAAAAATCATTTGCGGTTTATTTAAATAATGTTTCACTATTTTAAACGCATTGAAATTTATATATATCACTAAGGTGCATTAGAAGAAGCTTAATATGGAATAGGGTGTGCATAGCACTTATATTTACTTTACAGGGACGGTCAAAAGAATTCCGTTACATTACGTCTATGGTGAAAAATCGTCTGCGGTTTATTTAAATAATAATTGGATTATTTTAAACGCATTGAAATTTATATAAGGTGCATTACAAGAGGCTTACTACAGAATATTGTGTGTATGGCAGTCATCGTTCATTTACAGGGACACACAAAAGAATTCTCTACTGTATGTTAACAATATTTCCTGGAAGTGCGTTTTAAGTTACTGAACGCGATTTTAAATTTAACTCGCTTTTTGTCTATTACGTGGTGTGTATAAATTCTGTAGATCCTATACAGGGAAGCACAAAAGTTGGCGAACACATTTCCGTATTATTTAACTCCAGACGGAGAATTTTAAATTGTGCTACGCGTTTCCTAACTGAACTAAAATTTAGCATCCTATGTAGTATATATACACATCTATAGATCCTGTACAGGGATTAACAAAAGTATTCGGATTACTTAGATGCTATCTTTTAGTTTATTAAACGGTATGATTTGTAAAATTATTTTGGAAGCGTTGGAAAGTGTTACATAATCTATGCTTGACGCATGATTTTTCGTTCTTGTTAACATTTTCCAACCTAGTTGCAAAGTGTTTATGACTTCAGATTGTCTGCCGTCTGTCCGTGCTCTACCTCGCGTAAATATACTAGGGTTGCCCTGAAATTTTTGTATGTTATTCTCATTTATAGCATGTTCCCTATTGCAACTGAAGTGTGTAGCACTTATAGTTTTTTTACAGGGACAGTCAAAAATATTTCGTTACATTACAGTCATTGGGATATAATTGTTTCAAGTGCATTTTAATGATGCTACGTTATTTAAAACATGATTAAATTGATATATAATTATGAAGTGCATTAAAACATGCTTTTTGTATGGAGTGCAAAGCATTTAATATTTCATTTACAGGGTCAAACAAAACATTTCTGTTATATACTGTCCTATGGGGAAAAATCGTTTGCAGTGTAATTTAGTGATATTTCACTATTTCAAACGTACTGAAAATTATATGCATTACTGAGGTGCACTATAAATTGCTCTCTTGTGTGCATTGCGTTTATTTACAGGGACACACAAAAGATATCGGTTACAATACATGTGCGATATTTATAGTCTAATATGTGATAAGTGTGTTTTCAAATTTGTTTGCGTTTTTTAGTTTAACTCGATTTTTTCATAGTATAGGAGTGTGTTTATAAACTCGGTTGAGCATATACAGGGCTACACAAGGGAATTCGTTGTATTACAGACTATGGGAGTGAATTGTTTAAGGGTAGTTTTTAATTGTGTTGCGCATTTTTCTGCTAAACTACATTTAGTAGACTAAAAGAAGTTTGTGGAATACAAATAAATTCATATACAGGGTTACGCAAAGAAAAAGATACATTGACGTTTACGTTTGGTAATTACTGCGAGTGAGTTTTAAGTTGCCTTTTAGCTTAATATGCTATGTGTACAAAATTCTCCAGATAATATATAGGGCTGTGCAAAAGATTTCGAGTGCATTTCATCGATTGGCGAAAATTGCTAAATGTGAATATTTTAACTGAACTAAATTTTATCGTGTTATATATCCACATCTATTGATCATATACAGGGCTGCACAAATAATGTGACTACTTTTTTGACACTGGAAGGTAGTTTCGAAAACTGTGTTTTTCATTGAGGTGTGCGTTTTCTAAACTGTTTACTTACATATCTTCTTTCAACTTATTTAACGGTGAAGTTTCGTTACAGTTTTCTGTCTGTGTTGGAAAGTGTTTCATAATCTATGCTTGACGCATGATTTTTTTCTGAAATATATCTATGTATAAAAATTACTATTCAGATAAAAAGTTTTTTAAAACATTAAAATTTTAAATACAAAGGAAATTTACAGCGTAATTTCAGCTCTGTTGAAAAATTAATTAGGATTAAAATTTTATTTTAAAATTTTAAACTTATATAATTTTTTACTACTCATGAATCATGGCCCTATTTCATTACTTTTTAAGAGGATTTTTTCAGTGACTTTCACTTTAAAAAATATATTTTTTAAATTTTTGTCAAAATTTTATTTTCTTTATTTATAGACATATTTTAATGATTTTTTTACCTGCAATATTTCTTTCTATAAAAATTACGTTTATGTTTATATATATAACATTTAAATTGGGAATTCTAGGATATTGAATATCATGAAAAGTGAGACTATAAATCAATGACGTGCAGAAGTGACCTTGAGACCTCTGATCTGCAGATTTGCTAGTAAAGAATAAAAATACTTTTTAATTTACCTTTGCTGTTATGTAATGAAATAACCTATAATTACTAATTTTCATCAAAATAATTAACTGTTTTTTAAAATAAATATTAAAGGACTCAAAGGCACGCGCTCAATACGCGAGAGATTGGGGGGGGGGGGGATAAAAAAATTGAACCATAAAATGGAGTAGCAACATCCAGAATATTGATCTTTGGGCTCATCTGAGCTTATATCAATTGAGAAAATGCGACAGGATACTAAATAGCATGCAAAGTGAGACTAAAAACAATGACATGCAGAGGCGACGTTGAGGTCTCTGATATGCAGATTTACTACTAAATAATAAAAATATTTTTAACTTTACCTTTTTTGTTATGTAATGTAATAACATACTGCTAATTTTTATTAAAATAATTAATAACTGCCGTTTATTATAAATATTAAAAGACTCCACAGCACGCGCTCAATAGCTTAGGTGTGTGTGTGGGGGGGGGGATAAAAATAATTGCACCATACAATGGACTGGCAACATCCAGAATATTAATACAGTAAAACCCCGGTTATCCGAAAAGCATGAGTCCAAAGGATTTTCGGTTGCATAGGAATTTTCGAATAACCGGGAGCCTTCCTAATTTTATTCTACCAGATGACACTACTCACCCCTCTCACTTACCCACAGTCAGGTAACGCACTCATTCTTGCAGGTGCAGCAAGAATCCGTGTTCCGAGTGATTTTTCCCCTCCTGTTTACACGCGTTTTAATTTCCTCCAAACTTTATTTACGATGAGCAATACTTGAAAGCGCAAACGGGTTTTCATAAGTCAAGGCCTTTGATAGCCTTGACTATCAAAGGGAAATTCCCTACATTCTCAAGTGAGGTGACTCGGGAAAAATAAGGTATTTTGATTGGCTGGCACTGTTTTATATGGTATTAAACATGTAAAAAGAAATGGCAGATGGCTGCAACAAAAGTGGTTGTGTTCACATAAATGTTTACAAATTTATAGTTAAAAATACATAAAAATAAAAAAAAATATAACCATAAGGAATATTTAATACACAAATATGCGTAAAAAAAGGAAAACATTGATTTTACAACAGTATTAGGTATAGGTATCTTTTTGATTTTTTAAGAATATATATCATTGTTTTTTACAATATTTTTCGCTAACAGATATTGTGAAAAAAACTACCAAATTCTAATTATTAAGTACCCCTAAAACATACTTTAATTTCATGAAATTCGGTTCAATGATTTTAAGAAAAGACGTTTTATGCAAAATTCAAAAATTAGATATTTTCTCAACTAATATTAATATATTTTCATCTGTATTCAAATCGTGCTGGAGACGATGCTCCGCCTACTTCGTATAGCTATTTTATTTTTATTTTTTTTTTTATTTGCACTAATGCTACAGTGGGACACTGTACTAATGCTTTTATTATTAATGAATACATATCATAATGACGATGGGCGGAGTTTAAATATAAAAAACAGCGAAGGCGGAGTACAAATATAACAAAAAATATATTAATAGAGGTTTTTGGCGTATTATACGTAAATTAATTGTGATAGCTATATATTTTGGTTAACCTGTTCTTCACTAAAGAGTAATATCTGATAAAACAAAATCAGCAAATTATAATAAAAGGTATGGATATGTTTTAAACAAATTTTTTACGTGCTTATACAACACCACCCTCTATTATTCTCAGATAGACCTTGACTGCTGTAAAGCTCCTATAAAATTATTTGCTATAAGAATCTAACTATAATAATAATAAGTCCTTGAATAAGTGGAAATAAAACTGGAATAATATACCAATTGAGAGAAACGGGAAAAATCTATTGTTGAGAGAAATTTGGGAGAAATATCTATTGTTATGACTAATACTTAAAATGTACAGAATAAAATTTCTTTATAGGATCAGAATGTTTAAATTTTAGCAGATTTTTTCATATAACATTTTTCTGTTTCACTTACATTATACATAGTACTTTACTTCATTACGGGAATAATTATAACGTATTCTCCCTATGCGCGTAATAAGGGGTTTTGGGAAAAAAGGAGATCAGATGGATGCTTTATTTGGTTTTACTTGAAACGACCACAGGAAGAAAAAAAACTAGATCTAACATCCCCACTCCTCTTCCTCCACTTTCTCAAAATGAAGCACCTTATGAGGAGTAGTTTCACAAAAAGCTTCAAGTGATTCCAATCGAGATACTGAAATCTACAAATGATTTTTCTATTCTAATTCTGAGAGGCTAAATGACATAATAAGCAGTGTACGATAAGGTGAATACTACTAACAAACGTTACTATAGAATACTATCTATTTGTAAAATAGAGAGTGGAATGAAAGATGATTTTTTCATTCAAATACTTTGCCTATAAAATTGGCGTTTTTTACGAAAGTTTACTGATATGCATTTACATGAAAAAAACAAAAAATGCATATTTAAGACAAAATAAGTATTAAAACTAGAAGTTATTTCTCTCCTGCATGTTATATATATGCATATATATGTGTGCGTGTGGACACATTTATATTTATATATATATATGTGCGTGCATGTATTCGTCAGAATCGAAACAAAGGGGGGGGGGAGGAGCGTGCAGAAGAGACATGTGCCCCAGGCGCCAGAATAGAAGGTGAAAGTGGCGCCAAATGAATATTTGATTTGTCGTTTGATACTAATATATATATATATGGTTAATATTTACAAAATGTTTTATTATATCTATATATATATCGATATATATATATATATATGTGTGTGTGTGTGTGTGTGTGTGTGTGTGTGTGTGCATGTGTGTGAAATTTTGGTAAAATGTTTTGCAGCTGTAAAATCCAAAAGAAAAACTGAAACAAATGCATTAAAATTGACAAGTAGATAAAAAGACTGGTGATGTCAGGTTTCGGCCCCGGACTCCCAAGCCACCAGTTAACCCATAGCGGGCCATATGTTGTGCATCTCTAGTTACTTGTTTATTTACAGGGACGTACAGAATTATTTCTTTATATTGTGCCCTATGCGGAAAATGTCTTTGCAATGTATTTTAATGGTGTTACACTACATCAAACATATTAAAATTGATATGTATTATTGTAATGCACTTGCGCTTTATATAGAATACGATAGTGTAACTTCTATCATTTTTTTTTACAGAGATGCACAAAGGAATTCAATTTCATTACTCTCAGTATACAGAAATTGAGAATCATTGGTAATTGAAATTGGATTATTATTATTGACAAATTTCATAAAAAGTAACTTTGCAGACTCAAATATGATGTTAAATAAACATGAACTAATTCTGCATGAACACAAAAAGCGTACGTATCCCAAAGAAAGTGTGATTTTATAGGTAAGAAAGTCATAAAATTAAAACATCCATCTGAAATTTTACACATATAAAAACAAGTTAAAATATTTTGGGCGCCAGTATTTAAATTAAAATTTTAAATGTGCAGAAAAATTATAAATACACTTATGACGCCAGAAATTTTTGGGCCCCTTAAATCTGTTTGTTCTGGGAAAGTGCCCCGCGTGTCTTGCCAGTAATAGGGAATTAATCCTAAAATAGAAAAAAAATTATGAAAAAAATATTTTCATTTGAAATTTCCAAAGCTTATAATTAAAAAAAGCTTATAATTTAAAAGCTTATAAATATTAAGTTATTTTCAAACAAGAATCGTAGCCAGAAGATACTTTATATTATCTACTAGCAAGCTACGCCCGCTACCAGTGGCGTAGCCAGGGTGGGGGTCCAGATGCTCTGAATACCACTAATGTTGTAAAGTTTTCTTTGCCGTATGTAATTGGAGAACTTTCTGCGATGATCAAGGAGAAGAAAATTTTACAATATTACTGGTATCCAGAGCAATTGGACCCCCTCCCTGGCTACACCACTGCCCGCTACGCTGGTCAATTTCTCTTAACGAACCTTTAATCAAACAAATTATTGACATTTCATAATTCACTTTTATATTTTAACAGAATAATAAAGCTACTATAATTTGTTACTCGTGCTATAGCCAATATACACGTCAGGACACGTCGCTCTTATCATTATCTTTTTACGCGTGAAGTTTCGCCATGGTACTCCATTATGAAATTTGGTAATTTTTGAAATTCAATATTTGAAAAATGGCATAATCATTAGATTTGAAATTTATGTCAAGCAATATACAATTTTTTACCTTCCAAACGCAGTTTGTCTAACAATTTTATGACAAATACTTTTCGAGCTATTATTTTTTTCAGTAACTTCAAATATTTCATTTTCCGAGATTAATCTGTGGCAAAGATTAGAGAAAAACTCAGTCATCAGTAACGCATGGCTTTATATTAAAGAGGATGTTGGAGCAAGGATTGTCATCATCACTTTTGAAATCGGTTCTGTAGTTCCAGAGATTCCATAGAAATTGTAATTTAGAATGATTTTAGAACACTTTTCGCTCATTTCACCCTTTTAAATTCCGATTTTTTTAAAATTTATTCTTAGAGAGCAATTACATCTTATAAGTAACTACAATGCCTAATTTAAAATTTCTAGCTCCTTCAGTATAAAAAAAATTGCAATTTTAGAACGTTTTTCGCTCCTGCACCACTCTGGGATTAGTGGCACCGACGTAAAATATTAGCCTTTGTTAAAGCAGGGATTGTCATCAAAACTTTGCCACCATAACTTGTGAAATCGGTTCTGTAGTACCAGAAATTACATAGAAATTGTAATTTCGAATGTTTTTAGAACGCTTTTCGCTCATCTTACAGTTTTAAATTTCGAATTTGTTTAGAATTTGTTCTTAGAGAGCATTTACATCTTATAAGTAACTACTATGCCAAATTTCAAGTTTCTAGCTCCTTCAATATAAAAAACGTCGCAATTTTCGAACATTTTTCACTCCTGCACCCCATTGGGGTTAGTGGCACCGACGTAAAATATAGCCTATGTTGGAGTAGGGATTGTCACCATCAATTTGCCACCATTACTTTTGAAATCAGTTCTGTGGTTCCAGAGATTCCATAGAAATTGTAATTTAGAATGTTTTTAGAACGCTTTTCTCTCATTTCACCCTTTTAAATTAAAATATTTTTTTTAATTTGTTCTTAGAGAGCATTACATCTTATAAGTAACTACAATGATAAATTTCAAATTTCTAGCTCCTTCAGTATAAAAAAAAAGGGGGGGGGGGGCACTCCGGGAGTGCCGACAGAAGTGAAAACTTGAACAATTACGTGTGTATTTTTTAAATCGTCAGGAAATGTTTTATTGTGCTGGAAATACTTTTAAATGAAGTGTTTTTTTATTCATTATTACAAACTACTACTACAAAAATTATATTACAATTTTCATTTAATGCGCTATTGTACATGAAAAATAATGCATATTATTTTACATACAAAAATTTCGGGAACCAGACTTCAGTCGCACTATACCCCTTACATTTTTCTGCTTTATTAAACCGCTTACATTTTTCTGCGTTACTATACCGCTTCCATTTTTCTGCGTTACTATACCGCTTACTATACCGCTTACATTTTTCTGCGTTTACTATACCGCTTACATTTTTCTGCGTTTAATATACCGCTTACATTTTTCTGCGTTTACTATACCGCTTACATTTTTCTGCGTTTACTATACCGCTTACATTTTTCTGCGCTTACTATACTGCTTACTATACCGCTGACATTTTTTCTGCGTTACTATACCGCTTACTATGCCGTGTACTATACAGCTTATATTTTTTTGCGCTTACTATACCGCTTACATTTTTCTGCGCTTACTATACCACTTACATTTTTTGCGTTACTATACCGCTTACATTTTTTTGCGTTACTATGCCGCTTACTATACCGCTTACATTTTTCTGCGTTACTATGCCGCTTACTATACCGCTTACATTTTTCTGCTTTACTATGCCGCTTACTATACCGCTTACATTTTTCTGCGCTACTATGCCGCTTACTATCCCGCCTACATTTTTCTGTATTACTATACCGCTTACATTTTTCTGCGTTTACTATACCGCTTACATTTTTCTGCGTTACTATACCGCTTACATTTTTCTGCTTTACTATACCGCTTACATTTTTCTGCGCTTACTATACCGCTGACATTTTTCTGCGCTTACTATACCGCTTACATTTTTCTGCACTTACTATGCCGCTTACATTTTTCTACGCTTACTATACGGCTTGCATTTTTTGCGTTACTATACCGCTTACATTTTTCTGCGTTACTATGCCGCTTACAATACCGCTTACATTTTTCTGCGTTACTATGCCGCTTACTATACCGCTTACATTTTTCTGCGTTTACTATACCGCTTACATTTTTTCTGTGTTACTATACCGCTTACATTTTTCTGCGCTTACTATACCGCTTACATTTTTCTGCGCTTACTATACCGCTTATATTTTTCTGTGCTTACTATACCGCTTACATTTTTCTGCACTTGCTATACCGCTTACATTTTTCTACGTTTACTACACCGCTTACTATACCACTTACATTTTTCTACGTTTACTATACCGCTTACATTTTTCTGCGCTTACTATACCGCTTACATTTTTCTGCGCTTACTATACCGCTTACATTTTTCTACGTTTACTATACAGCTTTCTATACCATTACATTTTTCTGCGTTTACTATACCGCTTACTATACAGTTTACATTTTTTCTGTGTTACTATACCGCTTACATTTTTCTGCGCTTACTATACCGCTTCTATACCGCTTACTATACCGCTTACATTTTTCTGCGTTACTATACCGCTTAATATACCGCTTACTATACCGCTTACATTTTTCTGCGCTTACTATACCGCTTACATTTTTCTGCGCTTACTATACCGCTTGCATTTTTCTGGTCATACTATGCCGCTTACTGTACCGCTTACATTTTTCTGCACTTACTATACCGCTTCTATACCGCTTACTATACAGCTTACTATACAGCTTACTATACCGCTTACTTTACCGCTTACATTTTTCTGCGTTACTATACCGCTTACATTTTTTTGCGCTTAATATAGCGCGGTGCAATAGCGCACAGGCAAGCATGCGGCGCGCGACGCGCCCGCCCCGCCCTACCTTATACCTAACTATACACAATACATGTACATACTTATATACAGAGGTGTCGGTTACAGTAACAGTGTCGCGAGTTCAATGATTTTTTCCCATCTCAAAAAATGCCCAACGTGCCTAAAGAAGTTTTTACTTCAAATTTACAGAGGTGTCGGTAACAGTGTCGCGAGTTCAATGGTTTTTTCCCATCTCAAAAAATGCCCAACGCGCCTAAAGAAGTTTTCACTTCAAAAATATTTTCATTTGAAATTTCCAAAGCAATATTAAGTGCTTTAATATTAGTAATTACGTGTGTATTTTTTAAATCGTCAGGAAATGTTTTATTGTGCAGGAAATACTTTTAAATGAAGTGTTTTTTTATTCATTATTACAAACTACTACTAGAAAAATTATATTACAATTTTCATTTAATGCGCTATTGTACATGAAAAATAATGCATATTATTTTACATGCAAAAATTTCGGGAACCAGACTTCAGTCGCACTATACCCCTTACATTTTTCTGCTTTATTATACCGCTTACATTTTTCTGCGTTACTATACCGCTTCCATTTTTCTGCGTTACTATACCGCTTACATTTTTCTGCATTACTATAGCACTTACTATACCGCCTACATTTTTCTGCGTTTACTATACCGCTTACTATACCGCTTACATTGTTCTGCGTTTAATATACCGCTTACATTTTTCTGCGTTTACTATACCGCTTACATTTTTCTGCGTTTACTATACTGCTTACTATACCGCTGACATTTTTCTGCGTTACTATACCGCTTACTATGCCGTGTACTATACAGCTTACATTTTTTTGCGCTTACTATACCGCTTACATTTTTCTGCGCTTACTATGCCGCTTACATTTTTCTACGCTTACTATACCACTTACATTTTTTGCGTTACTATACCGCTTACATTTTTTTGCGTTACTATGCCGCTTACCATACCGCTTACATTTTTCTGCGTTACTATGCCGCTTACTATACCGCTTACATTTTTCTGCTTTACTATGCCGCTTACATTTTTCTGCGCTACTATGCCGCTTACTATCCCGCCTACATTTTTCTGTATTACTATACCGCTTACATTTTTCTGCGTTTACTATACCGCTTACATTTTTCTGCGTTACTATACCGCTTACATTTTTCTGCGTTACTATACCGCTTACATTTTTCTGCGCTTACTATACCGCTGACATTTTTCTGCGCTTACTATACCGCTTACATTTTTCTGCACTTACTATGCCGCTTACATTTTTCTACGCTTACTATACCGCTTGCATTTTTTGCGTTACTATACCGCTTACATTTTTCTGCGTTACTATGCCGCTTACAATACCGCTTACATTTTTCTGCGTTACTATGCCGCTTACTATACCGCTTACATTTTTCTACGTTTACTATACCGCTTACTATACCACCTACATTTTTCTGCGTTTACTATACCGCTTACATTTTTTCTGTGTTACTATACCGCTTACATTTTTCTGCGCTTACTATACCGCTTACATTTTTCTGCGCTTACTATACCGCTTACATTTTTCTACGTTTACTATACAGCTTTCTATACCACTTACATTTTTCTGCGCTTACTATACAGTTTACATTTTTTCTGTGTTACTATACCGCTTACATTTTTCTGCGCTTACTATACCGCTTCTATACCGCTTACTATACAGCTTACTATACCGCTTACATTTTTCTGCGTTACTATACCGCTTAATATACCGCTTACTATACCGCTTACATTTTTCTGCGCTTACTATACCGCTTACATTTTTCTGCGCTTACTATACCGCTTGCATTTTTCTGGTCATACTATGCCGCTTACTGTACCGCTTACATTTTTCTGCGCTTACTATACCGCTTCTATACCGCTTACTATACAGCTTACTATACAGCTTACTATACCGCTTACTGTACCGCTTACATTTTTCTGCGTTACTATACCGCTTACATTTTTTTGCGCTTAATATAGCGCGGTGCAATAGCGCACAGGCAAGCATGCGGCGCGCGACGCGCCCGCCCCGCCCTACCTTATACCTAACTATACACAATACATGTACATACTTATATACAGAGGTGTCGGTTACAGTAACAGTGTCGCGAGTTCAATGATTTTTTCCCATCTCAAAAAATGCCCAACGCGCCTAAAGAAGTTTTTACTTCAAATTTACAGAGGTGTCGGTAACAGTGTCGCGAGTTCAATGATTTTTTCCCATCTCAAAAAATGCCCAACGCGCCTAAAGAAGTTTTCACTTCAAAAATATTTTCATTTGAAATTTCCAAAGCAATATTAACTTATTCTAAAACAGGAATCGTAGCCAGAAGATACTTTATATTATTTACTTGGGACTCCAGGACAATTTTATACATTTTAAGTTACAATGACTGTCTTTCAAATGGAAGTATAATGAAAGAACCCATTAGCACTTTTCAACTTATATCGACAAGGGGGGGGACGTTTTGGGACCGGCCCCGTACTCTCCCTCCCGATATCCTCTGGCTACGGCCTTATTGCAAACATGATTCCTGTTTACAACACAATTAAATGTTTTTCGTGAGACTCAGAACGTTATTGAAATTTAAGTCACCCCGCCCCCGAAATTAAATCCCGGGGACGCCACTGACAATTAGACGTATTAAGCTTTCAATTCCTAAAACCTAAAACCTTCCTTTCAAACCTAAATAATAAAAACACGAAAAAAAGAATTTGAGTTCTGTTACTGCATAATTTATTCAATCAACAGGACCAGAATAGAGCATGGGCACGTTTCCACTGTTTGGGTGGCAGAAACTATGTTGTTCTTCGTTTGTTAGCATTTAAAAATCCATAGCAATTTTCTCAATAAATATTTTTTATCCGACCACGATTATATTCAGCAAAATGCAGTCTTGTTTGACTATGTACGTAAATTAACCCTCTCTCGCCAAAATTTATGCTTTCTTATATCGTGCATGATAGCATACAAAATAAATAAATAAATAATAAAGATGGAAAGAGGAAAAGAAAAAAATGTACATATAAATACTGTTTAGCATTGTTTAGTAAGGTGCCTAAACGATTTCCCGTATGCGTCACTCTCAATTTGTGGAAAAAAACTTTGTTTCTTTCTCCCCGCCTTCCCCCCCCCCCCCCCTCCCAGCACCAAACACAAAATTTCTGTTGTTTTTTATTCAAGTATTCCCATTTCTTTACGCATTTCAACATTTCAAAAATGCATTTTGATGCTTAGTAATAATAACATATCTAGATTTTATTTTATATCTTTCGGCAATGTACACGCTCGAATTTGTATGATTATTATTATTATTTTATTTTTATTTTTATTTTTTTTACGAAAATCTATCCAAACAAACTATGGCACTTCCGTTTTAATATTTGCCAATTTAATTTATGACATTTAGACAAATTAAATTTGTATTTCTGACCAAAAGTTCATGAGAAAACCTAAATAATATAACCACCACCCCCCCTTCTTTTCCGTCTTTTAAAACCAGTTTGCAAACCAGAATGGCGCAAGCTCCAGACCCCTGTCTATTAATCAATCAACATTCATCAATAACACAGCAAAGAAGAAAAAAGTCAACAGACTAAACTTTTTTCGCTCATAACCTTATCAGAAAAGTCATTAAAATTATTTCCATGAGAATCAAAAGATTAAATAAACGTTATTGAAACCTAAATAATATGAAACGCCCCTCCACTTACGTCTTTCAATAAGCTCACAAACAATAGATATTTCGTAAACCGCGCCTCTACTGACACACAGCGAATTGAATGTAAGAATTTAACGAATTGGCCAATGATGTGACCCTTGAATACAACTCCGCCTTTCCCCAAATAATGCACAAAAATATCTGAAAAGCTATTGTAGCGCCATCTGTCATCGCACTGAAGAAATATTTACTTACGTTTAGGGTTACCATATCAAACATTCTCACAAAAGATTTTAATAATTCGCCAAGAGAATTTCACTTAAAAACCTAACTTAACAAAGTTCAAAATTTCCAATTTTTGGTGTGTACTTCCATAAGGTTAATTTGCATATAATACTGCATTTTTGAATCTTTTTGTGGGAAATGAGCGGAGAACTTAAGTATAAAGTAATTTTCATGAAACACTCAAAAAATTAAACTTAACAAATTTAAATTTTAAAAAATCTGGGTGGGGACCTACATAAGGTCAATTTGCATAACATACTCCATTTTTGAATATTTTTCTGGATAATTTCTGGAGTTGTTGTCGGACAAGTGATTGCCTTGGCGACAATTGTTCGAAATACACCCTTAAGTTTCTCCAGCGGAGCAAAAAGAGCGTTCTCCTATTTGGCGAAAGTTTGGCGGGGTTTTGCCAAGTATAGACTGACGGTGGATTCGGCGAGAATCCTTGACACTTGCTCTTCGGCAGTCTACTGTGGTGCTTTGTCGTTTGGAACGGCTGCAGGACTGCTGTTATTATATTTATTTAGTAATTATGTTTATTTGAATATGTTGAATTATTTATATATTTCGTTGCAGTAATAAAGTTTTGTATAGTCAATTATGCCGTCGATATATAACCACAGCGCAACCTAACATAACCACAAGTGGTGACCCTTATACACGCTTTTGGAGCTGTGGTTAAAAAGAGTAAAATAAAGATGAATTCATAACGAGTTCTCGTCAAATTTTATCGGATGTCTTTCAAGGTTTAATAGTATGAGAAGATTCCGTACTGTTTATTCCCTTTTGCATGTATCCTTTGGGGACTTTTAAGATAATTTAAACTTGTTTTAGGTTCCAAATGTTGGTTGGTTTCGATGTTGATATTGCTGTTTTAAGTGTTAAAATGTTTTAATCTTCGTTCAGTTTGGATTAATTGTTGTTTAGTTCGGCAGTTTGAGATTTTTGTTTGTTTTTTTATATTATACGGGATGCCTGACGACATTCCTAATAAATCTGTGCAAGGGGGGGGGGGGGGGGTACAGGATGTAATAGAGTGTCGGTGAAAGTTCCCAATTTTTGGCCTAGTAATGCAAAGTTATTTTTTGTACAGCTAGAGGCTAGTTTTTGGTTAGCGGGAATCTCGGTCGAACAAACTAAATTTGATCATTTGGTGGCGTCTTTGGAGGCTGAAACTTTATCTTTTGCTTCCGATATTGTGTGTAAACCCCCAGAGGAACCGTACAGTGCTTTTAAAGCGAGGTTATTATCGGAATTTGAGGTTTCTCAGAATCGGAAGATTAAGACTTTGCTTGAAGATTTAGAACTGGGTGATAGGTCCCCCTCAATGTTATTGCGTAAGATGAGATAGTTGTCTGAGTGCAACGAAGACTCATACACAGCGCAGTATTACTTTGCCCCATATATAGATACGATGGATATTAAAACATTTCGTCAAGCATAACTCAAAAAATATTTAACGGATTTCGTTCAAATTTTTACAGCAGGTACATATAAAGGTGACAACGACGTCTATTTATTACCAAGAATAAATGTCAAACCGTTTGGAAATTATATTAAAAAAATAGATAAAAAAGCACAATTAAAGTACATACGTCATGAAAATTTTGTGCGTACGTCATTTTCACCGGCAGGAGTTTTTCGTAGACAATCGGAATTGAAAAGTTCATGGAGTACATGGAGCAAAAAAATATGCACGCACTAATTCAGCACAATAAAATATATTTCAATTTAGTAGAAATCGAAAATTAATCTGTATTTTTTTCTGTTTGAAAGAAAAACCCCGCAATAACTTGGTAGACTTGGTATTAGAGATTTGGCGCAAATCTCAGCAATAGCAGCTTTTTTTATTTCGCGTGTGTAAATTAAAATAAAAATAATTCTTTGGTGTTTAAATAAAATGTTTCGATTTATGGCATTATTTCTTTTTTTTTCTCTTTTCAGAATTTTAAATGGGATTAATGAAATGCATGTATTTTAAATTAAATGAGTGAAAGGTTTATATTTAAATGAAATGAATTCAATATGAAAATGTTATAGGAACAATATTTGGCGATTTATCAACTGCGCCAGGATAACATAAAAGTACCAATATATCAAACGGTATGTAGTATGTGAAATGAAACAATTATAATATAATCACCCATCGTACAATAAAAAAAAACTAATATTCTACATTCAGAGGGAAAAATCCATCTCCAGTGCCGTAAGATTTGGCGAGTTCTTTTTTGATGATAAGTTTTTCGATGGGATTGTTGGGATTGCAGGATTTGGCTTACTTTTTCTAAATCTTATTTTTTTGCAGATGTAGTATTATGTAAATATATTTTTTTGCAGATATTTTTCTATTTTTTCTATTTGGCATTCTATTTTGTATAATTTCTATTTGGCATTTGGAAAAGATATTTTTACCTTTTTATCCGTGCCTTCGGAAATATTAAAAAATAAAAAAAGATTTACATATATCAAGCGTATAATGTTATGTTTTGCATTTTTATACGGACCACTTCTCCATTTTTAGATTTTAAATGCTATTTATTATTTACTAGCCGTTTATTCATTGTTTACAATTTACCCCCCTGACAATAACAATTATTTATCACAAAAATGCCTCTTAGGTTTGTTAAATAAGTTTGTTTATGTATTTTCATTAATTATTAAAATATCGACTATGGCGATAAAATTTTATTTTAGCATCGTGCTTAAATTTTTAAGATGGTGCAAAAACATGCTTTAATAAACGTATGTTTGTAAATATTTGAAAAACCTGTTTTACCGATCTCTTGAAAAAATTTTTAAAATGCTAAAACTACCTTTTTGGCACCATTTAAAATTTTTTTCGCCAACCGACATAGGATACGAAACTTTTCCCCATTCAGATACACAGGCAAGGCTGGTCTCAAACAAGAGTAAAGCTAGCAACAATATTGTTTTAACTCTATAAGAGTTACAATAATGATATTAAATGCTCCGATTGGCTTTGGGCCCAATTACGAAAGTTTCTCCTAAAAAAAACTGTAGAAGAAGTCTTTTACATTTGTTTCAAATGAAGCTCGGTGTATAAGGTATTAGTTAATAATACAAACAACACTAATGGCATGGTGGCAAAAGTTTTAATTTAAATGTATATATTTGAAACCCTTCCCCTCCTCCCCCCCTCCTCCCCCCCCCAAAAAAAAAGAAAAGAAAAGAAAGTTACAGTAATGAATTTAAAATGGCGTTAAGCCACGCTTTCTGACATAAGCAATTGGCTGCAAACGCGATAACGAAACTTTCACTTAACTTAATAACATGTAGTATGTGAAATGAAACAATTATAATATAATCACCCATCGTACAATAAAAAAAAACTAATATTCTACATTCAGAGGGAAAAATCCATCTCCAGTGCCGTAAGATTTGGCGAGTTCTTTTTTGATGATAAGTTTTTCGATGGGATTGTTGGGATTGCAGGATTTGGCTTACAGGCCTCAGGGTACTTTGCAGTTATACAGACCTTGTGGTTTCTTTAAAAAGCTTGAGACAATTCAGGTTTAAGAAGTTGAGATTTACTGATTAAATGATATAAACAACTATGAACACAAAATTGATGAATTATTATTCAGGTTTATGTATGTATTAAAAAAAAAAATTGCATCTGATTACACTTATTAGATAAATTACTTCTGTTTGCATTTAATAACTGATAAACGGCTTCTGTATATTAAATGAATTGTTTAAATATTGGGAAGAGGTGACGAGAGGTAGAAAGATGAGTAAACAAACGGGCAGACAGACGGTTAGAGAGACGAGTAGCGACATAGGTAGGCTGACGGGTAGCGAAACGAATAGACAGATGACTAGAGAGAAAGGTAAAAAGAGGGTTGACAGAGGGGTAGCGAGATGGGTCACGAGACGGGTAGCAACACCGGTAGACAGGAATGTAGCGAGAAGGTTGCGAGACGCGTAGCGTAGTAGATAAAGAGACGAGTAGAGAGATGAGTACAGAGACGAGTTGACTGACGGGTAATGAGATTGGTAGCGAGTCGGGTACAAAAACAGACGGATAGTGAGACGGGTATACAGATGAGTAGAGAGACAGTAGATGGGTACGGAGATGGGTAAGAAGATGGGTAGAAAGGCGTATAGCCAGACGGGTAGAGATACAGATAGACAAGTTGTGAGACAGATAGACAAATGGGTAGCGAAGTGGATAGAGACACGGCTAGACATACAAGTAGTTAGACGGATCGACAGGCGGTTAGAGAAATAGATTGGCGGGTAGAGAGACCGGTAGAGAAATATAGAGACAGGTAGCGAGACGTGTAGAGAGATAGACAATCGGTTAGAGAGACGGGCAGAAGAACGGATAGGGAAACAGACAGATTGTGGAGAGACAGACAGGCAAAAGAAAAGTCTGCGGATTGGCGCAGTAAAGGCGCAGGGGGCAGAGCCTCCTAGAGAATAATCAAGAAGTATCTGTTAAGCTTAACTCTGAAATATATATAATTTTTCAATTTTGCCGATATGGAGATTTAATGTAAAAGTTATTTTACAGAAGTCATCGAAAGATTTTTTGTATACTTTAATAGTAATTTAGACTATAGTTTTGCAATCTGGTTTGTAGCAAAGCATGCTATCAATGTGGTTTGAAGTGTAAGAGTTTCTATAAACAGTTATACAAATAATAGATATATAATCAAGGAAGAAAAATTTTAAATTCACTTACAAAAAAAAGGTGCAACAATGAAATTTAATTTGTGTTAAGCCACGCTTTATAGAATAATCTATTGGCTGCAAATCCAATTACGCAACTTTAAAAAGCTTGTTTTTTTTTTTTTTTTTTTTTTTTTTTTTTTTTTTTAAATGAGATTCTTTGCCACATGTTAAAAAAAAATTATGACAACACATCTGATGAACGGTACTTCTTTTCTATTTTTTTTAACAGTGTATATGAATTTATATATGATATTTTGTAATTCTGTCATTTAATTTGCTCTTTTTCTTTATATTGTAATTGTTAACCCTATGTTCTCAGCAATATCACTCAGACTAATCCCTTTGAGGGAAATCCTAGTTAAGTGAGGGCCATGTTGATGATGACTTTTTAAAAAATATATGGCTTCGGAGGTTACCGGTATCTGTACAAACAATTTTGTCTGTCAGCTTTGAGGGTTTAAATAAATTAGCGGAGATGGCGGATAGGATTTGTGATACGCAGGTTGGCGTTAACTCTCTGGAATCAAGAGGGGCTGAACAAACTCAGTTTAGTCAACAAAATAAACAGTTGGAGCAGCTACAATTTCAGGTTCAGGAACTTTCAAAACTGGTTAAAGCGGGTTCTTGCTCCAAGTCGCCTAGGAAATCTTACCGGTGAAACTAGTTTAACTCAGGGAATAGGTCACACAGAGAGGGGTGGCTATCTGGTTATGTTGGTATCATTTTCGATTTAAGGAAAAGGCTCGAAGGTGTGTACCTCCGTGCGCTTACGAACCAAAAAACGACCTCCGCTCGCAGGAGTAGCGACGGCTACTGCACGTATGGGCTTGAGTCACAGGCTTTATGTTACAGATAAGGTTACTCAATCCAGCTGTTTGATAGATACAGGCAGTGATGTCTCATGTTTTCCGAAGTCATTTTTAGTTAAAAGTACTAGAAAGAAGGATTTCACATTGTATGCCGCTAATGGTACACAAATCTGCACTTACGGTACTAAACTATTGACACTGGATTTGGGACTGAAACGTAAATTGCAATGGCCATTTATCATAGCTGAGGTAACTAAACCAATCATAGGCGCTGGCTTTCTACAACATTTTGGTTTATTGGTTGATTTAAAAAAGCGGCGTTTATTGGACCCTGTGACTAACTTTTCTGATCGTGGTCGTGCCAGTCTGTGTGATGTCCCGGTGGTTAAGACCATCATCGGAAACACTGCATATATAGAACTGCTAAAAAAGTATAAGAGATTACCCAGTTAAATAATACATATAAACGAACTGTAAAACACGATACAATCCATTTTATCCCTACTGTTGGCCCACCTATGACAGCTAGAGCTCGGCGGTTACATCCAGCTCAGCTTCGAATAGCTAGGCAGGAAATTGACTATATGCTTCAAAAAGGTATCTGTAGGCCATCTAAAAGTAATTGGGCCAGTCCATTACATGTGGTCCCTAAAGGCGTTTCAGATTGGAGACCAACTGGGGATTATAGGGCACTTAAGCGAATTACTGTACAAGACAGATACCTCATTCCTCACATTCAAGATTTTACTTATATGTTAAGAGGTAAAAAAATATTTTCTAAAGTGGATTTAGTCCGTGCTTATCATCAAATTCCGGTTCATCCTCCCTATATCCCTAAAACTGCTATTATAACTCCTTTTGGTTTGTTTGAATTTCCATTTTTAAACTTTGGGTTATGCTCTGCAGCGCAAACGTTTCAGCGCTTTATAAATGAGGTATTACGAGGTTTGGACTATTGCTTTCCTTATCTCGATGACATCTTAATAGCAAGTGAAACTCACGCTCAGCATATGCAGCATTTAGAGGAAGTTTTTAAGCGGTTTAGAGATTACAGGATTATAATTAATGAATCGAAATGTGAGTTTGGTAAAGAAACTATAGATTTTCTGGGCCATACTGTAGATAGCCAGGGCTGTGTTCCACACAAAGATAAGGTGAAAGCTATACTTGAATTCCCAAAACCAAAAACTGTTAGCGATCTCAGGAGATTTTTGGGTATGGTGAACTACTATCATCGTTTTGTACCCCATATTGCAGCAATATTAAAACCACTAAATGTGTTCTTAAATGGAGCAAAAAAGAGGGATAAAAGAGAAATTCAGTGGGATGCGGATGCAGGAAGCAGTTTTGAGCAAGTTAAGCAAGCTATAGCTAATGCGACTTTGCTTTATCACCCTTCTCAAGATGCGATGCGAAGCTTGCACTTATAGCTGACTGCAGTGACTTTGCTATGGGTGGGGTGTTACAAGAAGTTACGCCAGATGGTCCGAAACCACTTGGATTTTTCTCTCTTAAGTTGTCCCCTACACAGTGCAAATATTCAACATATGACCGGGAATTATTGGCAGCATATTCTGCGATCCAATATTTTAGGCATATGTTGGAGGCTCGGGTATTTACGTTGTATGTGGATCACAAACCCTTAATTTTTGCATTTCAGCAGAAACATGAGAAATGTTCCCGTAGAAGGCTTCGGCAGTTAGACTTTATATCCCAGTTTACTACGGATATACGTTATTTGCCAGGCAAGGGAAATTTTGTTGCTGACAGTTTATCTAGAGTTTGTGAGATTCAATTTGCTTCACTTGCAGATTTTGAGTTATGGGAAAAGTTGCAAACAGAGGATGAGGAGCTAAAAGCTATTTTGGACGAAAAGGCTGAGTTTAGTGGAAAGTTAGCAAAAGTACAAATGCCGGATGCTAAGACATTATTGTATTGTGAAACTTCTGGTGAGGTGAACAGGTTTTATGTCCCCCAGACCCTGAGATATAAGGTGTTTGAGTCAATGCATGGGTTGTCGCATCCAGGAATACGGGCTTCTAGGCAGCTAATTTGTTCGAAATATGTTTGGCCAGGGCTAAATAAGGATGTTGCTGTGTGGTGTAGAGCGTGTATACCCTGTCAAAGGACTAAGGTACACTTGCATACTAAGTCTCCTTTGGCGCAATTTTTGGTTCCAGACGAGAGATTTGCGCATATACCCATAGACATCATTGGTCCTTTACCTCTAGTACGTGGATTCAGATATTGCCTAACCATGATTGATAGGTTTACCCGATGGCCAGAGGCTGTACCTATTGTGGATATGACTGCTGAAACTGTTGCTGAGGCTTTTGTTCAGACGTGGGTTTCCCGTTTTGGTACGCCTCAGAGGATAACACGCGATAGGGGTAAACAATTTGAGTCCATATTTTTTGAAAGTCTGGCAAGAATGCTAGGCTCTGTTATAGCTAGAACTGCTTCATATAGGCCCCAGACGAATGGTTTGGTGGAGTGACTTCGTCGACCTTTACAGCAGGCCTTAATGTGTTATAAGGTGGATTGGTTGGAAGCTCTCCCCCTGGTTTTGCTGGGTCTACGGACTATAGTACGTGAAGATCTTGGTGCATCTACAACTGAGCTGACATATGGAACGACTTTACGGCTTCCAGGCCAGTTGTACGAGGACAGCCTCTTGTCAGACCCACCGACTTATATTTCGAAACTACAAAAAATTATGTGTTCGTTGAGACCTTGTCAACCTTTAAGGCATGGGCAGCAAAAGATCTATGTTCCGAAAGAACTACAGAACTGCACCCATGTGTTTATTCCGAGAGGTCCTTTTAAGAGATCTTTACAACCGACTTACGAAGGTCCATTCAAAGTCGTAAAACGACTGCAAAAAGATTTTGTGGTTTCTATCGGGAACCAGGAAAAGATCATCAATATTGATCATTTAAAACCTGCGTTTCTGTTGAATGAGGATGGTGAGCCTGATTCTACAACTTACATAACGAGATCGGGAAGGAAAGTTCGTTTTCGTCTCCCACGGGTTGTGTGAGACTGGCGGGGGAGTTGTGTGGCGACGCTAATTCGCCTTATATGAAAATGGAAGCGGAAGCATAATTCAGTTAAGTTTCTCCAGCGGAGCAAAAAGAGCGTTCTCCTATTTGGCGAAAGTTTGGCGGGGTTTTGCCAAGTATAGACTGACGGTGGATTCGGCGAGAATCTTTGACACTTGCTCTTCGGCAGTCTACGGTGGTGCTTCGTCGTTTGGAACGGCTGCAGGACGGCTGTTATTATATTTATTTAGTAATTATGTTTATCTGAATATGTTGAATTATTTATATATTTCGTTGCAGTAATAAAGTTTTGTATAGTCAATTATGCCGTCGATATATAACCACAGCGCAACCTAACATAACCACAAGCTAATCAACAACAAATTATGTCAAAGTCTAACTGAATATAAAGTTTGTTGAAATTCTGGGAATTAGTTCTTGAGATATAGCTACCGTGGATATCACGAAAAAAGTAACATAAAAGCGCCACCTGTTGGGCTAATTACACCAAAACGTAATCAGCATCTATTTAAGTCAAGGTCTAACAGAATCTGAAGTTTGATGAAATTCTGTGCATTAGTCTTGAGATATAGCTTTCGTGAAAAATCACAAAAGAGTAGCATAGCAGCGCCACTTTTTGGGATATCTACACCAACACCTAATCAGAGTCTATTTATGCCAAGGTCTAACAGAAGTTGAAGTGCTGAAAATCAGTCCATTAGCTCTTCAGATAGAGTTATTGCAGAAATTGCAAAAATTCACCATAGCAGCACCGATTTACACCAAAAACTAATCAGCTCCAATTTATATCATGGACTAACTGAATCTAAAGTTTGATTAGATTCCGTGCATTAGTTCTTGAGATAGAGCGCCCACAAAAATTGTTTCGCATACAGACAGACTCACAGAACCACAGTCTCACGACATCAGTCCATTAGTCTCACGGACCATTAGTCTCCGTGAGACTAATGGACTGAATATAAAGTTTAATGGACTAATAAGACTGAGTCCAGTAGTCTCACGGATCAGTCTATTAGCTCTTGAGATAGAGTTATTGCAGAAATTGTAAAAATGCACCATAGTAGCACCGATTTACACCAAAAACTAATCAGCTCCAATTTATATCATGGACTAACCGAATCTAAAGTTTGATTAGATTCCGTGCATTAGTTCTTGAGACAGAGCGCCCACAAAGATTTTTTCGCATACAGACAGACTCACAGAACCACAGTCTCACGACATTTTCTAATTTTATTTGTCAAATCGTGTTCAGGACCTTCTGAAACGTATAAATTCGTCGTAAACTAGAAGTCGAAAATTTTCATGAATCCATTACTTTATTCTTGTAAAGATTGAAGAAAGTAAAAAATGAGACATGCTTCAAAATTAGTACACAGGAAAAATAAGTTAAACATATTAATTTCCTGAGGAGATATTTTAAAAATACGTACCCATCACACGCAGAAAGGTTAAACATCAGCAGGGGAATTTGAGATTTCACTGACCAACAGCCATAACTTAAGGACCTTGGCCAGCGGGTCTGGTTGGGTTACGTCGGATGACTGCGGCGGATTCAATATCACTCATTGCTTCTCACCCATTAGTACTGAAGTAGTTATTTAAATATTCCCCGAATGTGTTTAATTTAAATAACCACGGGTATTTATATACATTCAAATATAGATTTTTTTTAAATGTATTATTATTAACATCAACACAAGACAAGACATCTAACATCAACACAGGATACGACATCTAACATCAACACAAGACACGACATCTAATATAAACACAAGACACGTCATCTAACACCAACACAGGACACGGCATCAAACACCAACACAAGACACGACATCTAACATCAACACAAGACACGACATACATGGTAATCAGAGAATGAAACTGCTCGGAGAGAGCAATTAATACAATCGACAAGAATTTAATAAGAGAAAGAAAGAAATTGAGATTGCATTGTAAAAAATGTCATCTGGAGTTAATTGCTATGTCTACCAAAAATGTGAAATGTGTACCATGAGACAAGTTAATTTTAACTGAAAATCAATCTCATTTTACCCGCAACCGGACACAGAGATGGCGCAAAATATAATGAAAAAATTGACAAGGGTTATTGAACAAGCAAAATAAATTTATAGATTAACACTGCAACACTGCAAATGAAACTAGTCGTTGGGGGTCACCGTAATACTTACCCATCATAGATATGCATAGTATAAAATATGAAAATAAAACATGTGTAAACTATTTATAAAATGAATTGCAATTCGAATAAAACCGTGGCTTGATGACGTCCTAAACTTTAAATGCTCTATTACTGAATTGCGTAAAAGAAACATCCTTATAACTCCAAAATTGATAATCATAGTCACTAACGGTTTACTGCGTCGGATTAAGCGTCTCATTTCCAATTGAAATATATCTAATATAACAGAAATTTTTTCGAAATAAAAACGAAATTGAAGTGGAATGAAATATTCACCTTGTATTTAAAGTTAATAAAATATACATTAAAACATGCTAAAAGGTGACAAAATACAAACATTTACATCCCGAGACTTTCGATCACTAACGTGATCTTCTTCAGTGGGGAAACCCCAGCGCTGGAACTAATGAACTTTTCCTGATACACCCCTACAGAATAATAGACTGGCCCCGTTAAAACTCCGTTACATATTAGCACAGTGTAAGCGAGAAGCGACATTCGTACACTCAGCTCAGTCAACAGTTCCCCACTGAAGAAGATCACGTTAGTGATCGAAAGTCTCGGGATGTAAATGTTTGTATTTTGTCACCTTTTAAGCATGTTTTAATGTATATTTTATTAAAATATATCTTTGAATTGAAATTTGAATGAAATACAGGGTCATGAAAAGTCGAAGAGTTTGGAAAATAGGATTACAAATATCTCGGCAACTAACTACCCGATCGACTTCATTCTTTATGCAAAATTTATGTTTTTTTATTGTCTTTTATATTTACTCCTTAAAAAACAATTTCGAAAATTTTTATATTCCTTTTATCAGAACGAATATTTCGAGAATCCGAAAAAAAATAGTTCCGGATAAACGAGGTTACTGAAAATCAATAAGCTTCTTTCCATTATTACATACTAAGTACATACCAAAAGTTAAGTCTGTATCTCAATTTGTTCGGGAGATAGAGCGTTTACAGACACACACACAGGCAGACGGAAAATATGTTTTTCGGAATCTCCAGTGTCTGAAACGTGTAAATCCGTCATTTTTTTTTTCGATTTTCAAAACAATTACAAGGCTTAACCCTATACTACGTATGATGGGTAAGTAAACTAGTCGTTGGAGGCCACCGTAATACTTACCCATCATGGATATGTATAATATAAAATATGAAAATAAAACATGTGTAAACTATTTATAAAATGCATTACAATTCGAATAAAATCGTGGCTTGATGACGTCATAAACTTTAAATGCTCTATAACTCCAAAATTGATAATCATGTTAACTAACGGTTTACTGCGTCAGATGAAGCGTCTCATTTCCAATTAAAATATATCTTTGAATTGAATTTTGAATGAAATACAAGGTCATGAAAAATCGAAGAGTGTGGAAAATATAATTACAAATATCTCGACAGCTAATTATCCGATCGACTTCATTCTTTATGCAAAATTTACGTCTTTTTATTGTATTTTATATTCACTCCTTCAAATAAACAATTTCGAAAATTTTTATATACCTTTTATCAGAATGAATATTTCAAGAGTCTGAAAAAAGTAGTTCCGTATAATCGAGGTTACTGAAATTCAATAAGCTTCTTCCCATTATTACATACTAAGTACATACCAAATTTCAAGTCTCTATCCCAATTTTTTCGGGAGATAGAGCGTTTGCAGACACACACACAGACAGACAGACGGACAGCAAATTTTTTTCCCTAAAAACATGTTTTTCGGAATCTCCAGTGTCTGAAACGTGTAAATCCGCCAATTTTTTTTTTTTTTTAGATTTTCAAAACGATTACCTTATACTACGTTTGATGGGTAAGTAAAATGAAAAAAAATAGTCAGGCTAGTAAAAAGATAGATTGAACTTAATTTCAATGACAGACGATAGAGTTTTTAAATAATTTAACATAGCATTAACGAGTAATATAGTCGAACTCGTTTAATATGAACACGGCTGAAACGAGGGCACGGTTAAAATTTGCACGTTAAGAACGGTTCATCATTTAAACTACATTAAGATTTTCACTCTTTCTACGAGCTGCAAAAGCAGAATCACGGCTAATATGAGAAAAACATCCATTTTTTTCATTGTGATTTTCGGCGAAAAGCAAGGTAGAATTAGGAAAAAAATCCTTTACCTATAGGACACTGTTCTCTCTCTGCGATAATATTTCTGTATTACAACTGTCTGTCAGAATGTAGTAATTTATCAGTTTTACCAGACAGATTTTCAATCTTCAAGGAAAACCCCACCCCCACCCAAAAAAATGCAAATCAATATCCCGAGGTCTTGAAAGATTGAAAGAAAGGAGCTCGGATAAGGACATTTCAAATAGAGCCAATTGTAAGATTTACAACTGAGCCATTGAAGGGAAGGAGCAAATAAGAATACCTTTGTTTCTTTATTTCTCTAAATCCGGATTCTAGGCCATATTAACCAGCATTTTAATGACTATAACTGCGCTGCTAAAATGAAAAAGGTATGTAAAATCAATAGCTCAAAATTACGGGAAACTTTAGGATATTAAGTTAATTTTTGCTTTGAGATAATTGGAGCAATTAACAGTAGTAATTAGTTTATATCTATCACACTATTAGAGAACAAGAAATATAAAAAAATAGTGAGTGTTAAATCTATTGTCCAAGTTTTATTCATTTTTAAATTCCTACTATTAGCTCACATTCTCTCTATATATATCTTGTTCAAATTTTCAATCGTTAATCAAATATTTTCTATTCATCCACTCAAGTTCAAATACATTTTTTTAAACTTGTAGTGGATGACACTTTATGTTAATACAGTTTTTTCAAATATTAATTCATTCATTAAATTTAATTAATTAATTTTAGTTTTAAATGGGAGAAAAAAATTCCTCCCATTGTTTTCATAAATGAAATGAAAGATTTATCTCAAATGAGTGATGCCACAGAAATAAAATACCGCAACGATGATTATAAAATAATGTTCAATAAAGATAACGTGGGACATTAATGCTGCACGGGTTTATTTTATATATTTATGATAAAAAAAAGTAGGAATTGACTTAAAAATGTTTTTTATATTTACTTGTTATTATTATCCTCTTATGTTTAATTTTCGTGATGCCTTTTTTATGAGCTGTAACGCGAAAAAACAAAATTGATTACTGTTTGCTTATTTATTGTCGAAAAAGGTTGAATAAGTTATTAGTATTTTGAAAGATTAACAGGTTGAATAACTTCTTTCCGTATGCTTTCACATAGTAATTGACGTCTGCATTATTTTTCGAAAGCTGGGGTATTAAAATATCTTTTAGAACGCTTTAAGTAACAATGAGTAAGAAACTCATTTATTTTACCAATAAAGATTTTAAATTTTGCGCAATAAATGTAACATAAAGAAGTTCTTTTTCCTCCTTTATACAAGAGTACTTTTTAAATTAATGACAATAGAGCTCCAGAATTTTTTTCTTTAAAGTAAGAATATATTTTTTATTAGTTATTTTTTTTTTGCCTGCAGCAAAAACTGGCGATTTTTATGGAAAGTTTAAATCGAGCTCACGGCTCTGTTTATTTTCCCATGTGCGATGAAAAAAAAACTTTTTTAAAGAAAATTTAATAAGTATCATTTTACCCTAAGCTATCATTTTTTAAAAGGTAAAGAATTTTCACTGACGTATTATAAGAAAATCATATACAGCAGGCGTTAAAACCACTGTGTCATGAAAGGATCTCGATGTGCTGTAAACGTATTCAGTCACATTCGATCAAGATTTTACGACGTACTAGAACTCTATGTATATACTATATACATATATAATTTATAGCTGCATTGGCGCATTTCTTCTGTATTATTATTTAATAGTTCTTCAATTGTTCACCTGTTGTAGATTTTGTAACATTGCTGCTTTCTTATTCACTTGAAATCCGCATGTGTTTTACTCTTTAATATTATATGTAATCTTCATTTTTAGGTGCGTTCGTAATTATATAAATACGTAGCACCTACAGTCGTCGTCTGGTCCGTCCGTCTGTCCGCATATAACAGCGCAAAAACTACCCAACCGAATGATTTGAAATTTAAGATATTATCGTTGAAGAATTTTGTCGAGACATTTCAAATTTTATGAAAATCGAGTGAAAACTTTAGAAAATATTAATAAAAATATTTATTAAAAAATTTGAATAATAATAATAATAATAATAATAATAATAATAATAATAATAATAAACGGTGCTTTCTTGTTATAGGGGGCTTCTGAGGTTTAATCGTCAAGCGATCCATATACGTATTTTATTACAGAAATTAATCTGCAGACAGTATAATTAATTTAACAGAATTAAAAATTATCAAGATCTGAATATTAATATAACTATCTATAGTACGAACGCACCTCATTTGTCACGTTTGACGTACAATTTCCAACTTGTTTAATTTGGAATGAATTATTATTATGTTTTTATTTCTATATATAAATCTTTTTTTCCATTTAATCCCTTTATTTTACTTTTTATTTTATTATGTTTATTTTTTGTAGTATCTTTTCCTTTGATTTTTATATTATATCTTCCTTTAATTTTCACACATATGATTTCATTTTGAATATATCAGCATTCTAATAACATTACTGCTGATATGCCCATGATTTTATGAATGTTATTTTAGTATCATTACTTCCATACTTTAGTTTCATTACCTCCATATTTTACTTTTTATTTTATTACGTTTATTTTTGTAGTATCATTTCCTTTGATTTTTGTAGTATCTTTTCCTTTGATTTTTATATTATATCTTCCTTTGATTTTCACACATATGATTTCATTTTGAATATATCAGCATTCTAATAACATTACTGCTGATATGCCCATGATTTTATGAATGTTATTTTAGTATCATTACTTCCATATTTTAGTTTCATTACCTCCATATTTTACTTTTTATTGTATTACTAGCAGACTACGCCCGCTGCGCTGGTCGGTTTCTCCAAAAGAACCTTGAATCAGACGAAATATATCGGTGAATTTAACCTCGCATTTTAAAGCAATCTGTACCTTTACCTGGAATATCCTAAAATAACATAAAAACGGATACTTATTTCACTAAGTTATGTTTTTTTAATACGGTTTATTATTACGTTTACAATTTATTACCTACCGTTTTCCTTTGATTTATATGTTTTATAGCTACATGTTTTAATAACGTGGATTAACCTATATTATTCACAACTAAAAAGAAATGGCGCATCTAGTATTTGTCGAGAATTAAATAAAAATCATGCACTCGTGACATCATAATTCACTTTTATATTTTAACAGAATAATAAGTCTACTATAATATGTGACTCGTGCTGACACATTGCTGTTATTATTTTTTTTTACGCGTAAAGTTTTCGCTATGGTATTCAATTGCGAAATTTGGTAATTTTTGAAATTCAATCTTTGAAAAATGGCATAACCAGTGGATTTGAAATTTATATCAAGAAAAATACAATTTTTTACCTTTCTAACGCAGTTTGTCTAACAATTTTCTAACAAATACTTTTCGAGCTATTAATTTTTTCAGTAACTTCAAATGTTTCATTTTCTGAGATTAATCTGTGGCAACGATTAGCGAAAATCCCAGTCGTCAGCAACGCATACCTTTTTATTAAAGAGGATGTTTATTTTTTGTAGTATCTTTTCCTTTGATTTTTGTAGTATCTTTTCCTTTGATTTTTGTAGTATCTTTTCCTTTGATTTTTATATTATACCTTCCTTTTATTTTCACACATGTGATTTCATCTTGAATATATCAGCATTCTAATAACATTACTGCTGATGCACATGATTTTATAAATGTTATTTTAGTATCATTACTTCCATATTTTAGTTTCATTACCTCCATATTTTATCAGCATTTTTAATGGTACTACCTCCATCAAGTAAGGTAAATTTGTCCATTGACTCTAAGACATATATTATTTTTTAAAACACATGTGGGTGCAGCCAAGCTGACGAGTACATCCACATATGTTTTTTCATATCCAATTCTTGATTGGTTCTCTTGTGGTCCAGTTTTTCCACTGAATAATGTTCATAATTAATTTATTAATCCATTTGTGTTTACTTAATAGCAACTCCAATTTATAATTTTTTCCCCTTTCTCTCTCTTTTTTTTAATTGTTCTTCAGGTATGAGTAAATTTGGCTAATTACCATTGAAGCACATGCTAAGGTAATTTTATGATTGCACAAGTTAATTATTAGCTATGTGGTATTCTGATTACACAATATCATTAATTATCTCTTTGAAGATTTTAGTAGAATGATATTAGAACTTGATATGTTTTTGAAATTCATAGATATTATAATTATTTAACATTCTATAAAATTATGCTGCATTGCGCAAATTGGTATGGAATGGTTTTTACATATTCTTTTCAATATTCTTTTCAATTATAGCTGGTTGAAAGTATTGAGTTTTATGATACCATAATTTAGCCTAGTTGGCACATAAATCACTTTGATTAACTTCTGTTTAAAATACATAGTTAGTATAGCTGCATTGCGCTTTTAATGGTGTATTTAATAATAATTTAATAATAATAATTTTAGAATATTACTATTATTTCTTGGTATCATTTGTTTATCTATTGAAATTTCAAATGCATTTTTTTAAAATCTTATTCAGGTTCTTTTAATTATTATTTTTTTTTACCAACATTAATTTTGTATTGACTTATGAATGCTAGGGGATTCTATATTGTTGTCTTTTGATGTTAGCTTCCTTTATGGGACTTTATGTATATATGTATATAGTTTTATAATATAGCCTTATTATATTTAATCAAGTATTAAAAAGTCAATCTTATTATTTTTATTTTTATTTCATTTTTTATGGATATTCAAGTACTTTATAACAATAAGGTTGATTCAAAACATTTTTTTATCTTTAAATATATTTTTATATGTATCTCTTGCAATTTCTATTGCTTTCAAACAATTATGGCAGTTATTAGTAAAATGTTAGATACTGGCAATTTAGGCCTTGGTGGATCCAGGACTAATGCTCGGTACAGGAAGATTATTAGGGATCTTCCTGGATCGTTATCAGATAACCTATTCTATTGTCCCAAGCCTGTACTATGTTTTCGTGAGTGTGAATCAAAGCGTTGCCTTACATGTCCATTAGCTGATAAGTCACAGATTTCAAATAATAACAATCTTAATTCGGTAAAATTTTGCAAAGCATACAATGAAATCTATTCATTGAAATGCAATTCGTTTAATATGGAATATATAGGACAGTCTCGACAAAAATTACATAAGCGGCTAAATTTACATCGTTCTCATATTGATAAATATAAAAAATCTAAATTTCAAACAACTCATAATATTGAATATACTCATTTCAAAAATCATGATTTTAAAAATATTACTATTAAAATACTTAAAATACAAAAAAATTTTACTGAACGACTTTTTCTAGAATCTAAATATATAAGACATTTTAATACTACATATCCTTATGGATTAAATCAATTAGTATACAAAAAATCACTGTATTTTCAGATTTAACTAAATATGAAAATTATAAAAATCTTTATTCAGGATTAAATTTTTCAAACATAAATAAAACTTCAAGATCTGGTAGAGGTAAACATAATAACAAAAAATACACTGATGATATTGTGATTCAAAAGGAGCTTGATGATCTTGAGGCAAAATTTTGTAATGATTATTGTTGGCTTGATATAAGAAAACATGTTTTTAGTATAAAAAAGAAATATTTGAACCAATATTTCAAGGTATTTAAAAAGAATCAATATTCTACACATTTTAGTGATATCTTTTATGATATTCTACATTATAGAGCAAACCTATTAAATACATGTCTTTCTAATAAACCTAAATATAAAACTAATAATACACAATTAATTATAAATTTTTCCAATCACGTATTTAATAATATCAATTTACACAATATAATAAACAACATTACTAACAATTTTCCAATAAAAAATTTTACCATTCACAAGACATACAAATATAATCGCACACTTGGACGTAAAATTTTTAATTACAATTCTTTTGCAAAACAAATGGTCTCTTCAAATAATTACTCATGTTATTGTAATGACCCAAAATATCAAAAATACATAAATACAACACATGGTCATATCATTACTGGTGATCTTAATATTGTAGAACAACCTATTTTACAAAACTTAATGCATAATGGAACAAAATATCGCCTTCCATAGAAGTGTAATATCAAATCCATAATATTGCAGTTTATTCAAGATATTGATTTATTTATATATAAAATTGCTATTGATTACAATAAACCAATCGAGTATTTTAGTGAATGGAGATTTTCTGTTATAGATAAAATGAAAAATGAAATTATAAAAAATTATCATCATGTTACACATGCAGCTTTTAATAATATAAATAAACATATATCAGAATTACAAAACAAATTTATAATTACTTATGTAGATAAATCTCCAAATAATTATGCTATCATTTGTAAAGAATACTATAAAGTGTTAATTCACAATGCAATCAACACAAGTAATATTTTTAATAAAACTAAATTAAATATTGAAATAAATAATAGAAAATTATTAAATTATCACAAATTACTAAAAATCAAATGTAATAATTTAAATTATCCTTATCTTGTTATAATTCCAAAATTTCATAAAAATCCTATTAAATTTCGCACTGTTACCATCGGGTGTAACACATATAATAATAATGCAAGTAATTTACTACTTAATATTTTAAAGCAGATATATGATATAACGTTAAAACATAATAACCAACATTACCTAAAAAACAGTTTTCAACTCATTAATAAAATACATAATATCAATCCGGTAAAATTCATAAAACATTGGATTTTAATGATTTATTTAATAACATTGATATAAAAGACTTACATAAAACAATGTGTATATTATTTAAAGAATTGAATTAAAAGAGAAAAGAATCTCAATTAAAATTAAAAGAACATATTTCAGTAAATTTTTTTAAAACTTTACTAAATTTTACATTGCATAATAATTACATCATATATGACAATATTATTTATAAACAATGCCAGGGAATTCCGCAGGGCGGAACAACATCTAGTATTCTCTCTGACCTTTACTTATATTATTATGAAAGAAATATTAGTACGAACAATGATTACGTATTTTATCGCTATATTGATGACATCATATTTTATTTCAATGAAAAAAATTGCACATCACCACTCAATTTTTATCCTACTCAACTTAAATTAAGCGAAAATGATTTAATTAATAATAATATTAACTTTCTTGACTTAAAAATCAATATTAATAATAATTATAAATTAATTTTTGATATTTATGATAAGAGATTTGATTTTCCATTTAAAGTAAATATTTTTACCAATTATGCTTCATGCTTACATAAATCTGTATATAAAAATATAATTATCAATTATCTACATCGTATAAAATACTTATGCTCAGATGTAAATAAAAACAAAAATATTAGATTTATTCGAGATCAAGCAAAAATATATGGTTATCCAATTTTTATGATAAATTCAATTATCAACTCTTTTAAATAACATTTATTATATCATTTAATTATTAACACTATATGTAATAAATTTTTGTTTTAATGTGCGATAACATATAACAATAGATATAATATTACAATTATAACATACATTAATACAATTATAACATATAAGGAAATTTAAAATTTGATTGAACATTATATACACTCTGTATCGTATGTGATTGTGCGTTGCCGATCACATATGTTTAGTGTGTCTTTGATGAGCAGTTTTCATACATTTATAATTTAACTTATACAATAAAACATAAAATTATACATGGATAACATTGGTTATTATAACTCACAAACATATCTATTTGCAAAGTGTATAAATATATATATAGTTTTTTATTTTTATCTATGAAATTAAATTTAATGAGTATTTTTAATTACTGCATAGCATAAATTTGATTGAAGCACAGTAGTAATAATAATAATTATTTAATTTGATATTAAATTAATCTCTGAAATCTAAAATATAATTAAGTATAAGTATAAACAATACATTAATTATTTAATAACAAGTCTAAAATATATTTAACCCTCTGAGCGTTTTGAAAAAGGGTAAAATTGTAATGTTGTTTTTTCTGCATTTTGATTTAAATGCTAAAAAAATATGATTCTTTCAGCATTATAAATAAAACTTAATTACAAATATGAATGCAACCCTTGAGACTATTAATAATTTATCAATGTTTTGAAAAATCATTAAATCTATAGAATTATATTATCTTAAACATTGCATATATTGCAGTGAAACGTGGAGCTTAGTGAACGGAATATTACGTTCTACACGCTTAGAGGGTTAAGTAGAAGTAACAATAAAAAATTAATAATTTAATTATAAGTTTATAATATATATCAGTGGTTTAAAACAGCTGGCAGCATAGCACTTTGTTTTAAAATAATATCTCTTTTACAAAATATACTCTTGTTAAGAATATCTGAAATGCTGTGCAGGATGAATAAATTCTGTGTATATTTATTCATATTGTAGGATTTTATTCGAATTTAATGTAAAAACTACAAGGAAGTATTGTTTATTAAAGTTTATATATTGATTAAATCTAATGAAGTGAAAATCTAATGAAGTGATAATGTTAATAATAATATGGATATGTAACTAAATATTAATTATGAATAATTATAATACCAACAGAGGGCGACACTTTACGTTTTAGTTAGTTGATGATATTATAGATATTATTTTTAATTTAACTATAGAGGGAGCTATTGCTTGTATATTAATTTTACTTTCAGGAATTAAAATTAGATGGAGTAATTATATATTCACGGATATAATTTTGTTATAAGAGTATTATCAACAGAATAGTTTTGTGTGTTTTTGAATTATTTTGTGTTGGGGTGTCATTGATCGAGTTGTGTTTTAAAAAAAATGAGCTCTCAACTTGTCTTTCAAATCATTTCTCTCAACTCGACTCGAATGTCAACATGTTTGATACGTGCCATGTGGAATTGATCATTATGCAGAAGTTGATATATTTTGAGGATTCTGTATCATTCTTGTGAGTAAAACATTTTTTCTACAATTTAAGGGTTCTAATTTCAAATATTATTTCAAAAATGATATCTGGTGGTAATTTAGTGTGGTGATTTATAAAGATTTTAGGATAATCGTTGTAAGTGATATATTATATATTTCTTAATGGTTTTTTATTTACATTTTACATATTTCCAATTTTTAATTTTTCCAATTGTTGTCTGGTAATAATTCAGTATACTTGGCTGATTCTACTGTTCTTAGCATCATGCCAGTAGAATTATGAAATACTGAAATATTTTTAAAACACATGTGGGTGCAGCCAAGCTGACGAGTACATCCACATATGTTTTTTCATATCCAATTCTTGATTGGTTCTCTTGTGGTCCAGTTTTTCCACTGAATAATGTTCATAATTAATTTATTAATCCATTTGTGTTTACTTAATAGCAACTCCAATTTATAATTTTTTTCCCTTTTCTCTCTCTTTCTTTTTAATTGTTCTTCAGGTATGAGTAAATTTGGCTAATTACCATTGAAGCACATGCTAAGGTAATTTTATGATTGCACAAGTTAATTATTAGCTATGTGGTATTCTGATTACACAATATCATTAATTATCTCTTTGAAGATTTTAGTAGAATGATATTAGAACTTGATATGTTTTTGAAATTTATAGATATTATAATTATATATATATATATATGTATATATATATGAAAAAAATGTGTATATACTGTATTTGTGTCCGGCTGAAAAAAGTTCTACGACAGCTTATGTTGATTTCAGTGAGTAGATTATTTTAATTATATAAACTGATTAAAAAAAATTATATCTACTAAAAACATCTTTTAAAATGTAAAAACAATATTCCAAATTTAAAAAAAAGAAGGAAAAGAAAAACAGGATATAAGTTATGTCTAAGATATTGTTTGATATCAATTTTCCAAGCTTATATTCTGGTATTTATTTAATATTTTCGATTAACTAAGTTACAATTTGTAAGTCAAGTGCCTACCTCAAGTTGATAGAAATGCTTTTCTCCTCCCTCATAACGTGTTTCTGAAAATTAAAAATTAAAAAAAATTATGCATGCTGGGCTTGGCGGTTATATTTCCATATTTTACATAAATTTCTAAGCACCCGTAGATAAAATCTGAAGTTCGAAATTGTTATTCAAGCTAACATTTTACAATATTAATTTTTAAGCTGGCTCAAGTTTGGCTGGTTAAAGTTTTCAAGAGAGCTCAGTATTTAAAAAATAAAATCAATCCATCTTTCTAAATGTATAATAATGTAGAAATTTAATGGTTCCGTAATATATCATGCACATCTGTTGCAGATTTAAGCTAATGAGAATTTGATGTTATGTTTCAAACCTTTAGATGAAAATAGTATTTCGCTAGCAGATACAGCGGGATGTATTGATTGTGAATTGGTGTTAGGATTTGTTGCTGGAGTTAAGCATAAATAATGATCGAATAAAACCCAGATTTTAGATTTTTGAAATATTTACTTTCATTATAATCTAAATTATGCTATTCACCGTATGTATGTATATACAATGTATGTGAGTGTGTATACTAAAGATGAGTTCGGGCTTTTTCTTTTGGATACTGAACCGCCCGAGCCCAATTATTGGAAATCTGAGTCCGAAACATTTTGTGTCATCAGAGCCCAAGCCCGAAACTGAAAATATGCAGTAGATTAAAAAAAAAATCGTTTAAAGATTAATTTTCCAATTTAAAAATATCTTATAAAGAAATAAGCATTAATCGTAAATACTACATCAGGGCAACTTCGTGTGATTTTCAAGTCCCCATTAAAATAGCAAATTTCTTATTTATACCCAACCACTGGCAGAAATCTGCAAAAGTTACAATTCTTATGTCAGAAAAACATGAGCGACTACAAATACAACTATGACAGAAAAGCATGAGTTCTGTTTTCCAGTAATTCTCGAAAAAGACTTCAAAGAGAAATCTATGATAGACAAAGGATATCCCAAGATTCTTTATTTTACTAACACTGACTGTTCAAAACATTCCGAATCTGATAGAATATGTCTCTTTACATCCCATCAATAATAATTCAATTCCATTTCAAATTGATTTTAAGGGGTTGGTTGTAAAACACTTTAATAAACTAAGACTACATTCTTGTTGCTCAAATAGTAAGTTTTTTTGGTACTTCTCCATTATCCTGTCAATCACTTTCCATAACAGAAAACTATTGCCAAACTATTCGCTAAATCGTAACGCCCAATAAACAAATAGAAGAAGGTCGCCATTATAGAATCTTAAAATAATAATAATAAGAAGAAGAAGAAGAAGATTGGAAAAGGCCCCACTCATCAAAGTATCAACTATCAGTAAGTTTAAACAATAAAATTTATAATATATTAATGAAAGCAGAAAAAAATAATCTGGATATTTATTTACTTATATATTATTTTTCTTAATTATCACTCTCGGTTGGTGAATAAATGTTTGGGACGTCAGTTGGAACTGATCTAATTGTACGTAACTATGTAGTACATCGCAACATTTTCTCAATGCTTTTTCTGTTTTAATATCAATGCATCGCCATTTAAGAACGTAACTGTTATTTTAATTAATGAAATGACTAATAAATCAGCAAAACATAATTTAAAATACATATAAATGTTGAATTAAAAATCACTTGATGACATAACAAACACGTGTAACGCTTCTGACGTCAAGTGAATGTGACGCCACGATCATGCATTTTTTGGCGTTAAATCCTACGGTTTGGCAATAGTTTTTTGTTATGGAAAGTGGTCGACGTGATAATGGATAGGTATCTTTTTTTCTTATTTGTGAATAAATAAAGTTTTCAATTTCATCCGGAGTCTGTGTTGGGCTTGAACTCGGGCTCACGGGCTTGTGCTGAGCCCGTTTCATCTCTGATGTATACAGGGTGTTCTGTCTTAAAACTATTTCTAAACCGTTAGTTTCAGTGTTTTAGTTCCAATTGCAAAAATGTCTCAAATCTTGTTCTTCATCATATTAAAAGCTACTCACGTAAAGACAGTGATTTTTGAAAACAATATTTTATTACGATATTTATATTTTTATACGGTTTCTGGGTCCTATAAATCATATTTAAGAACGTTCTCTACCCTCTAACAAGTAAAACAAAAACAAAATCCCAATATTATCAGCAAAAACTTATTGATTTATGATTTTAAATTTTAGGAAATTTTAGCATTCACCGTCACAAAACACGCATTTTTTCAATTTTTAGTGCCAGAAAACGTTGAAATTGCATAAAAATCATAATGTTTAGGTTTTTCAAAAATGTTTTTTTTTTGTTGTTGTTGTTATTTGTTGGAGCATGGACAAAGTTTTTTTAACTATAACTTACAGACCCAACGACCAAATAAAAATTTAAGTTTCGTAATTCATCGGCTTCCTTTATTACGGTACATTACTTTAATAATTTTCTGGTGAATAGTTACGTCTATAGACAGTAGTGAGTAGGTCAACTTCAATTATTTGTATCCTGTATACGATTCATGTTGAATATAAAAATAATAATAAGCAGTAATTTATACAGCAAATGATATGTTAAAACGAAGTCTGTCGCTGAAATTGGTCTCACGGGAGTTGAAATATGTGGATTGTTTAAAATTGCTATTACCAGTTATTATTTTGACATTAAATCCAAGGAAGACAAAACTTCAGAACTCCAACAAATGAGGCACTCTTTAATTTAATCAATAATGCTTCCAAATGTTGTGCAATGTAATTCACATAAAAAAAGTTTTTTCAACATACACAGAAAGTTTTTTTTTTTTTAATTTATGGGAAGAGAAAGAATATGAATGACGAAAGTTATTTGTAACATGTTTGTTATTTTACTATAGTTTGTTATTTTTGTAATAAAACTTTAAATTTCATAACTCATCGTCTTCAAATTCCTTCATTAATACGCATTACTTTCGCAATTTTCTAATGAATAGTTACGGTTTATAGGCAGCTGTGAATAGGTCACCTTCATTTGAGTGTATATTGTATGTGACTGATAATAAAATAATAAAAAATAGTAATTTACACAGCAAATGATATGTCAAAATGAAGTCTGTCGCTAAAACTCATCTTACGGATTTGAAGTATATGGATTGAAATAAAACAAATTACGTATTTTAAAAGTGATCACAGTAAACCCCATTGAATTATATGGGATTCCCCCCACCCGAATTTGTCAATTAGCTCACTGGCTGATATATTTATGAGTTTTTACGATATTTGACTGGTCTTTTTATATGAGTTACTCTATAGAATTGACTACCAAATCATGAAAAAAAATCTTTCGTATAGTTCGCACATGCGCAGTTATAAATTATTTCATACAAATGCCCATATCTCATCCAATATTCAATATATTAATTTTTAAATTGCAGTATAATGTGTCTACTGTTCTTGAAGCCAAACATGTGCTTTACATCCTCGAATTTTAAGAACAATTTGTCAAGCATTTCAGCAGATATTCCACAAACCGTGTAAAAAGCGATATCGTCCGGTCACTGCCCATCAATTTTTGGACAGCAGTGTGTGAAGACCTGATATATATTTTAATAAACAACCCGATATATTTCTTACATACAATAACGGTGACATACTCAAGATCTGTAATGATAAACAAACTATTTTCGCATAAAAAATTAAATATGAACATGATAAACAAACATCACAAGATATCAGCCATCACGAAAGCAGGTTCTTTAAAAAAAGTAATCATCTGCAAACATGATTTATTTTACCTTACTTTAAAACTTATGAAGCATCTCGCGCCAAATTCTAGGAAACTCAAAGAAGGATGAATAGGTTTTTTAGGCTTTTGTGTTTACTGTAATCACTTATATATTTTATTTTATTGATAATAAGTGTTTTTTCTTATAGAATTCTATATATGGATTGTTTAATTGTTATTGTATTTAGCAACAATTATTTTTATATTAAATGCAAAAAAAAAAAAAAAAAAAAAGCAAAACGTCAAGACACCAACAAATGTGACATTTATTAATATTATCAATAATGATTCGAAATGTTATGGAATAATTCAAGTAAAGAAATTAGTTTTTCAACATATGCAAAAAGTGTTTTTATTTAGTGAGAGAATATAAATGACGAAAGTTATTTGTAATATGTTAGTTATTTTCAGTAAAAAAATATATTCTCATCAATCTCCTTTTCGCTGTTTGCTTGCAACAAAATTGTAGAAAAAAAAGAAAAAAAAGAAAAAGCGAATGAAAGCAACAATGGAAACTTTCAATCAACTTGACAGTTCTGTTCCTTTTTACCTTAAATGATAAAAATTCCCATCGGAATGTCAAGAAACTGCTTTTATATCTTATGAGATACATCCAGTTTTGAAGAATGAGCGAATTTTCAGGAATGTTTTTCGTAAATTCATATTCTGACGTTTATAATTAAATGCCTATTAACTCTTCAGTTTCCACATAATGCTTTACCAGACAAATTTTCGTTTTTTTTTTCAATTGATTTTAGTTATTTTGCCTATAAATAAGCCATACGCAATTTTAACTTTTTTGTTTTTTTATTGCACTCTTTTATTAACACATTCCAACATAGGTGAAAAATGTTTATGAATTTGGTTTGTCTGCCCGTCTGTCCGAGCTCTAATCCCGTAATTATAATCGTATTACCTTATACGATGATACAGGGTGATTATAAATAAAGTTCAAAATGCTGTAAAAAAGGAAACTCTGGTCAGAATGACTTCAAATTTGAACTGAATATATTGGAAGAAAGAAGAAACTGTATGGCATTAGAAAGAAAAAGTTCCAAAGTGTATCAATAGATGGCACTGTAAGCGGCATAATGAAAATGGATTCGGCTACAAGTGACATTTTTAATCAAAATACGACGGCTTTTGCATGAGTTGCACAGTAAACCAACCGTACTGTTCAATGTGCATGAATATTTCGTTTGTTTGACTGAAAAAATGACTTCCAAATCAATCAACAGTTGTGATACTGTTAGTGGAAAGCCCATCTACCACGGCAAGGTTGTCGGATAGGAAAAATCGGTTTTCGGACTTTACCCACGAATGGCAACAGCGCCGCCTCTGAGGGTATATGCGCTCAGAAAAAGACTATTTATTGGGCGAAGGGGAAGCTGTGTTAAAATGTTCTTCACGCCTATTGGTGTTTTTCTTCTATATACCCACAGATGACGTCACATGGGTAAAGTCCAAAGAAGCACACATTAATTCGGTTTTAAATTGCGCATGAGTGTCTTTTAATTTGCTTAATGTGCCGCTTACAGCGCCATCTATTGATACACTTTGGAACTTTTTCTTTCCTATGCCATACCGTTTTCCCCTTCTTCCAGTATATTCAGTTCAAATTTGAAGTCATTCTGGCTAGTGGTTCTTTTTTTTAAAGCATTTTGAAAGTGGGACTTTAATTATAATCACCCTGTATGTTATTGACGTTTACTATCGAATGTTCGGTATCGAAAATGAAGTGTGTAGCATTCATAGTTCAATTACAGGGATACTAAAAAAAAACGTTACATTATGATCTATAGAGGAAAATTGTTTGTAGAGTATTTTAATGATATTAGGTTGTTAGAACCCTATAGAAATTGACATATATCATTGAGGTACATGCTTACTGTTGAATAGAGTGTGCATAGCATTTATCATTCATATACAGGAACATCCAAAAGTGTTCGGTTACATACTTTCTACGAGCGATAATTACTAGACGTGCGTTTTGAATATGGTAAGAGTTTTTAAATTTAACTAATTTTTTTCATATTACTTGCTGTGTATAAATTATATACATTACATACACACTCTAAAAAAATCCGTGAAAATACAAGAGATTTTCCGTTAAATTTTACGGAGAAGTTTCATTTTTCCAAAACAACAGTACAATTTCCATAAATGACATTTGTTCCGTAAAGGAGATTTCAAATCCGTAAATATGCAGAAAGTTTTCTGTAAATTTAATGGATTTTTCCGTATTTCTTTGAAAACTGTACAATGGCCGTATTTCTTTCAAAACAGTGCCATTTCTGTAAATGACATTCAGAGGTTTGCGTACACAAATCGCCTTGTTTGAAATGCGAATTAAGATTGTTGTATTTACTAGAGTTCTTCTAGGATCCAAATCTGAACCAGTCCTACCCGTAGGCCTATTTTTTGTCATTAGACTCGGACCAATCCTGGAACTCATTCTAACCAGGGTTGTGTCTGGGCGGTAATTTTATGTGAAAATAATAGTGATATTTTTATTTTTTAGTGAAATCTTTAGAAATTTATTTTATTTTCCTAAATTACAGAAAAATATTTTTTTAAAATCTACTTTTTTTTCTTCTTTATAGTGCTTTAAATTGGGAATTTTTTCACAGACGTTTTAAAATTTTATTTTAATTTTATTAACGTGAGGCAATATTAGGTTATTAAAGGTTTCATAAAATATTATCTATGCAAATTATCGATATGTATATTGTACTGAACAAAACTGATTTGTCTTAAAAATTTGTGAATTAAACTAAAATTTATTATTTTATAAATTATAATTTTTTACAAAGTTTATATTTTTTCTTTAATTTTATAAAAGTTATTAATCATTTTTTCTTTACTTTCATAAAAATGAAGTTTGATTGAAAAGATTGATTTGAGAAAAATGATTTTATAAAGTTTATAATTTATTTCGTTAGTTTATGATTTTATAAATTAAACTAAATTAATAAGTCCAAATTTAAACTTACCTATCTCAAGGTCATTAATTTAAAAAATTTCTCTAAAAATCTATTTTTTTATTTTAATATTTTTAAGGTTTCATAAAATAATATCTTTACAAATTATCGGTATGTAGGTATTAAACTAAACTGATTTGTTTTATAAATTTGTGAATGAAACTAAAATTTATTATTTTATAAATTATAATTTTACAAAGTTCATAATTTTCTCTTTTAATTTATAAAAAATAATTAACTTTTTGTTTACTTTATAAAATTATAAACTTCATTTTTATAAAAGTTTATAATTTATTTTGTTAGTTTATAATTTTTATAAATTAAACTAAATTATTAAGTCCAAATTTAAACTTACCTGTCCTAAAGTTATTAATTTCAAAATTTTCTCTAAAAATCTATATTTTCGTTTTGATATTTTAAAAATTATTCATTTTAACAGAACCATACACAAAAGCTCGCAGCAAGCTCGCAGCAAAGCTTAAATATAATAATTTAATTTATTATAAATTTGTTTATTCACATAAGTTTTTAAACTAAGAGAAAAAGAAAATTTACTTTAATAGCATGTAATAAATACAACTGCTTAAGATAATTATTGTTTTTACTGGAATTGATAAATAAATAAACACACAAATTATTAAAAAAAGTATATGTACTATTGCAAAAAGAAACAATCATTACTGTTAATACAATATTTTACGCATATAATACATAAACAAATTAAATTTATATGTTATGAAGCATCAAATAATAAAGCAGAATATAGAACAATTTTGAAAAGAAAATATTAAAAACAATGGAACTCTGAAAATATCCATCTAACTATGAGAACTTCAAGTTTTTGCATCATTAAAAGCATTTCAAATAAGTAACGACATTTGAGTACATGTCATGTCCAACCGTAGCGTAGTGGCCGGCTGGTTTAGTAAACGGAAGGTCTTGGGTTCGATACTCATCGTGGGAAGTGGTGGTTGTTTATTAAAAACTCGCTCAGAAATGAACGGAAAAAAAAGAAGCGTATCTGTCCCTTATAAGATGTTGCTTGAGGATTTTTTTTTTCTTTTTTTTTTTTTTTTTGGGGGGGGGGGGGGGGTGCTATAAAATTATTTTAACGACATAAAAATTTCTAAAAAATACGGAAGATATCTGTTATAAAACGGAAATTTAAAAACGGATATTTCAGAAATCACGGAAAATTTCCTGGAATTTACGGAATTTATTTTCCGCGAAAATACGGAAATAGTACTGGCGTCCCGATTGCCAGTACAATTTCCGTTACTTTCAGGAAAATTTTTTTACTGTGCAGGCTGTACAAAAGAATTCTAGTACATTTCTTTTTATTGACGAAAATTAATAAATTGGAATTTTCAATTGTCATAAGCGTTTCCTAACTGAACTAAAATTTTGAATACTATGTAGTAATTTAAGGGGTCTCAGGAGTCTTACTTTTCCTCCGAGGATGCAAGCTTGCATCATGTCACATTTTATTTTATTTCTGATTTCATATAACACACAATAAAATGAAATTTTTACCACTAATAGATCAATATCTGTTTGATTTAACATAATTATTTCAATGTTGTACAATTCATATTTAATTATTTAAAAAAAGTTCAATTTTTTAAAAAAGTAAAAAAACTTTTTCGCCTGGTATCCACTGCGCGCAAGGTTGCAGAAGAAATATTGCTTCAAAAATAACAAACAAAACTGATAATGATGTAAAATTAATATATCTTGAACTTATACTTCAATTTCAAGCAATATAAAAATTATTTTTTTAAATGTAAATTTAAGTTGTAAAATATTTAAAAAATTCATTTTTTTTTTGTTAAAAAAATGCCAATTTAAAACAAATTAAATTTTTAATTGCTTGAAATTGAAGTATAAGTTCAAGATACATTAATTTTACATCATTATCAATTATCAGTTTTGTTTGTTATTTTTGAAGCAATTTTTTTTCTGCAACCTTGCGCGCAGTGGATACCAGGCGAAAAAGTTTTTTTACTTTTTTTAAAAAATTTAAACTTTTTTAAATAATTAAATATGAAATGTACAACATTGAAATAATTATGTTAAATCAAGCAAATATTGACCTATTAGTGTTAAAAATTTTATTTTGATGCAAACTTGTATCTTCGGAGGAAAAGTAAGACTCCTGAGACCCCTTAAAAATTTGTAGATGCTAAAAATGTTTTTTTAAACAAACAAATGGATTTTTCATTGCTAAACTGAGCGTTAAGCCGACAGAGTGAAAAATGTCCCAAGCCGGGAATCAAACCCGAGACCTCGGAATAACGCGCTGAGGCTCTACCCAAGGCCCGACTAGCAAGTTTTTGTGCCCAGGGCACTTTCAATTTTTCGTGCATAGACTGGTTGGTTTACTGATACTAATTTTTTAGTCTACTTATTCGAAAAGTGTCAACTAAAAAAATTGTTTTCTGGAATAAAAATAAAATGTTTTTTTTCTATTATTAATTGAAATGTGCTTTTAACCATAGATTGAGATATATTTTTGTCACTTCATCATATTAATATATCAAAAATCACATATTTTCAGTTGTGTCACTTTTTGAATAAATGTGCAATATGATACAATTGAATAACTTGATAAATACAGTACATCAATTACTAGAAAATAGTGATAGGAAGTCTACTTATTAATGCTATTAAATGATAAAACCAAACTGAGTGCAAACAAAAGTCCTAAAAGTATTAAAACAACTTTTATTTTAAATTCTAATTTCGTGCCCCTCAGAAATTTCGCGCCCAGGGCATGGGCCCGGGTGCCCGTGCGATAGTCAGGGCTTGGCTCTACCACTGAGCTACAAGGAACGATATCGATGGGACATTTTTTGCTCTGTCGGTTTAACGCTCAGTTTCTCATTGGAAAATCCACTTGTTTGTTACTCATTAGTTTCGGGCTAATTTCACTACTGAAAAATTAATCGGAATATACTTGTATGTTTTTTAAATCCTAAAATTTAAAAGAGAACATCACCTTTTCAGAAACACATACTTACATGATCTGTAGATTTAAACTCATAAAAACTTACTCTTACTTCAGTAAAGGTGTCACACAAAATACATATATAAACAAATAATTGATAATAATAATAATTATTATTAAAATTATAATATTAATAATTATTATTAATAATTATAAATATTTAATAATATTTATTTGTTTATATATGCATTTTGTGTGACACCTTACTTAAGTAAAAGAAAGTTTTTAGGAGTTTAAATGTAGAGATCATATACAGGGATTCACAAAATAATTTAAATTCTTTTCCGACTATACATGGTTGCCAAAATTGAGGTTTAAATTTTTTTATGCATTTCTTAAATTGTTCACTTAGGCCTCATCTTTCGCTTTATTAAACTTGGGAGTTTTGTTACAGTATTCTGAATATGTTGGAATGTGTTTCATAATCTATGCTTGACGCATAATTTTTCTTTCTTGTTTCATTGTTCTAATTGATTTCAGTCATTTAACCTCTAAATAAGACATATGCAATATTAACTTTTTTGTTGTTTTTATTCTCTTTCATTAACACTTTCTAACATAGTTGAAAAGTGTTTATGAATTCGGTTTGTCTGCCTGTCCATCTGCATCTGGCCGTGCTCTAACTCGCATAATATACTCAGATTGCCATGGAATTTATATATGTTATTAGAGTTTACTATGGTATGTTCGGTATTAAAACTGAAGTGTGTAGTATTTAAGATTCGTTTTCATGGACACTCAAAAGAATTCCATTACATTAAGGTCTATGATGAAAATCGTTTGCGATGTATTTAAATACTATTACACTATTTTAAACATATTGAAATTTATATATATCACTTAGGGGTACTATAAAACACTTACTGTAGAATATTTTGTGCATAGAATTTATCCTTCATTTACAGGGACACACAAAAGAAATCGGCTTCAGTTACTGCCTATGAACAATATTTGCTGGAAGTGTTTTTCAGTTGTGGTACGCGTTTTTAAATTTATCTACTTTTTTGCATATTACTTGGTGGGTATAAGTTCTATAGATCATATACAGGGACACACAAAAGAAATCGGCTTCAGTACTGCCTATGAACAATAATTGCTGGAAGTGTGTTTCAATTATGGTACGCGTTTTTAAATTTATTTACTTTTTTGCATATTACTCGGTGGGTATACATTCTTTAGATCATATACAGTGTTACACACAAGTACTAAAGTGCATTTCCGTTATTGACGGAAATTGCTAACTGGGAATTTTCAACTGTGCTAATTATAACTGAACTAACTTATAGCATACTATTTAGTATAAATCTATAAATCATATATAGGGCTGCACAGAACAAATTCGGATATTTGTATTTAAAAGTAAAGAATACTTCTTAACTTTTACAAATATCTGACAAAAAACATTTTTTTTGCTATCAAAACGAAAAAAAAAAATCGTAAAGAAAATTTTTGAAAGTCAAATGATTGTACGTAAAAGGATTTTGCCGTGAAAGCTAATACCAAAGTTAAAATCGGGATTTGAGGCAAACACATTAGGATATTCACTTTATTCGCCAAATTTATCTTCCGCTTGAGAAAGTCAGATTTTATTCTTTAGAGAACGTTCTCTATTTTTAAATTTTATGGATTAAGCGAAAAGAAATACTAATATTATTTTTCTGCTGTTTTTTTTTCTCTATTTTTTTGTGAAATATAAAATTTAATTTTTAGATAGATATAGTTGATATATTTATAGGTATGTATGTTAGATAAATAACATTTTCAAACCATACAGATATATTTTTTTAATCTTGCATAAACGGATGGTCGTATATAATTTTCGAATATATTTTCGTTTAAGACACAGATAACATATTATATATGACATGTACAGCATGAAGGTAATTTAAAAATTAAAGAATGTTTATTTATTTAAATTCTTGCACTTAAAAAAACTAGGGAATCGAACCCGGATTTCCCGGGTTGCAAAATATAGGAGGAATCCGCTTTTTTTTTTTTTTTTTTTTTTTTTTTTTTTAATGGAAAATTCTAATAGATTTTTTACATTTAATATATATATATATATATATATTTAGATTGCCCAGTAAAAATACCAAAAATATTTTTTATATGAACAAGTTGGAAATTGTACGTTAAACGTGACAAATGAGGTGCGTTCCTTTCGTGCTATAACTAGTTTTACAATGTAAAAAATCATCGTTATTATTTCAGTGAAATAAATTATATCGTCTGCTATGAACCAAATGACGATGCCTTTCTTTTCTTATTACGTATGTCATGTTTACAGATGCGATTTTTTTTTCGACACCAGACAGCTCTGTAAAATTCACCATGGATCTTGATTTGCGAATGATTACCTCCATGGTTAATATTTCTATGACTCACGATGAATGAATCTGTTGTTTAATTACTTTAATGGATTGAGATATTCGGTTGTTAACCTAATTTTTACTGAAGTTATCTCAGAATCTATACATTTTTTAATGTAACTCATATCTCAAGCAAATAATTTTTTTGAACGATCTTTCTAAAAATGTAACCTTTATGCAATTTTATTCGAAAAAATAATTTTTAATAAAAATAGCCGCTTGGCCTATGGATAAAGATGGGGTTAGCCCATATTTGTTTTCCTCAATCACATAACTTGCGCTTTTATTATATAGATTACGTATGATAGGAGTTAATAGAATAAAGAAAACTTTTATTAATATCTTTTAAAGTTTTGATTCGATTTTAATAAAATTGGAAATGACTCGACGAAATTCTGCAACTATTATATTTATTAAATTTCAAAACATTCGGTTGGATAGTTTTTGCGCTGTTATATGCGGACAGACGGACCGACCAGACGACGACTATCGGTGCTACGTATTTATATTATATGGTGTCGTATATTACGAACGCACCTAAAAATAGCAAATATGTATTCAAATAAAGGTTTTAAATTTATTAAAAGCGCTACTTTCGTACTGATAACGTGCCAGAAATTAACAACCGAAGAAATCGCCAATTATTGCTATTTAGAGCAGCCCTTTTTATTCGGATATTTTCAGCGGTTTAAACGCGTAAATTCTATTAGTTGTCTTAAATTTGTCTTGATTTATGGTTTATAATTTTATCAATTTATTGATGAAATTTTAATTTTGTTATGGAATAGTAACCAGAGACAAATGCTGTACATTTTACATTAATTTAAGTGCAAACGGATTTATCTTTCGAAATAGTCTGCACGATAGAGATGGATCTTTTTAAAAAATCATGCTTGAAAATTGTTTTAAAAACCATAAATTATGAGTAAATTGCAATACAGTTGTCAAACAAATTGTGATACAGTTTTCAAGCAAATTGCATTTGAAAGGACATTATTTTTTCTATTCGACGGTGTAAAAATTAAAAATATGCTATGTTTAGAAGTTTTAAAAATTACAGTTAAAAGTGATATTTAATAGTCTGATGTTACCAACGTCAAAATAACGTCAGCGTTATGCACGAACACGTTTTCCCTTTATAATATAGTTTTAAAAAGTATAAAAAAAAGGAGTAAATTGCGATTGCGATACGATTGTCAAACAAATTGTGATACAGTTTTCAAACAAATTGCATTTGAAAGAATATTATTTCCCCTATTCGTCGGTGTAAAAATTAAAAATATGCTATGTTTAGAAGTTTTAAAAATTACAGTTAAAAGTGATATTTAATAGTCTGATGTTACCAACGTCAAAATAACACCAGCGTTATGCACGAACACGTTTGCCCTTTATAATATAACTTTAAAAAGCATAAAAAAGGAGTAAATTGAAATTGCGATACAGTTGTTAAACAAATTGTGATAAACAAATTACATTTGAAATAATTTTTTTTCCCTATTCTATGGTGTAAAAATTTAAAATGTACGATGTTTAGAAATTAAAAATTGCAGCTAAAAACGAAATTTAAACGAACGGTGTGTCAGCGTTACGCACTTATACGTTTGTCCTTTATAATATAAATATAAGACAAGTTTTTTTTTTTTTTTTTTTTTTTTTTTTTGCGTATTGTTGCTCTAAATGAAACGAAACTGCTGTGGGATCACAAAGATAAAATTTTTTTTCAAACTTGGAAATGCTCATCTCTGAAATCTGACACTGCATCCTCGTCAAAATCAAATTCCACAACAATATTTATTGATCGCCAAATTTGCATTAGTTATCATCTTAAATTTTGTGTTAATGACTTTTTAATATGACATCTAGAGGTACGATAATTTAATCAGATATATATTTGAACAACTCAGATTAATTATATCTCATCAGATTTTTACTTTCCAAATCTAGTTGTGACGATCAGTGCTATTAGTCAGTTTTGTTATTCTAACTTTTAACAAGTGAATTCCCCACTACACTGTTAAAAAATTGAGACAAACTGTCCAGTCATTCGACCGTTTTTCTAGAAAACGGTTACATAATCGTAATTTAACTCTATTCTGACCATAATATGGACAATAATATAGTAAGAATTGAGTTAAATTAGGTTAAGTAACCGTTTTTTTTAAAAACAGTCGAATGAATGGACATTTTGTTGCAAATTTTTAACAGTGAGTGAGAATTCGCACCGACCCAAATTTCAGATCATGGGATTTTTTGATAACATGTTTTGATCAATTCTCATTTTACTTGCCCATCATACGTAGTATAGGGTAAATCTTGTAATCGTTTTGAAAATCGAAAAAAAAAAAAAAAATCGACGGATTTACACGTTTAAGACACTGGATATTCCGAAAAACATGTTTTTAGAGAATTTTTTTTTTTTTTTTTTTTTTTTTTTTTTTTTTTGGCCCTCCGTCTATCTGTCTGTAAACGCTCTATCTCCCAAACAAATTGCGATAGAGACTTGAAATTTGGTGTGTACTTCGTATGTAATAATGGGAAGACGCTTATTGAATTTCAGTAACCTAGATTATCCGGAACAATTTTTTTCGGACTCTCGAAATATTCGTTTTGATAAAAGGTGTATAAAATTTTTCGAAATTGTTTTTTTAAGGAGTGAATATAAAAGACAATAAAAAAACATAAATTTTTCATAAAGAATGAAGTCGATCGGATAATTAATTGCCGAGATATTTATAATCCTATTTTCCACACTCTTTGATTTTTTATGAGCCTGTATTTCATTCAAATTTCAATTCAAAGATATACTTTAATTGGACATGAGACGCTTAATCTGACGCAGTAAACCGTTAGTTAACATGATTATCAATTTTGGATTTCTAGAGCATTTAAAGTTTATGAGGTCATCCAGCGACGATTTTATTCGAATTGCAATGCATTTTATAAATAGTTTACACATATTGTATTTTCATATTTTATATTATGCATATCCATGATGGGTAAGTATTACGGTGGCCCCCAACGACTAGTTCCATTAACAAACTGAAAGTTTTGATTAAAAAAAATATCACCGTTCGATTTCTCGTTAGATGGTGTATGCAAATCATGTGTTAGGTGTTATATTTCATTATTACTCTATTGCCAACAAAATTATAGGCTGTTAAAGTTACGGAATACCAAATCGTCAAGAGGATGAAGCGTCATATTGTTGCTCTTTCACAAATTAAAATTTTGTGATACTTTTAATAATTTTAAAGATGTGGTTATACCAATAATGATAATAATAATTATTATTATTACTGTAATTTTGTTACTACTGAAGACTAGTCTGATTATGGGGACTATTAGTACTAGTGTGACTATTTAGGGTTCTATTTTCTTTTTCGGGTATTGTATTTGGGAAAGTAATATTTTTCAAATCTGTCTCAACATCAGCGGTTCTTAAACTGTGTTACGCGAACCGCAAAGTGTAAGCAAACCATCTTTAAGGGGTCCGCAAATGTCTCACGCAAATGTAATTGGTTTTTTTTACTTATCTAAGATCGTGAAAAAATCTTGTAAGTAAAATAAGATAAAAAAAATTAAGAATACTGTTAAAAATACACTAGCATTCGTTGATATATCTTTATTAGTTTATTACACTTTTTTTTATTTAACTCAACTAGAGGGAATTTTGTAATCGATTGTACTGTAGCGTAATCGTAAATCAATAAACAGTTTTTGGCAAACACAGATTTAATTACGTCACAATCACTCAGTACACTTATCACAATTACATAGATTTTTAGTTGTGGGCGGTGTTTCAGGGATTTTTATCAGGATGAACGAATAGTTCCACCGGCACTAGGCGGCCGTAACAAATAGTCTCTCAAGAAGGAGAATTTTACCAGAGCAGGGCGCTCTCTCACGCACAAGTACGCGGAGTACTTTTAAATAACCGGCAAGGTTCTTGCCTTAACCATCGGCACATGGACCGAAGACGTAGGCCTTCTCACCAGAGAAGCCTAGGAAGCTGTTGCTTGGCTGCAACTCGAAAACAGACTCTCTCTCTGGCCTCTGCCCGTTTCGTATATATGATCGGCAAGATCTCAAGTGTTCATGAGTGTTTTTTCTCACCGGGGAGCACAGATGGCGGTTTCTGTAGTACCTCTGAAAGATGGAGTAATCTGGATTCAAGTGGCCAGAATATACGAGATCATAACTGTTCTTATAACGTCACTTCTTAGCAAGCGACACGAATTTATAACTGCTATAATTCTAAGTTTATTAGGAAGCACACATGCTCGAGATCGAGAAGTAATCTGGCGGTATGCACAGACGAAATTTTAATGCCTAACATCTGGATGCGGCACTTTCTGAAGTTGAAGGGCCTACATCTGGTTTACACTTCAGATCTCCATGTGTGAGTAGATTAAAGAAGAGAAGATTTAATTAGACTTATTAAATCTGGAAGGGGGAATCGTCACAACCCCTCCCCTCTTCATGAAAATTTTTCATTAGAAAAATTTCACCTAATATTCCAGAGTTATTGTATTACAAGGCAAAATACAGCCCTTAAAACTTAACTTAATTTTCATTAAAATTTTGAAAATATGAATACTTGAATTCTTAAGAGAAGGGTGTATATAAATACAATAACACACACAAAAAATATATATATACACAATTTAATACAATACACAATTCTTATTCACAGAATTTCCTCTAGAATATATCTCTCAACTCATTCTTTTTCTGTTATACAACCACATAATAATTATTACAGTTAAATTCTATACTTTGTTATTCCCTTCATTAAACAAAACACATTTCTCCAAACACTCAAACACTTCAATTTCTTCTAAAATCTTTTCCATTTAAAAGTTTAAAATATAATACAGTTCTAGCATTAATTTACTTTATATACTCTGATAATATAACTGTATAACAATTATAAAAAATCTTTACTCTTCTTAAAGTTACATAATAATTCTTATTAATTCAATTCAATTCCTCTTAATTACTTATTTCATCAAAAGAAAAATTTATTTTTTTCTGAACACGCGAATACTTTCAATTATTTCTAAATAATTTCACTTTATATATCACACATATATACAAATCTTAACTTTTAAACATTTCACTTACATTTATCACACAGATAAATAACTTTCATTTAAAACCATCCACATTATATGTGAAATATATCAAATACAATAAAAAGAAATTTTTTCTCTTTCTACAAAGAACAACAACAAAACTCTTATCTAACTTTCACGACGATACGCAACTGCAAATACTACAGAACAACAAACATTTAACTTCCGCCTTTCCTAGCTAGCATTCCTCCAAAAAAAAAATTTCGGGGATCTTCCATCCCTCTATCATCAGAAAGGGAGGATGCAGTGTTGACCCACTTATTCAGGCATCGCGTTACCGAAGTCCCGTTATCTCTTTTAACGAAACTTTCTTTGCTTATCGGAAAACCTCTCTGAACAGTTTCCCCGTTCATTTTCAACACACGCGATGGCTTAATGCACTCATTAGAACATATAACATGTTTATACTCAACCGAATCTTTTCCGATTTCTGAATTCATTTCAAGAAACCCTTGGTTTATTACCAATCCTATTGTAATCAACATAATGAAATACAATACGTAACTTAACTTGGTTCTTACTTTAGTCATGAATTCCATCAAATTTGTATTCCGCATTATACCAGGCCTTTTCTCTGATAAATTTACCATAGCATTCTGAATGGATTTATTTCCTTCCAAATTAGTTTTAACTAATTCTAAGTTGCTTTCGGGTAATTTATCAGCTAGAATCTTCGTGTCGAAATTTTCACAAGTTTGAGAGCTTTTACTCGCATACTCTTTTGCGATAAAATTGTCTCTGTCTCTAATGGTAATCTCTTTTGGCTTGCGATGCGCCGCGACTTGTGTACCATTTTTCGAATCTTTTGACACGCGAGTATTTCTTTCAGCCTCAATATTTTTAATCTCATGCACTTCTGGTGCATTTCTAACGACTCTAGGCTCACATCGGTTTTCGAATTTCCCACAATTCTTAACCTCGTTTAATTTATCTCGTGGTTTTCCAACCGAACCTTCGTTAACCGACCTTGGAAACTTTTTCCTAGTTAACGAAACTAAACGTTTACAAACTGTTAGCGTAACTAACGCTTCGCAGTTTAATGAAGCTACAACTGCTGCTGTAATATAAATTCGTTGCGAATTCCTACCCGCTTCATTATCCCAAAGTGACAGTGGCACTTTAACAATTTCTGCCCTAGTAATCTTTCCTATCGCAGGAATTAAGTCTACCTTTTCACCCGTGTGAAATTTCTCAGGTATTAAATTCCTTCGAAAAATGCTAAGTTCTGTCCCAGAATCCTTTATCGCATTTACCTTTTTACCCAATATATTCAAACTAACTATTGGTAAGTTATCTTTTCGAGAAATTTCTTCTCTCTCACACCCTTTCTTACTAGTCAAGTTTCTCGCACCGACATAGCTCACTCGACTTTTTACTATAGTCTCTTCCTCGACATTATTCAAGGTTCCGCTATGTTTTTCTTGCAAAAACTTTGGGCAAAACCTTTGAACGTGGTTTTCCGAACCACACTTATAGCATTTCAATTTCACGCGTCTTTCGAACGCCTTTTGCCTTTCGATATCGCTCTGCGATTCCGTGACTTAGTGTTGGGGTTAACACGCGGTTTATATCCCTCAGACTTTTCATAAACCATCGAACGTGTTCTTTCCTCCCTACTATCGCGAGTATCCCTCGACTTTGGACACGACGCTCTTACACTGTCATATTCATCAAGTATGTGCACTATTTCTTCTTCCGTTTTAATTTGGGACCATTTATCTATAAAATGCTCTCTAACTTCCGGTTTGACCCGCTTTTTAATTTGATCGGCCACCATTAAATCTTTCAAACCCTCAAAAGAATTGACTTCAAGACATTCAAGCCATTCATTCAAGTAATTTCGTAATTCGAACCCAAAATCCTTCCAATTAACTCCGACATTTCTCTGATGTAATACGAATTTTTGACGGAACGTGTCTGTTGTCATTTTAAATCTAGTGAGTAATAATTTCTTTACAAAATCGTAATCCTCACATTGAGGTTCGGGTTCTCGTGCAATTATTTCTATTATATTTACTGGTAGTAATCCGATTAAATGTGTTACCCAATTTTCCTTTTTTATCTTTATGCGTTTTGCCTGACGTTCAAACATAACCAGATATAAACTAATATCCGTTTTTTCCGGAGAAAATTCAGGAATTAATTTTTTTAAGCTGATTTCGTTCACGCGAACATTTTCATTAGGTGTTGACGCCAGAGGAGGGACACCTTGTTCTATTTTTAGCCTTTCTAATTCATGATTTAGTTCGAGTTCCCTTTGTTTTATTTCTTTTTCAGCATCAATTTCCTTTTGTTTTATTTCTTTTTCTACCTCTAATTTTTTTGCTTCCCGATCCAAATTTTCCTGCCTCAATTTTTCCTCACGCTCAAAACTTTCTTGCCTCAATTTCTCTTCTCGCTCTATATTTTCTTGCCTCAATTTCTCTTCTCGCTCTATATTTTCCTGTCTCGATTTCTCATGTTCCTCCCTAGCTAGTTTTACTTGCTTCTCAGCAAGAATGGTTTCGAATAATTCTTTTAATACCTCTTCATCGTAATTTTCATCGGCTGTGATTAACGCTTTTATTTCAAGTAACGTCTCGTTTCCCACTAACGGTATCTCCAACTCACGCGCTAGATCTAACACATCGATTTTTTTTCCTTTACCAAAATATGCCATTTTAGCCTTTAATATTTTACTTTAATTCTAACCATAAAATTCAAAGAAAAAAGGAGAAAAAAAAATAACAGATACATATAATCATCAAAATACAACCTTCTCTTTCGAATTGTATTCAAATTAGCGTTAAGTTTAAAATTAATATTATTATTTCAATAATAAAATTTAGCTTACAATAACAATAACTCTAGATTATAAAATTCTCGTACTCACTCATTTTCAGATCAGTAGCGGCAGCATGATTTATATCCAATAAACTTTTTAATTCTTCGGCAAATGTTTTGCCCACAACACACACAGAGAACTTCTATTTTCTAACCACCAAAACGAAACTATTCTTCCTCTTCTTGCTTCTTTTATCAACCATCAACGTATCTCTACTGGGTCGCGCACAGCTGATCGGTGGGGGACGGAGAACTTTTCTTTCTTCTTTTCAACCGAAGATAGTAAATAGATGCTCGTAAACAGATGATCAGGGAGAATCCTTCCTTTCCGTAAAACACCAAATTCTCGTGACGTCACTCGGGGAGGGGGAGATTCAGGGACCTTCCTTCTACCGTCTCGTTACGTTTTCTTTTTTTCTTTTTCAGAAAACAAATGACAGCCACATCTCAGCACGGAAGATTCCTCGGACTACAGCAACACACAGGGGTTTTCTTTCTTTCAACAACTTGACAATTTCACAAGCGTACAAGGCCGCTTCTTGTAGAACTAAATTCTTTCTTTGCAGACACTTTTAAGAACTCACAAGGGCCGTTCTTTTCTTTCTTCGTGTACTGACTTTTCTTCAAATCATTTTCGTAATCGAATCCGACTTCTGTACACCACTGTAGCGTAATCGTAAATCAATAAACAGTTTTTGGCAAACACAGATTTAATTACGTCACAATCACTCAGTACACTTATCACAATTACATAGATTTTTAGTTGTGGGCGGTGTTTCAGGGATTTTTATCAGGATGAACGAATAGTTCCACCGGCACTAGGCGGCCGTAACAAATAGTCTCTCAAGAAGGAGAATTTTACCAGAGCAGGGCGCTCTCTCACGCACAAGTACGCGGAGTACTTTTAAATAACCGGCAAGGTTCTTGCCTTAACCATCGGCACATGGACCGAAGACGTAGGCCTTCTCACCAGAGAAGCCTAGGAAGCTGTTGCTTGGCTGCAACTCGAAAACAAACTCTCTCTCTGGCCTCTGCCCGTTTCGTATATATGATCGGCAAGATCTCAAGTGTTCATGAGTGTTTTTTCTCACCGGGGAGCACAGATGGCGGTTTCTGTAGTACCTCTGAAAGATGGAGTAATCTGGATTCAAGTGGCCAGAATATACGAGATCATAACTGTTCTTATAACGTCACTTCTTAGCAAGCGACACGAATTTATAACTGCTATAATTCTAAGTTTATTAGGAAGCACACATGCTCGAGATCGAGAAGTAATCTGGCGGTATGCACAGACGAAATTTTAATGCCTAACATCTGGATGCGGCACTTTCTGAAGTTGAAGGGCCTACATCTGGTTTACACTTCAGATCTCCATGTGTGAGTAGATTAAAGAAGAGAAGATTTAATTAGACTTATTAAATCTGGAAGGGGGGAATCGTCACAGTACTTTTGTAAAGATGAAATTTTGTAATCGATTTTTCACTCACTTCCTGATAGGGTAGAATTATGCAAATTATGTACACAGGTGTGTGTTTTTTGATTACAATATAATTTTTCATATTTTTACAAGCTAATTATAAATTAATATATTTATTTTAATGAATTTTTCCATTAGTACTCCATAGGTGATAAATCGCCAAATATTCTTTATGGTTGCAATTGTATACAAGTTACAACAACAATAGATTTAATAATACGCTAACCCCGCTCAAAAAAAAAAAATGTATTTAATTGGCTGTGAAACTGCAACAAAGAAATATTTAAACACTTTAAATTTGAAAATATGAATAAAAAAATAAAGATTGTAATACATATTTTTAAAAGTACGCTTTAATCAATTAATAATTTCAAATTAATTAGAGCATGATTATATGATGAGAAATTAATATAGAAATCCTAAAAAGATAGTTTAAGTAATGTTTCATTTTACTTTCTTCTATCTTTACAAGAATGGTTACAATGGTTACATGGTATTGGATTCATGAAAATTTTCGACTTCTGGTTTTCGACGGATTTATACGTTTTAGAAGGTTTTGATCATCATTTGACTGTTTTTAGAAAATGTCTGTCTGTGTGTCTGTTTGTATGTGACAAATTTTTGTGGGCGCACTATCTCTAGATCTAATGCACGGAATTTAATAAAACTTTAGATTCAGTTAGACCTTAATATAAATTCGGGCTGATTAGTTTTTGGTGTAAATCGCCCAACAAGTCACGCTGCTATGCTACATTTTTTACGATTTCGGCAGTAGCCCTATCTCAACAACCAATATGCACGGCTTTTCATCAAACTTCAGATTCAGTTAAACGTTGACATAAGTTGTTGCTGATTAGGTTTTGGTGTATACCGCTTAACATGTGACGCTGCTATGCTGCATTTTCCCCGATTTTCAAGATAGCTCTATCTCAAGCACTAATGCACAGATTTTCATCAAACTTCAGATTCAGTTAGACTTTGACATAAGTCGTTGCTTAATAGATTTTGGTGTAAATCTCCCTACAGGTGGCGCTGCTATGCTGCATTTTGCAGGACTTACACGATTTTACCGATAGTCTTATCTCAAGCATTAATGCATGGAATTTCATCAAACTTCTTATTCTGTTAGACCTTGACATGAATTGGTGCTGATTAGGTTTTCATTCAATTCATATAACAGGTGGCACTGCTATGCCGTATTTTCGGGATCTAAAGTGCATAATTAAAAGAACTATGCTTTTTAAAATATTAACATGCATGAGATAGAAGAAAGTTTTGCAGTCGTTTCACCCGACTTCTTTCTCTCCTGTTGTCATAACTAAACAAGTTGGAAATTGTACGTCAAACGTTACAAGTTCGTACTAGCTATAGTACGAACGAGGTGCGTTCGTACTATAGCTAGTTATATAAATATTCAGATCTTGATGATTTTTAATTCTGTGAAATGAATTATATCGTCTGCAGATTAATCTCTGTCATAAAATAAGTATCTTGGTCGCTTAACGATTAAACTTCGAAAGCTCCTATAAAAGGAAAGCACCGATTAAAAAAAAAAAAAATCAAATTTCTTAATAAATGTTTTTATTAATATTTTCTAAAGTTTTGATTCGATTTAAAAAAAAATTGAAATGACTCGACAAAATTCTGCAAAGATAATATATCTTAAATTTCAAACCATTCGGTTGGGTAGTTTTTGCGTTGTTATATGCGGACGGACGGACAGACAGACGGACGGACGGACGGACAGACGGACAGACCAAACGACGAGAATAGGTGCTACGTATTTATATAATTACGAACGCACCTAAAAAGAAACAAAGCAGAAAAAATGCCTGACGGCTCGGCCTACAGGCACAGGTAGATTTCGAAGACGCAGACCGTGGGGCGCCTGTTTGTTGGGAATTGCGGAAGAAATGACCTTTTTGCCATGATGCGGCAGTTGGAACCGCATACTTCGAAAACTAACTTGTTTGCAGGCGGATCCAGCAGGGATTTTTTTTTAAAGTTTTAGATAATATTAAGAGGACTTATAATAAATTTAAGCGGATTTGAAATCTTGGGAATTGACGAAGTTATGAATTTTTTTCTTCTAAAACCCCCCTCCCTGTCATACATACATTTTTGGCCCTTCTCCTAGAAGTAATAATAACTTAAAACGGATTCGATACGTATCATAATTAAGAAATTATGGGGTTTTTTCTGTTTTCACAAAAAGCCCCCCCCCCACCCTCCCCCCCTTGGTTCTATTTTGCCCATTAACGAACTTGACCGAGATTTTATGCCCCTTGATTTTATGTATCAGTTTCGAAGAGATCTGTGCAGAATTATTGCAGTTATCGTGTTAATAAAAAAAGTGACATAGATAGATAGATAGATAGATAGATAGATAAAGTTTTGAACTGGGGGTGGTTTTGGGTTCTGGGAGTCATGATCGGCGTAGATCTGCAAAAATTTTTCAAAAATTCCAACTTAGGTGAGAATGTAATAGGTGGTATTTCTTACGAAATCTACCTAATTGTGTATTTTTTAATAAATTCATTAGCTTGAGCTTTCTACCAAGCATTGAAAAAAAAAAAAAAATAACGGTGAATTTTATGTAATTCAGTTCGGTGCCCACGCCAAATTATTGTATTGCAAGGGAAATTTTGGGGGAAAAACATGAATTTCACAGAGATTAGGCGTGATTTATAAGATAAACATTGAATGCTTATTATAGTCCATTCAAATAGTCAGAAATAGATGCAAAAACTCTGCTAGAAGATTTTATGTTTTTAAACTGTTTATGGTGATGCTAATAACAGGAATTAATGGTTTCCCAACAAAATATCTCCAGGATAATCTTTTTGGAGCCAAACAACTACGAAATGTTTGGATTTTTTTTAGTTTTTTGCTTATAACTCAAAAACTATAAACTTTTTGTGTACCATATTTAATTATAAAAAGAAAGAACATTAAATTCTCTACAAGTTGCATTATAAAAACTTTTTTCTAAACCCATTTCTAAGCGCGCTAATATAAGAGTGTTAAAAAAAATATTTTGACTTTTATATGTATAGATCCTATATTCAATATTTTAAAGAATATCAGCAATTTCAATTTTAAATCCTGGGGATCCTCGAAAACAGATGAAATGCGAAAAGGTTTTTGGAGTAACAATGAGTTAAACAACTTCTTCATTTCGTTATCCGGATAATGCAATTTCTTGCGAATTTTATGAGTTATCACTCAGAAGATATGAGTAATGGTATTTAATGCAGGTTGATATCCTGAGGTAAGATAAATCAATCAAATACGTTCGAACACCTCAGATTAATTACATTTTTACTTCTTAACAGTTTTCCTTTCTAATCTCCGTTTTAGATGGCCAATATTATTGGTCGGATATTAATTATATCAGAATATTTTCGGAAATGAAAGAAGCCAAAATCAGAAAGTTATTCATGGGAATAAAACTAGGTAATCTTTTATTTCACAAATTTAATGCTTGCTAATAGTAATGAGGGCTATTTGATAATAAAAAAAAAATTATAACTATCATTTATAATAACAATTATTATTTTTACCAGGGCTTTACAAATTGGATAAAATCTTATAGCCAGCAAAAAATTCGAGTCGCCAGAAAAAAGAAAAATATTTACCCCCCCCCCCCCCCCCCTCCATTCCAACATCATTGATTTTCAAATAGCTCAAAAGTTTTTTAAGAATTAATTGAGGAAAGAATAATACTAATCCTAGTTTGGAATAGTGCCGGATTTTTAAAATTAAAAATTTCTAAAAAAATTTATGCGTTATTTAGCGTTTTTTCGTGTTTTGCGGCGATTTGTTGACAATCTTCAAAGTAATCTTGTTTCAATATTTTAGCCCTATAAACTAAATTTTGTCCTCTTTTTTAACAAATTTTAGCGGTTTTTTTTTTTTTTTTTTTTCAACGTTTCGCTGGGATTTTTGAATATTAGTAAAATGAATTCGGTTTTAGTCTTTTAGCCTAATATATTAAATTTTGTTCTATGCGATTCTTGAATTTTAGCTATTTCTGATGTGATTGGTAGCTTTTATTTTTCGCGGCAGTTTTTTTTTTTTTTTTTTTTTTTTTTTTTTGGCGTTCCTAAAAGGAATCCGGTTTCGATTTTTTTTTAACCCAGTATAATAAATTTTAGCCTCTGCGAATTTTCGAAATTTTAATGATTTCTTTGCATTTTTCCGCGTTTGGCGGCGATGTTTGGGCATTCGTAAAAGGAATCCGGTTTCTATGTTATAACTCAAAAAAGTAAATTTTGTTCTCTGCTATTTTTAAATTTTTCCAGAATTTTTTATGGATTTTTTAGCGGGTTTTTTTTTTCGTTCTGCTGCGATTTTTGGACAATTTGTTTCTGAAACGATAAAGAACTTTCTGGTTACTATTTTAAATGCTATTTATGCTCCTTTCTTAAGTCAATGTTTGTACAAAAAAAAAAAAAAAAGAAAAAAGAAAGAAATAAAAGAAAAAAATAGAAAAACAACCGCCGGATTATATAACTTGGTCGCGCATTTGTCATGTCCTGATTATTAAAACGTTATTTTTAAGATAATTTATAAGGACGATACTCTTTCTCAAATGTGATCTCATAGAAAGATTTATTTTCCAATTTGCGTGAATTAACTTCCGCTCAGATAATTTGGCAAATTACCTTTAAGTAAGGGTGATATCAAGAAATAAGAAAATTTAAGCAGATCTATGCAAATTGTTAGATTAAATACAAATTTTCCCTTTCTGCAGCCTTTCTGAATTGAATATTCTTGTGACCAGGGCTTTACAAATTTGATAAAATCTGGTAGCCAGAAAAAAATTCTAGTATCCAGTAAAAAATATTTACCACCCCCTCCTTCCTCGTCATTAATTTTCAAAAAGCACAAAAGTTTTTATGAATTAATTGAGGAAAAATAATAACAGGCATTGTTTAGAATTATTAGTTACATAGTTTAGAAAGATAATATAAACTAAGTTTTCTAATGAAACTTATCAAAATCATATATCTTTCAAAAAAAAAAAAAAAAAAAAAAAAAAAAAAAGAAAACGGTAAAGAGTGAATTAACAGGCATGTTCGGAAAATGCTGATTGTCGAATGCTTCAAATGTCCGGATAGTTGAATGCTACAAAATCTATATCTACTGAGGAGCGCATCGACAAAATAGTGAAGCAGGAAAACAAGTTTTCGCCTATTTTTCTGTCGAAGTCTCTAATAATTCTGATTTGATTATTTTAAAATTTACATTTGATGATCTTATTTTTGCCATATTAAAAACAAAAGTTAAAAATATTTTTTGTGTGAATATATTTTCAAAGTTTATTTTTTAATATTGGGAAAGGGGGGGGGTGGCATTTGTACTCATTTCAAGAAAGCTTAGGTCAATTTTTGTACAAAAAAGAAACACCAACAAAACCCCCATTAGATTAAATAACTCGGTCGCCAGATAAAAATATTTGGTCGGCAGTGGCGACCTGGCGACCGTATTTGTCAAGCCCTGCTTGTGACTATTCATAATACTGTCGGAATTTGTTTTTCTAGCATTTTAGAAAATAATGAAGGTCAAAATTAGTAAATTTGCGACAAGAACGAAGTTTTTTATTCAGTAGTTTTATGAATTGAAATGTGTTGTGGTATTATAATAAAATATTTACTATTATTAAGTGTTAAAAGGAATCTACCATACTGTATTTAAATGACATGCTTTAGTGCCACATTATTGTTTTATTCACAGTATTTTAAATTTAAATTTCACCCTTTACATCTTTACCTGTTTAATTAAGTGCTTGGTTAGTTGTTTTTATACGGCTTCGGCAAATCCGAAAAAGAGGATAAATCTTTCAGCGTGTTTGTTTATGTGTATTAGTTCTACTCCAGAGGAAAATGGCTTGATTTTAAGCAAAAATTACGGATTATTCATGAACATTGGGGTTTTTTCTTATAAACCTAGATACATGTTACCATTTGTACCAAATCTGATCATGCTACATTACTGATAAAACATATGAAAAGTTTGAAAACTATTATTGTAAATCCCGTTTTTTATTATTATGTGTTAATTATAATTCATAAATGAGTTCTGTTAGTTCGCAGAAATGTCCAACAAATAAGAGTGAATCATGCCAACCAGGATATCGTCTAGATATCTCAATAGGAAGAGCGGCACAGTAGGCACGGTATCCCGGTTCGATTCCTGGTCTAGACATTTTTCACTCTGTTGAAATCAGCTTCAACTATGATAAGCATAGACCAAATACTTTGTACGAATTTTAATTCATAAAACAAAACCAATAACAACATTATAACGCACAAATATGAAAAATTGGCACAAAACACCGCATACGGCCCTTTCAAGGATTCCTCGGTCCCATTCCTCAGTGCGAAAAAGATAAAAATGGTTCAAAGAACCCCTCGGTTATAGCCCCCGAGTACTGGCTTGAATGAAAATGCTTCATTCATGAAGAGCATTCAAGCTAGTACTCGCGGCTATAGACGCTTTCAGTCGTGACGTCAGTAATGACGTTTTACTTGGAAACTGACTCCAAACGTTGCTATGTTGTATTTTCTATTATGTTTGTACATTATAGCTAAATCTTACATCTATATCTCACGGCAAACTGTTTTAATACATAATATGCAGTAGTAACCATTTTCTATGATTTATATTTAATAAGAAATGAAGCATAGCAACCGTTTGTTTGGAGTCAGTATCCAACCGAAACGTCATGACTGACGTCACACTGAAAGCGTCTATAACCGAGGGATTCTTTGAACCATTTTTATCTTTTTTTTTTTTTTTTTTTTTTTTTTTTTTTTCGCACTGAGGAAGGGGATCGAGGAATCCTTGGAACGGCCGTATGCGGTGTTTTGTGCCAATTTTTCATATTTGTGCGTTACAACGTTGTTATTGGTTTTGGTTTATGACTCAACTATGATACTTCAACTATTTGAATATGATTTACCTGGCTGTAAAACTTTCCTCACTTCATTATGATGTTACATTATTTCAATGAATTTGATATACATTACTGAGATGCGTTACAGATGTTTTCTATAGATTATTTGTATTAGACACGGGATTTTTATGTATGTCATTTTCACTTTAAAACACGAAAAGTTTGCAAATCTAAGCTCAGAATTTCCTAAATTACTCTCGTCAAGAGATGAAAATTTCTTCAAACAAGCAGAAAAATCTCTTCTAATCACAAAGGTGTTCCGCCAAGTTGCTGTCAGTACTTTTAACGTTTTTTGACGATTATTTTTATTTATTTTAATTTTAATTTTTTAGAGTATTTTGGTGTGCTAGCACTTTTCTGTAAAACCAACGTTTTTTTAACCGCATAGAATAATAAAAAATTGCATTGCAGTTCAATGAGTTTTATTCTTTTCATTTAGGAAGACTATATATTTCGAGAAAAAGCTTTTCTTAGCCATGTAAACTTTTATAAGGTTTTCTTTGCTAAATTGTAGATTTACTGCTAATTTACAGTTATATTTTTAAAGATTCATGAAAAGAAGGTGTATAATCCATATATGATGGGATCATATATTTTAATTCATTTTTATCAAAGATCAGTTATTATCATTCAAAATTCTTTTTCATAGAAGATAATGTAATCCTAAAGTAAAGACTTCTTTTATTTTATGGATATAAATGTTACGTTTCTAAATTAACTGCAAACGATTTATTTATTATTTTTATGCCAAAATTTAAGAATGCTTTTCCATTAATAAAAGGTCATAAATCTCTTTCTAGTTATTATCAAGTTTGCTTATTTTACATTTATGCAGTCTATATTATATACAAATGTGAAACAATGAAAAATCTTCACTAACATCTATTTACAATTTATTTAAGCATTAACTGTCACTAAATCATTTAGTGATTTGATTTATTAGATATAATAAGTTTCTTTTCATATTGCTGATGCAATTGTAAACATTTGATTGGTTAATTTCATTTCCTTTGACAGGGTTTAGCTTAATATAAAAGTGTTATAAATCTTTCACATTATTTATTTAATGAAGTGCGTACAATTTTTATTTCACTCTTTCTTGATCTGATGCAATCGTTAATTACTTTTTACAAGCTCTCATAGATGTAAATAGATAATAAACATGTCAGATTTTAAATCAGTTGTAGTTATTTAACGACTCTTTCGATTGATATATTTTTGATTACTTACAGGTTTTCCATACAATCATTTTATTTTATGGAAATGATAAATAATGTTTGATAGTAAACCTTCTAATTCAAAAATATCCATTCACCTCAATCTAACGGACATTTTAAAATTGGCGACTTGGTTCCATCATGATCTGAGCCAAGGCAATGTTGGCGTTAAAATGAAAAGATTATTTGACACACTTGGATTGTATCTCTTCTACGAACAACACCTATATCTAAGGGGGCCATCCCATCTCGTTAACTATCAACTTTTCGTACTTCATGCTTCAAAATAAACTATAGCATAATAAACTATAGCAAATAAACTATAACATAATAGACTTCTGCTATCAAAACTAGTCTCCTGATTTTTTATGTTTCTTTAAATTAGCTTCATCGGCAACGTACTTGTGGTTCTTGCATCGCAATGTATCCCTTAAATTATACGGCTATAAACAAGAAAAATAACTATACCATGCCATAATTTTGATGAAAATAATGTTGTTGATTTTCGAGAAGACACTTTTCAAAGTAACATCAACATATCTTAATTGATTGATTCGAAAGGAAAACATTCAATACTGAGCCATTTGTTATTAAACAAACATCCCTTTTCTACGCAAATCTTTAACAATAACAAAATTAAATATTTTTATTGAAAATACAAATAATTTCAACGTTGTGATTAGAAAATTTACAAGAAAGCTTAATTCGAAAAATACACAAACAACGTTATTTGAAATGTCAGCGACATAGTTCTTAAAATGCTTTTCAATCACATTAAATCTCAAAATCTTAATTACATGTACAACCACACTTTGGCATTTGACTTCTATGAAATGTGTTTATTTTCGTTCGAAGTTTAATATTAGATGACGGAGGAATATTGCATAAATCTCTGAATGAGAAATTTTAACCTCAAGTTAATGAAAGGATTAATCAATTGTTCTGAAATATTGTCAGAAAGATTTTACCTTTCTGTAAAATGTTGTGTGTTTTGTCAATAAAGACACATAGTTTAGAAAAATTGATTAATTTTAATTAATGAATATGACGATCACTGTGACGATGAATATTCAATGAATATGATCAAAATATAAGTTTCTAAAATATTGTTGAATGTATAATGTACAGAGCCTAAAATTGACGTGATTTTTACAATTTTTTTCGGTAACGCTTAATATATTTAAATTTTTGTGTGTAAAAAAATGAATAACACGTTTTGTGTGACGTAAGGTACCTGCAGGTGCGCGCCGTGAACTTCTAATTATGCGACCGTTTTTCTACGATGATAAGCATCTGAAACAAATTTGGTTGGCAAATTATGAAAAGGCATTAAATTCTCGGGAGCTTATATCAACATTTAGTTTAAAAAGTTAATTTTTGAACAAACTAGTCATTGGGGGCCACCGTAATACTTACCCATCATAGATATGTATAATATAAAATATTAAAATAAAAAATGTGTAAACTACTTATAAAATGCATTGCAATTCGAATAAAATCGTGGCTGGATGACGTCCTAAACTTTGAAGGCTCGATTACTAAATTGCTTAAAAGAAACATCCTTATAACTCCAAAAACAATTATCCTATTAACTAGCGGTTTATTGCATCTGATTAAGCGTCTCATTTGCAATTAAAATATGTCTTTGAATTGAAATTTGGAGGAAATACAGGGTCATAAAAAATTGAAGAGTGTGGAAATAGGATTAGAAATATCTCGGCAGCTCATTATCCGATCGACTTCATGCTTTATGCAAAATTTAGGTTTTTTTATTGTCTTTTATATTCACTCCTTAAAATAAACAATTTCGAAAATTTTTATATACCTTTTATCAGAACGAATATTTCGAGAATCCGAAAAAAATAGTTCCGGTTAATCGAAGTTACTGAAATTCAATAAGCTTCTTCCCATTATTACATACTAAGTACATACCAAATTTCAAGTCTCTATCTCAATTTGTTCGGGAGATAGAGCGTTTACAGACACACAGACATCCAGACACACAGACGGACGGCAAATTTTTTTTTCTAAAAATATGTTTTTCGGAATCTCCAGTGTCTGAAACGTGTAAATTCGTCAAAATTTTTTTTTTCGATTTTCAAAACGATTACAAGACTTACCCTATACTACATATGATGGGTAAGTAAAAAAGTCATATTGTCACCTTTCTTTTATTTATTTATTTTTCTTTTGCGAGTTCGAAAAAACAATTAATCAATGGAAATTATATTTTCCTGGGGTATGAGCTTCAGTCGACAACATTTCTTTTTTAAAAAGTGAAGGAAATCGGTCGATTACTTTTTGAGAAAAAAATGATCGCCCAGTTTGAATAATGGAATTTCTCGAAAAATTGTTTCGAGGCGGATTTTTTTAGACATGGTTTCGAGACGCAATAAACTTGGAGCGTGATCTGCACGTAGAGAGCCGTTTTCTGGCTGTAGCGACGTTATATTCAACGAGCAAATAAATATAGTAAAGAATTAAAATATAATGAACAAGGTAACAATCTTAGGGTAACAATCTACACACTTAAAAAATGCAAAATAAAAATCGAAAAATTTGACCCAAAGACATAGCACCTCCTCTTAAAATTTATTAATATATTAACTATAATAAATCTCTCATTGAAATAAGTGGTAAGGTAGTCTAGTACAGGTAAGTCTGTAAGGTAACTCATAAATTTTGTACGCAAAAATTTAAAAAAAATCTTCAAAATTGAGTTAATAGATCGCGCTGTGTTCTAATCTGCCGCAAACCAATTTCAACGTTTCAAAACGCAAACTTTCCTTCTTTCCTTCTTTCTAACAAGTAAACAAAATTAAGAGTAAAACTTGAGTAATATTTTATAAAAAAAATTTCACGTTATTTTCAGCATTAATTACTTAAATAATTACAAGACTGCTAATTACCCTTAACTACAATTATCGAGTTCATAAATAAGTCTCAAATCATGGATAATTTTTTTGTAATATTATCTTTAAAGTCTTTTCTTCAACCTTGAGGTAATGCACTATTATTTTATTTATTTATTTTGTTCCTCAATTACACAATAAAATCTGTATAGAAGTTAAATAATTAATTGATTTTATAGGTAATTGTGTGGTTCAAAATTTACCAAAAATGAGGTGAAGTCAATCAATTAATTCTAACCGCAGCTCTTCGAGAATAAATTTAAAATCATAAATAAAAAGTTTTGCCGAGTATTTTTTGTGCTTTTCAATCAAAATTTTCTTTGGCCTTACTTCTGTCAATGAATTCCTGGAATCTTTTATTATTTCTGCTCCCCTAATCTTTTATTATTTTCGAGTTATCTTTCGTAATAATTAGCTAATTATTATTTTCACTTCTTCTACAAAAGCTGCAAAAACTCGAAATTTCTTCGCTTGTAGCAATCCAAACACCACGGGCGAAGAAATAATTATTTTTACGAATCCGTTTACTCAGGTATTTTCTTAATTTTCTTCCATCCCTAATAAGAAAAAAAAATGATTAAAGAACGAAGTTATTAAAAAAAAAAAGAAGAAGGCATTTCTTCTTTTTGAGAAATAACGGAAATAAATTAAACTAAAGTTATATGTAATTATTGTTGTAATCTTTTTTGTGGAAAAGCAGTTATGAAAGATTACTTTATAACAGTGAACATGGGTAAAACATGCTGCAACATTCATTTATTTTCTACTTATTATACGCGTACCGTTATGAATATAGATTTAGCTTGTTTTATAGTCATATTGTGTTGGAATACATACACTGTAAATAAAAGGACGGATCAATTGAAAACGGAATAGTGGTTATCATTTGGGTTATTTTTGAAGGAGTGTGGCAACAACTTTGTGCATCGGTAGAGCGTGAAGTAGGGAATTCAACCCCTACAGTAGAAATGGATTTGCTCTAGGCAGCGAAGTAGAAGCACGTGATATGCGCAAGCAGTCAGCCAACAGCATTGTCTGCAACTCAATCAATTGTTATTCACCTGTGTTTGCGGACTGTTTGAAAGTTGAAGAAGAACAACGTAGTGTTTGTTGTCCGTTTTTTAAGTGACTGGAGAAGTTTAATTGCGAATGAAGGCAGTGTACGTAGAACATGCACGGTCATCGACTCGTGTTCAGGAATGGCACAAACGTTTCCGCGAAGGACAGAAATATGTGAATGATGATACGCGATCTAGACAAGAGTCAGCTGGATGGGGAGGCCTACCAAATGGCTTAAGCACTCACAAGTCTCGTCCAGAAGAGTTGGTCTCTTAATTTTGAACCAATTCCAGATGAGAGACCTGCACCTGGATTAGCACCTCCAGAGGTAACGCTTATTCTAAACTTGGAGGGCATTGGAGCCACGAACAGATTTTACGTGCACCAGCTCCCATTAACGTACACGGTCCCACAGTAACCGCAACCGAGAGAGGTTGTCACCCTCCCAAGCATTGAGCACGCGGTCGATGCTGCTTCACTTTCGTTCGGTGATCTTACGGGAACCGAGCTTATTCTTCCGCGCCACTGCGGGACTCTACGCAATGTAGACAAGGTCACCTTGTCATTGCATCGTCATCTCATAGTTATCTGGTTGTCACTGCTTAACTTGGTCCATTGAAAAGGTATTGAAGGATAGCCGTTTCTACTCAGACATCGAAACCATGGGCAATGTTCGAAACTGGCTCCGATCTCACTCATCCAAAGGACTTGTATGAGCATTGTATTCGTCAGTTGGTGAAACGGTGGGACAAGTGTTTGTGTAGCTATGGTTATTACGTTTGAAAGAAACTATACCATTTCATTGTGGCTCAAATTCCATTTTCATTTGATCAACCCTTATAAAAGGAAAATGTTTCTTAATCTACCAGTTATCTTTCTTAAGGTTTACGAAAATATAATATACTTCTTCTGAGTTACCAACGATTCGTAAATGCGTTCTTATCATCAGAAACATTAACCCCTTGGAGACGAGAGACACGTATACGTGCTGCATAAGATGCTCAGAAGAAAATATAATATAACTTCTTCCGAGTTACCAACGATTCGTAAATGCGTTCTTATCATCAGAAACATTAACACCTTGGAGACGAGCGACACGTATACGTGCTGCATAAGATGCTCAGAACCTCGATTATTCGCACCAGTTATTTTTTACTGTAAGATTTTCCTTAGTTAATGCTAGAATTTCTGCGAATGAATTAGGAGAAAATTTCTGTTTTGAAAAACCGGTGGTAAAAGATTAAAAATTCTGTAAAGGACGCTCGTCGCCAAGGGGTTAAAAGTCATAAGGTTTCCGAGATGTAAAAATGCACTTCCGAAATAAAGTTTATTTTGCTGTTCGTAATTTTCTAAAACGTTTCACGTGTGGTTTTTACAGTGTATTAACCGTCTTTGTACGATTGGGGTTTTATTTGACCCATTATTTTTTGTTTTGAACCAGAATATAATAATAATTTAAACTTGATAAATAAAATCATATAAACATTTTGTAGAAGGAAGCTACAGTTAATAAAATGGATTTTCTGATTCAAATCATGCAAAACTTAAGAACGCTCGTCTAAATTTAAAACCTGGTAATAGAAGGGTTAATCAGTTTTCGCAGCCTGAAAAATCCATTTTCCAGATAATACCAGTTCGCAAGTAAACATTTTTATTCCACAAACATGATAAATTAACAGTATTAGCATTAACATTAAAATTAATAGAAATAATAATAAAATTAACATTAACATTGATCCGGCGATTTTCAGTGGACTGTATTATTACGTTGTGAATTTCGTTAATGAAACTTCATGTTAAAACACACAATTTATTTACAAAATAAAGATGAAATGACAGGCAGCGGTGGGTTCGCTGCGCTTACGTCCAAGGCTGATCACAGAACTGGCGGGATCTCTTCCCGCTCATCATTACAGTTTTCATGCGCTCTGTTGCGCCCTCTATTAAACTAATTTATAGACATGGAGGAAACATTCCCCCGGCGATTGAAATTAAACTTTCAATATAAAGTCAATATATAAATTTGCAAAAATTATCACACAAAGGAAAATTATAAAGTTACACACAAAATAAATACAACATTAAATGCACTATCACACTAGATTAAATACTGAATTATTGTACCGTACAGTTATACTTAAAGGAAGAAAGGAAATTTGTTACTCAACTGGTAAAATGCATACGTCTCTGACATTTCGCTTCAAAATTCGTCCGTCTGGCAGACGTAAATTTATAATTCTGATTATGTTATCTCTTCCTTTAAAAACCTCAATTATTCTACCAACCAACCATTTGGTAGAAGGTAAATTTTCCTGCTTCAACAGTACCAAAGTTCCTTTCTGTACATCATCTTTTTTGAATTTCCATTTATTCCTCTCTTGGAGATTATTCAAATAATCTCGTTTCCAGAGTTTCCAAATTCTCTGACTAAATTTTTGTATTTTCTGCCATTTACCTAGTCTGTTCTCATTGATATTATCTAATTGTGAATTAATTACAGGTTTGTTTTTGAAACAAGTGATACATTTATGAACAATTCTACGGCAGTTAATTCTGCCATTCAGTGGCCAGAATTTTTGCCTAACCTGGAAAAGCAAGGCTTGTGGGCCCAAGTGTAAATATTTTAAGTGAAAATATTTCAATACAATATCGGTTAATTTATGCCTTTCAGGCAAAATTATTGGAAATTTGGCGTTAAACGGTATATCTGCTTGGCATAAACGTCCACCTACTCTAATTAAACCATCATCATCCAAAAATACATTTAGCGATGAAAGTCTGCTCTTACCTTTAATAGGCTTACCCTTTTCAAGACAAGCGATTTCTTCACCAAACTTACCCCTTTGCGCTGACCTTATTAGAAAGATTTCGGCTTCTTTTACCTCAGTCACACTTAATGGACCGCTTTTCTTTTCACGCGCGTGAGAGCAATTACATATGAACCTAAAAATAAAACTAATTATACGAATTAATTTAACAAGGTTATTAGATAAAGAAAAAATATGTTCCATCATAGGAACTTCAGGTGAGAGTGTCAACGTTGTAAAGTCTCTGTTTTCTAGGTTATCACAGTTTTTTTTTAGTTCGTTTATATATATGTCCTTGTTAGGAATCACTAAAGTCTTGTCGTTGTTACACAGATCTAAGTCTTTCAAAAACTCTGGTCCAGTCCACCATTTTGAATTCTGAACGAGAAGGTCACACTTAATGCCTCTTGTTAGCAAATCTGCAGGATTCTCTGACCCTGCACAATGAAACCATCGTGATGGGTCGGTGAGTGTTTGTATTTCTCGTACTCTATTGGACACAAACGATTTCCACCTATTTGCGGAGCCTTTGATCCAGTACAAGACAATTTGCGAATCTGTCCACAAATACACAGAAGATGGTCCCTTGCGATCTAGTACCTTTTTCACTTCACAGGTTAAACGTGCAGCAACTAATGCTGCTAGAAGTTCAAGTCGCGGAAGTGACACTTTTTTCAATGGTGCCACTCTGGATTTAGATGTAATCAGATTTATAGACGATTCATTTAGTGAATTGATTTCTAAGTAAACGGAAGCACCGTATGCTTTTGGACTGGCATCGGCAAAGGTATGCAACGTTAGGGTATAATTGGAGTCATCGGGAAACTGAAAAATGTTCCTTTGAATTTTTAGATTTCTCAACTGGGGAAGTTCGGAACTCCACTGTTCCCACGTCTCTCTAATATCGGAAGGCAATTCTTCATCCCAAGACAACTTTCTACTCCATAGTTCTTGTAATAAACATTTTATTCTTATTATGTACGGAGAAATTAGACCCAGAGGGTCAAATATTCTACCTGCAACTTGTAATACAAAACGTTTTGTATTTTTTGAGTTACGCAAAAATTCGAGCAAATTATCAATATCTATCAAAAGTATATCTTGCTTGGGTTGCCACGATATTCCCAAAACTTTATGTATTGTAGTATCCTCAAAAGGTTGTGGCATAGTACTAAATCCACGATTACCCCATATTTCCATTAAGAGTTTGTTATTTGAAATCCACTTCCGTAAATTCATGCTAGCTTCCTTCATTATTTTATGAGATTGTTCCGAAATGTTCACCGCATCTTCGACTGTGTCTGTCCCGGTTATCAAATCATCCACATAAATACAATTGTGGAGTACTTCTGACGTTATCGGATATTCCGTTTCAAATTTGTTAAGATGATGCTTAATTGTAGCAGATAGCAAAAATGGGCTTGAGTTCAAGCCAAATGTTAGGCGTAAAAATCTGTAGACGATAACATTAAATGCGTCATTGTCGACAGGATTCTTATCTATAAACAAGAATCTCAGAACATCCCTGTCCTTGTCGTTTATGGCAATTTGTAGAAAAGCCTTCTCTATATCTGCTAGAAAGGCAATTTTGTTTAGTCTGAAAAAAATCAATAAGTGAAAAATATTAGGGTTTAAATTAGTTCCTGCGTCAAGGCAGTCGTTCAAAGACAATTGTCCTGCTTCATGGGAACTTGCGTCAAAAACTATTCGACATTTAGTATAAACACTATCTTCTCTAAATACTGTATGGTGCGGTAAGTAAAAAACTGGTTTATCTGAAGGGTTTTCTAAATTGGGTACACTTTCAATTATGTTCATCTCTAAATATTCATTCAAAATATTGCAATATTGTTCGTATAACTTTGTATCACGTTTCATTTTTTTTATAAGACCTGTGAGTCGCACTTCGGCGGTTTTATAATTATTTTCTAAATGGTTCCAATCTCTTGTCCAAGGGAGACTGATTTCATATCTGTTATTTTCAAAACGCACAGTTTCATGAAATTGTTCTACAATTTTCTCGTTTTTAACACTGTTTGGGTCATCTTTTATGCCCATCTGCTCCAATTCCCAAAACGCCCTTAAATATGACGATTCCTCTTCATTTTGCAATAAATGGCACTGAAATTCTCTGTCATTTTTATCATGCAATGTCCCAGCTACAATCCATCCAAAACAAGAATTCTGTAAAATGACGGAACTATCCGGTAATTTTATCTGGCCGGACAATAGTAATTCATAAAATATATCTACTCCTAATAAGATGTCAACTCTATGAGGTTCAAAGAATTTCGGGTTCGCATATGCTATATTCTCAGGCAAATGGAGACTAGAAATTTCGATCGGACTTGAAGGGGTTAAATCAGTAATTTTGGGAACGACAAACATATTCACTGATTTCTGAAAATCTTTGTTTTTATTAGATATTTCCGTTTTTATTCCATTTTTAATTTTACAGATTGATCCATTTAAGCCGCTAATTAAAGAGTTTAGATTATATTTTTTCAATCCCAAAATATCTAAAGCTGAATAAGTAACTAAAGAAATTGTGCTTGCTGAATCTAAAATAGCTAGGAACGGAAAAAAATAATCATTATTTCCCTTAATATAAACTATCGCAGTCGATAATAACCCATTATAAAAAACACCAGATGGAAAATACGCTTCGCCTTTTTTCTGACAGCTCAACGTTAAAGAAGTTGACCTAGTTTCTCCACAAGTTGAAAGTTCCGAATTTACGCGTCTTTCGTTTTTTTCTGATTGAGTTTGGCTTTTATTCGACTGATTAATTTGATTACTGTCATTTTGTTTATATTTCGAAAAATTAGCTCCACATAATGTAGTATGATGATTCAAAAAACATGACTTGCATTTATTATTTAATTTCGGGCAACGAGAAACTACATGTTTATTTAAACAATTAAAACAAAGCATTAATTTCCGCACAAAATTTAATCTATCCTGAACCGATAAATCTTGGTAATCTTTACATTTGAAAATTAAATGAGATTTATTACACATGGGACATACAATTCGATCATTTTGCAAAACGAAACTATTTTGTTTATGAACGAATTCCGTTTTGGGCCTTGAAGCTGAGACATTTCTCTGTATATTTTCTAACGCTTGAATTCTTTTTTGTAGAAAATCAATGAAAACATCCCATTGTGGCAATTCGTTACAGTTTAAAGTCATTTCAAAAGCCTTTCTCGACTCGTCATCAATGCGTTGCAACACAAAATGCATTAAAATTGCTTCAGACAAATTATTTTTTTCTAATCCTAATTGCTTAAGTGCTCTTAAATGACTAAGTAAATTGTCTACCAAATTACGGATTTCTTTAGAGTTTTCAATTTTTATTTTGTTCATATTTAGCAGTTCTGCTACATGTCCGTTAACAATCAATCTTTTGTTTTCAAACCTTTTCTTTAAGGCTTCGAATAAGGACTCATAAGAATCATCGATATTCTGAAGAAGTTTCACTGGGCCTGTCAAGGCTGACTGCAGGTAATACAATTTTTGTGAATCATTTAACTGGTCGTTATTGTCAATTAGAGTGGTGAACTGTGACTTAAAATTCATCCACTCTGTATAACAACCTGAAAATTGTGGTAGAGTTATTTGTGGCAATTTTATATTTGAATCACTAGATATTATTCTATCGTGAGTAGCATTTTGAACAATATTAGAACTACAGGGTTTTATTAGATCGAGAAGACTCACCTCTATAGATTCCAGTTGCCCATCAATATCCGTTAAAGAATTTTCGAATTCTTCCAACTGATCTTCAGGTATTATGGCGTACACTTCGTTTCTCAACTCATCGTTTTTTTTCTTTAAATTCTGTATTGAATTCATCTTGATTTCCAGTTCTTTTTCGCTCATTTTTGATTTCAACGCATTAGCGATTCTTGTTATTTGTCCTCGAATGTTTCCTCGTTTTCTGTTTAGCACCACAGCTCCAGAAATTGTAGTTGCCATTTTTAGCTACGTGAGTAGGTATCACGCTTCTTTTTTGTATCCAAAAGTCCTGATTCGAACAATGTTCAATTAAATATGAGCACTGCGGCTCCTCGGACCATAAATGATCCGGCGATTTTCAGTGGACTGTATTATTACGTTGTGAATTTCGTTAATGAAACTTCATGTTAAAACACACAATTTATTTACAAAATAAAGATGAAATGACAGGCAGCGGTGGGTTCGCTGCGCTTACGTCCAAGGCTGATCACAGAACTGGCGGGATCTCTTCCCGCTCATCATTACAGTTTTCATGCGCTCTGTTGCGCCCTCTATTAAACTAATTTATAGACATGGAGGAAACAAACATTATTTTGTTACTTTTGCATGTATAAATTCTGTTACGCAGCTGAAAATGTTTAATTGAGAATTGATAGCATCCAAAAAAACTTATATACGGGTAGAGAAAATTCATTAATACACTGTAAAAAAAATACTCGAAAACGACTTTCCGAAAATTACGGACAGCAAAAAAAATTTTTGTTTCAAAAGTGTTTCTTTATATATCGAAAATCTATTGGTTTCAGAGATTTCTAAAGAAAAGGGTACGTTTTTCGGAATAGCACGTAACTCGGAAAAGGTTATATTATATTTCCGCAAACCTTAAGAAAGGTAAAAGCTAGATTAAGGAACATTTGTCCTTTTTTACACTGTAAAAAATGACCAATGTTTCTTATTTTATGAAAATATACTATAACCACGAACGAAAATATAATATAATCTTCTGAGTTATCCAAAATTCCTAATAGCGTGTCCCATTGTCTTTTGAATCCCCATAAATCAACACATTTCCAAAATTTAAAGAATTATTTATAAAAACAAAGTATTTTTAGCTACCCGTATTTTTCAGAAACGTTTCCGAAGGGTTTTTATAGTGTATTAATTAATGTCCTCAGCCTGGAATACCTGTTTTTCGAATGTCATCCATTCTCAAGTACACGTTTTCAGCCGCATAAGTTAATTTATACATGAAAGAGTAAAGAAATAATCTTAATTTTAATGTTATTGTTAACGCTGTTAATTTTGCATGTTTGTCTGCTAAACATTTTTTTTAGCATGAAAATGTTTACTTGAGAATTGATAGCATTCGAAAAACAGGTATTCCAGGCTGAGGACACTCATTAATACACTATTAAAACCCTTCGGAAACGTTTCTGAAAAATACGGGCAGCTAAAAATAATTTGTTTTTATATATAATTCTTTAAATTTTGGAAATGTGTTGGTTTCTGGGGATTCAAAAGACAATGGAATACGCTATTTGGAATTTCGGATAACTCAGAAGATTATATTATATTTTCGTTCGGGGTTATAGTATATTTTCATAAAATAAGAAACATTGGTCATTTTTTACAGTGTACGGTATATTTTCTTCTAAATATATATAGAATATGTATTTCCAAAAAATTTGTCAAAGACATGGTTATTTTCAAGTACATATTTTTTTATGCACTTTCTCCATTTTTAGGTGCGTTCGTAATTATATAAATACGTAGCAGCTATAGTCGTCGTCTGCTCCGTCCGTCTGTCCGCATATAACAGCACAAAAACTACCCAACTGAAGGTTTGAAATTTAATATGTAATCGTTGCAGAATTTTGTCGAATCATTTCAAGTTTTATGAAAATCGAATCAAAACTTAAAAAGTCCTATTTAAGATGTAGTCCTATTCTTTCCGTATTACTGAATTTAAAAACCGGATTTGTAAACTAAAATTGTTTAATTATAGCAATCATATAATCTATACCGACAGTTTTTTGGATAGAGGTTTCCGGAGAAATAGATATTAAATGGAAAAAGAGTCTAAATATGGATTTCAAGTTCTGAGATTTTCAAAGTTAGGCTTAAGTTTCCCATTGGAATTTTCAGTAAATTTCAACAAAAGATAATATGTTACCAACTTAAAATGTACTTATTTTATTGCGGAAATTATTCATATCATAATAACGGACGATATAATTCTTTTTTTTTTTTTTTAGTGCAATAATAGCGATGATTTTTTACATTGTCTTGTATTGGATATTTGCGCATAATATAATTTTAATGTAACAGAATTGTAATTAGTTTTTTGTAAAAGTGTATTGAAACTTAATTTCGTAAAATAAAATTAATATCTATAATATGAAAATCTGCACATGAAATAAATTTTGTATTCATGCATTTTTGCATAAGAGTGCAACAGCTATTGCACCAAGATCGGAATATTTATAAAACTTGTTATAGTACGAACGCACTTCATTTGTCACGTTTGACATACAATTTTTTTTTTCCGAAAAATTAAAAATTACAATTTGGTTTTTACGAAAAATTAAAACTTCGCAAAATTCTATGCTTATAGAATTAAATAACACAACTGCATTGTGGAGGTGCCCAAAAATAAGTGTGAAACCATAGGTTAATATTTTCTTCAACCTTTTGCTTAAATACTTTTTAACTTTTTCTTTATTTCCCGAATTACACAATGACCAGTGGACCCGTGAGAGGATTTCGCACTGCATTTTAATATTTTTTAGATGTAGGTTTAAACTTTTAAAGAAAAATTAAGGATAAGTATATCTGAAAACAACACTAGTAAAACCAGAATATCATCACGTGTATTCCATCAAAGTTACAGTACAAACTGATTGGAGATAGCAAATGGCACGCGTGAGAAAAAAAAAATTAACAATAGTATCTTAACTGCATTGAAGAATGAGGTCATCCGCTTCGGGGAAAAGCTTGAGACAAAAGAAAATAAATTGAATAAATATAAATATACAATTTAATCTAATTTTAAAAATGCTATACGTGAAATATCACCACTACTTCGATCGATCGATGGGATCTCTTTTTTTTTCTAAACATTTCAATTTAATTTTACTTTATAATCATAAATATAAAACAAACTCATGCGGAAAAATCAAACTTTACCTTTTTCGTGCTATTTATTTATTCTTTTATAATCATTGTTGAGCACGCTGTAATGTGGTATTTCATTTTTGTGGCAACAACTGTTTGAGAAAAACCTTTCATTTCATTTATGAAAACAATGCTGATTTTATTTTTAATTAACTGCAATTTTTAATCAAAAAATATGTTTTAACGAAATGTCAGAAGCCGGTTAAAAACTTTTCACCATTCATTGTTCTGCGTTTTGTAGATGCATGGAAAAAGGGATGTTGACAACAGAAATAATACAGGGTGTCCCAAAAGTCTCCGTACAACTTCAAAAATTTATTACAAAAAAAATAATAGGCCTACAGAAAAAATAATTACAACAGTGCATAGAGTAACTTAAAAAGATTTTTTCTACTGCCTTAGTAAACTTCAACATGAGATCCTTTCGTAGCACGAAGAATATCAGGTTGATATTCCAATTCCATCCACGTGCGTTTCAGCATGCTAACATCAACAGTAGCTACTGCTGTTTGTATCTTTTGTTTCAATTCAATGAGACTATTAACTTTTGTTCAGATTTCATCAAACAGTTGTAACTACTGTTGATGTTAGCAGGCTGAAACGCACGTGGATGGAATTGGAATATCGACTTGATATTCTTCGTGCAACGAAAAGATCTTATGTACAAGTATACTAAGGTAATAGAAAAAAAACTTTTTAAGTTACTCTATGTACTGTTGTAATTATTTCTGCTGTAGGCCTATTATTTTTTTGTAATAAATTTTTGAAGTTGTACAGAGATTTTTGGGACACCCTGTATATAAGATTTACAGTGAAGTGAATTTATTACAAGATTTAAGGTTCACAAAATATAAAATAACATAAATCAATTAATTCTCCCTTTTATGGAACTCCATTTAAATAATAAATCAAAGAAGAAAAAAAATTGTCAAAATTTTTTTTATGCTGTTTAGTCAAAATGTTCTTTGGCCAAACTTCTGACAATCGATTCCCAGAACCTATTATGATTTCCACTCGCATAATCTTTTATTATTTCTAGTTATCTTCCATAATAATTAGCGAACTATTTTTAATGGATGATAAGGCACATCTCATACAAAAGTTACAAAAACTCCAAAATTGTTCGCCTTTAGCTATCCAAAAACCATGAGCAAAGAAATGATTATTTTTACGCACCCGATTATTCAGGTAGTTTTCTAATTTTTTTTTTTCGTTCCTAATAAAGAAAAATCTTTTGATTAAAGAACAAAGTTAGTAAGGAATAATGTATGTCTTCTTTCTGCGGAATGATGGAAATAAATTAGGCTAAAGATATATGTAATTAATGTTATAATTTTTTCTGCAAAAGAAATTATGAAGAACTATTTTATTAGAGTGAACATGATTAAAACATGCTGTAGTATTCATTTATTTTCTATTTTAATATGCGCGTGTCGTTATGAATCCAAATTTAGCTTGTTTTATATTCATATTGTGCTAAAATACATATTTTCTTACACGGTCGAACAAAAAATAATATATTCAAAAACAGTAAAATTAACATTGGTTTACGGCTAATAATTTTATGGAAATACAGTTTAACTTGAGTTTTAAAAGCAGATTTAATTCTATAGATTAAAACCAAACATTTTTACTTTCTTCTATCTATAAAAGAAGAACGTATTGGATTCGTGAAACATTTCGACTTCCGGTTTCCGACGGATTTATATGTTTTAGAAAGTTCTGAACACGATTTGACTGTTTTTAGAAAATGTCTGTTCTTGAGTCAGAGTGGTCTATCAAAATGTATGTGACATAAATTTTGTGGGCACTCTAACTTACGAATTACTGCATAGAACAGAATGAAATTTCGTATGACGCTCTATCGTTATCTGAACTGAGCTGATTTGTTTTGGGGCAAAATTCCTCGAGAAAGTGTGTTCGGTAATTCGGTGATTTATTCGATTTATGTTATGCTTATATTTCCAGTTTATCTTTGTACAATTCAACGAAACATACAATTTAGAATGCTCAAGATAGGAAAAGATTGAATTTCGATTGCAGTCATCTAAGTGGTGTGTGGAAATTCAATGATTTATTCGATTTATGTTATGCTTAATACTTGGAAAAAAAAATTTCCAGAGAAAATTAGCAATTAAAATTTGAATATTATGAATGCAAGGCGTGAGTAATTTTCTCTGGAAAAAATTTCCAAGTATTAAAAATATGAATTTATTCAATTGTCGATGCTGGATTCTCTTTGATTTCGTGTTTGCCCCAGGGTTGGCGGCTCACGAAAAATATTCCATCTTGTACTGCGTTTGTAGCCTTGCCAACACGTTATGGTGAAATAGTTCCAAGCTGGGTATTGTTCCCAAGTGGTTCAGTTGGTAGAACGTCAGTGCGCTAATCTGATGACCCGGGTCCGAGATTGGGTACTTTTTCACTATGTTGGCTATACGCCTATTAAGCAATTAAAATTTGAATATTATGTTATGCTTATATTTCCAGTTTATCTTTGTACAATTCAACGAAACATACAATTTAGAATGCTCAAGATAGGAACAGATTGAATTTCGACTGCGGTCATCTAAGTGGTGTGTGGAAATTCAATGATTTGTTCGATTTATGTTATGTTTATATTTCTAGTTTATCTTTGCACAATGGACCACTAAAACGGGGTGGAGCACGCAATGCTTGTGGGAAATTACCCGTATTTGATTGGCTCTTTTCGAACGTTTGTGGGAAAATTCGGGACGCTGATTAGCTGTATTAAAAAAAAAGTCATCGTGACGTTGGATGATGTCAGAAATGCTTGTGGTCCATTCAACGAAACATAAAATTTAGAATCCTCAAGATAGGGAACAGATTGTCACTGAATTTTGGTTGCGGTAATCTAAGTGGAGTGCGGAAATTCAATGATTTGTTCGATTTATGTTATGCTTATATTTCCAGTTTATCTTTGCACAATTCAACGGAACATAAAATTTAGAATCCTCAAGATAGGAACAGATTGTGATTAAATTTTGGTTGCAGTCATCTAAGCGGGACGCGGAAATTCAATTATTTGTTCGATTTATGTTATGTTTATATTTCCAATTTATCTTTGCACAATTCAACGACACATAAAATTTGGAATGCTCAAGATAGAAACAGATTCACGGTTGCGGTCATCTAAGAGGGGTGCGGAAATTCAATGATTTGTTCGAAATATGCGATGCTTATAACACTAGCTTAAATGCACAGAATTCAATGATTCTCTCTTAGCATGTCTTCATTGTTCACGATTTCCTAACAATATTATGCGTTTATACAGTAAATATTTTTTTTTCTAAATCGATGTAATTTCTTGTACTATTTAAGTACTTTAACTGATTTGATTTAGATAAAAGAAAGTTTTGTGGTGGCCACAACCTGCTAGTTTTAGCTTAGTATCAGGGTGAAATCATAACTAAAGTTTTTGTACAAAATATCTTCTTGTAGAGAAGTATTTTTTTCAACCTTGTACTGATGCATTGTTGATTTTTCCCTTTTTTCTACAATTGAGGGATCGAAGAAAAAAGAGTGCTAAGCTGCATTTTTGAAATTCTGAGATGAAGAAAATTAGATCAAATACTCAAATCAAAATATATAACAAAGTTTTTTGACAATTTCTGAGTAACATTTGAGATATTTTGAATAACAATATGGCATTACTTCAATGATATTACTTTAATGATATGCACTTTCTTTCTGGTAAAAAAGTTCTAGAAACATCTGGGGCAAAAACGAAACCTGGGACACATGCTGCCAGCATGCGATAGAAAAAAATAATATGTAGGATTTTATAATTTACAATATTAAGCAACAGATTACAGTGTTAGATTTATTTCACCAAAAATGTGGCTTGGCACTTTCTTGCCCCGACCCCCTCAATTATACGATGAAAACTAGAGAGAAATTAATTAATTACAAGATGTAAAGTTCACATAAAATAAATTAACATAAAAAATTAATTCCTTACTGCATGTATAGTATTCTTCATATATAATTCTGAAATTATAGATAAAAATTTTGCCAAAAGCATTTTTCAGACTTTTAAATTAAAATTCTCTTGGGCCTAAGCTCTGCCTGTCGATTCTGGGAATTTCTATTACTTCCACTCACCAAAAACTTTATTATTTCTGATTAACTTTCGTAATAAACAACTAATTTTGAATTGAAAATAAAACTTCTACAAAAAGTGCAAAACCTCGAAAATTGTGCGCCTTTAGATATCCAAAAACCACAGGAAAATGATTATTTTTAAGTCTAGTTGGCCAAAAAAGGAAAAAAAAAGAGAACAACTAACACTCCATACAATTTAATCTCACAATTGTTCCAGAAAAAACGGAAATAGCCAACCGGCTGAAAGTTATGTATTTTTACAATTTATTTTATGAGAAAAGATCTTAGGAAATCATCTTCATACTGAAAATGTAACAAACATTGAAATTTTAATTATAAATATCTAAATTTGACATCATGTTTGGCATTTGCGGTAAATGTTACTTTAGGATACCAAACAGTATGTCATTCCGTTAAGTAGTTTTGGAATTATGAAGGTTTAAAATTTGGAATCCCTATTCCTAAGTTCATTTGTAATCGTTGCAAAACAGATTGCAATGCGGGTAAGCTTTTTAAGCATAACTGAAAAACTACTTGGCGGAATGAGCTATAATTTTGGATTCACATATTTGAAGCTTTTAAAAATCGATATATGGTAAAGAAAAAACAATTGTAGGTTACATTCATCATTTTTCGAAATTGATTAATATATATATATATATATACCAGGTATTTTCGAAAAGTAAAGATAGACTTCAGACAGCAAGAAAGAAAAAGTTTTGATGAGTGCTTTGGCAACACGTATTGTAACCTTGAACATTTGACCTTTCCATCGCAATCCTTCCTTATTTGTACTGTGAGTCTGTTTCGTGCAGCACATGTTTATAATGGCTGCATCAATTCAGAATCCCGCTAATTTGAAGTACGTTCCGTCATACGTTTTCTTCATGCAAAAAGTAAACATCCAGCGGATGTTCGAAAATTTTCCAAATAAATTGTTTCCGACTATGGGAATATTATGAATCGACAAAATGTAACGAAATGGTGGTGTGCTTTCTCTGAAGGTAGGACCAATGTTTATGAAGAACCCAGAACAGATTTCGAAAATTTTCCAAAGAAATTGTTTCCATCTATGGGAATATTATGAATCGACAAAATGTAACGAAATGGTGGTGTGCTTTCTCTGAAGGCAGGACCAATGTTTATGAAGAACCTAGAACAGATTTCGAAAATTTTCCAAAGAAATTGTTTCCGTCTACGGGAATATTATGAATCGACAAAATGCAACGAAATGGTGTTGTGCTTTCTCTGAAAGTAGGACCAATGTTTATGAAGAACCCAGAACAGATTTCGATAATTTTTCAAAGAAATTGTTTCCGTTTATGGGAATATTATGAATCGACAAAATGTAACGAAATGGTGGTGTGTTTTCTCTTTAGGTAGGACCAATGTTTATGAAGAACCCAGAACAAGTAGGCCATCTGAGATCTCTGATGCCCCCAGCGACCTTGCACCCAGCGACTACCACTTACTCCTTTACCTGAAGAAACATCTGGCAGGTCAAATCTTTCATGACGATGATGAGATCAAAATCGAAGTTGAAATGGGGTTTCGACAACAGGCGGTAAACTCCTATGACTGTGGGATACAAAAGGTTGTCCGCAGACGTAACGAATGTTTGGACAATGATGACAACTATGTCGAAAAATAAGGCATATACCAGTACTTAATTTGTAGTAGACATTTCATCAATTAAAAGTCTTTTGAATGAGTATGCGGCATTGTATCTCTACTTTTTAAAAAACCCTCATATATTCTTTTCCGAAAAAAATATGAACTGTAACTTATACATTCTTTTAACAGAAATCATTTGCAAATCCAAAATTAAACCTTACTCTGCCAAGTAGTTTTTGAGTTATGCTTAAAAAATTAGGCTCATTTCAATATGTTTTGCAACGATTACAAATGAATTGAAAATTAGGATTACCAAACTTTAAGCCTTCATAACTCCTAAGCTACTTGACTAAATGACTTCTTGTTTGGTGTCCTGAGATAAAATAAAATGTGCCAAAAAATTGAAATATGATGTGAAAATTAGGTGTTCGCGTGAAAATTTCAAAGTTTGGTATAACATAATTATGAACATAACCCGCTAAGCTTATATTTATAAAATATAAATCGAAAGAATACACAAATCCCAGTCAAATGGCTATTTCCATATTTTATTCTGGGACATTTTGGTGATTAAAATGTATGGGGTTTTCTCTTTTTAGGTGTATTCGTAATTATATAAATACGTAGCACCTATAGTCGTCGTCTGGTCCGTCCGTATCAGCGCAAAAACTACCCAACCGAATGGTTTGAAATTTCATATGTATAATCGTTGCGGATTTTTGTCATTTCAAATTTTATGAAAATCGAATCAAAACTTAAAAAGATATTAACAAAAGTTTTCTTCATTCTATTAAATCCTATCATACGTAATGAATTCAATGCTATCCCATGATAGGTAATGATTCTAGGTTGTCATGGTGATTACGCCCTATTTCAGATGGGGTCATATTATTTTCATATTACTGAATTTAAGAACTGAAATTGTATGCTAAAATCGTTTAATTATAGCAATCCTATAATCTACCGGCAGTTTTTTGGATATATGTTTCTGGAGAAATAGATATTAAATGGAAAAAGAGTCAAAATATGGATTTCAAGTTCTGAAATTTTCAAAACTAGGCTCAAGTTTCCCATAGAAATTTTCAGTAAATGTCATCAAAGGATAAAATGTTTCCAACTTAAAATGTACTTATTTTTTTACGGAAATTAATCATATCATAATAACAGACGATATAATTAATTGTTTCAGTGAGATAATAACGATGATTTTTTTTTACATTGTCTTGTATTGGATATTTGCGCATAGTATAATCTTAATGTAACAGAATTGTAATTAACTGTTTGTAAAAGTGTGTTGAAACTTAATTTCATAAAATAAAATTAATATCTATAATATGAAAATCTGCACATAAAATAAATTTTGTATACATGCATTTTTGCATAAGAGTGCAACAGCTAATTCACCAAGATCGGAATATTTATAAAACTAGTTATAGTACGAACGCACCTCATTTGTCACGTTTGATGTACAATTTCAAACTTATTTTCTTTCTTTCCTTTATTTTAGAGGGGGGGGGGGGGATTACTATACCTGTGGGTATTTCAAGTTTTTTCTTTTTTTTTTCTTTTCCTAATAAAGAAAAAGCCTTTGATTAAAAACAAAGTTAGTAAGGACAAAATGTAGTTACTCATTTTCTCTATGGAACATCGGAAATACATTAAGCTAAATATATCTGTATTTATTGTCATTTTTTTTCTGCTAGAGCAATTATGAAAGCTTGCTTTAATATAGAGAACATGGTTAAAACATGCTGCAGCATTCATTTATTTTCTGTTTTAATATTTACGTAGTGTTAGGAATATAAATTTAACTTATTTTATATTCATACTGTGTTAGAATACATAATTTCGTATATTGTAAAACAAAAGTAAATTATTCAAAGAACTAAACAATTATATTGATTTAGGGCGAGTACGTTTCTGAAATGCTTTATATTTTTATGAAACTCTGTATGTCAGGGATGTAAAAATTCTGCTCCAGTGGGCCTATTGCCACCACTAAATTTTTGGTATTCATCGCCTAATAAGAATACTGATAAAATTTAGACGAAGTATACTAATAAAATTTAGGCGAAGAATACTAATAAATGTTAGTGATGACAATCGGGCCATTGACGCCCAGCTTTTACACCCCTGCTCTATGTCCAGTATAGCATTGTGACGTCACGGCACCGTCACAATGACGTAACATTATGACTTTGTGTCCGTCGATGTAACATCACGTGACGTAGATGTAAAGTCATTATGACCATTTATAAACTCTTTTAAGGCGTTGCACTGTGGCCAAATTTGTGACGATTCTGCATCAGGTAGTATGAATCAGATTTTGCCCGAACCCGATGTGACCTTATTCTTTTTTTTTTTTTTTTTTTTATTTGTGCATAGTATTTGGTAAGAATTTTGCATCGGGTCAGGTACTCAGGTTTTTCATGAACCCAACCCGGGTCCGGTTTTCATTAAATCTGGCTACTCGATTCTATGCTAATCCAAATCCAACCTGCAGAAAAGAAAAACATCCCTGACGGCTCGGCCTACAGGCACAGGTAGATTTCGAAGAAGCAGACCATAGGTAGCCTGTTTGTTGGGAATTGCGGAAGAAATTACCTTTTTGCCATGGTGCGGCAGTTGGAACTGCTCACTTCGAAACCTAACTTGTTCGCAGGCGGAGCCGGCAGGGATTTTTTTTTCTTCTTTTTTTGCTATAAGGGTTGGTCCTATAAAAAACTTGTCAATATAAAAGTTTTAGGTAATATTAAGAGAATTAATAATAAATTTAAGAGGATTTGATATCTTGTGAATTGACGAAGTTGTGAATATTTTTCTTTTAAAAAAAACCCTTTTTCTCCCCCCTTGGGGCCATTTTTAATGATATCAAAAATCTGTCATACATAAATTTTCGGCCCTTTTCCTAGAAGTAATAATAACTTTAAACGGATTCCATACGTTATCATAATTAAGAAATTATGGGGGTTTTTCTGTTTTCACAAAAGCTGAACTTAAATAATTATTTTTCATTACTTATCTTATTCCAACAGAAAATCCTTGAAAGATATGTTCTGTACTATAAATTCAATAAATATTTTTAAAAATAATAATTTACTTAAAAATTTTAAATTTATAAACCTATTAATTAATTTTAAAAATATATTTTAAAATGCTCCATGCGTCTTTTTTTTTAAAATATGTTCTTTTAAAATTTATTATCATTACTTCAAAGGTCTAGGTTAAAAAATCTGTGCTTCCATTTTTTAATCCCAAGAAAGTTATTAATATAAAAAAAGAACTAAAGTAAATTGTATTAAAAATTTACATGTTAATAGATTATATGACTAATTCAATTACCTTAATATACCAGAATTCTAAAAAAATGTATACTGATTTATTGTAGTTATGTATCAAGATCATAACTTACAGATACTAAAAATCCTGATCAAATATTAATATAGAAGGAGCATTTTAAAGATGAATATAGACTACAAAAAACTTGTTTTGGGAAAAAATAATTTGAAATATTTTATTATATGCTATTTTCATTTTTACCTTTAAGAAGTATGAATACTTACAAATGTATGGCAATATATTAATATTTTTAACTATATAAAAATTATTTTGAAAGTGCGCCGTCCCATTATCAAAACGGCAATTACATGAAAGTATTCAGAAATAAGCTGAAGAAAAAGCAGAACATATGCTTATTTATTTTTATCAACTACAGATTAAATTAAATCAGAATTCGAGAAAACTAAAACAAAAGAGAAAACTGAATGGCTAACAAAATTACATTTCGCATACTGGCATAAAAGTAAATGCTTTACAAAATTAAAATATTTGCATACCTCTTTTATGAGTAGCCAACTTTTTTTCTTTACTACCTATTACATTCCTTCCTAAGTTGGAAAATTTTGAAAATTTTTTACAGATCTACGCCGATCATGACTCCCAGAACAACCCCCCCCCCCCCTAACACACAGTTCAAAACTTTATTTATCTATCTATGCCACTTTTTTATGGACGCGATAACTTCAATAATTCTGCCAAAATCTCTTCCAAACTGATACATAAAATCAAGGGGCATAAAATCTCGGTCAAGTTCGTTAATGGGCAAAATCGAACCAGGGGGGGGAGGAAATGGGGGGCCTTTTTGTGAAAACAGATAAAACCCCATAACTTCTTAATTATAATATATATCGAATCCGTTTAAAGTTATTATTACTTCTAGGAAAAGGGCCGAAAATGTATTTATGACAGATTTTTGATATAATTAAAAATGGCCCCAAGGGGGGGAAAAAGGGGGTGTTTTAGAATAAAAAAAATTCATAACGTCGTCAATTTACAAGATATCAAATCCGCTTAAATTTATTACAAATCCACTTAATATTATCTAAAACTTTTATATTGACAAGTTTTTTATAGGACCAACCCTTATAGCAAAAAAAAAAAAAAAAAAAAAAAAAAAAAAAAAATCCTTGCCGGCTCCGCCTGCAAACAAGTTATTTTTCGAAGTAGGCGGTTCCATCTCTCACATCTTTTCGAAACTGATACATAAAATCAAGGGGCATAAAATCTCGGTCAAGTTCGTTAATGGACAAAATCGAACCATGGGGGGGGGGGAGGGCTTTTTTGTGAAAACATACAAAAACCCATAATTTCTTAATTATGATACGTATCGAATCCGTTTAAAGTTATTATTACTTCTAGGAAAAGGTCCGAAAATTTATGTATGACATATTTTTGATATCATTAAAAATGGCCTCAAGGGGGGCGGAAAGGGGGGTTTTAGAAGAAAAAAATTCATAACTTCGTTCATTAACAAGATATCTTAGATTTATTATAAATCCTCTGAATATTATCTAAAATTTTATACTGATAAGTTTTTTATAGAACCAACCCTTATAGCAAAAAAAAATAAAATAAAATAAAATAAAAAAATAAAAACAAAGCAAATCCCTCGGCTCCACCTGCAAACAAGTTAGATTTTGAAGTGGGCGGTCCCAACTGCGGCATCATGGCAAAAAGGTCATTTCTTCCGCAATTCCCAACAAACAGGCGCCCCACGGTCTGTTTGTTTGCATCTTCGAAATCTACCTGTACCTGTAGGCCGAGCAGTCAGGGATTTTTTTTTCTTTATAAAACTGTAACCAAAAAGTGACTCGATAGTAATGGCAGGGCTCCCAAATGGTCCGCCAACTGAATACCAGTATTTTCTTCGAAAAATTTTATTCTTAGATTTTTCTTGCAAATTTTGCAGAAAACAACTTCGGAGGTTAATTTTTTCGGAAATGTTGTAGAAACCTACCATAAAATTTTCTGTTAAAAAATACTGGTATTTAGTTGGCGGACCATTTGGGAGACCTGTAATGGAAGTTAGCAAGACCGCTTTAACAAAGTTATCTATCCCTATTTACGCCACTTTTTTTTCTGAAACTATATTAAAGTAAAATTTGGATGTAGAAATGGACAATCTATTTTCAAGGACAACTTTACAGGAATAACTGAGTGTAACCAAGTAAAATTTGGATGTAGAAATGGACAATCTATTTTCAAGGACAACTTTATAGAAATAACTGAGTGTAACCACTACACTTCCTCTGTAATAAGACACTTTTTCTGGATTCAGCAATAATCATCTGCTCTGTTATCGTATTTTTATGAAGGCATGTGTTATTATTTGTTCCTTTTACTTTTTATGAGTTGCTTATGGTCATAAATAGTGTTTCTAAATCACTCTTGAGTTTATAATTAGTTTATAGAAATTGAGTTTCTTATTAAACTTTCAGGACTGATCTTTTCATGACTATGAATACTTTTCATTATTTAGCTCATGTTAACTTTTAAATAGTTACACATTAAAGTCCCGTACTTATACTATTGTAACACGTATGTGTAAAAGTACTTTATTTTACTGTGAAAAGATTCTGCATTTAGTCCAATATAAGTACTTTCAATCTGGGCTAGCCATAATGGGGAGGTGCGACTTTATAGAAGCTTATTACCTTATTAAAGCCGACCTTTGTTAGTGCCCCTTTCTTTTCTTTTATAAAAATTTAGATCCGAAAATGTTTTACACCCGATACCAAACCTGTCTCCTATAGTTATGGGACAGGATAATGAGACCATAAGATATTTTGTGTTATCTGTTATACTTTATGCATTGCTAAATTATTTAGAGCCCATAAATTTTTTTGCACCCAAGCACGTTTAAAGAAAAGCCCGGCCGTTATTTCAAAAAATCCCTGACGGATCGGCCTACAGGCACAGGTAGATTTCGAAGACGCAGACCGTGGGGTGCCTGTTTGTTGGGAATTGCGGAAGAAATGACCTTTTTGCCATGATGCGGCAGTTGGAATTGCCTACTTCGAAACCTAACTTGTTTGCAGGCGGACCCAGCAGGGATTTTTTTTTTTTTTTTTGCTATAAGAGTTGGTCCTATAAAAACTTGTCAGTATAAAAGTTTTAGATAATATTAAGAGGATTTATAATAAAATTTAAGCGGATTTGAAATCTTGGGAATTGACGAAGTTATGAATTTTTTTCTTCTAACCCCCCCCCCCCCCATTGGGGCCATTTTTAATTATATTCAAAATCTATCATACCTAAATTTTCGGCCCTTCTCCTAGAAGTAATAATAACTTTAAACAAAATTGTCATAACTAAGAAGTTATGGGTTTTTTTCTGTTTGCACAAAAAGCCCACCCCCCCCCCCCCCTCCATTACTCCCACCCCCCTTCTTGGTTCAATTTTGCCCATTAACGAACTTGACCGAGATTTTATGCCCCTTGATTTTATGTATCAGTTTCGAAAAGATGCGGGATTGGAACCACATACTTCGAAAAATAACTTGTGTGCAGGCGGAGCCGGCAGGGATTGTTTTTTTTTTTTTTTTTTTTTTTTTTTTGCTATAAGGGTTGGTCCTATAAAAAACTTGTCAGTATATAAGTTTTAGATAATATTAAGAGGATTTATAATAAATTTAAGCAGATTTGATATCTTGTGAATTGACGATGTTATGAATTTTTTTTCTTCTAAAACACCCCCTTTCGCCCCCCCCCCCCCTTGGGGCCATTTTTAATTATATCAAAAATCTGTCATACATACATTTTCGGCCCTTCTCCTAGAAGTAATAATGGCGTTAAACGGATTCGATACGTGTCATAATTAAGAAATTATGGGGTTTTTTCTGTTTTCACCAAAAGTCTCTCCCCCTCCCCCCCCCTTGGTTTGATTTTGCCCGTTAACGAAGTTGACCGAGATTTTATGCCCCTTGATTTTATTAATCAGTTTCGAAGAGATCTGTTACAGAATTATTGCAGTTATCGTGTTCATAAAAAGTGACATATATATACGGTTGGGTGGGTAGACGTTGGATTGAGGAGGTGTGTGGCGGAGTTGTATGGAAAAATACGCATGGTTAATTTATATTATTAATAAAAAAATGGGGGCATTTTGATTTACACAATTGTTTGATATTACACATTTTATAATGTACTGCGATGTGATTTTTTTTAATATGTATATTAATTTAGTTAAATTTACATATTCATTATTTAATTTATTTAAATAAATTTATATTCATTAATATTAAGAATGTTTTTGTTCTAATGATTTGGATTAATACCTACGGTGGACAATATCATACTAACTTCTATATTAATGTATACTTTTCTACAGTGTTAATATAATATGTTTTAATTTTTATTAAACGTTCTTCCCTTACAACTTATATTAAGTGTTTATAATTTTTTTTAACTTTGTATGAAGAAACATTGTATGTGACTAATTCATTTCAATATTTAATTAATATTAATTTAAATTCTTTCTATCTTAATTCAAATATTTAGTATTTTATTTTAATTTAATTTATGTGTTGTTGCATTTTTGCACAGTTATTTAATCGTTTTTGTCATTTAATGGTACATATTTTTATGTTGCTTTAATTATTAATTTTTCCATCTTACTACTTATTTTTAACATAGAATTATTCATTAATACATCCATTACTTTATTGTAATTCGATATTCTATTTATTAGTTAATTTCATTTATTTATTATTTAACTAATTGCTATCATTTAAGATAGTAATTTGGTTTAATTATTAAACATTAATTTCCATCCAATACTTTCTATTCAGATTATATTCACTTTTACAAATAGATGGCAGCACTAATGTTCCTGTTTGCTTTGCAATTTTCATATTATTCTAATATTATTTATGGCAATATTGTAAAGCATTTTATATTTCTAAAATTGGCAACATGTAATGATTTTTTTTTTGCAATTCATTCCCTAGTTATGTTGTGTTTCATGCTGGTTCTTGTGGAGCACAGGTATCTTTTTTAATCATTATGGATTTTAAACTTTCTGACTCTATTTAATGAATTCTCTGTATATTTTAAGTTTGGCTTCTTTCCTTTTTAATATTGTATTTTATTTTTTATTTTATCACAGGTTTGCTTCATTGTTTATGAGATGTAGTACCAAAATAATATTCTTTAGCAATGTATGGCTAATATGATGATGAAACATCTCATTTCATTTTATTTGTGGTATTTAGGCATTTGGGACTTGATAATTCTGCCTAAATTCCACAAATTTCATTTCATTTCATTCATTTAATTCCATTTATTCAATTTTTAATTTAATTTCTTATTATTTTAATATGTTTTTGTTTCCATATTAAGTGTGCTGGGGAATCTTTCATTGTCATCTAATTATTACATACTTAATTATTATTTCATTGTATCAGTTGGTGTTATGATAATGTTTCATTTATGGTTTATATATATATATATATATATGTGTGTGTAGGATTTAAGCTGGCGTCTAGGGGATGAGAGTAATAGTCCACACGTTTTTCCAATTGATTAAAACGTTATACTTTTAATTCTTGATTATCATATAAAATATTTACAACATTAATTTAAAAACATATATACACTTAGAATTGATCCGACCGTCTGTCGGGCTTAATCATTTGTTAAATGCGCGGTTCCACCGACCGGCATAGAATTAACAAGAGACCACCGTCGATCCGTCTGATCGAGGCGAAGGCTGTAGCACATCTACTCTGTTCTCACGATAAAATTGCACATCATCAAAATTTATATTGTTCGCGAGGCATCATTCAACTTCACAAGCCCCAATAAAGTATGTGCTTGTGTTTGCAGTCTAAAGTTCAGATGAGAACTCCTGCGACCACAACTCGGCCGTCCTGACTGTGCTGTGTCCTCACAGTCATCATCTACTAATTTCACTAGGTATAGAACCAGTCGACTAAAATCTAAAATTATCAAATACACACAAAAAATATATATACAAACAAAACAATAAACAATAGTAAATATTGAAACATACAGTGTTTCCTAAAATATAAAAATGAAAATAACACAACAAAACTTGTTATAACGTTGAAAATTGCTTAAAGTTCAGAGTTCACTCATAATGTTCAATAAAAGTAAAAAGAATATTGTTTCAAAATATCAATCTGTCCAATTTGTCCATCGTTTCATAAATTCAGCAGCACTCGATGTAATGTTTGGACCATCATGGTAGCCAATTTTCTTTACGTTGTATCGATCCTTTCCTTTCACTTTGGTGATTTCATAGGGACCGAGAAATTTAGGTCTCAACTTCATGCCTGTACCAAATTGTGTTTTTTGTATAGCTACTAAATCACCGCGTTTATAAGTGTATGCCGTTTTTCTTTTTTTATTAAAGGTTTTGCGATTCTCTTGCTGTATTTTTAAAATGTTCTCTTTTGCAATTTCCCTATTGAAATTTCTCTCTGACATAATCGAATTTACATGTTCTTCGTCTAACAACTCTTTTATTTGCAAATCGTTTTTATGTCGCAATCTCACTCCGGTTAGAAGCTCAAATGGTGAAAATTTTGTGCTTCTAGATATAGTGCTGTTTATAATTCGCTGTACCGATGCTACATATTTGTACCATTTTGTGGGGTCTTCTATGCTAAGTTTTGATAAAATTGGTATCAGTATTCTGTGCATCCGTTCTATCTGGCCATTTCCTCTTGGAACACCTGTCGTTATTGGGACATGTTGTATTTTTTGTTCATTACAATATGCTTCAAAATCATCGGATGTAAACGCGGGTCCTTTGTCGGTTATTATTCAGGACGGGTTTCCGAAAATGTTGTGTTGTAATTTTTATTTATCTATAACTTCTACGGCAGCAGTAGTTTTAACTGGGTATAACCAGACAAATTTTGTGAAAGCATCTACGACGGTAAAAATATGATTATAATTTTTGTGAGTGGATGGCATTGGTCCTATATGATCAATATGATAAGTCTCAAGGGGAATATTTTGTTTTGGGATCGGGTTCAATAAACCTTCTCCTTTCCCTTGCTTTTTATTACACAAAATGCAATCTACGCAATTCGCAATGACATTTTCTATTTGCTTCCTTAACTGGGGTATAAAATAGTTTTCTTTTATTATTGTTTCGGTTTTTGCTACAGCATAATGACCTTTATTGTGAACATGGCGTATTATTTCTTTTTGCATATTTACGGGAATCATCAACAGTTCTCTGTCGTTTTCATATTTATACAGTATGTCATTTCGATTAAAATATTCCGGGCTTTCATTTTTTTCGATTAATTTTTTGATGGTTTGAATATGCTCATCTTCTTGTTGCGCTAATTTAATTTTTGCTGTTAATTCGTCATAAGAACGTGTTACTACCAATACCGTATTTCTGCTTAGTGCATCGACATGCTTCATTTTATTTCCCGCTCGATGTACTATTTCATAATCAAACTCTTGTAAAAATAATGCCCATCTGGCAACTTTTGGCGCAAGATCTTTTTTGTCGAGTGTCTTTTGGAATGCTTCACAATCAGTAACAATTTTAACTTTTGTTCCCAATAAATAATTTTGAAATTTTTTCATTGACTCGATTACTGCAAGTGTTTCTAATTCATAACTCGAATATTTTGATTGAGTAGGTGTAGTTTTTCTACTCATGTAATGTATGGGGTGTAGGTTTTTGTTTTCATCTTCCTGTAGTAGGACACTACCAAAACCTATAGCACTTGCATCTGTGTGCAACTCTAATTTAGCACCGCGATTGAATATGTGCAATACTGGGGTATTTACTAATTTCTCTTTAAGTGTCTCGAAAGCTTCTTTTTCGATGGGTCCAAATTTGAATGTATTTTCTGCTTTTAACAAATCGCTTAAGGGCTTTGCTACTCTAGCATAGTGAGGAATGTATTTTCTAAAGTAAGATGTTAAACCTAAAAAACTATGTAGTTGCTTAAGAGTACGGGGTTCGGGGAATTTTTTCACTGCCAAGGTCTTAGCTTCTGATGGCCTAACCGTACCATTTTCTATTATGTAACCTAAAAATTCTATTTTTCGCTTGAGAAATTGGCATTTTGTAAAATTAAACTTAAGTCCGTAATCAGCTGCAATTTCTAGAACACGTTTCAGTTTTAAAAGAGCTTCTTCGTCAGTTTGCGCAAGAATTATAATATCATCTAAATAAACTAGTACAACTTTTTCTTTAATTAGTTGTTTAAAGACAACATGGATGTATCTTTGGAACTGTTGAGGTCCAACCGATAGTCCGAAAGGTAGTTTCTCGAACTGGAATTGAGAATTATGTGTTACAAATGAGGTATATTTCTTACTATCCTCTGCAATATCGATGTGAAAAAAACCATTTTTTAAATCTAAGGTAGTGAAAACTTGCGCTTGTTCTATGTTGTCTAGAACTTCTTCTATTATTGGTAAGGGGAAGTGATCTTTAATTATTTTTTTGTTTAGGGGTCTGTAATCTACACAAAGGCGCCATGAATTGTCCTTCTTCTTCGCTAGAACTATAGGGGATGCATAGTTCGAATGACTTTCTGTTATAATACCTGAGTCTAACCATTCCTGTATCTGTTTATCTACGAATTCCTGTTCCAGAAATGCTAACCTACGTGGTCGCTGTGCAATTGGAACATCGTCTGTTAATATTATGTTTACTTTTAAATTCGTATCTTTAATTTTATTAGGCCTATAGTTAGTGATAAGTTCCGTTAATTTTGTTTTAATTTCCTTGTTTGTAATATGACTAGTATCTATCTCCTGAAAATTTATTGAATTTGCTGTTTCAGCTAAACAAATCTTTGTGGTTTCCATTAAATTCGGTTGCATATCTGTGCACTCTTCATTTTCTAACAAACAGTCACTTTGCACTTTAATTGGCATGTTTGATTTCTCAGCAAAGTTAAAAATGGGAGTGTTGCGGTTAAATTCTTCGGTTCTCACGAAATCAGCGTGCGTTGCAGTTTTTTCAAATGTAGGAGAGGTTTTTAACACTGACCGCAAATAATTTCTGGGTGTGCTGTAACTGATGTGGGCAAAATTTTTTCTTGTGGTTTCTCGTGGGAAAGCTATTGCGTAATTGATTTTGACTTCTTTCAGTTTTCTTTTTCCAGTAATCTGAATTCCGTTTTCAGAAATATTGAAATTTACTTGTTTTAAAAATTTACTCCCCAATATAATATTATAATTTAAATCTTTTACAATATATAAATCGGTATTTACAATATAATTATCCATCTCAACATTTAGATTCACGTAGCCCATAGGTGTTACATGGTTTCCACCTATATCTGACAAAGTTATATCATTTGCATATAATTTGGGACGTCCTAGAGAATCATAAGTGTCTAAATTTGCCATATTTACTTCGCTCCCTGTGTCAATTAAACTTTCAATACTTTTTCCTAAAATCATCACGTTTTTCATTATTCTATCTGAAGAAATTGAGATGTCGCTTGCAAAGGAATTTGCACTTTTAGGGACATTATAAGTACACTGATCCGCTTTATGACCTATGGATTTGCATTTGAAACAAATGGGTCCTTCTCTTTTACGTGGGCAGTTAATCGACTTGTGCGAAAATTCGTTACAGTTGAAACCATGAATTTTTACACTTGAACTATTTTTTTGGGCACTTGCGTAATTTTTCTCATACGGCACACGACTCGTATCACTTCGATGAAATGTCCTATTACTTTCAATCGAACGTTTTCTAAATTCCGAATTCGGGTTTCTATAATCATTTTTTCTAATATTGTTCCTTGCTGATTCATAATCGTCTAATTTAACAATTAACTCTTCTACATTTGTTATTTTTGGCAATTCATCACAAAAATGTTCACGAATGTCTGGAGGTAATTTTTTCCGGATTTGATCCACAACTATCAGGTCTTGAAATTCTGAAAAAGTCCGTATCTGAAGACCTTCTATCCATTCTCGTAGAAATGTGTTAATCTCAAAAGCATAATCACGCCAAGAAGATGAAATGTCTTTACGATGATTATTAAATTTCTGTCTAAATTGTTCAGGTGACAAGCGGTACCGTTTAAGCAACAATTTCTTCACGAAATCATAATCTGAAGCATTGGGGTCTGGTTCACGACCAACGAATTGTACTATGTCAAAAGGTAACAAACCTAGCAAATGAGAAACCCACTCACTCTTATCTAATCCTATTCTATTTATTTGCCTTTCAAAAAGGTTAAGATATACCCCGATATCACCTGGTAATTCAAATTTCGCCATAATTTTTAACAAATTATTTTTATTTGTTGGAGGGGGGGCATTAGCACTAATTGTTGACTGCAACTCTAACTTACGAATTTCAAATTCCCTCTTTGATTGTTCCTCAGCTAATTGCCTCTCTCTCATTTCTTTCTCTTCCCTGTCTGACGTAATACGCATTTGAATATTTTTCGTGTATTCTTCATCGTAATTATCGGATTTAAGAATTAAGTCTGTCAGTACTGAACATTTTACATTTTCTGGCAATACTAGATTTAATTCTTCAACCAATTGCTCGGGTACGCTCCTTCTGTTTTCCTCATCTTATATTGAATTTATATATTTAAATTACATTGAAACTAATTAGGCCGTATGTTTCACGTAAAGTGATCCCAGATTCAGGAGCATACTCGAGATCTAATATACAAGAAAGAAACATTTAAATAAAAGCAAACTGAAATTGATTAAATTGAATTTATTTTAAAAGATTAACATATTTAAATACATAAGTGTAAATCATTATGCATAGTTTAACGTACTTAACAGTAAACTCGATCGTATGTTTTAATAATATATTTACCACCGAGAATGCCTCATCGCGTAATTAATATCAGTTTAAGTGATTAAATATAATACAGAAATTTGCTCGGAATTAAAAGACTGCTTACCCCTTATACATCTGGTAGACATCATCATCATCTAGTGGGTCCAAAATCTAATTCCTGATATTGGCGGTTGGCGGTTTCACACAACAAAAAAAACATATTTTTCACCTAAAATAACGGGTAACAAATACCCTGAGGACACTACTCCAACATCATCTTTCTGAGAACCTTTTTCTCCATCACCAATTCCTCTTTTGCCCCTGGTCATCTCCTTTTTCTTACTTAACTATTTAGTAATTCTTACACCCTTTTTTCTCCCCTAAATCTCGTCGTCCAATCCTTTTTTCTCATTCTGACCCCCATTTCAAGACGGCATTTTACTGGATTTTCCTATAAACATATTTCGCTTTACATTACCATAATTTTGGATACATTAAATACTTCCCCCTCTCTGGCCAAGATATCAGGTGTTAAAGCCATAACTTTGACGGTTTCTTTGATCTTATAGAAAAAGCTTATTTCTAGAGGCGGCATCCGTTTTGCATCACTATTTCATCCAGCTGCAAGTATCTGAACGCCTTTCGCCTCTTTTATTCTCTATACCTTTTCTGGTCAATAGAACACAAAACTTACTGGACGTACTTATTCAATTTACGTGAAGTTGTGCATTCGAATTCCTTTTCTTTACAGAAAATACCCTACCTTTTAAAACCCTAAATGACCACCCGTGCGCAGCAGTTGCGTCCGGCTGCATATCTCCCAGCGTCTTTTCATTCCTTTATTCTTATACCTTTTTTGGTCAATAGGATACACTTAGCCAGCTGCCGCCCCAAACACCTTGAGCGGAACTCGTTTGATCTTTAGTCAAATGGAACTACTATGCTATTCCTTATATTCTTGCGAGAAATAGTAAAATTTGTAACAAAAGAAATTCCCTTTTCCCATGAACCCGGGGGCAGCACAGAACTGCTAAACTTGCTGGGCATATCTCAGCAATATGCAAAAAACCCCGAAAAGAAAAAAAAGGAAAAAAAAAGAAAAATGAGATGAGTTACGCTGAACTGTGATGAGGCATTCCCACAATGTGATACAAAACAAAGTTAACACGATATTAATAGTATAACATGAAATTTCACACAACTTATACAAATAACATAAGATAACTATACTAATCAGGAAATAATGAGAAAATTTAAAAAAAAATTATAAACAACAGGCCACAAGTGCCTACAATTAGAAATCAAAACTTCTAATAATATGTAAACTCAAAGAACATTGATAATAATGAAAGCATAAAATGAATAAATTTTCCTATCCAATTGCATATGTATATAAGGTTAGAAGATTCAAATAAAGAAGAATTATTTCCTGCTTAGCTAACAAGCATAATTTTGTTAATAAAACTTCAGTTGTTTTTAGCGTGCTTTGCAACAGCATGTTATGAGAGTAGCTAGGGTTGTTATGAGTAAGCATACAATAAATAAAACCGAGCCAATCAGTTTCAAAAGGAAAATCGAAGAGTTCAAATCAGGTATATTCAACCAGTCCCACATATTGGATGCTGTTACAGAACTCACAGTTCGAGTATAATTAGTGTTAAGTTGTAACAATTCCACCGACGGCTCATCTAGACAGTATCTAAAGGAATGGCATTGTATTAATGCAGCAGATTTCAGGCAAATTTTTTCGGCAGCACATTTTTCTTCAGCCTGGAATTTAACTGTGTGGGTTGTTGCATCTAACTGTAGATATACAGCTTTCGTATGGAGAGAAATTTGCTGTAATTGTACTGTCACAATACCAGGTTGGCAGGAACTGTGTGCCTTAAATGTAAGACGAGCCAAAATAGGACAATTATAGCACCCTGTCGTAGCAATGCTTTCGCCATTCAATTGTGGACATATAGTGGATGTCTGCAGTGCGATTTTATAATTTCGAAAATGCAGTTGAACACGCACGGCCGAAGACATTAATTGAGTGGATCGTAATTTTTCTTCTTCAATGTTAAAAAAATGAATATGCTTTTGTAGGGGTAAAGCGTATTCCTGGGATGCGCGCAGGCGTTCAATGCTGTCAGGTGCTGTAATACATCTTAGATTATCCTCAAAATAATCACACGTGGTGAGTTGTGGTGCAAAGATAAAATCTGTGGTGTAAGATGTATTCGCCTGTATAGCTCCTATCATATTGGGTTGAGGAATATTGCGTTCACAGGCAGGTGCTAAAAAGGCTTCCTCAGGTTTTCCAACTCGTTGGATTAGTTTTTCCGTCAAATGTAGCTGCGGTTGATCATAGGCGCCGAGTATGGAAATCTTAATTCCATTTGGCGTGTACGCTGAGTCAGATATCAATAATCGTGAAATTGTGTTATTTTCAACCTGTGTTACAGAGATTTTATATTGGCATGTATGGCCTGTTAATTTTGAGACTTTGAAACTGTTCAACAGGTCCGGTTCATACCACACTCTATGAAAGTTACAACTCGGACGAGTTAAAATAAAGCAGCCGTTGCCACTGTCTCCACTGACACATGCAGAAAATCCTGGAAATTGTCGGCTTTCGGGAGTTTCTGCTTCGAAGTTTATGCCTCCCTTTCCTATAGATCGTTTACTGCAATGTGTACCACGACCACAGAATTTGTTGAAAATACACGATATCTGACTAATTTGTTTAGTGGTAACGGGGAATGTGAAGTACAACCGTTCTTTTGTGAAAGAGCACACAATGGCATCTAATTTAATTTTTAGGGTGAACAAATGGTTTTCATGTTCGTCCGAAAACCATAAACAATTTTCGGCTGAAATAGATTGCAATGTTATTTCAGCAGTGGTGAAGATTTGGCAATTCTTCGTTCCATCATTGAGGATCTCACATGACTTTAGGTCAGACTTTATAATTGTATTTACACTGCAGTCGGCTGAAATTGTCGTGAAAATGCAAGTGCACATGAGCAGAACAAGTGGTAAGGTATAAATGTTGGCCCGTTGAATTGCGTTTCGTTCAAGGGCTGCATAACAATTATGTGTGATTTCTCGAAATGTAGATCCTATAAAAGCCCCCAAAAGCAGAGAGCAGCGAGCTATAATTTTCAATAGTCGACCTAATCCATACATTATCGTTAGGAATGCATATATAATGAATTTGAAACTTTTAAAAATAAGTTTTACACACCAAAACATAATGACGATGAGAATGAAGATCAACACATACATAACGTATTGAACGAGAGGTGGATAGCACTTAAAATGTTTTATAACATCATAACACAGAAGGCAATGTCGTAATTGGCAGACTGTTTTGCCCATCACATGTACAAGTCCTGTGACCACTTTGCCGCTGGGATGGATGTATGTAACCTGTAAGTCGGTTTTGTAGGCGAGTAGTTCAAATGGTATATGTATAATGTTATCTAAAGGAACATTCACGACGTGTTCAAAGTCTTCGCTACGTAAAATCACTTTTCCCGCATCAGGAAGATGAAGTAAAGGGTCCTCAAATGTAAAGGACAAGTTTCTTTGGGAAAATGTAGCTTTTTCTCCTTCTAATAGATGACGGTGAAATTTATTTGAATTGGGAATGTGACGTTTATCAAAGTAGCAGGTTTCTAAAATGATGATGTCAGGATTAGAGATAATATCGTCTGACAAAATAGCTAAAAGATCTATTTTTTCAAAAGTCATGTCGCAGAAGCAATCGCTGTTATTGGTGCAGGGGCGCAACTTGCAGAAATCAGAGGTACCCTGACAATTCTTTTCGTCACATTCGCAGAATTTTCTATCTTTCGTGAAACAATTATAGGCAGTGGATGTAGCATCAATAACATCCCGTGAGCTGCGGAGAATATATGTAGTGGGTATTGTTAGTTGATAGTCTTTCTTAATTATGAAAGTTTCATTGATAATTAAACAATGACTACAGTCATGAAAATGGCATGCATTGGGCGGTATGTCTAATTTATTCCAAATGTTTTTAGGGATTTTTCCACACACAAACTCGTTAGCAAAGTGGCATTGTAGTCCAGACTTATGTCGCTGACGCGACGGAGTGGCTACTTCCAATATTATGCAGATAAGCAGAGCTGTAAATTGAAATAAACAGGCTCTTAATTTAATATTTCCGAGCAAAAGACAAACAGTTATGCAGAACAATAACAATTTTAATTGCAAATTATATTTTTAAAAAAATATCTTATCTAATTTTTTATTTATTTATTTATTTATTTATTTATTTATTTTTTATTATTATTATTTTTTTTTAATTTATTTAATTAGTAAGAAAAGGTAAAAGTAAAACATTAATGAAAATTCCTTTCATTCAAGCAATGATTCTGTGTTGTGGGAAAAGAAATTGGAATGTATAAATATGTGAACCTGTAAAGTTTAATTCATTATAAGGAAAGTAAGAAAAAAAAACTGCTTTGATCTGGAGATAACGTTAAAGGAAATGAAATATGTGCAGAAATTAATTCATAACTAAAATAATGTATACTTTAAGTAATGTAGTTATTAATAGTACAATACATAATCCGTCAATAAATCTAATGTTCTAACAAATTTTTACCCCTGCAATTGGCCATTTTGCAAGGATAAATAACAACAAACGATTTGAAATATTCTAAGATTATGATTAGTTATTTAACGGAATTGTTTGAAATTGATTAACATGCAGTTGTATGTATGTAACTTGATATATGTTACAACTGCAATAATGAAAAACATTAAATAGGTATGGTCAATGTTTATAAATATAAACAAAAAAAAAATTTTTTTTTGACAAGTAAGGTTTAACTGTATATATATATTTTTTAATTATTAATTAATTAATTTATTTATTTATTATTATTATTATTATTATTATTATTATAAACAAATTTACTATAAGTCGCTCTTGAGCCGGTTCAAATTTATGAGAATCGATGTACTTAATTAGTATAATATAATAAGATTGAGAGTGAAGGTAGACAATCCTAGAATAAAGTAGGAAAAAAAAATTACTCTATGTACACTTAATAAGTTATCAAAATTCTTTCTACATGTGATAAGACTGTTACATAACGTATGGTTTGCCTAAATAAGAAATACTTCTCTCGATAGGGTTTACTCACAATAAAACTCCGCCTTGTCTCATTACTAAATTCCAAAATTAGTAGTTAATTAGCTAATTAATACATTATAATCTTAAAATTGAACTTGTAACATACTATAGTAAAAATCATACACACAATGTCGGTATGAAATAATATAATGTATAAGATAAGTATCATATGTTTCCTAATATTCAAATGCAATTCTCAAAACTATAATGAATTACTTAATTAAATCACTTGAATAAAATACAATAAGTCTAAAATAATACTAAAATATGTACATATGTCTGTACGAGATAACATAATGAATTTATTTTGACGTACAGTAACTAAATTCAAGACATGAATAAAAAAAAAAATTAGTCAATTAGCTAATTTCCTCAGTAATATAAAACGTACATTTGAATTGTAAATTAATATAAATAAGTAAGTACATTGAACGTTTATACATGATAAGTACTATGCGCTAAATGAGTATTATACCTTAACTGTAAATAAAGTATAATTCCAAAATTGATAGCAAAGTGATTAATGCAGTAAATAATGAAATTTAGATTCAAACTCTAAAATGATACACTAGAATATGTACAAATGTAAGAAATATAATGCCTTAAGGAGTATCGTGGCATAGTTCATAAATAAAATAATTTTGCTAAATTATAGATAACTAACGAAAAAATATTAAATAAAGATCCAGAATCATATGGTGAATTACATGATAAATATAACTCCTCGATTATAGTTAGCTAAAAGAAATACATTAAAATAAAACCAAATTTCAAATCACATAGTAGTGATAAACGCTCGAATATGTACATTTTAATGTTTGTCCCCTACGTTCGAATAAAATACTGTCTTAACATTTCTTAACTCAGAAAAGTAAAAGGAAAATTGTAGGCCTCATTCTCTCTCTCTCTCTTTTTCTCTTTCTTAACACGTATAGTAACAAATGCTTAACAATAAGGATGGAAAGTTAGTCACTATTTCGTGATGTCTAAGGCCCATTAAAGAAAACGCTGAGGGTCATAGCGGGGCTGTATTTGTCTCAAGTCATAAGGATATGTTTGGGAAGTGTGCGTGGCATCCCTTACTGGATCGTATATAATAGTTTCATTGCTATCATCGCCTGAAGCGAGAGTGGTATCTGGTACCTGGGAAATGCTATTCATACTGTCATCATTGTTGTCTTCTGTAAGTGTTTCACCTGAGGGTGAATATGATACGATTTCTTCACCTGCGTTGTGTTGGGGTTCAGCATTAATTGTGCTTGGGGCAGGCCATAAGATTTCTATTGTCTGGGGTGTCGTCAAAGATAGCATGTGTCTTTTTATTTTGTGGGGGTATTTCACAATGCTGTTTTTGCACTAAAGAATGGAATAAGTCCAGTTCTGGTTTTCTCGCAGTGAAAGGAATAAGTCTTTGTGCATGGACCTTTGTACTTCGAGCCGAAGGATTCGATGGGTCTATGATTGTGAAATCGACTTTATTGTGAGCCTTTTTAACTTCATAGGGACCAACGTTTAAACGCCGTTTAGTCGTTAATTTATTCCTGTCCGTGCTTCTATTATTTAAAAATACTAAATCACCAGGAGAAAATTTACGGTACCTAGAAAATTGATGTTGGTAATTTTCCTGTTTAGTGGTTGCCCTCAAGATATTTTCTTTAACTTTTCGATTTACGTAATTTAATTGAGATGCTTTTTTAGCTACGAAATCTGCATGTGATACATGTTCAAATGGGCGTCTTTCATTAAGTATATCTGTCGGTAAAATCGGTTCGAATCCCAATTGTATAAACGCCGGTTTTTCGTTAGTTGCGGAATGTACCGTATTGTTATATATTAAGGCGTAGTAGTCGATAAAATCGTCCCATTGTGATGTCTCTTCAGCAAAAATTGCGAGTGATTTTTTTATATTTTTGTTTATTGCCTCCGCCGATCCATTTCCAGATGGATGTTGAGGTGATGTAGTTAATTTAGTTACGCTAAATTGCTCACATAAGTACTTAAATACTTCGGATGTAAAGCACGATGCGTTATCAGTGAGATATCTCGTGGGAATTCCATAAGTACAAATGTATTCTAAGACGCAGTCAGCGGTGTAACGTGTTGTAGTGTTCGGTACAGCATAAAGTTTAATAAATTTAGAAAAATGATCTATGAATGTTAGGATATATTGGTTTCCTTTATCAGTTTTGTGGAAAGGCCCAATGTAATCACCGCTAATGAATTCGTTAACTCTTGATGGGAGATAGTGTCGTTCTAATGGAACAGGAAATAACTTATTTGGTGACCTAAATGCGGCACACTGTTTACAAGAATTAACAAAGTGTTTTGTATCGGAATACATATGTTGCCAAAAGTATTTTTCACGTATAGCATGATAAGTTTTTAGAACTCCGAAATGCGCCAAATGGTTTGCAGTTAGAATATGTGGTTTAAATTTATCTGGAACAACTATTTGTTCTACTTTTGTGGATTTCCGAATTCGTGGTATTGAAGCTTTATGTAACAGTAAGCCATCACGTATGAAATAATCGGTAAAATTTTGAGAATCACCTTTAGATGGATTTCTCAACGTTGAAATAATTAATGAAAGTTTTTTATCTTCGCCCTGGGCTAATTTAATATCTTCAATCGTGGGAAGGTCGATTTGAATGGCATTTACGCTGAATAGTTCCGATTTATAAGTTTTTGTATTATTTTCCATGTCTACATAAAAAAGAATGTACGCTTGCTTATTAAGAACGTCTTCTATCGTTACTTTTTCGACTTTTTCATCATCCAATATATACCAATCGCCGTATTTATCCTTATTATAACAATAGTAATGTCCGTTTTCCGTTATTTCACTGTCGTGAACAATAACTGCATTGAGAGAATACCATAGTGGCTTATCACTCTTCTTATTAGTTATGTAAGGTCGAATATTTAATTTCTCAGGATAAGGTACAAATGTTGTTATTTTATTTGTTTGCGAATTCGAAAATTTGAATCTATTGAAATGAATCGTTAATATTTTGGGATTTTTTGAAATAGACGTAACTTTATTTGCTTTACCAGTTAGTTTACAATTAACACAGCGATAATTATCTGATAAATATTCTACGTTCGTAAAACGTTGTAACGAATTTTCAAGTGAATCAATTTCTTGTGTAATAGCTAAAGAAATATTCTTAAATAATTCAAAAGTAATGCTTTTCTTATTACAATATAAACATTTTACCTCACTCTGAAAATTACCTCCAAATAAAGATGTAATTGGATTATTAATGCTGGTGATGTTCCAAGTTTCATTCGTATGATTTTTAGCAACATTTTCTAACATACAGATAACCTGAAGAAGAAATTCCTGTGCATCCGATTGTTTATTCATTCGAAACTGTGTACTGATTTTGGTTAAATTCTCGTATAATTCTAGTGGTTGAATAACCTTCCCTATGTTTTTAACAACTGAAGTTAGATTTCTCTTTAATGAACATATCATACAAAATTTTGTATTTTCACAATTTATAATGTCATGTGATAAATAATCTGTCAATGGAGACAAATACATAAGACATTGCAGTACAACATTCATAAAACACGAATTTCCTAGGTTCTCTAAGCCTGTGCCATTTTCAATAAACTGATCTGTGTTGGTTTGAGTTTCGCCGCCGCAATTCATTGTATTTACGTGTTTAACATTATCGGTGCTTGTACTTGCTAAAGTTTTTATGTTTTCTTTCGGTTTTGTTTCGTGTGTATTGGCATTAGCGTACTTAGGTAGGGTAACAGTTTTTGTTTCTATTGCTGAATTATCAAAATAATCACGCGAGAGTATATCAGCGACAATATTTTCTGATGAAGATATATGTTCGAAGGTGTAATTATAATCAGCGAAGAACGTGAACCATCTGGCGACGCGATTGCCCGGACATTCTAATTTAGACATTTCGGTTAAACTTTTGTTATCGCAACGTATAAGAAAATGTCTTCCGTACAGGTAATGTTTAAAAGTAGAAACACAACAAACAATAGACATAAGTTCTTTTTCTAAGATAGTATATCTTTTTTGTGTTGAGTTAAGTTTCTTTGAAAAGTAGGCAATTGGGCGGATTATTCCGTTTTTGTCCGTTTGCCCTAGCATTCCTCCCAAAACATTGTCAGACGCGTCCGCTGATAAAACGAATTGTTTCTCGTAATCAGGGTGAATTAGTATAGGCGGTTGTGAAAGACATTCTTTAAGTATATCAAATGAGGTTTGTGCTTCTTTCGTCCAGCGGAAACGTGCGTTTTTTTTTTGTGAGGTCAGTGACTGGGGCGGATAACTGCGAAAAAATTTTAATGAATTTTCTGTAATAAGAAACAAGACCAACAAAACGTCGTATTTTTTTAACCGTATTCGGTGGTGGAAAATCTCGTATTTTGATTATATTTTCTTCTATCGGTCTTATCAAGGCTACACTAGATACCGGGCTTGCTCATTCATTATCATGACGTCACAAAAGGTGGCTGGCCGCGACCAGCGATTGGTGCAAAGCGACGAGCCCGTCGTTTTGTGCCAATCGCGTACGTCTTTCATTTTGTCGTTTCGCTTTGTACCAATCGCTGGTAGCGGCCAGCCACCATTTGTGACGTCATGATAATGAATGAGCAAGCCCGGTATCTAGTGTAGCCCTGGTCTTATGCCTTCTGCGTTTAATTTATGTCCCAGGAAGTTAATTTCGGGTAACATAAAAGAACATTTTTCCGGGTTGATTGTAATTCCAAATAACCGGAATCTTTCAAAGAGTAATCTCAATTTGTGGAGCATTTCGTCTACTCCGTTCGATCCCATGGCAAAATCATCAATGTAATTAGAAATTTCAAGATCTGATAATGGGGCCAGTATTTGATCCGCTAAATCTGCGAATACCTCTGCTGAAGCATTTAAGCCCTCAGGGGTAGTTACAAAACGAAAATTCCCTTTAGGGCTGCTAAATGTTGTATAGTCACGATCTTTAACTTTTAACGGTATTTGCCAGAACGAACTACTTAAATCAAGGGTTGTAAACATTATTTTTCTTTTTAACCTGTCTAACAAATGTTGTATTATTGGTAGTCTATGCCTGGGGTATTTTACGTGCGCGTTTAATTTGTGATAATCCACTACAAGTCGCCATTTTTGCTTTAGAGGGTCACCCGTTGGATTTTTCTTTTTTATTAAAATAAGTGGAGAACTAATATGTGAGTTGGAACGTTCGATAATATTTGCAGCTTCTAATTCCGATAACTGGCGAGTCACTTCGTTTTGCAGCGCTTCTGGTATACGGTAAGGCTTAATTGATGGTAATTTATCATCGTCAACATGTAAGTTGGGCTGTATTGCTTCAGTTCTACCAATAGTATGCAAGCGCTTACTAAATATATCAGCAAATTCCATAAGTAAATCTAGTAATTTATTTTTCGTTACTTCGTCTAAATGTTCTAAATTAAAATCAGAGGGTTTTAATTCATTTTTCCTGAGTTGCCGAATTACTTCTATATTTCTTGTATCGAAATTACTGCTAATTGTCCCGATTTTCGTATTTTTATTAATGGGAATGGGAGAATCGGAAAGATTAGATATATTTACTGTTATCTGTCTTTCAGTAGTAACCGGGCATACATTATTAACAAATTTAATGTTTTGATTTTTTAAGTTTGAAAAAATTTTAATTGAATCTCCCTTCTTTATAGTTTTGTTTAATGATAATTCAATATTTCTAGATTCACCAGCTTTTAAAATAACATTCTTCGGAAGATATGCATAAGTTGTCTGATTAACTTCTCCGTTTGTTAGTGAGTCGTGTATGTTAATAACAGCACTTTCTGATTTAATTGTGTCTGTGTTAAAACAGATGGTAATTTTTTTTTATTTTAAAAAATCGTAACCAATTATTGCATCGTAATAATCGGATAAGGGATTGTTAACGATATAAATCTTATGCTGATAATGTTTATTACCAATGTTGATGGGTAATGAAACGCAGTTTGTGATCTCTAAGTTTCCTCCTGTCACCGATGTAATTTGAGCGTCGATTTTTAATTTTTTAACTCTGTCGTCATTTTTTATTTGTTGAAAAATTCTATTATCTAAAAGAGTGGCCGATGCACCCGTGTCAATCAAAGACTTGACTAAAATTCCCGCTAATTTTAAATTAACTACCGGCAAAGTATTTTTTCGTTCATTCTTTAAAGAATTATACTGTATCATTTGCGTATTTACCTTTTCAATAAAAGCTTTCTTCTGCCCTTTAAAAAGATTCTTGTGGGTCAGGGAACCTACTCGCCCAGGGCTATTGAGAGGGAGGGCTCCCTTTAATAGTTTCCCGAGGTTTTACTATCTCGATATTCACGGTGTTGATTTGGACGCCGTCCTCTATTGTTATTGTGTGAGGAATAAGAGGCTCGGTCATTCCTTCTATACCCATTATTTCTGCCTCTAAAATTGTCCCTGTTAGCCGGATTGTAAAAACAGTCGGAAGTAAAGTGTGACTTGTGACATATTCTGCAGGTGGGGACATTTCTTTGAGTGAAATTTCTATTTTGTGTATAGCGTGGATATGCTGAACCGCGTTGAAAAGAAGGACGAGCGGAATAATTGGTATATGCTCGAGGCGGGTCTTGCCTTGTTTGTAATTTTAAGCTTTCAACTTCTTTACTCAAAGCATTTATCATTTCCTGAGTGTTCAAGGCGTGGGCTTCAAGAATGTTTTTAATCTCACTGTTATTCGTATTCGTAGCCGTAGACATATTATTTACAATTTGTTCGACGGGTGAATCAACAGCATTTATTTCATTAGATTGCAACAATTGTGCAAAATCCACTGCGTTTTGGAACGTTTTAGGGTCTTTTAATATTACGGATTGTTTGAATGTTCCGTGCAAACCGTCGATAAATTTTGCTAATTTCGTTTGTTCAAAAATTGTTTTAATAGCATCATTTGTTAAATCCGGAGAATTGAAAAAATTTTCCGTTGCAAGACTGACTTTGGCTGCATAAGTCTTAACTTGCTCATTCGGAAGCATCTTACAGTTCGAAAACTGTTTTTGTCTAGCACTTAGACTATATTGAGTGTCAAAATATGACAAGAATTTCTTTTTAAATTCGTCATAATCTTTCTCGCTATTCAAATCAGGTGAATGGATTATATTAGTTAATGCGTCTCCACGAATTCGCGACCTCATTATTAGTAATTTCTCGGGTTTTGTACATTTAGCCAATTCAGTAATATTTTCTAAATTTTCTACGAAAAATTTCGGCGTTATCGATGAAAGGTTATCGAGTTGTGGAATTACGTTTTGAAATCCTGCAATTTTTCGAATAAGGGCCTCCGAGTCTTCTTTATTTTTGTCGGTTAGACACATTTTTATAATTACTTAAAATTCCAGAAAATAAGATAGTAGTATATCTTAAAATTCGTTGCAATTAGAATATAGCATTAATAACGCAGGAAAATTTTACTTGATCTGCAATAATCGTATAATAATAATCTAATAATAGTAATAATATCAAGTAATATCAGTATTAATATCTCAGAATATAAATAAAAGACTAAGAGTAGAGATAAAACGTGGAGAAAATAAAATAATTATCATGGTATTGTAATCAGGAAAATATCATAATTAAAAAAAATATCTCATTAGTAGTCATCGAACTAGTAAATGATTAATCAAATACACAAATATGGAACCAGATACTGCTTATATTAAAAAAAAAATTCCATCTTTCGTATAAGTAAAAGTTTATAAATTAATTCATCATGAAATCATTTTTAAAATTCATATAATGTAATAAGAAAGTTGTAATAAGACAGTAATTTCTAAAATTAATTAAAATTAATATTGATTATTTTCTCACTTACGTATCATAATAGATTATACTTTCTGATGCATATTATAAGAAAATTATAAAACAAAACAAACTCTATGACGCTTAGAAAAGTACAAGGTAAAATAAATTGATAATAAAATAAAGACGTATTTAAATGTACATTATTCACAAAGTTATATTTTATAAAAAATTTATTTTATATAATTTATTTTTAATTTAATTTATTTGTTATTATTATCACAAAATTTTCACGTTTTCTTGAAGATAAATAAGAATGTTTACAAATGTCATTAGATAATAAATGTTTTTCTAACTTCCAACGTTCAAAGGTATAAATTGAAGAAAAAAGAATATTATAATGCAATATACTTAAATATAAAAAGAAGATATTGTAAAATATAATTATTTTTCAAGAAAATTTTCACGTTTTCATTGTAAGAAATATTTTCCGAATTCCAAAATTCAGAAAAGGAAAAGAAAATTCATAATGACATATTTAAATGCAAAAAAAAAATTAATTTAAAAGGCAGTTATTTCTCAGTAAGATTTTCAAATTTTCTTAGTAATAAAATATAAATGTTTTTAAATATTATTAAAATATAAATATTTTCTCAAATTCTTAAAGTTCAGTAAAGAAAGAAATTTATATTGATATATTTTAAATATAAAATAAAATATTTCAAAATATAGTTATTTCACAATAAATTTTTCAGATTTTCTTAACAAGTAATAATAAATGTTTCAAATATCATTAAGTAATAAATAATTTTCCCAAATTTTCAAAGTGCAGAAATAAAGAAATTTATCAAAAGGAAAATATTTTACAATACAGTTATGTCTCAATAAATTTTTACGCTTCCTTAATAGTAAATAATAAATGTTTCAAATGTTATTATGCAATAAATAATTTCTCCAAATTTTCAAAGTGCAGAAAAGAAAGAAAATTTATATAAAAGAAAATATTTTACAATATAGTTATGTTTCAATCAAATGTTCACGTTTTCTTAATAGGAAATAATAAATGTTTCAAATGTTATTAGGTAATAAATAATTTCCCAACTTTTCAAAGTGTAGAAAAGAAAGAAAATTTATAAAAGGAAAAGTATTTCACAATATAGTTATATCTCAATAACTTTTTTTCTTTTCTTAATAGTAAATAATAAATGTTTCAAATGTTATTAGGTAATAAATAATTTCCCAACTTTTCAAAGTGTAGAAAAGAAAGAAAATTTATAAAAGGAAAAGTATTTCACAATATAGTTATATCTCAATAACTTTTTTTCTTTTCTTAATAGTAAATAATAAATGTTTCAAATGTTATTAGGTAATAAATAATTTCCAAATTTCAATTTTCGGAAGAAAAAAAAGAAATTTGTAATATGTTTAAATATAGAAGAAAATATTTCAAAATATAGTTATTTCCGAATAAAAATTTGGTAAGAATTAATAATAAATGATCTTAAATGTTATTAAGTATGAAATAGTTCTTAACAATCAATTCTTTTCCTGTAAAAATCTTATGTTCTTTTCATGACATATATGTATTTTGCATATTTTAAAGAATACTTCAGGAATAAAATATACATCAATTCTTTATAAGTAACATACACCACTATAATGTATTTGAACCATTGCTTGAAATTGTATGCATGAACTCTTAGAGTATGTATATCACTATTATTACTCCTTTATAAAATTACTTATAAAGCGTGTAGAATCATTGCTTGAATGAAGTAAAATAACGTACAGCATCAAGTACAGATGGCATTCTTCAATAATTTTTTTTTTTTTTTTAAATTCTCTTAAAATTACAAATCCTTAATTTATTTATTTTATTTTATCTATTTATTTTCATTATTCATTGAACCCTTTTATTTTTACAATTTCCATTAGTTTGTGAAAAGGGAGTTACGTATTTAAATTTTATTTTACTTTATTTAATTTGCTAAGTTTAAAGAAAATTTCAGTTTGCAAATTATTAAATAAATAGTGCTTAAAGCACACTGTCACGGGAACCATTGCTCGGGTACGCTCCTTCTGTTTTCCTCATCTTATATTGAATTCATATATTTAAATTACATTGAAACTAATTAGGCCGTATGTTTCACGTAAAGTGATCCCAGATTCAGGAGCATACTCGAGATCTAATATACAAGAAAGAAACATTTAAATAAAAGCAAACTGAAATTGATTAAATTGAATTTATTTTAAAAGATTAACATATTTAAATACATAAGTGTAAATCATTATGCATAGTTTAACGTACTTAACAGTAAACTCGATCGTATGTTTTAATAATATATTTACCACCGAGAATGCCTCATCGCGTAATTAATATCAGTTTAAGTGATTAAATATAATACAGAAATTTGCTCGGAATTAAAAGACTGCTTACCCCTTATACATCTGGCAGACATCATCATCATCTAGTGGGTCCAAAATCTAATTCCTGATATTGGCGGTTGGCGGTTTCACACAACAACAAAAACTTATATTTTTCACCTAAAATAACGGGTTACAAATACCGTGAGGACACTACTCCAAGATCATCTTTCTGAGAACCTTTTTCTCCATCACCAATTCCTCTTTTGCCCCTGGTCATCTCCTTTTTCTTACTTAACTATTTAGTAATTCTTACACCCTTTTTTCTCCCCTAAATCTCGTCGTCCAATCCTTTTTTCTCATTCTGACCCCCATTTCAAGACAGCATTTTACTGGATTTTCCTATAAACATATTTCGCTTTACATTACCATAATTTTGGATACATTAAATACTTCCCCCCTGTCTGGCCAAGATATCAGGTGTTAAAGCCATAACTTTGACGGTTTCTTTGATCTTATAGAAAAGCTTATTTCTAGAGGCGGCATCCCTTTTGCATCACTATTTCATCCAGCTGCAAGTCTCTGAACGCCTTTCGCCTCTTTTATTCTCTATACCTTTTCTGGTCAATAGAACACAAAACTTACTGGACGTACTTATTCAATTTACGTGAAGTTGTGCATTCGAATTCCTTTTCTTTACAGAAAATACCCTACCTTTTAAAACCCTAAATGACCACCCGTGCGCAGCAGTTGCGTCCGGCTGCATATCTCCCAGCGTCTTTTCATTCCTTTATTCTTATACCTTTCTTGGTCAATAGGATACACTTAGCCAGCTGTCGCCCCAAACACCTTGAGCGGAGCTCGTTTGATCTTTAGTCAAATGGAACTACTATGCTACTCCTTATATTCTTGCGAGAAATAGTAAAATTTGTAACAAAAGAAATTCCTTTTTCCCATGAACCCGGGGGCAGCACAGAACTGCTAAACTTGCTGGGCATATCTCAGCACAATGTGATTAGATCACACTTTTTAACTCGCGCGAGGTATGCCATTTTCTATTAAATTCAAAATTAACTATCTAATCGTAATAAACAATACACATAAAAAACATTTTTTTTTCACTTACTTCAATAAGAGATCCAATGTAAATATATAAAAATAAAACATATAAAATATACACTATGCATGGGAATCTGAGCTCCCTTTATTTTTTTAAGACCAAGGATTCGACCGCCTTGTCTTTTTAATATTACTGAATATTACCTGCACAAAAAATAAAGCACTACAGGTAATTAATTTTCGTTTTCTTTAAAATAGCGTAAAGAAAGGTACCACCACCTTTTTTCTTTTAAATATTACCTGCAAAAAAATTAACACTACATGTATTTATTTTTTTTCGTTTCCTTTAAAATATTATAAAACAAAAGGTACCACCACCTTTTTTATTCTTTTTCAATATTACCTGCAAAAAAAATAAAGCACTACAGGTTTTTTATTTTCTTTATCACTTCGTTGAATGCAGGAAAAAAAAAATTACACCCTGCTTTAATCTTTGTAATGTAAAAAGATAAAGAAAAACAAAAATAATTTCACTGCTTGAAATCACTACTTGCGTGCACAAAAATAGCTACAACAACAAAAAAAAATAATCACTCCACTTTCTTTCACTAATGAGACCAAAACATCGCACTCGATGCGAGGCCTTTTTTTTTCTTCTTCTGTAGAAAGATGTCACAAACACTCAGGAAGCAATTCACACTATTCACACTTTTCGGTGCAAAAACACTGTAAAACACATCACATCTGGAGAAAAACGCACGTCAGTAGGTCAAATTATTTCTTTTATCAGCTTCGGAAAACTTTTCTTCTTTCTCTTTTTCGAAGCATCGGAAATTTATGATAAGAAGTCTGAAGTCTGTCCTCTGGTGTTCAAAAAATTATCGCGGCCGAATTCCCAAAATCTGTAGGATTTAAGCTGGCGTCTAGGGGATGAGAGTAATAGTCCACACGTTTTTCCAATTGATTAAAACGTTATACTTTTAATTCTTGATTATCACATAAAATATTTACAACATTAATTTAAAAACATATATACACTTAGAATTGATCCGACCGTCTGTCGGGCTTAATCATTTGTTAAATGCGCGGTTCCACCGACCGGCATAGAATTAACAAGAGACCACCGTCGATCCGTCTGATCGACGCGAAGGCTGTAGCACATCTACTCTGTTCTCACGATAAAATTGCACATCATCAAAATTTATATTGTTCGCGAGGCATCATTCAACTTCACAAGCCCCAATAAAGTATGTGCTTGTGTTTGCAGTCTAAAGTTCAGATGAGAACTCCTGCGACCACATATATATATATATATATATATAAAGTTTTGAACTGGGTGTGGTTATGGGTTCTGGGAGTCATGATCGGCGTAGATCTGCAAAAATTTTTCAAAAATTCCAACTTAGGTGAGAATGTAATAGGTAGTATTTCTTACGAAATCTACCTAAAAAGCAAAATGCGTTCAATTTGGAATTATTTTCCTAGCAATCTTGGAAGCTGACGAAGAGTATGAGGCGGCATACCGCCCCCTAGTTTTTTCTTCATTGTTGATGATTTTAAAACAAAAAGGAATTCTAATAAAACATTATTTTTGCTAAGTTATTTAAACTAATTGAATAATGAAAGTAAAAAACAAAATGAAACTTATAAAAATGTTAATTATTATATCATGGCATCTATTTGTCATCAGTTTTGTACCCCCCAGAAAAAAAATTGCCCCACTTTAATTTTGTTCTGTCGGTTTCGAGGGCAGCAATAATTTTGATTAATAAAATTGCTGCAGATATTTTAGCTCGTTATTAATTTATCACACAGAATAAAACGCAACTGAAAAACTTTCTTAATTTAATATAAAAACAGTTTTTCCGCCAAGTAAATGGTAGGCTAGACAATTTTTTGTCCAAAATCGCCCCTTGAATCAAAATTGTTTGGCCACATGTCACCATTTGAGCAAATTTCCATAAATTATTTTCCAGTCATGACGTTAAGCTCAATACTACTAAGAACGGTATGCAATTTTAGTAGATTTTTTGGACCTCTAAATATCGTCTGATGTAAATTCAGCGTTAAGTCCCACCTCATTTTCATGTAGCATTTTAGTTTTAAGCATGATATTTGAAGAAGATTTTTTTAAAATTATTATCATTGTTATTATCATCGCAGTTATATTCTGAATCGACTAAAGAGTTTGTATCATAGTTTCTAATTGCATATCCACTAAAATTGATCTACTTAGAGATCATTTTCCTGTAGGTTGATAAATAAGTGAACATAGGTTAATTTGCAAGGAGCCCATAAAATTTATTCGTGTCCAGGTCCTCATATATATTAAGTCGGCACAGTTCAAAATATTTTTCTCACTTTCAAAGATATATAAATATAACATTATGGTCATAATGTGACTTCACATAATGGTGGTTTTGTGGTCAGTTTTGTAACGTCACGAAAATTTAAAAATTTGTCAGAAAAATAATTTTTACAATGAATAATATGTTTTGAAGTGTTCTTTTACCTTTTTAAAAATTTTTGAAGAAGTTCACATTTAAGTCAAAATGTGCCGGCATTGACTTGTGGCATTTAGGTCACAGTTATAACGTTACCACTGTGACTCGCAGTGACATCACAGTGACTTCGGTCATAGTCCACCATGCTTCCTGTACGGGATGGGGCAAGATGGTGAATATGACTTTTATTCAGAAAATTTATTTTTGTCATCGTTTGAGGGCAGATGAAAACATTTTTTTAATTTTCTATTGTAGACAAGGGTTGTGAAAAGTAAGTCATATCCTCCTAAGTTTTTACTTCCAGTTACTGAGTCCAGGAAAAATATCGGAAACTTAACTTCGTCATCTTTACCCCTTCTCTCCTAAATAAAAATAGTACGAAATTCACATCACAATTTTCAAAAATTATTAACATAACTTAATTATCAGACAGTTTACTGACGTAAGCATAGAATAATAAGTGGATCAGCAATATGAATAAAAGCTAAATAAATTTACCTGTAATAATGCTGATTGTAAATATCGGGATAAACATTTCGGTTAATTATAGAAACGTATTGATTTATAAGTTTTTTAATTGGTTGTTCTCCTACAGGTTTCTGAATACAGGAAAGAGTTCCAAGATCGTAACGGGAGATTTCCAAAGTTCACGATTTCAACAATCGTGGGTAGTTACAAAGTTACAATAAATTTTCGTACACGTTTCTTCTATATAAAGAAAGCTTATTGTGCCTTTTTACAGTGTATATAGTTAAAAACTAAACTTTGAAAACAAAAAATGGCTAGTTTTAAGAGTAATTTACTTTATTAAAATTCATTTTAAATGGTTATCAATATTTTAAGCATAAATAATATTGTTCAATACAATACATAGCTTTGATAATAAATTGAAACAAATATCAAGTACTGCTTGTACTTTCCAGTAAAAAGAATTGATTTCATTTCAACTATCGTTTTTCCCACTTTCAAAATTGAAAAGTGTACAAGTGGCAGCTTTAAATCTACTTGTCGGTTTTTGTTTAGTTTATACTCAGTGATAAAAAGACCTGTTTGTTGAAACGTCAGGTTATTCTTTATTTTCACTTTACTTAGAAGCTAAAAGTGTTTCACTACTTATTTCTTATAACTACAATGCAGTTTAAATTTAAACAGCCTCTTAATTTTTCTTCATAGATATATTTTTCTACTGTTAATTTATGTATTATTTCACGTGAGATCTTTTATTTAGAGAGGAATTGTTTTAAACATTTAAAAGAAATATTATTATAAATATTTGTACAACTCTGTTCAAATCTAAACGATATTTTGTTTTTATTTAAAGTAGAGTTATTTTAAATCTTTCATAATATTCTTATTATTTGTAATTGTCTGTACGATGTTGTTTAAATTTAAATAATCTTTAGTCTTTATTAATAAACGTGCTACTCCGTAGGTTATTTCCAGATACTTCATGAGAAATGTACTAGTTCACTGTAAAAAATGGGTACTCAAAATTGAGTAAAAAGTACTCAATTTTGAATACGTCACATACTCAAAATAGCTCCGATCCAAATGTACTCAAAATTGAGAAACACATGTACTCATTTTTGATCCCATGGATGTATTCAAATTTAAAAATTTTTATGTCGTTAAAATAAAATTTATAGGATAAAAACGAAACTTCCGAGTACAACCTTATAAGGGACGAATACACTTCGGCATCTTTTTTTTCATTTTATAGAATTTATAGAGTTTATAGAATTTTACCAACCCTTCAGCGAGCGGATTCGAACCCATGATGTCCCGTGTACTAGCCCGATGACCCGGACCCCAGCGCCATGACCGCTCGCGGTTTTCGCTCAAATACTGTAACTTATTTGAATCGCCATGGATTTTTCCAATGTTTTTAATATTTTCTTTTCATAACTTTCAATAATTCGCTATACTATTTGGTGCCTTATAACAGACAAATTTTAATTTATTATGTATTATATGTGTTAAAAAATTGTAGGCTTAGATGCTTTACACTCACGCTAAAAAAAAAAAAAAAATTATCGGTTAAAAAAAAGAAAAAAGTCGCCAAATTTAGGGGATTTTTTTCTTTAATGGCAACCTAGCCACTGTATTAAGTTATTCGTTTGGCGCAGTCTTGGAAATCGCGCCAAACAAACAGTCGCCAATCTTTTGTTTACATTTTAGCGTGATAGTAACACATCTGTTCCAAATTGTATTAAGAGTAGAGTAATAATTGCTGCTTTTTGCAACAGTACTAACCAGTGTTGATTTCAGACATTTTTCTCCTGGAGGGATTTCTGTGGCTCCGGGGGGGGGGGGGGCATTGCACTTTTTGCTCATTAAAAGTATAAAATATCAAATCTTCCGGGGGACATTTCGATTTTCCGGGGGATAATGTCCCCTCCGGGCCACTCCCTGAATTCAACAGTGGTACCAACATTTTCTTTTTCGAACATATACTTTTTTTAAATTATTTGCCTGATTATCTATTTATCAATTCTAATAAAAACAACAATTATATTAATCAGACGTGTTTATTACATGCTATTAAAATATATTTTTTTAATGTCTTATTTAATAGAAATTATGTAAATAATTTTTTTTTATAATAAATTAAATTATTATATTTCAGCTATGCTGAGAGCTTTTGCGTACGGTTCGGTTAAACTAAATAGTTAAAAAAAAAAGATTTTTAAAGACAAATTTAAAATTAATGATCTTGGGATAGGTAGGTTTAAATATGGACTTATTGATTTTATTTAAATTAAATTAGTTTAATTTATAAAAATATAACCTAAAGAAATAAATTAAAAACGTTATAAAGTTAAAAAATTTATTTTTATAAAAGTAAAGAAAAAATATTAACTAATTTTATAAATTTAAGGGGAAAAATTATAAACTTTGTAAAATTATAATTTATAAAATAATAAATTTTAGCGTAATTCATAAATTTGTAAGCCAAATCAACTTAGTTTAATACCAATTTGCATAGCTATAATTTGCAAAGATATTATGTTATGAAACTTTTAAATAACACAATATTGCCTCACGTTAAAAAATTTAAAATAAATTAAAAAAAAATAGTGGAAAAAAAATCATAATTTTGAAGTACTATCAAGGAAAAAAAAAAGTAGATGTGTAAAATGTGAGGGGAAAAAAAAGAGTAAATATGTTGTAGTGGATCCACTTTGATGAAAATCCAGAACAACCAGATCCACTTTTCATTTCTCTTATTCTTCGTTTTTCCTTCAAATAATAGCTTTTTAGGCTCCGAAATTTCGTCATTACACATTCTGAAATATACAAGTATGTTAGGTTTGATCATATGTTCATTTTTGATCCAAAAATACTCATTTCGAAATGAGTACATGAACTTACTCATTTTTGAGAATACATATGTTCATTTTTGATCTAAAAATACTCATTTCGATATGAGTACATGAACTTACTCATTTTTGAGAATGCACATGTTCATTTTTGATCCAAAAATACTCATTTCAATATGAGTACATGGACTTACTCATTTTTGAGAATACACATGTTCATTTTTGATCCAAAAATACTCATTTCGAAATGAGTACATGGACTTACTCATTTTTGAGTACTTCATTTTTTACAGTGTTTTAAGGATTTGACGAGATATGTACTCTGAAATGTTTTTCTCTTATTTATTTAATAAACTATTTTTTAAGAATATATACTGCGTGTGTGAGAGAGAGAGAATAAGTGTGTGTGAGAGATATGTATATACAAGGTGTCCGAAAAGTCTGGAAACGGTCAAATAACTCCAGAATCTATTTAGGGATATGAAAGTTGCCCCAACTTTGCCCCCCCCCCGGGGTGGGAAAAAAGGGCAACTTTGAAATCTTAATCTTAAATGATAACCCCGATTTTTTATTGCAGATTCGGATTCTACGGGAAAAAATACGTAACTTTTGTTTTGAACATTTTTTCGAAACATTGTAGATGGCGCTGTAATCGAGTGCAATGCTGTGAGAATCGTTACCATTGCAGTGTGGGGAAACGCTCCAATAACTCGAGAAATATACATCAGATTGAAAAACGGAAAAATACGTGTTTAATATTTTAGAAAGATGGCAACTTTGATATCCCTAAATAGATTTTTCAAAATTATTGAACATGCATTTTTCCGTTTTTCAATACGATGTATATTTTTCGAGTTATTCGAGCGTTTCAAGACATTGCAATGGTAATGATTCTCAGAGCATTGCACTCGATTATAGCGCCATCTACAATGTTTCGAAGAAAATGTTCAATACAAAAGTTACGTACTTTTTCCCGTAGAATCCGAATCTGCAATAAAAAATGTAGGTCATCATTTAAGATTTCAAAGTTGCCCCACTTTTCCCCCGGGGGGAGGGACAACTTTCATATCCCTAAATAGATTTTTCAAAAATATTGAATATGCATTTTGCCGTTTTTCAATCCGATGTATATTTCTCGAGTTATTTGACCGTTTCCGTTTCGGACCAGGGTCAGACTGGACTTCGGACTAGACTTTTCGGACACCCTGTATATATGTATGTGTGTGAGAGAGAGAGAGAAAGAGAGAGAATGTGTGTGCGTGAGAGAGAGAGAGAGAATGTGTGTGTGAGAGAGAGATGTATATATGTGTGTGTGTATGAGAGAGAGAAAAGGAGAGAATGTGTGCGTGTGTGTGTGTGAGAGAGAGAGAGAGAGAGAATGTGTGTGTGAGAGAGATGTATATATATGTGTGTGTGTATGAGAGAGAAAAAAAGAGAGAATGTGTGTGTGTGTGTGATAGAGAGAGAGAATGTGTGTGTGTGTGTGTGTGTGAGAGAGAGAGAGAGAGAAAATGTGCGTGTGTGTGAGAGAGAGAGAGAGAGAGAGAATATGTGTGTCTGAGAGAGAGAGAGAGAGAGAGAATGCATGTGTGTGTGTGAGAGAGAAAATGTGTGTGTGTGAGAGAGAGAAAATGTGTGTGTGTGAGAGAGAGAGAGAGAATGTGTGTGTGTGCCATACATTCTGGTGGATATCGCGCACCTAAACTTTCAAGCTACAAAGTGGCCATAATAAAAATGACAGTACTCAGCGTGCGCTGTAGCGCGATCTAATTGCGAGAATGGATCCAAATTTTGTACTCAAACCAACCTTTTGTACTATACCAAACTTTGTTTTCATGATTTGGTAGTCAATTCTATAGAGCAACTTATATAACACATGGGCTGATAAGTTCCCGGTCTGGCACATAGATGGCGTTGTAATCGCCGAACCGATGTTTTTTTTTAGTAAATACTAACCTTTAAAAGGTAGTAGAAAAAATGCCATGACGATTCGACGTGTGGATAAAACGTTAGAGTGGTTTTAGTTGAACGACTTTGTTGATAAACAAAAAAAATGGATAACAAGAATTTCGAGAATTGTTATTTGATGGGGAAAAAATACCGTTCAAACAAAAGCTTAGCTAGTTAACCTTATCCGGACACTGCACAAGGTAAAACAACCATTATTGACTGGTTTGCTGAATTTAAACGTGGTCGTACGGACACCAGTGATGCACCACGCAAAAGAGGTGGTTACTCCGGAAAACATAAAAAAAGTCCACAAAATCGTTTTGGGGAACCGTAAAGTGAAGTTGCAGGAGATAGCTCAGACTCTGAAGATATCCAAGGAACATGTAGGTTTTATTTTGAATGAACATTTGTCTATGAAAAAGCTGTTGTCAAAGTGGCTGCCGCGCGTGTTGACTTTTGACCAAAAACAACAACGAGTTCTGAGCACTGTTTGGAGCTTTTTGTTATAAAATTATGTTATTTATTATTAAATTATTATTATTAATCATTTATTAAATTATTATTATTAAATTATTATTATTAAATTATTTTTAAAATTTAAAATTATTAAATTATTATTATAAAATTATTATTTTTAAATTATTATTATTAAATTATTATTATTTATTATTAAAGTTATGTTATTTATTAAAGTTATAAAGTTATAAAGCTTTGTTAAAAAGTTGTGTTTTCTTTATTAGACCGGGAACTTATCAGCCCATGTGTTAAAAAGGCCAGTCAAATATCGTGAAATCTCAGAAAGATACCAGCAATAGAGTGAGCTAACTGACAATTTCGTGAGAAATTCCATTGGATTATATGGATTTTCCCCCGAATTTGTCAATTAGCTCACTCTATTACTGGTATCTTTCTGAGTTTTCACGATATTTGATTGGCCTTTTTATAATAGTTACCCAATAGAATTGACTACCAAATCATGAAAAAAAATCTTTGGTATAGCTCGCGCATGCGCAGTTATAAGTTATTGTTATTTAGTACAAATGCCCATATCTCATCAAATATTCAATATATTAATTGTTTTAATTGCAGTATACTGTTTCTACTGTTCTTGAAGTCAAACATGTGCTCTTTACATCCTCGAATTTAATTTTTTTTTTTTTTTTTTTTTTTTTTTTTAGAATCAGTAGGTATTTGACAAGCCATGTAAAAAGCGAAAGCGTCCGGTCACTGCCCCTTATTTTTTGGACAGCAGTGTATGTATATACAGGGTTGTTATAATTAAAGTTCGCCTATTCAGAAGGCTCTAGAGCCGGTTCTATGACTCCAAACGAAACAAAATTTCACTAGTACGTAGTTGAAGAGATGCGCTCTGCGAAAATCGAAAACTAGTCGGATGTGCCAATCCCAAAATTTTCTTCTGTCTCAGTCATGTTAATACTTCAAAATTCGCTATCACATCGCCAATAAAATCAATATTTTTCATCATTCTGTTGTACGTCAGCTGCGTGCGAATGGTCGGGTTACAAGGATGCGAACAACCGATGTATACTAAACTACGAAAAGTCCTTCTGGCCTGAACCGACAGGAACACATAGCCTTCCTATTCCTTTGGTTTTATGATTTTAGCTAATTAATTTAATGGAAAACACGAAGGTAAAACGCGTGGAACCTAAATAAAGAAGATTCAATCCCAGTTCTCGTCAACATTGAATTTGAATGAGAATATCGCCAAATTAGTCCTCTACAGCCAAGTTGGCTTCATTTATGGCAACTTATTTTGGTCGCCAAATTTGGCGATATTCCGCCAACTATCGCCAAGTTCGGCGAGAATTTGACGTTGGCGAATATAAATATATAGTGACCAGAGGGCCCGTGCGAAGATTTCGCACTGAAATCTAATATTTTTTAGGTACTTCTCTATTAACCCGTCGTCCGCTTTTCATAATAAAAAACTACCGCCAAACTGTAAGATTAAACGCCAAAAATGCAGTCCCATTTACTTGATGTCAGAATCATTATGCGTGTTTGTTACGTCATCTAGTGGTATTACATTCGACATTTGCGTGTATTTTTCATTATGTTTTACTGATTTAGTAGTTATTTTATTAATTAAAATAACAATTGTGTCCTTAAATTCTTATATTTTATTTATTTTTTGCTATTCCAATGGCAACGTTCTCCCGTTTATTTGGCGATAGTTTTTTGTTATGAAAAGTGGTCGACGGGATAATAGAGAAGTATCATTTTTTATCAATATGTAATATTTATTAGATGCAGGTTTAAACTTCTAAAGAAAAAGCAAGGATAAAAATATCTGCAAACAACATTTAGTTGTTAGTCAAGCCAGAATATCATCTAATTTATTCCATCAAAGTTAGACTAAAAACTGATCCAAGATTGCTAAAGGCACGCGCGAGGAAAAAAAAATTAACAATCGTATTTTGACTGCATTAGAGGATGACATCATCCGCTTCGGGAAAACCATGGGACTTAGAAATGTAAATCTAAACATTTCAATTTCAATTTCGCTTTTTAATCATAAGTATAAAATAAACCCGTGCGGTGTTTTTTATAATAATTGCTATGAGCATCATATAATGTGGTATTTTATTTTTTTGGCAACAATAATTTCAGGAAAACCTTTCATTTCTTTCATGAAAACAATGCCGATTTATTTTTTTAATTTCAGCAAATTTTAATCAAAAACATGTTTTAACGAATTGTTAAGTGGGCTATGTCAGAAGCCTGTTCTAAAACCTTTCATATGGTATCTCATTCGTTGTTCTGCGTTTCATATTTTATGAGTAAAAGGGATGTTGACAGGAGAAATAATATATAAGGATAAGCAAATAATAGGATTAATGGTTACAACAATGAAAGAAAATTTGCCGAAACCATGTTAACTAAAGCTCATAAATTAAACCCGTTTATGGATGAATTCTGCTGTCTTCTTTGAAAATGTTAGCCACCCTAAAATTTCAAACTGCTATATCTCAGCCATTTTTTAACATAGAGGCAAAGCAAAAATTGTTCCGGATTCTCCGGATCAAGGCCGAACATTTAACGAAAAATAAGTTTTAGGATTTCTAATTTTTTTGAATTTGCACATCTTTTTTGAATTTGAAATATTTAAATGGCTATCGCAACGCCCCCTTTCGTCGAAATATCCCCAAATTCTAATAGAACCTGCTTGCCATAGCCAAAAACATAGAAAAAAAATGTTGTTCAATTTCAAGCATAACTTCATACATTTTTTGATGATACAATAGTGAAAATGGAACAAAAATATCGATCACAGCGCCCCCTTTCGTCGAAATATCCCCAAATTCTGATAGAATCTGCTTGCCATAGCCAAAAACATAGAAAAAAAATTAGGTTCAATTTGAAGCATAACTTCATACACTTTTAGATGGTACAATAGTGAAAATGGAACAAAAATATCGATCACAGCGCCCCCTTTCGTTGAAATATCCCCAAATTCTGATAGAATCTGCTTGCCATAGCCAAAAACATAGAAAAAAAAATTAGGTTCAATTTGAAGCATAACTTCATACACTTTTAGATGGTACAATTAAAAGCCACACAGACGGACAGACGGACAGACGGACAGGCGGACGGACGGACAGACGGACAGACAGACATTTTGTAAAAACATGTTTTTCGGAATCTCTGACCCCTAAAACGTGTAAATTCGTTGAAAACCGGAAGTCGAAAAAAATTTCGGTTACAATACTTTCTTCTATTATAGATAGAAGAAAGTAAAAAAATTAGTTACATTTTTCGTCAGTAGGTGGTGCTGCGCCAATATTTAAGGCGATGTTTACAGATTCATTATATCAATTTAAGTCAATCCAGACGAAGCACACAAATTTAAAAGTTTCAACAAACTTCGACGAACTGCGAATTGTTATAACTAAAGTTCACCTAATCAGACAGCTCTAGAGCCATACCTATGATTTAAACAATACAGAAAAATGAATATAATTTCATGTGATGTAATCTGCATCAACAAAAAAATAACATGTCGCTCGGTAGCGAGGAAATAACGAAGAATAACATTACGCATGCTCAATGAATCCTCCACCATTTTCAATAACGCATTCCATTCTCAGAATTGTGCTTTCTACAGCATTGCGTAAACTGTCTTGTGAGATTGAGCGAATATGAAGTATAATACTGTCTTTCAGATCAGAGATTGTCTGACATCTGTCTTTAGATACAGAATCTTTCAAAAATCCCCACAACCAAAAAATCGCATGGTGTTAGATCAGGCGATCATGGTGGCCAGACTGTTTGAAAATAACGAGTTATGATGCGGTCTTCTGTAAAATGGCTTGTTAAGAAAGTCCGAACTACTCTAGTAATGTGCGGTGGTGCATCGTCTTGCATAAACACGATATTTTGAAGGCAGCCTCAGTGTTGCAGCTCGGGAATCAGAAAATTTGACAACATATTGAGATACCTTCTCCCATTTACGGAACATGTAATGGGTGCTGTGGATGTTAGTTCCTCAAACAAATATGGCCCTATCATATAAACGTAGCTGTGAAACCGCACTTTAGCTGCATGCAATGGAAATTCTTGGACAACATTAGGATTCTCTTTCGCCCAAATTCGACAATTGTGTGCGTTCACTTGTCCGTTTAAATAAAAATGCGCTTCAACACTCCATAGAATATTCCAGGGCCAAGAATTGTCCACATTCATTCGTGCAAGAAACTGTAGTGAAAATGATAGCCGACTTTCGGTATCACCCTGTATTAATTGTTGCATCCTCTGAATCTTGTATGAATAGCAGCGAAAAATTTGACGCATCACTTTTCTCACAGTGGAAATCGACATATCGACTTCTTTCGCAATAGCTGGCACACTTGCAATACCAAATGATGACTGGCTTGCTAAATGCACGGCAGCAGTAGCAATATCCTCAATACTAGAAATGTCTACCTTTTTTCGTCCTTTGCCAGGATGAATGTCGAGTTTTCCTGTTTCCTCGAACTTTTTAATCATTTTGTGAACTCCACGATCCGACATTGGTCCACGTCTAACATCTTTTAGTTTCCGGAATTCTCGAAGAGCTGCAGTTGCGTTGCTGTTATTTTGATAAAATAACTTTACAAGAAGTGCCTTTTCTTTCAAAGTTACCATTCTCCGCAAAGCGTAGATTCAAATGCTTTTCAGAAACAATCAACTGTTGCAGTGTCAAAGAAATCACAGACACACTTTATCAGCAAGTTTTAAATCGTCAGGTGGTTAGAAGGGTATTTCAAGTTTTCGAAGTTGCGACGTCACTTTGACGTCGTTCGTCGAAAATTTGAATAAAATGTGATCTTTTTCAAGCGTTGGGTGAAATTTTGTGATTTTGTGTGTTTCATCTGGATTGACCGAAATTGGTATAACGAATCTGAAAAAGTTTACTTTTACCAACTGTGAAATAAAATTTCCTGTATTTTGTTTTTTACAAAATAAAGGAATCTGCAAATATCGGCTTAAATATTGGCGCAGCGCCACCTATTGACAAAAATTTTAACTATTTTTTTTTATTTTCGCAGAGCGCATCTCTTCAACTACGTACTAGTGAAATTTTGTTTCGTTTGGAGCCATAGAGCCGGCTCTAGAGCCTTCTGAATAGGCGAACTTTAATTATAACAACCCTGTATATATGAAAGGATAAAAAGCTAAACCTTTTTAAAATGCAAAATTTAAATTCAAAATTCAAAATTTAAAATTTAAAATCTCTAAATATGTTTCTCTAATTTTTAAAGTCTTTACTTAAATCTAATTTGCACCTGTTTTCTTAGTTTTGCAGCGTTATACATACATTACTTTCATGCACCTATTTCGATCTCTCTTTAAGAATAAAAAGTGCTGAGTTTATGCTTCTTGTACCGTGGTTTTAGATACAACCGGTTTTGCAAAACTTGTGTTATCATAAAGTCCGGGCATCATACGAGAACTAAGTAACCAATAAGATGGTTTTTACCCTTCCATTTTTTAGTGTCGCGCTCTGGTGGAGTTATTCCATATATAAAGTGGAGCTCACGTTTATGCGTGGCCTTTTTCCATCTTCCCCAAATTATTATGCCCGGCCGCTAAGCCGTCCTGAAATTGCCGATCTCAACTGGTTAGGCTCAGTACGCTAAAAGATAGCTATTAACATCGTTCGGCTCTCAAACCCTCTCCCCTGGGTTTGACTTACAAAAGGATTATGTAACTATAAAGGAATAAAGTTAGATTCCAGGAAAAAACTTTGTTTTTATTTATCGGCCTTGACTGCACCATCCCACGGTGGACGATTTGCTGATTCTAGCTGGCCAAAAGTCGATTTTTCAAAGTTTATCCAACTGGAATTTTTTTTTTACCACATGTACCTTATATGTGCAGGTGGTGGGCACTGCAGATGTTTTTGATATAAATGCAACCGTACTGCCAGTAGGTGAGTATGAAGTTGGCGTTTATTAGAGGAGAATAAATCGATGATTTCTAGTATATTGTTTTAATATGTGAATGTTGAAGAAATTGAAAGAAATTGTACGTTATGAGTGCTTTAGAACAAGGCATGTACTTTATTTTTTTTAATTTATAAGCATATTTTTTTCTTTTGTCAATAGTTATTTTACATTTAATGTTTTTAATGACTTTATGTATTTTTTATAAATTTCATTTTGAAAATTCAAAAAGTTATATGATAAAGCTAGATAAATCTCAACTTTTAATTTTAGTAAATAGTTTAGAGTCTTAGATATTGGATAAACGTTTACCTGTCTGCTTCTATCTGCTTCCGTAGATTTTAAAGTTGTTTTTATCATACGAAGTCTAAAGTTATTATTATATTTTTTATTCTAAGAACACTTTTCTTTTTACCAGGGTCATCAGAATGTAAACCAATCACACGAATAAGCTTTTATAATATTATACAGCAGCAACAAGCTTCCACATTTAACGAAAAAATCGAATTGGCTTAATATGTTTTGTTGACAAATGAAAATTATAACGAAGTACAAATGAAAGTTTTCAAGCAGGAAATGATTATACAGAAGGCCCAGTTTAGACAAAAGTGGACTGCTGTACATAGAGCACATGAGAAATTTATGAAAAAATATGAAACTTGGCTGCAAAGCAGTTTTGAAATACCTCGTTCAATCAGTACTCGTAACTTGCTGAGGAAAACCAGAATGAAGAACTATTAGATGGCGAATTGTCAGAAAATTTCTACGCAATTTTCTTATTCCTTTGTATATATAATAATATGTATTACTCTTTAATATTTATTTTGTATCCCAATTTCTAGTAGATTATTATAAAAAATTACTTTTATAATTTGGTATCATATAATAAATATAATTCTATCGCTTAAATCTTAATAATATTATAAAAGTTCATAAATATTGTCCTTTTTAGTTATCAAGTAAAAGATTAACTCATTCATTACATGTTTTAAAGCTTTAAATAATTTAAATATTTAACTGAATGGTACATCATAGTAATATAATAAAAAAATTCACATCAGGGTGGCTAGTGGTCAGGGTAAAATACAGTCAAAAAAAGTGATAAACACCAGTATATTCTCATAGAAAAATTCATGTCATATATTCGATCAAATAATTAACATGAATTTTTCTATAAAAATATATTGGTGTTTATAACTTTTTTTGACCGTATTTTTCACTGACCACTAGCCACCCTGCACATCTAATGTACTACATTAATAATTTTTAATTAAATATAATGATTTCTTATTAAACTACCGTTTAAAATTTCATATATTTTCTTTAAATCAGCCTAATATATCGTTTATATAAACGAAAAATAGATTTCATCAAATAGAAGTTGAAAAATAATTTTGGCCAGCTGGAATCGGCAAATCTCCCACCGTGCATCCCAAGAAAATTCGAAGTACGCCGCGCAATGAGAAACCTAAAATTATTATGACGCAATGAGAACGCCTGACATATAGATTATATATATATATATATGTGTGTGTGCGTGTGTGTGTGTGATACAATGTACCTTGTATGTAATACAAAAAAAGGCTTCAAATTACTTCTTTTTGTATATGAAAATTGATAATAGGCTTCTTTATATTAAATAAATTGTATAAATATATTTTTAAATGTTTTTGCGTATGAATCAATGAATAGGTTGCCAAAAACTATGTGCGAAAAATTTATTTCTCTCGCCAAGGTTATTTTCTCTATCTCGCCAAAGCCGAGAGACAAAGAAGTATCTATGAGTTACAAATGTTGTTGGAATTTAAACAGGCTTAAACGTTGTTAATATTTTTTTATTGTTGTAATAGTTCATGTGTTATTTCGCTCGAGATGTTTTACTTAATGCAGAATTATTTAAAACATTTAATAAGAGTATTAAATCTATAGATTTAAATGTTTTTGTCGGGTTTTGTTTAGTCGAGTCATTTCAAATTTTATGTAAATTGAATCAAAACTTAAAAAGATAATTATAAAAGTTTTCTTCATTCTATTAAATCCTATTATACGTAATTAATTCAACGATATCCCATGATAGGTAATGATTCTAGGTTGCCATGGTGATTACGTCCTATTTAAGATGGAGTCCTATTGTTTTCGTATTACTATTACTGGATTTAAAAATCGAATTTGTATATTAAAATTATTTAATTATAGCAATCCTATAATCTACCGACAGTTTTTTTGGATAGATGTTTCCGGAGAAATAGATATTAAATGGAAAAAGAGTCTAAATATGTATTTCATGTTCTGAAATTTTCAAAACTAGGCTTACGCTTCCCAATGGAACTTTTAGTAAATGTCAACAAAAGGTAAAATGTTGCCAACTTAAAATGTACTTATTTTATTACGGAAATTAATCATATCATAAATAACAGATGATTTTATTCATTTCACTGAAACTAGTTATAGTACGAACGCACCTCATTTGTCACGTTTGACGTACAATTTCCAACTAGTTTCTTTCTTTATTTGTTTTGTTTTGTTTCGTTTTCTTTCTTGAAACTATTTGTATGTTTCATGTGAGATACTTAATTAAAAATGGAATCATTTCAAACATTTAATAAGAGTATGTACTCTGAAAAAAAAAATCAATAATCATTTAAATGCCATCAACATTTTTTATCTTAAATATTTGCTTTTTACAATTTGTTGGTTTGATAATAAGACAGTACGTTGAAAAAAATATATCAAGTATTGTTTGCATTTTCAAGTAAAAATGATTTATTTCTTTTCAGCTATTGTTTTTCCTACTTTCAAAATTGAAAAGAGTATAAATGGCAGCTATAAATCTATTTGTCGATTTTTCTTTTGTTCATACTGAATGATGAAAAGCCCTGTTTGTAGAAGCTTGATATTATTATTTAGTTTCCACTTTTTTACAAGGTAACAGTGCTTAAAACCTTTTTTTTTTTTTTTTTTTTTTTTAATTTTCTATAACAATTTATAGATTGCTGTTTTAATTTAAACGACCTCTTTGTTTATAACTATATTTTTATGTTGGTAACCCAAGTCTTATTTCACTGCAGATAGGTTAGAGTGGAACTATTGTGACGATTCCCCCCTTCCAGATTTAATAAGTCTAATTAAATCTTCTCTTCTTTAATCTACTCACACATGGAGATCTGAAGTGTAAACCAGATGTAGGCCCTTCAACTTCAGAAAGTGCCGCATCCAGATGTTAGGCATTAAAATTTCGTCTGTGCATACCGCCAGATTACTTCTCGATCTCGAGCATGTGTGCTTCCTAATAAACTTAGAATTATAGCAGTTATAAATTCGTGTCGCAGGCTCAGAAGTGACGTTATAAGAACATTTATGATCTCGTATATTCTGGCCACTTGAATCCAGATTACTCCATCTTTCAGAGGTACTACAGAAACCGCCATCTGTGCTCCCCGGTGAGAAAAAACACTCATGAACACTTGAGATCTTGCCGATCATATATACGAAACGGGCAGAGGCCAGAGGGAGATTCTGTTTTGAGTTGCAGCTAGCAACAGCTTTCTAGGCTTCTCTGGTGAGAAGGCCTACGTCTTCGGTCCATGTGCCGATGGTTAAGGCAAAAACTTTGCCGGTTATTTAAGAAGTACTCCGCGTACTTGTGCGTGAGAAAGCGCCCTGCTCTGGTAAAATTCTCCTTCTTGAGAGACTATTTGTTACGGCCGCCTAGTGCCGGTAGAACTATTCGTTCATCCTGATAAAAATCCCTGAAACACCGCCTACATGTAAAAATCTATGTAATTGTGATAAGTGTACTGAGTGATTGTGACGTAATTAAATCTGTGTTTGCCAAAAACTGTTTATTGATTTACGTTTACGCTACACTATCTTAGACATTTAATCTGAGTATAAAGTCTACAGATTTCAGTCTACTTGTCGTTTTTAGGAAATTATAAAAATACGCAGCACCTATAGTCGTCGTCAGGTGCGTCGGTCTGTCCTCATATAATAGTGCAAAAACTACCCAACCGAATAGTTTGAAATTTAATATATATAATCGTTGCAGAATTTTGTAAAAAAGTTTCAAATTTTATGAAAATCGAATCAAAACTTAAAAAGATATTAATACAAATATTTATTAAGTAATTTGAATTTTTTAAAAATCGGTACTTCCTTGTTATGGAAGTTTCCGATGATTAATCGTCAAGCGACCTAGATGTATCGCCAAGTTATCTGACATTTATGACGTTATAGTCATATATGAGGTATATGACAAAGTTATAGTCACATTCTTCAATCTATTAAATCCTATCATTACGTAATTAATTTAATGATATCCCATGATAGTTAATGCTTCTATGTTGTAATGGTGATTACGTCCTATTTAAGAGGGAGTCCTATTATTTCCATATTACTAAATTTAAAAACCGAATTTGAATACTAAAATTGTTTAATTATAGCAATCCTATATTCTACCATTTGGATAGATGTCTCCGGAAAATAGATATTAAATGGAAAAAGAATCTAAATATAGATTTCAAGTTCTGAAATTTTCAAAGCTAGGCTTAAGTTTCCCATTGGAATTTTCAGTAAATGTCAACAAAAGATAAAATGGTGCCAACTTAAAATGTACTTATTTTTTTACGGAAATTAATCATATCATAATAACAGATGACGTAAATCATTTCTCTGAAACTAGTTACAGTACGAACGCACCTCATTTGTCACGTTTGACATACAATTTCCGACTTGTTTCTTTCTTTGATTGTTTTGTTTTGTTTCGTTTTGTTTCTTAAAACTGTTTGTATACTTCATGTGAGATACTTTATTAAAAATGGAACAGTTTCAAACCTTTAATAAGAGTATGTACTCTGAAATATATATATCTTTAAATCAATAATAATTTAAATGCCATCAATAATTTTAACTTAAATTACTCTTTATTTTGTAATTCTCTAATTGCTTTCTCTAATTTGTAGGTTTGATAATAATAAGACAGTACGTTGAAAAAATATATATCAAGTATTGTTTGCACTTTCAAGTAAAAATGATTTATTTCTTTTCAGCTATTGTTTTTCCTACTCTCAAAATTGAAAAGCGTATAAATGGCAGCTATAAATCTATTTGTCGATTTTTCTTTTGTTCATACTGAATGATGAAAAGACCAGTTTGTAGAAACGACAGCTTATTCTTTAGTTTTCACCTTATTAGAAGGTAACATTGTTTAAAACCTTATTTAAAAAAAAAAAAAACCTATAACAATTTATAGAATGCTATTTTAATTTAAACGACCTCTTAGTCTTTTTTTTTATAAATATATTTTTATACTGTTAGTTCATGTATTATTTCACATAAGGGGCTGTACATATATAACGTTATCAACTTTTTGGCAATTTTGGACTCCTCCCACCCCCCCTCTTACATTATCATACGTTATCATTGCTCGAACCCCCTCTTGCGTTATCATACCTTATCATTGCTCGACCTCGCCCCCCCCCTTTCCCCTAATGATGTCATTATCAGTGTCTAAAAATTCTTTTTCTTTTAGGTAGATTTCGTAAGAAATACTACCTATTACATTCTCACCTAAGTTGGAAATTTTGAAAAATTTTTGCAGATCTACGCCGATTATGACTCCCAGAACCCAAAAACACCCCCAATTCAGAACTTTATCTATCTATCTATCTATCTATCTATCTATCTATCTATCTATCTATCTATGTCACTTTTTTCTGACCACGATAACTGGGAAAAATTCTGCATAAATCTCTTCCAAACTGATAAATAAAATCAAAGGGCATAAAATCTCGGTCAAGTACGTTAATGGGCAAAATCGTACCAAGGGGGGGAAATAGGGGGGCTTTTTGTGAAAACAGAAAAAAACCCATAATCTCTTAATTATTATACGTATCGAATCCATTTAAAGTTATTATTACTTCTAGGAAAAGGGCCGAAAATTTATGTATGACAGATTTTTGATATAATTAAAAATGACCCCAAGGGGGAGGGGAAGGGGGGTTTTAGAAGAAAAAAAATCATAGCTTCGTCAACTCACAAGATATCAAATCAGCGTAAATTTATTATTAATCCTCTTAATATTATCTAAAACTTTTATATTGACAAGTTTTTTATAGGACCAACCGTTGTAGCAAAAAAAAAAAAAAAAATAATAAAAAAAAAAAATCCCTGCCGGCTCCGCCTGCAAACAAGTTATTTTTCGAAGTAGGTGGTTCCAACTCCCGCATCTTTTCGAAACTGATACATAAAATCAAGGGTCATAAAATCTTGGTCAAGTTCGTTAATGGGCAAAATCGAACCAATGGGGTGGGGGTGGGGGGGGGGCTTTTTGTGAAAACAGAAAAAACCCCATAATTTCTTAATTATAATACGTATCGAATCCGTTTGAAGTTATTATTACTTCTAGGAGAAGGGCCGAAAATTTATGTATGACAGATTTTTGATATAATTAAAAATTGCCTTTGGGGGGGGGGGGGGTTAGAAGAAAAAAATTCATAACTTCGGCAATTCTCAAGATTTCAAATACGCTTAAATTTATTATAAATCCTCTTAATATTATCTAAAACTTTTATATTGGCAAGTTTTTTATAGGACCAACCGTTACAGCAAAAAACAATTAAAAACAAAAAAATCCCTGCCGGCTCCGCCTGCAAACAAGTTATTTTTCGAAGTAGGCGGTTTCAACTCCCGCATCTTTTCGAAACTGATACATAAAATCAAGGGGCATAAAATCTTGGTCAAGTTCGTTAATGGGCAAAATCGAACCAAGGGGGGGGATGGTGGGGGGTATTTTTGTGAAATCAGAAAAAAAACATAATTTCTTAATTATAATACGTATCGAATCCGTTTGAAGTTATTATTACTTCTAGGAGAAGGACCGAAAATTTATGTATGATAGAGTTTTGGTATAATTAAAAATTGCCTTAAGGGGGGGAAGGGGGTTTTAGAAGAAAAAATTCATAACTCCGTCAATTCCCAAGATTTAAAATCCGTTTAAATTTATTATAAATCCTCTTAATATTATCTAAAACTTTTATACTGACAAGTTTTTTATAGGACCAACTCTTATAGCTAAAAAAAAAAAAAAAAAAAAAAAAAAAAAAAAAAAAAAAAATCCCTGCTAGCTCCGCCTGCAAACAAGTTAGGTTTTGAAGTAGGCAGTTCCAACTGCCGCGTCATCGCAAAAAGGTCATTTCTTCCGCAATTCCCGACAAAAAGGCGCCCCACGGTCTGCGTCTTCGAAATCTACCTGTGCCTGTAGGCCGAGCCGTCAGGGATTTTTCTTTTTAGATTTTTTTTTATTATTATTTTTTAATACGTTTGCAGTGATATACAGATATGTGATTATACATTTATTATTCGTATACTTTTCTGATTTAAATAAACAGAGGGAGTTAATAAAATATCACTATATATCAAATATTTTTATAACAAGTAACATTTTAAAGAAATACTTGCTATTTAAAAGTACTTAATAATAGTTTTATTTTACATAATGCATTCAACACTAATATTGTCTTGTTGTACTTGTCCCTGCACGAGGGTAAGCAGAACTTCTTATAAACAAAACAGGTGGGCAACATTCTTTTCCATTTTTTACTAGTAAACATAACAAAGTATAATTTCGAACCTGGTTTCTCTCATAACGAATTACATGAGCATATGGCAGAAAAATAGGAATGGCAAACGTTGGGATATTCCATTTTTAGGTGCGTTCGTAATTATATAAATACGTACCACCTATTGTCGTCGTCTGGTCCGTCTGTCTGTATGTCCGCCCGCATATAACAACGTAAAAACTACCCAACCGAATGGTTTGAAATTTAAGATATACTATCTTTGCAGTATTTTGTCGAGACATTTCAAATTTTGTGAAAATCGAATCAAAACTTTAGAAGATATTAATAAAAATATTTATTAAGAAATTTGAATTTAAAAAAAAAAAATCGGTGCTCTTTTGTTATAGTAGCTTCTGAGGTTTAATCGTCAAGCGACCGAGATACTTATTTTAATACAGAACTGAATCTGCAGACGATATAATTCATTTCGCAGAAGAAAAAAAATTATCAAGATCTGAATATTTATATGACTAGCTATAGTATGAACGCACCTCCACGTTTGACGTACAACTTTCAACTTGTTTGGAATGAAATGATTCTGTAATCATTTAATGATTTTAATAATAAATTTGTATTTTCATAAAAATAAATAACATATTTAAGAGAAATAAAAAAAATAATTAAATAAAAGGCATAAAAAAAGGTTACCAAAAAAGAAAATTTTGGTTGGATCAAATATGTTAACGATATCAAAAGATAATCCCTCCCCTAGAGATATCTTACGACATCAAGTGCCATACCCCTCTTCCTCTCTAAAGTGATAACGTTATATATGTACAGCTCCTAAGATAATTCAAAATGAATTTATTTTAAATATTTAATATGAGTATTGATTGTACAATTTAAGAGAAATAAAATAAATAAATAAATAAATAAATAAAAGGCATAAAAAAAATTGGTTGGATCAAAAATGATAACGATATCAAAAGATACTCCCTCTCCCTAGAGATATCTTACGGCATCAAGTGTCAAACTCCCCCTCCTCTCTAAAGTGATAACGTTATATATGTACAGCACCTAAGGTAATTCAAAGTGAATTTATTTTAAACATTTAACATGAGTATTAATTGTACAATTTATGAGAAATAAAAAATAATAATTAAAAACAGGCGTAAAAAAAGTTGCCAAAAAAGAAAATTTTGGTTGAATCAAAAATGATAACGATATCAAAAGATACGCCCTCCCCCTAGAGATATCTTACGGCATCAAGTGTCAAACTCCCCCTCCTCTCTAAAGTGATAACATTATATATGAACAGTCCCTAAGATAATTCAAAGTGAATTTATTTTAAATATTTAATATGAGTATTAATTGTACAATTTAAGTCGAAGGTTTTGGGTTCGACTCCGGCCTGGGCATTTTTTCACTCAGTTGGAAAAATTCAGTTCGTATGATATCTTTACCAATCCGTATGATTGAATTAAAAATAATAAAGTGTATCTTACGTGCTGGAAAGAATCAAGGGTGTATTCTAATCCAAACTGCTTATTTTGAGACACATTTGTAAATTCATTTTTGCCTTAAAATGCATCCAATTGGCAGGTTCTCTTATTCAGAAACTTTATAATGTCCGTATTGCCTCGATTTTTTGATATAGGCAGAATATATTTCAAAAAATGCTGTCAAAGTGGACATTTTGAACAGAATTTCCCGAAGCGATAGCGCTAGAAATAAAAAATATATATATATATCGTACTGTGAAAATAATTGTTTGTAAATCAATTTCTAATTAACTGAACGAAAAATAAAAACATGGGGCCCTTATAAATCTCTTCATAAATCACGCCGCCAAGTTTCCTGTTTTTACTTTTAAAAATGAGTCTGAAAATGTGTCTCAAAATTTTGAGTTGTTGAGCGTGGAAAAATATATTTTTTTAATACCGCCTTAGTAGGAAAGGGGTATAGTAAGAGATTTTTTTATAATTAGGATCAGAGAATTTCTAAGGAAAAAAGTACTGAAGCTCTAGTATTCTGCAGAACTAAACACCCGTAGCCTACCCATCTCCTCCCTCCCCTTCCGTCATCACTCTAATCTCCATATTTATATTTCATACATTATTTTCAAATTTTAAAACATTGTTTTTTTATTTAGCAAAATAAAAATTTTAAATACATCTCTCTGCATATACTTAGCTATCAACTATTCCACTTTTTAGTTATTATTACTTCCAAATAGAAACCTTTGCCTAATCTTACTGTTAATTAATCGCAAAATTCTGCGATTTAGTAAACTCAGGGTTATGATTCTGAAAGAGTGTTAACACAAAAAAATGAATTGTTTGCAGCTATGCAGAATAGAAAAAAATACTATTTCTGTTTACTCTTTATTCTGATCAAAATAGAATTAAAATGATTTGAAATGGAAATAAATAAAAGTTTAAATTTAAAACAGATTGAGCTCGAACCTGCCGAAACTTGAAGACTGATATAAAAATCGAGCCTGTCTCATCTCCATCTCTGACGTGAGCGACACATTACGTCACTTATAATTTGTTTTGATAAAAAAGAAGGCAAAAGGTTGGAAATGGGAGGGGAAAAAAGGGTAATTTAGGATTCGTTTTTCGGAAGCGTTATTGTACTGGGCTCCGGAGCGCAGTGTTTAACTCCAGAGTTCCGGTGAATTCTGGGTAATAATTAAATATTTACTAAAAACAGAGAAATACCGGAGCTGAGCTCCAGTGCAAATTAGGCCCTGATTAAAATCGTATAAAATTTTAAAATAAAATCTCGGAAACAAAAATTGTAGTTTAGTGAAAAATTAAAATAACAATATTAAATAAAATTCTAATATTAAATAAATAAAATAGCGCTGTGTGATTTTCGTGAATTCTTTCCTTTGGATTGATAATTTTCACAGCCCCTTATAAACATTAAAAATTAGCCTTTTTTAACACTTTCCAACCTAGTTGTAAGTGTTTATGACTTCGGTTTGTCTGCCGTATGGCCGTCTGCCGTCTGTCCGTGCTCTAACTCCTGTAAATATGCTCGGATCGCTCTGCAATTTTTATATGTTATTGTCGTTATCTATAGCATGTACCCTATTTCAACTGAAGTGTGTAGCACTTATAGTTTTTTTACAGGGACACTCAAAAGAATTCCGTTACATTGCGGTCTATGGGGAAAAATCATTTGCGGTTTATTTAAATAATGTTTCACTATTTTAAACGCATTGAAATTTATATATATCACTAAGGTGCATTAGAAGATGCTTAATATGGAATAGGGTGTGCATAGCACTTATGGTTACTGTGGTGTTTACTTCGAAATGTAATTAATAGATGGCAGCACCACAGGGAACTACGACAACTACGGGTATTAAGTTTTTGTTTACTGTTAAGAATGTTTTCTGTCACTTGTGTTGTATAGATGTACGTGTTTGTGTAGTCATGTAAACTAAAGTTGTTACAAGTCCACCTCGACTAATTAATAATGTTGCTGCTGTAATTTCTTTAATCTAAGTACTTAAAATACTATATAATGGCGACGAGAAAATCAAGTTTCTTACCGGAATTCAGCTGAAAAGAAATTCCAAATGATTCGCAAAATGGCGAAGTTTCGTGTTTTGCATCTACAAGAGAATATGCTGTATTAATGTTTTAATACGTACATCATTTCGAGGGTGGTAAGTGCTGACATTTTTTTTCCTTCTCTGCAATAAATAAAAGTTCATAATGTTTGCTAATTTTAAGGAATACAATGATTCCATTGAAACGTTCCAATCATATGTTAAAAGGTTGGAACAGAGTTTTTTATTACATGATGTTGAGGAAAAAAAAAAAGGTACCTGCAATTATTTCCTGTATGGGGCCTAAATTGTATAATTTCCTGTCAGATTTAACATTTCCGAAAAATCCTGAAGCACTGAAATATGAGGAAATAGTTGATATTCTGTTAAAGCACTTAAGCCCCGCCCCTAATAAATTTTGTTCTAGAATTAAATTCCGTAATTCTTATCAAAATGAAAACGAATCGATACAAGATTTTGTTTCAAAATTAAAGAAGTTAACCACGTTCTGTGCTTTTACTGGTGAAACACTTAATGAAAATTTGTTGGAACAATTTCTGAGAGGTTTAAATAATGAAAGTATCCAGAGTAAGTTACTTTCACAAATAGATTATTTATCTTTTGAGAAAGCTATTGAAAAAGCAATTATTTTGCAAAATAACGAACATGATATTTCTGAATTGAAAAACAAAAATGTAAATGTTAATAAATTGGCATATTCTAAAAATGTTCAACCGAATAAAATTTCAAATAATTTCCAGAAAACGAAAATAAACAATGTAAATAAGGGGAATTTTGAAGTAAATAAAAATAAGTTACAATGTCATAGATGTGGAAATCCTTCTCATCTTGCCAATAAGTGTAAACATATTGTACCGTAAAATTTCTTAAACAAACAGTAATCTTAATTACTAATGGAGAACTAAGAGTTCTTTTCTAATCACTTTTATTTTACAATACATTCAAACACACACAAACCACACACAAATTATTTACAGGAAAATTAATGTTTTAGAGTTTCTAGGAGCATGGCGCCCCCACACACTTTTCGGTGCTAAAACCAAAAGCGACCGAACTCTGTCGTTTCAAAAGCACATCTCACACGGGCTGCTTCGATTCATGTTCTCTCAGTTTTTTAATTGGATGACCACGTGGTATATCTGGGGTCTTATTAACAGGGTTTAGTGCTAAACTGTCACCAATCCACTTTGGCCTGAAAAATAAGTATCTCGTTAAAATTGTTTATAACGTCATCCAGATGGATTTTGTAAGATTTTCGAGTGCCCACATGTGGAACTCGGCAGATGCAATTTAGCATGTTTATTAGCACTTAGAAACCATCTGTTTTTGAGAACGTTACAGCTTCTCCGAGCCCCAAGGAAAAATTTTCCTAACTATGGTGCAAAACAAAATTAATCCAGGAGTCAATGTTTATTCAAAACAAAGCAACCTAATCCCATTTTAAAAGTTTTTTTTTTCAAAATTAAAAACATTTATATCCGAAAGTACTCCAATAGTATGAGAGGGATTCAGCAGTTACAAAATAAACACAATACAATTTTAACAATAATTATATAATAATATGATATATCCATTTCAATAAACATGACAATCCCGTAATTTCGTTAAAGGACTTCCTTTTAATATAATCAGTATTAAAAGTAACCATCACAAGTATTTTAAGTAAGACTTCTATTTCACACAATTACATATTTCAACAACAATAATTTCTATTTAAGGATATTTAATTTAAAGAATTTTAACACCATAATAAAACAAATACACTTAAATTATTCTTAATGCTATGAAAATTATAATCCTAACTCTCTCGACCAACTAAATAGAAATATACTCTTTTTACTTCAAGTTTCCAGATTTATTGAATACAATAACTTTTACAATTATAATAAAAATCTTTACTTTTAATAACCTTTGTTTTGTTTTTTAAACAAAACATATATTTTTACCAACATTTAACATACAAACAGAGATAGGATTATTTTATCTCTAACAGTTTTCTTCACTCTTCACATAAGACTACAAAAAACAAAACAAAAAAAGAAATATATTAGTGCTCCTCTCTCAAAACTCATGCTTATGATAAGACTTCCTCAGTTTGTTCGGCGCGAGGGGAACACGAATTTTCCTACGCTAGATAATCTTTCTCTAAGTCCAGAAAAAAAGGGGGGCGGCAAGATAAAAAATCTTTTTCCGCATCCTCCTTTCCATTTCGGTGCCTTTCAATTTTAATGCTTTTTTCAACTTCGTGAGAAACGGGCATTAATTCTCGATTTCTAAAACCGCACACAGAATTTAGTAACTTAATTTGCCCTAGCATACACGATATCATTAACAGGTAAATTACACAGTGTATAATGTTAGCTAATGAAATCTTTTTTCCCTCTGAATAAGCATTCCCTTCTCTAATTTTCTCAACCTCCTTAGATAAGGTCACCATTTTAGAGTTATTTTCTGAACTCACTTCTGGTAGCTTATCTCCTGGATATATTTCTCCATTACTTTCCGATTTAACTAACTCATTTTCTGATACGTTACATATCTTTTCTACTCCGGAAAAGGTAACTTTATCTTTTTCCCTTTTTTCTGTTACCGTTCGTCCACAATTTTCAATTTTTTCTAAACGTAACTCAGTTTTACCCTTATCTAAACTCTTAACTCTTTCATTTTTGTACGATTCTGGTACAATTTTGCCCTTGCTAACACGCCATTCTTTAATCGAGTTCAATCTCTGAATCCTTTTAACTTCGCGATTGTTGTCTGCATATGAGTTCGATGTGCGCAACTTTTCCGGGAAATTTCTCCAATTCGCTCTTCCATAATCTACTGTCGTCAGGTTATTCAATCGTTTGCACACGGATGGTGTAACTAGCGCATCACTATTTAGATTACTGACTACTGCGGCCGTAATATGTAACTTTGGAGAATTTAAAGTATTTTCGCTCCAAAGAGAAATTGGAATTTTAACAAGATCCGCTTTTGTTATGTTACCTATGGCCGGAATTAATTCTATCTATTCTCCCGTTTTATATTTACTTGGAACAAACTTACTATGGAAAATCGATAATTCCGTTCCAGAATCTTTAATGCACTGGACTTTTTTTCCTAAAACATTTAAATTAACTATGGGTAAATTATCTTTACTAAATTTACTTTGATTAGTATGCAAATTATTATTAGTTAGCCTTCCCATCCTAACATGACTAGCCCAACCTTTCACAAACGTTTCCTCACTTTCTATTTGATTCACTGCATCTCTAGAATTACGATTTTGACGTAATTCTGGGCAAGAATTTCGGAAATGCGTTTGCGAATTACAATGAAAACAACGAGGATTTACCCTACGTTCGAATGCTTTAGCTTGATTTTTCGCATTGTACGGAGATGAAACATTGGAGTTAAACCGCAGATTTCTTTCCGAATTTTGTACTGGGTCCGGTAATTTACTCTTATCTTCCCCACACTCGTACTTATTCTCCTTAAATTTTTTTATTCCTGCTCTGACACTTTCATATCCATCTAATAGGTCAACTATTTCGGCTTCCGTTTTCAGCAGCGGCCATTTATCTATAAAGTGCTCGCGTACTTCAGACTTCGCTCGTCTTTTGATCTGGTCAACTACCAACAGATCTTTTAATTGCTCGAAATTCGTTATGGCTAGGCCCTCCAACCATCCCTGTAGATAATTTCTTATTTCAAAGGCAAAGTCCTGCCAGTTTAAAGACGGTAATTTCTGATGATTCACAAATTTCTGACGAAAGGTTTCTGGATTTAATTTAAATTTTTTAAGTAAAATACCTTTTATATTATCATAATCCTCGGATTCAGTTTCGGGTTGTCTGGCAATGACTGATATGATGTCCACTGGTAAAAGGCCGATTAAATGTGAGACCCAATTTTCCTTCGGTATCCCAACTCGTTTTGCTTGGCGTTCAAATAAAACCAAATACAAACTAATGTCGGTTTTTTCAGGGTTAAATTCCGGAATTAATTTCTTTAAATTATGATCAGGGGAACGCGAATTGACATTTGCTGAACTTGCCGCGGCCTGGGGCAGACCTTTCTCAATTCTGAGTTTTTCAAGCTCAAAATCTAACTGCATCTGTTTTTCCTTTAATTCCTTCTCTTTTTCCTTTAATTCCTTCTTTTGAAGAAATATCTCTCTGCGAACGGCTTCCTCAACTTCTTGTGTCTGTTTACGTAACGCGTCCTCGCGTGCTATTGCCTCTAAACGGGCCTGTGCATTTTCCTGTCTTTCTAAGTCTTCCTGCGCGGCTAACAATATGGTCTCATAAACCGTTTGTACGTATGCCTGATCATAATCGTCAGATTCCATAATTAAATGTTTTAGCTGGCTTCGAGTTTCGTTCCCTGCACGAACAATTTCTAACTCATCAACTAATTGTACCAGATTTTCTTTTCTTCCCTTCCCGAGGAACGCCATTCTAAATCGCTTTTTTTTCTACCCGAAAAAAAATTCTTTAGATAAAATATAAATATATTACATATATATATATACACTAAAAAATATATATCACAGACAATATAATTGCTGAGTCACTCCCAAATACAACAGTACTTTCAAAAATTCTGAATTTAAACCAAAAAATCAACAACCCGTAATTTTTCCAAAATTACAAAAATTAAAAATCTCCTAGATTAATTAAAGTTTTGACTTACCCCTTCTGATGAGTAATAAATCCAATTGGCACAAACTTCAGCTTTTTCACCACACAATTGTAGCCTTCCGGCTCACCACACATTTCGCAATTTATTGCCCACCACTATTATCACGCGTAACACTGACCCGAATCCAACCCTCTTTTTCTTCTTATTTTCACTGGTAACCCTTCCGTCTTTTTCCTTTCCGATAACAAGAGATCGAAAATATCTTTCTTCCGCAAAGATGCGTCGAAACCAAAACTTTTATTTCCTCTTTACTTCTTGTTAGGGGGACAACATCTCAGGTTCCGTTACTTGTCAAACGGGGAGTCAGGGCCAACGACCTCAGAACTTGTCCACTAGAAATCTCGGAACTTCCTTTTCTTCTTCTTCTTAAAGGGATGTCCCAACAACAAGATTCTTTCTTTCCTTCTGATCCACGAATGTCCAGGATAATTCTTTTTTCTCGAAACAAATGCTTCATCCACCACTTTTTTTCAAAAAAAAACAGAGCTTGTTTTTTCTTCGTGGGTCTTCTTAACTAATGATTAGCTAATTTCTTCACTGGCGCGATTATACTTCTCTTATAAGACGAATGCTTGCTTCGCTTCTTCTAGTTCCATGTGTGTGTGTGTGTGTGTATTTAAAAACTTTCTTAAACAAACTCTCCTCCCGCTTCTGGCAACCAAATCTGTACCGTAAAATTTCTTAAACAAACAGTAATCTTAATTACTAATGGAGAACTAAGAGTTTTTTTCTAATCACTTTTATTTTACAATACATTCAAACACACACAAACCACACACAAATTATTTACAGGAAAATTAATGTTTTAGAGTTTCTAGGAGCATGGCGCCCCCACACACTTTTCGATGCTAAAACCAAAAGCGACCGAACTCTGTCGTTTCAAAAGCACATCTCACACGGGCTGCTTCGATTCATGTTCTCTGAGTTTTTTAATTGGATGACCACGTGGTATATCTGGGGTCTTATTAACAAGGTTTAGTGCTAAACTGTCACCAATCCACTTTGGCCTGAAAAATAAGTATCTCGTTAAAATTGTTTATAACGTCATCCAGCTGGATTTTGTAAGATTTTCGAGTGCCCACATGTGGAACTCGGCAGATGCAATTTAGCATGTTTATTAGCACTTAGAAACCATCTGTTTTTGAGAACGTTACAATATCAACAATATCTGTAAAATTTGTAAAAAAAGAGGCCATCTAGGTAAAGTATGTAAAAGTAGTTCTCAGAAACAAACAAATGTATTGCAAACTGTCGATATTTTATCCGTGAGTCATGATAAAAGTTCTACACCTATAAAAGTGTGGGGTTTAATTGAAAATAAATCTAAAGCTGAAATGGAGGTAGACACGGGCTCAGGAATTTCTGCGGCACCTGTAAATCGTTTTCGGAGAATTTTTCCAAATAATAAAATTTTTCCACCAGACGTTCAGTTGAGAACGGCAACGGGTGAGGTGTTTACACCTGTGGGGTATGTAACAGTAGATGTTTCTTATGCAAATATTACTAAACAGCTTAAATTGTATTTAATTAAAGAAGATAATTTCCCACTTTTATTTGGCAGAGACTGGGTAGCTGCATTTAATTTGTTTCCCACTAATTTTACGTCTGTGTATGTCAATGAAATTGCAAATTCTACAGATAAATTGAAAGCATTATTAAATGATTTTTCTGATTTATTTTCGGATAAAGTAGGGGAAATAAAAGGTTTGAAAGCAGAACTTTATCTAGAAAAAGCTTCTACGCCCATATTTTGTAAAACTAGAACAGTCACGTATGCTCTACGTAATGCAGTACATGATGAAATTCAAAGGTTACAGGATGAGGGTATTATTAAACCTGTCACCAGTAGTAAGTGGGCACCTATAGTTCCAGTGGTAAAACCAAATGGTAAAATTCGGTTATGCGGAGATTTTAAAGTTACAGTAAATAAATTTTTGAAGGTGGAAAAACATCTTTTACCTAGGGTATAGGACATGTTAGCTACTTTAGGTGGTGGTTTACATTTTACGAAAATAGATTTAAATCAAGCTTATCTTCAGTTACCTGTAGAAGAAAAATCGCAGGAATTGTTAACTATAAATACTCCGAAGAGCTTATTTCAATTTTTAAAGTTACCAATGGGTCTTACTAGCTCTCCAACAATTTGGCAAAGGTCTATTGAACAAATATTAAGTGGCATTGATGGTGTCACTGTGTTCATTGATGATATTGGTGTTACGGGGGAAACTGATGAAATTCATTTAAAAAGACTAAAACAAGTCTTAGAAAGATTACGTGAATATAATATTAGGATAAATAAAGATAAATCAATTTTTCTGGCTGACCATATTACATATTGTGGTTATAAAATTGATAAGCAAGGTATTCATAAAACGCAAGATAAAATTGAGGCTATTGTAAATGCTCCTAGACCAATTAATGTGTCAAAAGTTAAAGCTTTTTTAGGCTTAGTCACATATTATTCTAAATTTGTACCAAATTTATCTACAATTGCTCATCCTTTAAATCACTTACTCAAAAAGAATGTAAAATTTATTTGGTCTCCTGTTTGTGAACAAGCATTTAAAAATATAAAAAATGAAATTATTTCAGAAAGGGTTCTTACACATTTCAACCCTAAATTGCCTTTAGTGTTAGCAACAGATGCTTCACCATATGGTATCTCAGCAGTTCTTTCGCATGTGATGCCAGATAACGCGGAAAAACCAATTGGTTTTGTGTCCAGAACGCTTACGAATGCAGAAAAAAAATATAGCCAGGTGGATAAGGAAGCACTAGCTATTATTTTTGGAGTAAAGAAATTTTTTTCAATATTTATATGGTAATAGGTTTACTTTATTTACAGATAGCAAACCACTTGTGTCCATATTTTCTCCAAATAAAAGTATTCCTGTTCTTTCAGCTGCTCGGATGCAAAGATATGCATTATACTACAAGCGTTTAAATATGATATTCGTTATAAGAAAACATCCGAACATGGAAATGTCGATGCTCTTTCACGACTTCCATTACGTAGTGAAGATTTACCCCCACAATTAAATTCAAGTAATGTAATTGATGAATCAGATTTTTTTCAAATTAACCAAATTTCTACATTGCCTTTAAACGCCAAATCAATTGCTGTAGCTACAAAATCTGATCCTTTATTACGTCAACTTTTTCATCATCTAATTTCTGGTTCTCCAATTCCTAAAAATTTACTTTTTGGTGGCAAACAAGAAGAATTTACTCTTCAACATAGTTGTATTTTAAAAGGATGTAGAGTAATTATCCCAGAAGTTCACCGTAAACAAATTTTACGTGATTTGCACTATGGACATTTTTGTATAGTGAAAATGAAGTCCTTAGCTCGCAGTTTTGTTTGGTGGCCAGGGATTGACCAAGATATTGAAGATCTTGCACGAAATTGCACTACTTGTGTCAATTTAAAAAATAATCCTCCTAAGGTAGATACTCATCATTGGGAATGGCCTACAGCTCCATGGCAAAGAATTCACATAGATTATTTTGGTCCTGTGATGGGTAAAATGCTTTTGCTTGTGGTTGATGCTCATAGCAAATGGCCTGAAGTTTTTATTGTCCCTAATACAACTTCAGAACATACAATTACTTGTCTTTCTTCTCTTTTTGCCAGATACGGGTATCCTATATCTCTGGTATCTGATACGCAAAACAATTTACTTCTGAAGAATTTGAGACATTTTTGAAGAATCATGGGGTTAAACATAGGTTTAGTGCTCCTTACCATCCAGCTACAAATGGGCAGGCAGAGAGATATGTGCAGATTCTTAAAAAAGGGTTAAAAGCCTTATCTTCTGAAGCTGGTACTTTACAGATGAAAATAAATAACTTTCTTTTACAGTATAGAAAGATGCCTCATGTTACTACGGGGGAAAGTCTGCATCTCTATTTCTAAAGAGAAATATAAGAACGAAAATAGATTTGATAATTCCAAGCGTTACAAATTTTGTGCATGATAAACAAAATGCGAGAAAGGCCAATTCTAAAGTAAAATAATTTCAAATCAACCAGAAAGTGGCTGTAAGAAATTATACTCCAGAAGCCAAGTGGAAAATTGGTCGCATTATTGCAAGAGAGGGCAAGTTGCATTATAGAATTCAAGTTGGTTCGAATATTTGGAAAAGGCATGTTGATCAGATAACTAATGCCGGTTCGAAGATACATCTAACTAATGATTCAAATTCTGAAGAGAGTGGTACAGAAAGTCACAAAAGTGATACTGCAGTTGTTAATCAAAGTGATTCTCAGCTAATGCCTCCTAGTGTCCCAGATCTTCGACCAGCTGACTCTGTTGTCCCATCTACTCCAAATCCTCGACCAGCTGACTCAGTTGTCTCATCTGCTCCAAATCCTCAACCAGATGACTCTGTTGTTCCATCTACTCCAAATCCTAAACCCGATGACTGTGTCCTCCCAAATACTCAAAGTCCGGCTCCAGTAGACTGTAAAGGGATACCTTCAGCTCCAAAACCCATGGTGTCCAATACTATTGATGATGCTAAAGATACTTTAATTAACTCTTCTTTTTCCCAACAGGTACCTAGAAGGTCCACCAGGAAAAGAAAAACTCCCTGCAAATTTCCTGGTTAAGGAGGGGAGAGTATGTGGTGTTTACTTCGAAATGTAATTAATAGATGGCAGCACCACAGCGAACTACGTCAAATACGGGTATTAAGTTTTTGTTTACTGTTAAGAATGTTTTCTGTCACTTGTGTTGTATAGATGTACGTGTTTGTGTAGTCACGTAAATTAAAGTTGTTACAAGTCCACCTCGACTAATTAATAATGTTGCTGCTGTAATTTCTTTAATCTAAGTACTTAAAATACTATAGTTACTTTACAGGGACAGTCAAAAGAATTCCGTTACATTACGTCTATGGAGAAATATCGTCTGCGGTTTATTTAAATAATGTTTCACTATTTTAAACGCATTGAAATTTATATATAACACTAAGGTGCATTACAAGAGGCTTACTACAGAATATTGTGTTGGAATTCCTGAAATTACGTTTTTAATATGTTATGCGTTTTCCAAATTGTTTACTTAGATGTTATATTTCAGCTTATTAAACGGTAATGATTTGTAAAATTATTTTGGAAGCGTTGGAAAGTGTTACATAATCTATGCTTGAAGCATGTGTGACGAAGATAAGGTTATTTAAGTGCCGTTATAGTGAACTTTTAAATTATTATTTATTGCAGTTGTGATTGAAATAGCAATTAACCCTGCACTATTTATGCATGTGTTCTTTTGGTCGATTTCTTAAGAAGAGAAACAATCATAATAATAAAATGAATTAAACATTCTTACTTGTGTGAAGAAATAGATGCAGACTATAAATGATGAATACTTCATAAGATTGGATCCATAAAATCTTTATTGTAATTCTTGAGGAAGGAGAAGGATGAGAATAAAATCGAGCTGCACATCAAGTCTTTAAAAAGTACTGGCTCAAATTTCGTAAAATTCGAAGATTCTTTGAAATATACCTTCTGGCCACGTCCATGAAGAATTATAGAATTAATTCAGAAGTCAATTAAATTACCAGTTGATTTAAAACTTTTAAAATTCTGCCTATCAATTATTAGATAGTTACCGAGCAGTTGATGTCTGTTAAGGGGCTTTCGAGTTGCAATTAACTTAACGCGCAGTCTACTGCAAGTAGGGTACCTTGTATTAAATTGAGCCGTTGGGAAAAGTACTACTGTCTGTCTCTCTACTCTGGGAGGACTCTACTGTCTGTTAACAATTTCCTGGAAGTGCGTTTTAAGTCGCTGAACGCGATTTTAAATTGAACTCACTTTTTGTCTATTACTGGGTGTGTATAAATTCTGTATTTCATATACAGGGCGGCACAAAAGTTTGCGAACACATTTCCGTGTATTGACAGAAACTCCAGAAGGGGAATTTTAAACTGTGCTACGCGTTTCCTAACTAAACTAAAATTTATCATCCTATGTAGTATATATACAAATCTACAGATCCTATACAGGGCTGAATAAACGTATTCGGATATATTTCCGAATATTGTATATGTTTGGAATTCCTGAAATTACGTTTTTAATATGTTATGCGTTTTCCAAATTGTTTACTTAGATGTTATATTTCAGCTTATTAAACGGTAATGATTTGTAAAATTATTTTGGAAGCGTTGGAAAGTGTTACATAATCTATGCTTGAAGCATGTGTGACGAAGATAAGGTTATTTAAGTGCCGTTATAGTGAACTTTTAAATTATTATTTATTGCAGTTGTGATTGAAATAGCAATTAACCCTGCACTATTTATGCATGTGTTCTTTTGGTCGATTTCTTAAGAAGAGAAACAATCATAATAATAAAATGAATTAAACATTCTTACTTGTGTGAAGAAATAGATGCAGACTATAAATGATGAATACTTCATAAGATTGGATCCATAAAATCTTTATTGTAATTCTTGAGGAAGGAGAAGGATGAGAATAAAATCGAGCTGCACATCAAGTCTTTAAAAAGTACTGGCTCAAATTTCGTAAAATTCGAAGATTCTTTGAAATATACCTTCTGGCCACGTCCATGAAGAATTATAGAATTAATTCAGAAGTCAATTAAATTACCAGTTGATTTAAAACTTTTAAAATTCTGCCCATCAATTATTAGATAGTTACCGAGCAGTTGATGTCTGTTAAGGGGCTTTCGAGTTGCAATTAACTTAACGCGCAGTCTATTGCAAGTAGGGTACCTTGTATTAAATTGAGCCGTTGGGAAAAGTACTACTGTCTGTCTCTCTACTCTGGGAGGACTCTACTGTCTGTTAACAATTTCCTGGAAGTGCGTTTTAAGTCGCTGAACGCGATTTTAAATTGAACTCACTTTTTGTCTATTACTGGGTGTGTATAAATTCTGTATTTCATATACAGGGCGGCACAAAAGTTTGCGAACACATTTCCGTGTATTGACAGAAACTCCAGAAGGGGAATTTTAAACTGTGCTACGCGTTTCCTAACTAAACTAAAATTTATCATCCTATGTAGTATATATACAAATCTACAGATCCTATACAGGGCTGAATAAACGTATTCGGATATATTTCCGAATATTGTATATGTTTGGAATTCCTGAAATTACGTTTTTAATATGTCATGCGTTTTCCAAATTGTTTACTTAGATGTTATATTTCAGCTTATTAAACGGTAATGATTTGTAAAATTATTTTGGAAGCGTTGGAAAGTGTTACATAATCTATGCTTGAAGCATGTGTGACGAAGATAAGGTTATTTAAGTGCCGTTATAGTGAACTTTTAAATTATTATTTATTGCAGTTGTGATTGAAATAGCAATTAACCCTGCTCTATTTATGCATGTGTTCTTTTGGTCGATTTCTTAGGAAGAGAAACAATCATAATAATAAAATGAATTAAACATTCTTACTTGTGTGAAGAAATAGATGCAGACTATAAATGATGAATACTTCATAAGATTGGATCCATAAAATCTTTATTGTAATTCTTGAGGAAGGAGAAGGATGAGAATAAAATCGAGCTGCACATCAAGTCTTTAAAAAGTACTGGCTCAAATTTCGTAAAATTCGAAGATTCTTTGAAATATACCTTCTGGCCACGTCCATGAAGAATTATAGAATTAATTCAGAAGTCAATTAAATTACCAGTTGATTTAAAACTTTTAAAATACTAAACTTAAAATTTACAACAGCATTTTTATAGAATAATTAAAAACTGAAAACGCGAAATTGATCTCCAAAGAATCAGCGCTACGGCGATTCTAGGATACGAGCGCCGGCACAGGCCAGGCCTCAGATCAGACGACGTTTTGCATAAATTTACAGCATTATTTTTGTTAAAATTCTGTTGGAAAAATGCGCAACATTAGTATATGTACCCAGAAAAGGGGTGCACAAATGTGACAGCAAGATTAATTTAAACTAATTTGTTGATTAGGAATTACGCGAAAAATCAAAAGAGCAAATCAGAAACTAATTAACATTTAATAATTAAAAGAACGATTCTAATTTGTATTTGAAAGACACGCCCCTTTTGCCCGCAGCGCCAAAACAAAACAGCTCCCGAAAACATACCGAACAAGAGCATGCGCACAACACACGAGCGGGGAAGAGCCGCCGAATGACGATGACGTCACAGTTCAGCGCCGATTGAAGCGAACTCAGGAGGGTTGGTTTGCCATAGAAACAACGTACAAGGCGCGCGATCGCTGGTAAAAAGGCATTTTAAAAGAACAGCAATTAAACTGGAAAGGCTATAAAATAGAAATACGTTGAGCTGAAATATAAAATAATTAAAAAAGATAAAACTGTGATATATCTTTATCACAGCATGATTTTTCGTTCTTGTTTAAAGTGTAAATGATCACTAATCCTTAGCCTAAAATTACACAAATAAATAGCCAGTTCTACCAGTGACGTAATATATTATGATACTGACAAATTAAAGAATAATTATTACTGGAAATTAAGAATTAAAAAACAAATATTATATACAATAATATTTACAGTTACAGGATATAAACAAAGTAATTCAACAGCAAAAAGGGCACTGTCAATTGCAGTGAACTTGCTTTGAACGAAAATTATATAAAAATTGGAATACTTTATACTATATATATTATAATCAATTTTATTCCTGTTTCCTCCGAATAAAATTAACATTCTTTAAAAATGATGATAGGTACATCCAACTTCACAAGATTCTCGATGTTTAAAAATTAATCTAAGAAAGTATTATCCAATTGGGAGTTTTAAAAAAACTGCAATTAAATACCTGCGAACATCATTAGTAGGATATGAGATAAGTATTAGCCTGCATTTTTTTCTGTGTTAATTCAATTAGTGAAGACACCAAATTATTAAATTTCCGAGAACACTAAGCATTGAAGTTTATTTTTATGTAAACCACTTTTGTCAGTATTGCTGTCTTTGGGTATGGCTCACCATTTTTAGGATTTCGTTCATCTCACGAAACCCTATTCGTCCCGCTTCTCTGTCTGTCTGTCACAGAGCCAGTTCTCAGAAACTGTATAAGTTACAGACTTGAAACTTTGTGTACTTCTAGCTGAATACCTACTGTCACGCTGAAAATCATAAAATTTTGAAAACATCGTATTTTTTTAATATAGAGAGATAAAAAAAAATCAAAAATCTAACAGCCTTTTTTAATTAAATTCAAACATTTTTCGTTATAGCAGTTGCCAACAATTAAAAACTCACAATAAAATTCTTTCTACAATAATTAATTTTCTATAGAAATATTTCCACGTAAAAAATGAAAATGAAAAAAAAAAGTGTCACCAATTGAAAAAAAGATTAATCTGACGTCATATTGGTAATAAAACGGAAATTTTCAAACATTTCGCAATAATACAAGGAGTATGAGTATGTGTAAGTACAGAAAGCAGCTTAATAGGACGTCATTAGAGAATTAAAAATAAAATTAATCTCACGTCATACTGGAAGTTAAAACGGACTTTTTCAAATGTTTGAGAGTAATACAAAGAGAGTATCAATATGAGTAATAGAGAAATCAAGTAGATATGACGTCAGCAAGTGATTATAACGTCATATGAGTTTGAAACATGTATTGAATCATGATAAAAACCCGATTATGGAAATATTGGCATATTTTAACATTTTGAAGGTCTCTATACAACATGTTAAATTTTGAAATTGATTTTTTTTTTAAATATCGCATTTAGTTCACATGGCAGCTGTTATTATGACAGAGTATAATAGCGGGTGTCGCCCGCTATCGGGCCGGTTCAGATATTCGAAAAAACGAGAAAAATAGACCGGTAAAATTTTACTTTATAAAAAACGTGACTTTTTTTTCTTTTTTTTTCTAATGAAAATATATTTGGATTTATTAAAGAAAAGATAAAGTGTTTTGAAATGAATATTAAATGAAAACCTTTGTGCGATCTTCGATCACACTTACCCACTTGTTTTAGAGAAAGCTCAAAGATGGAAAAATGTTTGCTTTCTTTTTTGTCAAACTAAACTTGAATGAATATATTTTGCAATAAAAATATTATTATGCCAATTCCTCCGAAAAGATCTCTTCAAGACATGAATACTACATAGAATACCATTTTTACTTACCCATCATACATAGTATAGGGTAAGTCTTGTAATCGTTTTGAAAATCGAAAAAAAAAATTTTGACGGATTTACACGTTTCAGAAACTGGAGATTCCGATAAGACATAGTTTTAGAAAAACAAATTTTGCCGTCCGTCTGTGTGTGTGTCTGTAAACGCTCTATCTCCCGAACAAATTGAGATAGAGACTTGAAATTTGGTATGTGCTTAGTATGTAATAATGGGAAGAAGCTTATTGAATTTCAGTAACCTCGGTTACCCGGAACTTTTTTTTTTTTTTTTTTGGACTCTGGAAATATTCGTTCTGATAAAAGGTATATAAAATTTTTCGAAATTGTTTATTTTAAGGAGTGAGTATAAAAGACAATAAAAAAACATAAATTTTGCATAAAGCATGAAGTCGATCGGATAATGAGTCGCCGAGACATTTGTAATCCTATTTCCACACTCTTCGATTTTTCACGACTCTGGTATTTCATTCAAATTTCAATTCAAAGATATATTTTAATTGGAAATGAGATGCTTCATCCGACGCAGTAAACCCTTAATTAATATGATTATCAATTTTGGAGTTATTATAGGATGTTCCTTTTACGCAATTCAGTAATAGAGCATTTAAAGTTCATGACGTCGTCGAGCCACGATTTTATTCGAATTGCAATACATTTTAAAAATAGTTTAGACATGTTTTATTTCCATATTTTATATTATGCATATCCATGATGGGTAAGTATTACGGTTGCCCCCAACGACTAGTTTATATGGGGACTGTATAAAAATTTAAATTTTGTATTTCTTCAAATTAAATACTTTGAAAATTTTAATCGATTTGACAAAATTCTGTACCTTTTTTTTACGTAGCTTTGTAATTTATAATATATGTGTGTGATCAATATTTAAGGAATAAAAAACCGAGGTCAACGTTTTTGGGACGCATGATTTTTCTTTCCTGTAACTTACTTATTAAATTAAAAGAATGTTTAAAGAAAATGGTGAAAAAAAATCGAACAAAATGATTTAAATAAGTGCAGCAACACATATATAGATACAACCAAGTATTCTTTTTACGCGTATTCAGCAAAATCGGAAATCGATGGTAACTGAGAGCTATTTGCTGGATCTATCGTTCTTTAAGTGAGGAAACACTTGTTTGCTACCTTCTGGATCAGACATTTGTTTCGATTCTGCGAAAGTCAATGATTCAGTTATATTTCTTCTGGTGTAATTTCTTTGTTAGGTTAATATATGTATATATATATATCTCTTTATATTTAAAAAAGAGTAACCACCGCCGCCGCTGCAGCCACTGTTAATGCATTTTTTTGTGTCTTGAGGTCTTTCTGTGGTATTATTCAGGTAATTATTGCATATAAAAATATAATAATTGATATTTTTATAGAGAAATCTTCGATGAACGTGTTGAATTAGACGGTTTTGAAATCAAAGAAGTATATTAAGAGATATTTAATAATAAAGTCGTCTTATAGGAAAGAAAACTATGCATAGGAATTTAACCATAATTTAACCCCTTGAAGGGCGCCGGTATATTATATATATACCACTTAATTTTAATACCAAAATGGCAGAATAACACCAGAATTTTATAATCAAATTTTGGAATTATAAGGTACATGACGAAAGTTTTTATTTATTTTAAAAGAAATTCGTTCGTGAATCATGGTGTCAATCAATCATTTCAATATTTTTGCTCCACAAGAGTACTTTGCCCCTGAAGGGGTTAAAAGCATGTAGTTGACAAGCTAGTGGTGTGCAGAGTGCAATTATTTTTTAGTTTGACTAATTTTTTCAGGCTTTATTTCAATTTTTTATTATAATTTTCATTATTTTGACGGAGATTTATTTCATATTTCAAAAGGTCCATTATTTAAATTGTTGCCAATTTGTAAAATAGCGCGCATAATAATATTCCCTTTCAATTAAAAAATGTATTTACACGTGATTATTAAAAATAGAAATAAAACTTAAAAACAATAATTAAATGATCCCGTGTTAAAAGCAGTATGTAGAAAATTACGTAATAAAAAATATACTTGCGCGTGAATATTAAAAATATATTTACACGAGAGTTTAATTTGTTTCGGCAAAATCTTTTACCTATTATTCCAAAATTTAAAACAGCGTAAATAATAACATTTCTCTTCAATTAAAAACTATCTTTTTACGTTTAATAATTACGTTTAAATTAACGAAATAACTAATAAATTGTTAAAATATCATTAAAAAATACTGATAAACGTTGAATTAAAAATCACTGGATGACATACACTCTAAAATTGGGAGGAGTGAGAAGTTGACTCTTTGGAAGAGTGAGAGGCATTTTCACTCTCTTTGGAGTGAATTTTATAAAAAATACACTCTTTAAAGAGTGGAATTCCCACTCCCTAGAAAAGAGTGAAATATGTCACTCCGTTGTCGAGAGTGACTGTCTCACTCCTTTGACAAGAGTGAAATGTTTCACTCCGTTGAAGAGTGAAAGCCTGGAATTATGTAATTTTGTCCCTATATATTTATTGAGAGAAACGAAATTATCATTTTTTCTTTTTCTTTTTAGGTAGATTTCGTAAGAAATGCTACCTATTACATTCTCCCCTATGTTGGAATTTCTGAAAAATTTTGCAGATATACGCCGATCATGACCCCTAGAACCCCAACCCCCCTCCCCCCCAGTTCAAAACTTTATCTATCTATCTATCTGTCTATCAAGTTTGATTTTTTATTGAATTTAACACGACAGCGCCAGCTTGGCAATTCAAGAACGATTGAAACTTACTTCAAACTTGCGAAATGTCACATGATAAACCACGCAAGATGTTCCTTGAATCGGAAAAGATAAAAGCTGCGCGCGCAGATGTAGATGTTGCCGCCTTCGCCTTGCTGTATTTTGTTTTGACGAAGAAGTATGTCGTGACCAGGGAGATAGAAAGAAGGAGAACAAAGATAATGTTTCTACTTATGGAACTAAAAGCGGTACCTAGTATGGCGGCGTTTCTGGTCTTTTGGGCCTTTAGGAAGTGTAGCGCCCTCTATCTCTTTACCATGCTCGAAACCAAAATGCAGGAAGAGCAGACGACAATTTGTCATGTTTGACAGGTCACATGACCGGCCTTTGGGAGCACCAGCGCCACAAACTGGGTACTAATTCCCGGTCCATGTTGTGATCTTGAAAGCCTATCTTCACCGTTCTCCTTCTTATTTCTATCTCCATGGTCGTGACCGTGATCTCAGATGATTTTCAAGGTAAGTTAAAAAAAATATTTTAATAATATTTTGTACTATTGCTTGCAATAATAATCTATACCTCAATAAAAGTCGTACTCATATTTATTTTATGCATACTAGTTTAGTTTTCATTCGTGGCAAGTAAAATGAAAGTTCTAAGCCTAAGTTGAACTCGTAGAAGCCGTATCATCGTAGGCTACGTAAAAGCTTATAAATGTACCGTACCACTTTTATATATTTATATTTCGATAACGTTTGGCGAAATCTGATAATGGATAATTCATTTCTTTCTAGTTGCTACTCCTAAATTAACGCATGTATTTATAACATATTTTAGTAAGCAAATGAAAAATAATCTTAAAGATAGAAAAAAATATATATATTATATGGGGGCTGTTCAGAATAGAAGATCAGGCGGCGCGCGGGTGATGGAGATTAAAATATCGAGTGAGTCTATACTGTGAATGAAATTGAAAGGCCTGCGTTCGTTATCATTGATTTGGACATCCAAATCAATGATAATGAACACGGTCCTTCATTTGACTAATTACCGTATTTTAATGATATTTTGTTAAATTAAGAAGTGAACTTGGTGGCCGAATGGTTAGAGCACTGCTCTTGATTCTGGAGGTTGCGGGTTCGATCCCCCAAAATTTCTGTTTTTTTCATTTAAACATGTAAAATACATGTGGTTTGCCGTCTAGTTTCGTAATGAATATAAATAAAATATAGTTAGAATGTTTATAAATTTTCTACTGAATGTACAAGTATTTTAGCATTTGTTTCTCGTGTTTTATGATGTTTATTGCAATATAATAAATAATGCAATTTACATCAAAAAATGAATTTCAAGAAAAATAAATTTTTAGAAATTAATAATTATGTTTCAACAAGGTTGTTATCGAAAAATATATTTTAATAAAATGTTTAAAAGCTTTTTTATCAAATTTTAACAAAGATTTTATTTTACTATTATAAATAAAGAAATAAATCTTTTAACATATGTTAAAAGATTTATCAACATTCTATTTATCCCAAAAAATATAAAACAACTGATAAATAATTTTTAAATTAATAAAAATAGGGGAAGCAAATCGGAAATAAACGGCGAGCATTCACTTTGTATCCATACTTTTCAGGTTCATCTGCGTAGGACAACCCAAACGTCAGTAAAGTCGTAAGACACAAAAAAGCCCAATCACGTGATCAAATCGCCCACAGAATTTTTGTGAGTCACCCGCGCGCAGCCCGCGCTAAAAATTTGCAGGTTATGAACGCTGATCGGGCTATCTGATCACGTGATGCTTTTCATGAATGTTTCGGGGGTTTATTATGATGAAATAAAAATAGATATTCCTATTATAAGATCCATTTTTTTTTGGAGGATAAAGATGTGTAGTCGCTAGTTTCACCTAATCCGAGCCACAGAAGCTTAAAATAATTAAAATAATTAAATTATTTCAATATATTAAATTATTTAAATTTCCGATAAGACCTACTCCATAACCCTTCTCTCCATCGCGCGCGCGCCGCGCGATCTTCTTTCCTGAACACGACCATGGTTACATACTTAAAAGGTAAACAAACATTTTGCCTTTTAAGTTTCAGTGTAGGCTGAGATCTTTCATTTTATTCTCAACGAATGAAAAATTAATGTGCTTAAGCTTAAACCAAAATGTATAATACAATTTTTAGCGCCGATTGAATCAGAGTTTCCAAGTTTGTTTGTTTTTGTATTTTACTACTTTTAAAATTTGTATTATGCTTGATGATAGTGATTATTATTATTGTACTGATTTTAAATGTGTTAGAGAAACAATCTGTGTATGTTAACGTCTGTTTATATATTGTTTTATTACTTTTTGTATTCAGAGAGGAGGGGGGGGGGGGGGTTGAGCAAAGAGCAACCAGACTTGATAGTAGGTTATATGTAATAATTCGAAACAATGCCCTATAAGTAGCAAAACTGCAGGGAATAGTTCTTACTTTTCCCAATAGTTTATAATGTTATACATGGTTTTTGAAAATGTATCATGTAGTGTTGTACTGAAAAATCACTAGTTTGTAGCAAGCATCGACATTATTTTCATAAGCAGATTTAAGCATCACTTTACAAATCATATGGTCACTCTTGCTGTATTTGTGCAAAATGTTGTGTTGGCACAACAATCTGCTTATGACAGCGACAAATCTCCAGTTTTAGAATAAAATTTTCCTTTTCTTTGTGACTTTTTGGCAAGAAATAATTTTCTAACAGTTTATGTTTAAAATTAAGAGTTTAATATGTTTAAAATAAAATAAAAAATCTCTTTAGACAATAACTAAACTGTTGATTAGTTGGAGGAAGCTTATTTAAATTATTAAAAGAAATTTTATGTTAAAACTGATGACTGGGTGTAAAATCGTATTTGTCAAAATGAAATTTATTAATATGTTGTTAAATTTATTAATATGGTTGTTATCAACTTTTCCTCACCTTTTTTATAATTACTCTTAATTTTGTGCATTCTTGAATCGGTGATTCTTGGGTGGGATTACAAAAAAAGTTGTCTAAAATTTAAAAATGCTATGTCAGCAGCTTTTATTTTTTTATGTTTATTGGTTTTTGTATAATGAAGTATTTTTAGTTTAAATAATAAAAAAAAAATAAGTAATAAATTGTGTAATTTAACTAATTTTTAAAAAATTTAATTTTATAATTTTAATAAACAGGGGTGGGGAAATACATGTTTTTACTCACTACTGGTGAGTGGATTTTCTGACAGGGCGAGTGAATTTTTAGGAAGTCTTTGAAAAATTGCAGACTATAGAAGATATGCCAAAAACTTTATTTTTTTTACTAGTTCACTATATTTTGTAACTTTCCAATTGACTGTTTAATTTTATAGAAAAAAAGTATGAAAATGCATTGTAGCAGTAGCAATTGACTATTTTTGAAGACGTGCATTTTGTCATAACAATTTTCAATTCTATGCTGCCTGGTAAGATTTACTGAAAATTCCCTAGCCCTTAGTAAATACTTTTAATAAAGTAACATACATATCAAAACAGTGATTTGTAGTCAGAGTTGAAAAATAGTCATTAGATTTAAACAACATACAAGTCTTATTTAAATTGACTTTTTGACATTTATTTTTTAACTTAAATAGTGAAATATATTTAATTTGAAAAGAACTCACTTAATGAAATAATATATTTATTATAACTAATTTAAAGAACTTCATTGGATGTGTAACTGTCTTGTTTTCTTCCATAAAAATTAGTCATTTAATAAAACCACCATTTTTCACTATTGAAAACAGCTTTAGGAATAATAGATGAAGAATATTATTTATTTTTACTCTTATTTTTTTTAATGATATTTTTATGTAGGGGAGACTAGTACACAGTGGACTACTTTTTCAGTTAAATTTTTTTTTTCTCTTTAACAAACAAACCGATCTGCATGAAAATATTTTTGAATATTCTTTAAACCTTTATACATTCATCATAATTTTCTCAGAACACAGTTTTTAATACATTTTTCAAGAAAACATTTTTTATATGCACCCGTAAAGTGGACCAGTGTGCCCCAGAAGTGGGGCACAGTGGACCGCTATTAGGTATTATCTGAAATACAATATAAATCTATTTTTTATTAATCTAATTCTTTTTTATTTCCCCTTTATCCACAAAATAATATAGTAATATAAATTTACAAGTAACATTTTGAAACAAAAACAAAACAAAAAAATTAATTATATTTTGGAAAATAATAACAGATTAATACAGGAACAATTACAATTTAATTGAAGTTATTACTTAAGTACAAAAAATCAGCACACATTAAAATTTGCAAATGAAATTCCAAAATACTTATGAGTAAGATTGAGCCTGGAATTTTCCTGAAATACTTTTGGGTCTGGGAGCAACATTATGAAATCATTGACATCAACAACAGATTCATCTACAGTTTCAGGAAATATAAACTGATTTCCATTCAATTTGCATCTCATGAATCTTACTTGAATAGAATCATCGCCAATTAGACTACAGTTATATTTATCAAAGGCAGTAAATACAAAACAAAATATTTCTTACTATGTTAAATAAATTGTTATTTTTCTTTGTTTACTTTATTTTACAGTTAAATAACTACTTTAAAACAATATTTCTTTATAGAAAATAAGCAATTATTAAATATTTTGAACATTCTGCATTACAGGATCAGAGTGGATTGTGGACCACTGTGCCCCAGGAGTGGGTGGACCACTGTGCCCCATGTTGAAGTTCAATAAATAATCATATTAATATTGTTTATTATAGCTTTCTTTTAAACATATTAACTTTAAAGTTAAATTAAAACAAGTATCTCAGCTTTGCAAAAAAGCTGTTTTATCTTATTTATCTACAACCTTTAATTACTAAAAAAATAAAAATATGATGATGAAAAATTTTACTTTTTGAAGCTCAAAACAACCAATCAGGATAAAATAGTTCAATCTGAGCTAAACATATTTTCTGAAGGCTATAAATAATCTGTGCAGTGCTGTTGACTATTAGGATAGAAGAGAAGCTTTAAAAAAAAGTAAATAAATAATATTAGGGGGTGGTCCACTGTGCCCATAGGTCCAGTGTGTACCGGTTTCCCCTAGATGTAATATTGTGTAAATATATTTTTTTGAGAATTTTTTATAGATATTTTCCTTTTTTGCGTTTATTTTTAAATATATTTCGAGTTGTGAATGCTTAAAAAAGGAAATTCTAAAACTACTTGGTATTGGCTGAGTACTCGGCTAAAATTTGAATAAGTACCAAGTACTCGGCAAATTGGCTGAGTACTCTGTACGGCTATAGTATTTTCATTATTTGTTAAAACATTGAAAATGCTGATAAATATTTTTGTTTTAACATTGTACTAACTTTTTACGATTGTGCAAAAACACAGTTTAATGAACGTATGTTTATAAATATTTAGTTTTTCCGCCATCTTAACAAATTTGATACAATACTAAAATGCCAATCCAAAGATAGTTTATTTTAAGAAAGAGTTGATTCAAAAAAAAAAAAAAAAGGGCTATTAAAAATTATACTACAAGATATGCATTCATATGGTGTTCCTGTGTACTAGCTAAAAAATAGCAGTTTGTATGAGATGACCTTGCTGCTAATTTAAATATTTATGGATTACATATCATCAGTGCAGTAGTACTTAAAATTAAGATTTTTATGTGCATTAAGAGGTTTTTTTTATCATATTTCAGTATTGAAATATAACAATAAGAAATAATTCTTTGTTCAAAATTGAAATGTACTAAAACCTCTCCAATTCAAACAAATTGGGACCAAAGTCTATTTGAATTTGCTGATTTTTTGGATTATCTGAATGATAAATTATTACAGTAACATATATTAAAAATTATTATTATTAAACTACATAATGCATAATAATTTAATTAAAATTACATGTCAGGACTCTAATTTCAGGATGGATTCACATCGAAATTTTTTAAATCCCTTTTGGTCAAGAGACTCTTGACCAAAATATTTTATCACTTTCAGGAGAATTTTTCTTTTTTAAACGACGATCAACTTCTGTGACCGACTGAGGAATTTTGCTATATTTTCCCACTACCAAACAACGCATTTCGTTTTTTTTTTTTTTTTTTTTTTTTTTTTTACCACAACAAAACGACAAATTTTGTGATTATTATATTTTTTCTACCACAACAGAACGACAAATTTCGTAATTTTTTTTCAAGTGACTGATTGCAGAATTTCACAGCTTCTTGTGACAGATTGACAAGATTCATGATTTTTTTTTTCCTTCATCAGACTAAAAATTTTCTTTTTTTTTTTTCTACAACTGACAGACAAATTTTGAAATATTTTCCATGACTGATTGATGAATTTCTTGATATTTTTCACCGACTTATTAACAAATTTTGCAATATTTTCCTGTGACCGATAGATGATTTTCTTCCTTGAAACTGACACATTTCTCTATTTTTTTCTGCAGCTGATTGACGAATTTCTTCTTACGATAGCTTGACAAAATTCACGATTTTTTTCCTCTGGTCCAACTGAAAATTTTTTTCCCAATTTCTCTTTAGCCTTGACTGACTGACAAAATTCACAATATTTTTTCTATCACCGATGGACGTACATCATGATTTTTTTCCCATTGACTGCAGAAAAGATCAAAAAGGGCAGTAAGGGCCACCGGGCGCTGCATCCTCCCAAATTGTTTTAAAGTCTGCAGTAAACAAAAATAAGATTAGAAGAACTGGAAAGATCTTGTAGTGCACTTGAAAAGAATAAAATAAAATCTGAATTACAAGAAAACACATATAGAAACACAAAATCAGTTGATCTGTTCAATTCACAGAAATTAGGACTTGACAATTACAATTTATAGTTAAACTACAATTCCCATGTGATATAGGTGAAAATTAGCAGTCGCCACTTGCCATGTGGTGATTAAAGTTGTAACAGTGGCAATTAAAAAATTGTCATTGATCGCCACGCCTGCACGGTCACTTTCCAGTTACACATTCCATTGTAATCCTTGAACGACTGGTGAATTTTGCGATTTTTTTCCTAAGAACGTGTTAAGAATTTTGCGATCCCCCCTGATTGATTGGCAAATAGTGCAGTTTTTTTTCGGCCCTGACTAGCGAATTTTGTGATAATTTCATGTGACCGACTGGCGAATTTCACAGGTTTGTTCCATGATCGATTGACGAATTGCACGATTTTTTTCCATGATGAACTCGCAAGTTTCAGCTCGTGAACGACTGAAGAATTTTGTGATTTTTTTTCTTACGATCGACTGACAAATTTCTCAAATTTTCTCTGCTAGCCAGTTGAAGAATATCGCGATTTTTTTCCTGCTACCAATTGGCTAATTGTGCAGTTTTTTCTTGCGACCAATCGGCAAATTTACGTTTTTTTCCCCTGCAGCTTACTAGCGAAATTCGTGGGGGTTTTTCATGCGACCGACTAAAGAATTTCCAGATTTTTTTCACGCGATTGATTAACAAATTTAGTCATGAAAATAAATTTAGGAACTTTTCAGTGTGGAATATCACACTCTCATTATGTTTTGTAGTTTTGTATATATATTATATAACATTTATTTATTACATAAATTAGTTGAAAGTTTTTAAAGAGTATATAAACTGAAAATATTCTTTCATTTTACATTACTAGGAACGTGGATTAAAAAAAGACTTGCTAGAACAACATTCTCCAGTATAAAGCCCAACTGAAACAAAAAAAATAAAGAAAAAGTTTCATTCCTTACTTGTAAGTTGCAATTTTCCCCCTTCTTCCCTTATCTCATTTTCATTATACTGATAGAAAGAGTTATATATATATATATATATATATATCAATTTTATAGAAATTCTAAAAATTACACATACACATATGACCTCTCACTTATACGCGATGTTCATTAATTACTTTCTTGTAGCACTATTTTAAAATAGTAAAATTCGATTTATAATTTCTGCAATAAGGCTAAAATTATATTTAAAAAAAAAAACATACTGAAAAGTAATTTTTGTGTACCACATATAAGTGAGAGATCACTATATATATATATATATATATATATAATATAAGGATGCAACGGATAGAATTTTTGCCGGAAACCAGGTATCAAATATCTGGCACAAAATTTTACCCAATATTTGGTATCCGGCCGAATACTTTCTTGTTTTTAATTTCAATAGTAATATTTCTATTTTATGCTTGCTTAAAGAAGAAAAACTTTAATTTATTATAATTTTATTTATGTCATTCAAATGTTAAATAATAGATTTAAATTCATTTTTTAAGTTAAGTTACTTAAAAACAAATGTCTTGTAGTAATTAAATATTGATATTTAATCATGTTTTGCCTTTGCCTATTCTAATACACATATTAGTAGTTTTTTTCATTTATTCAGGGTCATTGAACATAAAAAGATAAACAATTAAGTAATTTCTCTGTTTTTCATACTTATAAATCTTTGTTATTTATAAATACTAAACATCCTATTGAAGTGGCTTTTTCTTTTCCAACATACTCGTACATATTATTACTTACCTTACTCATGACAAATGTTTTCTAACAGAATTTAAATAGAGAAACTCCTCATTGTATCTTGTTTTGTAGTACAAAAGAGACAGTTAACTATTGAAGAAAATGACACAATTCTTTTCATGTTAGTATTATTTTACCACAGCTAGTTTTTCATCCATAGACAACAACAAAAAAAAAAAATCATTTTTATTTTAGAATTGTTGAAAAGACAAGAAAAGGAAACCATCTGAGATTGAACACTTATTCTCAGATACAGGAAATATTTGTGACAAAAAAATATAACAGATTACAGGCTGAAAATGCTAAGCACCTAATGTTCTTACATAATATATATATATATTTTTGTCATTGTTTATTTATAAATATTATATTTTCATGTTCAAAATATTATAGTTTCATATATAAATCCTATAATTTCATTTTTGTGACAATGAGAATTTCTTTCTATTAACATTGTTTTTTAATAGGATAGCACATTAATTTCGCACTAGCTTGTTCTGACAATGTTAAAAATATAATTAAAAAAATTTTGCTATTCGGCAACCAGATATTGAAGCATTCGTCTGGACAGAATATCTGTTTTGAGTGCTGAGTAAGCAGGATATCCGACAGGAGCTTGATATCCGGTGCATTCCTAATATATATATATAAATATATATTCCTAAATGCCACAATAGCCCCAAAATTTTGGTATAAAATTTTACATTCATTATATATGTGCTTTTTCTTATTTCAAAATTAATTTGCTTGTAATTCCAGTTTCAGTCACTCATTTCACATTTTAGCAGTAGAAGTGGTTTGCTCCTGAAAGGGTTAAACATTCAACATTAATAATACTTTTATTTATATAACATCATTAATTGTACAGTGGAACCTTGCTAACTGGGACCCTTTTAACTCTAATCTCTGGATAACCCGGACTGCTTGAGTTTTGAATTTCCAAAACAGTATTTTTTCGCTCATTCACATTACATTTTGAAAATATATTTTCTATCCTAAAACTTTCTAATGGCTATGATTGCGAGTAAAAAGAAGGCGTTTCAGGTAGTGGGGCTTTGCCTAAAGGCTGGAACAGTGCATAGATCAGGGGTCGATGCAGGTTTTTTTCCTTGGGGCCCATTTTGTAAAAAGTAAGTTATTTTGTGAAATTTATCATATTTTTGTGAAATTTATTTTTTATGAAAAATAACATTTTGCAACGAAAGATGAAATCCAACTACTGAAACTTAAACAGAGCATTTAATAATAACTTCTTTAAGTCCTGCTAAAGTTTTTCTTTCTGGTGAACTTGTTTTATTTACAAATTACACATTTTAAAACTTAACAAAATTAAAATAATTAATGAATGTGTTTATGGCATGGGATTTTGTGAAGGGGCTTGTTTTATTAAATGGATTTTTGTGAAGGGATCCCAAATTTTTCCTGGATCAACCCCTGTAAACTTAACTCGCATGTTTTCGTTTGCAATTTTCAGAATCTTTGATGTTTTATGACTTTCACAGAATGTCTAAAATTCAGAGGTCAAAGCAATAGCAGTTAATAGGAGGAGACAGCTGTTTACACCACCCCTTTCTTTTGTACCTGACCATAAATTGATTTGAGAAGAATGGGAAGGGAAAGGATTTATGCCAACTGAGGACAGCTTGCAAGTTTGCACACTAAACACAACCTTAGGGCTTTCCAAGTACTATTCCTCGAAACAGCCACAGACTATTGTTACGTTTCTTATCACCAGTGACAATTGGTATTCAAAGCATCTTAACAGGAAATGCTGGTTAACGAAGCTGCCCTGATCAGCAGAAATACCCACAGTGTTCAGAGAATAAATATAGATGATATGTTTATGTTTGGTGTGACGCTGAAAATGCAACCCTACAGTCGGCCCAAACAGCTGGTGGCTTTCTTTGAAAACGTCTCCTCATCCAATGAATCCAGTCCTTGTTTCACGTGCAGCCTCTCTCCGATCAACGAAGTCAGCCCTTGGGCCACATAGAACATAGAGCTCGAAGCCGCAAGGATCTTTTGATAGCTTCAGAGCCCCGAGCTTAACCCTTCCCGGAACAGTTGGGACCGGTTCAGGGGCTTCCTAGTTGCATCAACTTTACGCCCGGTCGATGGAGAGTAGCATGTCTTTTAAATGTGAGCCGTTGGGAATGGATAAGCTTGCAAAAGTGCAATTAAAATAAAAAAGTGGTTAAAAGAAGAGAGAGTCAAAGATAAGAATATAAAGGTATAACTGTAGTAAAGTACTACTGATGAAAAAGATAAAATAAAGATGGGGTTCAGGACATGTTCGAGAAAACAAAAAAACAAACAGCACATAAATGCACGCGGCAAATCAATCCTTTAAAAGAAAAAAGACACTTTACAGTGGCCATACAGTATTTTTTTTTTTTTTTTTTTTTTTTAAATGGTATAGCAAGGAATGAGTTTAGATAAGAGATTAAGGCTATACAATTTTTTTTTTTTTTTTTTTTTTTTTAAATATAATGAGAAAAATACACAGAGAGGGGTGAGCACTAATGATCACCGTCAGTCAAACATGAGTACTTAGGTCTCTTGCGATGCTGTGGCTCGGATGCGTCGTAGTCCGGCAGCTCAGCGATGATTTCATTGGGGAGATCATAAAGTTTGTCATAGAATTTATTGGAAAGGTGGTTTATACGGGCTATGAGAGTGGTTGTTTTGAGGTCACGGCGAACAGTGCTGTTACGCAGGTAGCGTGAGGCGCCCCTGACGGTGCGCAGATGTCTATTGTGTAGTTTACTGAGGTTTTTAATAGATGATTTACAGATGAAGGCCCAGACCGGACATGCATAGGTGATGATAGGTAGAATGCATGAGTTGTATAGGAGAAGTTTATTGTAAATGGACAGAGTATTACTGTTAAGGAGAGGTTTGAGTGCAGCGGAGACGCCAGCGACTCTGCCCCTGATGTTTAGGATGTGTTTGCTGAAAGTTAGTCTGCGGTCAAGGGTTACACCTAGGTACTTAGCTTCGTTAGACCATGGGATGGTGGTGTTATTGATAGTGATTCTGTTAGGATACGTGAATTTGCAAGAGAAGTAAACTGCAGCAGTCTTATTTTCGTTAATTTTGACGCGCCAAAGGTCGCACCAGTGTAAAAAGGCGTCGATGTGAGTCTGTAGGTACCTGTACAGTGTGTACGGGTGGTGAGCGTAGGCATAAATGGTGGTGTCGTCCGCATAGAGAGCAAGATGAGTGAAAGGTGTTCTGGGAATGTCATTAAAGTATATGTTAAAGAGAAGTGGGCCGATAACGCTCCCTTGAAGGATACCAGATAAAATGTGGAAAATTGCGGAAAGAATGTTGTTAATGCGGACGCGAAAAATGCGATCGCTAAGATATGAGAAGATAAGGTGTATGAGTCTGGCAGGGAAATTATGAATGATTAATTTGTAGATGAGGCCCAGATGCCAGACTTTGTCGAATGCCTTAGCGACATCGAGAAAAATGGCAGCAGCAGGGATCTTCGAGTTGAGCTTATCGCTGAGAAATTCGACAACTCGAAGTAGCTGGTGTGTAGTGGAGTGCTTTGGGCGAAAGCCAAATTGCTCAGGCATGAGAGTGTTGTTGAGTTGGATGTGGTGATGGAGATGCGACCAAATGACGCGTTCGATGACTTTGCTGAGAGATGGAAGGAGAGAGATAGGTCTGTAATTAACAGGATCAGTGAGGTTAGTGCCAGGTTTAGGAATAGGAGATATGATAGAAATTTTCCAAGGCTTCGGAAAATAGTTAAATAAGAAGATAGAATTAGTGAGTTTAGTAATATAATTTATGTAGTTAGGGGGTAAGTTTTTAAGTGCAGTATTAGAAATTTTGTCGTACCCAGGTGCTTTGCGTTTTTTAAGTTTAGAAATGATGTTATGAATAAAAATAGGCTGAATGACAGTGGGGGGTTCAACAGGGGGCTGAGCAAGAAACCTGTTGACCGTGTCGCTGACATGTGTATTGTGATTGTGGCTAGCAAGAGTGGGATTCGGTGAGAATTGATCAGAGTATGATTTGGCGAGGAAATTAGCTTTTTCCTCGTCGGTGTAAGCAGTGTTGTTGTTGACTGTGAGGGGGGGTATGGGGGTGTAGTTGTTGTTTATTTTGCGTTTTATTATCCAAAGTGAATTATCTTCACTATTAATGTTTTTGATAAAGTTAGACCAATTTTTCTGTTTTTCTTTGAAGATGCAGTTCTTAATATTATTGTTAAATCTATTAATGAGTGGTTTTAAAGATGGATCTCTGGTATTTTGAAAGAGTCGTCGAAGGCGGTTGCGTTGTTTGCAGAGGTTGTAAATGTAAGCAGGAGGGGTAAATGTATTGTTATTTTTAAAGTATTTAATGGTGGAGTGATTAAGTGCATTTGTAATATGAGAGTTAAAATTATTGACAGCAGTGTCAATGTCAGCAGTGTTGTTAATATCAGGAAAGTTTAAGGTATTGTTATTGAGAAAGTCAGTATATTTATTCCAGTCAATGGCCACAGAAGGAGGTGGGGAGAGAGGGTTAATAAGGTCAATTTTGAAAGAGACAGGAAGGTGGTCTGAGCTTAAGTCATTAATAACTGTAGTGGTAATTGGGTAAGGAAGGTTTTTAGTAATAGCAAGGTCAATAATGGAGTTGCGGGCTCTTAGAGTTGTACTGATGTGTGTTGGAGTGGTAGGTGCATGTAGACTAAGGTTTAGATTTTGAATGAGATTGTGAAGAGATGTACCTCTTTGGGAGTTGTCATGGCAGTTCCACCGCCTGCTTCTGGCGTTAAAGTCCCCAGCGAAGAAGCAGTGAGTGTGATGTGAGAATAGGGTAGAGAGTTCCTGAACCGGAAAATTACCAGACGGGTGAATATAGACGGAAGCTAAATGAATTTTGATATGTGGGAGTTGTAGGACAATGCTAGTGAAGTCAATGTTAGGGAGTGTGTAATTATGAGTGATATAGTGCGGTAAATGATTTTTAATATAGATGGCCGTACCGCCCCATCTAGGGTCGGCTGCGCGTGGAGTGTAATGTAATCTGTAGCCTGGGATGTTAATTTTGAAATTAGGATTACGGGTTTCCTGAAGAAAGATGATGTCTATATGAGGGTGATCCAAAATAAAAATTTTGAGTTCATTAAATTTATTACAGATGGAATTACAATTCCAGGTGAGGATAATTAAAGAGGAGAAGTTAGTTGTATTATTCATGGTTGGGTGTATTAAACTCCGAAGCAAGGCTGTCGAATTCATTCATGATTATGAACATTTTTTCTAGTGGGTTTGTGCAATTTTTAGTCTTTTTGGAGATGTTTTTAAAGCATTGTATAAATTTGTTAAACTTCAAGATTTCTTTCATTTCTTGGAATGTATTAAAGATTTCTGATATTTCAGAGGTATATTGAGTGTTTGGGTTATTGTTAGAAGTGGTGGGATGTGGGGTCTGGGACAGATTTTGGGAATCTGAAGGTTTGGTGTTTGAGTCTTGTGTTGTTTGGTCCGGGTTGGTGGCCTTGTTGGCAGTAGAGTCAGGAGTTGTGTTATTTATGGTGGGAGTGTTGTTAGTCTTTTTCGTGTAGTTGTAATTAGCAAGAATATCTGTCAGAATTTGGACGTCATTTTTAGGATTGGGTACCTTACGGTTGGGCTTAGTGGGTTGGTTTTTTTTATGAATTTGTGGTGTTTTAGGGCAGCCCCTATAAGTAGCTGGGTGCGGACCAGAGCAGTTTGCACATTTAGGTTGGATTTTGCCAGTTTGGGGGCAGTCAGGGGTGAGATGAGAGCCTGCACATTTACAACATTTAGGGGGGAATTTGCAGATCTCAGACGCGTGTCCAAAACCCTGGCATCTATGGCATTGTTTAACGATGTTTGAGCCTTTAAAGCGCTCCACAGTTACACTTAAGTTACAGATTTCTGAGATTTTATAAATTTCGTCGAAGTTATCTCTGGGAAGAATGTTTACAAGGTAAATTGGCATTGGGTTTCCAGTCTTTCTGTTTTTGAGCATAGCAGCTCGATTTGCAGTGAAGTTGTATTCTTTTAGGGCCTCAATAATAATATTGGGGTCTGTGTAGGGAGGGATGCCTCTAATACAGACTTTCCTTGGGCGTTTTTCGGAGGGACTAAGTGTGGTGTATGCTATGGCATTAGTGTCAAGGTAATTTTGTGTTTTGCGAAAGTCATTGTCATTTTTACAATGTACTTTTAATAGCTCACCGTCTAATTTGATCAGTGGCTTAGTTTCGTTTACTTTGTTAATTTCGGAAGCTAATTTGTTCCAGTGACCCTTTATTTCAATAAAGAATGGGTGTATTCTGTTCTTATTTGAATTTTGGTTAGATTCTGAGTTTGGAGTTACGGTTTGGTCTGTTGAGCTACCGGGTTGGGCGCCATCCGGAGAGGTATCATGGTCCATCGAAATGATATCAGGATTGTCCTCACTGAGGACTTGGTATTTGTTTTGGATAGGAATTTTGGTAGAAATTTCTTGGGTTTTCCTTTTACGGCTGTTGGTAGTAACAAAGCCATCATCAGGGCTCACCATAGTTACAATATTTGGGTTTAACTCATACATTATGTTAGTTAAGTCTAACTGGCTATCATTAATAACATAAAGTTGAAAGAATTTAAGTTTCATAAGTTTAGCAGGGTCAAACGGCTCACAGAAAAGAAAAGAAATAGAGTTTAGAATGCTACTCACATGGTGCTGCTTTTCTTGATTGGTGCTGAAATCATCAGAAGCTTGGATACTTCTCAGATAAGCATCGGTGTATGTCAGAAAGTCAGTAACAATCTTGCGTTGTTTGTCAACAATTATTGCTGGAAAGTCACTCCATGCTTTAGTAAAGTCAATATATGAGCTACCACTCAATAGTCGATTGCAATTTTCGTTAAAATCAAACGCCATCATCAGCGAAAGAACGAAGCTATTCTTAAAAGAACTCGCTTTTTACTTCCTCCGAGCGCTGCTCCGGAAAACAATCGGCACTGTAAAACAATCAGCAAACGGCGCGCGCAGCTGCTACCAGCCGCATAGAAGAAACATCCCGTTTATCAGCGAGACGAGAGAGATCTGCACGCATCGAAGGCTCAAGGCCGAATGAATGAGAATGAATGAATTAACCCTTCCCGCAATTCGATGTCTTTAATTTAATAAATTTCCCTTTTAAATTTGTCCGGTTTCAATTTTCACATTTTTTTCCCATTCTACCTGGCTTCCGCAAGAGTCCCGGTATAAAAGGGACGTAGCAAAGGACCAACATGCTAAACATCGTGCTCCGTGAATTCTGCGGCGGTCGGAGCGATTTGAAGGCGGATTTGAGCGATAACCGACTTCATATTGCAAGTCAATTTTACGATTCACTGCCTCTCTATTCTTTCTCTGAATTTTGTGAAAAATTCCACACACAATCACTTTTCTCTCTAGACAAGGTCAAGCAACATCATAATTCTTTTTCTCTCCTTATCCATCTCAATTTGTGAAAGAGCCGAATTCTGTATGTGCATGCATGTGCCAAGATTTCGGTAGAGTTCTGCATGCGCATTAGAGATGTGTCATTTGTCAAGGAACGACTCCGGCAGTGAAATTGAAGGAACGATTCCAGTCTTTAAAAAGGAATCGGTCCTTTTTGGAACGATTCCTCAGATTCGGTCCAAAACATATCGAATCCAAAAAGGACTGATTCCTCGGAATTGGTCCAGAATGTACCGACTCCAAAAAGGACCAAGTCCTCGGAATCGACTCCGAAAACGACTGATTCCTTGGAATTAGTCCAAAATGTAGCGATTCCGAAAAGGAACGATTCCTAGGAATCAATCGAAATTTTCTGATTCCAAAAAGGATCGATTCCTCGGAATTGGTCCTGAATGTAGACTCCGAAAAGATAGTCCTCGGAATCTGTCCTTGTTCTTGTAGACTGGCCAGTTTTAATAAATTAAAATACGCTATTTTATTTTAAAATAGCAGATTTTGATTCTATTAAAGCTGAGTTTCTGGCCAAAAAATCCTTCTAATGTGTATGTGATAAAAAAAATAATAAAAGAGAGAGAGAAGTGCCAGGGGGGGGGGGGGTTGATTAATAAACTACAACTGTGTATTACTTTCTCTTAAATTTATCTTAAGATAAATAGAAGTATATTATTGTACTTCAGTTAAAATATTGTCTATTATTATTGTATTATTAGCTATGTACTTATCACCTGCGTTTGCTGGGAATTGCGGAAGAAATGACCTTTTTGCCATGTCCGGCCTAAAAGTTCATAAAAATGCTAATTTTAAAAGGAGGGTTAGCTCCCTATACTCAACCACCTCCTTAGTCAGCATAACCCAATTCAATTGGAAAGGATGGGAAAAAACTTGCATTTTTTTCATGCACGATTGACAATATTCATAGTTTTTTAATAGTGATTGACGAAATTCACGATTATTACGCACACGTTCAGCGAAATTTGCGATTTATACGCACCCGATCGACAAAATTCGAGATTTTTACGGACTTGATCAGCAAAATTTGCGATTTTTAAGCGTCTGATCGGCAAAATTTCCCGATCGGCAAAATTTGCGAATTATACGCACCTGATCAGCAAAATTTGCGAATTATACGCACCCTATCGGCAGAATTCGCGATTTTTACGGGCCCGATCGGCAAAATTCCCGATTTTTACGGGCCTAATCGTCAAAATCTGCGATTTTTACACGTCTGATCGGCAAAATTGACAATTTACACGCACCCGATCGACAAAATTCGCGACTTATACGCACCCGATGGACAAAATTCGCGATTTATATGCACCCGATCGACAAAATTCGCGATTTCAACGGGCCCGATCGGCAAAATTCACGATTTTTATGGGCCTAATCGTCAAAATCTGCAATTTTTACACGTCTGATTGGCAAAATTGACAATTTACACGCACCCGATCGACAAAATTCGCGATTTATATGCACCCGATTGACAAAATTCGCGATTTATATGCACCCGATCGACAAAATTCGCGATTTCAACGGGCCCGATCGGCAAAATTTGCGATTTTAACGGGCCCGATCAGCAAAATTCGCGATTTTTAACGGGCCCAATCGACAAAATTCGCGATTTTTACGGGCCTGATCGGCAAAATTCGTGATTTTTACGCATACGATCGGCAAAATTCGTGATTTTTACGCACCCTATCGGCAGAATTCGCGATTTTTACGGGCCCGATCGACAAAATTCCCGATTTTTTACGCAGGCAATCAGCAAAATTCACGATTTTTACGCAGGCGATTGGTAAAATTCACGATTTTTATGCAGGCGATTGGCGAAATTTACAATTTATACGCACCCGATCGGTAAAATTCACGATTTATATGCACTCGCTCAGCAAAATTTGCGATTTTTACGCACCCGATGGGCGAAATTTGGCAAGATTCGCGATTTCTACGCACCTGATCGGCGAAATTCGTGATTTTTTCGCTTCCGATCGGCGAAATTGATCCACGGGCCACCAGTAATCCGATCGCGGGCCACTTTTGGCCCGCGGGCCACAGGTTGTGCACCCCTATTTTAATACAACGTAAAATAAAAGCAAGACAAAAATCGTTTTCCATAATAATTTCTTGTGACAATCGCGATTCCACGATCGGGATTGATACTCGCAACTCGCGAAATCAGTTCCCGGATTAATGGCCGTTACTGTGGTGGTGGATAACAGATATTTGCAGTGCCGAAACTACAGAGGAGCAAAGGGGGCATATGCCCCGGGCGCCAATGTAGAAGGGGGCGTCAAAATAGGATTTAATTCTTCTTTCGGTACAAAAAACAAATAACGAAATTTGAACAAAAAAGACTTGTAATCAGGAACCTAAAATAAAAACGTATTCTTTCATTTTATTATCTTTGCTTTCAACAGGGCTGGTTTTTATCATTAGGTGATTACATAGGGGCGACAAAACAGTACTTGATTAACGAATTCTTCCAAGATACTTGCAAGAACAATATACTGTCCTAATTCTTTTTAAATATGCTCAGTATATTTCGGATGTTATCGCGATGACAAGCTTTGAATGTTTTTTTGCTTTTGTGTGCTCCCAGGGCTGCTATTTGCAACTAAAATGCTACTAAAAGCGACTATTTTCAGCATCAGTCAACTATGGCTACGACCTACGAAAACCTTCAAAAGCAACTATTTTGGAGGAAAACCTGAAAAAAGGAGACTATTTTCTACTCCCAGCTACTATTTTTGTAAAAAAAAAAAATCATCAGTTTTAGAATTGCAAATTTTTTAACTCAATATCCCGACGTAATATTTCCGTATACATTTTTTAAGTTTTTTATTCAATTTTTAAAATATCTAAAAACTTGAAATTGAATCTTGAAATAAAAAAAAATAATAATACTTTTTCAATCTAAATATAGTGCAAAGATACCTATCATTCAAATTTTGATGGGAAACTGATTTTTGGTTTATCTACACCCATAACCCTTATGCTTTACAGTATATTTGTCCAATTTTTTATTGTTTTTAAAGGTATTTAACCCTTTAACTGCCGTATGAACCACAAACAATTAACTGTAGATTTGTTCACTGTGCTGTGTGAATCGTATTTGTTTCTAACCTCGTACAAGTGTTTCATACTACAAATTTGAATTAATAAACGAGCTTAAATAAATGCTACTTATAGAAATAAGAAAATCTTGTTTTCTAATGCAATTTTTTAATTTAATAATAGATTTAAAATATTGAGAAAAACGTTTAGAATATTGCCTTTCTTACTTATTTAGATGGCTTTATTTGGTTTATTGTTGTCTATAAAATTGCACTTTATTTATGCTGATTTTGCTATTTTACTTTACATAAATTTCTTGTAAAGAATAGATTAGTATGTATACACATTCTCTTTATCAAATGCATCCTTTTTTGATTAAAGTTTCTTCTTTCTTTCCGTTTTTGTGTGTGTGATTTTATAATAAAAATACAAAAAGTGGCAAATTTGGGTGGTAGCATAAACTGTAGAGAAAGATGGGGATTTTCATGATGTTATTATTTTTATGGCAAATAAGGATTCTTGCCGCCTCCTTTTTACGAAGTAAGCATGCAACTATTTTGGCTACTATTTTTGTACAAATGCTACTATTTTGGCTACTATTTTTTTGATTGTAGGCTACTAAAGCAATTATTTTTGATGCCATTATGGAGTGGCAGCCCTGTGCTCCTGTAAACGAACTATAACAGCTACATACTTGATTAACAAACTCATCTAAGATACTGGCAGATCAATTTACTGTCCCAAATAGGTTCGAATTGATTCAGTATTTCAGACTTTATCGTGAGTTTTTTCCATATATTGAAAGTTTAACAGAGTTTTGGAATTATATAAGTAATTCTTATTAAACAAAAATTATTAGAAAATAAAATCAATTTAAAAAAAATTGTTTACACTAATGAATGAAAAATTTTAGAAACAAATTACCATTCCTGGTTGTTTTATATTATTGATGTTAATTTTTTTACTATCATGAAACTGTTGTTGAATTGTTTGTTGTACTAACATTTTAGCCTGCTTTTTTGTTGCGGATTATTTTAGGATTTCACCAAATTTTATATATTCCTATTTTTGAAATAAAATCTTTTTTAAGAGTATTGTATTTTGTATTTTCTTATTTATTTTGTGTATTTGAAATTGTATTTGTATTAAACTATAAAGTTGACGAAAGTTAGTTAAGTTATTGAAACGTATTGAACTATATAGTTATGATTTTGTTTCTTATCGCAATATCTACAGTTCTAATTACATGTGCAATTTCTAAATTTAAATATACTGGTATATACCTTTTCAAAAACTTTCAATCACCTAACAGTTGAATTTCAGAAAACATCTTTTTAATGGATTTTTATGTCATAACAAGAAATAACAACTAAAATTTTTCGATTTCAGGTGCAGGCATTTCGGTTTCGGCTGTGCATTGATAATGCAGTGAGAAAGGACATAGTTATATATTAAGACTCTCAAATATACTTCGTTTAATAAATTATGTTTTCCCAAATCGACAGGTATCCGAATTTGATTTTATAAAAGATTCTATTTACGCATGAACTTAATACTAAAAGGTGATAGTCCTGGGAATTGTTTAGAAATGGGCAGACTGAGAGAATGACAGATTTCCAAATAATCGTATTGAAATGGAGGGACTCTGAAAACGGCCGGTTCCGAGGACCGACATGTAAATGAATGGTTGGTTATCTTGGGGTGGATTTTGAAGAGGGATCTTAATTATAAGGCTTAAAATTGCGTAGACCATGGTGCCAAACATCAGAACTTCATAGAGTAAAGATTCCTGCATAAAATAATTAATAGTATAAATAGAGGGTCATTCAACGATATATTTTCAAGAGGAAACCCGATTAAAAATCGAATGGATCGCCAGCCTGGTGGGCAAAACAAACAGCTACAATAAAATTTCTTTGATAAACTATAGCGGTAAATGAAAGGTTATCCAGGGGTAAATTTTCAAGAGGAATTGAGTTTAATGCCATAAACCATAAAGTCAGGGAGTATACTTGTATTATGGTAATTAGAAGTAATTGCTAATTAATTGCACACACTCATCAATGAAATGAACTCTTGAAAACGAAATCATCTGTCCAAAAAATTTAAAAATAAGCAGATGGATGCGTAAGAAAATAAACGAATACGTATGAAAATAAATTAGTATTATTAATATTATGGATTTCATGTTCGTTCTAATACTTCCGGATTTGTTCCTTTTTTCTCAAAATTATCCCTTTTATCTTGAAATTGTTATTTTTATCTCAAAAGTGTTTCTTTTTCTCAAAAACCTTTTTTTTTTTTTTTTTTTTTTTGGAATTGTTCCTTTTTCTCGGAATCGTTCATTTTATTTCGGAATCATTCCTTCTTTTCGGAATCGTTCCTTTTTTTCAAAACGATTCCAAAAGGAATTACTCCAAAGAACTCGTTCCTTTCGGTGAACGATTCCGGCTGGAACGATTCCCTAAAAGGAAAGACGTTGCCAATCTCTAATGCGCATGCATGTGTTGAGACTTTGGTAGAAAGAGCTCTCTTATTGCAAAATATCAGTGAACTGAGTTAGTAATGGTGACTAAATTAAAAAATATTGTTGTGACTATGCAAAAGAAATTGGAAGAGTTTGATAGAATTGATAAAGGTGAACCATTAAAAAAAATTGCTTTTGATCTTGTAATAGGAACATGAACAGTGTCTGACTGGAAAAAAATAGAAAAAATAGTGAGGATTTTTGCTTTAAGTTGAATTTGAGTGACAGTTTGGATGAGCAAAAAAAGCTAAAACGGGTAAACTTGAAATGCTGGACAAAGCTTTATTTCTTTGGTTTTGCGTTGAAAGAGAATATGGCCTACCATTTTCAGGACCAGTCATTCAATTAAAAGCCCTAAATTTAAACAAACAGTTACCTAAAGGCGATCCCAATTTTACTGCAAGTGAAGGATAGTTAAACAGTTGAAAAAAAAAGGACATGGTGTGCATCAACTAACGGTAGCTGGAGAAAGCTTGTTTAATAAGCTTGGCAACAGACTAGGTAGCTAAGATGGGAACATCATGAAAGTCTAAAATTTATCAGAATAATGGGTTCTGATACAGGTTCAGTATCTTAAATTTCAGTTTTTAAATATTTATTACATATCTTAATTCAAAGAGGGATGATTATTCCAAAACACAGCTATTGTACAATCTATGAAAAATAGCATTATTGCAAAAGATTTTCTGCATTTATGGCTGTTCTCAAAGAAAATATTTTTATCCGCTCAACAATTCGAAGCATTCTGACATATTTTCAGACTTTTTTAGACGTAAAAGTATTTGGTAAGGCATAACTACTGAAGTAATTTGGAAATGAACAGTATTTTTCCTTTTTTGATAGATTTATCTCACCTTGAGTTATAAGTGATTTTTGAATCATAAAAACCTTTCCAGGTCTGTAGCATTCCAAAATTAAGTTAAAAATGTCATCTCTGGTAATATTTTCTAAAATATCCTTTGTTTTTATGGAAAAATGGAAAACTCTATTTGATAAGTTTGTCCTGCTACAAAACTATTAAACTGAGCTACAGAACTGCAATTTATCCTGCTACAAAAACAGATTTCTGGGGTTTCTTTGTTGTAATAGTATGTAAATATCTTTACAATTTCGACCCCTTCCATGAGCCCACAAAGTTTGACATCTGTAACACTCAAAATTTAATCTTCACTTTATATTTTTGTAGTAAAGAAAAATTCTGCCTCATTTTTTGCTTTGTAGTAACAATAAATAATTGTATAAATTTCATTCATGAGATTTCTGCATCTCCTTTCCCAGCAGCAAAAGGATATTCATTAGGGAAGGGAAGGATAGGAAAAGCAAAAGAAATATTTTCTTCTTTTAAGCATTTTACCTATTCTCATGCCTGTTTTAAAAGACAGAGATGAGGCAGACCTCAACCCCGTGTTGCATCAATTTGTCGTGGATAGATATTTCTAGGCCCCCAAAACCGCATATTAAAAAAAATCCTCTCTATTTTAATGATTGGTATTTTAGTATAAAGCTGCAAAAGGACAAATATATCTAAAATGTTATTTAAAATTCTATATTGGAGAGAAAAAAAAATCCTTAAATAATTTAACTAAATTAACTTTACTTTTATCATCATCGCCTTCAAAAACATTTTAGCTATGATGAATTGACGCCAAGAAAAATTGTCCCAGAGCTGCTCAACCTGAGTTCAGGACTCATGTTCTCTTTCAAGGGGGAGGGGGGGATATGTTTGAAAACAAGAGTTTTGTTTAATTGCATTTCAGTTTTGTTTAATTGCAATTTAATTTTGTTTAATTATTTAATTTTATTTTTTCTAGGGGCTGCAACAAAGAAAAGTATAGTATTGACTTGCAAGAAAAAGACTTCTGTAATTTTTGTTATATAATATTAAAAAATGATTGTAAAATAAACTTTATTTACATGTTATTTGTGTCATTTCACTTGTGTTTGAATTTTATTTTCAGGTGATCCTTAAAAGGAATTTAAATCTTTAAATGCAAGAGAAAAAAATTCTATTTTTAAATTTGGTTTAATATGCAATATGTTAATTTTTTTTTTTTTTCACTTAGCTGAAATAATTCTCATAGTATTTAATTTATATCTTAATTTAGAATCCATTATCAATTTACCTTTAAAAAATCCATTTTCTGATAATCAGTGGTTAATAATTTTTCTGATTTTTTTTTTTTTCCCTTCTTAAAAGGAGTTTCTATTTTAAATTAAGATTGTAAATCCTGTTTTGATTTATAAGTTCACAGAGAAAAAGAAAAGAAAAGCTTTAAAATATGCTACTTCTTATTTTATTTTTTGGAAAAAGGATTGAAATCCTCAAAAAAAAAAACTATTTTCTAAATGAAAAAAAAAAAAAATAGAATGTTAAAAACAAATAGTATAAATTACATGAAAAAGAGATCGGTAAAGAACATGAAAAAAAAAAAATATATATATATATATATATATATATATATATATATATATATATATATATATATTGGCTTCCATGTACGAGTAAAATCGGCAAGTTTTCACATTGTTGATTACAATTTGTAGTCAACCTATTTCATAGTGAAAATTTTCTCTTTAGAAAACAGAGTGTTTGTTAAATCATTTTAAGTTACCTCCCATATTTATTCATAATGGTTATATCACCTTTCAACTGTTATTTTTCCTATATGCAAAATATTTTAGACAAAAGTAACTTGTTTGTCAAATATTGAGATCAATATTATTAATTAATCTTTTTTTTTTTCTTCCTTGTCTTCGCCAAGAAAAATGAAAGAAAGAAACATGTCCTTGAAATATGAATAGGGTGTACTGTACATATGTTTGTTTGTAAAGTTGTCTTTGAAAATGTATTTATAAAGTCTATAATTCGATATTTTTAATTCTATATTTTTATATTCTTAGAAAATTGGAAAAATTCACTTTTATTTTAGAAATTGTAGCTGAACTTTCAAGTGAAAACCAAGCATTGTTGAATACACGTATCTCCCTCTATCTCACTTTATGCAATTTTGTTATAACATGATTTAGGTTTTAAAAAATGCCAAGAATAACTTTCAGTACAAAACGTTGCAAAATTAATAATATTAAAAAATAATTATAAATTCGCCTTATATTTAGAGAGCAATTGCCCTCTTTTTTGGCAAATATCTTTCATGTGTGCTCATTTAATACATTAAAAATTGTGTGGTAAGTATCACAAATGTGTACAAATATGAGTAAGAATTTTTATAATGCAAGATTTATGGTTGGGCTACATCACTGTTCCAAATTCCACCTTAATACTTTCTCTTTCTTTAATGTACTATAATATTTGCACACAGAAATATTTTATTAAAAGAAAATGCCTGCTAAACATATTTTTTATTTAAAAAATATATCATTCAATTTTTTTGTAATGAGATATTTAGAAATATTTCTTATTTTTATTACATTTTAATACATTTGTTGTGTGTTTTGTAAATTCATAGAAAAAGGGATGTTGACAACAGAAATAATATGTATGATTTTAGAATAATAGGACTTTGCAAAATAGTGCTAATTTACTGAAAAGTACGGTCAAAAGATAAGAGTTTATATTTAAAACAAAAATTAAAGTGAAATCACACATTGTTAGTCATAGAATATCCATCTATTAAATAGTTATAAATAAAACTTTAAAAAAAAATTAAAATGCAGTAAACAATAATGTTTGATTAGATTTAAATTCATTAGCAATTAATACAGAGATCTAAAGATTTAAAATTTGAATTACATATGAAAAAAAAACCATAACGTATATCACAGGAATTATTACAATACTAAATACAACTTAATGGGTATTTGAAAAGGAAAAAAATAATATTAACTGATTAAGATTTTGGTTAATTACTTGCCCTTATGGGCATTTTAAAACTATCATATCTTTATAAGGCATGCAATGAAAGCAAACACAATAGTGATAAGCTTGGAATAAAATAATTTAGTTTATTTCTGTCAGTAATCTAATTTAATTCATTATGTAACTCTAATTGAATTTTTCCTTAAGAGTTCAATTACTGTTACAAACTATGAATTAAATAAATATTGCCAATAAAGTATTTTATTCCAATCTTTACCACGTCTATTTTCATTGCATGCTCTAAGATATATGATTCTTTTAAAATGCCCATAAAAGAAACAAAAAATAATAATTCACTCCATAAAAAGTGAACATTCACTCCTATGAAAGAGTGGCTATTCACTCCTGTCAGGAGTGAGAAATCCACTCCTTTTGCAAGAGTGAATAGTCACTCCTATGAAAGAGTGGATAGCCACTCCTGTGAAAGAGTGACTATTCACTCCTATCAGGGTGAAAAAACCCACTCTTTTTGCAAGAGTGGATAGTCACTCCTCTGAAAGAGTGAGTATCCACCCCTGTTTAGAGTGAATATTCACTTCTTGGGAGTGAGTATTCACTCTTTCAGAGAGTGAACAATTTCACTTTTGCCTAGAGTGAATAGTCACTCTAAAGAGGTTGGGCAAATTTTGACTCTGCGATAGAGTGAATATCCACTCCTCCGGAGTGAATAGTCACTCTTTCTTATTTAGAGTGTAACTAACACGTGTAACGCATCTGATGTCAATTGAATGCGACGCCACGGTCATGCACTTTTGACGTTAAATCCTATATTTTGGCGACAGTTCTTTTCTTTTATAGAAAGTAGTCGACGGGATAATGGAAAAGTACCCAATTTTTGTCGTTATAAAATTCTCCGATGCAGCAACATTGTTTACTTAACCCTTTTACACAAGTTCATTTTCAAATGTTTAATTGATCTTATTTAATCAATCACGAAAACAGTTGTTCGCTGTTTCAACAACAGCTGATTCGGCTTTAAAATCCCTGAGTCAAATAAAAATGAATGGAAACCCGAGTACAGCAGATCGCCACTAAGGAAAAGGAAAAAACATCCTTATCGACAGATTTTTACTACCTGTCACATTAACAGTTGTTAAAATTAATAAATACATTAATTTTTGAACTGCATTGTAAAATAAGACAATTTTTCCTTAATCTCACTTTTATCGTTCTTAAGGTTTACGAAAATATAATATAACATCTTTTGAGTTACCAACGATTCCGAAAAGCGTTTCTTCATCTTCAGAAACCCGAGAAACCGATAGATTTCCGAGATTTGAAAAAAAACAATTTCTAAAACAAAAGTTTATTTGCCGCCCTTAGTTTTCTTTATTGACCCCATTATTTTTTGTTTTGAAGTTTTTTATGTTTCAAACAGGAAAAAAAATAATTTAAACTTAATAAACAAAATCGTATATGCATTTAGAGTTCTGCATTGGGTCGGGTTGCCTATATATTATTTCGTCGCGATTCGGGTTGACTTCTACTTTCTTGCGGTGGGTCGGATTCGGGTCGAGTTGACTTTCATTGTTTCGGGTGCGGGTCGCTTTTGGGTTGGGTTTTGACTCTAGCGGGTCGGGTTCGGATTGACCCGCTTTTTCAAAAGAATGTCTACAGTATTTTTCAGATTAAAAATATATATACAATAAGACCTCCATAACGGACATTACCGAAAAACGGACACCTATGTAGCGAATACTTTTTCAATTCCTGACATTTATATATTTGTATGCTTATATCTTTATAAGAATGGGCACCTCCAAACAGTGTTGAATTCAGGGGGAGTCCCGGAAGGGGGACATTCCCCCTGGAGTATTGAAATGTCCTCCCCGGAAGATTTGAGATTTTACGCTTTTAATGTTTGAAAAGTACAATTTCCCCCCCGGAACTCTACAATGTCACCCCCGGAGCCATAGAGAAAAGTGTCTGAATTCAACACTGCCTCCAAATCTACGCACACGTAGCATGTGTATGTGTGCATAAACAATCACAAATACGATACATGTGATTTTGTGTGTGTATCATAAACGAAATGTTGGTAATGTTTTTTTATATTCTGAGAAAAGAAAAAATGGAACCAACCCGTGCAGGACTCTATATGCATTTCATAGAAAGAAGCTACATTTCATAGAGTTAAATTTCTGATTCAAATGATACAAAACAAAGAATGCTCATCAAAATTTTAAATTTGGTACTAGGAGGATTAAAAAAAATAGCAAAATAAAAATTTCTGAACTTACGCATACATATTGAAAAGAAAAAATAACAATAGTTTTAGAATACTTGTGGGACACAAAAAATATAAATCGAAAATTTCCCTTTTCACCTAAAAAGTTTATAAAACTATGGAGAGTAATCAATTATTAAATAATTAAATCATTCTTGCAAGAAGAAGAACAAATTTTAATAACAAATTTCTAAATTCTGTTAAACGTATTCAAACAGCCGGCCGCTCTGAAGCTAATAAACTTTCATCACTCCATGTGTTCGAAATTGATGGATAGTTTCAAAGTTGTTATCGATTTCCAATTTTAGTGAGCGTAAAATAAAAGAAAGTTAAGCTCAGTAAGTTGAGCCCTATAGCTCAGTTGAAGCGCTGCTGCTCTTTCTCCTTTTCTTCGTTTTGTCCTTTGAAGTTTAGGGGAAATTTTACCTCTGATTAAACAAAGTATTCTTGATATTTTTTCTTTTGAATGAATTTTTAGAAAGCTTTCTCTTTTATTACATTAAAAAAATGAGATTTTTAATAACTTTTTTATAAAGATATGGTGTACATTGGAGATGAACCAAAATTAAAGATTTTCAATTAAATAAAAATGCAACAAAAATCAATGTTTGATTAATTTTTTTTCATAAATTATCTGAATTCACCTTAAATAAGTCTGGGCGCGATTTAAATATGACCAAGCCACGCTGTGAACAAGTGGGTAAGTGTGATCGTGTAAGTGTGAAAGAGTTTCGTTTAATGTTCCTTTCAAAACACTTTATCGTTTAGTTAATAAATCCAAATCATTAATTTATAATTTCCTTTATCATTTATCAACACACTTTAATGTTCCTTTCAAAACACTTTATCGTTTAGTTAATAAATCCAAATCATTAATTTATAATTTCCTTTATCATTTATCAACACACTTTATCAATAAGAACTTAGATGGCAGCACAATTAAATGTAATAATAAAATGATAACAAGTGGGAGCTATTTTTTAAATCAAATAAAAAATATTCAATAATCGCTTTTAAGACAGTTGTAACAGCATATGTTTGTACAGCTGAGAAGCCTATTTAATTACATGATTTAATTGTAGCTAAAAAAAATAAACCTTTAAAATGGCTAAAAATATATATGCAAAGGTTCTTTTAAATTAATCCATAAGACAATGTAATGTAAAAATGGAAAATTTCAACTTCCGTCGTCTAGAATAGAACCCGGAACCTTTGGGTTAGGAGGAAAACTCACTACCACTGAACCATCTAGCCTATTCGAAAAAGACTGAAATTAAGGCTCTGTTTTAAGATCTATGAAAATTACAGAAATGGTCGGAGGTCATTGTAATATCATGACAGCCGAATGACGCACTGATTCTTCTTTTTAAATTTTAAATACAGAGTTTATTAAAACTGAGAGCTGGTATTTACAATAATATACACTATATACATTTTCACTAATATTCATAAAAATTCCACCTAAACCACATTACTTCTTAAAAACCAAAATATACTCGGATGCATTTCCACATCCTACTTACTCCGAACGAACCACCATTCCTTCTCCTCTTCTCTTCACTTCCGTTTGCTTTTTTAAACAAAAAAGGGTTGGAAGGATATTGGTTGCATGACACCCCCCCCGATAAGATTGTGCTACGCAAAGCGAAGCAAAATCTGACAAATAGCAACCATACAACTATACAGCATAAAATATATATAAAAACACAATTCAAAACAGATGTATAGAAGCCTTGTTATAATAGTTATAATGAATATATAATAAACATATAAAAAACACTAACAATTCAAAACAGATGTATAGAAGCCTTGTTATAATAATTATAATGAATATATAATAAATATATATAAAAAAAACACTAACAATTCAAAACAGATGGAAAGACGACTTGATATAATACTGCATACCAAAATTAAACACAAAATAAAGTATCACTTAAATAATCCTTATACAGTAACTAGTCGTGACAGACTATCTGCATTTTTTAATTTTGCACCTGGGCAATGAGAAATATTTATGTTATATCTTTGTAGAGATAAGGCCCATCTTTGTAATTTTGCAGACTGAGGTGCAGATTTCTGAAGATATATTAAGGGATTGTGATCAGTTATTAGTTCAATTTCAGCACCAAACACATAAACTTCAAATTTTTTTAATGCCCACACTACCGCATAAGCTTCACGCTCAATAGTCGACCAGTTTTGTTGTACCTTAGTGAGCTTTTGGCTAGCAAAACTAATAGGACACAAATTTTCTTTCTCATCTCTTTGCGATAGACAAGCACCAACTCCATAAGAACTGGCATCACTTTGAATAGTGTAAGGCTTTTTAGGATCTGGTGTATACAGCTTAGGAGCTTCACACAATGAACGTTTTAAAGTTTGGAAAGCCTCTTCTTCAACCTCAGACCACGGAATGATTTCTAGGATTTTCTTTTTTGTCAAGTCGGTTAAAGGCTTGGCGATTTCAGCATAATTTCTTATGTAGTCACGATAATAATTAAATAAACCCAATGCACTTCTGAGGGCTGTTTTGGTTTTAGGCGATTCTATTGTCTCAATGGCACGTAACTTCTCCGGATCGGGCTCATGTCTACCTCCTCCTATGACATGACCTAGATACTTAATCTGTGCCTTTGCAAAAACACATTTTTTAACATTAACTGTGAATTTCAGATCAGTTAATTTAGATAAAACAGCGTCAAGATGTTTCAGATGATTTTCCCAGTCATTTGAAAAAATAGCAATATCATCCAGATATGCTCGACTGTACTCACGATGTTCATCCAGAGCATTGTTGATCGATTTCTGGAATGTGGCAGCCGCATTGCGCAATCCAAAAGGCATGACTTTCCATCGGTATTGAGCACGATGGGTTTTAAAAGAAGTAAGATCTCGACTCTGTTCTTCTAGAGTAGGGGTGCACAACCTTTTTAAGCGAAGGGCCACTTACAAAAATGACTGGGTTGTCGAGGGCCAACATAAGAAAATTTTTGTTTCAAGGAGGTGTGACCGGGGGGGGGTCAGATTTAAAAAAACATAAATTTCGGAAGGGTAGATTTAGCCTCCTAGGTTCCTTCCTTCTCAGTCAACGTATTCAGTTCTGTTGGGAATGATATATCAACAGTTTACGTTTGTATTTATACAAGAGATATAGCTAAGATTATTTTCAAAGAGTGAAAATACTCTGACTTTATTTGAAGGAGTAAATTTAGCTTTAAAGTTTGCCAGTGCTGAAAAAAAAATTCTGCTTTCATGAATGAAGGTGGAGAGGAGGAGAAACATACATTATTCTAAATTGTACTTCTTAACATATTCAGTCATAAAATGTGGATAGCAAAGGGGTGCACAACCTTTATAAGAGGAGGGGCAGTCACAAAAATGACTGGTTTGTCGAGAGCCAACATCCGTAGGGTGGATAAAATTTTGTTTCGGGCAAGGAGGGGGGGTTGGGGTCGGCCTAAAAGTTCATAAAAATGCTAATTTTAAAAAGAGGGTTAGCTCCCTATACTCAACCACCTCCTTAGTCAGCATAACCCAATTCAGTTGGAAAGGATAGAAAAACTTGCATTTTTTTTCCGTGCGTGATTGATAATATTCATAGTTTTTTCCTAGTGATTGACGAAATTCATGATTATTACACACACGTTCGGCGAAATTTGCGATTTATACGCACCCGATCGGCAAAATTTGCGATTTTTACGCGTCCAATCGGCAAAATTTACAATTTTTTTCGCATCCCATCGACGAAATTTGCGATTTTTCGCACCCAATTGGTGAAATTTGCAATTTTTACGCGCCCGATTGGCGAAATTTGCAATTTTTACGCGCCCGATCGGCAAAATTCGCGATTTTTACGTGCCGATCGGCGAAATTCATGATTTTTACGCACCCGATCGGCGAAATTCATGATTTTTACGCACCCGATCGGTAGAATTCACAATTTTTACGTGCCCGATCGGCGGAATTCGCGATTTTTACGCGCCTGATCGGCAAAATTTGCGATTTTTACGCATCTGATCGGCAAAATTTGCGATTTTTACGCATCTGATCGGCAAAATTCACGATTTTTCCACAGACGATCGGCGAAATTTACAATTTACCCGAACCCGATCGGTAAAATTCGCGATTTATATGCACACGATCGGCAAAATTCGCTATTTATACGCACACTATCGGCAAAATTCATGATTTTTACGCACCCGATCGGCCTAATCTGCAAAATTTACGATTTTTACGCGCCTAATCGGCAAAATTTGCGATTTTTACGCGTCCGATCGGCAAAATTTGCGATTTTTAAGCAGACATTTGGCGAAATTTACAATTTATACGCACCCGATCGGCAAAATTCGCAATTTATATGCACCCGATCGGCAAAATTCGCGATTTTTACGGGCCCGATCGGCAAAATTCGCGATTTTTACGGGCCCGATCGGCAAAATTCGCGATTTATATGCACGCGATCGGCAAAATTCGCGATTTTTACGGGCCCGATCGGCAAAATTCGCGATTTTTACGCATACGATCGACGAAATTTACGATTTATACGCACCTGATCGGCAAAATTCGCGCTTTATACGCACCCTATCGGCAGAATTCGCGATTTTTACGTGCTCGATCGACAAAATTCACGATTTTTACGCAGGCGATCGGCAAAATTTGTGATTTTTACGCATACGATCGACGAAATTTACGATTTATACGCACCTAATCGGCAAAATTCGCGATTTATACGCACCCGATCGGTAAAATTCGCGATTTATATGCACTCGATCGGGCGAAATTTGCGATTTTTACGCACCCGATGGGCGAAATTTGGCAAATATCGCGATTTCTACGCACCCGATCGACGAAATTTACGATTTATACGCACCTGATCGGCAAAATTCGCGATTTTTACGGGCCCGATCGGCAGAATTCGCGATTTTTACGGGCCCGATCGGCAAAATTCACGATTTTTACGCAGGCGATCGGCAAAATTCGTGATTTTTACGCATACGATCGACGAAATTTACGATTTATACGCACCTAATTGGGAAAATTCGCGATTTATATGCACTCGATCGGGCAAAATTTGCGATTTTTATGCATCCGATGGGCGAAATTTGGCAAATATCGCGATTTCTACGCACCCGATCGGCGAAATTCGTGATTTTTTCGAGTCCGATCGGCGAAATTGATCCGCGGGCCACCAGTAATCCGATCGCGGGCCACTTTTGGCCCGCGGGCCACAGGTTGTGCACCCCTATTCTAGAGGAATTTCCCAATACCCTTTTAATACATCTAAACATGTAATTATGTTAGCACTTCCTATTTGATTAATTAATTCAGTTGCATTTTCCATAGGGTAATCAAAAGGTTTTGTCACTGTGTTCAGTTGACGAAAATCTATACATAAGCGCATGCTACCGTCCTTCTTTGCGACACATACGACCGGATAAGCTATTTCAGCTTCACTTTTTTCTATAAGTCCTAGATGCTCTAACTCTTCTATTTGTTTATCCACTTCATTTTTTAGCGATTCCGGAATTTTATAAATATATGGTTTCTTTCTTTCCGCACCTGGTAATAAACGAATTTTGTGTGCTCCAACGTTGGCAACTTGAATTTTGCCTGAGAATAATGGTGAATGTTTTTGTAGAAGTTTACTTAACTCTAATTGTTTATCAACCTCCAGATGACTAAGGTCTACTTCTATATTATTTTCATTCGAAGTATTAGCTTTAATTGGTGTTGGGTGAATTTCACCAAATTCTACATCGTCTTCAAAAATGACCCCAACAGTCTGTACTCTTACGTTAAATTTCCTTATTTTATTCGCATGAACATGTCTGACACCCCCATCAGGTAATTTCACTTTATACGAATGTGGTTTTATTCTTTCAAGTATTTCTCCGGGTCCTGTCCATCTAGCATATAATTTATTGGTAGAATCAGGGATAAGTAAATATACTAAATCACCTTTTTCAAATTCTTTCATTCTACTTCGACGATTGAAATAGCGAGTGTAATTTTCTTGTTTTTCTGCAGCAGTTAGAGAAGCAATGTCAGCGGCTCTTTCCAAATTTATTTTTAATTCTTGTAAATATTCTACTGCTGAATTACTAAGATTCAATGGTAAGGGGATTTCACCTGACCATGATGACTTTAGTACTGCCAAGGGACCTCTAGCTTCCCGACCATACATGAGCTTAAACGGCGATACCCCAGTTGTGCAATTTGGCACTTCACGGTAGGCAAAAAGTAGAAAAGGAATATGTTTATCCCAATTAACAGGATCCGTACGAATTACATGATGTAGCATTTGTTTAAACACACGATTAAATTTTTCAATTAATCCATTTGAAGCGGGGTATGATGGAGTTGAAAAGCGAGGACATGCCCCTAACCGGTTCTCAAATTCTTTAGTCAATTCAGATTTAAAATTAGTGGCCTGGTCTGAACAGATAACTTCAGGAATTCCGGTGCGCATAAAAATATCTAATAAAGCATCACACGCCGTTTTCGCAGAGAGACTCCGTAATGGTACTACTTCTGGCCATTTAGAATTTTGATCAATTAAGGTAAGACAATATTTATGCTTTCTTCCTGACGGCGGAATAATTTCACCTATACAATCAATATTTACAGTATGAAATGGATATGGTGCGCGGACAACAGGTGTAATCGGAATTTTATCTGTTTGTTTCTCAGGGCTTTTTAACTGACAGTTCTTACATGTTCTACAATAATTTTCTACATCTCTTGAAATATTCGGCCAATAAAAAGATAATTTAATTCTTTCTTTAGTTTTTCTCATCCCTAAGTGGTTTCCAAAAATTGAATCATGAGCTAATTGTAACACTTTATTTCTATAACTTTCCGGTAACACGAGCTGATATATTTTATCACCGCAAATAGTTTCTTTATGATACAATAAATTATCCCGTATCAAAAAATTATTTTTTCCTAATTTAGCGTCCTTGAATGAATTCTTTAAAGTTGCGCAATCTTTTTGTTCTTTACAAAACTTGTTAAACTCTGAAAATTCATCATTTCGATCATTTTGTTTATTCTCTGAAGAAATAAAACAAACATTTAATTCCTCTTTCGCCAGTGGGGCGTCTGAGCTATTTTTAGCTTCGTGACCTTCGAACTCCTGCAGTTGACTATTATTACACAACTCTTCATTTTGAAGTTCAATCAAAGCATTATACACGTCTGGAGTTAATAAACAAGGCACATTTAAGTTTTCAGTGAAAGCAAAAAGCGTATTTAAGGTAACATAAATTCCGCTGTTAGGTAATTTATAATGGATGGGTATAGTAGCCAAATTTGCTTGTACTTTTTCTTTGAAAGCGGATTGTAACAAAATACTACCTTTAGCTTCGATTTTCAGATCGGGAATTAATGACGTATTTAAAATACTAATTTGGGTACCGGAATCATTAATAGCTTCTATTTCTTTACCTTCTACATAAATAGTGATTTTTTTTAAAGGAAAAAGAGTAACTTCGTTTAATTGATCATTCATGTGTAAATGCCTGGAACTAACATTAGTGACTACTGCATTACTATTTTTATTTGGATTCAATTTATTTGTATCTTGTTGCATTTTCGGTTTTCTCTGACCCTGATCATCATTTTGAGTATAAGATTTATCATACTTATTTCTCCTGTTTGGGCACAATTTTGCTAGGTGTAATGGGGAATTACAAATATAACAATCACGTGATTTTGAGAAGTGTCTGTTCTCATACGTAGCTTGATTTTTCCTTAGTTGTGGGGGAACATATTTAGTATTATTATCATTATTCACTTCACGATAAATAGGCCGTTTCTCAAATTTTGTTTCCTCGAAAGACCTGCCTTTTGCAGTAAAATAAATGTCACAGTCTTTCGATAACTGATCGGGCAAAAGCCAACTTTCTCCTTGCTTGACTGCAATGTGAGTAGCTAGCTCATTATCCAAAGTTTCAAAAATTTTATCTGATATTATTAAATTAATAAGTGAATCGAAATCTTTAACGTTTCGAATTCTACAATAATTTAACCAACAGGATCTTAATCGCGAACCGAACTGTTGATGGGTTTCACCAGGTAATCTTTTAGCGTTTCTAAAATTTTGTAAACAAGTAAATGGGGACGGTTCATATTCTTTCAAAATTAAAGATTTAATTTTATCATAATCAGCTAATTCTTCATCATCAATATAAACAAGAACATTTCCTGCTTTTTCACCTACTAATTTTAGCAAAATTTCCGATTTATATTCCTTAGGAACATTTTTGTGCTTAAACGCTCTTTCTAAAGAATCAAAAAAAAGATTCCATGTTTCATTTTTCTTGGGCACTGGGATTACCAAAACTTGAACTGCTTTAATTAATTTATCTAATGATAATGACGTATTATTTTCCCCTTCGTTATGGGTTGAATTCTCGCTTCTCATTTTTTGTTGTAAACGTAATCTATTTACTTCCTCGCCATTTTTTCTTTCCGACACCGTAGTCGATAAAAATTCAGTTACGAAATCTTTATCTTTTAAGTATTCTTTAGATTTCAATAACAAATCTTTTAATTCGGGTACTCTCTTACTAGCATCAGCTTCTTCACCTATTTCTTCCAGAACAATAAGTAAATCTGCTTTAGTTACGTTTTTAAACATTTTCGAATAAAGTTAACAGTATCTTACTACACAATCAGATAAATAAATAGCTCACCTCTATTTTGTAATCCAAACACTGTGATCCAAAGCACAACTTTTATTATTTTAAATCGTAGAAATAACTCTTGTTCTCGTTATGAGAGCGGGCTGTAATATCATGACAGCCGAATGACGCACTGATTCTTCTTTTTAAATTTTAAATACAGAGTTTATTAAAACTGAGAGCTGGTATTTACAATAATATACACTATATACATTTTCACTAATATTCATAAAAATTCCACCTAAACCACATTACTTCTTAAAAACCAAAATATACTCGGATGCATTTCCACATCCTACTTACTCCGAACGAACCACCATTCCTTCTCCTCTTCTCTTCACTTCCGTTTGCTTTTTTAAACAAAAAAGGGTTGGAAGGATATTGGTTGCATGACAGTCATTAACATAATTCATTTAATTAAAATAATATCACACTGTTTCAAATTTTCATGATTTGTCGTGTTAAAGAGGTATTCAGCTATAAATATGCAAAATTTCAAGACTCTAACTTATACAGTTTCCGAGTACGAACTCTGTGAGAGACAGACAGAGGAGTGAGACGAATACGGTTTCGTCGGATGAACGAAATCCTAAAAAATACAATTGTTTCTTAATCTAGAAAAATATAATGTAACCACAAACAAAAATATGCAATAACCTCTTCCGAGTTATCCACGTTTCCGAAAAGCGTTCTTTATCTTTAGAAAACTCACTGATTTTCGGAAACGTATCCGAGTAGTTTTAATTGTGTATCAATTAATTTTCTCAACTCAAAATATCGGATTTTTAGATGAATTCTCAAGTAAATATTTTCATGTTCAACAGACATGACGAATCAACATTAACATTAAAAATAATGTAAATAATACTACATTGCAATTAACATTATTTTACTACTCTTACCTCTATAAATTCTGTTATGCAGCTGAAAAGTTTACTTGAGAATTGAAAGCTGTGGTGTAATTATATTGTGCAGGTTTAAAGATGAGTACAGCCGGGATTTTATAACTTTTGGAAAGGCGTAACATTGCGTAAACTTTTTGAGCAATAACCACCAGTTCACCTCCTGACATAGAGAAATATAGTCCAATAAAACGAAACTCGACAGGATATTAGAAGTAACAAATGTATTTATTATTAATAATCATTATAAACCGCATAATAATAATAATAATAAACCAAATACAGTGAAACTCGTTTAAGATACGTCCGCTTAAGATACGAATTATCTTCGGTCCCTTGAAAAATGCCTATTAAACCTGTGTAAAATTACCCGCTTAATATACGTACGCATAAGATACGATCCCGCTTAATATACGAAGAAAATTTGTCCCTTGATGTAAAAAAACCCGCTTAATATACGAAATGGTGCTTATATAATCCGTTTATCACGTGTCTTTAGACAGAATAGCTAAAAGGAGCAACTGAATTGTGCTCGAGTCTTTCTAATGGCGGTTTTACCCCCCTTACCCGTTTCTTCTTCCCCTTTTAAGTTCGAAGTCCCTATGGAAGGTTCGGGAAAGTTCTCCTTTACGTCATAATCACGTGATGTGACGCAACTCCATACCGTGCCTTCGCAGCGTTTTCCGATCTAGGGGAAAATTCCTAGATCTAGGGAAACTCAAGCCTATTTAGGGAATTCCTTCTTATTTCTAGGGAATTTTTAGAAGACTAGCAATATTTTCTCGAAATCTAATGGAAAGAAAAGGATTTTTTTTAGACTTCTGTGTTTTTCTGGCAATGAACGTGATAGATGGAAGAGGAAATAAAGGGATTGGCAGTGGGGAGAAATTGTCTTCAAGCAATTCTTTCGCTAACAGAGGGTGGGGGGGGGGGGGAAGAGGTTGTTTTTCTATAACACAAACCGGTGCTCATGAATCTCGTATGTGATTCAGCCAAGTCGTTACAGCCAATCAAAATGCAGAATTTCTTCCATATCACGTGACTTTAGAATCTAGGGAATTTTTAATCCGTAGTCTAGGGAAAAAGGTAAAATCTATCTGAGAACACTGTGCCTTCGGAACCTCTGTACCGGTAAAGCTATCGAAAGGTCATTGCGTAAATCTAGTCTTTTGTTTATCCGCTGAATAGTAATAGGAGTAAATAATGGATGAGCAACTTAAAGTAAAAAGAAAAGCACTTTCTTTGACTGAAAAATTGGATATCTTAAGGAAATACGACGCTAAGAATGTGATAAACAAGACAGTCTTTGCCAAATCTGTGGGAATCCACGAGTCAACTCTTCGAGCTCTGTTAAAAAATAGACAGAAACTGGAAAGCAGTGCATCATCTGGTGGCTCTTGCAGAAAGAAAGTTAAGGTGGCAATATTTGAAGAATTGGAGAAGATTTTATTTGAGTGGTTCACCCAAACCCGATCGATGAACATCCCAACTAATGGATCATTGATTAAGGAAAACGCCTGCGAAATTGCTACACGTCTTGGAGTGGATTTCACGCCTAGCAACGGTTGGCTAGACCGCTTCAGACAAAGATACGGCATAGTTTATAGGAAGGTATGCGGAGAGTCGACAGCTGTGAATGTAGATGATGTCAATTGTTGGAAAAATAACGTGCTCGCGCCGCTGTTGACAAAGTACTCAAGATGCAATATTTACAATGTCGACGAGATGGGCCTTTTTTTTAAATTAATGCCTGATAAAACTATGGCGTTTAAGGATGAGAAATGTTCTGGAGGCAAACTTAGCAAAGAACGTATAACTGTTCTTGTTGGTTCAAACATGAGCAGAACGGATAAATTAAAACCCTTCGTCATCGGCAAGTCGCAGAATCCTCGCTGCTTTAAAAATGCTAGAAATCTGCCCTGCGATTATGAAAGTCAAGCCAAAGCATGGATGACAGGAGATATATTCGTTAAGTGGATCCGCAAGTTCGATGAACGAATGAAAAAAGAGTCCAGGAAAGTATTGTGTCTCGCCGACAACTGTCCTGCCCATCCCAAGGATATCCCCGGTTTACAAAACGTCGAATTAGTCTTTTTACCCCCTAATGCAACTAGCGTTTATCAACCCATGGATCAGGGCATAATTCATGTTCTCAAAATGAAATACAAAAGTCGAGTAGTTGTACGTCATCTACACCAAATAGATCATCCAGAAAAGGATCTGTCCTGCCCAACCTGTAAGCCTATTAACCTCTTGGACGCCATGCATTTCCTGAGAGCGTCCTGGGAAGACGTAACACCAACCACCATTGAGAACTGTTTCTGTAAAGCCTTTGACGTCGCCAGCACTTTTCAAAACGTTAACATCGCAAAAGAGGAGCAGTATCAAGAAGAATGCGAAGATTGGGACTCATTTGTTAATACTGACGATCAGCTTGTAACAAGTGAAATTCGTTCTATCCCGGATATAATCGCGGAAAACAAAAGTTCCGATGAACCAAGGCCTTCAGAAGAAGCAGAAGACGACGCGGATGAAGAAACGGATGTGCCAGCGATACCCTCATTCGCATTTGTAATGAGCTTGCTCAGCTTAATTCGACAGTACGCCTCTTCGATAGATGCTGGTCCCTCCGTCGAAGATTTTTTCTACCACATCAACTCAACAAGGCAGAAAGCTTCGTGATAAAATCTCGCCCTAAGTTGCACCAAACCAAGGTAAACGACTTTTTTTCAACAAATTAAAACTACTTCACCTACTTTAATTTAGATAATGTAACAATTATTGTTCCTGGCATATATTTAGTTTGCCTTTCTAAAAGTAATTATGCAAATTTATTATTTTTCCTGCTTAAGTATGTAGTGTATTTCAGTTGTTGCTTTCTAAAGATTAACAAAAAGTTCGTTTTATTGTCTTTTTTTAATTTGGCATTTTAATTTTGTTATTGTACAAACGTGACTCAATAAAATTTTGGAGAAAAAAAAAGTAATTCTTTATTTCAAAATCTTAAACTCAAATTTTCTATAATATCTAAAAATTGTTAGAAATGGGTAAAATGAGAGTTATAAATTTGTTAAAATACGTTAATAACAGCGTGCACTGTCTTTGTATGCATTATTACTCGAGAATCTATGAAATCCGGATAAGATACGATCCCGCTTAAGATACGAAATGCTCTCGGTCCCTTGATTCGTATCTTAAACGAGTTTCACTGTAATTATAAACCGCAAATGATTTTTCCCCATTGACCGTAATGAAACGGAATTCTTTTGAGTGTCCCTGTAAAAAAAACTATAAGTGCTACACACTTCCGTTGAAATAGGGAACATGCTTTAGATAACGACAATAACATATAAAAATTGCAGAGCAATCCGAGCATATTTACGGGAGTTAGAGCACGGACAGACGGCCCAACGGCCATACGGCGGACAAACCGAAGTGATAAACATTTTTCAACTAGGTTGGAAAGTGTTAAAAAAGGCCAATTGAAATAACCATTATGAATTAGCAATATAAAATTCAAACAAAAACAGCGTTGCAATTTGGCAAAACCTATATCTGAAACCTAAAGATGAAATAAATTATGGTAAACCTGTACAAAGCAGTCATTTAGCTATGAAATAATAATAATCGAAATGATCGTAAACATTTCACTCGATTGAATTTTGACAGATATTATCAATATAAATCTGTAATATTTGATTCTCAAAACGTGAAATATGAGAGATGAAATTATATTCGATCATTAAAAATATATGGTGACAGATTTATGATCACTTATATTAAGAACTTTGTGTAAATACTGTATAATAATTAAAAGTAAGAGTTGCACAAGTGAAAGGCAATCGTAACCGTTAAGTAGAAAATTAGATAAATAACAAAATCATTAATTTGAGTTATATATCGGCTTCTGACAGTTATCTATCAGAATCGAATTGCAGAAGTTACGAATATTTAAAACAGTGATTACAGAATTAAAAATATCATGATGCAATACGTCATTTGAAATTAAGATAGAAATGAAAGTGCAAAGATTGATTTTTAATATCACTTTTTGACTTTTGTTTATATCATGCAGTTGTTATGAAAAGAACCTAATGAATAGAGAAACGGTTTATTTATAATAAAAGGTAAAATGATATATCTTAAACATTAAATTAGAAAGATGATTTTCTTTTATTTAGAGGAAATAAAGAGAGGAATATAATTTAAGTTTACTTTAAATTAAAAATATATGATTTGTATCATAAAAGCATCCGAAAAAGCGATATTATGAATTAAAAAAATAGATTAATACATGGTAAAAACTACTCGGAAATGATTCCGAAAATTGCGGGCAGCAGAAAAAAAAAAAAAAAAAAAAAAACTTTTGTTTCAGAACTGCTTCTTTAAATCTCGGAAATCTATTAGTTTCTGAGGCTTCTGAAGATGAAGGAATGCTTTCCGGAATCGCGGGTAACTCGATAAAAGTTATAATGTATTTTCGTCCTTAATCTATCCCTTAAGGGATAGATTAAAGAACAGTTGTCTTTCTTTAGAGTGAACCTTCATGTTGAATATTTAATACGTTATCTCCGTGCTTACATATATTATTTTATTACTTACAGGTATAGGCTTACATACATACATCTATCTGTATATTATAAAACAAGCATGTCCGTCCGTAACGCTGATGTCATTTTGCGAATGGCAACACTTGACAATGAAATTTCGGTTTTGCGATTTTTGCGTCTGCATTCTTTTAAATTTCTAAATATCACATATTTAAATTTTTTACACCGTTATATAGGAGAAAAAAATCTCCTTTCAAATACAATTTGTTTGAAAGCAGTATTGCAATTTACTCATTTATTACAGTATTTAAATTAAATTTCAAGCATGATTTTTAAAAAAAAAATCTATCTCTATCGCTTGCAGACGATTACACAATGTTAATCCCTTTGCACTTTAAACAATATAAAAAGTTCGGTATTTGTTTCCAGCTAAAATTCAATAACGAAATTAAAACTTCCTTAAGCAATAAATAAAATAGTATAAATAAGACACAAATTTAAGAGGCATGTAATTGAAATAAGAGCTTAAAACCACTAAAATTATCAGAATAATAATTTAAAAAAAATGTAAATAACGAAATGTTTAGTGATTTATTAAGTTATTAAGTTCTGTCACAAGGACAATACGAAATTGCAGCTTTTAATATATTTTTAAATTTTATTTGAATATATAATTGACATATTTCATATAAAAATACTCGGTACTTCTCTATTATCCCGTCGACCACTTTTCGTAAAAAAAAAAAAAAAAAAAAAAAAAAAAATTATCGCCAAACTGTAACGCCAAATAAACAGGAGAGCGTTGCCATTGGAATATCAAAATAAATAAATAAATAAAATAATTTAAGGACACAATTGTTATTTTAATTAATGAAATAACTAATAAATCAGTAAAACATAATGAAAATTACACGCAAATGTCGAATTAAAAACCACTTGATGACATAACAAACACGTATAATGCTTCTGACATCAAGTAAATGGGACTGCATTTTTGGCGTTTAATCTTACAGTTTGGCGATAGTTTTTTGTTATGAAAAGTGGTCGACGGGATAATAGAGAAGTACCAAATACTCTTTGGTGTTGTAAGGGGTAATCTAAAAAAATATTAAATATAAAAAATCTATTAGAGTTTTCCAGATAAAAAAATGGTTTTCACATAAATTCTCTATCCCGGGAAGACAGGGTCTATACTACACATTATTCTAAAATTTACTTAGTTAGGAAATACATAGCACAACTGAAAATTCTCCTTCGGGAATTTCCGTCAATAAACAGAATCATACGTGAGATTTTTTTAAGAAGCTCTGTATATGATCTATAGAATTTATATGCATCAATAATTATACAAAATAATTCATATATTAAAAAACACATACCAGAACTGGAAATGAGCTACCAGCAATTATTATTCATTAGACAATATTGTAACCAAATTCTTTTGAGTGTCCCTGTAAATTAACGATAGATTCTTTACATACCATATTCTACAGTAAGGGCCTTGTAGTGCACCTCAGTGATATGTATTAATTTGAATGTGTTTAAAATAATGAAACAACATTAAAATCTGCTGCAATTAATTTAACCCCATGGACCATAATATAACGGGATTATTTTGAGCGTCCCCGTAAATGCACGATACATTCTATGCACACCATACTCTACATTGAGCACCTTGGCTCAGTGATATGTATTAATTTGAATATGTTTAAAGTAGTGTAACATCATTAAAAAAAGTCGCAAACGATTATTTCCCCCATAGATCGTAAACGGAATTCTTTTGGGTGTCCCTGTAAAAGAACCATAAATGCTACACACTTCATTTTCAATACCAAACATGCCATAGTAAACCCTATAATAATTATCAATTTCAAGGCAATCCGAGCATATTTATGCGAGTCAGAGCACGGACAGACGACAGACAGATAGACGGTAAACAGGCAGACAGACAAAACGAATTCATAAACACTTTCACCTATGTTGGAAAGTGTTAATAAAAAATGAAGAGAGACTTTTTTGGATTAAATTTGTTGCTACTTGAAATATAAACTGTGATAGAAATGACTAAATTATCAGTGAATAATAATTAGCATTTTAAATATTTTTTCTACATAGCTAGAAAAAATTATTAATTAATAAGTTCTGAAATGGTAAAAAAACAAACAAATAGTGATTATGTATTAGTTTGTGTAATCTACAGAACAAATCGTCTTAATGATACATAAAAAATAAAAAAATCTTTAATCCCTGTCCGACCCACGATTCGGATCGGATCGGATTGGTATACTAATTTCTTTCGTTGCGGTTCGGGTTCGGATCAAGTTCACTTTTTTGGGGGGAGGGGGTGTGGTTTTATATGTTTCGGGTTGGTTTTAAATCTTGTGGGTCGGGTTCGAGTTGGACCAATTTTTCAAAAGAAAGTCCAAAGTATTTTTTTCTGCGGAAAACTGTATACTGAATAATAATGAGTATATATATCTTCCTTTTTTACATAAAAGGCAAAGCTGATATTAGAGATATAAAATAAATACAACCTAATTTTCCACATTTGCATTAAAATGAAGAGTAATTTTCTTACATTTAGTTTTCAAGTCTGCTTCTGGTTTAAATATTCCGGGTTCGTGTCGGTTTCGGGTTGAAGTGTGTCGGGTTTCGGATCGATGACAATTTATTTGGGTCGGGATTTGGGTTGAGTTAAAATAGAATTCGCTGCTTACCCGACCCGTGAAGGACTCTAGTGCAGATATTGAGGATCACAATTAGAGAAACGCTAATCTAGAAAAAAAAGCTTTTTTATGATATATTAAAAACTAAAACATCCATATTTTTTCTTTCATTATAACCTGTATGCTTTACAGAAAACTTCAAAGGGCAAATCTCAGAAAAAGAACAAAAGAGGAAGATTATGTGCATTTCGTCAAAGTTACAGATACTTATCGACTTTATTTTCTTTTGTGCTCAGTAAATCGGAAATCAATAACAGCTTTGAAGCTATCCATCAATGCTGACCAGTTGAAGTGATGAAAGACTTGTTTTCTAGGGCTTCAAATCAACTATTTATATAACTTTACAAGAACGTAGCAATTTGAACTAATTTTCTTCTATTAAAGTTAATTTTTTCGCCGATGTTTTATTGTAAGGCTAATTAATTATAGTTTGTCAATTAGACAACTCACTTAGCTAAAGAAAAAAGGGGTTACTTATTACGCTTTAGTATACATGAAACTTTCAAATTAGGACGGAAAATTTTTCTTAATTAGCTTTAAAAAATTATTATTGTGATTTTGTTTCATTTTTGCTGTTATATTCTAAACTGTTTTGTAAATAATAGATATCATTTATGACTGACAAGTTCAAACCATAACACGTAAAATATTTATACCGAGTTTACTAATTTTATAATTTAATTCTTTAAATGGGAATACGCTGTAACTTTTGCAGCACAATAGTTAAATTTACAACAAAGTAAATAGACATTTATGTCCAACAATAAATTAATTAATAAGAAAATAAAAATAAGTGTAAAAGTAAAAATACTTAAAACATCCTTTTATAGGCATTCAAAGTTCATCTTGAAAATCACGCCTAATTTTTTGCCTGCGATTCATGACTTTCCCCAAAATTTCCGTTATAATACATAAATTGTGCGCGGGCACCGAACTTTATTATGGAAAATTCACTGCTTTTTACGCTTGGTAAAAGGCACAAGAAAGTGAATTTATTTTAAAAATTCCTTCCGGCCTGTACCGGGAGGAAAAGGTAGCTTTCATAATCCATATGTTTTTAAAAATTCAACTCATTTTAGTCAAACACTCGAAGCTAAAATGCTTGGAACCCGATTATAGAAGATTCAATCCCGGTTTTCGTTAATACTGAATTTCAATGTGAATTTCAGCATGAGAGTTACAGCATAACAAAAATCAGATTGTTTCAAAATATCAGCCACCCTAGAATTTCAAACTGTCATATCTCAGCCATTTTTTAAGATATAGCCAAAACAAAAAATGTTCCAGAATCCTTGTATGACGTTCTAACACTTAACAGAAACAATATTAACAACAACACATTTTCAATTTATAATTTATTTGTACATCTTTTTGAATTAAAAAAAAAATAAAAAAATTTAATTGACCGCCATTTTGAAACAAGATGGCGGATGAAGCTGGCCAACGAACTCGGTCAAAACCTTGGTATGTCCTATACACATACTCAGTCACATCCGCATCGGTTCATAAATAAGAGAGTTACAGCATGACATACGTCAGATATATATATCAACATTTGAACTGAGGATGGTTTGGGGGTCTGCGGGGTCTGAGGGCTCATGATCGGTGAAAATATACCAAAATTTTTTTGGAATTGCTTTCCTCCGAACGACTGCAATAGGTAGCTTTTTGTAATGAAAGCTACCTAATATATAATTTTTGCTCTGCTTCTCTTTTAAAATAGGAAAACAGGAAAGAGAAAAAAACTAAACATTAATTAAACTATAATTTTAGGATTTGTAAATTGATTTCTCAACGTATAATAGTATATTAATTGATAAAAAGGTATTTTGTTTTTTAATATTACAATCTTTATTTCTTTATTCATTATTTATTTTCTATTTTTTAGCCTTTAAAATGTTTCTTTGATGTAGTTTCGCAGCCATTTGGCATATTTTGGAGAGCGTGTATTGGCGCATAATTAAATCCATTGTTCTTACAACTCGTATACATTTGTATGAGTTACAGAGGATATTTCGCAATGTATTATCACCTGCAGCGAGCTAACGAAAAACTGTCTTAAAATGAATTTATTGATTTATAATTAAGTTCTAAAAATATTAAAATGTTGTATTGTCATCGGAAATGCACCTGTGAACGTATTTTTTCCAGCGTATGAGTTAGTGGGTTAGAATCGATTACAAAATTCCATCTTTACATACAAAAACCGGGTTCAGTTAAAAGTTAAATAAAAGAGTGTAAAAAAAATTCGAAAACACCCGCGCGCTAAAGTTAATCCTATGGGGAAAATAATTTACGATATATCGTTCACATTTCAATATTTTTAAATGATTTGTTTTTGCATTGGATAGCTGAGGTCAATCTCTATGCACGCTCTTTTTTACTTTGTCTGTTTTGATTACAAGTTTTTTTTAATAAGATACTTTCACTTTCAGAACCGGTTTCGAAAGTGAAAGTATATACAATAAAAAAAAAAACTTCAACCAAAATCGAAAAAGTACAAAGGAGTGTGCATGGAGATTGACCTCAGCTATCCAATGCAAAAAATAAAATAAAATAAAATAAAATAAAAATAAAAATATTGAAATGCGAACGCGATATCGTAAATTATTTCTCCCATAGGAGTAACATTAGCGAGCGAGTGTTTTCGCCTGAGTGAAGTAGCTGTTAATCTGATAATTTGGAACATCCTAAATTAAAGTTATATATTTTTAATACTTTATACTATTTAGTTAAAAACTATCTATATATTTAAAACGCTACGCATTTTCTTTCGGCAGTTCGTGAGAAAAAACTACTTCATCAAATTGCATGATTCTTATTCTAAATGAAATATATTTTGCCACAGATTTGTTATCGTGTATTCGTTTGTTCAAAACTTTTATTAATTAGCAGAAATTCTCAATTTAAATTTTACTTCTGAGCATGCACAACGTATATGTACATATCTGTGAATTTCGGCCGATGCAATGCACATGTGCAGAGGAGCTCGCTTGGTTGCGTTATCACAGGTGGAGAGATGTGTGCTTTATTTAATGTCATCATTTATTTATGTACTATATTATTTCTATTGTCAACATCCCTTTTCCTATGAATTTACGAAACGCACAACAACGAAATTCGAAATATTTTGAAGCCGCTTCTAACATAGTACACTCACCTTTCATTAAAACATGTTTTTTAACTAAAAATTGCTGTTAATTAAAAATTAAATTGGCATTGTTTTCATAAATGAAATGAAAGATTTTCCTCAAATTAGCGTTACCACGAAAATAAAACACCGCATTATATGATGCTCAACAATGATTATAAAATAAATTCTATGCTATTTAGTTGAATATTTTTGTCCATTAATGAGTGGGTTTTTAAGGTTTTAATTAATATCTTGCGTTAATGAAGACATTTTCAAAATTTTATGATTTTCAGCGTTACAGTGGGTTCAGCTGTAAGTACACAAAATTTCAATGTAACCTATACAGTTTCTGAGAACCGGCTCTGTGACAGACAGACAGAGAAACGAGACGAATAGGGTTTCGTAAGATGAACAAAACCCTAAAAATAAATTGTACAAAAAAGATAAATAAGTATATGATTTCAACTCGCGGGTTTATTTTATATTTATGGTTAAAAAACAAAATTGAAACTGAAGTGCTTATAAGAAAAAACACCATCGATCGATCAAAGCACTGGTATAAATGTTTTTAATTTATGTTTTTTTATTTTATGTTTTTCTTTCAAGAAATGGATGACGTCATCTTCTAAAGCAGTTAAAATATGATTGATAATTTTTTTAATTAGAACTTTTAAAATAAAATTTTTGATACACTGTTTCATATTCTCCCCCACTTAAGCAGTAAAGGAACTTATTTTACTGATATTGTTATAGTATTATTTTTCCGTCAAGTTTTGACGGGTTCTATCTAGTTTATCTTAAATTGTATTCAAATACAATACATTTTTTCAACAATACTAAATAAAGTTGCTTACATTTTCAACATATGATTGTATTTTAATAAGTATCTAAAAAAGGTTACGTAATGATCAACTGCGAATTCTCGGAGAATGTTAAACATGCTGCGCTAGCTTTTTTTTTTCTTTTTAATGTAACATAAATCATAAAAAAAGATTTTTCTCGAACTTTTCAAAGTTTATTACGATTGAAAACAATCTACTTACAAAAAAGAAAACGTTATAAACATGGAATTTTCATGCAAAAGCACACGTAACCTGAAGAAAATGCCTATTTATAAAACCATTGCTAATAATATATGTAATTATATGGTATGATAAAGATCATATACATATTTTCATTATTATTCTACATTTATATTTCCCTTATGTTTCCTAAAGATTAATTTATTTTTTATTTAAACACTTTCTATTTTAAAGATTAAAAGTAATTTCCTTTCATCAAATATAGTAGAGATCCTTTTCTTTAATTTTATGCCCTATCTTTAATTAAACTGAAAAACGTAACTTCATTTCCAGCATATAAATGCAGCTGCAATTATTCAATAAGTACGTTAGATATTTTGATTTATCCTTTTAACTTTATTCTCTGTCTGGAAAATTTAATGGTAACTATAAAGTGGTTTTTACATCTGCGCTATTGTCCAATTATAACATTAACTTCCTGCTTAATGTAAGTGCAGTCTTTGATTACTTTCCAACTCCCAAAATTCTATTATCTCATCAAGTGTATTCATGTCCAGAAAATCACACCTGTCCTGTTTCTCATAGCATCCATTGAGTTACCTGACAAAATTACAACAAATAGCCATAAGTCGCCTAGCATTACAATTCTTTCATTTCTTCCTCCCTCTAAATTAATATGCCAGAAGTCTAACTGTCATAAAATTCTTGCTGGCGAAATGGTCCGATGCATATGTATTCTTCACGCTATAATTATAGTTTGGCGCACAAATGTACCGCAAAATTAGATCAGATAATCAACTTTTAATTAATTACGGAGGGCACCCCTCTTCCATCGTAATGTGTCGCAATAAAAAATAGTTTCCATGGATTTGATTTCTCCTTGCCTTTAACTTTTAACTTCTTTCCGTCGAGAACGCTGGTGTCTTGCCTGTGTCAACGCATGCTAAAATTACTTTCGACTGCTTTATGTTCTCGGGTATTTTGGTTTGAATAAGAAAAATCTAATTTCCAGAAACTCAATGATTCCTGTTTCTCCTGCTCTGATCCAAAATCACCTTTTCCACAACTACTAAATTCTCCTCCACATATGGGGTATTACTACTTTAGTTATTGGTAAAGTTTAAAAGATAGTTTGATGCTTATCGATACTTTTTCGTTTTCTGCATCATTTGCGTTCAACTAACTCCATTGGAAATCAATAGTAATTTTGGAACTATTCATCACTTTTGACCAGGTGGAGCAGTAAAAAACTTATTTGTTAAGTTTTTAAGCGCCTGTGCTTATGTAACTTTAATAGAAATTAAGAAATATGTAATAATGTTCTTATTAAAGTTCTTTTTAGGGTTACGTACTTAAAAAGTAAAAACGGAACCATTATAAGATCATTGCTGTGTCTGTCTGTCTGTCTGTCAGAGCCACTTTTCTCGTAAACTATGGAACGTGGAAAGTTCAAACTTGAGAACCCATATATTTTCAAATTATTAGCCATTCACAAATATGTTTAAGAAAAATTTAGGGATTATTGAGTTACTTGAAAAAAAAAAAAAAAAAGTTATATTTTTCTCTATCGTATGGTGTAATGTGTGAAAGATCTCGTAATACCGAACTGATTTTTTTTTGTTTTAATTTTAAATATATTTTCTAGAGATATCGTCGAAAATGAACTAAAAAATATGTCTCTCGTCTATTTCCGAATCTACTGAAACTAAAAATAAGAAAAAATTAGAGGTAGTAGAAGTATATTTAAACCTTGCAGGAAAACAATAGAGATTTTCCTAGGTAACATAGTTTTTGAGAAAAACGCATTTTTCCGTTACCCACAAACTTTACATATAATTTTAAATATATTTTCTAGAGATATCGTCGAAAATGCACTAAAAAATATGTCTCTCGTCTATTTCCGAATCTACTGAAACTAAAAATAGGAAAAAATTAGAGGTAGTAGAAGTATATTTAAACCTTGCAGGAAAACTATAGAGATTTTCCTAGGTAACATAGTTTTTGAGAAAAACGCATTTTTCCGTTACACACAAACTTTACATATAATTTTAAATATATTTTCTAGAGATATCGTCGAAAATGCACTAAAAAATATGTCTCTCGTATATTTCCGAATCTACTGAAACTAAAAATAGGAAAAAATTAGAGGTAGTAGAAGTATATTTAAACTTTGCAGGAAAACTATAGAGATTTTCCTAGGTAACATAGTTTTTGAGAAAAACGCATTTTTTCGTTACACGCAAACTTTACATATAATTTTAAATATATTTTCTAGAGATATCGTCGAAAATGCAACTAAAAAATATGTCTCTCGTCTATTTCCGAATCTACTGAAACTAAAAATAGGAAACAATTAGAGGTAGTAGAAGTATATTTAAACCTTGCAGGAAAACTATAGAGATTTTCCTAGGTAACATAGTTTTTGAGAAAAACGCAATTTTCCGTTACACGCAAACTTTACATATAATTTTAAATATATTTTCTAGAGATATCGTCGAAAATGCACTAAAAAATATGTCTCTCGTCTATTTCCGAATCTACTGAAACTAAAAATAGGAAAAAATTAGAGGTAGTAGAAGTATATTTAAACCTTGCAGGAAAACTATAGAGATTTTCCTAGGTAACATAGTTTTTGAGAAAAACGCATTTTTCCGTTACACACAAACTTTACATATAATTTTAAATATATTTTCTAGAGATATCGTCGAAAATGCACTAAAAAATATGTCTCTCGTCTATTTCCGAATCTACTGAAACTAAAAATAGGAAAAAATTAGAGGTAGTAGAAGTATATTTAAACCTTGCAGGAAAACTATAGAGATTTTCCTAGGTAACATAGTTTTTGAGAAAAACGCATTTTTCCGTTACACACAAACTTTACTTTTCGGGCAGTCAGCGGGGTAGTTGACGAACGCTCGAGGTATCCATCGACGCAGAATCATCCAAGGATATTCGATAATGATTTTCGAAAACAATTGTCGGTAATTAGCCGAGATATTAATTAAATTACTTGATAAATAAATTTTATTTTTATAAATCGTGTAGGGTATTGTTCGAAAGATCTCGTAACATCGAACTCAAAAATATGTTTGTATTAATTTTAGGTATTATATTTTTAGAGATATCGTTGAAAGTACGGAAAAAATATGCCTCCCTTCCTTCCTATTTCCGAACCTACAGAAACTAAATAATGAAAAAAATAAGGTTAGTAGGAGTTTATTAATTAATAAATTTAATGTACGGAACACTTTTTTTACACTTTGTTATACTCGCACTTCATCGATTTATTTTCTTCTCTCTTCAATGCACTATCAAGAAAGACAATTGTTTCTTAATCTACGAAAATGTAATATAACAATGAACGAAAATATACAATGACCTCTTCCGAGTTTCCCACGATTCCAAAAGCCGTCCTTTATCTTTAGAAACCTTAGAAACCAATATGTATTTGAGATTAAAAGAAGCAGTTACAAAAACAAAGTATCTTTTGTCGCAAAAGATTTTCGGAAATGTCTCCGAGTAGTTTTTATAGTGTAATATATTTAAATATAAATAATATATATTATAATTAATAATCTCTCCAACTATAATAAAGAAAGAAGTTTGAGTGTATGTGTGTGTGTCAGTCAGTCTGTTTCTCCGTTCTGTTCTGAAGAGACCGCTGCACGCAGAGGTACAAAATTTGGTGGGAAGGTTACCTCTATGCATGTAGTTTTGCACCTCGAAGCCAGATTTTGGAATTTTTGAACAGATTTTTTTTTATTTAATTTTAATGCGATTTTTAGTGTTTTTTCACGTTTCACTGCGTTTTTTCGACTTTAGTATCGGAAATCTGGTTCCAATCTTTTAGCACAATATAGTAAATTTTATCCTCTACCCATTCAATTAATATTTTTAGTTAAAATTCTGCTAAAAAACAAGCATAATATATTATAAATTACAAATTTTTTCACTTTGTTAATTGAGTATTTACATCGAGTGTAACATTGAGTGCAACATCTATCGCCTTATATCTATAAGAATCGCTTATAAAATATCGCAATTATTGAAGTTTTCAATACCTAATTAATTTAAAAGCAACTAAATAAAAATTCAAACATTTTTCTAATGAAACTTTCAAGTTGTTCACCGTCAAATCTTGACAGGTACTATCTAATCTAGTATCTTCTTTAATCAGAGGTAAAAAAAAAAAAAAAAAAAAAAAAAAAAAAAAAAATCCACTAAACTTCAAAAGACAAAACGCAGAAAAAGTGAAAGAGCAGCAGCGTTTCCACGGAGCTATAGATACTTCTTAACTTTATTTTTTTTTTCGGTGTTTAGTGAAATCGGAAATCGATGGCAATTTTAAAACTATCCATCTTATTCTGACCAAGTGCAAGTGGAGTGATGAAAGTTTTGTTTGCTGACACTTCAAACCGGCTGTTTATATAAGTTTTTCGGACGTTAGAAAGGATTAAGGTACATAAGGCTGGTTTTTGTCCCAAACGAATTTAATGCCCTTAAGAAATATCCTCGTACACTGTAAAAAAAGACAAATGTTTCTTAATGTACTAAAATATGCTAGTAAATCTGCAGATCAGGAGCCTCAACATCAGCTCTGAAAATCATTGTTTTTTTAATCTCACTTTTTATATTATTTAGCCTCTTACAATCCGCAATTTATTTATTTTTTATAATACATACATATTTATAGGCATATAAAATACTTCGGAAGTTTCAGAAATTAGAAGCGTTAAATTAAACATGATTTATGTAATGATATTCTGAAATTCTTATGAAATTCTTATTATATTTTTGTAATTTTTTAGATAAAAAAATGCATTTCTTATTTTGATATTTTTTGAAATAGGGTTGCTAAGCAACTAACAAAATAAAGAGGAAAGAAAAAGAAATGCATTTTAAAATTTGTAAAAAAATAGGAAAATAAAATGTTTTATATTTTCCGAACAGTTGCAAAAGAAAATTTCCAATAAATTAAACAATTAATTTCTAAATTCTAATCGATGTATCGGTAAATTTTCAAAGCCCTATTTTCATATATTTCAGACCTCCATATCGAAGATTTGGTATCCGTAATTTTACGTTTAAATCCATTTATTCAAATATGCGATTCTCATTTCAGTTAAAAAATGAAATTTGAAAATCGTCTGCATTCCCATAGGAAAGCATTATGACCTAAAACGAAATGTTCCATATTTTTCGAACGAATGAACCAATTGTAACCAAAAATTATACAGCTAATTCCAGGTACCTCACCAACATATCTATCAAAAATCAACCTAATCGAATCTTTTTTACGGCAGTTATCACTGCACAGACAGACAGACAAACAAACAAACAAACGGAAACCAAAAACTTTTCGGGTCTCCACAGTGAGCCTTAACTGACGTTTTGGAAAATACAACCATAGACGAACATGTACAATAACTTCTTCCGAGTTATCCACGATTCCGAAAAGCGTTGTTTACATTTAGAGGCCATAGAAACTAATTTATTTTTTTAATTAAAAAAAGTACTTATAAAAACATAGTTTCTTTGGCAGCCACTAATTTTCGGAAACGTTACCGAATAGTTTTATACTGTATTAATCACTTTTCTCATGCTGGAATATCTTTTTTTTAGGATTCTACGAATTCTCAATTAAACATTTTCAGCTGCGTAATGGTGTTTGTAAGTGCAAGAGTAACAAAATAATTTCAATGTTAATTTTAATGTCAATGCGGTTACTTTATCATATTTGATGAACATGGAATTGTTTACTTGAGAATAGATTGCATAAAAAAAAAAAAAAAAAAAAAAAAAAAAAAACTTATTTGGGGTTGAGGAAAATGATTAATACACTATAAAAACTACTGGGAAACGTTTCCGATAAATCAGTGGCACCAGAAAAAAATTAGTTTTTAAACATGTTTCTTAAAATCTGGAAAATATATTGTTAAAAAAATTGCTGCGCCATATTAAAAATGCGAACAAATTATGAGGAATTCTTGCGGTCCGTCAGCTTAAAAAGTAGCCATGACACAAAATTTCACTAAAACGATAATTTATTTAAAACAATATCACTAACAAGGTAACCCCGTAGATTCAACTACACTTTCATTTGAAATATCGAATTTAACACCTTAGAATGCTGCCGAAGCTCACAGCTGACGATATTACTCAAAATCAAAACAGCTCACTGGAAAACTTCGTTGGCTACTCAGCAAATATGAAAACTCTATCTAGTGGAAGCGGTGAAATTCCACTCTGATTTACCTCCAACGGCGAGATTCGACCGAATCCAATGAATCTAAACTCTTACCGCAGTTTATATAGCAGCTAAATAACCACATATACAAAATTATCATATCATTGCACAAAATAACAGTGAAAATCAGATTCCCGGAGTTTCAGACACACTTTGCGAAATTTAAAGAAATGACATAATAGGTAGCTCATTCACGCACAAATGTTACAATTCAGGACAGCACGATCACACGCAAAATTCAAAACTCATTCGACCATAGACTACCTTCCTAAAGACTAGCACTAATGCTACAAAATATGCAAAAACAAGATTTTTTTAAAATAAATTAGAAACATATACTTAAGTTTTCAGGTTTTAACGATATAGAAATCCTGCTAATTAAGTAAAAATATTGCTTATACTTGAAAGTTCTAATATTGAATTTTAAAATAATGCATTTATTACGTAAGTGGAAAATATTTTTTTTCTCTCACACTAAAAACTTGCCTTATGTACCTCCATCCTTTGTAAGGAATTTCTTATTATAGTTTGTTTTATCTTCATTTGCATGTGGTTAATTTAATGAATAGCTGGTTATTATTTCCTAATTAGATAGAAGGGAAAGTTAAGATTTACAAATTTTTCTACCCGATAAGTGCCCTAAAACTTTGCATTCTTTGTTTCCCTTTTTTCATATGCAGTTGTTTTTGTTTTGAAAACTAATGAAAGAAAAAGTATTTTCATTTTTTTTTTCGGAAAACTTTTAATTTAAAAAGAAAGGATATTTATTGGGAAAGAAAAATCATTATTTTCATTTTGTATTTGTCTTTCCTATATCGACAATAAATAATATTTTTTCGAGATAGCAGAGTATATTATGAATAAAGAAATTCTTAAATTAGTGTATGTCCTTCTTTTCTTAATAGTTATAATATGTAATTATTCATAAAAATAAAATACTTTAGCATTATTACTGTCATGTTCTAAAAAGGTTTAAAAAATTTTATTTTTTTTTTTTAAATGAGCAAGTTGTAAGAAATTGAAAGGGAGGTAATATTTCCGCTCTTCGAGATTTATAAGCTAAGTATAGGGTCATCCGAAGAGTTCTGGGGTTTTTCAATAAGGGAAGCAAGGTTTCGTCTAGTTATTTTGCTGCTACTGATAAGGAGTGATCTTCAATGGTCCTGATATGTACATTCGATCTTTTCTGCTTGCGCTGCCTATTTCTCGCATGCGTTGTGGCATAATTTTCGTTTCAGTTCAGAGCCAAAAAGTTCATTTTCGTCATATTATGTTCTTTTACTTCAAGAAAGGTAAAAACACCAGTCAGACTGCGCGTAAAGTTTGTGCTGTAGATGGACAAAGAGCTGTTTCAGGTGACACAATTCGAAAGTGGTTTGATACGTTTAAGCGCAGCAATTTCAGTCTCGAAGATGATGCCCGCTGTGATGAGGACCATCATCTGTAAAGGAGGACCTCTTATAAAAGGAGCCATCAAATGATCAAGCACTGTACTTTTCGCAATATTTAGGCTGTGTGATAGCTCCTGAACTGCGCAACGATAGCTTCTTATTTTGAAATTGGTCAAAATAGTTTAGTTAAAGGAGTTTTAAAGGATCAAAGACTATACATAGCAATTAAACCATCTTTTGAGGGCACATACTGGACTAGATTGGGGGGGGGGGGTGCAGTATCCAAACATTTTTTTTTTAATTTGTCTAATTCTTTAAGAGTTTTCTTCCCCAAAATTTCATTATTTGAATACAGATTTATTTCATATTTCGAAAAAGTCGTTTCCAGTCCTACTGTTTCCAGATTTTAAAAAAGTGCAAATGATAATATTTCAAAGCATTTTTCAGTTGAACATTATATTTACTCGTAAATATTAAAAGAGTAAGAAAATTTAAAAGAATTAAATTACTATGTGTAAAAAGCATTAAATGGGGAGAAATTATGTTCATTTCAAACAATATATGTAAAACGTCATATTTAAAACGATTTTCTAATAGCGTCTAAAGGAAAACTTTTCCTCTAGACGTTATTATAAAAATCCGGGAAGCAGCGACATTTTATACTTAATCATTTTGTACAAACGGATTTTGAAATGTGTGATAGATCTTATTTAATCAATCACGAAAACAGCCGTCAGCTGTTGCGACAGCGATGGGCGCGACCTTGAGGACCGAAATTTATGTTTACTAAAATAATAAGCTTAGAGGTCTTCTTCATACTGATATTGCACCAAATTCAGAGATTTTCAATGTGAACATATAAGTTTGAGATCATATTTGTTTTATTCAGTAAATTTCACCTTAGGTTACCAAATGGGAAGTCATTCGGCCAAGTACATAGTTTAGGAATAATGCAGGTTTAAATTTTGGAACTGCTAATGTTGAACTCGTTTGTAGTTATAACATAATAAATTGCAATTTTCAAGGCGGATAGTATTTTAATATAACTCCAAAATTACTGGGCTGAATGAGATATAGTTTTTGGATTCACATATTTGAAGCACATAAATTTATGTTAAAAAAATACTAAAAATCGATTTATGTAAAACATTCATAGATTACAAATCATATTGTATTTAAAAATTAATTTGAAAAAAAAAAAAAATCTATTTTCCAAATAAATTTAAGAAACAAATATAAGTTTAACCTTTCTTTTTTTTAAAATAGAAATTGACATCTAGAAGCTTCAAATATTCCAATCCAAAATTACATCTGCTTCCGACAAGTAGTTTTGAGTTACGCTTAGAAAACTATATCCGCATTGCAATCTATTTTGTAACGATTACAAATGAATTTAACATTAGGGGTTCCAATTTTTAAATTTTCATAATTCCGGAAGTAATACTCATATTTTAATTGCTTAATAGGTGTATAGCCAACATAGTGAAAAAGTACCCAAGCCGGGACTCGAACCCGGGTCATCAGTAAGTATAGCGCACTGACGTTGAACCACTTGGGAACGATATTCAGCCTGGAACTTTTTCACCATAACATGTTGGCAAGGCTACAAACGCAGCACAAGATGGAATATTTTCCGTGAGCCGCCAACCCTGGGGCAAACACGAAATCAAAGAAAATCCAGCATCGACAATTGAATAAATTCATATTTTTTAATACTTGGAAATTTTTCCAGAGAAAATTTCTCACGCCTTGCATTCATAATATTCAAATTTTAATTGCTTAATAGGCGTATAGCCAACATAGTGAAAAAGTACCCAAGCCGGGACTCGAAAACGGGTCATCAGATTAGTGCACTGACGTTCTACCAACTGAACCACTTGGGAACGATACTTAGCCTGGAACTTTTTCACCATAACATGTTGGCAAGGCTACAAACGCAGCACAAGATGGAATATTTTTCGTGAGCCGCCAACCCTGGGGCAAACACGAAATCAAAGAGAATCCAGCATCGACAATTGAATAAATTCATATTTTTAATACTTGGAAATTTTTTCCAGAGAAAATTACTCACGCCTTGCATTCATAATATTCAAATTTTAATTGCTTAATAGGCGTATAGCCAACATAGTGAAAAAGTTCCCAAGCCGGGACTCGAGAACGGGTCATCAGATTAGCGCACTGACGTTCTACCAACTGAACCACTTGGGAACGATACTTAGCCTGGAACTTTTTCACCATAACATGTTGGCAAGGCTACAAACGCAGCAAATAATAAAATGCATATAATAATATGTAAATAATCTATCAATAAATGTATATAAAACATTAGCCGAGATACATCGGAAAAGGGAAAATATTGCAGCAGATACTGCTGGACACGACAGGGAGTGGGGAGACATTCAAAGAACAAATGCACGAGACAAATGTAAAACAAGTTGGAAATTGTACGTCAAACGTGACAAATGAGGTGCTTTGTTTTTGCTGCGTTTGTAACCTTGCCAACATGTTATGGTGAAAAAGTTCCAGGCTGAGTATCGTTCCCAAGTGTTTCAGTTGGTAGAACATCAGTGCGCTAATCTGATGACCCGGGTTCGAGTCCCGGCTTGGGTACTTTTTCACTATGTTGGCTATACGCCTATTAACCAATTAAAATATGAGTATTATGAATGCAAGGCGTGAGAAATTTTCTCTGGAAAAATTTCCAAGTGTTCAAATATGAATTTATTCCGGAAGTACTTAACCGAATCACTTCCCGTTTGCTATCTTAAGGTAAAATTTAGTGTAAAAGCCAAAAGTAATGTCAGAATTAGGTGTTCGTATCGAAATTTTCAGATTTATGTACAATTTCAATCTGAGGACGACCACTTAAGCTTTTTCCTTCACAATATAAATTGAAAAAGGCATAACTTTCAGTCGAATGGCTATTGCCGTTTTTTTTCTGGAACAATTTGAATGTATGTCGTGTCCTCTTTCTTTCTTTCTTTTTTTTTATTTGACGATTTCACATGACGTAAAGCATTTAAATATTTTCGAAATGTTTTTTTCTCTGTAATTTTTAGGTGCGTTCGTAATTATATAAATACGTAGCACCTATAGCCGTCTTATAGACTACCCAACCGAATGGCTTGGAATTTAATATGTATATAATCTTAGCAGAATTTTTTTGAGTCATTTCAAATTTTATGAAAATGGAATCAAAATTTAAAATGATATTAATAAAAGTTTTCTTTATTCTATTAAATCCTGTCATACATAATCTATATAATAAATACGCAAGTCATGTGACTGAGGAAAACAAATACGGGCTGACGATTTCTTTTTTATTTTCATATGCCAGGACGCCTTTTATTCAAAATTATTTTTCCGAAAAAAATTGCATAAAAGTTACATTTTTAGAAAGATCGTTCAAAAAACTTGTTTGTTTGAGAGATAACTTACATAAAAAAAAGTATAGATTCTGAGATAATTTCAGCTAACATTAGGTTAACAGCCCGATATTTATCCCAATATCCATTAAAGTAAATAAACACAAGAGATTCGTTCATCGTAAATCATAAAAATATTAAATCATGGAGGTAATTATTCGCAAAGCAACATCTCCATGGTGAATTTGGCAGCGCTATCTGGTGTCGAAAAAAAATTGCATCTGTAAACATGGCATACATAATAAGAGAAAAGAAAGCCCTGTTCATTTCGCTTATAACAGACGATATAATTTATTTCACTGAAATAATAACGAAGATTTTTTTTACATTATAAAACTAGTTTTAGTAATTCTCATTTGTCACGTTTAACGTACAATTTCCAAATTGTTTAAAAATGCTAAAAAAAAAAAAGTTGATTTTTCCAACATGATATAAAAAACTTAATTTCATATATGAACAAAATCCTTGAGAGTGTTAATCATTACCCAATGTTCTAAATTTGCATTATATCTGTAGAATTACATTAAATAAAACAATGCTTCTGTTGCAGTGAAACCTAGTGAACGGATATAGATGAGTTCACGGCGCAGAGAAGGTTAAATCTTCTTCTTTCAATTTCTTCATACATTCTGCTAACATTCAATCATTTCGACATTCTAGCACCAGAATTAATTTGCTTTAGAAAGGGTTAATCAGGGATAAAATTTCGTAAAACCTTCAAGGAACATTGAGCAGCAGCGCTTCAACAGAGCTATAGATATTTCTCAAAAACTTTCTTTTCTTTTGCGTTCCACCGGAAATCGATAACAACTTTGAAACTACCCATTAATTCTGACCAGATGAAGTGATGAGAAAATTGTTTGTTAAAACTCTAAATCTGCTGTTTGTATAAGTTTACAAAAAGTTATACATTTCTGAGAAAATTCTTATTAAAATTATCGTTATGTTCTTGTGCGTATGGTTAAATTATTGAATACGCTGTAAAACAAAACACAGATGTTTTTTAGTATACGGAAATATAATGTACCCGAGTACACTGCAAAAAAGTGTTGATTTTACATTATAATACTGGCATCCCAGCTGCCAGTATTATACCTTAAAATTAACAGTAATAAACAGTAAAATAAGCAGTAATACGCTGCCGCGCCGAGTTACTGACAGTAGGTGGGAAAGGAGGATTCCGCCCCATGTGGCGGAGCTGCGGATCGGAATTGTTCTCTTAGAGTACGATAATCCCCCCCATCCCCCCCCCAATTTTTTTAGGAGGGGGGCAGCATGTTATAGTAGGGGGGTATTTTTTTAAGAGGGGGCTTAATTTGAAAATTTTAAAAAAGTCAAAATTTTAAAAAAGTCTTATAGTACAAGGTATCGGTGATGGTAGAGTACGACCACTATCCCCCTACCCCATGCCCCCCTGCCCCTCCCCCCTCCCCTCCATTTTTTTTTTTTAAATTTTAGGAGGGAGAAAGTTTAAAGTGGTGTCGCCCTCTATCGGTAAGTGTTAAAATTATGGAATTTAAAATGACTGCTTCTGAAACGTGCATACGTTTTAAAACATTTTTTTTCCTTCACAGAAATTAAGAAAATATTAAATTTCGACTACAACTTTCACTTTGAAATAGCGTAGTCCCTTTTTAAAAAATCATTAGCTTTAAACATACATTTAAATGAAGCGAGGTTCGAACCTCGAACCTGACAAAATGATCTCATGATGTGTTGATTTGTAGTAGGTTTAAACGAACACGCCATGAGATCATGTTTCTTAAACGCGATTTAAGATATATAAGAAAAGGTGTCACGTGATTGAACATATTGGATTATTACTATACAGTACTAATGATATTATAAATTTTGAAAAATAATTTAAGCTTTACGATAAACTTTAATGTTTAAACTTACAAACACATTGGAATGTATTTATAACATATAAAATAACCTTGTAAAAGGTTGGTTGGTTTGTTGGTTTTATAAACTTGCAAAGCAAAGCGTATCTTACCAATTTGCATACAAGAGATTTTGTAACATAAAGTATATAATATACTACAGCAAATTTTAACTTACAAAGTGGGGTTTAAGGATACTGTAATAGAATTTTTAATTGTATACTTTAAAAAGGAAAGTTTAACTTACCATTATGTTTATGCTCGGATTCGAACTGTCAACCTTTTGGCTAGCTTTCCAATGCGCTCCCAGTTACGCTACGAAGGCTCCGTACAATTAATATAAATAATGAAAGCTAATATTACTTCTTTTAAAGATTTTTGAAAAATTTATAAGTTAATAAAACAGGATATGACGACATTTGTAGAATAACATCCTGTTTTACAACGATAAGAATAGCAATATAAGAAGCTTGTACACCATAATGAATTTACTGTTTAAAGTTCTGTAACCTAACTTATACGATTGTTCTTCTAATTACCTAAAACCTTGCTGTATATTTGCTTGATCACCTATCTGTTTACTCTGCTTTTTGGATACTTCTAAACCTGAAAATGACTACTTCGCTTAACACATCTTACTATGAAATTTCAGAAATCAACGAATTTAGTAGAATATTTCAGTATTTTGATGTTTTTACCCCATACCATTGGGACTTAGGGGAGGATACGATTGTCGAAGTGCAAATGAATAAGGACTGTGGGTTAAACGTTCACATTCAAAAATGTAATGAATTTGAGAATAGGGAATTACAATATCGTGCGCAACCTTTGATAAATTTGAAACGAGAATGGCTAAATTTAATTTTAACTCTGCAGAAGAAGAAACATTCGTATGTAATAACGACTTACTAACAATTTATGTGGATAAGGAATCATGCATACTGCAAAAACTATTGAAACCTGATTATTTACTACTTACAAAAGAACAATTTCTCAAACTAGAGGAAAACTGCATTCAAATTAGCGAATGTCTTATTCAAACTTTTTTAACAAAGCTTTTACCTGTTTATGTTTTAAAAAACTTAAAAATATGTAAATGTTCTCACTTTACAGAGGAAGAGGCGATGGACTATTTTTTAGAATGCTTCGATCATGAATTAAAGAGATCAGTATATCGCACGTTTGACTGTTATTTATGTTCAATCGGCCAACCAGTTGAAATGGATCATGAATGTATGAGATATAATTTAAGAAAACAGTTTAACTGGTGCGCAGACAGTGCTTTGTTAAATTTCAACATTAAGGAATTTGTGAAAAACCTGCTAGAGAAATGTACATGTAATTATACTTATTTATTTTTTGAATCTATGAATGTAGACTTTTATAATAAGCATTTGAACAATGTATTTATAAATTAACATAATTATTTAATAAATATTTGTTTAGTTTTTCATCATGTGTCTGTTTTTATTTATGTATAAGGAATAAATAAGTTTAGTTTTCGGAAAGTTTTACAATTTTTATTCAGAAAATGTAGAAACTTGTAATGTAGAAACTTGTTTTATTTTTCTACAAAAATTAAGGATTTTATACTATTTCATTAAACATGTGTACCATTATTATAATATAACTTACATAATGTATACAAAATACTACCCTTTACTTGATAAATTATTTAAGATTTTAAACCAAAACTGAGCGAATATTATAACGATTATCGAGTTTGAAAATAGATCTGTTGTCTACCAGAGCAAAAACAGGAAACTACTTATTTGCGGATAACATCCCTGTTTTCTTACTGATAACGGTACTTCTTGTATAGTTTAAGGTATAAAAATTCTTTCACTAAATTGAATATTATGTTTTTATTTTTCGTGATATGTAACTTAATTAGCAATACCATATAATGAACGAGTATTTTTACACATTTAAATTTGCATTTTAAGCCATGATGAATACATAATAAAACATTACTTGTATACTTTTACATAAAATATGGAAAATAAATTTGTACTTAACTTATTAAATCACCCACTGTATAATAAAAGATACTTTACCTAATTACTTATGTTTAACATACAGACTAATTTCTGTATAAGATATATAACACGTGACGCTATTTTTAATTATTTTAAGCATGCGCCCCCTCTACAATTAAATAAATATTCATGAAAAGTTTTATTTGAAATAATATTCATACTGTTTCTGTGCCGTTAAGACGTTCTAATTTTTTCTCCGTTTAACCCTTTCCGGCGCGGAATAAAACTGTTTGTAAAATAATGAAATAATGGACTGACACCAGATTTTACAAACGATTTCCTTAGAAAAGAATAACTTGCTGATTTTCCCTTTCTTTATAAAAGGAAAATTTTAATTAAATATTCTTGGTGCCGTTTGTCAGTTTTGGAATTAAAATTAGGTGTCCTTTTTTGTGACCACCGCCCGCTAAAAGGTTAAGTGATCTGTGATTTTAATTGATTTAAATTAAATAAGTACAATGCAAGACATGGTGTTAGACGAACCAACCCAGATAAGAAAAGCCTTGACATCGGAGTTTAAGGAGCAAATAGACTGTACTATTTTAATGAAACCTGTTTTGAATAAGGAACCGATGGCCTCTTCATCAGATCAAGTCGATCAAAAGTTACCTTTTACATGTGATACGTGTAAAAAAGTATTTACTAAAAAATATATGTTATTAAGACATATGAACTTACATTTAGAAAAAAAACCCTCTAAGTGTGATAATCTGTTTACTACAAAGAGCGCTTTACAGGATGATATGCTAATTAATCCCAAGACATCTGCCACATATAAATGTGAGAAATGCAGTAAGACTTTCTCACGAAAAAATGTGTTAGTTAGACACATGAAATTTCACTTAGAAAAGAAACCTTTTAATTGTAAAATGTGTTCGAAATCTTTTGTGCAGAAAAGCGACTTATAAAAGCATAACTTAGTACATTCTAAACAAGGAGTTATGCATAAATGTAATCAATGTGATAAAAAGTTTTCGCGGGAAAAAAATTTAATAAATCATACTATGATTCATAACATCCATCAGCAAAAGCAAAGGAATATTGAACCGTTTCCCAGACACTATAAATGTGTTGATTGTTCTGAAATATTTAATCACAGATTTGACTTAGTGAAGCATAGAAAAATTCATCTCTCACCCAAAGAACATATATCTGAACAGCGTACTGAACTTTTAATCCATTTACCGAATTTATTACAACGTATAGACACTTTACAGAATGCTATAAAAAATGAAACTATACCTTTTTGAAATATTGACTTGACCAATTTATTTGAACTATACAACTTCTTGTATATACTAATGTATCTGTTTAAATAGTTAAAAAAATAAATAATAGATAAGTGAAAAAGCTTTTGTGTTTTATTTTTCAATATGATTCTATTATATCACTATTATGTGAATGAATGGACTTGTAAATTTATACACTATGTATAAAAGTAAATTTCTTGAACTTTTACAAGAAGTAAAAATTTAATACAAGTTACTTAAATTATATATTTAATAAATTTTTTAATATATTATTGATTCATATATGATAGTTAAATTAATATGCTATTAAACATATAATTTTGTATAATCTATATTATTAATTTTCTTTAACACATATTACTTTTTTACAATAAATCGATTTAACTAATTATACATTTGTGTAATTAAACAAACTTATTTTACTAAATATACGTATCGATAATTAATTTTTATTATTTACATACACATGATTATACTTTTTATCGTACGCGATTAACTATTTATACATTTAATAAGCGTTGCCATACCCGCTTTTATAAATAATTAGATATTATAAAGCATACGGATTTCACATAAACAAGCAATATACATTTTCGTTAAATGAACAACTTGAATCTTTAAACTTGCTTTTAACTGTAACCATCACTCTTTTTTAACCTATGTTAGTAACTGTTTAGATATAATATAATCAGTTTACTGTTGACTTTTGTCGTGACTGAACCCTTTACTGTTTGTTATTTAAAAAAAATGGCTTGTGAATTAGATAGGATTAAACGGTCGTGTGAAGAAATGGCTTTTTCAACAAAGTTTCAACGTTTAGATAAACCTATGGAAAATTCTGATTTTTATAAAAATGAATTTTTACCCAAATCTAATATGCAGGAGAACTATGAAACACTATCACCTACCATGGACTTCTTGTATGCTGCAGAGCCTAAGATTGCCAAGGATTCTACAACTCCGATATTTACTATTAAAAATAAATGTGCAACGTTAAATTAGCCCAAATTAAAATCATTTCTAATGGCAAACAGCTGTTTCAGAGCCCTTAAGCTCCATCTTCAGTGCCAACTCAAAAGGTAAAAACGAATTAAAAACTCCTAGGCCATGACCGCTTGCCTGTCATCTCTCGCCCCGCGGCCAGATGAAATGGCGTTGAATTTTCAAAACAACAGCGGAGACGAGGAAACACACGTGACAGAGGGACCAATAGGAACAGTCCGCCGACCGGGAAAGTTTAAGTGTGGAGGAGAATAAAGGAGGGGGGACGAAGAGAATGAACTAAGCGAACCGCAGCCAGACGTTTGAAACGCTTTGTACGGCAGAGAAAAAAACCAGAAAGGGGGGGGGGGCAATGAGGATGGGTAAAAAGCGCACATGGTAGTAAAAAGTTTTTAAAATTTTACAAGATAGTAAAATTATTTTTCAATTAAAAAAATTAAGTTGAAAAAGTTTTATAAACTTAATAAAAGTATTCCATAATTTATCAAAGTTGATTCGTCTTGTATGTTAATAATATATAATGCTAACATAGTATATAGTTACTATGTTACTACATATATTTATAAAAATAATTCAAACATGTTATATTATTATAAAGTTTTTAAATTTTTTACAAAGTAACTTAATTAAATTAAAAAAATTATAAGTAAACAAAATAATTAATTTTTTTAATTACAATAAATTAACAAAAATGAAAAGTTATCAAAATTATTTTATAAATGTTTTAAAATACTTGTGTCTATGTATACATATATATGTATGTGTGTTTATATATATGTATGTACCTATATATATATATGTGGAACTTTAGTTAAGTAATAGAAATTCGCAAATTTTGTCATTAGAAACCCTATATTCTAATAATTAATAACAATTAGCTTTAAATTAAAGAAATAGATTAATTTATACTTACAAATATAGCCCACTTATAATAGCACGTCCATCTTACATAGTTACTTCAGACATTATGCTTGTTACTATCCAAGCAACAGGATGTTTTGTTCACACCACGTGGTTTCCTTAAAAGTCACGTGATCATGAAGATAAGAGAAACAACATGTTAGACATTTTCACTTCTAACATAGCAGAGGCAAGTTATAATGTCTTGTATTCTTTATTTTACACTTTATTTTACAATTTATTAAGAAGATCTAATTTAAATAACATTTTATATTACAAACGTAAGGTAAAAGCACTAAATTATTGTTTTAAAAGCCTTTTATTTTGTAATTCTATCGACAATAAGATGATGTAATACATTTTAAATCTTGCTAATGGGTTTTATTTAATTTTAGCATAAACATTATTTATTCAACTGGCTATTGCTTTTAGAAATAACTTAATTTTCTTACACAAGCGGAAAATAATATTTCTTCATTAATCTATCATGTTTACAAAATTTTTAAGTTATATATAATATAACCTGTCTACAACCACTTCTATAAGTATAACCACATCTATAAGTATACTTATATACTTAAATAACATGTAAGTATACATATACTTATAGATACTTATAGTATAAAAATACACTATGTATTTACAGATTATATTATATATAACTTAAAAATTTTGTAATCATGATAGCTTAATGAAGAAATATTATTTTCCGCTTGTGTAAGAAAATTAAGTTATTGCAAATTGGTAAGATACGCTTTGCTTTGCAAGCTTATAAATCCAACAAACCAACCAACCTTTTACAAGGTTATTTTATATGTTATAAATACATTCCAATGTGTTTGTAAGTTTAAACATTAAAGTTTATCGTAAAGCTTAAATTATTTTTCAAAATTTATAATATCATTAGTACTGTATAGTAATAATCCAATATGTTCAATCACGTGACACCTTTTCTTATATATCTTAAATCGCGTTTAAGAAACATGATCTCATGGCGTGTCCGTTTAAACCTACTACAAATCAACACATCATTTTGTCAGGTTCGAGGTTTGAACCTCGCTTCATTTAAATGTATGTTTAAAGCTAATGATTTTGTAAAAAGGGACTACGCTATTTCAAAGTGAAAGTTGTAGTCGAAATTTAATATTTTCTTAATTTCTGTGAAGAAAAAAAAAGTTTTAAAACGTATGCACGTCATGTATTTTATTACAATTAGTTCACTTCGTATATGCATGCTTGTGTGTGTACGTAACAAATAGTTCACTGTGTGTCTGTCAGCCTGCTTGTCTGTGTGCCTGCCTATCTGCCTATATGTCGGTTTATAACTATAATTATTTACATGTATCACTTTAAAATTTTTATTAAGTGCTACGCTATAACTAAATATTTCCATTGTAAGCAATTTGGTGAGATACTTTAGAATATTTTATTTTATACTATGCTATAACTTAAAATTCAGAAGCAGTCATTTTAAATTCCATAATTTTCACACTTACCGATAGAGGGCGACACCACTTTAAACTTTCTCTCTCCTAAAATTAAAAAAAAATTGGAGGGGAGGGGGGAGGGGCATGGGATAGGGGGTTAGTGGTCGTACTCTACCATCACCGATACCTTGTACTATAAGACATTTTTGAAATTTTGACATTTTTAAAATTTTAAAATTAAGCCCCCTCTTTAAAAAAATACCCCCCTACTATAACATGCAAAATTGGGGGGGATGGGGGGGGATTATCGTACTCTAAGAGAACAATTCCGCTCCGCAGCTCCGCCACATGGGGCGGAATCCCCCTTTCCCACCTACTACTGACGGTACCGAAAAGCGTTCGCTATCTTTAGAAACTTCAGAAACCAATATATTTTCAAGATTTAAAGAAGCATTTATAAAAACGAAGTTTCTTTTACTGTTATTGATTCCCGGAAACGTTTCTATGTAGTTTTTATAATGTATTAATCAGTTTACTCAACCCCGTATAAACATATGATTTATCGTTTTTTCAGATGCTATCAATTTTCAAATAAACATTTTCATGTTCAACAAACATATTTTACAGATAAACATGATAAATTAACAGCATCTTATATATTAAAACGAAAAGGGATTTCCCTCAAATTCATTTTTCACACGAATTTGCCCCATTACGCATGCGTAAAATTAAATCTAGAACCTAACCAGTTTTAGAGCACACTCAAATGCGAAAACGGTGGCCGAGTGGTATACAGCTTTTTTCGTCTCTGTACCGATTATCGTGTGGGTTCGATCCTTGCTATGGACAGAATGATTTTTCTTATTTTATTTGAATTATTCTTCAAAAATTTCAAACTTTTTAAAACAGCTGGGAATTTTATTTTTATGGTACTATCAAGTTGTTTGCTGTCAAGTTTTGACTGGTTCCATCTAGTTAGTATTAAGGCTGCTCGTCAGTGAACTTCCCGATTCCCCTCGCTAATCTCAATCCTATAGGCGTAGAATGCATTCGCATTTTAAAAATATCTTCTCGGGAAATCAATATTTTTGACTTCTGTTTTCTGTGTACACTTCTTAAAGCATGTCTTTTTTTTTTTCTTAGTTATCAAAAAGTTTTTAAACATATACTTAGTTTTATGTGAAATGAGTATTGCTAAGAATTTAACACATAAAATTATAAATTAATCACATATTTTTTAAATATTTTGACAACTAAGAAAAAGAGAGACATGCTTTAAGAACAGTTCACAGCAAATAGAGGTAAAAAATATTCATTTCCTGAGGAGATATTTTAAAAATACGAGTGCATCCTACGCCCATAGGATTAACATTAGCGAGGGGAGTCGGGAAGTATACTGAGGCCTTAACATTAAAATTAATATTAATTTGTAACTCTTGCATGCATAAATTCAATTACGCAGCTGAAAATGTTTGAGTGAGAATTAACACCATCCTAAAAATCACTATTCTGCGATAACTGATATTCTGTAGCGATAACTGATTACTATAAAACATATATGAAAGAGTTTCCGAAAATCGGTGGCGCTAAAAGAAACTTTATAAATGCTTCTTTAAATATCGAAAATAAATTGGTTTCTGAAGTTTCTAAAGACAAAACGCTTTTCGGAATCGTAAATAACTTGGAAGAGGTTATTGTAAATTTCCCTTCGTGGTTATGTCATATTTTACGTTGGTTAATCAACATTTGTCGTTTTGTTTTACACGTGTACCGTATTTTCCGGTGCAGAAGTCGACTTTTTAAACTGCCAAAATACAAAGAAAATTCAAGAGTCGACTTTATACACCGGATGTAAAATGAGGCATCCGCATTTACAGCTGTAGCGATAGTCACCGGATAAGCGTGGATGATTTCCTTCGAATTAAGAACCGCAAAATTTATCATTTAGACAGTTTGCACTATAATTAAAAATTAAACATTAATTTTATTATTTTAGAAAAAAATATATTTGACTTGAAGGAAAATTTACAAATATAAAATGAACTAGCCGAAAATAGAGATAAGATAGGCTCAGCCCGAGCGTCAATTTCCGTCAATAAATGACAATCGATAATTTTTATGCAGCCCTGTACATGATCTACAGAATTTATACACAACAAATAATAATAAAAAAAAATTACATTTAAAAATGCGTACCACAACTGAAAACGCACTTCCAGCAATTTTTGTTCATAGACAGTACTGTAACCGAATTCTTTTGTGTTGCCCTGTAAATGAACTATGAATGCTGTGCCCATCATAATTCTATCGCAAGTCTTTTATACTGCACCTCAGTGATATATATCAATTTAAACATGTTTGAAATAGTGTAACATCATTAAAACACACCGCCAACGATTTTCCCCCGTAGACCGTAATGTAACGGAATCCTTTTGTGAGTCCCTGTAAACGAACGATAAACACTACACACTTCTTTTTAATACCGAACATTCTGTAATAAACTTCAATAACATAAAAATTATATGGCAATCCGAGTTTATTTACGAGAGTTAGACAGACAAACTGAACTCATAAATACTTTCCAATTATGTTGGAAAGTATTAAAAAGGAGAATATAGCGAGATAAAAGAGAATGTACAACGAGAAATACGATACTTAGTTACTGTTCTACAGTTTGATAACTGTATAACAGTGATAAAAGTAACAGTGTGATAAAAGAAGTTTTCCATTTCCATTTTTTTTCTTTTGACCCGCAAATGTTCTAAAACTTTTAACTTATTTTCCTTTCTTTATGCATCCGCATATTGAATACGCTTGAAGCAATTTTAAATCTGAAAATTTATCCACGCATAGTATTTTTATTTTTCCTTTGTTGTTTGGAGCAAACTTTTAAATTAAAGAGGAAGCTATTTTAATTGTCTTAGAAAATATTCATTATTTTGATTTTATCATTGTTGTTTCTTATCGAAAATAATAATAATAACTCTTTAATACTACCTGGAACATCATTATTATATCCCAATGAAATAATTACTATTTTATGACTGTAGATGGCGTTTGTAAGATTTAAGCATCCAAGTCAAAGGTATCGCACGGTTATTATTAGGTGCGTTAGTAATTATATAAATACGTAGCACCTATAGTCGTCATGTACCGCAAACGATTTTTCCCCATCGCCCGTAATGTAACAGAATACTTTTGAGTGTCCCTGTAAGTAAATTATAATTGCTACTTATTCTATACTCTACAGAAAACATGTTGTCGTCTACCTCAGTGACGCATATCAATTTTGTTATGATTGAAATAGAGCAACATTGTTAAAATGCACTGAAAACGATTTTTCCCCATTGCCCGTAATGTAACAGAATACTTTTGAGTGTCCCAGTAATCTAACCCTAAATGCTACACACTTCATTTTCAATACCGAACATGCTATGACCAACCTCAATAACATGAATTACATGACAACCCGACTGAATTTTTGCGAGTTAGAGCTCGGACAGACAGAATGACGACTAGACAGACGAACAGACAAACCGTATTCATAAACATTTTTCAACTATGTTGGAAAGTGTTAAAAATAGCTGGTCAATATTATTATTATTATCTACAATTTTTTTTTTTGTAAATTTTGGTCTTGATTTTGTTTGTTTGTTTGTTTGTTTACACTCATTATAGAAATTGTCTGCTTTTTCCTGTGCCTTGAGGTGGTTACGTCTTAGCATTTGTAGTATATCTAAATAAAATATATTTTTAATTTTTAATTTATTTTAAATCTAATAAAAACTTACGAATTTTATGAAAAATACGTTGAATTTTTTAGATATTTTCCTATATGATGTTGCAAGAGTTTTTAATATCAGATGTTATGCAATGCTGAGAGTTGTTCCATAATTTTAACAGGGTTGCCATTGGCAACTGTTTTCTTATTTTTTTTTCCTACCACTTTTTCTAACTAATAACTATCCGAAAGATTAGTAGTAGAAACCTACCACAAAGTTTATTGTTTAGAAATAGTGGTAGATAAAAATAATAAAAAATATAATCGCCCGTGGCAGTTCTGTATTAAGGGAATGGTGGACGTTCAAGTTAAGAATTTTCTCGTATTATTATAAACACTTTAAATTATGACTCACATCAAACCAAAATTTTCGATGTGCATATAAGCATGTTTTTAAATAAACACTTTAAATTATGACTCACATCAAACCAACATTTTCGACGTGCATATAAGCATGTTTTTAAATAAACCCTTAAAATTATGACTAACATGAAACCGACATTTTCGATGTGCATATAAGCATGTTTTTAAATAAACCCTTTCAATTATGACTCACATCAAACCAACATTTTCGCTGTGTATATAAGCATATTTTTAAATAAACACTTAAAAATTATGACTCGCATCAAACCAACATTTTCGATGTGCATATAAGCATATTTTTAAATAAACACTTTAAATTATCACTTACATCAAACCAACATTTTCGACGTGCATATAAGCATGTTTTTAAATAAACACTTTAAATTATGACTCGCATCAAACCAACATTTTCGATGTGCATATAAGCATATTTTTAAATAAACACTTTAAATTATCACTTACATCAAACCAACATTTTCGACGTGCATATAAGCATGTTTTTAAATAAACACTTTAAATTATGACTCACATCAAACCAACATTTTCGACGTACATATAAGCATGTTTTTAAATAAACGCTTTCAATTATGACTCACATCAAACCAACATTTTCGACGAGCATATAAGCATGTTTTTAAATAAACACTTTAAATTATGACTCACAAAAAACCAACATTTTCGAAGTGCATGTAACATTTTAAATAAAATATGTAGATTTCCTGTACGATAAAAAGTTTCTTTAAAGAAAATAATACATAATAAATTCATATTTTAAAATGCTCCATACGATTTTGAAATGATTGGAAGTGAAAGATTACCTTAGGCATAGCCGAAAACTTTTATGCTTTTTTGATACCCCGAAAATTTAATAGAGTTTTTGCCTCATTTAATCTCCGTTTTCGACGATTAAATTAGGCCAATTTACTATTAAATTTTAGTGGAATGATAAGAGCGTAAAAGTTGGCAGCTATGCCTTTCGGTTAATGTCAGCAACTGAATGTACGTACATTTATTTCTGTACTCATTTATACATAAATTATTATTAAGCTTTTGTTGCATACTTTATGACTAACAAAACTATGAAAAGTAGAAAATTTGCTATTAAATTTGCTATTTTATAACTGAAAGAATCAAACAGAATAAGAAAAGAAATATTTTATGAGTAATAATTTTAATTGATTTTTAATTACAGCCTGTTCACTATAGTACAAAACATACAGAAGTATTTTTATACTTGTTTTTCAGTTATGCATTAGACCAAGCAGTCTAAAAACAATAATTAATGTATAAAATACCATTTAAATAACATTATTTTAGGTTTAGAAACATTTTAATTCATGGGGAACAACTTGTCGACATTCTGAAAAGACGTCCATATTGATTATATCCCAACAAGTAAGTTACCAGTTGTTGTGGCGATATCTTGAATTTTCGGCTGAAAATATATAGATGTCACAGAGTAGTATAAGCTTTGAATAGGAACTGTAAATGAAAAATGTTGGATAGGGGGAAAATAGCATTTTTGTCCACTGTGTTTGTAGACATTATGCAACAAAGGGTTAAAATTACAGAAATATTTTCTGTTTATTCAATAAACTTTTTTCCGTTAAAATAGCGTCTGTTATCTAAAACATTGGTAATTATTCTTTGTTTTTCATCCAGTCACAGGCATCTGAAACAAATTGGGTTGCCAAATTATCAAAAGCCATTAAATTCTCTGGAGTTTATACCAACATTTAGTTTAAAAAGATGATTTTTGACAAAATGGTGATCATTTGAAAAAAGTTCATTTTTTCGCCTCTTTTATTATATTTTGCGAGTTGCAAAAAATACTTAATCAATTAGAACTATAAATTCCGGTGGTATAAGCTCCAGCAAAAATATTAGCTTTCTTTTAAATAAAAATGAAAGAAATCGGTCGAATAGTTCTCGAGAAAAAGGGTCGCCCAGTTTTAAAAATATAGTTTCGAGAAAAACAAGTTTAAAGTTTTACAATAGCGTTAGGTTCAACGAGCAGAATAGATTATAAGTAACTAGCTAACCCGCCCGGCGTTGCACGGGGCAAAATTATTAATAATCTGTTCTATACGAAACTTAAACCAAACCCCGTCGTAATCGGGTCCATAGAACCAGATATACTCCTATAGTTCCACTTTCCACCGCCAGAGGGCGCAGTCTGTTCTGGAAGAGGCCTTTTCCGAACACTTGACCCAACCAAATTCCCTTGTAGAATTGAAATTTAACTACGGGTAAACATTGCCAAAATAGCGAAAATCGCGAAAGTGGGTTACGTAATCAATCGGTTTCTAAACGGTTAATGTAGATATTTTTTAAAACCCAACCGTGCATTTTGAAGAAAATGAACGTGTCTATGATCTGGAGTCTACTGTTTGTCCGTACTTGCATTTCCCGAGTCGATGCCGATTTTTAAATCTGGACCAAAAAAAGGAAATTCGCGTGAGTGAGTTTTGGAAAGGATTTTTTTTCGGAGGGTTAAAATTAATTTTTTTCAAAACGGATACCAGATTTTAAAAAACAAAGGGATATAGATTAGGCACGGTATTTTTAGTTTTTGTATCTTGTTTATAAACGCCAATTCGGATTTTTAAAGATAGGAGAAATAGTTAAAAAAGCGAAAGTGACTTACGGTTAAAAACGTTTTCGAAAGGGTTAACGTGATTTATTTTCTAAACTAAAGGTTTCTGCCTAAACCCGATAGAACGTAGATGTCTTTAGGTGTGTTTGCTTTTTGTTTGGTTATTTTAGAAAGCCGATGCTAGATTTAATATATAGCAGAAAATCGGAATTCGCAAAGGAGAGTCCTGCGCACGAATTTTTTTTAAGGGTTAATATTCGTACTTTTCAAAAACAAATACAGATGTCGAAAAAGGAAAAAATCTAGATATTGTCTGGTATTTTTAGTTTTCCGTACCTGTCTCTGAATCGCCGATGCGAATTTTTAAAAATTGCCAAAATCGCAAAAATCGCAAAACGGTATACAGAAAATATACTTTTTCGAAGGGTTAATTTTTGCATTTTTTAAAACCAAAGATGGCTTTGAAAAGCACAAAGACAGTTCTTTAATTTGGTGACCTTCGTTTTTCCGTATCTTTTGTATTCCGGTAGATGCAAAGCTCGGAAAACGGGAGAAAATAAAAAACACGAATTCGATGCTTTTTGATTATTTTTTTGAAAGGGTTAACTGTAAAAATTTTTCAAACCAACCAGATCGTTCGAGACGTAAAAGTACGTTCTTTCAGAATATGCAAACGGTTTTTCCGTATTTTTAGCCGTTTGTCCATGGCGAATTTAGAAATACTTTTTAAAAAAACGGAATGTCTTTTGCTTTCTTCCTTCTGTTCCGGAAGATACGGAAATTGGTTTCTGCACATGCGCCAGCTAGATTCAGAATAATGACTTTTTTATTTGTGATCTTTGATCAGTTTTTAATTGATAACTACTTTAATTTTCAAAATATTAAAATTCTGACGTAATGGTGCACCAGGAGAGGGTTTGGACTACCTAAATATAAATTTGCAGCCTTCTAGGTGGGCTAGATTTTCCTAGCCATCGCCAACAAACACACAGACACACACAAACACACACACACACACACAGAGCGTAACTTTCTTTTATTAGTATAGATTGGAATATCACGAAACCGTTTTAAGGTACCGTTAACCAGGGGCTACTTTGACATCCCGGGGTAACTTTGTCACCTCGTGGGCAGACGGATTTTTTTTTGTTTTATATATATTTTTTTCATGTGATTAATTCTCGCTTTTATTACAGGTCTTAGGCAGTAAGTGAAAAATGAGGAGCGACGAAAAAACACCAGATGCCCGGCATTATCGCAATTACACTGAAGAGAATGTGGCAAACGCTGCGGTAGCTATCAATAATGGCATAAGTAAAATACTAGTTGCCGCAACATTCCTGTCATGCCGGTGACGTCAGGCTTATGGCAACCCTTTTCTTTTCTCTCTTCTACTGCGGAGTGAGGGAGAAGGTAGAAGAGTTTGGCGGGAAGCCAAAGTGGAAGGTTGTGTGCATGCGGTGGGCATGTTATGGAAATAAATATAGTAATTATGTCGATAGAAGAGTAGTAATGTAACGGCTGCTGCTACTGATTAATCTTTATATATATCTGTGCGTGTCTTCCATGTTGTATTGTGATGTGACGTCCGTAATAAATTTCTTGTGTTTTATACAAATTAGCTGCATTCTTCTGAGCCAATAGAAATATAAAGAATAAAATGGTATTCATAAAATTGTGCCTTTGAATTTAAAAAAGTGTGAACGAGAAGAAACCGAAAGAAAAAGGGTTATTTATTAAAGTTGTATTACACGCTCTCTTTGTCGAACCAGTGGCTGGATTTACGAATGAAGTAAGTGCATGTTTTTTAATGTTTATTCATGAAGTAAATAGAAAAGAAGTTGAATAGAATCATATTGAGAAATATTTTATGATTGGAAACAATGTGTTAACTTTGATATTATGAGCTTATTTTGAAACGAGATAATATAGATATTTATAGAGTATATTTATAGTATTAATAAATAAGTGTTAAGAGTAAAAACTAAAATGTTTAGTATTAAAGGGCTAAGGAAAGAAGACTTAGTTGTTGTTGCCACGGAGTTGGGCATAAAGGTAGAAAGTGAGCACAGGATAATTGATTTGAAAGCATTAATTGAGGGAAGCGATCAGTATTCAAAATATAGTGAATTTATAAAGGAATTTTTAAATACAACGGTGTCAGACCGCATAGAAAGAGAAAAGCATGAAGCAGAAGTCGCGAAATTCGACAAAGAAAAGTCGAAGTTGGAACAAGATACGTTATTGGAAATCGAAAAAACTAAGCTGGAATTAGTTAAAGCGCAGATAGAAATGGCAAAAATGCAAAACGAGTATTGAAATTCTGATACAGGGGTGGATGGACCTGAACCTAATTCGTTAGAGGCACTAATCAAAAGCGTCAAAACTTTGACTATTACAGTCCCCAGCAGGCCTGAATCATGGAATTTATTTTTTACTTCGCTCGAGAAAGCATTCGAAATTAAAAATGTCGCAGAGGAATTAAAGGTTGAGATTTTGTTCAATTTGGTAGGGGAACGCGCAGCGCATTTGTTAGTGTACGCAAACACGGAAGAAATGAAAGATTAAAAAATGGTTAAGGCGTTACTATTAAAAGAATTTCAACCTACACCAGAGGCTTGCCTAGAAAACTTTCTTTTTGCAAAAAGATCGAGAAACGAAAATCATATGCAATTCACTAGTAGGCTCAGAGCCAATTGGGATTTCGATTGTGAACTGAGAAAAGTAAATGATTTTGACACGCTTAATGAGTTAATTGTCAGCGACAGATTATTAAGTTCACTAGATTCGGAGACGCGATGTTATGTCAGGATAAAACAATTAGATAATTGGTTAAAACCACGACAAATTTCCGAACTATGCGATAATTGGTTTACGTCAAAGGGCAGAACATTTTCAGAATTATATGATAAACCGGTAAAACCCCGCAGTCACGATGAATCTGTAAATTACAATAATGGAAAATATGTACCACCCCATGTTAGAAATAATTTCAATTGTCGTAGCGATAGAAAATTAAACACATCAAAAGAATGTAGACTTTGTAAACAGACGACGCATTTGCGATTTTGTCCGAATAATAGAGAAAAAGATAAAATTGGAAGTTTGCAAAATCAAACGAAAAAAGTTTCTTTTGTCGGAAAAAATAAGCAGGATGATAAAATAATCGCCAAGGTTGAAACACTCTGTTTTGGAAACGAGCCAATAAGTACGCAACCACTTCAATTTGAACATTTATGGATAGGGGGAAAGGAGATCAAATGTATTTTAGATAGTGCTGCAGAAATACCGTAATAAACTCTATTCAATTACCGGATTCATTTAGAAATAATGAAAAATTCAGTTAATATCGGCTTTTGGAGAAAAAATAATTGCTAATCTTATGACACTACCCGTAGTTTTAAAATCCAGAGAGTCAAATTGTATATTTAACAACAGTGTAGATGTACTGTTTGCCGTTACGGATAAATTATATGGGACATGTATTATAACACCGGCAGTTTATGAAATATTACAGTTAGCTTGTAACGAGGGTGGTAAAGAATGTTCTTTGGAAGATGATAGACAGAAATGTTCTTTGAAGCCAGTAAATGATACGCAATCGGAAAAGGGAAATGAAATTGAAAGGAAAAAAGGGGGAGACAACCAAACAGAGGGGGATGATATAAATATTGAAAATTTATGCTGGCGAGGTGAAAATCAAAACGCGGAGAGAGAATTAATGATTAGTTGTATTGAAAGGGAAGATGATAGCGGAGATTTGAATGCAGGTCAACGATCAGATGCAAGTATATACAGGGAGCAACAGAAGAGTTGCGAAACATTACAGGGTGCTTTCAAAGACGCGGAAAAAGGTAAAAACGGGTTCGTTATAGTAGATAATTTGCTTTATCATAGAGAAAGAGTCACGGGGGATTGTGTTACGCAATTAGTTGTACCAAAGGTAAGGAGGGGGGGAATTTTAAAAATTACGCATGAATTGATTTTTGCTAATCATCTCGGCATGAAAAAAACAAAAGAAAGAATTCGTTATTCATTTTATTGGCCGAATATGTCACGGGATGTAGAGGATTATTGTAAATCTTGTAAAGACTGTCAGTTACGCAGTAGAGAGAGGGCTAGCGATCAGATACCCATTGTCCCTATTGAGAGACCGGAACTTCCGTTTGACGTTGTAAATATTGACATAATTGGAAAAATTGAACCACCTTCAGCGCGTAGACACCAATATGTACTCACCTTAGTGGATCAGCATTCGCGGTGGCAGGAGGCGGTCCCGTTAAGAACAATTACGGCTAAAGCTACGTGCGATGCATTATTAGAAATATTTATGCGAACAGGGATACCGCGCGTAATAGCAAGTGACCAGGGCAGGAATTTTGTTTCAGATTTAATACAGGAGTTTCATGCTAGACTAGGAGCGGCTCCTAGATTTGCCACGCCAGGGCATCCGCAAAGCTCGGGATTAGTGGAGCGATATAATCAGGTTCTGAAACGCATGTTACACCATATAATTCGGAGCGATTCCAAAAATTGGGATAAACACATTCCTTATTTATTATTTGCCTATAGAGAAATTCCGAATAGTACCACGGGAGTATCGCCATTCAAATTAATGTACGGAAGGGAGGCGAGGGGCCCATTAGCAGTATTGAAATCTACATGGTCAGGAGAAATACCACTACCCATAAATCTTGGAAAGAGCGCAACCGAATATCTTCAGGAGTTAAAAATTAATTTAGAAAGGGCGGCGGAGCAAGCAGCAATAGTAGCGGAATTTAAACAAGGCTCGTATGACAAGTACGCTAATTGGAGAGCGATTTACAAGGAATTTAGACCAGGGGACCAGGTATATCTATTAATCCCGGATTCCACGAACAAATTTTATGCTAGGTGGACGGGGCCAGCCGAAATTGTAGCACGCTGTAAGCCTGACTCTTACAAAGTAAAATTAATAAACGGGAATGTTAGGAATATCCATGTAAATAAGATAAGAAAATTTACTCCTAGGGTACGGGCGGTGGGAGTAATATTTGAAAATGAAGAAGAATTAGGAGAAGTCCATCCCACCCCCAGTGTGAAAGATAACTCAAATTTATTTGACATAGAAGAAGTGGATTTGAAGCATTTAGAAAATACAAAAAAGAAAAGAGATGTTAGATTTATTATACAAATATAAAGATTTATTTTCAAAAAAGGTACAAATAGCTAAGGTAGGAGAGCACAAAATTAGATTGAACGGCGAAGAAATGAAAAAACCATATGTTTATCGAATCGCAGAGGCGTTGAAGCCACAAGTAGATAAACAAATCGAAGAAATGTTAGAGTTAGGACTGATCGAAGAGAGTGATGCGGAGGCGCCACACCCGATAGTATGCGTGATGAAGAAAGATGGAGCCCTCCGACTGTGCGTAGATTTTAGAGCATTGAACGCAATCACAAAAACCGACGATTTCCCGATGGAAAACGCAACGGATCTTTTGTTCAACATTGGCAGGGCCAATGTAATAACTACAATCGACTTGCTAAAAGGATATTGGGCCATACCGCTGGAAGCAGAAAGCCAGGGTTTGGCATGTTTTAAGACTCACAGGGCTCAATATCGCTTCAAAGTGATAGCCTTTAGGCTCCGGAAGCAGCTGCGACCTTTCAGAGAGAAATAAATAAAGCACTTTCAAAATACAGGAACTTTGCTAGAGTGTATATAGATGATATAGCTGATTTTTCGGAAACATGGTCTGAACACATTACGCATCTGGACACGATATTTTCTAAAATTCGAGAATTACGGTTCTCAGTCAATCTGAAGAAGTGTGCCTTTGCGAAAAACCAGATCAAGTATTTAGGACATGTCATCGGGTCCGGCAGCCATCGAACCGATCCAGATAAAGTTGAAGCCATACGAAAGTTAGCCGTTCCACAGACAAAAAAACAACTTAAGAGTGTCCTCGGATTGTGTAATTACTACCGCGATTACCTGCCTAAGTATGCCGAAACAGCATACCCATTGACAGAACTTACGAAAAAGAACAGTCCTGAGAAATTGTGCTGGTTGGAGGAACATGATAAAGCTTTCAACGAACTAAAGAGGGGTCTCGTAGAGGCACCTACTCTTTATACACCAGTTATTGGACTTCCTTTTACCATTCAATGTGACGCATCTGCAATAGGCATCGGTGCATGTCTATCTTAACAGAAGGATGAGAGACTATATCCAGTCAGTTATGCCAATCAAAAGCTCACCAAAACTCAACAGGCTTGTCCGACCATTGAACGGGAGGCCTATGCGGTTATCTGGAGTCTAAAGAAGTTCGAGACTTGGATTTTTGGTTCGCCCGTGGAACTTATCACCGATCACAACCCACTGACTTTCATCACCAAAAATGCTCCCCAATCTTCCAAACTGCAACGATGGGCATTAGCGTTGCAGAAATATGACATTATGATTTCACACTGTCCTGGTGCAAAGTTGACGAACGCTGATGCACTATCTAGACTGGAGACAACAGACTAATAAAATTGACTGTAGACCTTTTTATGGACAATTAATGACTTTTATGAAAAAAAACTTTTGATAGTTCACAGTTGTTTGTGTTGCAGCTGTAATTCTATACCATCTATTTCATATTAATTTGCATTATGTTTCTCATTGTTATTTGTATTTAGTATTATGAAACATTAATTGTATTTTTATATTGCAGTAGCCATCGAGAGTTTCCAGAAATGGTTCAGAGATGTTTAAGTTTTTTTTTGTATTTCTTTTTATATATATTGTAGTTTATTATTATTCATTAGTAGTTGACTGGTAGAGGATGAAATGTAGTGACGTCACCAGTCTGGATTTCAGATTGCAAATGTGGCATACCCCTTTTATAATCTTAGGTGGGGTGTGTCATGCCGGTGACGTCAGGCTTATGGCAACCCTTTTCTTTTCTTTCTTCTACTGCGGAGTGAGGGAGAAGGTAGAAGAGTTTGGCGGGAAGCCAAAGTGGAAGGTTGTGTGCATGCGGTGGGCATGTTATGGAAATAAATATAGTAATTGTGTCGATAGAAGAGTAGTAATGTAACGGCTGCTGCTACTGATTAATCTTTATATATATCTGTGCGTGTCTTCCATGTTGTATTGTGATGTGACGTCCGTAATAAATTTCTTGTGTTTTACACAAATTAGCTGCATTCTTCTGAGCCAATAGAAATATAAAGAATAAAATGGTATTCATAAAAATTTGCCTTTGAATTAAAAAAAGTGTGAACGAGAAGAAACCGAAAGAAAAAGGCTTATTTATTAGAGTTGTATTACAATTCCAAATACCACGTCTTGTCAATAAGTGCCTTTGAAGACACACCAAGTCTGTGGATCGTCCGACAATCCTTACTCATGTAGAAGAGAAGTTGATTTCCAATACCTTGAGAGTCGTGACTGATTGGGGTTGTTTGCACAGTTTTGTTCTTTTCTATTTCATAATGTTCGTTTAGGTAATAAAAAGAGATTTAATTAATTATCTTTGTCTTAATAATTATTAGTTTACATAAAAAAAACATTGGAAAATCACATTTTTCGCAATAAATCATAAAATAAAATCGTTCAAATACCCCTAGGTGGTCTGAGGGATGCACTTTTTTATTTTACATCAATATCTAAGTAACTTTGTCATAAATCGCCTTTTGCGAGCATTTAAAGCATATTTGTATTTAGGTGACATAGTTACCCCAAACCCCGGGTAATTTACAATACTTCTCGTATACATTTGAATCCGCTTTGATGTTGCAGGGAATCGTTAGGTCGATACGCTTGCATTTTTTTGAGACACGAATTTAAAGAATAACAAGAACGATAACTCATGCGTCAAGCATAGATTATGTAACACTTTCCACCACTTCTAAAATAATTTTACAAATCTTTACCGTTTAATAAGGTAAAAGATGATACCTAAGTAAAAATTTAGAAAACGCAGCATAACATATTTAAAAACGCAATTTCAGGAATTACGAACACTATTGGAAAAATACTGAATTCTTTTGTGCAGCTCTGTATATAATATATAGATTTGTATATATAGTACATATAATGCTAGATTTTAGTTCAGTATGGAAACGCATAGCACAGTTTAAAATTCCCCTTCGGGATTTTCCGTCAATAAACGGAAATGTACTCGAAAACTGTTGTGCTGCCATGTATGTGATCTATAGAATATATACACACTAAGTAATAGACAAAAAATTAATCACATTTAAGAACGCGTTCAGCAACCAAAAACGTACTTCCAGCAATTATTGCTAACAGACAGGACGGAATTATTTTGCATTTCCCTGAAAATGAACGATGAATGCTATATACACAATATTCCATAAGCCTCTTGTAATGCACCTTAGTGATACATATCAATTTCAATAAGTTTCAAATAGTGAAACATTATTAAAATAAACCTCAAACGTTTTTCTCCATAGACCGTAATGGAACGGAATTCTTTTGAGTGTCCCTGTAAAGCAACTATAAGCGCTATGCACACCCTATACTATAATAAGCCTCTTGTAGTACTCCTCAATGATGTATATCAATTTCAATATGTTTGAAATTTTGTAACATGATCAAAATAAACCACAAATGATTTTTCCACATAGACCGTAATGTAACGTAATTCTCTTGGGTGTCCCTGTAAAAAAACTATAAGTGCTACACACTTCATTTTGAATACCGAACATGCCCTAGTAAACCTCAATAACATATATCAATTGAATGACGATCCGCACATATTTACGTGAATTAGAGCACGGGCAGACAGACAGACAAACCGAATTCATAAACACTTTTCAACTTTGTTGGAAAGTGTTAAAAAAAGTTATGTACAAAAATATGTCTGAAACGTAACAAAGTACCCCAGTTTACGGTAACACATTTGAAGTACACACTTTAGGGATGAAAAATAAAAGAAATCGAAATTTTTGACCCAAAGACGTATAGAGCCTACTCTTAAATCCCACCCAGACTGATTTATGGTATATTATACAGATAATTTATTAAAGAAAAACATTAATCAATCATTGATTTTTGTTGTCTTGTTATTTAATCGAAAAAAAAAAATTACTCTCCTTCAGAGTCCAAAACCCCAGTAAGTTGCTAAAAATCTTAAAAAACAAATAGATTTTAATTTTTTATATAATGAAAGAGAAAGCTTTCTAAAGATTCATTAAAAAATAAAAATACCAAGAATACTTTGTTTAACCAGAGATAAAGTTTCCCAAAAACTTCAAAAGACAACATGCAGAAAAGGTGAAAGAACAACAGAGCTGCGGTTTTTTTTTTCTTCCGTGTTTAATAAAATTGGAAATCGGAGGCAACTGAAATTATTCATTAATTCTGATCAGATGCAATATTGCTTGTTAAAGCTTCGAAGCTGCTGTTAATATAAATTTTATCCGAAATTAGAAATTTGTAAGAATTTTTTTATTTAAACATGTTCTGTTTCATAGTTTGATAACTTTCTTAAGTGGAAAAGAAAGTTTTATATTTATATTTTTTGTGCCTCAAAAGTGTTCTAAACTTTGCGGTTTTATTTATTTATTTATTTATTTTGTTTCTTTTCAGCATGTATGCGCACATGCAGGAATTTTATTTTGCAAATTTATTAAAGCAAAGTATTTTTTTCTTTTTTTGGATGAAGGAAACTTTTAATTTAACAAGAAAGGGTTTTGATTAGTAAAAAAAAAATGATCGTTGTGATTTTATCTTTGTTGTTTGACTAAAAAGAAAAATAACAACTTTTCAAGACCGCCAAGTGAAGTAAGTCTAAGAAAATACTTCCACAACGATTTATATAATTAACCTAATTATTCGTTTAGCTCGTGATTATTATTATTATTATTGTGATTTACAAAAGTTTTATTTCTTTTCTTTTAAATGTTGGTCTTGTTTCTTATGTTTACATACTTTTATTTAACTCAACTTGGTTTTTGTATGTAAAGATAGAATTTTGTAACCGATTTTTCATTAACTTTCTCATATGCTAAAATTTAAAAAAGTATTATGTTCACATGTGTGTTTCAGATGATAATACAACATTTTGATATTTTTAGAACTTAATTATAAATTAATACATTAGTTTTAAGGAATTTTTCCTTTTAACCACCACATGTGATAAACTGCCGCCAAATGGCTGGTGAAACTACAACGATTCAATTTTTTTAAACGTTATCAAGTGGTTAAGTGTGATCGAAGATCGCACAAAGGTTTTCGTTTAATATTCCTTTTAAAACACTCTATCCTTTATTTAATAAATCCAAATAAATTTCATTAAAAAAAAGGGGGGGGGGTCATGGTCATGTTTTTTCTAAAGTAAAAATTTACCAGTCTATTTTTTCGTTTTTTTCGAATATATGAACCGGCACGATAGCGGGCGAAACCCGCTATTATACTCTGTCATAATAATATCTGTCTTATGGACTAAATGTGATATTAAAAAAAAATCAATTTCAAAATTAAACATGTTGTATAGAGAACTTCAAAACGTTAAAATATGCCAATATTTCCATAATCGGGTTTTTATCATGATTCAATACGTTCCTCAAACTCATATATTTACTATTCTCTATTACTCATATTGATACTCGCTTTGTATGATTCTCAAACATTTGAAAAAGTCCGTTAAACTTCCAACATGACGTCAGATTAATTTTCTTTTTAATTCTCTAATGACGTCAAATGAAATTGCTTTCTGTACATACACATACTCATACTCCTTGTATTATTGAGAAATGTTTGAAAATTTCCGTTATATTACCAATATGACGTCATATTAATCTTTTTTTCAATTGATGAAACTTTTTATATTTCATTTTCATTTTTCACGTGGAAATCTTTCAATAGAAAATTAATTATTGTGGAAAGAATTTTATTGTGGATTTGTAATTTTTGGCAACTGCTATAACGAAAAATGTTTAAATTTAATAGGGAAAGGCTGTTAGATTTTCGGTTCTTTTATCTCTCTATATTAAAATAATACGACTTTTTCGAAATTTTATGATTTTCAGCGTCACAGTAGGTATTTAGCTGTAAGTACACAAAATTTTAAGTCTGTAACTTATATAGTTTCTGAGAACTGGCTCTGTGACGGACAGACAGAGAAGCGGGACGAATAGGGTTTCGTGATATGAACGAAACCCTAAAAAGGAGCAAATAAGAATGGATAGCATCCGAAAACCTATATTCTTGTTTGAGATAACGGATTAATACACTATAAAACGGTGTCGCGTCAATTCTTTGCGCACATTTCATTGCAGCATCAATTCGTCGAAGCGTCAATTCGTCGAAGCGTCAATTCGTAGTGGCGTCAATTCATCGCAGCGAAAACGTTTTTGATGACGATGATGATAAGAAATCACTTGCTGAGTGCTGAATCACTTGCTGACTAGTGCATTAAACATGCATTTCTTTATAGGGAACTTCCCAAAAATCGTTTATAAAAATTAAAAAAACCCTCTCTATTTTAATAATTGATATTTTTAGTATAAACCAGTAAAATGAGAAATATATTTATATATATATATATTAATCTGCATCTAAAATCGGCCTTTAAAATGTTAGTTAAAATTATCTATTTCTGAAAAAAAAAATTGAATAAATTATCATTAAATTAATTTACTAAATTAATTTCTTTATCATCGTCATCGCCTTCAAAAACATTTTCGCTGCGACGAATTGACGACGCGAGGAATTGACGCTGCGACGAATTGTGCGCGATGAATTGTGCATAACGAATTAACGCTGCGCACACCCTACACTGTAAAAAATGACCAATGTTTCTTATTTTATGAAAATATGCTATAACCACGAACGAAAATATAATATAATCTTCTGAGTTATCCGAAATTTCAAATAGCATGTGACATTGTCTTTTGAATCCCCAGAAACGAATACATTTTCAAAATTTAAAAAATAATTTATAGAAACAAATTATTTTTAGCTGCCCGAATTTTTCAGAAATGTTTCCGAAGGGTTTTTATAGTGTATTAATTAGTGTCCTCAGCCTGGAATACCTGTTTTTCGAATGCTATCCATTCTCAAGCACACGTTTTTAGTCGCATAAGTTAATTTATACATGAAAGAGTAAAGAAATAATCTTAATTTTAATGTTATTGTTAACGCTGTTAATTTTGCATGTTTGTCTGTTAAACATTTTTTTTTTTTGAGCATGAAAATGTTTACTTCAGAATTGATAGCATTCGAAAAACAGGTATTCCAGGCTGAAGACACTAATTAATACACTATAAAATCCCTTCGGAAACGTTTCTGAAAAATTCGGGCAGCTAAAAATAATTTGTTTTTATAAATTATTCTTTAAATTTTGCAAATGCATTCGTTTCTGGGGATTCAAAAGACAATGTAACATGCTATTTGAAATTTCGGATAACTCAGAAGATTATATTATATTTTCGTTCGTGGTTATAGCATATTTTCATAAAATAAGAAACATTGGTCATTTTTTACAGTGTATAAAAACTACTCGGAAAGATTTCCGAAAATCAGTGACATCAAAAGAAACTTTGTTTTTATATAGGCTTCTTTAAATTTCGAACATGTATGTGAAGTTTCTTTTCTGAAACGTGGGTAACTCAAAAGAGGTTATTATATATTTTCGTTTGTTGTAATATTATATTTCCTCCATTAAAAACATTTGTCTTTTTTAGAGTTTCGTTCATCTGACGAAACCGAATTCATCTCACTCCTCTGTCTGTCTGTCACAAAGTTCGTACTCGGAAACTGTATAAGTTACAGACTTGAAATTTTGCATACTTATAGCTGAATACCTCTTGTTACACATAAATCATAACATTTTTAAAAAGCCTGATATTATTTGAATTAAATGAATTAATTTAACGACATCCGACAATTTCTGTGATTTTCTTATATGTTCAAACAGAACCTAATTTCAGTCTTTTCGAATAGGCCAGGTGGTTCAGTGGTAGGGAGTTTTGTTCCTATAACCCAAAGGTTCCGGGTTCTATTCTCGACGAAGGAAGTTGAAATTTTCGATTTTTACATTTCATTGTCCGATGGATTTAATTAAAAGATCTTTTGTATTCCCCCCCCCCCATTTTAAGGGTTTTTATTATTATTTTATTTATTTAGCTAAAATTAAATCATGTAATTAAATAAGCTTTTCAGATATTCAGACATATGCTGTTACAATTATCTTAAAAGCAGTTACTGAATATATTAAATTTGATTTTAAAAATAGCTTCCACTTGTTATCATTTTATTATTAAATTTAATGGTGCGACCATCTGTGTTCTTATTGATAAAGTGTATAAATGATAAGGGTAATTATGAATTAATGATTAGAATTTATTAATTAAGGGATAAAGTGTTTTGAAAGGAATATTAAACAAAACCCTCCGTGCGATCTTCGATCATACTTACCAACTTGTTTGCAGCGTGACTTGATTGGATTTAAATCACACTCAGACTGATTTAAGATGAATCCAGATAATTTATCAAAGAAAAAAATAATTTAAGATTGGTTTTTGTTGTCGTTTTATTTAATTTAAAATTCTTTAATTTTGTTCATCTCCAAAGTCTATCATTTCTTTATAGAAAAGTTATTAAAAATCTCAAAAACAAATATATTTTAATTTTTATTTAATGCTAGAAAAAACTTTCTAAAATTTCTTTAAAAAGAAAAAATATCAAGAATACTTTGTTTAATCAGAGGTAAAATTTCTCCTAAACTTTAGAGGACAAAACGAAGAAAAGGTGAAAGAGCAGCAGCGCTTCAACTGAGCTATAGGGTATTTCTCACCTTTCTTTTATTTTACGCTCAGTAAAATTGGAAATCGATAGCAACTTTGAAACTATCCATCAATTTCGAACAGATGGAGTGATGAAAGTTTTTTAGCATCAGACCGGCTGTTTGAATACATTTACCAGAAATTAGAAATTTGTAAGAAATTTGTTATTAAATTTTGTTTTTCTTCTCGCAAGTATGATTTAATTATTTAATAATTAATTACTCTCCTTAGTTTAATAAACTTCTTAGGTGAAAAGAGAAATTTCCTACAAGCATTCTAAAACTTGTATTACTTTTTTTCCTTTTCAATATGTATATGTATACGCACGTTCAGAATTTTTTATTCTGCTATTTTTTTTAAATTCTCCTAGTACCAAGTTTTAAATTGTTAGGGGAACCGTCGGTAGCGTAATAAATTTTCTCCTTTTTCGAATTGTTAAATTGGTCTTCTATATTTTAGTATACGTTTTCGTCTTTTAATAATGGTAAAGAAGGATAGTTCAGCTTACCTGAGATTTTCCTTATGCGCTGAATATTTCCACAGTAATCCAAAGTGTTTGCACTGATATTTATCTTATCGACTGATTGAAGTATTCGCTATATGGAAGTAATAAGAACTATTATTATTAGTAAGTAGAGATGCACGAAATAAGAAGTAGATCCATTTTGAGTATAATATTATAATTCTTTTCTAGATATTTACATTTAAATCGCGTTTTTGGAGACTGCTTTTAGATGCTCCAATTTTACATTATATTTGAGATATATATTTACAACACATATGTACAAGAGCGTTTTAACTGCTCGGATTCATTTTAGATTCTGAAAGGAATGTCTTTAAGTTCAGTTCACACGCGCGTGATAACAGCTGTAGTTTTTGAAGTAGGGAGGTCTGCAGAGTTTTTCACTTAATTGGTTTCGACAGTTTCTGGTTTTGTTCACTATGTTTTTCAGCTGCGGCACTTGAAGTACTTATTGGTAATTGGGGTCTGGTTTTTAACATGTTCTTATTTCGATCATTCGCTGCTAATTTCCTTAGGTTTTTTACCGAACTGATTGTATATCATCGTTATATACTCTTTTATCTTTTCAGCAACTTCGCTCTTTTTAGATAATAAATATATCGTAGTATATCGGGAATAATCATCAATAAGAGTCATAAAATATATTTTTCCGCCTAAAGTCGGTGTATCTAGAGGTCCACACACGTCACTGTGGATCAAATCCGCAATATTAGTAGCTCGATTTGTTGCTGATTTAGCTATACGGCATGTTAGTTAATTTAGTTTCGATACAAGTTACGCATGTTTTATTTTGATGTTTACATTTTCCTATCTTTATTCCGTGCGCAAGTTGATTTGTTATCATTGATTTAATCGCGTCATAATCTCTGTGACCTAGTCTGCGATGCCAGAGATCTATGCATTGTTTGCTGTCACAGTTATACGTTATGTTTATATAATTTTGTGGTTCTTCCACATCGTCTATTTCCTCAATAATGTATAAGTTTTTCTCATTTTTCGCCCTAATATATATTTCTTCATCAAAGATCAAATCGCATTTATTATCGTCGAAGATTAGTTTACACCCGCTTTTAGCGGCTTTACTAACCGAAATTAGGTTCGACTCAAGTCTGGGACATAAAGCACTTCGCGTAATTTCGTTAGTTTTTCTTTTCCTTCGGGGGTTAATGTTTTTATAAAAACTTCTCCTGAACCTAACGCTGTCAGTTTATTACCATTCGCGATCGTTACTGAAGTTTTATTATAATCAATAAATTTACTAAATAGGCTTTTATCATTACAAATGTGCGAGGTAGATCCTGAATCGAGAATCCAGTTATTTTTGCCTACTTTTTGAGTGATTAATGCTTTATTTTGCGTCTGATCATTTGCGTATTTTCTTTCGTTTGGAATTTTATTTTCTCTACGAGTTTCGTTTTTTTCATAACATAATGAAGATGAGAAATTCTTTTTACTTTTGAATTGATTGTTACGAGGATTTCCGGATTGTACCGTGTTTCTGCTCTTGTAGTGCCAGCATTCGTAAGTCGAATGATTTTTCATTTTGCAGTTGTTGCAATATTTTTGTTCTCTTCTATTTTCAGTGTGTGTATATCTCCTATTTGTTTTAAATGCTCTCTCACTGTTGTTATATCCGCTATGTGATTGTTCTGACATTTCCTGTCTACGATTATATTCATCCGTTAATTTGTTTTTGATAAAATCAGGGGTGAGCTCATTTTCTGGTCTCGCCTCCAACGCAGTTATCAAAGTATTGTAACTGGGGGGAAGAGAACACAGAAATAGCGCGGAAATATGTGAATCGCTAATATTTTCTCCAATGGCATTAAGTTTATCTATAATTTGCAAGATATTAGTGATATGTGAGATCATGTTTCCGCCCTCCGATAATTTAGTACTGTATAATTTTCGTAACAGGTAAAGCTTACTAGATAAATTGCTTCTCTCATGTATATTTTTCAGAGCTTCCCATGTTAATTTGGCAGTTTCTAAGTTTTTTACATTTACGATTTGAGAATCATCAATGCTTAAGTTAATTAAAGCTCTAGTCTTGCGGTCTCTTTTGTGCCATGCGGAGTCGGGTGGAGCTGGTGGATCTTGTACTATAATATCGTCGAGTTCCTCTTTAATCAGGAACATCTGCATCTTGAACTTCCATGTACTATAATTTGTAGAATTGAGTTTTTCAATAAATTGAGTATTTTCTTTTATCGCATTCATTTTTTTCTTTTTTTTCTTTAGCGTTCTTTTATTTATTATTATATTTTAGAAATTTGTTAAATTATCGTTTTTGATACTGGGATAATATTCTTTTTTCAGAATCAGTCTCATAATCTTTGTTAGGGGAACCGTCGGTAGCGTAATAAATTTTCTCCTTTTTCGAATTGTTAAATTGGTCTTCTATATTTTAGTATACGTTTTCGTCTTTTGATAATGGTAAAGAAGGATAGTTCAGCTTACCTGAGATTTTCCTTATGCGCTGAATATTTCCACAGTAATCCAAAGTGTTTGCACTGATATTTATCTTATCGACTGATTGAAGTATTCGCTATATGGAAGTAATAAGAACTATTATTATTAGTAAGTAGAGATGCACGAAATAAGAAGTAGATCCATTTTGAGTATAATATTATAATTCTTTTCTAGATATTTACATTTAAATCGCGTTTTTGGAGACTGCTTTTAGATGCTCCAATTTTACATTATATTTGAGATATATATTTACAACACATATGTACAAGAGCGTTTTAACTGCTCGGATTCATTTTAGATTCTGAAGGGAATGTCTTTAAGTTCAGTTCACACGCGCGTGATAACAGCTGTAGTTTTTGTAGTAGGGAGGTCTGCAGAGTTTTTCACTTAATTGGTTTCGACAGTTTCTGGTTTTGTTCACTATGTTTTTCAGCTGCGGCACTTGAAGTACTTATTGGTAATTGGGGTCTGGTTTTTAACATGTTCTTATTTCGATCATTCGCTGCACGTGGAGATTATTCACTGCATAAAAAAGGTTTCTCCGTCATAAATTTTGATGACCGTTCTTAGTTTAGCATGATTTGAACCAAAAATTCAATTCTATTAAATGTAGCTTCTGTCTACGAAATGCCTATATGCTTTTATTTATTAAGTTTAAATAATTATTTTTTTTCTCGTTTGAAACATAGAAAATTTCAAAACAAAAAACAACGGGGTCAAATAAGACCCCAGTGCTGCTAGGAGTGTTAAAGCAAACTATTTTCATTTTTCTTCTTTTTATTGCTTGAAGAAAACTTTTAAATAAAGAAGAGAGAGTTTCAAATGGCTAAGAAAAAAATCATTATTAAGATGTTATCGCTGTTGTTTTTTATTTAGAAAAATAAAAATCCTTTCAGGCCGCCAACTTAACTATAATTAGTGAATGTTTTTAAAAGTTGTATTCACATTAACAATTTTTAACTAAGTAATTATACAACTTTTCTAAAAAAAATCTCTAATGCGGCATTATTACTATTATGATCTACTAAAGTGTATTCTTTAACACTTCCAATATAGTTGAAAAGTATTTATAAATTCGATTTGTCTGTTTGTCTGCCGTCTGTCTTTCCGTGCTCTAACTCTAGTAAATATATATGGATTTCCATAAAATTTTTATATGTTATTGAAGCTTAGTACAGTATAACCACTAGTTAGGTATTGAAAATGAAGTGCATAGACTTTATAGTTGGTTTACAGGGACACAAAAGGATTCCGTTACATTAAGGTCTATGGCGATGCATTTTTATTGTTCGATATTTCACACATAATGATATTGATATACATTACTGAGATGGACTATAACATGCTTTCTCAAGAATATATAACATGTAGCATTAATAATTCGTTTACTGAGACACACAAAAGAATAAATATAAATATGAATTCCATGACATTATGATCTACGAGGGAAAATCGTTTTTGGTGCATTTTAATGATGCTATGATATACAGAGTGGTCATAAAGTCTTTCCCTGATTACAAAAAAATATTACGGAATAACCATTGAATGTAATACTGTAAAATTTTTATTATGAAAATGTCATATTCTTAAGTTTTTTTAGTCCAGTCTCTACCGTCGTTCGTGAGTTCCTCGATGACAAATTTTCTGGAAGATGGATCGGACGGGTTGGTCGCACTCCTATAGATTTTAGGTAGATTTCGCAACAAATACTACCTATTACATTCTCCCCTAAGTTGGAATTTTTGAAAAAATTTTGCAGATCTACACCGATCATGACTCCCAGAACCCAAAACCACCCCCAGTTCAAAACTTTATCTATCTATCTATCTATCCATCTATCTATCTATCTATGTCACTCTTTTATGGACACGATAACTCGAATAATTCTTCACAAATCTCTTCCAAACTGATACATAAAATCAAGGGACTTAAAATCTCGGTCAAGTTCGTTAATGGGCAAAATCGAACCAAGGGGAGGGGAGGGAAATGGGGGGGCTTTTTGTGAAAACAGAAAAAAACCATAATGTCTTAATTATGATACGTATCGAATCTGTTTAAAGTTATTATTACTTCTAGGAAAAGAGTCGAAAATTTATGTATAACAGATTTTTGATATCATTAAAAATGGCCCCAACGGGGGGGGGGGGGGGGGGGAAGGGGGATTTTAGAAGAAAAAAATTCATAACTTCGTCAATTTACAAGATATCAAATCCGCTTAAATTTATTATAAATCCTCTTATTATTATCTAAAACTTTTATATTGACAAGTTTTTTATATAGGACCAACCCTTATAGCAAAATAAAAATTAAAAACAAAAAAATCCCTGCCAGCTCCGCCTGCGAACAAGTTAGATTTCGAAGTGGGCGGTCCCTTATGGAACCCAACTGCGTCATCATGGCAAAAAGGTAATTTCTTCTGAAATTCCCAACAAACAGGCGCCCCACGGTCTGCGTCTTCGAAATATACCTGTGCCTGTAGGCCGAGCCGTCAGGGATTTTTTTTATTTTGGGGGTACATAAAGGAGAGAGCATTTGCAACACCAATAAAAGATATTAAAACACTCAAGGTCAGGATCACAGATGCTATGTCTAGTGTGACAGCCCAAATGTTGGGCAATACGTGGAGAGAAATGGAATACCGCCTTGACATTCTTCGAGATACCAAGGGTGCTCACATCGAAATTTACTGACGTGAGTACTTGTATTAAAAACTGCATAATGTCTTTAGAATATATTGAAACAAGCATCTGCCTAATTATATTAGTTTTCTGTATTAAATTCTTGTAATCAATTAAAAACTTTATGACCACCCTATATTATTGTGTAATATCTTGGATTTTGTTTGTTAATGAAATTGATGTTTTGCCATCTTTATTTATTTTGAGAATTTTAATTGAAAATCTTGAACAAAATTAATTTTTGAGTATAGAACCAACATCATTTGTTTTTCATCTCGCGCCTTACTGAAATACGAAATATGTAATTACGACATAATTGTTTTACAATTAAGTCTAATGACAATTCTCAAGATGCTTTTGTAATAAATTAGTTAAAATATCAAATACTATATGAATTATTCAAACAAAGTATGTTTATACGTTCATTCATATGTATGTGTGTGCATATGTAACACATGAGCTGATAAGTTCCCGGTCTGGCACACAGATGGCGTTGCAATCGCCGAACCGATGTTTTTTTTAGTAAATACTAACCTTTAAAAGGTAGTAGAAAAAATGCCATGACGATTCGCCGTGTGGATAAAACGTTAGAGTGGTTTTAGTTGAACGACTTTGTTGATAAACAAAAAAATGGATAACAAGAATTTCAAGAATTGTTATTTGATGGGGGGAAAATACCGTTCAAACAAAAGCTTGGCTAGGTAAGCGTTATCCGGACACTGCACTAGGTAAATAAACCATTATTGACTGGTTTGCTGAATTTAAACGTGGTCGTACGAACACCAGTGATGCACCACGCAAAAGAGGTGGTTACTCCGGAAAACATAAAAAAAAGTCCACAAAATCGTTTTGGGGAACCGTAAAGTGAAGTTGCAGGAGATAGCTCAGACTCTGAAGATATCCAAGGAACGTGTAGGTTTTATTTTGAATGAACATTTGTCTATGAAAAAGCTGTTGTCAAAGTGGCTGCTGCGCGTGTTGACTTTTGACCAAAAACAACGAGTTCTGAGCTCTGTTTGGAGCTTTTTCGTTATAAAATTATGTTATTTATTATTAAATTATTATTATTAATCATTTATTAAATTATTATTATTAATCATTTATTAAATTATTATTATTAATCATTTATTAAATTATTATTATAAAATTATTATTATAAAATTATTTTTAAAATTATTATTATTAAATTATTATTATTAAATTATTATTATTAAATTATTATTATAAAATTATTATTTTTAAATTATTATTATTATTATTAAATTATTATTATTTATTATTAAAGTTATGTTATTTATTAAAGTTATAAAGTCATAAAGTTATAAAGCTTTGTTAAAAAGTTGTGTTTTCTTTATTAGACCGGGAACTTATCAGCCCATATGTTATATTTGTATATGTTGTATTTAGATAATTTGTAATGGAAAATTAAGTGCACTATGACATGTTTTCTATAGATTATGGAGTGTATAGCATTTTTCGTTCATTTACAGAGACACACAAAATAATTCAGTTACGGGATTAACTAAGATCTACACTGAAAAAAAATATTGATTTTAAGGTGTAATACTTGCACTCCAGCTGCCAGCATTATACTGTAAAATTAACAGTAATAAACCGTAAAATAAGCAGTAATACGCTACCCCGCATGCGCGGCAGTGTATTAATGCTTATTTTACTGTTTATTACTGTTAATTTTACAGTATAATACTGGCAGCTGGGGAGCCAATGCTATATTGTAAAATAATTTTTTTTTTTTTTTTTTTTGCTGTGTATAATTGCTGGAAGTACGTTTTCCGCTGCGAATATTTTTAAATTTATCTAATTTTGAGTGCATTAGGTAATGTATTTAAATTCTAGATTCTGGCATACCGGGCTATACGAAAGAGTTCGCACACGTTATTATATATGGACAGCAATTACTCGAAGGAGATTTTTACTGAGTTATCAGTCTTTTTAGATATCTCTTATTGAGATATCTCATTTCATTATAGGGAAAAATGAAATATCTTTATAATATCCTGTTACTGTTGGGAAGTATTTCATAATCTATCCCTGATGCATTATTTTCCGTTCTTGTTTTCATACGTTTTAAGTTGATTGTTTTTCCAATAATAATTGTATGTACACGTTATAAGAAGTTTTTTCGAGCTGCGAAATGTTTTCTTAGCAGATGTTATTGCAATTGAATAAAATATATTTTTAAATGTTTTTTTTTCTTTTCTAATCTACCCTATATATATAAAATCCTAATGAAACGAATTTGTGAAACGATTTTATGAAACGAATTTATGAAACGATTTTATGAAACGACTGATTATGTTTCAGGGCTATTTTTAATAAAATATTAAACGCTTGATGGTGAAATTAATACCAATTGTCCATAAAAATCCGCGGATGTCAAAAGTGGTCTTAGAATTTTAAAATATTAATTAGTTTTCAAGATATTAATTTTTTTCTAATTTTTAATGACATTTCTGTAATGATGGCAACTAAATTTTCCATTTTTGTGGATAAAAAAGGGAAAAGGGAAAGCGATAGGGATTATCAAATTTCTTTTTTTTGTTGTCATTTTTAAATTAAAATTGAAAATTGAAATTATCTTTTATTTGAATAGATAGTGAAAATAATATTGTGATTGAATTATGTTTTTCAAGAAAATTTGAAGAAATAAAAAATTATTTTCACGTATTTGATCTTCACGAATCAGTTTATTTTAGATAGCCAAAAATCGTTTGTCATCTTGAACATTGACATAAATTCAACTACTTTCAATTTTTCTTTTATCCAAGGAGGTTTTACCAAAATACACACATTTGACCTCCTTGCATTTAAGTAAAGATCTTATTCTCCCCTACTTACAGGAAATTAATTTAAAGAAGAAACCCAGTTCCTCAAGTAATTGTTTCTTATAGATCGCGATTAAAACTTTTCAAAAAGGCGCGGCACAGATGTCATATACGCACCACATTGGCGCGATTTTTTTCCACCGCCAATTTGGCGAAAATTTTGTTTTTGAATATTAATGTTATAATGTATATTGACGTTAAAACACTAACGTTATAACAGTAACGTTATAACACTATAACGTTATAACGTTTTGAATATAACGTTATTTTATTTTTATACTGAAATAAAAAATCGCGTGCTATTATTGCATGCTATTTGTAACTAATATTCAAAGACAAAGTTTTCGCCAAATTGGCGGGGGGGAAAAATCGCGCCAATGTGGTGAGTATATGACATATGTGCCAAAGACGCTTAAAGCTGAAATGATTTTGCGAGAAAAATAAATTTTTCTAAGCATTCAGAAACTGGAAATATGTTGAATAAATTCGTCCAAATGACGTCATTTATGTAAACGCTTTTGTGGACATCAAAGAAATGCCATTAAAATTGAAAACAAATTAATATTTCAATAATATTACTTTTTGATATTTTAAATTTAGAAATTTTAAGAGTTATTATGAGACTTTTGGAACCATTCGGATATCTGAAACGAATGTATGAAATAATAATTGCAAAACTGAATGCAAAGATAATAAAATTTTCTCCTTGGTTTTCTTTTCAATTTTAATACGAATATGACATCATTTACTCTTTTCTCTCTTTCATCCGAAAAAAAAAAATGTTGCAGCTATTAGAGAAATGCTATTAAAATTAAGATTACATTTTTAATATTTTAAATTAAAAAAAAACTTTAAGAGTTATTATCAGACTTTTTGAATCATGAGAATACGTCATCGTAGACGTCACAGTTGACATAAACGTAGCAGTAAATCAGTTGAGACTGGTTTATTCCACAGTAAAATATTTTTTAAGCGATTACATGGAAATTGAATATTGGTAAGGATTGTTGCAGGAAAAAATGGTCTAATATATAGCAGCAATTTTTTAGATACAAAGACAAATATTGTGTCAAAACAAGATTTTTTTTTTAACTTACATTTTATTTTCTCTTAAAATGTGAGTCCCATGTTAACTAAAAATAAGCTGCATTTGTAAATAGTGATTTGGCTACATAATTTTTGTTGTAGCCTTTAATTTCATTGAACTCTTGAATGCCTATTTAAAAAGTTATTATTTGTTCCGATTTAGAATTTTGCGATGTGCAAATATTTGTGCAAGAACATTATGTCATATTTTTAACTTGATCTGTTTTAATGTATTCTCGGAAAGAAGGTAGTATAAAAAGAAATCGTAGTGATGATGATATTGGTGTTTCAGAAAGTTTTCAGTCACCTAAATCAATTGCAGAGCGAGTGAGAAAATGTGGAGACTGTTTAATACAAGACCAACATTTATTTACATACAAACAATCAGCGACAACATCTACTAATCGTCTATGGGAATTTAGGAAAAGAAAACTCAAAGGAAATGTACCATCAACGTCTAAACGACCAGCGACAACATCTACTAAGCGTGTAAGAAAATTTAGGAAAAGGAAACTCAAAGAAAATGTACCCTCAACTTCTAAACAACCAGCGACAACATCTACTAAGCGTGTAAGAAAATTTAGGAAAAGGAAACTCAAAGAAAATGTACCCTCAACTTCTAAACAACCAGCGACAACATCTACTAAGCGTGTCAGAAAATTTAGGGAAAGGAAACTGAAAGAAAATGTACCCTCAACGTCTAAACGACCAGCAACAACATCTACTAAACGTGTCGGAGAGCTTAGAGAACGACAACAGCGTATACAGACACCATCAAAATCATCAGTTTCGACTGTAAATCACGATTTCGTTGCAACACACGATGTTGGGGATATGATTGAAAAGTGTAAATATTGTAACGCTATATATTGGAAAAAGGAATTTTGCAAAAAAAGTTGCTGTCATAGCGGAAAAGTAAGGCTGTCTGAATTATCTCCATTTCCTGTTGAATTACAGCAAATTTTCTGCGATAAAATCTTTAGAAACGATATCCGAATATTCAACTCCATGTTTGCATTTGCAACCTTTCAAGCAGATATAACATTAGACAAACAGCTGCCCGTTCTAAAAGTTCACGGACAGGTACACCATATTGCTCCAAAATGTCTTTATGGATCAAGTGTAAGTAATAAATCGTATTGTGGTCAGATTTATATGTACGAACCTGGCGATGCTTTGCGATATAGATCAAAATTTGGATCAAATAATAACATACATCGTTACATTGGTGAAATAACAGAAATTTTAGAAAAATATAACCCATACGTTACAAAATATAGAGCCTTAAAAAATGTAGTAGAAGAAAATCGAGAAGAATATTTCTTATATTTTACAAGAGGACCTGATAAAAGAGTGTACAATAAACCGGCAACATCAGAATGCGCAGCGATTATTGTTTCAAAGGATGGCGTAATTCCAGATTTTGATTTATGCGTTTATCCCAAATTTAGCAACGAAGGTGTTATGTTACCAAAACTGTCTATGCATATAGACCCTATGAGTTTTCCTCTATTGTTTCCAAGTGGTGATTTAGGTTGGACTCCTGGTATATTCCAGACAGGAAACAATAAAACAAAACAGATATCGGTCTTGCAGTACTATGCTTATCGCCTGATGTACAGAGATATAGATAACTTCAATCCTATTTATTATGGAAGCAGATTACACCAGCACTATGTTATTCAAGCATACATTCGAATAGAAAATCAACGTCTTAATTATCATTTACATAATCAAGACAAACTGAGAATCGAATGTTATCAGGGTCTAATGGATCCTGTCTCGAGAAGTGCATTAAATAACGCAAGCAATTTTCTGAATCGGGCAAAACTGGGCAACATATTTGTTCTACCGTCTTCATTTATAGGGGGCCCAAGACACATGCAACAGTTATATCAAGATGCAATGGCCATTGTGAGAAAGTATGGGAGACCTGATCTTTTTGTAACAATGACATGTAATCCGGGTTGGCCAGAAATGAAGAGAGCATTGAATAACATTAAGCACATTAAGATGGAATCGTATGATACCCCATTACTTATTGTAAGATTATTTCACTTAAAATTAAAAGCACTACTACAAGAAATACTAAGCGGAAAAATATTTGGGACTATCATTGCATATGTGTATACGATAGAGTTCCAGAAACGTGGATTGCCACATGCACATATGCTTTTTACAATAAAACATGATCAAAAACTAAAAACACCAGAACAAATTGATAATTGCATATCGGCAGAAATACCGGAGGAATGGCCGTTGAAAGGAAAGGTTATTAAACATATGTTACACGGACCGCATACAGATAATTCACCGTGTTTAAGTGAAAATGGAGAATGTTCAAAAAAGTTCCCAAAAAAGTTTGTGTGCCAAACAGAAATGAATGAAAAAGGATATCCACATTATAAACGACGTGATAATAAAGCAGAAGCAAATCATTACAACAGGAAAGTGGGTGGACAGTTAGTAGCAGTGGACAATACGATGGTGGTTCCTTATAACCCTTACCTTTTAATGAAGTACGATTGTCACATTAATGTGGAATATTGTACTTCAGTATCAGCCACTAAATATATTCACAAATACATCCACAAAGGATACGACAGAGCTCAAGTCAGTTTAAAAAAAAGGATAATATTGAAATAATCAATGAAGAAATTCATGATGAAATTACTTCATTTGTTGATGGTAGATATGTGGGACCTACTGAAGCAGCTTGGAGAATACTAGAAATGCCATTACATGGTAGATCACATACAATTTATAGATTGCCTGTTCATTTGCATCTGCAACATAATATAGTCTACAAAGAAGGCGATGAGGAGGAAGCTTTAGGAAAAAACAAAACAGCTTTGACAGCATATTTTGAATTAAATAAAGTTGATCCTGCTGCTAGAAATATTCTTTATAAAAATATACCCGAATTCTACTACCTGAATTCTAAAAAAACATGGATTAAACGTGACAAAAAATTCAAAATTATTGGAAGAGTCTGTTCTGTTAGCCCAAAAGATTCTGAAAGATTTCACTTAAAACTATTATTAAACTTTGTTCCAGGTGCCACATGTTACAATGATTTAAAACTTTATGAAGAAAAACAATATGAGTCTTTTAGGGAAGCTGCAATAGCCAGAAACTTATTATACACTGACGCTATTGTTTATGAAATATTTGATGAAGCTGTTGAATTCATGATGCCCAGTCAACTACGTTTATTTTACGGCACTTATCTTATTGGGGAACAACCAATCACAGCTTTGAATATTTGGGAAAGATACAAAAAATACTTCCGCGAAGGATTTCAAGATAATCATGAATATCGAGCTTTACAGCATATAGCCTCAGTCTTAGAATCTGAAAATTTTACATGCAAACATTTTAATCTACCCGATCCTAATACAGACTTGCAATTCATTGAGACAGAGAGAGAACGAAATGTAAGAGTGGAACAGGAATTAAATAAAGGTATAGAAATGAAAAGAAATTTCAATAAGGATCAATTACTTATACTCGATTCGATACTCTCTTCGATAATGACAAAAAATTATGACAGACTTTTCTTTGTGGATGGACCTGGAGGAGCTGGCAAAACGTACCTTTATACCTGCCTCATCCATTTTTTACGTACAAATGAGAAAAAAGTTATCACTGTTGCGTGGACAGGAATCGCTTCCATATTGTTACCAGGAGGAACAACAGCCCATCGTGCATTTAAATTGCCAATAGAAATAGATTCATATTCCAAATGTTATTTGAAAAATCGTGATGACAAAATTAAATTATATGAAACAGATGTAATAATTTGGGATGAAGCTTCAATGATTCCAAGCAGAGCAGTGGAAATGGTTGATGAATTACTTCGCGATCTCTGTAATGACAGTAGGCCTTTTGGAGGTAAATTTGTAATTTTCAGTGGAGATTTTCGTCAAATTTTACCCGTTTTGAAGTACGCTTCTCCCTCAAAAACTATTAATTCCACTTTAAAATCAACGCTAATATGGCCAAAATGCACCCAATTTAAATTAAATTAAAATATGAGATCATCTGATGTTGGACATGCAAGCTGGTTATTAGACGTTGGCAATGGCATAATTCAAATTTTAGAAATTTCAGATAGTTGGAAATCTTCAGACATAATTAAAGATATTTATGACGCATCTATTTCCTCAAATGCAGATTTATCAGATAGAATTATACTGGCCTGTCATAAAGCTGATGTACGTGTGTTAAATAACAAAATATTAAATTTGGTTGAGGGAAAGGCTCATATCTACAGAAGCATAGATACTGCTAAGCATCGAGGTGTAGATCAAACGGATGAAGATGTTCAATTAGAATATCAAATTGAATATTTAAATTCGTTAAATTTTCCTGGATTCCCTGTACATAAATTACAACTGAAAATAGGATCCGTTGTCATGCTTATTCGAAATCTAAGTATTAAGAATGGCCTCTGTAATGGAACGAGATTACAAATAGTAAAATTGCATGAGCATTTTATAGCCGGTAAAATCATGACTGGGGATCACTCTGGAGAAGTTGTATTTCTTCCCCGTGTTAATCTGGATACAGGAGAGAGTAACGCAAGCAGATTACCATTTATACTGCACAGAAGACAATTTCCTGTAGTTCTAGCATTTGCTATTACTATAAATAAATCACAAGGGCAGAGTTTTGACCGTGTTGGAATATACGTAGATAGACCATTGTTTAGTCATGGTCAGTTATATGTTGCCTTATCCAGATGCCGATCAAAAAGTGGCATAAAAATTCAATGCTCTGGAGCTATTACAAATGTTGTTTGGAAAAATGTATTGTAAGTATATATTTTGTAAAATAAATGAGTGTTGGTTTTATTGTGTATTGGTGTATTATAAAAAATAAAATACAACCACAATAAAAAAGTGAACAACACAGGATTTCTGTAAGATCGCGATGCACGTATTGCTGCGGGGGTTGGCGCACGAAGGGCGCAGGGGGACGAGCCCCCTAGTATAATATAAATAAATATGAATTTTATGAAAAAGGCATTGTACTTTTAGATATCATGTTCATAGATTTTAATCTCAAATGTTATTCAAAATTAAACTATAATAGTTGTTTTATAATATTAGGGGGAAAGGGATGGCGGACGGTTAAATTAAGATTTTTTCTTATTTCACTTACTGAAAGCAGTATAAATTAGGACGGAATAAAACAGACACTATCTATGCGTTTTGAAATAAAAAATATAAATTTTCTGTACGAGAAAAGGCTTCTTTTAAGAAAACGATACGTAAAAAATCATACTTCAAAATTCTCCATGAAATCTCTAAATAATTGAAAACCTATGAATAGATATATATTATATTTAGGACAACATCCATTTTTCTACGCATGAATAAAACGCACAACAATGAATAAGGTATCGTTCGAAGGTTTTTGAGCCGTGTTCTGACATAATGCATTTCGTTAAAACGTTTTTTTTTTTTCATTAAAGATTGCATCTAATTAAAAATTAAATCAACATTGTTTTCATAAATGAATTTTCTCAATGTTGCCATAAAAAAAAATAACGCTTTAGATCATGCTCAACAATGATTATATAAAAAAAAAAATAGTACAAAAAAGATAAAGTATGACATCTCCGCACGGGTTTATTTTATATTTTTGAATAAAAAACAAAATCGAAATTGCAATGTTTATCAGAAAAAGATGCCAACGATCGGTCGAAGCAGTGGTGTTTCACGAGTAGCATAAAAAGCATGCTTTGTTATATTATATTAAATGGTATTTTATTGTATACATTTTATTTTTCTTTGTCCCATTTTTTTTCGAAGCGGATGATGTCATTTTCTAACGCAGTTAAAATACAATTGTTATTTTTTTCTTCGCGCGTGCCTTTTACTCTCTTCGATCAGTTTATACTGTAAATTTGATGGAATAAAATGAGATAATATTCTGGCTTGTCTAATGGTGTTTGCAGATATTTTTATCCTTAATTTTTCTTTAGAAGTTTAAACCTGCATTAAAAAAAAATATTAGATATTGCTAAAAAGTATTAGATTGTACTGCGAAATCTTCGCATGGGTCCACTGGTCTAGTTTAAGTTCAGCAACTAAAAGTACACATATTTGTGTACTCATTTTGTTATACGTCAATTATTACTGAAATTATATAAATATTCGTTGCATATCGGACAAACTTTTTCCCTTTTTAGGTACGTTCGTGATTATATAAGTACGTGGCCCTATACTCTTCGTCCGGTCCGTCCGTCTGTCAACATATAATAGCGCAAAAAATATCAACCCAATTATTTGAAATTTAATATCTTTAATCGTTGCAGAATTTTGTCGCGTCATTTCAAATTTTATGAAAATCGAATCAAAACTTAAAAAGTTATTAATAAAAATATTTATTAAGTAATTTGACTTTTTTAAAAATCGGTACTTCCTTTTTATAGCAGTTTCCGAAGATTGATCGTCAAGCGACCGAGATGTAATCGCCAAGTTATCTACCAAGTATGACGTTATAGTCATATATCGTATATGGCATTTTATAACTTCTATGACAAAGTTATAGTCACACTCTTCATTCTATTAAATCCTATCATACGCAATTAATTCAGTGATATCCCATGATAGGTAATGATTCTAGGTTGCCATGGTGATTTCATGCTATTTAAGATGGAGTCGTATTATTTCTGTATTACTGAATTCAAAAATCGAATTTGTATACTAAAATTGTTTAATTATAGCAATCCTATAATCTAACGACAGTTTTTTGGATAGATGTTTCCGGAGAAATAGATTCTAAATGAAAAAAGAATCTAAATAGGGATTTCAAGTTCTGAAAGTTTCAAATCTAGGCTTAAGATTCCCATTGGAATTCTCAGTAAATGTCAACAAACGATAAAATGTTGCCAACTTAAAATGTACTTATTTTATTACGGAAATGAATCATATCATAATAACAGACGATATAATTCATTTCATTGAAATAATAACGATGATTTTTTTTACATTTTCTTGTATTATTCTTTATATTTCATATTTGCGCATATAGTATAATTTTAATGTAACAGAATTGATAGTAATTGTTTGTAAAAGTGTATTGAAACTTAATTTCATGAAATAAAATTAATATCTATAATAGGAAAATCTGCACCTAAAATAAATTTTGCATGCATGAATTTTTGCATAAGAGTGCAACAGCTATTGAACTAAGATCTAGATATTTATAAAACTAGTTATAGTACGAATGCACCCCATTTTGTCACGTTTGACGTACAATTTCCAACATGTTTAACTTTATTTTTCCTCATTTTCAAAGTCGAAGGTCTTCCTGAGAAAAAGTTACTTAGAATCTCAAAAAGAAATACAGTGAAACTTCCATTTAACGAAGTCTCATCGTTGCACTTAAAAACTTCGTTATGAAGAAAATTCGTTAAATAGAAATCAACTTAAATTCATGAAATTTATCCTTCAGATATGACAAACAGGTATTGGATACCGAAGCATTTGATTCAGTTTCAATTATGAAGCCGTCTTTTACAAAACAGTTGTATACGGCCGATGAAATCACGTCACATTCCCAAACTTTGGCTCAAGCTTTCATCAGCTCTGATACACACGTTCTCAAACTAATGTTTTCACTACATTGTCTTTTTTCTGTCTTTTTCGATAATGTACTTCAAGATTTTTTATTATTCCTTAGACTAACTGCTGAAGTTTAGAAGTTGTATTGGCAGGAACAAAAATAACTTTGATGTTCTTCGATTTGCATTTTGAAGCACATTTTTGTGGATGTACAAAGCATTTGTCTATCACCAATGGAAGGTCAGAATGGTAACTGTCTGAATCTAATTGATATTTTTTGCTTCAATGCATCTGACGCCATTACGTCACTGCATCTTCTGTATCATCGAATGTAAAAAAGGGATTTTGACTTCCCCCAACTGTTAGCGCTGGAGTCTCGGTTTGAGAAAGTAATGATAACAAATGTTTTTCTTAGTGTAAAAAAAATTATTTAGCACCAAGCAGAATGGAAATTATTTAAATATGTTCATTTTCGTACAATTCGTTGAAATAAATTCGCATATCCATCGCAAAAGCAACCTCTCAGTTTGAATAATACGTACAAAAGTGGAATAAACTTCGTTATATAGAATACATTTTTCGTAATATGGAGATTAATTTACATGCTAATGGTGTTCAAAGTCAAAGTTCTGCAGAAAATTTCGTTAAGTAGAAAACTTCGTTAAATAGAGACTTCGTTAAAGGGAAGTTCTACTGTATGTTTTAATTTCTATGATGAAAGAGTTAGATTTTTTTAAATATTCACTAAAAATAAGAATATAAAGAGTATTTTGTTTAATTGGAGGTAAAAATTCGCAAAAACTTGAAAGTTCAAAGCTTAAGAAGAGGTGGAAGAGCAACAATGCTTCAACGGAGCCATAGATGTATCTGAGTTTTATTTTATTTTATGTTCAGTAAAATCGAAATCGATAATAACTCTGAAACTATCCATCAGTTCTGCCCAGATGCAGTATTATTTGTTAAAGATTCAAAGCGGTTGTTTAATAAGTTTGCCAGAAGTTAGAAATTTCTTATTAGAATGTTATTTTTCTTCTTCCACCTGTGAAATTATTGATAAATTAGTTACTCTTTCATACTTTGGTAACTTTCTTTGTTGAAAAGGAAAATTTTCAATTTACAACTTTTGCGTTTCACAAGTGTTTTAAAACTTTTTTTTTTCTTTTCAATATGCATGCACCAATGAATTATTTTTCTGTAAATTTATTGAAGCAGATTTTCTTTTCTGCTTTTATTGTTAGAAAAAAAAACAACTTTTAATTAAAAAAGAAAGGATTTTAATTGGCTAAGAAAAACAATCATTAGTCTGAATTCGTCATTGCTGCCTATAGAAAAATAATTCTCAACAAAAAGTTTTCTTTAACAACAAAAATAAAAAAAAATAAAAAAAAGTTGGAAATTGTACATTAAACATGACAAATGAGGTGCGCTCGTTTCGTGTTATAAATAGTTTTAGAATGCAAAAAAAAAATCAATCTTATTATTTCAGTGAAATAAATTATATCGTCTGCTATGAGCGAAATGAGGATGCCTTTTTCTTTCTTATTACGTATGCCATGTTTACAGATGCTTATTTTTTTTCGACACCAGACAGCGCTGTAAAATTCACCATGGCGATCTTGCTTTGCGAATGATTACCTCCATGGTTTAATATTTCTATGACTCCCGATGAATGAATCTGTTGTTTATTTACTTTAATGGATTGAGATATTCGGCTGTTAACCTAATTTTCACTGAAGTTATCTCAGAATTATTATATTTTTTAATGTAACTCAAGCAAATAATTTTTTTGAACGATCTTTCTGAAAATGTAACTTTTATGCAATTTTATTCGAAAAAAAGTTTTGAATAAAAATGGCCCCTTGGCATATGAAAAAAAGATGTGGTTAGCCCGTATTTGTTTTCCTCACTCACATGATTTGCGCTTTTACTGTATAGATTACGTATGATGGGATTTAATAGAACTAGTCGTTGGGGGCCACCGTAATACTTACCCATCATGGATATGCATAATGTAAAATATTAAAATAAAAATGTGTAAAATACTAATAAAGTGCATTGCAATTCAAATAAAATCGTGGCTTGATGACGTCACAAACTTTAAAGGTTCGATTACTGAATTGCTTGAAAGAAACATCCTTATAACTCCAAAAATAATAATCCTATTAACTAGCGGTTTATTGCATCTGATTAAGCGTCAAATTTCCAATTACAATATATCTTTGAAGTGAAATTTGGATGAAATACAGGGTCATGAAAAATCGAAGAGTGTGGAAAATAGGATTCCAAATATCTCGGCAACTCATTATCCGATCGACTTCATGCTGTATGCAAAATTTATGTTTTTTTTATTGTCTTTTATATTCATTTCTTAAAATAAACAATTTCGAAAATTTTTATAGACCTTTCATCAGAACGAATATTTCGAGAGTCCGAAAAAAATTGTTCCGGTTAATCGAGGTTATTGAAATGAAATAGGCTTCTTCCCATTATTACATACTACGTACATACCAAATTGCAAGTCTCTATCTCAATTTTTTCGGGAGATAGAGCGTTTACAGACAGACACACAGACGGACGGCAATTTTTTTTTTCTAAAAATGTGTTTTTCGGAATCTCCAATGTCTGAAACGTGTAAATCCGTCAAAAATAATTTTTCGATTTTCAAAACGATTACAAGACTTACCCTATACTACGTATGATGGGTAAGTAATAAAGAAAACTTTTATTAATATCTTTTTAAGTTTTGATTCGATTTTCATAAAATTTGAAATGACTCAAATAAATTCTGCAACGATTATATATATTCAATTTCAAACCATTCGGTTGGGTAGTTTTTGCGCTGTTGTATGCGAACGGACCAACGACTGTAGGTGCTACGTATTTATATAATTACGAACGCACCTAAAAATCAGAGCCTCAGAGTAATCATACCTAGAGAGCGCATCCCCTTGCTTTTGCCGACGAGAAGTCGGGTCAGGATGACCCACGTGACACTTGGCATTTGACGGTAAAAGGTTACTAGAAGCAATGCAAGTCTTGGCGCTTTATCGCAGCTCTTGGCAAGAGTGCAATACTTTTAAGCTGCAATTCAGAAACTTCGGAACAGATATATTACACTCAGTAGCAAAATAAAGAGGAAGGTTCACCAGATATTTTTCCTATTGTTTATTTATTTTATGCTTTATTTCTTCCATCATTCAAAGAATGGTTCATTAGTAATAAATAAATAACTTTTATTTAGATTTTTTTTTAAAAGAAAAAAAAAAGAATTTTAATAATTTATCCCAGTTTTCAATCTTTCACATGGTTTTATTTATATTTAATTTCATTACATACCTCTTTTTTTTTAAAATACAAAGTTACAAATAGGACACAGAAAGTAAAAAATAAAATAAAAAATAGTTTTTAAGGCTGTTCTCAAATACAAAAGAGCTACTTTCTGACACATTTCTGAATTCATTCATTTTTCAGAAATTTGTGAAATTGGCAGGTGTTCTCATTCAGAGACTATGTCATCCAAATATGTTTCTTTATTTTTAAACAAAGACAGAAGATTTTTCAGAAAAAACAGTCAAAGTGGGCGTTTTGTACCGAATTCTCGACGCAGCATCGGGAAAATGGCGAAAAACGTGTCGTCACGTGACACGAATCGCTTATAATTCGATAAGTAATTTATTTATCAAAATATAAAAAACTCATTTCGATTCCAAATCGTTTCACCAGTCAGATTTGGCAATTTTATGCTTTTGCGTTTAAAAATGATTCAGAAAACGCGTCAGAAAATTTCGCGTTCTTGAGCAGGTGATTTGAGAACCACCTTAAAGAATCTCTTTTTAAGCAATTAGTTTTTAAGCAATTTAATTTTATGTGCTGTAACGTCAGGAGAGGGGGGGGAGAGAAAATTTGAGGGAAAGGAAATTTAGGTGATTAATTATTAATTTATTACTACTACAAATTAACAACCAGTTGGAAATTATTTTTGTAAATTAAAAGTGTTAAAAAACTTTATAATTATTTTAATTGAAATACACTGATATTACATAAAGGACACTTTAATTAAAATGAAATGTATTTTCGTTTCCCAGAAGTTTCTTCTCTCTTCATGCTTTGGAAAGCTGTATATAAAATTTGAATTTAAAAAGGTTTTTATAAATTCTAAAATTCTAAAATTACATTACAAATTTTGAAAACATTTCAAACATTACAATAGTTTTAAATTTAGGTAATATTTAAATATTTTCCTTTTAATATGTACATATGCACCCGTTTATAATTATTTAAAGCATAAATTTAATCTAAAATAGGAAAAATTATTTTTAAAAAAATAATTGTTTATGTTTTAAAAGAAAGAAAACAAGTTTCTTTGGGCGACAAATTGCATCGCCAAGCACCGTTGTACGAGATGTTCTTAAAATGCTTTTTCAAATAAAATTTTTCCAATTAATTACACTTTTAATATTGAAATTGATAATCTCGGGCCGCAGGCGTTTGGACCTGGAAAACTCGGCAGCTCGAGCTCTCCCGGTCTTTTGTCAACTTTTGGAACGTCTCCACCTCCAGCTCTCTACAGACAAAACACAATCCCTAACATTCGCAAAACCCAAGAAGCTTAAGCGCAAACCCATAATGAGAATTTATGGGAAAAGCGTTTCACATGTCACACACCTTAAATTACTAGGAATCGTCATAGACGAACACAGGAGCTGGACGGAACACATCAACACCCTCAAGACAAAATTAACTAAGTATCAACACAATGCACGCAGATTAACTTCTAAGTCTTGGGGAATTAAACCTGCAATGTTAAAAATCTGGTACCACGCAATCATAGAACGGATCCTCTTTTACGGTGTGGCGTCTGGGGAGGAAATCTCACCAAGGCAGTCAAGGAAAAGTTGGTTTCGATTCAAAGGATGTTCTTGCTGCAAATGGTGAGAGGGTATAGGACCATCTCAACGGACGCACTCACAGTATTAACGGGGATCCCTCCAATCCTAATATCACTAGAATACGAGTACCAGAAAAACAGAATCCTACACCTAGAATTTGAACCAACAACCACGCAATACTTTCCACAAACAACTATTCAGAGAAAAGTTCCAAGTTGGCACCTGCACCCCGCGGAGGAGACATCACAATTACAGGTATGCATCGCCAAGAACAGTCACAGACCCTCGCAACATCCAACCATCTACACTGATGGGTCGCGCACTGAAACTGGCGTGGCCGCAGCCTTCTGCGCCATGGTAAATGGAGTGCCGACCTATGAGTGGGCCTCCAGAATTGGAGACGATAACTCAGTATATCAAGCTGAACTGTTTGCAATTCTGAAGGCTTTGGAATGGATTGCTGCCTCCCCCACGCAGGTAAATTTTAAAATTTTCAGTGATAGTATTTCTGGACTTCAAGCAATTTTTGCCTTACGGACAAAACACCCTCTCATACTGGAAATTAAAATCAAACTTCACCAACTGTACAAAAAAGTTACCCTTGGCCACGTCACTGCACACATTGGTATCGCAGGCAATGAGCTGGCGGACAGCCTTGCAAAAGAAGCCACCAAACGCCAATCAATAGACTTCTCTCTTCCGGTACCCCCATCTTTTATTCGCAGAGAACTCAAATCTAAAATACTCCCCAACTGGCAAATCTACTGGGACACCTCCACAAAAGGTAGACACACTTACAACCTAATTCCAAAAGTTTCCAGAGAGCTACTTAACCTCACTCCCTATACAAGTGCTTTCTTATCCGGGCATGGCCCGTTTAAAAATTACCTCTTCAAATTTAAAATTTCACGAACCAATGTGTGCGAGTGCGGCGATATTGGTACCCCCATGCTTTATTACTTCTCCTGCCCACTGACTGTTGCTTGGCATCTTAGGCCTGCTCCTTCTAACCCACCTCCTTCTTGGCTGCTGAACATAATTACGCGTCCCATCTTAACTCATAAACTTTCAGAAATTTACAAATTACTATTAGACCTATCTAACAGAACTTAATCATTCAAAGCAGTTTTCTTTCTCCATAAATTAATAATAAATCGCTTATTTTAGTCATTAACGTAATCATTCCATCATTTTTTATCTGCTTAGCTTTCTCCTTTAGCTATTTTGCAGCTTAATTGTTTCTCTCATCCGCAAGTAATGTTCTCTTCCTAGCAGGGGCTGAGTCCCCATTAATTATCTATTCTTATCGGGAACCGCAAGTCTGGTCAGCAAGCAACGTATCGTCACCTCTAACACAAAGTGCATCCAGCCTCCATCCAGTGTGAGGGTTTCAGCGCAATTGTGTGGCGCTCCTTGTAGCGTGGGAATCTCACACTGGCACCTCCACATCTCAAGTGCCGTCATTTACGAACTGTACAAATGGTACAGTCTTACCTAAGAACTGCACCCTTCTACTAAATAAGCGGACTGTACGACTGGTGCAGGCGCACCTGTGGACCTCGTCCATCCTGTCTGTCGCTCCTTGTCGCGTAGGAACGCTGGTTCCAGCGACAGACCCTGTATTTTTTTTTTTTTTGTGTGTCTTTAGTTCCTGCCACCTGTCGCGTGGGGCTTTGCCCGGCAGGACCCGCCATGGCGAAGTCTGTACTGCCACGTTTAATCCCTGCGTGCCGGGGAGCTATCCGGGGAAGACATTAAACGCTCAACGGCTGGGTTCGCCCTCAGCCGAGCGGTCTTCCTCAGGCATTAAAATAAATTAAAAAAATACCAGATGATACTGTTACATACATTTGTGATATTGAAAGTAAAATATTTCCTATTTTCAACATTTGAACGTGAATAAACAGAATCATAGTTGGAAAGATATATTTTTAAGATCATCCAAATATACAAAAGAGGTAATTAAAAATAAATACATAACGGTGAAAGGTAACAAAGCATGTTTTGCTTGCTCTTTCGTTGCAGTCATAGGGACAACAGCTTGCTACCATAATATTTTTGAATGGCAAACAGGAAATAGTCCATAGAAACCTATGCTACTGACACGTTCAGCGTAATGCTTCTTGCCCAGAATCACGTGACTTTATGTTTGCTGCAGAAAGGGTGCGGAGATTATCTCTGTATATAGCTATGCTTACTCTGAGATCAGAGCCAAGTTTTTTTTAATGTATCTGCCATAAAAGGGCTGACATCTGAAATTCGCCTTAGTTGAACGTTAAACATGACAAATCTTTCATCGAAATGGCTTCCTGCGACTTGGCCGATGTATTCTATAGGTTTTATTTTTCTTAAGCACGGGAGAAATTTCAACGAACACAAACTTAATTCTGCGAAATAATTAGAATGCATTGTAACAAAGTCTGACTCACTAATTGGAAGCCTTAAGTTATATACAAGAAGATTGTTAAGTATTACTTCCTTCAACTGAAACTAAAAATCTATTCCAGATGCACACGTATAAATATTCTCAAGAGATTATTAGACTTGCCAAGTACTTATAACTTTTATCTCGCTTCTTCTAATCTGACATTATACAGACTTTTATTGCACGATAAATTCGTAGTGCTTGAGACCAGAACTTTAACATCTCTCAACTACTTGAAAAGCAGCTGTAACTGCATAACATGGGATATTAAGTCATTGAACTACTCGAAATTCATCGACAGTATATACTCAAATCTTGAGAGGCAAAAGAGGATAATTCTGTGCTAAGCTCCGAGCAGAGGAGTCCGGTAATTTTTTTCTGTCTTCGAGAGAAAGCGAACTTCGGCCCTTGCGCCGTGAAAATCTGAGTTTTGCTCGGAAAAGTAAATAGGCGTCCTGACATCCAAAAAATTTTAAAAATACCAACTGGAAACTAAATGTGTGTCGCTTCTGTGTTCTGTAAATTTTCTGTGTACTGTGAAGTAGAGTTATTAAAATTAATGTTGCACCAAGCAAGTCTTTTAATTTAATGCCGTACAGCATAATACACCCTGATTAATGTCAATTAGATATTTCATTTAAAATGCTTGAGCAATATTACGTCTATAAGTCATTACCGATTTGATTATTGACTATTATGCATTTATAAATGATTTGAATAATAAAAGTAATATTAGAATGCAAAGAGGTTACTTGACATCAAACCACTTGAAGTAAAAGTTTTGTGATAAATGCCATTGAGTTTTGACACAAACATCAGTTTTGATTATGAATCGTTTAGTCCAATAAGTCTTAGAAAAGTGAATTTCTATCAATTCATTATAATTATACTAAGTAATTTAATCCATTTTTCAAACAGAATTCTTTTTCTAAATTATTACTAGAGTAACTCCGGGAATTATGAAACAGTCGGGTAATATTGAATACCAAAGTTTCTGTTTGGTAAAATGCTGCCACCAAGCGGCAATATCATAAACTACTTAAGAACGTTTCCTGAACGCCCCCCAGAACGCGCCCTCAGTCCTCGGTTCGGCGTCTGGGCGTGTTGTGTGAATAAATAGTATTTGTTTATCGTCTTTGGAAAGTTTCAGGAAAGAATTTTTCAATTTTTTAAATTCAATTTTAGAAAAAATAGTTTTACATTGAAATTAAGCATAATGTAGACTGAAATGCTAACAGTTTATGATGTATCGCGATTCACACAAATAAACATGAGTAATTTTTTCCCAAATCGGCGGTGCCGGGTTATATGGAATACCAATATCTCATAATACTCCATGATTGCGGTGCGGCGCAAAGACAGATCCTTATATTTGTGCAAATCTGAAGTATGAACTGAAGTACATTGGCTGACTTATACTTAGACACTATATTTTGATCATGCTCTCTTGATACCATTACATCTGTTTTTTGCCAAATTTTGTTCATTGTCTTCATCTTTAACCCCTTATTCCATATTTCCCGACTATCTCATAACACCCTTAAAATACGTTTATTATATTATTATTATTTGTTCGCAAGCGATGAAATTTTGTAAAATAATTTTTGTCCATAAAAACTATTCGCAGAGAGTGGAAGTTTCTAATTGTATTCGGTTTTCGGGTTTTAAACAATATGGGGATTTTGTATTGCCCCAAATGTAAATAGTATGCTGGATTATTTTTTTAACACAATTATTTCAAATTGGTAAAGTAATCATACAAGTTGTAAATCTCCAACTGGACGAAAAATGTCCGGGCCAGGATTCGAACCTGGGATCGCCTGGCTGAAGCCACCACGCTCTAACACTGAGCTATCCCGGTCGAATCTGGAGGGCATAGTTCATCCAGTTAACCTTATTGATCAAAGCATCTGGTCTGATATTTTAATCAGCTCAACAGAAAAGATCGCAGGTAATGGAACTCCAGTAAACGCTGGATACGTGAATACACTGGATTATTTTTTTTTTAACACAATTATTTCAAATTGGTAAAGTAATCATACAAGTTGTAAATCTCCAACTGGACGAAAAATGTCCGGGCCAGGATTCGAACCTGGCCCGGACATTTTTCGTCCAGTTGGAGATTTACAACTTGTATGATTACTTTACCAATTTGAAATAATTGTGTTAAAAAAATAATCCAGTGTATTCACGTATCCAGCGTTTACTGGAGTTCCATTACCTGCGATCTTTTCTGTTGAGCTGATTAAAATATCAGACCAGATGCTTTGATCAATAAGGTTAACTGGATGAACTATGCCCTCCAGATTCGACCGGGATAGCTCAGTGTTAGAGCGTGGCGGCTTCAGCCAGGCGATCCCAGGTTCGAATCCTGGCCCGGACATTTTTCGTCCAGTTGGAGATTTACAACTTGTAAATAGTATCCCATAATACCGGAAATTCATCTATTATGATCAACAAAAGTTTATCATTACTGTATTATCTAACCGTGAGAAATGCCAGATATGAGAGGTATCATTCATCTGGAAACTGTATCTACTTTCTGCAAATGAAAGCATTTGTTGAAATGGAGTCATCTGCATATTAAAAATTGTACCAACTTTGAATTTTCAAACATTAATACCCACTTTTGACACCGTACTTAATACCTTATCTTATTAACACTTATTTATACCATAGTCCACTAGACGTGATGCACCCAGAAAAAGGAATTGATTAAAACTACAAAACATGTTTTGTTGAGTACATTTTGGTTGTTTTAGCAAAATTCAAGTAAAATTGAACCATTTTACTTGAATTAACAAAACATTTTTTGCTGACGATACAATTTTTTTTTTTTTTTTTTTTTTTTTTTTTTTTTTTTGGAATTGCAAAAAAAAAAAAAAAAAAAAAATTGTTGATTCAAACAAAATTTCCATTGACCTATATTTAAACAAAAATTTTGTTTAAATATAGGTAGGTCAACAAACATAGAAATTTTGTTTGACTCAACAATTTTTTTTTTCTTTTTTTTTTTGCAATTCCAAAAAAAAATTTGTATCGTCAGCAAAAAATGTTTTGTTAATTCAAGTAAAATGGTTCAATTTTACTTGAATTTTGCTAAAACAACCAAAATGTACTCAACAAGACATGTTTTGTAGTTTTAATCAATTCCTTTTTCTGAATGTGGAATTCCGTATTTTAAACCAGCCACAAAATATGTGTAAAATACAGGCACACGAGAGGCTTTTTTCAAAAGCAATCACATCGTATTCAGCACATCACCAAAACGTATATATCCGTCAGTAACTAGAAACTGAAAATATTCAGGAATCAAATACTTTCATTTTATGAATATAGAAGAAAGTAAAAATGTATCAATTTGTGAAAAATCATGTTGTAGCATCACTTCTTAAAGAATCCCTATATTAATTAATTAACCGTTACAAACAGTGAAAAATCTTGAGATTTTGACAAAGTAAATAGGCCAATAATACACGGTAATAAGATTTATGTTCACAAGCTATGATAATGTGCGAATAAAGCCTTAAATTAAGATCTCATATTCATTTAATACCATTTAACAGGATTCTAATTATCATCAAATCAACCATAAATTTAGAACTTCGTAGTCAAGTGAGTAGTAATCGATGTGTTACAAATTAACTTGGGACTTTATGCAAATACGAGCAAATTCGGAATCAGCAAAATCATGGATTTCTAAATTCCGTTGCTATACTAAATATCACATTTCCTGTATCTATATTTATACGTATATTTCTCAAGATAGAGGTTGATGAACAGTCCTGAAAAAAAGAAAACGCACCATGCTATTTTATCATCAAATGTTGCCGAGAGATAAGAGAGGTACCATTCAACTGGGAATTGTGTCTACTTTCTGAAAAATGAATGCTATTTTTGAAATAGGGGTCATCTACATATTAAAAGTTGTACTAGATATGAATTTTCAAATAGTAACACGCACTTTTGACATCATACTTGAGTTCCTTGGATCAAGCAGAACCGGTAAATAGTATAGTTTAAACATTTTTTTTAATAACCATAGAACTAGAAGATGTCTTGTTTGAGGATGCCAATGTTAAATCCACGTGACAAAATTTAATTTATATCTTCCCAAAACAGCATCCGATAAAATATCTCTTTTTTTAATGCGATGTAGTGAATAGAACTACACAAATCCCAGGCATTTTTCGATTTAAAACTGTTGGAAATAACCTAAAACATAATCTGTTCAATTGATCATCAATAATGAAAGAAAGATAACCTTGAACTTTTAACGAGTTTCTGAATGGGAACGTTGTCGATTTCAACCGAGAGTGAAACACGTGAAATCAAAGAGGATTTTTCTGTCGTTTCATAGAAGTGACGTAAAAACCGTATTATTTCCAATGAAGCTAAAAAAGATTATGTAAGTTTTCTCCAATCAAAGACTTTAGAAATGATGTCATCACAAGAACTCAAAAACCATCTTTTCTTTATTATTCATTCTTATCATGTTTTCTCTCGCGATAACGATGCAAAAATGTTTTTGCTCTTTCTTAAATAGTCTAAATGTAATACTCTATTATTAATCTTAAATGTAACTGTTCAAAATTTTGATATATAAATAAATATTCTAGTTTAAGCAAATGAATCATCATTTAATAAATAATTTATACATTCATATATCTTTTAAGTAGAATAATTAATGCATCATCTTAAAAATGATAAAAAAGTGCTAATTCTGACACACGTGGACACTACAATTCATTAAAAAGTATAAACCAGCATTCCAGACATTCGTACGAAGAAAATTAGAATTACACCAAATTCTGGACCGTCTGCTAAGAATGGAGGTAAGCAAATTTACCTTACCTATCTCTTAGTGTTTATTTGTATACCCTTAAAAATGGTACTTTGCCACGTTTCTAGAAACCATCTCATGGGGCAAAAGCATCCACAGAAATGAAAATCTATGACTTAGATTAAATTTTACATAAAACGAACCACAATCGTCAAAAATATGAGAGTATAAGTTTACAGTTCCTTTAAATCATTAGTTTTTGAAATATAGATAAATGGTACTTTGCGACGTTTTCCAGTAACCATATCTCCTGGGTCCAAAGAATCCACAGAAAAGAAAATATATGGCCTGCATTAAATTTTACATAAAACGAACCATAAACGTCAAACACATGAGTGTGTAAGTTTACAGATCCTTTAAATCATTAGTTTTTGAGATATAGATAAATGGTACTTTGCGATGTTTTCCAGTAACCATATCTCCTGGGTCCAAAGAATCCACAGAAAAGAAAATATATGGCCTGCATTAAATTTTACATAAAACGAACCATAAACGTCAAACACATGAGTGTGTAAGTTTACAGATCCTTTAAATCATTAGTTTTTGAAATATAGATAAATGGTACTTTGCGATGTTTTCCAGTAACCATATCTCCTGGGTCCAAAGAAACCACAGAAAAGAAAATATATGGCCTGCATTAAATTTTACATAAAACGAACCATAAACGTCAAAAATATGAGAGTATAAGTTTACAGTTCCTTTAAATCATTAGTTTTTGAAATATAGATAAATGGTACTTTGCGATGTTTTCCAGTCACCATATCTCCTGGGTCCAAAGAATCCACAGAAAAGAAAATATATGGCCTGCATTAAATTTTACATAAAACGAACCATAAACGTCAAACACATGAGTGTGTAAGTTTACAGATCCTTTAAATCATTAGTTTTTGAGATATAGATAAATGGTACTTTGCGATGTTTTCCAGTGACCATATCTCCTGGGTCCAAAAAATCCACAGAAAAGAAAATCTATGACTTAGATTAAATTTTACATAAAACGAACCACAATCGTCAAAAATATGAGAGTATAAGTTTACAGTTCCTTTAAATCATTAGTTTTTGAAATATAGATAAATGGTACTTTGCGATGTTTTCCAGTAACCATATCTCCTGGGTCCAAAGAATCCACAGAAAAGAAAATATATGGCCTGCATTAAATTTTACATAAAACGAACCATAAACGTCAAACACATGAGTGTGTAAGTTTACAGATCCTTTAAATCATTAGTTTTTGAGATATAGATAAATGGTACTTTGCGATGTTTTCCAGTGACCATATCTCTTGGGTCCAAAGAATCCACAGAAAAGAAAATATATGACCTGCATTAAATTTTACATAAAACGAACCACAAACGTCAAACACATGAGTGTGTAAGTTTACAGATCCTTTAAATCATTAGTTTTTGAGATATAGATAAATGGTACTTTGCGATGTTTTCCAGTGACCATATCTCCTGGGTCCAAAAAATCCACAGAAAAGAAAATCTATGACTTAGATTAAATTTTACATAAAACGAACCACAATCGTCAAAAATATGAGAGTATAATTTTACAGTTCCTTTAAATCATTAGTTTTTGAAATATAGATAAATGGTACTTTGCGATGTTTTCCAGTAACCATATCTCCTGGGTCCAAAGAATCCACAGAAAAGAAAATATATGGCCTGCATTAAATTTTACATAAAACGAACCATAAACGTCAAACACATGAGTGTGTAAGTTTACAGATCCTTTAAATCATTAGTTTTTGAAATATAGATAAATGGTACTTTGCGATGTTTTCCAGTAACCATATCTCCTGGGTCCAAAGAAACCACAAAAAAGAAAATATATGGCCTGCATTAAATTTTACATAAAACGAACCATAAACGTCAAAAATATGAGAGTATAAGTTTACATTTCCTTTAAATCATTAGTTTTTGAAATATAGATAAATGGTACTTTGCGATGTTTTCCAGTAACCATATCTCCTGGGTCCAAAGAATCCACAGAAAAGAAAATATATGGCCTGCATTAAATTTTACATAAAACGAACCATAAACGTCAAACACATGAGTGTGTAAGTTTACAGATCCTTTAAATCCTTAGTTTTTGAGATATAGATAAATGGTACTTTGCGATGTTTTCCAGTGACCATATCTCCTGGGTCCAAAAAATCCACAGAAAAGAAAATCTATGACTTAGATTAAATTTTACATAAAACGAACCACAATCGTCAAAAATATGAGAGTATAAGTTTACAGTTCCTTTAAATCATTAGTTTTTGAAATATAGATAAATGGTACTTTACGATGTTTTCCAGTAACCATATCTCCTGGGTCCAAAGAATCCACAGAAAAGAAAATATATGGCCTGCATTAAATTTTACATAAAACGAACCATAAACGTCAAACACATGAGTGTGTAAGTTTACAGATCCTTTAAATCATTAGTTTTTGAGATATAGATAAATGGTACTTTGCGATGTTTTCCAGTGACCATATCTCCTGGGTCCAAAGAATCCACAGAAAAGAAAATATATGACCTGCATTAAATTTTGCATAAAACGAACCACAAACGTCAAACACATGAGTGTGTAAGTTTACAGATCCTTTAAATCATTAGTTTTTGAAATATAGATAAATGGTACTTTGCGATGTTTTCCAGTAACCATATCTCCTGGGTCCAAAGAATCCACAGAAAAGAAAATCTATGACTTAGATTAAATTTTACATAAAACGAACCATAAACGTCAAACACATGAGTGTGTAAGTTTACAGATCCTTTAAATCATTAGTTTTTGAAATATAGATAAATGGTACTTTGCGATGTTTTCCAGTAACCATATCTCCTGGGTCCAAAGAATCCACAGAAAAGAAAATATATGGCCTGCATTAAATTTTACATAAAACGAACCATAAACGTCAAACACATGAGTGTGTAAGTTTACAGATCCTGTAAATCATTAGTTTTTGAGATATAGATAAATGGTACTTTGCGATGTTTTCCAGTGACCATATCTCCTGGGTCCAAAGAATCCACAGAAAAGAAAATCTATGACTTAGATTAAATTTTACATAAAACGAACCACAGTCGTCAAAAATATGAGAGTATAAGTTTACAGTTCCTTTAAATCATTAGTTTTTGAAATATAGATAATAGTCCAGTCAAATTGTGCTCAAAAAGTGCTTGAAGTGGAAAATTCTGGTGTAATTGTTTTTAGTGGCTTATTTTATGTTTTTTGGGGTGCTGAATACGAATCTGAAGTTTTTCAACAAAATTTCGTTCGGCAAATTTGTTTTTTTTTACAAAAAACCTGTAAAAACACGGACTTTTTTCGTTTTTTTCAAAATAACTCCAAAATTGTGCATTTTGCGTGAAAGTCGGCAGTATATGAGTTAAAGAGAGTAAAATTTCCTACATTTTATGTATTGAAGGATTTTTTCTATGATCAATGGTTTAGCCGTGAGTGTGCCGCAAAAATGGGTATTAAAAAAAAAAACTGTAAAAAAAACCGGAAATTACGGCACTGTGTGTCGATGTAACATGGAAACAAACCATTTAACGCAAATATTAACCATAATTTATGTTAAAGATTATATGATTGACTATATTTTATGCATTTAAAGTAGGGGGAAAGTGCGGTTCCGGCACCAGTGGAAGTTGGGAGCAGTGGAGCAGCTCCACCTACTTTCATGAGTCAAAGTTGCTCCTCCTCCGGGGAGTTCTTACTCTAAGAGGTGATAAAATTTTCTAAAAAGAGGTAAAATTAGGTAAATGAAGTAAAACTAGGCAAAAACGTCGAAAAACAGTACTTTTCGGAAAATAGCAAAAAACACATTTTTTTACAGCCTTTCTGTTCATAAGGCCTAAAAATAAACATATACATAGTATACATTATACTAGGCTTTAAAAAAATAGATAAAATTCTCTACAATTTATGTGCAAGTAATTTTCTTGGACCTTGAATAATTATGAAAAAAGCAATGACGAATGCAAGAAGTAGTCATCCACCTCCTTATTAAAGGCATATAATTTATATGCATCATTATACATGTGTGCAGATATGTAAAACGTTGATGTTAGGTTATATAGGTACAAAAAATGATAAATGATTCACGATTGATTAGTATGTAAACTGTTTAATGTTAAATAATATAGTAAAATAGGTAGTTATGTATTTATACAATATTAATTAATAATTATTATGGACATTGAAAGGAACTTGTCAGTCAAACCGAGTCCTCTTGGCCAATGGTTTCATGTTTCCTGAGGGTATGACTTCTAGGTCTTCTACACCTATAAAAAATAAATTAATTATATAATAGCTATTTACGCATACGGGCGCGAAAAGCCGTTTTTGTCCCGAGGATCGAAACTTATGCTCCGGAGAAGAACTGGTGTGTATAATATTTTTTTAAACGGTGGAATTAATTATAACTAAGTTAAGATTCATACAGCATTTTATCATAACATTATTTTTACCTCTTTTTAATATCAGCCCTCTTTTACAGCTCATTTCAGGAATCGGTCACTTTTGGACCCCAAATCAGGGAGCAAAAAAGCTAGTATACTACGTATCAGGGTTTTAAAAAATAATTAATGACATAGTTTGAATTGTCTAAAAACTAAATAGTTATGCACAGTGTATTGGGATACATATTTTGACCACACCAAATTAAAAATGAATAAAAAAATAAATGTGAAATGGAATGATTTATGTATAATTACCTTCAATTACTTCAGGGTATTCCGGGTCATCCTCGTTTTCTTCTATTTCAATATTATGCATGTTATTACAACTGCTCTCGCAGTTTAGACACATATTAGAGCAGCTGAGGCCTGCTTTTTTACATCCACAGTTTTTACGGCATGTCTTCTTGCATTTGCAAGAAATGAGTTTTAGAACGGCTTGAGGTGCTGGTGGCTCTAGCGTGGTTATTGGCTCTAGACCATCTTTGGTGCTTTTCCAACCCCATTGTTCAGGATTTTTTTCATTCCCAAGCCATTCCTGAACTTTAAAATACACCCTTAAAGAATGTTGTTTAGCTGCAGCCTCCGTAGGAGGTAGGGACGCCAAATGGGTTGATGGCTTATATGCAGACTTAAGGTAGCATAGATACCTCAATTTGTTTAATGACGTGGTTTCCTTGTCAGATAATTTGTACAAGGAAGTCAAAAAACGATTGCCAGCATCAGTAATTGCATCAGCATCTGCCATAGGGTCTTTAAAAATTTCAATGGCTTTAATTAATGCCGGGTTTCTTTTGAGAGTCTGAAGAAACCTCATTTTTCCTACTTTGAAAAAGGCTGAAGTAGTATCACAACCAGTCATGGCATGTAAAAATAATATGTTGTCAGCAACCGATTGTTCAAGTTTGCAGTCAGGAGAAAAAATGAGTGGTGAAACTGTCCCTTTGCCTGGCTTTAAAAAACTATACATTTGAATGTATGCCCCTACAGAGACCAATCATTTAATTTGCGTTCATCTTGAGCTTATCAGCAATTTAATATTTCCTTTTTTGGACAGCATTATAAAAAGTTCTTTTAAAAGCATATTGGTTTTAAAAAAATCTATATTTCAATAAATATCTTTTTAAAATGGCGAAAATCTGTTGCATATTTGCCTGCAAGGAAACTGCCATTTCAGAAATTTCTAGAATGCGGGGGGGGGGGGGGGGGAGGAAAAACATACAAATATTTAAATGTTAAGTTTTGAATTAAAAATATTGTTTGTGTGTCTGAAGATGATTCATTATTATATTTATGTAATTGTTCAATGGATTTTTTTAAAGTGTTTATTGCTATTTTCCAAACATTGCTGTTTTTCGACGATTTTAGATAGTTTTATCTCCTGTACCAAATTTTACCCCCTTTTTCAAAATTTTATATTCTCTTAGAGTACTAGCTCTCCGGAGGAGGAGCACCTTTGACTCTTGAGAGGAGGTGGAGATACTCTACTGCTCAAAACTTCCACTGGTGCCAGATCCACACTTTTCCCCTACCTTAAATGCATAAAATATAGTCAATAATATAATCTTTAGTATCACTGATGGTTAATATTTGCGTTAAATGGTTTGTTTCCATGTTACATCGACATACAATGCCGTAATTCCCGTTTTTTTACAGTTTTTGTTTTTAATACCCATTTTTGAGGCACTCTCACGGCTAAACCATCGATCATAGAAAAAAAACTTTCAATTCATAAAATGTAGGAAATTTTATTCTCTTTAACTCATATATTGCTGACTTTCACGCAAAATGCACAATTTTGGAGTTATTTTGAAAGAAACGAAAAAAGTCCGTGTTTTTACAGGTTTTTTGTAAAAAAAACAAATTTGCTGAACGAAATTTTGTTGGAAAACTTCAGATTCGTATTCAGCACCCCAAAAAACATAAAATAAGCCACTAAAAACAATTACACCAGAATTTTCCACCTCAAACTACAATTTGACTGGGCTATAAATGGTACTTTGCGATGTTTTCCAGTAACCATATCTCCTGGGTCCAAAGAATCCACAGAAAAGAAAATATATGGCCTGCATTAAATTTTACATAAAACGAACCATAAACGTCAAACACATGAGTGTGTAAGTTTACAGATCCTTTAAATCATTAGTTTTTGAGATATAGATAAATGGTACTTTGCGATGTTTTCCAGTGACCATATCTCCCGGGTCCAAAGAATCCACAGAAAAGAAAATATATGACCTGCATTAAATTTTACATAAAACGAACCACAAACGTCAAACACATGAGTGTGTATGTTTACAGATCCTTTAAATCATTACTTTTTGAGATATAGATAAATGGTACTTTGCGACATTTTTCAGTAACCATCTCCTGGAGCCAAAGTATCCACAGAAAAGAAAATGTATGACCTACATTAAATTTTACATAAAACGAACCACAATCGTAAAAATAGTCGGATATGCATCCCAAAACTTTCTTCTATCTCATACATGTTAATGCTTCAAAATTTGCTATCACACCGCCAAAAAATAAATATTTTTCGTCATTCTGTTGTACGTTAGCTGCTTGCGAATCGTCGGGTTACCTGGATGCGAGCAGCCGATGTATTATACTAAACTACGAAAGGTCCATGAAGCTAAAATATGTGGAATCCGATTATAGAAGAGTTCTCGTTCTCAGTTCTCGTCAATATTGATTATTGAATGAGAATATCGCCAAAATAGACAGACTTAGCCAAGTTGGTTTCCTATATGGTAACGTATTTTGTTGCCAAATTTGGCGATATTTCACCAATTATCGCCAAGCTTGGCGATAATTTGAGGTTGGCGAATATAAATATATAGTGTTAAGCATCTAAGTGTTGAAACGATGATTACAACAATGAGAGAAAATTTGGCGAAACCATGTTCACTAAAACTCATAAATTAAACCCGTTTATGGAGGAATCCTGCTGTATTGTTTCAAAATGTCAGCCACCCTATAATTTCAAACTGCTGTATCTCAGCCATTTTTTAAGATAGAGGCAAAACAAAAAAAGCTCTGTAATACTTGGATCAAGGCCGAACATTTAACGCAATTTTTTTTTTAGGATTTCTATTTTTTTGTATAACTTTTTGAATTTGAAATCTTTAAATGGCTATCACAGCGCCCCCTACAGGCGCAATATCCCCAAATTCAACTGGGACCTGCATGCCATAGTCAAAAACATATGCAAAAAATTTGGTTCAATTATCTGCATAACTTCATACACTTTTCGATGATACAATGATGAAAATGGAACAAAAATCGCGATCGCAGCGCCCCATTTCGTCGAAATATCCCCAAATTCAACTGGGACCTGCTGGTCATAGCCAAAAACATATACAAAAAATTTAATTCAATTATCTGCATAACCTCATACATTTTTCGATGATACAATGAGGACAGACAGACGGACATTTTGTAAAAACATGTTTTTCGGAATCTCTGTCCCCTAAAACGTGTAAATCCGTCGAAAACAATTTCGATTACACTTTCTTCTATTATAGATAGAAGAAAGTAAAAACAGGAGTGTGTACTCCTTCATCTACCCCTACATGAGTGTTGTGTTTACAGCTCCCTTAAATCATTAGTTTCTGAGATATATATAAACGTTGCGACGTTTTCCAGTAACCATCTCCTGGGGCCAAAGCATCCACACAAAAGAAAATGTATGACCTACGTAAAATTTTACATAAAACGAACCACAATCGTCAAAAATATGAGTGTGTAAGTTTACAGCTCCTTTAAATCATTAGTTTTTGAGATATAGATAAATGATACTTTGCGACGTTTTCTAAGAATCATCTTCTGGGACCAAAGAATTCACAGATAAAAAAATATCGGATAGAAACCTGAAAATTTTTAGAGAATTTTCTTTCATTTAAATTGAGTTTACTTAATTTTTAAGATCTTGGTGTTATTTTTAGAAACTTTGTGGTTAACACGTTCGCTGCCTACTACGAATATACTCGTAGGGCTATCTACGTTTCTTCAATCTAAAATTAGTTATTCGCACCGGAAATTTAAAAAGAAATTTTTTTATTTTATGTAATCACGAAATGTCTATAATAAAAGAAAGTAAATATTGCAATTAGTATTTTCTGGTCTGAATTTGAAATATTTAAATAAAATGAAAATTCCGGTATTTTTAGCTTGGCAGCGAACGTGTTAAACCTCTAACGCATTTTCTTTTATAACGCTAACAAGATTTAAGGAAAAAAATATATACTGTACAACCTTCTTCGAGGCTGCTCTGATAAAAATAACTCAAACATAGTGTAAAAAGTGTGTGTTACCAATTCAAAAATAAAAGTTGGTGAATTTGTAATATGTAGACAATCGTTATTACAAATATTGCACTCATATTCGGAAATAAGAAATAATTTCCATTCGAACAGTACCTCTCGCATCTGTCTGCGGTAATTTGTGGATGATATAGCATGGTTGAGGGATCTGTTTTTTCCCCCAGTGTGGTACATGTAATATATTTATAATTCATACAGAAATTTGTACACATATCTAAAATAATAGACAGACAAACTGACAGAGGGATCGATAGAGCTGAGTGTCTGTATCGATTTTTTGTTTTTTAATAATGATTGAATATTAGCATTAAAGAATATCTACATCTATATGAATTTATGTTTACATTTACAAATTAGCGAAATATACTTGGGATTTCGATAAAGTAAATAGGACATTAACAGTCTACTTCACTCACGCGAAAACACCTGCTCGCTAATGTTAATCCTCTGGGGGAAATACTTCTCGTTTGCATTTCAATATTCTTAAATGATTTTTTTGTATTGGATAGGTGAGGCCGAAGCCAATCTCTATGAAGGACTTTTTGTACTTTTACGATTTTGATTACAAGTTTTTTTATTACGATACTTTCACTTTCAGAACCGATTTCGAAAGTAAAAGTATCCCCCCCCCCCCACCATAAAGAAAAAACTGCAACCAAAACCGAAAAAGTAAAAAAGTGCCTGCACAGATATCGACCTCAGCTATCCAATACAAAAAAATCATTTAAGAATATTGAAATGCGAACGAGATATCTTAAAATATTTCCTCCTTAGGATTAACATTAGCAAGCAGTTGTTTTCACATGAGTGAAACAGTCTCTTAATACATGGTATTAAAATTCATGTTTACACTCTATGTGTATAAAGTCATATATCAAGATCTTACGTCTCATGTTAGTAAAATACATTTAAAAAGATTCTAAGTATCATCAAATCAACCATAAATTCAGAACTACGTGACCATATGTATAACAATCGATGTGTTATAAACTAACTTGGGAATTTATGCCAATACGACCAAATTTGGAATCTGCAAGATCATTGAATGATAAATTCCGCTGACATGTTATTAGTAATACTAGCTGGCGTAGCAATCCGATGTGTTGCATTTGCTTGCATAAGATCTTACGATTTTTTAGGGGGGGGGGCGAATTTAATTTTAGGGGAAGGTGGCCTAAAATGATCCTAAGGGGCAAAACGACCCACATATGTTTTCTTTCTTACAGGTCGGGCTGTCTACAGGGTAACATATAAACTAGTTGTGATAAGTGAAGAAGAAGCAATGGCGGATATTCAAGCGATCGTAGAATTACGCGTCTGAATAGAATTCTTTGAAAAATTTTGTTTTATAACATCTGTTATAAGGTAAGCACTAACTTTTATATTTATTTAGATATATAGTCTTTCATGTACAGAAGTAGGACTTGGTTTACTTAATGAAGTATATTTTTAGATGTGAATTACACTTATGTATTGTCATAATTACTTTTATATCCTTTATTTTGCTGATAAAAAATAATTTACAATTATTTTTAAATGAAGGATCATTTTGCCCTTAGGTGTGGGTAAAATGATCCTTTGGACACTTTTAAAAAAATCCATTTTTTTTTTCACTACTCAATTTGGGTTTAAAATATTATTAAATTATGTACATAATACAAAATATAGAGTAAAACATACTAACAAAAGGCCAAAGTTTAATTTAAACAGTTATGTTATTTTACACAAGTCTTTCGCTTAAGGGGATCATTTTAGGTGATCTCCTCCTATATATATTAAAACTTTGTAATGAAAAGAGTTTTATTAAATTCCTTATTATAAGCAAGAAATCATGTTTACAATATAAATGAACTGACAATGACTAAAATTACATTTTGCAGGTTACATGATGTTGATGCAAATATACAGGGTTAATTAACAGGGTATAATTAAAGTTGCACTTTCAAAAGGCTGTAAAAGAAGAATCATCGGTCAGATTGACCTGATATTTCATCTGAGTATACAGTGGCGGTCAAAAGTTTCCGGCCAGTTCGGTTTTTTTTATTTATTTTCCAGAACGTTTGAGTGAAGAAAAAGCGCAATTGCTTCAAAAGTTAGGAATATGAAATTGACCTCTGACCACGTGATCATTTCGATTGGATACTGAAGACACTTGATGCAAATGAATGGAATTCGAAATTCGCGTGTGCAAAAGTTTCCGGCCATTCGTCATTTGTTAGTTTTTGCTATCGGTAAAGCGTATTTTTGGCCGTGTTTGTTAATTAATCAACGTGAATAACGTAGCTGAAATTCAAAAATGAAAAGTTCAACAATTATTCTTCGTAAACGAGTGATTTGTTTGTCGCGAAACGGCCAATCCTCTCGTAAGATCGCGGCAAAGTTATCGATCAGAAAACCTACTGTGAACTATATTTAAAAAATATATAAAGGTGGCCTTGGCCTTCAGATATTGCCACGATCTGGGAGACCCCAGAAAACGACTATTCGTGTGGACAGAATTATCAGGAGAAAAGCAGTTGAGGACCCGCATAAAAAGGCGGCTGCAATATCCCACGATTTACGGAGTGAAAATATTGCTGAAATAAGTCGGTCTATCATGTCAAGACCCTTACGTGACGTAAGACTTTATGAAAGAGTCGGTGTAAAAAAACCTTTCATAAGTAAAAAAATATCAGCAGGCCCGACTGATGTTTGCCAAGGAACACAATGACTGGTCAAGTGAAAACTGGAAAAGTACTATTTTCCGATAAATCGAAGTTCAACGTTTTGGGAGGGATGACAGACACTACGTCTGATGACCTAAAAACAAAAGATATGATTCGAGATATGTTATTCCTATAACGAAGCATGGTGGAGGACACGTTATGCTGTGGGGAGCATTTTCTGGAATAGGTGTCGGTCCGTTAGTGGAAATCCGCGTCAAGATGAATCATGCAATGTATAAGGATATCTTACAAGATCCTTTGCTGCCTTATTGGAGGAAAAATTGTCGTCGCAACTATTTGTTTCAGCAGGATAATGACCCAAAGCATACATGCAAGCTCGTCAAGCAGTGGCTTTTGCACAAAAAAATTCCGCTTTTGAAATGGCCAGCCCAATCACCTGATCTGAATCCAATGGAAAATCTTTGGTACGAACTTGACAAACGTGTGCGTAGTTATAAATATTCAAATTCAGCAGAATTTTCTCCAAAATTATAAGAAGAGTGGAAAAAAAAATTTCAATCGTTCATTGAATCGATGCCACATCGCTGCGCCTCAGTACCTATCGCTAAAGGTATGATGACGAAATACTAATTGTAAATATTGTTGATCACTGTTATTTTCTATTATAACACCATTTTTTTTTCAAACTTGCCAAGTTGGCCGGTAACTTTTGAGAATATTCGTTTTCCTTTGCAATAAATTTTGTCAATTAAATTTATTGATATTTATTTATTATTCCATAAATAAGTTCCTAACAATTATGTCAATAAAATGTATAAGTATCACTTTGAGATTCCTCTTCATATGAGTACACTTACAATTACAAATTAACCAAAAATTTTAGGCTGGCCGGAAACTTTTGACCGCCACTGTACGTGAAGCAATGGGAATTTGTTTTGCGAAAGAAAAAAAAAGTTCAAGAGTGACAGACAGATGGTGCTGTACTCGTCATAAGATGCTAATTAAAAGACGTGACATGCGCACAGCACATTACTCTTGTGATAAAAAAGGCGGGAAACATACGGTTCCTGTTATTCTGCGTCTGAGAAGGTAGACATGACTCTATCATTAAAGGATCGGGCTCTGCTTGTGAAGCTTTTTAGGGTTTCGTTCATCTCACGAAACCCTATTACTCCTATGCTTCGTTGTCTGCCGTCACAGAGCCGGTTCTCAGAACCAATAACTTACAGGGTTGAAATTTTGTGTATATATAACTGAATACCTGCTATGAAGTTCAAAATATTAAAATTTGAAAAAATCGTATTATTTTAATAAATAGAAATAAACAACCAAAAATCTAACAGCATTTTCTTATTAAATTTAAACATTTTTCGTTATAGCAGTTGCCAAAAATTAAAAATCCACAATAAAATTCTTTCTACAATAATTAATTTTCTATTCCATTTAAGATTTCCACGTGAAAAATGGAAATGAAATAAAAAGTTTCACCAATTGAAAAAAATATTAATATGAAAAAAATATGATTGATGCATATTGGTAATAAAACGGAAATTTTCAAAGATTTTTCAATAATACAAGGAGTATGAGTATGTGTATGTACGGAAAGCAGATTAATATCACGTCATTAGAGAATTAAAAAATAATAATAATCTGACGTCATATCGGAAGTTTAACGGATTTCTCAAATGTTTGAGAATAATACAAAGCTAGTATCAATGTGAGTAATAGAGAATAGTAAATATATGAGTTTGAGGAACGTATTGAATCATGATAAAAACCCGATTATGGTAATATTCGAATATTTTAACATTTTGAAGGTGTACAACATGTTTTATTTTTAAATAATTATTTTTTTTTAATATCGCATTTAGTCTACATGACAGATATTATTATGACAGAGTATAATAGCGGGCTTCGCCCACTATCGTGCTGGTTTAGATATTCGAAAAAACGAAAAAACAGGCCGGTAAATTTTTACTTTATAAAAAACATGACTTTTTTTTTTGCTAAATGAAATTTATTTGGATTTATTAAAGAAAGGTAAAGTGTTTTGAAAGGAATATTAAACGAAACCCTTTGTGCTATCTTCGATCACACTTACCCACTTGTTTACAAGAACGGTGACTGTGCGACAATTGCATTGAAGAAATCCCGGACATTAAAGAGTTTAAGAAGCGACTCTGGTCCGATGACTCACAATGAGTGCCACAACTGCATGTCACGTCTTTTAAATAGCATCTTATGACAAGTACAGCGCCATCTATCGGTAAACTTTTGAACTTTTTTTTCATTCACAAAACAAATTACCATTGTTTCACGTATACTCAGATGAAATATCAAGTTATTCTGATCAGTGGTTCTTTTTCTAGAGCCCTATGAGAGTGTAACTTTAATTATGTAGTGGAATCCCTTTATCAGAAAATGGCCATATTTGAGCAATAAAACTCCACAGGTCGAGAGGATTTTATATACAAATTTGGAGAGCTTGCCATCATTTCCTGCATTTTCATTATTTTTAGGTGGTAATTAAATAAATACGTAGCACCTATAGTACTACCCAACCGAATGGTTTGAAATTTAATATATATAATCGTTACAGAATTTTGTGGAGTCCTTTCAAATTTTACGAAATTCGAATCAAAACTTAAAAATATATTAATAAAAATATTTATTAAGTAATTTGATTTTTTTTTAATTGATAGTTCCTTGTTATAGTAGCTTCCGAGGATAAATAGTCAAGCAACCAAGATGTATCTGACATGTATGACGTATAGTCATACATGATGTATATGACATTTTATAACCTCTATAACTAAGTTATAGTCACATTCTTCCATCTATTAAATCCTATCATACGTAATTAATTCAATGATATCCCATGATAGGTAATGATTCTAGGTTGCCATGGTGATTACGTCCTATTTAAGATGGAGTCCTACTATTTCCGTATTACCTAATTTAAAAACCTAATTTGTATGCTTAAAATTGTTTAATTATAGCAGTCCTATAATTTACTGACAGTTTTTAGGATAGATGTTTCCGTAGAAGAGATATTGAATGGAAAAAAGAGTCTAAATAAGGATTTCAAGTTCTATAATTTTCAAAGCTAGGCTTAAGTTTCCCATTGGAATTTTCAGTCAATGTCAACAAAATATAAAATGTTACCAACTTAAAATGAACTTATTTTAATGCGGAAATTAATCATATCATAATACAATACGATATAATTCATTTTTTCAGTGAAATAATAACATTGTTTTTGTTTTTTTTACATTGTATTGTATTGGTTATTGGCGAATAGTATAATTTTAATGTAACAGGATTGTAATTAATTGTTTGTAAAAATGTATTGAAACTTAATTTCATAAAATAAATTTAATATCTATAATATGAAAATTCGCACATAAAATAAATTTTGTATTCATGCGTTTTTGCATAAGAGTTCAACAGCTTTTGCACGAAGATATGAATATTTATAAATCTAGTTATAGTACGAACGCACCTCATTTGTCAAGTTTGTCGTATAATTTCCAACTTGTTTTTAATAAAGTTGGAAAATTAGCAAACAGTAGAAAAAATAAAATTATTTACTATTGTCCGACTAATTACTGAAATTGGTGCAATATTGTAAAATTAAAATATTCATTGTGAAATCGAAAATAATCATAAAATTAATATTAGTGGAAAGTTTAAAAAATAAGATGAATGAGAATAATTAACTAATCTTAAAAAGCCCCAATTTTTTAAAATGAATGGATAAATAAAATAAAAGAATAACATTCCAAATTGTTTGTAAAGTAACAGTAGCATGATTCAAAGCATTTGAAAATACTAGTTAACTTTAACAGTAATTTTATCTGTTTACAAAAAACATCTCGATACCAAAATTCTTATTTTGTTGCCAAAAAAAAAAATCGTACAACACTGCGTCTACAGCTGCTTATGCATTCTCATAAAATTTAAACGTTATGTAACAGTTAAAGATATAAACATTCACCTTTTCTCAGGCACAGCCGTTGTCATTTAAATTCGTGCATAGGGTCAGGTAACCCCGCCGTCTGGCTCGGGTTTGGTTGACGGTAATTTTCTTCATTGAGGTTTAGAGATAGTGGCGTAGCCAGGGTAAGGGTCCAGATGCTCTTGATACCACTAATTTTGTAAAGTTTTCTTTGCCTTATGTAATCAGAGAACTTTCTGCGATAATCAAGGCGAAGAAAACTTCACAAGTTTACAGATATCTAGAGCATTTGGACCACCCTCCCTGGTTACACCATTGTTCAGAGAGACCTGATTTTTCAAAAGAAAGCCCTGAATATTTTTCTAATGAAAAAACTATATACTATTTTAATATTAAAGATTGCATATATATTGGCCCTGGCAAAGCAATTAGTGGGATCCGACGTACACTGCAATAACTGGAAAAATAAAATGCGTAATAGAATGTATGATTAAGACGATTGTATCTATCATATAAAATCATAATCATAATAATATTATAAATCTGATTGTGTGCAAATGTTAGGCTGAAGCCAGCGTCAAAATGAAGCATTTAATTATCCTGTATCTTTGCATATAAGTTGATTATAACCCTCATATGAACATAGACCAGTTTTTGTTTATTTTATTTCAATATTTTTCTTAATAATTCAAAATTTCATTATTTTCATAGAGAATAAATGGACATTTTTTCATATATTTTAAAATGGTTGGTTGGTTTGGTTGGTTTGGCCCAAAGGGCCCGGTTTTGCAGCTTTTTTTAAAATGGTTAAATTTATTTTACCGTTGCTAATACTTTATCGTTGCCAATATGAATTAAAACACCTGAGTAATAATTTTTAATCAACAATTTATTTTCACGTGAAAAATATCCATGTGAAAAATGAAAAGGAAATGAATTATTTAAGAATTAAACAGAATATGAAATGATGTCATATTAGAAATAAAACGTGCGTTTTCAAATATTTGATAATAATACAAAGTGCATAAATACGAGTAAGTATGGAAAGCAAGCGAATATAATGTCATATATAGAAAAATAAAACAGATTTGTTTTGATGTTAAACTAAAATGATCTTGGGTTATCAAATTATTTGTGATTAATTTCTCGTATTTTTTTCTTTTTCTTTTTCACATGAAAGGAATTATTTTAAATGTACGTAATATATGTATTTTAAATGTATGTGTTGTAAATTAAAGTTCTGTGCTTTAAATGAAGTGAGTGAAAGATTTATATTTTTAATGAATTCAATACAAATGATGGGATAGGTTGGCGATTTATCGTCTGCACACGGCTAACATAAAGTTACCATATTTTTAATTTAAATTTTAAAAATTAAAACAAAAATTTAAAAAAAAATATTGGATGGCAAATGTCAATGATATGCATCGCAAAATTATCCGTATCGAAAATCAGAGAATCTTAATAAAAATAACTATAATTTTTAAAAGAAAGTTACTTTTCTCATAAAAGCTAAAGATTTAATATGATTGTGTCGAAGTAACAGCATTTTTCCTCTATCATTTTCCCACAATCGAAACACATTTGTAAATCGTCGTTTCGAACCGGAATTTAATATTACATTTCTTTTAGTTTTAAAATAGGAAAAACTTTGTTGTCGTTTTTAAATATAGCTTTTTTTAAAGTTATTTCATAATAGATTTTTGTAAAGTCTTGTAGGATAAGAAAAATTGCATAGATTTTAAAGCAATGTTTAAGTAAAATCGCAATATTTTTTAAACTTAAAAAACAACAATGTTATCGAAAAGAAAATCGATTTTATCACCAAATTCGCGTAATGCAAAAGCAAAGAAGAAATCAAAAAGTAATGAATCTTTTCTTCCAGCCGAATTGTGTAAACTTGAACAAGCCGATCGTGCCAATTCATAACATTATAAACGTGAAAGCGCGTTCTATATAGTAGAATTCTTTTTTTACATATAGGTAGAAAATTTCCGAGAATAGGAAGGTTAGGGGTATAAAATTAGGTCCATAGTCAATTTGCCTTTTTTTTTATCAAGTGAAATTTGGCGCAAAATTAAATACATTGTTGTAACCAGATTTGATTTTTGTGTGGTAAACACTTAATGGTATTTTAGATGATCATTTCCCCGCTCACCTTTGATGTCAACTATGACTGTAAAACATATTAAAAAATATTAGCCGTTAATTTTCTAATTTTCTTATTGCTTCATTATGTAAATCGACATCCTGTTTCATACTTTAAACCTGAATCGGTCATGCCATTGTCGTTCAATTTTTATTCCTAAATAATAAGGAATTAAGATAGAATAAATAAATAATAAAGAATTAAGATTAGAATAAATTTTTATTCCTAATCGTATCCTATCCTAATCTTGATAATAACTTTAAAGAATATTCTTTGACACGAATATGTAAATTAAATCAATATCCATAAATGGAATGAATGGAAAATAGAATAAATATAAATGGCAAAATAAAATAACAAGAAAGTACATTTATTCGACACCTAACCCTAGAGAAAGCGTAAAAAATTTCAAGCGCATGAAATAAATTAAAATAATCTTATATATACTAACAAAAATATGTAAATTTAGATCATCAGATTTGTGTCGTCGGTATTTATTTGCTTATAGTGTTCTTGACGCGATAGAGAAAATATCGAGGTTAAATTGGGCAGAATTTAAAGTACTTTCCAGTAACCTTTATTTACATTTTAGAATCGCATCAGATTGTTATATCTTTGTGAAATAGCTATCAATGTACAAAATCCACAAGCAGTTTGTTCACTATTTACACCACTTAGCGTGAAGCCACTTAATTTAATATATACATAAACAAGATAATGTAGTAAGAAATATATAACATATGTCTATGCAAATAAACAATATAATAATGCCCATTTAGCAATGCACACATATACAAATTGTACATCAAACACCATCTAAAATGCACTGTGTATAGAAGAATTCTGCCAGTGTTGTTTTTCGTTTTACGAAGAGGAATTCCTCGATTTTCACAATTTTACTTGGTCCTCCTTTTTTTATTAGTTGCAGTTTCATTTTCGCGATTGTATATATTATTTGGCATGAAATTTCACTTTTTTAAGACTGTGTTATGTCAAGGCCTCTATAGCAAAGAAATACCGTATGGTCTCCTATAAAATGTGATAAAGCTTTGGTTAATTATATATGTTGTTCATTATCAAGTGAAATGTTTTGCTAAATTAATTCATTTATTCTTTTTTTAATGTTACGTGAACGAAGTCACGGGTAACAGCTAGTATTATATAACTAGCTAACCCGCCCGGCGTTGCACAGGCCAAAAATATTAATAATCTGTTCTATACGAAACTTAAACCAAACCCCGTCGTAATCGGGTCCATAGTTCCACCTTCCACCGCCAGGGGGCGCAGTCTGTTCTGGAAGAGGACTTTTCAGAACACTCGACCCAACCAAATTTCCTAGTAGAATTGAAATTTAACCACGGGTAAACATTGCCAAAATAGCGGAAATCGCGAAAGTTAGTTACGTAATCGATCGGTTTCTAAAGGGTTAATGTAGATATTTTTTAAAACCCAATCATGCGTTTTGAAGAAAATGAACGCGTCTATGATCTGGAGTCTACTGTTTGTCCGTACTCACATTTCCTGAGTCGATGCTGATTTTTAAACTTGGACCGAAAAACGAAAATCGTGTGAGTGAGTTTCGGAAAGGATTTTTTTTTGGAGGGTTAAAATTAAAAATTTTCAAAACGGATACCAGATTTTAAAAAACAAAGGGATGTAGATTAGTTGAGGTATTTTTAGTTTTTCGTATCTTGTTTATAAACGCCAATTCGGAATTTTAAAGATAGGGGAAATAGTTAAAAAAGCGAAATTGACTTACGGTAAAAAACGTTTTCGAAAGGGTTAACGTGATTTTATTTTTAAACTAAAGGCTTCTGCCTAAATCCGACAGAACGTAGATGTCTTTAGGTGTGTTTTATTTTTGTTTGGTTATTTTAGAAAGCCGATGCCAGATTTTATATATCATAGAAAATCGGAATTCGCAAAAGAGAGTCCTGCGCACGAATTTTTTTTGAAGGGTTAATATTTGTATTTTTCAAAAACAAATACAGATATCGACAAAGGAATAAATGTAGATATTGTCTGGTATTTTTAGTTTTTCGTACCTTTCTCTGAATCGCCGATGCGAATTTTTAAAAAATGCCAAAATCGCAAAAATCACAAAACGGCATACAGAAAATATACTTTTTAGAAGGGTTAATTTCTGTATTTTTTAAAACCAAAGGGGGCTTTGGAAAGGGCAAAGTCAGTTCTTTAATTTGGTAACCTTCGTTTTTCCGTATTTTTTGTATTTCGGTGGATGCAAGATGCAAGGCTCGGAAAACGGGAGAAAATAAAAAACATGAATTCGATGCTTTTTGATAATTTTTTTTTTGAAATGGTTAAATGTAAATTTTTTTCAAATCAACCAGATCGTTTGAGACGTAAAAGTATTTTCTTTCAGAATATGTAGACGGTTTTTCCGTATTTCTAACCGTTTGCCCATGACGAATTTAGAAAAACTTAAAACAAAAACGGGATGTGTTGTGCTTTCTTTCTTCTATTCCGGAAGATACGGATATTGGTTTCTGCAAATGCGCCAGCTAGCTTTTGAATAATGACGTTTTTATTTGTGATCTTTGATCAGTTTTTAATTAATAACTACTTTAATTTTCAAAATATTGAAATTCTGACGTAATGGTGCACCAGGAGAGGGTCTGGACTACCTATATCTAAATTTGCAGCCTTCTAGGTGGGCTGGATTTTCCTAGCCATCGACAACCAGACACACAGACACACACACAAAGCGAAACTTTCTTTTATTAGTATAGATATAAATAATAAAATGTACGAAAAACACCACTGCTTCCATTTTTAATTTCGCAAAATCTTCAATCTATACTAATATTATAAAGGAGTAAATCTTGTTTGTTTGTTTGTAGGGGGTAATCTCTGGAACTACCGAACCGATTTCAAAAGTGATGGTGGCAAATTGATGGTGACAACCCCTGCTCCAACATAGGCTATATTTTATGTCGGTGCCACTAACCTCAGGGTGTGCAGGAGCAAAAAACGTTCTAAAATTGCGATTTTTCAGTTATCACACTGGCTGTCAAGCCCTGAGAGCTTGGCAGCCGGTTCTGTATGTATGTATGTACGTACGTAATGCGATAACTCTTCATAGAAATATCCGTTTTCCTTCAAATTTTGTTTATAGGTTCACTGTGTTAAGGCGCTTCCCTGATTAGTTTTCGGGATTGATTGGTCAAGTATAAAGGGGGGGAACAAGGGTCTAATTCCCCCCCCCTTAATTTATATAAATGGGTTTTTCATGCAGAATTATTCCGTTTCCCTTCAAATTTTGTTTATAGGTTCACTGAGTTAAGGCGCTTCCCTGATTAGTTTACGGGTTTGATTAGTTAAGTATAAAGGGGGGGGATCGGGGGGGGGGGGGCTAATCCCCCCCTTAATTTATATAAATGGGTTTTTCATGCAGAATTATTCCGTTTTCCTTCAAATTTTGTTTATAGGTTCATTGGGTTAAGACGCTTCCCTGATTACTTTTCGGGATTGATTGGTTAAGTGTAAAGCGGGGGGGGGAACAAGGGGCTAATTTCCCCCCCCCCCTTAATTTATATAAATGGGTTTTTCATGCAGAATTATTCCGTTTAACTTCAAATTTTGTTTATAGGTTCACTGTGTTAAGGCGCTTCCCTGATTAGTTTTCGGGATTGATTAGTTAATATAAAGGGGGGGGGATCGGGGGGCTAATTCCCCCCTTAATTTATATAAATGGGTTTTTCATGCAGAATTATTCCGTTTTCCTTCAAATTTTGTTTATAGGTTCATTGGGTTAAGACGCTTCCCTGTTTACTTTTCGGGATTGATTGGTTAAGTATAAAGGGCGGAACGGGGGCTAATCCCCCTCTTAATTTATATAAATGGGTTTTTCATGCAGAATTATTCCGTTTTCCTTCAAATTTTGTTTATAGGTTCACTGAGTTAAGGCGCTTCCCTGATTAGTTTTCGGGATTGATTAGTTAAGTATAAAGGGGGGGGGGATCGGGGGGCTAATCCCCCCTTAATTTATATAAATGGGTTTTTCATGCAGAATTATTCCGTTTTCCTTCAAATTTTGTTTATAGGTTCACTGTGTTAAGGCGCTTCCCTGATTAGTTTTCGGGATTGATTGGTTAAGTATAAAGGGGGGGAACGGGGGGATAATTCCCCCCTTAATTTATATAAATGGGTTTTTCATGCAGAATTATTCTATTTGCTTCAAAATTTGTTTATAGATTCATTGGGTTAAGACGCTTCCCTGATTAGTTTTCGGGATTGATTGATTAAGTATAAAGGGGGGAACGGGGGGCTAATACCCCCCTTAATTTATGTAAATGGGTTTTTCATGCAGAATTATCCCATTTCCTTCAAAATTTATTTAAAGGTTCACTGTGTTAAGGCGCATCTCTGATTAGTTTTCGGGATTGATTGGTTAAGTATAAAGGGGGGGGAACAAGGGGCTAATTCCCCCTTATCTATACTAATATATAAAGTAGTAAAGATTGTTTGTTTGTTTGTAGGGGGCAATCTCTGGAACCACTGAAGCGATTTTAAAGGTGATGGTGGCAAATTAATGGTGACAATCCCTGCTCCAACATAGACTATATTTTATGTCGGTGCCACCAACCCCAGGGGGGTACAGGAGCGAAAAACGTTCTAAAATTTCGATTTTTTGTGTACTGAAGGAGATAGAAGTATCAAATTTGGTATGGTAGTTACTTATAAGATGTAAATGCTCTCTAAGAACAAATTATAAAAACATTCGCAATTTAAAAGGGTGAGATGAGGAAGAAGCGTTCTAAGAACATTCTAAATTACAATTTCTATGGAATCTCTGAAACTACAGAACCGATTTCAAAAGTGATGGTGGCAAATGGATGGTGACAGTCCCTGCTCCAACATATGCTAAATTTTTTGTCGGTGCCACTGCCCGCAGAGGGTGCAGGAGCGAAAAACGTTCCAAAATTATGATATTTTCAATAATGAAGGAGTTAGGAACTTGACATTTTGTATGGTCGTTACTTACAAGATTTAAATGCTCTATAAGAACAAAATCTAAAAAAATTCGAAATTTAAAAGGCTGAAATAAGCAAAAAATTTTCTAAAAACATTCTAAATTACAATTTGTATGGAATGTCTGGAACTACTAAAGCGATTTCAAAAGTGATGGTGGCAAATGGATGGTGACAATCCCTGCTCCAACATAGGCTATATTTTATGTCGGTGCCACTACCCCGAGGGGGGTGCAGAAACGAAAAACGTTCTAAAATTGCGATTTTTGCGATGCTGAAGGAGCTAGAAACTTCAAGTTCGGCATGATTGTTATTTATAAGATCTAAATGCGCTCTAAGAACAATTTCTAAAGAAAAATGATCTAATGATTCTGCGATTTTTCAACTATTGAATTTCTAAAATTAATAAATTTCACAATAGAGTACCATAGCGAAACCTTCACGCGTAAAAAGATAATGATAAGGGCGACGTGTCCTGACGTGTATATTGACTATAGCACGAGTCACAAATTATAGTATCCTTATTATTCTGTTAAAATATAAAAGTGAATTATGAAATGTCAATATTTTGTTTGATTAAAGGTTCGTTAAGAGAAATTGACCAGCGTAGCGGGCGTAGCTTGCTAGTCCTTTATAAAATTTTAAATATAGTTATTTTTTATGTGCAATGTTAATTTTAGGATCTATACCATTATATCAACTTTGCCTGTAAGAAATAGAGTTAATAATATTAACTTAATATTCTTTTTTTTTTCTCATGAAGAAATATTTAAATATAAATCTACAGCAAAAATATTATTATTTTATACAGAGGAAACGTTATTTCGAATTATATAGAGGGTCTCGGAGTCTCTAACAAGATCCCAATTGGCGTGGGAATCCTGGGCAGCAACCCCGTTTGCCCGATGGTTGCGCCAATCGTGGCGCTAACATACACCTGTTAATTACTTATATGATAGCTGATAATTAACCCCTGTCTTTTTAAAGGAAAAAAAATAAACAGCGTAGCGTAGAAAAGAAAACTAAAATTCATTAAGATACAACTAAATGTAAATATATTGCTTGAAGGTGCATAAAAACATACATAAAACATTTAAAAGCACATTAAAGTCCTTTTAAAAAATTCAAAACGTTTTCAACCGAACTACTCGGTCATCATCAGTGAAAAACCAATTGTTGAGTTGAGTTGTTGTCTCTTCGCGTTTTCTTGCTTGACAACAACTCAACTCAACAATTAGTTTTTCACTGATGATGACCGAGTAGTTCGGTTGAAAACGTTTTGAATTTTTTAAAAGGACTTTAATGTGCTTTTAAATGTTTTATGTATGTTTTTACGCACCTTCAAGCAATATGTTTACATTTAGTTGTATCTTAATGAATTTTAGTTATTAAACAAGGTGAATTTGCACTGAAATTTTAACTTTTTATTGAAAAGAAAACTATTCGTTGGGAAACATGATGCACGAGCTACAGCAACAGGGGCTATTGTGATTTTATTAAATAATCCTGAAATTGCAAGGGAAAAAAATTCCATGGGGATACAGTTCATTATTTTATGATTGTTTTAACCTTCTAGAAAGCTAATGTTCCACCTACTGTACTGTTATTAATGAGAAACGTGCGTGAAAATGACGTAGATTAGCTTTCTAGGGTTAAATAATATAATGCCAAAAAAAAATAATAACAATAATTATGAAATTAATAAGATTTATTTTAAAATTTTCGTTAAACAACAGTTTCCTCTTGGTAATCAATGAAAAACAATTAAAAATATTCTTGAAATCAGGAAATTTATAAAAAGAAAGTAAAATCCTGAAATCAAATAAAATAATACGAATGATCACCTTTGCAGTAATCATCAAATTATAATACATAACTCTCTTAGGAACTTACATTTAAGATAATGCAAGCAAAAATATAAAGAACTTACATAAATAAACAAAAAAAAAACAAAGGAAATAAAGATACATGAAAATAGAATAGAATTTAATATTGTAGCATTTTGAAAATCAGTTACACATGAAAATAGAATAGAATTTAATATTGTAGCATTTTGAAAATCAGTTACACATGAAAATAGAATAGAATTTAATATTGTACCATTTTGAAAATCAGTTACACATGAAAATAGAATAGAATTTAATATTGTAGCATTTTGAAAATCAGTTACACATGAAAATAGGATAGAATTTAATATTGTAGCATTTTGAAAATCAGTTACACATGAAAATAGAATAGAATTTAATATTGTAGCATTTTGAAAATCAGTTACACATGAAAATAGAATAGAATTTAATATTGTAGCATTTTGAAAATCAGTTACACATGAAAATAGAATAGAATTTAATATTGTAGCATTTTGAAAATCAGTTACACATGAAAATAGAATAGAATTTAATATTGTAGCATTTTGAAAATCAGTTACACATGAAAATAGAATAGAATTTAATATTGTAGCATTTTGAAAATAAGTTACACATGAAAATAGAATAGAATTTAATATTGCAGCATTTTGAAAATCAGTTACGCATGAAAAAAAAGTGAAAGGAAATTAAAATCAAAATGAAAGTGAATGACAAGATTGCAAACATGACCGCCACTGAATTAAAAAAATGGTCGCTGCAAAAATCTTTCCACGAAAATCTCCTCTTACTCGACTTGATGCATACGTTAATTGAGGCAGTAGAATCAGGAAAATTAATCACATGTATGCGGGAACCTCTTATTACACAAACACCTCCCATTTGGACAACTTTACCATCGATCAGAATAACAGCTTTTCCAAGATCATGAGGCACAGCAGAAGCATGTTGTCCTCTACATCGTAATGGTGAACGGGTATATTCTGTACAAACTTTTCCTGGTCTGGCTCCCATTATTATTTTCCTAACCTTCCTCGGTAGTTTTGATTTCATGAACATAATTCAAGTAGCAAGATGATTTAACAAGCAAGGTATGACTAATAAAGTATACTCTTAGAACAAAATACCCTTCTGATTTATATCAGAAGTACCGATACAGACATACATACAAGTGATCTGATAGACCCAAGCGACACTTTCCGTAAGCTTTTGTCCGCCCAACCTCAACGAATGGAAAAAGACCAACAAAACATATTCGTTGCTGATTGGTTGATCGATGGCAAGATTTATTGAGATTAATTTCTAATGAATTAAAAAATAAACTAGCGGCGAGCAGGTGTTAGTATTCAGTTCTAGGAAGGTGAAGTCTGATTACACCATGAAAGTAAATAATAGCGATAGCGATCATGAAATTCCATGGAAGTGGGAACTTTGAAATTCGAATGAAATCACTTTAATAAGCTGTAAATGATTTGTTGATTGATCTTATCTTATGTTTACGAAATGTTTTTTACCATTAATATGTTTTTATTTTTTTCAACTTTACAACCTAGAAAAATAATTCATGGATAATTTTTTTTTTTTTTTTTTTGTAAAACAGATTTTGTTCCGCGGAGTTACAGATCTTTTTTAAAAACTAAATAATATTAAAATTTTGCAGCTGTATTTTAATTTCAAGAAGTATATTTTCATTTCACACATCGATTAATGTTATTTTATACTCGTATCTGTAACTTTCCATCTTTATTGTGTTGTATTTAAAAAATATTATTGCTAATAACTACACAGATACTAGAAATAAGAATTATTTCTTCAATGAAACTTGCATTATCCGTCATTCTTTTAACCGCCAGTTTCTATTATCCATCAGTCATTAGAAATAGTACATGTGCACAGAATCTCAGAGACAGACTTTTGGCCCCAGTAGCGATTTAAATTTGGGCTCTTAATTATAGTACTATAAAATAAACTTGAATAATTAACTTCCAAACGAGAATATAATTGAAATAGTTCTTGAATGTTTGTTTCATAACTCTAGGTAAATGAGGGGCAGTTTCAATCATTATTCTGGCTATAACCAATAATCTATCTATATCAGGCATGCCAAACTCGTTTACAGCCGCGGGCCGAATATTATATGCAAAGCCGCGGGCCATGTAAAAATAAAGGAGATTTATATTATTACCATTCCACATAATAACATTTGTATGTACAAAACACAGAAATGTTAAAGAAATATTCATGCAAATTGCCAAAGTTATTATTATACATAGTTTATGTTATCTTATTTTTCGAAAAAATACTAAAAATTATTTTTCATCAACCAAATCTATTAAGTTTAATTGGATTTTCTAAATTGTATTTGTTTTCAGAATTGATTGTACACACTGGTCTGTAAAGCAAAGGCATAACTGTCAACCTTCCGTATTTTCTTCGAGTAAAAAATTAAAATAAACATTTTGCATCAGAAATTTATTTAATAAAATGTGTCTTGTATCCATGCGCTACTTATTTAATTTCATTTATTAAATACATTTTATAATTCCAATTATGGTCATTTGACATGAAAAATAACAACATGTTGGCAGCTACGCAAAGATGTCGTACAAAAGTGCACTACCGAACATAGCTAAAATTTGCCTAATTTCACACTATATTTTAAAAAATCAGTCTATTGGTGAATAATTACAGATATATATATAAAAATCCATATCCATATATTTTCGATCTAATATGGAATCACACTGAATTTTGATTAACTGCAGAAATAAATTCTGAAGAATAATTTCAACATCAGACATTCGAAGTGAAGTAAATACATTAAATTGATTTTCATATTTCTTGCAAAATCTTTAAATTCATTTTTAATATATTTTTAATATATTCTCAAAAGTTCCTCTGCGATGATTTTTATAATAATACATTGGCAACATTTAAAATGAAATACGTTTTCTGTTAGAAAATTGTTTTATCAAATTAATAAATTCTATTTGAAAACGCTGATAACTATCAAATACCAAGATTGCCATTATGAAATTTACCTTGATGTTGAATTTTACTCAGGTGCTTTGTAATTTTAAATAAAAACTCCAAGTACTTTGTATGTTGGTCTTTTAATAATCCGAATACACAATTTGTTGATATATAATGAAAATTGTAACCTTGTTTAACTGTTCGAAATTAACAGTTAAAACTTTTTGATGGAAAGGCGTCAAATATCTGTAAGAAAAGGTAGATACGTTTATTTCCACTAAGTATATTTCCAGGATATTTTCTAGATTGACGATGGTTAAGCATGTACATACGAATATAAGTTTATCATCACTATAAGGTTTCAAGCACGTATACGACTTTTATAAATTTATTCGCTATATATAAATATTTCTAGCAATTATGCTTATGGTATTTTCAAATTTCTTTAACTGTTCTAGACATCATTTCTTCAATTTCGTAGTAAATATTTCGACTCGCAGGATATTTAATGTAAGAAAGACGATAATTAGTTTTTTAAAGCTAATATATTTTCTTCAATAAGCTTGGTGAAAACACTCTGATTCTCTTTTTAAAAGTATCAATTTCAATACTGAAAGTTTATCTTTCCCATGTTTAGCCAGATTTTTGTGAGTTTTCTTTGTATTTTGTGCTGTTGCACCTCTTAATGTGAGATTCTTTCCAAAAAAAAAACATACAATTTCAGTTTTTTCTTAATATAATTGTATTGTAAATCACCTTAAAAAAATCTCCGATGTTCATCTTCAGTTTATCATATTTATTCACAGTGTGTAAAAAGCTTTAACGTATTCTTTTATAAATCCTGGTTTGTATGAGAATATGCCAATAAAAATTCTGTATATCAATAAAAAATGAAAGAACGATCACGCAGGATTCATTAACAATAATATAATTACTAACCTAAGTAATTAAAATAATTAAAAAGCTTAAATCCAAAAATGCATATGTTCTACTAAAGTCCAAGTGCTGGATGACATACATATTCGGGGTTTTTGTGTCAAGCACAAACTTGACAATTTTGTCACTTTCAGATCGACTCGTTTAAAGCTATTTCATTTTATATTTTCATTTTTTTTTAAATTTTAACTGTTCTTAACTAATTCCGAATTTTATTAATTTTATATTCCTTAGCACTTAATAAATACAACATATTATATTTTGTAAGGTGGTGTAAAATTGAAGAGAGTAATAAAATCAAGTATTAATTTCGACATAAAACAAACAAAAATTATAAGTAAAATACTATTCGTGCAAAGTGCACTTTCAGAATGCGTGTTCTAACAAGTAAATTAAACAGAAGTAAAATGCCAAAAGTTTCGCGGGCCACATATAAATTGTCGGCGGGCCACGTGTTTGACATGCCTGATCTATATTATAAAGCAAAAATATGTCTGTAAGTAACACTGACGTCATATTGACGGATGTAACATCTGACCAATTAATTTCTCCTTTATTTCAATTTTTTGAACATTTCTAAACATTGAACAATTTCAATTTTTTACTATCGAATAAGGGAGAAAATGCTCTTTCAAATGTAGTTTGTTTAGAAGCTCTATCTCAAATTACTGTTTTTTTACGGTTTTTAAAATAATTTTCAAGCATGATTTTTAAAAAATCTATCCTAATCGTATGCAGCCCGTTTTTACTGAAAACAACATACGTTCAGAATTTGTTTCCGGCTAATATTCCACACCGAAATCAAAACTCGAACAATCCATAAATAAAATATCATATATTCTAATACGAGCAAATCTTGTGGGTGGTTATATATATATATATATATATATATATATATATATATATATATATGCAAAAATTATCTTAAAAACGGCTCTAACGATTTTGACGAAATTTCGTATCCTACCGTTTTGGGGCACCAGAAAACCATTGGGCTAGGTCACATGCTCGAGAAAATTCGATTAGTGGGTCATTTTGGGTCATTTTGGGTCATGGTCTAGCTAATTGTATCTACAAAACGGTTCAAACGATTTTGACGAAATTTTGTATCCGACCATTTTCGGGCATGAGAAGTCAATTGGGCTGGGTCACACGTTCGAGAACTTTCGATTAGTGGGTAATTTTTGGGTCAACGTGGGTCAAATTAATTTTATCTAAAAAACGGCTCTAACGATTTTGATTAAATTTTGTGTCCTACGGGTTTCGAGCACGATAAAAGCATTGGTCTAGGTCGCATGTCCGAGAAAATTCTATTAGTGGGTCATTTCTGTGTCATTGTGGGTCAAGATCTAAAAAGAGGCTCAATTTATACTAAATTTTGCATCCAATGGTTTTCGGGCACGAGAAGACTGTTGGGCTAGGTCACATGTTCGAGAAAATTCAATTAGTGGGTCATTTTGGGTCATTTTGGGTCATGGTCAAGCTAATTGTATCTAAAAAACGGTTCAAACGATTTTGACGAAATTTTGTATCCGACTATTTTCGGGCACGAGAAGACTATTGGGCTGGGTCACATGTTCGAGAACTTTCGATTAGGGGGTCATTTTTGGGTCAAAGCGGGTCAAATAAATTTTATCTAAAAAACGGCTCTAACGATTTTGATTAAATTTTGTATTTTACGAGTTTCGGGCACGCGAAAATCATTAGACTAGGTCACATGTTCGAGAAAATTCGATTAGTGGGTCATTTCTGGGTCATTGTGGGTCAATATCTAAAAAGCGGCTCAATTTACACTAAATTTTGCATCCTTTGGTTTTCCGGCACGAGAAGACTGTTGGGCTAAGTCACATTTTCGAGAAAATTCAATTAGTGGGTCATTTTGGTCATGGGTCATGATATTTGAACTCAAATTTAATTTTGACCGAGCATAGCTTGGTCTTCCCTGCTCGTGATAAATAAAACACAAATTTAACAGACATATAATCGAAGACGTGCTTAAACCACTGATATTAACAAAATATAGAAGGTTGCCGAAAGTATCGACCTTTGGCGATTTCTTATGGCTATTAACTCCTGGCATACGGCTAATACGAACGTATCGCTTTTAAGAAATTGCCAAATTTTAATTGAATACATTATGGTATTTTTAGTATAAAAATACATTTTGGAGTTGATAGTGAGCAATCTAAAAAATATATATATTAAATGTAAAAACGCTATTAGAGTTTACAATATAAAAAAAAATAGTTTTCACCTGTGTGCTGTAACCGGGAAGCCCGGGTTGGATCCCCTATTATTTACAAAAGAAAGATTTTTTTTGTGTGTGTTTGTTGCACGTAGAGATCGGCAAATTTAGTTCCGGATAAACAAACACGAGTCCCAAAGCACCTCAGATTCGGATTTTTTTTATTTGATTATTAGTCAATATATTAATTAAAGTCATCATCAAACGCTAATTAACGAGCTTCGGTTGCCCTCAGCTCGCCGGTGTTACGATCGCTTCCACGCCTGTTCGGCGAAAACGTCGAACTTCAAGCAGAAATGAAGAAAAAGGATCCATTTATACTATGCCGTAGTCCGAAGCTTCGTGGACTTAAAAGATAAGGACATTTGCAAATAGACGGTACCTTAGTAGTTCTAACAGTACTTATCATTAAAGAAATAGTAATATTTATTTGGTAAAAAAAAAAGTTTTTCTAGATCCTTATTTCATGCCGTTTCTTTCCAGCAAGAGAACGATTTTTCCCTCAGGTCATTGTATCATGTGCTTGATCGCTGTATACTAAAATCATTAAATGTACAATTTTTTTTTCAAAAAACATACTTTTATTAAAATTCACAAAAAAGTCAACTTATATTATAAAGCACAAATGTGTGCGTCATTCAATGATGACGTCATAATGATGCGGGCAACAATGTGGTGAAATCCATCATTGGGTCGACGTTGACACCCCCCCCCCCTTAGGAATCGAATTTTTAAAAATTTTGTGCCTACAGACACAGGTAGATTTTGAAGACGCAGACCGTAGGTCGCCTGTTTGTTGGGAATTGCGGAAGAAATGACTTTTTTGCCATGATACCGCAGTTGGGACCGCCCACTTCGAAATATAACTTGTTTGCAAACGAAGCCAGCAGGGATTTTTATTATTATTATTATTATTTATTATTTATTTATTTTTTGCTATAAGGGTTGGTCCTATAAAAAACTTGTCAATATAAAAGTTTTAGATAGTATTACGATGAATGAAGTTATATGATGAATGAATTATAATAAATTTAAGCGCGTAGTTAGGAGTTTTTTTTCTAATCCCCCCCCCCCCCCCTTGGGCCCATTTTTAATGACATCAAAAATCTGTCTTTAAACGGATTCGATACGTATCATAAGTAAGAAGTTTTATGGGTTTTTTCTGTTTTTACAAAAAGCCCCCCCCCCCCCCCTTGGTCCGATTTTGCCCATTAACGAACTTGACCGAGATTTTATGCTCCTTGATTTTATGTATCAGTTTGGAAAAGATTTGTACAGGATTCTTGCAGTTATCCTTTCCATAAAAAAGTGACATACATAGATAGATACTAGATAGATAAAGTTTTGAACTGGGGGTGGTTTTGGGTTCTGGGAGTCATGATCGGCGTAGATCTGCTAAATTTTTTCAAAAATTCCAACGTAGAGGAGAATGTAATAGGTAGTATTTCTTACGAAATCTACCTAAAAAACGTGTCAAATTCATGTATCTACCCTCAGAAATACATATATATTCCAAATTTCAAAGCTCTACACTGTTAAAAATTTCCGTTCAATGTTGAACCATCACATGGTTCAAAGTCAGCAAAAGTACCAAAAGATGGTTCGATCTCTATTTCAAAACCCCTTTTTTTGGTGAATCCTGGATTATGGTTCAACGTTTTACCATCCGATAGTAAATCGTTGCATCCAATCACAGATCGCCCGCCATTGAATGCGAATCTGCTTCTGCCGTCCCTCACCCGTCCGCCACGTCAGAGTTCAGAGTTCGCTTGCACTTCACGTGACTGCGTGCGCAAAACCTCGTGTAGCTGTATTCCGGAGAAAAATAAGCAAGCACAAGGTATTTATTATTATTATTATTTGTTTAATCTTCACAATATATATGTATTTATTTATATTTTTTAACTATAATTTGTGAATAAAGTATATTACTTTATTAATCCTTAACTATATTTCATTTTTTATGCTAAGTTGATAAAATGTAATTTTATAATGTGCCTGTATTAGGCCTAATTGAGTAATGCGCGTGTTTGAATTTATTTATTTTCTTTTCGTATAGTTTGCGTATCAGATATAATTTATGTTCTGGATTAGGCACTGATATTGTGAATTAATTTTTGCTAACTAGCTGAGCGTAAAGTTATTACCAGGTTAGGAGTTTGATTCGTCAAGAACTTCAATAGTACTATTTACATTGTAACGTGTATTTGAAATCTTAGAGACCTGTTGCTTGATTATATTTGATTTCTAGCGTAAACTAATATAATGTGTTGAAATTTTTATATGACAGTAATATTCAATTGTTGAACATACAGGGTTCGGTGATATGTATCAATGGATGTATATCATGATCAGGGGTCGATGCAGGTTTTTATTCTTGGGGCCCATTTTGTGAAAAGTAAAGGTTATTTTTGTGAAATTTATTATATTTTTGTGAAATATAACATTTTGCAACAAAAGTTGAAATCCAGTTAATCAAATTCGAACCAAGCATTTTTTAAACAAAAATTTTTTTAAATCCTTTTGCTGAAATTTTCCTCTATGGTGAACTTGTTTGTTTACAAATTACACATTTTAAAACATCATAAAATAATAAATAAATAATAAATAGTAAGTTTTTATGGAATAGAATTTTGTGAAGGGGCCCATTTTATCAAACTTATTTTTGTGAAGGGGTACATTTTATCAAATTGATTTTTGTGAAGGGGCCCATTTTATCAAATTGATTTTTGTGAAGGGGCCCATTTTATTAAATAGATTTTTGTGAAGGGTCCCTAAATAGGCCCCAAATTTTTCCTGGTTCGACCCCTGATGATATACTATATCAGGTATTTATTTTTAAAATATCATGAAGTTTGATATTTTCACATATTTGATATTTATTTTCAAAATATTGCGTATAATATTTTTGATATTATACGCACGAAAGTACATTTTATCAACTTAGCAAAAAAAATGAAATATAGTTAAGGATTAATAAAATAATATACTTCATTCACAAATTATAGTTAAAAAATATAAATAAATACATATATATTGTTAAGATTAAATAAATAATAATAATAATTTCAACTTATTACCAAAACATGGTTCAAAATATTACCAAAACATGGTTCAACCTAGTACCAAATCATGGTTCAACCTATTACCAAACAGTGGTTCAACCTATTACCAAATCATGGTTCAACCTATTACCAAATCATGGTTCAACCTATCACCAAACAGTGGTTCAACCTATTACCAAATCGTGGTTCAAACAAAGCACCAAAGGATGGAGAAAGGTTTTACCATCCCATGGTGGCAGCTACACTTGTACCATCTTTTGGTGAAACGTTGAACCAAAATTTTTAACAGTGTATTTCAACAGAAAGTGGGTGAAAAATGAGTAACAAGATTTGACTGTCACATACATACAGAAATGTAAGTTAAAAGAAAGTATGTAATAAGGATGTTTGATTTCAAATTCCTTCAAGGTACGATGTACGTGATTTCGTCAAACTTGCGGTGACTTTTTTTTTCTTTTTCGTGGCTCGGGGGAACTAAACATGAGATAATAAAGATTTCCGATCCGAGAGTTTTCAAAATTAGATATCTGGAAAACCAATTGTCAGATTTGAATGATTTTTAAAAAAAAATTAAAGATAGGAAAATAATGAGATAGGTTACACAAAGCTCACTTTACAATTTTTTAAAGGTTAATTACATTAATTATTTTAAATTTCGTACTAAAAATATCAAAATTTAATAATACAAGAACTAATTTATCGATTTGGGTATTTTTAAATACTTTTCTTTAATTTATTTATTAAGATTTTTGATTATTTTATATAGGTATGTTTAAGGATACCGTTATAGTGATTGCCGCTTTTGCGAAAGTACCGGGATCCCCATACTAGGTTCGTTTGTCTATAACATTTAAGGTAACTGTAGTTGTATTTAAAGTAATCCCGGACAACGCCGGGAGGATCTGACAGTTATTCTATAATTGGATTCGGGACAAAATTCCACTTTAATTATCTGCTTGGCTTATCATTAATTAAAATTATTTCCTTCAAATAGTCGTGACTAACAACTAAATTATTATTTCCCTATGAGTAATTTCAGAACTACCTCTCGTAATGACAGTAATGGATTTAAACGATTCTGGGCGCTTAAATCTGATTTGATTTAATGAATCATTTTATTACAAGTATGTTTTGTGAAGGAAATGCTACTTGATATTTGATAACAGGATTTACTTACAAGAAGGACACATTTAATTGTCTATTCTAACAGTATTTCAAAATTTCATTCCTTTATTACAATTTTATGATTAAGGGAATAATAAACTTTAAAATGAGCAAAAATCGACAAAAAATTCAAATTTTTGTTTTATGTGTCATCATTAACTTGTTTAAATTTAGAAGATAAACATTGAATACTTATAAAAGAGTGTTTTTTTTTAACAATTTTTACTTTTATTTCTCTTTTTTTTTCGTTTTTTGTTCCAACCAAGAGTTAAAAATGGATTTTTTTTTTCAAACATTTTTAACAGTATTTTTTGCAACACCATATCCAGCAGCTATCTTTCTTTGACTGTGGATTATAAGATAATTTAAATGTCTACACATTTGGTAGTGTTCTTTTACTTTCAAATATATGTAAATGCCAATTATCACAGCGAAAGCACGTTGGCAATCTATAAAGGAAATATCCCCAAACTATAACATAGACAGAGTAAAACCAAATGTATTGCATTTATTTCGCCAACATTCAAGATTGACAAGTACGGCCAACTTATCAAAGTGGCTTTAATATATTTTTATAGGATTATTTGGTTTCTTATAGACTGGTTCAATTTACACAGATGGCCAAATTACAACAGTGGCCAACTTACTAGGTGACTACATTGGAATAAGCCATTAAATTAATGAAATTTTAATTCGGAAATATGACTCATTAAAGTTGCATGTACAATTGGGCAAAAAGAAAAAAAAAACAGAACTCTATTTATTTTAATCTCCAAAATTATCACAGTAAAAAAAAATACGAAATAGCCATTCGATTGGAAATTATTTCAATTTACGAGGGGGGTTTGATAAGTTCTCGGCTTGACAGTAAAAGCACAAGATTTTTGACATAATTTCATATTATTTTTCAATGTAGTCCCCTTGCAACTTAATACATTTAAGAAAAACTTTTGCGTGCGATTTCTTTATTGCAGCCCTGTACGAGGGTGGTTCGGAAAGTTCTCGGCCTGGCAAAGAAAATACAAGATTTTTGACAATATTTCATTTTATTTTTCACCTTGCAACACAATACATTTCAGAAGACTCTTGAGAAATGTTCATTCTTTGTCATTTTTAGTCGACGTTCAACGAACGCGGCACGTATCGAGAGGAAAGCTTTTTCATACCCAAAACATCGTGTAAAAGGTGGTTGACACGGTCTATCGAGATGTTTGCAATCTCAAGAAGTTCGCGTATCTTCAATCATTCAATAGGGAATTGTGAATTTTTTAGACGATTTCGTCGATCGTAGCGGTTATTAGCACTTTCCAACATAGTTGAAAAGTGTTTATGACTTCGGTTTGTCTGGCCGTCTGCCGTCTGCCGTATGGCCGTCTGTCCGTGCTCTAACTCCCGTAAATATACTCGGATTGCCTTGCAATTTTTATATGTTATTATCGTTATCTATAGCATGTTCCCTATTTCAACGGAAGTAAGTAGCACTTATAGTTTTTTCACAGGGACCCTCAAAATAATTCCGTTACATTACGTCTATGGAGAAAAATCGTCTGCGGTTTATTTAAATAATGTTTCACTATTTTAAACGCATTGAAATTTATATATATCACTAAGGTGCATTACAAGAGGCTTACTACAGAATATTGTGTGTATAGTAGTCATCGTTCATTTACAGGGACACACAAAAGAATTCTCTACTGTCTGTTAACACTAATTCCTGGAAGTGCCTTTTAAGTTACTGAACGCGATTTTAATTTTAACTCACTTTTTGTTTATTACGTGGTGTGTATAAATTCTGTAGATCCTATACAGTGAAGCACAAAAGTTCGCGAACACATTTCCGTTTATTGACAGAAACTCCAGAAGGAGAATTTTAAACTGTGCTACGCGTTTCTTAACTGAACTAAAATTTAGCATCCTATGTAGTATATATACAAATCTATAAATGATATACAGGGCTGAATAAAAGAATTCGGATATTTTTCGAATATTGTATACGTTGGAAATTCCTGAAATTATGTTTTTAAATATGTTATGCGTTTTCCAAATTGTTTACTTAGATGTTATCTTTCACCTTATTAAACGGTATGATTTGTAAAATTATTTTGGAAGCGTTGGAAAGTGTTACATAATCTATGCTTGACGCATGATTTTTCGTTCTTGTTGGGTATCCTGAGGGTTTATCATCGTTAATTGATTGTCCTATCACGTTTAAATTCAGCAGCCCACTTTTTTGTCGTCGAATATCAAGGACAAGAATCCTTTAAGCTGGAATGCAACTCTTTTTGTATATCCGTGTGGGTTAAATCATTTTTAACAAAGTATTTTATGACAGCTCGAACTTCAATTTTTTTCCATTTTTAGAAAATGTCAAAAACTCACGCTCACGAGTCAAAAACTCACGCTCACGAGTCAAAAACTCACCATAACCTCACGCGTCTAAAACTCGGCAGCATGTCATCTAAAGGATCATACTTTACAAACATCATTGTGATTTGGTCATACTTGATCAACCTCTGTGTCAGACCGAGAACTTATCAAATTAATAATATATAAGCTTAATATATAAGCTTAATATATAAGCTTAAATATATAAGCTTAATACATAAGCTTAAATATATAAGCTTAGAGGGTTGTCTTCATCGTGGAATTAGACCAAAATCTGAAATTTTTAATAATGATCACCTAATTTTGAATCAAACTTCACTTTAAAGCTGAATTTTACTTTAGGCCACCAAACGGGAAGTCATTTGGATAAGTAGTTTAGGAATTATGAAGGTTTAAAGTTTGAAACTCCTAATGTTAAATTTTATTTAGTCGTTGCAAAACAGATTGCAATGCAAATAGTTTTTTAAGCATAACTCAAAAACTATTTAGCGAAATGAACTAACTGTAATTTAGGATAGCTTCTAGAAATCAATTTCTGTCAAAATGCTTATAGGTTACAATTCCTATTTTTCTCAAAAATTAATTTGGAAAAATTATTTTTTTTTAATTATTTTTTTTTAAGTATGATTTTTCTTTTTTTTTTTTTTTTTTTTTTTTTTTTTTTGTTTAAACAGAAATCGATTTTTAGAAGCTTTAAAATATGGGATTTCAAAATACAACTCATTCATTCAAGAAATTTTTGAAAAACTACTGTTTTTCAACAATTACAAGTTAATTTAACAATAGGAATTCCAAACTCTAAACTTTCACAATTCCTGTTCTACGTGACCGAATGACTTCTCGCTTGATGTCCTAAGGCAAAAAATTATCGAAAGAGCCAAATAGAGTTGAAATGTCAAAATTATGTGTTTTTATTGAACATTTCAGAGTTTGGGACAATTTCACTATGAAGACAACCTCCAAACTTATTTTTATAACATAAATGGAAGGAAACATAATTTCCAATCGAATGGTTACTTTTGGTTTTTTCTATAACAATTAGGAGATTAAAATGTAGGGGGTGCTCCTTTTTTTTTACGGGCGACTGTATATACATGTTGTATTGTGCTGTTTTTTTTTTTTTTTAATCTCCGTGATGATTTTTTAGACTATTAGGAAAGGGTTTTGGTGAATTTATACAGATTAAAAGAAATATAAGAGATTTAAATACGGGAATTAATAGGAAATATTTAATATAATAAGGAATTTAAGAAATAAGTTTTTTAAAAAGAAATATTCTTATGAAATGTGGGTACTTCTCTATTATCCCGTCGACCACTTTTCATAACAAAAAACTATCGCCAAACTGTTAGATTAAACGCCAAAAATGCAGTTCCATTTACTTGATGTCAGAAGCATTATACGTGTTTGTTATGTCATCAAGTGGTTTTTAATTCGACATTTGCGTGTATTTTTCATTATGTTTTACTGATTTATTAGTTATTTCATTAATTAAAATAACAATTGTGTCCTTAAATTCTTATATTTTATTTAATTATTTATTTTGATATTCCAATGGCAACGTTCTCCCGTTTATTTGGCGTTACAGTTTGGCGATAGTTTTTTGTTATGAAAAGTGATCGACGGGATAATAGAGAAGTACCGAAATGTGAATTTTACATCTTATCGGGAAATAAAGTGGATTTAAGTAGATTATGATATAAAATGTTTTAAATATGGACAGTAATGGAATATTTTTAAGAAAGGGAATATTTTAATAAACTAGGGTTGTAAATGGAATATTAATAAAAGGAATTTTTTATACAATAAATTTAAAAGGGTATGGAATTTTAAATTTTGTAATATATATATATATATATATATATATATGTAACACACATATATATATATATATGTATATATATATATATTACAAACATTATTTAATAATTTTTACCTTATCATTAATGCAACTTCTAACTTACAATAATTCAAGTTGCTTAAAATATATTAAGGATTTTTATATTGTGATTTCTGCTGTTGTATGTTATCTATGGAGAATGCTTTATACCAGTGTGGTCCAACTCCGCCCGCTTGTAACCACTATTTTTTTACAGAAAATTTGGCCTTATTTAAGCACAGTTATTCCCGTGATTAACTAAGGCGAAATTTTCTTTCATAAAATAATTGTATGTCGGAAAACGTTGCATAGCACCAGTGAAAAAAAAATTCTAATGTGTCAATTCATACAAAAATAATAAAATTTTGTTTAACATGTGCAGGCTAACGCAAATAATGCTTGTGATAGTCTGTATTAGAACCCCGCATCGAGTCGGGTTACTCGATTTTAGCGGAACCCGAACCGATCCAAAGGTCAGGTTGACTCTATTTTTTTTCGTTGTGGGTCGGGATGACTTTAAATGTTTCCGGTTCGGGTTATATTTTAACTCTGTCGGGTTGGGTACGGGTTGACCCGATTTATCAAAAGAAAATCCTGAATATTTTTCAAATAAAAGAAGATATATTTGAATATTAATTAGCGTATGCATTCATTTTTTCTACAAAGAAGATAAAACTGATATTAGTGATATAATTGTAGAGGTTTTTTCCATAATTGTATTAAAAAATATAGATTCATTTTTTTTTCACTTCGGACTCGAACTTGAATATTTCGGGTTTGGGTCGAGGTGTATTGAGTTAGGGTCGGAATGCGAGTTGATGAAATAATTTTGTCGGGATCAGATTCACTTTAAATGTTTCGGGTTCGGGTTATGTTTTAACTTTGTCGGGTCAGGTATACGGATTAATCCAATTTATCAAAAGAAAGTCCTGAATATTTTCCAAATAAAAAAAAAACTATATATTTGAATATTAATTAGCGTATGCATTCAATTTTCTACAAAGAAAATAAAACTCATACTGATATAATTATAGACTACTTTCCATAATTGTATTAAAAAAGAATTAATTTAGTCCACTTCGGATACGGGTTTGAAAATTCAGGGTACGGGCTGAAGTGTATTGGTTTAGGATCGGATTTCGAGTTGACGAAATATTTTTGTCGGGATCAGATTGACTTTAAATGTTTCGAGTTCGGGTTATGTTTTAACTCTGTCGAGTCGGGTACGGGTTGACCCGATTTATCAAAAGAAAGTCCTGAATATTTTGCAAATAAAAAAAGTATATATTTGAATATTGATTAGCGTATGCATTCATTTTTCTACAAAGAAGATAAAGCTGATATTAGTGATATAATTGTAGACTATTTTACCATAATTGTATTTAAACAAGTAATATAATTTTTTTTTAAAATCAATTCCTACTTTTTAATCATCTATACTAATATTATAAAGGAGTAAAGATTGTTTTTTTGTTTGTTTGTTTGTTTGTTTGTTTGAAAGTGGTAATCTCTGGAACTACAGAGCCGATTTCAAAAGTGATGGTGGCAAATTGATGATGACAATCCTTGTTCCAACATAGGCTATATTTTATGTCGGTGCCACTAACCCCAATGGGGTGCAAGAGTGAAAAATGTTCGAAAATTGCGACTTTTTTTATACTGAAGGAGCTAGAAATTTGAAATTTGGCATTGTAGTTACTTATAAGATGTAAATGCTCTCTAAGAACAAAATTAAAAAAAATCGAAATTTAAAAGGGTGAAATGAGCGAAAAGCGTTCTAAAAACATTCTAAATTACAATTTCTATGGAATCTCTGGAACTACAGAGCCGATTTCAAAAGTGATGGTGGCAAATTGATGGTGACACTCCCTGCTCCAACATAGGCTATATTTTATGTCGGTGCCACTAATCCCAGGGGGGTGCAGGAGCGAAAAACGTTCTAAAATTTCAATTTTTTTTTTATACTGAAGGAGCTAGAAATTTGAAATTTCTCATTGTAGTTACTTATAAGATGTAATGTTCTCCAAGAACAAATTAAAAAAAAATTAAATTTAAAAGGGTGAAATGAGAGAAAAGCGTTCTAAACACATTCTAAATTACAATTTCTATGGAATCTCTTTAACCCTTTCCGGCACTGTGGTCCCACTCCGGGCACACCTAATTTTAATTCCAAACTTGCAATCGACACCAAGAATATTTAATAAAATTTTGTTTCTACAATGAAAGCTTAAAATAAGGAGTTCATATTATCTAAAAAAGTCGTTTGTGAATTCCGGTGTCAGTCAGTAATTTCTCATTTTACGAACACACTTTGTCTGTGCCGGAAAGGGTTAACCACAGAACCGATTTCAAAAGTAATGGTGGCAAATTGATGGTGATAATCCCTACTCCAACATAGGCTATATGTTATGTCGGTGCCACTAACCCCAATGGGGTGCAAGAGTGAAAAATGTTCGAAAATTGCGACTTTTTTTATACTGAAGGAGCTAGAAATTTGAAATTTGGTATTGTAGTTACTTATAAGATGTAAATGCTCTCTAAGAATAAATTTAAAAGGGTGAAATGAGCGAAAAGCGTTCTAAAATCATTCTAAATTACAATTTCTATGGAATCTCTGGAACTATAGAACCGATTTCAAAAGTGATGGTGACATTCCCTGCTCCAACATCCTCTTTAATATAAAGTTATGCGTTGCTGACGACTGGATTTTTCGCTAATCGTTGCCACAGATTAATCTCGGAAAATGAAACATTTGAAGTTACTGAAAAAAAATAGTAGCTTGAAAAGTATTTGTCAGAAAATTGTTAGACAAACTGCGTTTGAAAGGTAAAAAATTGTATATTTCTTGATATAAATTTCAAATCTAATGATTATGCCATTTTTCAAATATTGAATTTCAAAAATTACCAAATTTCATACCATAGAGTACTATAGCGAAACCTTCACACGTAAAAAGATAATGATAAGGGCGACGTGTCCTGACGTGTATATTGGCTATAGCGAGTCACAAATTATAGTAGCCTTATTATTCTGTTAAAATATGAGTGAATTTTAAAATGTCAATATTTTGTTTGATTAAAGGTTCGTTAAGAGAAATTGACCAGCGTAGCGGGCGTAGCTTGCTAGTAAATATATAAAATAAACCCGTACAGCATTAATGTCCCACATTATCTTTATATTGAACATTATTTTATAATCATCGTTGCGGTATTTTATTTTTTGTTGGCATCACTAATTTGAGATAAGTCTTTTATTTCCTTTATGAAATAAATGGGAGAATTTTTTTTCTCCCATATAGAAATTAAAATTAATTAATTAAATTTAATTAATAAATTAATATTTGAAAAAACTGTATTAACATCAATTGTCATCCAGTACAAGCTTAAAAAAAATTATTTTAACTTGAATGGATGAATAGAAAATATTTTATTAGAGAATATTTTCTTAGAGAGTGTGAGCTAATAGTAGGAATTTAAAAAAAGTCCTTCCGGCCTGTACCGGGAGGAAAAGGTAGCTTTCCTATATCTTCGTTTTAAAATTTTAGCTAATGTTACACGAAAACAGCAAGTTAAAATGCAAAGAAACGTTTACAAAAGATTCGTTAATACTGAATTTGAATAAGAAATTCGACAAATTACTGAGCAATAGCCAAATTGGCTTCATTTATAAAGACTTATTTTGGTCGCCAAATTTGGCGATATTTCGCCAAATGTCACAAATTTTGCTAATTTTGTCGCCAATTTTGTCGCCAACGTCGCCAATTTTGGCGCTAACGGATATGAATACATAGTTTTATGCGTATGATTGGAAAAATTATTACAACAATGAAAGAAAATAATTTGCGAGTAATCGCGTTAATGTGCTGTTTTGTTTCAAAATGTCAGCCACCCTAGAATTTCAAACTGCTCTATCTCAGCCATTTTTAAAGATAGAGGTAAACCAAAAAATGCTCTGGAATCCTTGTATTAAGGCCTAAATTTGAATTCTTAACTTTTTGGTATATTTATTTTAGTTTTAAATTTTTAAATGGCCGCCATCTTGAAACAAAATGGCGGATCAAGCTGGCCAACGAACTCGGTCGAGACATTGGTGACCTTAATACACACAATTAGTTTCATCAAAATCGATTTATAAATACGAGCGTTATCGTATGGCATAGGTCAGATATATATATATATATATATATATATACTCTCTTAAAACGAAAAAGTGGATTTTGCTTCTCAGAAAAGAGCTCTAATTTATTGGATCGTGAATGAGTTGATTTTTAAATGTTTCACTCATCATGATTTGAATTTTTATTTTCCTAATGCACTCCAGAAGAGCGAATACTAAACAACTCAACTCGATAAAAAAAAGCACTCATTGGCGAGCGGAAATCGAAAAAGTCCTTCCGGCCTGTACCGGGAGGAAAAGGTAGCTTTCCTATATCTTCGTTTTAAAATTTTAGCTAATGTTACACGAACACAGCAAGTTAAAATGCAAAGAAACGTTTACAAAAGATTCGTTAATACTGAATTTGAATAAGAAATTCGCCAAATTAATGAGAAATAGCCAAATTGGCTTCATTTATAAAAACTTATTTTGGTCGCCAAATTTGGCGATATTTCGCCAAATGTCGCCAATTTTGTCGCCAATGTCGCCAATTTTGGCGCTAACGGATATGAATATATAGTTTTATGCGTATGATTGGGAAAATTATTACAACAATGAAAGAAAATAATTTGCGAGTAATCGCGTTAATGTGCTGTTTTGTTTCAAAATGTCAGTCACCCTAGAATTTCAAACTGCTCTATCTCAGCCATTTTTTAAGATAGAGGTAAACCAAAAAATGCTCTGGAATCCTTGTATCAAGGCCTAAAACGTAATTAAAAAATAAATTTTAATTTTTAATTTTTTTGTATATTTATTTTAGTTTTAAATTTTTAAATGGCCGCCACCTTGAAACAAAAAGGCGGACCAAGCTGGCCAACGAACTCGGTCGAGACATTGGTGAGCTTAATACATACAATTAGTTTCATGAAAATTGATTTATAAATACGTGCGTTATCGTATGACATAGGTCAGATATATATATATATATATATATATCCTAATAATATTATAAATCTGATTGTGTGCAAATGTTAGGCTGAAGCCAGTGTCAAAATGGAGCCTTTAATGATCCTTTATCTTTGCATATAGGCTGATTATAACCCTCATATGAACATAGGCTGGGTTTTGTTCATTTTATTCAAATATTTTTCTTAATAATTCAAAATTTCGTTATTTTCATTGAGAATAAATGGACATTTTTTCGTATAGCATTTTAAAATGGTTAAATTTACTTTACCGTTGCTAATACTTTATTGTTGCCAAAACTAATTCAAAACCCGAAAAAATAATTTTTACTCACCAATTTAGTTTCAATTGAAAAATTTTCACGGGAAAAATGAAAATGAAATTAAAAAAATTAAAGAATTAAGAAGAAGATTAAATAATATTATTAGAAATAAAACGTACTTTTTTTAGTGTTTGATAATAATACAAGGTTTCAATATGCGTAACCATAGGAAACAGGCGAATATGACGTCATTTATTGAAAATAAAGCGGATATGCTTTTATTGGTGAAATAAAATGATCTTGGGTTTTTTCTTCACTTCTTTCTTTTTTTTTTCTTTTGTATGGTAACAATACTTGCAGTTTTACCGTCTGCGCACGACTAATATAACTAACTATACCGTATTTTTTATTTAAATTTTAAAAAAGTAAAAAGAAGTTTCAAAAGAAAATGGTTAGCAAATGTCAATGATATGCTCCGCAAAATTATCCATGTCGTAAATGATGTCATGGATCGCGAGAAATAGTTATTTTTCATTCTGAAAACTAAAAGAAATAACTCGATTACCTAAAAAAAAATGACGAATGTTAATAGTTCCATTTTTGTTGATAAAACCTAAAGATTTAATATTATTTCGTTAAAGTAACATAATTTTCCCTATGCCAGTATTGAAATTAATTGCCTAGAAAATAAAATTAACAAGAATTATGTCATTAAAAAGGGATTTCTCTTCGGAAAAAGGAGACGTTCTATTTGAAATAAAACGGGAATTTTCCAATATATTTTAAAATGAGTGTGAATCAATTCCTTACATTAGTAATACAAGGATCAATAAGTATAGAAAGTAGATGAGTTTCACGCCATATTTATAACGAAAAATTTAAATGTTTTGTTATCTATACTGATTATTAAGCATGAGTATTCGTTATTTCGTTCCGCATGAGTATCCGAGTTTTCTGCTAAAAATCACATCATAATTTTAAGAAAAGGAAAATGAACACGAATCTATTATATTAAAATCTGACCGTGTGTTTGTATTTCGCAACTACTCCTAGACTATCGAACGCAACGCGATTTACTACCGGTTAGTTTACTACCGGTTTAGCGAATACCGGTTATAATTGATCCGAGGATGTCACACAAACTCTCAGAATTAAAAAAATTAAATTAAATGCCATTTTTTTTAACGAAGTTTCTCTAAAAACGGAAAGTAACTTACTCCATATTTGTGTATAAAAAAAGAGAAATAAAACAGATCAGTATATTTTTTACACCATTTTCTCATTAAAACTGAAAAACAGAATTTATTTTCACTTTGAATAGATGGTGAAAACAAATCTTGATTTCAGTAAATTATCCGAAAAATACAAACATATTTTCACATATTCAAACTTCATGAATCAATTTATTCTGGAGAACAAAAATTGCTTGCCAATATACTGTCATTTAGAAAACAAGATTTGTTTCAACTATATATTAAACCAAGGAGGCAGAATTGAATTTAAAGAAAAAACATATACTATTTCTAATTAATGTGTTTTTTGAAGGATGGCTGTTAAAACGTTTCACAAAGTCGTTAAAAGTAAAATTGTTTATCAGGTAAAATTGACATTTGTTTTTACCCAATTTTATTTGGCCCTCCTTTTTGCATTGGTTGCAATTTCATTTTCGCGATTATTTGGCACAAAATTTCACTTTTTAAAGACTGAGTTATGTCAAGGTCCCTATAATAATAAATACCGTATTGTCTCCTATGAAATGTGATAAATAGTTAGTTAATTATTAACGTTTTTAATTATTGGTAGTAAAATATTTTGCTTAATTAATGTATTTATTCTTCTTTTAATGTTGCGTGAACGAAGTCACGGGTAACAGCTAGTATATATATATATATATATATATATATATATATATATATATATTAATAATAATATAAACTTTCTTGACTTAAAAATTAATATTACTAATAATTATAAATTAATTTTTGATATTTATGATAAGAGATTTGATTTCCCATTTAAAGTAAATATTTTTACCAATTTTGCTTCATGTTTACATAAATCTGTTTATAAAAATATAATTATCAATTATCTACATCGTATAAAATACTTATGCTCAGATATAAATAAAAACAAACATATTAGATATATTCGAGATCAAGCAAAAATATATGGATATCCAATTTTTATGATAAATTCAATCATCAACTCTTTTAAATAACATTTATTATATAATTTAAATATAAACATGGTATGTAATAAATTATTGTTTTAGTGTGCGATAACATATAACAAAAGATATAGAAAATAATAATTATAACATACATTATTACAATTATAACATATTATGAATTTTAATATTTAATATTTGTTTGAACATTATATACACTTTATATAGAAAATTACAATTATAACATACATAATTACAATTATAACATATTAGGAAATTTAATATTTGATTGAACATTATTTATACTTTGTATAGTTGTGATTGTGCGTTGCCGATCACCTCTGTTTAATGTGTTATTGATGTGCAGTTTTCATACATTTATAAATTAACTTATACAATAACAAATTAAATTATACAATGATAACATTGGTGATTATAACTCATAAACATATCTATTTGCAATATACATAAATATAAATATATATAGTTTTTATTTTTGTCTATGAATAATTAAATTTAACAAGTATTTTAATTACTGCATTGCATTAATTTGATTGAAAAACAGTAGTAATACTATTAATTATCAATATTATAAATTTTGAGATATTTTGAGTTGTTTATGAATTATTTAATTAGATATTTAAATTAATCTATAAATATAAAATATATTTACAATGTAGTATAAATTAAACATTAATTATTTAATAACAAGTCTAATATATATTTAAGTAGTAGTAAAAATAAAACATTAATTATTTAATAATATGTCTATAATATCAGTGGATTAACACAGCTGGCAGCAAAAACAATTTGAATTAAAATAATATCTCTTTTACATAATATATTCTTGTTAAGAATATCTGAAATGCTGTGCAAGTTGAATTAATTCTGTGTAGATTTATTCATATAGTAGTATTATATTTTATTTGAATTTAAAGTAAAACTACAAGTTAGTATTGTTTTTTAATGTTTATTTATATAATTAAATCTAATGAAGTGAGTATGTAACTAATAAAGTGGATATTTAACTAAATATTTATTATGAATTATTATAATACCAATAGATGGCGACACTTTACCTTTCAGGTAGTTGTAGATAATATTGTTAATATTATATTTAATTTAACTATAGAGGGAGCTATTGATTGTATATTAATTTTACTTTCAGGAATTAAAATTGGATGGAGTAATATATATTCACGGATATAATTTTGTTATAAGTGTATTAAAACCAGAATTATTTTGAGTGTTTTTGAATCATTTTGTGTTTGGGTATCATCGATGGGGTTGCGTTTTAAAAAAAGTGTGCTCTCAACTTGTCTTTCAAATCATTTCTCTCAACTCGACTTAGTCAACATGTATGATGCATTGCCATGTGGATGTGAATATTATGCAGAAGTTGTGACATTTTAAGGATTCTGTATAATTATTGTGAGTAAAATTTTATCTACACTTTACGCGTTCATATTTCCAATTTTATTATTTCAAAACTGTTATCTCGTGGTAATTTCGTGAGGTGTTAATTACAGTTTTTTGGATAATCGATGTAAGTGAAATATATTGTATTTTCTTAATGGTTTTTTATTTCCTATTTAAATATTTCCAAATTTTAATATTTCCAATTGTTGTCTGGTAATAATTCAGTGTACCTGGATGATTCTACTGATCTTAGCATTATGCCAGTAGAATTATGAAACACTGAATTATTATTTAAAACACATGTGGGTGCATCCAGGCTGATGAGTACATGTGCATGTGTTTTTCCATATCCAATTCATATTTAATTCTCATGTGGTCCAATTTTCTATTGTATATGGTTCATATTTAATTTATTAATCCATTTGTATTTACTTAATTGCAACTCCAATTTATAATTTTTTTTCCCCTTTCTCTCTATTTCTTTTTTCAATATTCTTTAGGTATGAGTAAAATTTGGCCAATTACCATTGAAGCATCAGCTATGGTAATATTATGTTTGCACATGTTAATTATTAGCTATGTGGTATTCTGTATACACAATATCATTAATTATCTCTTTGGAGATTTAAGTAGAATAGAACTTGATATGTTTTTTAAAATTCATAGATATTATAAATATTATAATTATATATATATATATATATATATATATATATATATATATATATATATATATGTGGATATATCTATATATATAAATCAACATTTGAACGGAGGGTGGTTTTGGGGTCTGGGGGTCATGATCGGTGAAAATATATCGAAATTTTCCGGAACTGCTTTCCTCCGAACGGCTGCAATAGGTAGCTTTATACTTTTTTTGTATTGAAAGCTACCTAATACCAGTAAGCTGACGCAGCTGACGTGACCTTCCATTGTCCCCTCTACAATGGATATCCGCTGAGCAGACGACAGGCGTGTGGTATGTGGTACGCGGCTAACAGCACGTTGTTGACAATTTTAAAGAAGGAATACTTGAAAAAGTTAGAATTTCTGCTGATTTAAATACTCTAATTATGCTTTTTATAATGATTCTGTTTTATATTAATTGTTATTTTATATATGGCGTGATATTTTTCAGTTTATATCAATATTTTTATTAAATATGTCTTAACCCTAACATTTAGGACTATTTATACGAGCGAACATTTAGAGATCTTTTAAGTTGGAAGGATAAATATTAAAAAATACTCTAAAATATAATGAAATAAATCCTTTGCCTCTCCTTTATGTTTTTTTTTAAATGTTGTTTCAATAAATATGATTTATATAAATAGCGTTTAGTAGCAATTTAAACTTTTAAAGAAAATATCTTGGCGGTACGTTCGTTCATATAGTATATATTTTTAGCGATGTTTCAGAACTCTAACTTTTATAATACTATAAATTGAAAATTGACTTGTCTGACTTTAAAAATATTGTTTTAAAGTAAACAAATTATATTTCTTATTTTATTCTCAGTCTGAATTCTAATATTTTAAAATATACTTGATTTATGAAACTGTATAAATCCCATATTTTTTATCATATGTTGTTAAAAATAAGGTAAATATCTACATTCCCGGATATTCACGGTGTGAATATTCCTGAATAGTATTAGGATTAAAACATATTTAATGATAATATTGATATAAACTGAAAAATATCATGCAATGTATCGAATAATATTGCATAGAAAACATAATCATTATAACAAAATAAAAAAAAGATTAAAATATTTAAATCAGCAGAAATTCTTATCTTTTCAAATATTCCTTTTAAAATTCTCTTTTTAGGTCGGGAGGGGGGGGGGGGGTATATATTTCAAACAGCTTCGAAAAAAAAAAAAAAAAAAAAAAAGATACTTTTCACTTAATTGCTGAATATATACATATATGTAAACATAAATATGTATACATTCAATATGCAAATTACTTTTTTTTCTAAAATAATAACCTACCTGTTCATGAAATTTATTATTTTACAATGAAATATTACATTTTACCATGAATTTTAATTCCCCTTCCCCTCCTCAAGTATGAGTTAGTTATAAATCACACTCAATCATGAGTTGCTTAAAAACAACCCGTTCACTCGAGTTGTTTCAACTCTTCATGAGAAGCTCACTTTCAAATCGTGAGATGAGTGGATTTCGGCTCAACTTGAGTTATTTTGGCTCTTTCGTTTTAAGAGAGTATATATATATATGGATATATATATATATATATGTAGGATTTCAGTTGAAATACTTCACGTAAATTATCATCAAATGAACTGGCACTGAACTGACACTCTATTATTGTCCATGACTTTGATGCGCGAGTTGTAAATAGTTTGAATCGCGAGATTTGGCTAAGAGCCAGTGTTCTAATTTTTATTATGAAGCGAGATATAAAAGGAAGATGGCCGGAGAAAGGTATTATTAGGCCTCGCCGGATTGCTGTAAGCTAAATTGTTGTTATATAGTTTCTGCTAAAAGTGTATTAGTTAAAATTAAAGTTAGTATTCTGTTGTTCATCGATTATTTGTCATATTGGTTCAGTAAAGTGACTGTTTATATATCATTTACTTACATTTTTGGAGGCTCGGATGCCGGGATTATTAAAAAGTAAAAGCCACTATTAGTGAATTGGAAACCAAACGTAAAGTGTTGTAAAACGCCAGTATCAAAAGTTCGGTTACGAATTAGCAAGGTGAAACCGTAATCGTATCACTTCAAGTACAATTTTTGAAAGATGGGAACTCTAAATAAAGCCAAGAGAATTGATCTAATAAACCTCTGCGAGGAATGCGGAATTGAAGCACCAGAAAAACCGACAATTCCTGTCCTAATAAAGCTGATCAAGAATTGGGAGAGTTACGATGAAGATTTTATAAGAGATCGATTGGAAGTAGTGATAGCAAGTAGAAAAGAGAAAGAAGAAAGAGAAGAGAAAGAGAAAGAGAAGAAATTACAAGCAGAACTGGAAGAGAAGAAATTACAAGCAGAAAGAGAAAGAGAAGAGAAGAAATTACAAGCAGAAAGAGAAAGAGAAAGAGAATAGAAAAAATTACAAGCAGAAAGAGAAAGAGAAAGAGAAGAGAAGAAATTACAAGCAGAGATTGAAGAAAATAAACTGAAAATGGAAATGGAAATGGAAGAGAGAAAATGGAAAGTAGAAATGGAGCAAAAAGACCGCGAAAGCGAAAGAGATTTTGAAATCAAGAAAATGCAGATACAAGAAAATTCAAGAGAACACATTGAGGATAACCCAAGGACAAATCCAGGTAAGCAATTCGAATTGCTTAGATTATTAACTAAATATGATAGCTCGAATGATATTAGTTTATACTTAGCTATGTACGAAAGGCAAATGGCGCAAACGGGCATTGATAAAAAAGAATGGGTAAATTATTTGATTAATCTAATGCCGTTAGATGTGATCAATATAATAACAAGGGAAAACGAACCTGAAATTCACGATTATGATTATATAAAAAATATTCTACTAAAACGCTACAAGCTATCACCAGAGGAGTTTAGGCTGAAATTTTTCTCATCTAAAAAGGAGCCATCAGCCAATTGGCGATATTTCGCTTATGAGATAAAGGTGTATTTTCAGCAATGGATTGAAGGTCTTCAAGTAAATAGCTTTGAAGATTTAGCAGAATTAATTGTTGTTAATCAAATCAGGCATAATTTACCTACGGAAACAAAAACACATTTCATAGAGGAATTATTAGTAATAAAGAAAATTGATGACTTACTTAATAAATTAGATAATTACGAAACAGCACAAAGGGTTTACAATAAACAATCAGTTAAGGATAGAAGTAGAGATTTTGATGACAGAAGATCGCGAGCGGCTGATTACGCCAATTTGAAAAGACGCCAAATTGACAATAGACACAGTATGAATTATGGAAGCAAAGAGTCGCATATAATCTGTTTTGCGTGTGGCAACCCTGGTCACGTGAGTGCGAAATGTGCCATGGCGAATAATACAGAACAAGAATATTCAAATTTTTACCCGCAACGTAATCAAAATTGGCGAGAAACAAAATACCAAAATGACACTCAAAACGCGCAAAGAAAAATAGTTAATATGGGTATGTTAAATGGTAAAGAAGGAAGAATCTTAGATATTAGCGGAATAAAAACAAACGTAATAATTGATACAGGAAGCGATATTTCAATCGCCAGTTCAAGATATCATACCGCAATAAACGCGCCAAAACTAACCAGCGACAATATATACATATCAGGCATAGGTGGTGAAGAAATTAAGCCAACAGGTTTTTTCTGGAATAAAGTCTACGTGGATGAAACAGAAATCCAGGATAAATTTTACGTGGTACAAGAGACGGACTGCGATTTAATAATAGGTAGAAAAGCAGTAGAAGGCATGACGTTAAAAGTAACGGAAGATGGTGTTAGAATAACAAGCGGCAACAAAGTTCGAGTAGGATACATTAAAATTAAGGAAGTACCAACAAAAATTAATGAAGCAAGTATAAACAACGATAATCGAGGTTGTGAAGATATGGTTAAAATCGACTGCGTAAATGACGGGGTGAATTTGACTCAATTTACGAATTTAGTGAACAGAAAGAAAATAAGGAAATTAATAAAACCATATAAGCCGAATAGGACAAAAGATACAGGATTATCCGATGAATGGAATGCATCTCCAGAAGAAAATTGTGAAAGTAGTAGTCCTGCACATGGTAGAAAAGACTATGTGAAAGATCGCAATAGGAATTTTGATCATAAGGGAAAGAACAGAAAATTTAATAGACCATTTGATAACGGAAGCAATAATAGATATGTCCAGAGATATTTTAAACAGTCATTTAACCATGGAAATTTCAATAAATTTGGATATGGGAAACAGAGTTTCGAGAATTCTTACCAAAATAAATCTGAGATTTCTGAAAACTTTGAAACTGAAAATTCTTTGATACCTCAAGACATAGCGGAAAATACTTCACCTAATTCAAAAACAAGGTATAATCCAAAATTTTCCCCTAGATACATGAACAGAGGCTACTATCATGGTCGAAATAATTATAACTATGGTGGCCGACGATCATGCAAGACTAGTTATAATGAACAAAGATATTCACAACCTTCACATAAGAATAATTCTCATCATGGATTTAAAGGAGCTTATAGTGGACGAGATGCTTATTCAAATTCTTATCATAATAGAGAGCAATATCCGGAAAGGAATCACAGAGGTATTAGATATGCTGATCCTAAAGACAGAGAGCAATACTCAGAAAGAAATAAAAATCTCAAAAAAAAAAATAATAATAACTGTTAAGCATGAAAAAAACATAACAAATCAAGATGCTGATGTCGAGACGCCATCACGTCAGGATGACCGATTTGTAGGATTTCAGTTGAAACACTTCACGTAAATGATCATCAAATGAACTGGCACTGAACCGCTTTGATGCGCGAGTTGTAAATAGTTTGAATCGCGAGATTTGGCTAAGAGCCAGTGTTCTAATTTTTATTATGAAGCGAGATATAAAAGGAAGATGGCCGGAGAAAGGTATTATTAGGCCTCGCCGGATTGCTGTAAGCTAAATTGTTGTTATATAGTTTCTGCTAAAAGTGTATTAGTTAAAATTAAAGTTAGTATTCTGTTGTTCATCGATTATTTGTCATATTGGTTCAGTAAAGTGACTGTTTATATATCATTTACTTACATATATAAATATATATATATATATAAATCAACATTTGAACGGAGGGTGGTTTTGGGATCTGGGGGTCATGATCGGTGAAAATATCTCGAAATTTTCCGGAACTGCTTTCCTCCGAACGGCTGCAATAGGTAGCTTTATACTGTGACGATTCCCCCCTTCCAGATTTAATAAGTCTAATTAAATCTTCTCTTCTTTAATCTACTCACACATGGAGATCTGAAGTGTAAACCAGATGTAGGCCCTTCAACTTCAGAAAGTGCCGCATCCAGATGTTAGGCATTAAAATTTCGTCTGTACATACCGCCAGATTACTTCTCGATCTCGAGCATGTGTGCTTCCTAATAAACTTAGAATTATAGCAGTTATAAATTCGTGTCGCTTGCTAAGAAGTGACGTTATAAGAACAGTTATGATCTCGTATATTCTGGCCACTTGAATCCAGATTACTCCATCTTTCAGAGGTACTACAGAAACCGCCATCTGTGCTCCCCGGTGAGAAAAAACACTCATGAACACTTGAGATCTTGCCGATCATATATACGAAACGGGCAGAGGCCAGGGAGAGTCTGTTTTGAGTTGCAGCCAAGCAACAGCTTCCTAGGCTTCTCTGGTGAGAAGGCCTACGTCTTCGGTCCATGTGCCGATGGTTAAGGCAAGAACCTTGCCGGTTATTCAAAAGTACTCCGCGTACTTGTGCGTGAGAGAGCGCCCTGCTCTGGTAAAATTCTCCTTCTTGAGAGACTATTTGTTACGGCCGCCTAGTGCCGGTGGAACTATTCGTTCATCCTGATAAAAATCCCTGAAACACCGCCCACAACTAAAAATCTATGTAATTGTGATAAGTGTACTGAGTGATTGTGACGTAATTAAATCTGTGTTTGCCAAAAACTGTTTATTGATTTACGATTACGCTACAATACTTTTTTGTATTGAAAGCTACCTAATAGATTCATTTTTAGGTAGCTTTCAATACAAAAAAGTATAAAGCTACCGATTGCACCTGTTCGGAGGAACGCAATTCCGGAAAATTTTGATATATTTTCACCGATCATGACCACCAGACCCCAAAACCACCCTCCGTTCAAATGTCGATTTACATATATATATATATATATATATATGATCATTGTCATATAATAACACTCGTATTTATAAATCGATTTGGATGAAACTAATTGTGATTAAGCTCGCCAATGCCTCGACCGAGTTAGTTGGACAGCTTGGTCCGCCATCTTGTTACAAAATGGCGGCCACTAAAAGATTTAAAACTAAAATAAATATACAAATAAGTTAAAAATTCAAATTTATTTTTGATTAAGTGTTAGGGTTTGATACAAGGATTCCGGAGCATTTTTTGTTTTACCTCTATCTTAAAAAATGGCTGAGATAGAGCAGTTTAAAATTCTAGGGTGGTTGACATTTTGAAACAAGATAGCACATTACAAAAAACCAACGATTAATTTATGAGTTTTAGTGAACGCGATTTCTCGCAAATCATTATCTTTCATTGTTGTAATCATTTTCCCAATCATACGCATATATTCATATCCGTTAGCGCCAAATCCTCGCCCCAGTTGGCGACATTTGGCGAAATATCGCCAAATTTGGCAACCAAAGGAAGTCTTCATAAATGAAGCCAACTTGGTTATAGCTCAATAATTTGGCGAATTTCTTATTCAAATTCAGTATTAACGAATCTTTTGTAAACGGTTTCTTTGCATTTTAGCTTGCTGTTTTCGAGTAACATTAGCTAAAATTTTAAATCGAAGATATAGAAAAGCTACCTTTTCCTCCCGGTACAGGCTGAAAGAACTTTTTTTTTCACTTCTTACTCGGACTTTAATATTTCGGGTTCGGGTTCGGATTGAGGTGTATCGAGTTAGGATCGGAATGCGAGTTGATGTACGTCAAACGTAAAAAATGAGGTGCGTTCGTACTATAACTAGTTTCAGTGAAATGAATTATATCGTCTGTTATTATATATGATTAATAATCCGTAATAAAATAAGTACATTTTATGTTGGCAACATTTAATCTTTTGTTGACATTGACTGAAAATTCTAATGGGAAACTTAAGCCTAGCTTTGAAAATTTCAGAACTTGAAATCCATATTTAGACTTTTTTTCCATTTAATATCTATATCTCCGGAAACATCTATCCAAAGAACTGTCGGTAGATTATAGGATTGCTAGTAAACAATTTTAATTAACAAATTTAGTTTTTAAATTCAGTAATACGGAAATAATAGAACTCCATCTTAAATAGGGCGTAATCACCATGGCAACCTGGAATCATTACCTATCATGGGATATCGTTGAATTAATTACGTATGATAGGATTTCATAGAATGAAGAAAGATTTTTTTATATATTTTTAAAACTTTCCAACCTAGTTGAAAAGCGTTTATGACTTCGGTTTCCGTCTATGACCGTCTGGCCGGCTTTCCGTGCTCTAACTCGCGTAAATATATTCCAATTTCCCCGAAATTTGTGTATGTTATTGTAGTTTACAACAGCATGTTTCCTATTTCAAATGAAGTGAGTAGCGCTTATACTTTTATTACAGGGACGGTCAAACGTATTCCATTCCATTACAGTCAATGGGAAATAATCGTTTCAAGTGCATTTTGACGATGTTGCGCTATTTGAAACATGATGAAATTGATGTATAATTATGAAGCGCATTAAAGCATACTTTTTGTAGAATGTGAGGTGCGAAGCATTTATTCATTTACAGTGTCAAACAAGAACTCTGCTATACATTGTTCTACGGGGGGAGGGAGATGGGAAATCGTTTGCAGTGTAATTTAATTATGTTTCACTATTTCAAACGTAATGAAAATTATATGCATTACTGAGGTGCACTCTAAACTGCTCGCTTAAAAGTATGATGTACATTGCGTTTATCGTTCATTTACAGGGACACACAAAAGAATTAGGTTACAGTATAAGTGCGATAATTACAGTTTGTCTTATAAGTGCGTTTTCAAGTCTGGTTTGCGTTTTTAAGTTTAAATACATTTTTTCATATTACTTGGTGTGTATACATTCGGTTGATCATATACTGGGCTACACTAGGGAATTCGTAAGTATTACAGACTATCGGAGTGAATTGCTTCTGGGTAGCTTTTAATTATGTTACGCATTTTCTTGCTGAACTATATTTTGTAGACAAATATAAATTTGTGGAACATATATAAATTCATATACAGGGCTACGCAAAGAACAGAATACATTCTCGTATACGGTTGGTAATCGCTGGAAGTGAGTTTTAAGTTGCCTCATGCGTTTTTTACCTGAATTAAATTTTAGCTTAATATGTGGTGTGTACAAAAGTGTTTAGATAATATACAGGGCTGTACAAAAGATTTCGAGTGCATTTCCATCGATTGGCAAAAATTGCTAAATATGTATTTTCTAACTGTACTAAATTTTATCATGCTATATATTATATATCCAAATATACAGATCATATACAGGGCTGCACAAAATAGTTCGACTATTTTTTACAATGGAAGGTAATTTCGAAAACGATATTTTTCAATGTCGTATATGTTTTCTAAACTGGTTACTTGCATATCCTCTTTTAACTTATTTAACGGGGAATTTCCGTTACAGTTTTCTGGATGTGTTGGAAAATGTTTCATAATCTATGCTTGACGCATGATTTTTCGTTCTTGTTAAGTTTTGATTAGATTTTTATAAAATTTGAAATGACGTGACAAAATTCTGCAACGATTATATATATTAAATTTCAAATCATTCGGTTGGGTAGTTTTTGTGCTGGTATATGCGGACGGACGGACCAAATGACGATTTGAGGTGCTACGCATTTAAATGATTACGAACGCACCTAAAAATGACTTTTATGTATGTAATGATTACCAAATTTAAACTTTTCGCGTGCAGAAGAAATTGTCGTTACGTGGTGCTATAGATTCACCACCCTTCATTTAGGTAAACGAACAGCAATTTAAAATATAATTGTAGTTTAATGGCTATAACTACTCTATAACTGAACTTGTGCCAAAACCCCATTTCATTATCTGCTTGACTTGACTAATTCAATTCATTTCATTAAAGCAACCGTGATTATCAACGGGATTTCACTTATCATCTCTTAACTAATTTCAGAATTATCTTGAAATGACGCTGTAATGAATTTCTGAGCACATAAATCTGAATTGATTTAATGAGTTACTTAATAAGTGTGTCTGTGCAGGTAATACTAGTGTGCGTTTTGATAATAGGTTTTATTTCCAATAAAGAAACACTTAAGGCGTTATACCTACCTGCAAACTTTTAAAAAAATGCATTTTTTTAAAAAAAAATGCATTGGCTGAAAGTGCAATTAGCAAAAAAATATTCTAGTCGATCTGATAAAAAATAAGAAAGTTATATTGTATGTTAATTTGGTTTGTTCTATCATAGATAAATCATAACTTGAACCTTTAAACGTGATTATATCAAAACCAGAGTCGCACGAGGAGTGTCCGGCGCCTGTGTGCATATCTTCATTTGGCACTTTTACCGTCGCCCCCCCCCCCCACACACACAAAAAAAAAAAACATACTTTATAAAAACTTCTGAGTACAAATGTAATGCGAAAATATTAAATATTAATTCTTTTAAAAAAATTACAAAAAATAAAAATTAAATTAAAATTAAAAGTGAAATTAAAAGAAACGTACAATAAATAAATAAATAAATAAAAAGTAACTGAGATAATAAATTTTTGCAATGTGTCAAAACAAATTGCGAATTGCACCTTATGTAACTGTTAATTTACATCCCACGTAAATTAACAATTTTACTTAAACAAAAATATGAAATTATAAAGAAGAAAAAAAAATTACTAAACTGATTTCTCTGACAAGAAATTATTTTGTTATTTACACTTTGTATAAGAAAAAATAAACTTATAAAAATTTTCGAATAATATCACTTCGATCCATTATTATTTAACTGTGCGGATTTATAATAGCACGATCAAAAAGTCTGATTTTTACTTTTATGGCACTTTTAAAAATTTTAAGTTTTGAAAAGAAGCGTGGTGAATGACAAAAGAGTTCGAAGAGCAATTGTAAAATTTCAGAGTTGCACAGGCGACTACTTCTTTTATTATTTCGTGTACCACTATTTCCAAATAATAATCTTTGTTGTAAATTTCTAATAGAAATCAACCACGAAAATTATTGTTTGGAAATAGTAGTACACTAAGTAGTGCAAATATGTCTCTGTGAACTCTGCGAAATAAATACAACTGCGAATAAATATACTGAATTATCTGGTAACCAGTGTTGACGTGCGAGAATTTCGCACTGCTGTCTAATATTTTTTTAACACTATCTAATATTTTTCCGATGCAGGTTTAAACTTATAAAGAGGAATTAAGAATAAAAATATCTGGAAACAACATTAATCAAGCCAGAATATCATCTCATTTATTCCAGAAAAGTTACAGTAAAAATTGATCGAAGATAGCAAAAACAACGCGAAAGAAGAAAAAAATATAAATAGTATTTTAAATGCATTAAAATATGACGTCATCCGCTTCAGGGAAAACATAGGAGAAAGAAAAACAAACTGAATACATATAAAATACAATTTAATATAATATAATAAAGCATACCTTTTTGGCAACACGTGAAATATAACTCCTTCGATCGATCGAAAGTGTCTGTTTATTCTAAATATTTCAATTTTAATTTTGCTTTTTTATCATAAAAATAAAATGTACCCGTGCGAAAATATCAAAGTTTATCTTTTTTGTACTTTTTTTTTTTTTTTTTTTTGTAATCATTGCTGAGCATCATATAATGCGGTATTTTATATTTGTGACAACATTGATTTGAGAAAAACCTTTCATTTCATTTATGAAAACAATGCTAATATAATTTTAAACTAACTGCAATTTTTAATCAAAAAACATGTTTTAACGAAATGTGAGTGTATTATGTCAGAAGCCGGTTCAAAAATCTTTCGATACCCCATTCAATGTTGTGCGTTTTGTATATGCATAAAAAAAGAGATTTTGACAACAGAAATAATATATATGATGACATATCGCTTTTAAAATTAGAAATAAATGATTGACAATGTAAAATTTAGTCTGTCTCAATGGTTGCTTGATTTGTTCTCATAAGGTCGTTCCTTTTTACAACAACATAAAAATATTAAATGAATTCACGTGTTCTTTTAATAAAGTTTACTTTCATAAAAGCTATTGTTTTATCGATTATTCAGAAGAAAAAAATAGTTTAAAGAATATTTCAGGATCTACTATAGTTTCAACTTTATGAGCCATCTTTTCAAGTCACCTCAATGTGTTTTCTACTAAAAAATACAGATACTGCGTCAAATTTTGCTGCAATTAAATTCTGAGCTTCCGACAACTTCTTTGAAATTTTTATCAGATAATACTATAATCATTTGGAATTCACTTTCTTTTGATTCACTTTCATTTCATTTTCATATTCACTATAATAATTTGAAAACGTGCATTAGATCATTCAGTGCAACCAAAAGAAGTTGGGCACTCATAGATGAAAACTGCAGCAATTTTATTGAAAAAGTTCACTTGATATAAAACTAGCAGACCGCCCAGCGTTGCCCGGGCTCGTGATATTAACCTTAAACAGAACTCACGTTTATATGATTTTTTTTTTTTAAGAAGCTGCACCAAGGGTCCCAAGAAGGAGATTAATATTCAAAATTGGTAGTAACTGAGGTCCGAGAAACTGTTTTGTCGTTCCAGTAGTCGCAGGAAATCCTAAAAAATTGTTAGAAAAAAAAATCTAGTGAATCGGACGATTTTTAAGGGAGCTAAGTAGAGGGTCCAAAAGCGGCCAACTGATAGTTTTGAGCAGGGCCCTAAGAGGTAAAAATCTTTAAAAGTTCTAAAACTTAGTGTTTTAGATCTTCAATTAGTCGAAATTAAGCATAGTGTATAAATTAATAAATAGAATGAAATGTTAAAGAAATGCTTAAAAAAGGCCCTAGGGCCCCAATACAAATAAGAAGGTGGTGTTTAATCATTTTAATGATGTTATGATAAAAATTCAAGCATAAAGAAAATGAAAAGGATCACTGAGGTGTACTACAACATGTTTTCTATATATTATATACATACTTGGCATTTATCTTTATTTTTATTTTTTTTTATTTTTTTATTTTTTACACAGACGCACAAAAGAATCCGGTTAAAGGACGGACTATTATCGATAATTGCTAGAAGTACATTTTCCGCGTTCGAATGTATTTTTTAAATTTTCTAATTTTTAGTGTATTACGTGTTGTGCATAAATTCTATAGAACATATACAGGGCTGCACAAAAGAATTCACACACATCATCGAATATGGACAATAATAGCAGAAAATGGATTTCACTGAGTTATGTTTTTTTTTTTTTTTCAAATACATTATTCAGACATCTCGTTTCATGACATAATGAAATTTCTTAATAACTAGCTGACCCGCCCGGCGGTGCCCGGGCAGACACTGTCATTGAAAAATATAATCGTGGAGTGGACTTCATACAAAAATGATTGAATAATATTTATTTATACTAAAAACTTATGTATATAATTAATGATATTGTGTAGACAGACAGAATACCACATATCTAATATTTAACATGTGCAATCATAATATTACCATAGCTCGTGCTTCAATGGTAATAGGCCAAATTTACTCATACCTGAATAATATTTAAAAAGAAAAAGAGAGAAAGGAAAAAAAATAAAAAAGGAAAAAAAATTATAAATTGAAGTTGCTATTAAGTAAATACAAATGGATTAATAAATTAAATATGAACCTTATACAATTTAAAATTGGACCACAAGAGAATTAAATATGAATTGGATATGAAAAAACACATGTACATGTACTCATCAGCCTGGATGCACCCACATGTGTTTTAAAAAATAGTTCAGTATTTCATAATTCTACTGGCATAATGCTAAGAACAGTAGAATCATCCAGGTATACTGAACTATTACCAGACACAATTGGAAATATTAAAATTGGAAATATTTAAAATTGGAAATAAAAAACCATTAAGAATATATAAAATATCTTACTCACATCGATTATTTCAAAAACCTTATATATCACTTCACGAAATTACCACCAGATAACAGTTTAAAATTGGAAATAAGAACACGTAAAGTGAAGATAAAATACATAACTCACAATAATAATCTAGAATCCTTAAAATATAACTTCTGCATAATATCCATGTCCACATGGCACGCATCATACATGTTGATTTAGTCGAGTTGAGAGAAATGATTTGAAAGACAAGTTGAGAGCACACTTTTTTAAAACACAACCCCATCGATGACACCCCAACACAAAATAATTCAAAATCACACAAAATTATTCTGGTAATAATACACTTATAACAAAATTATATCCGTGAATATATAATTACTACATTCAATTTTAAACCCTGAAAGTAAAATTAATATACATGCAATAGCTCCCTCTATAGTTAAATTAATATACATGCAATAGCTCCCTCTATAGTTAAATTAAACATAATATTAACAATATAATCCTCATGTACCTGACAGGTAAAGTGTCGCCATCTGTTGGTATTATAATTATTCACAATTAATATGTAGTTACAAATCCATTTTATTAGTTACATATTCACTTCATATATATCCAATACACTGCTTGGCAGAAATTGCACGTTTCACTCAAAGTCCCACAGTTATGCTCCGGAACGTTTAAATCAGTAATTTGGATTTCAGAGACAACGCGTTCGTGCATGCAACGGTTACTAAGCCTATTTTGGCGATCGCTTACGCTCTGTGTTTGACGGCGTTCTCGATCCAATCCATTTATATTTCCTCTTCTTAATTCGGCTTCTTCTTCCCTTTCAAGCATTCGCCGAGATCTTTTACGGGCATTTCTGATGATATTTTGAAGCTCCATAATTGCAGCGAATAAGCGAAACGTAAATAAACCCGATTTACCTCGGTCTAAATCCTGCCAAAGGACTTTTACACAATAACCAAGGAGACGAGTTTCATTCGGGCGTTGTCATTAAACAATTAACAAATAATCGCGATTTCTATGCCACATACTATAGCGTAATATATATACAGATGTTCTGTAAGAGTTGGAAATTGTTTCATAATCTATGTCTGAAGCAGGATTTTTCGTTCTTATTTTTTTTAAACGAATCCTTGAAGACCGAAAACCATAGTAATTTGGTGTTAAAATCAATATGTTACATTCAAGTTTTACACCTTCATGCCTTTAGGTAGCGCGGTTGTTTCAACATAATTCTTGTTTGAGTTCTTGTAACTATACTCTATAAATAAATGAACTCATACCAAAAACCCATTTCATTTATCTTTTCGGCTTGGCATTAATCATTTCATTCAAGTAATCGTGACTATCAACGGGATTTAAGTTATCATCTCTCTATGACTAATTTCAGAATTATCTTGGAATGAGTGTAATGAATTTAAATGGTTCTGAGCGCATTAATCTGATTTGATTTAATGCGTCACTTTATAAGTGTGTTTTCGCGGAAGAAAATGCTAGTAGGTTTTACTGGGAATAAAGGAACATTTAAATGTATATCAAAACAGTAATTCAAAATTTCATTTATCACTTTATGATTATACACGGCATTTATTTATTACATTAGGATTATATATGTCATTTAGGCCATCAATATACTTATATACGGTATTTATTTAAGATATTTCATGTATTTATTGTTAATAATTATGTACGCCATTTCATTTTATGATCATATTGCTTTTAACCCTTTCAAGGGTAAAGTAATTCTGTTGCTGTAATGTTGAAAACTAGCCAGAATTTACGAAAAAAAAAATTTTTTTTTGAAAATAAATATATGCTTTTTTTCACGAAAAGTATGAAGGAAATTTTATTAAAACATTCCGGGACAAATTTTGGCAGTTAAGGATTAAAGTCAACCGATAAAATAATATACCAACGTCTTTCAAAGGATTAAGAAAAGCATCCGAGAAAGAAATAATCTATCTTCCTTACATCATTATAACAGCTAGTAATTAAATTAATGATGAAAACCATTGCAAGAGTTAATATTAAATGAAATAGTTAATAATTGAAATTGAATGGGAAGATATACACTAATTATGAAGCGGTGTATTTTAATGGTGTTAGACTATTCGAAACATAATGAAATTTATATGCATTATTGAGGTGCACTACACGAAGCTTACTTTAGTATTTATTATGTATAGTACTTACAGTACATTTACATGGACACTCAAAAGAATTCCGTTACTTTATGGTCTATGAGAAAAAAATCGTTTGAGGTCTATTTTAATGATGGTACACTGTTACAAACATAATGTAATTGATATGAATTTCTTGTGTGCAATAAAACATTCTTTCTGTAGAGTACAGAGTGCAAAGTCATTCATTTACAGTGTCACACAAAAGAATTCGTTTAAATAATGGTCCATGGGGGAAAAAATACTTGCAGAGTATTTTAAATTATGTTGCACTATTTCAAACATGATGAAATTAATATACAGGGTGGTCATAAAAAAACTTTGCCGATATATCGAACTCTAGCGGCCGGTCCGTTCAACCGATCGAGATGAGATTTCAGATATAGTTATTCAGAGGTATGAGCTCGGGATTCTGTGAACGGCAACAAAGTGGTGCTCACGGTTACGGTTATAGGTACAGAAACTTGAAATTTTCCAATGGCAACGCCCTTTTTTTCGTCGCAAAATGCTCAGCGCATGCGAAAACCCTAAAGAGCGGAAATGGAAAATGGCGTGAGATGACACGGTCGCCAAAATGCTGTTCCAGGACCCTGCGAACAGACTTCGCTATATGTGGAGGTGCACCATCTTGCGTCCAAACGAAGTCATTCAGTGAATTTCGCTGCAGCAATTCTGGTATGACGTAATTTTGCAGCATTGCCGTATAGAGGGAGCCTAATACAGAGCAAGTTACAAATCCCGTTGGTGTCGCTTCCTCAAAGAAGTACGGCCCGAGAATAATTGTGCCTGCAGTACCGTACCACACAGCGCACGGCAGTGTGTGACGTCATATAAAGGTACTGGTGCCACAGCGTGCGGATTCATGTCTGCCCAGTGCGCACAATTTTTGGTGTTGACGTTGCCAGTTAAGGTGAAATGTGCCTCGTCCGTCCATAATATGCGAAGAGGCCAGTCGTTATCTCCATCATATCGAATAAGAAATTCATTAGCAAAGTGTATACGTTGTTGATGGTCCCCCACTTCCAACATCTGGACGCGCTGGTACCGGTAAGGAAATATGCGGATTACAGAGCGCAGTAGCTTTAGGATCGTTGATTTCGGTATATCCAATACACGAGATGCACCTCTTGCAGTTTGCATGTGTCCTGTAGTAGAGATGAGTTCGGGCTCTCTTTTCGGAGCCCGGGCCCACCCGAGCCCGATAATTTTAAAATCCGAGCCCGTCCGAACCCGAAACATTTTGTGTCATCAGAGTCCGAGCCCGATACCGAAAAAAATTGCGTAATATTTAAAAAAAATTTCAAAAGTAATATCTCATTTTTAAAAAACTTTGTACGTGAAAATAAATGTTTATCCCGTGCACATAATTATTTTATGGAAATTTACATTGGTTTGCTATCAAATATAAATATGCTTCCTTAAAAGGATGTAAATATTTTTCTCTTCCAACAAGCAAATCTGATGGTCAAATTAACGAAATGCGTTTTATGAATAAATGCATGCAATTTGCAGAAATTACTATTTCTATGCTGAAGAATCGAACAACGTTTTCTATTTCTTATAAAAGGTGTATATCGTAACTTATAATTGATTCCTTAATTAAAACAACATTTCGTTTCCTTGAAAATCAGCTTAAATTAAAAATTTGACACCGTTAATCTGAAAGATCCTGTGCTTTTACAGGAAAATTGGAAACACTCTTCAATTGCTTTCTATCGGAATAACAATACATGACAATTATATCTACTTACGAATGAAAGTTTCTTCGTAAATGTGCAGATCAGAGCTTGAGCATGAGCAGAGTTCATGATTAAAAATAGAATCACTGACATTATTTTCATACGAAGAGCGAGTATGACTCGCACCAAAGAAAACACTAAAAATTTGCAAACCTAAGCTAATGCTCATTGACTAAAAACAAAAAAATATATTCATCTCGCAGTAGATCTCTCTAAATATATATATATATATATATATATATATATATATATATATATATATATATATATATATATAATAAACGTTCCAATTAAAAAACATCCTATAGAAAATCTAGCAACAAATATTATTCGCACCGCTTCGTATTGGCTGGCGCCATATCACCCTGTAGCCAGTCGCTTCGCAAATATCGTAAATTTTCTTTTAAAGTAATATTCTATACTAAAAAAGAAAAATAAGACTTATTTTTCCCCTTCTATTCATTCTGATCAAAATAACATTAAAATTACTTGGAATATGTAATTTTTTAAGGGAAAAGTTATTTTTATTTTTTCTTATATGAGAATAAATAAAATTGTCAGTTTCAGAAAGAATGAGCCCGAGCCCGCCCTGGCCCGAAGGTTGACCTAAAAATCGAGCCCGAGCCCGTGTCGGGCCCGGGCTCGGGCTTTCGGGCTCCTGCTGAGCCCGTCTCATCTCTATCCTAGTCACTATGTGATGCACTTCCATAACAGTATCCTCAGGAACAGTTGGTCGTCTGGATCGCGGTCTATCACAGGTGCAGTCAGTTTCTTCGAATTTCTTTATTAAATCACGAAGAGCTTGCGGGCTACATGGGCCACGTATTTGGCGATGGTTTCGACGGTAAACACGCAAGGTTTTCGCAGCATTCATCCTATTTTGATAATAGAGACCAATCCCCCACGAACTTTCGCTGGAAGAGTCATTTCGTCGGCATGTCCGAGCTCTCGACTGAAGAACTAACATTTCCACCCCACTTTTTATCCGTTTTCTACGCTGACTATCTGGCGTTCCGTGATTGGTGTTTTGCTTCTGTCTTATGCAAATTTCCTTCGTGCGCCCTGATCGTGTTTTTTTTTTTTGCCGTTCGCAGAGCTGTTTTTGTGCGTGCATAACGCGTCCATTTATAGCGATACACGTACCGTTCCAACGCTCTTTAGGGTTTTCGCATGTGCTGAGCATTTTGCGATGAAAAAAAATGGGTGCTGCCATTTGAAAATTTCGAGTTTCTGTAGCTATAACCGTAACCGTGAGCGCCAATTTGTTGCCGTTCACAGAATACCGAGCTGTGACCGAATACCGAATAATATCTTACAGACTACTGTTAAACATGAGGTGAACGACTTACAAGCAAACAGCCTTTCGCAAGCAAGTGGTGAAATACGAAAAACCTGTGAATAACTATATCTAAAATCTCATGTCGATCGGTTGAACGGACCGGCCGCTAAAGTTCGATATCTCGGCAAAGTTTTTGTATGACCCCCCTGTACATTACTGAGGTTTACTACAAAAAGGTTGCTGTAGAATATGATGTGCATAGCATTTATCGTTAATTTACAGGCGTATACAAAATATGTCGGATACAGTACTGTATCCGCAGTATTGTCTATTAGGGATAATTGCTGGAAGTGCGTTTTCTACTATGATATGTGTTTTTTAAGTTTTAGTAAATTTTGCATAACTACGTAGTGTGTATAAATTCTACAGATCATATACAGGGCTACACAAAAGCATTCGTAAGCATTACCGAGCATGAGCGTGAATTGCGTAAAGGTGTTTTCCAACTGAGTTATGCATTTTCAAGCTCATTTATATTTAGTGTATAAAGAGATGTTTGAAGACTATAAATAAAATCACATACATGACTATGCAAAAACTTTATACATGGCTGGCTATGAATAATAATTCCTGGAAATGTGATTTCAGTAGTTTTGGGTATATGTTTTGCCTGAATTAAATTTTAGCTTAATATGTAGCGTGTATAAAAATTTGTAGGAGTTGTACAAAAGAAGTTTCACAAGTACGTTTCTATCTATTGGTAAAAGTTATTAAAGGTAAATTTCCAACTGTGTTATGCGTTTTCTTGCTAAACTTAATTTTAGCATACAATGTAGCACATACAGTGGTGGCCAAAAGTGTGGACATTTTTTGAAAGTTTCATGTTTTTCGACTTTGTGTGCTTGTAGAATATATTAATTTTCACTTAAATACAAACGTTTATATATCAAATTGAAGGTCATTTAATGTAGAATTTAATAATAAAAACAGTATTGCAATATCTGTATTACAAAAAAAGTTAAGCAACTAATAGTAAGATCTATCTTAGATTTGCATTTTTTTAAAGTGATATTTACACAATCAATATTTAGTAGGATAACCCTTATTTTTTAAGACAGCTTCACAGCGTCTTTTCATCGAGTGAACGAGTGTTTGAAGTTCATCTTGCGTAATCACATGGTGGCAAGAATCAATTATAGCTTCAATAAGTTGTCTTTTATTGGATGGACGTTTTTTCTGTACAAGAATTTTCAAACGTCGCCACAAATTTTCAATTGGATTGAGATCAGGGCTGTTTCCTGGCCATGGTAATATATCTATGCCTTTATTTTGAAACCATGCTTTGCATACTTTTGCTGTGTGGCATGGAGCTGAATCCTGCTGAAAAATAAATGGTGCGTTGTTGGGTAAGAGATCCCTGATGGAAGGTATCAATTTTGGTTCCAGGACAGTTTCGATGTATTTTTTGGCATTCAGGATGCCATCAATCACTTAAATTCGGCCCACACCATCTGCAGACATACATGCCCAAATCATGACATTTGTTGGGTTTTTTGTAGTTGCTTCAATGCAATCAGGATGAAGTGCTTCTCCTACTCTATGTCTCACGTATTTTCTACCATCACTACCAAAGAGCGATATTTTACTCTCATCGCTCCAGATTACTTGCTTCCATTGATTTTCTGACCATTTAATGTGCTCTTTTGCCCACTTAACTCGTTTTTCGCGTTGCTTTTGATTTAAATATGTTTTTTTCCTTGGAATTCTAGCTTGTAGTCCAAATCCTGATAACCTTCTTCTTATTGTTCTTGAACTTACTGCAATACCCGCTGCATTCATTTCACATCTAATGGCATCTGATGAAATTTTTCTATCTTGAAGGCATAGCCGTTCAATTTTTCTATCGGCAGTAGCACTTGTGCATTTTTTTCGGCCTCATTTGGTCTTATTTTCCACTGATTTCGTTTTTTCATAACGTAAACAGAACTTTCGTACACCAGAACAAGTCACTGAAGCACCAATTTGTCTTGCAATTTCAGCATAAGAGAGGCCATTTTCTCTCAATATGACAATTCAGCTTCTTTTTGTAGATGTCCAACTAGTTCTTGTTGATGACATTGTTTAAAATTAGTTTAATTAAAAAAAAGGACTTTAAATATTCAAAAACAGCAATACTCTATTTAATTGTACTAGTATGCATCATTCCGCAAAATATTTCCACAACAATAACTCTTTTACCATCCAAATAACCTAAACTATAGTTACAGACATTTGATTGGTCCTCAGAACAGTTTTTGTGATTGGCTAGTACGCTTTTATTACAAAACACGTCCTTATTCAAAACGATTTGTGTTTGTTTGTTCCACTAAAATGAGCATAACTTTTTCTTTGTAATACAGATATTGTAATACTGTTTTTATTATTAAATTCTACATTAAAGTACCATCAATTTGATGTATAAACGTTTGTATTTAAGTGAAAATTAATATATTCTACAAGCACATAAAGTTGAAAAACATAAAACTTTCAAAAAATGTCCACACTTTTGGCTACCACTGTATATAAATCTATACATCATATACACGGCTGCCCAAAATAATTGGAGTACCTTTCCAGCTATGAACTGTTATTGCTGAAATCAGGTTTTCAAATGTGTTATGCATTTTCTAAAATGTCTACTTAGGTATCTTCTTTACCTTATTAAACGACGAAGCTTTGTTAAAGTATTTCGGAAGTGTTGGAAAGTGTTTCATAATCTATGCTTGACGCATGATTTTTCTTTCTTGTTACATGTGACTTTGAAAAATAATCACTGATAGGCTATAATCTTTTAATTGTTGTAATCTTCTGTATACTCGAAATAATTTCGTTATATTATGGTCTATGAGAAAAAATCAGTTATATATAATCAATTATAGTTATATATTATCTCTCCCAATTTATATTACTTCAAAACGCATCTTTTATAGACAAAAAGTAATTTTTTATAGTTATCATATTTTTCTTTCCAATATGGTAAGAACCTTACAGCTGTTTCGTTTTAACGAGTTTTCAAGTACTGACAACTATTAGTAATTTCTCTATTATTCTGACCGGTAAATAAATCATACGAGTTGTAATTTTCCATCTTAGTGAAAAAGTATCAGGATCTGAACCAGGGACTTTTAACTTAATTACTTATGATTTCGGCATTGTGTAATTACGTATCCAACGTTTACTTGGTGTACCAACATCTGCGATTTATTCTGTTGAGCTGTTTCAGATCATTATCAAAAGATGACCAGATATCATTATCAAACAGGTTGCCTTTGTGAATACTGTCCGCCACATTTGTCCAAGACAACTCTGTTGGTAGAGCATTGGCAGATGAAGCCAAAAGATCCTTGTTCAAATCCTGGGCTTAACACTTTTTCGCACAGTTGGAAAATTACAAGTCTTATTAGTAATTTCGTAGTAAAATTAATAGATCACTTTTCAAGTTTTATACCTTCACACCTTTCAGCAGAGTGGCTGTTTCCAGTATAATTCTGGCTTGGTTCTATAATTACTGTGTAAATTAACTCATGCCAGAATCCATTTCATTATTTGCTCCGATTAATTTAATTAATTTCATTCAAGGAATCATGACTACCAACGGGATTTCAAGTCATCATCTCTCTATGAATAATTTCAGAATTATCTTGAAATGACTGTAATGAAATTAAATGGTTCTGAGCGCATTAATCTGATGTAATTTAATGGGTCACTTTATAAGTGCGCTTTGCGGAAGAAATGATAGTAGGTTTCACTGGGAATAAAGGAACATTTAAATGTATATCAAAACAACAATTCAAAATTTACATTTGTTTATCGCTTTAATGATTATATACGGCATTTATTTATTACGTCAGAATAATTATATATATATGTCATTTATGCCATCAATATACTTACATTCGGTATTTATTTAAGATATTTTATGTATTTATTATTAATAATTATATTTTGGCATTTCATTTTACGATTATACTGCATTTAATCCTTCCAGAGATAAAGTATTTCTGTTGCTGTAATGTTGAGAACTAGCGAGAATTTATGAACAAAATCTTTTGAAAATAAATCAATGCTTTTTTTTTTAATGTAAATTATAAAAGAAATTCTTTTAAAAAATTCCGGGACAAATTTTGGGAGTTAAGGATTAAAGTCAGCTGGCAAAATAATATATAAACGTCCTTAAAAGGATTAAGAAATGCATCTGAGAAAGAAATAATTTATATTCCTTACATCATTATAACAGCTAGTGATTAAATTAATGCCGAAAACCATTACAAGAGTTAAATATCGAATGAAATAGTTAATAATTAAAATTGAACGGAAAGATATCCCTTAATTCTTCACGTGCTCCTCTAATAACTAGTCGGATGTGTCAATCCCAAAACTTTCTTCTATCTCACACAGGTTTCGCATACACTAAAAAGAATCAGCACCAATTTATATCAAGGTCTAACTGAAACTTAAGTTTTATTAAATTCCGTGCATTACTTCTTGAGATATGACTATCGCTAAAATCTAGTAAATCCTGCAAAATACTGCATAGCAGCGCCACCTGCTGGGCGATTTTTACCAAAACGTAATCAGCACCAATTTATGTCAGAGACTAACTAAATATAAAGTTTTATTAAATTCCGAGCATTAGTTCTTGAGATAGACCCATTGCGGAAATCACGAAAAATGCTGCATAGCAGCGCCACCTGTTGGGCGATTTTCACCAAAAACTAATCAGCACCAATATATATCATGGACTAACTGAATATAAAGTTTTATTAAATTCCGAGCATTAGTTCTTGAGATAGAGCTATTGCGGAAATCGCGAAAAATGCTGCATAGCAGCGCCACCTGCTGGGCGATTTTTACCAAAAACTAATCAGCACCAATTTATATCAGGGACTAACTGAATCTAAAGTTTTATTAAATTCCGAGCATTAGTTCTTGAGAGCGCCCACAAAATTTTTGTCACAGACAGACATTTTCTAAAAATAGTCAAATCGTGTTCAGGCCCTTCTAAAACGTATAAATCCGTCGAAAACCGGAAGTCGAAAATTTTCATGAATCCAATACTTTCTTCTTGTAAAGATAGAAGAAAGTAAAAACATGTTATTAGTAAAACTATAATCGCACTGCAAGCTATATAAGGGGCAAATTAAAGTCCTCTGAAATAACATTTGAATGGATAAAGCTAGAACTGTGCAACAAGTGTCTACCTATAGTTAAACGTGGGTCTTATATGAGATAGCAATATAAGAGCAACATAAGAGAAAGTGCATTTAGAAAATGCATTTTCTAAGAATCCTTACTCACTAAAATGAAACTACAGTTATATTTATGGTCTGTATGCTCTCTGGAGCCAATAAAACGAATTCTTCAAAATTTTAATAGAATAAAAAGTGTTAGACGCTTATGATCATGGATGGCGATCTACGGCGGCAATCCATCTATTTTTGAACAAAATTTGAGGATATTTTGTCAATATTCAATCTCTCTATTATGTAGAATCGCTAATATGAGAGGTACTGCAATTCTCTTTGTGGTGAAAACTGAAAGTTATCGACATTATCTACAAAACTGTGAGGGATATCAAATTAAAGGCAATTTCAAAAATGTACAGTTTCCTCGATTTAGCATGAAACTATGTCTTTTGTACACGTAAAAATAACTTTATTAAGAAGCCCAGAAATGTATGTTTTTCATATCCAATCACCGACTTAAATATGTTATTGCATATTTATTGAAGAAACTAACACATGTAAGTAAGAAAAAATTTGTTTTAATAAAAAAATCAAGTTAAGTATGTTTAATTTGTGCACCACCAGCTCTAATGCATATGTATTAATACCGAACTCTAGTTCAAATGTATTTGAGTGAATACAGATTTTAGTTTGCACCCCGTATGCTACGAATTATTTTAAATCGGTACCGATACAATGGCAAAATGAAGATCAATTTTGTCTTTATTCCCACAACAACACTGTCAACTAGTCGGATGTGCCAATTCCAAAAATTTTCTTCCATCTCATAGAAGTTTCACATACACCAAAAACAAATCAGCACCAATTTATATCAAGATCTAACTGAATCTAAAGTTTTATTAAATTCCGTTCATTAGTTCTTGAGATATGAATTGAATATCACTAAAATCGCGTAAATTCTGAAAGATGCAGCATAGCAGCACCACCTGTTGGAAGATTTACACTAAAACCTAATCAGCTTCTATTTATGTCAGGGTCTAACAGAATCTGAAGTTTGATGAAATTCTATGCATTTGTTCTTGAAATATAGCTATCGTGAAAATCATGAAAGATTAGCATAGCAGCGCCACCTTTTAGGCTATTTACACCAAAACGTAATCAGCGTCTATTTATGTCATGGTCTAACAGAATCTGAAGTTGTATGAAATTCTGTGCATTAGTTCTTGAGATATAGGTATCGTAAAAATGGTACAAAATGTAGCACAAAAGTGCCACCTGTTAGGCGATTTACACCAAAAACGTAATCAGAGTCTATTTACTTCAAGGTATAACAAAAGATAAAGTTTAAAGCTATTCTGAACATTAGTTCTTGAAATATAGCTATCGTGAAAATCATGAAAAGTGTAGCATAACAGCGCCTCCTGTTGGGCGATTTACACCAAAAACTAATCAACATCAATTTATATCAAGGTCTAAATGAATATAATGTTTTCTTAAATTGCGCGCATTAGTTCTGGAGATAGAGCGACCACAAAATTTTTGTCACATATAGACAGACGCATAGACAGACCGACAGACTCACAGACAGAAATTTTCTTAAAACAATCAAATTGTGTTCAGGACCTTCTAAAACGTATAAATCCGTCGAAAATTTGCATGAATCTAATACTTTCTTCTTGTACAGATAGAAGAAATTAAAAATGAGTTCTTAAAAATAAGCAAAAAGTATTCATTTTTAAATATTTTCTAGATTTAAATACGGCTCTAATTTTCGCCAATTCTCAATTATAGAAAGCACTCATACAGGATTATTTTTTAGTATACAACATTAGCTAATTTCTAATTGGTTAAATTGGAAGGCATGGCTCCAATTAAAGAAAAATATTTCAAATGTCATGTTTGAATAAATGCCTTCATCATATGAGAAAAAAAAAAAAAACATTTACGACTAAATAATTATTTTTTTCTAAGTTAAAGAAATTTAAATTTTTATACGGTCCCAGGGTCTTAGCAGTTACATTTAGAAATACTTTCTCCACGCTTTAACAAATAAAACAATAAATATTTCTTTTTGCTACGACCGAAAATAACCGAATTATGATACTTGGAATTTTATGAATTTTCAGTACTTTCGGGCACTAAATACGCATTTTTCCATGATTAGTTTATACATTACCAATCTTATAAATCCAGGTAAAATACTTGTAAATAAAAATGTAGTAAAGTTTTAACAGCTGTCATTATTCTGCAAATGTGTTAATACTGAATGCTCATTTCATTATGTGCTCTGCCTGAATTTAATATAGACCATTTCATTCGCTTAACCATGACTATTAACGGAATAATCTCAATCATTTACCTGCTATGAGTAATTTCAGAACTATCTTAAGCTGTGACGTCTTTACGGATGGGACTGTGGCCAGTATCTTAACTATATTTCGGTGTATATGTGTTTGTGTGTGAGGAGGAGGGGGAATTAGAGTTCAAGTTTAAAATAGTGTACATGCATTCAATATAGTGAATAAAGTGTTAATTATAATACGATATATTTATTCACTATAACAATTTTAGTATAGAATATTTATACAGTGAAATATCCATAGAAATAAAGTAATTCAAATTTTTTTACTAAATAAACATATAGTTGAACAAATTCAACCCCGTAACCCCGATCCCTTAGCTATTTTCATGGCTCTAGCGCCTATATTTAGTCAAGGGTGTCGGATTTGCTGAATCAAGATTATCATACACATGTACTTTTTCCTACTCTCTCTCTCTCTCTCTCTCTCTCTCTCTCTCTCTATATATATATATATATATATATATATATATATATACAATATTTACAATGGGTCATATTGTCGCAACCCATCCAGGGTATCAGAAAATCGGGTTCTGCGTCAATTCGTCGCGCACAATTCATCGCGGAACAATTCATCGCGCACAATTCGTCGCAGCGTCAATTCTTCGCAGCGCCAATTCGTCGCGCCGACAATTCGTCGCGAGCACAATTCTTCGCGGCTCAATTCGTCGCGGCTCAATTCGTCGCGACGTCAATTCGTCGCAGCGAAAACGCAAAATTCATTGCGGAACAATTCATCGCGCACAATTCGTCGCAGCTTCAAATTTTCGGCCTTTTTCCTAGAAGTAATAATAACTTTAAACGGATTTGATACGTATCATAATTAAGAAGTTATGTTTTTTTTTCTGTTTTCATCCCCCCCCCCATTTCGATTTTGCCCATTAACGAACTTGACCGAGATTTTATGTCCCTTGATTATATGTATCAGTTTGGAAGAGATTTGTGCTGAATTATTGAAGTTATCGTGTCCATAAAAAATGATATAGCTATATAGACAGATAGATAGATAGATAAAGTTTTGAACTGGGGGGGGGGGGGTCTAGGGGTCATGATCGGCGTAGATCTGCAAAAATTTTCAAAAATTCCAACATAGGGAAGAATGTAATAGGTAGTATTTCTTACGAAATCTACCTAAAAAGAAAAAGAAAAATTGATAATTTCGTTTCTCTCAATAAATAAATATGGACAAAATTATATAAAGCCAGGCTTTCACTCTTTAACGGAGTGGAATATTTCACTCTTGTCAAAGGAGTGAGACAGTCACTCTCGACAACGGAGTGACATATTTCACTCCTTTCTAGGGAGTGGGAAATTCCACTATTTAAGGAGTGTATTTTTATAAAATTCACTCCAAAAAGAGTGAAAATGCCTCTCACTCTTCCAAATAGTCAACTTGTCACTCCTCCCAATTTTAGAGTGTATAGATGAAATAAATGAAAAAACTTATAAAACCAAAATACTACTTAATGAAATTGCACATTCATGCAGCATTCAGTTCATTCGCAATCACAAAAAATATTTTATGTTTGCATCTCTCAATATTTTTTTACTTCCTAATTCTTTCAAATATAAGGGAGGGGGGGGGGGAATTTCTAGCATTTGTATTCGTCATTTTTTCATGATCCGGGTGATTTTATCCTAAATCCTCCGCCATTTTTTCGGTTATCTAAAGCAATATTTATTCTATCTCTAATTTAAATAAAACTTGCTCTATTCATTAAACTGTCATGTTCACAATAAGGAAATTTCCAAAAAAATCACTTATAAAAAAAATTCCTCTGAAATCGCTTTTAAAATTGTTAGTTATAATTCTGTATATCTAAAAAACAAATTATCATTAAATAATTTTACTAAATTATCCTTATTTTTATCATAATAGCCTTCAAAGACATTTTCGCTGCAACGAATTGACGTCGCGACGAATTGATACCACGGCGAATTGACGTCGCGATGAATTGAGCCCACGACGAATTGAACCCGCGACGAATTGAGCCCACGACGAATTGAGCCCGCGACGAATTGACGTCGCGACGAATTGACGCTGCGATGAATTGACGCTGCGACGAATTGTGCGCGATGAATTGTTCCACGATGAATTGCGCGTTTTCGTGCGACGAATTGACGTCGCGACTAATTGAGCCGCGACGAATTGAGCTCGCGACGAATTGTCGCCGCGATGAATTGACGCCGCGACGAATTGTCGCCGCGATGAATTGACGCTGCGACGAATTGACGCTGCGACGAATTGTGCGCGATGAATTGTTCCGCGATGAATTGTGCGAGATGAATTGATGCGACACCAGAAAATCGTAAAGCAAATTGTCCACATTAAAGTTTCAACAGTTAAAAAAAGAGACATGAGAAAATCTCAGGTTTTATAATCCCGTGCAAATGTAAGACTGACGGAACTTCTCGTACACTCTTGGAGTCGGATCTTGTCCGCTGTGAACAACGATTTTTGCAACGAAATTTTCCGCAGGTGTCTCGAACGCTAATGCTTTCATGTGCCCTCTAAGAAGAAGACCACTGGATTTAGGTCCGATGAGAGTGGAGGTTACACCACTGGCAGTGGTGCAGTCATAATAAAACCAGAGGGTATGCACTATAGAGTATACGCTATAGTTACGGAAGGTATAAGGAATTTCTTTAAAAATCCAGCAGCTATACGATGTATAGAACCGTATAACCTCCACTAAATCTCTGACCACTGGTCCACCACGTCCAATCAAACGTCCGGAATATCAGACATTCAAGACAAGTCGGGTCGCAACGCTAAAGTGTGCTTGGTCTTCATCATGCAACAACCACATGTTCCTCTAAGTAGTGAGCGGAACATGCTATAACAATCGTGGAAGCACTTCTCCAAGGAAAAACGGCACGTTGTGCCGGTCAGGTGTTCTGGCAATAGATAAAGTCCAACCAGCTAATCACTAAGGATGTTCATGTCAGAGCTGTAGTGGAGGGTATACGGTGGTATACGCCGTATACTATCTGTATTTTTAAACAAGTTCCGTATACTCTCTGTTTTTCAAGTACAGCTATAGCGTATACTCTTTGCCTCTAGAGAAAATCGCCTCTGATTCTTTTACGACTAAAAGTCTGGTACACAGTAAATCTCTGCTGGTGTTTACGAGGACAGTGACGTGAGGATTGATTTCAGGTCTGATATGTTTGTTTTCAGTGTTGAAAATGCCTTCTTGGTTAAACGAAGTTTCATGAGTGTATAACACTAATGTTGAAAATTGCTGATTGTTAGTTTTTTTTTATATCATACTCTAGCCGGCAAGGTTAGTTTTCTACGTATAAATATTGACCATTCTGCCCATGGAAGGGGTGCATGCGTGTCTCATGTATGGCATTCCACACCATATTATGGTAGACGCTAAGTTTGTATGCTACTGCTTCGTGCATGTTGTTGGCGCTTCTGAAAATCTGTCCAAGACGCACTCCCCCGTTTCCGGAACCTGTACACTTCGTATCGTTTTCAGAAACGTGGAGAGATATTCCAGGTAAATGTCCATATAGTATTAAAACATGAGGTCAAATTCGTCTATATATTTCGATTGATTCAAGGTTTGTTTAGAGAAACCGACCAGCGTAGTGGGAGAAACCTGCTAATCTTTGTATAACAATGAGCACAGATACACTCATTAATATTCAAATATATTTTTTGTTAATTCACAAAATATTCCGGATTTTTTTTTGCCAATCAAAAAATGGTGAAACACATGTGTCCTTATGTTCGATGGAGAATCCAAATTAATCATCTAACTTCAACAACACAAATTTCTGAAAACCCCCAAACTGAATTGTAAGAGTTACTCGCATAAATAAAATCGAAGAATTTGTTGAAAGTTTGTTTTATATCTCCAAGCAAATGAGCAGTATTTTCAAGCCCATATTTCTTTGATGACTGCTAGTTTTCAGCAAATGTACTCTTACTTTAATCTTATTTCATTAACTGCTTGACCTGACATTAAATTTAAGCATTTCATTCTAGCAATCATGACTATCAATGAAATCTCAGTTATCTTCCTACTGTGATTAATTTCAGAACTATCTTGGAAGGACTAAAATCGATTAAATTGGTTCCCAGCGCGTAAATCAGATTTAGTTTAATGAGTCACTTTACAAGCGTAATATTTAGCATAGGGAAAGTTATTAGATATTTGATAATTTACTTACAACTGAACTGTCGTTCAAAATATCATTTTTTTATTATATTATGATTAAATACAAGTAAATCTTCAGATCAGGGGCCTCAGCGTCAATTTGGAAAGACATTTTAATTTTCACCTCATTTCACACAATATTTAATCTCTTGAAATACGCAACTTATAATGTTAGATTAGTTGCATATTTCTAAGCATGTGAGATTTCACAAAGACACAGAAAATTTAATTATTAAGAATATCAAATTAGTCTGATTTTATTTAATCTTCTCTTTTGATATGCTATGAAATTTAATTGTTAGAAAACCGTCAAATGAAAACAGGAAGAAAAAAGAAAAATATATGCATATTATTTCAAAATTATAAAAATGATAAAGAAACATGTTTTATATTTTTTGAAGATATGCACAAAATTCTATATAACATTATGCAGATAATCGCGAATGGCCGAGAAAATTATTGACAAAATTAAAGTCCGCAGTGATCGTCCGAAGTGTTAAACGCTCTGTCCTTTACAGCTCTCTGGTCAATGCATTAAACTTATTGAATTTCGCTTTTAAATTTTTCCGGGGACAACTTTGGTGGGTCTGCCGCTTAAGTTCCGGGGTAGTGTTGAAACGGTAAAGGGAGCTTCGAAAGACACGCGGCAGCCTTTTCCGTGAAGTGGCCAGTCGATGTATTAAACTTATTGAATTTCGCTTTTAAATTTTTCTGGTGACATCTTCCTTGATCGGGTCTGCGGTTATAATTTCGCAATAGTGTTAAAAAGGTAAAGGGGAACGCGGCCACTTTTTCCGCGAAGTCGCAGCACGCGGTCGGATAAATTAACCGATTTGATTAATTTAGCACATCGTATAGCGAAAATTCAGCATCATAATGTAACATTTACATCAACTATTCATATGTGTAATTTTATTTCAGTGAATGATAAAATATAAAAATCATCTGAATTCCTGTCGAAAAGCATTATGACTTCAAAGAAAATGTTCCATATTTTTCGAATAAATTAACAGAATTTAATCAAAAACCATACAGCTAATTCCGTGTACCTCACCAACCTACCTACTCCATTAATTACAAGCTAATCGGATGCATTTCGCTTCAGTTATTGCGAAACAAACAGACAGACATAAAAACGTTTCGGGTCTCCACAGTAAGTCTTAACTAACGTTTCGACAATTACATTAACAAAAATCATCCATTTGAGAAGATAACTATTTATCTTACAGCCGATCTTAAACTATTTATGTTAGTAAAAAATGAAGAATAAGATGAAATGGATGGTATCATGTGAAACAAAATACCTAACATACCATAACAGTGTTGCCAGATTGGAGGAATTTTTATATTCAAAATATCTGCTACTTTATCCGACTATTAATCTCGGAAATAAATGAACAACGTAAAAATAGCACAAATGAAATACATGTGAAAATGGCGTACAACTGTCTCGGAGCTTTTAATCTGTCATCAGTGCCAAGGTTAAAAACAGATGTAAGTGTTTAGACTGGGCCATGTCAGTATGCAAGTGTCTCCGCTCGCGGCGAAGGTGGAATGGCGGTGATTGTTGAAAAACAAATAGCGAAGTCAGGAGTGAAGAGTCCCCGCGTGACGGAGCGGGACTCCTCATTTCATTTGTGCGACTTTACGTTGTTCATTTATTTTTAATGTAACGGCACAAAGTTGATAGTCCTCCCATTTTAAATAGTAATCTTGGCATTATTTAAGGGCAGTCACTGCGCGATTAAATAAAGTGACAATTACTAGTAAGAAAAAGTGGTAGATATTTTCAATAAAAAATTTGAATAAAAAATGGCAACACTGTCTTCAGGATAGTTATTAAATTAATGACAGCCGTTTCAAGAACTGCAAATTGAAGATAATAGCTTTATATATGAACTTTATAACATTCTCATTCTAAAAGAATAATCTTTCTACATATCCTGCTTTTTCTGTAGAATCCTTATTTAACTTATCTACCCTATTAAAATCCGTGCGCGTCTATTGGAGATGACAAAGGCTGAGCCCGAGCCCGGGCTCGACACGGGCTCGATTTTTATGCTAGCATTCGGTCCCGGGCGGGCTCGGGTTCATTGTTTCTGAAACTGACAATTTTATTTATTCTCATATAGAAAAATAAAAATAACTTTTTTTTTTCCACTAAAAATTACATATTCTATTTCAAGTCATTTTAATGTTATTTTGATCAGAATGAATAGAAAGGGAAACATAAATCTTATTTTTTTTCTAGTATTAGAATGCTACTTTAAAAGAAAATTTACGGTATTTGCGACGCGACTGCGTGATACGGCGCCAATGGGAAGAAACGCAAATGATATTCGTTGTGACAGTGGAATATTTTTTAATTGGAACGTTTATTTTATTTTATTTATTTTTAGAGATCTCACACGAAATGAATATCTTTTTTTTTGTTTTTAGTCAATCAGCATTAGCTTAAGTTTGCAAATTTTTAGTCTTCTATTGTGTGCGAGTCATAATCGCTCTTCATATGAAAATAACGTTAATTGAGTATATTTTTAATAATGAACTCTGATCATGCTAAAGCTCTGCTCTGCTCAGTGATGAAATCACTTTCATTCGTAAGTAAATATAATTGTCATGTATTGTTATACCGATAGAAAGCAATCGAACAGTGTTTCCACTTTTCCTATAAACGCATATGATCTTTCAGATAACGGTGTCAAATTTTTAATTTAAGCTGATTTTCAAGAATACGAAATATTGTTTTAATTAAGTATTCAATTTATAATTCTCTATATACACCTTTTATACGAAATAGAAAATGTTGTTCGATTCTTCGGCATAGAAATAGTAATTGCTACAAATTTCATCCGTAAAATTCATAAAACGCACTATGTTAATGTGTCCATCAGATTTTTATGTTGAGAGAGGAATATATGAACATCCTATTAAGGAAGTATATTTTTATTTGATACCAAACTCCTCTTTTGATAAGACTGAATGTAAATTTCCATAAAATTAATTATGTACACGGGATTAACAGTTATTTTCATGTACGAAGTTTTTAAAAAATGAGATATTACTTTTAAAATCATTTTTAAATACTATGCAATATTTTTCGTTATCGGGCTCGGGTTCTGAAAACACAAAATGTTTCGGACTCGGGCGGGCTCGGATATAAAATCGTCGGGCTCGGGCGGGCCCGGGCTCCAAAAAGAGAGCCCGAACTCATCTCTAGTACCTATGTAACCTCAAAAACTTGGAAACCACAGGGCACAGGGCTACGAAATTTGGCACACTGGTTGCTGGTAGGGGGCCCCATGAACGATTGGGGCAAAAAATTCGAAACTTTTAAATAGATTTTTTTTTTAATGTTTTTGACGAATTTTTCCTTTTTTATGTTCAACCCGTAATCGCGCGAGTTCTAAGCATAGTTCTAAATGTTTACTGCAATGTGAGAATACATATTACGTACGCCACGCTGCAATACTAAGAAGCTCTAGAGGGTATTACGATATTATTTTTTTTTCCTCGCATGCAAATAATTAGAGATTATTTAATTGCGCTTAATTATTATCCTTTAAAAAAATAAAATAAAATAAAATAAAACATTTTATCCACAAACATCAACAAAACTTTTTATTCTATTTATTCCCTTATTCCAAAGATATAGTTTTATCGCCTGCTGCCGTAGCAACATGATAAATTAAATTTCATTTAAAAAAATGCACAGTAGTAGAAAAATATTTTTCTACATATTACATAGATACATTTGGTTGCACTGATTTTTATTTTTAATTTTGGTTTTAGAATTAAATCCATGAACTACTGTGCGTAGAACGGGTTAAACAGCTAGTTTTTTATTAACTGTTGACGATGTGATGATTTAGTTTTGAATTTCAAATTAATCGATAAAAAAATTTAAAAGCAATGATTAACACTGATTTTTTTTAAAAAAGCTAAAGTTTTACACATAATAATATTTACATTTAGTATTCAGTACATCGTAAAGTAAATGTCATAACGTCACAAGCATCATGAGTACATTTTCTTACAAGCATTTTAAAAAGTAAAAGTTATGTTTCGCACAAAAAATAAAATAAATAAAAAATAAATAAAAAGCACGTCAAAGATTCAAAATAAGATAGATATCAAATTTTCTCTTTCGTAATGGCTAGCGGAATTGAAAATCAATTCGAAATTTGCTATCTTTTCAGTGATATTTCGATTTAGAACTATGTAAAACTTTTTTGGCTGACGCTACACTATTTCAGAACGCAAAACTATTTTTGGCGTTGGAATGAGGGAACATTCAAATGATCTGTGCTAAATTGATTGAATCTGACAGTCGGAGATAGTTTCGCAGTAAATATGCTGATTGCTAATGAGATTCGATGCGAAAAATTTGCACGGAAAGTAGTTTAAATTTTACAGATAGGATCATTTTTAGGTTCCCTGTGCATTTACCTTGATATAAATCGATGTTTAATTTTGAATACAGACAGATACAGCAGAACTTCGGTAATCCGAAGTAATTGGAAACGTTGACTGTTCGGGAAAAATGCATGTGAAAAATTTGCAGGAAAATATATTTAATTAATTTTCGCTACAGATTTTGGATCATTTTTAGGTTCCCTGGTGCATTTACTTCGATATAAATCGATGTTTAATTTTGGATAAAGATACAGCAGAACTTTGCTAATCCGAACTAATTGGACATTTTGACTGTACGAAAAAAATGTTTGTGAAAAATTTACACGAAAAGTATTTTAAATTTATTTTTGCTACAAATTGGATCATTGTTAGGTTCTCTGTGCATTAACCTTGATTTTAATCGATGTTTAATTTCGGATACAGATACAGTAGCACTCCGCTAATCCGAACTAATTGGAAACGTTGACTGTTCGGACAAAATGTATGTGAAAAATTTGCACGGAAAGTATTTTAAATTTATTTTCGATACAGATTGGATCATTTTTACGTTATCTGTGCATTTAAATTGATATAAATTGATGTTTAATTTCGGATACATGTACAGTACAACTCTGCTAATCCGAACTAATTGGAAACGTTGACTGTTCGGAAAAAAATGTATGTGAAAAATTTGCATGGAAAGTATTTTAAATTTATTTTCGCTACAGTTTGGATCATTTTTAGCGTCTCTGTGCATTTACCTTGATATAAATTGATGTTTAATTTTGGATGCAGATACAGTAAAACTTCGCTAATCCGAACTAATTGGAAACGTTGATTGTTAGGATTATCCGAAATTACGATACAAATTGGTTAAGAATGGTAAAAGACAATGAGTTTGGAAATTATGAGCAGACCCACTGAAAAGAAAAAAATATATTACCTGTACAATTTTTGTATTTTTACGGAAACTTTTGCTCTGATGAAATGGTTTCGCGAATGTGTCAGAAATTAGCTAATATGGATTTAAGAATACACTTAAAAGATAATAGTGCTAATAATCTAGTTAATTTAGTTGTTTTACATAAGATTTGGGATTTTTTTATATTTTTGCACATTAAAAATAATTTTTGTATTTTGCAGTACATTTTCCGCATTTTTTTTTCTTTTACAGTGTACTAATAAAAATAAATATCACAGATTTAGAAAAATTGAAAATTTAGCATTATCTGTCAACGATATTCGCAAATACCTTTTAATATTTTTTGACACATTCGCGAAATCACTTTCATCTGGAAAAAAAATCCGTAAAAGTACGGAAATTGTACTGACAATAAACGGATTTTTTTCTACAGTGCAGCTGGTGACCCATTAATTTATGGGCAACAGAAAGAGACTGACTCCCCTGTTAATTAGAATAGGGAAGACCGGTGCTAATTGACAATAGTTTTTGGCTTTTAAATTTTCTTTTCTTTCTTTTTTCACTAATAATTGCAGTAAAAACGATGCTATTGATAATAAAACTCCTTGGCTACTAAATAATGACGAATACGTCACGTTTAAAAAAGCCAGCATATATATTTTTTAATTCTTTATATTTTGAAATATACAAACAAATATTATTCAGTGTTTCAACTCACTTGATATAAACTTTTTTTTTTTTTTTTTTTTTTTTTTTTTTTTTTTTTTTTTTTTTAAATAGTATGTTTTTTTTTTATGGTTTTTACATTTTGAAGACGTTTATGATTTAATTTTTATGTAAAACTGCCACACATTTTTATTTTAACCCGGGAAGTCGCGCATACCCAGGGTATCAATGGTTTTTACTTTATAACCAATAAATATAGATAATAATCGTTACCTTATTTAGTCGGAGACAATTGCTACAAATTCTGCAAAAAAGTCAATTGAAGATTATGTTTCGAAAAATAGTGGTGACAATTGTAAACAAGTTTGAAATTGTACGTCAAACGTGACAAACGAGGTGCGTTCGTACTGTAGCTAGTTATATAAATATTCAGACCTAGATGATTTTTAATTCTGTGAAATGAATTGTATCGTCTGCAGATTCATTTCTGTCATAAAATAAGTATCTCGGTCGCTTGACGATTTAACATCCATCGGAAGCTCCTCTAACAAGAAAGCACCGATTTAAAAAAAAAAATTCAACTTTCTTAATAAATATTTTTATTAATATCTCCTAAAGTTTCGATTCGATTTTAATAAAATTTGAAATGTCTCGACAAAATTCTGCAAAGATAATGTATCTTAAATCTCAAACCATTCGGTTGGGTAGTTTTTACGTTGTTATATGCGGACGGACGGACGGACGGACCAAGCGACGACAATAGGTGCTACGTATTTATATAATTACGAACGCACCTAAAAACGCACCCTGGGTATGTCAAACTCGGCGCAGCTGCTCCCTGGTTAACAGCCACCCTATGAATGTTTTTTATATTCCACACTTCATATTTTATTTTTCTTTTCGTATATTGTTTATAGAATATTGTGTTATTCTGCATAAGTTGCAACATAATTAGCTGTTTCGATTCTTGGTACGCTTGATTTTTTATTTATTTATATATTTTTTTTTCATTTTTAATAATCAGATTTCCAAATCAAGAAACCGATTCTGTTTCAATACATTAGAATTTTAAAAGAAGGCATCGTGAAAAAGCAGCTTCTTATGCAAAGTTTATTTAAACAATGTCTTTTCATAATTGTATTTCTTTATCTTTTTACGATACTTTTTTTAAAGTTTTTCACGGTGTCTCTTTTTTTACTTACCCATCATACATAGTACAGGGTAAGTCTTGTAATCGTTTTGAAAATCGAAAAAAAAAATTTTTTGACGGATTTACACGTTTCAGACACTGGAGATTCCGAAAAACATATTTTTAGAAAAAAAAATTTGCCGTCCGTCTGTGTGTCTGTAAACGCTCTACCTCCCGAAAAAATTGAGATAGAGACTTGGAATTTGGTATGTACTTAGTAGGTAATAATGGAAAGAAGCCTATTTCATTTCAATAACCTCGATTAACCGGAACAATTTTTTTCGGACTCTCGAAATATTCGTTCTGATGAAAGGTACATAAAAATTTTCGATATTGTTTATTTTAAGAAATGAATATAAAAGACAATAAAAAAACATAAATTTTGCATAAAGCATGAAGTCGATCGGGTAATGAGTTGCCGAGATATTTGGAATTCTATTTGCCACACTCTTCGATTTTTCATGACCCTGTATTTCATCCAAATTTCACTTCAAAGATATATTTTAATTGGAAATTTGACGCTTAATCAGATGCAACAAACCGCTAGTTAATAGAATTATTATTTTTGGAGTTATAAGGATGTTTCTTTCAAGCAATTCAGTAATCGAGCCTTTAAAGTTTGTGACGTCATCAAGCCACGATTCGAGGCTGTGCAATGCACTTTATAAGTAGTTTACACATTTTTATTTTAATATTTTACATTATGCATATCCATGATGGGTAAGTATTACGGTGGCCCCCAACGACTAGTTTAAAGTAAATTGTGTAACATTGTTTAAACAGAATTGTTTTCATGATTTTAAAATCCAATTGAACGCAGTTTATCGTTTTCTTGATTTTAAAGCGATGTTCAAATTTAAATGAACATTTTCCTAGTTACTAAATGATTTACATTGAAATCATGATGTAAAAATATATTTTAAGTGAAATAAATTTATTATCTTAAAGACAATTTGCAAATTGATGTCTTTGCAAAAAAATATATGCAAATAAAAACAATGTCATTAATATTTGAATAAAGCTGGTACCTTAAAAAAATTTCCACTAAAAATTTTTTTGATTGAAAAAAATAATTATCTTTCAAATATAATTGTAATTTTTATTCTTTTCATGATGTGGTCTCTTTAAAAATCTCTTTAATAACAATTTTCTCGATTAAAAAAAAAATATTGTGCCCTTTACAATTTTTAATGACATGTTTAATTAATTTAAAAACAAAAAAAACGTTAAACTACAGTTAATCAGATTTTTAAAAAAGAAAAAAAAAAGTATTTTAAAAACACAAATTGCACAAATTGTGCTTATTAGTTGCTAAAATCAGTGTAAAAATTGTTTTAAACTCATAAAAGAGCTAAAATCCTACATGTTTCGGCTTTAAACTTAAAGCCATCATCGGGGAAGAGGACCAACACAAACGACTACTGATCTTTTACTTTTCGACACGAGAAAATTGAAATCAACAGTATGGAAAGATTTAAATAAAATAAGCGGGCGCTCTCTGTTGCCAAAGAGGGAAAAACAAAACAAAGAATTAACAAGGGGTTAAAAATGTATCCCATAAACTAGGTATGTTGAAAGAAAAGTTATCATTACAAATACAATCTTTTCTAATTTTAATTTCCAATGATTCCCTAATGGCGGCTTTAAATGGGTTATTGAACCTATGGATAATTCTTGCTTTATCGAAATTAATTACAGTATCATTATTTTTAGCGTAAAACCGGGAGAGTGCAGTGGATAACTTTCCAAATTTTATGTCGTTTTTATGCTCTTTTAACCTTTCCAAAAACTTTCTTTTAGTCATACCAATGTAAAAAATTATACTATTATTATTTAAGCTAATGGGGATTTCATAAACACCTGCGAATTGATGAGGGGGATAGGATCTAATTTACATGAAACTAAGTCAACCAATTTTCTGGGAGGGACAGCAATAAGATGGATATTGTATTTACGGAGGGCCCTTTTAATCCTTTCAAATATAATAGGTTTTATTATATAGGTTTTATTATTTAACCTATTATATAGGTTTTATTATTTAACCAGGTTTGCACGATGTGGCCTGCAGTTATCGTCCATTAAAATGAAGTTATCTCCGATAGCTGCAGCGTAAGGGACTACAATATGTCTGAGGATCTCATCCCTATATCGGCGACCAGTCAGAGCTCCATCTCGAATGATGTAGAGGTCAGTGCGCCCGTCAATGGAGATGCCACCATACACCAACACTCCTCCACCGCCAAATCTGACACTTTCGTGCACGAACGTAGGATTATTTCTACTGCCACGGTCCCTCCAGATGAAAATACGCCTATTATCCGGATGCACAGAAAAACGGGACTCGTCAGAAAACAGAATATTGCTCCATTCATTTCTCCTCCAGTTGACATGCTCGGTTGCCCACTCCCTGCGGTCGCGACGATGCCTTGATGTTAATCTAACACATACCATCGGTCGGCGAGCATACAGACCTACAGCATGGAGCCGGTTTCGGACAGTCTGAGTTGAAATCGTGGTGCCTGTAGCCGAGCGAAGGTGTTGTTGGAGAAGAGTAGCGTTCATGTTTCGGTGTCTCCGAGCTGTTAACGCTAAATACCGATCTTCATTGGGCGTTGTTGCCCGTCTACGACCTTGCCCTGGTCTTCGGCCTGCACATCCACTCTCCAAAAAACGGTTCCAGATCCTGGAAATGACACTTTGTGACACTCCAATACTTCGGCTTGAGTTTGGCCCCCTTCTAACCTAACAACAATTCTCCAAGCTTCTGAATCTGTCAAATGACTTCGCTGAGACATCGTACTCATCGAAACAAAGCAATCACTGAATGCCGATCATCCTTGTCTTCATTCTCTTTTATCCAGTTGAAAGTCAAATTTCATTCGCTGCCGCTGAAGCGACGTTTTTGACGTCGAACTAAAAATTTGCATACTCCACAGTTTGAAAACCAGAAAAATTTGCATTTGTGATTCTCTTCTTCTATTTTCGGCAAAAAAAATTTCGTTTATATCTTTATTTTATATAAAACTTCAAATATCCTTTAATTGTTTTGAGCAGTGTATTTCAACTTTAAAATAATACATCGTGAAAAAGTAATTTACAGCAGTTTCTTGTTTTCTTGATTCGAAAATCTCTTTTCTATATTTACGATGGAGTAAACAAATGGAAATTTAAAATTTTTATTAGTTTATTTGTTTTCATGATCTGGAAATCTATTTAGTTACATTTTTCATATTATTATTATTTATTTTCGTATTATTTCGTTGCAACAAAATTGTTACCCCGTTATGGACATCGATTTCGTTTTCGTGATTTCTTCGCATTTACAAGGGCGCACGGTGGTGCATTTTGATGATCTAGGTCTAGGTGGACAAAATTCATTTTTCCGATTATCTTGGAATTTAACATGACCGCGTATACTGGTAGCTGGATGTATTTTTTGTCGAGATCCGTCCGAGTTTTGTCGAAAACCCTCCGAGGAGTCGATTAACTACGACCGTAAAGAAGGAAGCTGGTTTGAAAGAGTTTCAGCAATTGCATTAGTTTCCTGTAAGTTCGAAAGCACGTCGTGACTCGTGACTATTCTGTTTTATTTGAAAGCACGAGTTTACAGGACATATGTCCCATGTTTGTCTGAAGATTTAACCTATTGCTGTTTGAAAAAAGCGCCATCTTGTATACAAAATTTTAAAATATTACTAAGCATTATTAAGGAATAAGCATTTTTTTAAATCAAAGTGCCGTTTCTAAAGTACTGGAAATTTAAGAAAACTCCTGCAAAAGCTTGCAAATCATTAAGTTATATTAACTTGCAGTTGTATGTATATTTAGTTCAAATCTTGCAAGTCAATTTTAAACCACTTTTAATTATCCGATTGAGCTGAAACTTTGAATACATATGTAGTTGTCCACACCTAGATCTTTATTTACATGTTTTTTTGACATTTATTAGGGTTTCGTTCATCTCACGAAACTCTATTACTCCCGCTCCGTTGTCTGTCCGTCACAGAGCTATTCTCAGAAACTATGCAACTTACAGAGTTGAAACTTTGTGTATATATAGATGGATACCAGCTTATGAAGCTCAAAATATTAAAATTTGAAGAAATCGTATTATTTTAATAAATAGAGATAAAAAACCGAAATTCTAACAGCCTTTTCCTATTAAATTTAAACATTTTTCGTTATAGCAGTTGCCAAAATTTAAAAATCCACAATGAAATTCTTTCTACAATAATTAATTTTCTATTGAAAGATTTCCACGTGAAAAATGAAAATGAAATAAAAAGTTTCACTAATTGAAAAAAATATTAATATGAAATAAAAATGATTGATGTCATAGTGGTAATAAAACGGAAAATTTCAAAGATATCTCAATAATACAAGGAGTATGAGTATGTGTATGTACACAAAGCAGATATCACGTCATTAGAGAATTAAAAAGAAAATCTGACGTCATATTGGAAGTTTAACGAATTTTTCAAATGTTTGAGACTAATACAAAGCGAGTATCAATATGAGTAATAGAGAATAGTAAATATATGAGTTTGAGAAACATATTGAATCGTGATAAAAATCCGATTATGGAAATATTCGCATATTTTAACATTTTGAAGGTGTACAGCATGTTTAATTTTGAAATTATTTTTTTAAATATCGCATTTAGTCCGCATGACAGTGTTATTATTATGATAGAATATAATAGCGGGCTGGTTTAGATATTCGGAAAAACGAAAAAATAGACCGGTAAATTTTTACTTTATAAAAAACATGATTTTTTTTTTCTTTTTTTGTTCCTAAATGAAATTTATTTGGATTTATTAAAGAAAGGATAAAGTATTTTGAAAGGAATATTAAACGAAACCCTTTGAGCGATCTTCGATCACACTTACCCACTTGTTTTAGTTATTTTCATATAATTTAAAATGAAGTATATTTTATTTATTTTCTGTTCACATGTAAATCTCACTTTAGGAGCCCCGAGCGAAGCCCGGGTTATACGCTTCCTAATGAAGCGGTGGCCCCGAAACGACCATCTAGGCGGGAGAAACTTGGCTAGTTACGAAAAAATAAAGTGGCAACTTATACCAAAGAACCCAAATAGCACATCCAGTGAATGTGATATCACAAATGGTAATAAGCGTCACAGTTACAACTGTAACCAAAATGTGTATCTTTAATTCGCAGCATAGGTGACCGTTATTTCGTGACTTCACTCTGGCAAAACATATCGACGTCACAGTAACTCATTTTCCATGTCACGTAATGGCGATTGAGAGTTGCATTTGAGTCAGGGTGCTTTCACAGTATTGTTACATTCAGGTCACCATCATGCCAGAATTCGAAAGTTTCCTACTTTTGAGTACCACTACTTCCTACTAGTAATCTTCATCTTATTTAATGACAGAGAATCTGCGATTAAATAAGAGGAAATTTACTATTCGGTAATAGTTGTACTCAAAAGTTAGGAAATGCGCAATGCCTGCAGTGCTATTATTACAATCTCTCTGTTGCTTCCGACGTTCGATTAAAAATTTCGGAAATTCACATTAAAAGATGAAATTTTCAGTAGTTTCCTGACATGCGATGAAAAATATTTACTTTTTTAAAAATTGCAAATTAATGTGTAAAATCTTGTAAAATTTTATCCGTTTCTTCTGTTTTTTCTTGTCTTTCTATTTATACAAGATTTATTAGATTCATGAAAATTTTGACGGTTTCATATGTTTTAAAAGGTCTCGAACACGATTTGACTGTTTTTAGAAAATGTCTATCCGTGAGTCTGTATCTCTGTATATGACACAAAATTTGTAGGCGCTCTAACTCATGAACTACTGCGTAGAATAGCATGTAATTTCATTTGAAATGTTATCACTATGTGAACTGTGCTGATTAGTTTTGGGGCAAAATCACAAAGAGAGGGTGTCGCAAATCGATGATTTGTTCGATTTATGTGATACTTATATCTCCAGTTTATGTGCTCAGAATTAAACGAAATATCAAATTTAGAATCCTCATGATCGGGATAGATTGTCATTCAATTTTGGTTGCGGTCATCTACGTGGGATGCCGAAATTTGATGATTTGTTGAATTCTGCTATGCTTATATCCCCATTTTAAATTAAAATTTTGGTTGCAGATTTCTAAGAGGGAGTGCCAAAATTCAATGATTTGTTCGAAATATGCGATGCTTATATCACCAGTTTAAATGCAAGCAAATCAGCAAAAGTATTTACATAGAAAATAACGATATATATTAATTGCTATTTGCTACTTCGATGTACAGGGTGTCCCAAAAGTCTCCGTACAACTTAAAACATTTATTACAAAATAATAATAATAATAACAATAATAGGCCTACAGGAAAAATAATTATAACAGTACATAGAGTAACTTAAAAAGTTTTTTCTACTACCTTAGTATACTTGTACATGAGATCCTTTCGTTGCACGAAGAATATCAAGTCGATATTCCAATTCCTTCCACGTGCGTTTCAGCATGCTAACATCAACAGTAGTTACAACTGTTTGATGAAATCCGAACAAAAGTTAATAGTCTCATGGAATTGAAACAAAAGATCCAAACAGCAGTAGCTACTGTTGATGTTAGCAAGCTAAAACGTTCGTGGATTGAATTGGAATATCGTCTTGATATTCTTCGTGTTACGAAAGGATCTCATGTTGAAGTTTACTAAGGCAGTAGAAAAAAACTTTTTAAGTTACTCTATGTACTGTGGTAATTATTTTTGCTGTAGGCCTGTATTTTTTTGTAATAAATTTCTGAAGTTGTACGGAGACTTTTGGGACACCCTGTACTTTCTTGTGCTATTTAAATTATTTAATTGATTTGATTTATATAGAAGAAATTTTTGTGACGGCCAGAACATACCAGTTTTTCTTAAACACTTTCCAACATAGTTGAAAAGTATGTGTATTTGGTTTGTCTGTCTGCCTGTCCGTCCGTGCTCTAACTCACGTAAATATACCCGGATTGTCATGCAATTGATATATGTTATTGAGGTTTTCTGTGGCATGTTTTTATTGAAAATGAACTGTGTACCATTTATTGTTCATTTACAGGGACACTTAAAAGAATTCCTTTACATTACGTTCTATGGGGCAAAATCGTTTGCGGTATATTTTAATGATATTGAACTATTTCAAACATTTTGAAATTGATAAATATCACCGAGGTACACTACAAAAGGCTTACCATAGAATATGGTAGGAACAGCATTCATCGTTCATTTACAGGGACAGTCAAAAGAGTTCCTTTACATTACGTTCTATGGGGAAAAATCGTTTGCGGTGTATTTTAATGATATTAAACTATTTCAAACATATTGAAATTGATAAATGTCACTGAGGTACACTACAAAAGGCTTACTATAGAATATGGTTGGAACAGCATTCATCGTTCATTTACAGGGACACTCAAAAGAATTCAGTTACAGTACTGTCTTTGAACAATAATTGCTGGGAGTGCGTTTTCAGTTGCGGTACGCGTTTTTAAATTTAACTAATTTCTTACATATACTTGGTGTGTATAAATGCTATAGACCGGGCAGTACAAAATATATCGAATATATTTCGGTTTATTGAAGGAAATTGCTGATTGGTAATTTTGGTACTTCTCTATTATCCCGTCGTCCACTTTTCATAACAAAACATATTGCCAAACTGTAAGATTGGACGCCAAAAATGCAGTCTTATGTACTTGATGTCAGAAGCGTTACATGTGTCTGTTATGTCATCAAGTGATTTTTAATTCAGCATTTGCGTGTATTTTTCATTATATTTTATTGATTTATTAGTTATTTCATTAATTAAAATAACAATTGCGTCCTTAAATTCTTATATTTTATTCATTTATTTATTTTGATAATCCAATGGCAACGTTCATTTCAACGTTCCAATGGCAACGCCAAATAAACGGGATTTATTTGGCGTTATAGTTTGGCGAGTTTTTTGTTATGAAAAGTGGTCGACGGGATAATAGAGAAGTTCCGTAATTTTTAACTGTGCTATACGTTTTCTAACTGAACTAAATTTTAGAATACTATGTAGTATGTATACAAACCTATAGATCCTATACAGGGCTGCTCAAAATAATTCGGATATTTTTCAACAGTTGATCGTAATTGCTGAAATTGGTTTTCAAATTTGTTATGCGTTTTCCAAATTGTTTGCCTAGATCTTCCCGCTGAGATTGAACTTATACTCTAAAGTCTAAAGCAAGGGGTGGTCATCCCTTGTTTACTTTTGCATCATCTTTTACCTTAATAATCGATAAAGTTTTGTTAAAGTATTCTGGAAGTATTGGAAAGTGTTTCATAATCTATGCTTGACGTATGATTTTTCGTTGATTTCTGTTTTTTTTACGCGACTGCCAAGAAGGGTTATGTGTTTGACGCGTATCTGGGTATGTATGCATGTGGATTTCTTAATACCCTCGAAACATCCCAACGGTTGGAGGGATTTTAATGAATGAGGTCTCTATCGATTCGTCTTAATCGTCCGATGGTTATAGGCTAGGTTTTGTTTTCATAAATTCAAAATGGCGGCAGTAAAATACAAAATGGCGGTAGAGACGAAAAAAAAAAATTACGCACCATATTGAGTGGCATATCATTGGACAGGTCTTTCAAAATGAAGACGATGTTTCCTAGACTATTTTACGGTCAGAAGCTCCGTTTGCATGTTTTTTTTAGTTCGCTTTTTACGCAGTCGGGTTTTTTGATTTTTTTTAAATTTAATTTACGTGCTTGTTTAAGCTTCTGCATTATTGGAAATAGAAATTGGAAGATGGTGTGTATTGTTCAGCTCACTAAGAGCTGTTTAATACAATAATGAGAAACAAATCGTTAGACAATAAAATTTTATTGTAACTAATTTACAAAATTATTACAAAACTGAAGGAAGACAGCAAATAATCACATGAATATCACCAAAAAAGGGCCGACTGGCAATAATAGTTCAACAAAGTGTTATAATATGTACATACAAACAAAGAAGAACCTAAGTATAATGAACAAAATAGCATTTAATACAAACTCAAAACGCTTTATATTATTTACGAAATGTTTCGTATTCAAAAATTAAAATTATTTTGTAATGTGAAATTTAAAAAAAAGCTTTGTAAGCCAAAATGTATTTTTATGTAGTAAAATACTAAGTCAATGTACATTTATTCACATCATAATATATTCAAAGGATATATATAAAAAGATGCTTCTCCTCTTTTTCCTACACGTGGTTTTAAAACAAATTGATGCGTAAATTAGAAGAAACAACAATACACTGCAAAAAAAATTTGTTGATTTTACGGTATAATACTGGCATTCCAGCTGCTAGTATTATACTGTAAAATTAACAGTAATAAACAGTGAAATAAGCAGTAATACGCTACCGCGCATGTGCGGCAGTGTATTACTGTTTATTTTACTGTTTGTTACTGTAAATTTTTCAGTATAATACGGGAAGCTGGGATGTCAGTATTATACTGTAAAATCAACACCTTTTTTTCTTTTTGCAGTGCAATGGAAATTTTGTGTAGATGAAAACAGATGATGTAATTTAATTCATTTTTACTTAAACTTCTAGTATAGTAGTTTTTAATTTATAGTATTTTCTCTAAGTTTTATTAGTCTTTCGTAAGATCACCAGCTTACAATGTGTTAACTGTTATATTTTTACACGCTAAACAAGAAACATTTGTCGAAATCTTTGTAAAGAATCGCGAGAAATTCGACACATTTAAAACAAAGCATAAATTTTCAATATATTTTAAAAAGGTCTATATAAAAATCAATCTTAAGAGGAGATGCATCATACAATATTCATTCATTAAGAAAAAGGCAGTTTTTGCAGAATTATTGTCACACAAATGTCTAAAACAATACTGTTAACTCATTCTATACTTTGACTTTACGACTCAAGATATAATGTATAAACTACCGTAAAGCGATCTATGGCGCACAGTATAGTTAGAAATACACACAATCAATACATTTTATTTTAAGTATATAATACATGGCAATATATTTTATGCAGAGTAACAGATATGACAACCATAGCTAAGGCAAACTTTTTCAGCGGTTGAACAATAATATAAATGGAACTATATGACAAGCATGTGCTAACATTTTCATGTGATTACGTTGTAAGCTATTTAGCAAAACTAATGTTGAAGCATTTTAGTTACAAAAAAATAGGTTATAAAACTACTTTTATTCTAAGGCGGAGTTGAAGGAAATACTCCTATTTACAAATGTTAAGGATATCAAATTAACATGTATTTTTATATATCTTACATAGGGCTTCCCAAAATCAAAAATAACAACGATTATATAATTCAATTTAATGCAACTTATAATGCAACAAATTATTACTGTAGTAGATTTAAAATTTTCAAACACTTTACTATTTGAATAATCATTTTTATTGCATTTTTTTAAATTAAATTTCAATAAAATTTTATTTAATGATATCGATTTTATATGCTAAGATAACTCAGCGATACGTATTTAGTTTGACTATATAACAATATAAATGATAAATCTTACTTAATTTTTGAAAATTTTAAATTATTTATGGGAAAATCGAAATGAACAGCGTAAAAGAAAATCATATGTTAAAATTTAAAAAGATACATGATACATTATTTTGTTTAAGTTTAAAAGCCATACAGCGTGTTTACATGATAATTCTCAACTCCATTATTTAAAATATGTATCAGCAATTAAAAATTTTAAAGTAATTAATATACTAATATGATAAATTAAGAATTATAGTACGAACGTAAAATATATGATATAAATTAATAATATGAAGAGTTGGAAGAATAATCTAAATACTCGAATCAGATGTTATTTTAAATAAATAACGTTTTTAAATAAAAATTTTACAATAGAAAAAAAAAAGAGAGAGAGAGATTTAACTTTTCATACTTCTATATCAGAGTGCGTACGATACTTAATTTTGAATACCACTACTTTTTAATAATTAATTAATTTATTATATAATCTTTTAAAACATTTCTCAAACATCACAATAACAAAAACATTTGAAACAATACAATTTTATAATTAAAACATATAGGAAAGTATAAAAATTCAATTAATCTTACTGTTTTTTGTTTCTTTCTGGTGCAATTTAAACTATAACGATACGATGAAATAGGAAACACTAGGAAGACATAAAGAATACATGTTCTCTTGGAAACAGTTTAAAAGCAATACAATTAATTAACAACAAAACAATTTGGTTGTGCAGATTATTCACAGTGGCTTTTTACAGAGAAATAAATAAAAAATCTGCACACCTAGATGAATGGTTCATACCTTTCCTTTCCTTTAAGAATTACATTTTTGGCAATACTTAACAAAGAGGAACTGAAATAGCGAAAAGCACCCTGACTAAAGATATAAAAAAAAAAATTAAAAAATGCATTCACTATTAAAATCAGCGATGTAGAATAATGATTTTGTAGATCTCAAGTGAACCAGAACATAGAGGTAGAGAACCACTGATCTAGAAGACCAATTTATGTTGAACATTGTTCCTAGATACTAGAAACCGTAGATGTCTTTTGTAGACCAGCATGCAAGAATGTTAAAAATTTATGGACAGTAAAATTTCTGATAAATGTTGAATCGATATATTAATTCTGGGTGGATGCAAGTAACTTAAAAACAATTGTTTGAAGGAAAACAAATCTGATATTTCTTCCTTTATAATATATAGAAATTTAAAAAAGAAAATATTTGGTTCTTTTGTCAACAATATGATTCAGTTTAATTTATTCGCCCGTCCTTCATTTGAACTTAACCATGTTACCACATTTCAATATCGGAAAAAAAAAGAAGTTGATTTCCATGGAGACAATTTTTTTTCGCAATTGTTCGATATCACCAACTTCACGTTTTGACATTGAAACCGCTGGTCTCTAGAGTTAAGCATCCTTTAATAGTATAGCTTGTTCTTTTTTTATTTATATTATTGAATATTATTTATCCAAAATTTCGATACAAAAGTTTTTTTTTTTTTATGTACATATCATAATACATAAGTCACTAAGTCGCTACGATATCAAACTATGTTTGTAAATATTAGATAAAATCGCACGACGCGAATTTTCGTGCATTAAATCAATCTAAGTCTAAAAATACTGCTTATTTTCAAACAATATCTTCTAAGCTAACCTTCTTACTTTTAATTTCTGAATTTCATGGGACGCCAAGATGGGCCTTTTATGAGAGATTTCATTTTTAGACAGTTACAAAAATAAATAAGAAATGATATCTTCAAAACTTTGAATGGAAGCAGACGTTTTCAAAGAGAAACAATAATTTAAAAAATGTATTAACTTAATTATTTTTATTTTTTTTACTGCACACCTAAGATCCTCTCACCGTACATCAGTGTGCAGCGGCACAGCAAGCGGTTGGGAAAAATTGATGTACGAGAACGGTACCAACTGCCATATTGTAGTAACAAGAATAGTTCATTTAGATGGCGCTGAGACGCTATGAACTTCTACTTTCACTTCCAGAATGCACACTGTGTTTAGAACGCAACAAACGGTTGCATTGAATTGTCTTGTTATGAGAAGATGAGACTTTTTTTTTTCACAAAAATTTAATGTGAAAATAGAGCATTGCGTCTCCCCGTATTCTGATTTCAATTATGTCAATATGTAAATAAGAATGTAAATAGTTTCTTCATATTAAACTTTTGTAAGTATTTCTATGGCGAGATCTCGGTTATTTCAAGTTGTGATTGTACATTCTTAGATTTTCATTAATATATAAAGGCCCAGACGATTTTTATTTTAGCAATTTTCGTGGAATTTGAAAAAGTTGAAAATTGGAGGCTCTTGAATCAAACTGAACCAAAAAGATACAACATAATATCGAATTTTTAAAACACATTTTAAGGATAATTTTTCATTAGTAATACTCGCACCCACGCAGAATTTTCATCTATAACTGCACATTCACACATAAACACGTACACAGATGAAGGTATAAAAATAGTAGTACAAAGTATACCACATGGGGAGGAGGGGTTCTTAATTAGATACTTTGATTTTAGTAATCGCCAAAGTATTCATATATAATTTGCGAAATAACCTTGCCGTAACGTATGGCAAAGTTTATTCCTTTTTATCTTGTAAATCTAAAAAAAATATCAAATAAGGACGTAGAGGAAAAAGACAGATGATTGTCAAGAGAATTCCATATTTATTCTCATTATTCAAACAAAAAATGTACAAAAAAAATAATAATACATAAATATAAAAAAAAAAAATTCACCAAATGATTAGAAAACTACTTTTATTTAAACACAATAATATTAAATCAGAAAATATCAACAAACATATTTCTTAAACGAAATCAGACTAAATGATTTTTTCGTATCTCAAGATCTAATCAAAGTTGTATTTACAAGTTTTAATGGAAAAAAAAAAATTATTATATATTTATATATTTTTTTTACAAATATTCGCAAATATACAAATCAACAACGAAGAGCCCTAATAGTACATATCGTTTTAAAAACGTTGAAAATCCGGACATATCCATTTGATTTTGTTTTTAAAACGTTTTATTAACGTTGCGTGCTACAGGTAAGGAGAAGCATAACAAGCTTTTGAAGAATCACACAAGTCCTTCAAATAACGCTTTGAGAAAACTGCAGCGTAAATTTGAAGTTTGCAACTGTTAAGGATTTCTAATTTTTTCCAATTTTTTTCTTTTCATTCTTTTTTTTTTTTTGAAGATGGGTTTATTTTATTCTACAAATGGTACAATGCAAGAAACATAACTGATATATGAACGGCTCGGGTGTAAAACATGGTAACTGGCATTTCTGATTTTTTTTTCATATAAAATTATTTAATTGCATCTTGATAACTTTTTTTAAAGTACAGGGTTTATTTATTACTCAATGTACGTCATCATAATAAAAAAAATACATTTTTCGTAAGTGCAAAGAGTTTTGTTATTAAAATTCAATAATTCCAATAAAATGAAATCTACCAGACAAAAAATACCGAATATAAAGTTATCTGAATGTCCAGTCTTAACAAAAAAGTTTTTTTAGAGGAAACAATCTCAATAGTTTTAGTTGTAGTTTTCTTTAGAAAACTTAGATGTTGAATATCTCGAAACTTGCTTTTTGTTAGCTAACTTGTTTTACATCAGAGTTATTCATATTAATAAACGACTTTATTATCGTACTTTGCATTTTGAAAACATGAACGTGCGATTTTAACCAAGGACTCTTCATTTACATATTTCATATTGATAGAGGGAATATTTAACGCAAATATTTCTGCATGTGTTTCAAGAACAGATATTTTAATAATTATTATTATTATTATCAAATGCCTGTATGGCACTGAAGAATATCAGAAAGTACATTTTTTTACGTTTGTAATTATGAAACAGCTACATCTTTTATAATTTTACAAATCGTTTAAAAATAATAAAATCAGCAAACAGATGCTTGAAATACCAGAATGAAGTTTTTTAAGCTAAAATTCTGCTTTAGTTTAACATCTATCCGCACATCTTTGGAATTTTTTTAATATAAATTATGCGTCAGTATACATTTTTGCATAATTTTAGAATCTGATATGTTCATTTAAACATTTTATTTAAATTTCTCATCCTAAAAACTCCAGTGTTGCGATAACTGTAACGCATAACTTACAATATATTATAACATTTTATAAACTTTTGCATCACTAAAACGTTTATTATATTCCAAAACAATGTGCAGTTTTTTAAAACTTCAAAACAGTTTGATAGTTTTTCTTTATTTAATTTTACATTAATAGTATAGAGAAAAACTTGTGAAAATAATTTTTCATAGTACAATCAAGAATATAATTTAATTCCAAAACACGAAAATGTATGATTAAATAAAGTGTCTTTTTTTCTTGTCAACATTAATTGCAAGCCATCGGCGGGACACTAATGACAAGTAAATTTAGTAATAGAAATGAAAGATTTGCATACAAACTTTTTTAAATAAATACGTTTAGAATAATACATATGATTCGCATAATCATAGAACTACACACAATACATAGTAAAGTATCGATAGTTCAACCAACCTTTTAATGAAAAATATCTATTGAAATAACTGCTAAAAGGAATTCGAATAAATGCAAATAATTCATAACATTAAAATAAAATACAGAAGTTTTTATTATGTATAAATGAACTGGTACTGAATTCATTTAAAACTTCTTCATTTTTTACAGTAAGTTATATTTTAAAATTTAATCTATATTTCCATGCCATATTTGCAAAAAAAAAAAAAAATAAATAAAAAAAAAAAAAAAAAATCGGAAATTTATATACAGAAGACATCGTTATAACGAACCTCTCCGTACAGACTCTTGGTTAGATAATGAAATGTCCGCTCAACTAAAAATATTAAAATAGAGAGTTGTTTATTGCCCTCTACTGGCAGTTTATTTCAGCACATATCAAACAATGTTATGAAACATATTGCCGTATAAAAATTGTTTAATTAGAGTAATCTGCAAAATTAGAAATGACTTAAGTGTTAAAAAAATAAAATACAAAGACTCAGCAAATATCAACATAACCGTATGCCATAAAACGAAATATTAGATTTAGTTCGTGATTAAACAGCTGCATTTTTAAATTTACAGTGTAAAACTATTCATTAAAATAAAATTTTAATTTTTTTTATTTTGTTACAAAATTATAATCAGCGCAAGCGTTCGTATATATAGAAAATAAGAATTGGCGTTGTTTACTAGGCCGGCCAGTTTAAAAGCGCCCATTGTACATTAGCAGCACGCAACATTTTAAAAACCAGAGATCAATGGAGGAAAAATTTCGGCCTATTTAGGGCCCTTTCGCAAAAACCCACTTAATAAAACAAACCCCTTCACAAAATTTCTCTTAATAAAACACGTCGCTTCACAAAATTCCTCCAATTCTACCTTTTCACAAAATTAAATTCCATAAAAACAAACTCTTCATTAATTATTTTTAGTTTGTTGGTTTTTAAAATGTATAATTTGCAAACAAATCAAGTTCACCAGAAAGGAAAACTTTAGCAGAAGGACTTACAGAAGTTATTATTAAATCCTTGGTTTGAATTTGAGTAACTAGATTTCATCTTTCGTTACATGATGTTATTTTTCACAAAATGGACTTCAAGGGAAAAACCCTGCGTCGACCCCTAAAAACATAGGAAATCAGGTATATAGACTCCCTAGTAGCACGCAATATATCGTTAGTATAACGTTGTATAAACGAACCTAGTATAACGTTATATAAACGTTGCGTGCTGCTGGAGAGTCTCACTTCATCAGCTGAAATCATCGATACTCTACTTTCTTATAATCTTTTATCATGCAAGTTTAATTTACAGTATTGAAATATTGTTTCTCATAAACAGATCGTATTGCGTAGTAGCAACATAATCTAGACAAATTTTTAATATACATAATATCTTTTGGAAATATTTCCATTTATTTTTTCAATGCAATGTTGTTTAGTTTGTTTTCAATTGTAATAAACCATTCACGGGCAGAAGAGTAGAATTTATTCACTTCCGTTAACCCTAAGACATAATTATTATACACAGACGAAAGAAACAATCAAAGACAAGAACAACATTTATTTTTTGCAGCTAAAGATTTTAATATATCAAAAATCTCGTATCACAGATGCAAATGTATGTAAATAGATATTCTGCATATTTTTAGATTTAAATACATTTCAGATGCAAAGAACATATCAATGGCATATGCAAATAAGATCACAATAAGCACTTTGATTTTTTTTAAGAGATGTTACGCATGATATATAAAACTAGTATAATATTTGCCACTTTTCAAACGCTTTATCACGGACATACATACTTACATTGTGCAAATTCACAAAGATAATTGTCGTATTTACAAACTTGCATAGAGGTTAAAGCTAATATTATATAAAACATTTTTAACAATTCTTTCAGTTGTCCTACTTAGAAGTTAAAGATTAAAAAAAAAAAAAAATAGAGTGAATTGTAACATTATCGATAAAACTAATACGTATAAGAAAGAAAAAATAGTTCATATGAAGTATGAAGAGTTAATTAAGAGGAAACACAAATTGACTTACACAAGTATACGATAGACTCCTGATCTAGAAAGAAGGGGATGTTTTAAACTATTTTCAATAAATTTCAGATCAAGCAACATCAATACAATAATTTTGTAACTTCCAATCAGAAGAAATTATCTTAAGATCTTTAAAATGTTTCTGAAATTAAAATTATAAAATACTTCAGAGAGGGTTTGCTAAAGAAAAACAAAATTGCTATGTGTGTTGGTCCCACAAAAATAGGCAGTACAATGTATTAAATTCCCGATATCATTCGAAAATTTTATTACTTGTTTTAATTAGAAACCGGCAAAGTGTGCCAAGTTATAAAATAATTGAATTGGTCATTGCGATGATATTTTTTGATACCTCTCTTAATTCAAATAATAATAAATTATAGCAAATTTTTCAGACAATATATTATAACAATTGGTTTAAGGTTATGCATCTGAAGGTTAAGAATATTCCTGACTTATTTGATTTTCTTTTAATTAACCACTGGGTATCATTACTAACAAACTTTTATCTTTTAATTCTTTTTTTTTCTGAACACACACTGTAAGGGAAGTAATGTAATCATGATTTGTTTGTGTGAATTAACGTGGTAACTCGAGTATGAGTGAAATATATATATAGTCACCCCAGAATTTTTCTTTTATTAAATGCAGAATGCATTTTTGTTACTAGTAATTAAATGAAAAATAATTTTCCACTAAATACGTTTCAATAATGCAATCTAGAGACCTGCACACACTCGGACCTGGGCCGAAACCAGAGCCCGATCGATTTTCTTTCATTAGACTCGGGCTGGGCCGGTTCTGGATCTTTTTATCTACAGATTCGGGTCGAACCCGAACTTGCAATGTTTCAGGGCTGCATCATGTAACCATTATTATTATTATGGTAGTAGCATAAAATTGTGAAATTGCCCATTTTTTTAACGGGTATCTTGGGAAGTTGTACCTTGCTGTATTATTATTATTATTATTTTCAGTTTGACAAATTACAGGGAAATATTTTGTCCTTATTTTTTTCTTTCATAGAGTTTTAAAATAAAGATTTTCTTCAATATCTTCTTAATTTCTTTAATTTTTTAAAGTGCATTTTTTTAAACGTATCTTAATTTGTCCACAATTACCTTAATTTTGTTATTCCATATTCTATCTCTTGCGGACGTAAGAATCTAGAAAATGAAATATTTGTTTATTTATTATTATTCTTATTTTTTTGTATAATTCCTTGAGCTATTTTTTTTTTAAATTGTAGCATGATAATAAATTAATAATTAAATCATTCATGTTACACATATTGTATACATTTTCTTATTTTATTTTATTTTTTAAACTGCAATTGTTTTTTACGTATCTTAATTTGTCCATAATTACCTTAATTTTGTTATTCCATATTCTATCGCTTGCGGACATAAGAATCTAGAAAATGAAATACTTAAATTTTTTAGTATAATTCCTTGAGCTATTTTTTAAATAATTGTAGCATAATATCGAATTAATAAATTAATAATTAATTCATTTCTGTTACACATATTGAAGAAATTGAATTAGGCTGGTCCTTTACCGGGTCTTGTTTTATTGATTTTTAGCCGTGATGAGCTTACGTAACAAACTGAGATTATGTAACAAACTTGATTAGCGACTTTTCAATAAACATCTGATCTTCCCGAAAGAAAGACTTTAGGTAAAATTCAGGAGTCTATCGGTGTCAAAGATATTACAAGGGAAACAAAAAGAAAAAAATATTTTACATATTCTAACAAAATACTTTTGATTATTAAAAAAGTTTTACGTATTTAACATTTTTGGTTCCTGCAACGTGTATAAAGTAGTGATATGTTAGGACTTCCAGAGATAAAAGAGCCCCAGAAGATAATTTTGATTCACTCAAAAATAAAATAAAATAAAAAATAGTTATCTTCCTTCCTTTGATAGACTAATATTTACGTGAAGCATTAATTTTATTACTTACTGATAAAGCAATATTTTGACTTTTTTTTAACGCCTACAAATTATTGAAAAAATAAAAAAGTTAAGTCTCATTTTAAAGAAAAAGAAGAAAAAATTTACATACAATATTGTTTCATGAAATATTTCTTATGTCTATTTATTGTATTTTATTGTACAGCGTAAAAGAAATCGCTTCGTAATTAAAGCAGAATTGCTACAAGTACAGCTAAAATATTTTGTTTTTTTTAATTAAATTATATACAGTATTAGGAGTTTATATACTTTTTTTTTTTCATTTAAGGAAAAAAAAAAGGACATGTCTAAGTTTACTGTAGTTTATCACTATTTTCTTTTTAAGATATTTGTATAACTATGGATAAAAGCCTGTCATCAAAAGTATGTTTCAACGATAAAGTAATAACAGCAATAATAAAAGGAAAATTAGATCACATTTCTTTCACTTTTATTGTGGAAATATTTCGTAATTTCCCAATTTGAAATACCGCAGTAGAAATGAGCCAGTAATATTTAAAAATAAATAATAATAATGATAAAATGTATTTTGCAGTCATCAAATTAGACAACTTAGTCACAAAAGCAAAACTCACCAGACCAGAACATATTTTACAATCAATCAAAACAGCTGAAATCTGCAGCTGTGATGCACATCATTCAATTACTTTAACTTTTATTGTGGAAGTATTTCGTAAAATATTAATTTTTTTTTAATGCTTTCTTGCAATTTGAAATTCCGCAGTAGAAATGAGCCAGTAATATTACAAAGTAAATAATAATGATAATAATAAAATATATTTTGCAGTCATCTAGTTATGCAACTCAAGTCACAAAAGCAAGACTCACCAGAACATATTTCACAATCAATCAAAACAGCTAAAATCTGCAGCTATGATTCACACAAGAGAAACTTTAATTACACAAGAGAAACTTTAATTACACAAGAGAAACTTTAATTACACAAGAGAAACTTTTTAAGACATATTTACAACTTAAACATTAATCATACTATAATAAACGTGTAAAAAATAAAATACTCCTTCATAAATAGATTAAAGCAGAGTATTAGTTATCCGATATATGCTATCGTATTATTATCTAAAAAATTCCGGTTTGAACCATGTATAATATCCAAAAATATTAAAAATGCCCAGTGAAAAAATAAATGCAATCTTAACTCTCTATGTTACCGTATTGCAAATATGCAATACGCACAAATGGTCGGTTAATTTCAAAAGTCATTTTAATCATTTTTAATTTCTATAAAACATTGTAATAAATAAAAATTATTAGAAAAATGTAGAGTTCTGCATCGGTCGCGTTACTTCCTTACCTGAACCCAAAATATTTATGAAGTAATTACGAAACCCGGATGTAATTACATAAATAGATCCTCTTTAAAATCATTATAAAAAATAAAACTAAGATCTTATATTAAAACTCTCTATTGGAAATGACGTTGAGTATTTTTGTTCACAACCATTAACGCTATTGGTCAGTGAGATCTCAAATTCCATCTTGCTAATCTATGGGATTAAATCTATGGGAGTGTAATGTATTTATATTTTTAAAATAACTCTTTTGGAGATTAATATTTTTAACCTCTTTTTTTTTTCTGTGTACTGTTCTGAAAAAGGATGCCTTTTTTTTTTCTTTCTTTCTTGTTTATTATTATTATTATTATTATTATTATTATTTTTAGTTGTCAAAATATTTCTAAAATATATGTTTAACTTATAATTTTATGTGTTAAAATATTAGCGAAACTGAGTAAGATTTTAATACTTCACATAAAATTAAGTATACATTTTACAAATACTTTGACAGCTAAAAAAGGGGAGACAGCCTTTAAGAAGAGTACAAGGGGAAAAAAAGAAGTTAAAAATATTAATTTCCCGAAGAGACGTTTTAAAAGTACAAATGCATTACACGCTCTCATAGGTTTAATATTTGGAAAGGGAAATTGAGATATCACTGACCAAAAGCCTTAATATTAAATATTGTAACAAAATATTATACTCTTTTAATTTTTAATTCAAGTGTTGCCAATTGGATGGGTTTTTATTATTACTATTATTATTATTCAGATTGCTTGATTGCTTTTTTTTTAAATAGTAATATTCGCTTTTTTTAATGATGATTAAATAAAGCGAATATTACTATTTCAAAAAAGTAGTAGCAATCCATCAATATGGATAATATAAAAAAACAGCCCAACTGGCAACGCTGCTTCAATCATTTCCGATAAATAATATCCTGCTTTATTATTTTAAAACATCAAGATATTACAAAATTATACATATATAAAAGTTAAATAAAACATAACAATAGTAAAAACGAAATGACATTGACAATATTGCTTTCAAATGAAACATAAGTGGATATCCATTCCACAAATTCAACAACTGACTAAAACACACATTACACGAACACAACAACAACAACAACAACACTTACTTTGGCTTATGATACATTACTCAACTTGATTTTCAACGAGAACAATTTAAAAGTTCATAAAAAACTGTATTTCACCAAGATATATCTCATTTGGTTTGTGGACTGGATTGTCATCAACCCGTACATTGAAGCTGGACCTCGGGTTACACAAAAGTCGCATGACATTTTGGATGTCATCTTTTTTTTTTATTTTCAATGTAAGCTATCTCCTAACGGAGATAGTTTCTTTCACTCATCTCCCCGCATATAAGGAAATTCGTCATAATCTCTTTCTCTGTTTGATGGGAGAAAAAATAGGTTCTTTTAAGTAAAAATAGTTGCTTAGAAATGAATACAGGGTGATTCAAAAATCTGGACTCAATTTCACACGGCTGCTCCCAGTTTCGTATTACCAAATAGGCAAAGTAGGCAACTGCTTATGGGCCCAGCTAAAGTCCTGCACTAGTCGTGTGGAACCCGACAAAGAAAAAAATTTCGTTAACCCGAAATTCGACCCGAACCCGAAAAATTCAAACCCGTACCCGAAATTAAAGAACATTAATCCCCCTTTCCATACAATTATGAAAAAGTAGCGTACAATTAATATATCAAATATCAATTTTATCTTTTTTGTATAAAAATGAATACTCGTTAATATTAAAATGTGTAGGTTTTTTGCATTTGAAAAATATTCAGGTCTTTCTTTTGCAAAAAAATCGAGTGAACCCGAACACAATCTGAAAGAGTTAAAACCCAACCCGAAAGCGACCCGAGCCCGAAACATCTAAATTAAACCCGACCCGCAACGAATAAAATTAGCGTCCATCCAATTCGACTCAAGAGTCGTGTGGGATTTCAGGTAAAATCGAGTTACCCGACCCAATGCAGGAATTTAGGTCTCGCAGTTTTGTGAAAGGGTGGACTGAGAAATTCAAATATATCTGAATTCTCGCTCAAGTTTTTGAAAAGAAATATCCTAATAAAGCAGTGTTATAGGTAGGGTTTTTTTCCCCCCTAAACATGAAATGAATCTAAAGGGTAAAAAAATTGGATGATTTAATAAATTTTGACACATTTAAAAAAATTTCAACAAGTTTTAATAAATGTTTTGATAACTTTAGATTTTTTTTTTTTTTTTTTTTTGATAAATTTTGATAGTTTTAAATACTTTGGCTGAAATTATTCAAAGACATGCTGTCAAGATGGCGATTTTCAGAGTCCCCCTAAACATTCTTTTCGAAAAGGAAGGTTTTGTTATAGGTCAAATATTGAAATAAAATGTTTAAACTTCAACGTCTTGAAGTCCAAAAAACCTCTTCAAAATATTTTTAAACGAATAAAAGAGGTGTACACTAAAGAAAAGACACGCTCAGCCTGAGCCCGTTTTTATACCAGTCCTCAGGCTCGAAGTGAAAATGTTATTTATTTACAAATTGAAAAAAGAAAAAAAAAGCTATTTCAGAAACAAGAATGTAGTCCAAGTTACTTAAAATTTTCTATTTTATTTACTTCTGAAGCCTCAGCATAGTAAGTGTTAGTAACAGAAAAAAATAATAAAAAATAAATAAATAAATAAAAGGTTTCTGCTTGAAGTCTCTATTTTCTAGAATTACTAGAAAACAGAGCTCATGTCTTTCTGCTATAGTTGCACAATGATATTTTAAAATAATAAGAATTGTGACTTTTGCTGATTTCTGCCGCGGTTGGGTATAAAAAAACAAATTTGCTTTTTTAAATAGATTTTTAGCGACATGAAAATCACGAAATGTTGTCAAGAGCAAGTACTTAGGATTAATACTTATTTCTATGTAAGATGATATTTTTAAATGGAAAATTAATCCTGGAGTAATTCCAAAATTTTATTAATAATTTTACACTGCATGCTTTCTGTATCGGGCTCGGCCTCTGATGACACAAAATTTTTCGGGCTTGGGCGTGCTCGGATTTCAAATCGTCAAGCTTGGTCTCCAAAAAAGATCCCGAACCCATCTCTAGTATATACAATTTTTTCTCTTATGATATTTTCTAATTGCAGTAACCAATACTAGGCTTATGTATGTTCAAACATTATAGTTGAATTTTTACCTTCATACATAACAGATAAATTTAAATCACTGAAAGTTAGAATTTGGTTGAAACTCGGGGAAAAGGGCCTCGAGACTTGAATTGCCAAAAGCCTGTACACAGCTTAATCCGGCATTAGCTAAGTACAACGAACTATGCATGCTATGTGAATGATCTGCAGATCATATGAAATAGGATGTTCTAAAGTTTCAAATACTACCAGCTACAGCATTCCTAAATCTCGTTTAGGTCTGTAAATTAATTAATCCTAATTTTAGATTATTAATTAGCAAAAGTGTATTAATCCATGTACTACAACCATGCATTAACCCATTCTTTACAGGTTTTCCCTCACCATTGTCAGTGCGGGTACGGAACAAGAGCAAGGCCTTCACCCCCCCCCCTCCCGTCACCCTTTTGTCTTCTTTATTTTTTTTTAATATATATCTGCTAAATTAACAAAGTTAAATAGAAACCATGATCCGGCAAACAAAGAAAACTCAAGCAAGCTACTAAAGAGCAATGTAGCGAGGCTGACAAGGTTCTTGTCAGGTCGGTCACAGCCATGCGGCGATCAGGAGAACATCGCTCCACGCATAGGTACTAACCCGTCAATCTAGACACTCAGACCGGCAAGTAGGGGCGTAGTCATTGATATAGTAAAAAAAAAAAAAAAAAAAAAAAAAAAAAAAAAAAAAAAGGAAAAACTCGTTTAGTACACAGCAGCTTCTACTGTGAGAAAGATGTGTAGCATAACTTTATTTTACATTTATGATTTCAATAAAATTACTTATGTTCATAGAAGAAGGGTTGAATTCAGCTACCGTCTAGATCTAGCAGTTGCAGGGAGCATTTTAACATTAATAAGCATTAGCGTCAGTATAATCAAATGTAATTTACATTACTCACATAAAAATATATAATTTAGGAAATACAACCGTATTAAAACTGAATTCATTTTGAATCACCCTGAACTTTAGCACTACTTATTTTGCAATAAAAATAATCTAAAATATTACAAAAAGAAAACAGTAAATAAAAGAAAATCATAAAATCAAAGTCAATGTATTAAGAATTTAAACTGAACAAAAAATATATGCTAAAATTTTCATCATTCATAATATCTTTCATTAATTAACAAAAAAAAAACAGCAACACACACAAAAAAAAAAAAAAAAAAAAAAAAAGACAATGTACATTATACACTGTTAAAAATAACTTTGTTTTCAAATATTTTTGTTGTAAAATAGAATTTGTTTAAATGTCCCATAAAAATGTATATTTTTTGTTTATAATTCATCCAATCAAATATGATTTCTAAAGATAATTGACAATTTAAATAGTAAAATTGCAAACGGAATCTCTCCCCCCCCCCCTCCCCGTATTTAAAGAAGTAATTCATCTAGAAGTAAATATTTATAAGGGATTAAAAAACTGAGAATACTTTAACTATAACCGGGTCGATTTTATATTAACCAAACTGTTTAATTTACATAAACAAATAATTTCATACAATCATCAATAATTTAGTAAAATGATGGAGAAAAATTCTATTAAATAATACAGCTCAATAAATTACATTATTTTAATGATATATACATTTATCTTAAACCGTGTTACAACCTCTTTAAACAAACATCTTACTAAATAAAAGCGAATAAGCCACAAGCTGAAATGGCTTTTATTTGTACCGTAATTAGTATTACGTAAGTTTGAGCAAACAATACAAAGTAGAATAAGATTATAATTACAGAAATATTTGGAAGCAAATGAAAATTTTCGTGATTTAATCTTCAAACGTTGATTAAAATTCCGGCAATTCGAAATTTCGTGACAATAATATGCATTTTTAAAAAGAATAAATCGATAAAAATGCGAACTTTGGTAATTCGATAGGATACATATGACAAAGGTTAGGAAGAATTAATCAAATAATAGATAGTTGAAAATGGTTTCTTTAATTAGAAAATATTAAGTTAATACAGTCTAGTCTTTTATATAACGAAATCCATTGTTCCAGTAAAAAAATTCGTTATATAAAAAAACGCTATATAGAAAAATTCGTTATATAGAGAATAACGAAAAAATACATTTTTAATGTGTTAATTTTGAAAAAAAAATTGTTTCCGAGATGTTTAATTAGAGATTTTGAAAAGTTTAACTCTAAACTATTAACTTGATATTGTATTTTTTAATTATTTAACCCTTTCAAGGGCGGTGGTATGTTTATGAAAGAACTTAATTTTAATTCCCAAACGCCACAATGGCACCAGAATTTTGATATAAAATTTTCCGTTTATTATGTACGTGAGAAATATAGCTTTTCCTTATTTCCGAATAAGTTCACAAATTCCGGTGTCATTCATTCATTCATTTCAACATTTTAGCAATGATCTCAGTGCACATGCTTCAACTTTTTTTGAAAGCAGGTAGGGGAAATATCAGGGGGATTCTCCCCTTCTCTAGTTTGAGAGTGGGCTGGGTCTGAACATGAGGGAAAGGGAGGGGTTCAAACCTACACAATGAGAAACCCATTCATCCTTCTCCCCCCCGACTTCCAATGGGAAGAAAATTTTTCTCTTTCTTTGAAATGGCAGCTTTTCCTTCAGATGAATGTTACAAGCAGCCATTTTGTTGCATGGAGCCTGGGTCAATTTTCGTTGAAGAGAAACGCTTCACCCTTCGGACAAAAAATAAATAATCACAGTTTTAAAAACACGTTGATGCAGTTTCTACAGGATTCTAAATGAAATTTTCTTTTTTTGTTTTTTTATTTAAATCCAAGTTGATCGGATCCGAAGACAATGCGGCGCCCAATCCTAAGTTCGTTCAATTCGAGGACCGTTTGGAATAAACCAACCAGCGTAGCGGGCGAAGCTCCGCTAGTCAATAAACTAATTTCGCAAATTTTTTGTGAAAATGAACTTGATAAAGAAAATAAAGAATAAGGTGGAAGTACTCAGCTTTGAAAAATAAACCAGGAATCAGTGAAGGAAAATTGATTATACGTGGTTCTGAAGCTTTTCTGAGAAAAATGCAGAAAATTTTCTGAAAAAATTCGTTGTATGTAGATAGACCATTCGTTATATGGAGATTATTTTTAATGTAATCATGGGGAAAAAGTGACCGTTCCTGCTAAAAATTCGTTATATAGAGAAATTTGTTATATGGGAGTTCGTTATAGAGAGACTCGACTGTATTACCATACATGTATATATTTTATACGGGCAAACATATCTTTTGAATTTTTCAAACGTCATCTTTTATCCATCCTCAAGGAATTTCTTTCAAGTGAGAAGTGTAAATTTTAATGAAAAAATTATTGGAATAAGTTTCAGTTAGATTTGGCGTTGTAACTATTAGCTGATGAATTACAGTAGAAATTCTAAAAAGAATAAAATATTACGTGTTCAGGTTTGATTTTTACCATTAAGGGTCCTTCTTGACAACTACGTTTATTATTATTACTATTATTATTATTCATTAAAATTGTCTGAATTCCGTAACTTCTGGACCGAGAAATGAAAGATTTGTGAAACAACCCTCAAAAGTTGTTCAGTTTTCATTAATATAATGCTTGTTTACTTAAATACGATGGCATTTTCGCAATCAAAAACGTTTCGTTCGTCTGACAAGTTTTTTTTTTTTTTTTTTTTTTTTTTTTTTTACTCTACATCAAACAGCTGCATACTATTTTAATTCTGAATCTGAAAATCCCTTATTTGCGTTGCGTATTTGTGTATAGGTTATATGAACTTTCGCGTAATTACAGTCGCGAAAGGGTTTTGTGTCGAATTAATAATTTGTAGAAAAGTCCAAAAACACGCTCAATTGATGCCATTGATGCCAATGATATAAATTTTTAACAGTGCAATATTTTTATTAAATATAAATAATATATAATGTAAAAAATAAGCAATTTACAATTTAAAATGGCTATTATAGTTACACTGAACTAAATAAGAGAAAGAGATTGAGAAGAAATTATTTAAAATGCCACGAATATCAGAATTTAAAAAAAAAAACGCGAAAAACGTCACAACAGCAAGCAAGCTATTTTCATAAAAAATACAGCGAGGAGTTATATTAAAACTGATAGTGTTGAGGCAAAGCAATGGGTTTAAAATGTCCATTAAAGAGCAATTAAGTACATTTACAGGCTTAAAAGTTAGTTAATTAAAAACTTTAATTAATAAAAACGGCAGATAAGAATGATTTCAATAAAATGTAAAACCAATCATTTACAACAGTAATTCTTAATCTTTTAGTTAACATAAGACCCCTCTCTCTTTCCCTATTTTGTCTAGCTTCGCGGATTCAGTCAGACCTCAAATGCGGGGGAGGGGAGAGATAATATGGGGATAATCATTCCTCAATATGGGGATGGAATGCATTAGTATTTTTCGAATTTCTCATGAGAAATTTTTAATTTTCCATTTCTTCTTCAAACATAGTTAGTCTTCTTAAAGGATTTTTTTTCTTGCTAATTAATTGACAAAATATCTCTAAAATACTTACTTATTTTTGTATCTTAAGTGTTAAAATCTTACCTAAGCTGACAAGCTGTGAATAAGATTTTAAGGCTTTAAATAAAGTTAAGTATATTTTTTAGAGATATTTTGCCGATTAAAAATCAAAGAAATACCGTTTAAGAAGACTATACTTGTGAAAGAAGTTAAATTTTTTAATTTTGTAAAGAGAAAATCGAAAAATAAAAAGCATTAATTAGCCAAAAGTTTGACATTGGAGAATGAATTTGAAATATGACTGATGAAGATCCTTACGATGGAATTTTTTTTTATTCCTCAGAATATCAAATAAACTAATTTATAGTGTAACTTTTAACACTATTCTGAATTTTTCCTTTCGATTCAGTCTCAACTTTTCTCTCAGATTCTAGACAAGTTCATTATGTCCGAAAAAAAAAATTCTGTTTACAAAATTTATTATATCCACTTATAAGATAGACATATGAAACTGGTGCCAAAGTGTTAAAAAACGAACCAAGATTTTTGTTGTAGGTTTCCACAATGTGGCTGTAGCGTCAGTGTCCAGGAAACCGGAAATTATCACAAATCAGGAAAAAACCCAGTGCGTCCCGGTCACCAAAAACAGTGCAGAGGAACTTCCGAATAACGTATGGAAGGATGCCGCCCGATGTCAAGAGCATTATGTCCTGGTACGTCAAGAGCATTAATTTGTGGTATATCAAGAGCATTAAGTCGTGGTATGACAAGTTCAAGACCACAGAAACTGTTGCTAGGTTGATAATCGGCCAGTTCTCGGTACGTGAGCAACAGTACGTGTGGTCTTGAATTTGTAATACTACAGCTTAATGCTCTTGACCTACCACAACTTAATACTCCTTTGCACTGTTTTGGGTGACCAGGTCTCGTGATACCAGAGGATTCACTGAGCTTTTTTCATAAATATTTCCTGAATACGTGTTTCTTTTCTTTTTTTTTTTTTTTAACATTTTCAGTAACATTTTCAGTTTTCTAAACCCTGACACTGCAACACTACAGCTACATTACGGAAACCTGAAAAAAAAAAAAAAAAAAAAAAAAAAAAGGTTAGTTTTCCAACATTTTGGCACCAATTTCACACGTCTATCTTATATATAGCGGTTATGAATAAAGTTTGTAAATGAGGGAAAGTCTTTTCGGATACCCTGTATTACACTGAACGCGAGAGCTTCACGGCTTAGCCAAAATAGTTTTTTAATTTAAAAAGATAAAATGGAAACAGCTTTTCATATATTTTTTTATTCAACAGTAAATAAATAAACTATGTTTTTAAATTTAAATTAATTGGTCTTAATATTTTAATTGGGAATAAATCTGTTAAAAATATTTTTTAAGAGTAAAATTCCATTTATGGCTAAAAGAAAAAAAATGTGAATGAAGTATTCGAGATAAATTACAGTAAAAGTTAAGTTAGAATTCTTTTAAAAAACGCATATATAATTAGATTGTTTATAACACATCAATCTACATACAATTATTTAAACGTAGAAAATTGTTAAGAAATGCCATTATGTGAAAAAAATACATATAATTTGCAACACGTGCTTGGCAGAAATTTTGTGAATTAATCATATAAAAAATAGGAACTTAAACGCATTCGTCTATCATGTTAGTCAAGAAAATAGACGTCTCATTTCATCGTTAAATGCATTATGTTTAATGGAATCAAATTAATGGCTTCTAATGCAAAGGTTGTCAGATGCAACTCGAATTATTTAACAGCATAAAAAATGACTACCAAACATTAAGAGAGACACAAGTAAATCATCATAATAAACGAACATATCTCACCAACCAAAGTAATATCTAAAATATGAAAATTTTTAAATGAAATGGGGTGAAATTATAAAAAAAAAAAAAAAAAAAAAATTAAAAGCTTCGGCATTAAAATCTGTAAAATTACTTCTTTCAAATATTTAAACATAGTATAAACAGCCAATTTCCATATATATTTCTCTAATTTTATAATTACTATACTTATTATCTGTTTTTCACTAGAAGAAAAATAGAATTTATATAATATATAAATCACATTAAAGTGGCACAATCAAAAAACTGAAATTAACGAAAAGTGCCAAAATGCCAATGTCATTAATGTAATTTATTAATTCTATACTTACTCATTTGCTAACATACGCAAGCAAAAAATACGAAAACTGTAAAACAGATAAAGTTTTGTATATTTTTTTAATATGTAAAGCTAATCATTTTATCATTGTTAAGTTATTTCAGATTTCTTTCTTCATTGTTAATAGCAAGTATCCATAATTTCATCAATAGAAAAGACATTTGGAAACTCATTCTGAATTTTATCAATATAATTTTGATATCAAAGAATACAAACTAGCTGTCAATAAAAAAACCAGAAATAACTGTTGTAGTCACAAATTCCAAGAAAAAAAGAACCGTTGTCACATATGGTGATACAAACAATACGGAAAATAATTGTTTTCGCATACCAGGTACAATTTAATGAATGGGGTGCAACAAGGCCCAAGAGATTTAAAATCTACAAAACTAACTAAGAAAACCAATACTTGAATATATATTTTTAACATTACGAATATGTGAGAATTTCAGCAAAGTTCAGTTTTCTGGTCTTTCAGAAAATGAAAATTTTTATTAATTCAGTTTTATGATGAAGGAGGAGGGGCTAAAGTATTCCTATGCTTGGCGCCCGAAAAGCTTAGAGCGGCTCTGGTCACAGAAACCAATATTTCTCACCTATCGAAACATTAATAAAATTCAGAATAAAGTTCTGAAATGTAATCGGTTACGACATATCCCAAGTAGCAAGTTTGTTGGCCCATCGTTGGCAGTTTGCGGAAACCATTGGGAAATGGAAGGATTGAGAAAGATAGGGTCCGCAAATGATAGGGGTAGAGATCCTCCTAATTTGGAATATATCTGAGCAGGATTCTGAGCCGCGAATGGTTGGACAACAGATGGCCCTTAGTCGGCAAATGATACGGCAAGGCAGACATTTTTTACTGTGGGCCAACGTCGAACGACAATTAGTCAACGTTGGCCCAACCATTTTATGCTACTTGGGATGACATATTTTTATCATTAAAATTAAGCCCTGAAATGGCAGAATTCCGGTCGTCAAGAACGTCGTCCAGTCGTGGCTAGTTTCCATTCAATAATAATCAACAAAATTGTAAAAGTGAATAGTAATAAAGTGTAAAAATAATAGTAGATTTGTAAAGATATTTAACAATTTATATAATTTTAGAATATTTTTTTAACGTAACTTTAGCGATAATTTTCATTTTTTTTTAAAGAAAATAAAGAATGGAAAAGATGGATGTATCCATATTAAGAAAAGGTCAAAATGTGTATTAAAATAAATAGGATAGTAATTTTTTTCAACAAATCGAAACAAAGCAAGATATTTTTCATGCATATAACCAGAGGCAGTTTTAGTAGCCATTCCGCTCACGGCGAAATTTCTTCAGCGTCCCTGATTGCTCTTAAACTACAAAGAGCATATACTTAACCAATTTTACAACTTAAAATAACTTAAACTATTAATATAACTAATCAAATATTTCACATATTTTCCGCACCTTACTTTTTAACTTCCCGGGCGGTCGCGAAGTTCCGTCCCGCCTCTAAAACCATCTCTCCCTATAACTTTATGTGCCAGCTCATTAACTCGAGCCAAAATTCGAGCCATCTTCAACTTCCCAAACGTTATTAGATAATACTTTTTGGTTGGCATGATAACAACAACATCAAAGGAACATGTGTAAAATGTAATAGTAGACTAACTCAATCTCTAGAATTCTTCGCCTTCTCATTTGTCGGTGCGAGTACTTTCTGACGGCCATGACGATTGTCACGTTGATGATGAGGAAGCCTACGATGCCGCACACAGCTCCCAGAATGACGCTAGATGATCGGACGGTTCGGATGTAGTCTTCATCCCGGGAGTAGAAGTTATCCCGAGGTATGGAGCTATGGAACGGATTGGATGGCATCATGTAGTTCAGTGGCAAAGACTTGGACCCTAAGAGAAGAGCATAGAAGACTGTAAAATTAATGAATGTTTTATACACATTTTTTTAAACTATTTCCATATATTCAAGATAGTCATAATAAAAACTTTGCTTATACAGTCTCACTACCAACGCGACAAAAACTTTACGAAGTTATACAGCACACTGCAACAAATATCTTTTGCATAGGAAAGCTGGGTCGCAGTTCACCTTTTCAGTCATAAATACAGGTGGGGATGGGCATAAATGAGCGATTTTGCCATTCGAATGAATCATTTTGGACATGCGAAAAAGCATAGTTGACAACCTTCTTATTTTAGGTAGATTTCGTAAGAAATACTACCTATTACATTCTCACATAAGTTGGAAATTTTGAAAAATTTTTGCAGATCTACGCCGATCATGACTCCCAGAACCCAAAACCACCCCCAGTTCAAAACTTTATATATCTATCTATCTATCTATGTCACTTTTTTCTGACCACGATAACTGGAAAATTTCTGCATAAATCTCTTCCAAACTGATACATAAAATCAAGGGTCATAAAATCTCGGTCAAGTTCATTAATGGGCAAAATCGAACCAAGGAGGGGGAAATGGGGGGGCTTTTTGTGAAAACAGAAAAACCCTCATAATTTCTTTATTATTATACGTATCGAATCCGTTTAAAGTTATTATTACTTCTAGGAAAAGGGCCGAAAATTTATGTATGACAGATTTTTGATATAATTAAAAATGGCCACAAGGGGGGGAAAAAGGGGGGGTTTTAAGAGAAAAAAAATCATAGCTTCGTCAATTCCCAAGATATCAAATCCGCGTAAATTTATTATTAATCCTCTTAATATTATCTAAAACTTTTATATTGACAAGTTTTTTATAGGACCAACCGTTATAGCAAAAAATTCCTAACTTCGTTAATTCCCAAAATTTCAAATCCGCTTAAATTTATTATAAATCCTCTTAATATTATCTAAAACTTTTATATTGACATGTTTTTTATAGGACCAACTCTTTTAGCAAAAAAAAAAAAAAAAAAAAAAAAAAAAAAAAAAATCCCTGCTGGCTCCGCCTGCAAACAAGTTTGGTTTCGAAGTATGCGGTTCCAACTGCAGCATCATCGCAGAAAGGTCATTTCTTCCGCAATTCCCGACAAACAGGTGCCCCACTGTCTGCGTCTTCGAAATCTACCTGTGCCTGTAGGCCGAGCCGTCAGGGATTTTTTTTTTTAATGAATTACGCCCAGAAATTATTTTTTCTTAAAGAAAGTTTCATATTTTTATGTGGCTCTTAATTTAATTATAATTAAAGTAAGAAACTTCTCTCTCTCTCTTTTTAGGTAGATTTCGTAAGAAATACTACCTATTACATTCTCACCTAAGTTGGAAATTTTGAAAAATTTTTGTAGATCTACGCCGATCATGACTCCCAGAACCCAAAACCACCCCCAGTTCAAAACTTTATCTATCTATCTATCTATCTATCTATCTATGTCACTTTTTTCTGACCACGATAACTGGAAAAATTCTGCATAAATCTCTTCCAAACTGATACATAAAATCAAGGGTCATAAAATCTCGGTCAAGTTCGTTAATGGGCAAAATCGAACCAAGGGGGGGGGGGGAAATGGGGGGGGGGGCTTTTTGTGAAAACAGAAAAACCCTCATAATTTCTTTATTTTTATACGTATCGAATCCGTTTAAAGTTATTATTACTTCTAGGAAAAGGGCCGAAAATTTATGTATGACAGATTTTTGATATAATTAAAAATGGCCCCTAGGGGGGGGGAAAGGGGGGTTTTAGAAGAAAAAAAATCATAGCTTCGTCAGTTCACAAGATATCAAAACCGCGTAAATTTATTATTAATCCTCTTAGTATTATCTAAAACTTTTATATTGACAAGCTTTTTACCAACCGTTATAGCAAAAAAAAAAAAAAAAAATTAAAAAAAAAAAAAATCCCTGCCGGCTCCGCCTGCAAACAAGTTATTTTTCGAAGTAGGCGGTTCCAACTCCCGCATCTTTTCGAAACTGATACATAAAATCAAGGGGCATAAAATCTCGGTCAAGTTTGTTAATGGGCAAAATCGAACCAAGGGGGGGATGGGGGGGGGGGGTTTGTGAAAACAGAAAAAAAACAAAATTTCTTAATTATGATACGTATCGAATCCGTTTAAAGTTATTATTACTTCTAGGAACAGGGGCAAAAACTTATGTATGACAGATTTTTGATATAATTAAAAATTGCCTTAAGGGGGGAGGGAAGGGGGGTTTTAGAAGAAAAAAAATCAGAACTTCGTCAATTCCCAAGATTTCAAATCCGCTTAAATTTATTATAAATCCTCTTAATATTATCTAAAACTTTTATATTGACAAGTTTTTTATAAGACCAACCGTTATAGCAAAAAAAAAAAAAAAAATTAAAAACAAAAAAATCCCTGCCGGCTCCGCCTGCAAACAAGTTATTTTTCGAAGTAGGCGGTTCCAACTCCCGCTTCTTTTCGAAACTGATACATAAAATCAAGGGGCATAAAATCTCGGTCAAGTTCGTTAATGGGCAAAATCGAACCAAGGGGGGAGGGACTTTTTGTGAAAACAGAAAAAACCCCATAATTTCTTAATTATGATACGTATCGAATCCGTTTGAAGTTATTATTACTTCTAGGAGAAGGGCCGAAAATTTATGTATGACAGATTTTTGATATAATTAAAAATTGCCTTAAGGGGGGAAGGAGGGGGGGTTTTGAAGAAAAAAATTCATAACTTCGTCAATTCCCAAGATTTCAAATCCGCTTAAATTTATTATAAATCCTCTTAATATTATCTAAAACTTTTATATTGGCATGTTTTTTTATAGGACCAACTCTTATAGAAAAAAAAAAAAAAAAAAAAAAAAAAAAAAATCCTTGCTGGCTCCGCCTGCAAACAAGTTTGGTTTCGAAGTAGGCGGTTCCAACTGCAGCATCATCGCAAAAAGGTCATTTCTTCCGCAATTCCCGACAAACAGGCGCCCCATGGTCTGCGTCTTCGAAATCTACCTGTGCCTGTAGGCCGAGCCGTCAGGGATTTTTTTTTTTTTTTTACATAATTTTTCGTAGTAATTGATTAAAAAAATACGAAGGTTGGCAGCTTTGCTTTTGAGAATGCCTGAATGATTTATTCTAATATCAAAATCATTCATTCTGCCCATCACTAAATTCAGGTCTCACTTCAAGTCAAGCACAAATTTTCATTCGTAAGTTTAACAGTAATGAAAACATTTTATTGATATTAATTACTCTACTTTGAGTGAAATGTGATATCACGGGAAGTACACTATAATTAGATTAATTACTCATATGTACTGTGAGCTAAATTCTTAAATACGGAGCGTCAAATCAGTGTTGTTTGAACGCATATAGTAGTCATTTCCAGCAATTCTCGGGAAGTTATCGCAATTCATAGAAAGCAAGGTAAGTCTGTTGAAAAAAAATCGGTAAAATATTTTCATCATTGTTTAAGTTATGAACGAAAATGTGTGTTCAGTTTGGGATGAGGCAGCTTCTATTTACGGCTGGATAAGTGAATTATAGCCCAACTTCACTACAGAAAATATGTTTGTTGCATTGGTCTCTATCGCCTCTTAAAGTTTGTCGCGAATCAACCTGTGTATGAACCCCTAGCGACCGTACCGTTCAAGGTAATTGGATGAAATTCTAGATGCAGGAACTTTAAGATATGAAGTGAAAAAGAGGAATCTAACTCTCACATTTACGGTCATAATAAGAAAATTTGGAAAACTTTAAATGGCAATCCCACTGTTTTTCATTGCAAAATGATTTACACAGGGAGGAATCATAAATGGTATTGGCATGGTACATTCTGCACTATAAAAAGACGATGTGAGCAGCGAGTGCTCCACGTGTGCTGCAAGAGCACATTGGTGAAATTGCCATTTCGCTATGCCATGGACATCATGGTCGCATGAAAACATCCCAGAAGTTTTCTGTCTCTTGCGGTATTTAATATTCAAGCTACGTGCGTCTAATAGAGAAAAGACCATTAAACGTGAGATTCTGCAGAGCCTTCATTGCTATGATAAATTGGTATCTACAATCTACCGCATTTGTCATCGCTTGTGAATGAGACACTTGAGATGGATTGTTTTATTCTCGAGCAATTACCTCAAAATAACTGCATCCAAGATTTCACCGCGTTTCCTTGAAAAGTACAATCTTTAGAGGCTCATACACTGAGTAGCCAAAATATTATGATCACTCCTGATTGAAGCTTCGACTCGTTCGTGAAGTATGTGTGCTGATGCAATGAACTGGATTTTCTGATAAAAAGTTTGCCCTTGGTCAGAAGCATCAGTGAACTTTACATTTTGCCTATGCATGGGAAAAGTAAGACCTTTGAGTGACTTTGAAGGAGACGTTATTGTGGGCGTCAAAAAGTCTAATTCCAGTTTATCAGAAATCGCCAACTTTCCTGGTTTTTGTCGTACAAGAATGTCTCGAGTGTTCAAAGAATTACAACTTATAATAACTTAAACTATTAATATAACTAATCAAATATTTCACATATTTTCCGCACCTTCTTTTTAACTTTAAGCCAAAAAACCTTCTAATGAAAAGTGGAATTGTGGGCGAAAACTTCTTTTGAAGAATAGAGGACTGATACACATTGTTTGCAGAAACAGAAGATCTACAACACAACAAATTGCAGCTTAATGCAACTCAGACTACAGATTGCAAAGCATATCTGTAAATCGATCTTAAGAATATTTGCGGTCATCAAAGTCCGAGAAAACACAATATTAGTCCTGCATAGCAAATGGTCATAATATTTTAGCCTCTCAGTGTACACCAGCAAAGTTTTTTTTATGACCATCCTGTACAAAAAATCAGAATATACCATTCAATAAACCGCAGTTTTAGCTAAAACCTGATTATCGTTTGGGCAAACTTCCACCAATATGTAGTAGAAATTTTCGCTTTATTTAAACTTCTTATTCATAGAGAATTCCTGCAATAAATATGGCAAAAATTTCTATTTCTTTTACTGGTGGAAGTTTGTCCCGTTAGAAATCCGGCCTTGGTTTTAGCTACAAGACATTATTTTTGTATGTAAGTAGTAGAGAAAGGAGAGTTCACCGGCAGAAGGCGCAATCCGCAATGAGGAATGGGGATTCCTCAAGGAAGAATGGGAATGAGGGGGTAGGAGGTGCCTTCTCAACCGGAAGTGCAATCTTCAGGGGATCAACCCTCTTTTTCTCACAATAATCTTTTCTTCTCATTTTGTTGGTACATCTGATATTTTGTTAAAAAGGTTTATGTGTAAGAGTATGTTTTAAAAAGCATATATGTCTTATTATAAATAGTTCTATGTGTGTGTGTGTGCGTGCATGTATGTGTGTATGTGACAAATAGTTCTCTTTATGTGTGTATATGTGTGTGCGTGCATATATGTCTTATAGTTATTATAAATACCTGTATGTGTGTGTGTATATGTGTGACAAATAGTTCTCTTTGTGTGTGCGACTATCTGCTTGTTTATCAAAGTTTTAGAAATATTTTTCGTTTTTATAACGAAAAAAATATGTGTTAGTTAGTTAAAAAGTTTCACAAATTAAAAAAAAAAATTCTTTTAGAAAAAGTTTTACATTACTTATAAATTTTAAAAAAAGTACTCAATAATAAAATCAACAATTTTTATTATAACAAAATAATTTACAGAAAGATATTTACAGATCAAAATATACATCCCGATTTTGTATTAGCAATACAAATCAACATTTTCTTCCTTGTTACAAACTTGATTAATTTCATAATGGCCATATGCTAAGCTGCATATCCCATCATCCAATAAGTAACGCTTATCGTCAAAGGGACTTAAGCTAATTTTATTTTGAGTTAATGTATATAGGCGATGATCATCTTGGGCAATCCTTGTCTGTTTCTCCAGACTTGTTTTTTGTTGTTGGAGGCACTCCAGGTAGTCATCATGTTTAATTTTCTGTCGAACAATCTGCGTAGACACGCCTTTTGCACGTTTCTTTTCGTCTTTAACAGATTTTAGAGAATACATTTTGGATTTCAGTCCGACAAACTCAAGGGCTAATTCACCATTAAGTTCATCCTTAAACTTTCCGAGCGTCTTCTTATTATCCTCAGAGTATAGACGATGAGATTTCGGGTATTCAGAAAAGTCAAACAACTCACGATGCTGCTCCAGATCCTTATAAATATTATTGGTTTGAATATGATACGTTAGGGAATCTGTATCCGTAAAGAGTAAAACTGCACGATCTTTGTATGTTTTCTTTATAAAATTGTAATGGAAATCATACATACAAAGTTTAGATAGTTCAAGTATAGAAAATCCAACATAGATGGGTCGGTTCATATGTATGCTAGTTTTTAATCTCTCCACAGCAGTCAAGTCTTCATCATAAGTTTTAAACGATTTAAAAGTAGGCGATGCTACTAATTTTTTGGCTCTTTTTTCACCATTACAAAGCACAATATTTCTTCTTTTTCGTAGATTTTCCATGGTTTTACCAAAAACAGAATTGTTCATTAACTTAAAAAAGTCTTTCTCAAAAGAAGATTTTGCTTCTTTCCTTTTATCGGTGTTGAAATTAATATATTTCTGCAACCATGGCCCCTGTTTAAATTTTAAAGCTTTATGCACAGCTGTAATTTTTAAACCAAGTTCTAAATAAAATTTGAGATTACGATAATGGGTTATATAATTTCGTTTATTATTTAAATTTGGTATAAGTTTAGGAGTTCCGACGAATTTTCTATTGTTCAGTAAGCTTCTTGCATGAGAAGACAACATCTGATCCTCCACAGTTACTCTCTCAGGGGCGACAGGGTATTCATTATGCAAAGGATGTAAATGTTTTGGGTATTCCAAGTCTACCTCGAAAAGATACCCAATTTCGGAATTATCAGATAAAGATAGAACCCACTCTTCTGTGATATGACTTGTTTCACACCATTCAAAACCGCCATAGGGTAAAAATTGGCTCATAGCCCACCCGTATAAGTTATTGGCATCCCAATACATGATGTAGCTGGGTGCCTCATTTTTCTTATAATCGGGCGTACCAGGGATGTTTGCTCGGGCATATCTTTTACTTATCATGCTAATGCCGCCTCGTATTCCATTTTCAACCATAAGCAACATATCTATATCACTGAGTAACTCTAAAGGTGTATCAGACATCTTCAAACAAGCCTGCCATGCTAGCCCAGGTGCTGTAAACAGGTGAGCAGGGTCAATTTCATAATACTGCTGACATAATTTCCTAAAGTTTTGAAACACGTCAGCAAGTAGTAGAACATCTGTCTTCACATAAAGGTTGTGATAATCACCAAGAGTCTTGATATCAAATGTTTTCCATACATTCTGGGCGTGTTGGTACTCCTTTTCATCTATAGGCTCATTGGTTAAACTATTAAAAAAGGCAGAAGGCGGGGGAAGCTGCTTCTCAGTAAATTTTTCAAAACAAGTAAAATAATCATAGGGGTAAACCCCTTTCCGTATAAGTAAAGATAAATTATTATTTTGTGAGAAATTTTCTGCAAGTATAGAGAATTGATCAGGTTGAAGGTTTTTAACAAGTTTTTCCAATGACGTAGGCAAAAATTGGAAAGAATCTATAAACACCATCTGAATAGGAGATGTAGGCTTTCTGATTTTAAAGGTGATATAGTTTTCCATAGAAGTAGCAATAACATCGATTTCATGATCTTTGAATTTTCCAAGCTTTGTCATAATATGATGGCCATCGTAGTTTTTCAAGTTATGGAATATAACAGGAATTGTTTTACACTGCTTATAGTTCAAGTTGCATTCCACATGTGCAGCCCCTCTGTACGCACCTGACAGGTGATCATGGTCACGTGTGCGTTTCTCATCTAAAGTTTTCTTACAAATATGACAAAACTCTGCTTCTCGAAATGCCTTTTCTTCCTTGGGAGAAAGCTTCATAGGTTTAATATTATGTAACTTTTCTCCTAAAATTTCCTTCTCTTGCATCATTCGGTTTAAAAAATGCTCAACACAGTTTCTACCCCGATATACCTGTGCTTTTTTCACACACGTTCCATCGGGTCCAATAACCACATAGGCATAACCACATGGTAAGTGATAGGTTGTTTTCTCGGTATAAGATGCTTTAGAAGAGGGTGGAGCTGACGAAATAGGTATAAGGAGACTCTCAAAATCCGCATAAATCGTATAGGCAACAGGATGTTGTAAATGAATACCTGTAAACTTTAATATATTATCATTTTCATTAGGCATCTTTATAGCTTGCGCAACATGTTGAGAACAATATTCATTATGCTTATCCAATAGATCTTGTCTTGAAAATCGATGCAAACATCGATAACAGTAGTGTTGCACACCATTATGCTTGGTAAGATCACCTAAAAGTCTTGAAAAACTTCTTATCAAACAATAGTGTTGCTTTTCACCATCACCAACCAATAACAAATTAATCACATCTTGATCTTTCTTTTCAGATATATACAGAGGGCAAACTTCGTCCTCTTCATAACCAAACACGTTAACCCGTAAATTGTTGAGTTGTTCAATAACAGGTACCTTCTGAAGGGGTACAGGGCATTCTACACTACCTAATTTAATGTCATGTTCATAAGGTTGATAATGTGAAACACGTTCAGGCTTTTTTGTATAATCTAAGTTTAGTTTAAAAGCCAAAAGACACCATACTAAGCATTTGTTATCTTCGTTTTTTATATTCAGCACTGCTTTTTTATCATCGAGTTTTTTAGACAAAGGAATATAGGAACTCGCAGCGAGGGGGTGATATTTAGCAATCTTGAGTTCTAAATGAAGAATTTTTCTAAGTTTCCAGCCAGAACCTCTTTGTACAAATTCTTCAAAGGATTTAATAATCTTCGAAAATCCTTCCTCAATATGCTGTGAAATAGTATCTTCTATAAGTTCGGTCATACACGAACATCGAAAATAACATTGAATTTCTTCAAACTCTTCATTATCAGTTAGACGTTCAAGTGATATTTTTTCTACCATATACCATTTAATTGCACCTTTTTCATGAATTTCACTTATTAAACGTTCTTGTATTTCAGTTTGTACATGGCTATGAAATACCTCTAAATCATTTTCCTCACGTTCATCAGGATGCAAAATCACTGTTTTAAACACATTAAGCGCATCAGAATACTTTGTGTTTTTCAACTTTGCATTAGATAAGTTCATTTTGCGTTTTACACTCACAAGAGGAGTGCGGGGGTGTTGAGTGCGTACATGTTGTCTCAGATCAAATTTTCTTCCAAACACTTTATCGCAATCACAGCAAGGAAATGTTGAATTCCGATGCGACTGTAAATGCTGCTTCAAATTATCCTTACGTGTAAAAGCTTGATCACATTCATCACACTTAAATGTAGACTGTCCATCAGTATTATGGATTTTCAGGTGTCTAATCAAGTCTGATTTCCTTCTAAAACACTTTCCACAAGTTTCACAGGAAAACGACTTTTCATTAAGATGAACCTTAACATGTTGATTTAAATTAGAATATGTTGCAAAGACTTTGCCACAGGTGGGGCAAATATGCTTCTTTTCCACATTCGTAGGGGTCACAGTCTTTAAAGAAACATCCTCTTCAACTTGTTGATTAAAATTTAAAGAACTTTGAGACATAGTATCCTTTTCTGAAAAAACTTCAGAGAATCCATCATGCTGTAACAATCCAACACTATCATGTGTTTTTAAGTGTCTTTGTAGGTTTGATCTTCGATAAAAAGACTTCTGGCAGATATTACAACTATATAATTTCTCGCCAGAATGAATTTTCATATGTCGGTTCAGATTAGAAATGCTCGAAAAATCTTTATCACAGGTAAGACAGGTAAACATCTTCTTCGCAGATACAGAATCTCCCACAATCGAGGTTTCATCAATAGGCATATCAACATCCATAATATAAAATCAATAAAAAAAAAACTTTTAACTCTTAATGGCAAACAACAGCGATTCGCACTGATAAAAAGCGGGAGCAATTTAAAACACGTTTAACCACTAGCGATATGAATCCTCAAATGATGAAAATCCTAATTTTCCCCGTCTATTTATACCGACCCGAAGACAAAGTTGAGTTGTAGCATTGCTTGATATGATTGTTATCAAAACGCGTCATACGATTTCGGGGGCCTATAAGTTTCTTTCCCCTCTTTATAATATAACATAATTTAACAGATAAACCCGAATGTATACAAATTTAAATTCGTAAATTATATTATATCACAAAATATAAAAAATCCTACAAAATAAAAATAGAATTTAGCACTTACCCCAAAAACACATCCACTTTAGTTGTTAGTCTGCACTTAACTAATCTTTCTTCCTTATCTATAGTAGGGGGCGCTGCCATCGCCGCGAGAGGCACTGCCCGTCTTCCGGTGTGTGACGTCATTTCCGGTTTGAGATAAGAATAAACCTTAAATACACGCACTTAGTCATTCTTCCTTCCCTCTTTCGCGCTAGTAGTTGTCAGTTTCTTGTTTAGACGTGTTGGGTGACGTCATTACATGTTTGCGATAAGAACAAGATTATCCCCTTATCAACAGGTAAAAAGCTGCACTTCAGTGACGTCACAAGTCATATGACATAGCTGATAACGGCACGATTAGCTGATAAAAATTTGTACTAATCATCTATTTCCCTTCAAGTCATTGCATGAGACGGTTGAGCTCCAATAGCTGTATATAAGGTAAGAGTAATTTATATATTATAATAAGATTTTAAATTAATTTAGTAGATGTTACAATTTGATATTTAAAAATTTTCATGCTAAACGAGGTGATTATATGTTGTTCATCATACTAAATCTACAAATTTTAATTCGAAAGAAATATTATTAAAATTATAATCTAAAATAAATTAGTTAAAATGACTAACAAATTTCAACAAAAAGAAGCTAATTATAAAAGGAAATGTACAAAGTTTATAAATTTACACATGTGTTAAACGCGTTTACAAACCTTATCATAGGCAAAAGTCTAATTCCACCAGACTATTTGTTATAAGTTTAACTATAAGTCAACATGTAAGATATTTGTGAAAAGGAATCCTAGGATTTTTAATTTTCCCAGTTCAGTTTCAATCATATTGTAAAAGGTTAATTCAAACTTTTAAATTATCTATAGTAAAATAATTAAATTAAAATGTATTTTTGATAGTTTAAGAATTATAAACTATAACTTTGACTACTTTTTAAAATGTTTGCCTGGTAGGAAACTACGATAACATGTCTATGTTTAAATTTTTCTGATAACATGCCAATGCCTCAATTTGTCTGACAACTTGTCTATGCTTGAATTTTTCTGATAATATGTCTGTGCTTGAATTTTTCTGCTAACATGTCGATGTTTGAATTTTTCTGTTAACATGTCTATGTTTGATTTTTCTCTTCTTTTAAAATGTATAAACTTTTTGCTATGCATGTCTTTCGATTTCATTGAAGAAAAAAGTGATCGATCAACTTTTTCAAACCATTTTAATGTTAATATTTTTAAACGAATGCGATTATCAGATAAAAATATATGTAGTTAATTCATATTATTCCACTAAACATTGCATAACAAAAGAATCTTACAAAAATTTTATACTTCAACATTCAAAAATTGACAATATTCACATCTTAATACTAAAAAACAATCCTTATCTTACAGTATTTCCTGTAACAAAATCTAAAAATTTCATATCAACAAGACCCAAGTCAGAAACTTTACCTGTGAACTTAATACCAATCTTTAATCATAAAGTGATAAAACTGATAATTTTTTTAAAAAGTTACTTCTAAAACATCTCATAGATGGCGCTGTTGAAACAAATTAATTCAAAATTTGTTTAAAAGACTTTAAAAAATTAAATCTAACTTTAAACTAACAAAAACCTGTAGAACAATCACTTTCAGTTAGAAATATTCTAAAATAATTAAAACTTATAAAATCGCTCATAGGGGGCGTTGCTAAAAAAAATAAACTCAAAGTTGTTTAAAATATATTAAAAAATAAATCTAACTATAAACTATCTTCAAACTCCAGAAAAATTACTTTCAATTAGAAATATTTTAAAATAATTAAAACTTCTAAAACCGTTCATAGGGGGCGCTGCTGTGAAAAAATCATTTCGAAACTTGTAAAAAATTAATCCAAAACTTATTTAAAACACTTTTACAAAAAATTTGACCAAAATACCGATAAACATCAAGTAGATAATAAATAAGGTGCGTCGCAAGTGGAATGAAGGTTATAGGAAGTGGCAGGTGTGGACATCGGATGTAGCAGGTGCTGATAACAGACATGCTGGAACAGGAAGTGGGGCATGTTTAGACAGGAGTGATCCCGGAAGTAAGACCGGAAATATGAAAGGAAGTCGAAGCTGGAACTTCCGGCTTCCACTTCCATCGCGTTTCCGGTCTTACTTCCGGAATCACTCCTGTCTAAACATGCCCCACTTCCTGTTCCAGCATGTCTGTTATCAGCACCTGCTACATCCGGTGTCCACACCTGCTACTTCCGGCTCCATGACCTTCCTTCGACCTTGAGGTCGACTGCGCGAACTGCGCTGATGCAGAACCCCTAATTATTATCTACTTGATGTTTATCGGTATTTTGGTCAAATTTTTTGTAAAAGTGTTTTAAATAAGTTTTGGATTAATTTTTTACAAGTTTCGAAATGATTTTTTCACAGCAGCGCCCCCTATGAACGGTTTTAGAAGTTTTAATTATTTTAAAATATTTCTAATTGAAAGTAATTTTTCTGGAGTTTGAAGATAGTTTATAGTTAGATTTATTTTTTAATATATTTTAAACAACTTTGAGTTTATTTTTTTTAGCAACGCCCCCTATGAGCGATTTTATAAGTTTTAATTATTTTAGAATATTTCTAACTGAAAGTGATTGTTCTACAGGTTTTTGTTAGTTTAAAGTTAGATTTAATTTTTTAAAGTCTTTTAAACAAATTTTGAATTAATTTGTTTCAACAGCGCCATCTATGAGATGTTTTAGAAGTAACTTTTTAAAAAAATTATCAGTTTTATCACTTTATGATTAAAGATTGGTATTAAGTTCACAGGTAAAGTTTCTGACTTGGGTCTTGTTGATATGAAATTTTTAGATTTTGTTACAGGAAATACTGTAAGATAAGGATTGTTTTTTAGTATTAAGATGTGAATATTGTCAATTTTTGAATGTTGAAGTATAAAATTTTTGTAAGATTCTTTTGTTATGCAATGTTTAGTGGAATAATATGAATTAACTACATATATTTTTATCTGATAATCGCATTCGTTTAAAAATATTAACATTAAAATGGTTTGAAAAAGTTGATCGATCACTTTTTTCTTCAATGAAATCGAAAGACATGCATAGCAAAAAGTTTATACATTTTAAAAGAAGAGAAAAATCAAACATAGACATGTTAACAGAAAAATTCAAACATCGACATGTTAGCAGAAAAATTCAAGCACAGACATATTATCAGAAAAATTCAAGCATAGACAAGTTGTCAGACAAATTGAGGCATTGGCATGTTATCAGAAAAATTTAAACATAGACATGTTATCGTAGTTTCCTACCAGGCAAACATTTTAAAAAGTAGTCAAAGTTATAGTTTATAATTCTTAAACTATCAAAAATACATTTTAATTTAATTATTTTACTATAGATAATTTAAAAGTTTGAATTAACCTTTTACAATATGATTGAAACTGAACTGGGAAAATTAAAAATCCTAGGATTCCTTTTCACAAATATCTTACATGTTGACTTATAGTTAAACTTATAACAAATAGTCTGGTGGAATTAGACTTTTGCCTATGATAAGGTTTGTAAACGCGTTTAACACATGTGTAAATTTATAAACTTTGTACATTTCCTTTTATAATTAGCTTCTTTTTGTTGAAATTTGTTAGTCATTTTAACTAATTTATTTTAGATTATAATTTTAATAATATTTCTTTCGAATTAAAATTTGTAGATTTAGTATGATGAACAACATATAATCACCTCGTTTAGCATGAAAATTTTTAAATATCAAATTGTAACATCTACTAAATTAATTTAAAATCTTATTATAATATATAAATTACTCTTACCTTATATACAGCTATTGGAGCTCAACCGTCTCATGCAATGACTTGAAGGGAAATAGATGATTAGTACAAATTTTTATCAGCTAATCGTGCCGTTATCAGCTATGTCATATGACTTGTGACGTCACTGAAGTGCAGCTTTTTACCTGTTGATAAGGGGATAATCTTGTTCTTATCGCAAACATGTAATGACGTCACCCAACACGTCTAAACAAGAAACTGACAACTACTAGCGCGAAAGAGGGAAGGAAGAATGACTAAGTGCGTGTATTTAAGGTTTATTCTTATCTCAAACCGGAAATGACGTCACACACCGGAAGACGGGCAGTGCCTCTCGCGGCGATGGCAGCGCCCCCTACTATAGATAAGGAAGAAAGATTAGTTAAGTGCAGACTAACAACTAAAGTGGATGTGTTTTTGGGGTAAGTGCTAAATTCTATTTTTATTTTGTAGGATTTTTTATATTTTGTGATATAATATAATTTACGAATTTAAATTTGTATACATTCGGGTTTATCTGTTAAATTATGTTATATTATAAAGAGGGGAAAGAAACTTATAGGCCCCCGAAATCGTATGACGCGTTTTGATAACAATCATATCAAGCAATGCTACAACTCAACTTTGTCTTCGGGTCGGTATAAATAGACGGGGAAAATTAGGATTTTCATCATTTGAGGATTCATATCGCTAGTGGTTAAACGTGTTTTAAATTGCTCCCGCTTTTTATCAGTGCGAATCGCTGTTGTTTGCCATTAAGAGTTAAAAGTTTTTTTTTTATTGATTTTATATTATGGATGTTGATATGCCTATTGATGAAACCTCGATTGTGGGAGATTCTGTATCTGCGAAGAAGATGTTTACCTGTCTTACCTGTGATAAAGATTTTTCGAGCATTTCTAATCTGAACCGACATATGAAAATTCATTCTGGCGAGAAATTATATAGTTGTAATATCTGCCAGAAGTCTTTTTATCGAAGATCAAACCTACAAAGACACTTAAAAACACATGATAGTGTTGGATTGTTACAGCATGATGGATTCTCTGAAGTTTTTTCAGAAAAGGATACTATGTCTCAAAGTTCTTTAAATTTTAATCAACAAGTTGAAGAGGATGTTTCTTTAAAGACTGTGACCCCTACGAATGTGGAAAAGAAGCATATTTGCCCCACCTGTGGCAAAGTCTTTGCAACATATTCTAATTTAAATCAACATGTTAAGGTTCATCTTAATGAAAAGTCGTTTTCCTGTGAAACTTGTGGAAAGTGTTTTAGAAGGAAATCAGACTTGATTAGACACCTGAAAATCCATAATACTGATGGACAGTCTACATTTAAGTGTGATGAATGTGATCAAGCTTTTACACGTAAGGATAATTTGAAGCAGCATTTACAGTCGCATCGGAATTCAACATTTCCTTGCTGTGATTGCGATAAAGTGTTTGGAAGAAAATTTGATCTGAGACAACATGTACGCACTCAACACCCCCGCACTCCTCTTGTGAGTGTAAAACGCAAAATGAACTTATCTAATGCAAAGTTGAAAAACACAAAGTATTCTGATGCGCTTAATGTGTTTAAAACAGTGATTTTGCATCCTGATGAACGTGAGGAAAATGATTTAGAGGTATTTCATAGCCATGTACAAACTGAAATACAAGAACGTTTAATAAGTGAAATTCATGAAAAAGGTGCAATTAAATGGTATATGGTAGAAAAAATATCACTTGAACGTCTAACTGATAATGAAGAGTTTGAAGAAATTCAATGTTATTTTCGATGTTCGTGTATGACCGAACTTATAGAAGATACTATTTCACAGCATATTGAGGAAGGATTTTCGAAGATTATTAAATCCTTTGAAGAATTTGTACAAAGAGGTTCTGGCTGGAAACTTAGAAAAATTCTTCATTTAGAACTCAAGATTGCTAAATATCACCCCCTCGCTGCGAGTTCCTATATTCCTTTGTCTAAAAAACTCGATGATAAAAAAGCAGTGCTGAATATAAAAAACGAAGATAACAAATGCTTAGTATGGTGTCTTTTGGCTTTTAAACTAAACTTAGATTATACAAAAAAGCCTGAACGTGTTTCACATTATCAACCTTATGAACATGACATTAAATTAGGTAGTGTAGAATGCCCTGTACCCCTTCAGAAGGTACCTGTTATTGAACAACTCAACAATTTACGGGTTAACGTGTTTGGTTATGAAGAGGACGAAGTTTGCCCTCTGTATATATCTGAAAAGAAAGATCAAGATGTGATTAATTTGTTATTGGTTGGTGATGGTGAAAAGCAACACTATTGTTTGATAAGAAGTTTTTCAAGACTTTTAGGTGATCTTACCAAGCATAATGGTGTGCAACACTACTGTTATCGATGTTTGCATCGATTTTCAAGACAAGATCTATTGGATAAGCATAATGAATATTGTTCTCAACATGTTGCGCAAGCTATAAAGATGCCTAATGAAAATGATAATATATTAAAGTTTACAGGTATTCATTTACAACATCCTGTTGCCTATACGATTTATGCGGATTTTGAGAGTCTCCTTATACCTATTTCGTCAGCTCCACCCTCTTCTAAAGCATCTTATACCGAGAAAACAACCTATCACTTACCATGTGGTTATGCCTATGTGGTTATTGGACCCGATGGAACGTGTGTGAAAAAAGCACAGGTATATCGGGGTAGAAACTGTGTTGAGCATTTTTTAAACCGAATGATGCAAGAGAAGGAAATTTTAGGAGAAAAGTTACATAATATTAAACCTATGAAGCTTTCTCCCAAGGAAGAAAAGGCATTTCGAGAAGCAGAGTTTTGTCATATTTGTAAGAAAACTTTAGATGAGAAACGCACACGTGACCATGATCACCTGTCAGGTGCGTACAGAGGGGCTGCACATGTGGAATGCAACTTGAACTATAAGCAGTGTAAAACAATTCCTGTTATATTCCATAACTTGAAAAACTACGATGGCCATCATATTATGACAAAGCTTGGAAAATTCAAAGATCATGAAATCGATGTTATTGCTACTTCTATGGAAAACTATATCACCTTTAAAATCAGAAAGCCTACATCTCCTATTCAGATGGTGTTTATAGATTCTTTCCAATTTTTGCCTACGTCATTGGAAAAACTTGTTAAAAACCTTCAACCTGATCAATTCTCTATACTTGCAGAAAATTTCTCACAAAATAATAATTTATCTTTACTTATACGGAAAGGGGTTTACCCCTATGATTATTTTACTTGTTTTGAAAAATTTACTGAGAAGCAGCTTCCCCCGCCTTCTGCCTTTTTTAATAGTTTAACCAATGAGCCTATAGATGAAAAGGAGTACCAACACGCCCAGAATGTATGGAAAACATTTGATATCAAGACTCTTGGTGATTATCACAACCTTTATGTGAAGACAGATGTTCTACTACTTGCTGACGTGTTTCAAAACTTTAGGAAATTATGTCAGCAGTATTATGAAATTGACCCTGCTCACCTGTTTACAGCACCTGGGCTAGCATGGCAGGCTTGTTTGAAGATGTCTGATACACCTTTAGAGTTACTCAGTGATATAGATATGTTGCTTATGGTTGAAAATGGAATACGAGGCGGCATTAGCATGATAAGTAAAAGATATGCCCGAGCAAACATCCCTGGTACGCCCGATTATAAGAAAAATGAGGCACCCAGCTACATCATGTATTGGGATGCCAATAACTTATACGGGTGGGCTATGAGCCAATTTTTACCCTATGGCGGTTTTGAATGGTGTGAAACAAGTCATATCACAGAAGAGTGGGTTCTATCTTTATCTGATAATTCCGAAATTGGGTATCTTTTCGAGGTAGACTTGGAATACCCAAAACATTTACATCCTTTGCATAATGAATACCCTGTCGCCCCTGAGAGAGTAACTGTGGAGGATCAGATGTTGTCTTCTCATGCAAGAAGCTTACTGAACAATAGAAAATTCGTCGGAACTCCTAAACTTATACCAAATTTAAATAATAAACGAAATTATATAACCCATTATCGTAATCTCAAATTTTATTTAGAACTTGGTTTAAAAATTACAGCTGTGCATAAAGCTTTAAAATTTAAACAGGGGCCATGGTTGCAGAAATATATTAATTTCAACACCGATAAAAGGAAAGAAGCAAAATCTTCTTTTGAGAAAGACTTTTTTAAGTTAATGAACAATTCTGTTTTTGGTAAAACCATGGAAAATCTACGAAAAAGAAGAAATATTGTGCTTTGTAATGGTGAAAAAAGAGCCAAAAAATTAGTAGCATCGCCTACTTTTAAATCGTTTAAAACTTATGATGAAGACTTGACTGCTGTGGAGAGATTAAAAACTAGCATACATATGAACCGACCCATCTATGTTGGATTTTCTATACTTGAACTATCTAAACTTTGTATGTATGATTTCCATTACAATTTTATAAAGAAAACATACAAAGATCGTGCAGTTTTACTCTTTACGGATACAGATTCCCTAACGTATCATATTCAAACCAATAATATTTATAAGGATCTGGAGCAGCATCGTGAGTTGTTTGACTTTTCTGAATACCCGAAATCTCATCGTCTATACTCTGAGGATAATAAGAAGACGCTCGGAAAGTTTAAGGATGAACTTAATGGTGAATTAGCCCTTGAGTTTGTCGGACTGAAATCCAAAATGTATTCTCTAAAATCTGTTAAAGACGAAAAGAAACGTGCAAAAGGCGTGTCTACGCAGATTGTTCGACAGAAAATTAAACATGATGACTACCTGGAGTGCCTCCAACAACAAAAAACAAGTCTGGAGAAACAGACAAGGATTGCCCAAGATGATCATCGCCTATATACATTAACTCAAAATAAAATTAGCTTAAGTCCCTTTGACGATAAGCGTTACTTATTGGATGATGGGATATGCAGCTTAGCATATGGCCATTATGAAATTAATCAAGTTTGTAACAAGGAAGAAAATGTTGATTTGTATTGCTAATACAAAATCGGGATGTATATTTTGATCTGTAAATATCTTTCTGTAAATTATTTTGTTATAATAAAAATTGTTGATTTTATTATTGAGTACTTTTTTTAAAATTTATAAGTAATGTAAAACTTTTTCTAAAAGAATTTTTTTTTTTAATTTGTGAAACTTTTTAACTAACTAACACATATTTTTTTCGTTATAAAAACGAAAAATATTTCTAAAACTTTGATAAACAAGCAGATAGTCGCACACACAAAGAGAACTATTTGTCACACATATACACACACACATACAGGTATTTATAATAACTATAAGACATATATGCACGCACACACATATACACACATAAAGAGAACTATTTGTCACATACACACATACATGCACGCACACACACACACATAGAACTATTTATAATAAGACATATATGCTTTTTAAAACATACTCTTACACATAAACCTTTTTAACAAAATATCAGATGTACCAACAAAATGAGAAGAAAAGATTATTGTGAGAAAAAGAGGGTTGATCCCCTGAAGATTGCACTTCCGGTTGAGAAGGCACCTCCTACCCCCTCATTCCCATTCTTCCTTGAGGAATCCCCATTCCTCATTGCGGATTGCGCCTTCTGCCGGTGAACTCTCCTTTCTCTACTACTTATGTAAATCATCACCTTTTTTCACACATTTTTGCCAGCGATGAACGATAGCCTGTATTGATCGCTCGTAAAAATCACCAACAACTGATTAAAAATATATATTTGTAAAATTGCAAATGCAGTCTATCAGCATGCTTCATCAGTGCTGACCGTGAAAAGAAACACATTCCATCTTCAGAACGGACATACACAGCTGTCACAACAGAAAACGAAATGGGAGCTTCGGGTATTATGGGATAAACATTTACATTTGAGGCAATATCAAGACTGATAGTATTTAAAACCAGAAAACAGAATACAATAACGAATTCCGACTATATGTGATTAGTTATTTATAGACAAAAGATATCTTACGAAATTTCATTAGAACCAAACAAATAATAATAATAATTACAAACTTCTTTGAAGGGCATTATGAATTAGTCAGGCAATATAGAATAGAAGGTTAAAAGGAAAGGGAAAAAAACGAACAAACTATGGCAGAAAACAGGTTAAATAGCACCAAATGTGCATGATCACAATATGGTATTGCAACTGATTCTGAAACACAAAATACCGATTTTTGAAAAATTTTTCCAAAATATGCAAATTGTTGGACGTCAATATATTTATTTATTTCATGGGTAATGATTGCTAGCTGTCCCATAATTCTTAATAAGAACGTTTATTTACCTGCTAAAAATTTGCAAATACACACTTTTATCATCAGTTTCCATCTATTTTGTCCAATCAAAATGAAATTCTATATCATATCAGTCTAGTTAAATACAGATTGCTTTGATATATTGTAATTAGGGATGTAACGAATATTCGGCCACTATTCGGTATTCGGTCCTTTTGCCGAATATTCGGCATGGCCGAATGTTGAACAGATATTCGGCCGAATATCTGCAGCCGAATATAATTAGATATTTTGCCGAATATTCTAAGATATTTGGTTAAATAAGTTCTAGAAAGTCAAAACAAAATGTGATTTTAAATATTTTTAACAATATTAAAGAATTATATTTAAATACATTAATTATTATAAGAAAAAGAAATCCTAATACTTACTCAATTTTAAAGCTTCATGGCAACTTATAAATAACTGTATATAATGATATTACATAAATAAAAATATTTTTCTTGCTGCATGTTTAGACATCATGTGAATTTAAGTAAGTATTGCAACATTAATTTCTTTTACATTAAAATGCAAAATATATACTGCATTTAAAGTTTAAATCTCATCAGTGAATTTAAAAATATTAACTTTATATCTATTTTTTTAATATGATTTATAATGATGATAAGTTTCTTAAACAATAAAATTCATAAATATTAAAAAATGATATTTTACTGTCTTGTAAAAATGCTTAATCTTTCACAAATTAAATCAATTTTCTAGTTTTTAGTTTTACTTTTAAATAAAAAAAATAGAATAAATATAAGACTATATAATTACTTTACTAATTAAAAATTAAACATTGGATGTTGATTAAACGAACTAATGAGTTTGATACATTGAACAGAAAAAAACTATTACCTATACTGAAAAAACATTTAATGAGTTACTTCAAAATAACATACAGGGGTAACAAAATTATTTATCACTGTAAAGCCTGAAATTATGATGCAAAAATAATAACTTTTCAGCATTTTCAGGAAGAAGTCTGTTTCATTTGGTTTCATATGTATTACCAACTTCAGAAAACAAACGTTCACTATATACTGTGCTTGCATACATTCAGCTGTTATGATTTTTGAACACTCAAACAAAAAAATTCATTTCAATTAGTCCTTAATTTAATTTTTGATTTTAAAATTGAAAAAATAAATAAATAAACAATTAAAATAATTTTTTTTAAAGTCAGTATACGGCCTAAAACTTGGCCGAATATTCGGTATTCGACCAAATCACTATTCGTTACATCCCTAATTGTAATACGAATATATGTATATATTTTAATATCTCAACCAAAAAGATTATTAAAAATATTCAATAAATTAAGCTAAGAAATGTTCAGTTCCCAAAGACAGATAAGTATACAGGTTGAATCATTTAGTAATCCTATTAAACTGTACAAGGATTCAGTGAAGCTAGTGTTGAAAATTGCTGAGTTACACAATTAAAGACTGAAAGAGAGTAGGCAAAAAAAAAAAAAAAAAAAAAGGAAGAAGAAGAAGAAGTTTAAATACTCTTTACAGTACTTATGGAGAGCAAAGTTATATTTCCTAGCATTGCAATTTCAAATTCTTAGTTTAAAAAAAATCTACGTGTATCTAATCAGAAATGTATTAGAAAATTTTTCCTGAATTTTCACAGAAGTTTCAAATTTCTTTGACTTTTTTTCGGGAATTGTATTTTAATATTATATAGTTGTTACCGGAAAAAATATATAGAAAAAACTATATAGTAAAAAAAAAAAAAAAACACAAAAATTGTATTATATTTATTTCTAATAAGGCTTTACCTCCGTAAATTACTCATTTAAGAGATTAAAAATTAAATTGTATGGAATGATCCACTTTTGATTTTTAAGGGGGAGGGGGGTGTGAGTATACTTTCAGAGGCGATAAAAGAAGATGAAAAGTAGAGTAGGGGGAGAAACAGCGAAAACTTACGAATAGCTAATTTTTTAAAAGTTCGCATTACTGTAAGATCATATAAGAATTCGACGTTGGCAGATATGCAAGTGAAATTTTTACCTGTCGTAAACTGAAGGGCATTTGATTGGATTTTTTCGCCTGTGCCGTTGTGACAAACCATGTGCATGTGGTAGGTCACATTGTTCTCCAACTGACTCAACTTAATAATGTGCTCGTCCATGAGTGGAATCTGTGTAAAAACTTGGACTTGCGTCGAATCATCGACTGGGCCATACACGAGCTCACACGACAGTTCGGAGATCGGCGTATCCTCCTTGTAATGCCAGTCGATTTCTACGCTATTTACAGACACTTCGTACACGGATATCTCCAGTACCATGGGGTGTATGACATCATCTGGAAAGAGAACAGAATTCCCATAAATACATGTAAGATTACTTGGAGAAAGACCATTAGGTATAACAGGTTAAAAATACATAAATATACACAGTATTCTAAACTGAACTCAATTTAAATTTTTTTTAAATTACAGACACATTTTATTTACGCGTCAGAACGCCTATAAGCCTAAGATTAACTGCCACTCTGATGCACAAATAAAATTTAAAGATACAGATTTTCATAAAAAAAATTACACACGCACACTTACTAACCTCACATAAAAAGAGAGAAGTGGAATTTAAAAAACTGCGTATATTATAGCGTAATGATGGGAATAATGAATGATTTTGATATTCGAATGAATTATCTGGGCATGCGCAAAAGTATAGCTGCCAACCTTCGTATTCTTTTAAGTCAATTACAACCACAAATTTTGTAAAAAGAAAAGTTTTTTCATTTTAATCAGAATTAAATAAAAAAACTACATAAAAATTAGAAACTTCATTTTTTTTTTACAAAATTCCTGGAGATAATTGATTAAAAAAAATGCGAAGGTTGGCAAATATGTTTTTGTTTCTTTTTTCTCTACAAAATTTCTAATAAAAAAAATACGGTGGTTGGTAACTATGCTTTTGTGCATGCCCGAATGATAAAATCATTCATTCTGCCCATCTCTATATATAGTGACAGTTAACAAAGGGGAATTAGCTGTAACCTACCACAATTACATAATATCGTCTCAATACCAGTTGTTTTAGGAAAATTAAAGAGAAAAGAGGCATACAAACCGCCAAACAAGATGGATTGACCGATAAATTAATCAACTAAATTTCAAAAATCATAACTTCTTTAAAATGGATTTAGAATAATCTACCTGCAATATAGTAAACTCCTAATTTTCTTTGTTTATATACAGACGTTTAAGGAAACTAATTATACGTGCTGAAGTGATTATTTTTAATAAAGAATTTACTGTCGTTTATTTTAAGAATATATTCAAATTTATAATTTCATTTATAAGAATGTAAAAACGTGGAAAGACATACACAGAATAACGTTACTTTCGTGTTATAGCGGCCCCCACAGTTACGATTATGCCAAGGTTGCAGCTATGATTTCGCCACGATCACCGCAAAGCTTATATGTGCATCATATATACAATGCGTGTCAAAAGTTTAAGCACAATTACAATTTTTAAGTAAATCTTTAAATATTCACTTTATTACAATATCGCATTTATCTGTGCTAATAATTGCAATCTTAATACCATATTCAACAAAATTATATGTTTCAAATGTTTTTGCAAACCATAGAAATTAAGAATGGAACAAAAATAACCGCGTCAAAAGTTTAAACACAAAATTGTTTTTATGCAATTTTTACAAAATGATGTAAGTGGTTGCTCACGCAAACGATTTCTGGGTTTATTAAAAAGTATCAGGTTGCTGTTTTTGAGTTAATACAAAATGGCAAAGTCGAAAGAATTCCCAGATGAGGGAGCATTATAAATCTGGAGTATGAGAGCCAATCATAAGTCCGTTTCTTAAATTGTAGCTGCATTTAGAAGATCAAAACGGGAATTTATCAAGTTTTGGCTCGTGGTGAAGATTTCGAACGAAAACGCCGTTTAGGAAGGCCACGAGTGACCAGCTTCCGCGAAGACCAGCGCTGCAGAAACTTGTCTTCAACTGGTAATAATTTTTTTATTTAAATTAAAAATACAGTTGGAGGATAAATTTCGAAAAAAATTATTCATAGACGAGTTTTAGAATCGGGGTACATGAAAAATCGTAAGATGGCTCAATTACTATGCTTGAAACCACACTATGAATAAGTTGGATTACTGTGGGCTAAATAGTATATGTCACTTGGTGATAAGTGGCTGAATGTCATATTCAGCGAAGAAAAAAAAAATGAAATTTACACAGCTTTGAAGGGTTTGCACACTATTGGCATGATCTCCGAGAAGAACCAAGGAGTGTATTTAGTAAACATGTTGATGGTTCTATAATGGTGGGGAGGACTTATTTTATTCAACGGTCAGAGGTCCCTAGAATTCAACAGTGGTCGTGAAAACTCTGAAAACTATCAACAGACACTTGGCAATCATTTGTTTCCTGTTGGGGAGATTTTAGGAGCAGAAGATTGGATTTTTCAACAACTCCAACGCGTACCTCCAACTCAACGCCACAGTGGCTTAGGTCGAACATGGTAACGATTTTGAACTGGACAGCCCTTAGTCATGACTTAAGCCCAATAAAAAACCCATGGGGTATTTTCACACGCGCAGTTTACCAAACTGGTAGTATTCTTAAATTAAAGACTTGGAATATGCTATTGAGGACGCTTGATTTGAAATCAAGCCAGAAGCTAATGCAAAATCTGATTTTATCGATGGAACACCTTGTATTTTAAATCATTAAACACAATGAAGCAATAATCAAGTATTATTTTTTTATTATCATCCTTCAGTAAAAAAGAAATAACTATTGTGCTTAAACTTTTGACACGCTAATTTTTGTTCTTTTGATAAATTCTATGGTTTCAGATAAAATTTAAAGTGTTGAATATCTTTTTAAAACTGCAATTTGTAGCTCATATGAACAAGAATTTAAATTAGAGTGAATAATTAAAATTTATTTTGAAAATTGCTGTTGTGTTTAAACTTTTGACGCGCACTGTACGTATATATATATACTCCAAATACTCATATTTGTGCCATGTGCGTCATTATATACACATTATTTACGTCTTATACATATGCCATATATATATACATCATATATGCGCCATGTATGACTGTAACTCGGCCATATACGTCACGAAATGTTACATACATCATATATTATTATATTATAATTTTATATATGGCTTATAATTGCTGATAAATCTTAGTCGCTTGGCTATTCACTCTTGGGTTCCGCTATAACACGAAAGTATCGAAAAAACGTATGTAAAGACGGACTGAATTATATTTATTAGATATCAGGCTAAAATTTTACTGAATTTGAAAAATATACGTCAACTATTAGAATATTATGAAGAATTTTAGAAACATTTAAATATCACCCCTAGAATTGGTCAGTGACAATAGAAGTTCGTTCACAAGCCACAAATTTCGAAAATTTCTTAAGGGGAGGTTCTATTCTTATGGCCTAAAATTCACGCGATTTTTACAAATTTTTTTTCAGTTATAAGGAAAATAAATATAACTTTCGGACTGTTTGCATTATATTTATTGACATTTCACTTATATATTTAAATTTCTGCGAGTTGAAAAAAAAAAAAAAAAGAATAATGCATTTTGTGCGACGGGGAGTACCTGCAGGTGCACACCGATCGAGCGACCGTTTTTCTCCTATAACCAGCATCTAAAGGCACATTGGGTAGCCAAATTATAAAAAGGCATTAAATTCTCTGGAGCTTATGCCAACATTTAGTTTTAAAAGTTGATTTTTGACAAAATGGCGGCCATTCGAACAAAAAATGTCCCTTTTTTTATTACACATTTTGCGAGCTCGGAAAATTAATTAATTAATGAAAGTGGTACTTACTTTTCGGTTGTATAAGCTCCAGCAAAAACGATTAGCCTTTTTTTAAGTAAAAAAAATTAAGGTCGGATAGTTCTCGAGAAAAAGGGTCGCCCAGTTTGAAAAACATGGTTTCGAGAAGAACAAGTTTAAAGTTTTACCATAGCGTTGCGTTCAACGAGCGCCGTTATACATTCAATGAGCAAAAAATATTGCAAAGAATCGCAATATAATGAAACTGCTTTAGGGCAATAATTTACACACTTGAGGGATGCAAAAAATGTAAAATGAAAAAAAAAATCGAATATTTTTACTCTGCAGAAGTAGAACCTCTCCGTAAGTGAAATGGAATTATTCCGACCCATCGTCTAACGGTCAAGCAGAAAGGTATGTACAGACTGTAAAAAAATTACTTAAATACTAGACAAAAGTGACATGACAACATTACCAATTTCACGATTTTTCAAGCTGTTTCTTTTAGCATAAAGTTGATAACCTATTTAATTTCTGTTAAAAACTCTGAATTCAAATTTATTCAACACAAGAGATTATTTTACATCATTGAAATGCTTGTATGTGTACACACAGTGTGATCTCCGAGGCCTCGGTTCACACCAGTAAATGAAAACAATAGAGGAATTAATTTACATAATGAAAATGAATTTACATTTGAAATGCTTGTATGCTTTATTGCGAACTACGGTTAGTGCAGACGAAAAATAACCTCCCTTAGAGGTTCGCCCTAACGGGAGTTCACTGTACTCCGATAGTTCATACCAGTAAATGAAAACAATAAAGAGAGATTATTTTATGTGTCTCTAAATTGTTCTTCAAATTCAGATATTTTCCCAAAACACTGTCGCGCATATAGGTGCAAGGTTAAGCTGTGATATGTAAAAGGCATATATTAGTGTACGAAACCTTATTAAACTATAACAAAATATGTAAATAACTTAACATATTAAAATAGTAAACATAATTATTAAATATTGCGTATAGAAGCCGCTCAGCAGCTTTTCGAAAAAAAAAAAAAAAAAAAAAAACACAAGGCTTCACCGGTGGCTGTCGTATACAAAGTAACAAAAGTTTTTCGCTTAGAGTTCTCAGTCTGTCTCGGTACTAGACGAAACCTCGCCAAACTCTCAGTGAATTAAGACAAATTTGTGTCGCCATACACATTTATAGGTATTCCCCAATTCTGACGAACCTATATTATAAATCAACAAGTTGGAAATTGTACGTCAAACGTTACAAACGAGGTGCGTTCGTACGCACGTTTTAGAATTAAATTTATGATATCCCGTGCGTAGAACGGGTTAAACAGCTAGTTAAGTATATATTTTATGACACTGTTCATACAAATATCTTAACTAGTTATATAAATATTCAGATATATATGTATCAGCTAGTTATATAAATATTCAGATCTTGATGATTTTTAATTCTGTGAAATGAATTATATCGTCTGCAGATTAATTTCTGTCATAAAATAAGTATCTCGCTCGCTTGACGATTAAACTTCGGAAGCTCCTATAACAAAAAAGCACCGATTTAAAAAAAAAAATTCAAATTTCTTAATAAATATTTTTATTAATATCTCCTAAAGTTTTGATTCGATTTTAATAAAATTTGAAATGTCTCGACAAAATTCTGCAAAGATAATATATTTTAAATTGCAAACCATTTGGTTGGGTAGTTTTTGCGTTGTTATATGCGGACAGACAGACAGACGGACGGACAGACGGACCAAACGACGACTATAGGTGCTACGTATTTATATAATTACGAACGCACCTAAAAACAAGTCCGTGAGTAACGGTGATGTCATATTGACAGTGACAACACATGATCCACAAATGTAGCTTTTACTGCATTTTTTTTTTTTTAACTTCTAAACATCGGACAGTTTAAATTTTTAGACCCTCGAATAGGAGAAAAAAAAGGTTCTTTCAAATGCATCAAAATTGCATCTCAATTTACTGAATTTTTATGGTTTTGAAAATAATTTTCAAGCCTGATATATATATATATTAAACCTACCTCTATCGTGTGCAGCCCGATTACAAAAGAATAAGCCGCTTTCACTTAAAACAATATAAATAGATCAGCGTTTGTTTTCGCCTAGTATTTCATAATGAAATTAAAACTTCATTCAACAATAAATAAAATAACATAAATAAAACACAAATTTCACAGACATGTAATCGAACTAAGCGCTTAAACCACTGAAGTCATTAGAATAAAAGTGGTTGCTGCAAGTAGCGAAATCTTGGGCGATTTCTTCGGCTATTAGCTTCTGGCATGCGGCTAATACGAAAGTATTGCTTTAAAAAATTTTCAAAACTCTATCTTAATCCATAATAGATATTTTTTATATAAAAATGCTCTTGTGTGTTGTTAGTGGGCAAACTAAAAAAATATATTAAATGTAAAATATCTGTTAGAGTTTACAAGTTTAAAAAAAAAAAAATGGTTTTCATCTATATTCTGTAACTCGGGAAGCCCGTGTGGGATGATCCCTTAGTTTGAATACTGGAAATATCGTCAAACTCGGTTAATACGAGAAGCAAGCAAGGGAATTACAAAAATCCTCATATAAGCATAATAAATATTCTCGGCTAACATTGCAGTAGTCACTGCAATTTTCGAGCTATTCAGCTATTCACACACATCCTTTTCATTTTAACAATGCAATGCAATAAGACACGTGTAAAGGCTGATTAATACAGTCGAAAGTGGGGATTTACAATAAAAGTTTTCTTCTCCGCTCATTCCTTTCCATGACTCAGTATAGTAAATCTTACAATGCGTCGGTATTTTTAACTTCCTTACGTCCCCTTTACAGTCGAAAGCTCGGTTAATACGAGAAGCAAGCAATGGAATTATAAAAATCTTGGTATTAACCGTTACTCGTCATGCACGTGAATATAACAAAAACTTAAAAAAAAAAAAACACATAAATAAATAGAGTAATTACAACTATTAATTGCTCTAATTATCTCAATACTAAAATTAACATAATATCATAAAGTTACAAGGAGAAACTCGGCTAACATTGCAGAAGTCACTGCAATTTTCGAGCTACTCAGCTATTCACACACATCCTTTTCATTTTACAGTGCAATAAGACACATGTAAAGGCTGGTTAATACAGTCGAAAGTGAGGATTTACAGAAAGAAACAAATAAAAGTTTTCTTCTCCGCTCATTCCTTTCCATGACTCAGTATAGTAAATCTTACAATACGCCGGTATTTGAAACTTCCTTATGTCTTCCATTCTTTCAAAACCTCGGGACATTCCTTTGCATTTTCCATGGGTAGGAGGTCTCTCCTTGAAGGTTGAAATTCTGCTTGGTAAAACTGCTCAATTATTAAATTTTGACAGACAGTTGTAATGTAGAAATATTATCGTCAAGAGAGATATGTGTTCAATCAGAAAGGGATTTCTTTCCTAAATTCACCCTACTTTTCGCCGAAAATCACATTGAAATAAACAGTTGTTTTGCTCGTATTACCCGTGGTCCTGCTTTTGTAGATCGTAACAAACGCGAAAAACGGTTGATCTCGGAAACAGTTGGAAAGATTGTCACGAAACTTGCCTTCTATACTAAATCAAGCACGAGAAAGCGATCTAGATAAGCCCCCCCCCCCCCCCCAAAAAAAAAAAAAAAAAAAATATATATATATATATCGTTTTGACAGGTTAAAACAAATTTAGCGCTGCTTGCTATAAATCGAAAAATTCCCACACAATTTTCACGACACGTGCCTCCTATACTAATTCGAGCACAAGGAAACGATCTAGCTAGATCGTGAAATCGGAAAAATTCGTCTTGACAGGTTAAAACAAACTCAGTACTGAAAAGGGTGCTGTAAATCGGAAACAATTCTGACGATTTTCATGAAATAAGCCTTTTTCGATTAGGAGAAAACAGAAAACCATCCACCTAAATCCTGACTTCGGAAGAATAAGTTTTGATAGGTTTAAGCAATTTTTTTATAATGAATCATCCGTAATCGGAATTCTCGCCAATACATTTTGATCATTGATCATCAACACGATTAAAGGGGCCGCTTCACTGAAACTCTGATCGCAAAATCCCATGTTAACCTATGGGAAAACTTAGAAGCGTGATGACTCATTACCTAATATAAATATTAAAATACGGTTTTCACCATCAGAAAGTAGACGTCAGATGCCGACGTTGTGCGTTTTTAAAAATGGTCTCCTTAAATTTTAAGTATTTCTAAGATGATAATAAATTTTCATCAAGTGGAAATTTCAAAGTTTATATGATTTTTTTTTTTAAATACTTAAAATTTAATGAGGCAATTTTTAAAAACGCTTATCGTTGGCATCTGACGTCTACTTTCTGATGATGAAAACCGAATTTTAATAATTATATTAGGTGATGAGTCATCGCGCTTCTAAATTTTCCCCATAGGTTAACATGGGATTTCGCGATCAGGGAGTTTCAGTGAAGCGGCCATGATCTCGAAGGCGGCGCTAACGATTTGCCTTCCATATAAAATCGAACACAAGGAAACTGTCTAGCTAGGTCCCGAATGCGGTAAAATTCGTTTTAAAAGGCTAGAACAAACTCAGAACTGAAATTGTTGCTATAAATCGACAACGGTTTTTTCACGACGTACGCATCACATACTCATTCGAGCACGGAAAAACCATGCAATTGGGTTCCAAAAATTTCAAAACATGCGCTTTGATACTTTTAAACAATTTTTTTTTTTAAATCTTCCGTAATCGCAGTACAGGGGACGAGTCAAAAGTTTGGTTGGCAACTTCTTCAACATCATCCTTACAGCCCCGAATTAGCCCTAAGCGGTTTTCATTTGTTTAGTCCACTGAAAAATATCTTGGATGCAAGATAATGACTGATAAAATGATAAGGGCATAACTATTGATGGAGAATAAGTTGAGAAATAAAAATAGTTTTGAACTGGATTATCACTCTAAGTTATTATTTAATCATCTTTTGTAACTTACTTAATGACTTTCCTTTGTAGATAAATATATATATATTTTTCATTTTGTTAGCAGAAAATTGTATTTAAGAAAGATTGATGAAACATATGTTTCTGTATGAAATACTATTGAATAATTTAAAAAAAAATCCATTTACATTTAATAATTATTATTAAATAGATACAATATGACATTAATATTCACATAAATATACAGTTTTGACAATTTATGTAAAGCTAACGTTATTTAATAGAGTTTCGACTAATTTTGAGCAGTTCAAACAAATTTTAACGAGTTTTAGATGGTGAAAACCAGTTTTGACGACTGGTCTGCTTAAAATAAGTTTTGATTGGTCAAAATTATAACCCTGCCTGGCTGGAGCCTAAAGTTTTAACAATAGCTCAATATCGCATTCGCATATGATTGGTATTTACATACATGTAGACCATAGTTGTGTGCCATAGATTATTCCTCTGAGGCCATGACATATTGCTTAAAGCATTACAATTACTGTCAAATGTAAAAAATTTTAATAACCTCTAGTAAAGAATATTTTCAGATTTAATTTAAATTAGTAAAAACTTAATAAAACAGCATTCTAAATTTTCTTTAATACTTTCTTTATTTTTTCACTTATAACAAAACTGAAGATTAACTAATTGGAAACAGAAACATTTTTTTTAAGTTAAACAATTTGCTTTTTACACTCATCAAAAACAAACTATTGGATTTAGTATCAAGTATCAAACAAATTTCATGTTTTATAAAACAACATTTTAAATTACTTATACATTTTACCAATTTTTTTCAGACATTATCTATAAAGAAGCATGGTTAGAAATTTCCATTAAAAACGTCCTTCATTTAAAAAAATTAAAAGCAGTCTCCAATAAAAACTTTTTATTTTATATATTCCTGCTGTTTCTCACACCCCTCGAGCTGTGGTAAAGCAAGAGCCGTTGTGGTAGCTCGACATATGACCTAGCGACCGTCTCCCCCTATGGGGTCTCGCAAGCGAAGTCGTCGGGGGTTCCATGGCGGTTCATCAAGGTTCCGTCTCTGCGGAAGTTTCCTCCGAGATGTGGGGTTACTACCGTGACGACCTATGTCACCAACCTTGGTAAAATGACCTGGGGGTCCGCAGTGGGGAGCGGCCTCAGGCCGATCGCAGCGCCGGGCGAGACAAAGCCCTGGTGCGTTATAAGCCCTTCAGAGGCTTGGGCGCGATGGTCGTTTACGCGCGTCGGCGACCCCCGTGGGCGCCAGACGGCGCAGGATAGTTTTATATTCCTGCTGTTTGGAAGAAATGTAATATAAATGTAATGTGTTCTGTAAGAAATGAAATAGAAAAATATGAAGAAATGCAAACAGCAGGAATATATAAAATAAATTGTCTAAACAGCAGAAATGAAAAAGTTACTTACATAGGAATGACGAAGAGGAAAATAGAAGGAAGAAAGAAAGAACATATCCGAGATATAAAACTAAATAAACAGTCAACAGCTCTTGCAAGATTAAACGCTAAAAATCCAATAAAACTTGATACCCTACAAATACAGAAAATAGCTAACTACGAAAACTTACATAGCGCGTTAATACGAGAATCAATAGAAATAAATACATCCAAAGTCGCATGCAATGACATGGTACACTCATTACTTGATTGCCGCTGGAGAAAAATGTTGGAAGGGAGGGAGAGAGAATATTGAATGCCGATAGGGGGAGCTCTTCAGCCAGCAGTCATGTATATAATGGAGAAGAAGTTGATTAGAGATCACAACTGATGATGCCCTGGCGGGGGGTGAAAGCGCTTTTGTTAGGTGGTGGAAGTTTTTATTGAAGACTGTTTTTATTTTTTTTAAGTGAAGGACGTTTTTAATGGATATTTCTAACCATGCTTCTTTATAAATAATGTCTGAAAAAAATTGGTAAAATGTATAAGTAATATATGTACAGACATTAACAAGTGAACACATGTTTTTAATGTTTTTAACAATTTTAAATACAACATATTTTTTTTATTGAAAAATATGAACATAAATTTAGGCTTGTCTGCTTTTTTTCATTCCTTAACCTGTTGTTCAGTTTAAACTGAACTAAATCAAAACCAGCAGTGGCGTATCCAAGGGGGGGGGCTGATGGGTTTACAGCCCCCCCCCCCGAAATTGTCAAAAGTAAAATGGAAAAAGTGTTTTTTTAGTTCTTTTTTAAATAAATTTGTACTTTTTTTCTGTCATACAGCGGACTAGCCATTCTTGTTAGTCCCATATTAGTCCACAGTGACATCACAGCATAAAAAGAGTAAGGGGGCTGATGGTGTTACAGCACCCCCACCCGCCCGAAATAGTCGAAAATCTCAAAAAAAATGTACTGTTTTCTTCTTCTTTGAGATAAATTTGTAATTTTTTTTGGTTATACAACAGACTACCCACTTTCTCTTTTTAGCCCCACATTAGTTCACATTCACATCAGAGCATATCTAAAAAGGGGAAGGGGGCTGATGGATTTACAGCCCCCCCCCTTTCCCGAAATAGTCGAATATCTCATGAAAAAAGTGCTGTTTTTTTTTTCTTCTTTGAGACACATTAGTATTTTTTTGTCATACAGTAGACTACCCACACTTTTCTGTTTAAACCCATATTACTCTACATTGACCTCAGAGCATACCTAAAAAGGGAAGGGGCTGATGGGGTTACAGCCCCCTTCTTCCCGAAATAGTAGAACATCTCATGGAAATAGCGCTGTCTTTTCCTCCTTTGAGATAAATTTGTATTTTTTTTGTCATAGAACAGACTATCCACTCTCTTCTTTTTAGCCCCAATATTAGTCCACATTGACATCAGAGCATACCTAAAAAGGAAAAGGGGCTGATGAGGTTACAGCACCCCCTCTTCCCGAAATAGTCGAACATCTCATGAAAATAGAGCTGTTTTTTTTTCTTTGACATAAATTTGTATTTTTTTTGTCATACAACTGACTACCCCAGGGTTGCAGTGGGTAGCTGCCTGGGTACCCGCCCTGCTAGCCGCCCGGGCTGGGTTTTTTACAACTATAAGGATTGTAGTGGGTAGCTGCCCGGGTACCCGTCCGCGCTGGGTTTTCTTTTAAAACCCGGGTTTTTTACAACCCTGGACTACCACTCTCTTCTTTTTAACCCCACATTAGTCCACACTGACATCAGAGCATACCTAAAAAGAGGAAGGGGGCTGATGGGGTTACAGCCCGCCTTCCCAAAATAGTCGAACATCTCATGAAAATAGTGCTGTTTTTTTCTTCTTTGAGATAAATTTATATTTTTTTGTCATAGAACAGACTATTCCCTATCTTATTTTTAGCCCCATATTAGTCCACTTTGCCATCAGAGCATACCTAAAAAGGGGAAAGGGGCTGATGGGGTTACAGCCCCCCCCCCCTCCTAAAATAGACGAAAATCTCATGAAAAAAGTTTTTTTTCCTCCTTGAGATAAATTTGTATATATTTTTTTTGTCATACAACAGACTACCCACTCTCTTCTTTTTAGCCCTATACGCACAGTAACACCACATCATACCCAACGAGGGGGGGGATGAAAGGCGTACAGTCCCCTCTCAAAATATTTGAAAATGAAATGAAAAAAAAAAGTGCTAGTTTTTCATCCTTCTATTTGTGATAAATTTGCATTTTCTTTCTGTCGTACAACGGACTACCCACTTTCTTCTCTTTACTCCCATATTAGTACACAGTAACACCACAGCATATCCAAAGAGAGGGAAGGGTCTGACAGACCCCCCCCCCACCTTCCAAAATGGTCGAAAATGGAATTAAAAAAGTGCTGATTTTTCTCTTTATGTTTGAGATAAAATTATAATTATTTTTTCTGTCATGCAATGGACAACCCACTCTCTTTTCTTTAGTCCCATATTAGTACACAAGGGGTACGGGTTATGGGGTAACAGCTCCATTCCCCTTCCGAAGTGGTCGCAGTGAAATAAAAAAAAGCTGACTTTGTTTCTTTCTTTTTGAGATACATTTGTTTTATTTTCTGGCACGCAACGAGCTTGTTTTCTCGTTAGCCCCATATGCCTCTCAGTCCTGCGATCAAAATTACTTGAGACCACAAAATCTATTTTCAAATGACTGAAAAACAGCTCCATACATGTTTTAGTGGATAAATGAATACTATAATAATATGCTCAATTGGCAAGATCTAGAAGTAGTTTAATTAATTTAAAGAGTTTTTAAGTCTCTTCCACAGATGACGCCAAGACTATGGAGGTATGTTAGTGCGCAGTGACGTTAAACATTATCGCCAAATCAGCAAATGTACGAACTGGAATTTTTTTGTGAATGGCAATGGCAAGCAAGATTACTGATTTTCGGTTTTGGAAGGGTCTTTTAAAGATGCCCAGTAGTAATACTAAAACAATATTTACTGTTGTTTGTTTGTTCCTGGTCTTTTTACTAGAGAACTAGTTTTATTTACGTTACGTGATTTTCTAGATTTAAGGCTGTTCTCAAATACAAACTGGCTACTTTATGACATTTTTTAATTCATTTTTGCTCGGAAACGCATGAAATTAACAGGTCTATTCAGAAACTTTTCAATCGAAACACGTTTTCCCTTTTTTTTTGTAAAGGCAGAAAATCTTTCAGAAAATACTGTCGAAGTTGGCGTTTTGAATCGGATTCCCGACGCGGCAGCCTGAAAAGCGCAAAAAACGAGCCGTTAATACGTTACGAGAATCACTTATAACTCGATAAGTAATCTATTTATCAAAAAATGGAAAACTCATTTCGATTCCAAATCTCTTCCATAGTCAGCCCTGCCGATCTAATGGCTTTGCGTTTAAAAATGTGTCAGAAAGTTTCACGTTGATGAACAGATCATTTGAAAACTACCTTAAAGAAAGACTCCTTTTTTAATATTTCAGTGTACGAGTGATCCAGCAAAAGATAAAAATTCTTAATTACTCTTCTATGAAAGTACAATATTATGAATAGTGTTCTTTTCTAATCGCTCTTATTTTGACATGACACACTTTAGTATCAGCATTTTTACCATTTGAAATATTTAACAAAAGAAGCATTAAATAAATTAAAATTGTATCAATAGTCAACGTAAACATCTAATAATAAGCACAGGTTAAAAATAAATTTTCTTACAATTTTACTTTGAAGCATATTGAATGTACTTAAAATAGAAATTGTGTAAATATATTTTCGGACATTTTGATTATACAGAAGAATTTTCAAAATTAATCCATGCACTGGGTATTAAAGAACAGGCTTTTTAGCACTTTCCAACCTAGTTGAAAAGTGCTTATGACTTCGGTTTGTCTGTCCGTCTGCCGTCTGTCCGTGCTCTAACTCCCGTAAATATGCTCGGATTGCTCTGCAATTTTTATATGTTATTGTCGTTATCTATAGCATGTTCCCTATTTCAACGGAAGTGTGTAGCACTTATAGTTTTTTTACAGGGACACTCAAAATAATTCCGTTACATTGCGGTCTATGGGGAAAAATCATTTGCGGTTTATTTAAATAATGTTTCACTATTTTAAACGCATTGTAATTTATATATATTACTAAGGTGCATTAGAAGAAGCTTAATATGGAACAGGGTGTGCATAGAACTTATAGTTACTTTACAGGGACAGTAAAAATAATTCCGTTACATTACGTCTATGGAGAAAAATCGTCTGCGGTTTATTTAAATAATGTTTCACTATTTTAAACGTATTGAAATTTATATAGATCACTAAGGTGCATTACAAGAGACTTACTACGGAATATTGTGTGTATAGCAGTCATCGTTCATTTACAGGGACACGCAAAAGAATTCTCTACTGTCTGTTAACAATAATTCCTGGAAGTGCGTTTTAAGTTATTGAACGCGATTTTAATTTTAACTTGCTTTTTGTCTATTACGTGGTGTGTATAAATTCTGTAGATCCTATACAGGGCAGCACAAAAGTTCGCGAACACATTTCTGTTTATTGACAAACTCCAGACGGAGAATTTTAAACTGTGCTACGCGTTTCCTAACTGAACTAAAATTATCATCCTATGTAGTATATATATACAAATCTATAGATCCTATACAGGGCTGAATAAAAGTATTCGGATATTTTTCCGAATATTGTATATGTTGGAAATTTCTGAAATTATGTTTTTAAATATGTTATGCGTTTTCTAAATTGTTTACTTAGATGTTAGCTTTTAGCTTATTAAACGGTATGATTTGTAAAATTATTTTGGAAGCGTTGGAAAGTGCTATATAATCTATGCTTGACGCATGATTTTTCGTTCTTGTTTTTAAATTAACTTTGGTATTTCAGATTATTTTTCTAATAAAAAAAAAAGAAATCCATGTATATATTATTCAAAATATTTTCTTGAATATTTTTTTCAATTCTAAAAACTGTTGTAATTCGCATAAATGTTAAGACGTTTTGAATATACACCGAGTATCTATAAATTGAGCTTGTTTTACGCCAGGCCGTTTGGGTTACTCACACAAGGAAGGCTCCTTAAAGAAGTCCCCAAAACACGTAAGTCCAGTAATATTGTTAGCCATAATTCAATAACTTTAACTCTTTTTTTTTTTAAAAAAAAAAAAAAGGAAATCTGATGTTTAGTTTCCAATTAATTCTTAACTTGTCCCTTCCTTCACAAATTTGATGAGTATTTTTTAATAAGTATTTCTTAAAGGTTAATAGCCATACGTTTGATCAAAATCCCAGGAGCATGTATAAGAAGAGAAGGGGGAGATCAAGAAGGAATGCTTGCTACCCCAAAGATTTTCAATTAAATTTCTGTTGGTATTAAAAAAGAGTTTCTTCAAAGAAAGTTTGTTTATCCTGAACAGAGCCTGACCATCAACATTTTGCGCCCTGGCAACAGAAAATATTTTTGGCCCTAATCGTATATTATCACATTTTTACAAATACTGTGAATGAGAAGTGTATGAATGTAACTATGTTGCACCCATTTAAATGAGACTGAGAATAAATGTGAACTGAAGTTGGATTATTATTATTATTATTATTGAAATTTCTTCATAAAAGTTAACTTGACAGACTCAAATGTCATGTTAAATAAACATGAACTAATGTTACACGAACTTTAAAAACATACGCAACCCAAAGAAAATTATATTTTATAAGTAAGATAGTCATAAAATTAAAATATTTTTAAACAAGTTTAAAACACATACGAAGAAGCTGAAATAAATTAGGCGTACTATGAGAAACTTAAATCTTCAAATGAGAAAAAAAAATTATAAATACACATGATATCACTGACAAATTTAGTTTACATAAGTTGTGTAATGAATATAGAAATTTTAATTATTGATTGTATTAAGATTGTTTACAATAAAATTGATTTGAAACACCATAAATTTTTGGGCCCCTTAAATATGTGGTTTTTCTGGGAAAGTGCCCCGTGTGCCTTAGCAGTAATAGGGAATTGATCCTAAAATAGAAAACAAATTATGAAAAAAAAAAATTGTTTAAGATTGTCCCAAGCAAAATTAATTTATTGTCAAGCAAGAATCGTAGCCAGAATTTAGGGGAGAGGGAGACAACTTTATAGATTATAAGCTACAATGACATTCTTTAAAATGAAAGTGTGTGAAACAATCCATTATCACTTTTCAACTTATTTCAGCGTGGGGGGAGGGGGGGGGGGGGGTCGGGTTCACCCCCCCCCCCCCCCGTGTTTCTCGGGCTACGGCCTTAATGTCAAACATGATTTCTGTTTATAACGCAGTTCAACATGTTTCGTAAGACTCACAACATTATAAAAATTTAAGTCAGCCCCCCCCCCCCCCTCCCCCGAAATTAAATCCTAGATACGCCATTGAAAACCAGAAAAGATTATTTCAAATGAAGTTGTAAATAACTTCTTATCTAAATTAGACAGTTTATCTTTCATGGGCGGTTATAAATTAATATTGTCCCACATAATTATTGAGTTTTACATTTAAAAATTCAGCTTCAAATGTAAAGCTTGAAAGATATTTTTTTCCTTTTTGGATAAAAAAGTTACTGCCAGATGAAGATATTTTTTTCCTTTTTGGATAAAAAAGTTACTGCCAGATGCAAAAGTTCTTTGCCTACAAAACAACACAGTCTTGAAAAATTCATTTACACTTGTTTTGACTGAAAATATCAAAAATATCATACACAATGATATTTTGAAATTACATATCAAATATATGAAAATATCAAACATCATGATATTTTGAAAATAAATATAGAATATATATCCATTGATATACCGGGTGATCCAAAAGTCAGGACGAACTTTAAAAATGAATAATTCGAAAACGAATCAAGATACAAAGATACGGTTTGCACCAAACGGATGGAAAAGAAACCGGGTTTTATGTGGCAACGAAAAGAAAAATAGTTCTGTTGGCGACCAACACATAGCGCTGTCGTATTTCTGCAAGATAACGCAAGAATAACGCAAGAAACGCTACTAAATGCTGTGAACGGTGTGGTGCCTCGTCTCACAGCTGTACTTCTGATTGATGGACAGCACATTGAACATTTACTGTAGTACTAATTAACTGTAATTAAGCTGACTTCAAAGTTGTCAACATTTTTTCATTTGTAAATCATCTTTTGGTGCAATAAAACACTATAGCGCCATGTGTTGGTCGCCAACAGAACTATTTTTTTTTCGTTGCCACACAAAACCCGGTTTCTTTTCCATCCGTTTGGTGTAAACCGTATCTTTGTATCTTGATTCGTTTTCGAATTATTCATTTTTAAAGTTCGTCCTGACTTTTGGATCACCCGGTATATCACCGAACCCTGAGTTTGGATAACTGGACAATGTCGGCCTGTGGTTGGAAAAGCAGGTAAAGAGCAACTATATCAGCAGGAAAAAGTCTTAAAAATTAAAAGGCAGTGATGAAATTTCACCAGAACTGCTTTATTTTTAATGAGTATTTAAATATTAGTCAGAGCCATCTGGAACTCAAATACTGTACATTGAAGCCAACTAAAACAGCAGTACTATGTTCTATTTTGATGGTTAAAAAAAAAAAAAATAAAATAAGTAATTAATAAAAATTCTTAATGATCAAGATTTCCTGAAAATTCTCTTTCTCTGATTATAAATGCTATCTTTTCAATCATTAGATTTTATTATATATGCATGTAAGCTTTTTATGAAGATGATATAATGTTCCACGAGAAACTGGCAGCTGGTTAAAGATGGTGAACGATTGCAATTAGTAACTCGAAAGTCATGGAATGAAATGACGGCAAACAGGAACCCAATTGGAATTTCTCCAATAATACTCAACCAGTTTCACAGATAAATCATTTATTCATAAACAGGAAAAATGCTGGAACAGTTCACACAGGTTACACGTATAAATTTATAGCCCTCAGGCTTGACAATAACTCACTACATCATTTAATAGATCTTAAGTGGCTGTTGTGAAATTCTAAGTCATTTGAACACTAGATAACGCTTTGGTTAGCACTTCCAAACACAACAAAAATCTGCTCTCCAAATGCCTGCAAGCGAGTTTTGTTCACTGCGCGCAAAGTTACTGAAACGACGTAACGTACGCATGAACGAATGAGTGACAGACGAAATTAAGCTAAGCGAATGAGGTGCGATGGAGAAGATTTAACAAGAAAGAATCCCTATCCCAGCTGCGCATTGATTTTGAAGTGAAAAATACCCAGCACGCAAAGTGAAGCATGGAATTTTAAAAAAAAATGGCTTTTAAAAACATTTGAAATGACAACAAGAATTTTATAGATTGGGGAGTTGGATAAAAGTTACGAATAAACTTAAAGTTTTAGATTAAGATTTGGAATAAGATAATTATTAATATATGTGTTATTACTTTTAAAAGGACATTAAATAGGAATAAATATTATTAAGAATTATGGAAATAATGACTATGTCAGAATTTAGATTAATTTACAGGAATAATGCAAAATAAAATTTTTATATAACATGCATATTATAGACATATTTAAAATATATTTAAATTTTCCTTTGCTAAAGAAAAAAATTGCTTTAAATTTTGCAAATAATACATGAAATACAAATATGCTGATGGAAGAGCCAGGGGGATATGCTACCATTGCTGGTACTACACAGTGTTAGTGCTCTGGGACTTTTTTTGTTAGAAATTAAGTCATGTTAAAAGTTGTCTCTAAAATAATAGCCTAGTTTGCATACAAAGTATTTCCACGTTTAACACTTATTCTTATACTAATGTTGGAGATATTGCATTTAAAAGTATGCGAACAAAATAACAATAAATAAATCTTTACAGATGTGTAAACTGTTAGAAAAAAATATTAATAAAAATACCTGTATAAGAAAATTTGGTACTTTTATGTTAGCCGGGCACCAGTGATATATATATACATATAGTATATAGATATACACACATATTTATGCATAACATGTATATATATAGATATAAGTATATTATATATTATATATATATATGTACATATATGTATATGTATCACTGGTGCCCAGCTAACATAAAACTACAAAAATTCCTTAATAAATTAATATTAAATCTCAAGTTATCAATTCTTCCATCTTATAAATGTGCAAAAATGCAGATCATGTGATCATACAATAATTGTTTACTGTATAGTTTAGTGATGCTTAACTTTATAGTTTAGCTCGACTGTATAATTTAATTAGCTTGAAAATGCATAGCACAATTATTAATAAATATTTATGTACAGTAAACTCCCATTAATGTGGACATCCAAGAAAGGCCATTTTTTGCCCACACTAATTGAAGTCAAAGTCAATGATGTAAATGTTTGAATGATGAAAAATAATGCCTAACGTTGAATAAACATAATTCAGATTTTGACAGAAAATAAATAGGTTACCAACTTTAATGCTAAAAAAAAAAACTGTTTGATTTAGTAATGTTAATATAAAAGAAGTTAGTGACAGTTTGTTAATACAAAAAAATAAATTACCCAGGATAAACAAAATATGCAAAACAATTGCCATAACTCTATATTTAAACTTTACTTAAAGTAGTAAATTTTTCTGTGCAATAATTGAACAAGCAATTTTTTTTACCACATAATTTTACAGTTTTGTGACATATTCGAAAAATTGGTGTGTTGCACCACATTATGTGATACGACGGAGAGCCATAATCAATTTTTGAACTTATCTTGTTTTTAGTGGTGAAAAGTTTTTTTTCTCTTTATTTATTATTGTCTCTGACAATTTCTTGATCTTTTAATAACCAAAATTAGTACATATTAAGAGATATCCTTAACATTAATTGCAAATAGAAAATGATAAACAAAATTGTCCTCATTAAGTAGAGACACATTAACAAGAGTCCATTGTATATCCCTTGTGACATGTTGAAAATTTCACATGCTCACATGCTTGGAAGATAAAGATAATCCCTTACGAATGAAAGGCCTTTTGTGAATTGTCACTATTCAAGTAAGAGTACTATACAGAAGGTTGACAGGTGGACGTGAATCGGATAAACACTTGCTTGGAGAAATGGGATAATCTCCTGAGAATGAAAAATAGAACTAGAGATTGGGGTCTTTCATTGTCCACGGGAGATAAGAGACTGGTGCAGGTGTGGGAGTGAAAGAATGCTTTCGGCAGAAATTCCTGGAATGCAAGGAAAGCCCCTAGGAAGTGAAATTGCAGACGGCAGTTGGATGTTGAAGGGGTTAGAGAGAGGTTCGCTTTGAGCGGAGGTCAGAAAGGTTTGTTTCTGAAATGATGCTTATACAACGTGGATATGTTCATCGGATTTTTTTACTTATATTTTTTTAAATGTTAATTTAAAATAAAGTTTTTTTCGTTTCAAACGATAAATGGATTTCATTAATTATATATACATGTGTTCACGCTACCACAGCTATAGTATAGTATATATAAATAATTGGTGGCAGCAAATGGGATATGTGATCTAAAGTAAATTAGATTACGGATCTATGCGTTAACCTGATCAAACAGATGATGAGCCAGTGGAAAACGGATAAGCAGAATTGTGGAGTTTTGAAGTATAATTGGAGTCGTGGTTTTTTCTCGGAGTTCTAGCAAGCAGAGAACGAGTAAAAAAAAAAAAAAACTTTATCGACAAAAGCTGTGTAGTGTATGGACAGTCAACTATAGATTTGGTGATACGTGTTTGTGCTTCTTAATATATCCAGTGGAATGAAGATATGCGGCGTACCGTCTAAGTTGTCTACATACGGATCTAAGGTGCAATTAGTGCCTCATCAGCAAAATTTAGTGTCTTCAAATCTTCAAACATCTGTGTGTGCCATCTTTAAAAGTGCTTGGAAGCCTGGTATCAGTGTGGAGGAAATATCTGCATCTGAAGGTAAGCTCTTTTATGAAATCTTCTATAGAGGTCTGTTTTAAATTGAATTTTGTGTATAAATTTTAATTTTGGGGAACAAAACTCTATGTGAAATTTAAGAATTCTAGGGAAGTTATTAATTTGGTATTTAAATTTTAGTTAGAATTTTTATGTTTGTTGATTTTCTGGTATCTGTTTGGTATAATATTGGGTTAAGAAAATTATATACTTATGTATATGTTAAAATTTACTTGGGGTATAGTAAATTGTTATTGATTAATTGAGATTATTAATCAGGGTATTTTAATCATAATTTTGTATAAAACTTTTGGAATTAAGAGTTTTGTTTATAAACATTTTAGTTATTACAGTAATAAAGTTATAGCTTAATTTTATGGGTATACTGTGGATGATTATGATTAATGTTACAAAATAAATTGATGTTATACTGTACTGTTGGGTATAAAATTTATTTTGGGGGATATACTCAGTTTGAAAGACGTCACTGTTGCATGAGAATTTGCTATATTAAAATTGTGTCGTTTTTGAATACATTATTATACGTATAGTGAAGAAAATTCTATTTCTGTGTTTATTGTATTATTGTAAATTGAATATATCTGATATTTTGAAATTTATTATATTTTGGAGGAAAATATGGCAGAATATTTAGGAAAATATAATAAAAGTGTCTTGCTGTTATTAGCAGAGGAATTTGAGACCAGTGTGTCAAAAACGTGTAGAAATAAAGCTATAATTCAGGCTATCGTAGATGCAGAGGATTATGATGAAAGTTTCGCTAAAATTCGATTGCAATATTTTAGTGAACAGGAGGCGGAGCGGAAAGAGCAGGAAAAACAAATCGAAAAAGATCGTAAAGAAAGAGAGAGGCAAATTGAATTAGATAGGATTGAGCAAGAGGAAAAAGATAAACTTAGGAAATTTGAGTTAGATAAACTTGAAAAACAACTTGAGGCAGATAAACTCGAAAAACAGCAACAACTGGAATTACAAAAACTTGAAAAACAACTTGAGGCAGATAAACTCGAAAAACAGCAACAACTTGAATTACAAAAGCTTGAAAAAGAACAGCAATTTGAATTAGAAAAATTGCGTATTCAAAATTCTGCGGATATTGTTAGTGTTTCATCTAATGAATCAAATGTAGATTTTCATAGAACTCCTAAGGTAAATTTAAAGGATTTAGTTCCGCGCTTTGATTCTAAATTAATTGATATAACTCTTTTCTTTATGATTTTTGAAAGGCAAGCCGAGAAAGCTAAAATTTCTCAGGAAGATTTGGTCAGTCAATTAATTCCTTTGTTACCTTCTGATATTGCCGAAATTATTGTAAAACAACCAGCAGATAAATGTGATGATTTTCAACATGTAAAGAAAGTTTTGTTAGATAGGTTTAGGCTAAGTACAGGCGCCTTAAAACAAAAATTTGAAACTCATCAAAGAAAATCTGGTGAATTATGGGTGGATCTGATTTATGAGTTAAGAGGTTATCTAGATAATTGGTTAGAGTCATTAGAAGTGAGGGATTTTGAATCCTTAAAAGAACTAATGCTCACGGAACAGTTGAAAAAACGTGTCCCTTTTGAAATAAAAGAAAAATTTATGGATGAGTGGGAGGAAATAAAGATTGCTTCTAAACTTGCGGAAAAATCGGATAAATTTGAGAGTATAAGAAGAGAATTTAACAGGTCGGATAGAAAACCGTGGGAAAATAAATCTTTTCAGGATAAGCAAAAAGACAGCTTTAATTCTAAAAGTAGAAAGGAAATTAAACCAAAATTGGAATTTGAGAATACGAAAGAGTGTGGGAAATTTGATCAATTTAAGAAGGACAATGCTTTTGAAAAGCAAAGACAAGTCCAATGTTATAATTGTTTGGCCGTGGGCCACATCAGACCAAATTGTCCTGAATTGTTAAAAAGTAAATCTAATTATGAGGATAAAAGCATAGCTTGGATTGTTACTAGTGATGGGAAAAGTGTAAATAATAAGGAAGGTGTGGAAACCGAATTACCTATGGTTGATTTATGCGTGAATGGTAAGAAAGTAAAAGTGATTAAGGACACAGGTGCGCAAATTGCGGTTTTTGATGCTAAAGACATTCCGTGGAGTGCTAAGAAAGTGGGAAATGTTTTTCTTATACCGGCCCTCGGAAATAGACAAAAAGCGGATTTGGTGACCGTGCCGATTGCTTTGATAGAAGATGAAAAAGAGTATGTTGAAAAAAATGTGGTGGTTGCAGTTGTGAGAAAACTAAATTCTCCGCCCCTTATAACACCAGCTGTTTATGACTTATTAAAGTTAGGAAATATGGAAAAGCAAAATTCGGTGTATAAACAAGTGGGGAATCAAAGAGAATTAAATGGGCAGGGAACCCTCAGATTATCTAGCGATCATGAGCAAAGGGTTGTTAGAAAAATGGTTGTGAATGAAATCTGTGAAAGGGATAATAAGTCTGTTAATGAGATAGAGGTAAATTCAATGGAAGACGTGACTGATAGGTATTTGGAAAAAGGGTCTAAATTGATCGATACAAAAGAGGGTGCGTCTAAAAAGGATGGTGATAAAAGGTCAGGTATTGGAGGTCAATTTCGGGAAAAGAATTCTGAGCATGATGTAAATATACCCAGGTATTTTGTCGGTAGTATGGGATTTATACATGTTAGAAATAGAATTAGAAAGAAATTGAGTTCATCTATGACTGTGGCCAGTAAATTTAACTCTAGGATAAAGGAAAATAATAGAGTAAATTGGGGGGCTAAATGTCAAGAAGATGTGAATAAGAAATCAAAGTTAAAAAGAATGGAGCATTCTTCTTTTAAAACGGATCACAAAGAAAGATTTATTGAAATCAAACAAGATTTTGAAAGGAAAAATCATGATTATGAAGTTGTGAGGCGAAAATTATTGTCAAAAAGATTTTCTGATAGAAGTAATATAGATATTGGTTTTCGGGAGAATTATCTAAATTAAGTTTATTCTAAATTTGGGAGTACTCATTATTGTAATATCTGTATTGTGTTTATGTATCAGTTAATGCTTAATATTATTTTCGTAATAGTAAAACTTCATTAATTTCATAATTGCATAATTTAATATGCTTTCTTTTTGTTTGTAGAAGTGTCTAAATTTAGGCTTTTAAGCAAGTTTTTAAGAGAATCGTTTTAGGCATTGTGTTGTATATAGATTTTTTTTTATTATTACTTTTTTTTGTTAGAGTCATATAAAGTGTAATCTGTATTTGGTATTATATGTATGTGAAGTATTTCAAAATTGTTTCTTAGGTCATCAATTGTATAAATTATTCCTGGAATTATACTTAGGTATTGTAGGTGAGGGAGTATAGTAAATCCTATTGACAGTGTGGTCTATCAAATACTGAGTATGGGAATGTGTTTGTATTCTATAGGGATTTCGTGTATTATTTTAAATTCCTTTATACTTTGACCTCTTTAGAAGTTGATTGAAGGAGCTTATTGTATTCATGTATATGCCAAATTTCCTGCAGAAATTTTTCCTTAGGGGGGAGGAGTTGTGACATGTTGAAAATTTCACATGCTCACATGCTTGGAAGATAAAGATAATCCCTTACGAATGAAAGGCCTTTTGTGAATTGTCACTATTCAAGTAAGAGTACTATACAGAAGGTTGACAGGTGGACGTGAATCGGATAAACACTTGCTTGGAGAAATGGGATAATCTCCTGAGAATGAAAAATAGAACTAGAGATTGGGGTCTTTCATTGTCCACGGGAGATAAGAGACTGGTGCAGGTGTGGGAGTGAAAGAATGCTTTCGGCAGAAATTCCTGGAATGCAAGGAAAGCCCCTAGGAAGTGAAATTGCAGACGGCAGTTGGATGTTGAAGGGGTTAGAGAGAGGTTCGCTTTGAGCGGAGGTCAGAAAGGTTTGTTTCTGAAATGATGCTTATACAACGTGGATATGTTCATCGGATTTTTTTACTTATATTTTTTTAAATGTTAATTTAAAATAAAGTTTTTTTCGTTTCAAACGATAAATGGATTTCATTAATTATATATACATGTGTTCACGCTACCACACCCTGTAAATGAGCCCTGTAATAGATGCTATACACCACTTTTTCTATAGGAAACATGTTGTAGCAAATATTAATTTTGTAATGTCAGAAGTAGTACAACACCATTAAAATGTATTTAAAGAATTATAGCACATAGCAGGATTTAATCTCGCAAACAATTTTCTTTAGCATTGCTAAAGATTTAGCTAAAATGCCTAAAAGTAAAAAGGTACTTTTCCGTTATACGGACACCATGCAAAATGTATGCCAATGCATAATGTATGTAAATGTATACTTGGCAACAATGGTGTCCGTATAATGGAAAAGTATCAGTAAAAGTATTTCAGCTTTTACCAATGTCTTTTAGCTTTTCCTTTTGAAGGGAAGCAATTCTGATTTTTAAGTACTTTAACCCCTTAACAGTTTCTTTTTTCTGACACAATAAAAAAATTTATTTGTCAAGTACCATTCCTGAACTAAAATATTCACATCATTTAATTGAAAAATGTCTTTCATTACATAAGATGAAGATTTCAATCCAAAAGCTTTGAGTAACGAAGCAAGTAAACTCTACTTGCACATATGGTGTTTGGGCAAAGCTGTTAAGGGGTAAGTAAACTTAAATCTAAATTTAAATATTGGTGTTTACCTTGTGAATATTTTCATAAAAATAAAAATATATATTAACTTTTTTTTTTTTTTTTTTTTTTTGCTTTTTAGCAAAAATCTCAATGACATATTTTTGCAAAATTCAAAATTCTTTCCCAAAATGTGAAAAAAATAAAAATAAAACTAACACTGTTTAAATCCTAATCCACAGACCATAACATATCTGAATTATTTTGAGTGTCCCTGTAAACAAACTATAAATACTACACATTTCATTTTCAATAGGGAATGTGCTACACATAGTAAGCATCAATAACATATATCAATTTCATGTCTATCCCAGTAAATTTACAAAAGTTAAAGCACGGTCAGACAGGCGGCCAGACAAACTGAAGTCATAAACACTTTTCAACTATGTTAGAAAGTATGATGTCTTATTTAGTGAACAATCAACACCAACAGTACTCATCTCATGTGAAAATCTTATTTGCAATAAGAAAATAATTAAAATGGCAAATTGAGTGAAAATTATAAGAATGCATGTATGAATGAAATGAATAGTAATAATAATAACCTTATATTCATAGTAATAAATAAATATACATATAAATGCAAAATAAGACATTAAATAACAGTGATACTAAAGTTATTATTGTAACAAAAAGAAAAATAAATAAATGTACACTTCAAATAAAACTTAAGCATAGTTAGAAAATTCTGAGAAGTTCAATAAACATACGATATAGCTGATGTGAAAACTGCTTTGAAAACTTTAAAAAGTGTCCACGTTAGATTCAAACAATTACAAAGTTTAAATTTAAAAATAAGCACATTTTCTTTCGTTTTGTATTTGTAAAAATATATATCCTTCTAAGAAATTTTTAAAATGTTACAACAATAGGTAAATTATGCAATACTCAACTACAGAAGAAAAATACAAATTCAAATGTAAGATAAACACAAAACTGAAATGCTATTTTGAAAAAAAAATCCTACTAAATGACGCAAAATAAACATCTATAAAGTCCAATAAAAATATAACTAAATCAAGAAATTGTTTATAAACACATCATAGAAGATTTTAAAAATATGAAATTTACCTATTCTAGATGACAACGAAATGCCCGGGTCTGAAAAAATTAAGACCCATAAAATGAAGCAAAACATGCTCTGTATATATTTTATAAACACAGAGCTTTTCCAGGACACTGAAATACTTGGACAGCATTAAACTTAGGTTATCAAATTAACTAAGCACATTGATCGTTGACTAATTCTTTAGCAGACATCAAACTTCACATAACCGTCTGCTACGCAAGGAGAAAGTAAAGCTGTTTGACTCATGAATCAAGCTTATAGATCCGAAACTAAAATAAAAAATAAACAAATAATGATTGCCAACAGATGTCGCCTCTGATGAAAAATAGTGTAAAAAATATATACAGCACTGTAAATTATACTTAATGATCATTTTAATATTTAAATACAAAACTGTCGAGATTTTTTACTACATAGCACTTTATTTTTTTCCGTATTATCGAAAACAGAAAGAAAATTATTTTAATTATTTATTTTGTACTATGAATATTTTGTAACTGTACCCATGACTATCAGAAATTTAAACCGCTGTGCGCTGGATTTAAATTTCATTCAAGTTTATTTTTATTTACTTTTATGTTAAATCTTAAATAAATGTTATATTTTACCAATATAAAATCATGATATCTTGTTTCAAAGGTAAAATTGCTTTAAATGAGTGATTACTTCCTTATTTCAGCGTTTTCTTATTTATCTTATTTAACAATATTCTCTTTTTGTTTAACTTACAGGAAGTGCTACAGACGATTGGAAGTCAGACTTTGAAAATACTCATGCTGCTTCGTACACAAGGTAAGAATTTATTTTAAGTTAAAATGTTTTATTTTTGTTATATTTGCTTTTGAATCGTGTGAAGTTATACTACTTATTATATACTACTATGTAATCAATTTTAGTAATCTCTCTCTCTTAAATTGCAAAATAGAAGAAAATTATGTACTGTGTGTACGATGTATTAGATTATTAAAAGATATTTTTTAAAACATAATATGACATTTGATTAAGGATCAATGCAGAGTTTTTTCTTTGGGCTCATTTTGTGAAAAGCAAAATTTGTTTCTGTCAAAAATAACATTTTGTAACAAAAGATGAAATCCAATACTCAAATTCGAACCAAGCATATATTAACTTATGTCCTGCTAAAGTTTTATTTTGTTTTCAATTTACACATTTTAAAACTCCAACAAAATAAAAATAATTAATGAAGAGTATGTTTTTATGGAATGGAATTTTGTGAAACATCTATTTCATTAAGAGGAATTTTATGAAGGGACCTATTTTATTAAGAGGAATTTTATGAAGGACAGACATGTATAAAACCAATAACTTTCTGCGCACATAAATATTGAGTCAAAAACTTTCTGCAAAATAATTTAATGTTTAATAAAATTACGTGTTGTATTATTTTGACGATATAAATTGAAACAGTAGTTTAAAATAATTACCATTTAAAATTAATTAATATTAATTAAAGAATAATTATTTTGGTTAAAAATATTAATAAAGCTAAAAATTCATGATAGGAAGAGCTGAATTCTTATCGATTATTTTGTCAATGCATTTAGAAACAACATAGTCCTTAATATTTTGACCTCTTCGCAAGCATCTGTAATATCACAACAATGTTTTGCATCTTTAAATTTTGAATTGTGCATAAACAGTGACTAAATCATACATAAAATTTCAAATATTTTTTATTTTTTGGTATTTAAAAAATAATAATAAATAAATTTCTGCAAAGTTCCGAATTTTGCAGAAAATTTTCCGACTTGCGCGTGTGCAACTTTATATACATATTATACAACTTTGATGAAGGGATCCTAAATAGGCCCCAAATTTTGCCCTGTTGCTATCACAATGCTTAGACCAAGATCTTGCATCCTTACTTTTGAAGAATGCAGGGATGGGCTATGATGTCATACACTCACGCACAGTTCTTAAAATTTTTTTATCGGTTATAAAAAGGAAAAAAGTCGCCAAATTTAGGGGATTTTTTTCTTTAATGGCAACCTAGCAATTGTATTAAGTTATTGGTTTGGCGCAGGCTTGAAAATCTCGCCAACCAAAAAATCGCCAAAAACTCTGTGTGAGTGTAAAGCATCTGTTCCCAGGGATGTAATGGAGGGTATATGCCGTATACCTTATGGATTTTTTTAAAAGAAGTTCCTTATACACTCTGTTACTCAAATTAAGCTATACCATATACCCTCTGCTTTTTTAATGATTTCAGCACTGGTTAAAAGTAATCAAGTAAAATGTAACACATTGAGTGCCACCATATATATGAATTAAGCTTTCATAAGATGCCATTATTCAGTGATGGAACAGTTGGACGATTCTCACTACTAAATTTTAATAGTATTCTTCACCTAAAAATAATCTCTGCAACTTATAGGTGCAGATTCCCAAAATCTGGAAGGAGCAAGTGGCTCCTAAACCCAAAAAATCCAGTGGCCACATTGTGAAACAAACACGTAAAAACAATATTTTTTTTCTCAATTAAATTTGGACAATGGAATATTGAATCTTCCCACCATAGCTGCATACAGTTTGTAGGAATAAATTTTATAATGTAAGGCCTGAGTATTTTGTGAATAAATGATTCTCTAAAGTTTTTTTTAATCTATAGATAAACTTCCCCCTCCCCCCCAAAAAAGGATTTTTCATAGCTGAAAATAAATGATCAACGTAGGAAACATGCATAAGAAAATATGTCTATAAAAGTCAAAATTAAAAATAAATATATATGAAAAAAAATATATGGATAAAATTTATTTTCTTTTAGGTTTTAGATTTTAATAAAATTGATTTAACAATTTCTGACATTTTCAAGGATGATGGAGAAAGATCGAATACAATAAGCCTCATTGCAACTTTTGTTGCAAGTGAATTTTTTTAAGCATTTATTAAAGAATTTTTTAAATCCCTATGGAGACAAAAAAAATTATAATTTTTTGTGACCGATCGCCGATTTTCATGTTTTATTATCACAACTCCCTGACGGAATTCACATTTTTTTCTGCCACCGATTGATGAACTTCGCGGTTTTTTCACGACCATATGATGAAATTTGCATTTTTTTTTTCCTTCTCGAAATTCGCGTTTTTTTTCTTCTTGAGACTAATTGGAGAAATTCACGGTTTTATTTTGCGATCGATTGGCGAAATTCGCGATTTTATATCATCAGCAATTGATGAAATTTGTGGTATTATTTAACGAGCGATTGACGAAATTTGCAAAATTTTTCAGTGACCGATTTCACGAATTTGCGACCGACTGAGGAAATTTTAGATTTCTTTTCATGACTGATTGGCGAATTGATTTGCGGAAATTTAAAAATAAATAAATAAGATAATTCGAGGAGTTTTGCTAATTCGTGGAAGAATCTCATGACAATATCTATTTGTACCTGTAAGAACATATCTGAAAAATCCCAGAGCTACAAATTTATTCTCTTCTCGGCATAAATTTTACTGTGTCGCGGGCTTATTGTGGCATGTCATCGACACAGAGTTCATTCGCGACGCATATCAACTGAATTTTTTATTTTTTTTATTTTTTATTCTGCGGACATTGCAAATTAAAAGACTGAGAAATTTGCGAATTAGTGGAAATGTGGCATTTATGTTCAATCATATTTTTTTTAATTATGGACAATAGAAAAAAGAAGAAAGAGAGCTAAATATTGCTGAATTCTGGAGGAGAATGCCCGGATTCCATATTAAAAAATAAAGCAGAAATCTGCCTTTCGGCGAAAAAGGGACATCCATGTAAAACACATGGCGACTTAGACATAGAAAGTTAGTCGCCAAAGCAAAAACTTTACATAACAACAAAATAAGATCACTAAATATAATTAAAATTTAGGGAAAATGCTTAAGTGATACTAAAATAAAACAACAAAAGGCTTATAAAGACCTTTTTTAATCATTCAACATACGTTTCAACGCTCTTTGCGGTGTCATTTTCAAGAAAATATATTGATAAATAAAATATTCTTGCAAAATTTGAAAAATAACATTGAAAACATGAATCACGAGATCCAAATATGTAAAACTGAGAAAAGCAGGTGCTTGAGGTAGCCAACTGTAATCGTGAAAATTATATTTCGCTATTGTTGTTTGAAACGGAAAAGAACCTCGTGCCAAATTTTAGGCAATTCAAATGAGGCGGAATCATTGCAAATGTTTATGTTACGTATGTAGATTTCTATTGCTTCATGGATAATGGATGGGAAGTAGGCTCTTGACGGGTAAATTATTTTACTATTTTTAAAATCAATTTCTATTGCTTCGGTTCTATGTAGTCGTGCCAGCGCTGTAGTACTCCTGTTATATTTGGTATCTGCTATATGCTCTTTTAATCTTGTTTGAAACTTTCTGGTGGTCATTCCTATATAATATTGTAAAGTACCATCCGTTCTGGTGAATGGGATTTCATAAACACCTGATAGTTGATATGGTTCTATTGGGTCTATTTTCTTACAAACTGCACTTTTTAATTTTATGGTTGGTTTTGCAATAAGGCAGATATTAAATTTTCTAAGTTTATATTTTAATCTTTCAAAGAAACCTGGAAAATATTGCAAAGTTGATATTTTTGAGTTCCGTTCATTAAAAATTTTCTTCTTTTTATTATCCATGCTCGTAATTAATTTATTGATGGTGCTGTCTTTGTATCCGTTATTTATTGCGATGTCACGTATTTTATTTATTTCATTGTTTAATTGATTAGGTGTACAGACAGTAAAGGCTCTTCTAATAAAATGTCGAAAGGCAGAAACTTTATAGGAAAAAGGTGCTTGAGCATTACTAGGAATAGTTATATATAGGAAGCACCTATAGGAAGCTTTATAGGAAGCACCTTTTTCCTATAAAGTTTCTGCCTTTCGACATTTCATTAGAAGAGCCTTTACTGTCTGTACACCTAATCAATTAAACAATGAAATAAATAAAATACGTGACATCGCAATAAATAACGGATACAAAGACAGCACCATCAATAAATTAATTACGAGCATGGATAATAAAAAGAAGAAAATTTTTAATGAACGGAACTCAAAAATATCAACTTTGCAATATTTTCCAGGTTTCTTTGAAAGATTAAAATATAAACTTAGAAAATTTAATATCTGCCTTATTGCAAAACCAACCATAAAATTAAAAAGTGCAGTTTGTAAGAAAATAGACCCAATAGAACCATATCAACTATCAGGTGTTTATGAAATCCCATTCACCAGAACGGATGGTACTTTACAATATTATATAGGAATGACCACCAGAAAGTTTCAAACAAGATTAAAAGAGCATATAGCAGATATCAAATATAACAGGAGTACTACAGCGCTGGCACGACTACATAGAACCGAAGCAATAGAAATTGATTTTAAAAATAGTAAAATAATTTACCCGTCAAGAGCCTACTTCCCATCCATTATCCATGAAGCAATAGAAATCTACATACGTAACATAAACATTTGCAATGATTCCGCCTCATTTGAATTGCCTAAAATTTGGCACGAGGTTCTTTTCCGTTTCAAACAACAATAGCGAAATATAATTTTCACGATTACAGTTGGCTACCTCAAGCACCTGCTTTTCTCAGTTTTACATATTTGGATCTTGTGATTCATGTTTTCAATGTTATTTTTCAAATTTTGCAAGAATATTTTATTTATCAATATATTTTCTTGAAAATGACGCCGCAAAGAGCGTTGAAACGTATGTTGAATGATTAAAAAAGGTCTTTATAAGCCTTTTGTTGTTTTATTTTAGTATCACTTAAGCATTTTCCCTAAATTTTGCAAAAACTTTAGTCGCCACGTGGCGACTGACGACCGTGAATCTGCACCTATACTGCAACTCTATCCTTAAATAAGACAAAGAGTACAACTTAAATTTAACAGTGTCAATTAATTCTCTGCTGCACCACTGTTCCATCACTGCATTATTCAAGGTGGCGACAGATCAAACAAAATACAGTAAAAAAAAGAGGAAAACACCAAGGTATTTTCTTATGAAAAAAATTCGGCTTAGATGTACCATTTGTCCAAGAGTGGCTACTTTTTTTTTTTTTGTGATTTTTGCTGGGGATGTGGCCAACCCAGTCTACTCTAGCATTCTGGCAACCCCAAATTTTTCTGCCTCTGTGAGTCGGCAAATTTTTCGTTCATTTCTGATCTGGCTGTGTGATATTGTGTCTGCATGTTTAATCTGTAGGTGCAGATTCATGGTTGCCAGTCACCACGTGGCGACTAAATTTTTTGCTTTGGCCACTAACTTTTGATGTCTAAGTCGCCATGTTTCTTCCATGGATTCCTTTTCCATCAAAAGGTAGATTTCGATTTTTTTTTTTTTTTAAATCAAATCAGTGGATTCTCCTGCTTAATTTCATAATTTTTACTGCTTTTTTTTTTTTTTTTTTTTTTTTTTTGTGTGTGTTTATAGTTAAAAAATATGTTTAAACATGGATACCACAGATCTGCAAATTTCCCATTTTCTTCTTTAAAAAATCTGCGATGTCCGCGGAATCAAGGAAAACAATCACATTGATATGCACCACAAAAGAACTACATGCTGCAATTAGCCTGTGCTGCAGAAAAATTCCTACCGAGAAGAGAATAATTTTGGATCACACTCATTAAATTTGTAGCTCTGGTATTAGTCAGATATGTTCCTACAGGTAGACACTAGATATGTGCATGCAGTTCTTCCACGAATTAGCGGAATTCCTCGAGTTTTTATTATTTTAGCAGATTTTCACAAAATCAATTAGCCAATCAGTCATGAAAACAAATCGAGGAAATCGATCGCGAAACAAAACTGTGAATTTCCTCATTCGGTTGCACAACAAATTTGTGAATTCTCTTAATCAATCTCAATGCAAATTTCATCAATCGGTTGCGAAAAGCAATCGCGAGTTTTGTCAGACGATCACGAAATAACACTTAGAATTTCGTCATTTGCTCAGGGATTAAAACAGCGAACTCATCAAGAGGTTCAAAAAGAGAAAAAAAAAAACATGAATTTTTTACCAATTGGTCGCACTAAAAATGCGTAAATTTTGTCAACTAATTGTGGTGAAAAATCACGAATTTCATATAGTCGCAGGAAAAAAATTGTGAATTTTGTCGTACAATAGTGTAAAAAAAGATCACATACTTCATCAAAACTTGAAAATAGGTGATCAGTCACACAAATTGCAATTTATTGTCTCCATAAAAAAAATAAAAAGATCCCCTTACCAACAAAAGCTGCAACAAAGCTTTAAAGTGTTGAATCTCCATCATCCCACATTCAAAATCATCGCTGATTGTCAGAAATTGCAAAAATTTATTTTATTAAAATCTAAAACCCAAAAGAAAATAAATCTTTTCCATATTTTTTTCATATATATATATATATATATATATATATTCATTTATTTTCATAGATATATTTTTGATGCAAATGCCCATGTTGAACATTTATTTTCATATACGAAAAATACTTTTGGGAGAAAAATTTTATCTATACAGTAATAAAAAAGTTAGAGAATTGTTTATTCATCAAATGTTTAGGTCATACATTAAAAACATTTATTCCTATTCCTTCAAACTGTATACAATTATGGTGGGAAGATTCTGTAAAATCCCATTGCTCAAATTTATGGAAGAAAAAAAGTTATTAATTTATTTAAGTTTGTGTAAATTTTAATTTAAAATTTATTATGTTTTTTTATTTAAGCTTTAGTAGCAGCCAATATTACTGTTAAATGATAATATTTTTAATGGATTGAATTTTTAATTCAATATTATTTTTTGTGTTTGTTTCATAATGTGGCTACTGGATTTTTTGGGTTTAGGAGCCACTGGCTCCTTCCAGATTTCAGAATCTGCACCTATAGTTTAATCGCTACTTTTGGACTGCACATGATGTACCAGACCAGGTTGTATCTTTCTATGTTTTTATTATTTTGACTATTTGATTATTTTTATTTATTGATAATGGCTTCTGTTGTTAGTTTACCAGTTGTGAGAGATGTAGGTTTATACAGAAAATTTTGAAAGCTAAAGGCAGTATGTTTAAAGTTTCGCACAATAGGCCTATTGTTGGAGTAGATGGAGTAGCTACTAGGCATTTTTGCACTGAGCTTTTGAAGGATAGCGATTTTTTTTTTTTTTTTTTTTTTTTGCATTTTTGATGGAAATTGGATTGATAAAATCCTGTGTTTTATGTCCCAATTGTAATGTTAAAATAAATCTTCGTAAAAAAAAAAAAAAAAAAAATTGATGTTTTTTTTTTTTTTTTTGCCTACAAAATTGGAATTATAAAGGTAAGGATATTGGTTTAATAGTAGTAATATGACATTAGAGGAGATTTTTTTTATTACTTTTGAAATTATTTGGGTGAAAACTTCTGATATTATGTAGCAGTGGTTTTTTTGCCTGTCATACCTGTGCAAATTGGAGGCAATTCATTAATGAGCAGGTTTCGGAATTTTTTGAGAAAATTGGAGGTCCTGGTGTTATTGTTGAAGTTGATGAGTCGAAGTTTGGAAAGATGAAATATAATAGAGGGCATGCAGTTAATGGACAGTGGGGTTTTGGAGGCATGGAGAAAGGGTCTGTGTTGTTGTTCCTGGTTGTTGTCCACGACAGGAGCAACGTTACTTTGAAGGAATGTATTCTTCGATGGATTGAAAAGGGTACTACTGTGTACAGTGATTGCTGGAAGGCTTATGACAATTTGGGTAAAGAAGGTTATAATTGGACCATGATTAACTTTAAAGTTAATCGCAGTCTTGATTTTGTCGATCCTGTTACAGGTGTCCACACAAACAAAATAGAAAGCATGTAACGCCATGTAAAAAGCGATATTGCCTGCGTATTACCATCAGAGCAATTTTTCTTTTTTTGGCCATGTTTCTTTTCGATAGAGTGTGTTTTGATCAAAAAATACATTTTTTAATAAATTTTTGGAGATTATAAAGGGAATAAAGTAGGAAATATGGAAATATAATATAATATAATAATAAAGTAGGAATATGATGCAAAAATAAAATGATTATTTCGTGCTTTCTGTATTGCGTGGAAAATGTGAATTTTATGAATTATTTTTATGCATTTAATTTTTGAATTTATGGATAGATTTTTTTTTTTTTTTTTTTTTTTTTTTTTTGCAATTTTTGTATGGAAGTTTGTTTTTTCAATTTATGTATCTAGGTTTGTTTTTTCAATTTATGTATTGTGGTTTGTTTTTTCAATTTATGTATTGTGGTTTGTTTTTTCAATTTATGTATTGAGGTTTGTTTTTTCAATTTATGGATAGGAATTTTTGCTTTTTTAAGTGCATTTTTAGGATTTTACTATTATGACCCCACCTCCCCTTTTGAAATTGTTTTAGTACGATTGTTATGTATTTGATTTTTTGAGAAAAGTTGGTTTAATTCTGCTGTTGTGTGAAAAAAGTGTTAATTAGTGTAATTTTTTAATATGTATATGTTTCAAAAATGTATTTTTTTTTTTTTAATATCAGTATATTTATGTTTTTATCATTTGCCCAGTAGGACCCTCCCCCCCCCATTTTTTTGTTTTTGAATGCCTACTTCAAATTAAAATTTCTTGAGTTTGTTTGAATTCCTTTTTTTCATTATTATGTTTAATCTCTATATATTCCAAAATTTTAAAGCCTAGAATTGCTTTAAATGACCACTTGGCGAAAAATAGGTTTTTCACGCCAAGAAAAAAAACAAGATGGTGGACTGCGGGCGAATGGTACATCTGTTCCAAAATTCGTATTGTTTATTTGAACAATAAATAAGGTCAAATTTTCCTATATAAGAAAACACTGGTACATTCCCTTTTTTTCGATTGTTTTTCCCTGGTCTGTAGCCACCCTGTTATTACATTTAGTGGTAAACTAATAACCTTAGTGATATTTATTACAAGTGTAAGTAGAATTTGTAAAAAATGTTTTATGCACCACCAGCTGTTACAGAAGTTTTTTTTTTTTTTTTTTAGGAATTTTTCTCTATTTTCAATTTATAACAGTGTACCAATATATTGATGTTTTTTGTTTTTTTTTTTTTTTTGTTTTTTTTTGTAATAACCAGATTGCGATTTAAAAAAAAAATTCAAAGTCTCTACCAATTTTTATTTCAAGTAATCTTTACTTTATTTAATAATGGAATGTCTGTCATTAAATAAAATGAAGATTACTATTCTGAAACAGTGGTAGATATTTAGAATAAAAAATTCTCCAACTGTTGTCAAATCATCCATTATGGCAACATTAAAGCCAGGGTCAGTGTAGGTGTGTTCATGCAAAGAACATTTTTTGCATCTAACATTACCTGAAATAAATATAGGGAACATGCCAAAGGCTTGGCGGCTACAGATAAGTTATTGCCGGGCCAAGTGTGGCCGTTGGCCACATGTTTGACATATCTGTTATAAAACATCCATTAACATTAGTCTTAATATTAGTTATGTTCAAAATTAAGACTAAAATTTATTTAGTATCTAGATGATAATTGTTTCTTGTCATAAAATTTTATATTTTGTTACTTTATGTTTATCTTCAAATGTCTCCTAAGTCCTAACCTTTAGTTTTGGTGAAAACTATTATTGACACAATATTCATGTTTAAAGAAACCTCTATTGTAATATGTATATTTATATGACAGATGATTCTCAAGATAGATAGAAATGTAATTTCATCTCAAGTAGATAAAATATATGTATTTCAAATCACATAAAACTGTTAAATATCACGTTACAATTATGCCAAGTTGCAGTCAATTTCATTAATGTCGTAGCCAAGCTCATAGCAGACATATATATAATATAAATACCATTTCATTAAATATTATATTTTATGTTAATAAGAATATTTACAATGTTTCAGGACAAATTCATACTGATCTTTCATAACAATTTTTTTATACTTCTCTCATTTAACTATTCCAATCAGCTGTCTCATTTTCACCCATATATAGTTGGTTCTTGTACCATTTTACAGATGTTAATTCCCCTGCCAAACAGTACATAAACCTTAAAGCAGTTACAAATGGTATTTTCGAACCATTAAACCATTTTCCAACATGGAGGGATTTTTTTTTTTTACAACTTTTTACATTGCATCTCCATGTAGCTTCATGATTAAATAGCATACAATTTCATATTGTGGCCATTTTCACATAGTTGTTTGTTTAGTAAAAAGCCCTCGCTTTTGAAATAATCGGTCAAGTACAAGTATAACTCGTGCTCAAAGGGATCTGTACGTGTACATTAAATGTATTAATTACTATTTATTAATTAATAAACTTCTCCTACCCCTAATTTTTTCATAATTTTAGTTTCAGTAGAAAGGAAATAAGAAGGGGGGAGAGGGACACATTTTTAGGTAGCTTTCAATACAAAAAAAGTATAAAGCTACCTATTGCAGCCGTTCGGAGGAAAGCAATTCCGGAAAATTTTGGTATATCTTCACCGATCATGACCCCCAGACCCCAAAACCACCCTCCGTTCAAATGTTGATATATATATATATATATGACCTATGTCATACGAGAACACTCGTATTTATAAATCAATTTGGATGAAACTAATTGTGTGTATTAAGCTCACCAATGTCTTGACCGAGTTCGTTGGCCAGCTTGGTCCGCCATCTTGTTTCAAGATGGCGGCCACTTAAAGATTTAAAACTAAAATAAATTTACAAAAAAGTTAAAAATTTAAATTTATTTTTTGCTTACGTGTTAGGCCTTGGTACAAGGATTCCGGAGCATTTTTTGTTTTACCTCTATCTTAAAAAATGGCTGAGATAGAGCAGTTTGAAATTCTAGGGTAGCTGACATTTTGAGCACATTGCAAAAAAACAACGATTAATTTACGAGTTTTAGTAAACGCAATTTCTCGCAAATTATTTTCTTTCATTGTTGTAATCATTTTCCCAATCATACGCATAAAACTATATATTTATATCAGTTAGCGCCAAATTCTCGCCAAACTTGGCGACATTTGGCGAAATATCGTCAAATTTGGTGACCAAAATAAGTCTTCATAAATGAAGCCAACTTGGCTATAGCTCAATAATTTGGCGAATTTCTTATTCGAATTCAGTATTAACGAATCTTTTGTAAACGGTTTCTTTGCATTTTAGATTGCTGTTTTTGAGTAACATTAGCTAAAATTTTAAAACGAAGATATAGGGATAGGAAAGCTACCTTTTCCTCCCGGTATCGGCCGGAAGGACTTTTCCAGTATGATTTCGACGATATCTCTGAAAATATAATACCTAAAATTAAAAAATATATTTTTTTACGTCGATGTTACAAGATCTTTCGAACAATACCCTACACGATATATAAAACAAAATTTTAAAAAATAATAATAACTTAATATCTCGGGCAATTACTGACAATTTTTTTCGAAAATCATTCTCAACTATCCTTGGATGATTCTGCATCGATGGATACCTTGAGCACCCATCAACTCTCCTGCTGACTGCCGGAAAAGTAAAGTTTGTGTGTAACAGAAAAATGTGTTCTTCTCTAAGACTACATTACCTAGGAAAATTGCTATAGTTTTCCTGCAAGGTTTAAATAAACTCCTACTACCTTTAATTTTTTATAATTTTAGTTTCAGTAGATTCAGAAATAGAGGGGCGGGGGGGGGCATACTTTTTCAGTGCATTTTCGACGATATCTCTGAAAATATAACACCTAAAATTAAAACAAATATATTTTTGAGTTCGATATTACAAGATCTTTCTTACAATACTCCACATGATATACAAAAGGGAATTTTTTTTTCCCAATTAACTTAATTAGTCCCTTAAATTTTTCTTAAACATATTTGTGAATTACTAATAATCTGAAAATATGTGGGTAAAAAGGCTTTATAACTTTCCCAAGTTTGAAGTTTACATGTCCCATAGTTTATGAGGAAAAGGATGGTGACAGATACAGGAGTGATCTGATAATGGTTCCGTTTTTACTTTTTAAGTACGAAATACTAAAAATGAGATTGCACCCATCTTAGTATTGGATAAAGAACGAAGAAGCAATATAAGGACAGCATAAACATGTCTGTTTCTTTAGGACTGCAAACCATCTGACAAGATTTTACGATCTAACTTGGCCATATATCTCTGTCACTTGGGGATTCATCTTTAGGTGCCACATAACAAAGAAGTACCAAAGGATGATCCATATTTTTATAAAGCCTACATTTCGTAGAACTTGGATTTAGAAGATGGCCATGTATAGTTTACAACATTTCATGTTATGTTCCATGTGGATGAAGTTAAAGTGCCTATATAAGATAGTGGTAGCATACATGAAATAAAATTTCATTCATTGAGATAATTTTAGATAAAAATGGTAGGCCTGCCATTACCGTGAGTGTGGCAAATTTGCCTGATGATTGGTAACTTATCTAACTCATCTAATGCTTGTATTCACCATCTACCTCAACCAAGAAAGCCCTAGTTGAATGCGGAAATGAAATTCACGATAAACTTCATTGGACCAGATCAAGGCAAAGTCAAATCAGATTAATGATGAAAACCATATGAGCATTCAACCAAAGTTTTCTAGGTTGAGGTAGATGGTGAATATGATCATCACTTAACTCATCCAGACGAATAGTTCTGCAATGTGAGTTATCATAATTAAAAAAAAAAAAAAAAACAACAACCTTGAGCATGTGTCCTCTGTTATTTGTTGTCATTCTTATAAAGATACACTAGATAAAACTGATGCTTCATTATTTCACCAGGATTCCAGTGCACTTAATTATGGAGAAATTTTAGACTTCCTACAACTTCAGTAATTTATGCTATTTCTTATACTGTAATCATTTTATTAGTGCCACTAAGATTTTTTTCTTCTTAACAATCAACACAAATCTTTACTGTAATAGTGCTTGCATTTCTTTTTTTAGCACATCTGATCTCACCAAAAGAGGACCGAAAATTTCTGAAATTGTGGAGTCTTTCAAAAAATATGATGTCATTAAGTATGCAGCCTATCGAGCCGCGTTCAAGATTCGAACCATACAAAAGACTTCAAAATGTAAGTTGGATGGATGTAGTAAGTTTTATTAAAATATAATCTGAATTGTTGAATTTGTCTATGTTTGTTTTTATAAATTAGTGTTGAGAAGTATTTTTTTAAACACTTTCCAAAGTAGTTGAAACATGTTTATGAATTCAGTTTGTCTGTCTGCCATCTGTACTCTAACTCGCATAAATATAATCTGCTTAGATTGTCATGCAATTGATATATGTTTTTGAGGTTCACTATGGCTTGTTCAGTATTGAAAATGAAATGTGTAGCATTGCTTTTATGGTTGCATTACAGAGACACTCACAAGATTTCCATTGTGTTACATTAAGATTAAGGTCTGTAGGGAGAAAATCATTTGTGGTGCATTTTAATAATGTTACACTATTTCAAACTTACTGAAATTGATATATATAATTGAGGACTGAGGTGCACAACAAGATGCTTACTATAAAATAAGGTGTGTATAGCATTCATCTTTCATTTACAGAGACACACAAAAGAATTTGGTTACAGTATATAGAATATTGTTATCAAGGTAGCATGATTTAATGTAGAGAGAGTATCAAAATTTGATATATATCTTTCCAGGACTATATATTAGTTGTATCTTGAACTGAATTAATTCAATTTTACATAATTTATTTAATATACTCACTTGGTTTCATTCTTGAATTTTTATTATCTGGGATATATTATTGTTATTATTTTTTTTAACTTTTATAATATAATTTAAATTTTGTATTTGGAATATATATTGATCTTGAATTATATTAAATTGTTTACTTGAATACCTTAATATTACTTTTAATTTTAAAAGTATGTACAATTTAAATAATCGGTATTATTTGCTAATTGAAAACTAGGTTACTTGTATTGAAGTAGTATATATGTATGATGTACTTTCTTGAAAAATTTTGATGAACTCACATGTGTTCATGGTGGGACAAGATGTTGAGAATTGATTTGATTACATGATGCCTGTGGTCAGAGTTTATAACTGTCGCTCATGTCGTTATGTAATAACCCGAACTGACTAGAAAACTATTGTTGTTATGGAATAAATTTATCTCTAAAATGGAGCATTTCTCGATGTGCTCTCCTGGAATTTATTAAGTTGAGTCTAATTAAATATTGATATTTAATTGTTGTGTTTAAGTTTTTTGGTTAATGAGAAGAAGAAAACGCACCAAGACTTTTATCCTGATTTTAAGAACATGGCACCAGAACTCTTGAAATATTTTTCTTTTTATCTATTTTCGATTTACCTATTACAATCTAATACAGTACTGTCTATCAATAATATTTGCTGTAGCTGTAAGTGAGTTTTCAATAGTGGTATACTTTTTTTAAATAACTATTTTTTTCCATATTATTTGGTGTATATAAATTCTATAGTTCATGTACTTTTCTGCACAAAATAATTCCAGTATATTTTTGTTTATTGATGAAATTTGCTGTATGGGGAATTTTTAATTGTGTTATGCGTTTCCTAACTGAAGTTAAATTTTGGAATACTCTTTGGTATACTACACAAAAATCTATAGATACTATATAGGACTGCACAAAAGAATTCGGATATTTTGCTGATTATAGACAATAATTGCTGACATTGGGTTTTTAAACATGTTCATGTTGTGCATTTTCCAAATTGTTTACTTAGACATTATCTTTCACCATGTTATACAGTGAGGTTTTGTTACAGTATTCTGAATGTGTTAGAAAGTGTTTAATAATTTATGCTTGATGCATGATTTTTCATTCTTGTTTATATAAAAATCTGTGCTTAGATGCACTACGCTCAGGAATGAAGAAAAAAAAAATCTGTATAAAAAAGACAAAGAATTGGCAAAATATGCTTTTTTAATGCTAATCCGGCTTCAGAAAGAATGAGAAATTGGTAACTTTTTAGAAAGTGGGAATCTTAAAACTTTTTCATGGATGGTTGCATGATTTGTTTGACTTAGTCTAGATGGGTTTCTAATTATTATTAATTTGTGTAAATTAGTACATCTGTTATGTGCCGTTGTCTGTGTGGAGAAAAAAATCTATTTTACAAATTGTTGCAATATTTCTTTGTTACAGTGACTCCCACAATCATGATAATGCCAGGTTCCAGTTATGATTTTGCCAAGCTTATGTATGCATCATATATTTGCTTATATATACTCCAAATGCTCATATATGCACCATATACGTCAATATATGCATTATATGCATCTTTTATGTCATTTACGTCATATATGCATCATATATGACTAGAAGTTGCTCATTTACTTCATGAAATGTCATATGCATTATACATGATTATAATGTCAAATATGTCTTATAATTTGGCAATATATCTTGGTCGCTTGGCGATTCACTCTCGGGAGGGAGGCTGCTATAACCAAAATTGCAATTAATTTGCCAGTGATCACTGATGTTCAATGTTTTCAAATCTTTTTAATTTTTAACAAGTTTATCCTGTGAGGTCATTCTCATTACGATAAAAAAGGATTTTCATAATAGTGTATGTTTAATTTAGTGTAGGAGTATTATATTAATTTGTTAACAATAATTATTTTGTGATGAGATACAAAATGTGTGGTTATAAATTACTTAGTTGATATTTTAGTTGTTCACTTTAAACTACTTAAACAAATCACTATGTTATACTGGATGATAAAGGTACTTCCAATTACAAAAGTATACAGATCAAGTATAGCTTTCAGATATGTCATTTATCTTATAAGGAGCTGTATGCATATTAAAATACGAAATTTAATCTCCCTCTCCTTTTTTTAAACTTATATTTAGAATTATATTTTGCATCTAAGAAGGACATTAAAAAAAGTTTCATTCTTTTATGATTAAAACATACCAAGTTATGATACTTGAAATTTATAAATTTTCCATGTTCTTATACACTAAAAATGTGTCTTTCTGTTTTTAATATTGGAAAACACTTAAAATTTTGAGCAAATTTTTGCAGCAGTTACGGCATGATAGATAGACAGACATGAAAAATTTGATCGCTCTTCCCAGTGGGTCTCCATTGATACTTCGCCAACCAGTTAGTAATTGTGTTAAAAGTGTAAAAAGAGTGGTTACATCTCAAATACAAACCAGTTAATTGTCAAAACGTCAAGTGAAGGCTTACTGTAGAGACAGAAAATTTTTGGTGTCTGTCTGTTTGTATGCTCTACGATAATTACTGAAAAAAGCATCTGACTAGTCTGAAATTAGATAGGTATGTTGGTGAGGTACACAGAATTAGTTGTATAGTTTTTAGTTAAATTTGGTTTATTCCTTCAAAAAATATAGAATTTTTTTACTTCAGGCGATTTTCAAGTTTTACCATTCATTGAAAAAAAAATGGCACATTTGGCTGATTGATTTAAATCTTAAATTATGGATGCTTCAATTTCCCAATGGGGATCTTAAATTACTAGTTTGAAATTTTGTCAATACTTAATGTCACACACTCTAAATTATCTATGTATGGAATTTTCTGCATCTGTTCAAAATATATAAGGCATTTAAACTTTGCAATTATATATTTTTCTTATCATAAGTAATTATTTTTTCTCCTTTATTTTACCAGTTGCCTAGCAACTCATAATGTGTCAGAAAAAGCAAATTTGTTTAAATATTTCATTCATTGTAACTTTTCCGATTATGAAAGATTAATAAAAAAAAAGTTTAACCCTTAATTGCATAGTGATGTAAATTTCCATCACTGTTTATTTAACTTTTAATAAATAAATCAACTTCTTCGCCACCACTATATTTATATAGAAATATTAATCTAGTAAATTTCCCGTGAACTATGTTGCTGAACAAAGTTAAAAATCTATCTTGAAATTTCTGGTATCTAATATTTAATATATGTATAAAAAAACACAATTGTAAAAGAAAAACTCATGCAAAGAAGGGTTAAATAAAATATTAAAATAAATGGATATCCCTGAAGAGAGCCCCTGTGAAGAGCTCTATATTTTTATTCTAAAGAGAAAAAGAAATAGAACAATAAGTAGTTGAAGAGTATAATTGCATGAAATCATGTTTAGTTTAATATAACAGTTAATAAGAGATTTTCTAAATCTTTGGAAAATCTCATATGCTTATAAATATATAATCTAACATTATTAAATTGCAGATTTCTGTATGTTAGATATGATGAAAGTGAGATGAAAATTAAAATGTCTTTGCAAAATTGACGGAGGTTCCTGATCTGAAGATTCACTAGTTAATTCATATGTGTTTTTTAGAATACTTAATTGTTAATTGTGTAGTATCAGAAGGATGCAACTACAAAAATTCAGTATTAAAATAAGGTTTGAGCATTATAGATATTATTCTGCTAGCAATCTGCCCGACTTAACCCTTTGGGGATCAACAATTCTGACTTGAAAAATATTTACTCAGTTGTTAGAATGCATCATTTTAAGCATGTAAAAAATATTTAAAATAATTTTAGAACATAAAAATAAAAAATTATTGACTAAAAAGTACTTTTTTCACATATGCAATAACCACAAGTTTATACACTTCTCATAAAAATTGTCAATTTTCTAATACAAAATTGTAAAGTATACAAACTTACCTTTGTAAGAAATACTGGACATCTCCTTTTAATTTTACAAAATTTATTAAGTTCATTTTAGCAATAATGATGCAAAACTGCTCAAATGATAAAGTAAATTTTGGCATGAAGTTACTATACTGAGATATATATGACAATACTGAGTTAATTAACTCAGCATTGTCGTCTGTTGAGAATTCTATGAAAAATTTATATTAACTGCTGTGTTGAAAGATAGCAGCTATAAATAAAACCTTTTTTTAAAACTCACAGTATTAGTAACATTGACTTTTGGGTATGTTGCAGATATACAATGTGGCGATACAAAGAGATAAGACTTTGTCCTGATGATAGATCAGAAAATATCTACATTAACAGAAAAGTAAATCAGCTCATACATCTTTATGACATTCATATATGACAAAAACATAGGCTTTTCTTTCATTAGGCTAAATGTCTGCAAACTATCAAATGTTCAAGAGTATTTTTCTTCTGTATATGCTTAATACGTGAAAACATTGATTTGACATATGGGTGATTCCACCGTTACGTGTGTGACTTTTAGAGAGTTTTTTCAAATTGAAGCAAATTTAAAAGGGAAATTATTTAGATACATTTTACTTTTTTTATTGCTATTACAGGACACATACAGAATCATTTTTGTCGTGACACCTTTAGTCTAAAATAATAACAATTTAAAAAAAAAAAAATAGCAAAGCCATTCTTACATGTGTGACTCAGAAGAGTTTTTAAAAAGATTTTTTTATTAAATTGTTATTACTGTGTGACTTTTAGAGAGTCACTACAAAACGATTCTGTATGTGCCCTGTAATAGAAATAAAAAAAAGTAAAACGTTATCCAAATAATTTCACTTCCAAATTTGTCACAATTTGCACAAAAACACTCTAAAAGTCACACACGTAGCGGAGGAATTGCTCATATCAGCAAAAGAATGCCAAAGCTATGCAATTCCACTTTTACTTAAAAATGGGCAAAATTTAGTCACCCGTCTGACATGATATGACATTTGTACAATAATTTCTTTTGATTAAGGCTAAGCACAAATTATTCATATAAGATTCATTTTTTTATATTTATTTAATTTTCTGCAAAATATTTTAATTTCTGAAATTTTTTCTTCATTATGCTTACAAATGTATCGAAATTTTTTGTACTTTGTCATTTGTGTGAATTACTTTACTATTTTATATATTTGTATTGGCTGTTAGTAATGTTTGGTTATAAACTGGTAAATTTATAATTAAACCTTATTAACAAAATGACTCGATCATAAATTTTGTGAATTTACTCTATGAGATGTTTACAATTAGAATTATCTGATAAAAATTCAAACATGTGGTTTAAATGCAAATGAGGTCAGTGCTATCTGTTTTATTGTATATGTTTAAAAAAAAATTATTTTCTTCCAGAACTTTTTTTTATCGGAGATTACAAATAAGTACCGAATAATCCATACTTCATATGCAGAAAATATTGCAGATCTTAGTTTGCACAAAATAATGTACTGTGGGAGCCTCACAAAAAGTTCTATATTTAAAAATATGCTTAAAAGTAAACAGTATTTTTTTTATGTTAACATCTATATTAATTGTTCTTTTTTCTCCTTTCTCTTCTAACAAAGTGTTTAAAAATTCACAACTTGTCTTTTGTAGAAAAACTGCACTTAACAAATAAATTATATTTTTTTAATATTGTAAAATAAATTATAACAAGTCACAGATTTAGCTATATTCTTAGAATCATGTCATTGGATGAATTGTTTGAATTTTAGGTACCACCCATCTATTATTATTTCACCAGGTTTTTATTAAATGATATTCAGGGGTCAATGCAGGTTTTTTTTTTTTCTTTGAGGCCTATTTTGGGAAAAGTAAAAGTTACTTTTGTAAAATTTATTATATATTTGTGAAAAATAACATTTTGTAACGAAAAATGAAATTCAGTTACCCAAATTCGAACCAAGCATTTATTAATAATAACTTCTTAAAGTCCTTTTGCAAAAGTTTTTCTTTCTGGTGAATTTGTTTTGTTTGAAAATTACACATTTTAAAACCTAACAAAATAAAAAAAAATAATGAAGAGTTTGTTTTTATGATATGGAATTTTGTGAAGGGTCTTGTTTTATTAAATGGATTTTTGTGAAGGAACCCTAAATAAATAGGCTCCAAATTTTGCCCTGAGTCATAAAAATTTTGCAAAATATCAGCTATGTCTCAAACATCGCCTGGATGCTTTGTTTTGCTGCATGACTTGAAAAGAATTCTACAGAAAACACTGACATTTATTGACTTCTATTTTGACATATCAACGATTGCAATTATTATGGTTGCTGTATTTTTAAGCACAAATTTTGCCCACTTTTCTATATTAATGGATGATTAAAATTACCTTTTATTTTAATAATTTGATGTTTTTATTTTACTTAAAATATATCTTTTTGTCTTTTTTACTTTGCAGTACATTTGATAGACCTGGCTGTCATTAACACTATTTTAAAAGAATATTATGGTTCTTCATCACTAGATACAAAGATAACAACTGAATCAGCTACTGAAACAATATGTGCTCTGTATTCTGAAGCAAGTAAAAGAATTGGATTTGCTGCTGATCCCGATGTTATGGCACATTTATTTTGTGCATTACTGAAAAATGCATTTCTTGAGTGAGCTATTTTTAAAAATTATTATTATTAGAAGTTAAATGTATGTAAAGTATCTTTGGTTTTGACAATCTATATAATTAATATGTTGTAATAGTTTTTTAAAATTTCATTTGTTTGATCTCCTGTAGAGAATAATCAAGGATGTTAGCAGTAAATCTTATCTTTCAAATGGCCACTTGTTCTTTCTTATGGTTTTTGATTAGGGTAAACAGTACAGTTATTGGCACCTAAAATGCAACTTTTCTATAGTGAGTAAATGTGTGACTTAATTTTTATAGCTAAAATGAAACCAAAATTTGATTTAAAACCACTAAAGATGCTACTTTCTGATAATAAATAAATAAAATAACTGAACCTAAGAGTAAATAAACTAAAAAATATAAACTAATGTAAGACAGAAATCATAGTTATTGGCACTCTATTTTTAGTTATTGGCACCTTTATTTGACATTTATTGGCACCCTCCAAAAAATCATCTGCATGAATCTGAAGACTAAAGAAATCAATACACTATTTTAGTACATTTTAATTATAATAAAATTGATTATATTAAGTGAAATACATATGAAATTGACTTATTTTGTGCAATTTTTAATAACAAATGACTGGACACATAGAAAAGCTACAAAAAACTGGACAGATTTAAAGTTTTATTCAATGTGTTCTTTAAGTTCTGGAACTTCATACATGCCTCCTTTTCCTAATGACAGATTTTAATGGATACCATAAAATAAATCTCTTTTCTTTTTCGGGGAACTGCCATGACTCTCCTTTTTACTTACCGATCATACGTAAGACGGATTTACACGTTTCAGACACTGGAGATTCCGAAAAACATTTTTTTACCGTCTTGTCTGTCTGTGTGTGTGTGTCTGTAAACACTCTATCTCCCGAACAAATTGAGATAGAGACTTGAAATTGGGTACATACTTAGTATGTAATAATGGGAAGAAGCGTATTGAATTTCAGTAACCTCGATTATGCAGAACTATTTTTTTCGGACTCTCGAAATATTCGTTTTGATAAAAGGTACATAACAATTTTTGAAATTGCTTATTTTAAAGAGTGAATATAAAAGAAAATAAAAAGACATAAATTTTGCATACAGAATGAAGTCGATCGGATAATGAGTTACAGAGATATTTGTTATTGTATTTTCCACACTCTTCGATTTTTCATGACACTGTATTTCATTCAAATTTTAATTCAAAGATATATTTTAATTAGAAATGAGACACTTAATCTGACACAGTAAACCGTTAGTTAAAATTGGATTATCAATTTTGGAGTTATAAAGCATTTAAAGTTTATGACGTCATCAAGCCAGGATTTTATTCGAATTGCAATGCATTTTATAAACAGTTTACACATGTTTTATTTTCATATTTTATATTATGCATATCCATGATTGGTAAGTATGACGGTGGCCCCCAACGACTAGTTTCGTTTTCACTCTTTTTTAGCAGCTTGTTCTACTTTTCCTGTTTAGTTTAGAATATTTCTTTCCATTTCCGCTCTGGAGTATTAGGCCAAAAAAGGATATTACTGAGCGGTGAGGCAATACACTGAGTGTTTGTTAATTCTGTTGATCTTATGTCTTTACTTTACATTCTTTGCTGCATATCCTCTTCGCCAAGTTGCATGCCATAATATAAATATAGAAAGATTTTTTATCTTTGTTGGAGTGATAACAAAGTAAAATCCATCTGGTAAAGATGGTGTAGTTTCGCTTCTGCCACTTTTATTTGGACTAAGACTTAGAACTGGTAAATCTAATGTAGGCTCAGCTAATAAACTAACTGGTGTTTCTTTGACTTTTTGAAATGCTTGAAGTAATAACTTCAGTTTAATTTCCAGTGTTGCTACTTATTGTTGCCAACTTGTCTTCTCCTAGGATATTTTTAAATGTTTTGAAACTTAAAATATAGGGTGATTTTTTTTAAAGTTGTGAAAGTAAAGCACTATAACAAAAGAACCACTGATCCAAATGATCTAAAATTTCACCAGTATGCTCCCAAAGCAATGGGAATTTTTTGGTATGGTTAAAAAAAACTTAAAATCGCACCGACAGATGGCGCTGTAAGGTAGCAGAAACAAAGAATATCGTCTGTGGGAGGAAAACTATAAACGGTACTTTGAGAAACCATCTTCCATAGACCCTCTGTCGTCATTGAACCTTTTCTTAAATTCTTAAGTGTCCTAAATCTCCTAAGAGCAGTTGCTGCGCTCTCATTATTCTGGTAATACAGTTTCACTAACAACGCACGGTCCGTCAATGACGCAGTCATTGCGAGGATTTCCGTATAATAATGAACACAAGATGTGCGTACTTCACGTTTGTACGCCAATGTGCATGTGCCGGACGCAAGTTCGTCTCCCGACTTTACTGCATGTACAGCGCCACCTATCGATGCGATTTTAAGTTTTTTTAACCATGCCTAAAAAATTCCCATTGCTTTGGGAGTATACTGATGAAATTTCAGGTCATTTGTATCAGTGGTTCTTTTGTTATAGGGTTTTACTTTCACAACTTTAAAAAAAATCACCCTGTAGCTGTGTCTGGAACAAGAACAGAAGAGTTTTTCCCCAGGCACATTGCTCTATCAAAAGCATTGCAATTCCATGGACAGATCCTACCTTTTTTTTAAAGCTGTTTTTTATCCAGTCTTCTTTAATTGAAGTAATTGCTTTTTGAAGAAATGGTGCAAAATATTCCTTTGTAAGGGTGCCATCTAAATGTTTGCTATACCATTATAAAACAGCTGCCTTCCATGCTGTTTTTAAACCCTTGAATACTCCAACATCGCATGGCTGTAGGATAAATGATATGTAATATGGCTTTTATGGTCATCCAAAAATAAAATGACTGGCATAACAACATTTCTCTTAAAGAATGGTATCAATATATTTGCAATATACTCATAGAAAGCCTCTGCTGTCATCTATCCACTTTCAAATAAACCAACCCCACCAAGAACTGGGCACAGAGTGGATAATATTATTCAACATCCTTTTATATTTGTAAATTACCGTAGGTGGACATTTGTCCAGAGGCTGATATGCAGAAATAAATGATTTTATTTAATTATTTTTCTATTTAAAAGAAAAATATATTTAAGTAAATAACAAATGACAATATGTTGGTATGTTAACTGAAAGTGTGACATGTTAATCATTGAAACAAGACAGTTATTGGCATCCCAAAATGAGTAACTTGGCACCGGGGTCAATAACTGTTAAAATTCTATATTTCAATTTTAAAAGACTGGTAGATCATTTAAAAATGTATTACTAAAAATAAAACACACAAAATACCTCATTTGAATTTTTTTGTGAAATTTATAGTTATTGGCACTGGTGCCAATAACTGGATTTTTCAAAGTTATCATACGCAGTAATTGGCATCCACGCCAAATAAATACTTAGTAAGTTTTAAAACCAAATCAATATTATTTTAGTTGTAAATACTATATATTTATCAAAAACAATCAAAGTGGAAAGAAAAATGAAAAAGAATGTACTATTTTGAATAAAAACTGCTACAGTGTATACTAACAAATAATGAAAAAAAAGTGACAATTTCTAAAACATGAGACACTCCTCAGAACGTTTTTTTTTTTTTTAATATGATGCACTTGGTTTTCAGCCATGATATTATTCATGTGATCTTGAGAAGGAATGAACTATTCATTAAAATTATTTTCACCATCAAAACTTTCTTAGTTCCCTTAATATTTTCTTTTAAATACAAAGGTGCCAATAACTGTATATAGTGCCAATAACTGTACTGTTTACCCTACATTGTTTTTTTTTTTTGTTTTAATTCCTGATTTTTAACTCAAATATCCCACATAATAAAACTGGCAAATTTTGCTGAGGAATATATGAGTTTTTAAAAATGTCTAAAATTGTCATTACCTTGTCTCTGAAACCATAAATCAAAAATCTATTGGTAAGACCATGGTAATGATATTTTTAATGGTTCTCTTTTCTCGTCAATTGCAGCTTTTATTTTTCGTGTGAGTAAATTAGAAACTACGCTTTGATGTTGAAATAAAATGTTTTGGTTTATGGTATTATTTCTTATTTATTTTTGGGGGTGTTTTTAATTAAATGAGGGAAAAGGATGGTTTTTAAATTCACGTAATATATGTAATTTTAATTAAATGAGTGAAAGTTTATATTTTAAATGAAATATGAATGAGGGTAATGGGAACAATGTTTTGAGATTTATCAACTGCATTAGGCTAACTTAAAAGTACCAAAGGTGGCTTTTGAACTTGCTTTTCTTTGATGTTATCTTGCATTTAGCATTCCATAGTGCATAAGATTTTTCTGAGTGTTTACATCTGAAACAATTTAAATGAAAAGCATGTTAAAATATATATAATTGTCTAGTCCTTGACCAACAGTTTTTTAAGTTTTCCATATTTAACAAATTGGCAGTCTATCAAGCTTGATGCATTAGCTTTCAACAAAAAATTTGATTTTGTTTCGTTTATAAAAAAATGGACAAATTTAAAGATTTAAATAATCATGAGTCAAGAACAAGGGAAATATATCAACTTATTTAAAAAAAAAAAAAAGAAGAGGAAATTGGTTCATTCATTGCCGACATATTTCAGGTATTGACTTTATAAACATTTTGCCAAGAAAATCGCATTTACAATTTTGCAACAAGTACTGCTTATTCGTGCAGTATGAGACAAGAATCACCAAGGTTGGGGAATTGCGTCATTTTTTTTTCCACTGGCGAGTGGATTTTCTGACAAGGCGTGGGAGTCTTTAATAAGTCTTTTAAAAACTGCAGGCTATAGAAGATTTGTTTAACTTGTTAGCTATATTTTGCAACTCTCCAAATTATCGCAATGCAAATATGATACTAAGTTCTATCCTATACTAAACTTTCCTCTGTTGTATAAATTAATTTTATTGAGAAAAAAATTAAGAAAATGTATTGTTGTAGTAGTGAATTATTTTTGCAGTTGTGTAAATTCTGTCTTAACAATTTTCAACTGTACATTGCTTCTTGCTGGCTGTTAAAATAAACCCTTGGCTGGTAAAAATTTCTGAAAATTTTCTACCCCTGAGAATCTCGATATCTTCTATAATCATTTCAATTTTTATAAACTGCTTCGAGTGAATATTTCAGAAAATGTAAAAATGCATTTTTTGAAGCAGAGGTACTACCATAACATACCCTTAAATGAGCGTATCCAATTTAACAGTCTGGTAAATCTCAAGTTCTGTTTTAAATAGCTGTGTTTTCAGTTGTCTTTTTTTATTTCTTATTTAATCATATTAGTTTCCTTTAAATTTTAGGAATGAAAATAGTTTACTGTTACTTCAAATGAAGGTTACCCTTGTTTTGTTTTCTTCTGCCAAACTTTCTGAAAAACATAAATGTAAGTACAGCCTTTGAGAGATTAACTTGCATTTTTTATTTAGTTTTTTTTTTCTCAATAAAATTTCTTTTCTTGTTTTCAGATATGTTTTATCATTGTTCATCTGATGGCATCATGAGTAAAAATAACTTGTCTATGTTATTGCAAACACTGTCAAAGGTATTTATACATAATTCTTCTCAATAGAGTATTGTAATCATTTTTTTAAAATACATATTTATACATAATTCTTCTCAATAGAGTATTGTAATCATTTTTTTAAAATACATATACTAGCTGATCCGACCAGCATTCTCCCGGGCTTGTGATAATAAATTTATAGAAACCTCAAGTTTGTATGATTTTATATCTAACCTGATTTTGTATGAAATTATATTTTTAAATGAAAAATTCATGAATAAATATTGATATTTAGTGGTTAAAGTGCTTGTGAAAAGACATTTTCTTGTTTTTACATGTAGGGTTGTTTCATACTTCTTTTTAAAAAAATTCTTATGTTGAAATCTTTGAAATTTTTATTGGTTATAAATATAATGGATTTACAGCTGTTTAAAACTTTCGTGAAAAATATTGTTATCTAGTTGTAAAAGAAATATGTTTACTTCTTGCTTTTTATTTGTTTGTTTGTTTTCTTGTCATCTCTTTTAACATAACAATAAAAAAATAGTTCTCATCTTCCGAACTCTCTGGAATTTTAATTGTTTATAAATCTAACTGTATCCAAGCTCTCTTTAAAGTTTTGAGAAAAAGTATGTATATTTAGTACTGAAGACAAGTCGAAGAAGAGCAAAGCCATACCCAAAAAAATCTTTTTTTCTTGAAAATTTCTCATATTTTATTTTATTATTATTATTTTAAATACTTCTACATCTCCGAATGTTTTGGAAATTTTGCAGGTGATGTAAATGAATTTTTAACATAACTACCAAGATGTTCTAAAAAGATTGTCGAAATATAGACGTTTAGTTACTTTTTAGCATAGAAAAAAAGATAGTCTTTTTGAGGTGCAAAGTGACCTGTGTTTTTAAGAGTTAAAATTCGTATTTTTTAAAACTGATTGCACCATCGATTAGAAGCAGGTTTCATCTTTAAGAGCATATTTTTTTTTCTCATTACCTCTAAAATTGCACTTTGGCAGGGCGTTGCCATAAGGGAGAAAAACAACCCTTTTTGGAATTTTTTTTTTCAAAGGGTTAACAACGCTATTTTTTCAAATTGATCGCGGCATTTGAGATGTAAGTGTAGGATCTTTCCAAATAGGTGTTCCAATTTTAACTGTACTGAACCGCTTTCCCGATTTAGGTTAAAACCAAACTGTGAAATAACACACACACAAAAAGAAAACACACTTTCAGTTCTTCATTCAACCAATTTCATATGTTTCATATATATATATGTGAGTTTTTCCATAATTTATTTTCAATAACTTACACCAGTGTAATAAATTGGCAGAAACAGACACTAACTCTATCGGTTTTGAGAGGAAACGCCTGATTTTCAGCATAACTCCTGTGTACATGCTTTACAAGATATTTTGGTACTTACATATTATCCATATCAGATCAGACACACTGTGCCAGTAATGGTACCGATTATGCTAATGACAGTAATTTTATTGTTTTTCTGTCTATATTGCGACTGCATTTTATATTCTGTATTTTTAATTGTGATGTGTGTTTTAGCTTATTTTCTTTCTACATATTTGTGTAGTCTGCATTTTGAAAAATGTGTTTAAAGGATTCCTAAGAACTGAAACAGAAACTGTTCTTTATTTCCAGGAATGTGGTACTATTATACCAAAAATATGTTGAGTGTTCTGATTCCCACAAAATGAAATTGTACATTTATAATTATTTTATGTGGAGCTAGAATGCAGATAAATGCAGACTGTGTATTTGAACCAGAAAGGACAATTCGTATGATGGAAGTAGAAACTTATTCACAGATGCATTATAATTTATATATTTCTGGAGCAAAGACTTGGCTCCAATAAATTTTTATTGCTTCCATGGCATATTAACAGGGCTCCTACGCGACTGGAAAACAGGGAATTGTCAGGGAAAATGACAAATGCTCAGAGAGTCAGGGAAAATCACATTTTTTTCCTAAAACCTGGAAAAGTCAGGGATTTAAAAAAAATATATATATTATGTGATATGATGTGTCAAAATTCTTACGAGTTCCGAATTCAGTCTGCAAAAAAATCAGATTTTTTACTAGCAAGTAGTATTTTTGCTACATTCATATTTTTAACATAATGATGTTTTAGCCATACAAATTTGTTGCTAAATAGGTGATACTTCTGCGAAAGAACTATTGAGCCATGTTAAGGTGGCTTGGATGAGATAAGAAAAAGAAAGAAAATTATAAAGCAAGCAAAAAAGAAAAGCTGTAGCTAAAATTAAATTGTTAAAAGACAAAAAATGAAAGTTACATAACAAACTGTTTCTGAAACTACACAAACAAATGACATGGTAGTAGAAATGTCAAAAAATATTTGACGCGCCCGATCGACGAAATTCATTCTTTTTGCACAGCCAATCGTCAAAATTCATGATTTTTATGCACCTGATTGTCGAAATTCTCGATTTTTACATGGTGATCGGCAAAATTCATGATTTTTCCATGCCTGATTGACTAAATTCACAATTTTTGCGCATCCAATCGACTAAATTCACGATTTTTACGCGCCCGATCGGCGAAATTCAAGATTTTTACGCATCGATCAGCGAAATACAAGATTTTTGAATGCATGATCAGGGAAATTCATGTTTTTCTGCGACCTATGGACAAAACTTGCAATTTTTTTCACGACTAATTGCTGAAATTAAGTTTTTGGCGATGTTGGCATTGAGTGTTTCCGTGAGCCACAGGTTGTGCATCTAATTTTTGGTGTAAATCACCCAACAGGTGGCACTGCTATGCTACATTTTTCATAATTTTCATGATAGCCATACCTCAAGAACTAATGCACAGAATTTCACCAAACTTCAGATTCTGTTAGACCTTGACATAAATAGACGCTGATTACGTTTTGGTGTAAATCTCCCAATATGTGGCATTTCTATGCTACATTTTGCATGATTTTCACAATATCTATATCTGAAGAACTAATGCACAGAATTTCATCAAACTTCAGATTCTGTTAGACCTTGACATAAATAGACGCTGATTATGTTTTAGTGTAAATCTCCCAACATGTGATGCTGCTATGCTGCATTTTTCAGGATTTACATGATTTTAGTGAAAGTCATATCTCAAGAACTAGTGTACTGAATTTAATAAAACTTTAGATTCATTCAGTTAGACCTTGATGTAGTTTGTAGTTTGGTGCTGATTTGTTTTTGATGTATCTGAAACCTGTATGAGATAAAAGAAATTTGGGGGATTGGCACATCCGACTAGTTTATTATTATTTTTAAAATAATGTTTTTTTTTTTTTTTTTTTTTTTTTTTTTTTTTTTTTTTTTATCTGTCGCTAACAGCTTTATCCTAACTAGCTATGTTCTGTCCTGTAGTAAAATTTGAAGACCAAAATTAAGTATAGCAATGTAATATTTGTGATATATCAATTTTATATTTATAATGATTTTTAGTTTTTTTGCAATGTGAAATGAGTGCTAAAATTCATTACTAAACTCTTCACTTTTAATTTTAATTTGTAGAGAACAAATTTGCATTGTCAAGTTTTTATTCTGTCATCTTAATAAAATATAATAATTAAAAATACATACATATGTTTACCTTTTCTTTGAATGCTTGCTGTTTTCATTTTGGAATTTTGTTTTTGTTAGAAAGGGCTTATGTTAATGGTGGTCCTATATTAATTTCCTCCAGATTCAAACATGGTGTTTCTCTGCATGTCTGTCTAGGCTCTAACCTTCATAAAAATTTACTAATCGCTACAAAATTTGAATGTGTTGTTAAAGTAAACAGTATCTCATCAAAAAGTCACCTGTAAAAAATGCAGCCAAGTCTCGTAACTCATTTACCGTAAAAAGTACTGAGATCGTATAAAGCCAAGTTCAACTATCTTATTAACTCAGAAATTTTCATTCACAAATCACTCCTAGTCTCTACATCTTTAGTTAATTATTATTTTGTGACTTGGCAATTACGTAGCACGAGAATGTGATGTATATAGTTAGTCTTAATAAAATAATACTATAACATATTAAAGTGTAATAACTTACCTGTGGGTATATAATTTGCCTTAATTAAATTATCCCATCCCATCCCATAACATAGTAAGGTGTAATAACTTCCCTGTGCTGCGTAATTGCCAAGTCACAAAATAATAATTAACTAAAGATGTAGAGACTAGGAGTGATTTGTGAATGAAAATTTCTGAGTTAATAAGATAGTTGAACTTGGCTTTATACGATCTCAGTACTTTTTACGGTAAATGAGTTACGAGACTTGGCTGCATTTTTTACAGGTGACTTTTTGATGAGATTTCACTTCTTTTTGTAAGTAATCCTCCTTTTCTTGATTTTGGGTTCTTTTTGGAGATCATCCACTGATTTTCGCTAAGCCCACACTCTGTCCCTATTATTTACAGGTATCAAAAATTTGAAGCTTTAGTTTCGTTTGCAAAGAAATGCGTAGATAAAAAGAGATTTCAGGTTCCTAGGCAAGCACTAAGTTATGGCAGGGGGGGGGGGGGTGTCAAAAGTACTCTCAATTGCTTCCAGGATAGGTGCTATCCATCTGAGATATTACTCGCAGCCCTAGATACGTGATATTTAACATAAAAGAACTTTTTAGTATAAAAAGAAAGCCAAAATTAAAATTTCCAATAAATCAAAGTATATTCCTTTTTTCGATGTTTTTTTTTTTTCGTTTTTTTTTAGTCTTTTTTTATTATTTGCGGATTTTTTTAATTTTTCCTTACTTTGTGTACAAAACCCTGCCTTTCTGCGAAATGTCAAGCTTCTAGGACTACAAAATCAAATTATTTTCAAATTTTCGATTTTTTATAAATTTATTGATTTTTCGATTTTAATTCTAAGTTACCTGATTGTCACGCCAATATAGTAATTATTTTATCCGTCTTCTTAGGATCATTTAGGTTCAATTTAGAGATATATCAAGTGAATCTTAGAGTCACCATGATTTTATTTAGAAAGGACTATCAAGCCATAACCAGCCAGTAAAGTCGGGAGGGTAGGGGGAGCTAGAGGTCTGCACGGGCCGAAATTTCCAGGCCCGAGCCCGGCCCGACCCATACAAAAAAAAATTTGGCCCGGCCCGGCCCGAACAAAAAAAATATTGGCCCGGCCTGGCCCGATTTAAAAGTTAAAAGTTCGGCCCGAGCCCGGCCCGGCCCGAAAAAAAGTTAAAATCTTGGCCCGAACCCGGCCCGAGTAAATTTCTACAAAACATAATTTTTACGTGGATTTGGTTAAAAATTTGTCTCGTAGGAGGAGATCTAACCAAAAAATTTCTATCTTAGCCTTTTTTTTTTCATGTTTATAATCCTCATTTTTATCGAGGTGCCTCAAGCTGGAATGTTTATTTTTTTAATAAATCTCTATTTGTTGTATGTATGTGTTTAAGTTATCATCAATATTGTTAATCCATATTTCATTTATTGAAGTGTTAAAAATCAGAAAAATGCTATGCAGTAAAATCTTCTAAAATGGAATTGCATAGGGAAGAAAAAATGAGTTATAGACAATTTGCCTTCTTATCAGGTGTAAATGTATTATATATTCTTTTCTTACGTATTAGTATATTCATTTTTAATGGATCAACACATTTTTCAATTTAAGACAGGATTCCATCATAAGCAGGTTCTTTTTCACACGTTTTACTATATTTTAATTTAGCCATATTTTAATAAGTGTATAAATCTACTATTCTTTAAAAAGAATAAATTTTAATGTTTAATTATAAAATAATGGCGATTTAAAAATGTATGCATGTTTTGCAATGATTTTTATGCCAGATCTTATTTTACTGACCTTCGAAAGGACCAGGCACGTCGAGATAATGACTTTCATACGGATCAAAACCAGGACTAAACATTTTGAGGCGTGAAGACTAGGAAAAATGAAACCAGTCCCGGCTCTGTACAGAAAAAATAATTTAAGGCACTGCCTTATACTTCAAGAAAAAAGTAAGGCCCGGCCCGTAACGGCCGGCCCGTAAAGAGTAATCACTCGGCCCGGCCCGGACCGAGTATTCAGAAAAAAATATGGCCCGGGCCCGGCCCGGCCCGAGTGCCGTGAACAAAAATAGGCCCGAGGCCGGGCCGAGTACGGGCTTCGGGCCTTGGCCCGGCCCGTGCAGATCTCTAGGGGGAGCTGTGAAAATTTTTGTGGGGCTAACATCATTTAACAATCCATATTTCATATGTGAAGTAAATAGAGTACAACCTGTGAAAGAAAACAAATCTGTCTATAAAGAAATCGCCTATATCGTAGCCAGTCTATAGCAGAACTTTTCTATAAGGAAATACGTAAACGAAAGAAAAGAAAACCATAATCCGGGGGAAATAACATAAAACAATTAGGGGCGTTGTACTAGCTAATAGGACAATTATCTTAAAACTAATGTTTTCGAATTTTCGATTTTTTAAAGATATTTCGATATTTCGATTTTATTTTCGAATTTGACGAATATTTTAATTGTTCCTTTTATTGAATAGTAAATACTACCTTTACACCAAGTTTTAAGTTTCTAAGACTACAAGATAAAATTATTTTCAATTTTTTATTTTTTTCGAATTTTTTTTATAATTTTCTGGATTTATTTTGAAATTTCCGATCTTTTTCGAGTTTTTTATTCTATTTTCGAATTTATTGTGTTTTAATTTTTCCCTTTTCTGTATCCTAAACAATAAGTTTACGCCGAATTTTAAGTTCTAAAGCTACAAAATCGAATTTTTTTCAATTTTTCGAATTTTTGAATTTTTTTTTTCGAATTTTACAGATTTTTTTATTTATTTCTTTTTTTGTATCCTAAATACTACCTTTATTCCAAATTTTAAGTTTCTAGCTTTACAAAATCGAATTATTTTCAAATTTTCGTTATTTTTTCGATTTTTTTATTTTATTTTCAATTTTTGTTATGTTTTTAATTTTTTCTTTTTCTGAATCCTAAACACTACCTTTACATCAAATTTTCAGTTTCTAAGACTACGAGATCATATTATTTTTAATTTTTCTCTTTTTCTTTCTTGCTTTCTATTTTTTTTTTTTTTTTAAATTTTCGATTTTTCTTTTTGAATTATCCATATTTTTGAATGTTTCCTTATTTAGTATCTTAAATATTACCTTTATTCCAAATTTCAAGTTTCTAGCGCTATGAAATCGAATTATTTTCAAAATTTCCTTATTTTTCGATTTCTTTCGATTTTTTATTTTATTTTCGAATTTTATTGCGTTTTTATTTTAACTTATTCTGAATTCTAAACACTATCTTTACCGCGAATTTTAAGTTTTTAAGGCCAAAAGATCAAATTATTTAAATTTTTTTCGAATTTTTCGAATTTTTGATTTTGTTTCGAATTTCCTGGATTTTTTAATTTTTCCTTATTTTACATCCTAAATACTACCTTTATTCCGAATTCCAAGTTTCTAGCGCAACAAAATCGGATTATTTGAAAATTTTCGATTTTTTTATTTTATTTTCGATTTTTTTTTTGTGTTTTTGATGTTTTCTTTTTCTGAATTCTAAACACTACCACACAAGATTGTGTTATTTTCAATTTTCGATTTTGTTCGATTTTTTTGAATTTTCGAATGTTTTTTTTTTTTTAATTTTCTGGATTTTATAATTTTTCCTTTCTTTGTATCCGAAACACTAGCTTTATTCCAAATTTTAAGTTTCTGTGGCTGCGGGATCTACCCAATCTTTTTGATGACGCGAGAGTGAGTGAGTGTGTGAGTGACAAAAAATCGAAACTTTTGAGTTCATATATCGTCTGCACTAATTTATGGGTATTTTTTCAATTATCCATATTTTTTAAATTTTCCTTATTTAGTATCTTAAATATTACCTTTATTCCAAATTTCAAGTTTCTAGCGCTATAAAATCGAATTATTTTCAAATTTTCCTTATTTTTCGATTTTTTCGATTTTTTGATTTTTTTTTTTTTCGAATTTTATTGCGTTTTTTATTTTAACTTATTCTGAATCCTAAACACTATCTTTACTGCGAATTTTAAGTTTCTAAGGCTAAAAAATCAAATTATTTTAATTTTATCAATTTTTTTCGAATTTTTCGAATTTTTGATTTTTTTTTCGCATTTTCCGGAATTTTTAATTTTTCCTTATTTTGCATCCTAAATACTACCTTTATTCCGAATTCCAAGTTTCTAGCGCAACAAAATTGGATTCTTTGAAAATTTTCGATTTTTTTCGATTTTTCGAATTTTGCTTTCGATTTTTTTGGTGTTTTTGATGTTTTCTTTTTCTGGATACTAAACACTACCTTCACACCGAATCTTAAGTTTCTAAGACTACAAGATCGTATTGTTTTCAATTTTCAATTTTGATGGAATTTGTTGAAGTTTCGAATGTTTTTTTTTTCGAATTTTCCGGATTTTATAATTTTTCCTTTCTTTGTATCCTAAACACTACCTTTTTTTTTTCCAAATGTCGAGTTTCTAGGGCTACGGGATCTACCTAATCTTTTTGATGACGCGTGAACGAGTGAGTGAGTGAGTGAGTGACAAAAAATCGAATGTTTGAGTTCATATATCGTCTGAACTAGAAAAGACAGAAAGTTGTAATTTTAAATTTTGGTCCTGTGTGCCAAATACTCTAGAAAAACGAAGTTTCAAATTTTTGGGATACTCCAGCGCGGAGATATGGGGGGGGGGGGGTCAAAAGTGCCCTGAGTTGCTTCCAGAAAAGTATGCTTACGGCTGTCCTCTCTCGACTTGGCGGAGGCACTGCCGTGCCTCCAGATAGAGTAAAGCCTGTGAAAGAAAATGAACCTGTCTATAAAAAAAAAAGGTCTATAACGTAGCCAGTCTATAGCGGAACTTTTCTGATACAAAATTCGTAAACAAAAGAAAAGAAAAGCATAATCCGGGGAAAATAACACAAAACAATAACGGAAGGTGTACTAGCTAATAGGACAATTATCTTAAAATCTATCTAAAACAAACTATCCCCATCCTGTGGGATTTGTTTTTCAATGTTTTACTTTATTTAATGCAAAACATAGATTGCATCCGACAACTCATAAAAAAGTCCTCCGGCCTGTACCGGCAGGAAAAGGTAGCTTTCCTATGTCTTCGTTTTAAAATTTTAGCTAATGTTACTCGAAAACAGCAAGTTAAAATGCAAAGAAACCGTTTACAAAAGATTCGTTTATACTGAATTTGAATAAGAAATTCGCCAAATTATTGAGCTATAGCCAAGTTGGCTTCATTTATGAAGACTTATTTTTGTCGCCAAATTTGGCGAGATTTCGCCAATTGTCGCCAAGTTTGGCGAGAATTTGGCGCTAATGGATATGAATATATAGTTTTATGCGTATGATTGGGAAAATGATTACAACAATGAAAGAAAATAATTTGCGAGAAATCGCGTTCACTAAAACTTATAAATTTATATTAAAATCATTAAAATTACAGACATTACAATGCACTTTCATAAAACATTAAAAACATATTAAAATTGGACGTTTCGGATTTACATGGAAAATCCCTCTTCAACAACAACATTTCACTTAGCGTAAATCATTGTTCAAAAATATCAACAAATAGAAAATGCAACTTATCAAAATTTCGAAGTCAAAGTTACAGTTATAATAACACTGAGTATTCATTCGGGATTGCACCTGCTTGACCATTATTGACCATAAATTTATCGTTGGTTTTTTGTAATGTGCTGTTTTGTTTCAAAATGTCAGCCACCCTAGAATTTCAAACTGCTCTATCTCAGCCAATTTTTAAGATAGAGGTAAAACAAAAAATGCTCTGGAATCCTTGTATCAAGTCCTAACAACTAATTAAAAAATAAACTTGATTTTTTAAACTTTTTTGTATATTTATTTTAGTTTTAAAATTTTCCGTGGCCGCCATCTTTAAACAAGATGGCGGACCAAGCTGGCCAACGAACTCGGTCGAGGCATTGGTGAACTTATTGCACACAATTAGTTTCATCCAAATTAATTTATAAATACGAGCGTTATTGTATCAAATTATTTTCATTTTTTCGATTTTTTTCTAATTTTTTTATTTTTTTTTCGAATTTTCTGGATTTTTTTAATTTTTCTTTTTCTGTATCCTAAATACTACCTTTATTCCTAATTTGAATTTTCTAGCGCAAGAAAATCGGATTGTCTTCAAATTTTCGGTTTTTTTCAATTTCTTCGATTTTTTCAATTTTGCTTTCGATTTTTTTGGTGTTTTTGATGTTTTCTTTTTCTGGATGTTACACAATACCTTCACACCAAATCTTAAGTTTCCAAGACTATAAGATCGTATTATTTTCAATTTTCAATTTTGATGGAATTTGTTGAATTTTCGAATGTTTTTTTTTCGAATTTTCTGGATTTTATAATTTTTCCTTTCTTTGTATCCTAAACACTACCTTTTTTCCAAATGTCAAGTTTCTGGGGCTACGGGATCTACCCAATCTTTTTGATGACGCGTGAACGAGTGAGTAAGAAGTGACAAAAAATCGAATGTTTGAGTTCATATATCGCCTGAACTAGAAAAGACAGAAAGTTGTAATTTTAAATTTTGGTCCTGTGGGCCAAATACTCTCTATAATTGAAGTTTAAAATTTTTGGGATACTCCAGCGCGGAGATATGGGGGGGTCAAAAGTGCCCTGAGTTGCTTCCAGAAAAGTATGCTTACGGCTGTCCTCTCTCGACTTGGCGGAGGCACTGCCGTGCCTCCAGATTGCTTTATGTTTTAAAAATAGCCTTCTTCATACTGTATACAATCTTTTAACAGACAAATCAAAATTTGTAATATACCATCCTGTATTGTGTGTTAAATATGAGCAATGCTGACAACAATGTGGTCTAAAGTGAATGGATAACTAAGAGTTGTCACAAAAAACACAATATTGTATCAAATCACTCTTGCTGAAATACACCATCTGGCATGTAAAAAAAAACCAATTACTTGTACTCTGTTTTATTTATTATTTTTTAAATGCTTTTATTTTAAAGGAAAATATTTTGTAAAAATGACTAGTTTATTACTGCTTTTTCCTAATGCATTTTTTTTTTTAAAGAAATTTTCTATGTGTGTTATATTTTGTGGCTATATTATTTTTCTAATTCAATTATTTGATCTGTAATTAATTGTACATATTTCAGCTGGCTGAGATAGTTGGCGAGCAAGTGACTTTTGGATCTCATTTAGTTCCGAATGCCGTACAGAATTGTTTGAAATATGTAAGTGTATACATTGAATAGTTTTTGTATCCTGTTAGACAGTCTTTTAAATCTGTTATGCAGCTATTAATGCTTTTAAAAGTTCTATTAAAATCCATTGTTAAATATATTGCATCAGCATGTTCACGAAATTAATAAATAAAAATAATTGTATGCTTTGGTAGTAAAGCTTTTATAGGCGCAGATTTTTAGAAATAAATATGGGAATTTCATGCTGTCTACTAACATTCAAAATAAATAAAACTTATGTATTGCATTTTGTAATAATTTTGTAGAAAATAATATTAACCCTCTCACTGGCAAGCCTGTGTTAATACATGCACTATGCTCCAGGTTTCACTGCAATATAAGCATTTTTTAAATTAATATAATTCTACAAATATAATGCAGTTTTAATACATTAAGTAATGATCCATAACTTCAAGGTTTACATTCATGTATATAATTAAGTTTTTTTTATATAATTTTGGAATAATCAACTTTTTTTAGTATTTAAAATAAAATACAGAGAAAACAACATTACAATTTTGCCCTTTTGTTGGACAGTCAGAGTGTTAATTGTCAAATTAATGTTTTGATGAATTACTTCTTGGTAAGATCAAATTAGTGCTTTCGCTTTGTCAATATCAAGTTTTAAATAATATCCTTGTTGTCAAATTAATATTGAAAATTTTACATAAGAGTAAAATAAATATTTTTATTAATAATAATAAAATAAAATTTCTGTATATTGGTGAAGCTAATGGATTTTTATTGTTTGAGCTATTGGTATTTAATTATTATTTTTGATTATTTCTAAATGTTTTCTTTTTTTCAACTCCTCTGTATACTTTATTCCTTATCTATCAAAATCATTGTGTTGGAGAACCCCCAGTAGCAGAAAGGGTGCTGCCGATTGTTTTAGATTTTGTAGATTAATTTAAGAGCTTAAAAAAGTGCTAAAATCTACTTTATGCTTCTAGATTTATTGTATGCCCCTGATTACATTTTTTTTTTTTCATGTATGCAAATTTTGTTTATTTTATGAATTACTATAATTTCTCATGATAAACACATACCAAGAGAGCAGCATCACATAACCTACGATTGTGACAAGTGTCCGCATGAATACAAAGGGTTACATTTTAAAGTTTTTTTTTCGTCAAATATTTTCAAATAATTTCATTTAAATAATATTTATGATACTTTTCTTGATGATATTCTAAATTCTAGTATATTGGTGTGATTCTGTTTGGTATTAATCATAATTTGATATTATATTGAAACCTTTAATTTTGAGAAATTCGTTACTCTGCAATTTTTAACCATCTTGGCAAGAAACCTCTAGCCAGGTGAACTTGGTAAGAAAAAATACTCTTAAGTTAATAGAGACAATTAATACCCCTTTTTGGATTCTTCAATTTCTGAAACATGTGAAATTGGTAGATTGGAGATATTTTAACTTTATTTAATTTTTTTTTTTTTTTTTTTTTTTTTTGTATCCTTTAAAATTGTCTCTGTTAATTATTTTGGAATGAAAGAATTTAATTGTTTTGACATAGCACCTGGTAATTTAATAGCCACAGTGCAATTTCTTTTAAGAAAGATAAAATTGAAAAAGTATTAAATTTTCAAAATTCGCTGTTAAATGTTTTTTCCGTTCAATTCCATTTATAATTTTCATAATATAAGTAATTATAAAATAATATTAATTAGATTAAAAGTAAACTTTATTGAAATTTACATTATCCTAAATTTTACTCATTCTGAAATTCTCATTAATTTAACTCTAACTCTAACAATTCTGTAACATCATCTTAGTGAATTGAATCCTGAATAAACTGATTTTATACTTTGTTTAATTATTGAAATGAAGAAACTGATTTCTTCTAAGGTATTTAAATTGTACTTCTTTTAAAGTTATACGGAATTAGATTTTTAGTGTGGAAGACAATAAATTCTTTGAATTCAATTATTTCTGTTATGTAATTTTGTTCATAATATTTATATGTCAATTAACTATTGTATTACATTTTAGTGCAAAGGAAGAATCACAGAAAAGCGATTTAAAAAATGGCTTGCTCAGGATCCACAAACATTAGTGTGGCTTTCAACTTTACATAGGATTGCTATTGCTGAAAGAAGTAATTTGTTTTAATATTTATATTTAAAGAATTGAAAAAGAAAATTACTACTTTTATTAAAATCAACTTTTAAAAATTATTTAATTATTTCAGGTTTATTAATTTTGTAGACTTATTAAAACTACATATTTTATAACCATTTTTAATTTTTAAAAGTACAATAGTTTATGGTTATTTGGTACACTGTTTAATTGTAACAAAGTGTCAAGAAAAAAAAAATTAATGCTTATAAATTTACTTCTGATTATTGGGGTAGCTGCTTTAACCGATGTGTTCCAATTAACCAGAATCTACTCTATTTAAAATATTTTGTTTCATCGATTTCTGTGACATTGTATTTCTTTCCTTTTTAACACTTTCCAACATAGTCTAAAAGTGTTTATGAATTCGGTTTGTCTGTCTGCCGTTTGCCTGTGCTCTAGATCATATAAGTATATTCGGATTTACATGTAATTGATATGTTATTTAGGTTCACCATGTCATGTTCAGTTTTGAAAATTAAGTATGTTGCATAAATTGTTCATTTACAGGGGCACTCAAAAGAATTCTGTTACTATATAATATAGCCAATGGGAAAAAATTGCTTGAAGTGTATTTTAATGATGCTACACTATTTGGAATATATTCAAATTGATATACAAGGTGTCCCAAAAGTCCTTTACACATTTAAAATTTCAATAAAAATTAAGCAATTAGCAAATAAGAGTGCGGTTTGGACAAAAATTCTTCTTATAATTGTAAATTTTCTTTAAAAAAAATAAAATTTAGTTCCAAAATATAGATAACAGTGGCCTTTATAGATAACAGTGGCGAAAGATTTACAGAGCATATGTATAGTTTTTGTTCCAATTATGGCAACCCACATTCCAGAACTGAATTGAATTAGACGAGTGAAACTAGTCAACAAACATTAGTTTGGCGATAATAGGAAACTCACCAAGATTTATAGAATGACTCTGTAAGATAATAATGACGTGCGGACAGAAAAACTCGATTGGTCGATACGATTTTGGAAAAAAAGAAAAACAAATCGGCAAGCAACTTGCCGAGCTTTTTGCTTTTTATTATCGTCAAGCTAATATTTGTTGATATGTCTAATCGAACTCATGAAGAGGAGTATCGTTAAGCTCTGAAATGTTGATTGCCATAGTTTGGATAAAAACTGTGCATACACTCTGTGCGTTTTTCACCACTATTATGTATAAAGGCATTGTACCTCTTTGGTAGCTTTGCAGAAATAACGCCATCTAGGGGAAATTTTTTGAATTAAACTTTTTATTTTTTTAAAGAAAATTTTCGATCATAAGAATCATTTACATCCAATTGCTTAATTTTTTATTGAATTTTAAAATGTGTCAAGGATTTTTGAGACACCCTGTACATTATTAAAGTTCACTACAAGATGCTTACTATAATAGAATGTTTTTCAGAGCATTTATCATTCATTTACTGGGTTCATTTACAAATGAATTCAGTTACATTACTGTATTTGAGCAATAATGGCTGGAAGTTTGTTTTCATTTTTTGGTATGAGTTTTTGAATTTAACTGATTGTTTGCATATTACTCGATGTGTATAAATTTTATAGATCATACACAAGGCTGGACAAATGAAATTGAGTAGATTTTTGCTTATTGGCAGAAATGGCTGAAAGGGAATTTTCAACTGTTTTATGTGTTTTCTAACTGAACTAAATTTTTGCATACTCTATAGTATATATATATAAACAAATCTATGTACAATATACAGGGTTGCACAAAAGAATTCGGGTAATTTTCCGACTCTAGATGTTAATTGCTGAACCTGGGTTTTCATATGTGTTATGCATTTTTCAAATTTTTCACTTAGGCATCATATTTTACCTTACTACACAGTGGAAGTTTTATTATATTATTCTGAAGGTGTTAGAAAGTGTTTCACAATTTATGCTTGATGCATGATTTTTTTCTTCTTTTTTACGTGCTTTTATTTTACTTAACATGGTTTATGTGTGTCAGATATGTCAAACTCATTCACTAACGGCCAAATTAAGCATTGTATGTATACAAAACTGCAGGCCACATTACAAAAAGTAAAAAAAAAAAGGAAAAGAAGGAAAATCAGATTTATTTTATTACAATTCCAAAGCTACCCACCAGAAAAATTTAAAACATGCACTGGAAATTTTAAAAGTAATATTTATTAATTAAAAGATGTCAAATAATATATATATTTTTTTGTACTTATATTTTTCTGTAAAATTAAAAATAATAGCGAAGTTGTACTAAAGTGTGCTGCCAATCATAGATAAATATGCGTTTAGATAAAAATAAAAAGATGTTTAAACATGTATCTGGCATTTAAATCTATCAAAAGGATACAAAAATATATTAAGTCTATTACTCTGAACTTTGCATTTATCTTATGCTCCTTTTTATAAAGCCAATTGTGACAGGAGCACTATTATTTGCTAAATAAACTTATTTTTTAAATGACAAACTTTACTTGGTCATCTTTCATATGTGAGTCAAGAGTACCAGTTATGGTGGTTGTAACAAGCATAGAAACCAGAAATTCCTCACTTATTTTTAAGTACACATCATGTCTGCGAATAAAACTTCCAAAGTGTGAGAATTTCATCTGGAACTGTCTGATGAACTCTAGCATGACTTTCATATTATCTTTTCTGCTTACTAGTACACAGTTTACTTTTTATACAGCCTACAGTTTTTTTGCTTTTAAAATTAGATTATACAATAATACTCTTGAGTATTTTCATAACATTTTGTCCCAGTAGAAACTTTTGCATTCATTTTTTTATGGTCCATATATTTTTTACACTGAAATAGAAGTCAAATGGGTTGGTTCCACCCCCAATAACATACCCATTTTAATCCATAAGAAGTGTACAGTTAATGGATAAAAAAGAACAGTTTTATGATTGTTTAATACCTAATAATTGTTTCAGTTTTTTAAAGATAATAACTTGTCTTTTGGAGAAAATATGGAATTGTAAGAGTTGGAGTTTCAATTTGTAAAAGTGAGATATCCGTATCGCAATAGAATTTATGTATAATCTTCTAGGATTGAAACGGAATTTTTATAATTTTTTTAAGTTCTATTAAATACTATGTGATGTAGTTGAAATAAAGATATAATATAATGTGTACTGTTAATAATGTGTAGATATTGGATATTGACAACAATGCAGACATTACATATTGATAATAGTATGGGTTTTAGATATTAGTTTTGACAGTTTACACTATTTAAAAACAGGTTTTAATTGTTGTCTTGCCAAATACTACTAGTTTTTTTTATGACAAATAGCCAACCTTAATACTTTGTCAAGGTTGTTGAAATGTTTTGCAATGGGACCTTATGTTCCAGATTTTGTCTTGTATCCAAAAGTAACTGTAAAACAGTGACAAGGAAAACTAAATTTTTTTCTCATTTCATAGCTTTAGCTCCGCATTACTGGCGTTATATTGTACTGCAATTTTTTTTAAATACTACTTTTTAACACTTTCCAACCTAGTTGAAAAGTGTTTATGACTTCGGTTTGTCTGGCCATCTGCCGTCTGTCCGTGCTCTAACTCCCGTAAATATGTTCGGATTGCCTGGCAATTTTTATATGTTATTGTCGTTATCTATAGCACGTTCCCTATTTCAACTGAAGTGTGTAGCACTTATAGTTTTTTTACAGGGACACTCAAAAGAATTCTGTTACATTACAATCTATGGGGAAAAATCATTTTCGGTTTATTTTAAAGATGTTACACAATTGCAAACACATTGTAATTGATATATATCACTAAGGTGTATTACAAGAAGATTAATATGGAATAGGGTGTGGATAGCACTTATAGTTAATTTACAGGGACAGTCAAAAGAATTCCGTTACATTACGTCTATGGAGAAAAATCGTCTGCGGTTTAATTAAATAATTTTTCACTATTTTAAACGCATTGAAATTTATATATATCACTATGGTGCATTACAAGAGGCTTACTACAGAATATTGTGTGTATAGCAGTCATCGTTCATTTACAGGGACACACAAAAGAATTCTCTACTGTCTGTTAACAATAATTCCTGGAAGTGCGTTTTAAGTTACTGAACGCGATTTTAAATTTAACTCACTTTTTGTTTATTGCGTGGTGTGTATAAATTCTGTAGATCATATACAGGGAAATACAAAAGTTTGCGAACACGTTTCCGTTTATTGACAGAAACTCCAGAAGGAGAATTTTAAACTGTGCTATGCGTTTCTTAACTGAACTAAAATTTAGCATCCTATGTAGTATATATACAAATCTATAGATCATATACAAGGCTGAATAAAAGTATTCGGATATTTTTCCGAGTATTGTATACGTTGGAAATTCCTGAAATTATGTTTTTAAATATGTTATGCGTTTTTCAAATTGTTTACTTAGATGTTATCTCTCAGCTTATTAAACGGTATGATTTGTAAAATTATTTTGGAAGCGTTGGAAAGTGTTACATAATCTATGCTTGACGCATGACTTTTCGTTCTTGTTCTAATTTATTAGTGTTTCGTACTTAAAAAGTAAAAATTAAACCATTATAAGATCACATGTGTGTCTGCCCATCACAGCTATTTTTCTCGAAAACTGTGGAATTGAAAAGTACCTGGACAGAGTTATAAGGGCTATTGACCCACATATTTATAGATTATTATCCATTCACAAATATTTTTAGGAAACATTTAGGCGGCTAATTAAGTTGCTTGAATGTTTTTAATATTATTGTGTGGGGTATCGTTCGAAAGATCTTGTAACACTTAACTAAAAAATATGTTTGTTTTAATTTTAGGTATTATATTTTCAGAGATATTGTTGAAAATGTACTGCTAAAATATGTCCCCCCCCCCCCTCCTGTTTTCCAAATCTACTGAAACTAAAATTATAAAAAAAAAAATAGTGGTAGTTGGAGCTTATTTAAATATTGCAGGAAAACTATAGTGAATTATCCTAAATCATCTAGTTTTTGAGAAAATCTCATTTTTCCATTACACACAAACTGTATTGTCAGCAAGTGGTTGACTTTGCGAGATTCAATTGTAATCCCACTTTGCCAACATGCATCCTATTTTGCACTTCACAAAAATATATTATTGCAGAGTGAAATTTGTGTTACTTTCAATTGGTCTTGTAAAACGTTAATGTAAGGAAAAGAAAAGAAAAAGGTACTCACAAGTTTCAGAGAAAAATACTATGCTTTTGACCATCTTTTATTAAAAATATGAAACAAAACGAAACTTGTACAAGTATCTTCACTCATTGACTTTGACTCTTTTAGCAATCTTTGCATATCAGGAAACTTATTGTCTTAACATTCTGGGAATTTTTAAAAGTACAGCCAAACCAAAATGATCTTTCAATAAATAAATAAAATAAAATAGAAAATACAGCCGAATAAATCTTACAGATAACACAACTGATACATTCCAAGGCAGTAGCTACATCCTCACTGCTGAGTTAAAAGCATTTAAAGACAAGAGCTGGCTGTTTAACATCAACCAATCAGAGTAAAGAATCGTGAGTCATTCACCAAAAATTCGCGAGCATATGAAAATCAAGTGAAATAAATTTGCCTACAAAAATAATTAAATAATTTACCTACAAAAATTAGCTGAATAACTTAAATAAACTTTTAAAACTTAATATAGCCAAAATAAATTAAAGAAAGCATGACTTACAAAAATTAATATTTCACAGTTTGTAAAAATGCATACGAATCGTGATACTATGCGAAGTGAAGTGAAGAGATGTTTTGAAAAACAAAACCTAGGTGAGGAAAAAAAATTCCTGAGATCAAAATAAATACATTAAACAGATAAGATATGCGCAGGAAACAATAAAAAAAAATACACAATACAAACTTTACTTCGCGGGTGCTCAGCAAATGGAATTGAGAGGTGTTTCATTTACCTATTGATACAGAACTATCCAAGGATGGTTGATAACGATTTTCACAAAAATTTTTGGTAATTAACAGAGATATTAATTAAAAACCTATAAACCTATCTAGAAAAGCGCAGGGCGGACAAAGATGGCATTACAGCTTTGCGATCTCCTTTTGAAGTGTGCTTGACACAGACAATGCCAAGTTTAAACTTTGTACCAGATTTTTATTTTAGGTACAGCGAATCATAATGATAAATCAGTCAATTGAATTCAATTATTGAAAATAATTCATAGAATAATTCCAAGTTTTTTATAAAGTTTTATTATTCTTTTAGCAATGTTTTTTGTAATATTGCAGTTAGTAATTAATACATTTATTATACAGAACCATTTGTGCATGAGTAAAACTCACACTTGACCAATTATTTGTATTAAAAAAATTACTAATTCGTAAGAAAAATTAAAAAAATAAGCTTTAAATTTGTGTGAAAAGTTATATAGGTTATGTTTAAAATGTTAATCCTAATTTCTTAGAAAGTGCCATTCTTGATTAATTTTTTTATTCTGTCTTGCAGCTGAACATTACATTACCTGTGATTTTTGCCAAACAAGTCCAACTGTAGGATTACGGTAAGACTATATTACATACATATTTTTTAATTCATACATACCTAATTAATTTTCTTTTTAATTCCTAGTTTTGTTTTTATGTAAAAATACTTAAAAAAATATGTTTTAAATCATTCCAATCTCTCTCCATTCCCATTTTGGGGCTTTCTTATATTTTCAAAATACTAATGTTAGAACAGTGGTTAAATAAAATTTTGTTGGTAATTTGTAATAAAATATTTTGTCATAAGGTGCTTGTTAAAATAAAGTTTAATATATGCAACCAATTTAAATTATATTTAAATAATTATTTTACAGATAAATTGTATATGATTAAAAGTTAAATGAAATGCATATGTTATGCTATAAAGATTAAAATGAATAAGATAAAGAAAAAAATTACAAGGATAAATAAATCTAATTCAACACTTAGTTTATTTCTGTATTTTGTTTTCATATTAAGAAGTGCATAAAATGTATTCTTCCACAGAAATTGTACACATTTTAGCAAAAGTAAGAGTATATTTTGATCACTTCCGCAATGAAATTTTCTCTAATATTCTTTTGAAAATGTTTGGCAGAATTCTATTGCAGAATAAATGTAAAAAACCCCGCCCTCTTTCATCAGTGATGATGACAGGGTGTCTTCAATGGAAAAGCATTTTCTGACCCAAAATTTTGATGATTTTTCTAGAAAAATTATATAATGTCTCATTATTATACTTCTGATGCTTCAGCAAACCTCAATGATCATGAATTCTAATGTTAACCTAAGAGAAAATTTAAGAAAAAAAATTACTTAATACATTTTCCAGAATTTGGTTTTGAACATCAAAAAGTGGACTTTCGATACTGTCATGTTATATTTAAACAAATTATTTTAATTTTAAGTATTTTTTAAAAGACATTTTGAAAACTTTACTTAAATAAAAATGTTAAAATGTTAGCTTCTATATATATATATATATATACACCCCTCAAACCTTAAGAAAACAATCTTTTGAAATACAGTATTAGATGTCAACTTTCTGATGGTGAAAACAAAATTACAACAATTTTATTAGATAATGAGTAATCTGCTTTAATTTCCTCATTGCTTAACATGGCATTTTATGATAGGAAAACCCATTCCACCACTCTGTTAACCTATGGCAATGGAATGTATTTATATTTTTTAATTTCTCATTAGAAAATTAAAATTCTATTATTTCTGTATACTCTTCCTAAATGATGTCTCTTTTGTTTTCACTTGACCAAGTATTTGTGAAATATATATTAAAGTGTTAAAGAAGTTTGTGATATGTCATGTGAATAAAACTATATTAATATAAAGATGTTTGAATGTTTACGAAATTTAAAAAAAGTGACAAAGTGCATGTTCTCCAAAAGTCTGTCTAGACTTGTCTAATATTTTAAACAAGGTCCTGTCTTAATGATCAGTGTGTGTTTTTATATATAAATGTACTGTATACATTATTCCAAGAGATTATTATTTCATATAATTCAATATGCTTCAATTTGTGAAGGGTTTGTTTTGGAGATAAATGAGTTTTGTAAAAGATTCTTTAATGGACCAAAATTCTTTCTAAACAGTCCCTATATTCTCAACTACTTATACAACTAAAATTTTTGTTCAAACTCGCTTGAAGTTTAAATATACCATTTAAAAAAAACTATATTTTGAAATAGAATCACCCCCTCCTCCCCTTTCACTCCTCCCATCAAGAAAAAAAAAATTATAAAGGGAGTCGCTTCATCAATTCATCATTCAAAGAATGTTCAATGACAGCCACTACAAGGTGCAGGAATTAACAGTAATTTATCTAATAATTTTCTCACATTCATAATAGCAATTTTTTTTAAGTCAAAAATTTTTTTGATTTGATTTAACGCTCTTAAAATTATTATCAGATCTTACTAACTGATAATTACAATGCTAAAATTATAATGGAAAATGTTTTATGCTCTAATATTTTTGCAATTATTGTTTAAATCAATTACAGCCCTTCTACAATAACTTGGCAGATGGTCTTGAACGAGTTTGTGGTGTTACATGAGAAGAAAGTTGCAAAAATACACAAAGGGAGCAGAAAATGCATTACTTAAATAAAAACTACATGCTGTTAATTGCTAGTAGTTATTGTCACCATAATTAATGAATAAATTAATCTAAATTTGCATTAGTCACCAGCCAAGTTATCATGGGAAGACTATAGCTTAATAGAATTTAACATTAAATGTCTTTTGATATTGTGGTTTGAAATTATTCCGTCATACACATAAATTTGAAATCAATCAAAAAGGAAAAATGTTTGCCTTTTTGTTTTTGCAGGTACAAATGCCTACAGTGTATGAATTATAACCTTTGCCAGAATTGTTTTCTACAAGGATGCTGCAACAAAGGACATAAAGAAGGACACTTTGTTCAAGAATTTTGCTTGCCTGTAAGAAAATTTTTTGTGATAACTGTATTTTAAAAAACTTTTATATTTCATTTTATTTAACACATTATTGTCTGGAGACATAAAATATATTTTTTTTTCTTTTCTTGGCTGCATGTGAAATATCAGATATATATATAATATATATAGGGTTTTACTTGCCGTGCATTAAATGCCGATGACCTATATATATAAGTTACAACATATATATATATATGTAATGTGATGTAGAGAAAAGTACAGACATTAATTACATCATAAGTAATTACATTTAAAATTCCTAGTAATCAGAATATAATAAAATAGCAAAGTAACACATTGGCAACTGGGAACAAGAATTCTCATGTTTATTTAACTAAACTAACATCATTGCATGGCCTCCACCTTACAGAAAATGTGTTTATAACATGTTGTTCCTATTTTTTTTTAGACGGTAAGACATTTTATAATTATATCCATAAATTGAAAGATATTTACTGATGTAAAACGTAAGAAACCTATCTAGGAAACCAATTTACGAAAGACTTTCAGACAAGGGCGGAACTTCTACCGATTTAAAACCCTGATTTTATGTAAAATTGCTGGCTACATGCAAAAGCTTTCACACAAACAGCCTGGTTAATATATTATACTTTTATTAATTATTTTATTTTTTATTTCAGGCATCAGTTTGGCAAGAAACTAAGGCCACATTGAATGCTGTAAAAAATAAACTGCCTTTTACAAAATGCCCCAGTAAACCTTATTTAAGTTTTGATGATGAAAGCCTTTGTGATAGGTAATTATTGTTATCATTTAGAGTAGTTATAATTTAGGTACATGCATAAATCCTTTTATTTAGTTATTTACTTTTTGTGTTTACTTCTTTATTATGCGGCAAAATGTGTTAGTAACTATTGCATGCATGCATAAATATTTTCAGTTTTAAATCATATTCTTTCCAATACCCTGTAAATATTCTTATTAAGCTGTAGAATATAAAATAATACAATAAGAAAGTTGAAGGAAATGAAAATCTTGAATACGTGGTTGACACTAGTCAGTTCCTTTCAACTTGCATTATTCAATTATTTTTTGTAGATTGCATATTTTCTTCATGTTAATATTTAAAATGCAGTTATTACTAAATTTGTGAATTAATTTTCTAATTAGTAATGTATCATTATCTTCTTTCATTACACAGCTTTATTTTAATGTACTGAAAAAGGTTTTATTATTAATAACTTTGTTATTTACGATTTATTTGTTATTTGCATTAAACTTGGCAATCTAATTAATACTAACCAGGATAATAATTCGGAAATGGCGTATATAAGCGCTGGTGAAGAAGAAAAATGTGAAAGGTGCAATGAAAGAAAGCATATAAGTGCCAATAGATGGTGCTTACACGCATCATTTCTGGACACATATTTTATGACAAAAAATGCTTATTTTGGTCCTCTCTACCGTCTTTTAAAATTTTGCCAGATAGTTTCCTATCACCCGGTATATATATATATATATATATATATATATATATATATATATATATATATATATATGAAAGGATAAAAAGTAAAACCCTTTTTAAAATGCAAATTTCAAATTCAAAATTTAAAACCCCAACACATTTTTTCTAATTTCATAAATCTAATTTGCCCCTGATATCTTCGTTTTCCTGCATCACAATTATTAATTTCAGGCATTTTTTATCTCTCCTTAAGATTAAAAGTGCTGACTATTATGCTTTTTGTTAGTGCTTGCGGATTGGGTTGGGCATCCAGATGCGGCAGTAGCTGGCCTGGTGAAAAACCCGGGCAACATGCGATAGCTAAGTAACCATTTAAATGTCTGTCACCACCTACTCTTAGGCGCACACTCTAGAAAAAAATATTGGAGTTAGGCTACAACAAAAAGAAGGAGCACACATTTTTCGTGGCTTTTCGTCTGCTCCTGACTGCTATGAGGACACACGCTCGGCCACTTCCTGAAAATATCGTTCTCGGGCCTGTTTGAATGTAGAAGTCATGTCGACCAGGCCCGAAACTGCCATCTTTTATGGTGGTTTTTATGTCCCTGGTGTATCCTTAGCTATCGGCTCTACAAACCCCTGAGTCTGGCTTAAAAAGAGACTATTACGAAGGAATACAAAGTCAGACTCTAGGAAAAAACTCTGGTCTTTATTCCACAGCCACGACACGAAGCCGCACCCGGCCCCGACTACTTCACATACGTAATGTAAAAGGATGATGCCAATCTGCCCTCTCAATAATTCATTACATATTATTTAAAAGTCGGCAGGATTTTTCTGACAGAAGCACATTATGAATATCACAACATTACATTGTCTTTCTGATGAATTAATATTCTCCCTTTCCCATCAAATAGACCCTTTCTTGAAATAAAAAAAAATGGACAGTCGTAACAAAAAAGAGATGAGTACAGTAGAAGAATGGGGAATAATAACAAAAAAATGGCAGGTAAGAGTCTAAGAAAATTCAAAGCTCTTTTGAGAATGGCTACCACGGCGCCTCTGATAGAGTAATGAAGACTTTAGTGGGGGGGAGAGAAATGTGAGCAAAGGAGCAAACAGAGCCCACAGCTTGTGGACTTTCTTCAGGAAATACAGATGTCTTTGAGGACCCAGTACTATAGCAAATGTGCCTAAACATTCTCTTCACTGCATTAGCATTTTCAGCAAATGTTGTTAATCTTTTATGCTGTCATTTCTGCGAATAACAGAAGGCATATCTAAAAGCGTTGCTGGTCCGCCACCCAATACCCACGGATGATTCAAAACCATTTCAGCTCTGGACCTTAAGCTTGCATTTTTATAAAGGAGATTGTTTATTAAATCTTTTGCATCATCCAATATGGTGGACCACTCTTTCTCGGGGTACTCACAAACCCCATTCTTTATAGAATCAAACAGAGTGCTCTGACATGATTCACAGGCATTTCCTCTTTCCCACCCACAATCGGCTCCACAGGAACCATAAAATGGAGGATAGCCACACAACAAAATACACATTATTACTCCAAGGCTACACAATACACATATCACATCTCTTATCATATGGCGTAGCTTCACCGGTGAAACCCATCATAATTTCTGGAGCCATATATTTAGCAGATTCAACAGGACTCAGACGTTCAGGAGTGCTGCAAGGCGATTTTTCAACTAAGACGCCGCTCCCAAGGTCTAAATCACAAATTTTAACAGGACAAACCTGCTCTTCACTAAAACAAAGAATGTTTTCCTGTCTTCAAATCTCTATGAGCAATTCCTTTAGAATGCAAAAATTTCAGGGCATTCGCTATATCTCTAATAATAAGGCTTGCTTCATGTTCCGTGAAATGCACCCTCTTCTGGATGTGAGCTAACAACGGGCCTCCATAAACTTTTTCAAAAATAAAATAAAATCTGGATTCTTCTTCAAAAAACTGAACAAGTTGAATTATGTTTTCGTGTCCTTGACATTGGTGGAAAGTTTCTATTTCCTTGAACAAATGACTATTTCATAGTACCTCTGCAGAACTTATTCTGAAATGTTTTAATCAAGAGGTTATGGATAGTAAATAACTCATTTAAAATGAATTTTATATCAGAAAACTCAATTAATTTAAGTGTTAAAATATTGGGGTTAAACTTTATTTGAGTGCAAAAGTTTTTTTCTTTTATATTGTTTGTTATAATTTTATGATAAATTCATTTTAATGTTATTAAATAAAAAATAAATTAAAAATGCAGCCTACATATAATTTGCAGCATTTTCTGACATTCAGTGTTGTTGTTATTTTGTTCATACCTGTTATTTTGTTTGCTCAATATTATCATTCTGTTGCAGTTCTGAAACTCTTTCAAATCCTTCTATTCAAAAATTAGCCATCAGGAATTGTTCTCTGAGAAAATCAACTTCAGCATATCTTATTAAGGTATATTTTTTCCTTTTGATTTTAATACATTTAGTATCATTAAATAATATACTCCAACCATGCTCCATTCAAATGTTGATTGATTTATATACATATATATATAATCAGATTTTTGTCATGTGATAGCACTCGTATTTAGGAATTGTGTAGAAGGCTTAGCAAGATCTCAACAGAGCTCATTGGCCAGCTTGATCTGTCATCTTGTTTCAAAATGGCAGCCACTTACAAGTTTCAAGCTAAAACAAGAACGAAAAATCATGCGTCAAGCATAGATTATGTAACACTTTGCAACGCTTCCAAAATAACCAAAATAATTTTACGAATCATACTCTTTAATAAGCTAAAAGATAACATCTAAGTAATCCGAATACTTTTATTCAGCCCTGTATAGGATCTATAGATTTGTATATATACTACATAGGATGCTAAATTTTAGTTCAGTTAGGAAACATGTAGCACAGTTTAAAATTCTCCGTCTGGAGTTAAATAATACGGAAATGTGTTCCCGAACTTTTGTGCTTCCCTGTATAGGATCTACAGAATTTATACACACCACGTAATATACAAAAAGCGATTTAAAATTAAAATCGCGTTCAGTAACTTAAAACGCACTTCCAGGAATTATTGTTAACATACAGTAGAGAATTCTTTTGTGTGTCCCTGTAAATGAACGATGACTGCTATACACACAATATTCTGTAGTAAGTCTCTTGTAATGAACCTTATATAAATTTCAATGCGTTTAAAATAGGGAAACATTATTTAAATAAACCGCAGACGATTTTTCTCCATAGACGTAATGTAACGGAATTCTTTTGACTGTCCCTGTAAAGTAAGTATAAGTGCTATGCACACCCTATTCCATATTAAGCTTCTTCTAATGCACCTTAGTGATATATATAAATTTCAATGTGTTTAAAATAGTGAAACATTATTTAAATAAACCGCAAATGATTTTTCCCCATAGACCGCAATGTAACGGAATTCTTTTGAGTGTCCCTGTAAAAAAAACTATAAGTGCTATACACTTCTGTTGAAATAGGGAACATGCTATAGATAACGATTATAACATATAAAAATTGCAGGGCAATCCGAGCATATTTACGGGAGTTAGAGCACGGACAGACAAACCGTAGTCATAAACACTTTTCAACTAGGTTGGAAAGTGTTAAAAAATATGCAAAAAAAAATTTAAATCCAAAATTACTTTTTCTTTAAGTGTTAGGTCTTTATACATTGCTTCCAGAGCATTTTTTTTTTTGTTGTTTGTTTGTCTGTTTCACCTTTATCATAAGCAATGACTGAGGTAATAGCAGTTTAAATTTCTAGAATGTCTGATATTTTGAAACAAGACAGCCTATTGAAAATAAGGGATTCTTTCGTAACCATCTTTACTGCTAATTTTGTATTAATGAATGTGGTTTCTGGCAAATTTCATTTCATTTCTGTAATGATGTTGCAGCTCTCATGCACTTAAAAATACATAATCATATCATAAAATGACATCATATTTAAAAACAAAAATATATTGATATTCATAAATTTTTATTTGCATACAAGTGCATGTATACGTACGTAACTGTGTCCGTCAACGTCAAATTCTCTCCAAGATTTGCTATACTTGGGAAATTACTCACAAATTTGGCAACAAAAATATTTCACCATAAATGACACAACTCTTAGCCACTTGTTACCTGACTAATTTCTGGAAATTCTTTTTCAAATTCAGTATTGACAAAAACAGAACATCTTCTATAATCAGGTTCCAGGCATTTTAGCTTTTGGGTTTTCAGGTAAAATTAGCTGAATTCTTAAAACTAAGGAATGGGGAATCTACCTTATTCTCCTAGTGTAGGCTGAAAAAACTTATTTCAGTTTTATTTGTAAGAGATATATTCAATATCTACTAATAATCTATTTATATAAAGTCTTTTTATTATTATTATTTAATATTCTAACCTAACATATTGAGCTTTGTCATTTCTACCCTTCAGTTAGTAATTAATATGATTAGCAATTGCTATATTACAAGAACTAACTGATAATTTTGATTCTTCCTTTCCATTTTTCTTTATATAAAACTACCAAAACCCACGGCTTTGCACACATAGTTTTTGAAATATGCCAAGTGATATTTGTGTGCCTTTGAAATGAATGTGGAATTTATTAAATAACAAATATGTAGAATTCCATAGAAATCTTAATTTAGAACATTTCCAGCTCTTTTCACCCTTTTAAATTTCATATTTTATTAGAAAGCATTCTTAATGACCATTTGTATCTTAAAAGTAACTGCCCTGCTAAATTTCACATTTCTAGTCCTTTTAAGTATAAAAAAATAGTAAGTCTTCTACATCCTTTTAAATTTCGAAAATTTAAAAAACTGTTTTGAATAAATTAAATTAATAAATAAACATTATTTCTAACAGAATAAAAATTAGAGCAGAATCTTTTTTCCTGTTGCAACCTTTAATTAAAATTAATTTCTGATCAGGAACTTAATGGTAAATACATTTTAATTTATGAAGTTTAAATTACTTAATAAACAAATTAAATTACAAACCATTGACATTCGTTATTTCTGGTCTTTAAAATTTGTTATATAAGGCATGTCAAAATTTAAATCATAAATTATATTTACTGACGCTACAAACATGAAAATATTTATTAATCAAGTTATAGGAGTGAACAGTGTCATCTTAATAAATACACTAAGTACCAACCTGAAGAACAAACCCAGTACAGTAGATTCTAGTTATTTGAGTCACTGTTTAATTTGGACAAAAAGTCAAAAACGAAATTTTAAAAAAAATCCCTGACGGCTCGGCCTACAGGCACAGGTAGATTTCGAAGACGCAGACCGTGGAGCACCTGTTTGTCGGGAATTGCGGAAGAAATGACCTTTTTGCGATGATGCTGCAGTAGGAACCGCATATTTCGAAACCAAACTTGTTTGCAGGCGGAGCTAGCAAAGATTTTTTTTTTTTTTTTTTTTTTTTTTTTTTTTGCTTTCTGTAAGAGTTGGTCCTATAAAAAACATGTCAATATAAAAGTTTTAGATAATATTAAGAAGATTTATAATAAATTTAAGCGGATTTGAAATTTTGGGAATTGACGAAGTTATGAATTTTTTTCTTCTAACCCCCCCCCCCCCCCCTCCCGTAAGACAATTTTTAATTATATCAAAAATCTGTCATACATAAATTTTCGGCCCTTCTCCTAGAAGTAATAATAATTTCAAACGGATTCGATATGTATCATAATTAAGAAATTATGGGTTTTTTTCTGTTTTCACAAAAAGTCCCCCCCCCCCCCCCCCCCACTGGTTCGATTTTGCCCATTAACGAACTTGACCGAGATTTTATGCCCCTTGATTTTATGTATCAGTTTTGAAAAGATGCGGGAGTTGGAACCGCCTACTTCGAAAAATAACTTGTTTGCAGGCGGAGCCAGCAGGGATTTTTTGTTTTTAATTTTTTCTTGCTATAACGGTTGGTCCTATAAAAAACTTGTCAATATAAAAGTTTTAGATAATATTAAGAGGATTTATAATAAATTTAAGCGGATTTGAAATCTTGGGAATTGACGAAATTATGAATTTTTTTCTTCTAAAACCCCCCTTCCCTACCCCCTTAAGGCAATTTTTAATTATATCAAAAATCTGTCATACATAAGTTTTTGGCCCTGTTCCTAGAAGTAATAATAACTTTAAACGGATTCAATACGTATCATAATTAAGAAATTATGGGTTTTTTTTTTCTGTTTTCACAAAAAGCCCCCCCCCCCCATCCCCACCTCCTTGGTTCGATTTTGCCCATTAACAAACTTGACCGAGATTTTATGCCCCTTGATTTTATGTATCAGTTTCGAAAAGATGCAGGAGTTGGAACCGCCTACCTCGAAAAATAGCTTGTTTGCAGGCGGAGCCGGCAGGGATTTTTTTTGTTTTTAATTTTTTTTTTGCTATAACGGTTGGACCTATAAAAAACTTGTCAGTATAAAAGTTTTAGATAATACTAAGAGGATTAATAATAAACTAGCCGCCACTGGCGACCAGTTTGGTCGCCCTTAAATGTATGTTAAGCATTGTAACAAATTATTTTTATTCATAATTTATTTTTTTCCTTAATCCTTCGCCAAACCGGAAAAATCTAATAGACAAATCAAGAACTTTTGCGATCGTGGTAGCATTTCGCATATTTTTTGTTGTTATGTATTTCATCTTTCTTGACAAAAACCGCTTAACCCACTTTATAATAAATTAATCATTGTGTGTTTTTTTTTAATATAAAATAAACTATTTCATAATAAAATAAAAGTATATGCTGTTTTAGTAATCTCTAATAGGTACCTGAAAATGGGATTTTCTCGCCAAAATGGCGCAAAACAAAAATTCCGCCAACCCTGGTGCGTCCGTGACAGCTGTTCCAATTTAAAATACATGACGTTCACATTTTTCTTTAAAATAGAAAATAGATAAATAAGAAATATTATCATAAATCAAAACATTTGATTTCAAAATTAAAATATCGTTTCTAATTAATACACACGAAAAATAAAAGCTGACAATTTGTTTCGAAATTTGATCCATTAAATATTATTACATGAGTTCAACCACGGAGTTCAACTTACATCAAGAAAAGATCCGAAGGAAGTTGAGTTGTATGGAACAGAATTATGGTAAACTTTGACTGTCTCACTGGTGCTGATTATTTTTTTTTTACACCAGGCAGCGGTCCAAAAATTCATGGTTTAATATTTTAAACGTTCACAACGAATGAATCTTTTTTTTTTGTTGTTGTTTACTTTCATGGATAGAGAATTTGAACAGCGAACCTAATTGAAACTGAAGTTATTGCAGAATGTATACATAATTGAACGTAAGTCATCTCTCAAATATTAATTTATTTTGAACGATCTTTCTAAAAATGTAACTTTTATGCAGTTTTATTAGAAAAAATAATTTTGAATAAAAATGGCTGCCTGGCATATGAAAAAGTGAAGCGGCATCCCGGAACTGTTGAGGACAGTCACATGACATACGGTTTTATTATAGAGATTTACGCGGATTTGATATCTTGTGAATTGACGAAGCTATGATTTTTTTTCTTCTAAAACCCCTTATTTTCCGTCCCTTGGGGCCACTTTTAATTATATCAAAAATCTGTCATACATAAATTTTCGGCCCTTTTCCTAGAAGTAATAATAACTTTAAATGGATTCGATACGTATAATAATAAAGAAATTATGAGGGTTTTTCTGTTTTCACAAATAGCCCCCCCCCCCCCCTGGTTCGATTTTGCCCATTAACGAACTTGACCGAGATTTTATGTATCAGTTTGGAAGAGATTTATGCAGAATTTTTCCAGTTATCGTGGTCAGAAAAAAGTGACATAGATAGATAGATAGATAGATAGATAGATAGATAGATAGATAAAGTTTTGAACTGGGGGTGGTTTTGGGTTCTGGGAGTCATGATCGGCGTAGATCTGCAAAAATTTTTCAAAATTTCCAACTTAGGTGAAAATGCAATAGGTAGTATTTCTTACGAACTCTACCTAATATCATAAACTTTACTTCTGATAATTTTCCAAACTACTTTATTATTTCAAATCATACTGAGCCAAGTACAGTCAACCTCGGTTCTAACGACATACCCGAGGTGACGTTATAAACAAGGTTAATTTTAGAGATTACATACACGGAAAAAATAAAAAAAATAACATACCTGTATGATGTAAGAGCATTTATTACACTAAATTACAACACTTAATCCTCATGAATGGAACTTTATGACGACGAGAAAAGGTTTGTAATTTTCGATTGTTTAACTCTAGTAAAACAATAAAAATCTTCCAAATTGCTTTCAATGTCTGCAATTTTGTTTATTATTTGTTCATTACTTTCTCGGGTTTCGTAAAACTGCGATACAAATTTTATAGCATTCAAAGCATCTGGAGCAGTTGGTATTTCAGGTACGCTGTCAGGGTCTTCATGATTAGCATCATCATCGTCTGTGTCGCTAATTTCTTGATGGTAGCGATGTTTTATTTTTTGAATTATCTCAGATTCTGATAAAACTTCAGTAGTTTGCAAATTTTCGTCTACTGTTTCGAATGCATCTGTGTCATTTTGCTCAACCATTAAATTTCCAGGTTGAAATTTGTTGAGCCATTCTTTCAGGGATAATTCATTACATTCGGTTTATCCTTCCTCTTCAGAAAAAACCCCGCATGCTGGAAACAATTTCTTATTGTCTGAGGATTCACTTGACGCCAAGCTTTGCTTAAAAAACAAACGGCATCCAGTATGCTGATTACGCAATCTTTCTTTTTTTTCAACACATTCTATAATTTTGGCTAGAACTTGCACTCGATACTTGCATTTTAACCCTTTCCGGCGCATACAAATTCTGTTCGTAAAATGAGAAATTACAGACTGAGAAATTACAAACGACTTTTTTAGAAAATAAGAACTCCTTATTTTGAGCTTTCGTTATAGAAACAAAATTTTATTAAAATATTCTTGGTGTCAAATGCAAGTTTGGAATTAAAATTAGGTGTGCCCAGAGTGGGATCATTGTGCCGGAAAGGGTTAAGCTGCGAATAACATCTTGGTCCAAAGGCTGTAACAGGCTGGTGCTATTTGGAGGTAGAAACACTAGTTTGATCTTTTGTAATGTGTCAATTTTAGAATGTGCTGTGCAATTGTCTAGTAGGAGAAGCACTTTTTTATTTCTTTTCAGCAACTTGCGATCCCAGCGTAGCATCTCTGATTCGAACAAATCAGACGCCATCCAAGCTCTCTGGTTCGCCAGATAGTGAATGGGAAGATGCTTAACATTTTTAAAGCACCTAGGTTTCTTGCTTTTACCAATAACAGTTAACATTCATTTTTTTTAGTGCCGTTCCTATTTGCACATACTAAGACTGTCAGGTAATCCTTCGACAGCTTTCCGTCAATGCATTTTTCCCATTTAAATTTTAAAGTTCGGTCTGGAGTTAAACGAAAAAATAGACCAGTTTCATCATCATTAAATATTTCCTGGTCTGCATACCCTTCACGAAGTTTCGGCCAGATTTTCAGCCACTCCTCCACAGTTTCTTTGTTGACTCTCTTGGCCTCTCCAGATATTTTTGAAAACACGATATTGTGGTGCACCTTGAAACGATCTATCCAGCTACTGAAAAATGAAAATTCTTCATCCTTCAAAAGTTTTGCTAATTCTTCCATTTTTGCTGCAAGAAGAGAACAATTAATCTGAATGTTTGAGGTTCGCTGCTGTGTGGACCATTTCAATAATGTTTCGTCCAGATCTTGTCGAATGGGCTTGCGAATTTTTTTCATAGTAGACCCATTTTGTTGAAAAGCATCCATAATTTTTTGTCGGTCTTTCCATATGGTACATACTGTTCAATTAACTAAACCAAATTCGAGGCAGATATCAGCTTTCTTTCTTTCCTTTTCTAGCTCCGTTATTACTTTCATTTTATCATATAAACTCAAAACTTTTCTTTTACTTTTTTCGGCCATCGCGAAACAAAAATGCGTTTCCTAAAACATGCAGACACACAGCTTCACTGACGACAGACACCTCTCAATAACTAGGTTATGTTAGCTGGAAATCTCCTCCTGCCCCTCCTTAACATCTCTGTTCATGATTTCATGGAAAGGGAAAAAAGAGGTCTGGAAATACAATGGTAAGTAAAGGCCAGTCATTCCGGGAAGAGGGGGAGGGAGAGAGGCGATTTCCCAGGTTTACAATAGTGGGCAATCACTCACAATACACCTTGAGGAACATTTTAGCTTCACTCGACAATTCTACAATGCTTATATGGCTTTCTTTGATCTCCACTCCTTAAAATTTCCCTCCAGAAAAGATACTAACTTGGAATTTTCAAGCAGAAAAGCACCAAAAATATGACGTTAAAACCGAGGTTATCATTTTTATTATGACGTTAAAAGCAAGGTTGTTTAACGTTATTTCTTGTGGGTATCTGCCGGAACTAGCGGTTTGTTGACGTTATAATCAAGGTGTCGTTAAAAGCAGTGTCGTTATAACCGAGTTCCACTGTAACGGGAATCTACTGTGCCGACAAATGTTTTTGTCTTGAATTTCAGAACTAGACATGTTTCTATAGGGCAGGATATAAAATTTTCATTAAGGAAGTTAATCGAACCTTTCTGTTGCTTAACTTTTCTGTTTTTAAAAGAAGAATTTTGTAAGGGGATTGAAAGCCTGGAGTGAAAAGAAAAAGATAATTTGGTATGACAATATTTTGTATTAGCTTAAGTGTACATTATTTGGTGATTTATTGAAATCCGAGCTTTGACTTAGAACTGAACCAAAAACTTTGGAAGAATGGTTTTTGTTCATGGAATTAAAACTAAAACTGGATCAAATAACATTAATTTTATTGGAACAAAAATGAACATAACTAATTTTATTTTCATATAATTAGAATGATAACCAGGATAAAAAATATTGTGATTTGAAGTATTGCTGAAAACCATGGGTAAAGGAGAACTTTTGCACTCAGCCCTGAGCTGTAGGGGAAACCTTAATCAAGGTGTCAAAAACTCATTAAAAGAAATTTTAGATATTGGGTAGAATCTGTACTAGGCCTCGCACTATCTGCTGGCTCTGTATATGTTACTTGATTAATTATTGCTTGGGGAATTAAATATGTGTCAAGTTTATTTGAGTACTGGGTTTAGTAATTTCATGACAAACCTGTTTAATTATTTTAACACAATCATACTGATTGATAAAGAAATCATATGAATTGTATTTTTTCCAGCTGAGTGAAAAAGTGTACAGGCAAAGAGTTGAGAGCAGAACTTGTGGCTTAAATTGCCAATGCTCTAGCAATTTAGCTACCTGGATGATGACACCTAGACAAAACAATTCACTCAGACAACCTTTCGGCAATAATGTCTGGTCTATTGTCTGAAACTGCTCAGTAGAATAAACTACATGTAAAAGAACTCTAGGGCTCAAATTTTACTATAGTGAGTCAACAATTGACTCGCAAATTTAACAACCTCTCCCCCTCCTGAAGTAAGATATTTTAAAATACTTTTTTGTAAATTCTCAGTTGTCTGCTGTCCCAAATCCATCACCTCTCTCTTTTACACCAGCAATAAAAGTGGATTGAGAAATTGTGGATTATTTTAGTTGCTGAGTTAAAAGAGAAAGTGTATTCTTAAAAATAAAGTGGTAACCAGTATTTTTAAAGGATTGACCTGTTTGAATTTTCATATTTTCTAAAATTAACTCTCCCTTCCGTGACTTATTGAAAATATATATATATCTATGTTGATGCCTTTGATGGTTAAATAAATGTTGTTACAAAGAATCTATACTCAAAAGAATTACACAAGAAATTTATATTCAAAAGTTATACAAAAATTACATCTTCAATATTTTTCATATATTGTGTTTATTAATCATTTGCTAAAGTTAATACACTAGTTTTGTAATTAGTCTGCTAAAAATTTTAGTTCATAGGCCTTGCTTGCTGATAAATCTTTTTATAGCTGTGATAATTCTTTTACCAATACTGAGTGACAGGCTTTTGTTATAAGGTAAATAAAAATGCACATGTAAACTTTAATCAGTTTACCTATTTTAATTATTTCTTTCCTTTTCTTTGGTTAAGGTATATCATGAAATGTTTGAAAAAAAATTATCCCTACACAATTAAATAAGAAATTCTGTGCATCTTTTTCTGGAGGCAAGTTGCTATTAAGCTGATGATGAGTGACTGGTTTTGCCTTAAAACAATTTGTGTAGTTACAAAACTAATTTTTTTAATAAAGATTACAACCATTCAAAGATCAGAATTTCTACCTCATAATAAACAGTAACCCTTGAGTGCCAACATGTTGGTATTTTTTTATGATACATTATTTGAATTAATTTAGTTAATTTTTGCCCTTTGGCAAAATTACGGCAAATTTCCCTTTATAATTCAGCTAGCCTCCCTCCTTCTCTTAAAGGATGTAAGAATTTCATATGGATATCTGATAGAATATTACTTCTTCCCTTGCGACTCAGTATTTGGTTATGTGCTTTGATATTAGAACAATATAATGCTCAAAAGGTTATCAAAATCTTTTTTTTTATCATTATTTGCATGAATCATTTCTTAAAATAATACAGAATTTTTTTCCTGTTGTATAAATTTGTTTTATGTCTTTTAGTCCTTTATAATTCATAAATTTTATAGCTTTTAAAATTTGTTTCATTTTTATTTTCATAGGAGCTCTCCAGCATTATTTCTCAACTTGAAGAAGAAAGAAAGTATGTGATTTATTCCACTTTTATTCTGGTTGTAATAATGATATAAACAGTGTTTTTGTGTGTTAATAAATTTACAGCTCAATTGCCTAATGTAATGTAGTTTTTTGTATTTTTGTACTCTATTGTGTGTTAAACTTTTTTACTTTTAACGAAAGATTTCTGTGAATATATTAAAATTGTGTTCCATAATTATTTTTAAAAGTTTTTAAAAAGGAAATGTCTTGTTTTCAATCTGTTATTTGAGTATTTTTTACTCGACTGCTCTCGGAAAACCGAGGTGATGTTTTTTACCATGAACAAAGTAAGATTTTTTATTCCCTGATAAAATGGTAATAGGTGGGTAGATTTTTATAAATGTGGTATCAAAATGTTTGGCTTCAGCTCCCGAGAGACATAGGTTATAATGCCATATATAAGCCAATATTTCCTCGAATAACCGGATATTTCCAAAATGTTTATAAATGATATCATATTTATATATTATATTAAATTGTATATATTGAAGTTATGAATATGTAACAATTGTTCATTGCAAATCATAATAAAATGTTATGAATAATAAACAAATTCTAGAAAAAATTCGTAATAATTCTACATGCAATCACATGGCTCTAAATGTTGAAATAATTTGATTGTATTATAAAAATGTAATCTTTGTGCTTTTTTTCTTCTCACAGTCAATTTTTTTTCACTGATTTTTTTTTTTTTTTTTCACTGATAAATTGTTATTTGTTTCTTCTCTTTGCAGACAAATTGCTACTATAGAATCAACCAAAGAAATTAAAGTGGTGAAACAGTTAAATGGATTAAAACAATCTAATGGAAATTTACCCATGAAAGAATATTTTCAGAAAACGGATTCAAATTTTGATGCCCAGTTAGAAAGATTAAAAGAGTTGGTGAAGGTATTGTATATTTAACTTTTCCTGATTAGTTGGATCTTTTTTGTCTTGTAGCAATAATATTTTTTCTTTCTGTAGTAATTTACAGCATAACCATATTTTTCAATGGAAAGAAATGCTTTAAACAGGGGTTGGTGTTTTTTTGTGATGGGAAGTGTTTTTGTGAAAATTATTACTGTTTTGTAAAAAATAAAATCTTACAACAAAAGATCAAATCAAGTTATTCAATTTTGAAGTAAGCATTTATTAATACTAACTTTTTTAAGCTTTCCTACTTAAGTTTTCCTTTTTAGTGAGCTGATTTTTTTTTGCAAATTGCATATATCAAATCCTGGCAAACAGTTAAAAAAAAAAAAATGAAAAGTTCACTGTTAGGTAACAAAATTGTGTGTGGGGCCTTTTTTGTTATTAAAAAATATTTTTGTAGGGGTGATTCTTTTATTAAAATTAATTTTGTGAAATGCCCTTTTTTTTTTTTTTTTTTTTTTTATTATTATTATTAAAAAGAATTTTGTAGAGGAGATTTTTTTATTAAAATGAATTTTTTGAAAGGCCTTTTTTTTATTACAAAGAATTTTGTAGAGGAGATTTTTTTATTAAAATGAATTTTATGAAGGGGGCACCTTTTTTCAGATTAATTGGATTTTATGAAAAGTCCCCAAACAAAACCCAATTTCTGCCTGGATTGACTGCTTTAACTATCAAAGTGTTTATTAGTTAGAAAGTCTTCAAGTTTATAGAATTTTTCATTAATATTTCTTCATTTTCAAATTCTTGATAATTGACAATTGCAAATCATTAAGAAATGTTATAAAATAATATAATATTTCTTAATTTCTACTAATTTAATTTATTATAAACATCTTAATTTAACGATCATCTAAATTAATTCTAATGATCTGAATTAAACATTTAAATCAAAAGTTTGTTACTTTCAACAATCTTTTAACATTATTCTTATTTTAAATAAATAATTTTGATTGTATTAAATAAACAATTTAAAATCAAAATCATTAATAATAATTATTTAAATTACTTTTATTTTAGTTTTAACAATCTTACTGAAATTTTCTATATTGATTAATTTGACATCTTTTCATTCAAAATATGACATAATTACTAAAATAAATAATACTGATCTACTTACTACCCCAGTGGCAGAAAGTTCTGTAGCTGTCTGCGACAAGCTTTTAAAATTTCATAATCTGTCTGCAAATTTTGCGTGTAATTTTAATGAATGAATATTGCACATCATCATTTTATTTCAAGTAGGGTACGCTTGATGCATTCTCACTAATTTTGCTTATAACTTTTGATGTTATATATTGTTTCATCCTCTCACTTCTTGTGGGATTTCTAAAATGGGAAGTTTTTTTTTGGGGGGGGGGGAGAAATTTCCGTGTCGCGGTGTTTCTGCCACTGGGCTTACTACTTTAAGTTTACTGTCACCATTTTGAATTTTGATGTCTTTTACATAGTGATGGAGCAACCATTTTTGATTTTCAGCCAAAAAGTGCAACTTTTGCCGCCATATTGTAAATTCAGCACTAGGCACCTGTTTCTGTTAAATTTGTCAAAATTCCTTGCATTCCTCAATGCTCAGCCATCACCAATCTAGGTATAAAACTACAAAAATATCATTTTCATGACCATAATGGTCTTTCAACTAAACAATTGCAGATTTTATGATAAATATATGAATTTGGCAACATCCATACAGTTTTCTGTTTGATGGAGCTCAAAATTATTTAACCTGTTGGCCAGTAAATTCTGGAAAAGTCATTAAGTTTGTAGCTAGAGAGTGACAGATGTGAATGCAGAAAAGGGAGACAACTGGGGCTTCCATATAAAATGCTGACTGCCAGTTTACTCTTTATTAAAAAAAAATAATAATAATAATTGGATTTTCTGTAATTAAGGGTAAATAACCAACATTAGCTTAGTTTTCAGTGAACAATATTAAATACAATCAAGAACTGTATTAGTTGTGTGAACTTTTGAGATATGATTAGGTCTACATTTTAGTGATAATTACAATTTAATTTTATTCAGAAACATTCTTCTTACTCCTCTCTATAACAAAACATTTGAATTTTTCATAATATAGTTGATAGAAAACATTTCTGATAACATATTATAAGTTCACTTTATAAAATTTCTGGTATTAAATGTATAGGTAGAGCCATCTGTTAGCAGATGTTCATTTGATAAATTTAGAAATATAAAAAGATTTCCTTATTTTTATATATTCATACATGATATTATCTTCCTGGGGTAGGGACCTTTAATTTTATAACTAGGGCTTCCTTCAAAGGTATTAGTCTGAGCAATATTGCTGATAATATATATTTAACAATAACTTCTGACGCATGGTGAAAATGAGTTGCTATTTTTAATTAAGTAAATGACTGTACACATTCAAATAATGAAAATGAGTAAATTAAATGGTAGAATTACAAACACCATATATGAATTAATATACACTGTTAAAAAGGTTAGGGAAGCAAACAAACAAATAGAGAAAACCGGCAAGACAGCCATACAGGGTTATAAAATTGGAAATACACACACATACTAAAAGTAATATGGAAGATAAGATGCTAAAACATCATGTATTGAAATTTTAACTCTTTGAAATGGTGTCAAAAACATGAAGAGACACTCCAATGCATCTATTTGAGTACCTGCAAATGACAAATGTGTTATTTAAAGAGATTGAAGCAATTTTGATATGGTGTGTTTCTCCCTTGAACATTTAAGTCTGTTGCATATCTGTTTTCCATGGATTTATAGAAGTTGTCAATAAGAGTTTGGCCTAAGATAAGATATTTAACATTTTCAAATAAATCCTAATTTAGAATTGTTTTTCGGAATTTTTTCTGCTCATTTTACTTTTTTAAATTTTGATTATTTTAGAAAACATTTGTAGTGAATCTTAAAAGTAACTACTGTGTCAAATTTAAAGTTTCGCAAAAACATCACAGAAATCAAAATTTTATAATTTTTTTGCTTGTGTAACCTTTTAATTTTTAATTTTACTGTTTTGTGCAAGCATTTCTGTTTTAAAAGTAACAGCCATTTTAAAGTTTCTATCGCTAATAATTTTCTATAAATCGTAATTTAGAACTTTTTAAAACCTTTTCCTCTCATTTCACCTTTTTAAATTTTGAACTTCTTTAGAAACTGTTCTTATCATGCATTTACATCCTATAGTATGAGAACTATCTGCAATATTGGTACTGGCTTCGCAACTATTTGCAATATTGTTATGTTAGTTGGGTGCAGGTGATCAATTGTCAAATATTGTTCCCATACCATATTTATATTACATTCATTTCATTTAAAATATAAACCTTTCCCTCATTTCATTTATAATACATACATTTAAAGTACATGCTTATCACTAATTTTATTTAAAATGCATGCTTTTCACTAATTTCAGTAGGTTTATGTTAGCTGGGCGCAGGTGATACATTGTTAAATATTGTTCATTTGCATTGCATTCATTTCATTTTAAATACAAGCTGTTCACTCAATTCATTTAAAGTACATAACTTTCATTCGAAATACATATATATATACAGTTGGCTCTCTTTTTAACATCGTTCTACCGAACGACGATCTCTATTTAAGGACTATATTTTGTGGTCCCGGCTCCTTCAAGTACAAAAGTCCCTATTTAAAGACGACATTATTTCTATTTAACGACGATTTTCATGCATTATCTTTTTGCAATCCTTTTAAACATATTAAGCGAGGGATCTTCCTGTGATAGAAAAACAAGTTTTCTTGCAATTCAGATGAATACAGAAAAAAGACAGGGGTATAATTGTCTGAAATGTGATGATTTATTTTCTCCCTGCACCCCTCTCTTTGTCCAAAAACACATTCCATTCCTTCTCTCCAACCGGTCAGTCACAGCTGTCTGTCAAGAGAGGTACGGGGAGTAGTGCTTGCTCATTTCCCATGTAAATCCAAATTCTGAGCAGAAAGAAAGAATAATGACATCGAAACGAAAGCATCTTACATTACAGGAAAAAGGGAAAATTATTAAAGAGTGGAATAAAAGTTTTTGCATATCAAACGTCCAATTTGCAAAAAAAATTTGATCTACCCAAGTCTAGATTCAAAGGCATTTTAGCAAATAAAGAAAAAAATTTTCAAGAAGCACAAAAGTATGGATTAGCTTCCAAACAACAAAACATTCAAGGTGGTTGATCAGAAGAATTTGATAAAGCACTTCTGCTATGGTTTCATGAGGCAAGAGCTTCAAATATTCCAATTTTCAGCATAATAGTAAAAGAAAATGCTGTAATTTTAGCAGAAAAAATTGGATTAGAAAATTTTCAAGCTGTGGCTGGTTGGCTAGCGAAATTTAAAGAAAGGTATGGACTTGCATCATTTAGAAGCATATGAGGTGCAAGTGGCTCAGTGGATAAGAAAATAGTGAAAGAAAGGAAAGGTGAATTAGAGATGATATTAGATGGATACCATAAGAATATCTTTAATGCAGATGAGACTGGCCTATTCTACATTGAAATTTGTTCTTGGTAATTTGTCAATCTGGTTGTCACCTTCATAGTTACCTACTGTAAAAATTAAAACAAAATCTGTCAAATATTTTTTGAGTTATGCCTGCCAAAAGGTTTTAATATCAACCAGTGCTTATATATGCCCAAAAAGTAATATTGTGCTATGTATTAGTCTTCACTTTGCTCAGACAATTATGATTATATATGCATTATGGAAGAGTTTCAAAAGTAATTATTTATCTTAAATCTCTTTCCACTTTTGTCAAATTAAAGTATTGATTATTAATATAAATCTTTGACTCATATAAACAAATTGGTTAAATTCGTGAAATGAATTTAAATATTTTAATCAGTTGTTATTTTTATTTTTCACACCACAAATGTTGTACATTTTAAATACTATTGGGACTTTTATTTTTTATTTAGTTATTTATTTGGAAAGTTGGAACATGGATGTATTCTTTAAATGATGAATATATTTAGAGTAAATGATTCCAAGATAATAAATATTCTTTCATATCTAAGAAAAGATAAATATTATATCTTAATTATTTTTCATACCCACTTTCTAACATTCCATTACAAGGAATAATTGTTTTACATTTTAAACAGTTTTATGTACTGTAACCTTCTGTTTTATCATGCCTTTTTATATTGTTCATTCGAATATATATTGCACTTTTTTATATATCCCAAGAAAAAGAATAAATTGTAACTTAACACACTTTTCAAATAACTTTATATGGACCAATTAACTATTTTTGTCACTTTTTCTTGTCCCTCATATAAAGATTCAATAAATCTATTTTTAATCTATTAATGGTAGTTTTATTTATCCGGGAATCCTCTATATTTAATTTTATTGAGAAATTTTGTAATATTGAATAATGTTTTGATGTCTTGGAGTCAAGTATAAAACTTTTACTAGGAAGTTATCATCTTACTTTCTCCACTTTTTAATGCCCTTAGTGATACTATGCTTTTTTCTTGTCTACTGATAGGCATGATGTAATGATAAAGTACTGTAATTTGTAGGACTTTGTAAATACATTGAAAACACACCTGAGTTATTTACATAATATTTGTACTTTTAAGTGATTACATTATCCCTCAAATGGTGACGCTCAATTTTAAATTGTATAACATCCACATGCACAAATGGCTGTCTAAGAGTTACCATTTAAGTGTTATCAAGGGATCCAACACGGGCTGTCAAATATTACCTAAGTTACAGAACGTGCAATCACTACTATGTATAGCCTCATTTGTTTTAAGCAATTATGGGTGGGTTTTTTTTTATTATTATTATTATTATTTTTTTTTTTTGCTGTTGTTTTCTTTAAAAAAAGATGTTTTATGAATGTGTTACATTTTTAATGTCTAGGAGCAAGGTAGATATGTGTCGGGTTTTGCATAATAAAATACATATTTTGAGCTTTCAAAAACCAAGTTTGTATTAATTTTTAATCAAAACATGTACCTTTTGAGATATCTCTTTCTTAATGTAACATTGACATGTAGCAATCTGCAATACCTGAGATTTGGCTGAGTGGTGGTTTCATCTGAATCCAATGAAACAAAAAGCAATTGTTAAAAGATATAATAATTGTTGATAAGTAACATGTTTTCATTGAAATGTGCTGTTCCTATGAAAAGTGGGATATTTAAATTTGAAAAAACTTTTGTTATCGATTGAAAAAGTATTTGAGTGCAATGTTATGCGTATGTTTCAGAAAATTTAAACAGAAAGCAATTACGCTTTGTTCGGCAAGTGGGGAGATGAAATGTGAACAAGTAATTTTTAACTAAAAAATAAAACCGACTCAAGAAATTTTTACACTCTTTTATTCAACTCAATCTGGTTTTGTATGCAAAGATAGAATTTTGCAATCGATTTTTAATCTCCTTCCTGATAGGCTTGAATTACAGAAATTATGTAACAAATGTGTGTTTTTGATGACAGTACAACATTGTAATAATTTTACAATGTAATTAATACATTAATTTTAAGGCATTTTCCAACTAGCCCGCCACAAGTGATAAATTGACAAATATTCTCTGTAACTCGTACAATTGTATGGGAGTTGAAACAACAATGTATTTAATTATGAACCAATAAACACTCGTGAAAGTATGCCAAAACACTGTGAAACCGCAACAATGAAACATTTTAAAGACTTCAAAGTAGATGAAATGTTTCAAAGATGCTTATTTATTTTTATTTATTTATTTATTTGTTTATTTATTTTAATTTCCAAAAAAGTACTGAACTAATTTTGCTGAAATTTAAATGGGACCAATCCACCAATTCGAGAGTATCCTCTTTCAATTAAAAAAAAATATATATATATCACAAGAAGGTCTCGTAGTTTTGAAGTAATCAGTGAACATACATTAAAAAAAAAAAAAAAAAAACATACACGTCAAATTGAAAACCTCCTTTTTTTGCTGAAGTCTGTTAAAACTGTCTAGTCCTTCACTGAGGATTTTTGCATTTTTAATAAAATGGCGAACTATCAAACTTGGTACTTTAGTTTTTAACAAAAAATCTGTAAATGTCTTAAACAATATCTGTAAACAGATATTGTTTCATTAAAAAAAAATAATAATAATAAAATAATAATAATAATAAAAATAAAAAGGCATGGCCAAAAACTAGAGAAATATATAAACTTTCATTAAAAACAAAATCTATATATATTGTTTCATTTGTTCCAGAGATATTTCCGACATAGATTTTAAAATCGTTTCAAGAAAATGCCATTTAAAGTTTCACAACAAATATTGCTTGCTCGTGCACTGTGTGACAAGAATTGCTATATCTTCAATATGTATTTAAATTTTTAAAAACTGTTTTGAGAAATCATCTATAAAATGTCAAATATTCAGAAAATGCAAATAAAAAAATACATTTTATAAAGCCTAAAAACTCTTATATCCCCTTGAGGAGACAAAATTCCCTATCAGAAATGTTTCAGGTATTTTCACTTGAGCTCAAAACTACCCCTCATATGTGTCTTGTACTTGCTTATATTACTTCACATTAAAAAAAATACTTCTATGGTTGTGACAAATAAAATATTTGTTTGAAATGTAAAATTTATTTCTATATTTGCAGGCTTTAAAGACACCAAATGCTGTTAAAAAAGAAACAGGAGTTGTTTCTCCAGTTCCGCATGTTCCTTTTCATAGAAAGGAACACTTTTTTGAGAGTACACCAATGAATTCTGTAGCTCCACTTCAGTCAAAAGAAAATTTCCAGACTTTCTCACCACAGAGTGTTGATACGACAAGGATACTTTCAAAGAAACCTTATAACCAAAGTTCAGATTACAGTAGTCAATCATTTAGTTCAGATAAAGAGAACTTTGCCTTTTCAAGTACTTACAACCCATCTAAAAGCCAGGCTGATAGTATTTCTCTAGAACTAACAACACTTCTAAACAAAACCAGTCCTAAAGGCCTTTCAACCAAATTGAGTGAACTAAGTGGAAATATTAGTAAATTGAGTCCTTTGTATATATGCTCATCTCTGGATCTTGAAGAACAGAAATCAGGTATGGTAGATGAACTCAGTCCACCTGTTTCTCCAAAGGAAGATTTGAGGCTCTCTTCAAAGCTTGCCCGGTCAACTTTTACTCTGAATAAAGATGGAAGTTTAGAAATAATGGAGCAAGAATTGCAAGCAATGATTCAGCATTTAGAAGGACTTCTGCCACAAGTGTCAGGTATTTCATATTTTGTTACTTTATTTGATCTTTAAATTAGGGGTGCACAACCTTTTTAAGTAAAGGGCCACTTACAAAAATGACTCGATTGTCGAGGGCTACCATCCAAAAAATTTTTGTTTCGAGGAGGTGTGACCGGGGGGGGGGGGAGGTAGATTTAGCCCCCTAGGTTCCTTCCTTCCAGTCAAGGCAATGATATATCAACAGTTTACGTTTGTATTTATATCAGCTAAGATTAATAAGACTAAGAAGTGATATAGCTAAGATTATTTTCAAAGAGTGAAAATACTCCTTGACTTTATTTGAAGGAATAAATTTAGCTTTAAAGATTGCCAGTGCCAAAAAAAAATTCTGCTTTCATGAATGAAGATGGAGAGGAGGAGAAACATGTATTATTCTAAATTGTACTTCTTAACATATTCAGTCATAAAATGTGGATATCAAAAGGGTGCACAACCTTTATAAGAGGAGGGGCAGTCACAAAAATGACTGGATTATCGAGAGCCAACATCCATAGGGTGGACAAAACTTTGTTTCGTGCAAGGAGGGGGGGGGGGTCGGCCTAAAAGTTCATAAAAATGCTAATTTTAAAAGGAGGGTCAGCTCCTTATACTCAACCACCTCCTTAGTCAGCATAACCCAATTCAGTTGGAAAGGATGGAAAAACATGTATTTTTTTTTCCATGCGCGATTGACAATATTCATAGTTTTTTCCTAGTGATTGCGAAATTCACGATTATTATGCACACGTTCGGCGAAATTTGCGATTTATACGCACCTGATCGGCAAAATTTGTGATTTTTACGCACCCAAACGGTGAAATTTGCATTTTTTTTTTTTTTTTTTTTTTTTTTTTTTTTTTTTTTTTTTTTGCATCCAGTCGGCGAAATTTGCAATTTTTCGCACCCGATTGGCAAAATTTGCGATTTTTACGCACCCGATTGGCAAAATTCACGATTTCTACGGGCCCAATCAGCAAAATTCTTGATTTTTACGCATACATTCGACGAAATTTACGATTTCTACGCACCTGATCGGCAAAATTCACGATTTTTACAGGCCCGATTGGCAAAATTCACAATTTTTACGCGTCCGATCGCGGGCCACAGGTTGTGCACCCCTACTTTAAATGAACAAATAATTTTTATTAACATTGTTTTATGTTTTAAAAGGAGGGTCTTATTTCTGAATTTTGAATGTTGTTTTTTCCCCACATTGCTGCTAAAAGCTCTATTTCAATGCAACTGCTTAAATCTTCTCTACATTAAGAATTTTAAAATTATATAAATTTAGACTGTATTTTTCAGTTGATGTTGAGTACTATTATATTCAAGTGTTTGAAGGGCTCTGAAAGCTAAACTATTTCGAATATTTTTTTAAAGATTTGGTATTTATACTGTTTACAGCATGCAGAAACAAGTTCTGCAATAAAAATATAATTTAAATTTTTCTAACAGATGGCGCTGTATATCCTTGAAAGATAAGAAAAATAGAGAATTTCTTACCACCGAAATTTTAAAACTTTTTTAGCACGACTTTCATATGATTTTAGCTTAAAGTTTTATCCATGACTTACCAAAAGACTTATGAGCCTTAAAATTTTAATTAAAAAAAAAAAAAAAAAAAACCTCTCTATTAATAAAGAGTTTTAATCAAAATGGTAGTAATTATAGCTCTGCTATGAAAAATATCACTGTCTCAAAAGATATTGATTTAAAATGAGTTATTTTTATTAATATTTGCTAATCAAACATTGTTAACATTTAAGGGTCATTCCATGGTCACTTAAGTTACATTTAGAATAATTTTCTTTAGTAATTTTCATAATATAACACCAAAAAATATGAAAATGTAATGTTGATATGATTTGTTAATTAAAAATATTCAAAGCAAAATTTGGATGAAAATTACCTACCTTTAGTGTTATTTTTTTAACACTGGCCATTATATTTATTATGGTAACTTACGTTCTTTTTGTCAGAAACGTAAGTTACCATAGTAAATATAATTTTTAGTGTTCAAGAAATAGTACTAAATTTAAGTAATTTTTATCCAAATTTAGCTTTGTTAAGTTTAATTAACAAATCATATAAACATTACATTTTGAATATTTTTTAGTGTTATATTACTAAAATTACTGAAGTCAATTATTCTAAATGTAACGTAAGTTACCATGGAATGACCTTTGACCCTTAAGCGCTATCTATCGGTAAAATTTCAAACTAATAATTTTTGTTGCGTAACTCGTTTCTGCATACTCTAAATGGTATAAATACCAAATATTTTAAAAATATTCCAAATAGTTTAACTTGTTGTAATTTGTCCCTTCAAACATGTGCACTTTAAATATGGCCACTGTGTGTGTATATATATATATATATATATATATATATGTGTGTGTGTGTGTGTGTGTGTTCGTTCGTTCGTTGTCTTTTGAATTCAAAGGTATTTCATATGTATATATACATACTAGTGGCTCGTCCCGGCTTCGCATGGGTGGAGAATGTGTCAACTACAAAGTAGGGCAGGGATGGGTATGTATTTTTTTTTTTAAATTTCTAAATCTGATAAAAGCTGGAGTGAGACAAAATCGTAGTACTTAGAAATTTTTCAACTTTAAATAAAAGCTTGCAAAAATGTGATAAATGTTTTTTTGTTCTGTTTATATACACATTGAAAATAATAAATTTATTTTATTTTAATATAGCTGAACCACCCAGTGTTGCTCAAGTTAACATTGGCCTTCCGGGTAACATAAGTAAAAATGTAATATCTTAATAATACGCCAATCACATTCACGTCCAAAAATCGTCAAAATGACAATCAGAAAAAACTTATGTTATTTACCCAGTCATACTAAATTCCTCGGCTTTATAAATGATTTATAAAAAAAAAATAAAGTTGTTTCACACAAAATATCTAATAAAAAATCAGCAATAGTTGTCTAATCTTCCATAATCGGGTTCATATCTGAAGTTTAACTTGATTGGTAAGTTTCTAAAATTGCTGAAATACATGTTTAACCATTTTTTTAGTAGATTTGTTATTCTAAATTTCATGCTTCTACCTAAAACTGCTGCTGAGATATGGCGAAATCACCTAAAATGTTCAACCCCCTTGGAGAAGGGAACTTCTAAAGTCACTGAAATACGTATTTAACCACTCTTTTAGTAGATTTGTTTTCCTGAATTTCTCGCTCTTACCTAAAACTTCTGCAGAGATATGGCGAAATCACCTAAGACATTCGACCCCTCCTTCTGGGGGGGTGGGAATTTTCAAAAATCCTTTCTTATTGCTTGCCTAGGGCATAACAGCAATCTATGGCCCAAATTTCATGATCCTGGCTTTAGTAGTTTTAGCTGGGCTTTGATGAGGCAGTCAGTCAGGTGTTCTCTCTTTTATATAATACTATAGATATGTACAGTTGAACCTATTTGAGACTCCATTTTAAGGGACTGGTCAAAAGTCACATATTAAGCGGGATTGTGCATTAAATGTGATTTGCATAATGTTACAGGAACTGAACTTATTTTCTCATTTCTAGATCACATCGAATTATCTATATGAACTTTAGAGCTTTAGTTTGTATGCTTCCGGTCAAGATTTGTTCCGTTTACGCATATTTAAATTTAACTGCATTCATATTTAACTAGTTTTTTTTTTTTTTTATATAGCACAGACTGAAATTATAACTGAAAAAAAAAGGGGGATTCAAATATAATTTTACTGTTAATATGTTAGAACAAAAATAAAAACAGCAAAAATACTTTTCCTGCTAGCCTAATTCTTTTCACATGAACTAAAAATATTAAATCTTTGCAGAACAACCCAATTATTAAAATAATATTTAATACTTGTTATAATGAGTAACCATATAATCAGTCTTCTCTTGTGATTATCTCAATTTTGTCAATTGAGTCAGGATTTTTTTAACAAGGTACATAACATTGATTCTGAGATATTTATTGATTTTTTGAATACTTCTTTTTATTAATTTACTGTGTCTTTCAGAGTCATATTTTTGTAAAATGTCCAATTTATCTGTTTATCAGACACAGAAAATGCCTTCCTTTTGATTCTATGACTATTCTCAATATTAACAGAAAAATTGTTAAAACTCAACAACACAGTAAAAGACGACTTGACCTCACGAAACTCGTGTATCAGGTAACTCACCAGCCATAAATAAAACAGGGGCAGGCACACATCTGAAAAATGTAATGAAGAAATAGAATTGAAAACGAAAGAACATTTTCCTTTCTCTTCAGAATCATTTAAAAACACACAGTACCAGGGAGGTTTTATTTACTACAGTATACAAGAGGAAAAAACAAAGATTAACAACATGCACCATGCAAAAAAAGAAGAAGAAACAACAATAGCGGCAAAATTTCTTCTATCTTTCTATAATTCAATAAAAACATACATGAATCAAGAGCCAAAGAATATTAGGATGCAGGATCAAATAAGAGCTGCAGTGTTGCTAATTTCATTTGGCTAGCTTTTTTTATTCAAATATCTACCATTATTTCCAATTAGTAATATTCACCTTAATCTGTCATTAAATAAGGTGAATATTACTATTGAAAAATTGTGGAAAAAAAAATAATAAAAAAATCCCATTAAATTGAGAATATTGGAAAAGAGAAAATAAATTCGCATATTGTTCTATGATTTCATATATTAAACAAGATTTTTTGCCTCAAGTTACTGGAACTTTATCATGTTTCAAGCCGGATCTCATAATAACCATTTTCGTATTAAACATGCTATTTCAGCATTAATCTTATGGGTGATGTCTAAGGGCTCAGAAAAAAAAAAATCCATATATTAAGCAGATCGCGTATTAACCATGAGCATCTTTGCTGGGTTCCACTGTATATATCAGTAGGTATAAATATATATGTATAGAGGGGTGTAAAAATCTAGGTGCCAGTGGGCCCGATTCTCACCACTAAATTTTATTAGCATTCTTCGGCTAAATTTTATTAATATACTTAGCCTAAATTTTATCAGTGTTCTTATTAGGCGAAGAATGCTTAAAATTTAGTAGTGGTAATCGGCCCATTGGCGACTAGATTTTTACACCTCTGAATATATATATATATCAATCTATATACAGTCAGCTCCTTCAAATCTGCACATCTTGGGACCAAAGGTTGTGCTGATTATAGGTCATTACTTTGTCTAAATTTTTTTCTCCTGTAATCCTTTTTGTTATTAAAAAATTAAATAAAAATACTTTTAGTGTAATAACGTAATTATGTTTTAAAATGAGTCATAAAAGAAAAAAATGTCAAAAAGTTTAAACAAAATAATTTATTACTTACCCTATTCATGAACAAATATTTATTCATTATTTTTCTTTTAGTTCTAGCCAATGACTCCAGAGTAGAGAAAGAAAGGGTCATTAGTGCTTTGTCTGAAATGGAAGAAGCTGTTCAAAAACTATCCCATTTGTCTTTTGAGATGTCGACTGGAAGTACAGATTTATGAACTCTCAGGATTATGATAGAATTTTCTATTTTTCTAATGAAATATCTAAATTTTATTTATACATTTTCAGAAAAAATATTTTATGTTTAGTATAATACTTTTAGTATATTTGCTGGTAAATATACTAATTTAACTACTTCAAAGTTGATCTAGATATTACTGGTTAATGTCTTGTTTTCTTCTATAATGAATCAAATTTATGTATGTGTGTTTTCAGGTATTGTAGATATCGAATTAGAGAAAGACAAGTATTGCTATATTTTGGTTTTTAAAAATAATTAGTAACTGCTAAGTTCTTTCAAGTGTTTGTTAAAATATTGTTAAAGTATATTTCTAGTGTGTAATTGGATTACATTTAAAACACTGGCAAGTATTTATAATATTCTATTTACACCCTTAACCCTCCCTGCTTTGGTATGAATGCAGAGTTATCAATCAAATCATTATCTTTAATTATGATATGTTTTAATAAACAAAAATTTAATGTAAAATATACAGTCAAAGCACGTTATAACGTACTTTCATTATAATGAATTATTTTGTTAAAACATTATAACGAATTATTTTGCTAAAACAACATGATGAAATATTTTGTTATACAGTAAGAACTCAACAATTATCCGGCTAATGTGATCTGAACTTAATCTGAGTATGCAGAAATCAGGATAATGAAGCCAATCATAGAAAAGATGGTTTATTACATAAAGATATCGCTTAAAATCTCTTTTATTTAATTAAAAAAAAAGGCTATGTATTAGTAATTAAGTATGCATTCATATTAAACCTTCATTGGAATGATAACTTTTATTACAAAGGAAAAAAAGAGTCTCTTTGTCAAAATCTAAAATCCACTCTTCAAATAGACATTTTGTCATCCAAGCTTTGCAATTATGGCTGTACATTACAAGCAAAGTTTTCATTACATTTTTTGGGATACACTATAGATTCTTTGTTTTTCCAATTAGAAGAGGTTTTCGCCTCTCAGAGTTGTTGGCATTGCAGCATAATTCTAATAAAAGTCGATCTTTGCTCCTTTTTCTACCATGACAAGTTTCTTTTTTCAAAGTTAAGGTTTTATCAGGCATCAAATGGAAAAACAATTCAGTTTCATCCTTGTTAAATATATCTTTTCGATCACAATCCTCAAATATTTTTGAGTTTTCGTTCTTACAATTACATTAGTCAATTGTTTCTTCTGAAACAGAGGCTGTTTCTCTTCATAATTTTTACATACAATTTCATATTTTTTTTAAAATTATTTACTCAACCAATCATCACTTACATGAAAGCCTTTATATCCAAGTTTTTCGGCAAACGCATATGCTTTTTCTTGCAAAATAATTCCACTAATAGGGATAGGGATGCTTTTTGATCTTGCATCTTTAACGATAAAAATATTTCCTCCACATCTGCATATTTTGCTATGCATATATGTTTAAACAATAAGGAAAACAGCACCCTTTTCAAATATTTAAAAAAAAATTTCTCGATCTTCCAATATTGTGCTGAGAGTGCTACTTAGAATCCCAAAATTTTTCGCTTCATCATTTTTTTAAACATTATTCTTAACGCATTTTATAATTTCAACTTTCTTTTCTAAACTCAAACATTTTCTTTTGCCTGGCATAGCCAGTGTACAAAGAGTTTTAAAATTTAACATGTTATAAATTTACAAGAAAAGCAAATGTCAGTGAAATCCGTCATTGAATATAAAAGGCATATAATTCAGCAAAATCCCTCTGTCTGTATTACAACACTGTCCCCCTTCTCCAAAATCTCTCTTGGAATTATTGAAAATATATGATTGGCCACAGAGAATAAGATTGAAGGTTATATCAGAAAAAAAAAAAAAACTGGTATTTAAGAAATAAAATTCTATTTCTCATGTTAAATTTTTTAAAAAAAAGGGTGAAAAATTTGCTATATCGCTTTTTTCTCACTTTTCAAGCTTGAATTCTTTTCATTATAAATATTTTGTTATATCGTTTCGAATTCAGTATTCTTTGACATACAGAACAACTAAATGGCTATAAGCAATTCGTTATAAAGTGCTTCAGCTGTATATTGCAGTATGAAAAAATGTCCTTTCATAATGGATATAATGGAATTATTTTTGAGTGTTTATGTGTAGTTTCAAAGAAGAAAATGAAAATGTACTTAACAGAATTCTCATACAAATTTAAAAAAAATTATGTATGAAAATTAAATAAACTAAATCCGTTTTTGTTTAAGCAGGTTACTTTAAATTTTTGCATTTTTCATTTTTTTATTTATATATTTTTTTTTTTTTTTTCCTGTAACACAAATAAGTTAAATAAATAAATCTACCATATGCAGATTAATCTTAAGGAGAATTTTCCATTGCACTGTATGATTGATGATGAAATAAACTTTTACCCTTCTGAAAACTTTTATACGATCTTTACTGCTATTAGAAGGAGTTAAGTTACATAAGAAACTAATTTTATTCTTAGTAAATTGAATATGGTAATTACGATTAAAATTTTACACAGCATTTTATTTGTTATCATTTTGCAGCTTCTTTTTTCTTAATTAATATTAATTATTTCATATTTCTTTTATGAATTTTTTCTTTTAAATTCAGTCTTTAATCATATTATAGATATAAAAGCTTTACGAATGTGACATCAATTTTAACTTCAAATTTTGGATTTCTGTTTATAAAATACAGTTGAACTCATTTAATACAAGCATGACTAAAACGAAGACCCAGTTAAATTGAGCCATTTGCATGTTAAGAATGGTTCATCATTTAAATCAAATTAAGATTTTCCCACTTTTTACAAGCTACAAAAGCAGGATTATGGCAGATATAAGCAGAACAACTGTTTATTTCAATGTGATTTTTGACAAAGAGTAAGCTAGAATTAGGAAAAAATCTGTTTCTTATCAAACACTGTTCTGTTCCAACGATAATATTTCTATGTTACAACTATCTGTCAAAATGCAGTAATTTATCAGTTTTACTAGACTGAATTTCAACCTTCAATGATACGTCACACACAGACATACTTAAGAAAATGAAAAGGAATGTACTGAGGTCTTGAAAGGATGAAATGAGAGATAAGTAAGTTTCAAATACCGCCCCTTTGTAAGATTTGTAACTAAGCCATAAAAAAAAGAAGGAGCATAAAAGAAGACCTTTATTTTTATTTTATTATTTTTTTTTCTTTAAATTTGGTCTTTAGGCTATAAATATGTATCTTATTGCACTGTTAAAATAAAAAAAAAATATGTGAAATCAATTGTTCGAAAATTGCTGATACTATTGCAGTATTAGCAAAGTTTTCTGGGAAAAATTATCATAGGTAAATTACTTACCCATCATACGGTATGGGTAAGTCTTGTAATGGGTACTGTATAGGATAAATCTTGTAATTGTTTTGAAAATCGAAAAAAAAAATTTGACGGATTTACATGTTTCAGACGCTGGTGATTCCGAAAAACATATTTTTAGAAAAAAAAAATTTGCCGTCTGTAAGTCTGTGCATCTGTAAACGCTCTATCTCCCGAACAAATTGAGATAGAGACTTGAAATTTGGTGTGTACTTAGTATGTAATAATGGGAAGAAGCTTATTGAATTTCAGTAACCTCAATTATCCGGAACTATTTTTTTTTGGACTCTCGAAATATTCGTACTGATAAAAGGTATATAAAAATTTTCGAAATTGTTTATTTTAAGGAGTAAATATAAAAGACAATAAAAAAGCATAAATTTTGCATAAAGATTGAAGTTGATCAGATAACGAGTTGCCGAGATAGTTGTAATCCTATTTTCCACACTCTTCGAGTTTTCATGACCCTGTATTTCATTCAAATTTTAATTCAAAGATATATTTTAATTAAAAATGAGACGCTTAATCCAACACAGTAAACCGTTAGTTAATATGATTATCAATTTTGGAGTTACAGAGCATATAAAGTTTATGACGTCATCAAGCCACAATTTTATTCGAATTGCAATGCATTTTATAAATAGTTTTCATATTTTATATTATGCATATCCATGATGGGTAAGTATTACGGTGGCCCTCAACAACTAGTTTTAGCATTGAGATAATAAGAGCAATTAATAGGCTTTTTTTATATGTTGTTTTTTAAGATTTTTATTATCTTTATGGGTATTATGAGTAGTGGTTAATACGAGAACATTTTTATAATTCCCTTGCTTGTATTATCAGAGTTTGATTGTATAATTATTTTTGTGTGAGTACATCCATTGCTATTCATTCACTTATAAATATTTTAATATGTTGTGAAGAGATACTAACATTACATTGTCAGACTCAACCATTCTTTCATTATATATTTAGTTAAACTTCTTATGAGTTCTTAGCTGCTTTTACAGAGGGGAAAAAACTGCTTGTAAATGCAACTAAAATTTCATGTTGTGCCTAATTTATTATCAAATTAGAGTTCCTCTGCTTTTTAAAATCTTTGCATAGTAGAGATATTAGCATTGCAGTATTATTTTCAATCAATGTACTATAAACAAATAAATATTTTTGCTTATTCTGGAAAAACAGTGTTTTTAATAATACATTATTTATTACACATGTATTAAATGTCACTTTTTTAATATTGGTAATTATAAAATAACTATGTAAATTATACAATTTTCTCTAAAATCCAATCAGTAATAAACAGTATAAAATATATTTTTATATTTATAAATAGGATTGCATTTTAAGTATTATTGATCAATAAAATCGATCAAAAAGTTGTATTTACCACTCAAATCAATTAAAGTTTTGTGGAGAATTTCTAACCTAGTCCTTAGAATTTGTACAGAAATTTATGATAATTATTTTTATGTACATGTCTGTCTGTGTGCATTTCATTATTATAAGTTTTATTTCAATTTTCTTATTTTATACGTAAAAAGTCTGTTGTTGATTATTTCTTGTAACCTGATAAGTATTAAATCAAATGCCAGTTTTATATATGTGTACATGTATATGTTATATTGTGTGATGCATTTTCATCATTAGATGTAGATATTTCTTTTTTATTCTATGTGTTGATATTGTGTTTCTATTATAATATAGTAAATTACTAAAGTGCCTTTTTTTTTACTTTGCCTATGTGAATAGTTTTCTAAACTTGATATCTTAGAATTCTCTTGTGCCTTATTCCTTGAGAGATTGTTTACTGCGTATACAATTTTAATGATATATTTTTGTTATCATTCATCAATTTTATCTATCATTTTCATTGCTAAAATATATTTTCCAAATCTACTTGTTAATATTATTGTTGTATTGTTATCTTTAAAAACATATTATATAGCAGCCATACTCAACCTGCGGGCCACATGTGGCCCGGTGACCTTTTATATGCGGCCCAAGACACAAATCATTAACTTCAATAAAATTAATGGAGATTTGCATGAAACGTTTTTAAGACTTTCACTCTCATTTTATATATTTTCATGAGAAGACAAAATCTGTCCTGTTATTTATAATTACTAAAATAAAATTAAGTTAAAACATCTTAAATGCCATTTCCTTAGTTAAAAGTTCTTTTTATATGTAGTCCTATTTCTGTTACAGTGGTGTACACATTTTTTAATCTTTAAAACTGATCAAACATTATTCCAAATTAATTAAATTTGCGTTATATTAAACAGCATTAAAAAATACAGTAAAATCCTTTTGTATTGAGCAAAAGACTGACTTATTAAAGAAAATCTCCTACTTTTTTAAAATTTAGAACTTGGAAATGCTGCAATGTTATATTGTTACGTTCTATATTTACCATATAGCTAATAATGCTTATTAGGGTCAAACATTTATGGCGTGAAAAATTTGGCAGTAAAACGTTTTACATCACTATTTACAAACAAGAATCTTCGCGGTATATTTCGTCATTTTTAAAAAAATCAGGAGCGAAACCATGTGAAAAAAGAAGTGTTAATTTGTTTTTATAATATTTCTTCCTCGACAAATGTCGAATCCTACTGATTACACTAACTTTATTACATTGCTTTTTTATACTACTTTTGTTATTGCACTATTTTAATAACCTATTTTTTATGTTGTTATATAAGTGTGTTGCGTCCTGCCAGAAAAAAAGGTTGAGTATTAATTTTGCAGATTTCTAATAAACCATTATGATACAATGATCTTATATTTTAAATTGAACTTCAATTATTCGTTAATTCTCTTTTGAAATTTTGTTTTTAATTATTTCCATGCATTTAAGTGCCTTCTCAATCTGTTAGTTTATATTCACTTTTTAAAAATTATACATGCAAAAGTCAGGTAATATATGTTTCACTTTGCAAATCTTTGATATCACATCACATTTTTAAGTTAAATGTCACATCTACATTAATGACATCAGTTGCAAATCATTTATGAATTCTCTGTAATTTTTGTAGTTTCTTTACCATAAAATTAGATGCTTACTTCTATTTGTTCCTAAAAAATCTGATCATCTAATTTTACTAACAAAATTTCTTGCGGGTTGGAGGACACGTACTAAAACTCGAGGTTCTTGTTATTAAAAGAGCTTTTAGAAGTTGTCATCTCTCATCTAATGTCATAATTTAAACAAATGAAACCAGAATAAAATATCTATTCTTGTAGTGGTTCATTGTGGCTTGTGGTGATGTGTTTTAGAAAAAATGTTGAAACACAAATTAAAATGTCACCTGACAATAGTTTTCACTATGAATCCCCCCCCCCCCACACACACACACAAAAAGGCGGGGTGTGGGAATAAATGGTCCAATCTGGTTTTCCAAATGTGTCATTTTATATTTGCTTCAAAATGTAATAACATGTTTTTTAAATTTAAAATATTTTAATTCCATTGAATAGATTTTCAAATGGTTGCCACTCTGGAAGGAAAAGGGTATCTTTTTTTACATGCAGCCATTTGTTTCACTGAGTAAAGAGAAACTGGAGATGAAATGTTTACGTTTGGCATGATGCCAAAAATGCAACACTAAAGTCGGCCCAAACATCTGGCGGTTTGGTTTGAAAACCTCTTCCCGTCCAAGGAATCCAGTCCTTGTTCCATGTGCAGCCTCTCTCCGTCCAATGAAGTGGCTTGTTTGGGCCTAGTGATTTGAGCGATAACTGGCTTCTTATTTCAAGCCGTTTTTATAGTTCTCAACCTCTCTGTGCTTTCTCTTTACTCTGTGCATTTGATTCATGTGGATTACCGGTGACTGTCAATTGCATTTAAATTGCCCTTTAAATTATTATTGCGACTAATTTGAAATCTATACAGTGTGCATGTATTTAATAGGCATTTTTTATTTTCATTTTATTTTAATGATTTTACATCTTAAAACATTTGTTCCCCTTTCTTTCATATGTTATATTTTTAGTTTTGTTTCCTACACTTATCAGATGTTTTTATGAGTATGTTTATTTGCCCAAATAGGTTTAAATATTTTTAAATCAATGAAATTTTGTAAGTTTGTTATAATAAACTATTTATATTTAACGAAATATTTAAATGTTGTTGCAAGAACGCAACAGTGTTCCTTCTGATGACAGTGCAGGCTTTTATTTTATTTTTTTATTAATACCTTGTCAAGTTAGATTTTAAGATATAGAGAATAAATGTTTTTAATATAATCATGATTGCATTTTTAACATTTATCATTTTAATATTCCTGATTATTCATTGCACTTTTTGAAGTAGCGCTAATTTAAATTGTTTCATTCATTTTTATTTAGTATTTTTATATAAAGTCTAATGTTTGAGTTTATAAATTTGAATTAGCTGTTTTGTAATCTCTGTTGCTTTATATGTGGTTGTGTTGTTTCATATCAGAAATATTTTATTCTTTCAGTACAATAAATATTTTTTATATGTTTATAGTTGCTTTTATTATACAATGTGTATGTTTTCTTAATGTATAATTTTATTTCTGAAGGCAAGGTTAAAAATAAATTTAATAAATAAATCACATTTCATTTTTTAAATAAACAGCCTACATTCTAATTTATTTATGCTATCTCATTGAAAAGGAAATTTATTTCTGTTAAAGAAAATAGGTGAAGGATAGATTACACTTTAAATACATAAATAGCTTATAACTTAATGTGTTATATATAAGTAATTTAAAGTGCTATTTACATTAATCTGTATTAATAAAAGGAAGTTTTTGTGTGTGTTTGTTGGTAATGGCTAGAGAAATCTATCGCAGGTAGAGGTCTGCAAATTTGGTTTATATTTGCTTCAAAATGTCTTTGCCAGTCAAAAATCTTTGCCAGATAGGCAAAGATAAGTCTGGATTTACCTGAATCTCTTTCACATATTTTCCAAGTTGACTGGTGATTTTTATTTTATTTTCTCATAAAAGAAATCTAAATTCAAAGCTCAATATAGAATTTTGTCTTCTTTTCAGTAAAGTTTATTTGGAATTTTTACAGCAATTTTTTAATTTTTCATGATTTTTTCAATACCGATCTCGGCAAAAAGGAGAAGTTTGTTTTTTATCAACCTCTTTCTATTCCATACTTTTCCATCCAATCTTATATTTTATACCTAAGTAACCCCTTTATCAGCAAAAACTGTTGCTATGATGATGCACATGGCCTCGCAGTTGGAAGCTTTTCTTTTATTGATTGGTGTGTGGAAAGAAGTTCATTTGAAAGAAAATAATAATAATAATAATGAAAATTTCATTTTTTTTATGGTGATTTATTGTTGATTGGCAACATAATGAAGTTTCGAAAATATGCTTTTATGAGTAATACTCTTTAACAAAAACCTTTTTATATGCTTCATACTGAAGTCATTGAAGTAAATGTAAATTAAATAAATACACTTTTATAACTACAGTTTTGTCATATGCATATAGTGAAATTTAATCATCGTATTATATGGCTTAGAACAAGATTAAAATTGTTTCAGTCTCAAAATTAAAGACCTATTCTGAGCATTGTCATTTCGGCTTCTATATTGTTAGTGTAGGAGACAAGAGAACAGTATTGTTGTCATGGAAACGAAGGCTTTTTTCAATATTTAAATAAATGTATAATGATAGATAGCATCCTTAATCGGACAGTTAGTTACTTTTAAAATATGCTTAAAACTTAACCGGCTGATGGAACCGTGTAAAATTTAAATAACTGCAGCAATACAAGTTTACAGAAATAATAATAATAAACTATTTCATCGTTTTATTTCATTAAGTACTGCTTAAGTTTCACTAAACACTCATTTAACAAGCTATTTCCAAATGCATCAAAATAGCTTGCATTGGCAAGGAAAAAGTGTTGCTATCCAAATCAGGTCTTTTTGCCCCAAATACTCAAAAGTATTGTCTTTTTAGGTGCGTTCGTAATTATATAAATACGTAGCACCTATAGTCGTCGTTTGGTCCGTCTGTCTGCATATAACAACGCAAAAACTACCCAACCAAATGGTTTGCAATTTAAAATATATTATCTTTGCAGAATTTTGTCGAGACATTTCAAATTTTATTAAAATCGAATCAAAACTTTAGGAGATATTAATAAAAATATTTATTAAGAAATTTGAATTTTTTTTTTTTAAATCTGTGCTTTTTTGTTATAGGAGCTTCCGAAGTTTAATCGTCAAGCGACCGAGATACTTATTTTATGACAGAAATTAATCTGCAGACGATATAATTCATTTCACAGAATTAAAAATCATCAAGATCTGAATATTTATATAACTAGCTGATACATATATATCTGAATATTTATATAACTAGTTAAGATATTTGTATGAACAGTGTCATAAAATATATACTTAACTAGCTGTTTAACCCATTCTACGCACGGGATATCATGAATTTAATTCTAAAACGTGCGTACGAACGCACTTCGTTTGTAACGTTTGACGTACAATTTCCAACTTGTTTTTTTGCAGATTTTCTACTGGTATTCTGCAACTGAATTTGACTGGTCCTTTATAATGTACATGAGTGGTTTCATTAGAATTTTTTTTTCAAAATATTCTGAGTATGTACTTTAAGGAGACCTTCCTTGTAAATATCAAAATTTTTTCACGAATTTTTTATACAGGCTTTGAAACCGTTATATTTATGAATAATAACATTTTCAAAGATTTGGACAATAAGAACTTTTTTAAATATTAATTGACCTGATCTGAAAAAAATAAAATAAAAATCCACACACTTTAAAATTCTGAATCCGCTATCTTTTGTCGAAGTACGGAAAAGCCTACAACACCTGCTTAATGAGTGTACATTTTACTTTAAAATGATGCATTTCGTTTTTAAAAATATAAATATTGCAGTGCCCCTGATACAAGGATTGTTTGGGGAAATTTTCATTTAAAAGTATAAATTCTTACAAAATCAGGTTAAAGCAGTACCTTTGTCTTTCTTCCTTTTAAATATAATTTAGTACTACCAAATGTTTATTTTACCAATGCTCCTCTAAAGCAGAGATCTCCAATCTGGCGCCTGTGCAGATATCTATGTCATAAGGCTCTTAATCAGTCAGATCTCAAATTCTCCTCTCTAATGGCCTTATGGGCTTAAAATGCATCCGTATTTTTCAAAATTCTCCTCAGCAAATTAAATTAATTATTTTTCTTTATATTCTTCTTGATGGGTGGTTATCTTTTTTCATTTGACAAAATAATTCTAAAATATGCAGTTAATTTTATATTTTAATTTTTACAATCTAAGTGAAACTGATGAGCTGTAAGTAATACATTAACTGTTAAAATAAAACTGTATATTTTAGGGATATCTTGTAAAATTAAAAAAAAAGAAAGAAAGAAAGATCGTTCAAATAATTTTTATTTTATATTTTTTTAATCTATATACTGTGTTGAGACCCTAGAACGGTTAGGTGAAATTAGAAACATTTAGGAAGTTACAGTCAATTAAAAGAGAGTGCAAACCAGCTGAAAAACAAGTATGCGGGAAACAGCTGCACGTGTGCTGATATCTTTTTTTTCAATTCCTACTATTAGCTCACACCGTCTATATATTTATATATCTTGTTCAAATTTTCAATCGTTAATAAAATACTTATTCATTCACTCAAGTTCAAATACATTTTTTTAAACGTGTAGTGGATGACACTTGATGTTAATACAGTTTTTTCAAATATTAATTCATTAATTAAATTAAATTAATTTTAGTTTTATATTTCACTTCTGTTTAAAAGTATAGACTCACTCCATATTTATAGTCTCCTTCGCCTACTTGCTGCCTTATCTTCGTCCGTGAACAGCCCCATTATCTGTTTACGCGTGAAGGTTTTGCTATGGTACTGCATTGTGAAGTTCGGTAATTTTTGAAATTCAATATTTGAAAAACGACATAATCATTAGATTTGAAATTTATATCAAGAAAAATACAATTTTTTACCTTTCTAATGCAGTTTGTCTAACAATTTTGTGAGAAATACTTTTCGAGCTATTAATTTTTGGTATTTTAGCTATTTATTTTTTATTTAATTTTTAATACATTTCAAAAATTTCTCTTATCTATACTAATATTATAAAGTAGTAAAGATTGTTGTTTTGTTTGTTTGTAGGGGTAATCTCTGGAATTACTGAAGCGATTTCAAAAGTGATGGTGGCAAATTAATGGTGACAATCCAACATAGGCTATATTTTATGTCGGTGTCACTACCCCAGGAGGGTGCAGTAGCGAAAAATATTCTAAAATTGCGATTTTTTTTTTATACTGAAGGAGCTAGAAACATGAAATTTGGCATGGTAGTTACTTATAAGATGTAAATGCTCTCTAAGAACAAATTCTACAAAAATTCGAAATTTAAAAGGGTGAGATGAGCAAAAAGCATTCTAAAAACATTCTAATTTACAATTTCTATGGAATCTCTGGAACTACAGAACCGTTTTCAAAAGTGATGATGGCAAATTGATGGTGACAGTCTCTGCTCCAACATAGGCTATATTTTATGTCGGTGCCACTACCCCCAGGGGGGTGCAGGAGCGAAAAAGTTCTAAAATTGCGATTTTTTTTATACTGAAGGAGCTAGAAACATGAAATTTGGCATGGTAGTTACTTATAAGATGTAAATGCTCTCTAAGAACAAATTCTACAAAAAATCGAAATTTAAAAGGGTGAGATGAGCGAAAAGCATTCTAAAAACATTCTGATTTACAATTTCTATGGAATCTCTGGAACTACAGAACCGTTTTCAAAAGTGATGATGCAGTGATGGAACAGCTGCGCCAAAACGATAATGCTGCGCCATTCTGCGCCAAAACGATCATTTTTCAACAAAATTGCGCCCAACTGCGCCAATTCGATAATTTTCTTCTAGCAACATTTTGCCATAAGAAAAATTTCGTCATTCTTCGCGGTACGAAATCCCCTCTTTAAAGTGCCTGTTACGATTCGAAACGTGCTCGCGCGCGCCGATCAGTCGATCCTCTGATTGGATTGAGTTTCCTGCAAAGGAACCAACTATATATGACTAGAGCTTAGCAGCTAGGAAGCTGGGCTCGCGAGACAAAAAACACAGTCTGCTACAGGAGTAATTCTGGTCCGAATTTTCCGAAAAATTAAGGCAATGGTTTCCGAAAAAAAAAAATATATATATATATATATATATATATATCGGTCATAAATCAGGAAAATTCGGACATAAAATGTATCGGTATTTCGGCAAATGATCGCCGAAAACAATCTATCTTGTCATTCGTTCGAAGAAAAGTCGCCAATTTTGTCAAAGGATCGCGGGTAAAACATGACTTTCGTCAGAAAATCGCGAAAAAACGGCCAATTTCGTCAAAAACATTGCGAAAAGCGGCAAATTTCGTCAAAAGATCGCGAAAAAACGGCAAATTTTATCAACGGATCGCGGGAAAAACGTTACTTTCGTCAGAAAATCGAAAAAAACCGGCAAATTTCGTCAAAAACATTGCTAAAAACGGCAAATTTCGTCAAAAGATCGCGAAAAAACGGCAAATTTAGTCAAAGATTGCGAAAAACGGCAAATTTCGCCCAAAGATCGCGAAAAAATGACAAATTTTGTCAACAGATCACGGGAAAAACGTGACTTCTGTCAGAGCATCGCGAAAAAAGGCAAATTTCGTCAAAAACATTGCGAAAAACGGCAAATTTCTTCAAAAACATTGCGAAAAATGGCAAATTTCGTCAAAAGATCGCGAAAAAACAACAAATTTTGTCAACAGATCGCGGGAAAAACGACTTTCGTCAGAGAATCGTGTAAAAACGGCAAATTTTGTTAACACATCGCGAAAAACGGCAAATTTCGTCAAAAAATAGCGAAAAAAACGCAAATTTTATCAACAGATCTCGGAAAAAACTGCAAATTTCGTCAAAGGAACGCAAAAAAAAGTGATGGGAGTACGTGCTGATTAGCTTTTGGTGTAAATCGCTCAACAGGTGGCGCTGCTATCCTGCATTTCTCGCGACTTCCGCAATCTCTATCTCAAGAACTAATCCACTTATTTTCACCAAACTTCAGATTCAGTTAGACCTTGACATAAATAGATGCTGATTATATTTTGGTGTAGCTATCCCAACAGGTGGCACTGCTATACTACTTTTTTCATGATTATCACGATAGCTGTATCTCAAGAACTAATACCCAGAATTTCATCAAACTTCAGATTCTGTTAGACCTTGACATAAATAGATGCTGATTACGTTTCGATATAAATAGCCCAACAGGTGGTGCTGCTATTCTACTTTTGCATGATTTCACAATAACTATATCTCAAGAACTAATGCACAGAACTTCGTTAAACTTCATATTTTGTTAGACCTTGACATAATCAGTCAGGGGTGATTCTGTTCCGAATTTTCCGAAAAATTAAGGCAGTCATTTCCTAAAATTAAAAAAAACGGTCATAAATCCGAAAATTCGGACATAAAATACATCGCGTTTTTCGACAAATGGTCGCCGAAAAAAAATCAATTTCGTCAATCGTTCGAAAAGAAATCGCCAATTTGTCAAAGGATGGCGGAAAAACGACAGACTTCGTCAAAAAAATCGCAAAAAAACGGCAAAATTTCGTCAAAAGATCGCGGAAAACGGCAAATTTCGTCAAAAGATCGTGGAAAAACGGCAAATTTCGTCAAAAGATCGTGGAAAAACGGCAAATTTCGTCAAAGGATCGTGGAAAAACGGCAAATTTCGTCAAAGGATCGTGAAAAAATGGCAAATTTCGTCAAAGGATCGCGAAAAATCGGCAGATTTCATCGAAGGATCGCGATAAAACGACAAATTTTGTTAAAAGATCGCGAAAAAACGCCAAATTTCGTCAAAGGATCGCGAAAAAAACGGCAAATTTTGTCAAAGGATTGTGAAAAAACGGCAAATTTCGTCAAAGGATCGCGAAAAAACGGCAAATTTCATCGAAGGATCGTGATAAACGACAGAATTTGTTAAAAGATCGCGAAAAAACGGCAAATTTCGTCAAAAGATCGTGAAAAAACGGCAAATTTTGTCAGTGGGGTGCGGAAAAAATCATTGTGCCGGGAGTGGATTCCCCCTCCCCCGTCTCCCTTGTTGTAACCTTTCAGAAAATTTGTTGTGAATTTCAGATTTTTTTTTTTTTTTACTCAGAATTACCCCTGAATCAGATGCCAGTTAGATTGTGGTGTAAATCGCCCAACAGGTGGCGCTATTGCACTTCATTTATCACGATTTCTGAAATAGCTATATCTCAAGAATTAATGCACGGAATTTCGTCAAACTTCATATTATGTTAAACCTTGACATAAATATATTCTTATTAGATTTGGATGTATACTGACCAACAGGTGGTGCTGCTATTCTCTGTTTTTCAGAATTTCCGCGATAGCTCTATCTCAAGAACGAGTAGATTGTCATTTAATTTTGGTTACAAACGATTTGATTGATATAGAAAAAAGTTTTGTGATAGCTGTAACATAGTTTTTTTTTTTTTTTTTTTTTGGTGTGTGTGTACGTTTTCTCTAAAAAGCTTTTTCATGCTTAAAAGAGAGGGATTTTACAGCTCCATAATAGTTATTTTCTGCTGAAAAACCGTTTTGCTGCTCCGAAATGAGCGATTTGCTGCTCCGAAATGAGTCATTTGCTGCTCCAAAATGAGTCATTTGCTGCTCCAAAATGAACGATTTCTGCTCGAAAATGAGCGGTTTGCTGCTCAAAAATGGTGTTTTGCTGCTCCAAAATGATGATCCTGGTGTTCCATCACTGGTCGCCGAAAAAAAATCAATTTCGTCAATCGTTCGAAAAGAAATCGCCAATTTGTCAAAGGATGGCGGAAAAACGACAGATTTCGTCAAAAAAATCGCAAAAAACCGGGAAATTTCATCAAAGGATCGCTGAAAACGGCAAATTTCGTCAAAAGATCGTGGAAAAACGGCAAATTTCGTCAAAGGATCGTGGAAAAACGACAAATTTCGTCAAAGGATCGCGAAAAAATGGCAAATTTCGTCAAAGGATCGCGAAAAATCGGCAGATTTCATCGAAGGATCGCGATAAAACGACAAATTTTGTTAAAAGATCGCGAAAAAACGCCAAATTTCGTCAAAGGATCGTGAAAAAAACCGGCAAATTTCGTCAAAGGATCGCGAAAAAACGACAAATTTTGTCAACAGATCACGGGAAAAACGTGACTTTTGTCAGAGCATCGCGAAAAAATGCAAATTTCGTCAAAAGATCGCGAAAAAACAACAAATTTTGTCAACAGATCGCGGGAAAACGTGACTTTCGTCAGAGAATCGTGTAAAAACGGCAAATTTTGTTAACACATCGCGAAAAACGGCAAATTTCGTCAAAAAATAGCGAAAAAAACGCAAATTTTATCAACAGATCTCGGAAAAAACTGCAAATTTCGTCAAAGGAACGCAAAAAAAAAAGTGACGGGAGTACATGCTGATTAGCTTTTGGTGTAAATCGCTCAACAAGCGGCGCTGCTATCATGCATTTCTCGCGACTTCCGCAATCTCTATCTCAAGAACTAATCCACTTATTTTCACCAAACTTCAGATTCAGTTAGACCTTGACATAAATAGATGCTGATTATATTTTGGTGTAGCTATCCCAACAGGTGGCACTGCTATACTACTTTTTTCATGATTTTCACGATAGCTGTATCTCAAGAACTAATACCCAGAATTTCATCAAACTTCAGATTCTGTTAGACCTTGACATAAATAGATGCTGATTACGTTTCGATATAAATAGCCCAACATGTGGTGCTGCTATTCTACTTTTGCATGATTTCACAATAACTATATCTCAAGAACTAAAGCACAGAACTTCGTTAAACTTCATATTTTGTTAGACCTTGACATAATCAGTCAGGGGTGATTCTGTTCCGAATTTTCCGAAAAATTAAGGCAGTCATGTCCTAAAATTAAAAAAAAACGGTCATAAATCCGAAAATTCGGACATAAAATACATCGCGTTTTTCGACAAATGGTCGCCGAAAAAAAATCAATTTCGTCAATCGTTCGAAAAGAAATCGCCAATTTGTCAAAGGATGGCGGAAAAACGACAGATTTCGTCAAAAAAATCGCAAAAAACCGGCAAATTTCGTCAAAGGATCGCGGAAAACGGCAAATTTCGTCAAAAGATCGTGGAAAAACGGCACATTTCGTCAAAGGATCGTGGAAAAACGGCAAATTTCGTCAAAGGATCGCGATAAAGCGACAAATTTTGTTAAAAGATCGCGAAAAAACGCCAAATTTCGTCAAAGGATCGTGAAAAAAAACGGCAAATTTCGTCAAAGGATCCCGAAAAAACGACAAATTTTGTCAAAGGATCGCGATAAAACGACAAATTTTGTTAAAAGATCGCGAAAAAACGCCAAATATCGTCAAAGAATCGTGAAAAAAATGGCAAATTTCGTCAAAGCATCGCGAAAAAAGGGCAAATTTTGTCAAAGGATCGCGAAAAAACGGCAAATTTCGTCAAAGGATCCCGAAAAAACGGCAAATTTCATCGAAGGATCGCGATAAAACGACAGATTTTGTTAAAAGATCGCGAAAAAACGGCAAATTTCGTCAAAAGATCGTGAAAAAACGGCAAATTTCGTCAAAGGATCGAGGAAAAACCGCAAATTTTGTCAGTGGGGTGCGGAAAAAAATCATTGTGCCGGGAGTGGATTCCCCCTGCCCCGTCTCCCTTGTTGTAACCTTTCAGAAAATTTGTTGTGAATTTCAGATTTTTTTTTTTTACTCAGAATTACCCCTGAATCAGATGCCAGTTAGATTGTGGTGTAAATCGCCCAACAGGTGGCGCTATTGCACTTCATTTATCACGATTTCTGAAATAGCTATATCTCAAGAATTATAATGCACGGAATTTCATCAAACTTCATATTATGTTAAACCTTGACATAAATATATTCTAATTAGATTTGGATGTATACTGACCAACAGGTGGTGCTGCTATTCTCTGTTTTTCAGAATTTCCGCGATAGCTCTATCTCAAGAACGAGTAGATTGTCATTTAATTTTGGTTACAAACGATTTGATTGATATAGAAAAAAGTTTTGTGATAGCTGTAACATAGTTTTTTTTTTTTTTTTTTTTTTTTTTTTTTGGTGTGTGTGTACGTTTTCTCTAAAAAGCTTTTTCATGCTTAAAAGAGAGGGATTTTGCAGCTCCATAATAGTTATTTTCTGCTGAAAAACCGTTTTGCTGCTCCGAAATGAGCGATTTGCTGCTCCGAAATGAGTCATTTGCTGCTCCAAAATGAGTCATTTGCTGCTCCAAAATGAACGATTTCTGCTCCAAAATGAGCGGTTTGCTGCTCCAAAAGGATGATCCTGGTGTTCCATCACTGGTCGCCGAAAAAAAATCAATTTCGTCAATCGTTCGAAAAGAAATCGCCAATTTGTCAAAGGATGGCGGAAAAACGACAGATTTCGTCAAAAAAATCGCAAAAAACCGGCAAATTTCGTCAAAGGATCGCGGAAAACGGCAAATTTCGTCAAAAGATCGTGGAAAAACGGCAAATTTCGTCAAAAGATCGTGGAAAAACGGCAAATTTCGTCAAAGAATTGCGAAAAAATGGCAAATTTCGTCAAAGGATCGCGAAAAATCGGCAGATTTCATTGAAGGATCGCGATAAAACGACAAATTTGGTTAAAAGATCTCGAAAAAACGCCAAATTTCGTCAAAGGATCGTGAAAAAAACCGGCAAATTTCGTCAAAGGATCGCGAAAAAACGGCAAATTTTGTCAAAGGATCGCGATAAAACGACAAATTTTGTTAAAAGATCGCGAAAAAACGCCAAATATCGTCAAAGGATCGTGAAAAAAACGGCAAATTTCGTCAAAGGATCGCGAAAAAACGGCATTTTGTTAGACCTTGACATAATCAGTCAGGGGTGATTATGTTCCGAATTTTCCGAAAAATTAAGGCAGTCATTTCCTAAAATTAAAAAAAAACGGTTATAAATCCGAAAATTCGGACATAAAATACATCGCGTTTTTCGTGGAGATCAAAGATCGTGGAAAAACGGCAAATTTCGACAAAGGATCGTGGAAAAACGGCAAATTTCGGCATAAGATCATGGAAAAACGGCAAATTTCGTCAAAGGATCGTGGAAAAACGGCAAATTTCGTCAAAGGATCGCGAAAAAACGGCAAATTTCATCGAAGGATCGCGATAAAACGACAGATTTTGTTAAAAGATCGCGAAAAAACGGCAAATTTCGTCAAAAGATCGTGAAAAAACGGCAAATTTCGTCAAAGGATCGAGGAAAAACCGTAAATTTTGTCAGTGGGGTGCGGAAAAAAATCATTGTGCCGGGAGTGAATTCCCCTTCCCCCGTCTCCCTTGTTGTAAAATTTCAGAAAATTTGTTGTGAATTTCAGATTTTTTTTTTTTACTCAGAATTACCCCTGAATCAGATGCCAGTTAGATTGTGGTGTAAATCGCCCAACAGGTGGCGCTATTGCACTTCATTTATCACGATTTCTGAAATAGCTATATCTCAAGAATTAATGGACGGAATTTCATCAAACTTCATATATGTTAAACCTTGACATAAATATATTCTTATTAGATTTGGATTTATACTGACCAACAGGTGGTGCTGCTATTCTCTGTTTTTCAGAATTTCCCCGATAGCTCTATCTCAAGAACGAGTAGATTGTCATTTAATTTTGGTTACAAACGATTTGATTGATATAGAAAAAAGTTTTGTGATAGCTGTAACATATTTTTTTTTTTTTTTTTTTTTTTTTTTTTTTTGGTGTGTGTGTACGTTTTCTCTAAAAAGCTTTTTCATGCTTAAAAGAGAGGGATTTTGCAGCTCCATAATAGTTATTTTCTGCTGAAAAACCGTTTTGCTGCTCCGAAATGAGCGATTTGCTGCTCCGAAATGAGTCATTTGCTGCTCCAAAATGAGTCATTTGCTGCTCCAAAATGAACGATTTCTGCTCCAAAATGAGCGGTTTGCTGCTCCAAAATGGTGTTTTGCTGCTCCAAAATGATGATCCTGGTGTTCCATCACTGGATGATGGCAAATTGATGGTGACAGTCCCTGCTCCAACATAGGCTATATTTTATGTCGGTGCCACTACCCCCAGGGGGTGCAGGAGCGAAAAAGTTCTAAAATTGCGATTTTTTTTATACTGAAGGAGCTAGAAACATGAAATTTGGCATGGTAGTTACTTATAAGATGTAAATGCTCTCTAAGAACAAATTCTACAAAAATTCGAAATTTTAAAAGGGTGAGATGAGCAAAAACCATTCTAAAAAATTCTAAATTACAATTTCTATGGAATCTCTGGAACTACAGAACCGTTTTCAAAAGTGATGATGGCAAATTGATGGTGACAGTCCCTGCTCCAACATAGGCTATATTTTATGTCGATGCCACTACCCCCAGGGGGGGTGCAGGAGCGAAAAAGTTCAAAAATTGCGATTTTTTTTTTATACTGAAGGAGCTAGAAACATGAAATTTGGCATGGTAGTTACTTATAAGATGTAAATGCTCTCTAAGAACAAATTCTACAAAAATTCGAAATTTAAAAGGGTGAGATCAGCAAAAAGCATTCTAAAAAATTCTAAATTACAATTTCTATGGAATCTCTGGAACTACAGAACCGTTTTCAAAAATGATGATAGCAAATTGATGGTGACAGTCCCTGCTGTAATATAGGCTATATTTTATGTCGGTGGCACTACCACAGGGAGGTACAAGAGTGAAAAATGTTCTAAAATTTTGATTATTATACTGCAGGAACTAGAAACTTGAAATTTGGCATGGTAGTTATTTATAAAATGTAAATGCTCTCTAAGAACAAATTATAAAAAAATTGAAATTTAAAAGGGCGAGATGAGCGAAAAGTGGTCTAAAAACATTCTAAATTACAATTTCTATGGAATCTTTGCAGCTACAGAACCAATTTCAAAAGTGATGGTAACAGTTCCTGCTGTAACATAGGCTCTATTTTATATTGGTGACACTACCACAGGGGGGGTGGGGGTGAAAAAGTGAAAAACATTCTAAAATTTCGATTTTTTTTTTTTTTTTTTTTTTTTTTTTTGACATTACTGTGGTTTAATTAGTAATTTTGGAATTATCTGTAGCAGTAAAATTTCCTCTAATGAAAATAGGCCAACGAATACCACTTGGCATTTTTCAAGAATTACGTGAGCAAAGCCGTGGGTTTTGCTAGTACACTAGAAAGCCACTAATCCGCAAATCTTGGTTCCAAGTGTTGTGCAGATTGGAGGCTTTTTGCAGATTACAGGCCATGTCTATTTAATCTTTGTTTACATTTTTTTTAAATTCATATTTTGGACAAATTTAGATTGCTAATACAAAACATAAATAAATTACACATTTTAATGTATAGATAAAGTAATAATTATGAAATTTTTTTTTTTAATTTCTTAAATATGGCATCAATTGTTGTCTGTTTTAAGACATTTACTCTTTACTGTATAAGATATTTAGCAGAATATAAATTTTGGAATAAATACAGTCAGTGGCGAAGCGTGTAGATCGCTGGAAAAAATTTTCTTTTTGACCTGAGTAGGAATTGACTTAATCTTTTTTTTTTTTTTTCTTTTTAAATATTACTTATTTCTTTTGTAAAGTATTAAACGCATTTTTCTTGAAACAATATTTTTCAGCACGCCATGTAAAGTAGCGTTTAATGGATCAACCAATCAACTTTTTCTTTTGGGTAATTAAAGATTATTTACTTTGCGGTGATGAACCTTCCATATGAAAAAAAAGTTTTCATATTATTTAAACCCCGTTGAAATTTTTTAAAAAAGACATTTTGCACTGGTCCATTTTTCAAACGAACCTTGAATCAAACGAAATACATCTTTGCATTTGACCTTGTACTTTAAAGCAATTCTAGGACCTGCACCTGGAATGAAAATCAGACATTTGCTGGGCAGTATTTAAAAGAATGATTATCTATCATCACTAGACAAAACGATTTTTGAAAAAATAAAGTGTATTAAATATTTTAAACTTAGATAAATATTTGTTTTGCAGCAAGATAACAAAAGGAGAAAAAAAAACTAAAATATTAAAACTTTATAGAATTTTAATTTTGTGTACCGTGAATAATGTGGGAATAAAATTTTCGGGGGTGGGAATTTACAGGGGTGATTCTGTTCCGAATTTTCCGAAAACTCGGACATAAAACGTATCGGTATTTCGGCAAATGATCGCGGAAAAAAATCAGTCTCTTCATTCGTTCGAAGAAAAGTCGCCAATTTTGTCAAAGGATCGCGGGAAAAACGTATATCGTCAGAGAATCGCGAAAAAAAACGGCAAATTTCGTCAAAAACATTGCGAAAAGCGGCAAATTTCGTCAAAAGATCGCGAAAAAACTGCAAATTTTGTCAACAGATCGCGGGAAAAACGTGACTTTCGTCAGAGAATCGCGAAAAAACGGGATTTCGTCAAAAGATAGCGAAAAAAACGGCAAATTTCGTCAAAAGATCGCGAAAAAACGACAAATTTTGTCAACAGATCGCGGGAAAAACGTGACTTTCGACAGAAAATCGCGAAAAAACGGCAAATTTCCTCAAAAACATTGCGAAAAACAACAAATTTCGTCAAAAGGTCGCGAAAAAACGGCAAGTTTTGTCAACAGATCGCACAAAACGGCAAATTTCTTTAAAAAATAGCGAGAAAACCAACCGCACATTTTATCAACAGATCTCGAAAAAAAAATGCAAATTTCGTCAAAAGGTCGTGAAATTTTGAAATCGAAAAATTTTGTCAACAGATTGAAAAAAACAGCAAATTTCTTTGAAAAATAGCGAAAAAACTGCAAATTTTATCAACAGATCTCTGGAAAAAAAAAAAAAAAACTGCTAATTTCGTCAAAAGATCGTGAACCCCCCCCCCCCCTCCCACTTTTCAGAAAATTTGCTGTGAATTTCAGATTTTTTTTTTTTTTACTCAGAATCATCCCTGAATTTAGATACAATATTAAGAAAAACAGAAATTCCCCGAAATGCAGGCGATTGCCATCCAGACAAGGTGGAGCAATCTATTTTAATCCAAGATGCAAAGCATTTATCAGAAAATCAAAAATGCTGTTCGATTTCAAAGAATTTGAATTTTCATGCCTGAAAAATTCACTTTTTTACATATAAAATGACTATATGAATATACCAAAAAATTTTGCGTTTTTAGCTGAGGATTTTCTTTTCTTTTAGAACAATCTTAAAAGGATAAAACTTTTCAGAAATGTATTTATCTATTTATTTTTTACTTTAAAAAAAATCCTTTTTGAGAATTTTTTTCACATTTTTTTTTATCTATGTGTGTTTTACACACAAACTCACTAGCATCCATGGCATGGCTGCTTTTTCTATACATTTTAAATGAAGCACTGCAGTGCTTCATTTAAAATGTATAGAAAATAACAATGTCTTCAGTAACTTCTCCATTTGTATTAAAAAAATTGTCTAACTTGCTTTTTAACTAAAATTACTAAATTAAATAAAAAGTCATTTATTCCAGCATTAAATTGGTAACCGACTTAATTTCTATAACAAACTGAATTCAATTTATTAAACGAAAACGATTATTTTACACGATTTAGAGTTTTACATCGTTTAATGCAGACTGAAAATGGTCTCTCTGGGAAGTGTGAACTAACGGAAGTTCGCTGTATTTGTTTGTTTCGTTATTGTGTGTAATACATCAAATAGTCAAGCTGGCCTGTAACATGCGTATAGGCATAGCTATATTTTTCACAAATGAAAACGCATTTTACTGAAAAATTTGTTTCTGAGTCGTATAAGAAACTGGTTGATATTTTCATGGAAGCAGCTGCTTTAATACATCAAGGACGGAATTATTTTTCGCTTTAAAATGCAAAAAATACATTTCATACCAATTTTTATAAATAGCAACTTTTGTTACCTTTTATTACAGAGTTTCTGTCATCAAATAAAGATATTTCTCTTAAAAAATACTGGTGTTCAAACAACATCATATGGTACCACTAGGTTTTGATGGGTTAAAATTTCTCTTCAGATAGTATTTTTGCTGTTTGACTTTAACTGAAGGCACAATGAGAATAGTTTGAGAACGAGCTGAACATTCAGAAGTGCGGTATATGTCTCTTTTTAGCACTTTCCAACCTAGTTGAAAAGTGCTTATGACTTCGGTTTGTCTGGCCGTATGGTCGTCTGTCCGTGCTCTAACTCCCGTAAATATACTCGGATTGCTCTGCAATTTTTATATGGTTATTGTCGTTATCTATGGCACGTTCCCTATTTCAACTGAAGTGTGTAGCACTTATAGTTTTCTTACAGGGACACTCAAAAGAATTCCGTTACATTGCGGTCTATGGGGAAAAATCATTTGCGGTTTATTTTAAAAATGTTTCACTATTGTAAACGCATTGAAATTTATATAGATCACTAAGATGCATTAGAAGAAGCTTAATATGGAATAGTAGGTGTATAGCACTTAGAGTTACTTTACAGGGACAGTCAAAATAATTCCGTTACATTACGTCTATGGAGAAAAATCGTCTGCGGCTTATTTAAATAATGTTCCACTATTTTAAACGCATTGAAGTTTATATATATTACTAAGGTGCATTACAAGAGGCTTACTACGGAATATTGTGTGTATAGCAGTCATCGTTCATTTACAGGGACACGCAAAAGAATTATCTACTGTCTGTTAACAATAATTCCTGGAAGTGCGTTTTAAGTTATTGAACGCGATTTTAATTTTAACTTGCTTTTTGTCTATTACGTGGTGTGTATAAATTCTGTAGATCCTATACAGGGCAGCACAAAAGTTCGCGAACACATTTCTGTTTATTGACAAACTCCAGACGGAGAATTTTAAACTGTGCTGCGCGTTTCCTAACTGAACTAAAATTATCATCCTATGTAGTATATATACAAATCTATAGATCCTATACAGGGCTGAATAAAAGTATTCGGATATTTTTCCGAATATTTTATATGTTGGAAATTCCTGAAATTATGTTTTTAAATATGTTATGCGTTTTCTAAATTGTTTACTTAGATGTTAGCTTTTAGCTTATTAAACGGTATGATTTGTAAAATTATTTTGGAAGCGTTGGAAAGTGCTATATAATCTATGCTTGACGCATGATTTTTCGTTCTTGTTTTAGGTGCTTTCGTAAATATATAAATACATAGCTCCAATAGTCGTCGTCTGGTCCGTCCGTATGTCCGCATATAACAGCGCAAAAACTACCAACCGAATGATTTGAAATTTAATATAGGTATATATAATCGTTGCACAATTTTGTCGAGTCTATTCAAATTTTATGGAAGTCGAATCAAAACTTAAAAAGATATTAATAAAAGTTTTTTTCGTTCTATTAAATCCTACCATACATAATTAATTCAATGATATCTCACGATAGGTAATAATTCTAGGTTGCCATGGTGATTACGTCATACTTTTTTCTGTATTACTGAATTTAAAAATCGAATTTGTATACTAAACTTATTGAATTATAGCAATCATATAATCTATGGTTGATTGGTTGATTTATGACGGCCGATTATGTACTCGAGGGATATAGATCCTAGGGGGGATGCCCTTCGTGGGGGTCTTTCTAACGGATCCTAAACCGTATTTATGGCAGGGTTCGAAGAAAACCAAGGAAAAATCCGAACGGTTAGATCGACGAGCGCGACAGGGGTTTGAACCCAGCACCTCCCGTCTACCAGCTTTAAGAGCAGAACCTCTCAGCCACTGGGTGGGGCCTATAATCTACGGGCAGTTTTTTGGATAGATGTTTCGGAGAAAAGATATTGAATGAAAAAAAAGTGAAATATGGCTTTCAAGTTCTGGAATTTTCAAAGCTAGGCTTAAGTTTCCCATTGTGTTTTTCAGTAAATGTCAACAAAAGTAGTAACAGATGATACAATTCATTTCACTAAAATAAAAACGATGTTTTTTTTTTGTTTTGTTTTTTAAATTGTCTTGTATTGGATATTTGCGCATAGTATAATTTTAATGTAGCAGAATTGTAATTAATTGTTTGTAACGGTGTATTGAAACTTAATTTCATAAAATAAAATTAATATCTATAATATGAAAATGTGCACATGAAATAAATTTTGTATTCACGCATTTTTGCACAAGAGTTGCAACAGCTATTGCACCAAGATCTGAATATATACAAAATAAGTTATAGTAAGAACGCACCTCATTTGTCACGTTTGGCGTCAATCATTTTTATTTCATATTAATCTTTTTTTCAATGGGTGAAACTTTTTATTTAATTTTCATTTTTCACATGGAAATCTTTCAATAGAAAATTAATTTTTGTAGAAAGAATTTTATTGTGGATTTTTAATTGTTGGCAACTGCTATAACGAAAAATGTTTAAATTTAATAGGAAAGGGCTGTTAGATTTTTGGGGTTTTTTTTTCTATATATATTAAAATAACACGATTTTTTCAAATTTTATGATTTTGAGCTTCATAGTAGGTATTCAGCTATATATGCATAAAATTTTATGTCTATAAGTTATATAGTTTCTGAGAACCGGATCTGTGACAGACAGACAACGAAGCGGGAGTAATAGGGTCTCGTGAGATGAACGAAGCGGGAGTAATAGGGTTTCATAGGGAAAAAAAAAATTATTTTTTAATAATGGCATTTTGTAAATGTATTTTTGACCAATAATTCAGTTAATAAAGTTAAAATAATTGTTTAATTTGAAATGAAGCTTGAACGGAACATTACACGTTTAAATTAATTACAAAAAGGTAAAAATATCACTAGAATTAAAAACAAATGCATTATTTTAACAGAATAATAAATACATATCTCGATCAACTTAAATAACTATTATAAAAAAGTCTTTAACCCTTTAATATCAGTTTAAAAAAATTATAATTCTCAGTATCAAACTCTTTAGAATGATTTGCTAATAAACATTAAAATATTTGAATCAACAATTCGCCGAGCGAAAATGAGAAATGAGTTTCGATGAACTCGAAGTACAGATTCTACATTTAATATGTGTACGAACTACCACTCAATTAACAAGTTGGAAATTGTACGTCAAACGTGACAAATGAGGTGCGTTCGTACGTTAGCTAGTTATATAAATATTCAAATCCTGATGATTTTTAATTCAGTGAAATGAATTACATCGTCTGCAGATTAATTTCTGTAATAAAATAAGTATCTCGGTCGCTTGACGATTAAACCTCGGAAGCTCCTATAACAAAAAAGCACTGATTAAAAAAAAAATCAAATTTCTTCATAAATATTTTTATTAATATCTTCTAAAGTTTTGATTCGATTTTCATAAAATTTGAAATGTCTTGACAAAATTCTGCAAAGATAATATATCTTAAATTTCAAACCATTCGTTTGGGTAGTTTTTGCGTTGTTATATGCGGACAGACAGACGGACGGACCAGACGACGACAATGGGTGCTACGTATTTATAGAATTAAGAACGCACCTAAAATGTAGTAAATGTAAAGCGAGAAAGGAGCCAAACAGGGATAAACGCGCCATACTATCCCCCTCTCCCGCTATGAATTCTGGGATTAATACTCCACATGCTTTAACATAGTGGCAACGTTCAAGTAGAAAGCGGCTTGTGTTACGGTATTGACGTTATCCTTCCAGTTATAGGTTTCTACTTCCATGGTGGTAGAACTGCTTTGTTGTATACGTGTGATCTGGTTGGAGCAGTATTTGGCGAAATTCTTCAATTCCGATCTATTTTTCTAAACATTTATAGGCAACTTATTCTTTCTTCATTTTTATAGAATCTAATCGCATTCTGATAGTGACCAAAGAAGTACGTAGTTCTTCATAATTTCTTTAGCAAAAAAAAAAAAGAAAAGAAAGAAAAACAAGTTGGAAATTGTACGTCAAACGTTACAAACGAGGTGCGTTCGTACGCACGTTTTAGAATTAAATTCATGATATCCCGTGCGTAGAACGGGTTAAACAGCTAGTTAAGTATATATTTTATGACACTGTTCATACAAATATCTTAACTAGTTATATAAATATTCAGATATATATGTATCAGCTAGTTATATAAATATTCAGATCTTGATGATTTTTAATTCTGTGAAATGAATTATATCGTCTGCAGATTAATTTCTGTCATAAAATAAGTATCTCGGTCGCTTGACGATTAAACTTCGGAAGCTCCTATAACAAAAAAGCACCGATTTAAAAAAAAAAAAAATTCAAATTTCTTAATAAATATTTTTATTAATATCTCTTAAAGTTTTGATTCGATTTTAATAAAATTTGAAATGTCTCGACAAAATTCTGCAAAGATAATATATTTTAAATTGCAAACCATTTGGTTGGGTAGTTTTTGCGTTGTTATATGCGGACAGACAGACAGACGGACGGACCAAACGACGACTATAGGTGCTACGTATTTATATAATTACGAACGCACCTAAAAACCAATAATTACATATATTTTCATCCTAATTTATTTCCGTCACCCTTGGGGAATGTTGCCTCAAAAATAACCAGAACCAGGAAAGACAGAACTGAAAGTTCATCCTATTCTATAGTTCGTGAGTTAGAGCGGCCTCAAAATTTGTGTTACATACAGACAGATGATTCACACACACATACTCACGGACAGACATTTTCTAAAAACAGTTAAATCCTTTTCAGGACCTCCTAAAAATGTAGAAGTTCATCGAAAATTGGAAGTCGAAATTTTCACTTTTTTGTATCGATAGAAGAAAGTAAAATCTGGCCGGATAGAGAATTAAAACAAAAATATTTTTTTAAATTTTAAATTTGTTTCTAAATTTTAAGTAAATGGATTTTTTTTAATCAAATATTTATTGAATTCACGATACAAAATACTTCTTTACAGAATTTCTGGATGAAATAACATAAATATTGAAATATAATTTTTTAAATCCAACATCCCCTTAAACAATTTTGGGAATTTTTTAAAAATTAGGGGGCTTTACCCCCTACAAGCTAACTTTGCCAACCCCAGTTCAGACTCTAAAAACACGCTAATGTGATCTGCTTTAAAACGGTTACGAAAGATGGAATTATAATTACACGGCCAGTAACGATCACCTGTAATTTTGTTTCCATTCATTTATCCTTGACTGAGAGATTTTAAGGCCGACTCAACTGCTGTCGAGACAGCTAACGATTGTTTTCGTGATTGATTAAATAAGATCAATTAATCATTTGAAAACTAGCTTGTATAAAATGGCTAAGTATACAATGTCGCTGCCTCACGAATTTTATAACGACAACGACGCTTTACGAAAATTGCTTTAAATAAGAAGTTGTAAATGTACCGTTTCGAATATGAAGCAATTTTCACCATGGTTTTCTTCCTATTTTTAATGTTAACGTAAAAATATAGTTTTTAATTGAAAGGAAATATTATTTGCGCTGTTTTAAAATTTACAGCAATAGGTTTTGTTTTTGAAATAAATGTATAATAATTTGATTATTATTTTAAAGTTTCATTTCTCTTCTTAATATTCACGTGCAAGTACATTTTTTATGACACTATTTTCCCCATTTACTGTTTTTAATAAGTGATCATTGAAGTATTATTTTAAAGTTTTATTTCTGTTTTAACGGAACTATTTTGACCAACTTCAGCATTAAATAGCTCTTAAAATAAATCTTCGATTTAAAAATTGTCTGCTTCAGCCTGTTTATGGAACATTTTTCTATAAAACTACCAATTTCATATTTTTCTATGCAATAGTGTTTTTAATATTAGCCTAGAAAGACCTTCGGTCACACACACACACACACAAATAAAAATAATAAAAATAAATAAATAAATAAATATATATATATATATATATACAGCGGTGACAGTGATAATTCCCTTTTTTTTAGAATAGAGAGATACAAAACAAATTTTTTGGTGCGCATGCGCTATCTAGAAGGCATTCGAGTGCACGCGTGCGGGCGTTGGCTTCCACTTATTCACGTCTAACCAGTTCTTTCACACTTAGAGTTGTGCTTGAGATACAGAATTTATGTTTCTATTTTGAATATTTTCGAAAAATTATAGAAGTTCTTTCGTGACCAAAAATGTTGTAGGCAATTCTCATTAAAATAAACAAGAAAGAAAAATTCTGCATCCAGCATAGATTATGAAACACTTTCCAACACATCCAGAAAACTATAACAAAACTTCACCGTTTAATAAGGTGAAAAATGATGTCTAAGTAAACAATTTGGAAAACGCCCAACACATTTGAAAATCTATATCAAAGATCCGAACTATTTTGCGAAGATTTGTATATAATCTACAAATGTGTAAATATACTACATAGTATGCTAAAATTTGGTTAAATTGGGAAGCGCATAACACAGTTGAATGTTCACTTGTAGCTATTTCCAGCAATAAACGGAAATGCAATCGAATTTTTTTGTGCAGCCCTGTACAGGATTTATATAATTTATAGAAACTTAGTAATATACAAAAAAATAATTAAATTTAAAAACGCATACCACATTCGTACAGTCACTTCCAGCAATTATCGGTCATAGACAAACTTAGAAAAATTATGGCCTGTTGAGTGAAAAACACTCGGTAGGGTAAACGCGCTCTCTCGTGAATAAACAAAATAAGAAAATACTTAACAATAATCGAAAAAATAGAGGAACGAAAAAATAGAGGTAAGTGAAATTAGCTTACCTGTTGTACTTCATTGCTCGTATACAGCTCGGTAATCCGCTAGGGATTCCTCGTAAATATTCCTTAGTTCAAATTATTCTTTTTTATTAATTAAAGAACACATATTTATTGTGAACTATATTATTGAGAGATATTCAAGTTGAACTGAAAAAATAACAGGGGATTAATATTGTGTGTGGTTTTAAACGAAGATAAGGACTCCATTTTTTGATTTAATATATGTATTTTGTAATGGTGACAGCTTTTTGAATAAGCCCCAAAGTTTACGTTAAAGTTTATCCTCCTACAAATTACTTACTACGGCAAGCGACTCAGTAGCCTGCTTGGCAATTCGCTGTGTTTTTAAACTTTTTCTATGAGTTCGAATCCCAGTCAGACTGTTATTTTTTGCAGTGAAAATGTTTATCAACTATTTTCGAATACAAATGAAAGTATATAATATATATATATAAGCATTAGAATTTATGAAAAATATAAATTAAATAGATGGTTCGTCGCATATAAGTGTCGTTTTAACTATGAAATTTTGCATGTTTAAATATTTAATGAAAAGTAAAAGGGAGGAAAAAAAGATTGTCAATTTGGTATTTCTGTACACCAGGAAATTTTTGCAGCTATTTAAAATTATTTATATTTATTAAAATGAATGATCTCCTATTTTTCACAGATAAATAAAATAAAATACGTGATATAAATCTATTATATATAATTTAAAATTTGTTTCATTATTCAACCAATTCAAAAATTTCTTGAACTTTTAAAAATATGCTTTTAAATTTTTAATATGATTTCTTTTTTATGTCTCAGATTCTTCAGTTTGTAATTAGAATAAATCTGTACGGAATAATTATTTTTAGCAATTAAATTTTTTTTTGTTTAATATGTTTTCCGCTTATAAATACAGTTTAAATTATGAAATTTTGCATTAGTTGTATTTTGTATTTAATGAAAAGTAAAGACAAAATAAATAATAATAATAATAATAATAATAAACCCATCAAAACACAATTGGTATTTCTAAAGACCACAAAACTTTGCTGTTTTTTAAATTTATGTACTATTATTTATATAAATAAACTACTATTATCGCAGTGAAACAAATTAACATATATTACATAAAATTAAAACACGTTACTTTAATTATTTTTTAAATTGTAATTTTTCTATTCTCATAATAATATTTAAAAATATGATTTTTTTTAAACAACTAGCTTTAACTTTTTAAAATTTTAATCTTTTAAATCTCGGATTGTTGTGTTTTTAGTCAGAATAACTGCCATTAAACTTAAACTAGTCGTTGGGGGCCACCGTAATACTTACCCATCATAGATATGCATAATGTAAAATATTAAAATAAAAATGTGTAAACTACTTATAAAATGCATTGCAATTCAAATAAAATCGTGGCTTGATGACGTCATAAACTTTAAAGCGAGGCTAGGCTCGATTACTGAATTGCTTGAAAGAAACATCCTTATAACTCCAAAAATAATAATCCTATTAACTAGCGGTTTATTGCATCTGATTAAGCGTCAAATTTCCAATTAAAATATATCTTTGAAGTGAAATTTGGATGAAATACAGGGTCATGAAAAATCGAAGAGTGTGGAAAATAGGATTCCAAATATCTCGGCAACTCATTATCCGATCGACTTCATGCTTTATGCAAAATTTATGTTTCTTTTATTGTCTTTTATATTCATTTCTTAAAATAAACAATTTCGAAAATTTTTATATACCTTTTATCAGAACTAATATTTCGAGAGTCCGAAAAAATAGTTCCGGTTAATCGAGGTTATTGAAATTAAATAGGCTTCTTCCCATTATTACATACTATATACATACCAAATTGCAAGTCTCTATCTCAATTTTTTCGGGAGATAGAGCGTTTACAGACACACACACAGATGGACGGCAAATTTTTGTTTTCTAAAAATATGTTTTTCGGAATCTCTAGTGTCTGAAACGTGTAAATCCGTCAAAAATTGTCTTTCGATTTTCAAAACGATTACAAGACTTACCCTATATTACGTATGATGGGTAAGTAAAACTAGTCGGATGGGCCAATCCCAAAATTTTCTTGTATCGCATACAAGTTTCACTACACCAAAAACGAATCAGCACCAACTTATATCAAGGTCTAACTGAATCTATGGTTTGATTAAATTCCAGACATTAGTTCTTGAGATATGACTATCGCTAAAATCGTGCAAATCCAGAAAAATACAGCATAGCAGCGCCATCTCTTGGGAGATTTACAGCAAAACCTAATTAACAACAACTTATGTCGACGTCTAACTGAATCTGAAGTTTGATGAAATTATGTGCATTAGTTCTTGAGATATGGCTATCGTGGAAATCATGAAAAAAGTAGTATAAAAGCGCCACCTGTTGGGCTGTTTACACCAAAACGTAATTAACGTCTATTTAAGTCCACCTTTTACATGATTTACACAAAAACCTAATCCGCACCATCTTATGTCAAGTTCTAACAAAATATGAAGTTTGATGAAATTTCGTGCATTTGTTATTGAGATATGACTATCGCTAAAATCGTGTAAATTCTGAAAAATGCAGCATAGCAGCGCCACCTGTTGTGCTGTTTACACCAAAACCTAATCAGCAACAACATATGTCAACGTCTAACAGAATCTGAAGTTTGATGAAATTCTGTGCATTAGTTCTTGAGATATTGCTATCATAACATCTTGAAAAATGTAGCATAGCAGCGCCACTTGTTGAGCGACTTGCATAAAAAACTAATCAACTTCAAATTATATCACGGACTAACTGAATATAAAGCTTTATTAAATTCCGTGCATTAGTTCTTGAGATAGAGCGCCCACAAAATTTTTGTCACCTACATACATACATACAGCGAATGAATGACCACCTCAGCAAACCCGGCCTAAGCTTTAGAGATTAAGTGCAAAGACAGAGTCGCAGACTCATAGACAGATATTTTCTAAAAACATTCAAATCGTGTTCAGGGCTCTCTAAAATATATAAATCCGCCAAAAACCGGAACTCGAATTTTTTCACGAATCCATATACTTTCTTCTCGTAAAGATAAAATAAAGTAATAAATTCTGAAAAGTTTGTGAATTGCTATAAATAGTTATTATGCAGACAGTTATTCTAATTACAAAACAAAGAATTATATTAAAATTTTCAAAGATTTTTTTTTTTAAGCGTGAAAATTTTAAAATATTCGAAAAATTAAACAAAATAAAAATAATTTGTTATAGATTTATATCACGCATTTTAATTTATTTTTATATTAAAAATATGAGATTATTCATTTAAATAAATGTAAATAATTTTAAATAGCAGCAACATTTTTTGGCGTATAAAAATACAAATTGTCTATTTTTTCCCCTTTTTAGGTGCGTTCGTAATTATATAAATACGTAGCACCTATAGTCGTCGTTTGGTCCGTCCGTCTGTCCGTCCGTCCGTCTGTCTGTCTGTCTGTCCGCATATAACAACGCAAAAACTACCCAACCAAATGGTTTGCAATTTTAAATATATTATGTTTGCAGAATTTTGTCGAGACATTTCAAATTTTATTAAAATCGAATCAAAACTTTAGGAGATATTAATAAAAATATTTATTAAGAAATTTGAATTTTTTTTTTTTAAATCGGTGCTTTCTTGTTATAGGAGCTTCGGAAGTTTAATCGTCAAAGCGACCGAGATACTTATTTTATGACAGAAATTAATCTGCAGACGATATAATTCATTTCACAGAATTAGAAATCATCAAGATCTGAATATTTATATAACTAGCTGATACATATATATCTGAATATTTATATAACTAGTTAAGATATTTGTATGAACAGTGTCATAAAATATATACTTAACTAGCTGTTTAACCCGTTCTACGCACGGGATATCATGAATTTAATTCTAAAACGTGCGTACGAACGCACCTCGTTTGTAACGTTTGACGTACAATTTCCAGCTTGTTCTTTTCATTAAAGATTTAAACATGCAAAGTTTCATAGATTGAACTATACTTATTTATGTGCGACAAAACATACATTTAATTTATGTTTTTCGCAAATGTCAATGATTATATCTTTTGTCTTTCAATTGTGGTTCGAAAATAATTGATAAATATTTTTGCTGCGAATAAGTCTCACTGGGATTTTAACAAAAAAAAAAAAAGGTTCAGAAATCTATGCTGGCTGAGCCTTTTGTCAAAAGAAGTAATTTATCTGATTATAAATTATAACGTAAACTTTGAGATATTTATTTTCTCTAGACACCTTCGGTAATTCCCTTTTCGCTTTCATATATGTATATACTAACTATACTCCGTTATATGTATATACTAACTATACGTTCACCGAATTCTGCGTTCCCAACTTTGGAACCTCCACCTATTTGACAATATTCTTGCTTCTCAAATATCATCTGCCAAGTTTTCATTTTTATTTTCTTCTATCTTTACAAGAAGAAAGTATTGGATTCATGAAAATTTTCGACTTCCGGTTTTCGACGGATTTATACGTTTTAGAAGGTCCTGAACACGATTTGACTGTTTTTAGAAAATGTCTGTCTGTGCCTCTGTCTGTCTGTCTGTCCGCCTATCTCTCTGTTTGTATGTGACAAAAATTTTGTGGACGCTCTATCTCAAGAACTAATGCGCGAAATTTAATAAAACTTTATATTCAGTTAGTTCCTAATATAAATTAGTGCTGATTAGTTTCTGGTGGAAATCGCCCGGCAAGTGGCGCTGCTATGCTGCATTTTTTGCGATTTTCGCAATAGCTCTATCTCAAGAACTAATGCAGTTATTTTCTTCAGATTCAGTTAGACCTTGACATAAATAGACGCTGATTACATTTTGGTGTATATATCCCAACAGGTGCCGCTGCTATACCACTTTTTTCATTATTTTTACGATAGCTATATCTCAAGAACTAATGCACGGAATTTCATCAAACTTCATATTCTGTTAGACCTTAACATAAATAGATGCTGATTACTTTGTGGTGTAAATAGCCTAACAGGTGGCACTGCTATGCTACTTTTATCATTATTATCACGATAACTTTATCTCAAGAACTAATGCACGGATTTTTATCAAACTTCAGATTCAGTTAGAGTTGTCATAAATTATTGTTGATTAGGTTTTGGTCTAAATCTCCCAACAGGTGGCGCTGCTATCCTGCATTTTGCAGGATTTACACGATTTTAGTAATAGTCATGTGTCAAGAACTAATGCACGGAATTTAATAAAACTTTAGATTCAGTTACAGCTTGACATAAATTGGTGTATGTGAAACTTGTTTGAGATAGAAGAAAGTTTTGGGATTGGCACATCCGACTAGTTTTTTCTTTACTTTATACTCTCTTCTATCTTTACAAGAAGAAAGTACTGGATTCATGAAAAATTTCGACTTCCGGTTTTCGATGGATTTATACGTCTTAGAAAGTTCCGAACACGATTTGTATTGACTGTTTTCAGAAAATGTGTATCTGTGAATATGTCTGTTTGTCTGAATGTATGTGAAAAAAATGTTGTGGGTGCTCTATCTCGAGAACTAATGCACGGAATTTAATAAAACTTTAGATTCAGTTAGAGCTTAATATAAATTGGTGCTGATTAGATTTTGGTGTAAGTCATCCAAGAAGTGGCGCTGCTACGCTGCATTTTTCACAATTTTCACGATAGGTATATCTCAAAAACTAATGCCCAGAATTTCATCAAATTTAAGATTCAGTTAGACGTTGACATAAGTTATTGTTGTTTAGTTTTTGGTGTAAATCTCCCAAGAGGTGACGCTGTTGTGATTTATTTTTTCAGGATTTGCACGATTTTAGCGATAGTCATATCTCAAGAACGGAATTTTATAAAACTTTATATTCAGTTAGACCTTGATATAAATTGGTGCTGATTAATTTTTGGTGTAACTAGCCCAACAGGTGGTGATGCTATGCTGATTTTTTTACGATTTCTGCAATAGCTCTATCTCAAGAACAAATGCACGGATTTTCACCAAACTTCAGATTCAGTTACACGTTGGCATAAGTTGTTGCTGATTAGGTTTTGGTGTAAATAGCCCAGAGAGTGGCACTAATGTGCTGCATTTTTCAGGATTTATAAGATTTTAGCGATAGTTATATCTGAAGAAGTAATGCTCGGAATTTCATCAAACTTCATATTCTGTTAGAGCTTGACAAAAGTTGCTGCGATTAGGTTTTCGTGTAATTCATTAAAAGGTGGCGCTGCTATGCTGCAATTTTGAATTCTAAAATTCATATTTAAAAAAAAAAAAAAACGCTTTTTGAAGCATTAACATGTATGAGATAGAAGAAAGTTTTGGGATTGGTGCATGTGACTAGTTTCAATTTGTGATTAAATAAAATAATTTCACATTGAGTCTGAGCCCGAAGACTGGTATAAAAATAGAACCCGATTCCGTATCTTTTCTAATGTGCACCGTATTCTACAGTAAGGCTCTTGTAGTGCTCCTCAGTGACGTGTATCTATTTCAGTATGATTGAAATAGTGTAGTAGTAATTAAAAAACATTGTATAAGATAGTTTTTCTCATAGACCATAATGTAACGTTAAGTCTTCTGAGTGTCCCTGTAAAAGAACTATTTTAAATGTAACACATTTTATTTACAACTAGCTGTTACCCGTGACTTCGTTCACGTAACATTAAAAAAAAGAATAAATGCATTAATTTAGCAAAACATTTCACTTGATAATTAACAACATATATAATTAACCAAAACTTTATCACATTTTATAGGAGACCATACGGTATTTCTTTGCTGTAGGGGCCTTGACATAAACCAGTCTTAAAAAAGTGAAATTTCATGCCAAATAATATATACAATCGCGAAAATGAAACTGCAACTAATGAAAAAAGGAGGACCCAGTAAAATCGTGAAAATCGAGGAATTCCTTTTCGTAAAACGAAAAACAACACTGGCAGAAGTCTTCTATACAACAGTGCATTTTAGGTGTTATTTGGTGTACAATTTGTATATGTGTGCATTGCTAAATGGGCATTATTATCTTGTTTATTTGCATAGACATATGTTATATATTTCTTACTACATTATCTTGTTTATGTATATATTAAATTAAGTGTTTCACACTAAAGTGGTGTAAATAGTGAACAAACTGCTTGTGGATTTTATACATTGATAGATATTTCACAAAGATATAACAATCTGATGCGGTTCTAAAATGTAAATAAATGTTGCTAGAAAGTACTTTAAATTCTGCCGAATTTAACCTCGATATTTTCTCTATCGTGTCAAGAACACTATTAGCAAATAAATACCGACGACACAAATCTGATTATCTAAATTTAAATATTTTTGTTAGTATATATAGGATTATTTTAATTTATTTCATGCGCTTGAAATTTTTTACGCTTTCTCTAGGGTTAGGTGTCGAATAAATGTACTTTCTTGTTATTTTATTTTGCCATTTCTATTTATTCTATTTTTCATTCATTCCATTTATGGATATTGATTTAATTTACATATTCGTGTCTAAAAATATTCTTTAAAGTTATTATCAGGATTAGGATAGGATACGATTAGGGTTATGATTAGGAATAAAAATTGAACGACAATGGCATGACCGATTCAGGTTTAAAGTATGAACCATCATGAAGCAATAAGAAAATTAGAAAATTATCGGCTAATAGTTTTTAATATGTTTTACAGTCATAGTTGGCATCAAAGGTGAGTGGGGAAATGATCATCTAAAATACCATTAAGTGTTTACCACGCAAAAAACAAATCTGGTTACAACAATGTATTTAATTTTGCGCCAAATTTCACTTGATTAAAAAAAAAAAAAAAAGCAAATTGACTATGGACTTAATTACAGACCCCTAACCTTGTTATTCTCGGAAATTTTCTACCTATATGTAAAAAAAAAAATCTACTATATAGAACGCGCTTTCACGTTTATAATGTTATGAATTGGCACGATCGGCTTGTTCAAGTTTACACAATTCGGCTGGAAGAAAAGATTCATTACTTTTTGATTTCTCCTTTGCTTTTGCATTACGCGAATTTGTTGGTAAAATCGATTTTCTTTTCGATAACATTGTTGTTTTTTAAGTTTAAAAAATATAGTAATTTTACTTAACTATTGCTTTAAAATCTATGCAATTTTTCTTATCCTACAAGACTTTACAAAAATCTATTATGAAACAACTTTTAAAAAAGCTATATTTAAAAACGACAACAAAGTTTTTCCTATTTTAAAACTAAAAGAAATGTAAAATTAAATTCCGGTTCGAAACGACGATTTACAAATGTGTTTCGATTGTGGGAAAATGATAGAGGAAAAATGCTGTTACTTCGACACAATCATATTAAATCTTTAGCTTTTATGAGAAAAGCAACTTTCTTTTAAGAAATATAGTTATTTTTACTAAGATTTTCTGATTTTCGATACGGATAATTTTGCGATGCAAATCATTGACAGTTGCTATCCAATATATTTTTTTTTTTACTTTTTAAAATTTAAATTAAAAATATGGTATCTTTATGTTAGCCGTGTGCAGACGATAAATCGCCATCCTATCCCATCATTCGTATTGAATTCATTAAAAATATAAATCTTTCACTCATAACACAGAACTTTAATTTACAACACATACATTTAAAATACATATATTACGTACATTTAAAATAATTCCTTTCATGTCAAAAAGAAAAAGAAAAAAAAAAGAGAAATTAATCACAAATAATTTGATAACCCAAGATCATTTTATTTCAACATCAAAACAAATCTGTTTTATTTTTCTATATATGACATCATATTCGCTTGCTTTCTATACTTACTCGTATTTATGCACTTTGTATTATTATCAAATATTTGAAAACGCACGTTTTGTTTCTAATATGACATCATTTCATATTCTGTTTAATTCTTAAATAATTCATTTCCTTTTCATTTTTCACGTGGAAATGTTTCACTTGAAAATAAATTGTTGATTAAAAATTATTACTCAGGGGTTTTATTTTATATTGGCAACGATAAAGTATTAGCAACGGTAAAATAAATTTAACCATTTTAAAAAAAGCTGCAAAACCGGGACCTTTGGGCCAAACCAACCAACCATTTTAAAATATACGAAAAAATGTCCATTTATTCTCTATGAAAATAATGAAATTTTGAATTATTAAGAAAAATATTGAAATAAAATAAACAAAAACCATTCTATGTTCATTTGAGGGTTATAATCAACTTATATGCAAAGATACAGGATAATTAAATGCTTCATTTTGACGCTGGCTTCAGCCTAACATTTGCACACAATCAGATTTATAATATTACTAGCTGTTACCCGTGACTTCGTTCACGCAACATTAAAAGAAGAATAGATACTTTAATTAAGCAAAATATTTTACTCCCAATAATTAAAAACGTTAATAATTAACTAACTATTTATCACATTTCAACTATTCAACTGCCACATTTCAACACATTCAACTATTTATCACATAGGAGACAATACGGTATTTATTATTATAGGGACCTTGACATAACTCAGTCTTAAAAAAGTGAAATTTTGTGCCAAATAATCGCGAAAATGAAATTGCAACCAATGCAAAAAGGAGGGCCAAATAAAATCGTGGAAATAGACGAATTGGGTAAAAAAAAAAAATGTCAATTTTACCTGATAAACAATTTTACTTTTAACGCCTTTGTGAAACGTTTTAACAGCCATCCTTCAAAAAAAAAACATTAATTAGAAATAGTATATGCTTTTTCTTTAAATTCAATTCTGCCTCCTTGGTTTAATATATAGTTGAAACAAATCTTGTTTTCTAAATGACAGTATATTGGTAGGCAATTTTTGTACTCCAGAATAAATTGATTCATGAAGTTTGAATATGTGAAAATATGTTTGTATTTTTCGGATAATTTGCTGAAATCAAGATTTTGTTTTCACCATCTATTCAAAGTGAAAATAAATTCTGTTTTTCAGTTTTAATGAGAAAATAGTGTAAAAAATATACTGATCTGTTTTATTTCTCCTTTTTTATACACAAATATGGAGTAAGTTACTTTCCGTTTTTAGAGAAACTTCGTTTAAAAAAAATGGCATTTAATTTAAATTCTGAGAGTTTGTGTGACATCCTCGGATCAATTATAACCGGTATTCGCTAAACCGGTAGTAAACTAATCGGTAGTAAATCGCGTTGCGTTCGATAGTCTAGGAGTAGTTGCGAAATACAAACACACGGTCAGATTTTAATATAATAGATTCGTGTTCATTTTCCTTTTCTTAAAATTATGATGTGATTTTTAGCAGAAAACTCGAATACTCATGCGGAACGAAATAACGAAATAACGGATACTCATGCTTAATAATCAGTATAGATAACAAAACCTTTAAATTTTTCGTTATAAATATGGCATGAAACTCATCTACTTTCTATACTTATTGATCCTTGTATTATTAATGTAAGGAATTGATTCACACTCATTTTAAAACATATTGGAAAATTCCCGTTTTATTTCAAATATGACGTCTCCTTTTCCCCCAGAGAAATCCCTTTTAATGACATAATTCTTGTTAATTTTCTTCTCCAGGCAATTAATTTCAATACTGGCATAGGGAAAATTATGTTACTTTAACGAAATAATATTAAATCTTTAGGTTTTATCAACAAAAATGGAACTATTAACATTCGTCATTTTTTTTCTAGGTAATCGAGTTATTTATTTTAGTTTTAAGAATGAAAAATCACTATTTCTCGCTATCCATGACATCATTTACGAGATGGATAATTTTGCGGAGCATATTATTGACATTTGCTAACCATTTTCTTTTGAAACTTCTTTTTACTTTTTTTAAATTTAAATAAAAAAATACGGTATAGTTATATTAGCCGTGCGCAGACGGTAAAACGGCAAGTATTGTTACAATACAAAAGAGAAAAAAAGAAAAAAGTGAAGAAAAACCCAAGATCATTTTATTTCACCAATCAAAGCATATCTGCTTTATTTTCGATAAATGACGTCCTATTCGCCTGTTTCCTATGGTTACGCATATTGAAACCTTGTATTATTATCAAAAACTAAAAAAAGTACCTTTTATCTTACTTATAATAAAATCCAAAGGCGAGAAAGTGTCTGTAACGGTACCGGGTTGTACCACTCTGGACTGCGAGTCGATCGTAGTTAAACGCCATGTTAGGCTTAATGAAAAACATATACTAACATATGACAACTAAATGTTAATTTCTTCTACGTGAAATCATGTCTGTTCTTCATATTTTCACTTATAACATGTATATCTTATCCAATTATAATGTATTAAATTCCAAATTAAAAATAAGCTGTTATAGACATCAGGTTACTAAATATAAACAAACAAGCACTGTTGCCATTCGGAATTTCCGAATCGTGAAACAAATGAATGACTCTTTGAACGCTTCAGTAAAAAAATATAGGTTAATTATCTGATTCTATTCTTAAAATATTTGTAAAAGCATATTAAAGTCTTTAAATATTTTAATTTTGTTTAAAACCTTCAAAAACTATTTTTGCAGCCATCTTTCGTCAATTAATATAAACAATCGAACTTTGTTAAAAATACAAGTTAATATTTGCATTAATTAGCATATTAAAATTTAATGTGAATTTTTCAGAAATTACATTTCACTTTGCTAAATTATTATTATTATTATTTGGAAAAAAAAAATGTGGCGAGTCATTCACTTTTGAGAATCATTCATCAAAATTATTTGTACTGTACAGATTGCCAATTGGGAATTCAAGCGCTCGACTACGACATCTGGTGGAGAAAATACATAACTTCTCGCTTCAGGAAAATCCCTTGCAAGCCCACTGTATTACATGCATTTTTAATTTGTTCATAATGATTATTTTTTTGCACAATTTCAGATTTCATGTGATATTTGTGTTCTGTGATTATATGACAAGGTAAAAATTATTAAAATTTGAATATCTAATACTTTCAAATTCGCTTACAATAAATAATGGTTTCAATGGAACTTCAGCATTAGTTAAAGGGACAATTTTCCTGTAGCAACAGCTACAATCAGCGCCTCTATAGGCCGTTTTAAGTCGCAATTGGCAACGTGTGTTTTACTGTTTTAACATCTTTGTTGATCTTTTAAATGCTGTTTTAAACACACGATTGTGGATCATTCGGGACTACAGCCGTGCAGCTATAGGTCTCAACCCCCCCCCCCTTTTCAAAGTTCAAACATGCGGTGGATTTGAATCTGTTCAATCAAATCAGTTTTTATTGTTTTTTATATAGTTTAAAGATCGTTTTAGCGATGCCTGATGAAAATGATGAAACGCCGATTGAACGTAGACGGCGATTAATTAGAGAAAGACAGTCAAGGTGGTTTGCTTGGCAATCACAAGCAACATTGGACCGCATAAGGGAAGATGGCGCCATCTACTGGTAGATAATGCAAACAAAGATTGAAATTTTGTTTCCATCGCAAATCAAATTATTTTTTTTCTTATGAAACGTAATTAAAATATATGGAATAAATAGTACCGAGTAATTTCCATTTAATTTTGCTTATATAATCAAAAAATGAGCTATGTGGTGAGTCAAGCTCTTTAGAAACTCATTGATAACATTTTTTTTACAGAAAATTTCACTCATGGATTTTTTATTTATTTATTTTTTAATGTTTAATTTGAATGTTTTGTCCATTCGTTGAACTATTTCAAAAATTGAATATTGAGTCAATATCCTGTCATTTTTGGCAGGGGGTATATACTAGTATACTATAGTTTTGACTCTAATGCAGGTTATGTTATTTGCATTGAATTAAAAACAAGATTTGCATAGAAATTAAGAAAGAAAACAGACAAACTATTAATGCATTACATGAAAAATTATTCATGTGCGTGCGTGTGTTAATTTTACATGTTATATTATTGAAACCTTCAGCAACTATAATTGCCAAGACTATGAAAACTTCGAAAGATGGTTTTGAAAATAAAGAGAAATATACATATGAGATCTCCCATCAAGCAACCAAGTTCTCACACACATGAAAAAATAGTTTTTTTTTTTTTTTTTTTTTTACTTTAAAAGTTATTAAGAATATACTCATTTATTGACATTACAAGGCCCAGCAAAACAAAATATCTACCAATGAATAGAGTGGGGAAAATCTATAATTCAGCAACTATAATTGCCAAGAATGAAAACTCTGAAGGATGGTTTTGAAAATAAAGAGAAATTGTGATTTTCCATCAAGCAGTAAAGTTAGCAGAAAATGTGAAATGGGAGACATAGATAACAGATTTAGTTTTGCAGTCTGCAGATTATTTTCTTTCCCTTTTTTTTTTCCCCCACAGATTAAACATTTTTTTATTTGTGCTGTCTTTCATCTCACATTCTCCTCTATGTCATTCCTTTGTTACCAATATTTGATAGGCCTCATGGGCAAAAGATGACACATGGAATCCTAAACCAACAAACATCTTCCATAACTCACGGCTGTATTCATAATCAAAATGCTTATAAGATGATATTTTAAATTAAAGTACAAGTTTTCCATAGTAAAGATAAACATCTGCCATAAGTTTTTGGCTAGATAGGGTGAATAAACAGATAATTTTTCAAATCCAGATAAATATTTTGCTAATATTTTCAAAATTAGTAAAAAGTAAATAATAAAATTTAACTTGGTAAAAATTATAAAGCATAAATTATGAGCAAATACATATTTAGAACATACCCTATCATAAATCATAAAAATATTTTGCCCCCATTACTTAGGCACTTCTCTTGCGGCAAACCTTACTTGTTAACAGAGGTAAAGGCTAGAGAGAGCCTTTTGCTTGGCGTTAGTAGAATTACCATATCAGACACTATAGCAATGATTTTGGCATGTAGAAAAACACGTGTCGAATTTAATTTGAACATGTATTATTTGTTTACTTTTGTTACTGTTACAAGCATGTAATCATACAAAGTAAATCCTCGGAGTACCAGATTTGGATTTTTCATTTTTGGGAGGAATAATTTTGCATAAGTTATGCAATTTAATTAATTTTTGAAAGAAAATTGATTTTCCTTAAATTTCATGAGATATTATTAGCAGAGGACAAATTTCACAAAATCATTTATTTACTAATGTAGAAAGAACAATGATTGTAATAAGATAAATTACCTAAAAATCCAGATGCCACCATCTCTTTAAGAATATTTAAATTTACACCATGGCTAAATCTTTCTCCAAAGACGCCACACAGATATTCAGAAATATGGACAGCCACATCCAGTCCAGCTTCATCTGCTAATGTGGCAGCTCCAACAGGAAATCCAAAATCTTTTGTAATCTTGTCTAAATCTTTTGGACTGACTCATTCCTAAAAGGCAAGTCAAATACCATCAATACAAATAACACCTTTCATTCAATTCAATCACTATTTTTACTAAATAAAATACTATAAGGGTGGATCAAAGGAAAACGGCACAGTGATTATAATTTGGTTTATTTTTGTATGAGTGTGGTGAACTTTGTGTACAGGGTAAAGTAGGTATGTAAGGAAGGCAACTCCCACTGAGGAAATGAACTTGTCCTAGGTAGTCAGGCAGAAGCACGTGATATGCTCTGGCGATCGGCCAACAGTTTTATCCGTCAGGTAATCAGTTGTGTTTATTCATTTGCATGTTTGGGAGTAAAAAAAAACAACCGAGTGTTATTCGTTATTTACTGATAGAAGAAGTTGGATTTTGCAAAGTGCATCGGTAAATGAAGGTAATGTACGGAGAACATGCACTGTCATTGACTCGTGTGCAAGATGGACACAAGCCCCTCTGCAAGGGAAACTGATGAAGTTTTGGTGATCAGTGGAATACCCACCGTATAGCCCGGATGTTTCGGCATGTGACTATTCAACCTTTGGTCTGCTGAAAAAGGCATTGAAGGGTCACCGTTTCTACTCGGACAGCGAAATCATGGACAATGTTCGAAACTGGTTTCGATTTCAGCCAAAGGACTTCTATGAGCAAGGTATTCACCATTTGGTGAAACAATGGGGCAAGTGCTTGCGTACATTTGGAGATTGTGTTTGAAATAAACCATGTCATTTCATTCTGTGGCTCCTGTTCCGTTTTCATTTGATTACCTTTTAATGTTTCCCAGTTTTAATACTTTCAGGTGTGAAATTTTCTCTAAATTTGGAGAAAAATTACTTTTAGGTTTTAAAAAAAAAATTATAAAAGATTTACTGACATTTAATAAATATATCATTTATTGAAATATAACTAATATAACTATTTTACACATTCGATTATTAATATGACGATAGGCTATGGAAGATTTTTGAAGACATTCAGAAAATGTAGTATGTAGTATTAACAACAGGATTAAATATATGTAACTTTCCAGTTCCTTTTTTTAATAATCATAAATTAGTTGGTCAGAAATACTTATAGCTAGCATCTCACAAAAACTTTATGTATAATTCTATAGCCCTGAAACAATTTTATTGCACCTTCACCATCATCTAAGTTGTAAAATCCATCTCAGCATCAGCAAAAAATGCAAGTTATAACTTAACAAAATTTATTTTCCATTTGAAAAATAGATAATTAAGATGTTTTGTATGGTTACAATTAAATAATAATAATAAAAAAGATTCGCATTCAATAAGTAGTGAGTCACAATGTTTGATACTGTTTTTGAAATAAAAAACTTTCGTACAGTCAGGGTTGAAATAAATGGCAAACAGTAAAATCTCGTTTCTAATAATATTATTTAATCTTCTTCTTAATTCTTTATTTTTTTTAATTTCATTTTCATTTTTCCCGTGAAAATGTTTCAATTGAAACTAAATTGTTGAGTAAAAATTATTTTTTCGGGTTTTGAATTAGTTTTGGCAACGATAAAGTATTAGCAACGGTAAAGTAAATTTAACCATTTTAAAATGCTATACAAAAAAATGTCCATTTATTCTCAATGAAAATAACGAAATTTTGAATTATTAAGAAAAATATTTGAATAAAATAAACAAAAACCAGCCTATGTTCATATGAGGGTTATAATCAGCCTATATGCAAAGATACAGGATCATTAAATGCTCCATTTTGACGCTGGCTTCAGCCTAACATTTGCACACAATCAGATTTATAATATTATTAGGATTAGGATAGGATTAGGATACCGAACATGCCATAGGAAACCTCAATGACTATATCAATTATATGGCACAATCCCAGCATATTTATGCGAGTTAGAACATGAGCAGAGAGATCGCTAGACAGACAGACAAACCGAAGTCATAAGCACTTTTCCGCTACGTTGGAAAGTGTTAAAAATGTTTAATTAGATCATACTTTTTCTAAAGACCAAATAGAATAAGTAATAGTAATATAATATCTAAAATGGTGTAAGCCTTTCGAAAATTACAACATTCCCAAAATCATAATTTTATTTCATGAAATTTATGTTTTTCATCTTTACTTCAAGAAACTCTTAAATATTTTATGAAACAGTTCGCATGACTTCATGGAAAGAGTATTTTTACACCTTGAAACTCACAACACGTCTCCAACATCAATCATGTTATTCTAATCTCTTCATTAAATGGTATCTATTGTTTTATTATATTATCTATTTTAAATGCTTTGATCCGATAATACTGCCAAGTTTAGTTCAAAATATAACAGCTTAATTTATGTTATGAATTTCAACTGAAGTGCCGTTCCTTAACTATGCATTTCAATAATTCATAAGTACGTGCTTAGTTTTGCTAAACAGAAAATAAGCACGAATGAGATAATTTTTTTTTTTTTATCCGTGGCAATTGCATTTAGATTTGACAAATATTCCATTCCGTTCTAAAATGTTTATTTATTCTGAAGAATATTTATCACATTCCAAGTATGATAATACGTTGCTAGGCAGACGATAGTCACGATAATCTTGTTTATGAACTTCCCTGTGTTACCCTAGGCTACTTCGATTGTATAGCTTCCATGCGTTATTAGAAACGACACATTAGTAGAACAGCATATGTTAAACTCACATTGATTGGAGATTTTTTCCCACGGTTAGGAATTAAGTGATTTTATTTATTTTTTATTGCATATTTAATTTGTAAGTTAAAGGAATATTATTTATAACTGTAAAAAATTATTTTAAAAAGTGCAATTTTTAACATAAATTTATTTAAAAGAAGATAATAATTTTGTTTTTCATTTAACTTTCACAAACATCAATAAGAATAATAAAAGCTATTTCCTTACATTTATTCAATAAGATACAAAATTTTAGAATGATTTTGGCGATGATTCTTGGCAATTTAATTATTTTGCCTGCTGCCACACTAATAAAAATTTCGGAAATCAGTTATCATTACGCTTTTAGCGATTTGTATCATAATAATTGGATTTTAAACACAAGCGAAAACGATTATCTTTTAAAATGTATTCAGGGATGTCAGAAGTCTTCAGATTGTATTGGAATGGCTGTACAAAGATTACTGATAGAAGATTTGCCAGATGCATCAGAAAACTTAACAAGAACCTGCCACATGCTGTCAAAAATCGACATGGCAGACTGCTCTGAGGGAAAATGTGATAATGCAGGATATGAAGTTTTCACGGTAAGATAATGAAAATAAATGTTTATTATTATTATTTTTTTTTTATTTATGTGGTGGAAAAATGTTAACAATAGGGTTTGTGGGATTTGAATACCAGGTTTTTCGTAAATTTTACAATTTTTTTTTTATTTGCCTTATTTAATACTGTATTTAAATATGGTAATCATTACTTTACGAAAAATCTGGTACTCAGATCCCCGAGGTGTACGAAATCTGCTGCAATCAAAGGACTAATAGACTGTGAAACTGGCTACTTTAAATAATGAATATAAAAATTTCTTCGAAATTTTCTTTTCATATATATTTTAAATTGTTTATTATATCTATTCAGTGTTAAGTAATATTTAGGTTCAATTCAAATCTTAAACAAATCTTTTTCAATGGCCAAAATTGGCTTTTTTTTTTGCTATTTTTATCACATTTTTTTAACTGTTTTTTTTTTTTTTTAAATCTCCTCACAGAACGAACGAAGGTACAATTTTAATTTTGATATATGTTTATATTTGAGTTAAACGCATTTATTAAACATTAAAATATAGAATTGTTACTTCAATTCGTCCATGAAATAAAAATTCGTTTACAAGATAAATAGAGTTTTTTATATTATGTTTTTACATGCTAATTTTATCGATGTTTTTACACTTATATTAATTTTTAATTATATTTATGTAAATATTATTAATGAGTAAATTATATTTATATAGTGTCAATAAATAAATTATTTTACTGTAGTAACAATTTATATTAACTCTACACTGCGCAGTGATGTATTATCTATATATGAATCAATTGAAATTTAACTTTTAATAAGTAAATTCGGTTTCCAACCACTATATTTAAATAAAAATATTCTATTTATATAATCACAGAAGTCTGCTACTAAATTAATGTAAAATTTCTTTATAAAATTTCTGGTATCGAACCGTAAATATGAGCATATAAAAACATACTTCCTATAGAAAAAAGTCGTACAGTGTAGGGTTAAATTATTTTTAATACCCATTATGTTATTTATACTTAGAGTTAAAAAAATTAATTTTGGTATTGTTAGTTAATAATTGTTTTATGTTAATTTTTATAAATTATTTTAAGGATCACATTTATTGTCTCATTGACCCTGGTTCTTTATTTTGGTTTAAGCACAATTTTTAAGTAGTTGTTTAAGATGCTTAAAATTCAATAACTCCTTTGCGGTTCACTGTAAAGTAGTGCTGTGAATCACATTATGATTAACGTGAAACAGTTATTATTTTTATATTTAAAGAAGCTTAATATTTAGAAATTGAATTTATTGAGCGAGTAAATTTAACTACTATATTATATATAAATATCTGTAGTAGCAAACTAATATTGGTTATATTTGGCCGATATTGCACCAAACTTGGATATTCACATTGAAACATCACAATTGGATAAATAATTGTTTCACTTTGGTAATACTTACAATGTTATGAAATGCTTCTTATGTCGAAATATTGGCTTTATGTTAGAAATATTTACAATGAAAGGCCAATATTGCACTAATATTGGTTTTACATTGAAAATATTGGTAATGAAATGATGAAATATTTCTTGCTAATATTGGTGCAATGTTGGTGGAATGTAAACATATTATGCTATTTCATATAATAGTTTTACATACTAATATTGGCCAAGTATTTCATACTAATAGTGACCGAGATATAGCCAATATGAATAATACCAGACCAATATGGTTTTGTTACTAGGGGTTAGTTAATAAATACAGTACAGCGCAGTTTTATTGGAATATGTCGGGACCGGGCCCAGTTTGGAGTTTGGGGACGTATAAGTTGTGATAACCGGACAAATGAAAGAACGCTGCACATTGACTTTAATGTTATAGAAAAAGTGATTGAACCACTGCTATGAAACATTAAAGTTGCAACAGGAATTTCAACTGTTCACACTGTCAACATTACCATTTTGATGGTTCTAGGGCACTGACGACGAAACTTTTCACACCCGCGTGGCAATGTTTTCCAAAACAGAATTTACGTGATCATGACGTGCCAACTGCCAACAACCAAAAATTTTGTGGATAAAATTGGAAATAATTGGAAATTTCAATAACAATTAGAAGTTATAATAATTCGAAATCAATTAACACTTTGTTATTAGGATTAAAAATATATGGGCAATATTTCGTGTTGTACTTAATTAATTAAAAAAATGTTGTTTCTGTAATGGCATCTTAGATGCCAAATAATTCATATCAACTTCGTACTTGCGTAGTTCTTTTTAAAAGAATGCAAGCTGAATTGGAATCATCTGACAAGAAAGGTTTCTTCTTGAGTTTTTCATATTTACTTCAAAATAAATAAATAAATGACTCACAGAAACAATTGCCAAAAGCGCAAATGCCAGCTTCTGTACACAGTTCTTCGTGTCTGGAATTGAATTCCAAGTTATCATAACTTTAGCATTGGTATTTTTGCTTATGATCCCTGTTTCCCGATAATCTCCTCTCTTAGTCTGAAAATTTTTTGAACAAATATTGAGCTAGGTTGTGATTCATTAAGTTGCATTTCAGTGTCTTCAATCTGTACGACAGCGACAACCAATCGAATTCATACAAACTCAGCTAGTCTAAATTCAAAATGGCATTTGTGCATTTGCATATATGAAGGGCTCGGTGTAAAACATAGTAATTGGCATTTTGATTTTTTCTGATTCTCATGTGAAGTTGTTTAACTGCATCCTGACAACCTTCGAAAATACAAAGTTTATTTTTTACTCAATGTATACCATAATAATCAAAGACAAATTTTACATACGAATTTTAATAACGAAAAGTCTTTGCACATAAGTGCAACAAAATAAAATCCTTTACAAAATTTGTTGCATATAAGTTAATTAAAGGTCCAGTTTTAACAAGTCACTATTTTAGAGGAAGCGATCCCAATAGTTTGGCGTTTAGTTTTCTTTAGAAAACTTGAAAACTTTAATCGTGAATATCTAGAAACTTGCATTTTATTAGTTATCTTCTTTTACACCCAATCCCGTTAATATTTTGATTTAGAACCTGAATCCATGCCTGCCGTGCCGAAAATAATCCCCTGTGTGCCATAGGTTTGTAGTCCCTGTTGGTACATAGCAAACTTCTGTGAGTACACAAAGGGAACGTTTTTATTTAATTATAATGAATACAAAGGAAGTGAATTATCACTTTACTACACACAGCGTACAACCAACAGAGTGAAAAAATGTCCAGACCGGGAATCGAACACGGATATCTTGATATATGTCACCAAATTCTTTACCATTTAAGCCACCAGGACGACATCCAGTTCAGCATTCTCTCACTCTTATATGATAACGTCAATCATGAGCATAACTTCAGTGGCATGCATGAGACAAATCAAACCCAGTATCGGTAAATATTTATATATCTTAGATTTTTCTTTTCGAGGCTTATGAGTAATAGTGTTTTTGTAAGTAGCTAGGGAACCAGCCTTGCGCACAACCCACAACCTGGAGGACCATGGTGTTCCTTTTCGTCTAGCACCTACCCTCTGACCTGTCCGGCTTGGGAGACCCTACCAGTGGCTACTCCACCGCCGGTATAAGTCTTTGGGTCATTTGAGCATGCAAGCCTCACCGCCCCGACAAGGCAGGAACACCAGCGGGAGGGAAAAATCAATGGGACTTTTGGGACCATTGCGTAAGTAACATAGAGAATGATATTCATGGTTCACAGCATATGGCCTATAAGGCATTAAAGCTTTTAAATAGCAGAGAATGAGACACAGAAAATATTAATGTGATTAAGGAGAAGGAATGGATTGAACATTATAAAAAATTATGGTTTAATGAAGAAGCAACAACAGATAAGACAGAGGATATAATTGCGAATTCTGATGAAGTAGACGCTATAGAGGAAAAAGTGCTTGATGAAGTTTTGGTAGCTCTAACAAATCGAAAGTCTACTGGAACTGATCGAATAAATTCTGAATTATTTAAATATGCAGACCCTATTATAAAGACCAGATTGCTGCATCTCATTAACTTGTGCTGGAAACAATGTGTAATTCCTGATGATTGGAAAATCGCTAAAGTTACCTCTTTATTTAAAAAAGGAGATCGTAATGTATGTGATAATTACAGAGGCATTAGCCTACTGAACACTGGATATAGGATTTATTCAAGAATTTTAAGTAACAGGTTGAGAAGTATCTCACATTCTCTATTACTAGAGGAACAAAATGGTTTTAGGAGAGGAAGATCTTGTATAGACAGTATATTCGCTCTGAAACAGCTTTTTGAAAAACGTCGAGAATTCAATTTGGAAACGTATGTTGCTTTTATAGATTTTGAAAAAGCTTTTGACCGAGTAGATCGAGGGAAATTATGGATTACATGGGATAACCTCCCCATCTCACCAAATGTATTAAGAGCCTATATAAAGAAACTTTCATTGTTTTGGATCTGGGTTTTAAAGTTTCAGAGAAAATAATCATTAATCAAGGTGTACGACAAGGATATAGTTTATCACCACTTCTATTTAATACAGTAAAACCTCCAAGGTTGACCACCTCTCTACGTTGACCACCTCTCTATGTTGATCGAAATGTATTAGTTTGAATGGTCACAACACATTTTCAATGGAGATTTACCTCTCTATGTTGACCACCTCCGTAAGTTGTATGTTGGCCACTTTTTAGTAGGTTTTACTCTCTGTAACTTGACCACTGATGTTTTCTCGAATTTGATTTTTCCTCCGTTTGTTCTCCATCTGGTTTCCAGGAATTTCTTTATCAGTCATTTGGCTTATCTGAGCAACACTCGCCCCCCTTGTGGTGCTCCATTCATTGTTCACTTCCAGTATGATACAATGGGAGGGAAATGTCAGAATTCCTGGAATCTGTTGAAAAATGTCAGAGGAGTGGATGATGTGCGTAGCGGTGTAGCTATACGCAGAATTGGAAAACAACGTGTATCGCTCACATGAGAAACACATACTGTTCTTTTTCTCTGGATGTCGTTTCATGACGGGACCGGTTGTTTATTTGCGAATTTTTCTTTAAAATGGCGCAAAGAAAGCTCTAAAAGAACTTAAATTAAAGGAGAAAGTGGATCTTCTTAATTTTCTGGAAAGCAGCAGCCAAAAAAAGACGGCGGAAAAATTTGGTGTGAGCAGGCCAACTGTGAGCAACATTTTAAAACGCAATTAAGAATATCTGGAAAGATATTCATCCGAAAATGGGGGACTCCCAAAAAAAACGCAGTAAAACGTGCCTCGACGTTGTGAACGAAACCACGTTTTGTTGGTTTAAAGAGATGAGATCAATCAATAAAAGAATATCGGGACGTATGAGGAAAGGGCATGTTTACAAACCAACAGTTCCATCAACCAATCTACCACTGCATTTTTGTAGTAGTTATCATTTGCAGGAATCATCATGGCGAAGTAGGCCAATCATATTATAGACCAGTTTAACGTAGACCAATCAAATCTCCCCATCTTATGTACACAGTAGGAGTCGTAACGAACGAACAGGTTTTTCTTACTAACCAACAGTGACGTCAGGTGCCCTTTCCTTATGCTTCAGGAAGTAGCAAAAAATATGCTAAAGAATTTGAAATAGAGGACTTCCAAGCGCCAGTAGGTTGGCTTGAAAAATTCAAACTACGATACGAGATTTCTCAAAAGGTTTTGTGTGGGGAATCGAATGAGGTTTCAGCTGAAGTGATGGAGAATTTTATTGAAAATTCCCAGAGTTTGATAAAGGTTTTAAAGAAGAGGACATCTTTAATGCTGAGGAGTGCGGTCTCTTCTTTAAAGCAATGCCTGATAGAAATCTAGTAAAGAAGGGTGACACTTGCAAAAGAGGAAAACTTTCAAACCAGCATTTTACTGTTCTTCTATGTGCTAGAATGACTGGAGAAAAATTGAAGCCTAATTAGTGATCGGTAAATCCGCAAAACCTCCTGCATTTAAAAATGTAAAACCTGAAGACCTTCCTGTTTTTGGAGAGCGAATATAACCGCTTGGATGACCAGTGCTTTGTTCGAAGAGTGGGTTAGAAGAATTGACGCAGAAAGGAGGAAAAAGAAGCAGTCTATTCTACTTACCGTGGGCAACTGCCCCAGCCCCCCGAAAGGGAATAATCTCACAAATGTCAAGCTAAAATTTTTGCCTTCACACACAACTTCAAAAATTCAACCTTTAGATCAAGGCATTATTCAGTCCTTCAAAGTGCACTACAGAGCTCAACTTCTGGAATGGGTGATCATGAAAGCCCAAACCTGTGGTCCTTCTGTATTTGCACCGTCAACAGCTGCGTCAGTAAATGCTTTGAATGCTGTTCATTGGATTAATTCTACTTGGAATAAAGTTACACAAACTACGATTAAGAACTGCTTCAAGAAAGCTGGATTTGTTACAGTTGCAACATCGGAACAAGAGGATGGATTTCCTCTATCTCCCTTGCCAGTTTTTGATGGAGTTGATTTTGAAGATTATGTTACCATGGATGACGAGTTAGTGACATGTGTTGAACCAGACCCAGAGACAATCTTTAATGAGATATTCTCTGCAAATAAGCACAGCGAGGACTCTAAGGTACAAGAAATGGAGGGTGAAAAGGATGATGATCCGTGACGACGAAACTGAAACAGACCCAACTATGAAGGAAGACGATGTAAAGCGCATGATGGAGCAACTTAAAGATTTCGCTACAGAAAAATTCCCAAGCATGCTTAATTGACTTGTAAACTGTGAAAGTGTCTTTTGAAGTTAGTTACCTAATGAACAAAAAGAGGTCTCAAACAAAAATTCAATTTTTCTTTCAAAAATTGTAAAAATGTGCTGTACCTTCAGTAAAAATAAAAATGAGTAAGTGCTAATTTTTTCTAAATTTTTCCTTAAAAAATACTAAAAACGTTTAGTACATTTTTTCTAATATGTGCTAAATATTTTCTAAAAATTCTCTAAGTTGACCACCTCCGTATGTTGACCACTTAGGTACAGTCCCTTGGGTGGTCAACTTATGGAGGTTCTACTGTATATATATTGATAAAGTTATGAGAATTTGGAAAAATAAAATCAAAACTGGAATAGATCTTGGAAACATCATGTTTAACAATATATTATTTGCAGATGATCTTTGTTTATTTCAGGATGATGAAGACAATTTACAACGTGCAATTTTTACTTTAAACAAAATTGGAAAAGATTATAATTTAAGGATTTCAAAGAATAAGACAAAGGTAATGGCATTTAGGGGCAAAGATCCTATAAGAACAAAAATTATTTTAGATAATAAACCAATGGAGCAGAAATCACATTTTAATTACTTAGGATGTGATATATCTTATGACTATGACAACGGGATATACAAAATAAGCTTTATAAATCTCAATACATCTGTGGTACTATAAGAAGAACTCTTCCCAATACAAGAAGAGACACAAGAATAAAATTTTTGAAAAGAATGGCAACACCAACTTTACTATACGGAAATGAGGCATGGTCACTCACAAAAAATGATGAAAGACAAATACAATCCTCAGAGATGAAATTTTTGAGGAGTGTGAAGGGATGTTCGATAATGGACAAAATAAAGAATGACTACATCAGAAGAGAGCTTGAGGTTATGCCAATATTGAATAAAATTGGAAATTACAGAAGGAAATGGAGGGACCACATGGAAAGGATGGATTCTGATCGCATACCAAAACAACCTTTAATTATAAACCAAGGGGGAAAAGAGACAGAGGACGGCCGCGAAAGAGATGGATTGAGGTCGGAGCAGGCTTATAGCCTTAAACCATGTTTTGGGATGATGATGATGATGATGATATATCTTAGATTAGACTTGTATATCTTAGATATACAAATATTCACCAATACCGGGTTTAATTTGTCTCATGCATGTCACTGAAGTTGTGCTCATGATTGACGTTCCATCTTGTGCTGTAGAAGTTTTAGCTTTACCATGTATGAGTGAGAGAATGCTAGACTGGATGTCGTCCTGGTGGCTTAAATGGTAAAGCACTTGGTGCGCTATACCAAGGTATTAGGGTTCGATCCCCGGTCTGGACATTTTTTCACTCTGTTGGTTGTACGATGTGTGTAGCAAAGTGATAATTCATATCTATTGTCTTATTATCCTTTGTCATTAAGCCCTAGCTTAATTTCAGCTCTGCTGAAAATTTAATTAGATATATTAATTATAATGGTTGTTTGGAAGGGAATCATTTAATGAATCATTAAATTTTAATTGTATCATATTATACATCATTGCGCAATGTACGGTTAAAAAGACAAAATGTTTAAAAATATTATTATTTGAGAGATTGAATGAATTAATTGCTATATTGCATGTAATTAGCTTTCAGGGTATTTAAATGTTGATTACTGATTATGTTCTATATTAAGGATTTAAAAGAGTGATTTACCTTCAAAAAATGCATTTTTTTTTTTTTTTTTTTTTTTTGTATTTTCTGAATGTATGGCATTTTATAAATGATCTCTTGAACCGTTTTTAAAAAATTAAACGCGTAGAAGATTTGGTAATATTTCTGGCACAGTTAGTCAACGAGCGGTACATGTTCGAAAACTTTAAATGCAATTTTCTAGAAATAACGTTGTTTTAAAACGGCATCAGAAATATCTGGAAAAGAGATGAAATGGTTTCTTTGGTTATTTTATCTATACTAATAAGAGGAAGTTTCGCTCTGTGTGGTGTGTCTGTCTGTGTGTCTGTTGGCGATGGTTAGGAAAATCTAGCCCACGTAGAAGGCTTCAAATTTAGATTTAGGTAGTCCAAACCCTCTCCTGGTGCACCATTACGTCAGAATTTTAATATTTTGAAAATTAAAGTAGTTATCAATTAAAAATTGATCAAAGATCACAAATAAAAGAAGTCATTATTCTGAAGCAAGCTGGCGCATGTGCAGAAACCAATTTCCGTATCTTCCGGAACAGAAGAAAGAAAGCAGAAGACATTCCGTTTTTTTAAAAAAGTATTTCTAAATTCGCCATGGACAAACGGCTAAAAATACGGAAAAACCGTCTACATATTCTAAAAGAACATACTTTTACGTCTCGAACGATCTGGTTAGTTTGAAAAAATTTTACATTTAATCCTTTCGAAAAAATAATCAAAAAGCATCGAATTCATGTTTTTTATTTTCTCCCGTTTTCCGAGCCTTGCATCTACCGGAATACAAAAGATACGGAAAAACGAAAGTCACCAAATTAAAGAACTATCTTTGTCCTTTTTAAAGCCACCTTTGGTTTTAAAAAATGCAAAAATTAACCCTTCAAAAAAGTATATTTTCTGTATGCTGTTTTGCGATTTTTGCGATTTTGGCAATTTTTAAAAATTTGCATCGGCGATTCAGAGACAGGTACAGAAAACTAAAAATACCAGACAATATCTAAATTTACTCCTTTTTCGACATCTGTATTTGTTTTGGAAAAATACGAATATTAACCCTTCAAAAAAAATTCGTGCGCAGGACTCTCTTTTGCGAATTCCGATTTTCTGCTATATATTAAATCTGGCATCGGCTTTCTAAAATAACCAAACAAAAAGCAAACATACCTAAAGACATCTACGTTCTATCGGGTTTAGGCAGAAACCTTTAGTTTAAAAAATAAATCACGTTAACCTTTTCGAAAACTTTTTTAACCGTAAGTCACTTTCGCTTTTTTAACTATTTCTCTTATCTTTAAAAATCCGAATTGGCGTTTATAAACAAGATACGAAAAACTAAAAATACCGTGCCTAATCTATATCCCTTTGTGTTTTAAAATCTGGTATCTGTTTTGAAAAAAATTAATTTTAACCCTCCGAAAAATAATCCTTTCCAAAACTCACTCACGCGAATTTCCTTTTCTTGGTCCAGATTTAAAAATCGGCATAGACTCGGGAAATGCAAGTACGGACAAACAGTAGACTCCAGATCATAGATACTTTCATTTTCTTCAAAACGCACTCTTGGGTTTTAAAAAATATCTACATTAACCCTTTCGAAACCGATCGTTTACGTAACCCGCTTTCGCGATTTTCGCTGTTTTGGCACTGTTTACCTGTGAATAAATTTCAATTCTACTAGGAAACATAGTTGGGTCGAGTGTTCTGAAAAGGCCTCTTCCAAAACAGACTGCGCCCCCTGGCGGTGGAAGGTGGAACTCTCTCTGGTGGAAGGAGTATCTCTGGTTCTCTGGACGGGGTTTGGCTCATTCGACTTGATATCTATAGCCTTAAACGTAGCCTACGATGATACACGTCGCTGTACAGCGCCGCGCATCATCGTAGGCTACGGCCTTAAATATTTTAGTTGCATTTTCCACCGCCAGGATGCGCTTTCCGATCTTGGGTTTTATGAGCCCGATTACGACGGGGTTTGCCTCATTCGACTTGATTTCGACAGTCTTACAGATTTCAGTCATTCGCATAAAACAGATGATTAATATCTCGTTCCCGGGCAACGCCGGGCGGGTTAGCTAGTTATTAATATTTTTTTTTACGTGAAAGATTATATACTTAACTAGTCCTTAACTTATGTATTTATATATTTTAATTTTTACTTTTTCGTTTTTTATAAACTAAAACAAAATAATATTTTTTGTTGAAAACTGATATATTAAATTTGAAAATCTGTCATTTTGACAAAAAATCAAAATAATAATAATAATAACTAGTAAATCTGCAGATCGGGAGCCTCAACATCAGCTCTAAAAGTGATTATTTTTTAATCTCACTTTTCATATTATTTAGCATCTTACAAACCACAATTTAATTTTTTTTAAAATTACATACATATTTATAGGCATATAAAATACTTCGGGGGTTTCAGAAATTAGAAGCGTTAAATTAAACACGGTTTATGCAATGATATTCTGAAGTTCTTATGAACTTCTTACTCATGTAATTTTTTAGATAAAAAAAAATAAACTTGTATTAAAATAAATTCTTCATTTATATCAATAGAATACAAAAATAATTTATCTACTATATATATAAAACACAAACGGAAATTTCGTTCCGTTCCTTTATAACTCGAGTTCCGCTGGATGGATTTTGATGGAACTTGCACTGTTCGATAGATAATTTTTCTACGTACATTAGTTACAGAATTATGCAAAAAGTTCTGTTATTTTGGCCGAAAAGGTTACCATTGCTAATTTTTTGGCGACCATTATCGTTTCAGAAAGAAATGAAAAGGCTATACACTATATTGCCAAAGGTGATTGGTCACTTGCGATTTTAGATATTTTGTTAACTATCTAGAAAAATACATGAGGAATTAACCTGAAACTGCAGGTGTGTAAACAGTATAGTATAGCTTATATATTTCCGTGAATATTTTTTTCCGAAACCCCATAGGGGACTGTCAATAAATTGAAAAAGAACGAATATCTTTTGGATTACCCTGTAAAACCTAATGTAGCAAAAGTGTTCAAACTTGAGATTATTAATAAGTGGTTCATTGTAATATACTGTGTTAATTTTTATGAAGATAGCATGTATACTCGAAGAGAAATTAAGGTTTCTATAAAAACCGACTTAAATTTCGCCAAGTTTTTTGCTTATAATTTGCAGAGTTCTTAATATAAAAAAAAGTTGAGAAAATATGTCAAACAACATTGTACATAATACTCTGCAATCGGAATTAAAAAATAATAAAAATTGGATGAAAAATGAGCAGGTTTACTAAAAAATGTTTCACTGCGCATGCGCGAATGCAATCAAAATATAATATGCATAATGCATTAGCTAAGTATATAGAGCAACTTTTGTGAAAGTCTCAAAATCATAGCTTGAAAATTCTGAAAATTATCGTCGATAGAATAAGCTCGAAATCCGTTGTTCCCAAAAAGAAGCAAAAATATGAGGGGTTGTATTTAGTGCCAAGATAGCGTACACAATATTGCACGTACTTACTATATTTGGATACAACCCCTCATCTTTTTGCTTCCTTTTGGGAACAACGGATTTCGAGCTTCTTCTATCGACGATAATTTTCAGAATTTTCAAGCTATGATTTTGTGACTTTCACAAAAGTTGCTCTATATACTTAGCTAATACATTATGCATATTATATTTTGATTGCATTCGCGCATGCGCAGTGAAACATTTTTTAGTAAACCTGCTCATTTTTCATCCAATTTTTATTATTTTTTAATTCTGATTGCAGAGTATTATGTACAATGTTGTTTGTCATATTTTCTGAAAAGAACTTTTTTTTATATTAAGAACTCTGCAAATTATGAGTAAAAAACTATGCTAAATTTGGGACTGTTTTTATAAAAACCTGAATTTCTCTACGAGTTTCCATGCTATCCTAATAAAAATGAACACAGTATATCACAATAAGCCACTTATTAATAATTTCGAGTTTGAACGCCTTTGCTACATAAGTTTTTACAAGGTTATCCAAAATATATTCGTTTTTTTCAATTTGTTGACAGTCCCCTATGGGGTTTCGTGAAAAAATCTGCGCGGAAATATATAACCTACACTATACTGTTCTACACACCTGCAGTTTCAGGTTAATTCCTCATGTATTTTTCTAGATAGTTAACAAAACGTCTAAAATCGCAAGTGACCAATCACCTTTGGCAATATAGTGTACATCTCGAAAAATAAAAGAAAAACTGTTGCTAATTTTATTTAAAAAAAAAGAAAAAGAAAAAAGAAAGAAAAGAAAAAAAAGAAAAAGAGTTTTGATGAGAGATAATATTATAAAACGAAAATATTTAATCATAGCAAACGCGGTAGCGTTTGCTATAATATGTATAAGAAATGGAAAATGCAAACGTTTTTCTGAAATTTCTGGCGAACCAGTTGACATACGACAATGATTTTGTTTTTGAAAGATAGAACTCGACGAGACGAATAAAATGATAGCATTCAAAAAATTATTGTAGCTTACTGTAGTTTTTTATTTAACTTTAAACGAAAAAATGAAGACGAAAAGTTCAACAAAGTGTAGCTAAAGTTCCACTATCTGGATTAACTTCGTTTTTGTTTTATTTTTTTCTCTTGGTAAAACTTAAAATAGATTTTTTTTAAATCTTTGTATGTATGACGGTCGCTGAGAAAATCGAATTTATGTTGTAAAGCTTCGGTTGAACATTGGTTTTTCTTTTCTTTTTTTACCGTAGCAAACGCGCACGTTTGCATGAAAGTTTAAATAAATATTATTATTATTATATAACATAATTCATTCAAATTAAATAAATCACGTGACAAATATGCTTATTTGTTTTTATTTTCATACTAGCGTAAATGCCCGTTATCGAACAGTAATCGTAGGTAGAAATCGTGGTTTTCACATTAAATTTGAAATAATACTCATCTGGAGGCACGGGAGTGCCTCCGCCAAGTCGAGTGAGGACAGCCGTAAGCATACTTTTCTGGAAGCAACTCAGGGCACTTTTGAGCCCCCCATATCTCCGCGCTGGAGTATCCCAAACATTTTAAACTTCAATTATAGAGAGTATTTGGCCCACAGGACCAAAATTTAAAATTACAACTTTCTGTCTTTTCTAGTTCAGGCGATATATGAACTCAAACATTCGATTTTTTGTCACTTCTTACTCACTCGTTCACGCGTCATCAAAAAGATTGGGTAGATCCCGTAGCCCCAGAAACTTGACATTTGGAAAAAAGGTAGTGTTTAGGATACAAAGAAAGGAAAAATTATAAAATCCAGAAAATTCGAAAAAAAAACATTCGAAAATTCAACAAATTCCATCAAAATTGAAAATTGAAAATAATACGATCTTGTAGTCTTGGAAACTTAAGATTTGGTGTGAAGGTAGTGTTTAACATCCAGAAAAAGAAAACATCAAAAACACCAAAAAAATCGAAAGCAAAATTGAAAAAATCGAAGAAATTGAAAAAAACCGAAAATTTGAAGACAATCCGATTTTGTTGCGCTAGAAAATTCAAATTAGGAATAAAGGTAGTATTTAGGATACAGAAAAAGAAAAATTAAAAAAATCCAGAAAATTCGAAAAAAAAATAAAAAAATTCGAAAAAAATTGAAAAAATGAAAATAATTTGATACGATAACGCTCGTATTTATAAATTAATTTGGATGAAACTAATTGTGTGTATTAAGCTCACCAATGCCTCGACCGAGTTCGTTGGCCAGTTTGGTCCGCCATCTTGTTTCAAGATGGCGGCCACGGAAAATTTTAAAACTAAAATAAATATACAAAAAAGTTTAAAAAATCAAGTTTATTTTTTAATTAGTTGTTAGGACTTGATACAAGGATTCCAGAGCATTTTTTGTTTTACCTCTATCTTAAAAATTGGCTGAGATAGAGCAGTTTGAAATTCTAGGGTGGCTGGCATTTTGAAACAAAACAGCACATTACAAAAAACCAACGATAAATTTATGGTCAATAATGGTCAAGCAGGTGCAATCCCGAATGAATACTCCGTGTTATTATAACTGTAACTTTGACTTCGAAATTTTGATACGTTGCATTTTCTATTTGTTGATATTTTTGAACTATGATTTACGCTAAGTGAAATGTTGTTGTTGAAGAGGGATTTTCCATGTAAATCCGAAACGTCCAATTTTAATATGTTTTTAATGTTTTATGAAAGTGTATTGTAATGTCTGTAATTTTAATGATTTTAATATAAATTTATAAGTTTTAGTGAACGCGATTTCTCGCAAATTATTTTCTTTCATTGTTGTAATCATTTTCCCAATCATACGCATAAAACTATATATTCATATCCATTAGCGCCAAATTCTCGCCAAACTTGGCGACAATTGGCGAAATATCGCCAAATTTGGCGACAAAAATAAGTCTTCATAAATGAAGCCAACTTGGCTATAGCTCAATAATTTAGCGAATTTCTTATTCAAATTCAGTTTAAACGACTCTTTTGTAAACGGTTTCTTTGCATTTTAACTTGCTGTTTTCGAGTAACATTAGCTAAATTTTAAAACGAAGATATAGGAAAGCTACCTTTTCCAGCCGGTACAGGCCGGAGGACTTTTTTATGAGTTGTCGGATGCAATCTATGTTTTGCATTAAATAAAGTAAAACATTGAAAAACAAATCCCACAGGATGGGGATAGTTTGTTTTAGATAGATTTTAAGATAATTGTCCTATTAGCTAGTACACCTTCCGTTATTGTTTTGTGTTATTTTCCCCGGATTATGCTTTTCTTTTCTTTTGTTTACGAATTTTGTAATAGAAAAGTTCCGCTATAGACTGGCTACGTTATAGACCTTTTTTTATAGACAGGTTCATTTTCTTTCACAGGCTTTACTCTATTTAATTTATATATGAAATATTTGTTGTTAAAAGATGTTGGTCGCACAAAAATTTTCACATCTCTCCCTCCCTCCCGACATTACTGGTTGGTTATGGCTTGATAGTCCTTTCTAAATAAAATCATGGTGATTCTAAGATTCTCTTGATTTATCTCTAAGTTGAACATAAACGATCCTAAGAAAACGGATCAATGAATTACTATATTGGCATGAGGAAATTTAGTTGCAGAAAAATGGAGCATATAGCTAGCATTAAGTCTAATAGGAAAACCACAGCCTTGGCAAGATCTGGAGGCACGGCAGTGCCTTCGCCAAGTCGAGAGAGGACAGCCGTAAGCATACTTTTCTGGAAGCAACTCAGGCACTTTTGACCCCCCCCCCCCATATCTCCGCGCTGGAGTATCCCAAAAATTTGAAACTTTATTTTTCTAGAGTATTTGGCACACAGAACCAAAATTTAAAATTACAACTTTCTGTCTTTTCTAGTTCAGACGATATATGAACTCAAACATTGGATTTTTTGTCACTCACTCACTCACTCGTTCACGCGTCATCAAAAAGATTAGGTTGATCCCGTAGCCCTAGAAACTTGACATTTGGAAAAAAGGTAGTGTTTAGGATACAAAGAAAGGAAAAATTATAAAATCCGGAAAATTCGAAAAAAAAAAAACATTCGAAAATTCAACAAATTCCATCAAAATTGAAAATTGAAAATAATACGATCTTGTAGTCTTAGAAACTTAAGATTTGGTGTGAAGGTAGTGTTTAGTATCCAGAAAAAGAAAACATCAAACACACCAAAAAAATCGAAAGCAAAATTGAAAAAATCGAAAAATCGAAAATTTTCAAATAATCCGATTTTGTTGCGCTAGAAACTTGGAATTCGGAATAAAGGTAGTATTTAGGATGCAAAATAATGAAAAATTAAAAAATCCAGAAAATTCGAAAAAAAATTCAAAAATTCGAAAAATTCGTAAAAAATTGAAAAAATTAAAATAATTTGATTTTTTAGCCTTAGAAACTTAAAATTCGCAGTAAACATACTGTTTAGGATTCAGAATAAGTTAAAATAAAAAACGCAATAAAATTCGAAAATAAAATCGAAAAGTCGGAAAAATCAAAAAATAAGGAAAATTTGAAAATAATTCGATTTCATAGCGCTAGAAACTTGAAATTTGGAATAAAGGTAATATTTAAGATACTAAATAAGGAAAAATTAAAAAATATGCATAATTCAAAAAATACCCATAAATTAGTGCAGACGATATATGAACTCAAAGTTTCGATTTTTTGTCACTCACTCACTCTTGCGTCATCCAAAAGATTGGGTAGATCCCGCAGCCACAGAAACTTAAAATTTGGAATAAAGCTAGTGTTTCGGATACAAAGAAAGGAAAAATTATAAAATCCGTAAAATTCAAAAAAAAAAAAAATTCGAAAATTCAAAAAAATCGAACAAAATTGAAAATTGAAAATAACACGATCTTGTAGTCTTAAAAACTTAAAATTAGGTGTGAAGTACTGTTTAGAATTCAGAAAAAGAAAACATCAAAAAGACAAAAAAAAAAATTAAAAATAAAATCGAAAAATCGAAAAAAAATGGAAAATTTTCAAATAATCAAATTTTGTTGCGCTAGAAACTTGAAATTCGGAATAAAGGTAGTATTTAGGATGCAAAATAAGGAAAAATTAAAAAATCCAGAAAATTCGAAAAAAAAATCAAAAATTCGAAAAATTGGAAAAAAAAAATGAAAAAAATTAAAATCATTTGATCTTTTGGCCTTAGAAATTTAAAATTCGCAGTAAAAACAGTGTTTACGATTCAGAATAAGTTAAAATAAAAACGCAATAAAATTCGAAAATAAAATCAAGAAATCGAAAAATAAGGAAATTTTGAAAATAATTCGATTTCATAGCGCTAGAAACTTGAAATTTGGAATAAAGGTAATATTTAAGATATTAAATAAGGAAACATTAAAAAATATGGAGAGTTAAAAAAAATCGAAAATTTCAAAAAAAAAGAAAAATAAGAAAAAGAGAGAAAATGAAAATAATATGATCTCGTAGTCTTAGAAACTGAAAATTTTGTGTAAAGGTAGTGTTTAGGATTCAGAAAAAGAAAAAATTAAAAACACAACAAAAATTGAAAAAAAAAATCGAAAAAAAAAACGAAAAATTGAAAATAATTCGATTTTGTAAAGCTAGAAACTTAAAATTTGGAATAAAGGTAGTATTTAGGATACAAAAAAAGAAAAAAAGAAAAAATCTGTAAAATTCGAAAAAAAAAATTCGAAAATCCGAAAAATTGAAAAAAATTCGATTTTGTAGCTTTAGAACTTAAAATTCGGCGTAAACTTATTGTTTAGGATACAGAAAAAGGAAAAATTAAAACACAATAAATTCGAAAATAGAATAAAAAAAACTCGAAAAAGATCGCAAATTTCAAAATAATTCGATTTTGTAGCGCTAGAAACTTGAAATTTGTAATAAAGGATACAAAATAAGAAAAAAAATAAAAAATCCAGAAAATTATAAAAAAAATTCGAAAATATCAAAAATTGAAAATAATTTTATCTTGTAGTCTTAGAAACTTAAAACTTGGTGTAAAAGTAGTATTTACTATTCAATAAAAGGAACAATTAAAATATTCGTTAAATTCGAAAATAAAATCGAAAAATCGAAATATCTTTAAGAAATCGAAAATTCGAAAACAATTTAATTTTGTACTGCTAGAAACATTAGTTTTAAGATAATTGTCCTATTAGCTAGTACAACGCCCCTAATTGTTTTAAGTTATTTCCCCCGGATTATGGTTTTCTTTTCTTTCGTTTACGAATTTCGTTATAGAGAAGTTCCGCTATAGACTGGCTACGATATAGGCAATTTCTTTATAGACAGGTTTGTTTTCTTTCACAGGTTGTACTCTATGTACTTCACATATGAAATATGGATTGTTAAATATTGTCATCCCCACAAAAATTTTCACAGCTCCCCCTACCCTCCCGACATTACTGACTGGTTATGGCTTGATAGTCCTTTCTAAATAAAATCATGGTAACTCTAAGATTCACTTGATGTATCTCTAAATTGAACCTAAATGATCCTAAGAAGACGGATCAAATAATTACTATATTGGCATGACAATCAGGTAACTTAGAATCAAAATCGAAAAATCAATAAATTTATAAAAAGTCGAAAATTTGAAAATAATTCGATTTTGTAGTCCTAGAAGCTTGACATTTGGCAGAAAGGCAGGGTTTAGTACACAAAGTAAGGAAAAATTAAAAAATCTGTAAATAATAAAAAAAAAAGACTAAAAAAACGAAAAAAAAAATCGAATAAAGGAATATAATTTGATTTATTGGAAATTTCCGGAAATTTTAATTTTGGCTTTCTTTTCACACTAAAAAGTTCTTTTATGTTAAATATCAAGTATCTAGGGCTGCGAGTAATATCTCAGATGGATAGCACCTATCCTGGAAGCAATTGAGAGTACTTTTGACACCCCCCCCCTCCCATAACTTAGTGCTTGCCTAGGAACCTGAAATCTCTTTTTATCTACAGTACTTTGCAAACGAAACTAAAGCTTCAAATTTTTGATACCTGTAAATAATAGGGACAGAGTGTGGGCTTAGCGAAAATCAGTGGATGATCTCAAGAAAAGGAGAAAATCAAGAAAAGGAGGATTACTTACAAAAAGAAGTGAAATCTCATCAAAAAGTCACCTGTAAAAAATGCAGCCAAGTCTCGTAACTCATTTACCGTAAAAAGTACTGAGATCGTATAAAGCCAAGTTTAACTATCTTATTAACTCTGAAATTTTCATTCGCAAATCACTCCTAGTCTCTACATCTTTAGTTAATTATTATTTTGTGACTTGGCAATTACGCATCACAGGGAAGTTATTACACCTTACTATGTTATGGAATAGGATGGGATAATTTAATTAAGGCAAATTATATACGCACAGGGAAGTTATTACACTTTAATATGTTATAGTATTATTTGATTAAGACTAACTATATACATCACATTCTCGTGCTACGTAATTGCCAAGTCACAAAATAATTAACTAAAGATGTAGAGACTAGGAGTGATTTGTGAATGAAAATTTCAGAGTTAATAAGATAGTTAAACTTGGCTTTATACGATCTCAGTACTTTTTACGGTAAATGAGTTACGAGACTTGGCTGCATTTTTTACAGGTGACTTTTTGATGAGATATACTATTCATCGACAATGAGGAAATATATATATTGGAAAATTATATCGCCTAACAGGCTCCTGCTATTTACGTTCAAACTCACTAAGCATTTTATATGCTTATGTAAAATAATTGTTTCATAATTTCATGTAATTCACATAAAATATGCGGCAAACAATTTTCGGTACTATTATCCTGTCAACCACTTTTCATAACAAAAATCTATCGCCAAACTGTAACGCCAAATAAAAGGGAGAACGTTGCCATTGGAATATCAAAATAAATAAATAAATAAAATATAAGAGTTTACGGGCACAATTGTTATTTTAATGAATGAAATAACTAATAAGTCAATAAAAAATAATGAATAATACACGCAAATGTCGAATTAAAAACCACTTGATGACATAACAAACACGTATAATGCTTCTGACATCAATTAAATGGGACTGCATTTTTGACGTTTAATCTTTGAGTTGGTGACAGTATTTTGTTATGAAAAGTGGTCGACGAGATGATAGAGAAGTACCCAATTTTCAATGTCGTCGTTATTAAGTCGTTCCTGTACAGCTTGTGCTGTATCTTTTATTTTGGTACTTTTCCGTTATACCAACACCATGCCAAAATGTTTGCTAATGCGCCAATTATTTCAACCCTAACCGAGCATATGTTGTCTACAAATCGTGTTGTCATACAAACCGTGCCAAACATTTTGATTTGTTATTTATTGAATGTAAAACATTTTTTGGTACTTTTCCGTTATACAAAAACCATTGTCGCCAAGCGTAATAGTAAGCGCAAAATGAAATTCCTGTGAATCAAAACACTTGAAAAAAAAAAAAAAACAATGTTGAAACGAAAGTGAGCATTTGAAAAATATAACATTTGAAAATTACAGACTTTTAAGCATTATTTTATTAAAATTAAAACACAAATATGTACTTAAAATAAGAAAACAAATAATTGTTATACAATAAAGGGAAACATCCTGTGCCGGTAGATTTAGTGGGCTCTTATTGGCGATAAATGTTTGATGTGGTTGTTGCGATCTTGTGAAAATTCTTCAATCATATCCACATTTACACTATATCCATATTGTTGCTATAATATCTTTTGGTACTTTTCGGTTAACCAGCTGCCAGTGAAGTATATATATACACACATATATATACATACATATATATATATTTCACTGACTCCCGGCTAGCCGAAAAGTACCTCATTTTTTTTGTTTCTCACTAACATTGTCTGTAGACTCGATTACGAATATTAGAAAATCTATCATTATTATCATCTAAACGGTCATGAAAAATGTGCCATAATCAGGCTGCATATTATTGCACATAATTTTCATGTATGGTTTGGTGAAACATTGAACTTTAAATTCTGTTAAAGACTGCATCTTATCTCCAAAAAGGTGGACACCATGTTACAAAGTTATGTGGTTTGAAACGAGCAGAAAAACAAACTTGAATCAATGATTATAATACCGTGATTTTGTTCATGTAAGCCGCATATATTGACATCCAGTTTGGTGTTAAATCGTTACATTACGCGTTATATAACCAAACCGGAAAAAAACCGTAAGGAAGAGATTTGGAAGACCATTGACGAAAACAAAAGTCTCGGTGCCAGATTATGCGCTTTTGCCAGATAAAACTTGATTAGTCGAGAAACTGGAAGTTGCGAAGCCATAGACAAAATTCTTGGCCATAAATGTTTCTATTCATGGGATGCTGTGCAATACTTAAATACCAGCATGAAAAAAGACCGACAAAGAAAACTGAAAGTCACCATGATTTGGTTTTATTGGCAAAAGAAAATGAACGATCTACTGAAATTTACTGTCGAAATTTTATTGATGATTATTACCCGAACAAATTGGAAAACATGTGTTTATACGAATTGGCCACTAGGTGCTAATATAACGAAATAAACCAAAGTCTGTAGAATATTACGAATTAAAAAAGAACCTCAGTTGGTTCAGAAAACGTTTGAAACCAGTTGTTTTGAAAACGCCCTATCATAACACGAAAACGGACGCTGGAATTGAGTTGTACTATCATCATTCTTTGCTGATGTTGTTCAAGCCTTGGCGAAACGAAGAAGACCTATTGGGAGAATTTAAACTCTACCGTGAATCCTTTGAGCACAATGTGAAAAAAAATTCAGAGATGGAAGAATGTCGCGAAACAAAACAACAATTACAAGCTGCAATCGACTTGACTGAAAAGTTGCAACAAGAAAGTGATTTGCACAACCAGCTTTAAAATATCGAAGAACCAAATGAAGACGTTGATATGATAGCCGCAGATTCTGATAACACTGAAACTCCCCAGGAAATTGTTATTAATGAAGATAAATTGAACAAAAAAAATGAATGCTGACCAAAGGAAAATATTCTAATCAATTATAAAGCACGCAGAAGAACAAAAGAAAGACCCGTCTATTCCACCCATAAATCTGATTGTAGTTGCTGGTAGAGGAAAAAGCTTTCTAATTTAATTACTCAGTCAAAAAGTTCGTTTAATGAGTAATCACAATAATGATGCTGCTGCAGTACTAGCACCATCGAGAATTGCTGCCTTCAGCATTGGAAGAAGTACAATTCACACGTTTTTCAAATTGCCCGTCCAACATACGAATGAAGCAGAATAATTTAAGCTTTTTTCTGACGATTTGAAATTATTTAAGAAACAATGGAAATCATTGGATTTAGTAATTATCGATGAGTGCAGTATGGTTTCGAATGCTACTTTGGCGATGATCAGCTTACGATATGGCGAATGTTGTAAACACAAGCGAGATTACTGCTTTGGTGGCAAAAACATTATTTTGTTTGGGGATTTATTGCAGCTAGCGCCCGTAAAGGCCCAATTTTGATTTCAGGAACTGCCTTTAAACAACGTGAAACAATTGTTTGGTGGTGTTGGTACATTCAACTTTTGGTACGAATTTTATACAGTGAGCTAACAATGAACATTGTGTTATATACATAAAAAAATATATATCGCGGCATAACTTTCTTAAATAACAGTCTCGTGCACCAAATAACGATGCAAAATCAAAACTCAATTTTTATAGCACCATCACTGAACCGATCGTTAGTATAATTATCAGAACCTATAATATTCGGCCCCATTTAGCGATTTTAAGAAAGACTAAGAAGAGCAGTAAGGAAAGATACCACTGAAAGAACAACTCAGCCTATAGCAGGCGACTTCAGTGCAGCAGAAACAGTCCATGGATACGACCGAGACAATTATAGAATCCAGTTTCTTTATGAGGTAATAGCTATGGAAAACTACCATTTAATTATTGATGTGACGGTCCCCTGACATTTGAGAGAGCAGGTAGACATGAAAATATGCTACTTTGGCGATGAACAGTCAACGATTTGGCGAGTGTTGTAAAAACAATGTAACAATAAAATTTTGACAACAACAAATTTTTTTGCTTTTCAAGATATTAAAAAAACTTTAGTTTTTATCAAAAAAATTAAATGACTAGTATTAAAAAATGCTCTGAAGAGCACCAAATAAGGCTAGTATGTTTAAGTATGAAAAAGTGTTGGACAAGTGTTTCTAATTGAGCATGAGAAAGGAAAGGGGTTCCTTCTTGGCTGCAGCTCACTGTCAATGCCAACTTTTGAAAAAATCATATTCGCGCTTTTTCCATATAAATGAAATCACTCACATTTACGATAAAAATGTATAGTTTAAAGACGCAGCTTGATTAGACATGAATGTAAGGCGACATAGTACCAAAAACCTTAATTCCTGCAGCGTATCACACTCATGCAGTGCTACCAAGCATGCCTGCAGTGTAGAACTGCGCAGAAAATTGATTTGTATTGCAGTGCAGAGTGTTACAGCATTCTGAACAGGAACAATTTCACATATGCACGCATTACAGTATAATGCATTCATTGATTGAAATTATATGCAAGTGGCTGTGGCTCCACAATGCAATATGCAGTACAGCAATGCATATGTAAGTTATAAACAAACATTAGGCGCATATACCTTTAATACGGAAGTACAAAAGAACAGTGCGGATGTGCACTGAAGCTCAAAAGTATAATAGGAGTGTACAGTGTAGTATAGTCTGTAGAACAATAATGGTACACAGTGCACTGTACAAAGTTGCATTGCAGACGCACGCCCAGTACAACAGTAGAACAGTGCAGTTGACATCTAAAGCAAGTTGGAAAGTTTTACTACAGTACCGCAAATTTCTTTTATATGAAAAAGCGCGAATATGATTTTTTTCAAAAGTTGGCATTGACAGTGAGCTGCAGCCAAGAAAGAACCCATTTCCTTTCTCAGGCTCAATTAGAAGCACTTGTCCAACACTTTTTCATACTTAAACATACTAACCTTATTTGGTGCTCTTCAGAGCATTTTTTAATACTAGTTTAAATATGATTAGGAATGTTCGTAATGCTTAAAAAAATATTCAAGGGGCAAGATTGCAATTGAAACAAAATTTGGTGATTTATCTTTTGTTTTTGGCGATTTTGATTTTACTTTTGACCCCAAACTATTTGATTTTAAGCCAAAAGGTGTTTTTTTTGTTGCAGAAAGAATTGAAATGGCTATACATCCGGAAAAATAAAATAAAAAACTGTTACTAATTTTATTTAAAAAAAGAAAGAAAAGACAAAAAAAGAAAAACAATTTTGATGAGAGATTTTAAGCCAAAAGGTGTTTTTTCAAGTGTACGACAGCATTTTTGCAGTATTTTTTTTTTTTTGGTACTTTTCGGTTAGCCGGGCGCCAGTGATAGATATATACATGTATATATACACACACATATATATACACATATATCTACACAAATACACATATATACATACATATATATACACTTATATGTATGAATATATACATATATATTTATATATGTACATATATCACTGGCGCCCGGCTAACCGAAACGTACCTTTTTTTTTATTCAAATGCAAACTATATTAATGGCAATATACTTCTATTTACTTCTACATATATGAAATTTCGTTCCGGCTGCTGATAACTCGAGTTCTGCTGAATGGATTTTCGTAGAACATAAACTGTAAGATAATTTTTCAGGGAAGGTTTTATTGTATAACATATCGTTTTACGTAGCTTAGTTATAGAATTATTATGGGAAGTTCTACAATCAGATCAATCCGATTATGAAAGATAAGCCTTTTTAAAAGATTTTGCCGAATGTATTTCGGTGGAACCTACACTGTTAGATAATTTTCTGAGGAAAGTTTTATTATATAACATATCATTCTACGTTGCTTAGTTCTAGAATTACAGTGGGAAATTCGAAAATCGGGTGACCATTTTTTTTTATCAAATATTAGCCTTTTCAATATTTGATTCCGATTATGAAAGATTATCCTTCTGAAAAAGTTCTAATGGACGGATTTTGATGAGAATTATATTGTTAGTTAGTTAGATGCTATGATCAGGAATGGTTATAGTGTACTACATATTGTTCTAAGTTGTTAGTCAAACAGTTATGTGTGAAGATTATATAGTCAGGTGAACCCGATTCCAAAAGATTAGCCTTTTTGAAAGTTTTTACTGGGCGTATTTTTTGCGACTTGCATTGTTAAGTATAGATAATTTGTAAGGATGGTTTTAGTATATTTCATATCGTTCTGTTAGTTTTAGAACTATGTGCAAAAGTTCTATAATCAGATGAACCCGATTATCAAGGATTAGCGTTTATAAAAATTTCTACTGAATGGAGTTTGTTAGTTAATTTGTTTGCATTGTTAGTTCGATAATTTTTAGTGATGGTTTTAGTATATTGCATAGTTTTATCATTCTTAAATAAACCCTAACTGTAAATGACCAAATAAAATAGTTGGTGCTTACCAGCTAAAATTTTGACTGCACATTAGAAAATATAATAGTGCAATGACGTCATTTTTCAGTAATGTGGAAGGATATTCCAGGTAAATATACAGATTGCTTTCAAATACAAGGTCCAATTGAACGATATATTTCGTTTGATTCAAGGTTCATTTGTAGAAACCGACCAGCGCAGCTTGCTAGTTTTGATAATAAAATATTGCAGCAAAATAGTGCGAGTTACTTGAATTTTATTATTTTGATATTCTTTGAAATAGGGTTGCTAAGCAACTAATAAATTAAAGAGCAAAATAAAAAGAGATGCATTTTAAAATTTGTAAACAATTTGAAAATAAAATGTTTTATATTTCCCAAACAGATGCAAGAAATTTTCCAATTATTTAAACTATTAATTTCTAAATTCTAATGAATGTATCGGCAAATTTTTAAAGCTATTGGATATATTTAAAACCTCCATATCGAAAATTTAGCATTAGTAATTTTACGTTGAAATCCATTATTCAAATATGTAATTTTCATTTCAATTAAAAATGAAATTTGAAAATTGTCTGTATTCCCATAGGAAAGCATTATGACCTAAAAAGAAATGTTCTATATTTTTCGAACGAATGAACCAAGTGTAATTAAAAACTATACTGCTAATTCCAGGTACCTCACCAACATATCCACCAAAAATCAACCTAATAGGACGATATGCAGTTATCGCGGAACAGACAGACAAACAGACGGAAACCAAAAACTTTTCGCGTCTCCACAGTGAGCTCTCAACTGACGTTTCGGCAATAAATAAAAAAATAAAATATTTTGTCACGCATGGCTTATGAAACACTTTCCAACACATTTAGAAAAATGTGACAAAACTTTACCTTTTAATAAGGTGAAAGATGATGTCTAAGTAAACAACTTGGAAAACGCATCACATATGAAATCTCAATTTCAGCAATTGCCACCTATAGTCGGAAAAATATCCTAATTATTTTATGCAGTCCTGTACAGTATAGATTTGCAGATTGATACTGCATTGTATGCAAAAATTTAGTTCAGTTGGGAAACGCATTACACGGTTAAAAATTGTCGAATTGTAATGAAATTGATGAATGTTATTGAGGTTTACTATGGAATGTTCGGTTTTTTAAATGAAGTGTGTAGTATTTTTAGTTCGTTTACATTGGGGTATTCAACGTTTCACGCTTTAGGGCCAATTAAAAAAAATTTGAAATTTCGTAGGCTATCACAGGTCAGTTAATGTCACGTAATCAACCGAACTAAATCGTTTCCAGAAATTTTATTAGATTTATTTTATTTTGGATTTTGTTGGCAACAAAATTTGTATGTTGGGATACTCGTTTTGTATTCCATAGTAGGAGTGAATAAAAAACTGAAAAGTAAAACCAAACGATTTTTTTAATATTATAGGTTTTAATAGAATAAGGTAAATAGTATTTTTTAACGAAATGTGTAAATAACAATATAATAAATTATAACACCTTGTAATAATATATTTCTTTTAAATTCTAAAAGGTATAAAATAACAACATAATAAATACACAATAAAATAACTTTTATTAGGTTGTTTGACAGGTTTTGGCTCACTCCCAGCCATTTTCAAAAACAATTGAGAATATTCCATAATTGCACGATCTTTGAAGTTATTATTTAAAATGCTATCATTTAATTTTCATGTACTTTTTAAAAAATTACACACGTTATCTTTTATTTTTACTTGGTTGTTTATTTTCATATAATCTGCAACCATGGAGTAACTCGTCCCACAATTTCTGTAAGTTAAAATATGCTGCATCGTTACATATTGCATTTTTGCGTGTTAGTATCTCTATGGCTTCTCTTATTATGGATGGGTAGTATAGACTGGAGTGAAAATTATTTTACTTTCATTGAAATTTATTTGGAGGGTTTCTTCTTGACATAATCTTACCAGGGCTGAGTTTTTTCTATTATACTTAATATCAGCTATATGCTCCTTTTTTCTGTAACTGAATTTCCTGCTGCTCGTGCCAATATAGTAATTCTTAGATGCGTCTTCTTTAATAAAAGGTATTTCATATACTCCTGAATATTATAATATCCAATTGACCCAATTAATTTTGTGACTTATTCAGGAGTATATGAAATACACTCTGGTTTTGAATCCTATCCACGTATACCTTTTTTGTCAAGGCTATTTTAACTAAGTTGTGGGTGGCCCGCGAGACTTTAGAGATGTTTTGTCTGTGGCCCTGAAGTATAAAATGTAGAAGGTCCCTAATATAGACAATTACATAACGTGGTTTTTGCCTAATTGGTTTCAGATGAATCCACCCAGAGAAATATTAGGACCACGGAATGCTACACTCCGCGTTAACATCAAGGAATCTAAAAGGTGCATCTGTAATAGAAATACAGAGACAACTTTGTCTCTGTGTGTGTGCGGCTTTCAGGAGAGACCGCTGTGAGTAGAGCGACAAGATTTGGTAGAAAGCTACCAGTATGTCTGAAACTATGCATCTCGAAGCCAGTTTTTGGATTATTGCATTAGAATTTTTTTTTAATTTAATTTTTACTGTCTTCTATCTGTAATAGAAGAAAGTATTGCAATTGAAATTTTTTTCCGACTTCCGGTTTTCGACGGATTTACACGTTTTAGGGGTCAGAGATTCCAAAAAACGTGTTTTTACAAAATGTCTGTCTGTCCTCTTTGTATTATTAAAAACTATATGGAGTTATGCATAGAACTGCAGAAAATTTCATTTACATGTTTTTGGCTATGGTCAGCATGTCCCAGGTTAATTTTTGGATATTCCGTCAGAAGGGGGAGCTGCGATAGCGATTTTTGTTCCATTTTCATTATTGTATCCTCAAAACGTGTATGAAGTTATGCATAAAACTGAATCAAATTTCATTTATATATTTTTGACTGTGGCGTGTAGGTTCCTGTTGAATTTGGGGATATTCCGTCGGAAGGGAGCGCTGTGATAGCCACTTAAAGATTCCAATTAAAAAAGATGTAAAAAAAAATAGAAATCCTAAAAGTTTTTTCCGTTAAATGTTTGCCCTGATCCAAGGATTCCAGAACATTTTTTGTTTTACCTCTATCTTAAAAACTGGCTGAGATATAGTAGTTTGAAATTTTAGGGTGACTGACATTTTGAAACAAGGCAGCAGGATTCCTCCATAAAAGGATTTAATTCATGAGTTTTAGTGAACATTCTTTTCGGCAAATTTTTTAATTTAAGTTCTAAACCTATTAAAATGTTGTATTATTATCGGTAACACGCTTGTGCACACATTTTTTTTTTCAGCTCTAGTATATCAAGGAATGAGTAAAAAATCGATTACAAAATTACATATGTACATACATGAACCAAGTTAAGTTAAACAAGTTAGAAATTGTACGTCAAACGTGACAAATGAAGTGCGTTCCTACTGTAACTAGTTTCAATGAAATGAATTATATCGTCTGTTATTATGATATGATTCATTTCCGTAATAAAATAGGTACATTTTAAGTTGGCAACATTTTATATTTTGTTGACAGTTACTGAAAATTCCAATGGGAAACTTAAGTCCTAGCTTTGAAAATTTCAGAACTTGAAATCTATATTTAGACTCTTTTTCCATTTAATATCTATTTCACCGGAAACAACTATCCAAAACACTGTCGGTAGATTATAAGATTGCTATAATTAAACAATTTTAGTATACAAATTCGGTTTTTAAACTCAGTAATACGGAAATAATATGATTCCATTTTAAATAGGACGTAATCACCATGGCAACCTAGAATCATTAGCTATCACGCGATATCATTGAATTATTTACGTATGATAGGATTTAATAGAACGAAGGATGTGACTAAAAGATTTGCGCTGTTATATGCGGAAAGACGGACAGACAGACAGACGGACAGACAGACAGACGGACAGACCAGACGACGACTATAGATACTACGTATTTATATAATTACGAACACACCAAATAAAAGAGTGTAAAAGTTGATACAATAAAAATGAACCTAAGGCTCCTGTAATATTTTTCCAATTAATAATCAAAATACTGGAGTAGCGTATGATTTATAAAGTAATTTATAGTATGGTGCATACAGCGTCTAGCAATCCCCGAATGGCGCCCCTAATGACATTATGGCCATGGTTGCAGGAAAGTCCCATCCTCTCAGGGCCATGCCTTGAATTCATCACTGGTTACACGGTGCTCACACTCCTTACTATATGGGGTCACCCAATAATTACATCACGCTTCAAGAGGGGATCTACAACGTGTGACACAGTGTGACAGAAATGACAGAGAGAGGCAGGTGGGTTAACACGTTGTGATGTCCCATTTAAAATATTGAAACAAATAGTCAAATCCGGGGTTTTGCATGTGTGATTGTAAAAATATACCAAGTGGTATTTGTTGCCCTACTAAAATTAAGGGGAATTCATAGTGCTATGGATAATTTTAAATTACTAAATAAGTCGTATTTTGAAAATATTCACTCCGACCCATTTGCAGACATCCTATTCCAAAATAAACGTTACATTGCAGTCTATGGTGAAAAGCTAAATATGAAGTACTTCCTTACCTAGTAGGCAGTTATTTATCTTTTATCTTTATTACTATCATTTTAATTAATTATAGCAGGTACTGGTACTCGCGTTTCATCTCATTGCTGAGGAAGTATGTTGTATCTAACACTGGCATAAAAAAAAAAAAAAATGATTTTTCTTCCCTTTTTATTTTTTAAATTTAAATAAAAACACATACTTTGTGTGCAACTACGTTTTAGAAGTTATCCATATGCCGAATTTAACATTTCAAGGCTGACAGTTTCAAAGAAATCATACTGAAAATATAATTGTAGAACGTTTTTCTTCGATTGCACGCATTTGAAATTCAAATTTGTTTTTAAACCTTTTTTTTTAGAGTATCACGTCTATAGAAACCTGCAAGTCAAATAAAAAATTTCTAGCCCGAATGGTTGCAGAATAAATCATGGTTATAGAGATTTTTCCAATTTCATTCTTTTGTATCCGGAATATTTTAACAAACGTTCTCAACGAGAATCTACATTTTAAAAGTAATCACAATATCAAATTTCTTGTTTGTAGCATCAACAGATTCAAAGAAATCGGAACCCACTTCAAGACAATTTTTACACAGACAATATATAACAAATTTTTAATCAAAAACAGTCATCATTGTTATCTTGAGAGAAGATTTGTAATTAATTCAGCAGTTCCAAAGTAATCGTGATTTTAGAACGTTTTCCACTGATTTTACATTTTAAATTTCTAAATTTTAGAAACCGTTCTGAGCGAGCATGTACGTTTTAAATGTGATTACCGTGTCGAGTTTCACGTTTTTAGCCTAACAATTCGAAAGAGTTTGTCAAAGGTTAAGAACGTTTTTAGAGCATCGTTGTTTCATTTCACACTTTTAATTTTTTTACCAACTCTTAGCGAGCATTTAGATCTTAAAGGTAATCACCATGTGAATATCTTGTTTCTAGTCCGAACATATTCAAAGAAATTGAAATTATTTAGAGTGTTTGTCGCTCTTTCTCTTCTTTGAGGGCAGTTGCAGAGAGATGAAATTTAGCCCAGTTTTAAGCAGAGGCTGTCACCGGTATTATCCTAAAATAATATTTGAAATCGATTCAGTAGTTCCAAAGTGATCGAGATTTTAGGATGTTTTCTGATCATTTCACATTCTGTATATTTCGAATTTTTCAGAAACTATTTTGTACGAGCAGAGGTCGATTGCAGGGATTTTTTCTTAGGTGAAAAGAATACATTAATTTTGTGAAATTTCTTACATTTTTGTGAAAAATAACATTTGAAATGAAAGATAAAATCCATTTACTCAAATTCAAACAAAGCATTTATTAATAATAACTTCATTAAATCCTGCTAAAATCTTCCTTCTTGGTGAACTTGTTTTGATTGCAAATTATACATTTTAAAACCTAAAAAAATACAAATAATTAATGAAGATTATGCTTTTATGGAATGGAATTTTGTGAAGTGGCCTATTTTATAAGGAAGGATTTTGTGAAGGGTCTTGTTTTATTAAGAGAAATTTTGTGAAGCCCTAAATAGGCCACAACGTTTACCTGGATTGACCCCTGACGAGCATTTACGTCTCATAAGAAACAGTCATGTCAAATTTCAATTTTATAACTTTAACAATTCCAAATAAATGGTAATTTGGAACGTTTTTCCGCTCTTGTCATTCTTTTAAGTTTCGAATTTTTTAGAAACCGTTTTTGAGTAGTATTTACATCCTAAAAGTAAGTACCATGCGAAATTTCAAGTTTCCAGAACTAACATTATCACAAAAATTGCAACTTTAGAAGGTTTCCTGCACTCTTTTAAATTTTGATTTTTTTAGAAACTGATCTGTCCGAGTCTTTACGTTTTAACTCTGAACTGCTTTATCAGAAATTGTCGCATAGCTACTGTGAGCGATCTCTCAGACCGTTTCATCAAAAGATGAATTCGATTAACTGATAGGATACTGTTTCCATACTAAACTTTATGTACAGAACTCTTATAATTAAAACTCACCTATTCAGAATTCTTTAGCGATTGTACTACAGCTCCAAACGAAGCAAAATTTCACGAGTACTTATAGTTAAACTTAAAATTATACGTTAAACTGTGAAAATGAAAAAAAAAGCAGCGGTCTGTGGGACAGCTAACAGCAGTTAATGGTTAAAAGTAACAGTCTTGTCGAATTTCAAGTTCTTCTAGCCCTAACAATTCGAAATAAATCTTAATGTAGAACATTTTAAAAACGATATCTACCCATTTAACTCTTTTAAAGTTTGAATTTTTTAGAAACTGATCTGTCCGAGCCTTTACGTTTTAACTCTGAAGTGTCAGAAATTGTCGCATAGCTACGTTGAGCGGTCTCTGAGACCGTTTCATCAAAAGATGAATTCGATTAACTGATAGGATACTGTTTCCATACTAAACTTTATGTACAGAACCCTTATAATTAAAACTCACCTATTCAAAATTCTTTAGCGATTGTACTAGAGCTCCAAACGAAGCAAAATTTCACGAGTACCTATAGTTAAACTTAAAATTACACGTTAAACTGTGAAAAAAAAAAGCAGCGATCTGTGAAACCGTTAACAGCTGTTAAGGTTTAAAAGTAACAGCCTTGACGAATTTCAAGCTTCTAGCCGTAACAGTTCTAAATAAATCGTATAGAACGTTTTTAAAACGATTTTCACCCATTTCACTCTTTTAAATTTCGATTTTTTTTTTAAGAAACCGTTCTTTGCAATCATTTATGCCTTAAAAGTAACAACCATTCGAAATTTCTAATTTCTAGCCCCAGCAGTATAATAAATATTGCAATTTTAGAAATTTTTTAGTCCTGCACCTCTAAGGGGTAGTAGTACCAATATAAAATATAGCCTATGTTGGAGCAGAGATTATCAGCATCATTTTGTCACCATCGTTTAATTTTTTAGGATAGTTATTGAGAATACCACCTACAAACAAACTTCTCCTTTTAACATTTTCCAACTTAGTTGAAAAATGTTTATGAATTCGGTTTGTCTGTCCTTCTGTCTTTCTAAAAAATGTAAGCAATTTTTCGCATATTACTTGGTGTGTATAAATTCTATAGATCATATACAGGACTGCACAAAATAATTCGAGCACATTTCCGGTTATTGACGGAAATTTCTGGAGGGAATTTTCAACTTATATCCAAATTGTTTATATATATATTACACTGGGGAACACACATATTGTTGACTTTGATCTGGCAGTTGTTTTTGGCTAATTATTGGCATCTAAATCCAAAAATGACACCATTTTTTCTCTATCACGTCAACTTTTTCAGCTACAGGATACCCCAAAAATCATACTTAATGGGGATATAAAGGAAAATTTAAAAAAATTACCAAATATATTATTCATACAACGGCTATATATATTTACTATAAGCTACATTGTGTTCATAGAAGTAGCAAAGTCCTTTTACAAAACGAAAAAAGTTCATATTAAGGTAAAAATTTTCGCTTGTAGCTTTTCGTGGAGTGTTCAATTTGTGGACAATCTCGCTTGATGCTCCAGCAATTGTCCGCCATCATATGTTCATCTCATCTACCTTGATACCGTTCTTTCATGATCTTCAAATCTTAATGGAATCGCTCACCTTGCTCATCACTGACTGCACCAAGATTTTACGGGAAGTCATCGAGATGGCTATGCAGAAAATGAAGTTTGATGCTCATGTTTCAACCAAGCATTTTAAAGATCTCTAAGAGTTGCTGAACAATTTCGGTGTAATTTTCTACTTGCGTATTTCCAAGAAAGTCTTTGACAAGATTTTTTAATGCTAACCAAGCATTCTTTTGTAGTTCTGTCATTGTTCCGATAAAATGTTCATTTCCAATGAACTGCCGAATATGTGGACCATCAAATGCACCTGCCTTTATCTTTTCAAAAGACAGGTTTGGAAATTTTGAAGTAAGATATATGAAACAGTCTCCTTCAATTGGCAATGATTTCACGAACTGCTTCATTAGGCCCAGTTTTATATGCAGGGATGAAGTAGGATACCTTAGCTCCCTTTTCAAGCAAATTTTTCTCGTGCAGTCTTGATGTTAATAATTCTGAAGCTGTTTTCGATAGTCCCAAATCTCGTACCAAATCATTCAATTCATGTTTATCAAATCTCTTTCGAACGGAGTCATCTTCAATTTCAAAATTTTCATCGTAGGGATCATTTAGATTTCCACCATATTCTTCTTTCTGTATTTCGAAAGAGGGCATTTCTTTGAAAACTGGCACTGGGATTTCAGCTGAATGAGGCACTGGACTATGACGGATGGGAAACTAGGCTACTCCATTTTATGTTTTTTTTTTGTTATATCCTGACGTTTTCACCGTATAGAAATAACAATAATTTGAATGATCCCTGGGCTCTCGCCAAATCATTGGTATACCAAATGGCATTTTATCGCGTGTTCCCTTCGTCCACATCCGTAAACTCTCGACACACTGTTTGTACATCTTATGTCTGGCCCAAGTTTTATCTTGATCACCAATTTTTACTTTTAAATATGCAAAATAGGCTTGCCGGACAAATGCACTAATATTTTTCCTTTGAGTAGGAATAGTGAAATGGCCACATATATAACAAAAGCAATATGGGCTGTTTAAGCACTTACGACGCGAACTAGTAGAGGCAGACTTGCTCTAAAAGAAAGGAAAGAAGTACACATATAAATATGTAAAAAAGAAAAGAAAATATGTAAATATATAAAATTAATAATACCGGGTGATTATAATTAAAGTTACGATTTCAAAAATCGATAATTTTAAAACTACTGGTCAGAATGACTTGATATTTTAGCAGAACAATCGTGAGGCAATGGAATTTTGTTTGGCGAAGGAAAAAAATAGTTCCAAATTGTGCCGATAGATGGCGTTGTCAGGGTAATGTCAGGGGAAAGACCAAAAATGTATTCTTGAACCCTTTCCGGCGCGGAGTAAATTTGTTTGCAAAATGATGAAATAATAGACTGACACCGGAATTTACAAACGAATCCATTAGTAAAAAGAAACTTGCTTATTTTTCTGGTTCTTAATGAAAGGAAAATTTTAATTAAATACCGGGTGATTATAATTAAAGTTACGATTTCAAAAATCGATAATTTTAATTAAAACTACTGGTCAGATTGACTTGATATTTTAGCAGAACAATCGTGAGGCAATGGAATTTTGTTTGGCGAAGGAAAAAAAAAGTTTCAAAATGTGCCCATAGATGGCGCTGTCTGGGTTCACATTGTCTGAAGATATGCAAATTACTAATACGTGACATGCGCACCGCAGACATAGCAACCATAAAAATGCAGAGCAGCAGCTCTTTGCCTGAATGCTTCATCATGACTCTGACTATGAAGGATCGCGCTCTGCTCTTGAAGCTTTTTTATAAGAACGATGACTGTGCACTTACAGCTATTAGGAAGTTTCGGACATTAAAATCCATAAAAAAAGGTCCAATAACAACAAATGGTCTGCAAAAAATGATTGCTAAATTCGAAGAGACCGGTTCATTTGACGTTAAACGGGGTAGAGGAAGGAAACCAGTTTCAGCTGCGGCAGTGGAAGATGTGGCTACAGCATTACAGGAACATACTGACAGTGATGCTGGAATCAGCAATGCAAGGGGGATTGGCCGAATGCTGGATATGCCGAACAGCACGGTGCGTAAAGTCCTACGGAACGTCTCACGCTGTTATCCGTACAAGATAACTGATGTGCAGGAGTTGCTACCTGCTGACCTGGAAGCACGCCAATCTTTTGCACTACAATTTCTTGCCCGGATGGAAGTGGACAACGGATGGCCATGGAACATTCTGTGGTCTGACGAAGCCCACTTTCATTTGCAAGGTTCTGTAAATACGCAAAATTGCAGGATATGGGCGACCGAGAATCCGTCCCAGCTACAGCCATTACCTCTTCAGTCTGAAAAGGTCACTGTGTGGTGTGGAATAACCGCAGCGTTTATCGTCGGTCCATTTTTCTTCGAGGAGATCACACCTGCGGGTCCCGTTACCTGCACAGTTACTGGCAAGCGGTATGAAGCACTTTTGCGTAACCATGTTCTTCCGGCACTTCAACAGCGCCAGTGTGTGGATCGCATAATATTCATGCAAGATGGCGCTCCTCCGCAGATTGCTACTACTGTTAAGCAGCTACTGAGTGATAATTTCGGAGATGATAGGATCATAAGCCGCCATTTTCCAACAACGTGGCCGCCACGTTCCCCCGACTTAAACCCGTGTGATTTCTGGCTTTGGGGGTACCTGAAGAATGTTGTTTATAGCGGGCGGATTCAGAATCTAGCCGACTTGAAGGCAAGCATCACACAACCCACCCATTGCATTAGTACAGATACCCTCCGATCTGTTGTGGAGCATTCCGTTTTGCGCTTCCAATTAGTAGCGGAACAAGGCGCAGGGCATATTGAGCAACTTATGCCTTAATAATCAGTAAGGTGTTTGTTCCATGAAGCTCCTTTTTTTTTTCATTTTTTGTCATTATCGCTGTCGTCGCTGTAAACACGTAGTCTTGTCTTTTCGCTAATAAATTTTTAGTAAATCTCTGAACTCTATGTTTTTCCTTTTGGCAACATCATTCCTATGTTTAACCCTTTAACGGGCGGTGGTCACAAAAAAGGACACCCAATTTTAATTCTAAAACTGACAAACGGCACCAAGAATATTTAATTAAAATTTTCCTTTCATTAAGAACCAGAAAATAAGCAAGTTTCTTTTTACTAATGGATTCGTTTGTAAATTCCGGTGTCAGTCTATTATTTCATCATTTTGCAAACAAATTTACACCGCGCCGGAAAGGGTTCAAGAATACATTTTTGGTCTTTCCCCTGACAACGCCATCTATCGACACAATTTGGAACTATTTTTTTTCCTTCGCCAAACAAAATTCCATTGCCTCACGATTGTTCTGCTAAAATATCAAGTCATTCTGACCAGTAGTTTTAAAATTATCGATTTTTGAAATCGTAACTTTAATTATAATCACCCGGTATATGCAAATATTAGATATATAGAATATATATATAAATATTTAAAATAAAATATTAAACACTGCTTACCCTTTGCATAAAAGCAAGAACTGGAACTCAATTTCGGAATGCGCTTCACTATATAAAACAACATACAAGCGTCTCACTACACTATCTCAGATATAACTGAATAGTATAAATAACTATAAAACTGTCGCTGGTTTTTATGGTCGCATTCACCCACCCCAATTAGAGAATGTTTACTTAGTAGAAAACTGAAGCTTCCTATGACTCACGCCCGATTCAGCGTAGAGTGCTCACATTAACATAAGCTGTACAGAAAAAAACTTGACGTGATGGAAGAAAACTAATTGCAGTTTCGAAATCAGCACGATTTTTTGACTTAGAAACAGCTGAAAAATCAAAATCAACAGAAATTATGTTAAAAATTGTTCCCCAGTGTTATCTTTCCCCTTATTAAACGATGAAGTTTCGTTATAAAATTCTGAATGTGTTTAAAAATGTTTCATAATCAATGAATGATGCATAATTTTCTTCATTGTTTTTTTATCTAAAAATTATCTTCCATTGTTCTAATATTTAAAATTAATCACGCATTCTTTTTTTTTCTTCTTATAGTTGGAGAAATATGAACCACCCACCACAACAGCAACCACACAAGAAGAAGAGGAATAATGGTTTTCGCATCAATCTCAGAAAAAGTCTCGAATCTAAAAAATTGAGTCTTTAAAAAAAATCTCTTAAGTTTTAGATAACTTTTATTTTTGTAGACAGAATAGAAACAACATGTAGGCTATTTCTGTAATATGTCTATATACTGATGAATAAATTTCAATAAACAACATTTGCATATCTGATTCCATTGATTGGTCTTTAATCGCATTTGTTTTGTTTTAATCTAAAAAAAAAAAAAAAGCGTTATTGTATGGAATTTTTTTTAGCGTTCTGTATATCGCTTTCTATTAATATATATATATATATATATTTTAGGTCAAAAACTTTTATACGATGCTGACGAATTTAGAAAAAGCATTACGCATAGCTGCCAACCGTTCATTTTTTTAAAGTCTAGTAAACATAATTTGAACCAGAAAAAATATTTAAACAAATGTTTCTTGAACAGTTTAGACATTTTTTGTTTTTCCCAGTTGAAACCAACTATGTGAACTGCCGAAGAGTAGCCGTATTTCTAGAACTTAGGCATCTATGAGATAGAAGAAGTGAGTTTAACACTTAGAACCACGGGAAATGTTACTCAAGTTTTATAAAAAAAATATTTTACACCAGAATTAATATTTAAAGCTATTTAACTTATTTATTCAACTTTAATTGTGCGGTTTGTATTTAACTTAATTTAATAAAAATTTCTGGTGCGAATCGACAATTATTCATTTGGTAGGGTCAAAATGACCCGTCTTCACGGTTCTAGTGTTAAATATATGTAAAGATAGAACAGCGTTTAGGATAGATTAAAAATGAAAAATATAATTAAATTAAAAAACAAATATAGTATTTAGAATTAAAAAATAGTGAAAAAAGTAAAATGATAAAATGTTCAAAACAGTCGAGATCAAGGAGGTAAAGGCTAATACGGCACTTTTCATGATAGCCATACAATTTTTTATTGTTAGTAGTAGCAGTATGGATATAAAGGGGAAAATTAAAGTAGAATAATTTTAAATATATTTCATAAATATACATGTATACATACGTAAATAGTTTAAATTAAATATATGTTAAAATAATAACAAGGAAAACCATAGCAAGGAAATCAGGCATTATGTTCAATCAATGTTGAATAACTCTATCTTTTCCTACTGTTGAACCAATGAATCAATGCAGGTAAGTTTGAAGTTCCTACGATGTTCATCATGACATCGTTCACCTTCCATCTAACAAGGAGACCGCCAAACATGATGCGCATAGATTTTGATGATTTTAAAGTATGTTGTAGGGGTCATACCCCTAACTATTCAGGTCAAAGATTTCCTTCAAATGGGCTTTAGTTTTCGAGAAATTTCGGGTTAAAGTTCAGCATGCATTTCAAATACCCATTAGTTCGCAATCTTGAATGGTGTCTTCGTGGCTCTGTGCTAGCGCGCGCGATTTGAGAGCCGGAGATGAGGGTTTTGTCCTCTCATGTGGCTTTTACCTTTTTTTAAATAAATTTTATATGTTTTTCGCGTTATAAGCTTTATGCAGATTTATGAATTCTGCAGCTCTGAACTTTTTGATATTTTCCTAAAAAATCCATTTACATTTTCGAATTTTTCGTGAAAATTTATAGTTTTTGCGCAATTTTTATTCTAATATTCCTGTTGATGAAAATCCAAACTATTTTAAGTCTTGATATCTCGTCTTTTTAAAATGATTCTTGTTTACATTTATGTATATTTATTTATTTATTTATCGTATTTATGAAATAATGCATTTTTTTAGCTGCATTTTCTATTTTAAAAAAAATTAAATGATTAAGAAAAAAATTATCAAAATAATGTATCCTTTTAATATTTGATTTGTTCTAAATATATTGAAATATGTTAACTGCTGAAATACTAAAATATTTATCATTACCGACATCGACATTTTTAGTTTATTAAATATGGAACTAATTGTGTGATACATATCGCAAAAATATGCTAAACAAATTCCGCATTAAAAATCGCCTTTAAATATATTCTTTACTTAAATTGTTTTAACAATATTGGAAGAATGTATAAATTAGCATATTATATATTCTTTAAATACTTAAATTGTGATAAGTATATTTAAAAATGCATTAAATTTGGAAAAGAAATTATTTCAAACGTGGTAATTGTCTTTAAAAATACTTAAATTGTGATAAATATTAAAAAATGCATTAAATTTGGAAAGGAAATTATTTCAAAACGTGGTAATTGTCTGCAAAGGATTAAACGAGATGGATAAAAAGAGAATTTTATTTATTCTGTTATTACCGTAAAAGTCATTGCAGATGATGTTTTTTCAGGTATTTTTTATATCTATTGTAAATTACAAACGATTTTTCATTTCTAGTTGAATTTTTCTGTATGGCATCGACTTGTTAGAATTAAAAAAAATTAATTGTAATATATTATTTTTTATTTGTGCAAATCAAAAATGATGTTGAGTTTGAACTTTACAGTTAAATGCATTTAAATAACAATATATATATATATATATATATATATATATATATATATATATATATATATATATATATATATACATAACTGGCTAAAACTTGGATATAAGCGTTATTGTTTTAATATTTTATTACTCCTTTCAAGACATGTTGTTAAAATTACCTAATCATACATACCTTTAGAAAATTTGAAATAAAAAATATTTTGTATAAATTATAAAAGAATATAAAATTTTATTTAAAATTTCATAAAGTTAAAAAAAGTATTATTTTAGAACGGTTATAAAATATAAAGGGTAAATAATAATAAACAAAATAAACAAAATCTAGACATAAATTAGTTTGGAATTTCGTGAAATATTAATTTCAAAACTGCACAAAAAAAAAATGTAAATTATTACGAAAAATTCGAAAATGTAAATGGAATTTATTAGGAAAATATCAAAAAGTTCAAAGATGCAGAATTCATAACTCTGCATAAAACTTATAACGCGACAAATATATTAAATTTATTAAAAAAAGGTAAATGTCACATTGGAGGACAGAACCCTCATCTCCGGCTCTCAGATCACGCGCGCTAGCACAGAGCCACGAAGACCTCGCTCAAGATTGCGAACTAATAGGTATTTGAAATGCATGCTGAACTTTAACCCAAAATTTCTCGAAAACTAAAGCCCATTTGAAGGAAACCTTTGACCTGAATAGTTAGGGGTTTGACCCCTACAACATACTTTAAAATCATCAAAATCTGTGCGCATCATGTTTGGCGGTCTCCTTGCAAGTAGAAAAATCGAAATACCTTTGTGCATACAGTGGTATCCACAACATGCAGTGTGGATTTAGCATGTTGTGGTTCTTGACAGGCAAAATCCGTTGCACTGGGATTAGTAAGCCGAGCAATTGAGGACCAGGGAGGGGAAAAGGCACCGGAGCCATACATTTTCATTTATGTAAATTACATACATTAAATTAAAGCTTTAAATACAAATAATTTAAAAGGAAATAAATGAAAAGCTATAATACAAAATGTACATTAATTAGGTTCGGAACAATGGAACAAAATAGTTAGCTGATTGGAATATCAAGTTACGTACCAACTTTACTTCCAGTATATTGGTAAGCGACTTGCGAGGCAAATAGGGAGCCATGAAAAAATAAATAGCTAATATGTAGTACACTACATAAAATAAATAAAAGTATTAAAAATAGTTTAGAGGAATAAAAGTTTAACAATAAAAAAAAAAAAAAATTCCATTAGATCCAAGAAAATGACTGACCAAACCTACCGAGAGTCGAACCCATCTCATGAAAAAAAAGACTCTTTACAGAGACCATACATTTAGTTTAAAAGATAAAGAAAAACAAACAAACAAAAAACACATTAAATTTAAGGATTATGAAAGCCACTAGGGCAGCCTAAAATAGATTTTTTTAATTATTATTTTTTATTAAATACAAAAGACAGAAGTTCAGTTTAATTAAAGAGAAAGGAAAACTATTTCTATGTTGTTATGTTTCTAAGTTAATAATTATTATTTATTAAATACAAAAGACGGAAGTTCAGTTTAATTGAAGAGAAAGGAAAACTATTTCTATGTTGTTATGTTTCTAAGTTAATAATTATTATTTATTAAATACAAAAGACAGAAGTTCAGTTTAATTGAAGAGAAAGGAAAACTATTTCTATGTTGTTATGTTTCTAAGTTAATAATTATTATTTATTAAATAAAAAAGAACATGAGAAGTTAAGTTTGATTGAAGAGTGAGGAAAACTATTTCTATGTTGTTATGTTTCTAAGTTAATAATTATTGTTTATGTAATAAAACAGACATGAGAAGTTAAGTTTGATTGAAGAGTGAGGAGAACTATTTCTATGTGGTTATATATTAATTTTTTTTTCAAAAAATTTCTGGTCTAAATAGATTTTTTAAAAACTACAACAACAATATCAACAACGATAAATTGGCAGCTACGATTATGATATACAAAAATTCCAAAAGGAAGAACAAAATGAAAAACGAGTTAGATTCTCTGCTCAGAGTTGGCTCCAGAAGTGTAAAACACAAGCCTATAGATTTCAGTCCCAAAGATGAGATCAAGCTCTCGTAAAGTTAGACCTACATTAAATAGAATTTATAATTAGTAAAGGTATTTATAAATCCTTCTCCAGAAACATGAGTTCTGCCAAGTTGGATGCATCACGAATACATGGCGCGGCATAAATAAGCATGCTTATTTATTAAGAGTTCAGCTTAAAAATTTCAGCATTTCTTTCCGGCTACTGTATACCATAACGAAATTAAATCTTCGTCAACAAATAAATAAATAAATAAAATAATATAAATAAAACACAAATTTAACACACTTGTAATCGAACTTTACGCTTAAACCACTGAAATAAACAAAACTAAACAGGCTGCTGTAAATAGCAAAATTTTTAGCGATTTCTTCGTCTATTAACAACTGGTATGCGGCTAATACGAAAATATCGCTTTTAACACATTTCAAAACGTTATTTGAATACATAATTAATATTTTCCGCATAAAAATGATTTTTAGTGTTGTTAGTTGGTGATCTAAAAAAATGTGTTAAATATGAAAAAACTGATGGAGGTTTCAATTAAAAAAAATGGTTTTTATCTATATTCTGTAGCCCGGGAGGCTCGAATTGTATGCCTTAGTACTTATAAATTTGAAATTTGGAGCAGTGTATTTTTTCATTCCTATAATACACAAAAACACGATTTAAACTTTAGAAGTTCTAAAATTAAACAATTCCCATAAAACTGTATAATAATACCAGGGGCCAGATGATTTTCAACCCTTTCTGGGCCACTTCCAGAAGATAAGTTGAGACTATTTTTAACAGAAGATGATCAGATGAAAATATTGGATATAAACCATTACCAATCATAATTACCACAGACAAATTCTCGAGCTATTTAACTTCTTTTCGTAAACACCTATATGAAAGCCGATTTAGCTGAAAAATGTCTAACACCAATATTTGAAACATTTGATAGTTTAGATTTCTTTTTGCAGAGAAGTATAACATGTTTGTAGGCATTAATTACACAAAATTTGCTCCATTAAGTAAAAACAAGAACAAAAAATCAAGCGTCAAGTATAGATTACATAACACTTTCCAACTCTTCAAAAATAATTTTACAAATCTTAACTGTTAGGTGAAATAATTATAAGGTGAAAGATGATGTCTATGTAAACAACTTGTAAAAAGCATAACACATTTAAAATCCCAATTTCAGAAATTACCAAGAATATTCGGGAAAATATTCGAATTCTTTTGTGCAGCCCTGTATATATTAGCTACAGCTTTGTCTATATACTACATAGAATGCTAAGTTTTATTTCAGTTAGGAAACGCGCATAGCACAGTTTAAAATTCCCCTTCTGAAACTTACGTCAATAAACAGAGATGTACTCGCAATCTTTTGTGGTTCCCTGTTTATGATCTATAGGATTTATACACGCCAAGTAATAAGCAAAACATTAGTTAAATTTAAAAATGCGTTCCACAACTAAAAAATCACTTCCAGCAATTATTCTTAACAGACAGTACTTTAACCGAATTCTTTTGTGTGTCCCTGTAAATGAACAATTATGCCCACAATATTCTATAGTAAGCCTCTTGCAATCCATCTGAGTGATATATATCAATTTCAATATGTCTGAAACAGTGAAACATTATTAAAATAAACCGCAAACGATTTCCCCCCTTAGTTTTGAGTGTCCCTGTAAAGACACTATAAGCGCTATGCGCACCATATTCTATAGTAGTCTGTTGTAGTGCACCTCAGTGATATATATCAATTTCACACGTTTGAAATTGTATAACATCATTAAAATATATGAAATATGCGCAAATGATTCCACATAGACCGTAATGTAACGGATTTCATTTCAGTGTCGCTCTAAAGGAACTTTAAGTGCTACAGACTTCATTTTCAATACCGGACATCCCATAGTAAACCTCAACAACACATATCAATTGCATGACAATCCGAATATATTTACGAGTGTTAGAGCACGGGCAGACAGACAAAGCGAATTCATAAACACTTTCAACGATGTTGGAAAGCGTTAAAAACCGTTAGATTTCTTCATTCTTTTGCCGCAAACTGCATTTCATTTTACCTGTTCCCCTTTTTAGCTCACTGGCTATCAAAGCATGAGAGCTAATGTGCCCACCGGTTCTGTATGTACCTATGTATGTATGTACTTATGTACGTAACGCGATAACTCTTGATAGAAATATCCGTTTTGCTTCAAATTTTGGTTATAGGTTTATAGTGATAAGGTGCTTCCGTGATTAGTTTTGGGGGTTCATTGATTAATTATAAAGGGGGGAACGGGGGACTAATCCCCCCCTTAATTTATATAAATAGGTTTTCATGCCAAATTATCCGATTTGATTAAAATTTTGTTTATAGGTACATTCGGATAAGGCGCTTCCCTGATTAGTTTTGGGGGTTCATTGGTTAATTATAAAGGGGGGAACGAGGGACTAATCCCCCCTTAATTTATATAAATGGGTTTTTCATGCAGAATTATCCGATTTGATTCAAATTTTGTTCATAGGTACATTGGGATAAGGCGCTTCCCTCATTAATTTTGAGGGTTCATTGGTTACGTAAAAAGGGGGGGGACGGGGGACTAATCCCCCTTTAATTTAGATAAATGTGTTCATGCCAAATTATCCGATTTGATTAACATTTGTTTTATAGGTTCATTGTTATAAGGCACTTCCCTGATTAGTTTTGGGGGTTCATTGGTTAAGTATAAAGGGGGGAAACGGGGGATACACCCCCCCCTTAATTTATTGTCGATCTCTTTCTTTTTCGAGGGATATTATTCTTTGAAATAAGAGTATAGTATACAACTAGTGTGAATAGCCTGTGAGCTCAATGCCATCAGTTTAACTGGGCACTTTTCTTTTTATTATTTATTAATCTTTAGAATAATAAAGATCTTTCTCGGACATGCTGTACAATACAATGCCATCCAAGCGGCAAGCATATCAGAGTGGTGGTGGCGGTGAGGGAGAGAGGCAAAATTCATAATGTGCCTTAAGCCCCAAATTGTGTAAGTATGGCTCTACATAAAACAACTAATATTTTATACATTAGCCTATGTCTCTACTGATTTATTGAAGCGCAGCGAGTCGAAGGAGAGCGAATTTTATAATTTCATTGTCTCTCGTATTAACCGAGTTCGACATAATTTATTTTCTGCATTTATTTTTTTATAAAGTACTTTTATTTTTAATTCGGTAGTTTCTTAAGGTGGTTCTCAAATGACCTGCTCAACGACACAAAATTCGACGCATTTTCTGACTCATTTTTAAACGCATGGGCATAAAATTAGGAAGCCTGACTATGAAAGCGATTTGGAATCGAAATGAGTTTCCATTTTTTGACAAATAGATTACTTATCGAGTTATAAGCGATTCTGGTCACGCGACTACACGTTTTCCGTGCTTCTCGGTCTGCGGCGTCGGTGATTCGGTTTAAAACGCTGACTTTGACATTATTTTCTGAACGATCTTCTATCTTTACCAAAAAATGGAAAGCGTGTTTCGATTACATAGTTTCTGAATAAGAACACCTGCCAATTTAATTCATTTATGAACAAAAAGGAATTAAAAATATGTCATAAAGTAGCCAGTTTGGATTTGAGAACAGCCTTAAGAACAACTTTCAGTGATGGTTAGATAAGTTCCCTGAATTTCATTACATACAAGTTAACCTGCTTCGATATGCAGTTACGAATCTTTGATTCAGTCATACTTCATCATTTATTTGTGCTAAAGTACACGTTTAATTTTTTATTTGCTTATTAAATTACACATCAATTAGTATAATTGGAGTTTAGCCTTAAAACACTTTCCATAGCATTTCTAGATTACGAAAGTATAACAGTTAATTATATGGCACAATGACGGTTTTTAAAATTTCGAACTTCGCCTAACCCATTTCAAAGCATATCAGTGTAAATTAATGAGCTATCTTTCCTGCTTTGCCTATCTGTGATTTATGTTTCTATAAAACTTGCACAAAAGCCAAGTTTCTAAAAAATAGGATGTTTGTGAATTAATTAGTCTGCAATTCCGAAGCATGTCAAAATGTGTTATTATAACGAGATTTTTGCATTCATAAATTTTGAGTCATTAGAGAAATTAAATTTGGTCTTTAGAGGATTAGACAGTTAGGTAGATTAGTCATTTGAGGATTTAAAAAGAAATTATATATTTATTTGTTTATATACAGAGTGATTCAGAATTCATGAGTAAAAGTATACTTCAAACAAGAACGAAAAATCCTGCGTCAAACATAGATCATGAAATACTTTCCAACACAGCCGGAAAACTGTAACGAAACATCGCCGTTAAATAAGGTGAAAGAAGATATGTAAGTAAACAGTTTAGAATGCACATTTGAACACATTGAAAAATACAGTTTTTGAAATTACCTTCCAGTGTCAAAAAAGTAGTCGAATTATTTTGTGCACCCCTGTATATGATCGATAGATGTGAATATATAATATGATAAAATCTAGTTCAGTTAGAATATTCACATTTAACAATTTTCGCAAATCGATGGAAATGCATTCGAAATCTTTTGTACAGCCCCTGTATATTATCTGAAGACTTTTGTACACACCACATATTAAAGTAAAAAGCAACTTAAAACTCACCCGCAGCAATTACCAACCGTAAACGACAATGCATCTTTTTCTTTGCGCAACCCTGTATATCAATTTATTTATATTCTACAAACTTCTATCGGTCTAATAAGTATAGTTCAGCAGGAAAATGTGTAAACACAATTAAAAAATACCCTTAAGCAATTCACTCCCATAGTCTGTAATACTTACGAATTCCCTTGTGTAGCCCTGTATATGATCAACCGAGTTTATAAACACACACGTTCTATGAAAAAATTTACTTAAACTTAAAAACGCAAACCAAAGTTGAAAACGTACTTATCACACATAGACTGTAAGTAACGCACATGTACTGTAACCAATATCTTTTGTGTGTCCCTGTAAATAAATGCAATGCACACCAGAGAGCAATTTATAGTGCACTTGAGTAATGCACATGATTTTCATTATGTTTCAAATACTGAAATATCACTAAATTGCACTGCAAACGATTTTCCCCATAGAGCGATGTGTAACAGAATACTTTTGTTTGACCCTGTAAATGAATAATAAATGCTTTGCACCCCATATTCTACAGAAATCATTTTTTAATGCGCTTCATAATTATATATCAATTCCATTATGTTTTAAATGACGCAACGTCATCATAATGCACTTGAAACGATTATTTCCCATTGGCTGTAATGTAACGGAATACTTTTGACTGTCTCTGTAAAAAAACTACAAGTGCTACACACTTCAGTTGAAGTAGGGAACATGCTATAGTAAACGATAATAACATAAAAAAAAATTCAGGGCAATCCGAGCATATTTACGGGAGTTAGAACACAGGCAGATGGCAGACAAACCGAAGCCATAAACACTTTTCAAATAGGTTGGAAAGTGTTAAAATGACAAATGTTTCTTAATCTACGTAAATAGAATATAATCAGTGGACCGTGCGAAGATTTCGCACTGTAGTCTAATATTTTTTTTAGCAATATCTAATATTTTTAGATGCAAGTTTAAACTTCTAAAAAAATTAAGAACTAAAAATATCCACAAACAACATTAGTTAAGCCAGAATATCATCTCATTTATTTCTTAAAAGTTACAGTAAAAACGACCAAAGATAGCAAACGAAAAAAAAAAAGAAATATCAATCGTATTTTAATTGCATTAGAGGGTGACATCATCTGTTTCGAATAAAAACATGGAATAAAGAAAAATAAATTGAGCACATCAGTTTAAATTTTTATTCTTAATCATAAATATAAAATAAGCCCGTGCAGCAACTATGTCCCAGTTTATCTTTATTGGACATTTTTTTTTATAATCATTGTTGCGATACTTTATTTTGGTGGTAACACTGATTTGAGGAAAACTTCTCACTTCATTTATGAAAATAATGCTGATTTAATTAATTGCAATTTTTAACCAAAATACATGTTTTAACGAAATGTGAGTGTACTATGTCAAAAGTCGCTTCAAAATCCTTTCATATGGTATCTCATTTAAAGTTCTGCGTTTTTTATTTGTTTAGAGAAAGGGATGTTGACAACATAAATAATATGTAGGACTAGAGGGCCCGTGCGAAGATTTCGCACTGAAATCTAATGTTTTTTAGGTACTTCTCTATTATCCCGTCGACCACTTTTCATAACTAAAAACTATCACCAAATTGTAAGATTAAACGCCAAAAATGCAGTCCCATTTACTTGATGTCAGAATCATTATGCGTGTTTGTTACGTCATCTAGTGGTTTTACATTCGACATTTGCGTGTATTTTTCATTATATTTTACTGATTTAGTAGTTATTTTATTGATTAAATAACAATTGTGTCCTTAAATTCTTATATTTTATTTATTTATTTATTTTTTGATATTCCAATGGCAACGTTCTCCCGTTTATTTGGCGATAGTTTTTTGTTATGAAAAGTGGTCGACGGGATAATAGAGAAGTATCATTTTTTATCAATATGTAATAGTTATTAGATGCAGGTTTAAACTTCTAAAGAAAAAGCAAGGATAAAAATATCTGCAAACAACATTTAGTTGTTAGTCAAGCCAGAATATCATCTAATTTATTCCATCAAAGTTAGACTAAAAACTGATCCAAGATTGCTAAAGGCACGCGCCAGAAAAAAAATTAACAATCGTATTTTGACTTCATTAGAGGATGACGTCATCCGCTGCGGGAAAAACATGGAACTTAGAAATATAAACCTAAACATTTCAATTTCAATTTCGCTTTTTAATCATAAGTATAAAATAAACGCATGCGGTGTTTTTTATAATAATTGCTGAGCATCATATAATGTGGTATTTTATTTTTTTTGGCAACAATAATTTCAGGAAAACCTTTCATTTCTTTTATGAAGACAATGCCGATTTAATTTTTTTATTTTCAGCAAATTTTAATCAAAATCATGTTTTAACGAATTGTTAAGTGGGCTATGTCAGAAGCCGGTTCAAAAACCTTTAATATGGTATCTCATTCGTTGTTCTGCGTTTCATATTTTCTTAGAAAAAGGGATGTTGACAGGAGAAGTAATATATATGATGATCACAAAAGAAAATATACAATAATCTCTTCTGAGTTACCGATGATTTCGAAAAGCGTTCTTTACCTTTAAGAAACATGAGAAACCAATATATTTACTAGATTTTAAGAATCATTTATAAAAACAAGGTTTTAGTTTGCTGCCACTGTTTTTTGGAAATGTTTCCGAGTAGTTTTTATAGTGTATTAATCAGTTTTGCCAAACCATTATATAAGTTTTTAGGATTCGACTCATTCTCAAATAAACATTTTCAGCTGCGTAATTGAATTTATACATGCAAGAGTAGCAAAATAATATTAATTTTAATGTTAGTGTTAATAATGTTAATTTATTATGTTTGTCTGTAAAATATGTTTGCTGACCATGAAAAATTTTTCTTTTAATTGATAGCATCCGAAAGTCGGATATTCCGATTAGAGAAAATCGATTATTACGCTATAACAAGTGGGTAAGTGTGATCGAAGATCGCACAAAGGGTTTTGTTTAATATTCCTTTCAATAAATCCAAATAAATTTCATTTTCAAAAGAAAAAAAAGCATGTTTTTATAAAGTAAAAATGTACCATTCTATTTTTCTCGTTTTATCGAATATCTGAACAGGTCCGATAGCGGGCGAAGCCCGCTATTATACTCTGTCATAATAATATCTATCATCTGGGCTAAATGCGATATTAAAAAAAATCAATTTCAAAACTAAACATGTTGTATAGAGACCTTCAAAATGTTAAAATATGCCAATATTTCCATAATCGTTTTTTTTTTTTTTATCACAATTCAATCCGTTCCTCAAACTCATCTGATGTTATAATCACTTGCTGACGTCATGATTTCTCTAATACTCATATTGATACTCTCTTTGTATAATTCTCAAACATTTGAAAAAGTCCGTTAAACTTCCAATATGACGTCAGATTAATTTTATTTTTAATTCTCTAATGACATCATATTAACCTGCTCTCTGTACTTACACATACTCATACTCCTTGTATTATTGAGAATTTTTTAAAAATTCCCGTTTTATTACCAATATGACGTCCTATTAATCTTTTTTCAATTGGAGATACCTTTTATTTCATTTTCATTTTTTCACGTTGTGGAAATCTTTCAATATAAAATTAATTATTGTAGGAAGAATTTTATTGTGGATTTTTAATTGATGGTAACTACTATAACCAAAAATGTTTAAATGTAATAGGAAAAGGCTGTTAGAATTTTAGTTTTTTATTTCTCTTTATTAAAATAATGCGATTTTTTCAAATTTTAATATTTTGAGCTTCATAGCTGGTATTCAGATATATATACACAAAGTTTCAACTCTGTAAGTTACATAGTTTCTGAGAACTGGCTCTGTGACGGACAGACAACGTAGTGGGACGAATAGGATTTCGTGAGATGAACGAAATTCTAAAAACTACTCGGAAATGTTTCTGAAAATAAGTGGCAGGAAGAGAAACTTAGTTTTTTATAAATGCTTCTTTAAATCTTGAAAATATATTGGTTTCTGCGGTTTGTAAAGATAAAGAATGCTTTCGAATACCTTAGTAACTTGAAAGTGGCAATTATATATTTCCGTTCATAGTTATATTGCATTTTCCTAGATTTAAAAAAATCTATCTTTTATTACAGTGTAGGTGTTGGTTGGTTCTCTCACCCACTCCCGATCACGGCCGAGAGCAATGAACAAGTTCAATGTCACCTCGATCCTCGATATATTAAAAGTCCCAACTCTTTCAAACTCAAACAGTTAAACAGTTTATTGGTTCAAGGGAATTCATAGTTGTGCTGCAACTCCACTCCCTGTCTATGAGTATTTGTGTATTACATCCTAGAGGAGCAATGACAAAAAATTAAGTATAGCCGTAGCACAAAATATGTACTACAATAAAAAAAATGAAAAAAATAAATTAAATGGTGAGAAGAGGTCATCTCACCGAGACAAAAGTCGAAATAATGAAAGAGAAGAAAAAAAGTCTATATAAGTGACTGGTTTTGACTGGTATTGAATGATCAATCAAATTATAGGATGGGATAAGAAGGTGGAGCTTCGCTGAAAATTGACTGGTTTTGACTGGTATTGAATGATCAATCAAATTATAGGATGGGATAAGAAGGTGGAGCTTCGCTGAAAATTTGTCAGAAAGTCCGAAAATAGAGGAATTTGAGTAAAAAAACTCTTTAAAATTTAAAATTTAAGCAGATAAATAATTTTAAAATGATGTAAAAGAAGGATAAAATATAAGAATACATGTTAAAACTGCTATTCAGTTACGAAACCTTAATTCAGCATAGTTCATCATTTATTTAGGCATCATTTATTAGTACATGTTAAAATTTTCATTAGCTTTCGAAATCTCGACATGAATTAATATAATTGCAATGCAGCCGTAAATCCTTTACCATAGCATTTCTACATTACGAAAATATAATCTATTCAATTATAGTGGCAATTAGGGTTTTTAAAATTTGAATTCCGTCTAACTCGTTTCAAAGCATCATTGTAAATTAATGAGCTATCTCTCCTGCTTTGGCTATTTGTGATTTATATTTCCACGAAATTTGTGTAAAAGCCAATTTTCTAAAAAATAAAATGATGTTTGTGAATTCATTAGTGTGCAGTTCTGAAGCATACCAAAATGTGTTATTATAGCAAGATTTTGTTTTCACAAATTTCGAGTAATTAGAGGAATTAAATTTGGTCATTAGAGGATTAAGAAAGCTGCATTAGTCAGTGTTGAATTTAGACATTTTTCTCCGAGATGGAATTTTAAAACTGCGCGCGAAGATGGTGAGGTCGGGGGGATTCGCACTTTTAGACCATTACGAAATACAAAATCTCACATCTTCCGAGAAGGGGGGGGGGCGTCATTTTGATACTTCGGGGGGACATTATAAAGTTCAAAGGAAAATTTGTACTTTAGACCATTACGAAACACAAAATCTCAAAAATTCCGAACGGGGCGGAGTCAATTTTGATGGTTCCAAAAGGGTAATTTCTCCACCGGGAAAACCTTTAAATTCATCATTGGTATTAGTCGTTTGAGGATTTAAAATGAAATCGCACATTTATTTGTCTATATATATTAAATAGTTAATTAATATGGCAGTGAAGGTTTTTAAAATTTCGAATTCCACCTAAACCCATTTCAAAGCATCAGTGTAAATTAATAAGCTATCTCAGCTGCTTTGGCTATCTGTGATTTATGTTTCGATAAAATTTGTGTAAAGGCCAAGTTTCTAAATAAGACATGATGTTTGAGAATTTATTAATCTGCAGTTCTGAAGAATTCCAAAAGGTGTTATTATAGCGAGATTTTTGTTGCCATAAATTTCGAGTCATTAGAGGAATTAAATTTGTTCATTAGAGGATTAGAAAGCCAGTGTTGAACTTTATAATGTTGAATAATGTGTTGAATTTAGACATTTTCCTCTGAGAAGGAATTTTATAACTGCGCGCGGAGGTGGGGGGCGGGGAAATTCGCTCTTTTAGACCATTGCAAAACACAAAATCTCAAATTTTCCGAGGTGGGGGGATATTTTGATACTACAGGGGAACATTATAAAGTTCAAGGGGAAATTTGTACTTTTAGAACATTACGAAACACAAAATTTCAAATATATTGCGGGTATGGGGCATTTTGATGCATCGAGGGGTAATTTCTCCACCCGGAAACCCTTTAAGTTCATCACTGAGATTAGTCGTTTGAGGATTTAAAATGAAATTATACATTTATTTGTTTATATACAGAGTGATTCAGAATTCACGGGTTAAACTTTGAGAGGAGGCAGAACACATTGCAACATTTTTTTTTTTTTTTTTTTTTTTTTATATATAGAAAACAAGGATCATAATCTATTTGAAGGGTCAAGGGGAAAGCGATGTTAGTCGCAAACTTGTTATTCTGGGTTATTTCCCTTTATATATGTGGACATTCTATCTTAAACCGTGTAACAACCTATTTTCAACTGTATTTTATAAAGGGCTATCTTAAGTTTTTCCTCAATTCAAAGTTGTCAAACGATAATGCGTTTCCAATTTTATCAGATCGAACTGTCACCTCAAATTTCTCAAAAATAGATTATCGTCATTTCCCCCCTTGATATTTTATTTATTTATTCACAAACACAGGGTTCTGATATAAAGCTGAATCTTAATTTTCATTTATAAGTAGAGGTGTAAAAACTGTGCGCCAATGAATCGATTGTCACCACTAAATTTTATTAGTATTCTTCGCCTAAATTTTATGAGTATACTTCGTCTAAATTGTATTAGTAATAATATTAGACGAAGAATACTGAAAATTTGGTGGTGGCAATCTGCCCATTGACGTCCAGATTTTTACACCCCCTGTTTATAAGTATCTATATTATAAAGGAAAAACATACCCGTGAATAACGCTGACGTCATATCAACGGTGACAACAATCTGAACAATCAACTTCTTTCTCTCTCTCTCTCTCTCTCTCTCTTTTTTTTTTTTTTTTTTTTTTTTTTTTTTTAATTGCAATTATATTAACTTCTTAAACTGGCACAATTTCAAATTTTAGACCATCAAATAGGAAAATAATGTACTTTCAAATGCAATTTGTTTTAAAACGTATCTTAGTCTACTAATTTTTTAAAAAATAATTTTCAAACATGATAAAAAAAAAAGTCTGTTTCTATCGAGTGCAGCCCAATTATAGAAGATCAACCCATTACCACTTGAAACAATATATAAATGGTTCAGTATTTGTTTCTGGCTAATATCCCATAACGAAACTAAACGCCAAAATAAATAAATTAATTAATGAAACAGAAGTTTCACAGAAAAAAAAAACAGTCGAACTAACCAGAATAAAAAAGGCTGGTGAATATAGCGAAATTTTTGGCAATTTCTTTCCAGCAGTGCAGCTAATACGAAAATAACAATTTTAATACATTTCAAAACTTTATTTGAATCAATTATTGATATTCGTCTGTACACATGCTTCTTGAATTTTAGGCAACCGAAAAAAATATATTAATTGTAAAATATCTAGAAGATATTTTACCCTCAATTTTCAATAAACAAGACGGAAAAATCATGCGTCAAGGATAGATTATGAAACACTTTCCAACACTTCCATAATATTTTAACGGGACTTCATCGTTTAATAAGGTGAAAGAAAATATCTTAAGAAAACAATTTAGAAACACAAAATAACTGAAAACGTACTTTCAGAAATAAGCATTGCGTAGTCCTGTATATTAATTTATTTATATTCTACAAACATCTCTTAGAATACTAATTATAGTTCAGCTGGAAAATGCACAACGCAATTAAAACTTATTTATTCAAAAAGAAAATAGAATAAATTATACAAATTTACGAGCGACGTATTCCGTACGCCTGTGGTTTCTTACCAATAAAAATAGTAACGAAAAAGAGCAAAAAAATAAATCTATACTAATAAAAGAAAGTTTCGCTCTGTGTGTGTGTCTGTTGGCGATGGGTAGGAAAATCTAGCCCACCTAGAAGGCTGGAAATTTAGATTTAGGTAGTCCAAGCCCTCTCCTGGTGTACCTGAACGTCATAATTTTAATATTTTAATTACTTTCTGAAATATTAATTAAAATGCACGAAGAACTCTCATCTTTTTTTCTTCGGTTGGTTGGGTGTGTAGAATATGTTCTCAAAACACATTAAATAAATCAGAGTAACGATGCATAGATAAGGACTTATAACGAAATAGTGCCAACATGGATTGCAATTACCAGCATATAGCCAAGCTAATGTAGCGCCATCTACTCACGGCAAATTACACAAACGCCACCTGTTTAAGACATTTCCAGGCACGTTTTTGTTCATTATAATTATCTGGGTTTAAGGTTTTTTTTAAAACAGGACATATATTATTATGATAGAGACTATTAATACAGAAAACTTTATTTAACAGTTTATTTGTTATATATTTGCGGGAATGGCGAGGGGTAAGGGTCTAATTACATTTAACAATTTTAACATTTTTTTAGCCTCACCCGTAGCATTTAATTGTTTTATATACAGAATACCGCTATTTTAAATCATCTTAGTTTCTCAGTAATATCTCAGTAATAATGTTCCGAATTTCTCCATTTAGTTCCATTTTTATTAAATTATCGTAAAAATCAGCATTTATTGCTTCAAAGTGTATTTCTAAAAAGCAATTACCAGTATTTCCGAATAATAGCCTAAGCCAAATTTCAAATTAAGTTCCTAGCTTAACCAAATGAATCAATCTTTAAAGATGTATGGTGATCCTCCTAATTAGTTATTTGCTGAAGGTCACTTCAACATCCGCCCCCCCCCCGCCCCATCCGGAGCCCTCCAAAGTTTTCTCTATCTATTCCCCGTTTCCATATCTCAGCAACTATCTTTCCGATTTCAACGCAAGTGATTCCAAACATTATAATTAACTTAATAGTCACCCTTTATAAAATTAAACTAAATTTATGAGCAGCGGTTACCACTATTTCGGAATAATAGTTTAAGCCAAATTTCTAATTAAGTTCCTAGCTTAACCAAACGAACGAAATTTTAAAGATGTATAGTGGTTGTCCTAATTTAGTCATTTGCTGAACGGTACTTGAACATCCCCTCCCCCCCGACCCCTTCTTCAATGTTTTTTACCTAACTATGCCCCGTTTCCGTATGTCAGCAACTATATTTCCGATTTGAACGCAAGTGTTTCCAAACATTATAATTAACTTAATAGACACCCTTTGTAACATTAAACTAAATTTAATGAGTAGAGGCTACCACTATTTCCGAATAATAGTTTAAGCCAAATTTGTAATTAAGTTTCTAGCTTAACCAAACGAACGAATTTTTAAAGATGCATAGTGGTCCTCCTAATTAGTCATTTTCTGAAAGGGCACTTGAACATCCCCTCCCCCTCGGCCCTTCCTTCAAAGTTTTTTCTCTAACTATGCCCCGTTTCCGTATCTCCTCAACTATCTTTCCGATTTCAACGCAACTGATTCCAAACATTACAATTAACTCAATAGTCACCTTCTATAACATTAAAGTAAATTTATGAGTAGCGGTTACCACTATTTCCGAATAATCGTTTAAGGCAAATTTGTAATTAAGTTCCTAGCTTAAGCAAACGAACGAATTTTTAAAGATGCATCGTAGTCCTCCTAATTAGTAATTTTCTGAAGGACACTTGAACATCCCCTTCACATGGCACCTCACTCATGATTATTTTCTCTAACTGTGCCTTATTTCAATAACTCGGCTTATAATGTTCCATCTTCTCGAAACCAGCTCGATTTTGTCGCACGCCTACTATACAGTACCGTAGGCAACGTTGACCTGTCTCAGAGGTTCTTTCCGAAAGAGGTTGTTCCCCTGGCGGTGGAAGGGGGAAATAAAAGATTTTCCGGAGCGTGAGAGCGTGCCTGGTATATGGTGTCGAAGCCATCGGAGACTTTGGCTAGAATTTCGTTTTTTAAAAGATCTGAGTTTATTACACGGGATCGGGCAACACCGGGCGTGTCAGCTAGTAAATAAATAAATAAATAAATCATTAATAATAATAATAAACAAGAACGTGAAATAATGCATGAGCAGAGATAGAAAAAAACTACTTTTTACTACAACTACAACTATTTTATAGAAAATGTAGTTAACTACAGCTACAATTACTTATTTTAAAAAGTAGCGACAACAAATTGTTTTTCAAAAGTAGTCACTACTTCAATACTTTCAGATTTTGCCAAAGGATTCAATCGAAAATCCAAATTGAAGACACGGATTAAATAATACAGCAACCCTTATCCAAGAAAATGTTTTCTGTTCTAGAAAATTATAGAAAAACAACTCTAAATCTGAACAATAAATAAATCTCTTAACCCATTTTAGGCCAAACATAGAAATTTTATAAAATGTGGTATTATTTGCATTGAAATTTATTTAAATTACATTCATTAAGACACCAAAAAAGTTTCGTGCATGAAAAATAATATTTAATTTAATTTGACGTTACCATTATTAATTTACCATTAATAATTTACCATTAAATTTAAATAAAAAATTTTAAGTTTTCTTACGGCATTTGTTTTATTTTTATTTTATTTACAGAACTTGCAACTTTACTCCATTATAAAAACATATGATTCATCTCAAGTGGAATAATTATACATTTTCAAAAAGTCGAAGTTGTCAATAACCGTTTCAAGTAATAAACCAGCGTATTTTGAAAATTTCTCAACAGAAAGTGATTACTTCAATTCAATTACTAATATTTTATAGATGTCTTCAGAACCCTTAAAAATAGCAGAAAAATAAAATTATTTAAAAAATATACGTCACAGTGTTGATAAAAATATATTTATTGAAATGGTGCGTTTACGCACCTTTGGCCGAAAATGGGTTAAAAAAGCGAATTCGAATAATAGGAAACTCGGCATTAAAACAGGAAGAATTAGTAGGGAAGCAAGAATATTAATTCCTTTGGTAGATTAGTATATTTGATTTTAGCTTGGTCTCGGCCCTAGCTGGCCACCCAGGTCACCTGATCTGTCAGTGTGCGATTACTTTTTGTGGGGAACCCTCAAGTCTAAGGTGTATCGCAACAACCCTCATAGTCTTCAAGAACTGCTGCAGAACATTTCTGATGAGATTGCAGCAATTCCACAAGTCCAGCTTCGATCTGCCTTCCGCAACTTGCTGACCAGGGACCAAAAGTTCCAAGAGATGAATGGTGCTCATTTTCAACATCTGCTATAGGCAGGTTAACGAATTAGTATTTCCTTTCCTTTGCTGTGTTTCTTTGTAACCTGGAACTAGGTTCTCCAGGCCACTTTTAATTGCCCCATCCTGTATTATTAAGAAATTTATTTTTTCCTACAATGAAATGAGACATCTAAATAAACAACTTAAAAAAAAAAAAAAACGCATATCTCAGAAAAAATCAATTTTTAGCAATTGTTTTCCATATCTGGTAATGTGTGCGAGTTTTTTCGTGTAACCCTGTATTATATGTATGTATAGAATTTATACACACCATTTAATGCCCTCTCAAAATTAGATAATGTTTAAAAATGCATACCACAATATATAACGCAATTCCAGCAATTATCAATCTTAGTCAATGAAGTAATCGAATTCTTTTGTGTGTCTCAGTAAATGAATGACAAATGCTATGAACTCCATAATCTATATAAGACCTGTTATAGTGCACTTCATTAATTTCATTATAGTTGAAGTATCATAACATTATTAAAATGCCCCGCAAACGATTTCTCCTCATAGATCATAACGTAACGGAATTCTTTCGTGCATCCCCTTATACAAACTATAAATGCTAGACACTTCACTTTCAATAACAAACATTTTATAGTAAACCCGAATAAAATATAAAAATTTCACTGTAATCCGAGTATATTTAAAAGAGTTAGAGGATGGAGAGACCGATGGTAGACAGACGACAGACAGACAAACCGAACTGTGCTGGAAAGTGTTCAAAAAGGAATTATGTATCCATTGTTTATTGGAGATTTTATTCTGTCAGATTGTTTCAAATAACAGAACATATGTCAATACCAACTGTTTGTCTAAGTGAATTGTGTAGGCGGGGATGTTGTCCAGATAGCTCAATTGGAAGAGCATTGGAAATTCAAGCCAAAAGTTATAGGATCGGGTCCCGGCTTGGACACATTAACGCCCAGTTGAAAAAAATTACAACTCGTATGATTATTTACCGATAAGTTTAATTGTGTTAAAATACTAATATTAAAAAAAATATATGTGTGTTATATTGACTGACAATATGTAGCAATGAAACAAACAAGTTGCTATGTTTTTAGGCAAAACAGAACACAACCATGGAAATTCTGCTTTATTTATAATTTTTATTTAAAATACTCAGAAATAGTTCATTAAGTATGCACATTTTCAGTTCTCGTGATGTAAAACTTTTAAAAAAACGTTTAAGTTATTTGTAACTTTTAAAACGTTTTATCAATAATAAATGAGGCTGTAGGAAATTCAAAACATTCAAAAACTAAAACGTTATATACATCACAATCAACTATTTCTCAGTTATTACTATCATTCTGAGAAGGAAGGACATTCAGAATTATCTTTTATCCGTAATCTCTTAATCTGTTATTTTTTCTCACTTGTTTTTTTTTTAAAAAAAACCTTGTAATTTTATATTTAAAAAAAAAATCGGAAATCTTGAATATTATTTTGTAAATTGAGAGTTTTTTAAGCTTTAAATTTGTTATTTTTCAATTTCAAAATCCAATCTATATGCGTTTTAAAATCAAATTTCATTTATTTCAGAGCCGAAAAGTTTAATAAAATTGTAATTGATTAGAAAAGAACAAGATTGAAAATTATTTAAAAGAGCGAACCCTCTTTGGACTATCTAAGGAGTCTGCAATCATTTCATTTATTTCAGAGCCGAAAAGTTTAATAAAATTGTAATTGATTAGAAAAGAACAAGATTGAAAATTATTTAAAAGAGCGAACCCTCTTTGGACTATCTAAGGAGTCTGCAATCATTTCATTTATTTCAGAGCCGAAAAGTTTAATAAAATTGTAATTGATTAGAAAAGAACAAGATTGAAAATTATTTAAAAGAACGAACCCTCTTTGGACTATCTAAGGAGTCTGCAATCATTTCATTTATTTCAGAGCCGAAAAGTTTAATAAAATTGTAATTGATTAGAAAAGAACAAGATTGAAAATTATTTAAAAGAACGAACCCTCTTTGGACTATCTAAGGAGTTTGCAATCATTTCATTTATTTCAGAGCCGAACAGTTTAATAAAATTGTAATTGATTAGAAAAGAACAAGATTGAAAATTATTTAAAAGAACGAACCCTCTTTGGACTATCTAAGGAGTCTGCAATCATTTCATTTATTTCAGAGCCGAAAAGTTTAATAAAATTGTAATTGATTAGAAAAGAACAAGATTGAAAATTATTTAAAAGAACGAACCCTCTTTGGACTATCTAAGGAGTCTGCAATCATTTCATTTATTTCAGAGCCGAAAAGTTTAATAAAATTGTAATTGATTAGAAAAGAACAAGATTGAAAATTATTTAAAAGAGCGAACCCTCTTTGGACTATCTAAGGAGTCTGCAATCATTTCATTTATTTCAGAGCCGAAAAGTTTAATAAAATTGTAATTGATTAGAAAAGAACAAGATTGAAAATTATTTAAAAGAACGAACCCTCTTTGGACTATCTAAGGAGTCTGCAATCATTTCATTTATTTCAGAGCCGAAAAGTTTAATAAAATTGTAATTGATTAGAAAAGAACAAGATTGAAAATTATTTAAAAGAACGAACCCTCTTTGGACTATCTAAGGAGTCTGCAATCATTTCATTTATTTCAGAGCCGAAAAGTTTAATAAAATTGTAATTGATTAGAAAAGAACAAGATTGAAAATTATTTAAAAGAACGAACGCTCTTTGGACTATCTAAGGAGTTTGCAATCATTTCATTTATTTCAGAGCCGAACAGTTTAATAAAATTGTAATTGATTAGAAAAGAACAAGATTGAAAATTATTTAAAAGAACGAACACTCTTTGAAATTTCTAATGAGTCTGGTAAAAATATTTCACACTAGAAAATTTCTATTAAATATTTAAATAGCAGAATGAGTTACCACCACGTTTAATTGCAGAATTTGTGATAACGCTCTGAGATTAAATAGGGCGAAATATTATATTGAAATTTGTGGTAAAACTTTACTCACCTCGCGTTTACTTCCTCCACTACTCCGAAAATAATTTTTTTTCTGAATATATATATATTTACAAATTTTTATCAAAATTTCTTTGATTTTTAATTGTATTTACTTCTGCCAAAATACTTTATTTTAATTGCTCTTGTTTATAAACTGGATTTTTCTCATTTTAATTTTTTAAATGACATATAAATTTAATTTAGTTTTAGAATTATATAAATTAATTGATCTGTAAACACATCTATAATTTCTGATTAATTGACTAAAAGTTTGAATAATAGGAAAAAAGTACACATTTTGGTCTGCAAGAATTTTGGTTAGTTTTTTAAGTATTTATTAACTGATAGTTTGCTCAAATTACACAAAGGTATTTTCTGAATAATTGGCATAATTTTATAAGGACCGTATAATTTTATTTAGGAAATCAAATCTATTCTTTAGAAAGTACTTTAAGAAGCACCACATTTCAGGTCATTTTACAACATTTAACTAAAATTAGTATTTAACATTATTAATATAACCACAACAAGATGGCAAAAATTCCTTTAATACTCATTGTTTTTTATTTAATGTGTTTTATATGCACTGTAAGTACATTTGAGGTATCGCAGATTCAGTATAAGTATTTGTTTGATGGAAAATTGAGCCGTAACTGGATTCTAGACAAACACGAAGATTCCCATTTCCTAACATGCTCCCAAAAATGCTGGAGAAATTCCGAGTGTTTCGGAATTGCATTGGGTCCTTTAAAAGAAAATAGCGCAGATAATAGAAGAACTTGCTATTTATTGAAAAAATTGGACCAGACTGAGGAGAACTGCACAGTAAATGATTGTCGAGGCGACGAAGTACAGATTTATCAAGTAAGTTTATCATATCATGTTTATCATATCATGTTTCCGTGCATTTATGGTAGTTATTTCTCAGTTCTTTAGCTATTTAAGGAATAATATCATTCTGAAACTGATATTTTACGAAGAATTCATATAAATTAGTCCAACATCTAAATTTATAATAAAAATATAAAATAAAATTATCGATTCCATAAGCATTTTCATTATCCACCTCCTTATTTTTTACCATTACATAATTTTTTTCGACTTTTGTACATGGAAAATGAGTGAACATTTTTTTTATGCAGCATTATATTGCATTTTTGTCGTTTTCAGAAATCGTTTTTTTTAACTACTTTTTGTTTTCAATTCCTACTATTAGCTCACACTCTCTATATATTTATATATCTTGTTCAAATTTTCAATCGTTAATAAAATATTTTCTATTCATCCACTCAAGTTCAAATACATTTTTTTAAACTTGTGGTGGATGACACTTGATGTTAATACAGTTTTTCAAATATTAATCCATTAATTAAATTAAATTTATTAATTTTAGTTTTAATTGTTTACATAAATGAAATGAAAGATTTTCCTCAAATTAGTGATGCCATAAAAATAAAATACCACAATGATGATTATAAAAAAATGTTTAATAAAGATAACTTGGGACATTAATGCTTCACGAGTTTATTTTATATATTTATGATTAAAAAGTAGGAATTGACTTAAAATTTTTTTTATATGTTTTCTTTTTCACTTCACCTGTTTTTTCTATATTCCGATTTGAAAATTCGTCAGAACTTTCGTCTAAAATATCAAGTCTGCGTTTAATGCGTTGTCTTTCTTTAAACACTAAATCAAATATTTCTTGATTGTCTGTTGATATAGAATTTAAGTTCAACTCTACCATATATATCATGGGGTAAGTCATCACATAACTTCTTCATCTGTTACAATAATGCGATCATGTGGCAAACAAAAAATTTCCGGAACATCTGAAAAATCCTCCAAATTTAAAATAATATTGTTCAAATATTCAGAAAACAAGAACGAAATATCATGCGTCAAGCATAGATTATGTAACACTTTCCAACGCTTCCAAAATAATTTTACAAATCATACCGTTTAATAAGCTGAAAGATAACATCTAAGTAAACAATTTGGAAAACGCATAACATATTTAAAAACATAATTTCAGGAATTTCCAACATATACAATATTCGGAAATATCCGAATACTTTTATTCATCCCTGTATATGATCTATAGATTTGTATATATATAGGATGCTAAATGTTAGTTCAGTTAAGAAACGCGTAGCACAGTTTAAGATACTCCTTCTGGAGTTTCTGTCAATAAACGGTAATGTGTTCGCGAACTTTTGTGCTTCCCTGTGTATGATCTACAGAATTTATACACACCACGTAATAAACAAAAAGTGAGTTAAATTAAAAATCGCGTTCAGTAACTTAAAATGCAGCTAGGAATTATTGTTAACAGACAGTAGAGAATTCTTTTGTGTGTCCCTTTAAATGAACGATGATTGCTATACACATAATATTCTGTAGTAAGCCTCTTGTAATGCACCTTAGTGATATATATAAATTTCAGTGCGTTTAAAATAGTGAAACATTATTTAAATAAACCGCAGACGATTTTTTTCATAGATGTAATGTAACGGAATTCTTTTGACTGTTCCTGTAAAGTAACTGTAAGTGCTATCCACATCCTATTCCATATTAAGGTTCTTGTAATGCACCTTAGTGATATATATCAATTACGATGGGTTTGAAATTGTGTAACATCATTAAAATAAACCGCAAATGATTTTTCCCTATAGACCGTAATGTAACGGAAATCTTTTGAGTGTCCCTGTAAAAAACTATAAGTGCTACACACTTCCGTTGAAATAGGGAGCATGCTATAGATAACAACAATAACATATAGAAATTTCAAGACAATCCGAGCATATTTACGTGAGTCAGAGCACGGCCAGACGGCCAGACAAACCGAAGTCATAAACACTTTTCAACTAGGTTGAAAAGTGTTAATAAAGAAAACTGCCCAGTTAAACTGACGGCATTGAGCTTACAGGCTATTCACACTAATTGTATATTAAGCTATTTTTTCAAAGAATAATGCCACTCGAAAAATAAAGAAATCGACAATATATTAAGGAGGAGGGGGGGGGGGATAAGCAACCGTTCCCACCCTTTATATTTAACCAATAAACGCTCAAAATCTAATCAGGCAAGCGCCTCACCACAATGAATTTATACACAAAATATGAAAAAAAAATCGGATAATTTTGCTTGAGAAACCCATTTATCTAAATTAAGGGAGGTAAGCCCCCCCTGTTCCCCCTTTATACTTAACAAATGAAAACCCAAAACTAATCAGGCAAGCGCCTTACCACAATGAATCTGTACACAAAATTTGAAGAAAATCAGATAATTCTGCATGAAAAGCCATTTATCTAAATTAAGGGGGATTAGCCCCCCGTTTACCCCCCTTTATACTTAACCAAAGAACTCTCAAAACTAATCAGGGAAGTGCCTTATCATAATGAGCCTATATACAAAATTTGAAGAAAATCGGATAATTCTGCATGAAAAACCCATTTATCTAAATTAAGGGGGTTAGCCCCCCGTTTCCCCCCTTTATACTTATCCAATGAACCCCCAAAACGAATCAGGGAAGTGCCTTATCACAATGAGCCTATATACAAAATTTGAAGAAAATCGGATAATTCTGCATGAAAAACTCATTTATCTAAATTAAATGGGGTTAGCCCCCCGTTTCCCCCCTTTATACTTAACTAATGAACTCCCAAAAATAATCAGGGAAGCACCTTATCACAATGAACCTATATACGAAATTTGAAGAAAAACGGATACTTCTACATGAAAAACCCATTTATCTAAATTAAGGGTGAGTTAGTCCCCCATTTCCCTCCTTTATACTTAACCTTTATACATAACTTTATACTAAAACGGATAATTCTATCACGAGTTATCGCGTTACGTACATACATACATACATACATACGTACATACATACATACAGAACGGGCGGGCACATTAGCTCTCAGGCTTTGATAGCCTGTGAGCTAATAAAAAGGATGTAATGATAATAAAAAGAAAACTGCCCAGTTAAACTGAGGGCATTGAGCTCACAGGCTATTCACACTAATTGTATATTATACTCTTACTTCAAAGAATCTGAAATAAGAGAAAAATAAAGAAATCAACAATATATTAAGGGGAGGGTCATCCCCCGTTACCCCCCCCCCCTCATAGTTAACTAATGAACCCCTTAAACTAATCAGGGAAGTCTCTAATTACAATGAATATAGATACAAAATTTGAAGAAAATCGGATAATTCTGCATGAAAAACCCATTTATCTAAATTAGGGGGGGATTAGCCCCCCCCCGTTTTCCCCCCCCTTTATACTTAACCAATCAATCCCGAAAACTAATCAGGGAAGAGTCTTAACCCAATGAACCTATACACAAATTTTGAAGCAAATGGGATAATTCTGCATGAAAAACCCATTTATATAAATTAAGGGGGGGGATTAGCCCCCCGTTCCCCCCCCCCTTTATACTTAACCAATCAATCCTGAAAACTAATCAGGGAAGCGCCTTAACACAGTGAACCTGTAAACAAAATTTGAAGGAAAACGGAATAATTCTGCATGAAAAACCCATTTATATAAATTAAGGGAGGATTACCCCCCCCCCCCGTTCTCCCCCTTTATACTTAACCAATCAATACCGAAAACTAATCAGGGAAGCGCCTTAACACAGTGTAAATATAAACAAAATTTGAAGGTAAACGGAATAATTCTGCAAGAAAAACCCATTTATATAAATTAAGGGGGATTAGACCCCCTCGTCCCCCCCCCTTATACTTAACCAATCAATCCCGAAAACTAATCAGGTAAGCGCCTTAACACAGTGAACCTATAAACAAAATTTGAAGGAAAACGGAATAATTCTGCATGAAAAAACCCATTTATATAAATTAAGGGGGGGGATTAGCCCCCCGTTCCCCCCCTTTACACTTAACTAATCAATCCCGAAAACTAATCAGGGAAGCGCCTTAACACAGTGAACCTATAAACAAAATTTGAAGGTAAACGGAATAATTCTGCATGAAAAACCCATTTATATAAATTAAGGGGGGATTAGCCCCCGTTCCTCCCCTTTATACTTAACCAATCAATCCCGAAAACTAATCAGGTAAGCGCCTTAACACAGTGAACCTATAAACAAAATTTGAAGGAAAATGGAATAATTCTGCATGAAAAACCCATTTATATAAATTAAGGGGGGGATTAGCCCCCCGTTCCTCCCCTTTATACTTAACCAATCAATCCCGAAAACTAATCAGGGAAGCTCCTTAACACAGTGAACCTATAAACAAAATTTGAAGGTAAAGGGATATTTCTATGAAGAGTTATCGCGTTACGTACATACATACATACATACATACGTACGTACAGAACCGGCGGGCACATAAGCTCTCAGGCTTTGATAGCCTGTGAGCTAATAAAAAATAAAGAGATGGACAATGAAAATGCACATGGAACTGGTAATTCCATTTTTTTTAATTATAAATGTAGAAGTTGAACTGATTTATATGAATTCTTCTTAAAATATCATTTTCTGAACGATATTATCCCGTTTATAGTAATAAACTGAAAAATAACTACCATAAAATGCACAGAGTTAAAAAAAAAAGGTCATATGTTACAAAAAAAAAAAAGAAAAAAAAACCCTATTGTTCCTATTTTGGGAACAACTTTCGGTAATTGTGATTGATCTGTTATACATATTAATTCCGGGTTGACGTTGTTTTATATAATACACAGTTATAACTAGGACTGTGTATTATATAAACATCGGAAAAACTAGTCGGAAAAACTAGTTTTTTATTGTAGCGAACTACAACTACTTTATCGAAAATGTAGTTAACTACAACTACAACTACTTGTTTAAAAAAGTAGCGACTACAAACTACTTTTCAAAAGTAGTCACTACATTGCTACTTTCATATTTTATCAAAGGGTTATGAAATTACACTCGAAATTGAAGACACGGATTAAATAATAAAGCTACCCCTCATTATATCGCGTCTGCCGGGAGTCAGTTAAACAAATGTGACATTACTGCATTAAAAATTTTAGGAAGATAATATACAAGAAAATGTTATGTGTTTTTTTTTCACAATATTACTTTATACACACATTACAAATTTCATAGCAAAATTAAGTGAGATATTATAATCTAGAAAATTACTGAAAAACAACTCAAAATGCAAACAATAAATAATTCTCTAAATAAAGCAATTCCGAATATTATGAAACCCGACGTTAAAACATGAAGACCTATTAACGAGCTAAGAGACAGGTAATTTTGTACAAAGTTTGAATTAATTTTATTTTTGAAATATTTTTACAGAAAATTGAACCCGAAACAACAATTTCAACTACAAAAGATGAGCCATCAGCGACTACGGTAGTATCAACAACTGAAAAACAGACTACATCTGCCGAAACAACAACTTCAACTACAACAGATGAGCCATCAGCGACTACGGTAGTATCAACAACTGAAAAACAGACTACATCTGCCGAAACAACATCTTTATCAGAAGACACAACGACAAATACAGGTTACTCATTCACTCTTTCCAATTTTTTTGAAAATGGATTTAAGGCATCTGCCTACATTGAAATAAGCACTTTCGCTAAAATTATCCATTTTTATTTTTATTATTAGTTCATTTGAAATTACAATTTTTTAAGAATCTAAAACTCTTTGTTTTTGTTCCTACGGTTTTTAAAAGAGAAGTTATACTCAATTTAATAAACCAGAAGTGATAATTCCGAAAATTAAAAATTTCTTTTAAAAGAACAAAAAAAAAAAAAAAAAGTAAACATTGCAGTAAAATTTAATTTTATTACTTAATTAGTATTTTTATAGTAATAAAACGAACTAGTTTCAATTCTAGATTATTCAATTTGTATGTGGTATTAATTTGTATTTATAGTAAAAATATAGTAATTTAACGTATAAATGCATTTTTCTAAAACAAAAAAGATTTTTACACAATAATAAACTCACTTCAAAAATGATAACTAAAAGTATTATAATTATTCGTCCGTAAAACTTTGTGAGCTTTGTGTATATATTGTTGTCTAGTGCCGTCTAATAAAAAAATTGTAATTGCATGAATATTTTCAGAATTATGGTCTGTTATTTGAACAAAAATATGGTAAAACTGTGGACAATCTTATAATTGACTGTTCGATCATCTCTAAAATTTTTATTTACTAAAGTTTCATTTAACTTGTATTAGGTGCACTAGATAAAAGCTTATAGCTTACTTTAGTAGTTTTTTTCTAATAAGTTCATTTGTTTTCCATGTAGCATTTTACAAGTTTTTGAAAAAATTCTTCAAATTTCCATACATATTTAACATTTTTGTAAATTCATAGGGATATATATATATATATATATATATATATATATATATATATAATTTTAAAGGTAAATTATTAATCTTTATTAAAATTAAATCAAAATATGTGAATACAATGTTTTTTTGCAAAGTTTTAAAAAAAAAGTGCTTTGAACGTAGGCAGATACCTTAATCATATTTATGAGATTTAACAATCCAACAATTAACTACATTCAATATCATTCCATAAGAGAATTCAGAAATTTTGGAGTAAAAATCTAGTCAGGGATGGCACGCGTGCTCGAGGTAGCACGCAATAGAGATGAGTTCAGGCTCTCTTTTCGGAGCCTGGGCCCTCCCGAGCCCGCCCGAGCCCGATACCGAAAAAAAATTGCAGAATATTTAAAAATTGTTTTAAAAGTAATATCTCATTTTTAAAACTTCGTACTCAAAAATAATTGTTCATCCCGTGCACATAATTAATTTTATGGAAATTTACATTCTATCTTATCAAAAGAGAAGTTTGGTATCAAATAAAATATATTTCCTTAAAAGGATGTAAATATTTTTCTCTCGCAATAAGCAAATCTAATGAACACATTAACGAAGTGCGTTTTATAAATAAATGAATGAAATTTGCAGAAATTACTATTTATATGTCGAAGAATCGAACAACGTTTTCTATTTCCTATAAAAGATGTATTTCTTAACTTATAATTGATTCTTGAATTAAAACAATATTTCGTGTTCCTGAAAATCAGCTTAAATTAAAAATTTGACACCGTTATCTGAAATATCCTGTGCTTTTATAGAAAAAGTTGAAACACGCTTCGATTGCTTTCTATCGGAATAACAATACATGACAATTATATCTACTTACGAATGAACTTGACTTCGTAAATGTGCAGAACAGAGCTTTAGCATGAACAGAGTTCATAATTAAAAATAGAATCACTAACGTTGTTTCCATATGAAGAGTGAGTATGACTCGCACACAATAGAAGACTAAAAATTTGCAAACCTAAACTAATGCTGATTGACTAAAAACGAAAAAAAAATATTTATCTCGCATTAGATCTCTAAAAAAATAAAATAAAATAAACGTTCCAATTAAAATATATTCTACTGTCACAAACGAAAATCTAGCAACAAATATTATTGGCGCCACTTTGCATTGGCGCCATATCACCCAATCGTCAGTCACGTTACAATTTTTTTGTAAATTTTCTTTTAAAGTAAATTTATAATATTAGAAAAGAAAAATACGATTTCTGTTTCCCCTTCTATTCATTCTTCCCAAAATAACATTAAAATTCTTAAAATGGAATATGCAATTTTTTATGGATAAAGTTATTTTTATTTTTTCTATATAAGAATAAATAAAATTGTCAGTTTCCGAAGGAATGAGCCCGAGCGCGCCCGGGCCAGACGGCTGGTGTAAAAATTGCGCCCGAGCCCGTGTCGGCCACATCTTTCGAGCTCGGCCACATCTCTTGCGTGCTAGAGATGAGACGGTCTCAGAGCCCGTCTCATCTCTAACAAGCAAGGGTTTTCTGTCAAGTGAATAACTTATAGGCATTAATTTTTCTTAAAATTAAATCAAAATATGTAAATACAACGTTTCTTTGAAAAGTAAAAAAAAAAAAAAAAAAAAAAAAAAAGAGCTTTGAACGTAGACAGATACCGTAATCATATTGATGAGATTTAAGAATCCAACAATTAACTATGTTTAATATCATTCCATAAGAAAATTCTGAAATTTTGGAGTAAAAATCTAGTTAGGGATGGTCCGCGTGCTCGAGGTAGCACGCAAGGTTTTTCTGTCACGTGAATAACTTATTGGTAATTGTAATGACTAACTTTAAGATGCGGTATTGAAAACATTTTGAAAGTTAATGTACAGCAGTATTTATTTCAAGACACGCACATAACACATGCACAGAGAAAGAATAAATACAGTACCCGACTTGTGTTACATCTTATATTCGAATACTTGTTTTCCCTGTAATTTTGCCAACAGCAACATACTAATTTATTGTTGCCAGATACAACTGTAATAATCAGTTTATGTGTCAAATTCAATTTTTTGTAAATAATCAATTTTATGAACTAAAATTTTGCTTAACAAGCACAGACTGAAAAAAAAAAGATGGCGCATGATGCTGGCCAATGAACTCGGTCGAGACTTTGGTATGTTCTGTACGATCTGTCTGTTCTGTATGATCAGTCACATTCACATCGGTTCATAAATACGAGAGACGAGAGTTACAGCATAACAAAAATCAGGTTGTTTCAAAATGGTATTAAAATTATTTTTAATGCCTGATGACTTGTGCTTTCAACTTTAACAGAGCTTGATTTGACCACAAAGAAATGAAAAGAAAGCAAATAGCCAGTTTAAGTGCGATATAAACAGCCAAATGTACACATAAACTACTTGTGTCAATCTCTCTCTCTGTCTCGCTCTCTTTTCTATTAAGAATCTTGCTATTGAAATTTTTTTGTTTCTAAAACTGTTTTCTGTTTGTACGTTAATTAGAAATAGAGATGAAATTTTAACCCTTAACTGCTGTGGCAAAAATTGTTGGGATCTGTAAGGACCGCTTGACCAAAGGATGAATAAAATACTCGATTCACTCATAGGGTACTGTTTCTGTACTAAACTTTAGGTATAGGACAAGTATAATTATTCAGAAATTTCAGCGATAATAGTCCAAACGAAACAAAATTTCATTAATTAAACTGAAAATAGTAAGTTCAATTGTGAAAATTGAAAGAAGCAGCTATGAACCGCTAACGAGCTATATGAGACCGCTAACAGCAGTTAAGGATTAAGAATAAATATAAAATTACCAAAAAATAATGTAATGCTTCATTATCTTATAAGCCCAGTGATTTTTTTTTATTGGCATTCTTTTTACGTAAACTTCCTTCTTAGTAAATTATTCCTTCAGGAGTAAATTATTGATTCTTAGAGAGTTTAATTGAATGTTTGTCATTATTGAGCAAGTTACATTCTTTTTATTAATTTAACATTTAGATTACCAAATTTTTAAGATGGCAGATTACATGGGACTGTTTTTTATGACTTTATGCACATTTTTAGTCACCGTCTCCTGAACGCTGACAGAAAAATGGCAGCTGTCGTAGGAGGATATTTTTCAGCGTTTGTACGGGTCCTTGAATTTGTATACCAATAAATTTCTTAAAGTTTTCTCTGCTTTGTTTTTCTGAGACTTAATAAGTCAAAGAAAACTTTTAGAAAATACTGGTGTCCAAATTCAGGGGACCTTAGAAAATTAAAAAATCTTGCTTTCGTCAGCCGCCATTTTTCTGTAAGCGCGGAGGCCTAGTATTCAAAGGGCGATATGTTATGAGTAGAAAATAACATAGAAAATTACTGTGTAAAATTACTTGGGTGTAAGTAATAAAAAAGATAGTCACGTTTGGCTGTTTTAAATTGTAGATACGTACCATTGGTTGTCAACGAGTTAAGGAGGGATACTTGTATAAAACCTTAAAAATATGCATAATTATAAAAACCCATAAATTTTTGTATCTTTTTTTTTTCGTTTCCAACGCTGGCCGCGTCGTATTTTTCAGCACTCAATTAAGTAAAACCGCATACTATGTTTTGCGGAGGTGAAAATATTTTACCAGCCAATGTGGCTGGAGGATTACATAACTAAAGGCAGAATGAGCTGTAATCTTGGATTCGCATGTTTGAAGCTTCTAAAATTTGCTTTCTTTTGAAAAATTCACATGTGACAATTCATATATTTTTTTGAAAAATAATAATAATAAAAAAAAATATTTTCGAAATTAATAATAATAATAATAATAATAATAATAATAATAATAATAAAATGTAACCTATAAATGTTTTAACCCTCTCACTGACAAGCCCGTGTTCAATGCTGCAAAAAGACGATTATTCCAGCATTATATATAAAACTTAATTATACATATGAATATAATCTTTTAGAGTATTAATCATATTAATTTAAATAATGTTTGTATTGCAGTGAAACCTGGAGCTTAGTGAACGTATTAAAATAAAATACAGAGAAAACAACATTATAATCTTACCCTTTTGCTGGACAGTCAGAGGGTTAACAGAAATCGATTGATGAGAGAGCTTCAAATGATAAACTAAAATTGTAACTCATTCTGCAAAGTAGTTTTTGAGTTATGCTTTAAAAACAACCCATATTACAATCGGTTTTACAGCGATTACAAATGAATTTAACATTAGTAGTTCCAAACTTTAAACCTGCATAATTTCTAAACTATGTGATTGAATGACTTCCCGTTTGGTATCCAAAAGTAAAATTACCGAAGAATTTAAATATGATGTCAAAATTAGGTGTTAGTATTGAAAATTATAAAGCTTGCTACAATTTCATAGATAGATGATCCCCTAAACAAAATTTAAGTATAGCATTAATTAGTCACGTTATTATTAATGAATTGGTAGCGGTCATATATTATACGATGAACTTCCTTAGAGTTAGAAGTTGGGGGTGATCACTTTTTTTTTCGAGGACTATGCTATAATAAAAGTAAATAGATGAATGCATGCATTTGTGGCTTATTTGATTAACCATTTATAGTTCTTTGGAATAATACTTTCCCACCACAGATTAATTTCCACACCATTGTTTTCTAAAGGATTAACGCGTCTTGTTGAATTATTTTATGTAAGTTCATGTATCCCAGCATTCCTGTCCATTTCTCCATACCTCTGGGTACCGGTCTCAGAGCAAATATACTAGTAGAGAGCAGATTCCATTGTTATTTGGTCGAAAAGTTGGTCCCAAGATCAACTCGGATTTGGCGCTTTAGAGGCTGTCTGTTTTGGCGGTAATCGCTTTCTTGGCAACTTCGATTTCATTCTCGCCTCAGAGCACGGACACAATAATAAAGTTTTGGTGGGAATACGGAAATTCCAAGCAGGTTTTGGCGCACTAAATTAGGTAGGAATCACGTTTGGTGGGTAGGTGATCTTGGAGCCCAGAAAAGGTTACCAATTTCGTGTCTAGTATATTAGAAGGTCGATGGTACCGGTATATATATTTTTTCGTCCGCTGAACGATTCATGAGCAGCGCCATTTTTCATTTTGTGGAGTAAATCCTTATTTCCCCTTTACAAAGTACTGCAATTGTTGCGCTGTACATCCTACTTGTATTACGAACTACCACTACGAGGACAGAAAGAAAAATTTCTTCTGCTCTCGTACTGGTAGGACGTCCTTTTGCGATTTATGAAGGAATATTAATTCTTCCGAAACGAGTTGCGTTAGCTCTTTTCTATTATGCGTTTAAGAAGAGATTTTCCTTTGCATTATTAAAGAAATATTTCAAAGTTCTTATTTCTTTGATGTTCTGAAGACATTTAGAAAAATATCTCGCCTAAATATATATTTTAAAATAGCTTGAGCGTTAAATGGTTAATATCAGTGTAATGTTGAAATGTTTATTATACAGGGTCATCGAAAAAGGTTAGACAGATTTGAAAGAATTATAACTCTAAAAGTAATTGAGCAAACGCAAATATTTTCTTTCCAATGTACTCGGCAATTATGCAAGATTTGTTAGATGTAGCTGTTAGGTAGCTTTCAATACAAAAAAGTATAAAGCTACCTATTGCAGCCGTTCGGAGGAAAGCAGTTCCGGAAAATTTCGATATATTTTCACCGATCATGACCCCCAGACCCCAAAATCACCCTCCGTTCAAATGTTGATTTATATATATAGATATATCCATATATATATATATATATATATATATATATCTGATCTATGTCATACGATAACGCTCGTATTTATAAATCGATTTTGATGAAACTAATTGTGTGTATTGTAACTAATTGTGTGTCCGCCATTTTGTTTCAAGATGGCGGCCCTTTAAAAATTTAAAACAAAAATAAATATACAAAAAAGTTAAAAATTCAAATTTATTTTTTAATTACGTTTTAGGCCTTGATACAAGGATTCCAGAGCATTTTTTGGTTTACCTCTATCTTAAAAAATGGCTGAGATAGAGCAGTTTGAAATTCTAGGGTGGCTGACATTTTGAAACAAAACAGCACATTAACGCGATTACTCGCAAATTATTTTCTTTCATTGTTGTAATAATTTTCCCAATCATACGCATAAAACTATATATTCATATCCGTTAGCGCCAAAATTGGCGACATTGGCGACAGAATTGACAAAATTGGCAATATTTGAACCATTTGGCGAAATATCGCCAAATTTGGCGACCAAAATAAGTCTTTATAAATGAAGCCAATTTGGCTATTGCTCAATAATTTGGCGAAATTCTTATTCAAATTCAGTATTAACGAATCTTTTGTAAACGTTTCTTTGCATTTTAACTTGCTGTTTTCGTGTAGCATTAGCTAAAATTTTAAAACGAAGATATAGGAAAGCTACCTTTTTCTCCCTGAACTTTTTTAATGTTGTGACATTCACACAATACGTAGAGTCGATGATCGGAAAATGCAAATCGCACCACACATTCGCAATTTTCACTTTTTGCTTAGGTTATCCGTGTACATTAGTGGATCCTTTCCTACTGAATCGACGATGCTGAAGAACTTTCTAATTGACATTTCCCCCATACCTCTAAAAGTTTAGACTTATACGCTTTCCACTCCGGAATCATCGATGTAAATTGCAAATGTGTGGTGCGATTTGCATTTTCAGATCATCGATTATGCGCGTCTGTCTGAATTTCACGACTTTAAAACAGCCACATCTAACAAATCGTGGATAATTGCCGAGTAGTTTGGAAAGAAAAAAAGTCCTTCCGGCCTGTACCGGGAGGAAAAGGTAGCTTTCCTATATCTTCGTTTTAAAATTTTAGCTAATGTTACACGAAAACAGTAAGTTAAAATGCAAAGAAACGTTTACAAAAGATTCGTTAATACTGAATTTCAATAAGAAATTCGCCAAATTATTGAACAATAGCCAAATTGGCTTCATTTATGAAGACTTATTTTGGTCACCAAATTTGGCGATATTTCGCCAAATGTCGCCAAGTTTGGCGCCAATTTTGTCGCTAACGGATATGAATATATAGTTTTATGCGTATGATTGGGAAAATTATTACAACAATGAAAGAAAATAATTTGCGAGTAATCGCGTTAATGTGCTGTTTTGTTTCAAAATGTCAGCCACCCTAGAATTTCAAACTGCTCTATCTCAGCCATTTTTAAAGATAGAGGTAAACTAAATAATGCTCTGGAATCCTTGTATCAAGGCCTAACACGTAATTAAAAAATAAATTTGAATTTTTAACTTTTTGGTATATTTATTTTAGTTTTAAATTTTTAAATGGCCGCCTTCTTGAAACAAAATGGCGGACCAAGCTGGCCAACGAACTCGGTCGAGACATTGGTGACCTTAATACACACAATTAGTTTCATCAAAATCGATTTATAAATACGAGCGTATGACATAGGTCAGATATATATATATATATATATATATATATATATATATATGGATATATCTATATATATAAATCAACATTTGAACGGAGGGTGGTTTTGGGGTCTGGGGGTCATGATCGGTGAAAATATATCGAAATTTTCCGGAACTGCTTTCCTTTGAACGGCTGCAATAGGTAGCTTTATACTTTTTTGTATTGAAAGCTACCTAATATTGCGTTTACTCAATTACTTTTAGAGTTATGATTCTTTCAAATCTATCCAAACTTTTTCCATGACCCTGTATAATGCATGGATGTTATGTATTATAATTGTTTCTTAAGCTTAAAACAAACAATGGTTGTGTTTAAACTTTTATAAACTCTACTTATGATCGTTTTATTTGCAGAAAAGGACCCTGAATGCAACGGAGGTAGAGTAATTGCAGAATGCTTAAATGATCCTGAGCGTAACGTTATAGTTGCAATGAAATCGTAAGTATTTTTAGTTTTAGACTCTTGTATAAGACGTCCTTAGAATAACAATTTTTTACACAAGTTGGTACAAGATAGAGCCCTGCATCATGTCGGGTAACGCGATTTTACACGTGTCCGACACGATGCTCTGTTGTAAGGCTCCTATCATATATTCTAATACGAGCAAATCTTGTGTGTGGTTATATATATATGCAAATTTTATCTTAAAAACGGCTCTAACGATTTTGACGAAATTTCGTATCCTACCGTTTTCGGGCACCAGAAAATCATTGGGCTAGGACACATGTTCGAGAAAATTCGATTAGTGGGTCATTTTGGGTCATTTTGGGTCATAGTCTAGCTAATTGTACCTAAAAAACGGTTCAAACGATTTTGACGAAATTTTGTATCCGACCATTTTAGGGCACGAGAAGGCAATTCCAAACGAGTTTGGGCTGGGTCACATGTTCGAGAACTTTCGATTAGTGGGTCATTTTTGGGTCAACGCGGGTCAAATTAATTTTATCTAAAAAACGGCTCTAACGATTTTGAAAAAATTTTGTGTCCTACGAGTTTCGAGCACGATAAAATCATTGGGCTATGTCACATGTCCGAGAAAATTCGATTAGTGGGTCATTTCTGGGTCATTGTGGGTCAAGATCTAAAAAGCGGCTCAATTTACACTAAATTTTGCATCCAATGGTTTTCGGGCACGAGAAGACTGTTGGGCTAGGTTACATGTTCGAGAAAATTCAATTAGTGGGTCATTTTGGGTCATTTTGGGTCATGGTCAAGCTAATCGTATCTAAAAAACGGTTCAAACAATTTTGACGAAATTTTGTATCCGACTATTTTCGGGCCCGAGAAGACTATTGGGCTGGGTCACATGTTCGAGAACTTTCGATTAGTGGGTCATTTTTGGGTCAAAGCGGGTCAAATTAATTTTATCTAAAAAACGGCTGTAACGATTTTGATTAAATTTTGTATCTTACTAGTTTCGGGCACGCGAAAATCATTGGGCTAGGTCACATGTTCGAGAAAATTCGATTAGTCGGTCATTTCTGGGTCATTGTGGGTCAAGATCTAAAAAGCAGCTCAATTTACACTAAATTTTTCATCCAATGGTTTTCGAGCACGAGAAGACTATTGGGCTGGGTCACATGTTCGAGAACTTTCGATTAGTGGGTCATTTTTGAATCAAAGCGGGTCAAATTAAGTTTATCTAAAAAACGGCTCTAACGATTTTGATTAAATTTTGTATCCAACGAGTTTCGGGCACGCGAAAATCATTGGGCTAGGTCACATGTTCGAGAAAATTCGATTAGTGGGTCATTTCTGCATCATTGTGGGTCAAGATCTAAAAAGCGGCTCAATTTACACTAAATTTTGCATCCTATGGTTTTCGGGCACGAGAAGACTGTTGGGCTAAGTCACATGTTGGAGAAAATTCATTTAGTGGGTCATTTTGGTCATGGGTCATGATATTTGAACTCACATTTAATTTTGACTGAGCATGGCTCGGTCTTCCCTGCTCGTATAGGGTTATAGGAGCTCTACTCTGTTGTGGTCACGTCGGTTTGACGCTATTTCTGGTTAATCCGATTTTTCTAAAGATAGTCTAGAATATTGTTTCAGCTGAAAAACTATATATTTGATTATGAATGAGTTTATTTTTACACACACACACACATGTAAACATTCACATGTTTATTTTTATATATAAAAGATAAAATTGACATCACAGATAGGATAATAGGCTATTTTCCATAATTGCATGAAATTGTGTATCAAAATTCTTTGTTTTCGGGCTCCAGGTCAGATTCGGGTCAGATTCGGGTCAGTTGCGGATCGACGAAAAAAAAATCAAGTTCGGATCGGGATTTGGGCGTTCGGGTCGGATATAACTCGATATGTACAGGTCTCTAGATAAGGACTGCCCCTGGAAACTGGTTCTGTATAATTTTTCCTACCAGTTTTATTTCACAGAGATCTTTGAATTGTCATGAAGATTTCTAGTGATAGGAGAAATAGTGATAAGAGAAATAATAATAAAAACAAGTTGAAAATTGTACGTCAAACGTGACAAATGAGGTGCGTTCGTACTATAGCTAGTTGTATAAATATTAAGATCTTGATGATTTTTAATTCTGTAAAATGAATTATATCGTCTTAAGATTAATTTCTGTCATAAAATAAGTATCTCGGTCGCTTGACGATTAAACCTCGGAAGCTCCTATAACAAGAAAGCACCGATTTTTAAAAAAAATCAAATTTCTTAATAAATATTTTTATTAATATCTTCTAAAGGTTTGATTCGATTTTCATAAAATTTGAAATGTCTCGACAAAATTCTGCAAAGATACTATATCTGAAATTTCAAACTATTCGGTTGGTTAGTTTTTGCGTTGTTATATGCGGACGGACGGACAGACAGACGGACGGACCAGATGATGACAATAGGTGCTACGTATTTATATAATTACGAACGCACCTAAAAAATAGTCGCCATTGGCTGTTATAAATGTTACACATGTGTATCATTGGTAATTAAGGTATTAAAGCTCTCTTGCAAAAGTAATAATTTAGTCATGAGAATTGTGAGAATTTTTAATAGCTGATTTAATTTTTATGCCAATTTAAAAAATTGAGAAACTGCCAAAAAGGGATAATTTCTGATATTCGACAGCTTGGCAAATGCATACTTTAAACCCACATTAAAAAATGATAATAAAATAAAGCATACTTTTTATAAAGAGTATTGAGTAAAGAACATACTTTCAGAGGAAGAAAAAAAATGGATTAAATATTTTCTAAATTGGAAAAAAAAAAAAAAAAAAAAAAAAAAAAAAGAGCCCAAGAATCGATAAGGAGACAGGTAGAACTCCACCTTGGTGCTTTACCAAATGATTTTTAAACGAACCTCTTTTAAACATCTTTATATCTTGGAAATATACGATTTCAGCACACTGTTTCACTGATAATAAAATATTATAAAAAATAAAAATAAAATCATAATATTTATGCAATTTAGAAAACAAAAAAAATCTGTTTTTTGTTTTTTTAAATTAAATAATGAGTCTATTTTCTATTTTTATCTTTTGCCAAATATAAATTTGTAGTTTCTCCACTGTAAAAATACATATATATATATACAAAAATCGCTTCAGTAATTTCCGAGAAATAAAGTAGATTATTGTCAGCTGTTTTACATGCGATTTCGCACCTGTTGTCGTCCGCTTGACGTATTTATTTTGCAAGAAGAATATTTGGAAAGTTATACAGTGTAAAAAAAGACAAACGTTTATTAATCTACGAAAGTATAATATAATAACGATCAAAAATATCCAATAACCTCTACCGAGATATCCACTATTCCGAAAAGTGTTCTTAATCTTTAGAAACCTCAGAAACCACACTGTAAAAAATGGCAAATGTTTCTTAATCTACAAAAATATAATATAATCACGAATAAAATTATAATATAAAATCATCCTTGTTAACCATAATTCTGAAAAGTGTTTCTTTATCTTTAGAAACTCGGACATCAATGGCATTTCAAGATTTAAAGAATCATTTATAAAAACAAAATTTGTCTTGCTGCCCGTAATTTTCCGAAACGTTTACGAGTAGCTTTTAAAGTCTATTAATCAGTTTTCTAAGCCCGGAATATAGTTTTTTCGGATGCTATTCATTCTCAAGTAAACAATTTCATGTTCAACAAATATGTTAAACAGACAAACATGGAAAAGTAACAGCGTTAACATTAACATTAAGATTATTTCTTTACTCTTTCATGTATAAATTAACTTATGCAGCTGAAAACGTTTACTTGAGAATTTATAGTATTCGAAAAACAGGTATTCAAGGCTGAGGAAACTGATTAATACACTATAAAAACTATTCGGAAACGTTTCTGAAAAATACGGGCACAAAAAAAACTTTGCTTTTATAAATAATTCTTTAAATTTTGGAAATGTATTGGTTTCTAGTGATTCAAAAGTCAACTGAACACGCTTTTCGGAATTTTGGATAACTCAGAAGATTATATTATATTTTTGTTCGTGGTTATAGTATATTTTCATAAAATAAGAAACATTGGTCATTTTTTACAGTGCAATATATTTTCGAGATTTAAAGAAGTATTTATAAAAACAAAATTTCGTTAGCTGCCACTGATTTTCAGAAACGTTTCTGAGTAGTTTTTATAGTGTATTAATCAGTTTTTCTGAAACCGGAATATTGGTTCTTATGATGCTAATCATTCTCAGTGAAGCATTTACAGGTGCATAATTCAATTTGTACACGCAAGAGTAACAAAATAATATTGATTTTAGTGTTCATGTTAATGCTGTTAATTTATCATGTTTGTCTGTAAAACATGTTTGTTGAACATGAAAATGCTTACTTGAGAATGGATAGCATCTGAAAAACCTATATTCCAGGCTAAATGAAAGGATTAATACACTCTAAAATCTACTCGGAAACGTTTCCGAAAATTAAGACATCATATATACGATATAGACGATTAAGAGATATTTACGATATATACGATCATATAGACGATTAAGACATCATATATATTACTACTAAAGGAACAAACAAAAGAAAAATCGGGGAGAAATACCATTTCTAACCTCCCCGATTGTCCAAGAAGCAGTGCTGTAGCTGCCTTTCGTCTCGCGACAAAGCATGATGTGCTCATCTTTTCCGTCTCCAGATAGTGGATAGTCCTGCCTGCCCCCTCTGCCGCAGTCGTACGGCGATGACTGCTGACCAGCTCTCTGACTGTTCAGCACTCCCGAAGAACTGCATTTAATTCCGTTACGGGGAGGCCAGAGACTCTTTACACATTTTAACTTCTTGCTTTTATGTGATTCTCATGTTAATTACCCTTTACTTTGTTCCTGTGTTTGGTGTTATCTTTTTACATGTATTTCTTTTTTTTTTTTTTTTTTCATGATCTCTGTTCGGCGTAAGGATAATGACTGTTCGCCTGCTGCATTGGAAATAAAAAAACGTTTCCAAAAATCAGTTGAAGATAAGGTATCTGTTTTATAAATGCTTCTTTATATTCTCGAAAATATAGTGGTTTCTGAGGTAAGATAAATAATTTTTCCTGACTTACAGGTAACTCGGAAGTGCTTATTATATATTTTCGTTCGTGGTTATATTATATTTTCATAGATTAAGAAACATTTGTCTGTTTTTTACAGTGTACTCTTAAATCTTTTTTTCGATAGATTTAATCTTAAATATTCTTCCATAAATAAAATCTTCAAGTATTCTTCCATGGATTTAGATAAATCTTAGATAAATTTTAACCCTCTAAGTTTCTGCCAGTTTACCAAAAACAACTTAAATTGGCTAAAGAATTTTCTTTTCATAACAGAACTACGTTTTAAATAGTAAATCTGCAGATCAGGGGCCTCAAAGTCAGCTCTAGATGTCATTGTTTATAAATCTCAATTTGCATAATATTTAATACTGTACAATACGCAATTTAATTAATTTAAGTTCTTCTATGTATATTTATAAGCATAAAACACTATTAACGGCATTAAAGTAACAAAACAAACATTTGGCGGCTGCTTACAAGGCAGCTGTCTGGGACCACTGCTGTGGCTGCTTATAGCAGATACAGCCCTAAAGAAATCTGGGGTAAAAATGTAAGAATGCAGGCCTTCGCGGACGACTTTATTTTGATATAAAAGCAAAAACAAAAGAACAATTAGTAAAACTAGCAAACAAAATAATAAAATAATTTAATGAATGGGTAACGGAAAATAACCTAACGCTTAATTGGGACAAAACAGAACTATTGTACCTTAATAGAACACACACCAGAAACCTACCAACAGCAGACACATATAAAATTGAAGGAATTAAATTCAAAGAAAGGAAATTTGAAGGTAAACAAAATATTACGTATCTAGGTGTAACCACACATAAAAACCTAAATTGGGTAACACACTGCCAAGCACAAACAGCCAAAGTAAGGAAAGCATTTTGGATGATGGGTCAAATAGCCAAACGGGGTTGGGGATTGAAACCAAGCATCTTAAAAATATGGTATAGAACAGTAGCTGAGAAAACACTGACTTACGCAGCCTCAATATGGGGACATGCGCTAAACCAAAGAAGTAAACAAGTACTAACAACATGCCAAAGGCACTTTTTGCTGGCTATAGTTAGGACGTATAAAACTGCCCCAACAGCGGCCCTTCAGGTGCTTGCTGGCCTGATTCCAATTCACCTCCAGGTTAAATACGAGGCAGAATACGGCACAATATCACGTTTAAGAGAAACGACAGAAATACACGGAACCACTATCCACCATACAGACTATATAAAAAAGATTAATGTATGGGAAACACATCCCGCGGACACCATAGAACCAAGAATATGCCATAATTACAAGGACATAGTAATATATTTAAAAACACATACATAATTACGTCTGGATAAAACTAACAATCATTAAAATAAATTCAACTACAAACTTTATTTTTAAAAACACATAAAAACAATTAAAATTATAAAATAGACGTTTCGTGCACTTTCGTACACCTCATCAGTACTCCGAACACAATTGCTAAGCCACCAGAACCAAAACAAGAAAAATAGTTAAAGTCACAGTTTAGTTAAAACATTATACTCTGCAGGAATCTGTGCAGCCTCGTTAATTGGAGATTCAGATAAAACCGTCATCCAACCCTCCAGGAAGATACGACTGCTGTACACGCAACATTTTGAGCAGGCAATTTGCGCGTTCTGAAAATCAGGCACGTGATCAAAATCCAAAGCATGTGCAACCAATCTCGAGGTTACAGTGCCTCTATTAAACGAATCCCTATGTTCTTTCAACCTCATATTTAAGGATCGTCCAGTCTCGTCTATATAGCTGGATCCCCTCAACCCTTGCAAGGAATTCGGTAAACTACACCTGTAAGGTCAAATCTTGAATATCTATGCTTGTAGTTACCCAAAAAAATCTTAATTGGATTTAAAGGCACATACGCAGTCCTGATGCCCACATTCGCAACAACACTAGATATTTTCTCAGAAATGTTGGTGTAGTACGGTAAGGATATAGTTCCCACAGGTGTGGCACGTTGGTTAGGTGTGGGATATTCATTCGATCTCTTCGATAGTTCCGATAAAACTCTATGGCACCATCTTCGCGGGTAATCGTTATGACGTAAATCAGAAACTATTTTACAAACTTCATTATTGAAACTGACCTCACTATTACAAATTCTTAAAGCTCTATTGTACAGTGATCACACCACTGCAACTTTCTGTGACAGAGGGCTGTTAGAGTTGAAATTTAGATATTGACCGGAAGAAGTAATTTTTCTATAAACGGAAGTTTTTAAAACATGAACATTGTTGACAATATTTCTTTCTATTAATATATCCAGGAAAGGGAGTATTTTATTATCTTCATATTCAATAGTAAATTGGATAGATCTCGACATTGAATTTGCCTTGTCCAAAATGTCGACAAGATGATCCTTCTCCGCAATCAGATAAATGTCGTCTACATACCTCCTCCAAAATTTTACTTTATCCCCCAAATTCATGATAATGTCGTTTTCCAAATATTGCACCACAATTTCTGCGACTCTTACAGAAAGTGGAGAGCCCATCGCCGTTCCCTTCAGCTGTTTATAAAAGTTACCTTCAAAAACAAAACAGTTCGAAACCAAGCAAAATTCCACGAGTTTCACAGCAACCTCCAAATCCATATCAATTTCAGCCGCAAAATCAGACCACATGCTACGAATAGCAAGGAATGCAATATCAGTGGGGATGGATGTGAATAACGATATCGCATCAAAGGAGGCCATCACACAATTACTAGGAATTACGAAATTCTCGAAATCCTCAAGAAATTTATACGATGAATTTATCCTATAAGGAGAGGAAGCCGTCAATGGTTTGATAGTAACTGAAAGAAACTTAGATAAGTTATAAAGGGGGGAATGACTATAATCTATTATAGGTCTCAAAGAAATGTTGGGCTTGTGAGTTTTCGGTAAACCGTAGAATCTCGGAACCAGACCCGTGTAACACTTCCGTTTCTTGGCAAGATTTGGACAAAATTTACCAGACTTCACTAAATCACTCAAAAGACTGTTCATCTTTCTCTGAATACTGGACGTCAAATCCTTTTTAACAACACCGTACGTTTCACCATCATTTAGTAATTCAAGGGATTTCCCGATGTAATCAGACTTATTCATAACCACAGTAATCCGGCCCTTGTCCGCTTTAGTAATGACTGTTGAATTATCACAAGATAGGTTTTTAAAATGCTGCATATGAAGATTGTTAGATCTTGGAGCGACATAACCGTTTTTAATTAATACCTTTAAAATTTTTGACCTTACCTGGTGCCTCTGCGAGGGGTTCAGCTTATGCATAACCGGTTCAACAGCCGCCAACAAGCGGGGAATGTCTAAACGTGGAGCACCAACCGAAAAGTTAAAGCCATAGTTAAGTAACTTAATTTCATCTGTAGAGAAAACCCTTGAAGAGAGGTTCAAAATCCAATTATTTTTCACAATTTTACCATTATCCGCACTTGACGAAACTTGAAAACTTCGCGCACAAAGTCTATTGAACTTATTCTCATGCATCTTGACCAGCTTCGCTCTCAAAGTATTACCAATATAACTCAACAATCCCAAAATTTGAAGAGAGTCCACAGGCTCAACAGCGCAGAAGAGGCCATTCACGCAGCTATGTAAACGTATTTTTTTATCATTCAGAACACATTGACTGAGGGATATAGCTGCCTGAAGAAACTTGAAACTAGTTGACAACGCGATCTTTTTACCATTAACATAAGGAACTAAGGATTTAACCCTAAAAGAGGGAAGGACAACTTGAGATCTCTTACACTGCAATAGAAAATTTAACTGACTTGAAACACGGATGATTTTACTTGATAACTTGCACGTGGTCCTTAGTAGCCCTGCAACTGGCGGCGGTCCATATTTCACATTTAAAAACACATACATAATTACGTCTGTAAAAACTAACAATCATTGAAATAAATTCAACTGCAGATTTTATTTTTAAAAACACATAAAAACAATTAAAATTATAAAATAGACGTTTCGTGCACTTTCGTACACTTCATCAGTACTCCGAACACAATTGCCAAGCCACCAGAACCAAAACAAGAAAAATAGTCAAAGTCAGAGTTTAGTTAAAACATTATACTCTGCAGGAATCTATGCAGCCTCGTTAATTGGAGATTCAGCTAAAACCGTCATCCAACCCTCCAGGAAGATACGACTGCTGTACACGCAACATTTTGAGCAGGCTATTTGCGCGTTCTGAAAATCAGACACGTGATCAAAATCCAAAGCATGTGCAACCAATCTCGAGGTTAGAGTGCCTCTATTAAACGAATCCCTATGTTCTTTCAACCTCACATTAAAGGATCGTCCAGTCTCGCCTATATAGCTGGATCCGCAACCCTTGCAAGGAATTCGGTAAACTACACCTGTAAGGTCAAATCTTGAATATCTATGCTTGTAGTTACCCAAAAAATCTTAATTGGATTTAAAGGCACATATGCAGTCCTGATGCCCACATTCGCAAAAACACCAGATATTTTCTCAGAAATGTTGGCGTAGTACGGTAAGGATATAGTTCCCACAGGTGTGGCACGTTGGTAAGGTGTGGGATATTCATTACCAACGTGCCAAACGCTCGGACTGCATGTCAGCCATCCAATCACTCAGTAAACCCTTCAATGTAGCAAAATTAATCGATACAATACAAAAAACAGTAAAAGACTCAAACCATAAATTCAAAATTAGCTGGGTCAAAGCACATGCGGGTATCCAAGGAAACGAGGATGCTGACGAATTAGCAAAAAAGCTGCAGAAAACCAAACTAAAGAAATTCCATACCATCTAGAAAGACCGATATCAAACTTAAAAAGAAAACTAAAAGAACTCACTATCAAACAATGGCAGTTCGAGTGGGATTATGGGGAAACGGGCAGGAAGACATATGAATACTTCCCAAAAGTAGATTCTCGCAGAATCATCAGCTGCAATCTACTAAGTCAAATTTACACGGGTCACGGAGCATTCCCGGACTACTTACACAGGTTTAAGCGCAAAGACGCACCAAACGGCTCATGCGGGGAGTTGGGAACCCCCAAACACTATCTAACAGACTGTCCACTAACCCAACCACTACATCTGATCCACATCACACCGAAAAAATATGGCACAACCAGTTAGCGAACAACAAACAAGTACAAACAAAAGGAAGAGCAGTGATGAGATGGTTAGTAGAAAACATCGATCTCATATCAGAATAAATACACCTTCCCAGCAGCGAGATTCCTCAAAAGCATTTCCCACCCCCATCCCTTTGGTAAGTATATTTTTAAATATATCTTTAAAAAAAAAAATATATATATATATATAAAATAAAAAAAGTAAAAAAAGTAAAAATGGAACCTCTTTGCTACGTCAAAAAAAATCGATTTTTTTCAGCACTAGTGAGAAGTGGAAGTCATCTGTGACGGACTGAATTTCACCAACTGATGAAGGCAAATAGCCAACAAAAAATGAACAATACACAACTAAATAATTAATTGGTGAATGCACAAAGCACACCTGCCAAAGAAAGTGAATAGGAAAAAAAAACAGTGTCACATCAAGTGAATACAGCCTCATAGATATATGACGGACTAACGGCCACGGAACAAGCCCCACTCCATTAGTGCGACAAGTTTCTCAAACAACAAATCAACAAGTTGCACAAAATTCAAAAGAAGTGATAACAGCCATTAGGATTCAATGGACTGATCGCAATAAGCGTATTCACGAAGGAAAAAAAATTTAAATCAAAACCCCCCTATGCTTGGGTGAGATAAAGTGACAAAGACAACAAAAATGAGTGTGCAACATCCAGAAATGGGACAACCATCAGTAACAAAAGTTACAATGTGACAACCACCAGTATCAAAAGTTACAATGTGACAACCACCAGTAACAAAAGTTACAACGTGACAAAACCCACGATAGTGACATAATAACCAGTGAAACTCTCGAAAGAAGACCAAGATTCAAAATGTGACAACCAGCTCTAGCACAAGCTAGAGGTAACAATATATCAAGAAAGAGTAATCCAATAAATGATAGACAAAAACAACCCACAACACGGGTGAGCCTATAAAAACGCCAAAAAACCTTGACAGATACAAATACAACAAGAAGTGAAATCAGCCCATAAAAGAGGCGATAAACACTACAGCGACAACCCACCATGAACGTGACAAGCCAACAGACATGGTAAATATGTAAATCTATGTACGCTAATGGCGCCTGGTGCATGTAAAATCCGTCGTGGGTGCAAAGCCATTCCAAGTTACCTGTGAATTATACCTCTGGGGGTGCCTAGTCAGGTGAGGGTCTCGTCACCTGATCAAGGTTCTAAATTACGAGACCTATTAAATCTGTCAATTCAACAAAGTTAAACAGAAACCTTGAACCGGCAAACAAAGATAACTGTAGCAAACCACAAGAGAGCAAGCACAGCAGCGATGTGAACAAATCTATAGTCAGGTGGATCACAGCCATGCTGTGATCAGGCGATTTCCGCCCCGCACCCAGGTACTAACCCGTTAAGCTAGGCATTTATGCCGGACAGGTAGGGGACTGGTTAGCGGTATAAAAAAAAAGCATAAAATATTTCTCAAAGCTTACGAAAATTTTAAAAGTGTATCATTAAATATGCTTTTATGTAATGATAGTCCCATAAATTGCTTATTCTTTTAATTTTGTAAGAATGAAATGCACACTTCTTCAGGGGAAAGAAGTGTGCATCTCTTCTGAAGAAGTGTGAACCTCCCCTCCTGCCGCTGTCACTTTAATTTTATGTTCTCAATTTCCGTTAATTGTGCTATTTCAGGATTCAATTATATGTATGGACGTGTTTTACAATTCTAATTTCTTAAGATTAACCATCTCCTTGTACAAGAAATTTTATTCCATTTTTAAAAGAATACTTACTTTTCAACCACGAAACGTCCATGTCTGTTGCAGAAATTGATTAAAATCGCAAGAAAAAAATATATTTATACAAATATAAGCTCCTATTAGGAGACTTAAGTCAAATCACACTTTTCATTTCTAAAGTAGTTAAAAGAGAAAATTTTATCCAAATAAATCCTCATCTATTTCAATAGAATACTGAAAATCTCTCGAAAATAAGCTATTCTCCCTAAAAAAAAAAAAAAAAAAAAAAAAAAAAAAAAAAAAATATTGCAATTTACTGGAATTTTATTATTTTGATACGCTTTGAAATACGGTTGCTAAGCAACTAACAAATTAAGCAGGAAAGTAACTAGAAATGCATTTTAAAATTTGTAGAAAATATAAAAATAAAATGTTTTATGTTTCCCTAACAGATGCAAAAATTTTTCAATTAATTTCTATTTTCTAATAAATGTATCGGCAAATTTTCAAAGCTATTGGATATATTTAAGATCTATATATCAAAAATTTAATATCCGTAAGTTTACTTTTAAATCCATTATTTAAATGTGTCATTTTCATATCAGTTAAAAATGAAATTTGAAAATCATTTGCATTCCCATAGGAAAGCATTATGGCATCAAAATAAATGTTCTATATTTTTCGATCGAATAAAACAAATTTAACCAAAAACTATACAGCTAAATCTGGGTACCTCAACAACATACCTACCAAATATCAACTTAATCGGATGCTTTATGCGGTAGTTATCGCGGAACAGACAAACAGACAGAACCAAAAACTTTTCGAGTCTACACAGTGAGTATCAACTGACGTATCGGCAATATATATTTAGACATTTAGGAAGTATTTCAGCAGCAAACCGCAAAAGAAATCTCTAATTTACAGCCGAGTTCCGATACAATAAACTCCATGGGATCATTAAATCCTATTTGTTGGAACAAAATATCTTTATAATGAAATAGTACTTAATTTGTAAGGAATTTGACGAGAATTCCTCAACATTCAGTTATAATAGAATGCTCTTTTTATCGTATTTCGTTGTAATAGAATTCGAGTATATGTGGGTTATATAAGCATTTGTTGAAAATGCAGGAAAGCCCCCAGACCTTTACAATATTTTAATATTACTAGGGGGCTCTGCCCCATACGAGCTGAGCTTGCCAACACCCCAGGCTATAAAAAACCGCTAATTTTCTCCGTTTAAAAAAATACGCAAGATTGAATTATAAGTAAACGATCAATGGCGATCTTCTATAATCGGGACATTATTCATTTCCCTTTGACTCTGGGGATTTTAAGGCCGAATCCACTGCTGTCGCGAAATCTAACGGCTGTTACCGCAATTTATTAAATAAGAACAATTAAACATTTGAAAAACAGTTTGAATAAAATTGCTAAATAAACGGAACTTTATAACGACCCCGTAATGAAATTGTTTTAAATGTATTATTTTCAATATGACGTAATTTTCACCAACCTTTTTATTTCTCTTTTTAATATTTTAGTATTCAGCGAAAATTTATTTTTTAATTTAAAGGAAATATTATTATTTGCGCAGTTTTAAAGTTCGCAACTATATGTCAATGGACTTTTTCAAAATTATTAAATCTCTCGTGTAAAAATATTTCTAAATTGAAACTGTTCGGAAATATTATTATTTGAGCATCTTAAATACGGCGTAATTTTCTCCATTTATTGCTTTTAACCCGTAATAATTTAATTATTATTTTGAAGTTTTATTTCTCTTTTTCATATTCGCATGCAAATACATTTTGTATCACGTAATTTTCTGCATTTACTGCTTTTAAAGCGTGATGATTTAATTATTATTTTAAAGTTTTATTTCTGTCTTTAATAGTCACGTGTAAATACATTTTTAATTGAAAGGGAATATTATTATTTGCGCTGTTTTACAAATTGGCAATAATATAAAAAATGGCCTCTTCGAAAAATGAAATAAATCTAAATTGAAATGATGAAAATTTCAATAAAAAATTGAACACCCCCCCTCTCACCCCCAACCAAAAAAAAATTAGACAAATTGAAAATATAATTGCACAGTACACCGCAATCTTGTGAAGTACGTCCCTTCAAAAACTGGTTAAATTACTACGTATAGTTATTTTTCCTATAAAACTTTTGTATAACTGAACTTTTTTTACCGACTTCAACATTAACCCATTAACGCCCAAATTATTTTCTTCGTTAAAATTTAAATTGTAGATTTCCCACCACTTTTGAATGAAGGGTATTTTTTATATTATTTTATCAAGGGATTTGTCTCGTGAAAGAGAGCATATATTTATCTCCATATTTACTGGTGTGAAAGGCGCTTTCTTGCCACTAAGTCTAGTGATCTAAAAATATACCACTGGGCGTTAATGGGTTAAATAGCTCCTAAACTAATTCTTAGATTTAAACAATATCTATTTTCGCGTGTTTATCGAACAATTCTCTATAATACTACCAATTTTGCTATTTTTATCTGCAATAGTTTTGGTAATATGAACCAAGAAAGACTTCTATAGTCACAAAACATTCAATTGCAGCAGTGACATCGTTAATTACCCTTTAGCAGAATAGAGGGATTCATCGTAAAACTTATCTCTAAAATAAAAACAGTATAATGTTTAAATCAGAAAGATTTTTTTTAATACTTGTCAATTTGCATTTTGAGCTTCAAATTATCCATTGTATCCATTAATGGATTAGAAAAATACTAAAACACCAGTTGACCCGTGCGCGGCTTTCGTACTGCAATCTTGGAAATTATTTGCTGGTACGTTGTCTGATTGGTTTGTAATTAATGATCGTATATTATCATCGGAATACATTAGTGTGTATGGACAGAAAAGTTAATTCGAATTGGTAAGAAACGGCAGCCCCATGCAAAGAAATTTCTTAATTTATAATATTCTTTTACTGGAGAACTAGCATTAATTTTTAATTGGCCACAATTTTTACACAACTAATGTGTTTTAACAAAATTTCAGTGTACTATGTCATAAACTTTTCAAAAATTTTCCGTATGATACCTCATTCACCATTGTGCATTTTGTAAGTGCATAAAAAAATATATGTTGACATTAGAAATAATATATATGGTATAAATTTGTTGTGAAAAATGTTATTTTTTTTCAGATCATTTGATCACCTGCTTTCTGGAGCGAGCATTACAACAGATTGTACTAAACCATTCCCGCTGCAAGATATATCGTCATCTGAAACAGCATCAAGACCTTTTCAGAATATGAGTACATACGAATATGTAAGGTGTGAGGAAAATGAATTGTTTGCAGGTAAAGTTCTTTAACAAAGCAACCTTAATTGGTAGCTCTAAATTATTATAATGAATCTGCTTGATTAATGTTAACCTTGCGATTACGGGAGGCAATTTATAAGCATATTCTATTTCCTAATGTGAGTTTGTCTGAAAGAGCCAGTTTTCAGCTAACCTTAGCGTCAATTTTTTGCAGACCATTTTTCAATGATTACGAATGAAAAATGTTGTACAGGTCCAAAAAGTGAAGCGCAAAAAGATCGGCGGCCGTGTAAAATCCCCGAAGTGGTTTCGACAGTCGTTCACAGAAAATTTCCATCCTCACTGACGATTCTGAAGGTCTTTTGTTGCTAAGGCGACCTGATGCCTCCACATTTCTTTCTTCAAGGTGCCAAAGTCAACGCAGTTGTTTCTACCGACGTGTTAAAGCTCTAAATTTAATGCCTGAGTGGGACAGATCGGTCCAGCAGAGCCGGACCATAGACCTTTAACGGCTAGATTACTTTAGCACGTGGGATGCCGTACGTTTTTTAACAAGACTCCGCACCATCCCATTCAGACCATACAAACCAATAATAAATTGCCGAAAATAAGTATACACACACACACAATCATGTGCAGGGTGCGGCAGGTATATGAGAACACATATTATAGGTAAAATATCACACTGTATGTCATAGTTACAGATCTTTTTCTGTTTCATATAAACATGTCAGAACCTCGACTAACTCAGGAAATGAAGAGGCATTCTGTCATTGTCTCATTGCTGCATGTCCCTACCGATTTAGAAATTGCCGAATTCTTGAAACTCGCCCGGTCATTCGTCTTTAAAGTGAAGACTTAACTGAAGGCTGCTATGATTGATGTGGTCACCGTTTCATACATGGTTGAGTTCAGTTGAGTTGCGTTGAGTTGATTATTGACGGCCAATTATTTACACTTGGGATATACACCCGGGGGGAGTGCCCTTCGTGGGGGTCTTTCTAAGGGAACCTAACCCGTATTTACGCATGGATAAATCCACGGCTCGAAGAAAACCACGAAAACTCCGAACGATTAGGCCGACGGGCGCGATTGGGATCGAACCCAGCACCTCTCGTCTACAAGCTTCGAGAGCAGAACCTGTCAGCCACTGGTGGGGCCCCGTTTCATACAGGAAACGACATTGTCGGCGATCTGACATTATCAGGACGCCGGAATTCGTCAGTCGTGTCGATCAAAATTGTCGATGAGGGCACTTGCTAAGAAGCTGCAGGTTGATGAAGACACTATCTCACGTGTGTTTCATGAGGACCTTTGTTAGAAGTCATACTCGATGAGGAGAGGACAGTTCTTGTCCGAAAGAACCAGAAATAACCACCTGACCAGAGCCAAACGCCTCCTAAAGAAGATGGCACATCCAGAGGAGCCAGAAATGCAGTGGTTTTCCTCCGATGAGAAAAATATTGACCAGGTCCAGAAAATGAAGCGCAAAGACATTGGCGGCTGTGTAAAACCCCCAAAGTGGTTCTGACAGAGACGCACAGAAAATTTCCATCCTCACTGACGATTTTGAGAGTCTTTAGTAGCTAAGGCACCCTGATGCCTCCACATTTCTTTCTTCAATTAGCCAGAGTCAACGCTTTTGTTTATACCGAGATGTTAAAGCTCTGGATTACTTCTGTAGCACGTGGGAGGCCGTACGATTATCAAGAAGACTTTGCACCATCCCATACAACCCGATAATGAATGGCCGAAAATTGCCATGATCATGTCATCCTCAACTTGTGGCCCCCAGATTCTCAAATGTTAAACCGATGGACTATTACGTATGACACGTGGTTGAGAAGGACTCCTATAGGCATTTACAAATGCACTCTTGCGGCTCTCAGGGCATCCGTTGTTATGCAATGGCAAAGATTTCCAACTTCATCTGATTATTGCCTGCAGTCGCTTTCACCAGCGGGCAAAGGTTGTTACTGCGGCTGATGGATGATGTCATCCATTATGTATATGGTCAGATGTAGATAGAGCTCCTATACTACAGGGTGAATCATCCCCGCCATTTAATAACCGCGACCAAAAACAAGTTCAAACCGGTTAGCTTACCGCAGTGGTGGACGGCGAGTGACAATGAGAGAGACGGCAAACCCAGGGGCGCCATTTCAGAACTTTTTTTTTTGGTGTGGTGGGGAGTTTTTTTTAAGGTAGAGGCATTGCCAATGGTGTAGTTCGGGGGCTGAACCCCCCCCCCCCCCCCCCGCAACCTCTCCGAACGAGAAACGTTTACTGATTCATAGATACAAATACAGTAATACTTCTAACACGCAATCTCAAGGGACTTATGAGAAATTCCGTTTTAGACAGGTTTTCGTCTTAACAAGTAGAATATGAAAATATTAAGAAAGTTTTCAGTTATAGACAGGTACCTTTTTCTTCAGGTACTCTTTAAGACTGTTAAAATCTCCTTTCTATAAAGCACTTCTGAAGAGCATAGGTGTATTAGAGTGAAACGTGTCTAAGCGAAACCTGTCTATAACACAATTATTTCTCAAACGGGAAAATAAAATCAAGTTATGTTATAAGTGTCGACGAAGAAAAACGCCATAAATTTATGCTTGCTAAGATCGAGACCTGTCTAAAATGGAGCTTTTTGTCCAGTCCTTTTCAACTGTTACTTTGCAGGTTGTACTGCAGGGGCGCCATTTCAAGAGTTTCTTTGAGAGGGGGGTGGAAGCCAAGTTTTTTTCGGGACAGTGGTTGAAATAGCGTGCAGGATTGCCCAAATCGTGCAAAAAATAGAAATAGGCCCCAACAATAAAAAATGCAGTGTGAGATTTTTCCTTTTTATCCAAACTCCTTTCACAAACATGTGATTCTTCAGCGAATATTTTTTAATTTTAGTGGTATTCCACGATTTTTTTTTTGTTTTTTTACGCAAAAACAATTTGTAAACCGATCGCGGTAAACATCGCAAATTTTACGGATTGGAATAAGAAAAAATAGTTAATTTGGAAGATTGGTCACGGAAAATATCTTTAATTTTTTCAAACGACCGTGGAAAAATATTGCGAATTTTGCCAAAGATCACTGAAACAAATAGCGATTTTCGTCAATCGGTATCGGAAAAAAAATCGCAAATTTAGTATAACTATTGCGAAAAAATATCGCGAAATTCATCAAAAGATTGAGCAAAAAACATCACGAATTTAGTCAAACAATTGTGCAAAAAAAGGGGAATTTCTTCAAAGATCGCGTAAAAAAAAATTTTGTCAGTCGGCTGCGGAAAAACACTCCCGAATTTCAACAAATGATCGTAGAAAAGAGTCACGAATTGCGTCAAAAGATCGCGAAAACAAATAACGAATTTCTTCGAACAATTGCCAAAAAAAGTCGTGAATTTTGAAAAATGGTCGAAAAAAATTCGTCAACGATCGGAATTTCGCCAAAGATCGCACAAAAAAATAGCAATTTTTGTCAGTCGGTTGTGGAAAAAGACTCCCGAATTTCAACAAACGATCGTAGAAAAGAGTCGCGAATTTCGTCGATCGGTTGAAAAAATAAAAAAAATGTCGTGATTTTAGACAAATGTTCGAAAAAATCAATTCCGTCAATGATTCACAGAAAAATAGTGAATTTTGGAAAATATCGTGAAATACAATCGGTCACGAGGTAATCATGACATGAACACAGGGCTGTAGCTAGAAGTAAAAATAAGAGGGTGCTCAAGAAAATGTAGGGGGGGGGGCTCATACTATTTCTCTCACTCTGACACATGCACGCACAAACACCGATGTATATAATCAAAGTATTATATAGAAAGGTAAATTAGTGTATATTCATATTGCAGGCACTATGTTTCTTATTAAATTACTTATAATAACTTTATTTTTGATGCTGAGAAAAGTAAAGGCTGCAGACAGGTATATAATGGAGGATATACGGTGGATACGCCGTATACCTTCTGGATTATTTTAAAGTATACATAAACCCTCTTCTCAAAAACGCTATAGCCTATACTTTTTAAGGTATACCCTCTGTCTAAAGCGTATGCCCTCTGGTTTTTTTACTACTACATCACTGTCTGCAGAATGAAAATTTTCAGTGTATAATTATACTAGGGAAATAATAAGTGATGATGTCAATAAGTAAATAAAAAGCTGACAGTTCACCTGTTTCAAAAGAGTTGCAACCTTTAATTTTTTCTGAATATTCCCTGCCCTTAAAGATTCTAAAGTTATGTTTTTATATCATAAAAAACATTAGAAAAATCAAGGGTGTATTTTGCATTTAAAATTATTTTTGTGTTTAGTCAAAAGCTAAAACCACTTGTATTTAAATTGGCTATAACTCATTAGAATAACTTTGTTTTATGCTAATAATGAAGAATGCTGCAAAATGAAAAAATTCAGCATATAACTAATGCAAAAGTCAATGTTTGCATCAGCAAAAGGTTGCTAATTCTAAGTATGTGCAGATAGGATACGCGCCTATTAAAGCACTTATTTGCAGTCTTTAAACAAATACTACAGTTTAGTTGTGCAAAACTGTAAAAAGCACCCAAAACTAAGTTCAATTTTTGAACAGAGTTTTATTTGGCATTTGGAAACAGCCTTGGCAACTTTTTCCAGGGGGGGGGGGGGGGCTCAAAAATTTTCAGTGGATGCTGAGCCCCCTCTGGCACCCCCCCCTAGCTACGGCCCTGCATGAACACCATCAAGAAGTTACGAAATTCGCAAACGTTGTGATCAATAGGTATAAGAAAATTTTCATTAATGATTTCCTGTCAGTAAAAATTTTCTGCAATCGTTTTCTGCCTTCCTCTTCAGACTATGATCTAAATTCCATACAATTCAGAAATCTGCAAAACCCTTGGTCTCAGGTCCCTTGCTCCTGCACTCGGTAGGGCAACACGACCCAATCTTCAATACAGATCGCGCCGGGTTGACGCGGCTTATTTTCGTTGCAGGTCAGATTGACTTTGAACATTTGACTACGGTAGGGACATATATGTCCCAGTGAACTATTTTTTATTCTATCAGTACGACTTTTTGAAATCTGTCATACATTAATATTAGGATATATTCACGAGAAATCTGTCACAAGAAAGTTTTTCGGAAATTGTAGAACGATTGAAAGTAAAAATAGTTGTCAGTCCTGGCCCGTTATCAAAGGGTTAATTGTTTCGGGTTCAAGTTGGATTTTCAAGTTGGATATGAATTAATTTTTCTTTCATATTGGGTGGGGTTGCGGTCAATGAAAATTTTTTGGACATTTCCGGGTTTACTGAAAACTACAGTCCTGCATCGGCTACCCGAAATGCATTTGGTTTTGGGTTTGGTTGATTCAATGTTTTTTTAAGCCTCTTGTAATGCACCTTAGTGATATATATAAATTTCAATGCGTTTAAAATAGTGAAACATTATTTAAATAAACCGCAGACGATTTTTCTCCATAGACGTAATGTAACGGAATTCTTTTGACTGTCCCTGTAAATTAACTATAAGTGCTATCCACACCCTATTCCATATTAAGATTCTTGTAATACACCTTAGTGATATATATATCAATTACAATGTGTTTGCAATTGTGTAACATCATTAAAATAAACCGCAAATAATTTTTCCCCATAGACCGTAATGTAACGGAATTCTTTTGAGTGTCCCTGTAAAAAAACTATAACTGCTACACACTTCAGTTGAAATAGGGAACATGCTATAGATAACGACAATAACATATAAAAATTGCAAGGCAATCCGAGCATATGTACGGGAGTTAGAGCACGGACAGACGGCAGACGGCCAGACGGCTGACGGCCAGACAAACCGAAGTCATAAACATTTTTCAACTAGGTTGGAAAGTGTTAAAAATGTAATTAGAATCCACCTATAATCCATTACAGATTAATTGGATTATACAATTAAAAACGTAATCGGAATCCTCCTATAATGCATTACAGGTTAATTGGATTATACAATTAAAAACGTAATTGGAATCCAACCTATAATCCATTACAGGTTAATTGGATTATACAACCAAAAACGTAATCGGAATCATCTTGTAATCCATTACAGGTTAATTAGATTATAGAATTGAAAACTTAATTCGAATTGTCTTGTAATCTAATTACAAATTAATCTAATTACAGATTAATCTAATTATATTTTAAAAGAGAAAATGAGAATTGTCTTATCCATTACTCGGTAATCAGATTATGCGATAATCAGATTATATTCAAATTACTTTGTAATGCATTACATGATAATCGATTGCATAGTGAGGAGATTATAATGTATTTTAATCTATAATTTGATTACTTTGTAATCAGATTCTGCCCAACACTGCTTTTTAGTTTTTTCTGCATGTCTTCCCTTCTTGTAGGAATGTTTTTAAAAGATATTAGAATAATATTCCGTACTCGGGTCACCTGCGAATTGGCCAACTGACTATATTGTTGGAAATTTCGTTTATGTTTAAAGGGCACTCTGGACGGTGAATCCTATTACAGAAGATTGGATGACTTTTGAAATTAGCGATTACTAAATTTATGTTTTTTTTTTCATTATGAAGCAAAGCATCTCCAAAAAAGTACAATACCTTGCAATGTAGGGATAAAATTTTGTAATGTCAATAGTGACGAATGGAAGAATTTTTGTCGATTTATCATTTGAACCTGGATAAGATAAACAAGTACCTGAAATTCTCATTAGATAAAATTTATATCATTATAAAGCAATTTCGTCCGATACACAGCCCTAGCAGCTAAACTTAGTCACAAATGAACTTATTTCTGCGTGTTGTTATGGTCTTTAGAGAAATGCAATGAAAATATTATGTTCAAGTATTCACCAAGACATTATTATTAAAAAATTTGCTTAACTAACTTTATCATTGTCAGTTATATTTAAGGTATGGAATTTTGTTGGTGAAAGATCTATAATTGAATTAACAGTAATTTGACATTATTTAATGGAACATAGTGTGGCGCGTAATTAACTTCGTTTTGTACCTAACTCTGGTACATTAGTAACATATCGTTACAAGCACTTCTAATGTTTGACGTCAAACTTGGCTATAAACCCGATTACGGAACATGAAGCTTTTATTGGATGCAAAGTAGAGGTTTATTTTTCAACCAAAGTTAACCATCTGTGTTTTTTTCAGGTTAACGGTTACACGAATGCAACTGGTCTAAAAAATGGAAAGGCATTCAAAATGAAGTCATTTTAATTATATTCCAACAATTCAGATTTAAAAATGCACTTTTTTATGTTTCACCTTTATTAAAAAAAAAAAAAAATGAATGTTAAACACTGGTCTTTGTGTGCAAATAATTTATTACCCTTTTGAGTGCTGCTGTAATCGAAAGATGAAAAACCGTAGTAGATCTGCCAGAAGAGGCTATTACGAAATATAACGTAACATAGGGTGAGATTGTATTTAAGTTACCAGAACCACACATACCACCAAGAAGAGACACTCGGAGTTCAATAACTAACAAACGAAAATTAATCACCCGAACATTATTTAGGTTCAATGGTCAATCTGTGCAATCATTGTAATAATCTCTATTTTAGTAGTATGTTGACTAGAGAACTTTTTAATTCCTGTTGTCATAACGTCTTCATTTACCTATCAAACTCTACTATAAATGATCAACTAAATGAGTTATTTCTTAGTAGCCTAAATTTTGTCCAATGATTGATACAATAAAGCACAATGGCGTTCGCATCGTTTTCAGCAATATGCGGAAGGACATTACAGGTGTAGATTCATATTGCTTTAAAATACATGGTCATTTCGTTTAATTCAAGGCTCATTTGGAAAAAAATGGACCAGCGCAGAGGGCGTAGCATGCTAGTTAATGATAAATGTCTCACTTGTAGAATGTTGCAATAGCAAGGCTTTAGAAAACATTTTTGATAATTATAAGTTTCAATGTTTAAAGTGTTTATTAAATGTTTATTACTTTCTTCTATCTTTACAAGAAGAAAGTATTGGATTAATGAAAATTTTACACTTCCAGTTTTCGATGAAATTATACGTTTTAGAAGGTCCTGCACATGATTGGACTGTTTATAGAAAATGTCTGTCTGTGTGTGCGTCTGTGTGTCTCGGTGTCTGTATGTGACAAAAATTCTGTGGGCGCTGTATCTGAAGAACAAATGCACGAAATTTAATAAAACTTTATATTCAGTTAGACTTTGATATAAATGGGTGGTGATTACTTCTTGGTGTAAATCGCCGAGCAGGTGGCGCTGCTATGCTACATTTTTCATGATTTTTACGATAGCTATATCTCAAGAACTAACGCACAGAATTTCACCAAACTTCAGATTCCGTTAGACCTTGACAAAAATATAGACGTTGATTACGTTTTGGTATAAACAGCCCAACAGGTGTCGCTGCTATGCTACAATTTGCACGATAGCTATATCTCCAAAACCAACGCACATAAGTTAATAAAACTTTAGATTTAGTTAAACCTTAATATAAATTGGTGCTGATTTGTTTTTGGTGTATGTGAAACCTGTATGAGATAGAAGAAAGTTTTAGGATTGGCACATCCGATTAGTTTTTATTGAAATCAAATCTGTGAAATCTGACGTTATTTCAGCTTTGATCATATTTTGATTTTTTTTTTTGTCTAACTGATTTTGATTTTTTTTTGTCTCTTTTATTGTGATAACTGATAAATATTCGAAATTTCAATTTCCCTGGGGGGGGTTGCCCCCCCCCCCATAGCCCTCCCTCCCGAAATGGCGCCCCTGGGCAAACCTCTGCTCTGGCGGTAAACTAATGCTAAGCTGTGTTACAATATGGCGGTTATTTTGGCCAACAAGATGGATATGCGTCTGCTCCTCTTTATAAGACCCTTATACGTAGAGAACGTTAAAATGTAAAAAAATACTATATCTCTGTTTTATGTTTCTGTTTCAATGCAGGCGTGATTTTTTCTGAAATACCTGCCGCACCCTGTATAGTAAAAGAGCAAGAAATTTTTGGTGTTCGGACTATTCCGAAAAGTGTCTGTTACGATTTTCATGAAACTTGTCTCTGATACTAAAGCGAGCACGAGAAAACGATCTAGATAGGACTCGAATTGAGGAAAATTCATTTTGACTGATTAAAACAATCTCAGCACTGAAAATGCTGCTATATATATCGAAAACTACACAATGTTCATGAAACGTGGCTCCTATACTATACCTAGTACGAGAAAATGACCTTGCTTAGTTCCTAATTCAGGAAAATTCGTTTTGACAAGGTAAAACAAACTCAGTACTGAAAAGAATGCTATAAATCGAAAATATTTCTGACGATTTTCATGCAAATAATTCTGATTTGATTACGAGAAAACCATCGAACTTCGACTTAGGAAAAAATTCATTTTGATAGGCTTAATCCATTTTTTATTATCAATCTTCCCTAATCGAAATTATTCCAGTTAATATTATTCATTGATCATCAACATAATTACGGATGATATTGTATAGTTTGTATTAAATAGTGCATATTTAGAAAACGTATAATTACTGAGTAAAATATAACACATCTAAAGTATTTCCCTTCATGAAATCGTTACACTAGCGACGAACAAACTGTGATTGATCAAATTTATTTATCTTGATACTTGGGAATAGAATTTCGATTACAGAAGTTTGCCAAGGTAAGAAATATATTATTATTCTGTATCATGGAGCAATTGATTAAATAATTAATGAAACAAAATAAAACGTTAATAGATGCGATAAAGAGAAAGTAGCTTGAAGAATAATAAGATTTTTGGTCTGTAAATTGAGAAATAAGATGAACCATTAGAAAGTTCCAATTCTTTCATGGATAAGTTTGAAGCTTTTTTAGATGTACAAAATGTGCCGAAGAAAAAAAGCGCAAAAAGACTAATATCAAGTTTATCAGCTAAGCTATATAACTAGCTAAAAAATCGTCTTGCTCCACAAAACCCTAGTGATCAGGAATATAAAACTCTTCCATGAAGTTTGCAAGACCATCTGAACCCAAAATCTTTAATAATACCCAATAGACACAGGTTTTTGAACAGGAAACAAAATGAAATTCGAGCATTAGTTCTTATTTTGCTGAACTTCGCACTTCAGAAGTTCCTTGCAACTACAACCAACTTATGTTAAACACTATGTTGAGAGATGTTTTCGTTAGTGGCTTATGGTATAGGCTGTTTGATGAAGCCGATATCGATCAAGATAAAACTGTTAAGAACGCTTCAACGATAGAACGAGCCATAAGGGAGTTATCGTCACAATGAATAAACCGTAAGGAATTAAGGCCGTTGGTGTATGTATTGAGAAAAATCAAACACCACGACTTAAGAGGAAAAATCTTAGAACGCTTACACTAAAAAAAAGTAACGGGAGATATTGTTCTAGATGTAACGGTTTAGCTCAATATAAATAAACTGTAAATTTAAATTATATATATATAAAATCATAAACACTATGTCTGATTACTTTATTTTACAATATAAGAACACACATTTTATCAGACAATTAAAAACACTAAACCAACATGAGTGAAAAATTGACCTGGGGCAGGACTCGAACCTGGGACCTTCAGCGTACCGTGCTGATGCTCTGCCACTAAGCCATCCAGTTGTGTGTTCTTATATTGTAAAATAAAATAATCAGACGTAGTGTTTATATTTTAATATATATATATAAATTAATTATGGACCGATGAACAGTTATTCATCGTACTATGTTATCTAAAGCTGCAAAACTGCTGGCCCATGACTGTTTCCAACATGAAAAAGTGTGAGAAATTGCCGAGCTAGGATATCGATCTGGGTGGCTTAGTGGCAGAGCATCAGCACGGTACGCTGAAGGTCCTAGGTTTGAGTCCTGGCCCAGGCCAATTTTTCATTCATGTTGGTTTAGTACATTTAATTGTCTGATAAAATGTGTGTTCTTATATTGTGAATTTAAAGCTAGTAAATGCAGAGTTTGTCAGCATATTGGCCAAATTGAAAGAGCATGTTATTATGAAAAGAAGTTAAAACAAGTAAATTTGCGAAACAAAAACAGTTCCATATAAACAAATCGGAAGTTCAAAATTTAGTTTCATTTCACAGTTTAGGAGAATAGAATATTTGTGTTTAGGAAGAATTTCCCGAGAGACCTTCCATAGTATTAACTCTTTAAATTGAAAGTAAATCTGTTGGATTGGAAGTAGATACGGGCAGTACTGTGTCACTAATGAGTTTGAAGAAATTTAAAGAGTTTTCAAGGAAGAGAATCCGTCCTACAGACTTGATATTTAAGATCTATAACAGTGAAAACAGTAAACCATTTTGGAAGATTTTTACAGAAAAATCTTCCAATCTGTTAGGAGAATACGCAGATTTATTTGATGGAAAATACGGCGAAATAAATATTATGAATGTGAACTTGAGTTAAAACCTGATGACTTTCCATTTTTTACAGACAGAGACCATTACCGCTTCGATGAAACAGCATGTTGAAGAGGAATTAGAACGACTTAGTTATTAAAAAGGGGTTATTAAAAAACTAATGCGTTATTAAAAGCTTAGGAGTTATAATATTTCCTAATAAAACTTAGGAGTTTATTTATCTTGATACTTGGGATTAGAATTTACATTATAGAAGTTTGCCAAGGTAAGAAATATCGTTGGGTAAGTGTGATCGAAGATTGCATAAAGGGTTTCGTTTGTATTCATTAAAAAAAGCTTTATCCTAAATGGAATTAGTTCTGTGGAAATTGGGGCATTAAATAAGTATATATTAAAAAATGGTGTCAAATAATGATAAATCAACCACTGGGGGCGTGGTTCACTAAATGCAAAATTTATATAGAAATCGCCCACTCCCCCTCCCCGCAATTAAAAAAAAATACAAAAGTTTTTTAATTCTTAAAGCCATTGTCTATTAAGTTTTTATTTCTTTACCGTAAAAATGAAGTGCTTTTTAATTACGATAAAAAAATTCCACTAATGCAAAATTAAATCGTAATTTCTGTTCTAATTATGCGATCTTTATAAAAAAAATAGATTTATGGATTCTCCTTAAATAAATAGGCATAGATGGACAATTTCCAAATCGACAAATGCAATATTAGCAAAAAAATTTAATAGAGCTTTAAAACTCTGAGTACATTCAAAGTCTGTGGTTTACGCTTTCCATCTGTCAAGGGCTCGCAGACGACATGTCTGCCTATGTCTAGCGGATATATCACGTGTTCACAAATATATTCTTTATAAGCCGTCTAATTAAATAAAAAAATAATTGTAATTTCCGTTCTAATTATCGAAGAATTACGAAAATTACATATTTAGATTCCTCGTGAAGAGATACGCAAGGATGCATAATTTTCAAATCGATAAATGCAATATTTTTTTTTTTTTAAGTAAACTAATAGAGTCGGAATTCTTTCAGTATAAAGAAATGTGGTTTCATTCTTTTACCGCAGCGAGAATGAAAATTTTCGAGGTGCAGGTGAAAGACGAAAGCTGATTGGTCGTTTGCGACCCTTGTATCAGGGTACCATTTCAGTCAAAACTGAACTTCTTTCTCTGTTTCGGTAAAAATGTGCCTTTTTCACTAATTTTCGATGGTTTTTAATTAATATCTCGCGTTAATTAAGACTTTTTCAAAATTTTATGATTTCCAGTGTGACGGTAGGTATTCAGCTGTAAGTACACAAAATGTCAAGTCTCTTACTTATACAGTTTCTTATAACGGACTCTGTGACAGGCAGACGGAGAGACAAACAAAGGAGTGAGACAAATAGGGTTTCGTGAGATGAACGAAACCCTGAAAACTAATACTTCAGATTGGGTGTCTCCAGTAGTGCCAGCAGTCAAAGCAAATGGAAAAACTGGATTATGCGCCTATTGTTCTGTAACACTAAACAAAAATCTAGGAGTTCAAAGATATCCTTTTCCAAAAGCAAAATAATTTCCCCCTTTCACTCAGCCAGTGATGGATAAATATTTTCAAAAATTGATTTTACTCAAGCTTATTTACAAATGAAGGTTCACCCAGACAGGCAAAAATTATTAATGATAAATACTCATAAAGGACTTTACGATTGCACAAGACTAATACATAGAATAAACTCAACAACTACTATTTGGCAGATATATAATTGTAAGTGTATTTTATGCTTTAGAAGAGGAAGAAGTATTTTATGATGATGCACGTATCGCAGCACCAGATTTCCAGATCTATTTGCTAAAGTTACCAAAATATTTCGATAAATGTCATCAACATGGGTAAAAAATAAATAAAGATAAATGCTTGAGCATTTATCTTATATCCTAAAAATCTAATTTTTTGGATTAATTTGGATTATCCAAAACGAATGAAAAGAATGCTGCAATTAAAAATGCTAGAATTTCTAAAAATGTTGAGGAAATTGAGCCTTTATGGGATTATTAAATTTTTATTCTAGATTATCCAAACAAACTTTCTACTTTTGCCTTCTTACTTTTTGGAATCTGTTTCTGATAGAGTATTGGCACACTACGACCCCAAACTTCCTATTTCTTTTACAGCTGATGCATTTACAGATGGCTTGGGTGCGGTATTCTGCCACAGATTTTCGTATGGTCCCGACAGGCCTATAGCATTTTCTTCACGAACACTTTCGCTAACCGAACAACGCCACTCAGAAATTGATAAAGAAGCTCTATCTATAATCAGGGCTATTATTTTTTTTTAACTTTTCCTAAAAGATAATCTAGTTACTCCAATTACAGATCATTAACCTCTAGTGGCAATTTTTCTTTCAAAAAGTGTCTTTTAGTTTTGTCTGCTACAAGATTTTTGCATTGGGTCTTGGTATTGCAGGATACCATAATTGCAGGACATAATTTGTCGCAATACTAAGGATAATGGTAATGCAGATTGTCTTTCACTATTACACTTATTATCTGCAGATTTAGAATTAAAAGAGGAAGTTTCAGTTTTTCAACTTTCCCAAATAGAAACACTTCCAATAACAGACAGAGATTTAGCTAAAGCAACTGTAATTGACATTCAATTGGCGTTTTTGCTAAATGCCTTACAAAAAGGGACTTTACTAAGAGGGAATGAAATTGAATATACACTCCAGGATGGTTGTATTATGTACGACCAAAGAGTTTTTGTTCTTAAAAAATATCATGAGAAGGTTTTGGTAAAACTTTATCAGGAACATTTAGGTGTCATCAAAATGAAAGCAATAGCAAGATCCTATGTCCATGGACTTTAACGCCACAAATGACAAAAACCACGCGTCTACGGGTATATACACTGTTAAAAATTTGCAGCAAACTGTCCAGTCATTTGACCGTTTTTAGAGAAAACGGTTACATAACCGTAATTTAACTCTTTTCTGACCATAATATGGGCAATGATATGGTAGGAACAGAGTTAAATTAAGGTTATGTAACCGTTTTATCTAAAAACGGTCAAATGACTGGACAGTTTGCTGCAAATTTTTAACAGTGTACCCTCCGAAAAAGACTGTTTATTGGACGGCGGGGAAGCAGTGTTAAAACATGCTTCACGCCTATTGATCTTTACTTCTATACTCTCGCAGCTCACGTGACATGGGTATAGTCCATTGGAAAGATATCGATAGAGACTTGGACGATGTTGTTAAAAAACTGTACAAGTTGTTCAAGGATTTAAGATGACCCTGCAAGGTCTAAAATGCACTGCAGGGAGTAGGCAAGTTTCTCATGGGAAATAATTCACAATTTATTTTGTTGGTCCTGTTTTTGATCACATATTTTTATTAACTGTGGATGAACACTCAAAATGGTTCGAGGTGTCAATCTTATAAGATCAACAACTACTTTGAAAACAGTAGAATCTCTAAAAGATTGTTTTGCACGTTTTACATTGCTAGTCATGTTAGTCAGTGACAATAGACCGCAGTTTTCATCATATGAGTTCCAGAAATTTATGCAAAACAATGGAATTAATTATACTCGTACATAAAACTTATGCACCTAATGTGTTCAAGTGTAGATATGTACACACTTTGAAACAATCTCTTCAGCAAGGCAAACATATTCTGGTAGTATCAATCAAAATATTAACAGTTTTTTGTTACAATATCGGAAATCACCCAATATGACTACAATGCAAGCATGTTCTTAAAAAGAAAAATTCGTACTCGATTTGATTTCTTAATTCTTAATACTAAAAAACATTCAACATAAGATCAGAAAAGATACATGTTTTCACGATCGGTATTTTCAGGTGGGTGACAAAATAGTCATTCGTGATTACAGCGCAGTCAATGCCAAATGGAAATTCGGTCGTATCATCAGCCGAGATGGTGAATTATTCTATACTATAAATGTTCAAAGCAATTTGGTTAGACGACATATCGATTAAATACGGGCAGTAGGAGAAGAAGTGGATAATGATGTTCAATATAGGCCAAGAGTGTTAATTATGACTGAACCAGAAATGTCATAAACAGATTCAGTATCGACTGAATCACCTACGACATGTGAGGATATCTCCAAAGAAATGCCGCCATCACTGCCATCAGCCGTGTCTTCTCTAGTTGACACACCCCAACAATGCACCCTAACAATGCAACTTTGTCCACAGTACAATGCAACTAAGACGATCTAGGACGATCCGAAAAGATTGTGCTATTAATTAAAAGGGGAGGAAACTGTCATGTATTTGAAATAAATGTTATTTACTAGAATGGTTACACGTGAGGAACAAACATTCACTTGCCGATACTGGTAATGGTAGAAAAATCAGAACTATTTTGAAGTTTAACATGCGATACGATGTTCATGTTATGTTATGTTTTGCTTGAGTATTGATTCTTATTAAATGGTGTGTATTTAGAAAAAGTATACTTAGTGAGTAAAATATAGCATACCTAAAGTAGTTTCCTTTCATTTACCCTCATCAAATAGAGTTTTGCTAATGGTGAAGAATAGTTCAGGAAATTATGTCATAGTTGGTGTGTTGAACTCAATTTTCGAACACGACAGCTCGAGATGGCACTGGCTCTTCTCCGTCAGATGTTTAATAGAGACTTTGCAGTAACGTATAACAGCGGTAACAGGTTCTAAGACAATAATAGTGTTATTTATTCCATTACTTTAAGTAACGCCCATCAATATCTTATATAAATATATTTCCAACCGCAATATTTTTTAAATTTCTGGCTCTGATCATGTTTATTTGATTCAATATAAAACTAAAACTCTTGGTTACCAATGTATTAATTTCATATCTGTTGATGTTACTGTGTTAATATTTTCTTTCAAGATTTTTCTTTTGTAATGCATTTTATTTTCACTACAGATATCAGCATGTATAGGGTAATTGTACTTAAAATAAATTTCCCATGCAATATTAGAACAATATCACTTATTCTTACTACCATTAGTGATACCTTACTCTCGTGTCATTGTTTTTTGAGAAGTCTTAAAAATTTCATGAACTAGGTTACATATATTTTCAAAACTGAGCAAAAAGTACTCAAATCTGAGTATGTCGCATAGTCAAAATGGCTCCGAATGAAAATTACTTAAGTTTGAAACATGTATATACTCATTTCTGAAAACATGCTCACACTCAAGAATAAAACATCATGTGCTTATATTTGAGTAGGTCCATGTTTCAAAAATGAATATGAACTGACTTCTATGTGCTCATTTTTGAGTGTTTCCATATTTCAAAAATGAGTTTGAACTGATTCTAATCATTTTTAAGTACGTTCATGTTTGAAAAACGAGCATGAACTGACCTCTATGTGCTCAGTTTTGAGTATGTCCATGTTTAAATATTTTGAGTATTTCTGGTATTTCAGAATTAAAAGCATTGGGTCGTTATATTTGAAACAAACAGTTTCATAACAAAATGAAAACATCGATTTACTCAGATTTGAAAGTGTCATTTTTCTCAGTGTGTGTTTTTCAATGCATGCAAAACTGTCCAAGATAGTGAAATAGTAAAATTTTCGCGAAAAATTAGATAAATTGTTTTGAATGCACGTTATTGAAGAGTGACGCATTTGTTCTTTTCTTTACAATTTATCTTGTTTATCATGATTCTTGATATTTAAGTGTTTTGTAATCCTTCATGGAATATATTATTTCTAGGCATAGAAATCTGTTACTCAGACGGGAACATAAATTACAGCTACAGCTTTGTTAAGTGCAAGAGAATTTTGGATGGATTCTTCCTCAATGTTTCATACGTGGAATTGGTTAACAATGAAGACGACAGGACTGCAGTACGGTGTCACGAAGGAACATTTATTGCCCAATTCACATTTCTTTTCATAGAAGAAATTCTCGCGGTATATGCAGATTGTGGTACACTCGAAAAGAATGCTTAGTAAATAATTTAATCCGGATTTAATCATTATAGTCATACAACTGAAAATCTGATAGACAAATTATTTGCTAATGATTCACTTACAAGTTGTATAAAAAAAATGTATGCACGATATAATATTTTCAAGAAAAATCTTTGTAAACTAATTTCAAAGAAGAAAGACAGCACAATTCCACAATATAAACACAGTACAAGATGGATGAAAAGTGAATGTTATAATTCACAATCTATAATAATAAAAGAAAGTTTTATGTGCTTGTGTGTCTATCTGTTGCTTGTTTCTTGGCGAAGGAAATCTATCACACTTTGAGACCTACAAGTTTGCGTCCGGTTAGACGAAGACAGATCCGAATGCATCTGAGGCTCAGATTTTGGACTTTTTTTAATTAGATTTTTTTGCTGAACGGAATAATTCGCAGATTTTTTAAGTTTTTCGGAGATTTTGAGCATTTTATAAAAGAAATATGAATTCAATAGGTTTAACTGATATAGTCAATTTTAACCTCTTTTCAATAAAGTTTCTTTGGAATTCGTACAGTGATTTTTGAATTTTTCGCGATTTTAATTTAAAGTCTCCATATCGGCGAAAATGAGAAATTTGCTTTTTATCAATTAATTTGTATTTGATATCTTATCCATACAATCTTATATTTTAGACTCCTGTATGAAGCAGACTTTTGGATATCGGTTAAAAAAAATAGGATAGTTCAAAAAATTAGTTATTAAAGACAGTAAAGACTTCGATTTTTTCTATAAAATCCGAAGAAGAAGTGATAATTTTATTCCTGTATCGTTTGTTAAATAATCCTCTTTATCGTCCGTTACCATAACGATGCTGGTAAAATCGCGGTCGGGAGCTTTTTCTTTTATTCGGCACGTGCGAGGTACTGTATTACCGAGGCAAAAAAAAAAAAAAAAACCCTGGGTAGGGTTGCTGCTTTCGAAGGTTCCAAAACTTGTAGGGAGAGAACTTCGTCAGTAAGAGCGAACTGCGATAATTCTCGGGCTGACCAGCTGAACGGTGGGAAATTAGCGCGAAAAGAAAATACTGAACTTCCCTCAAATAAAGTCGAATGACCAGTTACCTTGGCAACTGGACTGAGCGGAGACCGGTTTCAGAGTTTTTCTAAACAGAGCTAAACAGATCTTTAATGCAATAGATTTCAACCGGTAGTAATCGCAGCGCAATGGTGCACCGTGAGAGTACCCGAGGTGTTCAAAATAGGATAGTTCAAAAGAATAGGATAGTTCAAAAGAATAGAACAGTTCAAAAAATTAGTTATTAAAGACAGTAAGGACATCGATTTTGTCTATGAAATCCGAAGAAAAAATAATAATTATATTCTTGTGTCGTTTGCTAAATAACCCTTTTTATCGTTCGTTATCATAACGATGCTGGTAAAATCGCTGTCGGGAGCTTTTTCTTTTATTCGTCACGTGCGAGGTACCTTTAACGCAATAGATTTCAACCGGTAGTAATCGCAGCGCAGTGGTGCACCGTGAGAGTACCTGAGGTGTATCGCAAAAAATTTAAGTCAAGTTGTATCAAGATTTTAATAATTAACAGAATTAAGGATATCTAATATCACACATTTCATATTATGCGATTTCCTTCGAAGTGAGATTTAGTGTTATAAAGTTTTAAGGTTATTATACCGGGCTCGAGCAACTCCAGGTGAGTCTGCTAGTAGTCTTATAAACCTCGTAGCTTCTTGCATGTAAAAGGTGAATTTTGAAATTAAGAAAACTCTGAAATCTGAATACTAGTATTATTGGTACTATAGCAGGCTCTTATTTCAGATTTATCTCCTTAAAGCAAAGATTTTTAAGAAAAAAAAATTAACAATACTTGAAATCTTTAGAAACACAACTGTGTAGCAATATTTCACAGATTTATGAAAATTTGTTTAATTTATATTTCAATATTTTGAATAATTTTTTTTCTTGGAATTTTTTTTAAATGTATTTTTTTTATTATCCATGTTCGGAATTAATCTATTTAAAATGCTTTCTTTATATCCATTATTTATTGCAATATCACGTATCTTTTTTAATTCACTGGTTAACTGAAGAGGTGTACAGATTGTGAAGAATTTAATAAAATGTCTAAATGTTGGTAAAGAAGAATTGGAAAATAAGTAGAAATTTTAAAATTGTTAAATAAAGCAACAATAAAATGAAAACTGCCCAGTTAAACTGAGGGCATTGAGCTCACAGGCTATTCACACTAATTGTATATTATACTCTTATTTCAAATAATTTGAAATAAGCCCCTCGAAAAATAAACAAATTGACAATATATTAAGGGAGATCATCCCCCCTTATAATTAATTAATGAACACCCAAAACTATTCAGGGAAGCGCCTTATTACAATGAACCTATATACAAAATTTGAAGCAAATCGGATAAGTCAGCATGAAAAACCATTCATCTAATTTAAGGAAGGTTAGCCCCCCGTTTCCCCTCTTTATACTTAATCAATGGACACCCAAAACTAATCAGGAAAGCTCCTTATCACAATGAACTTATATACAAAATTTAAAGGAAATCGGAAAATTCTGCATGAAAACCCCATTTATCTAAATTGAGGGGGGGGGGGCGCGGCAGCCCCGTTTCCCCCTTTATACTTAACCAATGAACCCCCAAAACTAATCAGGGAAGCGCCTTATCACAATGAACCTAAAAACAAAATTTGAATCAAAACGGTTATTTCTATCAAGAGTTATCGCGTTACGTACATACATACGTACATACATACATACAGAACGGGCGGACACATACATTAGCTCTCAGGCTTTGATAGCCTGTGAGCTAAAAATCAATTTAAAAAATTTAACAATTTAAGGCCTTTTATTATCAGTAATGAATTTGCTTTATTCAAACTTGATCCAAAAGCTTTAATATAGGTGTTCTTTACAGAATAATGTTTTTTATACCAATTCTCCTTAAATTGAATATAGAAATCTGGCAAATCATTCCTTTTTACAAAAAAAAAAAAAAAAAATATTATTACTATTTCTGTCATTTTAAAGGAAAATTTAGGGAAATAAAAGAAGAAAAGATTTTCTTACAAGTCACGTTTGTGAAACAAATAGGAATTATACCGATAGATTTAATGGTCCATCAGATAATAACATGTCTCATGTTGCTTCATTGATTATTTGAAGTCGATAGTTTAATTACTAACTTTCCGAAAAGACCACCAGTTTCTAAAACACAATTTTTAGAAAAACGCATTTAAATGTTTTGGAAGAGGTATTGACGCTTTGTCAGGCAACGAAACAAAAGTCTTTAATACCACTTTTTATTTTTATTTTCAATTGAGCACTAAAAAAGACGGCGTCAGAAACGGACAGAAAAGTAGAATTTTTTAGATTAAAAAATTTCTTTTCAAGGTTTTTCGCCCTCTCCTCATAAAATTGAAAACTTAAATCTTAGATGCAGCAAAAAATTACAAATACCGACTATAAATATGTAAAATCATTCAAAACGTTTATGTAAATTTAATCCAAAATCCCCCCCCCCCCCCCCCCGCTGCACTTAGATAATATTGGTGCAGTCTACAGCATCCCTTACGAATTGGGATTCGATATATATTGGCGAAACGGTACTTCTCCATTATTCCGCCGACGACTTTTATATAAAAAAAGACTATCGCCAAACTGTAACGCCAATAAACAAATCGAAGAATGTTGCCATTAGAATCTAAAAAAATACAAGAAATTCGAAAAAGACCCACTCACTAACGTGTCAACTATCAGTAGCTTTAAAGAATAAAATTTACAATATATCAATGATAACAGAAAAAAATAATCTTGGATACTTATTTATTTAAATTATTTTTCTTAATTATCCATTATCCCTCTAGGCTGGTGGATAAATGCGGGGCTAACAAGAAAGACGGGCTACCGTGCTTCTCCAATTTAGAGTAGTCACGTGACGCTCCCGGTCTCAGCTGAGCTAAGCAAACCAATTGACATATAGATTATTGCCTCAATTTTAGATTACTCTTATATCCGAGTCATTCTTTAATTTGATAAAATTCGTTACTTGCCCCCAAGCAGCGGAATAATGATTATCAAATCTTACAAAAACATTAAGATAATTAAATTATATTAAATAAAATAATTTGTAACCAGATATAAAGTTGTCAAAAGGGGAAAAAATAATGAAAATTGAGCCTTTTATATCCTAAAAATCATTGCGAATACACCTGAATATAACACAAACTACCTAAAAAAAATAATTTAGTTAACATTTAAAAATTTCAAAGATGAATCACAATTTAAGAAAAGAATGATTTTCAAAAAAAAAAAAAAAAAAGAAAATTAAAAAGCAAAAAAAAAAAAAAAAAAATTTTTTTTTTTTTTTTTTTTTTTTTTTTTTTTTGTTCAAACAGCTCTTTTATACCTAAATTACAATATTTTCCCTACCAAAATTATATGCAGCAATAGGACATATATTTTATATAATATATTATATATATATATAAAAATTTCAAAGCTTTAGAAGAAAAATAAGTATATTTTACACAAGAGCTCCTTGTACCCTACAAATCACTGTAAATACACAGAAATTTAACACATATTACTTAAGAATGATTTATTTAACATATTCAAATCTTAAAGCTGTAGAACAATTTTAAGTTATTGAGGGGAAAAAAATGTTTGTTTTTTTTTCAAACCGGACCTTTATATTCAAATATCAATATTTCTGAACCAAAATTATGCATGGCCATTGGATACATACTTTATATAATATATAAACTTTTCAAAGTTTTAGTACAAAGATAACTTTTTTTAATTAAATGTGCTCATTATTTATCTCTGAGCATAGAAGTTAATAACAGAAAGAAAACAATTTTAAGACACAAACTATCTAAAAATTAATATTGTTTTTAACGAAAATTTTCCCAAGCAATGGATCTATGATTGTTAAATCATATTAAAAGTTCAAAACACAGGCATAATTTTAAGTATATTAAATTAAAACACTAGTATGTTGTATAGTCATCACAAGACTTTCTTCATAATCATTCCAATATATTGATTTAAATAGATCCTAACACCAACTATTATGAAGATGAAGTATAGTGGATTTATTTGAATTTAATATGGAGTTACAGTGATCAGTAAATACAGTTAACGTAGACATATATTAATAATATTAATAATCCAGAAATACTTTTAAAGGTATGCGTGTATGCAATTTTTTTCCAATGATCTGTTACATCAAAAACACAAAAAATGTCTAACTGACCAAATTTGTCTAAGGAGAATTGATTAAAAATAAATAAATAAATAAATAAAGTGTAACTTTTTCAAAATTATTTTTTTAAAAAAGGTGTTTCATTAACATAATTTTATTTCTTACTTAATTTTGAACACTTTGGCAATTTACATTGCCCCATTACTCCCATCATGTAAATGTGTTTCAATCTTTTGGGACATCATGTATATATGTCAGTCCTGAGTAATGGTACATACCCAAAGAGAAATATAGGAAAATATGAAAACACTTTAAACAGAAATTATGACAAAAATGATAAGCACACATTGTGTGGCAAAAAATTAGCATAGACATGTTATAATAAAAAACTTATATGATTTCTCACTATCGAATTTTGATTTAGAAAAAAATCCAATACACTTTGTGACAAAAATTTAGGACTTGTTTACTTTCCCAAATCGCTATTGCTGAAACTGTTTTAACAATATCTATTTGGGAAAGTATGCAAGTCTTAAATTTGCAATACAATCAAGCATGTCGGATTTCCTTGTAAAACAAAGTTCGAAATTCATACACAACATAATTGAAAATAAATGGTACCAATATAAAAGTTTGAAACAATATCTGGCAATTTGTTCTTTGTGCTCAGTCAAAGTCTGAATTTATTGATTTATTAATTTATTATAAACAATTTTTTTTAAATATTTAACACATTTATTAGTGGAGTGTAGAATGTTAATCCGTAATAATATTACAGGTGTAGTATTCTGAATATTAAATCTTTAAAAATAATCTGAACTTATTAAAAACTTCGACTTATTTCTATCCTGTTTATATTAATAAGTGAAAAACTTTTAGAGTAAATAGTACAAGTAAAGACATATTCATTTAAAATAAATTATGTTTACTTATATTCAAACAATTCAAAACAAACATTATCATATGAATGCAAAGGTTAAAAAAAAATACATCACCAAGATTAGTAATGCAATGTTGAATTCAAGGGGTGATATTCCCTACAGATGATTTCGGATTTTACATTTATTAATGGTCTAGAAATGAAAAATCACCCCCGAAACGCTGTAATGTTCTAAACCCGAAGCTGCAACCCCTCCCCTCTCCCTTAGAAAAATATATGTAATCAACACTGCAATAAAGGTACGTTATATTCAATAATAATCTTACGATTTTGCTGAGCTATTTTATTTCACATAAAGTAAAGTTGCCGGAATTCTGTTTTCCGACGATTTAAAGTATATAACATTGCACAATTAAATGTTATGCATATTACATTAAAGCGGAAAAATGATTAATTCTTACATTCGATAGATTATCCAGCGTAAATGGATTAAACATTACTACTTAAGAAAAGCTTAACAAAAGTAAAGTAAAATAAAAGATTCGCAATGAAAATTACGTTTGTTTTTATAATTAAAGAATATATAACAACACGCACACGAGTTAAAACCAAAGTAATGGAATTCCTTTGTGTACAGCTGCGCGTCAAAGTACGTTTTGAGTAAGACCGCGACTACCACGTGACTTTCAACCACGGTAGCCCTTTGCGTCAGCCCCGGGATAAATGTTTGTGACGCCAGTTGAAACTGATTTGTTGTACGCTCAGAAAGGTCTATGGTTGTACGTAACTATGCATCGCAACATTTTCCCAATGCCTTTTTCCCTTTTAATATCATGACATCGCCGTTTAATGACGTAATTGTTATTTTACGAAGTAACTAATAAATCAGTAAAACATCATTAAAAATACAGATAGACGTCACATTAAAAATCACTTGACTAGATAACAAACACGTGGAAAGAATCTGACGTCAAGTGAATGAATGTTCGCCACGATCATGCATTTTGGCGTTAAATCCTATAGTTTGGCGATAGTTCTTCTTTATGGAAAGAGGTCGACGGGATAATGGAGAAGTAACGGCGAAAATAATGGTTTATACAACATGCATCTACAAAAAGAAAACGTGCTTTAAAAATTGGCGATTTATGTTCAGAACTACTAGTCATGCAATTGAAACTGACCACGTTCTAGATTTTATTAATATAAAATTAATTGAATCAAATTGTAATAGTTATAAAAGCAGAATATCTTCATCATATTATTAGGGTGTACGAAAAGAGTTTTCGTTTTTTGAATGTTTTTATACCAAAACATGTATCTGGCACTTTCTCGTCACTATTGTTGAACATAAAATCTTATTCAAGAGAATGTATGCCCCTCTATATTCTATAATCATACGAGCTTCTTCCTTTCATATTTCGGTCACATAAAAAGTGATACAAATGTTGATATTTTATGAATCTTAAGACATTATTTTAAAATACACCTTAAAACCAACAAAGCTGTCCACAAAACTCGTGCAGTTGGCCTGAAATCAAACCCAGAAGTGACAGGCCCCCAGTTGTGAATTTTGACCAACTGAAGAGAAAGAATCCTTGACGGTTCGGCCTACAGGCACAGGTAGATTTCGAAGATGCAGACCGTGAGGCGTCTGTTTGTTGGGAATTGCGGAAGAAATGGCCTTTTTGCCCTGATACGGCAGACGGGAACCGCCCATTTCGAAACCTAACTTGTTTACAGGCGGAGCCGGTAGGGATTTTTTTGTTTTTAATTTTTTTTTGCTATAAGGGTTGGTCCTATAAAAAACTTGTCAATATAAAAGTTTTAGATAATATTAAGAGGATTAATGATAAATTTAAGCGGATTTGATATCTTGTGAATTTTTATCTTGTGAATCTGATGAAGTTAGGATTTTTTTCTTCTAAAACCCCCCTTCCCCCCCCTTGAGGCCATTTTTAATTATATCAAAAATCTGTCATACATAAATTTTCGACCCTTTTCCTAGAAGTAATAATAACTTTAAACGGATTCGATACGTGTCATAATTAAGAAAATATGGGTTTTTTTCTGTTTTCACAAAAAGCCCTCCCATTTCCCCCCTCCTCTTGGTTCGATTTTGCCCATTAACGAACTTGACCGACATTTTATGCCCCTTGATTTTATGTATCAGTTTGGAAGAGATTTATGCAGAATTTTTCCAGTTATCGTGTCCATAAAAAGGTGACATATATATACATATATACAGGGTGTTTCACAAAGGACCCCTAACTTTAAAAATTAATAACCCGGAAATGGTTATAGATATAAACATTAAACCAGTGGTATAATAATAAAAAAATCGTAAGAATCTTATACATAAACCTCAAAATTTAGTTTAAAATACTACCGATAGATGGCGCTGAGAGCGTTAAGAATCCTTCTACAGAGAGTTCAGAAGCATAGAAAGACTTGCCGTTGAAGATTTCGCCATTGGAATCTGACCGCTATTAGCTGATAGTGAAAATATTTCCGAAAGTGATGTATACCGTGGAGGAACGTGTGTTTATTGTGTTGGAGTACCACCGATTAAATCAGAGTCCTACTGCCTCAAGGAGAAGTTTTCAAACGCGATTTCAAGTCGCAAAAAGCCCAGATGGGAAAACAATTCGTGAGTTTTTCAAAAAATTTCAACAAACAGACCGGTGACATACAGCAGAGAGTCAATGACAATTTCATTCTTCGTTTGCGATAAGTCTGTTGTGTAAAAGGTGCACCTTTTGAATCACTTTGATACGCCTATTTATCGCAGCGCCATCTATCGGCGCTATTTTTAACTAAATTTTGAGATGTATGTATAAGATTCTTACGATTTTTTTAATAAACATACTACTGGTTTCATGTTTCTCCCTATCACCGTTTACGGGTTATTGATTTTTAAAGTTAGGGGTCCTTTGTGAAACACCCTGTATATATATATATATATATATATATATATATATATATATATATATATATATATATATATATATATATATATATATATAGTTTTGAACTGGGGGTGGTTTTAGGTTCTGGGAGTCATGATCGGCGTAGATCTGCAAAAATTTTCCAAAAATTCCAACTTAGGTGAGAATGTAATTGGTAGTATTTCTTACGAAATCTACCTAAAAGAGGAGAATTAACTAGCATCCGAAAACTGTCGGAGGAACTACGACGTACCAAGCACGTCGCATGGTACATTTTACATAAGTTTAAACAAACTTGCAGGGAATCAGGAAAAGCCGAAAAACGAAAATTCTTTTGATACATCCTAATAATATACATAGATCGTTCACAAGTCTACAAAGATCCGCTCTTAACCAGGCATACGTCCATTTGGTCCTGTTTTGACGTACATTCCTGAACTTTAAAAACAACTATTTGGTTTCGATACAGAGTTGTACTGACGAAGGGCTTGTTTAAAGAATTAAACATCTATTCTGCACTGAAAAAAAAAAAAATTGTTGATTTTACAGTATAATAGTGGCGCTCCAGCTGCCATTATTATACCGTAAAATTAACAGTAATAAACAGTAAAATAAGCAGGGAACTTGCTACCGCGCATGCGCGGTAGCGTATTACTAAAATCGCTACATGAAAAATATGGGTACTCAAAATTGAGTAAAAAGTACTCAATTTTGAATACGTCACATACTCAAAATAATTCCGATCCAAATGTACTCAAAATTGAGAAACACATGTACTCATGTTTGATCCCATGGATGTATTCAAATGTGATCTGCTATGTACTCATTTTTGATCCCATGGATGTATTCAAATATGAAGTGTTATGTACTCATTTTTGATCCCCACTGTAAAAAAAAATTCCTGAAAAAAAAACGGAAATTGTACTGGCAATCGCGATGCCACTACTATTTCCGTATTTTAACGGGAAAAAAATTCCGTAAATTCCAGGAAATTTTCCGTGATTTCTGAAATTTCCATTTATAAATTTCCGTTTTATAAAAGATATCTTCCGTATTTTTTAGAAATTTTTATGTCGTTAAAATAAAATTTATAGGATAAAAAAAAAAAAAAAAGTTACTTCGCGAGGACAACCTTATAAGGGATACATACATTTCTGATCATTTTTTTTCATTCCTGCGTCAGTTTATAGTCATTAATCAACCCTTGTCACGAGCGGAATCGAACCCGTGATCTCCCGTGTACTAACCTGACGGCTTAGACCAACGCGCCATGTGTGGTCACGCCACCTTCTCAAATGTGGTAGTTATTTTATGATGCAAAAACTTGAGGTTTCATCTGTCGATGGATTTTTTTTAGTTCCAATGGTTTTTATATTTTCTTTTCATAATTTTTAATATTTTGTTGTATTATTTAGTGCCTTATAACAGATAAATTTCAATTTATTATGTATTATATGCGTAAAACATTGTATTAAGAATACTGATTACTTCTTTTTGCAACAGCACCAACATTTTCTTTATTCGAACATATACTTTTTTAAAATTATTTGCCGGATTATCTATTTATCAATTCTAATAAAAACAACAATTATCTTAATCAGACGTGTTTATTACATGCTATTAAAATGTATTTTGTTTAATGTCTTATTTTAAAAAAATATGTAAATGAAAAATTTTATAATAAATTAAATTATTATATTTCACCTATGCTGAGAGCTTTTGCGTACGGTTCTGTTAAACTAAATAGTTAAAAAAATGATTTTTAGAGACAAATTTGAAATTAATGATCTTTGGATAGGTAGGTTTAAATCTGGACTTATTGATTTAATTTAAATTAAATTAGTTTAATTTATAAAAATATAAGCTAACGAAATAAATTAAAAACGTTATATAGTTAAAAACTTTATTTTTATAAAAGTAAAGAAAAACTATTAACTAATTTTATAAATTTAAGGAAAAAATTATAAACTTTGTAAAATTATAATTTATAAAATAATAAATTTTAGCGTAATTCATAAATTTGTAAGCCAAATCAGTTTAGTTTAATACCAATTTGCATAGCTATAATTTGCAAAGATATTATGCTTTGAAACTTTTAAATAACACAATATTGCCTCACGTTAAAAAAGTTAAAATAAATTTTAAAAAAATTAGTGGAAAAAAAATCTTAATTTTGAAGTACTATCAAGAAAAAAAAAGTAGATGTGTAACATGTGAGAAAAACAAAGAGTAGTAAATGTGTGATAGTGGATCCACTTTGATGAAAATCCCAAACAACCAGATCCACTTTTCATTTCTCTTATTCTTAGTTTTTCCTTCAAATAATAGCTTTTTTGGCTCCGAAATTTCGTCATTACACATTCTGAAATATACAAGTATGTTGGGTTTGATCATATGTTCATTTTTTATCCCAAAATACTCATTTCGAAATGAGTACATGAACTTACTCATTTTTGAGAATGCACATGTTCATTTTTGATTAAAAAATACTCATTTAGATATGAGTACATGAAATTACTCATTTTTGAGAATGCACATGTTAATTTTTGATCCAAAAATACTCATTTCGAAATGAGTACATGGACTTACTCATTTTTGAGTATTTCATTTTTTTTAGTATATAGATCTAGAATCGACATAGAAAGAAGTCCGACATAAAAATCGACGATCGTCAAAATCGACATGGAATCGTCATAGATCTAGAAACGCCATTTACCGTAATGGTTTAAGTTGAATGGGTTTAGTGCCATATTTGTCAAATGGCTTTGTACAGATATACAGCATATCGTGCCTCGTACGTTACGAACGATAATATTCAAAATTTTGACATAAAAGTTGAAGTAATATTGAAACAAAAAAATATTTTTTCTGTTTTAAGTACCTCACTCAAAAAGATCAAGTAATTTTTTTTTCCAACTATAGAAAAACTCATTTTGCTTTTACTGTTTATAAAGTACTAAAAAATAATTTTCATCTATAGAACTATTCCTATTGCATATTGGCTAAAAATTATGTATTGAATGAACATTTCCCTGTAAGTCTATTGAAATAGAATACGAACATATATGGTACTATTTTATAGCCATCTTTTACCGCAAACGAATAGCTTTCTATTCTAAAAAATGCAACTAAAACTGTCTCTGTCGTAATTGAATTTATTGTGATCTGTGCTCTTCCCATGCTTATATATAAGAAATCTATTGCATATAAAAACTAGTCGTTGGGAGCCACCGTAATACCTACCCATCATGGATATGCATAGTATACAATATGAAAATAAAACATGTTTAAACTATTTAAAAAATGCATTGCAATTCGAATAAAATCGTGGCTTGATGACGTCATAAACTTTAAATACTCTATTACTGAATTGCTTTAAAGAAATATCCTTATAACTCCAAAATTGCTAATTCTATTAACTAACAGTTTACTGCGTCGGATTAAGCGTTTCAGTTCCAATCAAAATATATCTCTAAATTGAAATTTTAATGAAATACAGTGTCATGAAAAATCGAAGAGTTTGGAAAATAGGATTACAAATATCTCGGCAACTCATTATCCGATCGACTTAATTTTATTGCAAAATTTATGTTTTTTATTATCTTTTATATTCATTCCTTAAAATAAACAATTTCGAAAATTTTTATATAGTACCTTTTATCAGAAAAAATATTTCCAGAGTCCCTAAAAAATAGTTACGTATAATCGTGGTTGCTGAAATTCAATAAGCTTCTTCTCATTATTACATACTAAGTACATACCAAATTTCAAGTCTTTATCTGAATTTGTTCGGGAGATAGAGCGTTTACAGACGCACACACAGACAGACGGCAAAAATATTTTCTAAAAATATGTTTTTCGGAATCTCCAGTGTCTGAAACGTGTAAATCCGTGATTTTTTTTTTCGATTTTCAAAACGATTGCAAGTTTTACCCTATGCTACGTATGATGGGTAAGTAATATGAAAACTGGTAGTTTTATAGAGAAATGGATGATGAACCCGCTAAAGCAGATAGTTTTTTAAGTAAAAGATTGAAATTAGTCAAAATAGTTCAGTTAAAACAGTTTTATAGGATCAAAAACTATGCATAGCAATTTAACCCTCTTTTGCAAGAACATAGTGGACAAGGTTACGGAGGGCAGTGTTCAATCATTTTTTTAAAAATTTGTTTAATTTAATAAGTATGTTTTTCCAATTTTTTATTTAAAATGTCATTATCTCAATAGAACTTTATTTTATATTTAAAAAAAAAAAAAACATTTTTTAAACTATTGTTGCGATATTTAAAAAAGCGTAAATAGTAATATTTCCGAACATCTTTCAACTGAAAATACACTGCTCAAAACAATTAAAGGATATTGCAGTTTTAGGTGGATTTTGTATCTGGGAAACTTTTTAGCTGATTGATACATGGTCGACAGACATAGTAGGTTATATGAGAATAAATTACACATGTTTGGCAGAAAAAAATGCATTTTATTGCGCATTTGTGTACAAAAGGAAAAAAACACAATTTGTGCATATGAGAAAAAAAGAATAAGAAAAGGTGTTTTCTTCAAAGAAAATCATTTTCAGTAGGGGGTATGGTTTCCACGGGCGACCAGCAACGTTGAACACCTTTGAGGCATGGACTCAATGAGGCTATTAATGACGAGTTGGGGTATTCTGCCCCACTCTTCCAGAAGAGCTCTTTCCAGTTCTTGGAGAGTTTGTGGGGGTTGTTGGCGGCCAGAAACTCGTCTTCCTAGAGCGTCCCAAACGTGCTCGATTGGATTCATGTCTGGAGAACACGCTGGCCATTCCATTCGAACGATTCCTTCCTCGAAAAGGAAATCCTCCACCAGGTTTGCACGATGTGGCCTGCAGTTATCGTCCATTAAAATGAAGTTATCTCCGATTGCTGCAGCGTAAGGGACTACAATAGGTCTGAGGATCTCATCCCTATATCGGCGACCAGTCAGAGCTCCATCTCGAATGATGTAGAGGTCAGTGCGCCCGTCAATGGAGATGCCACCATACACCAACACTCCTCCACCGCCCAATCTGACACTTTCGTGCACGAACGCAGGATTATTCCTACTGCCACGGTCCCTCCAGATGAAAATACGCCTATTATCCGGATGCATAGAAAAACGGGACTCGTCAGAAAACAGAATATTGCTTCATTCATTTCTCCTCCAGTTGACATGCTCGGTTGCCCACTCCCTGCGGTCGCGACGATGCCTTGATGTTAATCTAACACATACCATCGGTCGGCGAGCATGCAGACCTAAAGCATGGAGCCGGTTTCGGACAGTCTGAGTTGAAATCGTGGTGCCTGTAGCCGAGCGAAGGTGTTGTTGGAGAAGAGTAGCGTTCATGTTTCGGTGTCTCCGAGCTGTTAACGCTAAATACCGATCTTCATTGGGCGTTGTTGCCCGTCTACGACCTTGCCCTGGTCTTCGGCCTGCACATCCACTCTCCAAAAAACGGTTCCAGATCCTGGAAATGACACTTTGTGACACTCCAATGGCTTGCGCTACTTCGGCTTGAGTTTGGCCCCCTTCTAACCTACCAACAATTCTCCAAGCTTCTGAATCTGTCAAATGACTTCGCTGAGACATCGTACTCATCGAAACAAAGCAATCACTGAATGCCGATCATCCTTGTCTTCATTCTCTTTTATCCAGTTGAAAGTCAAATTTCATTCGCTGCCGCTGAAGCGATGTTTTTGACGTCGAACTCAAAATTTGCATACTCTACAGTTTGAAAACCAGAAAAATTTGCATTTGTGATTCTCTTCTTCTATTTTCGGCAAAAAAAATTTCGTTTATATCTTTATTTTATATAAAACTTCAAATATCCTTTAATTGTTTTGAGCAGTGTATATTCACATGTGGATACTAAAAGATAAAGAAAACTTTAAAGTAATTAAACTATTATGTGCGAATAGCATTAAATGGGGAGAAAAGTACGTCATAACAGCCCAAATAATAATATTTTAAAACATTTTTCAGTTGGAAAGTATATTTACACGTGAATTAAAAAAAAAGAAATAAAACATTAAAACAAATAAATTAATATATGCAAAAAGCATTCAATGGAGCAAAATCACGCGTCACATTTAAACAATATCTTTAAAACTACATATTTTAAACAATTTTTTTCTAGCGTCTAAAAGAAAACTTTCATATACGGGATACAGCGACATTTTTTACTTAACCATTTTATGAATTTTGCGGTAGATCTGACTTAATGTGTGAAAAATGTGTGTTAGATCTTACTTCCTCAATCACTAAATCAGCCATTAGCTGTCGCTACAGCAGTGGAAGCAGCCTAGAGAACCAAAAATTCCCCCAATTAAACAGAGAAAAATCTGTAAGCCGCTTACAGACGATCGCCACTGCGCGTAATAATATCATCAAATTTCCCGTAATTGGGTAATATTTTTTTAAACAAAGCAAATTAGGATGTTTTTAGATCATGCGGTATCCGGATGGGGGTTGGGGAGCATAGCTCGTAGGGGACAGATTCCCCTTGTACAATACATAATTGCAAGTGTACATTGCAAAAAAAAAGTTGTTGATTTTATAGTATAATACTGGTACCCCAGCTGCCAGTATTATACCGTAAAATTAACGGTAATAAACAGTAAAATTAGAAGTAATACGCTGTCGCGCATACGCGGTAGTGTATTACTGCTTATTTTACTTTTTCGCCTAGAATACATAGTGTGGAAAACGTTTTAACCTTTTTTTTTTAAATTTAAAATTTTCGAATTCAAACCAGAAATTCTAAAACAAGATTTTTTACTTTAAGAAGTCACGCAATATCTGCCATTTATCCGACTGGAAACTTTCCAGTTCAGGATCTCACTAATTTAATCTCCCAACACTCACATTGCTTCTTTGCTGGTGATTTTAACGCCAAAAGCAGGCGTTGGAACTGTCACGGCAACACTAGAAGAGATACCTCATTACACAATCTTATTCAAAACCTTAACCTTAGCCTCCATGCACCAGCCATTCCAACACACATTTGTACAGCGCCTAGGTCCCGCAATTCAATTATTGACTTTGCAATCACTAAAAACCTTCCGTATCCTATTACCACTACTGTTATTAATGACTTAAGCTCTGATCCCCTTCCTGTCTCTTTAAAGATTGACCTAATTAATCCTCTCTCCCCACCTCCTTCAGTGGCCATCGACTGGCATAAATTTTCTGATTTTCTCAACAACAATAACTTAAACTTTCCTGAAATTAACAACACTGCCGACATTGACACTGCTGTTGATAATTTTAACTCACATATAACCAACGCACTAAACTATTTCACCATCAAATGCTTTAAAAATAACAATACTTTCACTCCACCCGCTTATATCTATAACCTCTGCAAACAACGTAATCGTCTCCGGCGTCTCTTTCAAAATACCGGAGACCCCTCCTTAAAACCGCTCATTAACAGACTTAACAATAAAATCAAAACCAGCATCTTCAAAGAAAAACAAAAAAATTGGTCTAATTTTATAAAAAACATTGCTAGTGAGGATAATTCTCTTTGGCTAATTAAACTTAAAATCAATAACAATTACACCTCCATCCCTCCTTTTACGGTTAACAACAATACTGCTTACACTGACGAGGAGAAAGCTGATTTCCTCGCCAGATCTTACTCCAACCAATTCACACCGAATCCCACCCTCGCTAGCCACAATCACATTACGCATGTCAGCGACACTGTTCATAGATTCCTCGCACAACCCCCTGATGAACCCCCCACTGTTATTCAGCCTATTATTATTCACAACATCATCTCTAAACTCAAAAAATGCAAAGTCCCTTGGTACGACAAAATCTCTAACACTGCACTTAAAAACTTGCCTCCTAACTACATAAACTACATCACGAAACTTACTAACTCCATTTTCCACTTTAATTATTTTCCGAAGCCATCGAAAATTTCCATCATCTCTCCTATTCCTAAACCTGGTACTAACCTCACTGATCCAGTTAATTACAGACCTATTTCACTCCTTCCTTCTCTCAGCAAAGTAATCGAACGCGTCATTTGGTCGCAACTCCAACACCATATTCAACTCAACAACACTCTCATGCCTGAACAATTTGGCTTTCGCCCAAAACACTCCACAACACACCAGCTACTTCGAGTTGTAGAGTTTCTCAGTGAAAAGCTTAACTCGAAGATTCCTGCTGCTGCCATATTTCTTGACGTCGCTTAGGCATTTGACAAAGTCTGGCACTTGGGCCTCATATACAAACTTATTATACTTAAATTTCCCGACAGACTTATACACCTTATCTACTCTTACCTTAGCGATCGCATTTTTCGCGTCCGCATTAACAATATCCTTTCCGCAATTTTCCGTATCTTATCAGGCATCCTCCAAGGGAGCGTAATCGGTCCCTTGTTGTTTAACATATACTTTAACGACATTCCCAGAACACCTAACACACACCTTGCTCTCTATGCGGACAACACCACAATATACGCCTACGCTCACCACCCGTATACACTATACAGGTACCTTCAGACCCACATTGATGCCTTCTTAAACTGGTGCGACCTCTGGCGCATTAAAATTAACGAAAACAAGACTGCTGCTGTCTATATCTCTAAAAAATTTATCTATCCTAACAGAATCACAATTAATAACACCACCATTCCCTGGTCTAACGAAGCAAAGTACCTCGGGGTGACCCTTGACCGTAGACTTACTTTCAATAAACACATCCTCAACATGAGGGGAAAAGTCGCCGGAGCATCCATTGCACTCAAACCTCTTTTTAATAGCAAAACCTTGGCTATCCACAATAAACTTCTCCTCTATAATTCTTGCATTTTACCCATAATCACTTATGCATGTCCGGTCTGGGCCTTCATTTGCAAAACTTCCATGAAAAACCTCAGTCAGCTACACAATAGAAACCTGCGCACTGTCAGGAATGCCTCACGTTACCTACGTAATAGTACCGTTCGCAGAGACCTCAATACTACCACTCTTAGCACTAGAATCAACCACCTTGCCAATAAATTATTTGATAAATTATATGATCTCCCTAACGAAATCATCGCAGAGCTGACGGATTATGACGCATCCGAGCCTCAACACCGCATGCGTCCTAAATACTCTTGTATTACCGACTGTGACCGTTAGTGCTCACCACTCTCTGCAAAATATTTCTCCTCTTATTCATTTCTTTATGTTAAATTAATTTAAAAAAAAAAAAAAATCTTGTATAGCTTTATTTTCATAATTAATCTCATTCCAGCTATACCAAACAAAATATATATATACATATATATATATATTGTATGGCCACTGAAAAGTGTATTTTTTTTATAGTTAAGCTTTGACCGCCTTTTCCACCTGGCATTTTTATGCTGTTTGCTTCGAACATGTCCCGAACCCTATCTTTAATCCTTAAACTTTTTATCAGTAGTATATTACTACAGCTATACCATTTTACTTTCCTATTATTGACTCTATCATTAATATCTTTTGCTTTTCTATATATTCGAAATTTATTTTTTCCATTTTTTTAAATTTTCTTTTCCCTCTTTTTTATTTGCTCTTTAAAGCAATCTTATCTATTCCCAACGGCTCACTATTACAAGACATTCTACTCACAATAGACTGGACGTAAAGTTGCTGCAACTAGGAAGCCCCTTAACCGGCATCAACTGTTCCGGACTGTTCCATTAACGGCGAAGTTGATTTATCAATGCTAAATTCATGTAATCCTGAACGCGTGGAGAGTTCAGGTAATTGTAAATGATAAGTATAAGTAGTTTTTGTCGCGTATAGACAAAGAATATTTACGTGTTAGCTAGCTTTATTTATATAAAGTGTAGGAAGAGCTAACTTGTCAATGGACGCAGACTCACATTGACATTTTCCTGAACTGGTGGGAGCCTCCTCATCAACGAAAATAAATAAAACCTCTGCTGTTTATATCTCTCGAAAATTTACTTACCCTAACAGAATTATCATTAACAATATAGCTATACCTTGGTCGGATGATGCTAAATACCTGGGGATCAACTTGATCGCGGACTAACCTGGAACAAACATATTCGGTCCATCAGGGGGAAAGTCGCCGGAGCTTTCCTTGCTCTAACTCCTCTTCTTAACAGCAAAACGCTTTCAATCTACAAAAACTTTTTTTTTATAACACATGTATTCTCCCAATAATTACTTATGCTTCTCCGGTATGGGGCTTCACTTGTAAAACATCAATGGACAACCTTGTCAGACGCCACAATAAAAATCTACATATTGTCCGCGGTGCATCTCGCTACCTGCGTAACACTACAGTCCGTAGGGACCTCAAAACCACCACCCTTCGCAAACGCATCAAATATCTTGCCGAAATATTCTATGAAAAAATATATGATCTTCCTAACGAAATTGTAGTGGAGCATCCGGTTGGTTGGTTGGTTGATTATTGACGGCCAATTATCTACACTTGGGATATAGGCCCGGGGGGAGGGCCCTTCGTGGGGGTCTTTCTAAGAGAACCTAACCCGTATTTACGCATGGATAAATCCACGGCTCGAAGAAAACCACGAAAACTCCGAACGATTAGGCCGACGGGCGCGATTGGGATCGAACCCAGCACCTCCCGTCTACCAGCTTCGAGAGCAGAACCTCTCAGCCACTGGTGGGGCCGTGGAGCATCCGGACTATGACGCCTTCGAACCCCAACATCGGAAAAGACCAAAATATTCTATTCCTATCCCCAGTGAACATTGAGTTCACTCATGACTGCCTATCTTCACTTTCCCAACTTTCTAAATATAGGAATTATCCTACGTAAAAAAAAAAAAAAAAAAAAAAAAAAAAAAAAAAATCTGAAAATTATCATACATAAAAAAAAAAAAAAACCTCTGCTTTTTTTTTTTTACCTGTGGCCTTGCCGCCTTCTTTATAGCTTTTCCTTGCTGTCATGGTGAATTTTTACTGAACTAGTGCTAACGTAAATCTTTAACTTTTTCTTTATTAAACTTTTATAGTAGTTCCAGTAACTACAGCTATACTTTTCAGTCAACCCTCTTATCAATATTTAAATCTTTATTTTCACTCAATCATAATTTTAATCCTTAATTTTACCTCTTTTATTTTTTACCTTAATTATTAATTTAATTATTAACTTTTACTTATACTATTTTTAAATTCTTAGATGTTAAATCCTTTCTTTATCTTAACTTTTATAGTAGTTTTAAACTACAGTTATACCTTACCCAATAGCTCACAATATAATAAGACATCTCAACAATAGTCTGGGTGTTAAATTGCCAGCAACTAGGAAGCCCCTCAATGCTGCTCTACTGTTCAGCACTGTTCAGTGTTTTGTAATTAAGTATCTTTCATTTTGTAACGAAACTGTCACTTCCATGAGACAGCTTATAAGACTTAGCAGCCCAGTCACAGTACCAAAATGGCCGTAAAAGCTCCGCCTACAAGTAGATCCAGACTCCCGACTTCCGCCGAAATCTTAGGTACTTCGACTTTATCACATCGGTCACTGCCAAGGTCAAAAAGTGGCGAGCTGATTGGCCATTTTGACAACAGTGGCAAACAAGCTCTTTGCACACTTTAATGGCGTCGTACTTCGTACGTAAAAACTTCACATTGAGGAAGAAGATAAAATATTATTTTATAGGAATCCCGGACATATATATGTAAATATGAAGAGTTATTTAATAAAGGTACTTTCAGTAAAAGAAGGCACTTTAAATTAATTAAGATGTTATATTAAACTATTTACACTACTATGTACAAAAAATATAATAATAAGCTCTAATCGTCGTTCCAATACATCTTCTCTATTACACTTCTGTTATACTTCGTGTAGCTACAGTCACTACGTATTGTTCCTTCCGAATCAACTCATCTTCTGATTCTGGCGGGAAGTTTTTCCGCTGAAGCCTTGGTGGCGCTGTCGTCTGTTCTTATCAAAAGAAGGCGGCGCTGTTGTCCACCGCGCTAGAACTCTGCTTGGATGTACTGTTGCCATTCTGACACTCGGCCATTCTGCATGCCATGACCTCATGGCGACGTTGCCAGGAACTGAAAATTGAAAAGGAAAAAAAGCAACAGCAAGGGAAAACAAACAGTTTTTTTTTCAAACAAATATATATAGCAACTGATGAATATTGGTGATGATTTTTCTTTGTTCGTCTTCATCGTCATCAGACCGTCTTAGATCGTCTTAAAAATTCGTCGTCATCTTAAAGTCGTAACATTCATCTTAAAATCATCAGATCATCTTAATATTACCACATATTCGTCGTATGAATTTAACTGAATACATCATTTCGTCTTGCTGTATACATGTTAAAAATTTTCATAAACTGATCTTCGTAAACCAAATTGAAATGAAATAAATATTAATACATATACACTTGAAAATAAAATAATAATAGAATCTTTCTTGACAAAAATGGAAAACACAAAAATATACTCGAATAATAAAATGATAGACGTCGTGTAATAATATAAGACAAAAATATAGAAAATATGTACAGTATAAGAATGAAAAAAAAAGCGTTGAATTTCATCTTTTACGTGGTTGACCACGGTTTCATCATATCAATTGACAGCACTAAACGCCACATTAACATCGTTACAAGATGTTTCTTCTGCATCATCTTTTTTTTTCTTTTTTTTTTTTGTATTCGTCTTTTCTTTTTTTTTTCTTTTACGTCTTATCTACTTATTCGTCTTACGTCTCTCTTTTTTGTTCTTAGGCTTCTTTCTTCTTTCATCACAATTCATATTCACAACTAGATAAAGTTTCGTCATTTCTTCGGAATGAAACATCATCTTCAGAATCAAGGGGTTTGTCTGGATCGATACCATACTTGTCAAAATCGGTAAAATTGTCATCTTCGGAAATTTCGGTGTCATCTTCAGAATTTACATCAAATTTATTTCTACTTTTTTTCAGGAGAGAGTTTCTATCACCAGGCTTCTCTTTATTAAATTTTAGTTTCCATTTGTTAACTACAAAATCTTCAAAAGAATTTTTGTCTGATTCATCTTCAAAGTCATCTGATAGTTTATAGACAGCTTTAATTTTAGAAATATTAGTAATCAATTTCTTATTACTTGACATTTTCTTAATTCTTCTCAAATGCGCTTCATTTTTTACTTCTAAATTCGTTTTGTTTTCATTTTTGGAGAAACATGCCATTTTTTCTTTATTTTCAAAATCTGCGTAATCTGAATCATTCTTGAGGTTTTTAGAATTGTTACTTCGCTTAATTTGTTTCTTAAGTGTAATAAATTCTTGCATCAAATTTTCGAATTCTTCCTGGGAATTATCTAGCTCTCTTTGAATTCTTCTTTTGGAATCTTTTATTTTGGAACAGTCGTCTTCAGATTCTTCTAACTGCTTAGAACGATGTTTGGCTTTCTCTAAACGTACTTTATATCCTTCAGAACATTTTCTTTCTTCATCTAATTGGGATTTTATATCGTGAAGGCGCCTCTCTAATTTTCTGTGTGATCTGGCGATCTCTTGCCTTTCTGCTACTTCTTGTTCTAATTTAATTTCCATCTCACACAATTGAGATTCTAAGGATGTTATCGTAATTCTAGTTTTTGCTTTTTCCGACAAAAATGCTTCTTTTAATTCAAGTACTTCTGTTTCTAACATTTTATAGTTTATTTCGGCTTCTTTAACCTGGGCAATTAAATTTTGATTTTCTGAGCGTAATTCTTGAATTTCTGTGATAGGATAGTTAAATGGCAAATTTTTGTTCTTGTTTTGAATTCGCAAGGAACTATTTTGGAGTGTGGCAGAATAAGGGTTAAATTTAGAAGTTACCATTACATCACTTGAATTAATAACATGAACCAAAGAATTGTTAGAATCATATTCATATTTATTTATTTTTACAACATTGCCAGAAATAATTAGAATACCTTGATTAATTACGTCAGTACCAATAATCATATCAAAATCAATGGAATTATCATCAATCACAAAAATAGAGGTTTGAAATTTAGAATCATCGATTTCGATTTCTGCTTGAAAAGAACCAAATGGGATGTATGAATTTTTACCAAATCCAGTTAAACGCATGTCTGTTGCTTCTAATTTTACAAAATCTTTAATTTTATTATAATTACTTCTTTTCAAAATTGTGCGTTGGCTACCAGTATCAATTAACGAAAGTAAATTTAATGAATACAGCTTAACATCTTTAAGAATTAAATTTTGAGAACTCGTTACAACATTCACTTGAGAACAATCATTCGAATTTTTTACATCTTTTGTTTTATCACACTGAAATGATTTGTGACCATACACATTGCAAGAAAAACAGAGGGGACCTTTATCTTTATTTCTACAGTCTATACTCACGTGATTTTTTTGGCCACAATTGTAACAGAACTTAACAGTACGATTTTTGGAATTCTGGGAATTAAATGATGACTCAGCATTATCAGGTTTAACTTTAAATTTAGGAACAAATTGTTCATTGTGTTTCTGTTTTTCATCTTGAAAATGGCGCTTATTCTTGATAAAGTCGTTTCGGATTTTATCGTAAATTTTTAACTTTTGTTTAAATTCTATGATAGTTTTACATTCATAAAGGATAGATTTCTGAAAAACAGAACCAGGGATACCTTTAATTATGTATTGCATAAGAGCAGAATCTTCGATATTACCGCGGGAACCCAACTGCTTCATGATTAGAAAATATTCATCTAATGACTCATTTTCATTTAATTTTCGCGCATTTAAAATTTCATGTAACTCAGCATAATTATATAATTCACCAAATTCGGAAAGAAGCAACTCTTTCAACTTATTCCATGAATTTATGCGACTCTCTGTTTGAACTAATAATAGCGCTTTACCTCTTAAGGATCTTTTGGCGAACAAAAATTTATGCAGTTCAGACAAATTAAAAATATTAGCTACATCTTCAAAATCGGTTAACCATTTACGAATACTTTGAAAAGAACTGCCGTCGAACGGCGCAAGAACAGTTTCGATATCATGAAAATTTACAGTAGTACTGGGTAACACATTTTGAACTGGAAAATGCTTGTTAGCAGAATGAGAAAATTCTTCGTGAGTGCTTAAAACACTCGAAACCGGTACATTACTTTGATTATTTTCAACATTATCAGGATTTAACTCAAAGTCAGATTCTACGTCACTTTCATTTTGTAAGATATTAGCTTGTAGCAATGTTAAGTCTGAAAGATACGTAATTAAACGTGTAGCAATGTCAACTAAATTTCCCTCGCTATCAACACAGAGTAGATTGCATAAAGTAATTAAATCATTCAAAGAAAATTCGGCTTTAATTTTATCGACTTTCTTTTTAAACTCATCCGAATCTGTGACAAGATTAAAACCGGTAAATTCCCGTATTCTTTTCCTATTCGAACGATCTCCGTCATTATCATATAAAAATCGATGTAAAAGTTTAATCTTATTTGTCTTTTCATTCTTTAAAACAAAATAAACTTGAGTCATGAAGAACACAACACTCAATTGAATCAAATTCACCTCTGTTAATAATTGTTTAAAAACAACACAAAATGTCACAAAAACATATATGCATCATTTATTAAAAACTTTTACTTTAGGTGTTTTAAAAATATACAAAACTGCATTTCCCATTAAAAACCTAGCGCTTTCGAGCCGTCCTGGCTCATCATCAGGGTTAAAACATCACCACGCAGATACACACAAAAAACACAACTAGTCTGAAACACTGTAAAAACATCAATGTCTGCAGATAAAAAACAGTAATTTAACAATAGATCGGACAGTTTATAGGAAAAATATGAGGTCAAATAATACTATTTCCAGAGATGCTTCATCACCTTTAAGTTATAAACTGGCTGCATATAGGTTTTACATCCATAGAGCATTTTCAGTGTGTACTGATAGTTATATCAATGAGGAGCTTGACAGAGTTAAAATTATAGCAAATGAAAATGATTTTTCAGAGAGGTTAATTAATAAGTTAATTTGTCAATATCAATATCAGGGTAAAAAACAAAAAGAATTAACAGAAAAACCAACTAAATTTTACAAGTTCCAATATATTCCGAAACTTTTTGAAAAATTAAAATATAATTTAAAGAAATATGAAATAAATTTGGTAGCATCCCCTCCAGTTAAATTGAATGCGTTACTACATAAGAAGATTGATCCCATACCGATTGAAGATTTATCAGGAATTTATAGAATCCCAGTTATTATGGAAATAGTTGAAAATAGGATAAAATCTTATAAAGTTAAAGACTACATTGGTATGACTTTAAGGAAATTTAAAATTCGGTTAAAAGAACATATTGCAGATGTCAAGTATAATAGAAGTAAAACGGCACTTTCCAGATTAAAACAACAGCAGTCGATTATAATAGATTTTGATAACGCTAAAATTATTAAACCCACATCCTCTTTTTATGAAGCAATAATAAGTGAATCAATAGAAATTTTAACCAGGAAAAATAAAACATGCAATGATTCAGTTTCGTACAATATCCCTAAAGTATGGTATAAGCTTTTACAGATAGTTCAAGAATGAATAAGATTGGCACATCCCTCCCTATGCTTCCCACCCTGTTTATAATGGTTTGACCTTGTCTTCAGCAGACATTGATGTTTTTACAGTGTTTCAGACTAGTTGTGTTTTTTTGTGTGTATCTGCGTGGTGATGTTTTAACCCTGATGATGAGCCAGGACGGCTCGAAAGCGCTAGGTTTTTAATGTGAAATGCAGTTTTGTATATTTTTAAAACACCTAAAGTAAAAGTTTTTAATAAATGATGCATATATGTTTTTGTGACATTTTGTGTTGTTTTTAAACAATTCTTTAAAACAGTTTCCAGTTCAGCTATCTCCACTAGTTTCATGATTAATTTTGAAATACACAAAAGAAAGAGAAGAAGAAAAAAAATGAACTCACCGCAAAAATATATCCTTTAGATAGAATGAAGAAAATATAATTCTCCGTTGGCACGTCATATAAGAACAAATGCTGCTTCAGTCTCTCTATATTTTTTTTTCTTTTCCTTTATCGTAGAACAACTTTTGCTTCGTCATTTTAGCACTGTAAATAATGCGTAAACAAAAAACAAATTAACTGGCTTTCGTCATCTTGAATGCTGGTTTAGGAATTTTCATCTATAATTCCAAGTGGCGTCGCATTTGTCTAGGGGTTTAATTCAACCGGCGAGCTCCCCGTGTAAATATGAAGAGTTATTTAATAAAGGTACTTTCAGTAAAAGAAGACACTTTAAATTAATTAAGATGTTATATTAAACTATTTACACTACTATGTACAAAAAATATAATAATAAGCTCTAATCGTCGTTCCAATACATCTTCTCTATTACACTTCTGTTATACTTCGTTTAGCTACAGTCACTACGTATTGTTCCTTCCGAATCAACTCATCTTCTGATTCTGGCGGGAAGTTTTTCCGCTGAAGCCTTAGTGGCGCTGTCGTCTGTTCTTATCAAAAGAAGGCGGCGCTGTTGTCCACCGCGCTAGAACTCTGCTTGGATGTACTGTTGCCATTCTGACATATATACTCAAGGTAAATACACAAGTGATTATTGTTTATTTTACTGTTATACACATTGTAATGTATTTTTGTTTCTGTTGAACATAAAATTTTTACTTACTTTGAAATAATTAATAATTTATTGACTAAGCCTAGATTTTTTATTTTTCGCTTCAGATATTATACATTGTATCAGAAATAAGTGACTATTTTAAAGCTATTACTCTATTTAATAACTTAAGTATAATAACGTAGTACATTTGTAAGATCTTCACAAACGAAATTAGTTTCCGATTTTAATTTTGTTTTTGTTGATCATTAATGAGATGCCTTATTATATTATACGCATAAAAAACATTCTTACTATCACGAAACTCTGATACATATTCGCATAACTGAATTTTTTACGTAGCCTAACCATGTTTAAGGCATTTTATACAGATAAATTAAGTAAAAAAGGTGTATATGATTTTCTGAAGTATTCATTTACCCAAAATAAATGAAATTGAAAAAAAGTTTATTTTTGTATTTATTTATTTAAGTTATATATCTTTACATTAATCAAAAACTTATTTTCTAAGTAATCGATATATGAAGCAAAAAGTTCCAAAATAAAAGTGAAATATTTATTCAATATAAATTATTTCTGTTTTTGCACTTTATCAATTTTGTGACGCCTGTCACAAAGAGAAGGGGGGGGGCACCAAATTGAAACTTTACCTCAGGCGCAATTTTCTCTTTTGATTGTAGAAATCCCTATCTTGTTCTTTGTAAAAATGCTATTTATCAATACAAACTCCTGATATATGTCTGTATAAATGTATTTTTCACTTCTTTCGGAACATGTTTAAAGCATTTTATTTTAAGTAAAAAAATATTCCCTTTTTTTAATCTGGTTATCCAACATAAAACTATATAATTCACGTTATTTAATTTTATTGCTTAATTTATTTATATTTGATTGTTAATAAAAGTTAAAATGTTTTGATTTAAAAAACAAAATGGCTGACCACGGGCGAATCTCAAAGCTTAGCCATTGTAAAATTAATAATACATATAAAGCATAAGATTTTTGTCTTTTTCGAGTCCATGGTTACCAAAAATAACCCTGAAATAGTAAATTTTTTGTTTTGATTTTTCTTTGTTTCTCTTTGATTTTTCAGGACTGCAAAACCCAACGTAATGTGCAACTGCTCACTGTATTTTGCCGCTTCTTGGAAATTCTTGATATCGCAAGAAATATCCTCTAGTTTCAGTATCTGATTCATATCACTAATAGAGTCAGCTTTTGTCGAAGATTCTGAAGAAATATAATCGCCTAGATCAACTGATTCTTCTTCAGTAGGTCATCATCAATATTGATCAACATTTCGGCAGTTTTTTTCACTCCTGATAAATTTCATTAATTCACTTATTGCGCTGAATTTTTCATTTCTATCGGAAATAAGTGTTTCATTTTCTTTTAATATAAAGTCTGCTTTTCTGAAACACTGTCGTACGCTTATGTGTTTTTTTACAGCTGAAGAAATCCAAATTAGAGAGCATCGGGAACATTAACTAATTTTAGGCAGTTTTCAAGTGTATTGATAGAATCTAACTTCGAAAGAATGTGGCTTAATAAAAGCTTTCTGTACCAGGCTTTAAAATTGAGTATAACGCCTTGATCAAGGGGCTGGCATACGGAAGTTGTGTTTTGGAGGAACAGACACAGTTTTAACATTGTCCAATTTTAAATGTTTTGAATGAGAAGTTCAACTGTCCAAAAACAAGAGCACTTTTCTTTATTCTTCCTTCTTATTATCAAAGGAATTTAACCATTTAATCACTAAAGAACTGGTCATCCACGCTATTTTATTCGCTCTCCACATAACACCAAATTTATTAAATTGGATGTTCTTTGAGGAACACATGTGTATCGGAGATTTTTCAATTATAAGAAGGAGTTCAAATTCTCCTGATGCATTGCAACATAATAAAATAGTGATTCTCTCTTTTGACATTTTTTCGCCAATACAGTCATCTTTTCTAAAGCACAATGTCTTATTCGAAAAAAATCTGAAAAAGAGTCTGGTTTAATCGGCATTAAAACCGTTTCTTTCTGCAAAACCTTCACAAACTGATTGCAGTCGGTCATGCCAATCCTCCACTTTTTTCAAGAACCACAGATTTTTCTTTTTCTCATAATTCTTTTTCTCATTTTCATTGTTTTGAAAGAGATGTTATGCTGAGATCGGAACTATTCTATCCATCCACTCAAAGCCTTAAAATCACGTAATCCGAGTTCTTTGGCGACTTCTAAAGCCTTTTCCTGAATCAAAGGCGTGCTGATAGGACTTTCTTAAAAAGAAGTTAACTAAACCAATTTAGAATTATAAAATCAAATTCAATGGAATCAGTATGCCTCAATTTCACATGTTTGGTGTTCTCGCTAGAGTTAGTAATCCACAAATTTCTTGGTTCTCCTTTATTTTGTAAAATCCCTACCACTTGTGTTTTACCTATTTTAAAGCGTTCGGCAAGTATCCTAAACTCAATTTCTGTTTTTCCGATTCACTTACAAAATACATTGCGAAATTGGAGGATTACCCAGGCCACTGGGTATTTTCCTCAGACCACCCCCTACATTTATCTGTGGTCACAAAATTTGTGACACATTGCCCTGATAAATTTAGAGGATTTTACTTTTTTCCAATTTTCCTTCTCGTTGAAAAATTATTTTTCATCTTTTTTCGCCAAAACTACTGTCCGCTATTCAGAGGTTAAACATACAAAAATTTAGGCTTTGGGAGTGGGGGATTGGAAAAGTATCCGTTAAATAGAGGTGTCCGCTATTCGGGGGTGTCCGTTATGGAGGTTTTACTGCATATTGAAGTGCAGGAAGATGCAACAGCGTCAGATCTGTTGTTGTTGTTTAAAAGGTGACGTGATAAGGTAGCATTGAAGCAATGCGAATTTGAAAAAAAAAATCACAACATTTTTTTGTACAGAAATGAAGTGTTGTATGTGTCTATGCAATAAAATGCCTGCATTTATGCAATAGTCCAAATAAGTAAGTTGACGCTGTTTATTTATTTCAAAACAGCATCCTTGTTTAAAAATAAAAATTTTCATGTTTAAAAAAAAAAAAAAAAAGTTTTAAGGTCTTTAGGTTAAGCCGTTTTTCGGATAATCGGGATTCTACTGTACTTGTAATTATTATTTAATATTTCTAATTAAAAATTATAATATTGTGCATGTGCATTAATTATAATGTTAACCTATTTATTTTTTATTTGTAATTAAATCGTTGTATAAAACATCATTAAACAGTAATTTTTTTTTTATCACTTTTATAATGCATTTTATATATGCTTTATCGATGCAATGATATTGAACAATTGTGTCAATTTGTGATTTTAAAGAAACATCATTTATATATTGCGTTAACAAGGGAAGTCAATTCGATGATAATACTACTCTGTTTTTAAAGTAAGAAGCTATTAATTATATTAAAATTTATCATAAGAATTAAACTACATCATATTTTTTGCATATTAAAAACTTTTACATTTGTAATATGCATGCTTGCGCTTTGAATTAATTTATAATTAAAAAAATAAGGTATGATTTTGTAAATGGAATTTTTACTAGTCAATAATGGTTCCATTTAAAAAAAAGAACTCTATAAATGATGAGAAATGTTTAATAATGGCTTAAAAATCAAATAAATTAGATTAAAATTTAAATATATTAACATTATAAATAATATATGATATTAAAATTTTTAATTGAGACTGTTAAATTATAATTCCAAGTATATACAACAAAAAATTTGAAAAACAAACGTAGCTCGTTCTAGTCTTGAACACGGGTCCGCGGATCAACGAACAGACGCCTTAACAACTGAGCTACGACCAACGTACCATTACAAACTAAGTATTTAACACGTTGACGGACAGTAGGAACAAGTGAAGTTCGAAAATTGACACTATATGTTTTTGTAATTTTTAGAATATTAGAAGTATAGTTTTACTCTTTCTGCTTAAATACACTTAATTTTGATTAATTCAGCACCTTTAATTAGGTTGCACTACTCCCTTCACAACCACGTCAGGGTGGCTAGTGATCAGGAAAAAATACAGTCAAAAAAAGTGATAAACACCAGTATATTCTTATAGAAAAATTTATGTTGATTATTCGATCAAATAGTCAATTTGAATTTTTCTATAAGAATATACTGGTAATTAACATTTTTTTTTACTATATTTTTCCCTGACCACTAGCCACCCTGCACATGCATACTGAAGCTGCAACTCGTATAACAGGTGGAAAACGAACTTCAACCTAAAAAATTGTTTCCAAAACATGACACTGGGCTACTTGTACGCCGGTAAATGCACATTTTTGCTGCAATAGCCGTAGTGTCTAAAAATGACCGTTTCGTTTTGGACGGCTAAAGCCGTCATGCCACATTGTGAACTTCGCTTTGACGGCTATAGCCGCAAGTGTCCGTCAACGTGTTAAGTTGTGTTAAAATATTAGACCCTTATTTCTCAAGAACTAAGGAGCGTTGTATAAAATCCGTTGAACCTGAGACTAAGGGGCTTCTACCCTACAGCATATATAAAAATAATCAAAATCTGTGATTACCAAACTTGGTCCTCTCCTTGTAAGTAATGTAATTTCAACGTTTTCTCCGAGAATGACGCCTTCTACCAGATGAAATATAAACTATTTTCTTTACCCGTTTTCGCTTACAGAAATCGCTCAAAATGATAGGCTTTACAGCGTCGCGTATCATCGTAGGCTACGGTATATACTAACTATACTCTATCGATACACAAACGTTCACCGCATTCTGTATTCCCGACCTCGGAACCTCCACCTATTTGATAATATTCTTCCTTCTCAAACAGCATCTGCCAAGTTTTCATTTTTTTTTCTCTGCGTTATACTTTCTTCTATCTTTATAAGAAGATATATTTCAACTTCCGGTTTTCAACGGATTTATCCGTTTTATACGTTTTTACGTTGTTACGACGGCTTCATATTGTCCCGAACACGATTTGACTGTTTTCAGAAAATGTCTGTCTGTGAATCTGTCTGTACGTGTGTGTATGTGAAAAAAAAAAAAATGTGGGCGATTTATCTCAAGAACTAATGCACTGAATTTAATGAAACTTTAGATTCAGTTAGAATTTAATATAAATTGGTGCCGATTAGATTTTGGTGTAAATCGCCCAAGAGGTGTCGCTGCTATGCTGCATTTTCACGATAGCTATATCTCAAAAACTAATGCACAGAATTTCATCAAATTTAAGATTTAGTTAGACTCTGACATAAGTTGTTGTTTAGGTTTTGGTGTAAATCTCCCAAGAGATGGCGCTGCTGTGCTTTATTTTTCAGGATTTACACGATTTTAGCGATAGTCATATCTCAAGAACTAATGCACGGAATTTTATAAAACTTTATATGCAGTTAGACCTTGATATAAATTTGGTGCTGATTCGTTTTTGGTGTAAATAGCCCAACAGGTGGCGCTGCTATGCTGCATTTTTTCGATTTCCGCAATAGCTCTATCTCAAGAACAAATGCGCGGATTTTCACCAAACTTCAGATTCAGTGACACGTTGACATAAGTTGTTGCTGATTAGGTTTTGGTGTAAATAGCCCAACAGGTGGCGCTACTCTACTGCATTTTTCAGGATTTACACGATTTTAGTGATAGTTATATCTGAAAAAGTAATGCACGGAATTTAATAAAACTTTAGATTCAGTTAGACTTTGATATAAATTGGTGCTGATTCTTTTTAGTGTATGTTTCATAAAATTTCATATTCTGTTAGACCAGCGGCTCTCAACCTGGGGTACGTGGCGGGCCTGTTGGGGGTACGTGAAAATATCAATAATGGCGGAAATCACAAAATGATTCAACTGAAACACATAAACAAAGTTGACAATTTTAGATTACAAATTTTGTTACATGTGTAACTTCAATATGTAAATATCATGTGTAACTCCAAAGGGAGAAAAAAGGCCCACTAGATCTAGTAATTCATTGATAATTCAATGTTACTAGCTTCGCTCACTTCTAATTATATTGCATTATTGCTTATGATTTCCCCCATCTTGAAGAGAACCAAGAACTCAGCAATAAATCATTAAGATACTTGTTGTCTTTCACAAATGCATAACTTGTCGAAAGAGCATTTGTCTTCTGAATACATTAACAACAAATATTGTAATAAGCTTGACGCTGCTCCTGACTTTCTTCGTTTGAACCTGATATGAAACACGATTCCCATTGAGAGTATTAAAAGCCATGTTTGGCTTCTTGTATAGTCAGACTTGTATAAAACCAAAAACTTTCTGCGCACATAAATATTGAGTCAAAAACTTTCTGCAAATTAATTTAATGTTTAATAAAAGTACGTGTTGTATTATTTTGATGATATAAATTAAAAACAGTAGTTTAAAATAATTACCATTTAAAATTAATTAATATTAATTAAAGAATAATTATTTTGGTTAAAAATAATAATAAAGCTAAAAATCCATGATAGGAAGAGCTGAATTCTTATCAATTATTTTGTCAATGCATTTAGAAACAACCCAATTCTTAATAAGATAGATCTTATATCTATGCATATATCTGTAGATCTTATATCTATGCATTATATATAAGCACTAGCATATAACCCCCGTCAAAAATGACGGAATGTTATGTTTCATTTTCATAAGACTTCATACATACAAACAAACAGCATTAAGATGTTATGAAATAATATTCAATCCTTTGATATAAACAACTCCATTCCCGAAGGAAATAAACTGTTTTGATTGAACTTCAATAGTTTAAAGATTTCACTATAAAAAAATTCTGTAAAGATTAAGAACGATAAAATCTTCAAAACATTATTTAGATCAACAAAGTTGTTTAAACACCCATTGCTGGGTTAACACATCTCCGGGCCCGCTAGCGGCCCCCAAATTACATCGGGGCGGTGCCTTGCATACAAACCTCGTAAAAAGCTGCTGTAATACTTCACGAGGCAGAGCTGCAAAGCATATTTTTAAGCGACATTAAACATTTCGAGTCATTTCGGCAATCTGCGTCGTTTTGACCTTTTAAACTGCCCTGCTATATCAGAGTAAACATTTCATTATTCAAATTCCGATTTCACAACTGTATACAATTGTAATAAATTTCGATGATTAAAATAATTTATTTTATTTTATTTCTTGATTAAATCGCATCTATTAATTGTATTAATATGACTGATCATTTTTTTCACTACAAAGTTACTATGTTAAAATTCAAAATTTTATATGCATTGATATAAGTAATACTTGTTGTACCACAGTATTACATTATATTCCTTATATTTTAATTATGTTTGATATAAATTTTTCATTTTATTTACAATGCAAGCAAAATTGATTAAATACAGAACAAAGTGCAATTTCGACAGAAAGTTTATTTGCCAAAATAATAATTAAATAACTTAAATTTTAAAAAGTTTATCTCAAATTAAATTCTGATTTTTTATAAACATGCCTAAGGAAATCTGTGATAAATTTTTATCATTAAAGATCACCTTTTATTAAATAAGTATTTTTTTTAATTCTCTTATTAAATTACAAATTTATTTTCACTACAAAGTTTCTACTATGCTAAAATACAAAATTTTATTTCATTGATGTAATTAATATATGTAGTACACGGTCTTACAATTACATGTTCCTTATATTCTAATTACATTTTCTAAGAAATACAGTGACCTCTCACTTATACGCGATGTTCAGTAATTACTTTTTGTACCACTATTTTAAAACAGTAAAATTCGATTTATAAATTCTGCGATTAAATAAGGAGAAAATTAGTTTAAAAAGGAACTGGTGCTGAAAAATAATTACAGTGAGAGGTCACTGTATAAGTGAGAGGTCACTGTATTCAATTTAAAATTTTGTTTATATTAATTTCCGTTAGATGGCGATAAAGGCTCACAACGAATCCTCCTCCGTGGAAGTAGTTTAGCGAGTATCACGGAGGAAAGTGACTTTTTCCGTTTGCGATCGCTTTCCGAACGGTTGCATTCATGGTTTAACATTTTAAACGTTCACGACGAATGATTCATTTGTTTGTTTACTTTCATGGAGCAATAAACCTAATTTCAACTGATGTTATCTCAGAATATAAACATAATTTAATGTAAGCCATCTCACAAACATTAATTTATTTTGAAAGATGTGATTTCAAGTAGGATAAATTATCGTTTAGTTGTTATATGTTAGAACAGAGTCTTCATTAAGCCTAACATGGCGTTTAACTACGGTCAATTCGCAGATCAGAGTGGTCCAGCCCGGATTGGTTATAGACACTTTCTCGCCTTTGGATTTTATTATAAGTAAGATAGATAAGCATAGCATAATATTTTGAGCTTTTCGCAAGCGTCTGTAATGTCACAACAATGTTTTGCATCTTTAAATTGTGAATTGTGTGCAAACAGTAAATAAATCGTACATAAAATTAGGGAATATTTTTAATTTTTTGGTTAAAAAAAACAAAAACAATTTTTTTCCCTGCAAAGTTCCGAATTTTGCAGAAAATTTTCCGCGCACGGCGTGCGCACGTGCGCTTATATCAACTCTCTGTATAGTATATCATAATAAAAATTATTAAATAACTTACGAACAAAGTTCATAATAATTTATTTTAATGTATATTGATGTTAAGTTAATATTATAAAAAGTAAAATAATTTTAAAATGTAACATAACAAGTAATATAAAATTGTTTTTTTTAAAGTCAATTCCTACTTTTTAATCATAAATATATAAAATAAACCCGTACAGCATTAATGTCCCACGTTATCTTTATTGAACATTATTTTATAATCATCGTTGCGGTATTTTATTTTTTGTTGGCATCACTAATTTGAAATAAATCTTTCATTTCATTTATGAAAATAATAGGAGAATTTTTTTTCTCCCATATAAAAATTAAAATTAATTAATGAATTAATATTTGAAAAAACTGTATTAACATCAATTGTCATCCAGTACAAGTTTTAAAAAAATTATTTGAACTTGAATGGATGAATAGAAAATATTTTATTAACGATTGAAAATTCCAACAAGATATATATAGAGAGAGTGTAAGCTAATAGTAGGAATTTAAATATAAAACTAGTCGGATGTGCCAATCCCAAAACTTTCTTCTATCTCAGTCATGTTAATACTTCAAAATTCGCTATCACATCGCCAATAAAATCAATATTTTTCGTCATTCTGTTGTACATCAGCTGCTTGCGAATCGTCGGGTTACAGGGATGCGAACAACCGATGTATACTATACTACGAAAAGTCCTTCTGGCCTGAACCGACAGGAACAGATAGCCTCCCTATTCCTTGGTTTTATGATTTTAGCTAATTTTACTGGAAAACACGAAGCTCAAATGAGTGGAACCTAATAAAGAAGATTCAATCCCAGTTCTCGTCAACATTGAATTTGAATGAGAATATCGCCAAATTAGTCCTCTACAGCCAAGTTGGCTTCATTTATGGCAACTTATTTTGGTCGCCAAATTTGGTGATATTCCGCCAACTGTCGCCAAGTTTGGCGAGAATTTGACGTTGGCGAATATAAATATATAGTGATAAGCATGTAATAGGATTAACGGTTACAACAATGAAAGAAAATTTGCCGAAACCATGTTAACTAAAAGTCATAAATTAAACCCGTTTATGGATGAAATCTGCTGTCTTGTTTGAAAATGTCAGCCACCCTAAAATTTCAAACCGCTATATCTCAGCCATTTTTTAAGATAGAGGCAAAACAAAAATTGTTCCGGATTCTCCGGATCAAGGCCGAACATTTAACGAAAAAAAGTTTTAGGATTTCTAATTTTTTTGAATTTGCACATCTTTTTGAATTTGAAATCTTTAAATGGATATCGCAGCGCCCTCTTTCTTCGAAATATCCCCAAATTCTAATAGAACCTGCTTGCGATAGCCAAAAACATAGTAAAAATATGTGGTTCAATTTGAAGCATAACTTCATACACTTTTAGATGGTACAATAGTGAAAATGGAACAAAAATATCGATCACAGCGCCCCCTTTCGTCGAAATATATCCCCAAATTCCGATAGAATCTGCTTGCCATAGCCAAAAACATAGTAAAAAAATGTGGTTCAATTTGAAGCATAACTTCATACACTTTTAGATGGTACAATAGTGAAAATGGAACAAAAATATCGATCACAGCGCCTCCTTTTGTCGAAATATCCCCAAATTCTGATAGAATCTGCTTTCCATAGCCAAAAACACAGAAAAAAAATATGTTTCAATTTGAAGCATAACTTCATACACTTTTAGATGGTACAATAGTGAAAATGGAACAAAAATATCGATCACAGCGCCCCCTTTCGTCGAAATATCCCCAAATTCTAATAGAACCTGCTTGCCATAGCCAAAAACATAGAAAAAAAAAGGGGATTCAATTTGAAGCATAACTTCATACATTTTTCGATGATACAATGAGGACACACAGACGGACAGACAGACATTTTGTAAAAACATGTTTTTCGGAGTCTCTGACCCCTAAAACGTGTAAATCCGTCGAAAACCGGAAGTCGAAAAAAATTTCGATTACAATATTTTCTTCTATTATAGATAGAAGAAAGTAAAAAGGTTAGAAATGTCAATGTAATTTGAGTCGATTTAGCTCTGCTAAGAAGATAAATAATAATAAAAAAACAAGATTGTTTGTGTTATGCGTGTGAGTAGGGGCGTGTTTATGAGAAAAGGGGGTACTCCTAAATGAACAGATTAATCAAGGGGTACGTGAAAGAAAAAAGGTTGGGAACGGCTGTGTTAGACCATGACATAAGTTGGTGTTGATTAGGTTTTTGTGTAAATCATATAACAGGTGGCGCTGCTATGCTGCAATGTTGAATTCTAAAATTCGTAATTAAAAAAAATAGTAAGCTTTTTAAAGCATTAACATGTATGAGATAGAAGAAAGTTTTGAGATTGGCACATGCGACTAGTTTCAATTTGTGATTAAATAAAATATTTTCACTTTGAGTCTGAGCCCGAAGACTAGTATAAAAATAGAACCAGATTCCGTATCATTTTTAATTCGCACCGTATTCTACAGTAAACCTCTTGTAATACTCCTCAGTGATGTGTATCTACTTCAGTATGATTGAAATAGTGTAATAGTAATTAAAAAACATTGTAAAAGATTGTTCCTCTCATAGACCATAATGTAACGTAAGTCTTCTGAGCGTCCCTGTAAAAGAACTATTTTAAATGTAACGCATTTTATTTACAATACCGAACATGCCATAGGAATCCTCAATAATATATATCAATTATATGGCACAATCCCAGCATATTTATGCGAGTTAGAACACGAGCAGAGAGATCGCTTGACAGACAGACAAACCGAAGTCATAAGCACTTTTCCGCTATGTAGGAAATTGTTAAAAATGTTTAATTAGATCATACCTTTTACAAAGATCAAATAGAATAAGTAATAGTAATATAATATCTGAAATGGTGTAAGCCTTTCGAAAATTACAACATTCCCAAAATCATAATTTTGTTTAATGAAATTTATGTTTTACATCTTTACTTCAAGAAACTCTTAAATATTTTATAAAACAGTTCACATGACTTCATGGAAAGAGTATTTTTACACCTTGAAACTCACAACACGTCTCCAACATCAATCATGTTATTCTAATCTCTTCATTAAATGGTATCTATTGTTTTATTATATTATCTATTTCAAATGCTTTGATCCGATAATACTGCCAAGTTTAGTTCAAAATATAACAGCTTAATTTATGTTATGAATTTCAACTGAAGTGCCGTTCCTTAACTATGCATTTCAATAATTCATAAGTACGTGCTTAGTTTTGCTAAACAGAAAATAAGCACGAATGAGATAATTTTTTTTTTTACCCGTGGCAATTGCATTTAGATTTGACAAATATTTCATTCCGTTCTAAAATGTTTATTTATTCGGAAGAATATTTATCACATTCCAAGTATGATGATAATACGTTGCTAGGCAGACGATGGTCACGATAATCTTGTTTATGAACTTCCCTGTGTTACCCTAGGCTACTTCGATTGTAGCTTCCATGCGTTATTAGAAACGACACATTAGTAGAACAGCATATGTTAAACTCACATTGATTGGAGATTTTTTCCCACGATTAGGCATTAAGTGATTTTATTTTTTTATTGCATATTTATTTTGTAATAAAGAAATATTATTTATAACTGTAAAAAATTATTTTAAAAAGTACTATTTTTAACATAAATTTATTTAAAAGACGATAATAATTTTGCTTTTCATTAACTTTCACAAATATCAATAAGAATAATAAAAGCTATTTCCTTTCAATTATTCAATAAGACACAAAATTTTAGAATGATTTTGGCAGTGATTCTTGGCAATTTAATTATTTTGCCTGCTGCCACTCTAATAGAAATTTCAGAAATTAGTTATCATTACGCTTTTAGCGATTTGTATCATAATAATTGGATATTAAACACAAGCGAAAACGATTATCTTTTAAAGTGTATTAAGGGATGTCAGATGTCTTCAGATTGTATTGGAATGGCTGTACAAAGATTACTGATAGAAGATTTGCCAGATGCATCAGAAAACTTAACAAGAACCTGCCACATGCTGTCAAAAATAGACATGGCGGATTGCTCTGAGGGAAAATGTGATAATGCAGGCTATGAAGTTTTCACGGTAAGATAATGAAAAGAAATTTTTAATTATTTTTTTTTATTTCTGTGGCGGAAAATTTTTAACAATAAGTGGGAGTTTGTGGGATTAAAGTACCAGATTTTTCGTAAATTTTTTGAAAAAAAAAAGTATTTGTTTTATTTAATACTGTATTTAAATATGGTGATCATTACTTTACGAAAAATCTGGTATTCAAATCCCTGAGGCATACGAAACTTGCTGCAATCAAAGGACTAATAGACTATGAAACTGGCTACTTTAAATGATGAATATAAAAGTTTCTTCTAAAAAAATTTTATACATATTTTAAATTGTTTATTATATCTATTCAATGTTATGCAATATTTAGGTTCAACGAAAATCTTAAACAAATCTTTTTCAATGGCCAAAATTGGCTTTTTTTTTTTGCTATTTTTATCGCATTTTTTTCACGTTTTTTTATTTTTTTAATTTTTTAATCTCCTTACAGAACGAACGAAGGTACAATTTTAATTTTGATATATGTTTATCTTAGGGGTATAAGACATTTATAAAACATTAAAATATAGAATTGTCGCTTCAATTCGCACATGAAAGAAAACCTTTCCGTTTACAAGATAAATAAAGTTTTTTATATTATGTTTCTACATGTTAATTTTATAGTTTTTTTAACATTTATATTAATTTATAATTATATTTCTGTAACTATTATCAACGAGTAAATTATATTTATGTAGTGTCAATAAGTAAATTATTTTACTGTAGTATCAATTTATATTAACCCTACACTGTAGTGTTGTATTCTATATATGAGACAATTAAAATTTAACTGTTATAAATAAATTCAGTTTACCAATCACTATATTTAAATTCTTGTATTATCTCAGAAGTCTGCTGTTAAATAAAATAAAGACCTTTTTAAAATTTCTGGTGTCTAACTCTAATTATGAGCATAAGAAAACGTACTTACAAAAGAAAAAATCGTGCAGTCTATGTTTAAATTATTTTTAATTCCTATTATATTTAGCGTTTTTTAAATAACTTTAATTGTTTATTGATAGTTAATAATTGTTTTATGATACATTTTAAAATGCCATAGGGATAATTTTTATAGTCTCATTGACCCGAGTATTTTATTTTGATTTAAACACATTTTTAAGTATGTGTTTAAGGTGCTTAAAATTCAACAATTCCTTTGAGGTTCGCTATAAAGTAGTGATGTGTATTACATTATGATTAACGTAAAAAGTTATTATTTTTATGTTTACAGATGCTTAATGTGCAGAAATTGAATTTAATGAACGAATGAATTTAACTACAATATTATATATAAACATCTCTGCTAGCCAACTAATATTGGTTATACATATTGAATATTTTCGATGAAATACCCTAATTGAATAAATATTTGCTTCACTCTGGAAATATTTATAACAATATGAAATGCTTCTAATAGTACCAAAATGTTGGCTTTACGTTAAAAATATTTACAATGAAAGACCAATATTGCTCGAAAAATTGTTTTACATTAAAACTATTGGCAATGAAAGATCAATATTGCACTAATATTTGTTTTGCATTGAAAATATTGGCAATGAAAAACCAATATTACACTAATATTTGTTTTACATTGAAAATATTAGCAATTAAAGACCAATATTGCACTAATATTTGTTTTACATTGAAACTATTGGCGATTAAACACAAGTATTGCACTAATATTTGTTTTACATTGAAAATATTGGCAATGAAAAACCAATATTGCTGTAATATTTGTTTTACATTGAAAATATTAGCAATTAAAGATCAATATTGTTCTAATATTTCTTTTACATTGAAAATATTGACAATGAAATATTTCTCGCTAAGATTGATGGAATATTGCCGGAATGTAAACATATTATACTATTTCATATTATATAAAAGACTGCCCAAAAGAATGGGAGTACATTTCTGGCTATGGCCAGTAATTACTGAAATCTGGTTTTCAAATAGGTTTTGCGTTTTCTAAAATGTTTACTTAGGTATTTTACTTGCCTTATTTAACAGCGAAGGTTTGTTAAAGTATTCTGTTACTGTTGGAAAGTGTTTCATAATCTATGCTTGATGCATGGTTTTTAGGGTTTCGTTCATCTCACGAAATCCTAGTACTCCCGCTCCGTTGTCTGTCCGTCACAGAGCCGTTCTCAGAACCTATATAACTTACAGAGTTGAAACCTTGTGTATATATAACTGAATACCTGCAATGAAGCTCAAAATATTAAAATTTGAAAAAAATCGTATTATTTTAATAAATAGAGATAAAAAACCAAAATTCTAACAGCCTTTTCCTATTAAATTTAAACATTTTTCGTTATAGCAGTTGCCAACAATTAAAAATCCACAATAAAATTCTTTCAACAATAATTAATTTTCTATTGAAAGATTTCCAAGTGAAAAATGAAAATGAAATTAAAAGTTTCACCACTTGATAAAAAAAGATTATGACATCATATGAGTAATAAAACGGAAATTTTCAAGGATTTCTTAATATTACAAGGAGTATGAGTTATATGTGTATGTACAGAAAGCAAATTAATATCACGTCATTAGAGAATTAAAAAGAAAATTAATCTGACGTCATATCGGAAGTTTAACTAATTTCTCAAATGTTTGAGAATAATACAAAGCGAGTATCAATATGAGTAATAGAGAATAGTAAATATATGAGTTTGAGGAACGAATTGAATCATGATAAAAACCCGATTATGGAAATATTCGCATATTTTAACATTTTGAAGGTGTACAACATGTTTAATTTTGAATTTATTATTTTTTTAAATATCGCATTTAGTCCACATGACAGATATTATTATGACAGAGTATAATAGCGGGCTGGTTTAGATATTCGAAAAAAACGAGAAAAATAGACTGGTAAAATTTTATTTTATAAAAAACATGACTTTTTTTTTTGTTGTTGCTAAATGAAATTTATTGGGATTTTTTAAAGAAAGGATAAAGTGTTTTGAAAGGAATATTAAACGAAACCCTTTGTGCGATCTTCGATCACACTTACCCACTTGTTCTTTCTTGTTTAATATAGAATGTTTTAAGTCTGATCTTCCAGATTTGGTCACCATGTCATTTTGAATGAGTTGCTCATATTTCCTGACTTTAATAACTAGGGGCGGCTTTATCGGCCGTCTCACTGAATACCGCATGGCCACTTAACTATACACACCATTTTTAACACTTTCTAACATAGTTGAAAGTGCTTATGAATTCGGTGTGTCTGTCTATCTGTCTGCCGTCTGTCCGTGCTCTAGCTCACGTAAATGTACTCGGAATGCCTTGAAAATTTTATATATCGAGGTTTACTATAGAATGTTCGGTATTGAAAATGAAGGGTATAGCGTTTATAGAGATAGTGAAATGAATTCTGTTACATTACAGTCGATGGAAAAGAATAGTTTGCGGTGCATTTTATTGTTGTTACGATATTTCTAACTAAAATGAGATAGATTGATATGCATTAATGAGATGGACAAGAAAATGCTTCTTCAGGAGTATAAAGTAAGTAGTATTTATAGTTCGTTTACAGGGATGTCCAAAAGAATTCCATTACATTATGGTCTGTCTGCAAAAATCGTTTCGTTTCATTTTAATGATGTTATCATACTTTAAAATAATGAAATCACTCAGGTACACAATAGCATGCACTTGACTTCGTAACTTTCGAAGAATTTTATATGCTTATAAATATGTATGTAATTTAAAAAATTTAAACTGTGGATAGTAGGATGTTAAATATTATAAAACGTGAGATTAAAGAATTATGACTTGCAGAGCTGACGTTGAGGCTCTTGATCTGCAGATGTACTAGTTACATCACGTTTCAAGAGGGGACCTACAATGTGTGACACAGTGTGACAGAGGGAGTCAGGTGGATTAGCATGTTGTGATGTCACATCTAAAATATTAAAACAACTACACCAGATTAATTTTACCACAATTATTCTAATAGGTAAAGAAATCATTTGAGATTCCCCCCCACCCCCCGGTGCTACCAGTAATTGAATCACCACAAATTTATTCTCCTATAGCTATGCTCTGGGGATGTGTGGCATTTGGCCACGGGCTCCTCGGCTCAAAGTTGTTCGAAGAAGATGTAATCTTTTCAACTGAGCGAAAAAGTCCGGGCCAGGATTCGAACACATCCCTTGGCAGAAGCCGCCAATGCTCTACCAACTGAGCAATCCCGGAGAAATGTGGCGAAACTAATTCACACAGTTAACCTTAATTATTTTAACATCTGGTCTGATATCTGAATCAGCACAACATAATAAATCACAGGTAATGGGACCTTCAGTAAACACTAGAAACGTGATTACACTAGATTAATTTTACCACAATCATTCTAATTGGTAACATATTCGTCCGGGATTGCTCAGTTGGTAGAGCATTGGCTGCTTCACCCAAGCGATCTTGGGTTCGAATCCTGGTCAGGACATTTTTGCCCAGATGGGAAGAATACATCTCATATGATTTCTTTACCAATTCGAATAATTGTGGTATAAAATTAATCTAGTGTAATCACGTTTTCAGCGTTTACTGGAGGTCCCATTACCTGTGTCGAATCCTGGACCAGATTTTTCGCCTAGTTGGGAAGATTACAGCTCATATTAAAACAACTAGCCGAATCTGAGGTTTTGCATGCGTGATAGTAAAAATATACCAACAGTTATTTGTGGAGCTACTAAAATTGGGGGGGGGGGGGATTTATAGTGCTATCGATAATTTAAATATTACTAAGTAAGTCGCATTTTGAAAACCTCCATTCTTAAACTCCATTAGGTGAACATGAAACATTGAATTAAGGAGAAAATATTCATTCCAATCTGTTTGCTGACATTCCCTTCCAGAATAAAAATTAACATTGCTGTCTTCAGAGAAAGGTTTAACACGAAATACTTCCTTACCTAGTAGGTACTTATTTATCTTTTTAACACTTTCCAACCTAGTTGTAAAGTGTTTATGAATTCGGTTTGTCTGGCCGTACTCTAACTTGCGCAAATATACTCGGATTGCCATGAAACTGATATATGTTATTGAGGTTTCTAATGACACGTTCAGTATTCAAAATGAAGTATGAAGCACTTATACTTTGTGTACAGGGGAACTCAAAAGAATGCTGTTACATTATGATCTATGGGGAAAATACTTTGCAGTGTATTTTAATGATGTTACACTATTATTGAAATTGATATACATCACTGAAGTGCACAATAAGATGCTTACTATCGAATATGGTACGCGTAGCACTTATAAGTACTTTACAGGATACTCAAAAGAATCTCATTATATTACAATGGTCTATGGGGGAAAATCGTTTGCAGTGCATTTTTATCATGTTACACTATTACAAAAGTAAATGAAATTGATATCAATTTATGAGGTGCACTAAAACATTCTTTCTGTAGAATATGGAGTGTAAAGCATTTATCAATTTTTTACAGGGTCACACAAAAATATTCGGTTACATAATGGTTTACGAGGAAAAATTGTTTGCAGTGTATTTTAATTATGTTACATTATTTCAAATATATTGAAATTGATATACATTACTGAAGTTTATTACAAGATATCTGTTGTATAATAAGATGTGCATAGCATTTGTAATTCATTTACAGGGACACACAAAAGATTTCGGATACAGTACTGTTCCGTAGTATTGTGTATAAGCGATAATAATTGTTGAAAGTGAGCTTTCAATTAGGTATGCGTTTAACAAAATTTTTGCGTACTATGGGGTATGTATAAATGATATGTATCCTATACAGGGCTACACAAAAGAATTCGTAAGCATTACTGTGTATAATCGTAAACTGCTTAAAGCTTTTTTTAATCGAGTTCTGATTTTTGAACGTGAAATATATTTAGTATACTAAGAGATGTTTGTTCAATTTAAATAAAATAATATACAGTGCCACGCAAAGAGCTGGATAGATGACGGCTTATGTATGATAATTTCTGGAAGAGCCATTTCATTAGTTTTCACCGTGTTACTGCCTGAATTAAACTTTAGCTTAATTTGTAGTGGATATAAATATCTTAAGGTTATATACAGGGCTGTACAAAAGCATTCAATATGTTTCCCTCTATTGAAAACTGCTGAAGGTGAATTTTCAACTGTGTTATGTGTTTTTTTACTAAACTAAATTGTAGCATACTATAAAGAATATATACAAATCTATAGATTATATACATAACTGCACAAAAGAAATGGAGTACTTTTATGGCTATGACCTGTAATTGCTGAAATGTGGTTTTCTAATTTGCTTTGCGTTTTCTAAAATGTTTACATAAGTACCTTATTCACCCTATTGAACAGCGAAGGTTTTTTAAAGTATTCTGAAAGTGTTGGAAAGTGTTTCATAATCTATACTTGATGCATGATTTTTCTTTCTTGTTTCTTTATTACTATCATTTTAATTAATTATAGCAGGTACTGGTGCTCGCGTTTTATATCATTGCTGAGAGAAAGGTTGTATCTAACAGTGAACTGAAAAATAAATGTTTTTTCATACCTTTTCAATTTTTAAAACTTTAAAAAAAGCATAGTTTGTGCGCATCTACGTTTTACAAGAACTTAACATTATGCCGTACTTAACATTTCAAGCCTGACAGTTTCAAAGAAATCATTCCGAAAATATAACTGTAGAACGTCTTCCTCCTATTTTATTCATTTGAAATTCGATTTTTTTTGGAAACTTTTTTTTTATAGTATCACGTCTTTATAGAAACCTGCATGCAGGGGTGTAAAAATCTAGGTGCCAATGGGCCGTTTGCCACCACTAAATTTTTAGTATTCTTCTTCTAATAAGAATACTAATACAATTTAGACGAAGTGCACTAATAAAATTAAGCGAAGAAAACTAATAAAATTTAATGGTGACAATCGGCTCATTGGCGCCCAGCCTGCATGTCAAATTTAAAATTTCTATCCCCGATGGTTGCAGAGTAAATCATGATTATGTAAGGTTTTCTAATCATTTCATCCATTTATATCTCGAATATTTTAACAAACGTTCTTAGCGAGAATCTGCGTTTTAAAAGCAACCACAATAACAAATTTCTTGTTTTTATCATCAACAGATGCAAAGATATTGGAACACGCTTTCGGACAGTTTTTATATAGATAGTATGTAACCTATTTTTAAACAAAAACTGTCATCATTATTATCCTGAGAGAAGATTTCTAATCGGTTCTAAAGCTCAAAAGTAATCATGATTTCGGAATATTTTCCGCTCATTTTACATTTTAAATTTCGAAGTTTTAGAAACCGTTCTGAGCGAATATGTACGTCTTACTACTGAATCGAGTTTCATTTTTCTAGCCCAACAATTCGAAAGAGTTCGTAATTAAGAACGTTTTTAGAGCATTGTCGTTTCATTTCGCATTTTAGGTAGCTTTCAATACAAAAAAGTATAAAGTTACCTATTGCAGCCGTTCGGAGGAAAGCAGTTCCGGAAAATTTCGATATATTTTCACCGATCATGACCCCCAGACCCCAAAACCACCCTCCGTTCAAATGTTGATTTATATATATAGATATATCCATATATATATATATATATATATATATATATATATATATATATATATATATCTGACCTATGTCATACGATAACGCCCGTATTTATGAATCGATTTTGATGAAACTAATTGTGTGTATTAAGGTCACTAATGTCTCGACCGAGTTCGTTGGCCAGCTTGGTCCGCCATTTTGTTTCAAGATGGCGGCCATTTAAAAATTTAAAACTAAAATAAATATACAAAAAAAATAATAATTCAAATTTATTTTTTAATTACGTGTTAGGCTTTAATACAAGGATTCCAAAGCATTTTTTGGTTTACCTCTATCTTAAAAAATGGCTGAGATAGAGCAGTTTGAAATTCTAGGGTGGCTGACATTTTGAAACAAAACAGCACATTAACGCGATTACTCGCAAATTACTTTCTTTCATTGTTGTAATAATTTTCCCAATCATACGCATAAAACTATATATTCATATCCGTTAGTGCCAAATTCTCGCCAAAATTGGCGACATTTGGCGAAATATGCCAAATTTGGCGACCAAAATAAGTCTTCATAAATGAAGCCAATTTGGCTATTGCTTAATAATTTGGCGAATTTCTTATTCAAATTCAGTATTAACGAATCTTTTGTAAACGTTTTCTTTGCATTTTAGCTTGCTGTTTTCGAGTAACATTAGCTAAAATTTTAAAACGAAGATATAGGAAAGCTACCTTTTCCTCCCGGTACAGGCCGGAAGGACTTTTTAAAATTTGTAACCACTCTTAGTGGACATTTAGATCTTAAAGGTAACCACCATGTGAAATTTCTTATTTCTAACCTGAATATATTCAATAAAATAGAAATTTTAGAATGTTTGTCGCTCTTTCTCTCCTTTGAAGGCAGCTGCAGAGAGATGAAATTTAGTCCAGTTTTAAGCAGAGACTGTCACCATTATTATCTTAAAATAATATTTGAAATCGATTCAGTTATTTCAAAGTAATCGCGATTTTAGAATATTTTCTAATCATTTTACATTTTATATTTCGAATGTTTTAGAAAATATTCTGTACGAGCAGTAGTCGATGCAGCGTTTTCGCTTGGACCCATTTTGTGAAAAGTAAACATTAATTTTGTGAGATATTTCATATTTTTGGAAAAAATAACATTTTGTAACGAAAGATGAAATTCAGTTACTCAAATTCAAAGCAAGTATTTATTAACAATAACTTCATTAAATCCTTCTGCTAAAATATTTCTTCCATGTGAACTTGTTTTGTTTGCAAATTACACATTTTAAAACTTAAAAAAATGCAATTAATAAATGAAGATTATGATTTTATGGAATGGAAATTTGTGAAGTGTCCGAATTTAAAAGCAGGAAATTTGTGAAGGGGCATGTTTTATTAAGAAAAATTTGCGAAGGGGGCCTAAATAGGCCACAATTTTTGTCTGGATCGACCTCCGACGAACATTTACGTCTTAAAAGAAACAGCCATGTCAGATTTCAATTTTCTAAACCTAACAGTTCCAAATAAATCGTAATTTAGAACGTTTTTCCGCTCATGTCATTCTTTTAATTTTCGAATTATGTAGAAACCGCTTTTTGGGGGGTATTTACATCCTAAAAGTAAGTACCATGCAAAATTTCAAGTTTCCAGACCCAACAGTTTCACAAAAATGTGCAAATTTAGAATGTTTCCTGCACTCTTTTAAATTTCAAATTTTTTAGAAACTGTTCTGTACGAGCCTTTATGTTTTAACCCTGAACTGCTGTGTCAGAAATTATCGCATAGCTACAGTAAGCGGTTTCTGAGACCGCTCCATCGAAAGATGAATTCGCTTAATTCATAAGATATTGTTTCTATACTAAACTTTATGTACATGACTATTATAATTAAAACTCGTCTATTCAGAATTCTTTAGCTATAGTACTAGAGTTCCAAATGAAGCAAAATTTCACTAGTACCTATAGTTAAACTGAAAATTACACGGTAAACAGTGAAAAAAAAAAAAAAAAAAAAAAAAAAAAAGCGCAGCTGTTTGTGAGATTTCTAACAGCTGTTAAAGGTTAAAAGTAACAGCCTTGTCAAATTTCAAGTTTCTAGCCCTAATAATTCGAAATAAATTTATATAGAACGTTGTAATAATATAGAAGGTTTTTAAAACGATTTCCACCCATTTCACTCTTTTAAATTTCGATTTTTTTAGAAACCGTTCTTAGCGATCATTTATGCCTTAAAAGTAACAACCATTCAAAATTTTAAATTTCTAGCCCTAGCAGTATAATAATAAGAAAAAAAATCATGCGTCAAGCATAGATTATGTAACACTTTCCAACTCTTCCAAAATAATTTTACAAATCATTACCGTTTAATAAGGTGAAAGATAATATCACAATTTAACAATTAAGAAGTAAACAATTTGGAAAATGCATAACATATTTAAAAACCCAATTTCAGGAATTATTAACCATGTTCGGAAAAATATGCGAATTCTTTTGTGCAACCTTGTATATGATCTATAGATTTGTATATATGTTACATAGAACGCTAAATTTTAGTTCAGATAGGAAACGCGTAGCACAGTTTAAAATTTCCCTTTTGGAATTTCCCTCAATAAATGTAAATGTACTCCAGAACTTTTGTGCTGCCCTGAAATGATTTATAGAATTTATACACACTAAGTAGTAGAAAAAAAATGAGCTAAATTTTAAAGCAACTGAAAAAGCACTTCCAGCAATTATTGTTAACAGACAGTACCAAATTCTTTTGTGTGTCCCTGTAAATGAACGATAAATGCTATACTCTAAATATTCTATAGTAAGCCTCTTGTAACGCACCTCAGTCACATATATAAATTTCAATTTGTTTCAAATATTTAAACATTCTTAAAATAAACAGCAAACGATTTTTCTCCATAGACCGTAATGCAACGGAATCCCTTTGAGTGTTCCTGTAAAACAAATTTAAGTGCTATACACACATATTCTATAGTAAGCCTCTTGTAGTGCACCTCAGCGATATATATCAATTTCAATATGTTTGAAATTGTATAACATCATTAAAATAAACCGCAATTGATTTTTCCCCATAGACCGTAATGTAACGGAATTCTTTTGAGTGTCCCTGTAAAAAAACTATAAGTGCTACACACTTCATATTCAATATTGAACATGCCATAGTAAACCCCAATAACATATATCAACTGCATGACTATACATATATATTTACGCGAGTTAGAGCATGGACAGACAGACAGACAGACAAACGGAATTCATAAACACTTTATATTATTTTATTACTTTATATTACTTTATTTACACCCTTTATTAATACTTTATACACTATATTTTTTATTTTTTATACAACTCACAAATGGCAATTTTAGAAATTTTTCAGTCCTGCACTCCTTAGTACCGACATAAACTATAGTACCGAAATAAACTATAGCCTATGTTGGAGTAAAGATTATCAGAATCATTTTGTCACCACTATTGTTATTTTTTTGGGGAGTAGTTACTGAGAATACCACCTAACATTTTCCAACTTAGTTGAAAAATGTTTATGCATTCGGTTTCTCTGTCCGTCTGTCTCTCTGAAAAATGTAAGCAATTTTTTGCATATTACTTGGAGTATATAAATTCTATAGATCCTATACAGGACTGCACAAAAGAATTCGAGTACATTTCCGCTTATTGGTGGAAATTGCTGGAGGGAATTTTCAACTTAGTTAGGAGTTTCCTAACTGAACTAAATTTTAGCATATTAGATTAAAAGACTATATACAAATGTTTAAATCATATGCAGGACTGCACAACAGAATTCGGATATTTTCCCGATTATAGATTGTAATTGCTGAAAATATGTTTCAAATGTGTTATGTGTTTTCCAAATTGTTGATATAGATATCATCTTTCCACTTATTAAACGGTGAAGTTTCGTTATAAAATTCTGAATGTGTTGGAAAACGTTTCATAATCAATGCATGATCATGTATCATTTTTCTTCCTTGTTTTTTATCTAAAAATTATCTTCCATTGTTGTAATATTTAAAATTAATCACGCATTCTTTTTTTCTTCTTCTTATAGTTGGAGAAATATGAACCACCCACCACAACAGCAACCACACAAGAAGAAGAAGGGGCATAATGGTTTTCGCATCAATCTCAGAAAAAGTCTTAAATCTAAAAAATTGAGTCTTTTTTTTTTTTTTTTTTTTTTTTTTTTAATCTCTTACGTTTTAGAGACTGGATGTGTTTTAGATAACTTTTATTTTTGTAGACAGAATAGAAAATCAACATGTAGACTATTTCTGGAATATGTTTAAGTACTGGATGAATAAATTTCAATAAACGACAATTGCATATCTGATTCCATTGTTTGGTCTTTAATCGTATTTGTTTCGTTTTAATCTAAAAAAAAAAAAAAAAAAAAAAAATGCGTTTTTGTATGGAAATTTCTCCAGCGTTTCTGTATATCGCTTTCTATTAAAATATTTTTCTTTTTTTTTTTTAAGATAAAAATTTCTTATACGATGCTGAATAATTTGAAAAAGGCATTACGTATAGTTGCCAACCGTTCATTTTTTAAGTCTAGTAAACATAATTTGAACCAGAAAAATTATTTAATCAAATTTTTCTTGAATAGTTTAGGCATTTCTTGTGCTTCCCAGTTGACACCAACTATATGCACTAGCAAGAATTAGCCGTATTTCAAAAACTTAGAGACCTATGAGATAGAAGTGAGTTTAAATATAAGTAAAGATAGAAAAGCGTTTATGATAGGACTAAAAATAAAAAATATAATTAAATTAAAAAACAACCAGAAGGACCCGTGCGAAGCTTTCGCACTGCAATCTTTGAGATTATTTCCTGGTACGTTTTAGCACTAATTTTTAATTAACTGATTTTTTTTAAAAATCAAACAACGCGTTTTAACGAAATGTGGGTGTACTATCTCAGAAACTTGTTCAAACACTTTTCGAATGATACCTCATTCATCGTTGTATGTTTTGTATGTGTATAAAAAAAGGATGTTTACAACAGAAATAATATATATGATGATTGCTTGTGTATAAGAAAATGGGAATAGATTGCCAGAAATTTTTTTGCCAAATTTTCTTCTCTCGCCAAGGTTTTTTCTCTAGGTTGCCAAGACCCCTATACTGAAGAAAACAAGAACGAAAAATCCTGCGTCAAGCATAGATTATGCAACACTTTCCAACGCTTCCAAAATAATTTTACGAATCATACTCTTTAATAAGCTAAAAGATAACATCTAAGTAATCCGAATACTTTTATTCAGCCCTGTATAGGATCTATAGATTTGTATATATACTACGTAGGATGCTAAATTTTAGTTCAGTTAGGAAACACGTAGCACAGTTTAAAATTCTCCGTCTGGAGTTAAATAATACGGAAATGTGTTCCCGAACTTTTGTGCTTCCCTGTATAGGATCTACAGAATTTATACACACCACGTAATATACAAAAAGCGATTTAAAATTAAAATCGCGTTCAGTAACTTAAAACGCACTTCCAGGAATTATTGTTAACAAACAGTAGAGAATTCTTTTGTGTGTCCCTGTAAATGAACAATGACTGCTATACACACAATATTCTGTAGTAAGTCTCTTGTAATGAACCTTATATAAATTTCAATGCTTTTAAAATAGGGAAACATTATTTAAATAAACCGCAGACGATTTTTCTCCATAGACGTAATGTAACGGAATTCTTTTGACTGTCCCTGTAAAGTAAGTATAAGTGCTATGCACACCCTATTCCATATTAAGCTTCTTGTAATACACCTTTGTGATATATATATCAATTACAATGTGTTTGCAATTGTGTAACATCATTAAAATAAACCGCAAATGATTTTTCCCCATAGACCGCAATGTAACGGAATTCTTTTGAGTGTCCCTGTAAAAAAACTATAAGTGCTACACACTTCCGTTGAAATAGGGAACATGCTATAGATAACGATTATAACATATAAAAATTGCAGGGCAATCCGAGCATATTTACGGGAGTTAGAGCACGGACAGACGGCAGACGGCAGACGGCCAGACAAACCGAAGTCATAAACACTTTTCAACTATAATAGGTTGGAAAGTGTTAAAAACGAATTGTAAAACAATTGAAGCACTGAATCAGACGTTTAGGGAATTCATATGAAAGCATTTCCTCAGAATTTGCAAAACTGTTTCAGAAATGTCTTAAATACATAAATCAATATTTGGTACACCACTTTTTTGAAAGCCTATGGGAACTTAAACATGGGATGTTACAACTTTGTGGTCCAGCAACCATTTAAGGGACGTCAGACTTCGCTGGCGTATTAACAGCTTAATGAAATGAAAAATTAAATAAATAAAAACCCGATTAAAAGCTCGATATTTTTTCAAAAAATACGCGCAAGAAATAAATTAACAATCGTATTTTAATTGCATTATAGGATGACGCCATCTGATAATGCAGTATTTTATTTTTGTGGCAACACTGATTTGAGGAAAATCTTTCATTTCATTTATGAAAACAATGCCGATTTAATTTTTAATTAACTGCAATTTTTAATCAAAAAATATTTTAATGAAATGTTAAGTGCGCTATGTCAGAAGCCTGTTCAAAATCCTTTCATATGCTATCTCATTCGTCGGCTACGTTTCGTATTTTCTTAGGAAAAGGGATGTTGACAGGAGAAATAATATATATGAATATAGTAATTAGAATTAAACAAGAACGAAAAATCATGCGTCAAGCATAGATTATGTAACACTTTCCAACGCTTCCAAAATAATTTTACGAATCATACTCTTCAATAAGCTAAAAGATAACATCTAAGTAATCCAAATACTTTTATTCAGCCCTGTATAGGATCTATAGATTTGTATATATACTACATAGGATGCTAAATTTTAGTTCAGTTAGGAAACACGTAGCACAGTTTAAAATTCTCCGTCTGGAGTTAAATAATACGGAAATGTTTTCCCGAACTTTTGTGCTTCCCTGTATAGGATCTACAGAATTTATACACACCACGTAATAGACAAAAAGCGATTTAAAATTAAAATCGCGCTTAGTAACTTAAAACGCACTTCCAGGAATTATTGTTAACATACAGTAGAGAATTCTTTTGTGTGTCCCTGTAAATGAACGATGACTGCTATACACACCCTATTCCATATTAAGCTTCTTCTAATGCACCTTAGTGATATATATAAATTTCAATGCGTTTAAAATAGTGAAACATTATTTAAATAAACCGCAAATGATTTTTCCCCATAGACCGCAATGTAACGGAATTCTTTTGAGTGTCCCTCTAAAAAAGTGCTACATACTTCCGTTGAAATAGGGAACATGCTATAGATAATGATTATAACATATAAAAATTGCAGGGCAATCCGAGCATATTTACGGGAGTTAGAGCACGGACAGACGGCAGACGGCAGACGGCCAGACGGCCAGACGGCCAGACAAACCGAAGTCATAAACACTTTTCAACTAGGTTGGAAAGTGTTAAAAAGTGTGAAAAAAGTAAAATTATAAAATGTACAAAACAGTCGAGATCAAGGAGGTAAAGGCCAATTGGGCACTTTTCAATCATAGCCATACAATTTTTTATTGTCAGAAGTAGCAGTATGGATGTAAAGGTGAAAAACAAAGTAGAATAATTTTATATATTTTATAAATATATATGTATACATAGGTAAGTAGTTTAAATTAAATATATGTTAAAATAATAACAAGGGAAACCATAGCAAGAAAATCAGGCATTATGTTCAATCAATGTTGAATAACGCTATCTTTTCCTACTGTTGAACCAATGAATCAACGCAGATAAGTTCGAAGTTCCTACGATGTTCATCATAACATCGTTCATCTTCCATCGAAGTAGAAAAATCGAAATACCTTTGTGCATAGATGGATTTAGCATGTTGTGGATCTTGACAGGCCAAATCCGTTGCATTGGGATTGGTAAGCCGAACAATTGAGGGCAAGGGAGGGAAAAAGGCATCGGAGCCATACATTTTCATTTATGTAAATTACATACATTAAAATAAAGCTTTAATTACAAATAATTTATAAGGGAATAAATGAAAAGCTATAATACAAAATTTACAATAATTAGAACAATGGAACAATGTAGTTAGCTCATTGGAATATCAAGTTACATACCAACTTTACTTCCAGTATATACAGTGTCTCACAAAAGTGATGGGACACTTGTGCTTTATAAAAAGAAACTGCAATAAAATAAATAAACAAACATGTGCAAAAATTTTTTGGGTGTGTTTCATATTTAAAGTTAGTAACAATTATTACATAACATACATTTTGTCAAAATATTAAAATATTAATTTAGTAAAAATACAATTGTTCAGAACGGAGCAAAAAATGGCTCACATAAGTGATGGGACACTTACTTTTCCATCAAATATTTATCCAAAAATTTTACTTTTTAAAAGGTTTTAATATTTTGTTGGATTTCCTTTTACTTTTAAAACATGATTTAATCTTTTTGGGATGGATTCGACTAATTTTTTTGTGATTTCTGGAGTGATTTTACCCCATTCTTCTTGAAGCACCGATTTTAGTTGTTGTTTTGAAGAAATGGTGTGTTTGCGAATTCTTGATTCCAATTCTTGCCAAATATTCTCTATGGGATTTAAGTCTGGAGATTGTGGTGGTGTTTTTATTATTTCAGGACAGTTATATAGCAGCCAGAGTCTAACGTTCAGAGCAGTGTGCTTGGGGTCATTGTCCTGGTAGAATTTAAAATCGTTATGAAGGTTCAATTTTCGTGCTGAAGATTTCAAATTTTGCTTTAAAATATCAATATACTTGTACTGATCCATTATACTGTCAATAAAAACAAGATTACCAACTCCAGCGGACGACATACACCCCCATACCATAACTCCTCCTCCACCATGTTTTACTGTTGGTACCAAGTTCTGTTTGTGAAGTTCTTCCCTGGGTTTTCTCCACACCAAGATTCTACCGTCAGAACCAAATATATTAAATTTACTCTCATCAGCAAATATAACTTTATTCCAGTAATCAGAATTCTTATTTATGTTGGATTTTGCGAAAGCTAGTCTGAGTTTTCTATTCTTTTCACTTACGAAGAATTTTTTCCTGGCTACTCTACCGTGATATCCAGCAGATCGAATTACCCTTCTAATAGTTTCAGGATTAACAATTATTCCATATAATGCTTGTAAATCAGCAGCAACTTTTGAAGCACTAATTCTTGGATTTTTTTTTAATATTTCGAACGATAATTCGCTTTATTCCATTGGATAGCTTTGATGGTCAGCCAGGTCTTCTTTTATCCTGAATCATATGATTCTTTTTATATCGTTTAATGATATTGAAAACTGTTGAACGACTCAAGTTAACTGTTTCAGCAGTTTTTCTAATAGATTTTCCACGTTCAATATGCAAATTAATAACTAATTTTCGAATTTCAGGCGAAGTTTCTTTTCGTTTAGCATTCATGACTACACAGAGCTAAAAAACACAAAAATTCCAAAACAAACTGGAGAGAAATACTGCAGACGATTTTATAAATTATTGCCAATTGCTTTTAAGTAAAAATAAAACACCAAAAAATATTTTTATTGCTTATTTCAGACGAGTTTTGTTGCATATATAATGGTGTCCCATCACTTATGTGAGCTATTTTTTGCTCCGTTCTAAACATTTGTATTTTTATTAAATTAATATTTTAATATTTTGACAAAATGTATGTTATGTAATAATCTTTACTAAATTTAAGTATGAAACACACCCACAAAAAAAATGTGTACATGTTTTTTTAATTTATTTGATTAGTTTCCTTTTGTAAAGCACAAGTGTCCCATCACTTATGTGAGACACTGTAGGTATGCGACTTGCGAGGCAAATAGGGAATTGTGAAAAAAAATAAATAGTTAATATGTAGTAAACTACATAAAATAAATAAAAGTATTTAAAATAGTTTAGAGAAATAAAAGTTTAACAATAAAAAAGTAAAAATTTCCATTAGATCCAAGAAAATGGCAGACCAAACATATCGAGAGTCGAACCCATCTCATGAAAAAAAAAAAAAAAGACTCTTTACAGAGACCATACATTTAGTTTAAAAGATTTAAAATAAACAAAAAAACCATTAAATTTAAGGATTATGAAAGCCACTAGGGCAGACTAAATAGATTTTTTTTTAAATATTATTATTTATTACATACAAAAGACATGAGAAGTTAAGTTTGATTGACGAGTGAGGAAAACTATTTCTATATTATTATATATTAATTTTTTTTCAAAAAATTTCTGGTTTAAATAGATTTTTAAAAAACAACAACAACAATATCAACAACAAAATGATAAATTAGCAGCTACGATTATGATATACAAAAATTTCAAAAGGAAAAACAAAATGAAGAACGAGTTAGATTCTCCTGCTCTGAGTTGGCTCCAGAGGTCTAAAACACAAGCCTATAGATTTCAATCCCAAAGATGAGATCAAGCTCTCGTAAAGTTAGACCTACATTACATAGAATTTATAATTAGTAAAGGTATTTCTAAATCTTTCTCCTGAAACATGAGTTCTGCCAAGTTGGATGCACCACGAATGCATGGCGCGGCATAAATAAGCATGCTTATTTACTAAGAGTTCAGCTTAAAAAAAGAAAAAATTCAGCATTTGTTTTCGGATACTACTCCATAACGATATTAAAACTTCATCAACAAATAAATAAAATAATATATATAAAATACAAATTTAACAGACTTGTAATCGAACTACGCCCTTAAACCACTGAAAATAACAAAACTAAACCAGCTGTTGTAATTAGCGAAATTTTTGGCGTTTTCTTCGCCTTTTAACTGCAGTGTTAAAAATTTGCAGCAAACTGTCCAGTCATTTGACCGTTTTTATAGAAAACGGTTACATAACAGTAATTTAACTCTATTGTGACCATATTATTGCCCATAATATTTTCAGAATACAGTTAAATTACGGTTATGTAACCACTTTCTATAAAAACGGTCAAATGACTGGATAGTTTGCTGCAAATTTTTAACAGTGTACTGGCATGCGGCTAATTCGAAAGTACCACTTTTAACACGTTTCAAAACTTTACTTGAATACATACTTGATATTTTCCGTACAAGAATGGTTTTTGGTGTTGTTGTGGGTGAATAAAAAAAAATATTTTAAATGTGAAAAAACTATTAGAGGTTTCAATTAAAAAAAAAAATATTTTCATCTATATTCTGTAGCCCGGAAGGCCTCTAATTGTATGCCTTAGTACTTAAAAATTTGAAATTTTGTGCAGTATATTTTTTTTCATTCCTATACTACACAGAAATACGATTTAAATTTTAGAAGTTCGAAAATTAAACCCTTCCCATAAAATTGTATAATAATAGTAAGGGCCCGATGATTTCCAACCCATTCTGAATTCATAAACACTATTCAACTATGTTGGAATATGTTAAAAAAAAAAAAATCAGTTTATGCCATGCCTGCACAACCATACACTCCTTCGGTCTAAAAGCAGGGCCTGATTTACGACTAGGCCTGAAATTTTAAAGATTCACGACTTAGCTGACTTAACCTTTTGAATAGCGGTGGTATATTATTTATGACACCGAATGTTAATCCCTAAACGCTACATTTGCACCAGAATTTTTAATTAAAACTTTGCTTTTATAACGTACGTTAAGATATATGTTTACTTATTTTCAAAGAAATATGTGGCCAAATTCTGGTGTAATTCAACTAGTTCAACATTTTAGCAACAGAAGTACTTTGTCCCTGAAAGAGTTAAAAAAATAGATTATTAGTTTATAAGATTATAATACAATGTTTATTCCAAATTTAATAAGCATTAAAATTATTTATAATACTTAATTATCCTTTAAACTAGTTATAAAAACTGGCAAGTTGTGAATAATCTTTAAATACAGCGTTTACGGAAAAGGTCTTTATTATTCCAAACATTAATAACAACAAGTTGGAAATTGCACGTCAAACGTGACAAATGAGATGCGTTTGTACTATAATTAGTTTCAGTGAAATGAATTATATCGTCTGTTATTATGATATGATTCATTTCCGTAATAAAATAAGTACATTTTAAGTTGGCAACATTTTATCTTTTGTTGACACTTACTGAAAATTCCAATGAGAAACTTAAGCCTAGCTTTGAAAATTTCAGAACTTGAAGTCCATATTTAGACTCTTTTTCCATTTAATATCTATTTTTAGGGAAGCATCTATCCAAAAAACCGTCGGCAAATTATATAGGATTGCCATAATTAAACAATTTTAGTATTCAAATTTGCTTTTTAAATGCAGTATTACGGAAATAATAGGACTCCATCTTAAATAGGACGTCATCACCATGGCTACCTAGAATCATTACCTATCATGGGATATCACAGAAATAATTAAATATGATAGCATTTAATAGAATGAAGAAAACTTTTATTAATATCTTTTTAAGTTTTGATTCGATTTTCCTAAAATTTGAAATGACTCGATAAAATTCTGCAACGATTATATATATTAAATTTCAAACCATTCGGTTGGGTATTAGTAGTTTTTACGGTGTTATATGCGGTCAGACGGACGGACCATACGACGACTATAAGTGCTTATTTATATAATTATGAACGCGTCTAAAAAATGTCTGCTTAAGCAGAGTTATCGACCCCCCCCCCCCACGACCAAACAATCTTTCGCGAAACGAGCAATTAGCACTATCTACCTCAGGCAATTGATACTATAAACAAGAACGAAAAATCATGCATCAAGCATAGATTATGTAACACTTTCCAACACTTCCAAAATAATTTTACATATTTTTATCGTTTAATAGGATGAAAGATGATATCTAAGTAAACAAGGTCAAGGTCAAACCGGGCGGGCAGGACTATCTTTCGGCTTAAGCTCAACTAGCCCCGCCCATCAGGTTTGTTTACCTAAGTACACTGAGCATTACTAAATTGTACTTTGTAATACTGAGCAATGATTATATTAAGTAATGCTGAAATACAAATTCTGATACTACAATATTCCAAAAATACAAATTCTGAAAATACAATTTACCAATCCTACTGAGCAGTGGAAAAAGCATAACATATTTGAAAACCCAATTTCAGGAATTACCAACAACATTCTGAAAATATATTCAAACTCTTTTGTGCAGCCCTGTATATGATCTAAACAAATGCATATATACTACATAGAATGGTAAATTTTAGTTCAGCTAGGAAACGCGTAGCACTGTTTAAAATTCCCTTATGGAATTTCCAAAAGGGGAATTTTACTAAAGAAAGGGACTCAGAAGGGGGGACTAAAAAAACAGGAAATGTACTCGAGAACTTTTGTGTTTTTTTGTATATCATCTATAGAATTTATATACACCAAGTAATATAGGAAAAAAGAGTTTAAAAATGCGTTCAGCAACTGAAAAAGCAATTCCATCAATTACTGTTAACAGACAGTACCGAATTCTTTTGTGAGTCCCTGTAAATGAACGATGAATGCTATACAAATATTCAACAGTAAGCCTCTTGTAATGCACCTTAGTGATATATATCAATTTCAATATGTTTGAAATAGTGAAACATTATTAAAATAAACCGCAAACGTTTTTTCCCCATAGACCGTAATGTAACGTATTACTTTTGAGTGTCCCTGTAAAGGAACGATAAGTGCTATGCACACCATATTCTATAGTAAGCCTTTCGTAGTGCACCTCAGTGATATATATCAATTTCAATTTGAAATAGTGTAATATCATTAAAATAAATCGCAATTAATTTTACCCCATAGACCATAATGTAGCGGAAGTTGTTGAGTGCCCCTGTAAAAAACTATAAGTGCTACACACTTCAATTTCAAAACTGAACATGCCATAGTAAACCTTAACAACATGTATCAATTGCATGAAAATTCGAATATATTTACGAGAGTTAGAGCACGGGGAGACAGACAAAGCCAATTCATAAACACTTTTCAACGATGTTGGAAAGTGTTAAAAACCATTAGATTTTTTCATTCTTTTGCCGCAAACTGCATTTTATTTAACCTGTTCGCTTTTTAGGTGCGTTCGTAATTATATAAATACGTAGCACCTATTGTCGTCGTCTGGTCCGTCTGTCCGTCCGTCCGTCTGTCCGTCCGTCCGTCCGTCTGTCTGTCCGTCCGTCCGCATATAACAACGCAAAAACTACCCAACCGAATGGTTTGAAATTTAAGATATATTATCTTTGCAGAATTTTGTCGAGACATTTCAATTTTTTTAAAAATCGAATCAAAACTTTAGAAAATATTAATAAAAACATTTATTAAGAAATTTGAATTAAAAAAAAAATAGGTGCTTTCTTTTTATAGGAGCTTTCGAAGTTTAATCGTCAAGCGACCGAGATACTTATTTTATTACAGAAATTAATCTGCAGACGATATAATTCATTTCTCAGAATTAAAAATCATCAAGATCTGAATATTTATATAACTAGCTATAGTACGAACGCACCTCGTTTTTCACGTTTGACGTACAATTCCCAACTTGTTTTCTATTAATCTTTAGAATAACAAAGATCTTTCTCGGACAGGCTCTACATTACAGTGCCATCCAAGCGGCAAGCATATGAGAGTGGTGGTGGAGGTGAGGAGGAGAGGCAATATTCATGATATGCCTTAAGCCCCAAATTGTGTAAGTATTGCTCTGCGTAAAACGACTAATATTTTATACATTAGCCTATGTCTCCTTTTACTAATTTATTGAAGTGCAGCGAGTCGAAGGAGAGCGAATTTTATAACTCCGTTGCCTCTCGTATTAACCGAGTTCAACAGAATTTATTTTCTGCATTTTATTTTTTATAAAGTACTTTTTTTTTTAATTCGGTAGTTTTTAGGGTTTTATTCATCTCACGAAACCCTATTCGTGATTCGAACTCCCGCTTCGTTGTCTGTCCGTCACAGAGCCGGTTCTCAGAAACTATAGAACTTGCAGGCATGAAAATTTGTGTACTTTTAGCTGAATATCTACTATGAAGCTCAAAATCATAAAATTTGAAAAAATCGTTATTATTTTAATATATATAGAGATAAAACACCAAGAATCTTACAGCCTTTTCCTATTAAATTTAAACATTTTTCGTTATAGCAGTTGCCAACCATTAAAAATCCACAATAAATTTTTTTCTACAATAATTAATTTTCTATTGAAAGATTTCCACGTGAAAAATGAAAATGAAATTAAAAGTTTCACCAATTGAAAAAAATATTAATATGACGTCATATTGGTAATAAAACCGAAATTTTCAAACATTTCTCAATAATACAAGGGGTATGAGTATGTGTAAATACAGAAAGCTGCTCTATATGACGTCAATAGAGAATTAAAAAGAAAATTAATCTGACGTCATATTGGAAGTTTAACGGATTTTTCAAATGTTTGAGAATAATACAGAGAATATCAATATGAGTAATAGAGAATAGTAAATATATAAGTTTGAGGAACGTATTGAATCATGATAAAAACCCGATTATGGAAATATTGGCATATATTTTAACATTTTGAAGGTCCCTATACAACATGTTTAATTTTGAAATTGATTTTTTTTTAATATCGCATTTAGTCCACATGACAGATATTATTATGTCAGAGTATAATAGAAGGCTACGCCCGCTATCGGGCCGGTTCAGATATTCGAAAAATCGAGAAAATTAGACCGTTAAATTTTTAATTTATAAAAAACATGACTTTTATTTGGGAAAATTAAATTTATTTGGATTTATTAAAGAAAAGATAAAGTGTTTTGAAAGGAATATTAAACGAAACCCTTTGTGCGATCTTCGATCACACTTACCCACTTGTTTAAGGTGGCTTTCAAATGACCTGCTCAAAAACACAAAACTTTCTGACACATTTTCTGACTCATTTTTAAACGCAAGGGAATAAAATTGGTAGGCTTGTAGGCCTGACTATGGAAGCGATTTGGAATCGAAATGAGTTTTCCATTTTTTTTACAAATAGATTACTTATCGATTTATAAGCAATTCGGGTCACGTGACGACACGTTTTTCACTCTTCTCGGGCTGCGGCGTAGGAGATTCGGTTCAAAACGCCGACTTTGACAGTATTTTCTGAAAGATCTTCTATCTTTACCAAAAAGTGGAAAACGTATTTAGATTACATAGTTTCTGAATAAGAACACCTGCCAATTTCATTTATTTGCGAACAAAAATTAATTAAAAATATGTCATAAAGTAGCCAGTTTGGATTTGAGAACAGCCCGAAGAACAACTTTCAGCGGTGGTAAGATAAGTTCTCTGAATTTTATTAGACACAAGTTAACCAGCTGCGTTTCTGTTACGAATTTTTGATTCAGATACTTTATCATTTATTTGGTCCACTACGAGAGGGAACCGTGACTACCTCTGTAGGTTTTCACACCCCTCGAGTTGTGGTAGAGCAAATACGGGTTGGAACATCCCGACTTAAGGCCTAGGGCCTGGTTCCCTTTTGGATTTCCAGCTCCGAAGCTGTTAAGGGACGCCGGCCCGTCTCCAAGTGTCTCGCGGTGACTCCCCGTGGTTTCACCGGGTAGCGCAACCGCCTACGTCGTCGACACGTGGATTCAAGGTTAGAGGGTCCGTAGGTGACGGTCCTCTGACCGGCCGAAGCGCCGTAGCGAGCCAAAGCTACTGGCGCGATAAAAGTCTCTCAGGACTTGGGTTCGGTGGTCGTCTACGCGCGGTGCGCTCCCTCAGAGCGCCTACGGCGCAGCTTACTTTTATCATTTATTTGGGCTAAAGTATACGTTTATTTTTTTATTTGCTTATTAAATCCCAACATCAATTAATATAATTGGAGTGCATCCTTAAATCATTTTCCATAGCATTTCTAGATTACGAAAGTATAACAGTAACTAATATGGCAATGAGGATTTTTAAAATTTAGAACTCCGCCTAACTCATTTCAAAGCATCAGTGTGAATTAATCAGCTATCTTTCCTCCTTTGGCTGTCTCTGATTAATGTTTCAATAAAACTTGCGCAAAAGCCAAGTTTCTAAAAAATATGATGATAGCGAATTCATTAGTCTGCAATTCCGAAGCATGTCCAACAGTGTAATTATGGCGAGATTTTTGTTTTCATAAATTTCGAGTCATTAGACAAATTAAATTTGGTTATTAGAGAATTAGACAGTTGGATAGATTAGTCATTTGAGGATTTAAAAAGAAATTATATATTTAATTGTTTATATACAGAGTATTTCAGAATTCACGAGTAAAATTATACTTTAAACAAGAACGAAAAATCATGCGTCAAGCATAGATTATGAAACTCTTTCCAACACAGCCAGAAAACTGTAACGAAACTTCATCGTTAAATAAAGTGAAAGAAGATATGTAAGTAAACAGTTTAGAGAACATATAACACATTGAAAAATACAGTTTTCTAAATTACCTTCCAGTGTCAAAAAAGTAGTCGAATTATTTTCTGCAGCCCTGTATATGATCAATAGATGTGGATATATAGTATGATAAAATTTAGTTCAGTTAGAATATTCACATTTAGCAATTTTCGCCAATCGATGGCAATGCATTCGAAATCTTTTGTACAGCCATGTATATTATCTGAAGACTTTTGTACACCACATATTAAGTAAAAGACAACTTAAAACTCAATCGCAGCAATTACCAACCGTAAACGACAATGTATCTTTTTCTTTGCGTAACCCTGTATATGAATTTATTTATATTCCACAAACTTCTATCAGTCTAGTAAGTATAGTTCAGCAGGAAAATGTATAAACACAATTAAAAACTTTCCTTAAGCAATTGCCTCCCATAGTCTGTAATACCTACGAAATCTCTAGTGTAGCCCTGTATATGATCAACTGAGTTTATAAATATACACGTACTATGAAAAAAGTTAGTTAAACTTAAAAACGCAAACAAAAGTTGAAAATGCACTTATCACACATAGACTGTAAATAACGCACATGTACTGTAACTAGTCTCTTTTGTGTGTCCCTGTAAATAAACGCAACGCACACAAGAGAGCAATTTATAGTGCACTTCAGTAATGCATATGATTTTCATTATGTTTGAAATAGTGAAATATCACTAAATTGCACTGCAAACGATTTTCCCCATAGAGCGATGTGTAACAGAATACTTTTGTTTGACCTTGTAAATGAATAATAAATGCTTTGCACCCCATATTCTACAAAAATCATTTTTTAATGCGCTTCATAATTATATATTAATTCCATTATGTTTTAAATGACGCAACGTCATCAAAATGCACTTGAAACGATTATTTCCCATTGACTGTAATGTAACGGAATACTTTTTGACTGTCCCTGTAAAAAGACTATAAGTTCTACACACTTCAGTTGAAATAGGGAGCATTCTATAGTAAACGACAATAACATACAAAAATTTCAGGGCAATCCGAGCATATTTACGGGATAACTCCCGTAAATATGCTCGGCCAGACGGCAGACGGCAGACAGCAGTTTAACGGCCAGACGGCAGACAAATCGAAGTCATAAACACTTTTCCAATAGGTTGGAAAGTGTTAAAAAAACAAATGTTTCTTAATCTACGTAAATAGAATATAACCAGTGGACCCGTGCAAAGATTTCGCACTGCAGTCTAATATTTTCTTTTTTTTAGCAATATCTAATATTTTTTAGATGCAAGTTTAAACTTCTAAAAAAATTAAAAACTAAAAATATCCGCAAACAACATTAGTTAGCCAGAATATCATCTCATTTATTTCGTCAAAGTTACAGTAAAAACTAAACAAAGATAGCAAACGGAAAAAAAAAATATATATATATACTATATATATATCAGTCGTATTTTAACTGCAGTAGAGGACAACATAATCTGTTTCGGAAAAAAAAAAAAAAAAAAAAAAAACATGGGATAAAGAAAAATAAATTGAGCATTTGAATTTAAATTTTGCTTCTTAATCATAAATTTAAAATAAGCCCGTGCAGCAACTATGTCTCAGTTTCTCTTTATTGAACATTTTTTTATAATCATTGTTGCGGTACTTTATTTTTGTGGCAACACTAATTTGAGGAAAACCTCTCACTTCATTTAGGAAAAAAATGCTGATTTAATTAATTGCAATTTTTAACCAAAATACATGTTTTAACGAAATGTGAGTGTACTATGTCAGAAGCCACTTCAAAATCCTTTCATATGGTATCTCATTTATCGTTCTGCGTTTTTTATTTGCTTAGAGAAAGGGATGTTGACAACAGAAATAATATGTAGGATCACGAAAGAAAATATACAATAATCTCTTCTGAGTTACCGGATTTCGAAAAGTGTTCTTTACCTTTAAGAAACATGAGAAACCAATATATTTACTTGATTTAAAGAATCATTTATAAAAACAAGGTTTTAGTTTGCTGCCAGTGTTTTTTGGAAATGTTTCCGAGTAGTTTTTATAGTGTATTAATCAGTTTTGTCAAACTATTATATAAGTTTTTAGGATTCGACTCATTCTCAAATAAACATTTTCAGCTGCGTAATTGAATTTATACATGCAAGAGTAGCAAAATAATATTAATTTTAATGTTAGTGTTATCAATGTTAATTTATTATGTTTGTCTGTAAAATATGTTTGCTGACTATGAAAATTTTTTCTTTTAATTGATAGCAACCGAAAGTCGGATATTCCGATTAGAGAAAATCGATTAATACGCTCTAACAAGTGGGTAAGTGTGATCAAAGATCGCACAAAGGGTTTTGTTTAATATTCCTTTCAAAACACTTTATCATTTCTTTAATAAATCAGCTATTATACTCTGTCATAATAATATCTGTCATGTGGACTAAATGCGATATTTAAAAAAAATCAATTTCAAAATTAAACATGTTGTATAGAAACCTTCAAAATGTTAAAATATACCAATATTTCCATAATCGGGTTTTTATCATGATTCAATACGTTCCTCAAACTCATATGATGTTATAATCACTTACTGGCGTCATGTCTACTTGCTTTCTCCATTACTCATATTGATACTATCTTTGTATTAATCTCAAACATTTGAAAAAGTCTGTTAAACTTCCAATATGACGTCAGATTAATTTTCTTTTTAATTCTCTAATGACGTATTAATCTGCTTTCTGTATTTACACATACTCATACTCCTTGTATTATTGAGAAATGTTTGAAAATTTCCGTTTTATTACCACTATGACGTCAATCATCTTTATCTCATATTAATGTTTTTTTCAATTGGTGAAACTTTTTATTTCATTTTCATTTTTCACGTGGAAATCTTACAATAGAAAATTAATTATTGTAGAAAGAATTTTATTGTGGATTTTTGATTGTTGGCAACTGCTATAACCGAAAATATTTAAATTTAATCGGAAAAGGCTGTTACATTTTTTGTTTTTTACCTCTCTATATTAAAACAATGCGATTTTTTAAAATTTTATGATTTTAAGCTTTATAGTAGGTTTTCTGCTATAAGTACACAAAATTTCAAGTCTGTAAGTTAGACAGTTTCTGAGAACCGACTCTGTGACGGACAGACAACGTAGCGGGACGAATAGGATTTCGTGAGATGAACGAAACTCTAAAAACTACTCGGAAATGTTTCTGAAAATAAGTGGCAGGAAGAGAAACTTAGTTTTTTATAAATGCTTCTTTAAATCTTGAAAATTAATTGGTTTTTGCGGTTTGTAAAGATAAAGAACGCTTTTCGGAATCCTTAGTAACTCGAAAGAGGTTATTATATATTTCCGTTAATAGTTATATTACATTTTCCTAGATTTAAAAAATCTAGCTTTTATTACAGTGTAGGTGTCGGTCGGTTCTCTCATCCTCTGCCGATCACGGCCGAGAGCAATTAATAAGCTCAATGTCACCTCGATCCTTGATATATTAAAAGTCCCAACTCTGTCAAACTCAAACAGTTAAACAGTTTATTGGTTCAAGGGGATTCACAGTTGTGCTGCAACTCCACTCCTAGTCTATGAGTATTTGTATATTACATCCTAGAGGAGCCATGAAAAAAAAATAAGTATAGCCGTAGCACAAAATATGTACTACAATAAAAAAAGTCCTTCCGGCCTGTACCGGGAGGAAAAGGTAGCTTTCCTATGGGTCTATGACATTTAGCCGATAACCATTTAGCCGACAAGACATTTAGCAGACAGCAATTAGCCGACAGGATGTTTAGCCGACAAGTACATTTAGCCGACACATACATTTAGCCGACAGGACAATTAGCCGACAGCGACATTTAGCCTACAGGACAGTTAGCCGACAGAGACAATTAGCCGACAGGACAATTAGCCGAACGGACAATTAGTCGACTGGGACAATTAGCCAACAGGACATTTAGCCGACAGGACAATTAGTCGACAGGACATTTAGTCGACAGGATATTTAGGCGACACGTACATTTAGCCGACAGGACAATTAGCCGACACAGGACATTTAGCCGACATATGTATTTAGATGACACAGTGACGTATCGGGCGACATTCAGTTGCACTAGGAATTAACGAATATAGGGGAGAGAACATTTAGGGCTTGCCCCGCACCACGTTGTAAGCTCCGCAGTAAGATAAAGGGGAAAGTATATTAGGGTGTATTTTAGGAGGGGGGGGGGGTGTTTGACGCTGAATGATGTATGGGAGACGTATATGCCGTGTGAATGAGGTAATGACCACAAACTTTTGGCGGGAGCAGAGAGGAAATGACACCTGTTCTCTTGTTTATCCTAAAAATTCCCCATTTCCAAGAAAATAAGCAGCCAATTCGGACAGAAATATATATATTTTAGAAGTTATGGTATTTGATCATGCAGTAAATTGAATATGCACATTCATTGAAGAATTATTTTTTTAAGAATTAAAATTCTTTGTTTACATTCATTTGTAAATCAAAAATTCAAATGCAATTTCTTTTCTTTTCTTTTTTTTTTTCGTTTTTTTTTTCTTTTTCTTTTTTTTTTCGAAAACGTAAAACAGCGTTAAATGCTTTATTTAACCAATGAATAAAATTTCAAAACTGAGCGTAAGAGACAATACAAAATGAAAGATGGTATCTTAATTCAAAATAAATTTTTTAGCTAAAGTAAAAAAAATGTCTCATTGTGAACTGTTTTTCCAGTTAATTAAAAATATTTTACGTACAAATTAAATGTATATTTAGAATTTCAATAATATGAATATAATATATTTACATTTAAAAAGCAACAAGTCTATGCAATAACTTGATATCAATTTTAAATGTGATTGGTTATTCTTCAATGATATTAAAAATATCAGACAAAATTGAAAGAATGTAAACAGTTGAGTTTCGAATGGTCACTACCATCTTTAAGTCGTTGTTACATCAAAATAAATTACTTGCAATGATTCTCAATTTTCATGCAATTAAATATATATTGTATGCCACATATATGCAATATATATATTTTTTTTCTAACGTGAAAATAAACTTCCAACTGTACAAATCTTTTTCGTTAGAGTAGCTGAAATAATTTTCGATTTAGTTACTGAATTAATATAAGTATATATATTTTAAAATATAAAAGTTTAACTTTGTAACCTATTTTCAGCGATATATCACATAAGGGGTGTGTGTAAAATTTAGAAAAGTACCCCTCTTGGGGGAGGGCAAAGTGACACCTCAGATGCATAATATGATTAAGCGGTCACAGACCTTTCCAAAGATATATAACATGATGGGTATCGGCAAAATTTAGAAAAGTGCCCCCCTGGGGGTGAAAAGTGGGGGGATTGACACCTCAGATGCATAATACGATTAAGTGTTGCACAGATCTTTACAGTATGTTCACAGACCTTTCCAACGATATATCACATGAGGGGTGTCGACAAAAATTAGAAAAGTGCCCCCCTTGGGGGGAAAGTGGGGGGATGGACCCCGGAGATGCATAAAATGGTTAAGCGGTCACAGGAATTTCGAACGATATATAACATGAGTGGTGTCAACAAAATTTAGAAAATTCCCCCCTGGGGGCAAAATTGGGAAAGGGGAATGACACCTGTGGTGCATAACATGAAAAAGTGGCCACAGCCCTTTGTAACGATATGTGATATGACGCGTATCGTTAACATTTAGAAAAGTGCACCCCCACGTGTGGGTAAAACGCGCTCCCCCCATAATTTTTGACGCGGCCTTATTTTTAAAATTTATGTTATGTGTTATAAAATATCGCAAAGTTTCAAACAGATCGCCTTATTATATTTCCTAATTTTGTTCGCGCCCCTCCCCCCCCCCAGAAATGTGACGCACCATTCTTTTTTGTAATTTTTTATCATGTGTTATAAACTACCTTAAAGTTTTAAACAGGTCGCATTGTTAGATTTCCTACTTTAAATGAAATCGCGGTCTGTTAGTTCCACATTCCACAACAGCACGTGACTGCCTTTTAAAATAAGCATATAATAGAAATAAATCATTTAGTGAAATAATAATTAATAATATCTCAGCTTGTAATTAAGATATACGAATAATTTTTGGAATTTCTGAAAGCTGTTTTTTTTTTTTTTTTTTTTTTTTTTTTTTTGCGTTGCCCTGTGCAAATTTTGAATGTTTACGCCCCTTAGATTCTGAGATGGGGACCCCTTTTAAAAATGTGAGTATAAAAAATCAGGTGACACATGCTTAATGTCTCGTAAGCTTATGTCATGTCTTTTATTTTGGTCCTGTCGTCTAATTGTCCTGTCGGCTATTTGTCCTGTCGGCTAATTGTCCGGTCGGCTAAATGTCCTGTCGGCTAATTGTCTTGTCGGCTATTTGTCCTGTCGGCTATTTGTCCTGTCGGCTAATTGTCCCTGTCGGTTAATTGACTGTCGTCTAATTGTCTTACGGGTAAATGTCCGTTTCCACTAATTGTCCTATCGGCTAATTGTCTCTGTCGGCTAACTGTCCTGTCGTCTAAATGACGCTGTCGGCTAATTGTCCTGTCGGCTAAATGTACGTGTCTGCTAAATGTACTTGTCGGCTAAATGTCCTGTCGGCTAATTACTGTCTGCTAAATGTCTTGTCGGCTATTTGGTTTTCGGCTAAATGTCTGCGACCGCTTTCTTATATCTTCGTTTTAAAATTTTAGCGAATGTTACTCGAAAACAGCAAGCTAAAATGCAAAGAAACCGTTTACAAAAGATTCGTTAATACTGAATTTGAATAAGAAATTCGCCAAATTATTGAGCTATAGCCAAATTGGCTTCATTTATGAAGACTTATTTTGGTCGCCAAATTTGGCGATACTTCGCCAAATGTCGCCAAGTTTGGCGGGAATTTGGCGCTAACGGATATGAATATATAGTTTTATGCGTATGATTGGGAAAATGATTACAACAATGAAAGAAAATAATTTGCGAGAAATCGCGTTCACTAAAACTCATTCACTAAAAATAAATTTGAATTTTTAATTTTTTTGTATATTTATTTTAGTTTTAAATCTTTAAGTGGCCGCCATCTTGAAACAAGATGGCGGACCAAGCTGGCCAACGAACTCGGTCGAGACATTGGTGAGCTTAATACACACAATTAATTTCATCCAAATTGATTTATAAATACGAGTGTTATCGCATGACATCGGTCAGATATGTATATATATATATATATATATATATGGATATCAGCGATCAGAAAGACATGAAGACAGAGGGTGCTAAGAATCACCGGGCTCGGCTTGGCTGCCATAAGTTGATGACCTTGGCTACGTATAATGGACGATCTTTATCTTCTGAAAGTCGTTTACAGGAACTTGAAGAAGAGTTAGAAAGAATCAACTGGGACATCCTAGGATTATGCGAAGTAAGAAGAAAAGGTGAAGAGAAGATTGATCTTGCCAGTGGACATGTATTGTACTACAGAGGTACAGAAGATGGAAAAACAAGTGGTGTAGGATTTCTGATTCATAAAAGGTGGAAGAATCACATCGTAGAATATGATAGTGCATCAGATAGAGTTGCAAGGTTAGTTATACAAGTGTCAAAAAGATACAAGCTGCAAATTACCCGTTTATGCACCAACAATTAGCTATACTGATGAAGAAATTGAGGATTTCTATGAAGAAGTAGCTTCAATGCATCAAAAAGGAAAATGCTACATAAAATTAATAATGGGAGACTGGAATGCTAGAATTGGGGAAAAAAAGAAAGGTGAGTTCTCAGTAGGAAATCATGGCTACGGGGTGCGTAATGAAAGAGAAAACGGATTGATTGAATTTGCAGAATGTGAACAGATGTACATCATGAATTCATTTTTCATGAAAAAGCCACAAAGAAAATGGACATGGCGTAGTGCAAATGGCTCAACAAGTGAAATTGACTACATCTTGACAAACCAAAAGCATCTTATTCAGGATTGCAGCGTTCTCAATAACTTCAATACAGGAAGCGATCACAGGTTACTTAGATGCAAACTGCTTTTAAATACTAAAGTGGAAAGAATGAAGCTTTTGCAATGCTCAAAGAAATCAGTCGATATTATAAATCTCCAGAAACATAAAGAAGAATTTAATTTAGAACTTAAAAATCGTTTTCAAGTACTTCAATCAATCGTAGAAGAAGAACAAGATGTTACAGTAGTGAACAAGAAAATAACAAATACTCTACAAGAAATTGCAAGGACGATAGCTGGTGAAGCACAAGTAAAGCAAACAAAGAAAATAACAGAAGAAACAAGAAGATTGATGAAGAAACGCAGTGAATTTAAAATGAAGAAAAACTATCATAAATCAAGAGTTGAATATGCAGAATTATGTAAAACGGTAAGAAAGTGTGTTACAGAAGATATCAGAAAATTTAACTGTGATCTTGTCAAAAAAGTTCTAGAAGATAACAAAAGTTTAAAATCGGCTAAGCGCAAACTGTGTGTTGGAAGAAAAGGTATTTTTGCACTGAAGAGAGCAGATGGAACAATCACCAAAATCAATAATGAAATAGTACACATTGTCAAAAAATTCTATAACGATCTATATAAATGTGAAGATCAAAGGGAAATCAACCTACGTGATCCACTAGTAAACATAACAGAAACTGAAGAGATAATCCCAGTGATGACATATGAAGTTGTACAAGCCATTAGAGGCATGAAAAAAGGTAAATGCCCTGGCGAAGATGGAATTACAATTGACCTTATCAAAGAAGCAGGAGAAGAATTTGCAAAAATGCTAGCCTTACTGTTTTCCAAATGTCTCGAGAAATCAGATGTACCAGAAGATTGGAATAATGCTGTGATGGTGTTACTTTATAAGAAAGGAGAAAAGGAAAACATTAAAAACTACCGTCCAATCAGCTTACTGTCAGTGATTTATAAAATTTTCACCAAAGTTTTAACGACAAGACTTGAATCAGCTCTGGACTCAGCTCAACCTAGAGAACAAGCAGGATTTCGAAGTGGATTTAGCACAATGGATCATATTCAAACAGTAAGGGAAGTTATAGGAAAACATAAAGAATATAATTTACCTCTCTGCCTTGCCTTTATTGGTTATGAAAAAGCATTTGATTCGGTCTACACATCTGCAGTAATTACTTCTCTGGAGGACATTGGTATAGACAAACCTGATATCAATATCATAAAGAAGATCTACAAGAAAGCAACAGCCACCATCCGTTTGGACAAAGGAAAAGCGAAGATCAAGCTTGGAAGAGGAGTAAGACAAGGAGACACCATTTCGCCTAAGCTTTTTACTGCTGTCTTAGAAAGTATTTTCAAGAAGTTGGATTGGGAAAACAAAAGGATTAGAATAAATGGGGAATATTTAAGCCATCTCCGGTTTGCTGATGACATTTTAATTTTCAGTAATAGCCCTGAAGAATTGCAAAATATGCTAAAAGATTTGGCAGAAGCTAGCATTAATGTGGGATTAAAAATAAATTTGGAAAAGACTAAGGTGATGTTCAATTCATTTGCATCAAAAAAGAAAATGGTCTACAACAACACTGAGATTAAAGATGTTGAAAGTTATGTGTACCTTGGACAAGAAATATCTTCAGACAACAGTATCATGAATGAAATCAATAGAAGAATAAGAAATGGATGGAGTGCTTTTGGGACGAACAATATTATTCTGAAGAGTAACATGCCTCTTTGTTTGAAAAGAAAGGTGTTTAACCAATGTGTTTTGCCTGCACTTACTTATGGAGCAGAAACTTGGACACGAACAAAACGGATGGTACAAAGATTACAAACAACACAGCGAAGTATGGAAAGATGTATGCTAGGCATAACCAGAAGAGACAGAAAGAGAATAACGTGGATAAGAAGTCAGACGAAAATTTTTGACATCATCGAGAGAATTAAACGGCTAAAATGGAAATGGGCTGGGCACATTGCAAGAAGAAAAGACAATAGATGGAGCACAAACACCCTACAGTGGTATCCCAGAGATGTAAAACGACCAAGAAGACGACCTCAAGTAAGATGGAGTGACGAAATCAGTAAAGTGACTGGTGTTAATTGGATGACTAAAGCACTTAGACAGGCAACAATGGAAAAATCTGGGGGAGACCTACATCCAGCAGTGGATTGAAAACGGTTAATGATGATGATATATATATATATATATATATATATATATATAAATCAACATTTGAAAGGAGGGTGGTTTTGGGGTCTGGGGGTCATGATCGGTGAAAATATACCAAAATTTTCCGGAATTGCTTTCCTCCGAACGGTTGCAATAGATAGCGTTATACTTTTAGGTAGCTTTCAATACAAAAAAGTCCTTCCGGCCTGTACCGGGAGGAAAAGGTAGCTTTCGTATATCTTCGTTTTAAAATTTAAAGCTAATGTTACACGAAAACAGCAAGTTAAAATGCAAAGAAACGTTTACAAAAGATTCGTTAATACTGAATTTGAATAAGAAATTCGTCAAATTATTGAGCAATAGCCAAATTGGCTTCATTTATGAAGACTTATTTTGGTCGCCAAATGTTTCCAATTTTGGCGAGAATTTGGCGCTAACGGATATGAATATACCTAGAATTTCAAACTGCTCTATCTCAGCCATTTTTAGGCAGCTTTCAATACAAAAAAGTATAAAGCTACCTATTGCAGCCGTTCGGAGGAAAGCAGTTCCGGAAAATTTCGATATATTTTCCCCGATCATGACCCCCAGATCCCAAAACCACCCTCCGTTCAAATGTTGATTTATATATATAGATATATCCATATATATATATATATATATATATAATTATAATATCTATGAATTTCAAAAAACATATCAAGTTCTATTCTACTTAAATCTCCAAAGAGATAATCAATGATACTGTGTATACAGAATACCACATAGCTAATAATTAACATGTGCAAACATAATATATATCTGACCTATGTCATACGATAACGCTCGTATTTATTAATCAATTTTGATGAAACTAATTGTGTGTATTAAGCTAACCAATGTCTCGACCGAGTTCGTTGGCCAGCTTGGTCCGCCATTTTGTTTCAAGATGGCGGCCATTTAAAAATTTAAAACTAAAATAAATATACAAAAAAATTAAAAATTCAAATTTATTTTTTAATTACGTTTTAGGCCTTGATACAAGGATTCCAGAGCATTTTTTGGTTTCCTCTATCTTAAAAAATGGCTGAGATAGAGCAGTTTGAAATTCTAGGGTGGCTGACATTTTGAAACAAAACAGCACATTAACGCGATTACTCGCAAATTATTTTCTTTCATTGTTGTAATAATTTTCCCAATCATACGCATAAAACTATATATTCATATCCGTTAGCGCCAAAATTGGCGACATTGGCGACAAAATTGGCGACATTTGGCGAAATATCGCCAAATTTGGCGACCAAAATAAGTGAAGCCAATATAAATAAAGCCAATTTGGCTATTGCTCAATAATTTGGCGAATTTCATATTCAAATTCAGTATTAACGAATCTTTTGTAAACGTTTCTTTGCATTTAAACTTGCTGTTTTCGTGTAACATTAGCTAAAATTTTAAAACGAAGATATAGGAAAGTTACCTTTTCCTCCCGGTACAGGCCGGAAGGACTTTTTAAGATAGAGGTAAACCAAAAAATGCTCTGGAATCCTTGTATCAAGGCCTAACACGTATTTAAAAAATAAATTTGAATTTTTTAACTTTTTTGTATATTTATTTTAGTTTTAAATTTTTAAATGGCCGCCATCTTGAAACAAAATGGCGGACCAAGCTGGCCAACGAACTCGGTCGAGACATTGGTGAGCGTAATACACACAATTAGTTTCATCAAAATTTATTTATAAATACGAGCGTTATCGTATGACATAGCTCAGATATATATATATATACAGGGTGATTCATAAAAGATGGGCAGAACTTTAAGGGGTTATAGTACACTTAAAGACAAATAATATTAAATAGGAGACTAAGGGTCCCAGACGTATTCCCAAGGAGATAGGGGGCATTAAAGTTTAGGGTCCGAAATTTCAAATGATTATAAAACATGGAAAAATTGGTCGATTCGTTTGCGGTTTTTGCAAAAAATTTTCTTTATGCCAGTATTTTCTTGAAATGAAATTTTAAAGTTCAATTTCAAAAAATGCCGATAGGGGGCGCTTTAGACTTTGGAGTAACAAACAACTATTTTTTAACGTTATTTTTTGTATTTCTTTAAATGATTTCGAAAGCTTAGACTTAAACTTAAATTTTGATCTAAAAATCTGAGTCCTAACGAGTAGTTAAGTAGCGTAAACTGAAATTTGAAATTTGAAACCCTTCTCCCCCCAGAACAAAAATCAGTTATTCCCGATCTTTGTGTCGTAGATTAGGCTCTAACTACTGCCGCGTTTTGCTAAAATTATTCTTTATGTCAGTATTTTCTTGAAAATAAATTTTAAAGAAAATTTTCAAAAAATTCCGATAGAGGGCGCTTTAGACTTTGGAGTAACGAACAACTATTTTATACCGTTATTTTTTGTGTCTCATTAAATGCTTTCTAAAGCTTAGACTTAAACTTAAATTTTCAGCTCAAAATCTGAATCGCTGAGCGTGGTTCAGTAGCGAGGGGAGGGGGTTCAAATTTCAACTTCTGAACATAGTTCAGTTTGCACTACTTAACCATGCCCAACGATTCTGTGCTGTGATACGAGGCAAAAATACAACTTTCGTCAAGGACTGCATAGTCGGAATTCACTCATAAAGGCACTGGCACAGTTGGAAACGTCGCTCATGCAAACGTTAAAGCTCCATTCCTGACGCTAGTCACCGGGTGAAGAAGGAAACAGAAAGTATGCAAATGTCAAATGGGGAAGAAGAAGAACACGTATGCAAAATTTCGACACGATTCAGGCATAAAAACCACTGAACGGTGAGTCAAGTGTAAGTCGCTGTAGTAATGAATCGGAAGATGGTGCCCTTCACGAATAAGGAAAAGGCTGAGATGCATTTAATTTACGGAGCGGCAGATGGAAATGGTGCAGAGGCACAACGAATGTACGGAGAGCGATTTCCTAACAGGCGGTTGCCTAACCGCAAAACTTTCGAGCGCTTGCACAGACAGTTGTGTGAGACGGGATCATTTCTCGCTTCCCGGTCGAATGCAGGTCGTGCAAAAAAGGACGAATCAGTAGTTGTTGCAGAAGCCATTCTGGATGTAGTAGCGGCGCAGCCAAGTACAAGTACACGAACAGTGGCTAGCCAGGTGGATACCTCACAGTCCACGACTTGGAGGGTACTGAAGGATGAACATTTGCTCCCGTTTCATGTGCAACGAGTCCAGAAACTGTCTCCAGGGGATTATCCAAATCGTATTGAATTCGCCCGCTGGTTTCTGCAGCAGAACGCGCTAAATCCACATTTTGGACGAACTGTGCTTTTCACCGATGAATGTACCTTCACACGTGAAGGTACATTTAACACACACAATGCACATGTATGGGCGGATGTCAATCCACATGCTACGTATCCACATGCTCATCAGAGACGCTTTTCCATCAATGTTTGGGCAGGAATCATCGGAGACCACCTAATCGGACCGTACCTTCTTCCTGAACGCCTCAACGGTAAAACATACCTCACATATCTGCAACATGTGCTGCCAGACCTGTTAAACGTTGTTCCTCCACGCATCCGGCGGGTCATGTGGTTCCAGCACGATGGAGCGCCAGCCCATTACGTACGAGACGTCCGCAACTATCTGGACATCACATTTCCGAACAGATGGATTGGTCGAGGTGGTCCTGTTGCTTGGCCTGCTCGCTCGCCAGATCTTTCACCCCTCGATTTCTTTTTTTGGGGACGATTGAAGGCTCTTATGTATGAGACACCCATTGAATCCCCCGAGGAACTGGTCGCCAGACTTTCCGCCGCTGTAGGGGAAGTGCTCGAAAAGCCTGATGTTTTCGCGAATGTTCGCCGTTCCATTCGTCGCCGTTGTTCAGCGTGCATAACCTCTGGTGGTCACAATTTTGAACATTTATTGTGATTACATGTTAATAAATATGCTTTGGTAACATAATCCTAATTTGTGTCTTTTTACCTCGTATCACAGCACACAATGTGTGGACATGGTAAACTGAACTATGTTCAGAAGTTGAAATTTGAACCCCCTCCCCTCGCTACTGAACCACGCTCAGCGATTCAGATTTTGAGCTGAAAATTTAAGTTTAAGTCTAAGCTTTAGAAAGCATTTAATGAGACACAAAAAATAACGGTATAAAATAGTTGTTCGTTACTCCAAAGTCTAAAGCGCCCTCTATCGGAATTTTTTGAAAATTTTCTTTAAAATTTATTTTCAAGAAAATACTGACATAAAGAATAATTTTAGCAAAACGCGGCAGTAGTTAGAGCCTAATCTACGACACAAAGATCGGGAATAACTGATTTTTGTTCTGGGGGGAGAAGGGTTTCAAATTTCAAATTTCAGTTTACGCTACTTAACTACTCGTTAGGACTCAGATTTTTAGATCAAAATTTAAGTTTAAGTCTAAGCTTTCGAAATCATTTAAAGAAATACAAAAAATAACGTTAAAAAATAGTTGTTTGTTACTCCAAAGTCTAAAGCGCCCCCTATCGGCATTTTTTGAAATTGAACTTTAAAATTTTATTTCAAGAAAATACTGGCATAAAGAAAATTTTTTGCAAAAACCGCAAACGAATCGACCAATTTTTCCATGTTTTATAATCATTTCAAATTTCGGACCCTAAACTTTAATGCCCCCTATCTCCTTGGGAATACGTCTGGGACCCTTAGTCTCCTATTTAATATTATTTGTCTTTAAGTGTACTATAACCCCTTAAAGTTCTGCCCATCTTTTATGAATCACCCTGTATATATATAATTATAATATCTATGAATATCAAAAAACATATCAAGTTCTATTATCATTCTACTTAAATCTCCAAAGAGATAATTAATGATATTGTGTATACAGAATACCACATAGCTAATAATTAACATGTTCAAACATAATATTACCGTAGCTTGTGCTTCAATGGTAATTGGCCAAATTTTACTCATACTTAAAGAATGTTGAAAAAAGAAAAAAGAAATAGAGAGAAAGGGAAAAAAAAATTTAAATTGGAGTTGCAATTAAGTAAATACAGATGGATTAATAAATTAAATATGAACCATATACAATGGAAAATTGGACCACATGAGAATTAAATATGAATTGGATATGAAAAAACACATGCACATGTACTCATCAGCCTGGATGCACCCACATGTGTTTTAAATAATAATTCAGTGTTTCATAATTCTACTGGCATAATGCTAAGATCAGTAGAATCATCCAGGTACACTGAATTATTACCAGACAACAATTGGAAATATTAAAATTTGGAAATATTTAAATAGGAAATAAAAACCATTAAGAATATACAATATATTTCACTCACATCGATTATCCCAAAAACTGTATTTAACACCTCACGAAATTACCACGAGATAACAGTTTTGAAATAATAAAATTGGAAATATGAACGCGTAAAGTGTAGATAAAATATTATACTCACAATAATTATACAGAATCCTTAAAATGTCACAACTTCTGCATAATATTCACATCCACATGGCAATGCATCATACATGTTGACTAAGTCGAGTTGAGAGAAATGATTTGAAAGACAAGTTGAGAGCACACTTTTTTAAAAACATAACCCCATCGATGACACCCAAACACAAAATGATTCAAAAACACACAAAATAATTCTGGTTTTAATACACTTATAACTAAATTATATCCGTGAATATATATTACTCCATCCAATTTTAATTCCTGAAAGTAAAATTAATATACAATCAATAGCTCCCTCTATAGTTAAATTAAATATAATATTAACAATATTATCAACAACTACCTGAAAGGTAAAGTGTCGCCATCTATTGGTATTATAATAATTCATAATTAATATTTAGTTAGATATCCACTTTATTAGTTACATACACACTTCATTAGATTTAATTATATAAATAAACTTTAAAAAACAATACTAACTTGTAGTTTTACTTTAAATTCAAATAAAATATAATACTACTATATGAATAAATCTACACAGAATTAATTCAACTTGCACAGCATTTCAGATATTCTTAACAAGAATATATTATGTAAAAGAGATATTATTTTAATTCAAATTGTTTTTGCTGCCAGCTGTGTTAATCCACTGATATTATAGACATATTATTAAATAATTAATGTTTTATTTTTACTACTACTTAAATATATATTAGACTTGTTATTAAATAATTAATGTTTAATTTATACTACATTGTAAATATATTTTATATTTCATATATTAATTTAAATATCTAATTAAATAATTCATAAACAATTCAAAATATCTCAAAATTTATAAAATTGATAATTAATCGTATTACTACTGTTTTTCAATCAAATTAATGCAATGCAGTAATTAAAATACTTGTTAAATTTAATTATTCATAGACAAAAATAAAAACTATATATATTTATATTTATATATATTGCAAATAGATATGTTTATTAGTTATAATCACCAATGTTGTCCATGTATAATTTAATTTGTTATTGTATAAGTTAATTTATAAATGTATGAAAACTGCACATCAATAACACCTTAAACAGAGATGATCTGCAACCCACAATCGCAACTATACAAAGTGTATATAATGTTCAAACAAATATTAAATTTCCTAATATGTTATAATTGTAATTATGTATGTTATAATTGTAATTTTCTATATAAAGTGTATATAATGTTCAAACAAATATTAAATATTAAATTTCCTAATATGTTATAATTGTAATAATGTATGTTATAATTATTATTTATCTTTTGTTTTATGTTATCGCACACTAAAACAATAATTTATTACATACCATGTTTATATTTAAATTATATAATAAATGTTATTTAAAAGAGTTGATGATTGAATTTATCATAAAAATTGGATAACCATATATTTTTGCTTGATCTCGAATATATCTAATATTTTTGTTTTTATTTATATCTGAGCATAAGTATTTTATACGATGTAGATAATTGATAATTATATTTTTATAAACAGATTTATGTAAACATGAAGCAAAATTGGTAAAAATATTTACTTTAAATGGGAAATCAAATCTCTTATCATAAATATCAAAAATTAATTTATAATTATTAGTAATATTAATTTTTAAGTCAAGAAAGTTTATATTATTATTAATTAAATCATTTTCGCTTAATTTAAGCTGAGTAGGATAAAAATTGAGTGGTGATGTGCAATTTTTTTCATTGAAATAAAATATGATAATGTCATCAATATAGCGATAAAATACATAATCATTGTTCGGACTTATATTTCTTTCATAATAATATAAGTAAAGGTCAGAGAGAATACTAGATGCGGTTCCGCCATGCGGAATTCCCTGGCATTGTTTATAGATAATATTGTCATATATAATGTAATTATTATGCAATGTAAAATTTAGTAAAGTTTTAAAAAAATTTACTGAAATATGTTCTTTTAATTTTAATTGAGATTTAAATTCTTTAAATAATATACACATTGTTTTATGTAAGTCTTTTATATCAATGTTATTAAATAAATCATTAAAATCCAATGTTTTTATGAATTTTACCGGATTGATATTATGTATTTTATTAATGAGTTGAAAACTATTTTTTAGGCAATGTTGGTTATTATGTTTTAACGTTATATCATATATCTGCTTTAAAATATTAAGTAGTAAATTGCTTGCATTTTTATTATATGTGTTACAACCGATGGTAACAGTGCGAAATTTAATAGGATTTTTATGAAATTTTGGAATTATAACAAGATAAGGATAATTAAAATTATTACATTTGATTTTCAGTAATTTGTGATAATTTAATAATTTTCTGTTATTTATTTCAATATTTAATTTAGTTTTATTAAAAATATTACTTGTGTTGATTGCATTGTGAATTAACACTTTATAGTATTCTTTACAAATGATAGCATAATTATTTGGAGATTTATCTACATAAGTAATTATAAATTTGTTTTGTAATTCTGATATATGTTTATTTATGTTTTTAAAAGCTGCATTTGTAATATGATGATAATTTTTTATAATTTCATTTTTTAATTTATCAATTACAGAAAATCTCCATTCACTGAAATATTCGATTGGTTTATTGTAATCAACAGCAATTTTATATATAAACAAATCAATATCTTGAATAAACTGCAATATTATGGATTTGATATTACACTTATATGGAAGACGAAATTTTGTGCCATTATGCATTAAGTTTTGTAAAATAGGTTGTTCTACAATATTAAGATCACCAGTAATGATATGACCATGTGTTGTATTTATATACTTTTGATATTTTGGTTCATTACAATAACATGGGTAATTCTTTGAAGAGACCAAATTTTTTGCAAAAGAATTGTAATTAAAAATTTTTACGTCCAAGTGTGCGATTATATTTATATGTCTTGTGAATGGTAAAATTATTTATTGGAAAATTATTATTAATGTTGTTTATTATATTGTGTAAATTTATATTATTAAATACATGATTGGAAAAATTTATAATTAATTGTGTATTATTAGTTTTATATTTAGGTTTGTTAGAAAGACTTGTATTTAATAGGTTTGCTCTATAATGTAGAATATCATAAAAGATATCACAAAAATGTGGAGAATATTGATTCTTTTTAAATACCTTGAAATATTGGTTGATATATTTCTTTTTTATACTAAAAACATGTTTTCTTATAGCAAGCCAACAATAATCATTACAAAATTGTGCCTCAAGATTATCAAGCTCCTGTTGAATCACAATATCATCAGTGTATTTTTTGTTATTATGTTTACCTCTACCAGATCTTGAAGTTTTTTTTAAGTTTGAAAAATTTAATCCGGAATAAAGATTTTTATAATTTTCATATTTAGTTAAATCTGAAAATACAGGATGTGATTTTTTGTATACTAATTGATTTAATCCATAAGGATATGTAGTATTAAAATGTCTTATATATTTAGATTCTAGAAAAAGTCGTTCAGTAAAATTTTTTTGTATTTTAATAGTAATATTTTTAAAATCATGATTTTTGAAATGAGTATATTCAATATTATGAGTTGTTTGAAATTTAAAATTTTTATATTTATCAATATGAGAACGATGTAAATTTAGCCGCTTATGTAATTTTTGACAAGACTGTCCTATATATTCCATGTTACACGAATTGCATTTCAATGAATAGATTACATTGTATGCTTTGCAAAATTTTACCAAATTAAGATTGTTATTATTTGAAATCTGTGACTTATCAGCTAATGGACATGTAAGACAACGCTTAGATTCACACTCTCGAAAACATAGTACAGGCTTGGGACAATAGAATAGGTTATCTGATAACGATCCAGGAAGATCCCTAATAATCTTCCTGTACCGAGCATTAGTCCTGGATCCACCATGGTCTAAATTGCCAGTATCTAACATTTTACTAATAACTGCCATATTTGTTTGATAGCAATAAAAATTGCAAGAAATACATATTAAATATATCTATAACAGATTTTAAAAAAATGTTATGAATCAATCTTATTATTACTTGAATATCCATAAAAAAAAAAAAAAAAAAAAAAAAAATTAAGATTGACTGTTTAATACTTGATTAAATATAATAAAGCTATATAATAAAACTATTTACATATATACATAAAGTCCCATTAAGCAAACTAACATCAAAAGACAACAATATAAAAACCCCTAGCAGTCATAAGTCAGTACAAAATTAATGTTGGTAAAAAAAAAAAAAAAAAATACAATAGAACCTGAATAAGATTTTATAAAGATGCCTTTGAAAATTCAATAGATAAACAAATGATACCAAGAAATAATAGTAATACTAAAATATTATTATTATTAAATTATTATTAAATACACCATTAAAAGCGCAATGCAGCTATAATAACTATGTATTTCAAACAGAAGTTAATCATATATATATATATATATATATATATCAACATTTGAACGGAGGGTGGTTTTGGGGTCTGGGGGTCATGATCGGTGAAAATATACCGAAATTTTCCGGAATTGCTTTCCTCCGAACGGCTGCAATATGTAGCTTTATACTTTTTTGTATTGAAAGCTACCTAAAAGTATAAAGCTACCTATTGCAGCCGTTCGGATGAAAGCAGTTCCGGAAAATTTCGATATATTTTCACCGACTTTGACCCCCAGACTCCAAAACCACCCTCCGTTCAAATGTTGATTTATATATATATATAGATATATCCGTATATATATATATATCTGACCTATGTCATACGATAACGCTGGTATTTATACATCAATTTTGATGAAACTAATTGTGTGTATTAAGCTAACCAATGTCTCGTACGAGTTCGTTGGCCAGCTTGGTCCGCCATTTTGTTTCAAGATGGCGGCCATTTAAAAATTTAAAACTAAAATAAATATACAAAAAAATTAAAAATTCAAATCTGTTTATTTTTTAATTAATTGTTAGGCCTTGATACAAGGATTCCGGAGTATTATTTGTTTTACCTCTATCTTAAAAAATGGCTGAGATAGAGCAGTTTGAAATTCTAGGGTGGCTGACATTTTGAAACAAAACAGCACATTAACGCGATTACTCGCAAATTATTTTCTTTCATTGTTGTAATAATTTTCCCAATCATACGCATAAAACTATATATTCATATCCGTTAGCGCCAAAATTGGCGACATTAGCGACAAAATTGGCGACATTTGGCGACCAAAATAAGTCTTCATAAATGAAGCCAATTTGGCTATTGCTCAATAATTTGGCGAATTTCTTATTCAAATTCAGTATTAACGAATCTTTTGTAAACGTTTCTTTGCATTTAAACTTGCCGTTTTCGTGTAACATCAGCTAAAATTTAAAAACGAAGATATAGGAAAGCTACCTTTTCCTCCCGGTACAGGCCGGAAGGACTTTTTTGTATTGAAAGCTACCTAATAAGAATAAATGTTAAAACTGCTATTCAGTTAAGAATCCTTAATTCAACATAGTTCATCATTTATTTAGTCTAAAGTACATGTTAAAATTTTCATTAGCTATTGAAATCTCGACATCAATTAATATAATTGCAATGCAGCCGTAAATCATTTACCATAACATTTCTATATTACGAAAATATAATCTATTCAATTATACGGCAATTAGGGTTTTTAAAATTTGGAATTCCATCTAACTCGTTTCAAAGCATCATTACAAATTAATGAGCTCTCTCTCCTGCTTTGGCTATTTGTGATTTATATTTCCACGAAATTTGTGTAAAAGCTAATTTTCTAAAAAATAAAATGATGTTTGTGAATTCATTAGTGTGCAGTTCTGAAGCATACCAAAAGGTGTTATTATAGTGAGATTTTGTTTTCACAAATTTCGAGGAATTAGAGGAATGAAATTTGGTCATTAGAATATTGGAAATCTGCATTAGTCAGTGTTGAATTCAGACATTTTTCTCCGAGAGGGAATTTTAAAACTGCGCACGAAGATGGTGGGGTGGGGGGATTCGCACTTTTAGACCATTACAAAATACAAAATCTCACATCTTCCGAGAAGGGGGGGGGAGCGTCATTTTGATACTCCGTGGGGGGGGGGGCATTATAAAGTTCAAAGGGAAATTTGTACTTCTAGACCATTACGAAACACAAAATCTCAAAATTCCCAACGGGGGGGGGGGGGGGTCAATTTTGATGGTTCCAAAAGGGTAATTTCTACACCGGGAAAACCTTTAAATGCATCATTGGGATTAGTCGTTTGAGGATTTAAAATGAAATCGCACAGTTATTTGTCTATATCTATTAAATAGTTAATTAATATGGCAGTGAAGGTTTTTAAAATTTCGAATTCCGCCTAACCCCATTTCAAAGCATCAGTGTAAATTAATAAGCTATCTCAGCTGCTTTGGCTAGCTGTGATTTATGTTTCGATAAAATTTGTGTAAAGGCCAAGTTTCTAAATAAGAAATGATGTTTGTGAATTTATTAATCTGCAGTTCTGAAGCATTCCAAAAGCTGTTATTATAACGAGACTTTTGTTCCCATAAATTTCGAGTCATTAGAGGAATTAAATTTGGTCATTAGAGAATTAGAAAGCCAGTGTTGAACTTTATAATGTTGAATAATGTGTTGAATTTAGACATTTTCCTCCGAGAAGGAATTTTATAACTGCGCACGGAGGTGGGGGGCGGGGAAATTCGCTCCTTTAGACCATTACAAAACACAAAATCTCAAAATTTTCAACAGTAACTACTTGATTAAGAACCCTCTCATGATACATTTCGATATTGAATAAGTCGTTGTTTCCATAACAACAATACTTTTCTCTTGTTATCTCCGACACTAACAATATCGAAGTCAAATTGACAGTTCTCAGCAGCAATTTTTAATCAATTTTAATTTTGTTCTAAACCGTAGAATACGATTGTTAATTTTCTTTATAATAAATAAATGTATATGGGAACACCGTAGTTATCAAAGTCTATTTATTTAAGTTAAACTTACTTAAACTAGTTCATTATGAAGAGTAGAAGAAGTTTTTCCGAAAAGAGCATTTATCATAAAAGCGTTTTTTTAAATTTCATGCTGTCGCCAACCAGCGAAAAATTGCCAAAAACACGAGATATTCATATTTTTTTACGGACGTTATATCGAGGTTCCGCATCAATTTTTACTATAAACGTATATATCCTTATGAGAGGAATATTCTGTAATGTTTTCAAAAATTTCTGAGTATGCGATTATGGAAACCTTCCTTGTTAGTTAGCCAAGTAACCGAATTCTTTTGTTTGTCTCAGTAAATGAATGAAAAATGCTATGAACTCCATAATCTATATAAGACCTGTTATAGTGCACTTCATTAATTTCATTATAGTTGAAGTACCATAACGTCATAAAATGCACCGCAAACGATTTCTCCTCATAGATCATAACGTAACGGAATTCGGTATTTACGTATTATACGGGCCAGGAGATAGATCACCAAAAATGGTTGCCAATTGCCATTATTTTTTATCGTTGTCATTGTTAAAAATTGTAAATAATATAAAATAAATAAATAAATAAAATATAATAAATTCACAATAATAAACAATTAACCAAAAAAAACACTATAAACTATAATAAGAAAAATAAACTATAAATTATAATAAGAAAAATAAACTATGAATTATAATAAAAAATATACTATAAACTATATAGTTGTCAAAAAATAAGGGTTACTGGGATTAGTATAATTGGTGCCATGCTTGACGCAGTTGTATTTGACCTGGCCCGGATAATACGTAAGTACCTGGAATTCTTTTGTACGTTCTTATATACGAACTATAAATGCTAGACACTTCACTTTCAATACCAAGCATTTTATAGTAAACCTGAATAAAATATAAAAATTTCACTGTAATGCGAGTATATTTAAGAGAGTTAGAGCATGGACAGACAGACGACAGACAGACAAACCGAATTCATAAACACTTTTCCACTGTGTTGGAAAGTGTTAAAAGTGGAATTACATATCTATTGTTTATTGGAGTTTTTTTTCTGCATTTTATTCTGTCAGATTGTTTCAAATAACAGACCATATGTCAATACCAACTGTTTGTCTAAGTGAATTGTGTAAGTAGGGATGTCGTCCAGATAGCTCAATTGGAAGAGTGTTGGAAATTAAAGCCAAAGGTTCTTGGATCGGGTCCCGGCTTGGACACATTAACGCTCAGTGGAAAAAAATTACAACTCGTATGATTATTTACAGATAAGTTTAATTGTGTTAAAATATTAATATTAAAAAATATATATGTGTGTTATATTGACTGACAATATATAGCAATGAAACAAACAAGTTGCTATGTTTTTAGGCAAAACAGAACACAACCATGGAAATTCTGTTTTATTTATCATTTTTATTTAAAATACTCATAAATAGTTCATTGAGTATGCACATTTTCAATTCTCGTGATGTAAAACTTTTTAAAGAAATTTAAGTTATTTATAACTTCTAAAACGTTTTATCAATAATAAACGAGTCTGCATGAAATTCAAAATATTCCTAAAACAAAACATTATATAGTTCTTTATGAACTATTTCTCAGATATTACAATCATTCTGAGAAGGAAGAACTTTCAGAAGTTGTGTTTTATCCGAAATTTTTAATCTGTTATTTTCTCTCACTTGCTTTCAAAAAAGCTTGTACTTTGAAATTTTTTTTTTACAAAAATAGGAAAGCTTCAATATTATTTTGTATATTGAGAGTTTTTTTAAGTTTTAAATTTGTTTTTTTTTTAAATTTAAAAATCCAATCTATATGCGTTTTAAAATCAAATTTCATTTATTTCAGAGCTGAAAAGTTTAATAAAACTGTAATTGATTAGAAAAGAACAAGATTAAAAATTATTTCAAGGAACGAACACTCTTTGAAATTTCTAAAGAGTCTGGCACCAATATTTCCGACTAGAACAGTTCTATTAAATATTTAAATAGCAGATTTTGTGACATTGTTCTGAGATTAAATAAGACGAAATATTATATTGAAATTTGTGGTAAAATTTTACTCACTTTGTATTTACTTCATTTACTACTCCGAAAATTATTTTTTTCTGAAATTCCTTTATATATATATATATATTTACAAATTTTTATCAAAATTTCTTTGATTTTTAATAGTATTTACTTCTGTTAAAATACTTTATTTTAATTGATCTTGTTTATAAGCTGGATTTTTTTTTCATTTTAATTTTTTAAATGACATATACATTTAATTTAGTTTTAGGATTACGAAAATTAATTGACCTGTAAACACATCTATAATTTCTGATGAACTGACTATAAGTTTGAATAATAGGAAAAAAGCACACATTTTGGTCTGTAAGAATTTTGGATAGGTTTTTCTCCTGATAAAGTATTTATTATTTGATAATTTGCTCAAATTACACAAAGGTGTTTTCTGAATAATTGGCATAATTTTATAACGACTCTGTAATTTATTTAGGAAATCAAATCTATTCTTTAGAAAGTATTTGAAGAAGTACCACATTTTACAACATTTAACTAAAATTAGTATTTAACATTATTCAAATAACCACAACAAGATGTCAAAAATTCCTTTAATGCTCATTGTTTTTTATTTAATGTGTTTTATATGTACTGTACGTACATTTGAGGTATCGCAGATTCAGTATAAGTATTTGTTTGATGGAAAATTGAGCCGTAACTGGATTCTAGACAAACACGAAAATTCGCATATCCTAACATGCTCCCAAAAATGCTGGAGAAATTCCGAGTGCTTCGGAATTGCATTGGGTTCTTTAGAAGAAAATAACGCAGATAATAGAAGAACTTGCTATTTATTGAAAAAATTGGACCAGACTGAGGAGTACTGCACAGTAAATGATTGTCGAGGCGAAGAAGTACAGATTTATGAAGTAAGTTTATCTTATCATGTTTATCAATAGAAATCCCTTATATCTACCTTCAAAAATACATTGTCTTACAGATAATATGTTTATTAACCCTTTTTTGAGCCGCTTTATATATATTAACCTATTTTTTTTTTAATGGAACAGTTGCTTTTTGATGAATAGAAAGTATTTAAAGTACTTCTGAAAAAAAAAATTTAAGAGAAACAGCATGTTCCCAAAATGGGAGCAATGGCGTCTAATGGGGGTAAATTTTTTTTAAATTTTTACTTATGTTTCCGTGCATTTATGGTAGTTATTTCTCAGTTCTTTAGCTATTTAAGGAATAGTATCATTCTGAAACTGATTTTATATTTTACGAAGAATTCATATAAATTAGTCTAATATCTAAATTTATAATAAAAATGTAAAATAAAATTATCGATTCCATAAGCATTTTCATAATCCATTTCTTTATTTTTTACCATTACATAAATTTTTTCGACTATTGTACATGGAAAATGAGTGAACATTTTTTATGCAGCATTATATTGCATTTTTGTCTTTACTGAAATTGTTTTTTTAACTACCTTTATTTTCAATTCCTACTATTAGCTCACACTCTCTATATATTTATATCTCATCAAAAACAACTCATTGTAAATGATCCCGCCAAGCCACAAACCTAAAACGTCAGCCATAAAAAGAAGTGATATCACATAAAAAGAAGCGATATAGAAGTGCATACTCCGAGTCCCGTGTAAAAATCTATCACCACTCATAATGTTTCCAAAGAACTCGGAGTGAGGTACAGTATGTGAAAACTGCTTGGCGACCTGCAGGCTTTTATAATGTTCGCGTTTCCTGCAATTACATGTGACTATATTATTTATATTTATATTTTATTTATTTTATTTATTTAATTATTTTGCTCCCATAAAATTGTAAAAAGCTGAAGCTTCTGTGTTTGCATGTCTTTTCTTATTTATGAGCTTGAAAAATTAATTTGTTGATTTTATTTACCATTATTTAAACTAGAAACACCACTCTTACGAAGAAGATTTCTTAAGTAAACATGTAAAGATTTTGAGTTTGTAATATATATATATAATGCTCATACGCATATTAATAACAATGCACCTTATAATAAACGTTAACTAAATTGAGATATATTGCAATAATTCTAGCGTAAGCGGAATCGCATAAGTCTGGGGAAAAATCCGTTCTGTCAGTTCTTTCGCATGCAAAAATATTTATAAAAGTGATATAACAAAAATTAAAAATTTATTTTTTCGATTTTCAAAATTGATATACTGCATATATTATAAAAGCCTGCAGGTCGCCAAGCAGTTTTCACATACTGTACCTCACTCCGAGTCCTTTGGAAACATTATGAGTGGTGATAGATTTTTACACGGGACTCGGAGTATGCACTTCTATATCGCTTCTTTTTATGTGATATCACTTCTTTTTATGGCTGACGTTTTAGGTTTGTGGCTTGGCGGGATCATTTACAACGAGTTGTTTTTGATGAGATATCACTCTTTTTTGTAAGGTGTTTAATTTCAATTACACAGATCCCATTTTTATTCAGAAAAGAAAAGATAAAAGAAAGATGAAAGGGGCAAAATAAAAGAATAATTGTGATGCTATAAACAAAATTATACATCAGAATTATACAATTTATTGAGTGACTTATTCCAATGTACATGTCGCATCCATAGCAACGGAGAAACTTTTATATTCTTTTCCTTACATTGTATTCATCAGATTATTTATGACATGTTTATTTTCCTTTTTCTTTTGTTAATATCACTCTTCCGTTTATATACATTCAAAAAACAAAAAAATAGAAAATTTTACAGTAGTTTACAAAATACTGCAGTTTCAGAAAAATGTGGAAAAATAAGAAGCACTTTTTTTTTTGGTCAATTAAAACAATGAGTTTACTTTACCGAGAATAATCAAATTTGTTTTTCTACGAACCATTGTAATTTACAGGGATTTTATACTAATATTTTAAATTTTATTCTTGAAAATTACTGAGCACCTTAAAAGTTTTTTTATTTGTTAAGTTTTTTAACTCAACGTTTTGAGAATCGGAAAAATATAAGATTCGCAACTTTTGCAAAAGTATAAAAACTATTAAAGTGATTTCAAAATGGAAAATGTTCGTAGGATGACATATATTCCAAAATTTTGTGTGATTTTGTAAATATACCACAAAGACTAATGCGTTTACATAATGAACAGTTTAAAAAAATTAAACGTGATTAAACCAAAAAGGCATATATTTACTAAATGCACAAAGTACATAAAGACACAAAATACATAATTAATGCTTCTAGTCTGTCCATTCCAATTCGGGGATACTAAAATATAGGTCCTCAATCCTCGGCAGTCCATGAATTAATTATGACATATGTATGCAACTGTTAAAATGTTCCCAAAGTCGACAATAGAAGCAATAAGTATAGCTCGGCAAATATGAAACACAGCATTGCTTCATCATGACTTTGTTTCGTGAGGTGTTCGTTCTCCAAACATAAAAATCTCCTGAAAGTGTCCGTTAACCGAACATGTGTTCGTTATCCGAACATAAAAATCTCACGCGAAAGTGTTCGTTAATCGATTTGTTCGTAAACCGAACAGTTCGTTACCGATCACCTATTGTATACGAAATATAGCATTTTTAATTTTTATGGGGAATTTAAGAAGATATTTCCTTTTCATTGTGCTCTAGGCCCGTTTTTAGAGCATTTTAAGTTCGTCATAGCCGGAGATTCGATGAACGGCAAATATTTAAACGCAAAACTTCTAATCTTGGGGTAGCAACATTTTTACATTCTATTACTCAGCGCATGAATGTAAAGCTGGAATTTTTTAATCGCTTTTTCAATTAATTCCTGATACATTTATTAATAAACACAGTTTTTTTTTTAATCGATGAAAATACTATATTTTAATAGATTTAGAGATTAAGATCGACGAGCTTTCAGGCGGACAAAATGAACGCGTATTAAATTTTAAAGCAAGATAATAAAACCTTACAGAGATTGAAACAGTATAAAATCATTAAAATACATCTCACTCAGTAAATATACATCGGTTGTAATGTAATCAAGATCTTCTAAGAGACTCTGTAAACGAAACGTATATGGTTCAACAATACAAACAATAGAGAGTTTAAATGAATCGGATGTAGTAACATATTTGAATATCTTGTGTATATAGCCACTTTGACAAAAATTATGCTATTTATACTATTGTTTTTCCTCTGTGTTGAGGAATCAAGTAATTCAACGTAAAAATTCGCTAATTACACAACTATTTAGTCTTATTAAAAAATCTTTTGAGTTACCCTGTAAACGAACAGTAAATTCTACAATTCTGTTTTACTATAGGAAGCTAACTTAGGTCGTTCGTAGTAACATATTTTAACATCCTGCGCATACGTTCTTTTTTAAAAGAGTTAGACTATTTAATATTTCTTTTCTTCATCTTAAGTATAGGAATAAATCACTTTAAAGTGATATACATAAAAAAACTAATTCATATTTTTACACGAAATATTAAATATTTGAACTACTCATAAAAACAATGCAATTGCTGAAAACCGCGTAAAAATCGGATAATTACACAATTCTTTAGCCCTATATGAAAAGATGTTTTGTGAGAACCTGTAAACGAACTTTAAATGCTACTATTTTTTATAATAGGGAGCTTACTTGGGTCGACTGCAATAACATATCTTAATATCATGTGTATACGACCATTTCTAAAAGAGTTGGGTCATTTATTATTTTTTTGCTCTATATTAAGTATAGGAATCAATAACTTTAAACTGATATAAATCAAAAACTAATTAATATTTTTTTCATGAAACTTACAAAGGTTTGAACTACTCATAAAAACAATTCAAATGACGTAAACCATGTAAAAATCCGATAATTACACATTGCTGTAGCCCTGTCAACAGTTTTTTTTTGGTATTTGTTATGTATAGGAATCAATAACTTTAAACTGATATAACTCAAAAACTAATTAATATTTTTACATGGAACTTACAAAGGTTTGAACTACTCATAAAAACAATTCAAATGACGTAAACTACGTAAAAATCCGATAATTACACATTGCTGTAGCCCTGTCAACAGTTTTTGGTCTGTACAAGATTTAAAAAGTGCAAAAAACAGCACTTTTAAAATCGCATTTCCTGAAAACCTATTCGACAGATCTTGCTTTTCTTTTGATTTTTTAGTCAAGTGGCACGCCCTATTCCATAGATTCAAGAATTTTGTTTCTATCGTAAATAGAACGCGAGATATAGATGTGTCAAAAACCCGTTTTGTCCCGTTCGCAAAATATAAACTAGACAGAGTTAAAAAAAAAAATAAATTGGAAAAACGTTTGGCATCCATTGGCGGAAATTCCTTTCATTTACGGTTCAATGCATTGCTGTTTCTTATGCTTGGCGAGAAACTCTGTCGAGTTTCTATGATATCTTGTTCAAATTTTCAATCGTTAATAAAATATTTTCTATTTATCCACTCAAGTTTAAATACATTTTTTTAAACTTGTGGTGGATGACACTTGATGTTAATACAGTTTTTTCAAATATTAATCCATTAATTAAATTAAATTAATTAATTTTTGTTTTAATTGTTTTCATAAGTGAAATAAAGATTTTCCTCAAATTAGTGATGCCACAAAAATAAAATACCGCAATGATGATTATAAAAAAATGTTCTATAAAGATGACGTGGGACATTAATGCTGCATGGGTTTAATTTATATATTTATGATTAAAAAGTAGGAATTGACTTAATTTTTTTTTATATTACTTGTTTTCTCTTTCACTTTGTTTAGTTTTTTCTATATTCCGATTGGAAAATTCGTCAGAACTTTCGTCTAAAATATCAAGTCTGCGTTTAATACGCTGTCTTTTTTTAAACACTAAATCAAATATTTTTTGATTGTCTGTTGATATAGAATTTACGGAAAGTTCAACTCTGCCATATATATCATGGGGTAAGTCGTCATATAACTTATTTTCTATTACTCTTCATCTGTTTCAATGCTACAATCAGGTGGCAAGCAAACGATTTCTGGAACATCTGAAAAATCCCTCAAAATTAAAATAAAATTTTTCAAATAGTCAGAGAAAAAGGACGTAATGATAAAAAATAAAGAGATGAACAATGAAAATGCTTATGAAACTAGTAATTTAATTTTTTTTTTTTAATTACAAATGTAGAGATTGGACTAATTTATATGAATGCTACTTAAAATATCAGTTTCAGAATGATATTATCCCTTTTATAGCTAATAAACTGAAAAATAACTACCGTAAATGCACGGAGTTAAAAAAATGTCATATGTTTAAAAAAAAAAAAAACCTTCATTAGGCGCTATTGTTCCTATTTTGGGAACAACTTATGCTTTCGGTAATTGTGATTGATCTATTATACATATTAATTCCGGATTGATGTTGTTTTATACAATACACAGTTATAACTATATTTTAACTACAAATATAACTTTTATTATAAAGTTGTTTTTTTTTTAAATATTTCTTTCGAATGCGGACAAAAAGCTATTTTTTGCCTTTTTTAATATGTTAAAGAAAAAAAAAATACAGAAGTCATCTTATATATTCAAAATGCAAATAACATGAACCTTTTAACAATATATAAAATATTCACTTAAGAAAAAATCCTAAAGCAATATTCTCAAAATGGGAGCAATGGCGCCAAATGAGTTAAAGGATATGTTGTTCAGTGAAATCTCAAATTCCCTTCGCTAATATTAAACTATGGTCGTGGAATACATTCGTATTTTTAGAATATCTCCCCAGGAAATTAATCTATATATTTAAAACGCTAAGCGTTTTGTTTCGACAATCCGTGAGAACAAACTACTACATCAAATTACATCATTCTTTTTTTAAATGAAAGATATTTGGTCACAGATTTGTTATCGTACATTCGTTTGTTCGAAAATTTAATTAATTAGCCGTAACCTTAAATTAAAATTTTACTTCTGCTTATGACGTCGTAAAGTCGGCAATCGGATTAACGCCCACTGTTGCGACGTACAGAGTTTATTTTCTGAACTCAATGATTGCGAGCATAAAAAATAAATATTAAATATTAAAAGCACGTAACTTTTAGGCCGAATTTTTTAATTTGTAAGTTAAAATATAGTTAAAATGTTTAAGTATTTCGGTAAAAATATTTATCCGTGTATTTTATAAGCAAATAAAAATTCATATTTACTGTGACGTCACGCAAATATTGTCCACTGGGTTCATTTTATCATTAAGCATTATAACTTTGTTGATGCCATTTTTTTTTCATTACAATTAAAAGCAAAATATATTTTTATTTGTATGCATGGTGCTTAAGCATAAATGTACGTGTGAAAAGTTTGTACCGGTAAAAATGACGTCATGCTTAGCTTGAAATGCATTTTAACATTGATAAAACTAAAAAGAAAAATTTATATGATTGTGTCAACATGGCGTAATATTAACTGATATTTCAATTTTTAATTTTAAAGACTAGAACTGGAGCCTTTATTGATTGCTTCATCTTGATTGCATACCTTGATTACATGTTACCAATTACATATTTTTTTTAATTATAGGATTAAGTTATAGGAATTATAGGATTTAAATTATTAAGATTTCCCATTTTAATAAAAATATTCAGAAAAGTAAAGAATTTCAGGAAAAAAAAAAACTTGAAATAATGATTGTATTTTTAGCTAGAATAAACAATGTAAGGCTAATATTTTATAGGAATTATTTTGATAGGTTTGTTATAAGTTCATTTAACAGTTCCTTATTAGCGGCAAAGTCTTATTTCTTTCACTGTGAATTTTTCTTTTGATGTCAAAAATGGTAGTCTACTTTTGGACGCCAACCAAAACACAGTGGCAATATTTAGAAATGTATAACGGTTGTGACAACAAACGGCACTAACAAACGGCACTTTAGCTTTCATCGCGCTTACATCACTTCTAAATACTAAAAATTTAATTTTTTTACTACATTTTACAATTTCAATTCTTACATCCTCAATTAGAAAAAAAAATTAGCTTTCGATTGAAATTTATTTGAAATCTGCCGCTTAATTTAACGACTTTTTAAATAATTTTCAAGCATGAAATATTTTTCAATTCTATCTCAACAATGACCATCCGTTTGTTTTAATAATGTAAAACAGCCCCTGGGAAAGTTGCAACAATTGAAAATAGGTATCCCTAACCTTCATGAAAAGTGAAAAAAAAAAAATTAAAAACCTGATAAATCATAAGATCAGATTATCTATAAGATAGAGTATTTTGGCGCTAATATAAAATCTGTCAAAAGAAAAAAAAACTATTTTTAGTTTATGATTAACATAAAATTGATATGTTGAATTCGTTGATGTATATGTTGAATCAGAATATGCAGAAACTGTTATTTATTATTTTTTTTAAAGATCCATTGGATATTTAACTGTATAAGAGACCGACTGTGATGGAAAAGGAATAATCATCCTGATTATGTAAAGGGATAGAAGAAACAATACAAATAAATTACAATTGAAAACATTAAAATTCTCCCCCATCTGCATATTAATTTATTATTTTTAACAAAAATTCTTCATTTTTACATAAAAATTGATTAGCTTAAAACAATGGATGCGTTTTAGAAGATATGGATTTGAAACGAACAATGATTAAAGAGGACATTTTAAAACTTTTAATTTAAACATTTTAAAACTTTTTTAACATCGAATTTCAACGGTGCCTTTGGGCAGATGCAATACATATGCGCATAGAAGCTCATTCGATTGCATTATACAACGGCATGTGGGGGGGGGGGTTGCTTATACTATGTTCTTTTATTTACTGAATATGAGATGAAAGTAGGAAATTTGTATGATACTTTATGATAGGACTATTTGTATGATACTTTATAGGTCCATGAACTTTTTTTTTGTCTTGGGGAATATGGTGGTAATGTCAAACTGATTTGCATTACACATTTGTTTACGGAGTGTTCATTTGGAGTTTGCATCGGAAATAGCATTTTACTTGGGGGGGGGGGGATTTTTCAAAATAAAATATTTGAAAGACTGTTTCATACGAAGCCCTACTTAAATAATAAAGAAGCTTATTTTACTGATATTGTTATAGTATTTTTTTCCGTCACGTTTTGACGGGTTCCATCTAGTATGTTTAACTTCTTTAATTTCTATGAACACTTCTTAAAAGATGTGTCTTTCTTCCTTAGTTCAAAATTTTTTTCTAAAATATATACTTAATTTTCTATGAAGTGTTAAAATCTTACTCAAAGCTCGTCAGTTTCGCCAAGATTTTAGCACATAAAAAATTTAATTAAGCATATATTTTAGAAACATTTTGACAACTAAGAAGAAAGAAAGAGAGATCCTTTAAAAAGAGTAAACAGGATACAAAAGTTAAAAATGTTAATTTTAAGGAGATATTTTAAAAATAAGAATGCATTCCACGCCCATAGGTTTAACATTATTTACATTTTCTACTTTTTAAAATATAAAATATTTTGTTGTTGCAGTTTTAGAGTCAATAGACCTATTTTGGTGCATACTTAATTCTATTGTTTTTATAACTGGTAAACATTATAACCAGAAGAATATTTGGTGATTTATCATCAGCTGCCGGCTAATGTAACAAAGCTTTAAAAGTAATTTATTAATTTATAATTAAATTCTATAAATATTAAAATGTTGTATTGTCATCGGAAACATACCTGTGTACATAATTTTTATAAATCTAGCTTATCAGGAAGTAAGTGAAAAATCGATTACAGAAATCCACCTTTACATCCAAAAAACCGAATTAAGTTAAATAAAAGGGTGTAAAATTATAAAAAAAAACTATTTTATTTAAGTATCGTTACCTTATATCCCGCACGGGGAAGCTATAAAGGCAAACGAAAAAAAATTTGAATCTATGCTACCTATTTTCAACTACAGTTTAGCTGTATGTCGTACAGTAGAATATAAAAAAATCAATTTTACTTAGATTTGGTTACTCTATTTCCCACCAGCGGTCGCTATAAACAAAAAAAAAATTGTACTGAATATGTGCTACATAATTTTGTCTTGAGTTCGGCCGTCATACAGTGAAACATAAAAAAATAATAATAAATAAATAAAATAAAATAAAAGGAACACTTAAAAAATGATTAATCTATTTCTGGCTAGGGGGCGTTATCGGCGTAAAAGAAAATGGAGTTTTAGTTATCCTATCTAATTTTAACTTGTAGTATGGATGCTTAATGAGAATATATAAATTATAAAAATCCATTTTACAATTTTAGTTTTACAATTTCCAACCAGGGACGCTACCAGCGTAAGAAACTGTTATGAGTAAATATTTATCAATACATATATTTGACAATGGCGGAAGCTTATTCTGAACATTTGAGCGAAATTCGTTCGTGGGTTTAAAATGCGTTTGAAAAGTTAGTTGAAGACAGAGTTATGTATAGAGATACAGCAAGCATCATAAGCTAAAGGTTAAGTTAACAACTCTTCCTACAGTAATTGACGATAAAGTGAATATTTACAGAATATTTATGTAATAAGTCTTGTTTTTAATGTGGTTTTTAAATGATTTTATTTATTAAAAAATTACTGCTACAAAAGATATTTATTTGTGTTGAGAAAAAAAAGGTAGATGAGCAGGTACGGTATAGTAATCAGCAACACTGGGAAATCTCTATCAGAATCCCAAATATTTTTTTTTCTTCTGGTTGAATAGAATTTGGAAAGTATTATGATATATGAAATAGCAGAATAAACAATTACAGATAATGATAATAATAAAATGGGGCATAATCTATATATTTATAATTAATTTTGTGCAAATTTTGAATTAATTTTATTTTTGAAACCTTTTTACAGGAAATTACACCCGAAACAACAATTTCAACTGCAAAAGATGAGCCATCAGCGACTACGGTAGTATCAACAACTGAAAAACCGACTACATCTGCCGAAACAACATCTTTATCAGAAGACGCAACGACAAATACAGGTTACTCATTCACTCTTTCAAATTTTTTTCGAAAATGGACTTAAGGCTTACGTTGAAATAAGCACTTTCGCTAAAATTATCCATTTTTATTATTATTATTAGTTCATTTGAAATTACAACTTTTTACGAATCTAAAACTCTTTGTTTTTGTTTCTACGATTTTTCAAAGTAAAGTTATAGTCAATTTAATAAACCAGAAATGATAATTCCGAAAATCGGAAGTTCCTTTTAAAGGGACAAAGAAAAAAAAACGTAAACATTGCAGTAAAACGCAAATTATTTTATTACTTAATTAGCATTTTTATAGTAATAAAACGAACTAATTTCAATTCTAGATTATTCAATTTGTATGTGGTATTAATTTGTATTTATAGTAAAAATATAGTAACTTAATGTTTAAATGCATTTTTCTATAAAGAAAAGATTTTTACACAATAATAACTCACTTCAAAAATGATAACTAAAAGTATTATAATTATTCTTCCATAAAACTTTGAGAGCTTTGTCTATATATTGCTGTCTAGTGCCGTCTAATAAAAGAATTTTAGTTGCATGAATATTTTCAGAATTATGGTCTGTTATTTGAACAAAAATATGGTAAAACTGTTGACAATCTTATAATTGACTGTTCGATCATCTCTAAAATTTTTATTTACTAAAATATCATTTAACTTGTAGTAGGTGCGCTAGATAAAAGCTTATAGTTTATTTTAGTAGTATTTTTCTAATAAGTTTATTTGTTTTCCATGTAAAATTTTTCAAGTTTTTAAAAAAATTCTACAAATTTCCATACATATTTAACATTTTTGTAAATTAATTGGGATATATATATATAATTTTAAAGGTAAATTATTAATCTTTATTAAAATTAAATCAAAATATGTGAATACAATGTTTCTTTGCAAAGTTTTTTTTTAAAGTGCTTTGAACGTAGGCAGCTACCTTAATCATATTTATGAGATTTAAGAATCCAACAATTAATTATGTTTAATATCATTCCATAAGAGAATTCAGAAATTTTGGAGTAAAAATCTAGTCAGGGATGGCACGCGTGCTCGAGGTAGCACGCAAGGGTTTTCTGTCACGTGAATAACTTATAGGTATTAATTTTTCTTAACATTAAATCAAAATATGTAAATACAACGTTTCTTTGAAAACTTAAAAAAAAAAGTGCTTTGAACGTAGGCAGATACCTTAATCAAATTGATGAGATTTAAGAATCCAACAATTAACTATGTTTAATATCATTCCATAAGAGAATTCAAAAATTTTGGAGTAAAAATCTAGTCAGGGAGGGCACGCGTTCTCGAGGCAGCACGCAAGGGTTTTCTGTCACGTGAATAACTTATAGGTATTAATTTTTCTTAAAATTAAATCAAAATTTGTCAATACAACGTTTCTTTGAAAAGTTTTTCAAAAAAGTGCTTTGAACGTAGGCTATTTAATCATATTGATGAGATTTAAGAATCCAACAATTAACTATGTTTAATATCATTCCATAAGAAAATTCTGAAATTTTGGAGTAAAAATCTAGTCAGGGATGGCCCGCGTGCCCGAGGTAGCACGCAAAGGTTTTCTGTCACGTGAATAACTTATAGGTAATTGTAATGACTGAATTTAAGATGCGGTATTGAAAATATTTTGAAAGTTAATGAACAGCAGTATTTATTTCAAGATACGTACATAACACATACACAGAGAAAGAATAAATATTACAGTACCCGACTTGTGTTACATTTTATATTCCAATATTTGTTTTCCCTGTAATTTTGCCAACAGCAACACATTAATTTATTGTTGCCAGATACAACTGTAATAATCAGTTTATGTGTCAAATTCAATATTTGTAAATAACCAATTTTATGAACAAAAATTTTAATTAACAAGCACAGACTGGAAAAAAAAAATGGCGCATGATGCTAGCCAACGAACTTGGTCGAGACTTTGGTATGTACTGTACACATGATCAGTCACATTCACATCAGTTCATAAATATGAGAGACGAGAGTTACAGCATAACAAAAATCAGGTTGTTTCAAAATGTCAGCCTCCCTAGAATTTCAAACTGTCATATCTCAGCCATTTATTAAAATAAAACCAAAACAAAAAATGCTCCGGAATCCTTGTATCACAATCTGGCACTTAACGTAAACATTTTTTTTAAATTTATAATTTTTTTGTTCATCTTTTTGAATTTTTAAAAATTTAAAATTTTTTAATCGGCTACCATTTTGAAACAAGATGGCGGATGAAGCTGACCAACGAACTCGGTCGAGACCTTGGTATGTCCTGTACACATACTCAGTCACATCCGAATCGGTTCATAAATAAGAGAGTTACAGCATAATAAATGTCAGATATATATATATAAATCAACATTTGAACGGAGGGTGGTTTTGGGGTCTGGAGGTCATGATCGGTGAAAATATACCAAAATCTTCAGGAATCGCTTTCCTCCGAACGGCTGCAATAGGTAGCTTTTTGTATTGAAAGTTTCCTAATATATCAATTATTTTTTGCAGGAATTCTTGAATTATTAAATTTCAGTGTAGACATTATGTAGAACCAGTTTCTGGCCCAAACCATTAAACTTATATGCTTGCAAAGTCATTTTAATCTAGTTTTTTTTTTTAAATGTTTAAAAATAAAATGAATAATGGACTCCATTCCGTAGTCATATAACTAAGTAATATGGCAAAATGTGAATCAGATTCGGCATCGAACGTATACAGCAGAGAAAAGTGTCATTCATAAATAAATTATTAATATGAATTTCAATGAGACCAATCTATGTCACAGAGTGCATACAGCAAAAGAAATAAATTAGAAGTTGAATTTAGAATGAGTAAAAGAAAGTTTAATTTTTTTTTTGCTAAAAATTTATTCTTCAATAAGTTATATTCCAAAAGAGAATTTTCTTGGGACGTTAGAATGCCGATAAATAACATTTCTGAGATTTTTGGCACGCGTATGCAAAAAGATTTTTCTTTCCAAATAGAATCCGATTAAGGTTGTCAGGTTCCAAAGGCACAAAAATTTTTCAGGGCCTCCCGTTTCTATATGTCTTACATCCGCTATCTATTCTTGTTATTTATTATCAGCGATGGATGATTATTTTTTTAGTTTTTTAAGGAAAAAAACAAACAAAAAGATTTCATCAAAAACCATTCTCCAAAATATCAGTTTAATGTCATATCAACAGTCAAACATGCATAAAATATATTTCACAACTTTTTAGGTTTTAACATTAAATTTACAGGGTGGCTACTAAATACTGTTACACTCCAAAAAATAAGAATTGATTTTAATCGTTTGGTAAGACTATTTATTTCTCTATTTCAGCGTTTGGCAATTTTCTATTAGTGTAGACGATATTTGTATAAAGCCAATATTTATAATTATTTTAAAGAGGGAAGCCCAAAGAATGATGATTAAACAGCCCTTTGATCGCGGATTTTCCGCAGGTAAAATTTTTAAGCAATCACAGTGCCTTGGTTTTAATAAAACCTTTATATATAGAACTATAAATCGATTATTGGATACTAATATCTGTAAAAATCGACCTAGGTCTGGCCGTCCACGCTCAGTTCTCACAAAAGAGCGCATCAAAACAATTCGCGAAATGATACAAATAAATCCACAACGTTCTTCAAATTAAATGGTTGCAGAAGAGAACGTAAGTCGCAGAACTATGCAAATTATTATAAATGAAGACCTGGGTTTTCGCCCTTATTGCAAATGAAAAGTTCACGGTTTGGCTGCTGCACAAAGAATAAAAATATTACAAAGATGCAAGAAATTGCTGAAGCGGCATGGTAGGAAAAGTGTTGATAGAATAATATTTTATGATGAGAAGCTATTTTGCACTGAACAGTGTTATAATGCTAAAAATGATGTCGTATATTCAGAAAATTTCGAGGATATACCTGCAAAACTTCGAACTGTTAAACGCTTTCAGAGCAAGAATTCTGTTATGGTTTAAGCTGCCGTGTCAAACAATGGAAAATTGCCTTTGAAATTCATATATAAATTGGATAAAAATCAATGCGGAATATTACAAACAGGACATATTGGCAACACATTTATTGCCACATACCAACAGGTTGTATCCCAAAAAGAATTGGATATTTCAGCAAGATTTTGCACCTTCCCACAGAGCTAAATCAACACAGGCTTGGCCCCATGTCAATTGTCCGAACTTTATCATGCAAGAAGATTTGCCACCTTCTTCATCGGATCTAAATCTTTTAGATTATTGCGTCTGGGAGATTTTAGAGGCTAAAGTAAATAGCAAACAACACAGAAGTTTGGACTCTGAAAGTTCCATATTGCGTAAATGGAACCTATTACCTCTTAAAATTATTCATGCCGCAGTCGGACAATGTCGTAAGGGATTATCTTTGGTAATCGATAAAGATGGCGGTCGATTCGAGTAAAATTATTTCCAGGTAAACTTTCATCTCTGATGTTCATCACATTAGTGTATTTATCATTTTCTATTTTACACTTGTAAAATGTAATGACTGAATATTTGTAACAGTATTTAGTAGCCACCCTGTATTTTTAATGCCTGATGACTTGTGCTTTCAACTTTAACAGAGCTTGATTTGACCGCAAAGAAAACAAAACAAATAGCCAGTTTATAGTGCGATATAAACAGCCAAATGTACACATGAACTATACCTGTGTCAGTCTCTCTCTCTCTCTCTTATTTCTTTTAAGAATCTTGCTATATTTTTTGTTACTAAAGCAGTTTTTTTTTTTTACGTTAATTAGAAATAGAGATGAAGTTTTAACCCTTAACTACTGTGACAAAAATTGTCGGGACCTCTAAGGACCACTTGACCGAAGGATGATTAAAATACTCAATTCACCCATAAGTTACTGTTTCTGTACTAAACTTTAGGTACAGGACTAGTATAATTAAAAGTCATTTATTCAGGAGTTTCTAGCAATAGTACTAGGGATGCAAACGAAACAAAATTTCCCTAATTAAACTGAAAATAATAAGTTAAATTGTAAAAATTGAAAAAAGCAGAGATGTATGAGACCGCTAACAGCAGTTAAAGATTAAAAATAAATAGGAAATTCGAAAAAAAAAAAAAAAACTAGTAGGATGTGTCAATCCCAAAACTTTCTTCTATCTCACACAGGTTTCGCATACACTAAAAAGAATCAGCACCAATTTATATCAAGGTCTAACTGAAACTCAAGTTTTATTAAATTCCGTGCATTATTTCTTGAGATATGACTATCGCTAAAATCGTGTAAATCCTGTAAAATACTGCATAGCAGTGCCACGTGCTGGGCGATTTTTACCAAAAACTAATCAGCACCAATTTATATCAAAGACTAACTGAATATAAAGTTTTATTAAATTCCGAGCATTAGTTCTTGGGATAGAGCTATTGCGGAAATCGCGAAAAATGCTGCATAGCAGCGCCACCTGCTGGGCGTTTTTTACCAAAAACTAATCAGTACTAATTTATATCAGAGACTAACTGAATATAAAGTTTTATTAAATTCCGAGCTTTAGTTCTTGAGATAGAGCTATTGCGGAAATCGCGAAAAATACTGCATAGTCACGCCACCTGCTGGGCGATTTTTACCAAAAACTAATCAGCAAAATTTATATCAGGGACTAACTGAATATAAAGTTTTATTAAATTCCGAGCATTAGTTCTCGAAATAGAGCTATTGCGGAAATCGCGAAAAATGCTGCATAGCAGCGCAACCTGCTGGGCGTTTTTTACCAAAAACTAATCAGTACTACTTTATATCAGAGACTAACCGAATATAAAGTTTTATTAAATTCCGAGCATTAGTTCTTGAGATAGAGCTATTGCGGAAATCGCGAAAAATGCTGCATAGTCGCGACACCTGCTGGGCGATTTTTACCAAAAACTAATCAGCACAATTTATATCAGGGACTAACTGAATATAAAGTTTTATTAAATTCCGAACATTAGTTCTCGAAATAGAGCTATTGCGGAAATCGCGAAAAATGCTGCATAGCAGCGCCACCTGCTGGGCGATTTTTACCAAAAACTAATCAGCACCCATTTATATCAGGGACTAACTGAATATAAAGTCTTATTAAATTCCGAGCATTAGTTCTTGAGATAGAGCGCCCACAAATTTTTTGTCACAGACAGATATTTTCTAAAAATAGTCAAATCGTATTCAGGACCTTCTAAAACGTATAAATCCGCCGAAAACCGGAAGTCGAAAATTTTCATGAATCCAATACTTTCTTCTTGTAAAGATAGAAGAAAGTAAAAATAGTGGAATGTTTCATTATCTTATAAGCCCAGTAAATTTTTTTTATTGGCATTCTTTTTACGTAAACTTCCTTCTTAGTAAATTATTCCTTGATGAGTAAATTATTGATTCTTAGAGAGTTTAATTGAATATTTGTCATTATTGAGCGAGTTACATTCTTTTTAATTTAACATTTAGATTACCAAATTTTTAAAACGGCAGGTTACATGGGACTGTTTTTTTATGACTTTATGCACATTTTTTGTCACCGTCCCCTGAATACTAGGCCTGAACGCTGACAGAAAAACGGCGGCTGTCGTAAGCGGATTTTTTTTCAGCGTTTGTACGGTTCCTTGAATTTGTATACCAATCATTTCTTAAAGTTTTCTCTGCTTTGTTTTTCTGAGACTTAATAAGTCAAAGAAAACTTTTAGAAAATACTTGTATCCAAAAATTCAGGGGACCTTACAAACACTTAAAAAATTTTGCCTTCGTCAGCCACCATTTATTTGTAAGCACGCAGGCCTAGTATTCAAAGGGCAGTATTTTTAATAGAAAATAACTTAGAAAATTACTGCGTAAAATTATTGGGTGGTAAGCAATAAAAAAATACCCACATTTGGCTGTTTTAAACCGTAGATACGTAGCATTGGTTGTCAACGAGTTAAGGAGGGATACTGGTATAAAACCTTAAAAATATAAATAAATAAATAAATAAATAAATAAATAATAAACAAAAAACATAAATTGTTGTATTTTTCTTTCCGTTTCCAACGCCGCCGGCGGCGTCGTATTTTTCAGCACTTAGAAACACTAGGGATAAAACTTTAGAAGTTAATGAATTATTATTTGATGAATCTTAATTTATCTAATTTCAGATTTTTACAGGGAATATATTAGCCACCCACAGGGAGGCTTATTCTTTCAATCTCTATCATTTTTCATGTTTATGAAAAGTCACAGCAATACATCGTTGCTACAGGTTAACTTCGGAAAATGAAACATTTGAAGTTACTGAAAAAATTAATAGCTCAAAAAGTATTTGTCACAAAATTGTTAGACAAACTGCGTTAGAAACGAAAAAAATTGTTTTTTTCTTGATATAAATTTCAAATCGAATGATAATGCCGTTTTTCAAATAATGAATTTCAAAAATTACCAAACTTCACAATGAAGTACCATAACGAAACCTTCACGCGTAAAAAGATAATGATAACAGTAGTAGAGAAAGGAGAGTTCACCGGCAGAAGGCGCAATCCGCAATGAGGAATGGGGATTCCTCAAGGAAGAATGGGAATGAGGGGGTAGGAGGTGCCTTCTCAACCGGAAGTGCAATCTTCAGGGGATCAACCCTCTTTTTCTCACAATAATCTTTTCTTCTCATTTTGTTGGTACATCTGATATTTTGTTAAAAAGGTTTATGTGTAAGAGTATGTTTTAAAAAGCATATATGTCTTATTATAAATAGTTCTATGTGTGTGTGTGTGCGTGCATGTATGTGTGTATGTGACAAATAGTTCTCTTTATGTGTGTATATGTGTGTGCGTGCATATATGTCTTATAGTTATTATAAATACCTGTATGTGTGTGTGTATATGTGTGACAAATAGTTCTCTTTGTGTGTGCGACTATCTGCTTGTTTATCAAAGTTTTAGAAATATTTTTCGTTTTTATAACGAAAAAAATATGTGTTAGTTAGTTAAAAAGTTTCACAAATTAAAAAAAAAAATTCTTTTAGAAAAAGTTTTACATTACTTATAAATTTTAAAAAAAGTACTCAATAATAAAATCAACAATTTTTATTATAACAAAATAATTTACAGAAAGATATTTACAGATCAAAATATACATCCCGATTTTGTATTAGCAATACAAATCAACATTTTCTTCCTTGTTACAAACTTGATTAATTTCATAATGGCCATATGCTAAGCTGCATATCCCATCATCCAATAAGTAACGCTTATCGTCAAAGGGACTTAAGCTAATTTTATTTTGAGTTAATGTATATAGGCGATGATCATCTTGGGCAATCCTTGTCTGTTTCTCCAGACTTGTTTTTTGTTGTTGGAGGCACTCCAGGTAGTCATCATGTTTAATTTTCTGTCGAACAATCTGCGTAGACACGCCTTTTGCACGTTTCTTTTCGTCTTTAACAGATTTTAGAGAATACATTTTGGATTTCAGTCCGACAAACTCAAGGGCTAATTCACCATTAAGTTCATCCTTAAACTTTCCGAGCGTCTTCTTATTATCCTCAGAGTATAGACGATGAGATTTCGGGTATTCAGAAAAGTCAAACAACTCACGATGCTGCTCCAGATCCTTATAAATATTATTGGTTTGAATATGATACGTTAGGGAATCTGTATCCGTAAAGAGTAAAACTGCACGATCTTTGTATGTTTTCTTTATAAAATTGTAATGGAAATCATACATACAAAGTTTAGATAGTTCAAGTATAGAAAATCCAACATAGATGGGTCGGTTCATATGTATGCTAGTTTTTAATCTCTCCACAGCAGTCAAGTCTTCATCATAAGTTTTAAACGATTTAAAAGTAGGCGATGCTACTAATTTTTTGGCTCTTTTTTCACCATTACAAAGCACAATATTTCTTCTTTTTCGTAGATTTTCCATGGTTTTACCAAAAACAGAATTGTTCATTAACTTAAAAAAGTCTTTCTCAAAAGAAGATTTTGCTTCTTTCCTTTTATCGGTGTTGAAATTAATATATTTCTGCAACCATGGCCCCTGTTTAAATTTTAAAGCTTTATGCACAGCTGTAATTTTTAAACCAAGTTCTAAATAAAATTTGAGATTACGATAATGGGTTATATAATTTCGTTTATTATTTAAATTTGGTATAAGTTTAGGAGTTCCGACGAATTTTCTATTGTTCAGTAAGCTTCTTGCATGAGAAGACAACATCTGATCCTCCACAGTTACTCTCTCAGGGGCGACAGGGTATTCATTATGCAAAGGATGTAAATGTTTTGGGTATTCCAAGTCTACCTCGAAAAGATACCCAATTTCGGAATTATCAGATAAAGATAGAACCCACTCTTCTGTGATATGACTTGTTTCACACCATTCAAAACCGCCATAGGGTAAAAATTGGCTCATAGCCCACCCGTATAAGTTATTGGCATCCCAATACATGATGTAGCTGGGTGCCTCATTTTTCTTATAATCGGGCGTACCAGGGATGTTTGCTCGGGCATATCTTTTACTTATCATGCTAATGCCGCCTCGTATTCCATTTTCAACCATAAGCAACATATCTATATCACTGAGTAACTCTAAAGGTGTATCAGACATCTTCAAACAAGCCTGCCATGCTAGCCCAGGTGCTGTAAACAGGTGAGCAGGGTCAATTTCATAATACTGCTGACATAATTTCCTAAAGTTTTGAAACACGTCAGCAAGTAGTAGAACATCTGTCTTCACATAAAGGTTGTGATAATCACCAAGAGTCTTGATATCAAATGTTTTCCATACATTCTGGGCGTGTTGGTACTCCTTTTCATCTATAGGCTCATTGGTTAAACTATTAAAAAAGGCAGAAGGCGGGGGAAGCTGCTTCTCAGTAAATTTTTCAAAACAAGTAAAATAATCATAGGGGTAAACCCCTTTCCGTATAAGTAAAGATAAATTATTATTTTGTGAGAAATTTTCTGCAAGTATAGAGAATTGATCAGGTTGAAGGTTTTTAACAAGTTTTTCCAATGACGTAGGCAAAAATTGGAAAGAATCTATAAACACCATCTGAATAGGAGATGTAGGCTTTCTGATTTTAAAGGTGATATAGTTTTCCATAGAAGTAGCAATAACATCGATTTCATGATCTTTGAATTTTCCAAGCTTTGTCATAATATGATGGCCATCGTAGTTTTTCAAGTTATGGAATATAACAGGAATTGTTTTACACTGCTTATAGTTCAAGTTGCATTCCACATGTGCAGCCCCTCTGTACGCACCTGACAGGTGATCATGGTCACGTGTGCGTTTCTCATCTAAAGTTTTCTTACAAATATGACAAAACTCTGCTTCTCGAAATGCCTTTTCTTCCTTGGGAGAAAGCTTCATAGGTTTAATATTATGTAACTTTTCTCCTAAAATTTCCTTCTCTTGCATCATTCGGTTTAAAAAATGCTCAACACAGTTTCTACCCCGATATACCTGTGCTTTTTTCACACACGTTCCATCGGGTCCAATAACCACATAGGCATAACCACATGGTAAGTGATAGGTTGTTTTCTCGGTATAAGATGCTTTAGAAGAGGGTGGAGCTGACGAAATAGGTATAAGGAGACTCTCAAAATCCGCATAAATCGTATAGGCAACAGGATGTTGTAAATGAATACCTGTAAACTTTAATATATTATCATTTTCATTAGGCATCTTTATAGCTTGCGCAACATGTTGAGAACAATATTCATTATGCTTATCCAATAGATCTTGTCTTGAAAATCGATGCAAACATCGATAACAGTAGTGTTGCACACCATTATGCTTGGTAAGATCACCTAAAAGTCTTGAAAAACTTCTTATCAAACAATAGTGTTGCTTTTCACCATCACCAACCAATAACAAATTAATCACATCTTGATCTTTCTTTTCAGATATATACAGAGGGCAAACTTCGTCCTCTTCATAACCAAACACGTTAACCCGTAAATTGTTGAGTTGTTCAATAACAGGTACCTTCTGAAGGGGTACAGGGCATTCTACACTACCTAATTTAATGTCATGTTCATAAGGTTGATAATGTGAAACACGTTCAGGCTTTTTTGTATAATCTAAGTTTAGTTTAAAAGCCAAAAGACACCATACTAAGCATTTGTTATCTTCGTTTTTTATATTCAGCACTGCTTTTTTATCATCGAGTTTTTTAGACAAAGGAATATAGGAACTCGCAGCGAGGGGGTGATATTTAGCAATCTTGAGTTCTAAATGAAGAATTTTTCTAAGTTTCCAGCCAGAACCTCTTTGTACAAATTCTTCAAAGGATTTAATAATCTTCGAAAATCCTTCCTCAATATGCTGTGAAATAGTATCTTCTATAAGTTCGGTCATACACGAACATCGAAAATAACATTGAATTTCCTCAAACTCTTCATTATCAGTTAGACGTTCAAGTGATATTTTTTCTACCATATACCATTTAATTGCACCTTTTTCATGAATTTCACTTATTAAACGTTCTTGTATTTCAGTTTGTACATGGCTATGAAATACCTCTAAATCATTTTCCTCACGTTCATCAGGATGCAAAATCACTGTTTTAAACACATTAAGCGCATCAGAATACTTTGTGTTTTTCAACTTTGCATTAGATAAGTTCATTTTGCGTTTTACACTCACAAGAGGAGTGCGGGGGTGTTGAGTGCGTACATGTTGTCTCAGATCAAATTTTCTTCCAAACACTTTATCGCAATCACAGCAAGGAAATGTTGAATTCCGATGCGACTGTAAATGCTGCTTCAAATTATCCTTACGTGTAAAAGCTTGATCACATTCATCACACTTAAATGTAGACTGTCCATCAGTATTATGGATTTTCAGGTGTCTAATCAAGTCTGATTTCCTTCTAAAACACTTTCCACAAGTTTCACAGGAAAACGACTTTTCATTAAGATGAACCTTAACATGTTGATTTAAATTAGAATATGTTGCAAAGACTTTGCCACAGGTGGGGCAAATATGCTTCTTTTCCACATTCGTAGGGGTCACAGTCTTTAAAGAAACATCCTCTTCAACTTGTTGATTAAAATTTAAAGAACTTTGAGACATAGTATCCTTTTCTGAAAAAACTTCAGAGAATCCATCATGCTGTAACAATCCAACACTATCATGTGTTTTTAAGTGTCTTTGTAGGTTTGATCTTCGATAAAAAGACTTCTGGCAGATATTACAACTATATAATTTCTCGCCAGAATGAATTTTCATATGTCGGTTCAGATTAGAAATGCTCGAAAAATCTTTATCACAGGTAAGACAGGTAAACATCTTCTTCGCAGATACAGAATCTCCCACAATCGAGGTTTCATCAATAGGCATATCAACATCCATAATATAAAATCAATAAAAAAAAAACTTTTAACTCTTAATGGCAAACAACAGCGATTCGCACTGATAAAAAGCGGGAGCAATTTAAAACACGTTTAACCACTAGCGATATGAATCCTCAAATGATGAAAATCCTAATTTTCCCCGTCTATTTATACCGACCCGAAGACAAAGTTGAGTTGTAGCATTGCTTGATATGATTGTTATCAAAACGCGTCATACGATTTCGGGGGCCTATAAGTTTCTTTCCCCTCTTTATAATATAACATAATTTAACAGATAAACCCGAATGTATACAAATTTAAATTCGTAAATTATATTATATCACAAAATATAAAAAATCCTACAAAATAAAAATAGAATTTAGCACTTACCCCAAAAACACATCCACTTTAGTTGTTAGTCTGCACTTAACTAATCTTTCTTCCTTATCTATAGTAGGGGGCGCTGCCATCGCCGCGAGAGGCACTGCCCGTCTTCCGGTGTGTGACGTCATTTCCGGTTTGAGATAAGAATAAACCTTAAATACACGCACTTAGTCATTCTTCCTTCCCTCTTTCGCGCTAGTAGTTGTCAGTTTCTTGTTTAGACGTGTTGGGTGACGTCATTACATGTTTGCGATAAGAACAAGATTATCCCCTTATCAACAGGTAAAAAGCTGCACTTCAGTGACGTCACAAGTCATATGACATAGCTGATAACGGCACGATTAGCTGATAAAAATTTGTACTAATCATCTATTTCCCTTCAAGTCATTGCATGAGACGGTTGAGCTCCAATAGCTGTATATAAGGTAAGAGTAATTTATATATTATAATAAGATTTTAAATTAATTTAGTAGATGTTACAATTTGATATTTAAAAATTTTCATGCTAAACGAGGTGATTATATGTTGTTCATCATACTAAATCCACAAATTTTAATTCGAAAGAAATATTATTAAAATTATAATCTAAAATAAATTAACGAAAATGCATAACAAATCTCAACAAAAAGAAGCTAATTATAAAAGGAAATGTACAAAGTTTATAAATTTACACATGTGTTAAACGCGTTTACAAACATTATCATAGGCAAAAGTCTAATTCCACCAGACTATTTGTTATAAGTTTAACTATAAGTCAACATGTTAGATATTTGTGAAAAGGAATCTTATGATTTTTAATTTTCCAAGTTCAGTTTCAATCATATTGTAAAAGGATAATTCAAACTTTGAGATTATCTATAGTAAAATACTTAAATTAAAATGTATTTTTGATAGTTTAATATTTATAAACTACAACTTTGACTACTTTTTAAAATGTTTGCCAGATAGAAAACTGTGATAACATGTCTATGTTTGAATTTTTCTGATAACATGCCAATGCCTGAATTTTTCTGACAACTTGTCTGTGTTTGAATTTTTCTGATAACATGTCTGTGCTTGAATTTTTCTGCTAACATGTCTGTGTTTAAATTTTTCTTATAACATGTCTATGTTTAATTTTTCTCTTCTTTTGAAATGTATAAACTTTTACTATACATGTCTTTCGATTTCATTGAAGAAAAAAGTGATCGATCAACTTTATCAAACCCTTTTAATGTTAATATTTTTAAATGAATACGATAATCAGATAAAAATATATGTAGCTAATTCATATTATTCCACTAAACATTGCAAAACAAAAAAATTTTAAAAAATTTTTATACTTCAGCATTCAAAAATTGCCAATATGCACATCCTAATACTAAAAAACAATCCTTATCTTGGAGTATTTCCTGTAACAAAATCTAAAAATTTCATATCAACAAGACCCAAGTTAAAAACTTTACCTCTGAACCTAATACCAATTTTGAATCTCAGAATGATAAAACTCAGAATTTTTTTAGAAAGTTACTTCTAAAACATCTCATAGATGGCGCTGTTGAAAAAATCAACTCAAAGTTGTTTAAAAAACATTAATAAAATAAATCTAACTTTAAACTATCATCAAACTCCCCAAAAATCACTTCCAATTATAAATATTCTAAAATAATTAAAACTTATAAAATCGCTCATAGGGGGCGCTGCTGCGAAAAAATCATTTCGAAACTTGTTTAAAATACATTAAAAAACTAAATCTAACTTTAATCTATCATCAAACTCCAGAAAAATCGCTTTCAATTAGAAATATTTTAAAATAATTAAAACTTCTAAAACCGTTCATAGGGGGCGCTGCTGCGAAAAAATCATTTCGAAACTTGTTTAAAATACATAAAAGAAAAAATCTCACTTCAAACTATCATCAAACTCCAGAAAAATCACTTACAATTAGAAATATTTGAAAATAATTAAAACTTCTAAAACCGTTCATAGGGGGCGCTGCTGTAAAAAAAATCATTTCGAAACTTAAAAAAATAATTCATTACTTGATTAAAACATTTTCATAAAAAAATTTCATCGAAATATCAATAAACAAACAGTAGTAGAAGAATGAGCGTGTAGCCCAGCAGGATCACTTCCGGTCTCGCCGGAAGTGCTCCTGTAAGTGGAATGACCTCTCAAGGTCACCGGAAGTAGCTGTGGGGATCACTTCCTGTCCAAACAGGTTTAGACAGGAAGTAATCCCCACCTGTCACTTCCGGTGTCCACACCTGCTACTTCCGGCTCCGGCTCCGGCTCACGGCTCCTGCTGAGGTGAAACGAACATTCTTCTACTACTGTTTGTTTATTGATATTTCGATGAAATTTTTTTATGAAAATGTTTTAATCAAGTAATGAATTATTTTTTTAAGTTTCGAAATGATTTTTTTTACAGCAGCGCCCCCTATGAACGGTTTTAGAAGTTTTAATTATTTTCAAATATTTCTAATTGTAAGTGATTTTTCTGGAGTTTGATGATAGTTTGAAGTGAGATTTTTTCTTTTATGTATTTTAAACAAGTTTCGAAATGATTTTTTCGCAGCAGCGCCCCCTATGAACGGTTTTAGAAGTTTTAATTATTTTAAAATATTTCTAATTGAAAGCGATTTTTCTGGAGTTTGATGATAGATTAAAGTTAGATTTAGTTTTTTAATGTATTTTAAACAAGTTTCGAAATGATTTTTTCGCAGCAGCGCCCCCTATGAGCGATTTTATAAGTTTTAATTATTTTAGAATATTTATAATTGGAAGTGATTTTTGGGGAGTTTGATGATAGTTTAAAGTTAGATTTATTTTATTAATGTTTTTTAAACAACTTTGAGTTGATTTTTTCAACAGCGCCATCTATGAGATGTTTTAGAAGTAACTTTCTAAAAAAATTCTGAGTTTTATCATTCTGAGATTCAAAATTGGTATTAGGTTCAGAGGTAAAGTTTTTAACTTGGGTCTTGTTGATATGAAATTTTTAGATTTTGTTACAGGAAATACTCCAAGATAAGGATTGTTTTTTAGTATTAGGATGTGCATATTGGCAATTTTTGAATGCTGAAGTATAAAAATTTTTTAAAATTTTTTTGTTTTGCAATGTTTAGTGGAATAATATGAATTAGCTACATATATTTTTATCTGATTATCGTATTCATTTAAAAATATTAACATTAAAAGGGTTTGATAAAGTTGATCGATCACTTTTTTCTTCAATGAAATCGAAAGACATGTATAGTAAAAGTTTATACATTTCAAAAGAAGAGAAAAATTAAACATAGACATGTTATAAGAAAAATTTAAACACAGACATGTTAGCAGAAAAATTCAAGCACAGACATGTTATCAGAAAAATTCAAACACAGACAAGTTGTCAGAAAAATTCAGGCATTGGCATGTTATCAGAAAAATTCAAACATAGACATGTTATCACAGTTTTCTATCTGGCAAACATTTTAAAAAGTAGTCAAAGTTGTAGTTTATAAATATTAAACTATCAAAAATACATTTTAATTTAAGTATTTTACTATAGATAATCTCAAAGTTTGAATTATCCTTTTACAATATGATTGAAACTGAACTTGGAAAATTAAAAATCATAAGATTCCTTTTCACAAATATCTAACATGTTGACTTATAGTTAAACTTATAACAAATAGTCTGGTGGAATTAGACTTTTGCCTATGATAATGTTTGTAAACGCGTTTAACACATGTGTAAATTTATAAACTTTGTACATTTCCTTTTATAATTAGCTTCTTTTTGTTGAGATTTGTTATGCATTTTCGTTAATTTATTTTAGATTATAATTTTAATAATATTTCTTTCGAATTAAAATTTGTGGATTTAGTATGATGAACAACATATAATCACCTCGTTTAGCATGAAAATTTTTAAATATCAAATTGTAACATCTACTAAATTAATTTAAAATCTTATTATAATATATAAATTACTCTTACCTTATATACAGCTATTGGAGCTCAACCGTCTCATGCAATGACTTGAAGGGAAATAGATGATTAGTACAAATTTTTATCAGCTAATCGTGCCGTTATCAGCTATGTCATATGACTTGTGACGTCACTGAAGTGCAGCTTTTTACCTGTTGATAAGGGGATAATCTTGTTCTTATCGCAAACATGTAATGACGTCACCCAACACGTCTAAACAAGAAACTGACAACTACTAGCGCGAAAGAGGGAAGGAAGAATGACTAAGTGCGTGTATTTAAGGTTTATTCTTATCTCAAACCGGAAATGACGTCACACACCGGAAGACGGGCAGTGCCTCTCGCGGCGATGGCAGCGCCCCCTACTATAGATAAGGAAGAAAGATTAGTTAAGTGCAGACTAACAACTAAAGTGGATGTGTTTTTGGGGTAAGTGCTAAATTCTATTTTTATTTTGTAGGATTTTTTATATTTTGTGATATAATATAATTTACGAATTTAAATTTGTATACATTCGGGTTTATCTGTTAAATTATGTTATATTATAAAGAGGGGAAAGAAACTTATAGGCCCCCGAAATCGTATGACGCGTTTTGATAACAATCATATCAAGCAATGCTACAACTCAACTTTGTCTTCGGGTCGGTATAAATAGACGGGGAAAATTAGGATTTTCATCATTTGAGGATTCATATCGCTAGTGGTTAAACGTGTTTTAAATTGCTCCCGCTTTTTATCAGTGCGAATCGCTGTTGTTTGCCATTAAGAGTTAAAAGTTTTTTTTTTATTGATTTTATATTATGGATGTTGATATGCCTATTGATGAAACCTCGATTGTGGGAGATTCTGTATCTGCGAAGAAGATGTTTACCTGTCTTACCTGTGATAAAGATTTTTCGAGCATTTCTAATCTGAACCGACATATGAAAATTCATTCTGGCGAGAAATTATATAGTTGTAATATCTGCCAGAAGTCTTTTTATCGAAGATCAAACCTACAAAGACACTTAAAAACACATGATAGTGTTGGATTGTTACAGCATGATGGATTCTCTGAAGTTTTTTCAGAAAAGGATACTATGTCTCAAAGTTCTTTAAATTTTAATCAACAAGTTGAAGAGGATGTTTCTTTAAAGACTGTGACCCCTACGAATGTGGAAAAGAAGCATATTTGCCCCACCTGTGGCAAAGTCTTTGCAACATATTCTAATTTAAATCAACATGTTAAGGTTCATCTTAATGAAAAGTCGTTTTCCTGTGAAACTTGTGGAAAGTGTTTTAGAAGGAAATCAGACTTGATTAGACACCTGAAAATCCATAATACTGATGGACAGTCTACATTTAAGTGTGATGAATGTGATCAAGCTTTTACACGTAAGGATAATTTGAAGCAGCATTTACAGTCGCATCGGAATTCAACATTTCCTTGCTGTGATTGCGATAAAGTGTTTGGAAGAAAATTTGATCTGAGACAACATGTACGCACTCAACACCCCCGCACTCCTCTTGTGAGTGTAAAACGCAAAATGAACTTATCTAATGCAAAGTTGAAAAACACAAAGTATTCTGATGCGCTTAATGTGTTTAAAACAGTGATTTTGCATCCTGATGAACGTGAGGAAAATGATTTAGAGGTATTTCATAGCCATGTACAAACTGAAATACAAGAACGTTTAATAAGTGAAATTCATGAAAAAGGTGCAATTAAATGGTATATGGTAGAAAAAATATCACTTGAACGTCTAACTGATAATGAAGAGTTTGAAGAAATTCAATGTTATTTTCGATGTTCGTGTATGACCGAACTTATAGAAGATACTATTTCACAGCATATTGAGGAAGGATTTTCGAAGATTATTAAATCCTTTGAAGAATTTGTACAAAGAGGTTCTGGCTGGAAACTTAGAAAAATTCTTCATTTAGAACTCAAGATTGCTAAATATCACCCCCTCGCTGCGAGTTCCTATATTCCTTTGTCTAAAAAACTCGATGATAAAAAAGCAGTGCTGAATATAAAAAACGAAGATAACAAATGCTTAGTATGGTGTCTTTTGGCTTTTAAACTAAACTTAGATTATACAAAAAAGCCTGAACGTGTTTCACATTATCAACCTTATGAACATGACATTAAATTAGGTAGTGTAGAATGCCCTGTACCCCTTCAGAAGGTACCTGTTATTGAACAACTCAACAATTTACGGGTTAACGTGTTTGGTTATGAAGAGGACGAAGTTTGCCCTCTGTATATATCTGAAAAGAAAGATCAAGATGTGATTAATTTGTTATTGGTTGGTGATGGTGAAAAGCAACACTATTGTTTGATAAGAAGTTTTTCAAGACTTTTAGGTGATCTTACCAAGCATAATGGTGTGCAACACTACTGTTATCGATGTTTGCATCGATTTTCAAGACAAGATCTATTGGATAAGCATAATGAATATTGTTCTCAACATGTTGCGCAAGCTATAAAGATGCCTAATGAAAATGATAATATATTAAAGTTTACAGGTATTCATTTACAACATCCTGTTGCCTATACGATTTATGCGGATTTTGAGAGTCTCCTTATACCTATTTCGTCAGCTCCACCCTCTTCTAAAGCATCTTATACCGAGAAAACAACCTATCACTTACCATGTGGTTATGCCTATGTGGTTATTGGACCCGATGGAACGTGTGTGAAAAAAGCACAGGTATATCGGGGTAGAAACTGTGTTGAGCATTTTTTAAACCGAATGATGCAAGAGAAGGAAATTTTAGGAGAAAAGTTACATAATATTAAACCTATGAAGCTTTCTCCCAAGGAAGAAAAGGCATTTCGAGAAGCAGAGTTTTGTCATATTTGTAAGAAAACTTTAGATGAGAAACGCACACGTGACCATGATCACCTGTCAGGTGCGTACAGAGGGGCTGCACATGTGGAATGCAACTTGAACTATAAGCAGTGTAAAACAATTCCTGTTATATTCCATAACTTGAAAAACTACGATGGCCATCATATTATGACAAAGCTTGGAAAATTCAAAGATCATGAAATCGATGTTATTGCTACTTCTATGGAAAACTATATCACCTTTAAAATCAGAAAGCCTACATCTCCTATTCAGATGGTGTTTATAGATTCTTTCCAATTTTTGCCTACGTCATTGGAAAAACTTGTTAAAAACCTTCAACCTGATCAATTCTCTATACTTGCAGAAAATTTCTCACAAAATAATAATTTATCTTTACTTATACGGAAAGGGGTTTACCCCTATGATTATTTTACTTGTTTTGAAAAATTTACTGAGAAGCAGCTTCCCCCGCCTTCTGCCTTTTTTAATAGTTTAACCAATGAGCCTATAGATGAAAAGGAGTACCAACACGCCCAGAATGTATGGAAAACATTTGATATCAAGACTCTTGGTGATTATCACAACCTTTATGTGAAGACAGATGTTCTACTACTTGCTGACGTGTTTCAAAACTTTAGGAAATTATGTCAGCAGTATTATGAAATTGACCCTGCTCACCTGTTTACAGCACCTGGGCTAGCATGGCAGGCTTGTTTGAAGATGTCTGATACACCTTTAGAGTTACTCAGTGATATAGATATGTTGCTTATGGTTGAAAATGGAATACGAGGCGGCATTAGCATGATAAGTAAAAGATATGCCCGAGCAAACATCCCTGGTACGCCCGATTATAAGAAAAATGAGGCACCCAGCTACATCATGTATTGGGATGCCAATAACTTATACGGGTGGGCTATGAGCCAATTTTTACCCTATGGCGGTTTTGAATGGTGTGAAACAAGTCATATCACAGAAGAGTGGGTTCTATCTTTATCTGATAATTCCGAAATTGGGTATCTTTTCGAGGTAGACTTGGAATACCCAAAACATTTACATCCTTTGCATAATGAATACCCTGTCGCCCCTGAGAGAGTAACTGTGGAGGATCAGATGTTGTCTTCTCATGCAAGAAGCTTACTGAACAATAGAAAATTCGTCGGAACTCCTAAACTTATACCAAATTTAAATAATAAACGAAATTATATAACCCATTATCGTAATCTCAAATTTTATTTAGAACTTGGTTTAAAAATTACAGCTGTGCATAAAGCTTTAAAATTTAAACAGGGGCCATGGTTGCAGAAATATATTAATTTCAACACCGATAAAAGGAAAGAAGCAAAATCTTCTTTTGAGAAAGACTTTTTTAAGTTAATGAACAATTCTGTTTTTGGTAAAACCATGGAAAATCTACGAAAAAGAAGAAATATTGTGCTTTGTAATGGTGAAAAAAGAGCCAAAAAATTAGTAGCATCGCCTACTTTTAAATCGTTTAAAACTTATGATGAAGACTTGACTGCTGTGGAGAGATTAAAAACTAGCATACATATGAACCGACCCATCTATGTTGGATTTTCTATACTTGAACTATCTAAACTTTGTATGTATGATTTCCATTACAATTTTATAAAGAAAACATACAAAGATCGTGCAGTTTTACTCTTTACGGATACAGATTCCCTAACGTATCATATTCAAACCAATAATATTTATAAGGATCTGGAGCAGCATCGTGAGTTGTTTGACTTTTCTGAATACCCGAAATCTCATCGTCTATACTCTGAGGATAATAAGAAGACGCTCGGAAAGTTTAAGGATGAACTTAATGGTGAATTAGCCCTTGAGTTTGTCGGACTGAAATCCAAAATGTATTCTCTAAAATCTGTTAAAGACGAAAAGAAACGTGCAAAAGGCGTGTCTACGCAGATTGTTCGACAGAAAATTAAACATGATGACTACCTGGAGTGCCTCCAACAACAAAAAACAAGTCTGGAGAAACAGACAAGGATTGCCCAAGATGATCATCGCCTATATACATTAACTCAAAATAAAATTAGCTTAAGTCCCTTTGACGATAAGCGTTACTTATTGGATGATGGGATATGCAGCTTAGCATATGGCCATTATGAAATTAATCAAGTTTGTAACAAGGAAGAAAATGTTGATTTGTATTGCTAATACAAAATCGGGATGTATATTTTGATCTGTAAATATCTTTCTGTAAATTATTTTGTTATAATAAAAATTGTTGATTTTATTATTGAGTACTTTTTTTAAAATTTATAAGTAATGTAAAACTTTTTCTAAAAGAATTTTTTTTTTTAATTTGTGAAACTTTTTAACTAACTAACACATATTTTTTTCGTTATAAAAACGAAAAATATTTCTAAAACTTTGATAAACAAGCAGATAGTCGCACACACAAAGAGAACTATTTGTCACACATATACACACACACATACAGGTATTTATAATAACTATAAGACATATATGCACGCACACACATATACACACATAAAGAGAACTATTTGTCACATACACACATACATGCACGCACACACACACACATAGAACTATTTATAATAAGACATATATGCTTTTTAAAACATACTCTTACACATAAACCTTTTTAACAAAATATCAGATGTACCAACAAAATGAGAAGAAAAGATTATTGTGAGAAAAAGAGGGTTGATCCCCTGAAGATTGCACTTCCGGTTGAGAAGGCACCTCCTACCCCCTCATTCCCATTCTTCCTTGAGGAATCCCCATTCCTCATTGCGGATTGCGCCTTCTGCCGGTGAACTCTCCTTTCTCTACTACTGATAACGGTTGATGCTTTCGGTCGAGAATGGACCAAACGATATTCGCGTTTTAATATTTTAACCGTTTTTAACGAAATTCTGTAACTTTAGAAGAATTTTTCTTTGAATAGGCAACAGAAATGCATAAAATCGTTACAAAAATGTTAAAATTACAAAAAAGGATCGATGCAAATTATCAGATATGAAAAATAAAAAAGAAATTTGGTACTTTCGTGTTATAGCAGCCACCAAGCATGAAATATTTTTATTTCTGTTTTCATTAATATATTGTAAATTTGGTACTTTCGTGTTATAGCGGCGTCCAAGGATGAATTGCCAAACGGTCAAGATTTATCGCCAAATTATAAAGCATGTATGACATTGTAATAATATATGATATATATATATATATATATATATAACATTTCTGTACGTATGTGGCCAAGTTATAGTCATATATGATGCATATATGATGTATATATATGACATGTGTATATGATGTACATACGACATATAAAACATAAATAATATGTGTATAATGACGTATATGGCACATATAGAAGTGTTTGGAATATATATATGCGTATATAGAATGCCTATATAAGCTTTGCGATGATCTTGGCGAAATCATAACTGCAATCTTGGCATAATCATAGGAAAGGTTCAGTAAGACCTTTTTGGTGCTTCCCCCAAATGTAAACCCCATGTAAACCCCTTCATGTAACATATCAATATATAGATCTCGTCAAGCACTATGGTCTGGTCCTACTCCCCGCCTCTCACTCCCCCCTCCCTTAAGAAACATAGTTCTCTGTTTCAACTCTTTTTAAATTTTAGTTTTTCCCATCTTTCTCAGCCCCTTTAAGCCCCACAGAGAACGTAGGCCTCTTTTAAATGATCCAACGAAGTTAAAATCGTCGAGGCCGACATTTCTAAGAGGGTCCCGAGGCCCTATCTCCCATAGGACCGGAGTTACCGCCACCCCCCCACGGGGGAGACATTCAAAGTGTTCAAACCCCGTCATGTACGATATCAAAAGGTTGATCTCATCAAGCACTTTTGTCTGGTTCCCCCCTCCTTCTCTCCCGTCTCCTGTCAGGAGCACTTTTCTTATTTATTTTTTTTCAACTTCTCATATTTATTTTAGTTTTTCCCATTTTTCTCTGTTCCTATGGGCCGGACAGCTCCAAAATTTCACCAAAATTAGCTGTAAGCCGCCTAAAGGTATTCCCCCCCCCGCTTCTTTTGGTGCCCTCGGTTTTTACGTATCTCTCTTGGGGGGCCCGTCAGAGGGGCGAAAAAGGGGGATCCCTTTTAAAGTCCCATCTCTCAATTGCAAGTGAGGATTCACTTTAAATCAGGTCTCGTAGAGCACTTGTGTTTTGTATAGCTTTCCCCCTTTCCCCCTACCTTTTTCCAAGATCCCGTCAATTAATGCTAACTCATCATTTGTTAAACAACTTCTCTTAGCTGTATCCATCATAAAAGCTGCTATCATAGAACTTTTCATTACCTTTTTTAGGTTATCTATTAAGTGCTAAAAGGCCTTGAACCATTAAAAACAGTTTAAAGGGTATCATTAAGCCAGCACATTTGTAAACAACAACTACCTCGCCACGTCTCAGCCCATTGCAGCCACTTTTTTTTACTATTATATTTATTAAAAATACTTCTAGTCACCGAATCTTTTTAAAACTTGGTGTGTTCGTGCCTAACATGTTCCGCCAGCCTCACAAAAAATCTTAGAGCGCTAACTAAATTCTAAAGTGGAGAAGCTGGCTTATGCTAACAAACACTTTTTTTGACGAGTTGAATCGTTGAAAAAATCTCAACGATAAAAGCCGTGGGTGGCCAATCTATATTCTGTCGTAAAGTAGAATTTTTCCCGCTTGTTTAATTTCATTTCTTGAAAAAATTTCTGGTGCGAGACGTATTAAACCTGTGTCAAATTAACTACATATTACGGAAGATTAGTGAGAGCTTGGCATCTCTGCTTTAACCGTTAACTGCTGTGACAAAAATTGTCGCATAGGTACTGTGAGTGGACTTTAAGGACCGCTTAACTGAAGGATGAATAAAAGGCTCGATTCACTCATAGGACACTGCTTCTGAAAGTGCTAAAAACCGCATACTAGGTTTTGCCGAGGTGAAAATATTTTACCTGCCAATGTGGCTGGAGGATTATATAACTAACAAGTTGGAAATTGTACGTCAAACGTTACAAACGAGGTGCGTTCGTACTATAGCTAGTTATATAAATATTCAGATCTTGATGATTTTTAATTCTGTGAAATGAATTCTATCGTCTGCAGATTTTCATTTCTGTAATAAAATAAGTATCCGGTCGCTTGACGATTAAACTTCGAAAGCTCCTATAAAAAGAAAGCACCGATTAAAAAAAAAATCAAATTTCTTAATAAATGCTTTTATTAATATTTTTTAAAGGTTTGATTCGATTAAAAAAAAATTTGAAATGTCTCGACAAAATTCTGCGAAGATAATATATCTTAAATTTCAAACCATTTGGTTAGGTAGTATTTGCGTTGTTATATGCGGACGGACGGACAGACAGACGGACGGACCAGACGACGACAATAGGTGCTACGTATTTATATAATTACAAACGCACCTAAAAACTACTTGGCAGAATGAGCTGTAATCTTGGATTCGCATATTTGAAGCTTCTAAACATTCAGCTTCTAAATCCTACTTGTATCTCTTGACAAATTCACAGGTGACAATTCATATATTTTTTTTTGAAAAATAATAATAATAAAAAAATATATTTTCGAAATTAATTTTTAAAAAACAAAACAAAAAACAAAAAACAAAAACTGTAACCTATAAACATTTTAATAGATATCGATTGATGGCAGAGCTTCAAATGATAAACTAATATTGTAACTCATTCTGCTAAGTAGTTTTTGAGTTATGCTTTAAACACTATCCACATTGTAATCGGTTTTGCAACGATTAAAAACAAATTTAACATTAGGAGTTCCAAACTTTAAACCTGCATAATTTCTAAACTATGTGATTGAATGACTTCCCGTTTGGTATCCAAAAGTAAAATTACTGAAGAATCTAAATACGATGTAAAAATTAGGTTTTAGTATTGAAAATTATAAATCTTGTTACAATTTCATAGATAGACGAGCCCCTAAACAAAATTCAAATACAGCATTAATTACGCACGTTATTACTAATCAATTGGTACCGGTCATATATTATACGACGAACTTACTTAGAATTTGTGGAGGGGTGGTCACTTTTTTTTTCGAGGACTATGCTATAATGAAGGTAAATAGATGAATACATGCATTTGTGGCTTATTTGATTAACCGTTAATAGTTCTTTGGGATAATAGTTTCCCCACCACAGATTAATTTCCACACCATTGTTCTCTAAAGGATTAACGCGTCTTGTTGACTTATTTTATGTAAGTTCATGTATCCCAGCATTCCTGTCCATTTCTCCATATCGCTGGGTACCGGTATCAGAGCAAATATACTAGTAGAGAGCAGATTCCATTGTTATTTGGTCGAAAAGTTGGTCCCAAGATCAACTCGGATTTGGCGCTTTAGAGGCTGTCTGTTTTGGCGGTAATCGCTTTCTTGGCAACTTCGATTTCATTCTCGCCTCAGAGCACGGACACAATAATAAAGTTTTGGTGGGAATACGGAAATTCCAAGCAGGTTTTGGCGCACTAAATTAGGTAGGAATCACGTTTGGTGGGTAGGTGATCTTGGAGCCCAGAAAAGGTTACCAATTTCGTGTCTAGTATATTAGAAGGTCTATGGTACCGGTATATATATTTTTTCGTCCGCTGTACGATTCATAAGCAGCGCCATTTTTCATTTTGTGGAGTATATCCTTATTTCCCCTTTACAAAGTGCTAAAATTGCTGCGCTGTACATCCTACTTGTATTACGTACTACCACTACGAGGACAGAAAGAAAAATTTCTTCTGCTCTCTTACTGGTAGGACGCACTTTTGCGATTGATGAAGGAATATTAATTCTCCCGAAACGAGTTGCGTTAGCTCTTTTTTATTATGCATTTAAGAAGAGACTTTCTTTTGCATTATTAGAGAAATATTTCAAAGTTCTCATTTCTTTGATGTTCTGAAGACATTTAGAAAAAATATCTCGCCTAAATAAATATTTTAAAATAGCTTGAGCGTTAAATGGTTAATATCAGTGTAATATTGAAATATCTATTATACAGGGTCATGGAAAAAGGTTGGACAGATTTGAAAGAATCATAACTCTAAAAGTAATTGAGAAAACGCAAATATTTTCTTTCCAAAGTACTCGACAATTATCCAAAATTTGTTAGATGTAGCTGTTTTAATCTCGTGACATTCAGGCAATGCGCAGAATCGATGATCCGAAAATGCAAATCGCATGACACATTCGCAATTTTCACTTTTTGCTTAGACTATTCGTGTATATAGTGGGTCTTTTCCTGCTACACTGAGAAAAATATCTGCCCTTCTCAACTAGAATCTAAATTGTGGCTCTACAAAAAATAGTTCCATGTCATCCCTATAAATTCTTGTTCCCTTTGCCAGAGAGTTCCAGAGTCTCCTATTAGAATTCAAGAGTGTTTTCCTATATTCCCGTGGTCAAAACTTTTTTAAAAAAATGTCTGCAAATAGATAGGAACACAAGACGCTAGTTTTAGTAGCTATAATAATCCTAATAATATTATAAATCTGATTGTGTGCAATATGTTAGGCTGAAGCCTGCGTCAAAATGAAGCATTTAATTATCCTGTATCTTTGCATATAAGTTTATTATAACCCTCAAATGAATATAGGCTGGGTTTTGTTTATTTTATTCAAATATTTTTCTTAATAATTCAAAATTTCGTTATTTTTATTGAGAATAAATGGACATTTTTTGGTATAGCATTTTAAAATGGTTTAATTTACTTTACCGTTGCTAATACTTTGTCGTTGCCAAAACTAATTCAAAACCCGAAAAAATGAATTTTACTCAACAATTTTGTTTCAATTGACAAATTTTCACGGGAAAAATGAAAATGAAATTAAAAAAAATAAAGAATTAAGAAGATTAAATAAAATTATTAGAAATAAAACGTACTTTTTTAGTTTTCGATAATAATACTTGGTTTCAATATGCGTAACCATAGGAAACAGGCGAATATGACGTCATTTATCAAAAATAAAGCGGATATGCGATATGCTTTGATTGGTGAAATAAAATGATCTTGGGTTTTTTCTTCACTTTTTTTTCTTTTTTTTTCTTTTGTATGGTAACAATACTTGCTTGCCGTTTTACCGTCTGCGCACGGCTAATATAACTATACCGTATTTTTTATTTAAATTTTAAAAAAGTAAAAAGAAGTTTCAAAAGAAAATGGTTAGCAAATGTCAATAATATGCTCCGCAAAATTATCCATGTCGTAAATGATGTCATGGATAGCGAGAAATAGTGATTTTTCATTCTTAAAACTAAAAGAAATAACTCGATTACCTAAAAAAAATTACGAATGTGAATAGTTCCATTTTTGTTGATAAAACCTAAAGATTTAATATTATTTCGTTAAAGTAACATAATTTTCCCTATGCCAGTATTAAAATTAATTGCCTGGAAAAGAAAATTAACAAGAATTATGTCATTAAAAAGGGATTTCTCTGGGGAAAAAGGAGACGTCATATTTGAAATAAAACGGGAATTTTCCAATATGTTTTAAAATGAGTGTGAATCAATTCCTTACATTAATAATACAAGGATAAAAAAGTATAGAAAGTAGATGAGTTTCACGCCATATATTTATAACGAAAAATTTAAATGTTTTGTTATCTATACTGATTATTAAGCATGAGTATGCGTTATTTCGTTATTTTGTTCTGCATGAGTATCCGAGTTTTCTGCTAAAAATCACATCATAATTTTAAGAAAAGGAAAATGAACACGAATCTATTACATTAAAATCTGACCGTGTGTTTGTATTTCGCAACTACTCCTAGACTATCGAACGCAACGCGATTTACTACCGGTTAGTTTACTACCGGTTTAGCGAATACCGGTTATAATTGATACGAGGATGTCAGACAAACTCTCAGAATTAAAAAAATTAAATTAAATGCCATTTTTTTTAACGAAGTTTCTCTAAAAACGGAAAGTAACTTACTCCATATTTGTGTATAAAAAAGGAGAAATAAAACAGATCAGTATATTTTTTACACCATTTTCTCATTAAAACTGAAAAACAGAATTTATTTTCACTTTGAATAGATGGTGAAAACAAAATCTTGATTTCAGTAAATTATCCGAAAAATATAAACATATTTTCACATATTCAAACTTCATGAATCAATTTATTCTGGAGAACAAAAATTGCCTGCCAATATACCGTCATTTAGAAAACAAGATTTGTTTCAACTATATATTAAACCAAGGAGGTAGAATTGAATTTAAAGAAAAAGCATATACTATTTCTAATTAATGTTTTTTTTTTTTTTTTTTTTTTTTTTTTTTTTTGAGGATGGCTGTTTAAACGTTTCACAAGGCGTTAAAAGTAAAATTGTTTATCAGGTAAAATTGACATTTGTTTTTACCCAATTCGTCTATTTCTACGATTTTATTAGGCCCTCCTTTCTGCATTGGTTGCAATTTCATTTCCGCGATTATTTGGCACAAAATTTCACTTTTTTAGGACTGAGTTATGTCAAGGTCCCTATAATAATAAATACCGTAATCGTCTCCTATGAAATGTGATAAATAGTTAGTTAATTATTAAAGTTTTTAATTATTCGGAGTGAAATATTTTGCTTAATTAATGTATTTATTCTTCTTTTAATGTTGCGTGAACGAAGTCACGGGTAACAGCTAGTAGTTTATAAATCCATTCCAGAAATAAAGTGATAATTTCTCGCAATTTAAACGATTCATTATCGTTTCGTCACCTAGAAAACAAGAGACTACAAATTCTCGATCATTTCGTCTATTCAGTTTAGTTGCTTACCCTATTCGTATATCTCGGACTTCTATATTTCTAGTTTAGGGATTTAGAAACAGTCTAATTATTCATTCTAGTTGAAGGAAGTATTTTTTTTCCTCAGTGTAAATTGACAATGCTGAGGAACTTTCTAATTGACATTTTTCCCGTCCCTCCAATGGTATGGGAAAAATGTCTTATACTCTTTCCACCCCGGAATCGAAGAAAACTGCAAATGTGTGGTGCAATTTGCATTTTCGATCATCGATTCTGCGAATCGCCTGAATGTCAGGACTTTATAAAAAAAATCTTGGATAATTGCCGAGTACTTTGGAAAGAAAATAATTGCGTTTACTCAATTACTTTTAGAGTTATGATTCTTTCAAATCTGTACAAAATTTTTCGATGGCCCTGTATAATGCATGGATGTTATGTATTATAATTGTTTCTTAAGCTTAAAACAAGCAATGGTTGTGTTTAAACTTTTAGAAACTCTACTTATGATCGTTTTATTTACAGAAAAGGACCCTGAATGCAACGGAGGTAGAGTAATTGCAGAATGCTTACATGATCCTGAGCGTAACGTTATAGTTGCAATGAAATCGTAAGTATTTTTAGTTTTAGACACTTGTATAAGACGACCTTAAAAATAACAATTTTTTTTTTTACACTGGTTGGTACAAGATAGAGTCTTGCATCGTGTCGAGTAACCCGATTTTACACGTGTCCGACACGATCCTCTGTTGTGGTCACGTCGGTTTGATGCTATTTATGGTTAATCCGATTTTTCTAAAGAGAGTCTAGAATATTGTTTCAGATGAAAGACTGTATATTTAATTATGAATAAGTCGTTACATGTTTTTTAATACATAAAAGATAAAATTGATATCAAAGATAGGATAATAGGCTATTTTCCATAATTGCATGAAATTTGTGTATCAAATTTCTTTGTTTTCGGGATCCAGGTCGGATTCGAGTCAATTGCGGATCAACGAAAAAAAATCAAGGTCGGCTCGGGATTTGGGCGTTCGGGTCGGGCATAACTCAATCTGTACATGTCTATAGCAAAGAGCTGCCTCAGGAACCTGATTCTTTATAATTTTTCCTTCCAGTTTTTTCGTACACAGATCTTTGAATTGTCATGAAGATTTTTAGTTAGAAATAGTGACAGGAGAAATAATAATAATAATTAAAAAAAAAGTCTCTATTGGCAATTATAAGTGTTACACATGTTTATCATTGGTAATCAAGGAGCTCTCGTGCAAAAGTAATAATTTAGTCATCACAATTGTGAGTATTTTTAATAGCTGATTTAATTTTTTATGTCAATAAAAAAAACAAAGGGAAGTTGCCAAAAAAAGGGATAACTTCTGATACTCGACAGCTTGGAAAATACATATTTTAAAACCACATTATAAAAATTATAATAAAATAAAGCATACTTTATAAAGAGTATTGAGTAAAGGACATACTTTCAGCTGACGAAAAAAATGGATAAAAAATTTTCTAAATTGAAAAAAAAGAAAGAAAGAAAAAAAAAGAGCCTAAGAATCAATAAAGAGACCAGTAGAACTCCATCTTGGTGCTTTACCAATGGTTTTTTAAACCACTGAGATATGCTAACGCTTAAAAAGCGTTTTAAAAAAAAATTGATAAACTTTCAGGCAATTTTTCTTAAATTTATCTGGTCAGTTGTTTTTAAAATTTTTATATGTTCAAAGATTCTGTTAACCCATTCGTTGCCAACCGCGAGTATGCTCGAGATTTTTCAATCTAAAATTACGAATTCGTACCGGAAATTTCGAAAGAAGAATTTTTATTTTATGTAATCACGCACAGTTGCTGAACAGTTAAGGTCGGTTAAAAGGCTTCCGAGTTGCAGACAACTTTACGCCCAGTCTATTTGTGAGTAGAGTGTGTTGTATTAAACTGAGCCGTTTGGGAGAAGTTATAAGATGTACTAGTATTCATTACAAGATAAAAGAACAATTACAATGAAAAGGATAGATGTAGAGTTAAGAAAAGAGATGATAACAAATTTGGAATAAAAATGTAAAGCGAAGGAGATTAAGGATAGAGTAGAGGTCTGCACGGACCGGAATTTCCAGGCCCAACTCCGGCCCGGCCCGAAAGAAAGCTATCTAGACCCAGCCCGGTCCGGTGCAGAAATTAAAAGTTCGGCCCGGGCCCGGCCCGTTTGTAATTTCGCGGTTCCCATCCCGGTCTGGCCTGTGCAAAATTCAGTGCTTTTCAATAACCCGAATTTCGTATAACGCATAAAATAATATAATAACGCAATGGCATTCGCATTGTATTTAGCAATGCGGATGGATTTTCCAGGTGAAGATCCATATTACTTGAAAATACATGGTTGAATTCACCATTTCGTTTGATTCAAGGTTCATTTGGAATATGGACCAGCGCAGCGGGCACAGCCTGCTAGTAAATATATAAAACACATTAAAAGAATTTTTCAATCTTTTTGCAATTTTAAGATTTTTAAAAAAATTTAAAATTTTTAAAGGAAATTTTAAAATGCTCCGGGCGGTTTAATTTTTTAGATATGTCCTTGCTTTTGAATTTTAATTACTTAAAACTGTATTACAAACAAATCTAAGCATTGATTTTTTAATCTCTTGTATAGTTAATTTTTTAGACATTTTTTTCTGAATTTCCTATCGATTTTCATCAAAATTTTGCCTTTGAACAAGTTAAAAATCAAATTTAACTGTCTTAATGAAGTCGAGTTTCAAAATGCATGCTTAGTTTCCTTGTACACAATATCAGTATACTTCCTTATCAATTTCGTGAATTTTGATAAAAAACTAAGACGCTCGGAGCATTTCAAAAATCTGAAATCGTTGAAAAATCAGTTTTGAGAAAAACAGTTTTAAAGTTATATTACATGGCCGAAAAATTGTTTGTGTACAAAATTTAAACGCTTGTAATTTTGCGAAAAATAGTCGCAGCTGCATGCGGTTTTTCGCAAATGGCTCAGAACAAACTGGAGAAAAATAATATGTACAAAAATAATTTTCGATTTTTGGGTCGATTTTTGCACAAATGAAGGTCCACGGTCCCCTTAACACTATTTCGTTAGAAGTCCTTATCTATGCATCACTACTCTGGTTTATTTAATTTCTTCTGTAAAAAATCTATACAACCAACCAACCGAAGAATAAAAAGCGCATATTTTATGAGAGTTCTTTGTGGATTTTAATTAATATTTCAGTAAATAATTAAAATATTAAAATTCTGAGTCTAAGGACACAAGGAGAGTGTTTGGACTAACTATGTCTAAATATTCAGGCTTCTAGGTGCGCTAGATTTTCCTAGCCATCACAGATAAACAAACAAACGCACACACAGAGCAAAACTTTCTTTTATTAATATAGATTAATCAGTTTTCTCAAACCGGAATATCGGTTCTTAGGATGATATTCATTCTCATTTAAACATTTTCAGCTGCATAATTCAATTTATACACGCAAGAGTAACAAAATAATAATAATTTTAAGGTTAATGTTAATGTTGTTAATTTATCATGTGTGTCTGTAAAACATGTTTGTTGAACATGAAAATGTTTACTTGAGAATGGATAACATCTGAAAAATCTATAATTCGCGAGAATCTGACTTGATTATTCGCGATTTTTTTTTTTTTTTTTTTTTTTTTTTACATTATAATTATCTCTTTCTTTTTCAGAATTTATAGTGGTTAAAGATTATTATCTCTTAGCATCTATTTACAAATCAATTTTCAGTTGTCAACTGAAAAAGGAACGAGTGTTGTACGAAAGCAAAATAACAACAGCAGAATACTCATTGCAATGGGGATATTAGAAGTGGTACTATAAGGTAACAACCTCTTCAATCTATTAATTTAAAATGTGCAGGTTCTCGTAGAGATGGAACTGAAACTGCTCTTAGATGGAAAATAAAAACATTTCTGAAGAATTTAGCTGCGTTTAACTATCGTATTTTAATATTCTATCGCATACATTGTATCACCTATTGTTTTAATATTGTATCGCCCACTAATACATTACCATATCTTTGCGAATAGAGAGTAGAAATTACTTTATACAGAAACCTATATATATATATATATATATATATATTTTAGCGGTAATTAATTCTCCAGTCAGTTAATTTGAATCATCTTCAATAAATAAATTTCATATTTATGAATATTGTGTGTACATTCATCTTCTAAATATATTTATGTATAACGTATTGTTAATAGTACATATTCTTTTGAATGCTGTGACACTCTAATCAATATTTTATAGAACGTTACTCCTTTTTTAGTGCAGAGAGATAGACTCAACATTCGCGGATTTGACATTCGCGAGGTTTTCCTGGAACGTAACCTCGCGAATGTTAAGGGATTACTGTACTGCATATTTTATTTCGTGGTTATAGTATATTTTCTTGAATTAAGAAGAAACATGTCTTTTTTACAGTGTACTCTTAACACTAGAACGACCATGAACGGTCATTTTGACCAGTACCAAATTAATATATTTTGATTCGAACCAGAAATTTCATAATAACATATGCTATTTATATTAGGGATGCACCGAATAGTGAGTTTGGTCGAATACCGAATACCGAATATTCAGCCCACAGGTAAACCGAATGCCGAATATTCGGCACACAAGTAAACCGAATACCGAATATTCGGCTAGCCAAATAGTAACAGTGAGGCCGAATACCGAATATTCGGACAACCGAATAGTAACTATTCGGTCGAATACCGAATATTCGGATGGCCGAATGTTTTTATATTTCAGAATTTAAAAGTATTAAAAGTTAAATTATAAAACAATTTTGCATAATATTTAACACAGATACTACCATTTTATGAACTAGACCTTTTCACAAGAAACCTTTATACACACACACACGCAAAAAAAAAAAAAAAAAAAAAAAAAAAACCTGTGCTTTGAGTTATAACTTAATGAGGATAGACTTAAAACTTGGTTAATTAATAAAGCTTTAAACTTCTAGCTTCTTCTGTGAATTAAAATAAATTTATAAAATTTGCTCATATTCTAAAACAAATACTTTTTGAAATCAAAGAAAATTTTTAAATGAATTAGAAGAAACATTTTACTGTGATATAGTGTTTATTTGCCAGGAAGGGACAATACAGTAAATGTCAGTAAAACAATAAAATATATTAAAATGATGGCAAATCAGCAAGAATAACTTTCCTGCCCCTTTTGATTTAACAAGAAAGTTTTTAAATGAACCAGGAGCAGGTGTCTGGAATGGGTGATGATATACAGAGGTTGTAAACATACAAGGAGTTCATACATCTTGGAACATACTTTCTGAACAGATAATGTGGTCAAGGTAAAAATTTTTTGAGCAAGAAAGATTATCTCAATCCACATATTCCATCAAAAATGCAATAGATTCAATCAAAAACACAGGGTGTGTCACTACAAGCTGAAACTGAATTTTCGTTCACAATTTTAACAGCAATGAAGATATTTTAGCAAGATTTGCATCGTATTAGTTTTTCTTGTAGCAAATATGATATTATTGGAAGTGTCTGAATTTTGGCCAGTGACACAGTATAAGTCGAACTGTCAGCTGCACTTTGAATACAGGAATATCTAGCTCAGTGTTGTTTAGATATGAATGGTGACAGTTTCCAGTACTTCTTGTGATTCACAGAATTCAAAGTAACTATGTTGAAAATATAGTTACGATATCCTCAATAATTTTATTTTTGATTGAATAAGTATGTTGCGATCCTGGTTTCCTGGACAAAAATTGTCTGTCTTGATGTCTATTATCATCTTTGAAAGTTTTTCTCTATTTTGTTTAGAAACATGATGTTTGCGAAACAGCAAGAAACAGAATATTAATTAGACCATATTGAGGAACTTTATTTGTACATGATTAATTCCTATGTTCCTATATATTCATCATTAATGGTTAATTTTCTTAAGTGACACTTTTCAAAGAGTGAACAAATAATGTAAAAGCATTCTCTTTTATTGGAATATGATTCTAATTTTAATTATTTTGAATAACTTTATTAATTGACAGTTAAAAGCAGAAATTATGGGGTTTTAAAAATATTTTTTAAAAGTTTTTTTAATATTTGGTTTGGCCAAATATTTCTATATTCGTCAGACCTAATAGTTTGATATTCGGCCTAACCGAATATTCCGTAATATGACCGAATAGGTCGAATACCGAATAGATACCGAGTATTCGTTGCATCCCTAATTCATATACTGCACAGAAATAAGCTAAATAGATATAAATAAAAATTCTGATGTAAAATATTTTTATAAAACTTGAGTAAAATTTCCGGTCGTTCTAGTGTTAAATCTTCTTAGATAGATATAACCTTAAATCTTCTTCCATGGATTTAGCTGAAATCTAAGATAAATTTTAACCCTCTAAGCTTCTGTCAGTTTACCGAAAATAACTTAAACTGGCTGAATATATATTTTTTCTTAACAGAACTAAGTTTTAATAAATATCTAGACATTTAAAAATTATTTTAGCAGCAAACCGCAAAAGAAAACTATTTTACAGTCCAGTTCCGATAGAATAAACTCCATGGGATCATTCAAATCTATCAGTTGGAAAGAAATATCTTTATAACGAAATAGTATTTCATTTGTAAGGATTTTGACGGGGACTGCACATTTCGTTATAATAGAATACTCCTTTTATCGTATTTCGTTGTAATAGAATTCGAGTGTATGTGGGCAGTGACGTAGCCAAGGTGGTGGTCCAGATGCTCTGAATACCACTAATTTTGTAAATTTTTCTTTGACTTATCTAATAGGAAAATTTTCGGCTATAATTAATGCGAAGAAAACTTTAAATTATTACTGGTGTACAGAGCATTTGGACCCCCTCCCTGGCTACGCCACTGTATGTGGGTTATATAAGCGTTTGTTGAAAATGCAGGAAAGCCTTCAGACCTTTATAGGATTTTAATATTACTAGGGAACTCTGCCCCCTACGAGCTACGCTCGCCAACACCGCAGGCTGCAAAAACTCGCTAATTTGCTCTGCTTAAAAAAATTACGGAAGATTGAATTATAAGTAAACGACTAGTGGCGATCTTCTATAATTGGGTGTCTATTCATTTCCCTTTGAGTGGTTGGGGGGGGGGGGGATTAAGGCCGAATCCACTGTTGTCGCGACATCTAACGGCTGTTTCCACGATTTATTAAATAAGAGCAATTAAACATTTGAAAAACAGCTTGAAAAAATAGCTAAGTAAACAATGGCGCCACCTTACGGAATTTTATAGCGACGCCATTGTAAAATTGTCTTAAATGTATTATTTTTAATATGACGTAATTTTCACCAACGTTTTATTTCTCTTTTTAACATTCAGCGAAAATGTATTTTTTAATTGAAAGGAAATATATTATTATTTGTGCAGTTTTAAAATTTGCAACTATATGTAAAAATACTTTTTTTAAATTATTAAAGCTCTCGTTTAAAAATATTTCTAAATTGAAACTGTTCGGAAATATTATTATTTGAGTATCTTAAATACGGCGTCATTTTCTCCATTTATTTCTTTTAACACGTAATAATTTAATTAATATTTTGAAGTTTTATTTCTCTTTTTAATATTCGCATGTAAATACATTTTGTATGATGGAATTTTCCGCATTTACTGATTTTAACATGTGATCATTTAATTATTATTTTAAAGGTTTATTTCTGTCTTTAATAGTCACGTGTAAATACACTTTTAATTGAAAGGGAATATTATTATTTTAAAGTTTCATTTCTGTCTGTAATAGTCACGTATAAATACTTTTTTAATTGAAAGGGAATATTATTATTTGCGCTGTTTTACAAATTGGCAATTGTATAAAAAATAGCCTCTTCGAAAAATGAAATAAACCAAAATTGAAATGATGAACATTAGAATAAAAAATTGAAAAACAAAACCCTCAAAAAATAGTCAAATTGAAAAAATAATTGCACAATGCAAGCTTGTCATGTACGTCCCTTCAAAATCTGGTTAAATTACTACGCATAGTTTTTGTTCTTATAAAATTTTTATAACGGAACTATTTTTACCGACTTCAGCGTTAAATAGCTCCTAAACTAATTCTTACATTTAAAAACTATCCACTTCAGCGTGTTTATCAAACATTTCTCTATAATACTACCAATTTTCATATTTTTATCTGTAATAGTTTTCATAATATGAACCGAGAAAGCATTTCCGGTCACAAAAAATTCAATTACAGTGGTAACAGCGTTAGTTACTCTGTTGTAGAATAGAGAGATTCATCGTAAACCTTATTTCTGGAAGAAAAACAGTATAATGTTTAAAACAGAAGGATTTTTTTTAATACTTGTAAATTTGCATTTTGAGCTTCAAATTATCCATTGTAATAGGAACTTAATGGGTTAGAAAAATTCCAAAACACCAGTTGACCCGTGCGAGGCTTTCCTACTGCAATCTTGGAGATTATTTGATGATACGTTGTCTCATTGATTTGTAATTAATGATCGTATATTATCATCGGGAATACATTAGTGTGTATGGACAGAAATGTTAATTCGAATTGGTAAGAAATGGCAGCCCCATGCAAAGAAATTTCTTAATTTATAATATTCTTTTACTGAAGAACTAGCATTAATTTTTAATTGACTACAATTTTTACACAAGCAACGTGTTTTAACAAAATTTCAGTGTACTATGTCATAAACCTTCCGTATGATACCTCATTCCTCGTTGTGCGTTTTGTAAGTACATAGAAAAATATATGTTGACATCAGAAATAATATATATGTTATAAATTTGCTGTGAAAAGTTTTATTTTTTCAGATCATTTGATCATCTGTTTTCTGGAGCGAGCATTACAACAGATTGTATTGAACCATTCACGCTGCAAGATATATCGTCACCTGAAACAGCATCAAGACCTTTTCAGAATATGAGTACATACGAATATGCAACGTGTGAGGAAAATGAATTGTTTGCAGGTAAAGTTCTTTAACAAAGCAACCTTAATTGGTAGCTCTAAATTATTATAATGAATCTGCTTAATTAATTTTAACCTTGCGATTACGGGAGGCAATTTATAAGCATATTCTATTTCCTAATGTGAGTTGGTATGAAAGAGCCTGTTTTCAGCTAAACTTAGCGTCAATTTTTTTCAGACCAGTTTTCAATGATTACGTATGAAAAATGTTGTCCAGGTCCGGAAAGTGAAGCGCAAAAAGATCGGCGGCTGTGTAAAATCCCCGAAGTGGTTTCGACAATCGTGCACAGAAAATGTCCATCCTCACTGACGATTCTGAGGGTCTTTTGTTGCTAAGGCGACCTGATGCCTCCGCATTTCTTTCTTCAAGGAGCCAGAGTCAACGCAGTTATTTATACCGAGGTGTTAAAGCTCTGGATTACTTCTGTAGCATGTGGGAGGCCGTACGTTTTTTAACAAGACTCCGCACCATCCCATTCAATCCGATAATGAATTGCTGAAACACGATTGTGTATACACACACACACAATCAAATGCAGGGTGTGGCAGGTATGTGAGAACACATATTATAGGTAAAATATCACACTGTACGTTATAGTTACAGATCCTTTTCTGTTTCATATAAACATGTCAGAACCTCGACTAACTCAGGAAATAGGAAAAAATATCCGTTTTTTATAATCAATCTGCCCTAATCGAAATTCCAGTTAATATTATTCATTGATCATCAACATAATTATGGATGATATTATATAGTTTGTATTAAATAGTGCATATTTAGAAAACGTGTAATTACTGAGTAAAATACACTGCTCAAAACAATTAGAGGAACAAGCAAAGAAGTGAAGAGAACCGTGCGAAACAGCCATGCATAGGCATAAATAGGAAAGTACAAGTGTATAAATGCGCAATAAAGATGCAAAAAAATTGTAAGGTAACTTTAATTCTTTGAAACGATGGAAAGAACGTGAAAAGATTGTTTAAGGCAACAATTTGGTTACATGTAAATGACCAAAAAATATTGTTTCAAAATGATGCTAGATCTTTAATTTGGCGTATGGTCCCCTCGAACAGCTAAGAAGCACTGTTAAAAATTTCATCATTAGAAAACGGTCATTTGAACGGCAGCAAACCGGCCGTTCATTTGACCGTATTTGAAAGGTAACGGTTACTTAACCGTATATGAGTGTATTGTCATATGATCGTAAAATTTAGATCTATGGTCATTTTGCTGTGTTATGGTTTATTTTTATTTGACCATAAAATATATGTGTACGGTTATTTGACTATAATTTTAGATAAGTTACCTAACCATATTTTCTGTTTATTGTTGCATGACTTTAAATATATCATTTAACAGTACTTTAAGAAAACTGTGAAAATATCATACATATATATTTTACAGTCATAAAACATTAAATTTAAAATTGTATGTAATGTAATAAATGGGATATAACAAATCTGATTTCCATGCAACTAGAATATCAAAAATAAATAAAAAAATGTCCCCAATCAGCTATTGAATTTATTTTATTCTTTAAAAATTTATACAACTTCAAGTAAAATTGAAGTTCTTGTGTAATAGATTCTATATTATGAAAAAATATAATAGTCCAGAATGTTGATTATGTGTGATCAGAAGCCTATATTTATTTTTATCATATAACGATTAATTCATTATAGAACATGACCGGAGTTTTGTGATTATATACTACAGATTATTTATCCATATTATAATATAGACATTTTTTCATATTATGATATTTACACTTATTAAATAAGAAGTTCAATTTACTTAAATACAACACATATTTTGAAAGAATAAAATAAAATTAATACGATTGGTTAAAATTTTATAATTACTTCTGACATTCTTGTTATATGGAAATTAGAAATTTTATTTTCCCCTCAACATACAAATCTAAATTTTCCAACTTTCAATTACACGTTTAAAACTGCCATTGTCCAGCAAATAAAACTGCATTATTTTTGCAAAACATATAGAGTTTGTGAAATATCATTGTATAAATCAATTATCTATCACTGACAGGTTTATTAGTGTGTGCTGGGATTTTAATGAAATCAGTTACGAATAAATAGATTTCTGGTTGATGTAGAAAGAATACATAAATCATCATATCTATGGGGTTTTTTAAAATAAAATTTCTACTAAATAATTAGATTTAAAAAAATTTCAACATCTATATAATCAAAAAATCACCATATCCTTTTCGTTGTTGTTGTTGTTATTTTTATTATTATTATTTTTTTTTTTAAACTTAAAACTTAGTATATTGCTCGTTTTCTAAACATTTCACAATTTCTAAATATTTGCAACTTATTCCAGAAATCCATTAAATAATTAGTTGTAGCACAACCATCGAGTATTTGAAAATAATTCAAAATCTGCTGTGTTTGATAAAATTTTCCTCCAAACATTTTAAAATCAATCCGCATGAAAATCATAAAAGTAATATTTCATATTTAGAAAAAGTAGTTTTGAGAGAGTTTAAACATATTAAAAATATATTGGATAAGGGATTTAAATACTTAATTGCAGCAGTAAGAAGATAGTTAAATAGTTTTAATAAATATTTTTATTATTGTTTAACAAAAATTATTTAAAGTAATCATTTTTATTTATTGGGTATATGTTATATACAGATCATGAAATAATTTGTTTCCAATCGCTTAATATATATATATATATATATATATATATATATATATATATATATATATATATATATATATATATATATTCAGGAACAGTATATGTTCATTTCCATAGAAATAAAAAAAAAAAACTTAGACTAGTATTATATCCGCTCTCAGAAAAGAGGTGTTAATTTTTGTTCCTCTATTGTTGGTGAAAATGAGAGCTTTTTTTGTTTTTTTAATAAATGCAAAAAAAAAAAAAAAAAAAAAAAAAAAAAAAAAAAAAAAATTAAATATCTGCAACTTATTCCATAAATGACTTAAACTGTTAGCTGCAGCACAACCATCAATTATTTAAAGTGTATGTATATACATTTAGTGCTTAAGTTCAATACATATTTACCTAAGAGATGTTTTAACAAAAAAAAAAAAAAAAAAAAAAAAAAAAAAAATACGTAGAAGTTTTACTGACTGTAAAAGGTTTTTAAAGTTACAAATCATTAAATAAAATTAATTTTCTATCGCAAAACAAAATGATAGATAAATTAAAATGAATCTAATAAATAAAAATTAGTATTATGAATTTTACTATTTAATAAAATGTCTATATATTAAAAAATGTTGCCTTTTTAAATTAGTTAAAAGACATTAAAAATTTTGCTGCACATGTATTCAGAAAAAAAAATAAAGTTGAAGAGATATTGTTTTTAGTACATTTAAAAGGATAAATAAATAAATATCATTGTGATTAACAAATAGTCAAAACAATTAAAATGTAGAAATATATTTATTATAATAAAGGAATTACATTAATACAATACATTATGATACATAGTTATAATATTTCTATAGATCGGGCCATGTTACATCATTATAACTCTGTCAATTGATTTGCAGTAGTTTGTTCCACACACAGAATAGATCACATTAGGTACCTTAAAGAAAATGTTAAGTGGATTCAAATTAGATATAACATAATAATACTTGGATACGCATTCAAAAAAAAATTCTAAGAAAATACAAAAGTGACTTATAGAAAAAGTTTCATAAAATCATCTTAAGGTTATAAGTTAAAACAAAAATGGAAAAATCAGATAGCTGACTAATAGAAACCACAACCATTAGTTCAATACATTCTTTCGGCAGCACATTCTTGCAACAAAGAATTGCATAATTGTATTTTTTCACTGTTTGTATAACTTTTCCAGAATAATATGAATCACTGCAATGATTTGTGTTTCCCATACTCCATCTTACAAAGGAACCTATTTAAGGAGTATGTCATCGACATGTTCAACAGAACTTTAGCAACAAGTCAGAGATGTCTCAAGCCCTTTGAACCCCATGTAAATCTGTTTTTGGATACTTATTGGTCCACACTCTTTGTTAATAGGTGATAATGTGATGTGTGCATGGTTTCAGCATATCTGGTATCAAAGTACTTGTAAATAAACACCATTAACTGAATGGACTGGCCAGCTTAATCACCAGACTCGACACAAATCAGCATGTATAGTAGGGTGGGCCGAAAAAATTCAAAAATTGTTTTTCAAGTCGTAATAGCGCGGAAAAGTTGCGAATTGGGGAGACTAAAAATGGGTAAAAAAAGAAATAAAATCAGTTTATATTTTCCGATCGCGCATGTGCTGTAATGTTTGCTAAAATGTGGAAAAATTGACATTTTTACAAAAAAAATTTAAATTGTTAAATTACCCTCTTACGAATGTAATAGCTGAAATTCTTATCTATTACACTAACAAAACATAATATTTAAACATTATTTAATTCATCAGCATTTTCCGATCGCGCATGTGCTATAAATTTCGCCGAAATTTGTCAAAAATCACATTTTTACGATAATCTTTTATCTTACTTAGCTTGTCAATATTTAAATGTAATAGCTCTTAGGACTGTTTTACGAAACAATAACACTTTAGAGAATTAAAAATTTAGTAAAAAAAAAAAAAAAATTGTTCAATCCGATACCACAACAGCAGTCAAATCTAAGAAATTTACGCGCGTGTTGTAATTGGCTAGGCTCAAGGATTAATTACCGATTCTGACGTCTCCCGTGTTATAGACAAAAACAAAATGAGAAGGCAGAAACAAAATATTAGGGCTGAATTCTGTAATAAATCTGACGATTTTACACTACAAGGTCTCTATATGGATGGAAGGAAACACAAGACGTTAGTGGTGGATGAAGCTCATTCAAAAATATTCCATAGAGTAAAAAACTGATGAGTATTACTCGCTAATTCAAGAACCTGGCTCAGTCTACATCGTCCATGTAACTCCAACTTCTGAAAATTCTGAACATATTGTCACTTCTGTTATTTCTTATGTGTCTGGTCGTGGCATTTCTATTGAAAAAAAACAGTTGTCATAGGATGTGATGGCACTAATGTTAAGACAAGTTGGAAAAACGGTCTGATTCGCCGAATGGAAATGCATTTGGGGAAACTGTTACAATGAGCAGTTTGCCTTCTTCATTTTAATGAACTGCCATTCAGGCATCTGTTTCAATACGTTTACGGTAAATCGACGGGTTCAAAATCTTTAAGAGGGCCAATTGGTGAAAAGCTAAGTGGCTGCGAAAAGCGTCCATTGATTAGCTTCAAGAGTATTGACTGTTAGATACCCATAATAGACAGAAGTACATTAAGTAAAGATCAGCAATATCTACTGCATATTTCCATGGCAATAAAGTCGGGAAACTGTAAAGAGGATTTGGCTGTACGAAATCCGGGGTCCCTTGTCACACTCGAGGTGGTTGACAACAGACAATCAAACTCTAAGATTGTACATAAGTGAAGAAAGCCCGACATCTGAACTTCAAGAAATAGTTGTATTTATTTTAAAGTCATACATGCCAACGTGTTTTAGTATTAAAATAAGTAAATACTTTACAGACGGACCAAAACTTGTGTACCAAGCAATACAATCCTCAATTTACCTGCCTAAAGATTTACGTAATATTGTCGACACTGTGATCGAACGAAATGGATTCTTCGCTCATCCAGAACATTTAATGTTAGCGATTACACAAGATACTTAAAAAAAACAAAAAAAACATAAGAAAGCTCGGACTTCGACGAATTCTAAAGGCGAGACAGTAGATCAAAAGAGAACAACTATCAGAACATCCCTGCCTCCAAATCTCAATTTCAAGGCTCAAGACTACTCGTATATAATTAACTGGATGGACTGTGATTTACCTTCGCCCCCATTATTAAAGGATATCAGTGACGATGAGATTAACTCACATATTCAAAGTGACTCAGTTCCTAATTGGGATATAACATTTCAGAATTTCTCAGTCCATACTCAAGCAGTTGAACGATGTGTCAAATTTGTAACAGAAGCTTCAGTAAAAGTTTGTGAAGCTGAGTCTAGTGATGGTTTTATCAGAACAACACTGTTGTCAATGTCAACCATGCCTAACTTCACCCATCAATCTGATTTCAAAGTACCTTCATTTAAGAATGTTTAAAAACGGTAATGTTCAATTGTTCAACATGCTTTTCGTGAACGTATGACTCTCTTTACATAAAACTTAGTTTTCCCAATAAGAAAATGTGTTTATAAATAATACTAATGGTCTCACATAATTTGCTTTTAAGCATTTAAACTTGTATTCAATAAAAGGAACCAACAAAGAAAATAAGTTTTGATTTTTTTTTCCCTTAAACTGTGATTTACCTTTATTTGTAATTATTTTTTTTAAAATTTCTTTAATGTAATTTGCGACCAGAAGATGTTGATGAATTTAAGCATTTAAGTAATATTTATACATTATGTTTTGTTACATAATAATTTATACATATTATACATAATAATTTCAGATATTACATTCGTGAAGAGGCTAGAGCACATGCTTGATCGGTAGATGTTGATGGATTTAAATAATATTTAAATATTATGTTTTGTTAGTATAATAGATAAGAATTTCAGCTATTACATTCGTGAAGAGGCTAATTTAAAAATTTAAAAGAAATTTGTAAAAATGTCAATTTTTCCCCATTTTAGCAAACTTTACAGCACTTGCGCAATCGGAAGATATAAACCGATTTTATTTATTTTTTTACCCATTTTTAGTCTCCCCAATTCGCAACTTTTCCGTGGTATTACGACTTGAAAAACAATTTTTGAATTTTTTCGGCCCACCCTATTGTATAGGTCAAAAAGTATAGCATGCTAACTGCCAGTGACTGTCAAAAAATATGCAATCGCAATGGATACAATTTTGTTTCCAACAGTGAGAAAACAGATTTTATTAAAACTATCGGACATTTTTTTCTAATAAACTGTGGCCTATTTTATTAACCACTAGCAAGCTACGCCCGCTACGCTGGTCAATTTCTTATAACGAACTTTTAATCCAACAAAATATTGACATTTCATAATTCACTTTTATATTTTAACAGAATAATAAGGCTACTATAATTTGTGACTCGTGCTATAGCCAATATACACGCCAGGACACGTCGCCCTTATCATTATCTTTTTACGCATGAAGCTTTCGCTATGGTACTCCATTGTGAAATTTGGTAATTTTTCAAATTCAATATTTGAAAAATGGCATAATCATTAGATTTGAAATTTATATCAAGAAAAATACAATTTTTTATCTTTCAAACGCAGTTTGCCTAACAATTTTCTGACAAATACTTTTCGAGCTACTATTTTTTTTTTCAGTAACTGCAAATGTTTCATTTTCCGAGATTAATCTGTGGCAACAAATAGCGAAAAACCCAGTCGTCAGAAACGCATAGTTTTTTATTAAAGAGGCTGTTGGAGCAGGGATTGTCACCACCAATTTGCCACCATCACTTTTGAAATCGGTTCGGTAGTTCTAGAGATTCCATAGAAATTGTAATTTAGAATGTTTTTAGAACGCTTTTCGCTCATTTCACCCTTTTAAATTTCGATTTTTTTTTATTTTGTTTTTAGAGAGCATTTACATCTTATAAGTAACTACAATGCCAAATTTCAAATTTCTAGCTCCTTCAGTATAAAAAAAAAAATCGCAAATTTAGAACATTTTTCACTCCTGCACCCCCCTGGAGTTAGTGACACCGACATAAAATATAGCCTATGTTGGAGCAGGGGTTGTCACCATCAATTTGCCACCATCATTTTTGAAATCGGTTCAGTAGTTCCAGAGATTCCATAGAAATTGTAATTTAGAATGTTTTTAGAACGCTTTTCGCTCATTTCACCCTTTTAAATTTCGATTTTTTTAAATTTTGTTTTTAGAGAGCATTTACATCTTATAAGTAACTACAATGCCAAATTTCAAATTTCTAGCTCCTTCAGTATAAAAAAAAAATCGCAAATTTAGAACATTTTTCACTCCTGCACCCCCCTGAAGTTAGTGACACCGACATAAAATATAGCCTATGTTGGAGCAGGGGTTGTCACCATCAATTTGCCACCATCATTTTTGAAATCGGTTCGGTAGTTCCTGAGATTCCATAGAAATTGTTATTTAGAATGTTTTTAGAACACTTTTCGCTCATTTCACCCTTTTAAATTTCAATTTTTTTTTTTAATTTTATTCTTAGAGAGCATTTACATCTTATAAGTAACTACAATGCCAAATTTCAAATTTCTAGTTCCTTCAGTATAAACAAAATCGCAATTTTAGAACGTTTTTCACTCCTGCACCCCCCTGGGGATAGTGGCAGCCACAAAAAATATATCCTATGTTGGAGCAGTGGTTGTCACCATCCATTTGCCACCATCACTTTTGAAATCGGTTCGGTAGTTCCAGAGATTCCATAGAAATTGTAATTTAGAATGTTTTTAGAACGCTTTTCGCTCATTTTACCCTTTTAAATTTCGAATTTTTTTTTATTTTGTTCTTAGAGAGCATTTATAAGTACTTATAAGCACTTATAAGTAACTACAACGCCAAATTTCAAATCGGTTCGGTAGTTCTAGAGATTCCATAGAAATTGTAATTTAGAATGTTTTTATAACGCTTTTCGCTCATTTCACCCTTTTAAATTTCGAATTTTTTTTTATTTTGTTCTTAGACAGCATTTTCATCTTATAAGTAACTACAACGCCAAATTTTAAATCGGTTCGCTAGTTCTAGAGATTCCATAGAAATTGTAATTTAGAATGTTTTCATAACGCTTTTCGCTCATTTCACCCTTTTAAATTTCGAATTTTTTTTATTTTGTTCTTAGAGAGCATTTACATCTTATAAGTAACTACAACGCCAAATTTCAAATCGGTTCGGTAGTTCTAGAGATTCCATAGAAATTGTAATTTAGAATGTTTTTAGAACGCTTTTCGCTCATTTCACCCTTTTAAATTTCGAATTTTTTTTTATTTTGTTCTTAGAGAGCATTTACATCTTATAAGTAACTACAACGCCAAATTTCAAATTTCTAGCTGCTTCAGTATAGAAAAGATCGCAATTTTAGAACGTTTTTCGCTCCTGCACCCCCTGGGTTAGTGGCACCGACATAAAATATAGCCTATGTTGGAGCAGGGGTTGTCACCATCAATTTGCCACCATCACTTTTGAAATCGGTTCGGTAGTTCCAGAGATTACCCCCTACAAACAAACAAACAATCTTTACTCCTTTATAATATTAGTATAGATGCAGGGATTTGTCTTGTAACTCTTTCAAGGGTATTGGGATATTTGTCATTCCACCTAATTTTAATCAAGATTTGTACCAGAATTTTTAAACAAATTTTTACTTTTATATCCTTTGTGATAAAAAAAAAAAATCTGTAAAATTGCATTTTCTTCTTTTCAAATAAAATAAAATAAAAATTCTGGTGTGAATTCAAAATTACAAAAACACAATTACTTGTACCTCAAAGAGGAACTTTAAGAAGAACCCCCCCCCCCCCCCCATATCCCCAGAATAACCCATTTTTCCTTGCATCCACCTCTGATTTATATTAAATAGTCAGACCTGCCAAGTCTCCGGCTTTTTGGATACCAGTAATTTAATACAGAAAATGTTGTTTTTTTTAATCGGAGCATTTTGCGATTTAAAAGAACAACACTTTCTGTAAAATATTACTGGTGTGCAAAAATCCGGAGACTTGGCAACTATGAATAGTTGTTAAAAACACTAGAAAAAAAAATTCATCATTAGTGTCATTTCCACATATACTCATGCACTCATGCAAAGCTTCACAAATGCCCCACTGGCGACCAAGTTTTTTAATCAGGAGGGGTTTCTTTTTGTACAAAATTGACCTAAAAATGAGCACAAACAGCATTTTGTCTCTCCTTCACCCCTATTTATGCAAGCAAACAGTGATCTTTCTCTTCTCTTATACTTTTAATGGAAAAGCCAAGTTTAAAAGGTATTTTCCAACTCATGCACAGAAAACGCCTTTCTTTCTCGCACACAGAAACACCAGCTAGCAAACCATGTGATTATACTGTAGGGGAAGGTTTCGATAAAACAATGAGAAATGATGTCAATCCAGCCTCTGTGGCATCTAAAATTAGATACAGTGCTCAAGTTTTTTTTACACATTTTATTTGGTTTACCCACCAGTCTAATTATTCGATAGTGGTACCAAATGTGATTTGATTTGATTTGTAATTATTATAAAATCACAATACAAAGGCGATAAATAATTGGAAACAGAGGTTACAGAGAGAAAAAACACTGTATCTAAAATTAGATACAGTGCTCAAGTTTTTTTTTACACATTTTATTTGGTTTACCCACCAGTCTAATTATTCGATAGAGGTACCAAATGTGATTTGATTTGATTTGTAATTATTATAAAATCACAATACAAAGGCGATAAATAATTGGAAACAGAGGTTACAGAGAGAAAAAACACTGTATCTAAAATTAGATACAGTGCTCAAGTTTTTTTTACACATTTTATTTGGTTTACCCACCAGTCTAATTATTCGATAGTGGTACCAAATGTGATTTGATTTGATTTGTAATTATTATAAAATCACAATACAAAGGCGATAAATAATTGGAAACAGAGGTTACAGAGAGAAAAAACACTGTATCTAAAATTAGATACAGTGCTCAAGTTTTTTTTACACGTTTTATTTGGTTTACCCACCAGTCTAATTATTCGATAATGGTACCAAATGTGATTTGATTTGATTTGTAATTATTATAAAATCACAATACAAAGGCGATAAATAATTGGAAACGGAGGTTACAGAGAGAAAAAACACCCTTTCAAGAAAAACACAAATTAGTCCACTGTATTTGACGTTATAACATATATTCCAAAATTACTACTGCAGCTACTTACTTATAACTTCATTTGTGTCGTGTGGTACATTGTTTTGACAAGAAGAAAAATAAATTATATGTGGTAACAGAGATTTCTAAAACCAGGGATACAGACTTGTTATTTAAAAAATAGAGCTATGGACTTCGAGAATTAATTTATGTAATATTTTAATTATTATAGTATATTTTATTATAAAAAAATGCTTGCACATGAGAATGAGAATGTTACATTACTAAATAAACAATATCTTTCAAAGAAACTTCATCTTGGGACAGACAAAAAACTGGGTGATGAATTTTTTATTTTATTTATTTATTTATTTTATTTTTTGCTTAGTAAATAAAGTCTTAAACATACTTAATGTATTTTTAATGAGCAAATAAGATAGGTTAAAAGTGTTAATAACAGTGAGTAGAAACACTAAACACTTTTCAAGCAAAAAATTCGTTTTCAGGATATGAAAATTGCATGCAAAATTAAAATGATCCACTAAATTCCAAAATATGTTTGTCATTATTTTTTTAAAATTAATTCATAATTTTTTTTAAATCAATGACACGGGAGGAGGGGGGGGGGTGTATTTATTTTTTACTGGCGACTGGAAATTTTTGCTACCAGATTTCATCAAATTTGTAAAGTCCTGCTCATGCATACATACACACATATACTATATATATAGCTAGCCCGCAAAAAATTCCTAGTTGCTAGTAAAAAACATTTGTTACCCCCTCCTCTCCCATAAAAACAAAATAATATAAAATTGGAAACTATGCAAACACAAGTATTAGCACAAACATTTTCTACAAAAGTGTGCTGAATCATATGTGTGACACCGCAAAATATGGATAAATTTACTTTATAAACTTTGATGAGTTATTTATAATAGATAAAGAAAAAAATATATGAAAAATTTATAAACCAGTGTATAAAGTGAAAAAAAAAAGAGCAAACCTCTTAATATCTTTTGAAGCAAAATGAGTATTGCATAGCATAAAAATTATTGATTTTATGATCACTTAGTAACAAATACATTCAAAGTTTGCACCACGGAGAAAAAAAAACAAAAAAAACAAGGATTATTTTATTCAGTTTTCTAAAATATAATACAAGATCTGAAAATTTTTTGAAAACTGCATTTGCTTGTTTGCCTATATTCTCTGATTCTGATTAAAATCCATTAGAATGGGTTATATTTAGCTTAAAGTTATCGTTATCCTAGCAGAAACTCTCCTGATTTACTATTAACTTATAAATGCATAACCTAATAGATTTAGATATTTCATATTAGTTAAAATCATGCATTGAGTTTTTGATAATTATTAGCATAAATCGTCTATTTTAAATTTAGCCCTTTAATTTTAAAATGCAAAACTGGATTTAAAAAAAATAACAAATAGCCTCCCCTCCCCTCCCCTTCCCCTCACACACAAACTCCTAAAATGTGCAATATATTTATTGTACACCATAATGCTTATTACAATATTATCTTGATCTAAATTTTAAATATAATATTGTTTTATAAAAAACAGTTCAGATGTTTGTAAAAAATCGATTAAAATCAAGCTTATCATATATATTATTTCTGTTGTCAACATCTTTTTTCTATGCGCATACAAAACATACAACGATGAATGAGATATCATTCGAAAAGTTTTTGAACAAGTATCTGAGATAGTACACCCACATTTCGTTAAAACGCGTTGTTTGATTTAAGAAAAATCAGTTAAAAGAAATAGTGCTAAAACGTACCATGGAAATAATCTTAAAGATTGCAGTGCGAAAGCTTCACACGGGTCATTCTGGTTTAATTTAAATTACAAATCATGTTACTAAACACACAATACAATCCTTTAGCAAAATTTCAAAGCTAATAATAGTGGAGAAAATGTTACAAATTGGCAACAATGTAGATTATGAAAAATAAAATGTATGTTATCTTGCGTCGGGATTTATAAATTAGAAATTGTACCATTAGAAATTATTTTAATAACTCAAATAGTTAAAAGTCCTATGAGGAGCAAAGCTGTTTCCATTAAAAATAGTCTAACTTTTATTCCCCCTCCCCCATCTGACATGTTCCCACACATAAAAAGAAAACAAATAAAAAGCGTGACAATTTACAAATAACATGCATATTAATTACTTTTTAAGTGTACAAATAAATTAAAGTTACTTTAAGTTATTATTTAAAAGAACAAAATGTATTTTAAATTCTTGCAACATTACAAAGTATAACAGAATCAAGATAATTAACATATGAATAACAAACTCTACACAAAATTAAAGAAAATATTATAAATTTAAAAATATTTTACGCAAACATACCAAAATTCTTGCTATGAAGATTTTGTTAGTCTACGCATAAACATTCTACGCATTCATTTGAGATGCTGCTAAAGTATTTACAATTTGACATCTGAAAACAAATAAATAACATTTCAATATTCTGAATTTATATAGTTAATTTGACACATATAACACAATTAATTATTGTAATAGAGGAAAAGTAGTAGTAAAATGTTTTATAGTATTAAAAAAGAAATTGTACTTCTTTTAAAATTCTAGCGTGATAACGAAATTCAAACAGATTTTAATTAGATTGCTTAGTATATACAAAATGCTATACTAGTATATTTGGTACTTACGTATTATCCGTGCCAGGTTTAAGCCAACTGCGCCAGGCATGGAGCCAATATTACTAATTATAGTAACCCTTATATTTTGTTTTCTTGATGCATGGTACATGCCTGGGAATGATCTATAATCTTATTCTTTCTTATTTAGTATGCAACTTACCATTTATTAATTTTGCTAAAATAATGTTATTTACTATTTTTAACAATGTTATAAATTTAATAAACATATATTACATTTTATTTATTTTATATTAATTACCATTTTTAACAATGTTATTTGATAATGTTAAATTACTGCATTTGAAAACATGATTGGCAACGATAAACACGATTAGTACTTGGAAACCATTTTTGGCGATCAATCTCCTGGCACGGATAATACGTAAGTACCGTATATTTAGCTAAATCTATGATCCATTTTCATAATAGGTGGCAATAAAGCGGTTTTAAATTATCTTCAGTACACTCTAGGCAGGGGAATGAAACTGCAAGGATAGCAAGCAAAAACATTCATGAGGGCAACTGTCATGTGTTTCACTCGATTGTTTGAGTTGTTATGTAGTAGTGGAGGAAGACAGTTTGTCTAAGTTTTATGTAATAAGTTTTTTTGCTCTTTGTTCATATTTTTGAAAAAAAACATAGACCATGGGACGAGTGGCGAAATTGTTCAAGTCCGTTTACCAAATCTTGGAACTAAGTTATTTTTGGTGTACTAGTAAATAAAGAACTGATTTTCACAAATATGCAAAGTTCTCCAGAAATTACTTGCACATTATTTTACAATTACGTAATAAAAAAACTCTTTTCATGCATTAAAATTCCCGAAACAAATGAACTATTTTCACACTAGATGGCACTCCAATAAATGATAATGAGCTTGTTCACATCTGATAATCACGTCGCTCAGGAGCGAAGGAGAAAATATACATGAAGTGGATCTAATTGGAAGCATGGAAATAAATAATAATTGCATTATATTCTGTTTCTATGCCTCAGAATAGGTGAAGCCAGTGACTATACGTCCTTATCCTTCCAAAAGAGTGGCTCTCGTAATAGGAATAATATCATAATAGGAATCATTCAAACAACACCTGAAACATTCATGAAAATCATCACGTGATCTGATTTAGTCCGATGAGCCTGCGCAGATTTTGCTCTCTTGACCCAAAAAAATTTGTGGGTGATTTGATCACATGATTGGGCTTTTCGTTTGGAATGTTGATTGAACACCTTTAACAGCTTGATCGGAAATCTAACAATTTTCAACTTTTTAACTTTTTAAACCTTCATTTTCTTAATGAAACCAGGGTTGGGTTTCTGCCGTGCCAGTGGCATAAAGTGGTTATAACCAGTTTTAGCTGGCAGAAACACATTTCATGACATAATCTGAGACTTTTTTAGTAGTATTAAAATCCTTAAGTACATTTTATTCAGGATAAATAACAAATAAAATATTGTGGATAGTTTTAATTAAAATATAAATAAATTTGTTTAGAAAAAAATGAGTAATGTAACATATAAATTTTTTGTTACAATATGATTGTGTAATTTTATATATAAACAATTATTAAGAGTATTTAAAATCTCAGTTTAAAAATCAAAATAGAAAACTATATCCAATACTTATTTTAAATTAAACACTGAAAAGAAAAGAAAAATAATCAATACTTACTCAAAATACTTTTCTGTAATTTAACATAATTTAATAATGACTGTAAAAAATCTCTCTCATAGAAATGTTATAGTTATTTGATGATGGAAATCTCATGGAAACTCACAAATGCAAGGTTCAAAGCAGATTTAATGCAGTAATAACTGACTACCATATGCTAGCTTATTTATTTCATACTAAGTATATGCGATCAAAATTGACATATGAGCAAAAAGAAAAGGCAAGGAAATTGTTTTCGGATATTAATCTAAATTTTGTGCCATATTTAATATTTTTTGAAAAAAATTGACTCCTTTCCCAGACACATATTTCGCCAAGGAAGTTCTAGAAAATGTCTTGCCTTCTGTGTGGTGGTCATCTTTAAAAATTAATACTGGTGAAAATGAGGATTTTTCAAATTTTGCATTCTCAATAATGACATTGCCAGCAAGTAATGCTGGTCTTAAAAGAATATCTTCAAACTTTTCTTTCTCATTCAGAACAAATTAAGAAACAGTCTGGGTTCAGAAAGATTAGCAAAATTAATACTATGCTATGGAATGAACCGTGGAAAAAGTAATAATAGTATATTTGAATAGTAATTTTGTTCTTTCAATATTGTAAAATGAGGTACTTTTAGGTTAGCCGGGCGCGGGCGCCAGCGATATATATACATACATATATATATATATATGTGTATATATATATATATATATATGTGTGTATATATATCACTGGTGCCCGGCTAACCGAAAAATACCTAAAATAATTGTACAAGATATTTCATTGAAAATTTTTTCCTTCTGTTATTTTTTGTGCTTCGATTATTTATTTCTATATTTTCACAAGAACCATTTATATTTCATTTGTATATAGTAGATAATCTCTGAGTTATTGTATTATTTATTTTAAAATACTCTGAAAAGTAATTTGTTAAGATATATAGAATTTTTTGTATTTTTTTTTTAAACTTTTAAATAAAAATTCAATTGTAAACAATAATATTAATAATTATATATATACAAAACGCAATACTAGTATATTTAGCTAAATCTATGACCCATTTTCGAGCAATTTCATAGCCTAAACATGTAGCTTCAATCCTCACTGTATTAGAATAAATTAACAAATGAAGAGTAATGTATACAATTTTCACCGCTTCATTTACCGCTAATTTATGCTGAAATTATTCAAAACCATAAAGGAAAAAAAATCTATATAAAAACTTTCACTTAATACATTACATTAACCCATTAACACCCAGCGACATATTTTTAGACGGGTAGACTTAGTGGCAATAAAGCTGTTTTAAATTATCTTCAATACACTCTAGGGCAGTGGTTCCCAACCTTTTTTTAACCGCGCCCCGCCAAAACATCTCTAAAATGATGATGTCCCCCCCTCTCCCTATAACACATAATTCTCATAAAATTTTAAAAGAATTCACTCCTGACAGTGTAAAAAGCAGTTAACATTGATCCTGAAACGTTCCGAAGGTAATGGATGAATCAAATATTTTTTATACTCATCTGATACTCCTCGTAGTTTACTGGCACACGGTCGCCACGTATGCGTGATGTATAGAGTGCTCAGAATCCTTGATTAGGAAAATCAATAATTTTAAATAAAACATTTTTGTCTTATTTAATCAAAGAATTTCTGCGATTAAATTACTAATCAATTTCTAATCAGAATGAAACATGATAAAAGATTCAGTAAAGGAAGGTCATCAAGTAATTGTTAAATATACACTTGAATAGTTTCATGTGTAAAATTGATTTTCATGTGACATATTGCAGTGCGACTCATTCAATAAATAATCGAAAAAGTTGTTTAAAATTCTAAAATACTTACAAATCAGAAAAATTATAAAGAATTTTTAAATATATAAAAGTATCTAAATAACTTAAAATATTTCTTTCTATAATTATTCTGGTGGGATTGTATTTAAAACTTTTGAATGAATACTTTTTAAAAATTGAATAAAAAACTATTTTTTAAATTTTGTTTTTGAAATTTGAATGCATAACTTTTATTTTCAGTCTACAACATTACTATTAGAAAAACAATTCAGAAGGTATGGGTTCACAGAAATTCTGAATTGTTCCCTTGAAAAGTTAAATTGCCCCCCTGAAAAGCCAAATTGCCCCCCTGTGGGGCGTACACCCCCCGTTGGGAAACACTGCTCTAGGGGAATGAAACTGCAAGGATAGCAAGCAGAAACATTCATGAAGGCAACTGTCATGTCTTTCACTCTATTGTGAGAGTTGTTATGTAGTAGTGGAGGAAGACAGTTTGTCTAAGTTTTTTCTTTTTTGTAATAAGTTTTTTCGATCTTTGTTCATATTTTTTGAGAAAACATAGACCATGGAACGAGTGGCGAAATTGTCATCAAATGGGGTGAAATAACATCAGATTACCAAATGCGAAATAGCATCAGATTACCATTATGAAAATTTCTGTTTTTCAAGTGAAAGAAAATTAGTATTATATAAACAAAATATATTTATATGATCATTTTGAAACTTTTTGCTACTTTGAATAACATTCATAATCTTTAGTTTTAATTTTTAACTTAATATTTTTAACTTTACATATCAAATACATGTGTGAATTATGAATCATTGCAGATTAAAGTTCTTATTAGTATTATTTCTAAGTTTCTGCCAGGTTTTGCTACTTACTGGCAGAAACTAGTTTCTGCCAAACCGGTTTTAACCGGTTAAACCAATGGTTTTAACCACCCCGGCAGAAACTTGCCAACCCTGAATGAAACAGTATAAGAAATATAACAATAGCGGAGTACGTTTAATAAAATTGTTAACATTTGATAAAAAGAGCTTCTAATATTTTTATTTAAACATTTATTTCAATAACAACATGTTTGAAATACAAATATTTAATTATCACAATTTATTTTTTTTATTTGATTAAAATTTTTTTTTTTAACGTTATACGTATAATTTTATTTGCATAGTATTTTACACATTGAATTTTACATTTTAAAATATGCTTTGCATTTTATTTCTAGTAATAATAAACCAGTAAGGTACTCCATAAAAAACACCCATCGTATGTGCACGGATATTTTCGCACAATTCTTATTTGCTAAAAAAATATTAACACATTGAAATGAAATTTTAAATATTATAAAGCGCTGTAAAGTAAAATTTTAATTGGGAGATTGACCATTTATCATGTTTAAATGAGCTTTTTATAATAATAATAGAAATAAATCTGGAATTGTTATTGATATCAAAATTTAGTTTTATTAAAAATGATCCATTTATCATGAAAAACATAAAACAACCAATAAACATATGATCATGCTTTTTATAATTGTCTGAGTGCAACGAAGACTCATACACAGCGCAGTATTACTTTGCCCCATATATAGCTACGATGGATATTAAAACCTTTCGTCAAGCATAACTCAAAAAATATTTAACGGATTTCGTTCAAATTTTTACAGCAGGTACCTATAAAGGTGACAACGTCGTCTATTTATTACCAAGAATAAGTGTCAAACCGTTTGGAAGTTATATTAAAAAAATAGATAAAAAAGCGCAATTAAAGTACATACGTCACTAAATTTTGTGCGTACGTCATTTTCACCGGCGGGAGATTTTCGTAGACAATCGGAATTGAAAAGTTCATGGAATACATGGAGCAAAAAAATATGCAAGCACTAATATTCAGCACAATAAAATATATTTCAATTTAATAAAAATGGAAAGTTAATCTGGAATTTTTTCTGTTTGAAAAGTATTAGAGATTAGTAAGAGTAGTATTAGTATTAGAGATTTGGCGTAAATCACACCATTAGCAGCTTTTTTGTTTCGCGTGTGTATGTTAGGAACAATTCTTTGATGTTTAAATAAAAGGTTTCGATTTGTGGCATTATTTCTTATTTTCTTTTCCTTTTTAGTATTTTAAATGGAATTAGTGAAAGGCGTGTATTTTAAATTAAATGAGTGAAAGACGTGTATTTTTAATGTATATATTTCAAATGAAATCAGTGAAAGATTTATATTTAAATGAAATGAATGCAATATGAAGATGTTATGAGAAAAATATTTGGCGATTTATCAACTGCGCCAAGTTAACATAAAAGTACCAATACATATGTGGGTACTTCTCTATTATCCCGTCGACCACTTTTCATAACAAAAAACTATCGCCAAATAAACGGGAGAACGTTGTCATTGAAATATCAAAATACATAAATAAATAAAATATAAGAATTTAAGGACACAATTGTTATTTTAATGAATGAAATAACTAATAAATCAGTAAAACATAATGAAAAATACACGCAAATGTCGCGTTAAAAACCACTTGATGACGTAACAAACACGTATAATGCTTCTGATATCAAGTAAATGGGACTGCATTTTTGGCGTTTAATCTAACAGTTTGGCGATAGTTTTTTGTTATGAAAAGTGGTCGACGGGATAATAGAGCAGTACCTCTATGTGAAATGAAACAAGGCACAGATGTCATATACACACCACGTTGGCGCGATTTTTCCCTCCACCAGCTTGGGGAAAACTTTGTTTTTGAATATTAGTTACAAATAGTGTGACAAATAGTACACGTGATTTTTTATTTCAATATAAAAATAAAATAACGTAATAAATGAAACAGCTTCTATTATTTTAAAAAAGGAAATAAAAATAAATAAATAATAGTTTGATATAAATAAAGGCGCGGATGTCATATACGCACCACATTGGCGCGATTGCAACAAAATGGCAATTTTATGCCTCACATGGTAACCCGGTTATTTTGTTTCAATTGTTGTTTATTAACTTTTATTTTTTATTTTAATTCTATAAATTGTTTTTATTATATATATCAATATTTATTTATATCAAACTATCATTTATTTATTTTTATTTCCCATTTTTGAATAATAGGAGCTATTTCATTTATTACGTTATTTTATTTTTATATTGAAATAAAAAATTACATGCTATTATTGTATGGTATTTGTAACTAATATTCAAAAACAAAGTTTTCGCCAAATTGGCGGGGGGAAAATCGCGCCAATCTGGTGCGTATATGACATCTGTGCCTAAATTAATATTGATATACATATAAAAATAATCTATAGAATTAAAATAAAAAATAAAAGCAAACAAACATAACAAAGAGTTTTCGCCAAAGGGGCGGGGGAAAAATCGCGCCAACGTGGTGAGTATATGGCATCTGTGCCGGGATTTTTACCCTTTTATCTGTGCTTTCGGAAATATAAAAAAATTTAAAAATTCTTATATCAGGTGTATAATGTTTTGCATTTTTATACGGACCACTTCTCCATTTTAAGATTTTAAATGCTATTTATATCAGATATTTCTTTCTTGAGATTCCCACAAGTTTTTTCCGGTAATTTTTTTAGTTCGCTTATTAATTGTTTACAATTTGCCCCCCTGGCAATAACAATTATTTATCACAAAAAATGGGTACTTCTCTATTATCCCGTCGACCACTTTTCATAACAAAAAACTATCGCCAAACTGTAACGCTAAATAAACGGGAGAACGTTGCCATTGAAATATCAAAATAAATAAAATATAAGAATTTAAGGACACAATTGTTACTTTAATGAATGAAATAACTAATAAATCAGTAAAACATAATGAAAAATACACGCAAATGTCGAATTAAAAACCACTTGATGGCATAACAAATACGTATAATGCTTCTGGCATCAAGTAAATGGGACTGTATTTTTGGCGTTTAATCTTAGTTTGGCGATAGTTTTTTGTTATGAAAAGTGGTCGACGGGATAATAGAGAAGTACCCAAAAATGGCTTAGTTTTGTTAAATTTGTTTGTTATGTATTTTCATTTCTTATTAAAATATCGAAAATGGCAATAAAATTTTATTTTAGCACCGTACTTAATTTTTTAAAATGGCTCAAAAACATGGTTTAATAAACGTATATTTGTATTTTAAAAAACATGTTTTTCCGCTCTCTAGAAAAATTTGTAAGATTCTACAACTGCCTTTGGCACCAACCAGTACATGATACGGAACTTTTCCCTATTCAGATACACAGAAGAGGTTGGTCACAAACAAGAGTAATGCTAGCAACAATATTGTTTTAACTCTATAAGAGTTAGAAACAATAATGATATTAAATTCCCCGATTAGCTTAGGGCCCGATTACGGAACTTTCTCCTAGAAAAAAAAACAACTGTAGAAGTCTTTTACATTTGTTTCGAATGAAGCTCGATCAACAAAGTATTAATTGATAATACAAACAACACTAATATTAACATGGGGGCAAAAGTTTGAATTTAAGTGTATATATTTGGAACCCCCCCCCCCCAACCACCCACCAAAAAAAGAAAAAAGAAAGTTACAGAAATGAATTTAAAATGGCGTGAAGCCACCCTTTCTGACATAAGAAATTGGCTGCGAACCCGATTACGAAACTTTCACTTAACTTAATAACATGTATCTAATAGCCCTGAGGACAATTCCCCTTCCCAGTTATACGGACCTTGGGGCTTTTTTAAAAAGCTTGACGCAGTTCGGGTTGAAGAAGTTGAGATTTACTGTCAAATGACATAAACTACTATGAAAATAAAACTGGTGAATTATTATGCTGGTTTATGTATGTATTTAAAAAAATTGCATCTGATTACACTCTTTAGATAAATTACTCCTGTTTGCATTTAATAACAGATAAACGGCTTCCGTTTACTAAATTGTTTAAATATTGGGAAGAGTTGGCGAGAGATAGATAGACGTGTAAACAAACGGGTAGACAGACGGGTAGAGAGACGGATAGCGACAGAGATAAGCTATCGGGTAGCGAAACGAATAGACAGACGGGTAGCGAGGCAGGTGCAAAAAAGGGTTGACAGAGGGGTAGTGAGATGGGTAGGGAGACGGGTAGCGTGGTGGATAGAGAGACGAGTACAGAGACGACTTGACAGACGGGTAGAGAGAGGGGTATATAGACAGACAGACGTGTTGATAGACGAGTAGTGTATAACGGGAAGCGAGACAGGTAGAGACACGATTAAAGAGTCGGGTAGAAAGACAGACGGATACTGAGACGGGTATACAGAAGAGTAGAGAGACAGTAGACAGATGAGTTCGGAGAGAGACACAGCTAAGACATACGAGTAGTTAGACTGGTAGACACGTTTGTAGCAAAGCATGTTATCAATGTGGTTTGAAGTATACGAGTTTCTATAAATAGTTATACAAATAAACAAAGGAAATTTTTTTAATTCAAATATTAAATATTTGATTTAATATTTCAATATTTAATATTTTATTTTTTAATATTTTATTTAGATATTTGTCACAAAGAAAATGTTGCAAAAATTAAATTAAATTTGCGTTAAACTACGCTTTCTAAAATACGCTATTGGCTGCAAATCTGATTATGTGACTTTAAAAATATCGTTTTAAAAGATCCGGCGTTTTTTTTTTTTTTTTTTTTTTTAAAGTTTTGAGCAATTCCCGCTTAAGAAAATGAGATTATTTGCCAAATGTTATAAAAAAATGCATATGAAAACATAACAGTATATGAATTTATATATGATATTTTGTAATTATATCATTTAATTTGCAATTTTTCATATGTTGTATCTTTATCTATCTCTTGTCTATCATATGCTGTATATTCACTTAGATTCTTGTTGATATCTTCTTTATATCGTAATTGTTAACTTTATGTTCTCAGCAATATCACTCCGACTAATCCCTTTGAGGGAAGTCCTAGTAATAATAGAAATAAATCTGGAATTGTTATTTATATAAAAATTTAGTTTCAACCCCCAAGCACACAACCAAACAGCAAAAAATATTAATATAAGTAGGCAAATGCATGATCTGAACATTTGGCTCTCATTTTCATTGTAACTGTATGTTTAAAGACTTACTCCATTTTCCAATCTCCTTCGCTCGTGGTCGATCTGATCGTTGTTCTTGAACAAGCTCTATTCAATATTGCCTATAAAAAAGTACGAAGTTTTGTTGCGATTATACATTTATAATTTCTTTCTTATTTAAAGATCAGATTTAAATATAAAAATTCAATGAACTGGTAAATATGAAGCATATTATAAAAATTACTATTATCTGTCAGTCAATGAGAGCACAACAGTTCCGCATAAGTACGTAAACAAACATTGTATCGTATTGCTGGCTTCGCAATGGCAGCAAAATGCGTTTACATATTCTTGAAAATGAAAACGGTGAAATTCTTCCTATGTCAGAAAAGCCAAAAGAAAAAATAATTTTATGTAAAGATAAATCGGATAACTTTAGATGGCACAGAAAAGTTTGTGTCATAGACATTAAGTAATTTGTTTCCAATCGAATCCATAAAAAATGTTATGTTCGATTCACGGACAAAACTCTAATATTAAATTGGATTTTGGCCAGTATGGAGTTTTGCAACAAATGCAGAATATTCCAAATATTTTTAGAGATCTTGCTTTTACAAGTACGTAAATATATTATAAATATGGGTGTTAGCTACAAATTCTAAAGTAATTCACTTTTTAACTGACACATATCCTATTATCAGCATTAAATTCAGCGAGCGACAAAGGAGGCCTACAGGAGGTGAACCTGTTATTAAAATAGGTGGTTCAACACAAAAAAACCCTAATCAGTTAAGTTAAAAAAATTTCTAGCAAATGGGTCACATAAAGCAGCTTTCGTTGAATTTCTTTTTAAGGAATGGTCTTCAGTAGATCCCATAATGCTGAAAAGTGTATCGCTGATTGTTACACATGGGATAAAGTGTGATATGATAAGCGGTGAAGATAGTCATCTGATAGAAAGAGATATGCCCGAACTGCATCCTGGATCACCAGGAAGCAGATACAAGAATGCTGTTGCATGCAGAAAATGCTTCGATATGTTTCAAATATGTTATTATTAAAAGTTCGGACACAGATGTTTTCATCCTCTCACTTTGTATGAGTAGATTTTTAACACCAGAATTATATTTGGTTCTGGGTACTGCGAGTAATTTAGAATTTCATAATATTTCATCTATCGCTACTATTTTAGGTCCAGATATTTATGATAGTTTAATAGGCCTTCACATTTTTACAAGTTGCGACAGGCACTACAAGTGCCTTTAAAGTGGATTTTAAAGGCACTACAAGTGCCTTTAAAAGCAAGGGCAAAATTAAAGCATTGAATATAATGAAAAATAAAATTGTTTATATTGATGCATTTAAAATAGTTAGGAACTTCTTGCACTTTATCAAGTGCTATTATTCAAACTATTGAACTATTTGTTTGCGAACTTTATAGCCAATCTACTAAAACTTCAATAAATGATGCAAGATACACATTGTTCAAACTGAAGTTTAAAATTGATGTTGCTTTACCACCAAATTATAATGCTTTAGTATATGCCATATTAAAAGAGCAAACCATCAAGCATGTATTCAGCGTCAGAGTTTTAGAACATAATGAGTGTCCCTCATACCCGGTTCAGATCGGATATTTACGATATCTTATACCGCATAACTCACTGAGGGAGTTCCAGAAACTCACTTAGTGAGTTTGAACTTTCTATTGCTAGATACAGCCAGTACCACTCACTCTGATTGTCTCTGGAGGCCGATTGGCTGTTGAGGTTGCCTTTAACATATGCACATGCGCATATGTTTGTTCAGATCTCGGGCACAGTGATTTTCAGTGAATTATCTTAGATGAGTTTTGCGGTGTGGACAGGTATTCAATTCCGAGAGGATACCACCTCAAAAATGGCAGTCTAAGATATCTTAAATGTCTGATGTGAACAGGATATAATCCTGCTAAACATGGATGCATCATTAATGGGGAAAATATAAACATATGTTGGAACACAATTTCTTGTGTGCCGGATAGTTTATTAAAAAACATTTTGTGCAAGTGCCAAAAGACCGCTTGTTTATCACGTAAATGCTCATGCAAATCAAATGGAATTTCTTGCTCCAAATTATGTTCATGTACTAATAGTGAAAATTCCAATGAACAAAATGAATTTTGCAGTGATAATTTTGAAGTTGATTCAGACATAGAAGATATTGATAGTTTGCATAATATAGATGATTTTTCCAAAAAAATGTGCCAAAATAAATTATATTATACATAAAATATCCATAAAGTTTTTATTTAAAATAAGTATTTTATCATTATCAATTTTCTAAAATCATTTAGATATTGTTTGATTTTTTAATTAGAAGTATTCGAAAAAAATTGTTAGTTGTATTAGAAAAGTATTTACCTCAAAAGTTTAACAGTTAAAGGGAATGTCTAGTTTAAGAGTCAAAATTGCTCTTTTTAACAGTTGATATAGGTGTCGATATATGAGGGAAAATCCTTAAATTTTATATTTATTACTTCACTAGGTGTTAAAACATACATTCTGAAAAAATAGAGTATTTTAATTCTATTATTTTTAATTTCAAGTTTCATTTAACCTATTATTTAAGCTACATTCGTGTAAAATATATTCAGAAATATTCAACTTCTTAAATAGCAAATATTTAAATACAATACTAATATTAGAGATAATATTTTATTATCAGTATTTAATATTTATTAGTAAATGATGACAATTCCATAAATTTTATCTTCATTCTTATTTAAAAGTGATTATACTAGCCAGAACACTGAACATTAGCTTTATAATGTCAGCTTTAGGGTACTACTTTAAATTGGTTAAAATTCATGTGCAAAATATTTTTTGGTCAACTTTGCGTTTTTTAGTTAATAAGTATTGTATAATTGTATTATATACAAAATTTTAGTTGCCGGAGTTGGCAAACGAAAACTGGTTAGTAGCCACTTTTTGATGCTTCATCCCATGGCCTCTGTTGAGGAAAAGGCAGAAAATCTGAAATAATGAAGATTATTTTATGATTATTAATGTTAAAATTTAAAAGAAAAATTAATCTCAATTTTAAATACAAGGTGACGAAAAGGAAAATTCATTACATTTTTCAAATTAATCTGAAAAATAAAAACATAACTTTACAAATTTGCACTTTGTGTGTATTAATTTCTTTAATTTACTCTAAATTCTAAAAATTATCTGTCGAAAATTGTAGTCTAGAAATCATTACATCATAGAATTTTTCAGTTTTAAATTCAACCAAGGAGGGATATTTAGGCTCCTTTTATAAAACTGGACAATTATTTATAGCAAAGGGCAAAACTGGGACATTTAATTACTGGCTGCTATTTATTTTTTTAGGTACTTCTCCATTATCTCATCGATCACTTTTCATTAAAAAAAAAAAAAAAAAAAAAAAAAAAAAGAAAAGAAAAAAAAAGAAAAAAAAAAAAAAGAAAAAACTATTGTCAAATAAACAAATGGAAGAATGTTGCCATTGGAATCTCAAATAATAATAATAATAATAATAATAAATAAAAATAAATAAAATACAAGAAATTCGCAAAAGCCCCGCCCCATTCCTGCATGTATCTCTGACATTAAGTGAATGTGATCCGACGATCATGCATTTTTGGTGTTAGATCCTATAGTTTAGCATGCATTTTTGGCGTTAATCCTATAGTTTGGCAATAGTTTCTTGTTATGAAAAGTGATTGACGGATAATGGAGAAAGTGCTAAATGCTTAAAATTTCAAATAATATTAATATTGTAAAATGAAATAACCTAGAGGAGTATATAAAATTCATTATAAGCATTAAATTAAAAAAAAAAGTAAAATAAAGTTATAAAATTCAGCCTTTTTTTTTGTTTTTAGCGAAGGGTGAGGAAAGGAATATCAGTCCTTCATTATTTAAAACTAGCTGATCTGCCTGGAATTGCCCAGTCCCGTCAGAAAAATAACACGAAATGCGCAATCACTCTAAAAATCGCTGTAAGAAACCGTTCGGCAAAATCTTAGAATAAACCAGACGCACAACCTGGCGTTTTTTTTTTTTTTTTTTTTTTTTTTTTTTTTTTTTTTTTTTAATGCATGCCAAGCATCGACGCGTGCCAAATGAAAAATTGACAACCTCCAAATTCTCGCCAATCATAACTTGTGGTTAGCGGCAGACAACTCGTTACTTACACAGTTCCTACGGCAATTTCTTTCACAAAGTAAACATTGATTTTATTCCATTTTGTGACAATTTACGAAGTTTTAGTAACTTTTTCCTCAGGATTTTCTGATTTTTACAAATTTTTAGCAACTTTTTCCTTCAGACTTTCAAATTTTTACAAATTTCTGGCAATTTGTTCTAGATTTTTGCGACTTTTTAGCAATTTTCTCCTCCAGATTTTTTTCTTTTTACAAATTTTTAACATTTTTTTCTTTTGGACTTTTCAATTTTTTAAAAATTTTTCCTCTGCATTTTTCAATTTTAACAAATTTTTAGCAATTTTTTATTTTTTTTCTCCAGATTTTTACAAATTTTTAGCAATTTTTTCCTCCAGATTTTTTTTTATTTTTACCTCCGAATTCTTGAATTTTTACAAATTTTTAGCACTTTTTCTTCCAAACTTTTCCGTTTTTACAGATTTTTAGCAATTTTTTTCCTCTGGATTTTTCGATTTATACAATTTTTTCCTACAAATTTTTTGCTTTTTATAAACTTTTAGCAATTTTTTTTCTTACGGATTTTTAAATTTTTATAAATTTTTCCTCCAAAATTTTTGATTTTTAAATTTTCAGCAATTTTTTTCCCGTATTTTTTTATTTTTACCAATTTTTACATTAAAAAAATTCTTCTAGAATTATAAATAACACTTTTTTTTACACTTTTAATAATTTTTTCCTCCGGATTTTTCGATTTTTACAAATTTTTTCCTCCAGAATTTTTGATTTTTACATTTTTGGCAATTTTTTTCTCCAGATTTTTCGATTTTTACCTTGAAATTATTGAATTTTTACAAACTTTTCCTTCAGTCTTTTCAATTTTTACACATTTTTCGATTTACACAATTTTTTTTCATACAAATTCTTAGATTTTTATGAACTTTTAGCAATATTTTTCCTACGGATATTTCAATTTTTAAAATATTTTCCTTTAGAAATTTCGATTTTTACACTTTTAGCAATTTTTTCTTCAGTTTTTATTTTTACAGAGATTTTTATAGCAATTTTTCCCCTCTGGTTTTTTCGATTTAGTTTTTTTTCCTACAGATTTTTCAATTTTTGAAAATTTTTCCTCCAGAATTTTCGATTATTACACTTTTAGCAATTTTTTTCTCTGGATTTTTCGATTTTTTTACAAGTTTTAAAAAATTTTCCTTTAGAATTTTCGATTTTTACATTTTTAGCAATTTTTTCCTTCAGATTTTTAGCTCCAAATTATTGAATTTTTACAAATTTTTAGCAATTTACCCCCCCCCCCTCCAGACTTTTCAATTTTTACAGATTTTTAGAAATTTTTTCCACTGTATTTTTCGATTTATATATTTTTTCCCTACAAATTTTTTGATTTTTATAAACTTTCAGCAATTTTTTTCCTCCAGAATTTTTGATTTTTACACTTTTAGCAATTTTTTTCTCCGGATTTTTCGATTTTTACAAATTTTTCCTTCCTAATAATTCAATTTTTACCAATTTTTAACAATATTTTTCCTTTGGATTTTTACAAATTTTTAACTACAGTAGCCTCCCTCTTAACCGGCCTCCTCTTAACCGGAACTCCGCTTTAACCGGCCGACTTTTTTCCCAAATCAGGAAAAATTCAGATCGAAAGGAAAATTTCGGTTATAAATGGATACGCGTTGACCTTCACAGCAAAGGAAACTGGAATGACAGGATTATCTCATTCGACGGGGAGGGGGAGTTTGGAAGAATACCTCTACAAGTAGCTGACCTTGAGAAGACGAATAGGAAAATAGGATCTTCCTCCCTTTTCACCGAGCAGAATGTAATTGGCACTGTTTCACATTTTATTTCTGTCTCCTCGTGAAAAGTAATTTTTTCTCACTCCTGGTGTTTTCAGTTTTTGTTTGAGATGGATAGTTGCGGGGAAAAAAGGAAACGTGTTGTTGTGTCGATGGAGAAGCGATTAGATGCTTTACATAGAATGGATAAAGGTGAAAGTATAAAATAAATTGCGTTGGAATTCGGTGTCGGCGAAAGTACTGTTGGCGATTGGAAAAAGAAAAGAAAAGAGATTGAGACATTTTCTTTAAGTCTTACGAAAGCTGCACTAAAATCCCGATCCACTTTGAAAAAGCCCAAACAAGATAAATTAGATGAGGCATTACTGATATGGTTTAATCAAGAAAGATTGAACGGAAAGCCAATCAGTGGACCGATACTGAAGGAGAAAGCGTTGATTCTGCATCAGAAAATGGGAGGAAGTGATGAATTTACAGCAAGTGAGGGTTGGCTAAATAGGTGGAAGAAGCGACACGGGATTCACCAACTAACGATTTCAGGTGAAAAGTTATCTGCAGATGTAGTAGGGGCAACAATATTTCAAGAAACGCTCGAAAACCTAATACAGAAAAACGGTTTAAAAAAAGAACAGATTTACAACGTAGATGAAACCGGTCTGTACTACAAAATGTTACCATCCAAAACTCTAGCCTCGAAGAATGAAGCTGCTGCACCAGGCTTCAAGAAAAGCAAACACAGAGTAACTGTATCGTTATGCAGCAATGCTACTGGGACCCATAAGCTACCACTCATGCTAATCGGTAAATCAGCTAAACCCAGGACATTTAAAAATGTAAATTTGAAATCTCTTCCTGTCTACTATCGCTCCTCGAGAACTGCATGGATGAACCAAGAGCTATTCAAAGAGTGGTTTCATTCTCAGTTTGTTCCATCTGTCACAAAGCATTTACAATCAAAAAATTTGCCGGTAAAGGCACTTCTTCTGCTAGACAATGCACCATCTCATCCAAGTAAAGATGAACTTAAAACAGAAAAAATTGAAGTAATCTTTCTACCACCAAATGTAATGTCAGTCATACAGCGAATGGATCAAGGCATTATAGAAAGTTTCAAAAGAACATACAGAAGAAAGCTATTGACTACTTTAAGCTTGGAAGATGATACCAATGATTGCCTTGTTGATTCTCTGAAAGCTATCTCTATAAAAGATGTTGTCTACATGGCAGCTGCAGCGTGGACAGAGATCTCTGAATCAACACTAATAAAGTCTTGGAGAAAGCTTTTTACTCAAGAACAATCTGAAACTGAAGGAACTCTAATGGAACCTGAGCAAACTGAAGGAACGGATCCTGATCTATCTGCAAACTGTTTTGTAAAAACATTTTAAAAACTTGAGGGATGCGAACAGATCACCGTAGAAGATGTAGAAAAGTGGTTTGAATCTGACAAAGATCTCAAGCATGAAACATTATTTGATGAGGATATAATTGGGACTGTAACTGATGTTGTTCAACACGAAGACGATCCTGATGATGAACCAGATGAAGTTGACACTGCTAAAATTCCTCATACGGAAGGGATAAAAGCATTAGAGTTGGCACTACGCTATGTTGAGCAGCAGCCAACAGCTTCCTCGGTTGAACTTATGATGTTTAAGAAATGGAGAGATTATGCTGCAAAATGTCGGACATCTTGCCTTCAACAGAAAAAGGTCAGTGATTTCTTTATGGTTGATTAACTCAAATTTACATAATGTAGAATAATTTCAACTTCTTATAAAGGTATGTGACACGATTTTCACCAATTTAATTTGTATTAAATATTTTTCAGTATTTGTTATTAGTGATAATTTTTCTTTCAATTCAGTTAATTACAACTTGTATTCATTTCAAAAAAATATATAGAAAGTACATACTTTTTTTAAACTACACAAATTAAAAACTAAATACATCCTATGCACTTAATTAAATAAATATGCAGCTACTTGTTTAATTTTTTTTTACTTCTCCGGTTTAACCGGTTTTTCTCTTAACCGGCTAACCCTCGGTCCCGTTTAGGCCGGTTAAACGGGAGGCTACTGTATTTTTTTCCTTTGGATTTTTACAAATTTTTAACTGTTTTTTTCTTCCAGATTGTTCGATTTTTACAAATTTTTCCTCCTGATTACTCAATTTTTACAACTTTTTAACAACTTCTTCCTCCGAATTTTTCGATTTTTACAATTTTTTTCCCGCTGATTTTTCAATTTTTACAATTTTTATCCTCCGGATTATTTAATTTTTACAAATTTTTTCTTCGGATTTTTCATTTTTAACAATTTTTTCCTCCGGTTTCTTCAATTTTTACAAATTTTTAGAAATTTTACAAATTTAACACCGCCAAGCTTATTCTAGGATTCAGCTTTGTTTTTTTTCTTATTTTAACGACCAAGATGGATGCAACAATAGTCGAAAATTGTAGCAACTTTTTAATAATACTTAATTTAGTGTAAAATTATAAGGACTGCGGGAACCGATGTGTTTCACTCATGCACCGATGTTTGGCGAATGTATTCCTCTCTTTAACCGTTAAAAACAGAACAAACGATAATCACAGCGAAGAATTAATCGAATCCCAAAAAATTCAGATTTAAAACGTGCATACTATACAACAAAAAGGCGATGGTATTTGAAATCATATTACCAATGAACTACGTAGAACAAAACAAAAATACAATTGAATAACTTACTTCAGTTTTAATCCTCCCTGGGCACAGTAAAAAGTCGAACAAAACAACGACAACGTACCGCCAAAAGTTTCTTTGGTACCGGCATTACTGTGTACAAACAAACACCTTTCTGTTGTTGCCAGATTCTACAATCCAAATCCGAAATAAGATGTGTTCGCTGATTGGTTAGGAAGAAGTGTCTATCGTAGCTGAATTAGCAAGACGTGCAACCTTTAGGAATAATCATGCGTTTCCTCTTTCTTGTCAACCAATGGGAGAATGGAACCTTTGGCTCATTCGTCAGGAAATGATAAAATTACGGTCAGTTTACCAGATTCAGGAATAATTGCTGAACGATAATTTTTTTTATTATTGGCCAAATGAAATCTTTGTAAATTAACGGTGTTTCTACAATTTTCTAGAAAAATGGTGAGTGTAAAATATACTGTCAATGCATGATTATTTTACGGAAATTTTTAACAGTGAGCTGTACACCTGTTTTCCATGGATGTGAAGAGGTTATCGATAAGACTTTGTGTAATACTGTTCCACTCTTCAAGAACTGAAATATCCAAGTCCCGGACAATAAAGTAAGTCCTTTGTCTCGCTGCAATACATTGCCCAGGCGAGTATGCTGGCCATTTCATATGCTGTATTGTTTCAGCTTCAAGCATGTTCTCCACAAGACAAGCTGTATACGATCTGGCATTACCATGCATAACAACAAAGTAATCACCATGGCTGCAGCGTACGTTACGACATGAGGTCTCAGTATCTCGTCTGCATAGTCTTGAGCTGTCAAAGTGCCATTCCTAATGATACGCAGGTCCGTACGTCCACCTAGGCTGATTCCAACCCATGCGATTAACCCAAATCATCTGTAATGTGATCTTTCACGAACGAATGTTGAATTATTTCAAGTGCCCCTTTACCTCCACATGAAAACACACCGGTGTCAGACTCCAGACTGACTCGGGACTCGTCTGTATACAGCAGTTGACTCAAACCACGTTGCCTTCAATCTCGATGTTCAGCAGCCCACCTTCTCCGGGCCGCACGGTGGCTTGGGGTCAACGGAATACAGACCATTGGCCTACGTGCACAGAGACCACCCTGATGAAGCCTATACCGGACAGTTTGGATGGACACCCTTCGTCTTGTTACCAATAGCAACTGTCCTTGCAGCTGAGTAGCATTGCCTGTTCTGTCTCGACGAGCTGTAAACAGGATATATCGATCATCAGTTGCTGTGGTAGCCCGTATCCGGCCTTGCCCTAGTCGACGTCTAACCTATCTTGTTTCTTGGAATCGATTGCACAGCTTTGCAATGACATTTCTTGCGACTCCAACAGCATCCGCTACACTTCGTTTTGTTTGCTCGGATTCAAGTCTCCCGCTATCACGCCAAGCCATGGATTCCGCTAAATCACGTTGTTGGGACATGTTCAAGTCACGTTTTCAGAAAACAAAAGCTGAACAATTGAATTTCACAATTGAGACAGTGAAAGCAGACGTTACTGCGAAATCCCGATTTCTGCATTTATCTCCTTTTTCTGGTTTTTGACGTCAGGAACTTTGATTTGCATATGAAGTTTTATTTTTCTACTTTTTGCTACATCTTAAATGTTTGATGTTTTAATTTAAGTTACTTATTATCGGTGTAAGTATTTGAATTATTTCGTTAAAACCATGTGCTCCCCTAATTGTTTTGAGCAGTGCATAACACATCTAAAGTATTTCCCTTCATGAAATCGTTACACTGGCGACGAACAAACTGTGATTGATCAAATTTATTTATCTTGATACTTGGGAATAGAATTTCGATTACAGAAGTTTGCCAAGGTAAGATGTATATTATTGTTCTGTATCATGGAACAATTCATTAAATAATTAATAAAACAAAATATAACGTTAATGGATACAGTAATAAGAAAGTACCTTTAAGAATAATAAGATTTCTGGTCTGCAAATCGAGAAATAAGATGAACCATTAGAAAGTTCCGATTCTTTCTTTCATGGATAGGTTTGAAGCTTTTTAACACTTTCCAACCTAGTTGAAAAGTGTTTATGACTTCGGTTTGTCTGCCGTCTGTCGTCTGGCCGTCTGCCGTCTGCCGTCTGTCCGTGCTCTAACTCCCGTAAATATGCTCGGATTGCTCTGCAATTTTTATATGTTATTGTCGTAATCTATAGCATGTTCCCTATTTCAACTGAAGTGTGTAGCACTTATAGTTTTTTTACAGGGACACTCAAAAGAGTTCCGTTACATTACGGTCTATGGGGAAAAATCATTTGCGGTTCATTTTAATTATGTTACACAATTTCAAACACATCGTAATTGATATATATCACTAAGGTGCATTACAAGAAGCTTAGTATGGAATAGGGTGTGCATAGCACTTATAGTTACTTTACAGGGACAGTCAAAAGAATTCCGTTACATTACGTCTATGGAGAAAAATCGTCTGCGGTTTATTTAAATAATGTTTCACTATTTTAAACGCATTGAAATTTATATATATCACTAAGGTGCATTACCAGAGGCTTACTACAGAATATTGTGTGTATAGCAGTCATCGTTCATTGACAGGGACACACAAAAGAATTCTCTACTGTCTGTTAACAATAATTCCTGGAAGTGCGTTTTAAGTTACTGAACGCGATTTTAAATTTAACTCACTTTTTGTTTATTACGTGGTGTGTATAATTTCTGTAGATCATATACAGGGAAGCACAAAAGTTCACGAACACATTTCCGTTTATTGACAGAAACTCCAGAAGGAGAATTTTAAACTGTGCTATGCGTTTCTTAACTGAACTAAAATTTAGCATCCTATGTAGTATGTATACAAATCTATAGATCATATACAGGGCTGAATAAAAGTATTCGGATATTTTTCCGAATATTGTATATGTTAGAAATAAAAGTTGGAATTTCCCGAAATTACGTTTTTAAATATGTTATGCATTTTCCAAATTGTTTACTTCGATGTTATCTTTCACCTTATTAAACGGTAATGATTTGTAAAACTATTTGGAAGCGTTGGAAAGTGTTACATAATCTATGCTTGACGCATGATTTTTCGTTCTTGTTTAGATGTGCAAAATGTGCCAAAGGAAAAAAGCGCATAAACACTAATATCAAGTTTATCAGCTACGCTATTTAACTTGCTAAAAAATCTTCTTGCTACACAAAACCCCAGTGATCACGAATATGAAATTCTTAAATGACGTTTGCAAGACCATCTGAACCTAAAATCTTTAATAATAGACACCGTAGACACAGGTTTTTGAACAGGAAACAAAATGAAAGGGAAAGCATTAGTTCTTATCTTGCTGAACTTTGCATTTTAGAAGTTCCTTGCAACTACATTCAACTTATGTTAAACACTATGTTGAGAGATGTTTTCGTTAGTGGTTTACGGATAAGCTGTTTGATGAAGCCGATATCGATCAAGTTAAAACTGTTAAGAACGCTTCAACAATAGAACGAGCTACCAAGGGGGTTAACTTTACAATGAATATGCCGCAAGGAATTAAAGAAAGTTGTTGGTGTATATATTGAGAAATATCAAACACCACTACTTAAGAGGAAAAATCTTGGAACCCTCATACTAAATAAAAGTAACGGGAGATATTGTTTTAGATGTAACGGTTTAGCTCAATATAAATAAACTGTAAATTTTAATTATATATATATATTAAAGCAAAAACACCACGTCTGATTACTTTATTTTACAATATAAGAACACACATTTTATCAGACAATTAAATACACTAAACCAACATGAGAGAAAAATTGACCAGGGCCAGGACTCGAACCTGGGACCTTCAGCGTACTATGCTGATGCTCTGCCACTAAGCCACCCCGATCGATATCGTAGCTCGGCAATGTGTGTTCTTATATTGTAAAACAAAGTAATCAGACGTAGTGTCTATGCTTTAATATATATATAAATTAATTACGGACCGATGAACAGTTATTCATCGTATTATGTCATCTGAAGCTGTAAAACTGCTGGCCGATGACTGTTTCCAACATGAATAAGTGTGAAAAATTTCCGGGCTAGAATATCGATCTTTGTGGCTTAGTGGCATATAGCATCAGCACGGTAATCTGAAGGTCTCAGGAGTCCTGGCCCAGGTCAATTTTTCACTCATGTTGGTTTAGTGTATTTAATTGTCTGATAAAATGTGTGTTCTTATATTGTAAATTTAAAGCTAGTAAATGCAGAGTTTGTCAGCATATTGGCCAAATTGAAAGAGCATGTTATTATGTTAAAGAAGTTAAACCAAGTAAATTTGCGAAACAAAAATAGTTCCATATAAACAAATTGGAAGTGAAAGTAAATCTGTTGGATTGGAAGTATATACGGGCAGTACTGCGTCACTAATGAGTTTGAAGAAATTTAAAGATATTTCAAGGAAGAAAATCCGATCTACGGACGTGATATTTAAGATCTTTAAGATCTATAACAGTTAAACATTAAACCATTTTGGAAGATTTTTCTATAAAAATCTTCCAATCTGTTAGGAGAATACGCAGATTTATTTGATGTAAAATAGGGCGAAATAAATATTATGAATGTAAACTTGAATTAATATTGGATGACTTTCCATTTTTTTTGCAGACAGAGACCATTACCGCTTCGATGAAACAGCATGTTGAAGAGGGATTATAGCGACTTAGTTATTAAACTAGTCGTTGGGCGCCGCCGTAATACTTACCCATCACGGATATGCATAATATAAAATATTAAAATAAAAAATGCGTAAACTACTTACAAAATGCATTGCAATTCAAATAAAATCGTGGCTTGATGACGTCACAAACTTTAAAGGCTCGATTACTGAATTGCTTGAAAGAAACATCCTTATAACTCCAAAAATAATAATCCTATTAACTAGCGGTTTATTGCATCTGATTAAGCGTCAAATTTCCAATTAAAATATATCTTTGAAGTGAAATTTGGATGAAATACAGGGTCATGAAAAATCGAAGAGTGTGGAAAATAGGATTCCAAATATCTCGGCAACTCATTATCCGATCGACTTCATGCTGTATGCAAAATTTATGTTTTTTTTTTATTGTATTTTATATTCATTTCTTAAAATAAACCATTTCGAAAATTTTTATATACCTTTTATCAGAACGAATATTTCGAGAGTCCGAAAAAAATAGTTCCGGTTATTCGAGGTTATTGAAATGAAATAGGCTTCTTCCCATTATTACATACTAAGTGCATACCAAATTGCAAGTCTCTGTCTCAATTTTTTCGGGAGATAGAGCGTTTACAGACACACAGACACACAGACACACACACAGACGGATGGCAAATTTTTTTTTCTAAAAATATGTTTTTCGGAATCTTCAGTGTCTGAAACGTGTAAATCCGTCAAAATTTTTTTTTCGATTTTCAAAACGATTACAAGACTTACCCTATACTACGTATGATGGGTAAGTAAAATGAGTTATTAAAAAACTAATGCGTTATTAAAAACTTAGGAGTTATAATATTTCCTAATAAAACTTAGGAGTTTACTTACCTTGATACTTGGGATTAGAATTTCCATTACAGAAGTTTGCCAAGGTAAAAAATATCTTTGGGTAAGTGTGATCGAAGATCGTACAAAGGGTTTCGTTTAGTATTCATATAAATACACTTTATCCTAAATGAAATTAGTTCTGTGGAAATTGGGGGCATTAAATGTGTATATATTAAAAAATGGTGTCAAATAACGATAAACCAACCGCTAGGGGGCGCGGTTCACTAAATGCGAAATTTATAAAAAAGTCGTCGACTCCCCATTCCCGCGATTAAAAAAATACAAACGAAAATTACACATTTAGATTCCTCGAGAAGATATACGCGAGGATGTATAATTTTCAAATCAATAAATGCAATATTTCAAAAAAAAAAAAAAAAAAAAAAAAAAAAAGAATAGAGTCGGAATTCTTCTAGTATAAAGAAATGCGGTTTTTGTTATTTTTTTTTTTTTTTACCGCAGCGAGAATCCGATTATCAAATCCTCCTTCCCTAGGATTTGATAATAGGAAGGCGTGGTTACAGTAATGGGTCGTGGGGGCGTTTCGGCATAGGCCTGGAACCCGGTCCCTCTCACGAAGTTCCGGCAACGAAGCCGTCGAATCGTCTCTACGTCCGCCGAAGTGTCGTGTGATGGTGTCCTGTACTTGGGCTCCACCGTATTTCGCAGCGTCCGCTGACTTCACTCATTTGGGTTAGGGTGAGAGGCGCTGGTAGGCTTCGGCCCCCTTCTTTCCCCAGGTCGAAGAGCATAACCTTGGAGGTGTCCAGGTAAACCGGCCCTTCTTGGTCGTGTCCTCGTATAGATTCTCTGGAATCGGCAGTGAAGTACGACTGACTTCGGCAGCTATAGCTTATCATTACCGCAGCGAGAATGGAAATTTTCGAGATGCAGGTGAAAGACGAAAGCTCATTGGTCAGTTGCGACCCTCGTATCAGGGTACCATTTTAGTCAAAACTGAACTTCTTTCTTTGTTTCGGTAAAAATGTGCCTTTTTCACTAATTTTAGGTGGTTTTTAATTAATATCTCGCGTTAATTAAGACTTTTTTAAATTTTTATGATTTCCAGTGTGACGGTAGATATTCAGCTGCAAGTACACAAAATTTCAAGTCTCTTACTTTTACTTATTCAGTTTCTTATAACGGACTCTGTGACAGGCAGACGGACAGACAGATAAAGGAGTGAGACGAATTAGGGGAATCAGACGAATAGGGTTTCGTTAGATGAACGAAACTAATATTTCAGATTGGGCGCTTCCAGTATTGCCAGCAGTCAAAGCAAATGGAAAAATTCAATTATGCGCCTATTGTTCTGCAACACTAAACAAAAATATAGGACTTCAAAGATATCCTCTTCCGAAAGCAAAATAATTTCCCCCTTCACTCAGTCAGTGATGGATAAATATTTTGAAAAATCGATTCTACTCAAGCTTATTTACAAATGAAGGTTCACCCAGACAGCCAAAAATTATTAACGATCAATACTCATAAAGTACTTAACGATTGCACAAGGCTAATAAATGGAACTCAACAACTGCTATTAGGCAGATATATAATTGTTAGTGTATTTCATGCTTTAGAAGAGGAAGAAGTATTTTATGATGATGCACGTATCGCAGCACCAGATTTCCAGATCTATTTGTCAAAATTACCAAAATATTTCGACAAATGTCATAAACATGGGTAAAAAATAAATAAAGATAAAAGCAAATTTTACTAAAATGAAATTAGATTTTTAGGATATAAGATAAATGCTCAAGGATTATCCAAAACGAATGAAAAGAACGCTGCAATTAAAAATGCTAAAATTCCTAAAAATGTTGAGGAAATTCAGCCTTTATGGGATTATTAAATTTTTATCCTAGATTATTCAAACAAACTTTCTACTTTTGCATATCTATTACATAATTTGACTAAAAAAGATGTTCCGTGCAAATGGGATAAAACGAGCTAAGGAGCAGCCCAAGACGTAAAAGACGGAATCTGTTTCTGATAGAGTATTGGCACACTACGACCCCAAACTTCCTATTTCTTTTACAGCTGATGCATTTACAGATAGATGTCTTGGGTACGGTATTCTGCAACAGATTTTCGCATGGTCCCGACAAGACTATAGCATTTTCTTCAAGAACACTTTCGCTAACCGAACAACGCCACTCAGAAATTGATAAAGAAGCTCTATCTATAATCAGGACTATTAAATTTCTTTAACTTTACCTTAAAAATAATTTAGTTACTCCAATTACAGATCATCAACCTCTAGTGGCAATTTTTCTTTCAAAAAGTGTCTTTTAGTTTTGTCTGCTACAAGATTTTTGCATTGTGTCTTGGTATTGCAGGATTATCAGTTTCACATAATTTATCGCAATACTAAGGATAATGGTAATGCAGATTGTCTTCCACGATTGCACTTAATATTTGAAGATTTATAATTAAAGGAGGAAGTTTAAGTTTTTCAACTGTCCCAAGCAGAAACACTTTCAATAACAACCAGAGATTTAGCTAAAGCAACTGCAACTGACATACAATTGGCACCTTTGCTAAACTCTTTAAAAATGTGTCTTTAATAAAAGGAAATGAAGTTGAATATACTCTCCCGGATTGTTTCATTATATACGGTCAAAGTATTTTTTCTTCTTCCTAAAGAAAAACAGGTTTTGGAAAAACTTCATAAGGGATATTTGGGAGTCGTTAAATTGAAAATAATAGCGAGGTCTTATGTCCATTGGATAAACATAGATAGAGACAACTAGGATATTATTAAAAGCTGTACAGACTGTTCAAGGATTAAAGATGACCGGCAAGGTCTAAAACTCACCGCAGAGTGTACCTAAATTTCATGGTGGCAAAGAATTCATGGTGATTTGACTGGGCCTATTTTTGATCACATGCTTTTATTAACTACGCATTAACAATCAAAATGGCTCGAGGTCGATCCCATGAGACCAACAACAAAAGAGTAGAATGTAACAGATTTTTTGCATGTTTTAGATTGCAGTCATGTTAGTCAGTGACAATAGACCACACTTTGCATCACATGAGTTCTAGAAAATTATACAAAGTGATAGAATTAAACATAAAACTTGTGCACCTTTTAAGATTTCCAGCAATGGTTCAGCGGAAAGATATGTACACACCTTGACCAATTTCTTCGGGCAAAGAAAATATATCCTAGTAGTATCAATCAAAAGGTTAACAGCTTTGTTACAGTATCAAAACTCAACCAGTATGACTACAATGCAGATTCCAGAAATCATGTTCTTAAAAAGAGAAATTCGTCTGAGAATTGACCTCTTCATTCCTAATATTAAAAAAAAAACTTTCAACGTAGGATCAGGAAACATATATATTTTCATGATCAGTATTTTAAGTTTGGTGACAAAATAGTTATTTATGATTACAGTGCAGCTGATGCAAAATGGAAATTCGGTCGTATCACCAGCCGAGATAGTGAATTATACTATATCATAAATGTTCAAAGCAATTTGGTTAGACGACACATCGACCAAATATTGGCAGCAGTCGAAGAAGTGGACATTGCTGTTTAATATAAGCCAAAAGTATTAACTGTGAATGAACTAGAAATGACATAAACCAAAACAGATACAGCATCGACTGAACCTCCAACGACATCTGAGGATATCTCCAAAGAAATGACACCATCACTGCCATCAGCAGTATGTAAGTAGGACGATCGTGAAGGATCCAGGAACCTCCGAAAAGATTGCGCTGTTATTTAAAAAGGAAAAGAAACTGTCATGTATTTGAAATGAACATTAGGTACTAAAATGGAGGTACTAAAACGAGGAACTAACTTTTACTTGCTGATATTAACAATGGTAGAAACAAGAGAACTATTTTAAAATGTTGAATAAGTAGTGTGATGTTCATGTTATGTTATGTTTTACTTAAGTAAAAATCGTATTAAATGTTGTGTATTTAGAAAACGTATAAATACTGAGTAAAATATAACACACCTAAAGTATTTCCCTCATGAAAGCGTTACAGTTTTGCAGAATCTTTTATAATAAAATGTTTTTTTTTTTTTTTGACTCATATGTAAAAAAAAAAAAAAAAAAAAAAAAAAAAAAAAAAAAAAAAAAAAAAAAAAAACATTAAATATCGTTGCATCAGATAAATTCCACGTTTACGCGCCTGTATCAGAAAACATTTTTGATAAAAGTTCTAAAAAAAAAATCAAATATCGAAGCATCAGATAAAATCTTTACAGGCATGTATCAAGAAAAAATTCTAAAATTAACAAATTATTTCTCCCAGTCAATTTTTTAAAGCCCGCACGAAAAACCGCCAGTGCTTCACATCCTTTCGATATAAAAGCCAACGCCAGCCTCAATCATGCTTTTGCTTTTGTGCAAAACTTATCTTCTCCCAGTCAAACTTTTAAAAACTTATTTACGTCAGTGCCCCTCCAAAAGCGAACACCAAACGTGATAGAACTTTAAAGCCCATTTACAAACCTATATTTTTGATTGATGATTATACTCCGGAAAAAGAATACATAGGTGGTCAGAATTATAAGAACAACTAAAAATTGCACAGAGAAAATTTATTTCATAACTAAAAAAAGTGAAATTTATGCATTAAATCCTTTTTACTTTCTTCTATCTATAATAGAAGAAAGTATTGTAATCGAAATGTTTTTCGACTTCCAGTTTTCGACGAATTTACACGTTTTAGGGGTCAGAGATTCCGAAAAACATGTTTTTACAAAATCTCTGTCTGTCTTTCTGTCCGTCTGTCCGTCCTCATTGTATCATCGAAAAGTGTATGAAGTTATGCTTCAAATTGAACCACAAGCAGGTTCTATTAGAATTTGGGGATATTTCGACGAAAGGGGGCGCTGTGATCGATATTTTTGTTCCATTTTCACTATTGTATCATCGAAAAGTGTATGAAGTTATGCTTCAAATGGAATAACACTTTTTTCTATGTTTTTGGGTATGGCAAGCAGGTTCTATTAGAATTTTGGGATATTTCGACGAAAGGGGGCGTTGTGATAGCCATTTAAAGATTTTAAATTCAAAAAGATGTACTAAAAAATTAGAAATCCTAAAAGTTTTTTTCGTTAAATGTTCGGCCCCTATCCGAAGAATCCGGAACAATTTTTGTTTTGCCTCTATCTTAAAAAATGGCTGAGATATAGCGGTTTGGAATTTTAGGGTGGCTGACATTCTCAAACAAGACAGCAGAATTCATCCATAAACGGGTTTAATTTATGAGTTTTAGTTAACATGGTTTCGGCAAATTTTCTTTCATTGTTGTAACCATTGTTTTTATTATATGCTTATCACTATATATTTATATTCGCCAACGTCGAATTCTCGCCAAACCTGGCGACAGTTGGCGAAATACCGCCAAATTTGGCGACCAAAATAATTTGCCATAAATGAAGCCAACTTGGCTGTAGAGGACTAATTTGGCGATATTCTCATTCAAATTCAATGTTGACGAGAACTGGGATTGAATCTTCTTTAATTAGGTTCCACGCATTTTACCTTCGTGTTTTCCAGTAAAATTAACTAAAATCGTAAAACCAAGGAATAGGGAGGCTATCTGTTCCCGTCGGTTCAGGCCAGAAAGACTTTTCGTAGTTTAGTATACATCAGTTGATCGCATCCCGGTAACCCGGCGATTCGCAAGCAGCTTACGTACAACAGAATGACGAAAAATATTGATTTTATTGGCTATGTCATAGCGAATTTTGAAGTATTAACATGACTGAGATAGAAGAAAGTTTTGGGATTGGCACATCCGACTAGTTTATGTTAGAAATCATTGTAAAATGCAAAACATTGTAAAATACAAAATATGAATGTTTTGCATAATTCACAAAAAATGTCATTGTAAAAATGGCACAAAATTACAATTACGAAAAGGACAATGAATGTTTTTGTCTGAAACACACTAATAATTAATAATCCCTCTCTCTTCTTCTTAATCACTTTTATCAGTCTTGACGTCATGGAGTTTGACAGTTCCTTCAGAACGTTCTTGGAAATTTTTTACCAGGTTTTTTTGATGGAGAACATGAGCTCTTGCTTGTTTTCATATTGTATACCATTTTTGTATTCTTCGTGTGCCAAAATACCCTACAGATTTTCCATTAGATTCAGATCAAAGCTTCTGGCCGGCTAATCAAGTAGTTTCACGAAATTAGCATCAAATCATGATTTTGAAATTTGGGAAACATGTACTGAGGTATTGTCCTTCTTGAAGAAATAGCCTCCACTCGTTATTAACGGTGCTTCTGGTGAAGGATTATCGCCTATTACTTCAACATAACTCTTAGAAATTGTTCTACCCTGCACTAAAACTATCGGAGTAATTCCACCAGTTGCAAAATTTCTCCATACCATTACTGAACCACCTCCAAATGGAAAAATTGAGAAAAATTCCTTTTCTCTACGGGAATTATACCAGAAGTAGCGAAAATCATCTGGTCCACCCAAATTAAATTTTTTCTCATCGGAAAAGACAACATCATCCCATTTTTTTCCCATAGTAATGCATTTTTTGGCAAACTCCACTCTCAGTCTCTTATGAACTTTTGTAAGAGGCGGTCGTGACATATGTTTACCATAACGAACCTTTCCTTTTTTTTTTTTGTAAAACACGTCGAACGGTTCGAGCACTGCATTCTAAGTGCAATTCACGTTTTATTTCTGTTGACGTTTGTTTTTTGGAGCAAGCTCGCCTTATCATTCTTTTCTCCTGTACAGAAACAGAGAATGGCGTACCTGTATGTCTTTGCCGTCCATATTTACCGGGATTTTAAAGATAATTATAAATAACCGTTCTTTATCTATTAAGCTATGTCGCAATTTGACGTACGGAAAGTCCTGAACTTTGAAATGCAATCACTTTCCCTTTCTCAAACTCCGAAAGCTTTGTACCTAAGCGGCATGACTGTAAAACAGAATATGATGATCCATAACGCTTACTACGCATTTATATCGTCTGGTAGTTCCGTGTGCAAAACAAAACAAGTTGGAAATTGTACGTCAAACGTTACAAACGAGGTGCGTTCGTACGCACGTTTTAGAATTAAATTCATGATATCCCGTGCGTGGAACGGGTTAAACAGCTAGTTAAGTATATATTTTATGACACTGTTCATACAAATATCTTAACTAGTTATATAAATATTCAGATATATATGTATCAGCTAGTTATATAAATATTCAGATCTTGATGATTTTTAATTCTGTGAAATGAATTATATCGTCTGCAGATTAATTTCTGTCATAAAATAAGTATCTCGGTCGCTTGACGATTAAACATCCATCGGAAGCTCCTCTAACAAAAAAGCACCGATTTAAAAAAAAAAATTCAAATTTCTTAATAAATATTTTTATTAATATCTCCTAAAGTTTTGATTCGATTTTAATAAAATTTGAAATGTCTCGACAAAATTCTGCAAAGATAATATATTTTAAATTGCAAACCATTTGGTTGGGTAGTTTTTGCGTTGTTATATGCGGACAGACAGACAGACGGACGGACAGACAGACAGACGGACGGACAGACGGACGGACCAAACGACGACTATAGGTGCTACGTATTTATATAATTACGAACGCACCTAAAAACATGCAAATTTTACTTTTTAGAACACACAAATACAGTTGTTCTTATAATTTTGTCCATATCACATGACTGTATAAATCCATAATACATTTTATAAATATGAATTTTCTACATATTTCCATAAAAACTTATATTCTTCATTTTTCATTGGTTTCCAGCCATTAAATTTGCATAATTTTCCGGCCAATTGTAGCCAAGATTTGGCGATTTTTGCCTTGTCCTTATAATTTTGACCACCATTGTATTTCATTCTTTTATTCACAAAATATTCTCAAAATGCAGTGTCTCAAATATTCAAAGCTGTAGCAGCGGTGCTAGTTCTCTAATATTTTTTTACTCAGATTGCTTGATTTCTACACCTTTTTTGAAGTTGTTATATTTGCTTTATTTCAGAACGGATTAAATAAGACGGAAATAAGGCGAATTGAGGTTATTTGAAAAAAAAAAAATCTGGCAATGAAGTAATCTGGATTTTAAAAAAAGTATCGGCCTGGCAACATTGAGCTGTAATGGGAAAAGAAGTTCCAAAGGGGAAAGGGGGAGACACGTTATTTGTCTTTTAAATTAAATAAGTCTTATCGTTCAATGAACGACCAAATGATTTCAGGAATCAGATATATTCCTAAACTTCTGTTAAAGATTAAATGTTATTATGGTTCTTTGAACCACTTAGAACTTTTTTCGTTGCAATAAACATGTGAAATAGGCAGGGGGAATTCTACTTTCTTTTTCTGGACACTGGGATGAGAATGGCTTCACGGGTAAATCATTTGCATTTAAAAATTTTAAATCATGGAGCTTTCACGTCAGAACGCAGATTTTTATTTGCTAAAATAGGCAACACAGTTTTATGGAAACTTATATTTTTGTGGAAAATATGATCTCGTACAATGTATTTTATTTAAGGCTGTATTTTTAATCGAAACTGGTTCTGACACATTTCTAAATTATTATTATTTTTTTTTTTTGCCACTGCGAAAAAACTGCTGGTGATTTAGAAATTTTGCAATCGAGTTTGGCTTTTTTTGATAATGGCGAGAAATACTTAAGAAAATTGTGTCAAAAATGGTGTTTTGAACCGAATTTTTGGGCACAACATTCGAGAGGGTATAGACTCTTCTCAACAGATGTTATTTAATTAGACTTTGCAGTAACGTATTAATATGTTAATATGTTCTTAGACAATAATACAGTGATCTCTCACTTATACGCGATGTTCAGTAATTACATTTTCATACCACTATTTTAAAACAGTAAAATTCGGTTTGTAAATTCTGCGGTTTAAGAAGAAGAAAATTAAAAAAACTGGTACTGAAAAACGATTTCCGTGTATCGAGTATAAGTAAGAGATTACTGTAGTATTATTTATTCTGTTATATTAAATAACGGCCATAAACTGTCCCAAATAAATATATTTCCAAACGCAAAGTCTTTTTTTCTGACTGATTTTATTTGACTTAAATAAAATTTCTGGCTCGTAATATGTTTATTTGATCTAATTTAAAAGTAAAAATCTCTATATAGTTGATGTTGGTGTGTTTATGCTTTCTTTTTAAATTTTATTTTCTAATGCTTTTTATTTTCACTATGGAAATCTACATGTTATAATATAGTGTAATTTTACTTAAAATAAATTTTGCATGCAGTATAAGCACAAGGTCACTTTTCTTACCACCATATGTGATGCCTCCTTTCCGTATTATTATTTTTTTGAGAAATGTTAAATATTTCATGAACTAGATCGCGTTACTGTTACACTTATGTGTTTTGCAATGCATGCAAAGCAGTCCATGATCATAAAATTGCGATAATTTCGCGAAAATCCTTTACAATTTATTTTAATGAAGTGAAAACTTCTTTAGGCGCGTTGGGCATTTTTTGAGATGGGAAAAAAACATTGAACTCGCGACACTGTTACTGTAACCAACACCTCTGTATATTTGAAGTGAAAACTTCTTTAAGCGCTTTGGGCATTTTTTGAGATGGGAAAAAACCATTGAATTCGCGACACAGTAACTGTAACCGTCACCTCTGTATATAAGTATGTGCATGTATAGTGTATAGTTCGGTATGAGGTAGGGCGGGGCGGGCGCGTTGCGCGCCGCATGCTTGCCTGTGCGCTATTGGTTCTGTTAATTCAACATAGATATTATAATTGTGACAATTCTTGAAATTCATTATTTTCTTCTTTGAATAAATATATATAATAATATATATATTATATTATATATATATTAAGTATATATATATAAATATTATATTATATAATATATATATTATATTATTAATATATATATTATATATTATATATATATTAAGTATATATATATATATATAAATATTATAGAATATAATATATATATTATATATATATATTATATTCAGTAATTTTACTTAAAAAATATATAATATATAATATATATATATATATTATATATTATATATATATTATATATTATGTAGATATATATTATAATATATATAATGTATATATTATATATATTATATATAATATATATATTAATATGGTAGTCGTTTATAATAATGAATAAAAAAACACTTCATTTAAAAGTATTTCCTGCACAATAAAACATTTCCTGACGATTCAAAAAATACACACGTAATTGTTCAAGTTTTCACTTCTGTCAGCACTCCCGGAGTGCCTTTTTTTTATCATGATTCTTGATATTTAACTGTTTAGTTTTATAATACTTTATGGAAAATATTATTTCTAGGTATAGAAATCTGTTACTCAGACGGGGAAATAAATTACAGCTACAGCTATGTTATGTGCAAGAAACTTCTGGATGGATTCTTTCACCATCCGGCTGAAGGTCAATATATGGTTAATAATGAAAATGATAGAAGTAAAATACGATGTCGTGAAGGAAAATTTATTGCGCAGTTTTCATTTCTTTTCATGGAAGGAATTCTTCATGTATTTGCAGAGTGTGGTGTACTAGAAAAGAATGCTGATTAATTAATTTAATCCGAAATTCAATTACCACAGTCATAGAAATTCAAATTTGATGAACAAATTATTAATTAATGATTCACTCACACGTTGCATTATATATATACACTGCTGAATTAAAACACAGAAATTAAAAAGAAGAAATTAAAACGTTTCCGAAAAGTCTGGAAACGGTCGAATAACTCGAGAAATATACATCGAATTGAAAATCAGAAAAATGCATTTTCAATAATTTTGAAAAAATCTATTTAGGGATATCAAAGTCTCCTCCCCCCCCAACTCTGCACCCTGGAGGTGAAAGGGGGGGGGGCAACTTTGAAATCTTAAATAATAACCCTATTTTTTATTGCAGATTCGGATTCTACGGGAAAAAATACGTAACTTTTGTACTGAACATTTTCTTCGGAAAATCGTAGATGGAACTGTCATCGAGTAAAATGCAGTGAGAATCATTTCTATTGAAAATTCTGGAAACGATCGAATAACGCGAGAAATATACATCAGATTGAAAATCGCAAAAATGCATGTTCAATATGCATGTTCAATAGTTTTGAAAATTCTATTCAAAGTTGACCTCCCAACTCTGCCCCCATGGGGTGAAAGGCGGGCAACTTTGAAATCTTAAATGATCTTTTACCCCCCCTCCCCCCAAGGGGGGACAGAGTTGGGTGGGGCAACTTTGATATAACTAAATAGATTTTTCAAAACTATTGAAAATGCATTTTTCCGTTTTTCAATCCGATGTATATTTATAGCGTTATTCAAACGTTTCCAGACTTTTCAAAAGAAATGATTTTCACTACATTTTACTTGATTACAGCGGCATCTACGATTTTCCGAAGAAAATGTTCAGTACAAAAGTTACGTATTTTTTCCCGTAGAATCATCCAAATCTGCAATAAAAAAGGGAGTTATTATTTAAGATTTCAAATTTGCCCCCTTTCTCGCCAAGGGGGGGGGGGGTAGAGTTGGGTGGGAACTTTGATATCCCTAAATAGATTTTTCAAAAATATTGGACATTCCTTTTTCCATTTTTCAGTGCGATGCATGTTTCTCGAGTTATTCGACTGTTTCCAGACTTTTCGGACACCCTGTATATATATATGTATGTATTAACGGAATTCAAAGGAAGAAGACAGCACATTGCACACTAAAAATACTGTACAAGATCGCAGAACCATAAATGTATAATCCACAATCTATATTAATAAAGAATGCTTTTGTCTTATGCGTCTGTCTGTCTATCTGTTTTTTGTTTTATTGTATGCGATGGCTCGGAAAATTTATCGCATGTAGAGATCTAGAAATGTGGGTCCGAGTTGACAAAGATAGATCAGAATGCACTTAAGGCTCAGATTTTGGGATTATTTATTAGTTTTTTTGTTATTATGTTTTTTCAATTGTAAAGTTCGTGCATTTCCCGAATGTTCCAAGTTTGTCGGATATTTTGAGGCACTCATAAAAGCAATCCAAATTCAATATCTTTGCCCAGCATAGCCAATCTAGTCCTCTTTCAAATAAAGTTCATTTGGAATTTGTGCAGTAATTTGTTTTTTTTTCGCGATTTTTATTAAAGTCTCCATTTTGCCAAAAATGAGAAGATTGCTTTTTATCAACCAATTTGTGTTTGATACCTTATCCCAAGCTTAGATTTTTGACTACAGTATGGAGCAGACTTTCGGATATCGGTTTTAAAAAAATATGAAACTTTTTTTTAAATTAATTATTAAATGCAGTAAGAACAGCGATTTTTTCTTTGAAACACGAAGACGAACGAGAATTTTTTTTACCAGTGTTGGTTTGCAAGTTACCTTCTTTATCGTCAGTAATTTCGACGACGCAGGTAATATCACGTTCGGGTGGTTTTTTTATTCATTCAGCTTGTGCGAGATATCTTTAAAGCAATGGATCTCAACCGGTGTACTGCAGCGCAATGGCGCACCGTGGGAGAACCTGAGGTGTGTTGCGAAAATTTTAAGTCGTGTTGTATCAAGGTTTTAATAATTAACACAAATAGCGATACTTTAATATCCAACATTTCAGATTATGTGATTTATTTTGAAATAGAGTTTTTATGTCATAAAGCTTTAAGGTTATTTTCACGGGGCTGGACAACGTGGGTCTGTTATAGTAGTCTATAAGTTCCGTAGCTTCTTGCATGTAAATGGTGAGTTTTAAAGTTAAAAAGACTCTAAAATCTGCTTAGTTGTATTATTGGTACTAGCAGACTATTATTTCATCTTTATATACTTAATTCAAAGTTTTTTAATAAAAACAATGAATGATACTTGAAATCTTTGAAAACACAGCTGTGTAGCAATATTTCAGATGTATGGAAATTTGTTAAATTTATATTCCAATATTTTGAAAAACCCAAAATTTTTTTAAAAAGTAGATGAACTACCGCTCATCAGTTTCAATACACCCTTTGTTTTTTCAGTTTTTCCAAGAAATACACAAAGTAATAAATTTTCGCATGAGTATAATATTTTATTCAAGCAAAGAAACACATTTCATTACATAAATTTAACATACACAACAAAATTTTGTCTTAAATCTTCCTTTCATCAAAGTAACCACTTTTAGGAGCGATCACCGCCGTGCACACTAGAGGCAGTCTATTGGTTAGTTTTTCCAAAATTTTGGATCCAATGTTATTCCAATTGCATGTAATCACTTCCCACAGATGATTTCGGCTTGTAATATTTATGTCTGTGATGCACCTGTCCAATTGATCCCTAAGTTGTTCAATAGGGTTGCAATCTGGGTTCTGGGGCGGCCAAACTATATTTTAGAGCACTTGTTGACGTTGTTAGGATTGAACATACTTTCTACAGAGATTTAACGTATGTTTCCGGTCATTGTCCTGTTATAAAACGCATTTATGACCAATAAGGCTAGTGCCAGAAAGAATAGCATGCCGCAGAAGGACGTTGTGGTATAGTTTGGAGTCTATAATTCCATCTATTTTTGCAAAATCACCAACTACACCACCACAAAAACTTCCCCCAAACGATGATAAAACCCTCTCTATCCTTGATAGTAGCTTGAATACAAGCGGATAACATGCGCTGACCCACAGCACGACAAACAAACTGACGCCTCTTAGAACAAGATATTTCAAATTTCGATACCTCAGTGAATAGTACCTTTTTCTATTGATCACGGGTCCAATCCTTGTGTTCTCTAGCCCAGTTAAGCATTTTCCTTTTGTTAATCTGCCGTAGAAAGGGTTTTCTTGCTGCCGCAAAGCCCTTTAAGCGAGCGGCTCGGAGGCGACGTTTGATTGTAAATATTGATACGCTTGTTTCTCTTGTGTCCATCACTTCAGCGCGAATTTGACGGGCTGTTTTGAACTTATTTATTTTGGATGTCACTCTAATAAACTTATCTTCCTGTTTTGAAGTTTTCCGAGGCTGCTAAGGAGGTGAGTGGTCAAAAACACTTTTGGTATCAGCTTGCCTCTTACACTGTAAAAAATGACCAATGTTTCTTATTTTATGAAAATATACTATAACCACGAACGAAAATATAATATAATCTTCTGAGTTATCCGAAATTCCGAATAGTGTGTTCCATTGTCTTTTGAATCCCCAGAAACCAATACATTTCCAAAATTATTTATAAAAACAAAGTATTTTTCGCTGCCCGTATTTTTCAGAAACGTTTCCAAAGGGTTTTTATATTGTATTAATTAGTGCCCTTAGCCTGGAATACCTGATTTTCGAATGTCATCCATTCTCAAGTAAACGTTTTCAGCCGCATAAGTTAATTTATACATGAAAGAGTACAGAAAAAATCTTAATTTTAATGTTACTGTTAACGCTGTTAATTTTGCATGTTTGTCTGTTAAACACATTTTTTGAGCATGAAAATGTTTACTTGAGAATTGATAGCATTCGAAAAACAGGTATTCTAGGCTGAGGACATTAATTAATACACTATAAAAACCCTTCGGAAACGTTTCTGAAATATACGGGCAGCGAAAAATACTTTGTTTTTATAAATAATTCTTTTAATTTTGGAGATCTATTGGTTTCTGGGGATTCAAAAGACAACGGAACTCGCTATTCGGAATTTTGGATAACTCAGTAGATTATATTATATTATCGTTCGGGGTTATAGTATATTTTCATAAAATAAGAAACATTGGTCATTTTTTTCAGTGTAAGAGTGTAGCTTACCAACGGAAACTTTCTACAAATGAGGGATATCCCGTAAGCCTGCTTGTTTCAGACCAACCATCGTAGAACGTTTTTCAATTGATAACTCTCTTCGAGAAGTCATACGGAAACAAAAATATCACTCTTATTCGAAATAGTACAATAATCACAACCTAGAAAATTCTCTTACGCAGTCTTGTTTTGTTATCCGGTTTTGCTTTAAAACTAAGCATGCGCACATTCACCTAGTATCATGCCGAACAATTTACTACGTCACTCATGTGTATTTTGCGTAATATGATGCAGTGATCAAATACAATATACTTTACTCTAAAATTTTAGTTTTAGGACTACGTGCCGAAAACGTATTTTTACCCTTTTTTACGGCCAATGTTTGATGCAGAAATGAATGGAAGCAGCTTTACATAAAATAGCTACGTGAATGTTACATTGAAGTACCGTATATTGCATGCTTTTGATGAAAAGTAAAAAAATAAATAAAAAATAAAAAAATAAAATAACCGGTGATGTATTGAAATTAATGAGCGGTAGTGTATCTTGGAATTTTTTTTGGGGGGAAATGTTTCTTTTTATTATTGATGTTCGGAATTAATCTATTTAAAATACTTTCTTTATATCCATTATTTTTTGCAATATCACGTATCTTTTTTAATTGCTTAACTGTTGGCTAACACTGGTTAACTGATAAGTTGTACATATTGTGAAGAATATCTTAACAAAATGTCTAAATAATAGTAAAGAAAAACTGGAAAAAAAAATTAAACTGTTAAATAAAAAAAAATCAATCAATTAAAAAAAATTCTTAACAGTTTAAGGCCCTGGGCCTTTTATTATCTGCAATTATTTTGCTTTATTGAAACATGATCCAAAAACTTTAATATATGGTACTATTTACAAAATAATTTTTTTGGTACTGAGTCCCCTTACATTAACTATAGAAATCTGGCAAACCATTCCTTTGCACAAAAAATTGAATTATTACTATCATTGTCATTTTAAAGGAAAATTTAGGGAAATAAAAGAACTAAAGATTTGCTTACTATTCACGTTTGTCAAGGAATTATAAAGAGAGATTTACTGGTCTACCAGATAATTACATGTTTCATGTTGCTTCATTCTATGTTTGAAGTCGATATTTTAATTACTAGTCCATCAAGTTACAAAGCCCACCAGTTTCTAAAACACATTTTTTTTGAAAAACGCATTTAAAAGTTTTGAAAGAGGTATTAACACTTTTTCAGACAACGCAAACAAAACCTTTTATAGCACTTTTTTTTTTTTTTCAAATGAGAGTCAGAAACGAAAAAAAAAGTAAATTTTTTTAGATTAAAAATTTTTTTTGGAGTTTTTTCACCATCTCCTCATAAAATTGAAGCATTAAATCTTAAATGCAGCAAACAAATTCAAATATCGGCTATGAATAATCAAAATCATTTTAAAAGTGTTATGTAAATTTAATCCACCCCTCCCCCCTCACTTAGATAATATTGGAGTAGTTTAAAGGCTGCCCTGTAATAATTGTGATTCTATATACAGGGTGAGTCTAATTTTTTTTTACAAAATAAGAGGGGTAATAGTATCCATCCAGACGAGCAATAATTACCATGGAACATAGTGTCGCATTCTACTCTGAGAGGCAGAAAAGATTAAAGTCGAAACGCGTCGAGAATGAACAAGTCATCCCCTCTGATGTCATTTTGTACCTGCCTACGTAACATATCTTTTAAGCAAGATGGCCTCGTCGGAGGTTGATGCACGATGGAGCCCAGCACACTTTTCTAGCACGGTCCAGCACTTCTTGAATGCCACATATCCCGCACGATGGATCGGACGTGGCGTACCTGTGGTTTGGCCTCCTTGCTCACTGGACCTGAACCCACTGGACTTTTTCTTCTAGGGGCACACGAAATCTTTAGTTTACGAGACGTCTGTGGACTCGAATGAAGATCAAGTAACGAGAATCATTGTTGCCACAGACAAAATTAACACATCACCAGGACTCTTCGAGAGGGTACGTCAGTCCCTCCACGTAATAAATTATAATATATTAGTCATAAGATTTAAAAATATAGTCTATATAAATTTCTACCTTTAGTCATTTGAACATATCTGTTTAACAGCTAGAAAACGTAAAAATATATTTAATTGAGTCGTCAGTCCTCCTTCGCCGGCGTGAACTGTACAACGACACGCGTGACCGCCACTTTGAGAACTTGTTGTGAGTTTTACTCTGATTAAAAAATCAGATTATGAAACTTTTGGTATCGTTCATTCGCTTTCCCAACACTATTATACATTCATATTGAAATTCTATTTTCACTCTTTTCTGTCTCTCAGAGTGGAATGCGACCCCATGTTCCACTTCAATTATTGCTCGTTTGGATGGACACTATCAACCCTCTTATTTTGTAAAAACAATTTAGACTCATCCTGTACATTGGTGAAACTAGTCATTCATACAACATGCATCTACAAAAACGAAAACGTATTAAAAGTTTCTATTACATGACTAATTAGTTTTGAACGTAAATCGCAACATTTGAAAATCTTTCGATTTACGTTCAAAACTAGTTAGTCATGTAATACACTATATGGCCAATGATGACCGGTCACTTGCGATTTTAGACGTTTTGTTCAATATCTAGAAAAATACTTAAGCAATTATCCTGAAACTTCAGGCGTGTAAACAGCATAGTCGACGTCATATATTTCGGTGAAGATTTTTTCCCGAAATCCCATAGGGGGCCGTCAATAAATTGAAGAAAACGAATATCTTTTGGATAACCCTGTAAAAACTAATATCGCAAAAGTGTTGAAACGGTAGCACATTCTTAGGAGGTTTTTTTTAATAAATTATGTTCATTTTTATGAGGATAGCACGTATACTCATGGACAAATTAAGGTTTTTATAAAAACAATCCCAAATTTCACCAAGTCTTTTGCTTATAATTTTCAGAGTTCTTAATATAAAAGAATGTTCTTTTCAGGAACGATGACAAACAGCATTATATACAATACGCAATCACAATTAAAAAATAACAAATATTGGATAAAAAATGAGCAGATTCACTAAATAATGTTTCACTGCGCATGCGCGAATTCAATCAAAATATACTGTGCATAATATGTTAGCTAAATGTATAGAGCAATTTTTGTGAAAGTTTCAAAAACATAGCTTGAAAATTCTAATAGGGATAGTCGGTAGACTAAGCTCGAAATTCGCTGTTCTCAAAAGTAAGCAAGAAGGTGAGGGGCGGTATCGAAATATACAATGAGAGACACTTCATTCTCATTATGTCAACTTTCATAAGCTAGTATATTTGGATACAACCCCTTATCTTTTTGCTTCCTTTTGGGAACAGCAAATTTCGAGCTTATTCTATCGACGATTACTAACAGAATTTTAAAGCTATGTTTTTGAGACATTCACAAAAGTTGGTCTATACCTTTATCTAATATATTATGTGCAGTATATTTTGATTGAATTCGCGCATGCGCAGTGAAACAATATTTAGCATACATGCTCATTTTTCATCCAGTATTTATAATTTTTTAATTATGATTGCAGGGTATTGTATATAATGTTGTTTGTCATCGTTCCTGAAAAGAACATTCTTTTGTATTAAGAACTCGGAAAATTGTAAGCAAAAGACTTTGTGAAATTTGGGATTGTTTTTATAAAAACCTTATTTTGTCCATGAGTATAAGTGCTATCCTCATAAAAATGAACATAGTTTATTGAAAGAAGCCTCCTAAGCATGTGCTACAGTTTCAACGCTTTTGCGAAATTAGTTTTTACAAGGTTATCCAAAAGATATTCGTTTTTCTTCAATTTGTTGACGGCCCGTTATGGAGTTTCGGGACAAAATCTTCACGGAAACGTCTATCATGTTGTTTACACTCCTGAAGTTTCAGGATAATTCCTCATGTATCTTTCCAGATATTTTACAAAACGTCTAAAATTGCAAGTGACCGGTCATCATTGGCCATATAGTGTAAAAACTGACCATGTATCAGATTTTGGGAATATTAAATTAATTAAATCTAATTGCAATAATTATAAAAGGAGAATACAGTCGAACACGGTTAAGGCGCTTTGAACAAAATTCGCGTATTAAGCGGGATCGCATATTAAACGTGATTTGTAAAATGCAGCAGGAACTGAGCTTATTTACACATCTATTCTTATAAATGCACTTTGGAGCTTTCGCTTATATGTTTACGGTCGAAAATAGTGTATTTTGTTTAGATTAAAATTTAACTGTATTCAAGTTTATTTTATTGTGTTTTTCTACGACCGACTAAAAAAAAAAAACTTAAAAATATGGATTCCAATATGACTTTAACGTGTATGATAAAAACCAAAATAAAACAATCAAAAGTAATTTTCCTGTAAACCTATTTTTTTTAAATACATAAAAAAATATTAAATCTTTGTAGAACAAACCCATTTATTAAAATCATATTTATTACTTGTGATAATGAGTAACGCCTTCGTTTTGATTTTATTACTATTCTCCATATTAACAGGAAATTTGCTAAAACTCGACACGCACAATTAGAAACAACTTGACTCCATGAAACTCGTGCTGCAAGTAGCTCACTGGACATGAATAAAACAGGAGAAGGCAGGAATCAAAAGAAAGTTACGAAAAATAGGATTAAAAACAAAAACAGTTTCTAATTCTCTAAACGCACACAGTACTAGGGAGGCTTCATTTACTACAGTGTACTTTAATTTCGCTTTTTAGGTGCGTTCGTAATTATATAAATACGTAGCACCTATAGTCAAGATTCTTGACTTGTTTGGTCCGTCCGTCTGTCCGTCCGTCTGTCCGTCCGTCTGTCTGTCTGTCTGTCTGTCCGTCCGTCTGTCTGTCTGTCTGTCCGCATATAACAACGCAAAAACTACCCAACCAAATGGTTTGCAATTTAAAATATATTATCTTTGCAGAATTTTGTCGAGACATTTCAAATTTTATTAAAATCGAATCAAAACTTTAGGAGATATTAATAAAAATATTTATTAAGAAATTTGAATTTTTTTTTTTTTAATCGGTGCTTTTTTGTTATAGGAGCTTCCGAAGTTTAATCGTCAAGCGAGCGAGATACTTATTAATCTGCAGACGATATAATTCATTTCACAGAATTAAAAATCATCAAGATCTGAATATTTATATAACTAGCTGATACATATATATCTGAATATTTATATAACTAGTTAAGATATTTGTATGAACAGTGTCATAAAATATATACTTAACTAGCTGTTTAACCCGTTCTACGCACGGGATATCATGAATTTAATTCTAAAACGTGCGTACGAACGCACCTCGTTTGTAACGTTTGACGTACAATTTCCAACTTGTTTAAAACTATATTGCAGATGTAAGACTAGGTAAAAAGAAAACTTACAAAAAGGAACTTAGGAAATTTTCTCATTTACTATAACAATTTATTCTGTTATTTTGAAAGTTTTTACTTATTGGAATCAGAGATGTAGTTAGTTCTGTAGCGAATAATTTCCTTCATCATCAGATGTGCACCCCACCTCTTAAAGCACAAATGTATCATGCCATTGTTATTTATAATGATACACACAAAGGAAAACATATTTATTTGGAGAAGTTTTCCTGTTTGGTAGTTACTATATTTTTAGGTTCTGTTATTAATAATTATATACTTAATATTTAACAGCATAATCGACTGAAGTATTTATGAAGGTAAACCCAAGTGTACTTAAGCTTTTCAACATATATTTCGACTTTTTTTTTTAAGTACAGATTTTTACTTAATAACAGTAATATTAGTGAAGCATATGTGTAATCTCTATAAAATTTGCACTAGTAGGAAAAATTTCAATTTTAAAATAAAAATACAACTTTTAAAGTTATATTTCGAGTAAAAAATAGAAAAATATTATAAACGAGGTTGCATTTAATAATAAACGTTTTTATCTTTAATAATTGTATAATAACCTATGTTGTAAAATATACCCTATCACTGTAAAATTTGGAAGCAAATTTTGTCTTTTAAACAATATTTAAATCTAAAATGAGAGTAACAGGAGTTACAAAAATAAAATACATTTTTAATAAATACCTAAAAATACCTCAAAACTTGAAGATATTGCTTTAGACTCTAAACATGCAGTGAAAAAAATTAAAACAGCACCAGATTTCTTTTCTGTTAAGTATTTTTTTAATGGTATCTTTTCTGGGAGGGTTTTATGGGTTAATAGTGTTTTCTTGCAGCTACAATTGGTATTATTTATTCTGGTAAATAGAAAAGTAGTCACAGAGAGTACTCTTTTCGAGGAAGAAAGTTAAATTAATTTAATGGAATTAAAAAGTAAGTGTTTTAATTAATCGGAACAAATTTATTAAACACATAAAATGGTTAATTCGATTACAATAAATTATAATATACACTGCAAGAAAGTTATATTTGGTTTTAGCAGTAATACGCTACCGCGCATGCGCGGTAGCGTATTACTGCAAGCGCGGCAGCGTATTACTGCTTATTTTACTGTTTAATACTGTTAATTTTACGGTATAATACTGACAGCTGGGATGCCAGTTTTATACTGTAAAATCAACAATTATTTTTTGCAGTGTATTATTCATAATATTTAAAAATATAGTCTACATAAATTTCTACCTTTAGTCATTTGGACATCTCTGTTTAACAGCTAGAAAACGTAAAATATATTTAATTGAGTAAAAAAAAATTTATTTGAGATAAAAATTGTTTAAACTAAAGAGTTATTTTTTTTCTAAAAAATGAGTGTAAAAAATATTTATATATTTGCTTGGTCGTTGGATTATTTTTCTCCCCATTTTCTCCCCATACTGCCCAATTGTTTTATTAAAATTCCAGGGAAAACAATAAAATTTGAATGTATAGTTAATGCAAATCAAAGAAAATAATTATTTTAGAATTAATTACTATACTATTAACAATTGTTTCGCAGAATTGTTTAAAAAGAACTCGAGTGGATTTAACTTCTATAAATATTATTTTTTACTATTATTTTATTATTATCCTTCATTTTGTGAAAAAGGACGAAAATATCAATGTTCCGTCTTTTTACTGAAAACGAATTTAGACAGCACATTCTCACAAAATGCAGTGTAGATCCAATAATAAAAATATGCAAAAAATACTTTTTACTGCATCCATTCCCCTTTGATTAAGTCAAAGTTATTTCAATTCATTTTTTTTTCAGTTTGTGTTTTTCAATATAAACGTATGATAAAAATACCAAAAATTCAACATATATCTTTTAAATGACTCGCTATTTTTTAATGAGGTGTTTTTCATGAAAATAAGGTTTGGATTTTCAGGATAAATAGTTCTCTTTTTAAAATAGAAATATTAAGTAAAAAGTCATTTTTACTGTATTTTTACATTAACTTTTCAGAAGTCTGGTCTTTACAGTTAAACAGTACACTTGTTAAAAATGTGCGAAAAAAAATATATATAATTTAACAAATTACAATAACCATTGAGAAAATTTTACGAAAGCTTAAGAGGAAAGAATTTACCGTGCTTTAATGTTATAGCGGCCCTCACAATTATGATTATGCCAAGATCATCGAAAAGCTTATATATGCATCCTATATATATATATATATATATATGTATATATATATATATATATATACGTCATTATACACATATTATTTACGTTTTATATGTCGTATATGCATCATATACACATGTCATATATATGCATCATATATGCATCATATATGCATCATATATGACTATAAAACGTGGCCACATACGTCAAGAAATGTTATATATATATATATCATATATTATTATAATGTCATACATGCTTTATAATTTGACGATAAATCTTGGTCGCTTGGCGATTCATCCTTGGAGGCCGCTATAACACGAAAGTACGAAATTTACAATATATTAATAAAATCAGAAGAAAAAAAAATAGACGATTTCTCATCCGACGTTCATTTTTGAATTCAGCTTTTTTTTTTTCATATCTGATAATTTGTATCTATCCCTTTTGTAACTTTAACATTTTTGTAACGATTTTATGCATTTCCATTGCTTATACAAAAAAAAAAAAAAATTCTTCTAAAATTACAGAATTTCGTTAAAAATTCTTATAAAGTTACAGAATTTCTTTAAAAACGCTTAAAAGAATAAAGTGACGACGTCAATAAAATGACGACATCAAGAGGTCTATTCTCGACCGAAAACAACAACCATTTTCCCAATGGTTAAAAATTCAAATGAAATACGTAAAATAATCGATTGTTTCCTAAAAATATTTTATGATTCTCAATAGATTATTCCCAGGGGTATAAATTTCCTAACACGTTATTCACGTGACCATCGTTTGTTGCCGGGTGGCGAGCATCACATGCTTCAGTGAGCCAGCAGTGTGTGGTATTTTGAAATAAATTATTGCTGGAGAGTTTGACGTGTATCACTCAAAAAGTGGTGCTGCTTTGCCGCATTTTTAACGATGGATGTGATAGCTTATACATCTCGGAATGTGTGGGATAGAAGTGTGCCAAACATTATGTGATATGTTTATTATATGCGTTTACAATCAAAGTTTTAGAATCGGTTATGTTGTTGTTGGGAAGCCGATTTTCCATATACTTTCGTTAATTATTTTTTCGTGTATTTGTAAATAAAAATACTGACATCATTATTCAGTTCCAACTTATCAGATTTTTTTTCATAGAACAAACTTTAAGATGCAAAACAAAAACTAAAACTTTAGAGTGTTGCCAAATTTTAAAAGCTAAGTGACATAAAATTGTAAATTAGATAAAAATAATACAATGAGCTAAACATAATATGATGTACGTATAAAGACTATAAATTATGCCACAACAGTACTCCCCTCCCAGTAACAAAGTTACGGTACAATCTATACAATACAATGAAATATATACAGAAAAAAGTAAATTACAAAATTAATCGCGAATAGCACAGGAAGTTTGATCGTTCGTCCCGTACGTGAATGTTTTTCAGGAAGTTTTTGAAAGGTAAATCCTGTTTAGGTTTCGCAGATTGTTTTGTTTTTGTTGGGTTTTTTGTACGAAGGTCTGATGTTTGCAAGAAATACGCCGGTTTTAATCTATCAATAGACACAGTAACAGTTTTGTCTTTGATTTTGAGTGTGAAATATTTTTCATTTCTATCGACGACTTGAAAGGGGCCTTCGTATGGGGGTTCCAGTTGCTTTTTAACTCTGTCCTTGCGAATAAACACATGTGACGTGGTTTTTAAATCTTTTGGAACAAATATTTTTTGAACATATTTTTTTGACACAGTTCTTGGTCCAACTTCTTCCATTACTTGTTGAAGTTGTTTTGCAAAAGTATCAGGTGTTGTTTGAGTTGTACTTTCGTGGAAAAATTTTCCAGGTAATCGTATGTTTTGTCCATAGACCATCTGGGCAATGGTGTATTCCGAATCTTCCTGCATGGCAGTGCGTAGACCAAGAAGAACAGTTGGCAGTGTTTCACTCCAGGCCAGGCTATTGTGTGCCATTAGTGCGGTCTTTAAAGATCTGTGAAGCCGTTCGACTTTTTCATTGGATTGGGGGTGATAGGCAGTCGTGGGCTGCAATTTAATTCCACACATTTTCGACAGGGCGTTCAACAACTCTGATCTAAACTGTGCACCACGATCCGTGACGAGTCGGCATGGGGTTCCAAATCTAGAAATCCAATTACTGTAAAATGCTTTGGCAACTGTTTCGGCTGAAATGTTGTTCAGCGGAATTACTTCCATCCAGCTAGTATACCGGTCGATGCAGGTCAGACAGTAGATATTTCCGTTCGATGGTGGTAAAGGTCCTATCAGATCAACATGGATGTCACTGAACCTTTCCGATAGCAGTTGAAATTCACCGAAACTTGATTTGGTGTGCCAATTAATTTTGCTTTTTTGGCAAGCCATGCAAGATCGGGTCCATAGCTGTACATCTTTTCGGATACTTGGCCAGATGAATTTTGATGTCAGGAGTTTCACAGATGATTTAATTCCAGGATGGGATACTCCATGCATTTGAAGAAAAATTTTCATCCGATGGGATTCAGGAATGTATGGTCTAATATTACTTGTTGAGGTTTCACACCACAAAGACTTTCCAGAAGGTAGCGGATATTGCTTAAAGTTCAAGGAAGTTGTGGTTGCCTTTAAAGTTTGGAATTCTTCATCTTGATCTTGTTCATCTGCTATGTTATCATAATCGATTAAAGAAATTTCTTCCACTCTGGATAGGGTATCTGCGATGATGTTATCGTGACCTTTAATGTGTTGGATGTCAGTTGAAAATTGTGAAATATAGTGTAAGTGACGAAGTTGACGAGGTGATGCTTTTTCAGGCTTTTGTAGGAATGCAAAGGTTAAGGGTTTGTGGTCTGTATATATCGTGAATTTTCTTCCTTCTAGTAAATGCTTGAAGTGTTTAATGGAGAGGTAAATACCAAGTAATTCTCTATCTTAAGTACTGTAGTTCTTTTGTGCATCATTTAGTTTCTTAGAATAAAATGAGATAGGTTTCCATCCATTATCTTCATACTGTTCAATTACTGCTCCAATCGCCGAATCTGAAGCGTCCGTACTTAGTGACAGAGGTAGTTCAGACTTTGGAAATGATAAGAGTGCAGTATTGACTAAATCATCTTTGCACTGTTGAAACTGTTCTTTCGCTTCATCTGTCCAAGGAATTTTTCGTCTATCTTTCTTTTTTGCTCCTTTGAGGTAATCATGTAAGAGAGACTGATGTTTTGAAGCGTTCTTTAAATATCGACGATAAAAGTTAATCATGCCTAGGAATGTTCTAAGTTCATGAATTGTTGTTGGAAGTTTGTAGTTGACGATGGCTTGAACTTTGTCAGGTAAAGGACGTGAGCCTTGAGGAGTAATTAAATATCCCAAAAATTCTATTTCTTGTGTTCCCATGACAGATTTGGAAATGTTAATGCGAAGTCCATAATGGTTTAATCTTTCAAACACCAATTTGAGATGATTCTTGTGTTGTTCTTCACTTGTAGATGCGATAATAATATCATCTAAATAAACGAAGACAAAATCTAGACCTGAAAAAACTTCATTAATAAATCTTTGAAAAGTTGCTGGTGCATTCTTCAAACCGAAACTCATTACATTGAACTCGTACAATCCAAATGGAGTAATAATTGCTGTTTTACACTTATCTTCTTCGGCAATGGGCACTTGGTAGTAGGCTTTAAATAAATCAATTTTAGAATATATAGTTGTATCTTTCAAAATATGATGGAAATCTTCTATTCGAGGGATAGGATATCTATCAGGAACTGTTCTGGCATTGAGTTGTCTGTAATCTCCACATGGGCGAAAAGTACCATCCTTTTTCGTAACCATATGAAGAGGACTTGACCATTGAGAACTGGAGGGTCTTATTATATTATTATTGAGCAGGAATTGAAATTCTTGTTTTGCTGTTGCAAGTCGTTGATTATCTAATTGTCTTGCTTTAGAATGCACAGGTTGACCTTGTGTTATAATGTAGTGTTGAACATTATGTTTTACACTTGATAAAAATAAATTTGGTTTGTTTATCTCAGGATATTCTTTTAGCAGGTTATAAAATTTATTGGTATTATTTACAGTATCGACATCACTATCTTCACTGACAGCAGCAACTTCGCCAGTAATAGTTAGCTGAGTTACTCCGTCAATCAATTTCTTATTATGCAAATCAATTAACAAGTTAAATTTGTTTAGAAAATCAGCTCCCAAAATGCCTTTATTGATTTTTGCAACGATAAAAGGAAATTGAAATTCCCGTCGAAGTCCTAAATCAAGTGTTAGCATCTTTATACCATATGTTTCAATTTCTGTACCATTTGCTGCATACAGTTTATAACCCACGGATTGTTTATCTTTATTAGAAGCTGGTAAAATACTAACATCTGCACCGCTATCTACCAAAAATCGCAGTTTCGATTTTTTATCTTTAACAAATAAGCGAAATTTGCGACAATCCGTAAAATTATTAGCAGTAGAGCATGCCACATTCTCTACTGCATTTTGGCGTTTCCCTGGTTTGGTGAATAATCAGTTGACCAACTACACGGTGGAGTACATTTATCTTGATGACATTTGGCACCATAACGGAAATGATAAAAACAGTATTTTCCTCGAGGATTAAATCTCTTTTTAGAATTGCATCGAGATCTTCTGCCAGAAACAGAGTTATTCCGTAATCATGGTCGTGATATATGATCAACACTTAATTGGGCAATTTGCTGTTCAAGGGATTTGATTTTGGATAGTAATTCGGTATTCGAACAATTACAAGTAGAAGATGCGCTGCAAATATCATTAGAAGGTGTCATATCGGCAATCTTGTCAGCCATAATCGCCAGCTTTGGTAGCTCTTCATCACTAACAAGTATTATATTTCGCATAGAATCTGGTAATTTTTCTAGCCATAAGGTTTTTATTAAATTTTCAGATACATCTGATGTTGCGACTGATTTCAGTTTCTGTAATAATTGACTGGGTTTTAAAGTACCTAAATCAATTCCAGTAATTAGTTTTTTAATACGAGTGCTTTCACTCTCTTTAAACAAGTCTAAAAGTCTTGTTTTAGATTCCGTGTACTTCGTATCGGTATCTTTTGTTACAATATCCCAAATGTTCTCGACGTATTTTGGTTCCAATTGCGATACTAAATAATTAAATTTGGTTTCCTCAGAAACAATTCCGCTTATCTTAAACTGAGCCTCAACTTGGAAAAACCAAATTTCCGGACGATCAATCCAAAAAGGAGGAATTTTAACACTCACCTTACATAGTTCTTGCATAGAATCTTTTGATTTTTCATCGTCTGCAGGCATATTTACTTTAAGATACACTGCTCAAAACAATTAAAGGATATTTGAAGTTTTATATAAAATAAAGATATAAACGAAATTTTTTTTGCCGAAAATAGAAGAAGAGAATCACAAATGCAAATTTTTCTGGTTTTCAAACTGTGGAGTATGCAAATTTTGAGTTCGACGTCAAAAACGTCGCTTCAGCGGCAGCGAATGAAATTTGACTTTCAACTGGATAAAAGAGAATGAAGACAAGGATGATCGGCATTCAGTAATTGCTTTGTTTCGATGAGTACGATGTCTCAGCTAAGTCATTTGGCAGATTCAGAAGCTTGGAGAATTGTTGATAGGTTAGAAGGGGGCCAAACTCAAGCCGAAGTAGCGCAAGCCATTGGAGTGTCACAAAGTGTCATTTCCAGGATCTGGAACCGTTTTTTGGAGAGTGGATGTGCAGGCCGAAGACCAGGGCAAGGTCGTAGACGGGCAACAACGCCCAATGAAGATCGGTATTTAGCGTTAACAGCTCGGAGATACCGAAACATGAACGCTACTCTTCTCCAACAACACCTTCGCTCGGCTACAGGCACCACGATTTCAACTCAGACTGTCCGAAACCGGCTCCATGCTGTAGGTCTGTATGCTCGCCGACCGATGGTATGTGTTAGATTAACATCAAGGCATCGTCGCGACCGCAGGGAGTGGGCAACCGAGCATGTCAACTGGAGGAGAAATGAATGGAGCAATATTCTGTTTTCTGACGAGTCCCGTTTTTCTGTGCATCCGGATAATAGGCGTATTTTCATCTGGAGGGACCGTGGCAGTAGGAATAATCCTGCTTTCGTGCACGAAAGTGTCAGATTTGGCGGTGGAGGAGTGTTGGTGTATGGTGGCATCTCCATTGACGGGCGCACTGACCTCTACATCATTCGAGATGGAGCTCTGACTGGTCGCCGATATAGGGATGAGATCCTCAGACCTATTGTAGTCCCTTAGGCTGAAGCAATCGGAGATAACTTCATTTTAATGGACGATAACTGCAGGCCACATCGTGCAAACCTGGTGGAGGATTTCCTTTTCGAGGAAGGAATCGTTCGAATGGAATGGCCAGCGTGTTCTCCAGACATGAATCCAATCGAGCACGTTTGGGACGCTCTAGGAAGACGAGTTTCTGGCCGCCAACAACCCCCACAAACTCTCCAAGAACTGGAAAGAGCTCTTCTGGAAGAGTGGGGCAGAATACCCCAACTCGTCATTAATAGCCTCATTGAGTCCATGCCTCAAAGGTGTTCAACGTTGCTGGCCGCCCGTGGAAACCATACCCCCTACTGAAAATGATTTTCTTTGAAGAAAACACCTTTTCTTATTCTTTTTTTTCTCATATGCACAGATTGTGTTTTTTTCCTTTTGTACACAAATGCGCAATAAAATGCATTTTTTTCTGCCAAACAAGTGTAATTTATTCTCATATAACCTACTATGTCTGTCGACCATGTATCAATCAGCTAAAAAGTTTCCCAGATACAAAATCCACCTAAAACTGCAATATCCTTTAATTGTTTTGAGCAGTGTAGATTGATACAGTTATTGAGCAATATTTATTTAGAAATACGGGTTACCAGTTGTTGGGGAGTCGATTTTCATAAACGATCGTTAATTATTTGGTTGCGTGTATTTTCAAATAATAATACTGACATCATATTTCAGTTTGAACTTATCAGATTTATTTACATCGAACAAACTTTAAGATGTAAAACAAAAACTAAAACTTTAGAGTGTTGCCAAATTTTAAAAGCTAAATGACATAAAATTGTAAATTAGATAAAAATAATACAATGAGCTAAACATAATATGATGTACGTATAAAGACTATAAATTATGCCACAACATTGTTATGCATGACGTCAATCATCAAAAGAACAGCATTATTAAAAGAACTACATATACATTTTGGTATAAAAATATTGATAATTTATATGCTTTTTTTAATTGCTAAAAAGCGTAAAATGAAAAGATTATAAGCAGAAAATAAGTTTTATTAGACTGTTGACATGTTTCAGCGCAATCTGAATCATTATCAAAATAAATAAGAATATTCTATAATTGCACGGTCTATGTAGTTATTTGAAACGCTATCATTTAATTTTTCACTTACTTCTTAAAATACGCACGTTATTTATTTATTTTTTTATTTTTTTACATGGATGTTTATTTCCATATTTGTAACAATTTAGTAACTTTAAAATTACTTATTTAATTTAATGTAATGGAATAATTGTGGGTACTTCTCTATTATCCCGTCGTGTACTTTTCACAACAATAAACTATCGCCAAACTGTAACGCCAAATAAACGGGAGAACCATTGGAATATCATTGAATACCATTGGAATACCAAAAAAATAAAATATAAGAATTTAAGGACACAATTGTTATTTTAATTAATGAAATAACTAATAAATCAGTAAAACATAATGAAAAATACACGCAAATGTCTAATTAAAAACCACTTGATGACATAACAAACACGTATAATGGCTTTTCACATCAAGTAAATGCGACTGCATTTTTGGCGTTTAATCTTACAGTTTGGCGATAGTTTTTTGTTATGAAAAGTGGTCGACGGGATAATAGAGAAGTACCTACTTGTGTAATGGAATACCAAAAGTTATTGTTAATAGACAATACTGTAACCGAATTTTTTGTGTGTCCCTGTAAATGGACGATGAATGCTAGGTACACAAAATTCTATAGTAAGCCTAATGTAGTGCACCTGAGTGATGTATATCAATTTCAATATGTTTCAAATAGTGTAACATCAGTAAAATACAGCGCGTACTTTTTTTCTTTTGGGACGAAATACTTTTTAGTGTCCCTGTAAAAGAACTATAAATGCTACACACTTCATTTTCAATACCAAACATTCTATAATAAAATTCAATAATGAATAAAAATTTCATGACAATCCGAGTATATTTACAAGAGTTAGAGAACGGACAGACGGACAAACTGAATTCATAAACACTTTTCATCTATGTTGTGAGTGTTAAAAAATATAGATTATAATTCATATTTATTTTCTTAATATTAATTTGAAAATATATGTTATTTGAAACTAATATTCGAAACAAATATCTATCGTAGCCTATAGTGTTTTTAAAACTTTTCAACCTAGTTGAAAAGTGTTTATGAATTCGGTTTGTCTGTCTATCTGCCTGTTTGTCCGTTCTCTAATTCGCGTAAATATATTCGAATTGCCATGCAATTGATATAGGTTATTGAGGCTTACTGTGACATGTTCGGTATTGAAAATGAAGTGTGTAGCACTAATAGTTTTTTTTTTTTTTTTACAGGGACACTCAAAAGAATTCCGTTACATTACGGTCTATGGAGAAAAATCGTTTGCGGTTTATTTTAATAATGTTTCATTATTTCAAACATGTTGAAATTGATATATATCGCTAAGGTGCATTACAAGAGGCTTACGGTAGAATATTATGTGTATAGACATTTACAGAAGAATACAAAAGAATTCGGTACTGTGTGTTAACAATAAATGCTGGAAGTGCGTTTTCAGTTGCTGAACGTGTTTTTTATTTTAACTCAATTTTTGTCTGTTACTTCGTGTGTGAAAATTCTATACATATCATATACAGAGCAGCACGAAAGTTCTGGAGTACATTTCCGTTAATTAATGGAAATTCCAGAAGGGGATTTTTAAACTGTTCTATGCGTTTCCTAATTGAGGTAAAATTTAGCATTCTATGTAGTATATATACAAATCTATAGATTATATACAGGTCAGCACAAAATAATTCGGATATTTTTCCGAATATTTTTAGTAATTCCTGAAACGGAGATTTTAAATATGTTAGGAGTTTGCGTTTTCAATAAACATTTACCCTCGTGGAGAAAAGATCCAATGCCTTACGGCTGGCTCTCCACGAGAGGGTGATTTCATTTTGTTTACTTAGATATCACCTTTCATCTTATTAAACGGTATAGATTTGTAAAATTATTTTAGAATTGTTGGAAAGTGTTACATAATCTAAGCTCGATGCATGATTTTTCGTCCTTGTTTTTTGTTGTAGTCAAAAATCGATTTTAAGAACATATACTTTATCTTTGCAAACATTTCTTTCTAATATTATAACACAGCTTTTATTTAGTTTTAGTAGCATTTTAATTCTGGTGATATCAAGGGAGATCTGGTGATATCTGGTGATATCAAGGGTTCTCAAGAAGGAAAATTGGAGAGGAATCTGTTGTAAGACGTACGTAAAACGTTGCGAAGGTGGATGGTACTTAAAATTTTCAGCGCGATGGTTACTTTGTAGGCGTAATATTATTGTATTACTATCAGTATTCGAGTTAGTGCATCTATAATACAATCAGTAGTCGAGTTAGGGCATCTGTAATACAATTTGGGTAGAATGGAACAACCCGTGGAAAAATCTTAGTTTTAACTCTAAAGCTTATCCATAATATTCATATGACGTGCATATAAACATTTGCACGCACAAATTTCGAACTACGGTACTGGGAAAAGAATGCAACAAGCACGTTTGAGAACCGAAATCTTTTTTCTCACCAAAATGCTTGGCTACAATTATGCTCACCAAGTGCGTTGAGACGTTGAAGTATGTGATTTAGCGGTCCGCTTGAGTTTGCCGAGAAATAAAAGAGAGTTTGTTTGTTGAGAACATATATATAACTTTTGCGCTTGACATCAAGTGACCGCTTATAATTCATCGTCAATATACAAAGACGAGACAGCCACACGGAAATTTAAAACACCAGAGAGTTACAACTGCGAGCTCCACAAAGTGTGTGCAATGGAGCTGATGGGAGTGGAACCCGCCGACTTGACTCCTACGCTCTCAAGCGATTATCGGAATGGTGTCTTAACTACTCGGTCACGGAGGCTCCAAGAACAGAGTAGTAAAATAATTAGCATAAGAATGGTTACCATAGGAACGGAACAGAAAATATATTCCTTTATCTTTCGTTCGGTGTATGTCTCGAGAATTTTGTATCGTGTTCTTTAAAACGATGTGTAAATTAAAATATTAATATATTTTCTAATTTCTTTTAAACGATTATCGAATGTTTGCTCCTTGGAGGGATATCAAATATAAGATTGGATGGCTAAGATTAAAAAGAGAATTTGGTTAATAAAATCAAAGCGTTATTTTCCGTGGAAGAGGGCAAAAAGTTAAAAAACCGCTGTACGAATTCCGAATAAACTTTATTAAAAAGAGGGCAGAATTCACTATATTCGACTAAAAGATTGATATTGGATTAATTTTATCAATGTGTAAAAAATGGTCGCAAAATGCGAAATAAATGCAAAAATCTCATTAAAAAAGTAAATAAAAAACATCTAATTAAAAAATAAGTCAAATAAAGAGGTAACAGACGATAAAGAGGGTTAATTATCAAACCCAGGTTGGATTTCATTTCCTCGCTTTCTTCGCGTTGCAGAGAAAAAAAATCAATGTCCCGTATGTCTTTAGTAATTAATAAAAAAAAAATCTATTTAGTGATTAAATTTTTTTGATCGATTTCCGAAAGTTTGCTCCATACAGGGGTTCTAAAATATAAGGTTAGATGGTTACGGTATCAAATACAAATTGGTTGATAGAAAACAAACTTCTAATTTTCGGAAAATACAGTCTTAAAACAAAATCGAGAAAAATTCAAAACTCGCTGTACGAATTCTCAATATACCGTATGAACCAAAACTTCGTTAAAACTTTAAAAATCCATAAAAAAGGAAGAAATTATGATAAAGAAGTGCGGTTTGCAAGAAAGAGTTCACAAGGTAGTCGGATTTTTTTTAGCAGCAAAAATTTTTTAGTTAAAAATGTCACTGGTAGAGGGCGCTGACGACCCGAAACACAATGAACTGGGCAACAGTACGCTCCATCCATTTATTCTTGCAATAACAATTGTACAACATGACCTCCAGACCACATTCTTTGTCTTCAGTCCTTTCACCGTGCGATATTTTCGCAACGCAACTGTTGCTGTCTCTCCGTTCAAATAGAACAACTTCTCCAACAACACTCGATCGGGTAATGATAACATTCTGAAAGGGAATGAGAAATCCCCGTATATCCCGGTCTTTTATTGCAGCATTAAATTGCATAATTCTGCTGAATCTCTCGCATGTTAGCGCCATTTACATGTGACATTTTTAACTAAACATTTTTTTTGCTGCTAAAAAAGATCCGATTACCTTGTGAGCCCTTTCTTTCAAACCGCACTTCTTTATCATAATTTCTTCCTTTTTTTTATGAATTTTTAAAGTTTTAACGAACTTTTGCTTCACCCGGTACTTTATAGAAGATAGGACAAAATTGACTGTATCGGGGAAAAATATTGAATTTGGATTGCATTAATGAGTGGTTCAAAATATTCAGCAAACTTTGAAATTCTGGGAAATGCCAGAATTTTCTCGTTCAAGAGAAAATAACAACAAAAATTCAAAATCTCACCCTCAGGTGCATTCGGATTTGTCTTCGTTTATCTGGAACTAAACACTGCAAAAAAAAAGTGTGCGCGGCAGCGTATTACTGCTTATTTTACTGCTTATTACAGTTAATTTTATGGTGTAAGACTAGCAGCTAGGATGCCAGTATTATACCGTAAAATGAACACCTTTTTTTGCAGAGAATTTTCAAAAAGTTACGTGCGATAGATTTCCTTGGACATCGCCAACAAACAAGCAAACAGATAGACACACAGACACATAGACCAAAAACTTTTTTTTTTATTAATATAGATTGTGGATTATACATTTACGGTTTATCGATTTTGTACAGTATTTATATTGTGCAATTTTTCAGTCTTCTTTCTTTTAAATCGGATAATAAAGATTTTTCTTGAAATATTAAAGCGAACATACACGTGATTTTTAGTGCAACGTGTGAGTGAGTTTATTAACAAATAAATTGTCCATCAGATTTATAGTTCGATGACTGTAATGATTGAATTAGGATTAAATTATTTTTTTCTTTTTGAGTGTACCACAGTCTGCAAATACTTCGGGAATTTCTTTTCTAAAACTAAATACCAATGTCGCAATAAATGTTCCTTCATGACATCGTATTTCATTTCTGTCAACTTTGTTATTGGCTGTATGTCCACTTCCAGTCGCATTGAGAAATAATCCATCCAAAACTTTCTTGCATATACCATAGTACTTCATTTCTCCTCCGGAGTGACAGATTTTTATGCCTAGAAATAATATATTCATAAAACAAAAAAGTTAGTACCTGGTAAACCAAGCATAGCTCGGTAGTTTTATTTAATATTCATACTGTATTTGAGTAAAGAAAAAAAAATATTTATTTTTACATAATTCATACTGTATCTGAGAAAAGACAAATTTGTATAAATTCGTTTCTGCACAAAAATATAATTTCCAATTTCTAAAAGTTATAATTAAGTCAATTAATTTTTTTGTGTTATTTTATTATTTTTGTATATATTTTACTTTATCTAATTTCATCATGTATCGAGATAACAGTTACACATCGTTTTTGATATCGTCCATAATCGTATTGCTGATAGATTTCTCCATCGGGTAGGGTTATTTGCTGTTACCCGCACCCGACCCGACCCATGGTTCGAGTTGGGTTGTGTTGGCGTTATATTTTTCTGTTGCAGTTTGGATTCGGGTCGGGTTGATTGCCATTGTTTCGGGTTGGGTTTTTACTTTTGCGAGTTGGGTTCGGGTTGACCCGCTTTTTCAAAAGAATATCCAGAATATTTTTTCAGATAAAAAATATATACAGTAAGACCTCTATAATGGTCACCTGCACCGTCAGGAAAGAATAATCCATGATTACATTTCTTATATACATTTTATTTTTTCTCATGCAGTAAATTAAATATATATACTCATTCATATTTAAATACGTATTTATTTCCATTTGAAACATAGTTCTGTTCAAACTTATTGTGAAAATCCCAACCTGCAAAAAACCTAAATATGACCCGGAATAATTATTCTAGGGTGATCCCGCCCCCCACACACCCCCCCGCTAAAAAAAAGAAACAACCTGACCCGATTTAGGACTCTATTCAACAATCTCGAGGCATCCGCTATTCAGAGGTTTCGCTATATTTGAATATTAAGAAATATAGATTTGTTCATTTTTCTATATAAAATATAAAATTGATATTAGAGATATAATTGTATATTACTTTTCATAATAGCATTAAAATATGATTTATTGTACTTTCATTGCGGGTTGATTTCAAATGGAATTTGCGGGTTTCGGGTTGAGTACAACCGCGACAAACGTTATACACGACCGGTTCACATTTAAAACGTCCCACGGAGTGGATCATATCTTTACACGGCGATTGGTACAAAGCGTCGCGCCTATCATTTTGTACCAATCGCCGCGTAAAGATTATGCACTCCGTGTGACGTTTTAAAAAACACAAAACATCTCATTAAAACAGTAAATAAAAAACATGTAATCAATAATGAAAAAAAAAGCCAATAAAGAGGTAACAGACGATAAAGAGGGTTACTTATCAAACCCAGGTTGGATTTTTTTTTTCTCGCACTCTTGTTTGCGTTGCAGAGAAAAAAAAATCAATGTCCTGTATGTCTTTAGTAATTAATAAAAAAAATCTATTTCGTAATTTAAAAAAAAATTATCGATTTCCGAAAGTCTGCTCCATACAGGGGGTCTAAAATATAAGATTAGACGGTTACGGTATCAAATACAAATTGGTTGATAGAAAACAAACTTCTAATTTTCGGAAATACAGACTTAAAACAAAATCGAGAAAATTCAAAAGTTGCTGTACGAATTCTAAATATACTTTACAGACAAGAACGAATTAAAAAAAAAAAAAAAACCCGACTGCGTAAAAAGCGAACTAAAAACGGAGCTTCCCACTGTAAAATAGTCTAGGAAACATAGTCTTCATTTTGAAAGAGCTATCCAATGATATGCCACTCAATATGGTGCCTAATTTTTTTTCGTCTTTACCGCCATTTTGTATTTTACGGCCGCCATTTTGAATTTATGAAAACGAAACCTAGCTTATAACCAACGGACGGTTAAAACGAATCGATAGAGATCTCATTCATTAAAATCCATCCAGCCGTTGGGATGTTTCGAGGGTATAAAGAAATCCACATACATATGCCCAGATACGCGTCAAATACATAACCCTTCTTAGCAGTCGGGTAAAAAGAGGAATAGCCGTGTATAACATAGGTCGGGGTACAACCCGACCCGTGTAGGACTCTAATTGCTGATCATTGACCAATAACATTCACCAGAATTACGATTACTAAAGATTAATTTCGAAAATTGCTTTAACCTATTAAAATGAATTTCATTGCAGTCGAGATCTAGTTAGATCGTTTTCTCGTATTCGAATAAGGCTTATTTCTTGAAAATCGTTGTATTTATGCTTAATGTAAGCCACTGTTTTGAGCACTGATACTGAGTTTGTTTTAATCATTTAAAACGAATTTTTCCGAATTGACGATCTAGCTAGATCGTTTTCTTGTGGCCGGATTAGTAAAGAAGTCAAGTCTTGTGAAAATCGTCCGAGTCGTTTTCGATATATAATAGAATTTTCAGTGCTGAGTTTGTTTTAACAAGTCAAAACGAACCCTCCCGAATTCCGGACCTAGTTAGATAATTTTCTCGTGCTCGAATTAGTACAGAAGACACGTTTCGTGGAAATCATTTGAGAATTTTTGATTTATAGCAAACAGAATTTTCAGCATTGAATTTTTTTTAACATGTCAAAACGAATTTTCTTGAATTCGGGACCTAGCTAGATTATTTTCTCTTACTCGATTTAGTATGGAAGGCAAGTTTCGGAAAAATTGTTCTAGACTGTTTTCGATATCATCGTAATCAGAAAAATTGCTTGTTCGTTAATGAATATAATGTATCAAGAATCATGATAAACATGATAAATTGTAAAGAAAAGAACGTTCTTCAATAACGTGAAAATTTCATGTAATTTTTTTAAATTATATTTTTTATGGAGGATTTACGATTTCACGATCTTGGATTGTTTTGCATCCATTGCTAAATAACCTCAGCTATCCTTTGCAAAAAAAAAAAAAAAAAAAAAAAAAAAAAAAAAAAATGCTGAAAATATTCCAATTTTAACGAGAAATTCGCAAACAACCTACCCATAGGTTTAACATTTGCGAGCGACTGGTTTCAAGTGAGTGAAGAATCCCCTTAACGATACAATCTCTTTCCCATTGGAAAGCATTATGGATACTTATAAAATTATCGATGCTAATGCTGTGTTACAGAATAGCCAATCAGAGCGTTTGATAAGTTCAGAACTATGTTTTTATGGCAGTAGAAAATTGACGTGCTTAGGCACTTGCGAGAAACGGCGGGAATTTGACCTTTGGAATAAAAATAAGAAAAATAAAATGTTATAAATGATAACTTTAAATACAACGAATTCGGCTTTTTAATAATTGAGAAATAAATAGGGTTTTTGAATAAAAATAATTACGAGAGGTGTTTTTAGAATATTTTGAAGGGAAATAAAATATTAATATAAGCATTTTAAATGGAAAGGAATTTAAATAAATGAAATACATGGAATATTGGGTAAGATGGGAGGTAATTTAATAAACTAAGTTTGTATGATAAATTTAGAAGGGGAAATTTTAATGGAATAAATTTAATAAAGCGTGGAATTTTGATTTTTGTAATCTATACCCCTCCCAAAAAGATGGCTCCATCTTGGAAATTCTAAAATCTACAAGTTCATTAAAGGAAAAGACAAACATGAGTTCGGATTGCAAGAGTTGATGTCAGGAAGAGAATGAAAAATGATCTTCCTAGCAATGCCAAAAAAATAATAATTACCTCATAAAACGCGAATTGGTGGAGAATGCTTTAGAAAAATACAAAAGGTATATAAAATACTTACAGTTTGTAAGTATATATAATGAAAGCATAAATAACATCATAAACAATAAGAAATAATAATATAACAATGTCAACATTATACATTACCAAACAAGGTAATACAGAGAACTGAAGATTTAGAATGTTCAGACTTCAGTTTATCTCATAATAGAAATTTCAAAAAAATTGTACTATTTAAGTACATTTGGTAGATTCTTAAAAAATAAAATTCGAATCTCATGAATTGTCATTAAGGTATAAAAAAAAAGTCTTAACTTTATGTTTACGAAGGAATATCTTAAATCTATCAGAAGTAAAGGACTTATGAATATCACTAAGTATTTTCTGAGGAAGCTGTACACTAAAAATTTGTTTTAAACAATTATCATAGGTTTCAGTGATAACAATTTTTGAAGGGAGAGCCCAAATATATCTAGTAGCACGATCTATTATTATATGTGAAAATTTTTTGGTAGAATTATAGTAATTAAATCCACCCACAGGCACCAATAGAAAGACATTCAAAAGGTTGATCTGTGTGGCTGACATACCTTGTAATAAGCCAATCTTTTCTGTCTAGATTTTTAATTTTTTTGGCAGTTGTCACAATGTTTTACAAATTGAGTTATATCTTGAGTCATATTAGGCCAATAATAATTAGGGGAAATTAGATTTAGCATTTTTTGAATTCCTGGATGACCAAAATTTTCGTGAGCAACATTTAGAAAATTTCTTCTCAAAGACATGTTGGAGACTACTATCTTCCTAATTCCTTTCCTTTTAATAATTATAATTTCATTTTCAGTTTTATAATTTATACTACAAACATGATATCTTTCCTGCATTTTAATAATATCCTTCAACATCCAAAAGTAAATTAATAGGTTGACTAAAATGAGCTGATGGATTTCTAGACAACATGTCAGCTTCGACATTTGCGGAACTTTTCTCATATTTTATTTCATAATCAAATATACTTACTTTTAATCAGAGTTGCAAAAAATCGGTTTATTTCCAATAGACCCGTTTTATTTCCAGTTTATTCCCAAAAGACCTGGTTTATTTCCAAAAAACAAGTTTATTCTCAAAAAACCCGGTTTATTCCCAGGTTTAAACCGGGTTTTTTCTAGTCTTTGCAACTCTACTTTTAATGACCGTCAAAATAATATCTCTCTCAAGTTCTTAACATTCTTCAACCACACTAGAGATGCATGATCTATATAGATACTAAAATTTACTCCATGAAAATAATGATAAATTTTATGAAGTGTACCTACAATTACAAGACATTCTAGTTCAGTAATAAAATAATTCTGTTCATAACCTCTCAAAGTTCTAGTATAATAAGCAATAGGATGTAAAAAGTTATTATCATCTGTATTTTTAGGACAACACCTACTGCCACTTATGAAGCATCAACAAACATGGGAAGGGGTAATTTAGGATCATAAATTTTTAGAACATGTTTAACAATTATTCTTTAATTTCTGAAAATAATTTTAATGATCTGAATTCCATTCCCATAGTGTATTTTCTTAAGTAGTCTGTTGTGGGAGTATCTAATGTCTGCACGTTTATCTATAAGTTTATGGTAAACATTAATAAGTCCTAAAAAACTTTGAAGTTCTTTTATATTAGAGGGAGGTTTTGATTTTTTGATGGCTTCAATATTAGCATTAGTACGAGTTAGAGTTCCATTCTGAATTTCATATCCTAAGGAATTAATTTTATTTTGTACAAGTTTACATATAGATAACTTTTGTTTAATGTTTTCAAGTTTACATAACTCAAAAAGTTTAGTTAGATGTTCAATATGCTCTTCTAGAGAGGTAAAAAAAATTATATCATCAAAATAATGATAAGCAAAATCTATTTTATATTTAGTAAGAATTCTTCTAAGGGTTCAATTGAATATGGGAGGTCCAACCATTTACACCGAAGGTGAGAACTAACAGCTCAAAAATTCCAGAATTAGTAGTAAAAGCTAATTTTTCTGTATCTGTTGGATGTATTGGCATATCACCTCGATATGCCAATACCCAGAGGCAAAATCAAGGTGGAAAAATACCGAGCACTACTTAATTTATCAAGGCTTTCATCGATACGCGGTAAAGGTTCAGCATCATTTTTCATTATGGCATTTAATTTTCAATAATCCACACATAATCTAGTCTTTATACCTTCATCGCGTTTCATAACTAAAATAACAGGGGCAGAATAAGGACTATTACTTTCTTTAATTAAAACAGCTGATAATAAAGATTGAATTTGGTTAAAAATTTCTTTTTTTTTTCTCAAGGGGAAGTACGATATGACCTCAAAGATATTGGTAGGTCAGATTTAAGAAAAACGCGTCGTGGTTGAATATTTATTTTATCCACAGCATATATATCTATAGGAAAAATATTCACATATTCTCTAACAATATCCCTCAAAGTCCCATTTTGGATTGAATTTATTTCTCCAATTAATCCAGAATCAGATATTTTAGGTTCGCGAAGGTGTTATGACACTTCCATAATCGAGTTGCACATCATTACAGTCATGAATACTTGGTTCGTGAAAGCTTTGAGGCGTTATAATGCTTTCATAATCTGACTGCACATCATTACACTCATATGTCACATTAAAATGAAGAGATCTTTTGTTATTAATGGATATATTTTGATACAATACTGTGTTTCCTTGAGTAACAGTACAATCTATACAATTTAATTTTAAGTTAAATTCTTCACATTCCTTTAAAATTAATATTGATTTTTCTAAATTAGTATCACATACAAGAAAATTTATACATTTCTTAGTATTACCAATTTTACAAAAAATTATATGATTGATTTACTTCTAAAACCCTTTTTGCTTGACAAATATTAATAGGAGAACGATTTAAACTTTAGCATGAATTTTATTAATAAATTTAAGAGGCGAAATTGAAATTATAGACCCAGTATCGACAACACAAGGGAATTTATATACATTAATATATCCATAAACAATTAATTGTCAGATATTATTAGTACAAGGCTGTTGATTGATCGGACGATCATAAGGTGGAAATGATCAACATTTAATACACACTCTTTCTCCCAGTGAAAAGCATTAGCTAAACACCTTTATTCAGACAAATTCTACAACGTCTAGACGAATATTGTTGCTGAAAATGGGTATTTTGTACGCTATGATTAAAAAAATCTAAGTCTTTGCATATCATAATGAGAATTGGACTGGCAAATCTAATTTCTATGTGCCTTAATTTGTTGTTGAAATGGTGCAGTTGGTTGAGTGTAATATCTAGGTGCACTAAATTGCTGTTGAAATGACCTATTTGGTTGAGTCCAATGCCTAGGTTCCTAAATTGCTGTTGACATGGCCTATTTGGTTACGTCCAATGCCTAGGTGCACTAAATTACTGTTGAAATGTCCTATTTTGCTGTGAATGATTAAAAAAATCTAAGTCTTTGCATATCATAATGAGAATTGGACTGGCAAATCTAATTTCTATGTGCCTTAATTTGTTGTTGAAATGGTGCAGTTGGTTGAGTGTAATATCTAGGTGCACTAAATTGCTGTTGAAATGACCTATTTGGTTGAGTCCAATGCCTAGGTTCCTAAATTGCTGTTGACATGGCCTATTTGGTTGCGTCCAATGCCTAGGTGCACTAAATTACTGTTGAAATGTCCTATTTTGCTGTGAATGATTAAAAAAATCTAAGTCTTTGCATATCATAATGAGAATTGGACTGGCAAATCTAATTTCTATGTGCCTTAATTTGTTGTTGAAATGGTGCAGTTGGTTGAGTGTAATATCTAGGTGCACTAAATTGCTGTTGAAATGACCTATTTGGTTGAGTACAATGCCTAGGTTCCTAAATTGCTGTTGACATGGCCTATTTGGTTGCGTCCAATGCCTAGGTGCACTAAATTACTGTTGAAATGTCCTATTTTGCTGTGAATGATTAGTATTAGCAGGTGTTGGAACTACCACAAGTTGCTTTACTAAACAATACCATTCAGTAGTACTAAGAAGGGATTGACAATTAAGAAATTTTGATACTCAGGTTTTAACCCAGCAGTGAGACCCTGTAATAGTACCGTTTCACATAGATATAGTTTTCGACCAATTTCTACTTTTTTATAAAACTAATTTTCTAAGTCACTCAAAATAACTAATTTCAAAGATGAAAATTCAGAAAAACTAGGAATACTGATATTAATGAATTTTCCTGTCAGAAATTCTGCAATTTGATCATAACTAGTACAATTTAAACATTCATTAATATAAACTTTAAGGATACCTCCTTTTAAGTTTTTGGAAATATTTTCAAATTTCCATTCAGAATTTTTATTTTTTCTTATCACACAGATTATAGAAATATTTCAACCAGTACATTCCTCAATTAGGATCAAAAGCCACAAAATTAAGCTCAGCCATTTTATTTTCAGAATAAAATAAAATAAAAGAGGCAATTATATTTTCTTTTTTAAATTCTGACCTTAAAAAACATATAGGAATTTAATTCCAAAACACAAATGATATCAATAATAAATTGTGACATCTGTCTGGTTAAATAAACTCTGTAATAATAAAGAAATTCTCTAACAATAACAAAAGTATAAATAATAAGTACAATGGCCAAGAAAAAAACAAACAAATAAAACATGCTTTTTTATTATGTGTTTTAGGTGCGTTCCTAATTATAGATTGTAAAAAATCTGCTTAATGTTTCTGACGTTTACTGTGTAACATTCCTGGGTTTTCTCGGATTATTTCTGTTGATCCGAGAATACCGAGAAATCTGGTGTATCAACTTCCACAATGTTGAGTAACTTTTCGGAATACTTGAGAAAGAGGAATTTACTGATCAACTGTGAAACGTTCCATATGTTTTGTGTGTAACATTCCTTAGTTTTCTCAGGTATACTTTTGAACTTTTGTGTAAGTTTTCGGAATTATTTTAAAAGAGTGATCGGTGATCTGTGTAAAGTTCCATATGTTTTGTGTGTAACTGACTTGTGTAAGTTTCCTGGCATTTCTTTGGTGAAATTCCTGGGAAACCTTGTGGCAGAAAGGGGCCACAGGTTTTCTCAGGAACTTTACATCAAATTTTTTGCAGTGTATAAATACGTAGCACCTATAGACTTCGCCCTTATCCGTCCGTCTGTCTGTCCGTACGTCCACATATAACAGCATAAAAACTATCCAACCAAATGATTTGAAATTGAATATATATAACCTTTGAACAATTTTGTCGAGTCATTTAAAATCTTATGAAAATCGAATCAAAACTGAAAAAAATATTATTAAAAATATTTATTAAGTAATTTGAATTTTTTAAGAATTGGTACTTATTTGTTATAGCAGCTTCCGAGGATTAATCGTCAAGCGACCGAGATGTATCATTCTATTAAATCATATCATACGTAATTAATTCAGTAATATCCCATGATAGGTAATGATTCTATGTTACCATGATGATTACGTCCTACTTAAGATGGAGTCCTCTTATTTCCGTATGATTGAATTTAAAAACCGAATTTGTATAATAGAATTGTTTAATTATAGAAAACCTATAATCTACCGACAGTTTTTGGATAGATGTTTCCGAAGAAATAGATATTAATTGAAAATAAAAGACTAAATATGGATTTCCAGTTCTGAAATTTTCAATGCTAGGCTTAAGTTTACCATTGGAATTTTAAATCAATGTTAACAATGATAAAATGTTGGCAATTTAAAATGTACTTATTTTATTACGGAAATAAAAATTATCATAATAGCAGACGATATAATTCATTTCACTGAACTAGTTATAGTACAAGCGCACCTCATTTCTCACGTTTGAAGAACAATTTCCAACTTGTTCTGTCTTATGGCACTTTATAGAAAATAGTAGGCTATGCCAATGAAACAATAATATGGAAGATTAATGGATTTAAAAGGGAATTTCACCAAATTAGCCAGCTATTGCCAAGTTGGAGTCATATATGGCAACTTATATTTGTGGCCAAATTCGACGAAATTTCGCCAAGTCCACCAAATTTTGCGCTATTGTGGTAATCCTGTCATTAGTACTTTTCAGCAAATACTCATTGTATTCATATGTATTCGCCAATACATACTCATTCATATATTCAATAAAAATGCTGACATTATAATGACGCGGGCAACAATATGATTCAAATGGATGAATGTTGCAACAATTGAGCTATTTTATTTCAATTAATGTTAAACAATTGCAACGCTTTTTTCTATGGAGAAAATGGAAGTTTTGAACCGATGTTGCCCCCCCCCCCCCCTCAGGGATCGAATTAAAAAAAATCAGTGTCCAATTCATGTATTGCCCTCAGGAATACAAATATATTCCAAATTTCAAAGCTCTATGTCAACAGGAAGTGGGTTAAAAAGGAGTAACAAGATTTGACCACATACATACATAATTGTAAGTTAAAAGAAAGCATGTAATAAATATAACATTTTTCTCAATTAGAACATAACAAAATTTCAAAAAAATAACAAAATAATAAATAAAGAAATAAACTCACATGCAGTTGAAATATTCGAAATGTAAACTGCTGTCCGGATGTTTTCAATAAAGGGATGTCCTTTTATATGCATAGATTTATTCATAGTTCATACGAGTTGCAATTTTCCAACTGGACGAAACATGTCCGGGCCAGGATTCGAATCTGGGATCACTTGGCTGAAGCTGCCATGCTCTACAAACTGAGCTATCCCGGTCGAATCTGGAGGGTATAATTCATCCACTTAACCTCATTGATCATAGCATCTGGTGTTCTGTTGAGTTGATTAAAATATCAGACCAGATGCTATGATCGATAAGGTTAACTGGATGAATTATGCCCTCCGGATTCGACCGGGATAGCTCAGTTGGTAGAGTATGGCAGCTTCAGCCAAATGATCTCAGGTTCGAATCCTGGACCGGACCTGTTTCGTCCAGGTGGAAAATTGCAACTCGTATGATTTCTTTACCAATTTGAATAATTGTGTTAAAATTAATCTAGTCATTCATAGTTATCAAGGAACTACATATTTTATTTTTATTAAGAGGTTCTACATCACAAATATCCTGGTCCTTCATACTTTTGAAAAGCATTCCACACTCGATGTTGAAATATATCTTATCACCTCACACACATCTTCTCGATCCATAAACACTAGCACAGAATTTTAAACCCTTTTCGACTTTTTTAGATGTTACAACATGAAAAAATCCTGTTGCACTTTTAAAAATCTATTATGATTTTTAGGTAGGTGAAACTCCATCTCGGAGAATTTTTGTTAGAACATTAGCATAATCAAACCCATGCAGTCGTCATTATGATTTCATTTGGATTTGGCCGAAATACATTGATGATTTCCCACAAAATAAGAGAACGAAGCTTCGAAAAACAAAAGAAAGTTTATTAATATTTCTAACAGATGACACTTAAATAAACATTCGCCACCATTCTCTCATATCGATGAATAATTTCGCCGATAAAAATTAGCCGCCATGTCATGCCTTTAAACTTGGTACATACGATGTTAATTTTATATCACGTTTCGAAATATTCAAATGACTCTCTCCCGGCAGCAGCAGATTATTTAAAAATGAAAATAACACAGAAATCTAAGCATAACCCATGTTTCACGTTAAATATCCTAGCGCGTAAAATATCTATGCTAATACAGTGGCACAGAATAGCCAATCAGAGCGTTTGATAAGTTCAGAACTATGTTTTTATGGCAGCAGAAAATTGGCGTGCTTAGGCACTTGCAAGAAACGGCGCGAATTTGACTTTTAGAATAAAAATAAGAAAAAGAAAATGGTACAAATGATAACTTTAAATAGAATGAATTCAAATTTTTAGTAATTGAGAAATAAAATAGGTTTTTGAAGAAAAATAATCACGGAAAGTGTTTTTTAGAATAATTTGAAGGGAAATAAATTATTAATGTAAGCATTTTAAATAGAAAAGCATTTAAATAAATGAAATAAATGGAATATTGTTTAAAATGGGAAATAATTTAATAAACTAGGGTTGTAGGATGAATTTAGAAGGGGACATTTTAATGGAATAAATTTAATAAAGCGTGGAATTTTTATTTTTGTGATATATATATATAAACACATATACACTTAGTTATACAGGGTGTCCCAAAAGGTCGTTTACAAACTTAACATGCTGGTCTGTCATATCATGATAAAAAAGATTTACATAGGAACTTGTGTTCGAAAATGCAAACTGCGACCGCTAGAGGGCGATTTTCATGTCACCGATAATACCATCCCAAACGTTTACGGCGAAACGTTGTTGACGTGCATGGGCACGTGTACACCTTGGGTTTTCATGCACCCATATGTGCATGTTGTGCAGGTTCAGGACACCGTCCTGTGTAAAACAGGATTCATCCAAAAACAAAATCCACGATGGAAAATCCGGCTGTGCGACCCGCAATTGCAAATACCAGCGTGCGAATGCAACGCGTTGGGGATAATCGTCAACGCACAATGCCTGTATTCTTTGTAATTGGTAGGGATGTTGCGTCTCCTCATGCAGTATGCGCATAATGCTGGAACGATGTACACCCAAGACGCGTTCGGTTGCTCGTAGACTTGTTTGCGTGTTTCTGTCAAATTCCAGTAGCACGGTTTCATCTACGACATGTGTGCGTGTAGTGCGTTCTCCACCGATGTGGCTACGTACTTGGAAAGCTCCTGCTGCGCGCAATCTGCGGTGAAATTGTCCAAACAAAACATGACTTGGCTGACGTCTGCTTGGGAAGCGCTCAAGGTACATCCGTACCACGGCTTGTGCATTTCCATCCCCGGCGTCATACGCATAATGCATATCGGCCAATTTTGCGTTACTAAACCGATTCATCCTTTTCCTGCAACGTCCTCGCCTGAACTGATTACGCTTCCCACTCTCCCGTAAGCCTGCGCTCATCGCCCTCTAGCGGTCGCAGTTTCCATTTTCGAACACAGGTTCCTATGTAAATCTTGTTTATCATGATATGACAGACCAGCATGTTAAGTTTGTAAACGACCTTTCGAGACACCCTGTATTTTCCTAATCAATGAAAACTGATATGGAAAAATTCGATTCTAAAGTTAGCTGAAAATTGGCTCTTTCAAACAAACTCTCATAGGAAATAGAATATGCTTATAAATTGCCTCAAGTAATCTCAAGGTGAACACGAATTAAGCCGATTCATTTTAATAATTTATAGCTACCAATTAAGGTTCTTTTGTTGAAGAAATTTACCTGAAAACAATTCATTTTCTTCGCAAGCTATATATTTTAGGGTCAATTTCGTGTCAGGGACTGAGATGGTCTTAGAAGGTCTTGATATTGTTTCAGACGACGTTATATCTTGGAGCATGAAGGGTTCAGTACAATCAGCTGTAATCCTCTTGCCATAAAGCAGGTTGCCCATCATTCTGTAAATTAAATTTTTGAAAGTAAATTTATATTATACTAGATAGAACACGTCAAAACTTGACGGAAAAAATTACTAAAACAATGTCAGTAAAATAAGGTTCTTTGTTATTTAAGAAGGGATGCGTATGAAACATTCTTTCAAATATTTCATTAAAAAAAAATTTCCACAATGAAATACAGTACTATTTTCGACTACTATTCCCAACTCCAAATAAAGAATCCGTAAACAACTGTGTAATGCAAATCAGTTCAACATTAACGCCATATACCGCACGGCAAGAAAGAAAATTTCATGGACCTATGAAGTATCACACAAATAGTATATTCTTACATCCATCTCATATTCAGTAAATAAAAGAACAAAGTAAATAAAGCACACATTTACCCCCCCCCCCCAGTGATAACGCAACCGAATGAGCTCCTATGTGTATGTGCATTGCATCTACCCAAAGACACCGTCGAAATTCGACGTTAAAAATGTTTCTAAATGTTTAAATAAAAAGTTTTAAAATGTTTTAAAATGTCCTATTTAATCACTGTTCGTTTCAAATTCATATCTTCGCTAATAACAAATTTGATGTAAAGATGGAGAAATTTTTTTACAATAATAAATCAATCTGCATATGTGGAAGATTTTCAATGTGTAATTTATTTGAATGGTTTCTTCGGTTCCTTTACATAATCAAGATGATTATCCCTTTTCCATCACAGTCTGTGATATTTTCCCCTTATACAGTTAAATATCAATGGATCTTTAAAAAAATAATAAAATCCAATTTCTAGAATATTCTGATGCAACATATACATCAATGAAATCAACAGGTCAATTTCATATTCAACATAAACTGAAAATATTTTTGTTGTTGTTCTTGATAAATTTTAGTTTAGCATCAAAATGTTCTATCTTACGGCTAATCTGATCTTATGATTTATCAGGGTTTTTTTTTTTTTTAATTTTTTACTTTTTATGATGGTTGGGGAAATTCATTTTCAACTATGGCAACTTTCCCAGGAATATTTTACGTTAATGAAGCAAACTGATGGTCATTGTTGAGATAGATTTGAAAAATACTTTATGGTTGAAAATTATTTTATAAGTCAATTAATAAGTAATTAAGGGGCAGTTTTCAAATAAATTTCATTCGAAAGCTAACATTTTTCTAATGGATAATGTAAGAATTGAAATTGTAAAATGCAGTAAAATGTAGTAAAAAATTGAAATTTGTAGTAATTAGAAGTGATGTACGAGCGATGAAAGCGAAAGCGATGGCGCCGTTTGTTGTCACAGCCGTTATACATTTCTAAAAATTGCCACTGTGGTTTTGCTGGCGTCCAAAAGTCGACTACCATTTTTTGACGTCGACAGAGAAATTCACAGTGAAAGAAATAGGACTTTGCCGCTAATAAGGAACTGTTAAATGAACTTATAATAAACCTATAAAAAATTCCTACAAAATATTAGCTTTACATTGTTTATTCTAACTAAAAATACAATCAATATTTCAAATTTTATTTTTTCTACCATAAATTTTAATAATTTTAATTTTCTTGAAATCCCTTACTTTTGTGATTTTTTTAAATTAAAAAATGAAATCTTCTAACCTATAATTTAAAAAAAATGTGATTGGTAACGTGTAATCAAGGTATGCAATCAAGATGAAGCCATCAATAAAGGCTCATATTCTAATCTTTATAATTAAGAATTGAAAAATCAGTTAAAATTACGTCATGTTGACACAATCATATAAAATTTTCTCTTTAGTTTTATCAATGTGAAAATGCATTTCAAGCTAAGCATAGCGCCATTTTCACCAGCGCAAATTTTTCACATGCTCTTTATATACGTTACTTTTATGCTTCAACTCCATGTATACAAATACAAATATATTTTGTATTTAATTGTAATGAAAAAATGGTTTTTTATGAATGTGAAACGAAAGTTTTAATGCATAACAGAGAGTTCAGAATTCTTTCTCTGTACTGTGTAAATGCATAATGATAAAATAAACCCACTGGATAATATTCCCATGACGTCACAATAAATATGAATTTTTATTCTGTTATGAAAATAAAGTGCACGGGGATAATTATTTTTACCGAAATGTAACTTGCAAATTAAAAATTTTGACCTAAAAGCCACGTGTCTTTAATATTTATTATTTCTCTTTTATCCTAATATCCGATTGCTGACTTTATGACGTTATATGCAGAAGAAAAAGTTTAATTTAAAATTACGGCTAATTAATTAAATTTTCGAACAAACAAATGTAGGATAACAAATCTGTGTCCAAATATCTTTCATTTAAAAAAAGAATGATGTAATTTGATGCAGTAGTCTGTTCTCACGGATTGTCGAAAGAAAACGCTTAGCGGTTTAAATATATAGATATATGATTTCTCATACCAACATCCCGTTTTTCTGTACATAAAAAATGTGCAATGCTGACTGAGGTATCATACGCAATGTTTTTGAGCAGATTCATAACATAATAAACTAACATTTCGTTAGAGCACATTGTTTGATTAAATTGATTAAAAATTCTAGTGAATTAAAAATTAATGCCTGTTCTGTAGCAAAAAATTAGTATAAATTAAGAAATTTATCAGCGTAAAGTTGTCGTTTCTTATGAATTGGAATTAATAATTCTGTCCATACACAATTATGTTTTCCCGATGACAGTACGATCATTGAAACAAATTAAATGAAAAAAACGTATTAGCAAATTATTTCAAAGATTGCAGTGCAAAAATCTGACAACTGTACAATTGTCCCATTTTGGAGCGAAATTTTATTTTTCTTCAAATCAAAATGAGTCGATATGGAAAAGTTCCTCGGTCACATTCTCATTCTGAATATGATAGAATACATAATTGTGTATGGACAGAATTATTAATTCCGATTCATAAGAAACGACAACTTTACGCAAAGAAATTTCTTAATTTATACTATTTTTTGTTACAGAACAGACATTAATGTTTTATTCACTACAATTTTTAATCAAACAATGTGCTCTAACGAGATGTTAGTGTATTATGTTATAAATCTGTTCAAAAACATTGCATATGATACCTCAGTCAGCGTTGCACCTTTTTTATGTACATAAAAACGGGATGTTGGTATGAGAAATCATGTATCTATATATTTAAAACGCTAAGCGTTTTCTTTCGACAATCCGTGAGAACAAACTACTGCATCAAATTACATCATTCTTTTTTTAAATGAAAGATATTCGGACACAGATTTGTTATCGTACATTTGTTTGTTCGAAAATTTAACTAATTAGCCGTAATTTTAAATTAAACTTTTTCTTCTGCATATAACGTCATAAAGTCGGCAATCGGATAACTTTTACTGATGTGAGGATAAAAGAGAAATAGTAAATATTAAAGACACGTGGCTTTTAGGCCAAAATTTTTAATTTGCAAGTTACATTTCGGTAAAAATATTTATCCCAGCGCACTTTATTTTCATAAGATAATAAAAATTCATATTTATTGTGACGTCACGGGAATATTGTCTATTGAGTTTATTTTATGATTATACATTCACAGAGTACAGAGAAAGAACTCTGAACCCTCTGTTATGCATTAAAACTTTGTTGATGCCATTTTTTCATTACAATTAAATACAAAATATATTTGTATTTGTATACATGGCGTTGAAGCATAAAAGTAACGTATATAAAGAGCATGTGAAAAATTTGCGCTGGTGAAAATGGCGCTATGCTTAGCTTGAAATGCATTTTCACATTGATAAAACTAAAGAGAAAATTTTATATGATTGTGTCAACATGACGTAATTTTAACTGATTTTTCAATTCTTAATTATAAAGATTAGAATATGAGCCTTTATTGATGGCTTCATCTTGATTGCATACCTTGATTAAACTTGTATAAACTGTCCGTAAACAACTGTGTAATACAATTCAGTTCGACATTAGCATCATATTTACCACTGCAAGAAAGATATGGAACTATGAAGTATCATACAAATAGTATATTCCTACGTCCATATCATACTCAGTAAAAAAAACAACACAAAAAAAACATAGCATATAAAGCACACAACTCTTCCCCTATGATAATGTAACCAAGTGAGCTCCTATGTACATGTGCATTGCATCTACCCAAAGACACCGTCAAAAATCGACGATAAAAAACGTTTCAAAATGTTTAAATAAAAAGTTTTAAAACGTCCACTTTAATCATTATTCGTTTGAAATCCATATCTTCTAAAACGCATCAATTGTTTTAACCCCTTCGCGAAGAGCGTCCTTTACAGAATTTTTAAACTGTTACCACCGGATTTTCAACACAGAAATATGCGCCTAATTGAATCGTAGGAATGCTAGGATTAAATAAGGCAAAGCTCACAATAAAAATTAACTGGTGGGAATAATGAATGATTCTGAGCATCTTATGCGTCACGTATACGCGTCGCTCGTCCCCAATGGGTTAAGCTAATCAATTTTTATGTAAAGATGGATAAATTGTTTTACAATAATAATATACAATATACGGATTTGGCAGATTTTTAATGTTTTCAAGTGTAATTTATTTGTACGGTTTCCTTATCATAATCAGGATTATTATCCCTTTTCCACAGTCGGGAATCTCTTCCTCTTATACAGTGAAATCCCCGACGGATCTTAAAAAACAAAACAAAACAAAACAATAAAATATAATTCCCAGCATATTCTGATGCAACAAATACAGCAACGAATTCAACATGATATCCATTTTATGTTCAACATAAACTGAAAATCGGCTTTTGTGTTGACAGATATCAGTTTAGCGCCAAAATGCTCTATTTTATGGAAAATCTTATATGATTTATCAGCGTTTTTTTTAATTATTTTTTTTTTACTTTTTATGTTGGTTAGGGAAATCAATTTCCATTTGTGACAACTTTACCAGAAGTTATTTTACATTATTGAAGAAATCTGATGGCCATTGCTGAGATAGATTTGAAAAAATAATTCATGATGCAAAATTATTTAAAAAGTTGTTAAATTAAACGGTAATTTTCAAATAAATTTCATTCAAAATTCAAAATTTTTCTAATTGAAGATGGAAGAAATGAAACTGTACGGTATTTAAAAGTGATGTAAGCACGATAAAAGCGTAAGCGATAGCGCCATTTGTTGTCACATTCTTTATACATTTCTAAAAATTGCCACTGGATTTTGTCAGGCGTCCAAAGCAGACTACCAGTTTTTAACGTTGACAGAAAAATCCACAGCGAAAGAAATAGGACTTTGCCGCTAATAAGGAATTGTTAAATGAACTTATAATAAACGTACAAAAGTAATTCCCATCTAAAAAAACATAACTGTGAAAAAAGGGAACTTGGCTGACCCACTGCCTTATGTCTAGATAAAATATTAGTCTTACATTGTTTATTCAAACATAAAAAAACAATCATTATTTCAAGCTTTTTTTTTACCATAACACTATTTTTAATCATTTCAATTTTCCTTAAATCTTTTACTTTTGCAAATTCTTTATTGAAAATTGAAATCCTCTAACCTATAATTTAAAAAAAAAAGTAATCTGTAACATGTAATCAAGGTATGCAATAAAGATGAAGCTATCTATAAAGTCTCCAATTTTAATATTTATAATTAGGAATTGAAAAATTAGTTAAATTACGTCATGTTATTGACACAATCATAATTTTCTTTAGTTTTATCAATGTAAGAATGCATTTCAAGCTAAACATAACTCCATTTTCACCGGCGCAAACTTTTCACAGGTACTTTATATACGTTACTTATATGCTTAACCACCATGTACACAAATAAAAAAATATATTTTGTATTTAATTGAAATGAAAAAAAAATGACAATAATAAAGTTATAATGCATAAAGATAAAAAAAAAAAGGAAAAGACAATATTCCCCGCAACGTCAATATAAAAATAAATTTTTATTCGCTTGTAAAAATGAAGTGCACTTGTGTTTAACGAAATTAAACTTGCACTAGATGGAACCCGTCAAAACGTGACGGAAAAAAATACTATAACAATATCAGTAAAATAAGCTTCTTTATTATTTAAGTTGGGCTTCGTATGAAACAGTCTTTCAAATATTTTATTTTAAAAAATCCCCCCCCCCCCAGTGAAATGCTATTTCCGATGCAAACTCCAAATGAACACTCCGTAAACAAATGTGTAATGCAAATCAGTTTGACATTACCACCATATTCCTCACGACATACAAATTTCCTACTTTCATCTCATATTCAGTAAATAAAAGAACATAGTATAAGCACCCCCCCCCCACCCCTGTGATAATGCAATCGAATGAGCTCCTATGCGCATATGTATTGCATCTGCCCAAAGGCACCGTTGAAATTCGACGTTAAAAAAAGTTTTAAAATGTTAAAATTAAAAGTTTTAAAATGTCCTCTTTAATCATTGTTCGTTTCAAATCCATATTTTCTAAAACTTTTCATGAAGGTTAGGGATACCTATTTTCAATTGTTGCAACTCTCCAAGGGGCTATTTTACATTATTAAAACAAACGGATGGTCATTGTTGAGATAGAATTGAAAAATATTTCATGCTTGAAAATTATTTAAAAAGTCGTTAAATTAAGCGGCAGATTTCAAATAGATTTCAATCGAAAGCTAATTTTTTTTTCTAATTGAGGATGTAAGAATTGAAATTATAAAATGTAGTAAAAAAATTAAATTTTTAATATTTTGAAGTGATGTAAGCGCGATGAAAGCTAAAGCGATAGTGCCGTTTGTTGTCACAACTGTTATACATTTCTAAATATTGCCACTGTGTTTTGGTTGATGTCCAAAAGTAGACTACCATTTTTTGACATCGAAAGAAAAATTCACAGTGAAAGAAAGAAGACTTTGCCGCTAATAAGGAACTGTTAAATGAACTTATAACAAACCTACCAAAATAATTCCTATAAAATATTAGCCTTACATTGTTTATTCTAGCTAAAAATACAATCATTATTTCAAGTTTTTTTCCCCTGAAATTCTTTACTTTTGTGAATTTTTTTATTAAAAAAGGAATCTTAATAATTTAAATCCTATAATTCCTATAACTTAATCCTATAATTTAAAAAAAGTAATTGGTAACATGTAATCAAGGTATGCAATCAAGATGAAGCAACCAATAAAGGTTCCAGTTCTATTCTTTAAAATTAAAAATTGAAATATCAGTTAATATTACGCCATGTTGACACAATCATATAAATTTTTCTTTTTAGTTTTATCAATGTTAAAATGCATTTCAAGCTAAGCATAACGTCATTTTCACCGGTACAAACTTTCACACGTACATTTATGCTTAAGCACCATGCATACAAATAAAAATATATTTTGCATTTAATTGTAATGAAAAAAATGGCATCAACAAAGTTATAATGCTTAATGATAAAATGAACCCAATGGACAATATTTCCGTGACGTCAAAGTAAATATGAATTTTTATTTGCTTATAAAACACACGGATAAATATTTTTACCGAAATACTTAAACATTTTAACTATATTTTAACTTACAAATTAAAAAATTCGGCTTAAAAATCACGTTCTTTTAATATTTAATATTTATTTTTTTATGCTCGCAACCATTGAGTTCAGAAAATAAACTCTGTACGTTGCAACAGTGGACGTTAATCCGATTGCCGACTTTATGACGTCATAAGCAGAAGTAAAATTTTAATCTTAAAATTACGGCTAATTAATTAAATTTTTGAACAAACGAATGTACGATAACAAATCTGTGACCAAATATCTTTCATTTAAAAAAAGAATGATGTAATTTGATGTAGTAGTTTGTTCTCACGAATTGCCGAAACAAAACGCTTAGCGTTTTAAATATATAGACTAGATGGAACCCGTCAAAACGTGACGGAAAAAATACTATAACAATATCAGTAAAATAAGCTTCTTTATTATTTAAGTTGGGCTTCGTATGAAACAGTCTTTCAAATATTTTATTTTAAAAAATCCCCCCCCCCCCCCCAGTGAAATGCTATTTCCGATGCAAACTCCAAATGAACACTCCGTAAACAAATGTGTAATGCAAATCAGTTTGACATTACCCCCATATTCCCCACGACACAAAAAAAAAAGGTCATGGACCTATAAAGTATCATACAAATAGTCCTATCATAAAGTATCATACAAATTTCCTACTTTCATCTCATATTCAGTAAATAAAAGAACATAGTATAAGCACCCCACCCCCCTGTGATAATGCAATCGAATGAGCTCCTATGCGCATATGTATTGCATCTGCCCAAAGGCACCGTTGAAATTCGACGTTAAAAAAAGTTTTAAAATGTTTAAATTAAAAGTTTTAAAATGTCCTCTTTAATCATTGTTCGTTTCAAATCCATATCTTCTAAAACGCATCCATTGTTTTAAGCTAATCTATTTTTATGTAAAAATGAAGAATTTTTGTTAAAAATAATAAATTAATATGCAGATGAGGGAGAATTTTAATGTTTTCAATTGTAATTTATTTGTATGGTTTCTTCTATCCCTTTACATAATCAGAATGATTATTCCTTTTCCATCACAGTCGGTCTCTTATACAGTTAAATATCCAATGGATCTTTAAAAGAATAATAAATAACAGTTCCTAGCATATTCTGATTCAACATATACATCAACGAATTCAACATATCAATTTTATGTTAATCATAAACTAAAAATAGTTTTTTTTTCTTTTGACAGATTTTGTATTAGCGCCAAAATACTCTATCTTATGGATAATCTGATCTTATGATTTATCAGGTTTTTATTTTTTTTTTTCACTTGTCATGAAGGTTAGGGATACCTATTTTCAATTGTTGCAACTTTCCAAGGGGCTATTTTACATTATTAAAACAAACGGATGGTCATTGTTGAGATAGAATTGAAAAATATTTCATGCTTGAAAATTATTTAAAAAGCCGTTAAATTAAGCGGCAGATTTCAAATAAATTTCAATCAAAAGCTAATTTTTTTTCTAATTGAGGATGTAAGAATTGAAATTGTAAAATGTAGTAAAAAAAAAAAATAAATTTTTAGTATTTCGGAGTGATGTAAGCGCGATGATAGCTAAAGCGATAGTGCCGTGTTTGTTGTCACAACCGTTATACATTTCTAAATATTGCCACTGTATTTTGGTTAGCGTCCAAAAGTAGACTACCATTTTTTGACTTCGAAAGAAAAATTCACAGCGAAAGAAATAAGACTTTGCCGCTAATAAGGAACTGTTAAATAAACTTACAACAAACCTACCAAAATAATTCCTATAAAATATTAGTTATTGTTTATTCTAGCTAAAAATACAATCATTATTTCAAGTTTTTTTTCCTGAAATTCTTTACTTTTGTGAATTTTTTTATTAAAAAAGGAAATCTTAATAATTTAAATCCTATAATTCCTATAACTTAATCCTATAATTTAAAAAAAGTAATTGGTAACATGTAATCAAGGTATGCAATCAAGATGAAGCAACCAATAAAGGCTCCAGTTCTAATCTTTAAAATTAAAAATTGAAATATCAGTTAATATTACGCCATGTTGACACAATCATATAAATTTTTCTTTTTAGTTTTATCAATGTTAAAATGCATTTCAAGCTAAGCATAACGTCATTTTCACCGGTACAAACTTTTCACACGTACATTTAAGCTTAAGCACCATGCATACAAATAAAAATATATTTTGCATTTAATTGTAATGAAAAAATGGCATCAACAAAGTTATAATGCTTAATGATAAAATGAACCCAATGGACAATATTTCCGTGACGTAAAATGACAGTAAATATGAATTTTTATTTGCTTATAAAACACACGGATAAATATTTTTACCGAAATACTTAAACATGTTAACTATATTTTAACTTACAAATTAAAAAATTCGGCCTAAAAGTCACGTGCTTTTAATATTTAATATTTATTTTTTATGCTCGCAATCATTGAGTTCAGAAAATAAACTCTGTACGTCGCAACAGTGGGCGTTAATCCGATTGCCGACTTTATGACGTCATAAGCAGAAGTAAAATTTTAATTTAAGATTACGGCTAATTAATTAAATTTTCGAACAAACGAATGTACGATAACAAATCTGTGACCAAATATCTTTCATTTAAAAAAAGAATGATGTAATTTGATGTAGTAAATAGTTCTCACGGATTGTCGAAACAAAACGCTTAGCGTTTTAAATATATAGATATTAAAAATTCGACCAAAAAGCCACGTGTTTGAATATTTTTTCATTATTTCTCTTTTATCCTCGTATTAATGGAAGTAATCCGATTGCCACAATTTTGAAGAAATTAGGAAAAAACATTTAAAATTAAATATCTGCTAATTTATAAAAATATTGAACAAACGAATGCACGATAACAAATATGTGGCCAAATATCTGTCACTTAAAATAAGAATCATATAATTCGATGAAGTATTTTTTTCTCACGAACTGCTGAAAGAAAACGCTTAGCGTTTTAAATTTATAGATTAATTAAATTTAATAGGATGATCCTTAAAATATTATAATTAAATATTTATAGCAAAATTATGTAATATTTATATCAAATTCAGGTTCCTTATATTGCCTCAATGACTTCAAAATTTTGAAATATATATGGAAATTGGGTAAGTGTAAAGCATAGTCAAAACAACAATATTTTTTTACTTAACCTTTGTAAGAAAATATTATTTGAAATTATCCTTAATGATCAACAAGAATAAGATAAAAATAATGTACTATTACATTTTACAAGCAATAAAATTACCAGTTTTATAGCATAGTTACCAACCTCCCGAATTTTCCAATACCAATAAAATTTTCGCTTTATTAAATTTCAGAAATTGCAGAATTAAACGTTCATTGTAAGTGTTTTTCTGCTTATTTTTAAGAGACATCACTCAATTATTTCAAAACCTAATCACTTGAATTTAATGACTTCACAGAAAAAGTGCAATTTTCATGTCCGTATAACATTTAAACCTTATTTATAACGATAAGCAATTACTTTTAACAGATGAAAAGGTTTCCTTTAGGGAAAAGTAAGTCCCGAAATTTCTCACGATTGAAAGTCGTTAGCGGACGCGCCTAATGATATCCAGATGTTCTACAATCACCTGGGGTGTGATGCTTCTGAAGAAAGGGGGATGAAACGGTCAAGTTTTTCCCGTAATCGGAGGATATTTAAAGTATTCATTTCCCGTAAGCTGCAGGTTAAATAAAACAAATAATTTTACATAAAAATATTGGTATGAAAAAAATCGGCAGGCTGGCAACTATGTTTATAGTAGTCCACGCTGTTTTTTTTCAAACTTTGACGAGCACGACAAAAAGAAAGATCCACGTTAATCAATATGTTCGTGGATTTAGAAACCAAGCAATTTGGATTATATTTTGATGGCCTTAAGGACGAAACTCTTATCATGGGTGACGCACGGCAAAAAGTTCTATTAGAAGAACACATAAGCTTTATAAAGGAACCAGGTTCTGAGGCACCTTCCCATATAATCTGAAAAGGTTTAAAGTGAAGAAATTAAAAACTTTTTAACTACGAAAAATATTGATATCAGTAAGCTTGTTGCCCTTGGCTGTGATGGAACTTCAGTTAACACAGGTTACAAAGGAGGTGTCATACGATTTCTAGAAAAAAAAAAAAAAAAAAAAAAAAGAAAACAGAAAGAAAGAAAGAAAGTCGCTTCAATGGCTTATTTGCCAATTGAATGCCAATGAGCTTAATTTACTATTACAATTTACAAGCAATAAAATTACCATTTTTATATTAGTCTACACTGTATTTTGCAAAATTTGACGAACACGGCAAAAAGATACAGATTAATCAATACGTTCGTGGATTTAGAAACCAAGCAATTTGCATTATATTTTGATGATCTTAAGGAACGAAACTCTTATCATGGGTGGTACACGGCGAAAAGTTGTATTAGAGTAACACATAAGCTTTATAAAGGAACCAGGTTCTGAGACACCTTCCCTTACAATCTGAAAAGGTTTTAAGTGAAGAAATTAAAAACTTTTTAACTACGAAAAATATTGATATCAGTAAGCTTGTTGCCCTTGGCTGTGATGGAACTTCAGTTAACACAGGTTACAAAGGAGGTGTCATACGATTTCTAGAAAAAAAAAAAAAAAAAAAAAAAAGAAAACAGAAAGAAAGAAAGAAAGTCGCTTCAATGGCTTATTTGCCAATTGAATGCCAATGAGCTTAATTTACTATTACAATTTACAAGCAATAAAATCACCATTTTTATATTAGTCTACACTGTATTTTGCAAAATTTGACGAACACGGCAAAAAGATACAGATTAATCAATACGTTCGTGGATTTAGAAACCAAGCAATTTGCATTATATTTTGATGATCTTAAGGAACGAAACTCTTATCATGGGTGGTACACGGCGAAAAGTTGTATTAGAGTAACACATAAGCTTTATAAAGGAACCAGGTTCTGAGACACCTTCCCTTACAATCTGAAAAGGTTTTAAGTGAAGAAATTAAAAACTTTTTAACTACGAAAAATATTGATATCAGTAAGCTTGTTGCCCTTGGCTGTGATGGAACTTCAGTTAACACAGGTTACAAAGGAGGTGTCATACGATTTCTAGAAAAAAAAAAAAAAAAAAAAAAAAGAAAACAGAAAGAAAGAAAGAAAGTCGCTTCAATGGCTTATTTGCCAATTGAATGCCAATGAGCTTAATTTACTATTACAATTTACAAGCAATAAAATTACCATTTTTATATTAGTCTACACTGTATTTTGCAAAATTTGACGAACACGGCAAAAAGATACAGATTAATCAATACGTTCGTGGATTTAGAAACCAAGCAATTTGCATTATATTTTGATGATCTTAAGGAACGAAACTCTTATCATGGGTGGTACACGGCGAAAAGTTGTATTAGAGTAACACATAAGCTTTATAAAGGAACCAGGTTCTGAGACACCTTCCCTTACAATCTGAAAAGGTTTTAAGTGAAGAAATTAAAAACTTTTTAACTACGAAAAATATTGATATCAGTAAGCTTGTTGCCCTTGGCTGTGATGGAACTTCAGTTAACACAGGTTACAAAGGAGGTGTCATACGATTTCTAGAAAAAAAAAAAAAAAAAAAAAAAAGAAAACAGAAAGAAAGAAAGAAAGTCGCTTCAATGGCTTATTTGCCAATTGAATGCCAATGAGCTTAATTTACTATTACAATTTACAAGCAATAAAATCACCATTTTTATATTAGTCTACACTGTATTTTGCAAAATTTGACGAACACGGCAAAAAGATACAGATTAATCAATACGTTCGTGGATTTAGAAACCAAGCAATTTGCATTATATTTTGATGATCTTAAGGAACGAAACTCTTATCATGGGTGGTACACGGCGAAAAGTTGTATTAGAGTAACACATAAGCTTTATAAAGGAACCAGGTTCTGAGACACCTTCCCTTACAATCTGAAAAGGTTTTAAGTGAAGAAATTAAAAACTTTTTAACTACGGAAAATATTGATATCAGTAAGCTTGTTGCCCTTGGCTGTGATGGAACTTCAGTTAACACAGGTTACAAAGGAGGTGTCATACGATTTCTAGAAAAAAAAAAAAAAAAAAAAGAAAACAGAAAGAAAGAAAGAAAGTCGCTTCAATGGCTTATTTGCCAATTGAATGCCAATGAGCTTAATTTACTATTACAATTTACAAGCAATAAAATTACCATTTTTATATTAGTCTACACTGTATTTTGCAAAATTTGACGAACACGGTAAAAAGATACAGATTAATCAATACGTTCGTGGATTTAGAAACCAAGCAATTTGCATTATATTTTGATGATCTTAAGGAACGAAACTCTTATCATGGGTGGTACACGGCGAAAAGTTGTATTAGAGTAACACATAAGCTTTATAAAGGAACCAGGTTCTGAGACACCTTCCCTTACAATCTGAAAAGGTTTTAAGTGAAGAAATTAAAAACTTTTTAACTACGAAAAATATTGATATCAGTAAGCTTGTTGCCCTTGGCTGTGATGGAACTTTAGTTAACACAGGTTACAAAGGAGGTGTCATACGATTTCTAGAAAAAAAAAAAAAAAAAAAAAAAAAAGAAAACAGAAAGAAAGAAAGAAAGTCGCTTCAATGGCTTATTTGCCAATTGAATGCCAATGAGCTTAATTTACTATTACAATTTACAAGCAATAAAATCACCATTTTTATATTAGTCTACACTGTATTTTGCAAAATTTGACGAACACGGCAAAAAGATACAGATTAATCAATACGTTCGTGGATTTAGAAACCAAGCAATTTGCATTATATTTTGATGATCTTAAGGAACGAAACTCTTATCATGGGTGGTACACGGCGAAAAGTTGTATTAGAGTAACACATAAGCTTTATAAAGGAACCAGGTTCTGAGACACCTTCCCTTACAATCTGAAAAGGTTTTAAGTGAAGAAATTAAAAACTTTTTAACTACGAAAAATATTGATATCAGTAAGCTTGTTGCCCTTGGCTGTGATGGAACTTCAGTTAACACAGGTTACAAAGGAGGTGTCATACGATTTCTAGAAAAAAAAAAAAAAAAAAAAAAAGAAAACAGAAAGAAAGAAAGAAAGTCGCTTCAATGGCTTATTTGCCAATTGAATGCCAATGAGCTTAATTTACTATTACAATTTACAAGCAATAAAATCACCATTTTTATATTAGTCTACACTGTATTTTGCAAAATTTGACGAACACGGCAAAAAGATACAGATTAATCAATACGTTCGTGGATTTAGAAACCAAGCAATTTGCATTATATTTTGATGATCTTAAGGAACGAAACTCTTATCATGGGTGGTACACGGCGAAAAGTTGTATTAGAGTAACACATAAGCTTTATAAAGGAACCAGGTTCTGAGACACCTTCCCTTACAATCTGAAAAGGTTTTAAGTGAAGAAATTAAAAACTTTTTAACTACGAAAAATATTGATATCAGTAAGCTTGTTGCCCTTGGCTGTGATGGAACTTCAGTTAACACAGGTTACAAAGGAGGTGTCATACGATTTCTAGAAAAAAAAAAAAAAAAAAAAAAAAAGAAAACAGAAAGAAAGAAAGAAAGTCGCTTCAATGGCTTATTTGCCAATTGAATGCCAATGAGCTTAATTTACTATTACAATTTACAAGCAATAAAATCACCATTTTTATATTAGTCTACACTGTATTTTGCAAAATTTGACGAACACGGCAAAAAGATACAGATTAATCAATACGTTCGTGGATTTAGAAACCAAGCAATTTGCATTATATTTTGATGATCTTAAGGAACGAAACTCTTATCATGGGTGGTACACGGCGAAAAGTTGTATTAGAGTAACACATAAGCTTTATAAAGGAACCAGGTTCTGAGACACCTTCCCTTACAATCTGAAAAGGTTTTAAGTGAAGAAATTAAAAACTTTTTAACTACGAAAAATATTGATATCAGTAAGCTTGTTGCCCTTGGCTGTGATGGAACTTCAGTTAACACAGGTTACAAAGGAGGTGTCATACGATTTCTAGAAAAACACATACGTTTAGTGTACAATTTCCAACGTGTTGTTGCTGTGATACGATCTTGAATTTGAGTATCACTTATTGGAAAACATGTACTCTTTGATGCATTTTTTTATTTCTCTTTTTAATGAAAACAATCCAATACAACCTATGAATTTCAAAAAGTGTACAGCGTGTCCTCGTTTAACCTGACCGACCTTTATTTTCGCAACCGTTGGTCCTAGATGCATACTTCCAATTACAAAAATGCTTTAAATATGGTAAAGAATTATTTTTAAAGCGATTTGGGTCAAGAAAAGCATTTATTGAAAAATTACGAAATTTAAATTTTTATACGGTCCCCCGGTCCTATAAGTGATATTTAGTAAAAATTTACTGTGACACTAACATGTAAGACAAAAAAAGTCCCATTCATCTGACATTAAAATTGACCGAGTTATGAAACTTTGAAATGCATGAATTATACCACTTTTTTGCATATCAAAACAGATTATTTCGGCCATGCTTTCAGGGGTCGTATATAAAGTACTTAAACTTATTTCAAGGTATCTGCGCTTTGAAAGAAATCGTACAACTATTACGATTGAGTTAACGTTTATTAGTTAAGTTTCAGATTAGTTAAAATAATTGTATTTTAACATATGTTTTATTTTGTAAGGATTTGAGGCTATGATTTCTTTTAACAAAAATTACGTTATTTTCAAAGGATTTTATTTAACTTGCAACGATCTTCTTTCCAGTTTAAAATTTCTACTCGAACTTATCGGATATTTGAACTCACTTTCAAATATCCGATCGAAGTTAAATTTTACATACTGACTTAAATCCGATGACAATGTAATATTATTATGATTTTCGACGCTTACCGTCTTATACATACTTATATTAGAGGATAACACAAAAAAATTCGGATAGATTACCGTCAACAAGTTTAAGAAAGAGTTTTACATTAGATAACGTAAACCTGTGATGGTTGTGTTTTTTAACTTTTATAATTACGTTTTATGTATTTTTTAATGCTGAATAAAAAAATTAGCTTCACTTTTAGCCATCATGTCAGGATTTTTCGCAAATCGTAAATTCCAGTGTTAAAAAATAACGAAAAATCTGATACAATTAAATAGATGTAAGACTTTTTTATTCAGTTTAATTTTATTTAATTCAATAATTTATTCAATTTTTTGGCTTATACTGGGTTTCTTACAGCTAAACAGCTCAGGGGTCCGATGAGGTTGGGAGAGGAGGGGGGATCATTTTTAACTTTGAAATTTGCGATTTGAGAAAAATCCTGACGTATGGTTTAAACTGAAGATCATTTTCGGATTCAGCACTAAAAAATACATAAGAATCAATTTCCAAAAGCTAAAAAACATGGCTCAACCCGAAATTTGAAAAGCCAGTGTAATCTAACAGCATTTTAAAATCTGTTTTGTAAAAAATTGAGACTGTTGTTTTTCATCCTATTTAACAAAAATTCTGTTATTTTTATCCTCTTATATGTTTAGTACAAATTGCATATTTTGCATTAATATGTCAGAATTATTATAGATTTCACATTTATAATAGATTGCAATGTTCATTTTTCTCTCAACTACTTTTTTGATATATATGACGATTATTTATATTTCTACTACATTTGTTAATGTTAGATGAATGGGACTTTTTTTGTCTTACATGTTAGTGTCACAGTAAATTTTTACTAAATATCACTTATAGGACCGGGGGACCTTATAAAAATTTAAATTTCGTAATTTTTCAATAAATGTTTTTCTTGACCCAAATCGCTTTAAAAACAATTCTTTACCTTATTTAAAGCATTTTTGTAATTGGAAGTATGCATCTAGGGCCAACGGTTGCGAAAATAAAGGTCGGTCAGGTTATACGTGGACACGCTGTATATAAGTTTACTTATGGGCGTTTGTGGATTAATATGCGTTGAAATCATGACAATGTTCCTACGTCTTTATATAAATAAAGCTAAGGATTTCTTTTCCGGCAAGAAAAGCGTTGAAATGAAAATACAAAAAAGTCCATTTAAATGAACCAATGGAAAATTGTTCTGAATAAAATTTATATTAAATTTATTACTTTAATTCATTTCGTCAATTCATATTTCTTTAATCATATTATTATTAACTTCAAATTTATCGTACATCACTAGATTAAGTCATGGACACCAGTGGCGTAGGCAGGGTGGGGGTCCAGATGCTCTATAAACCACTAATTTTGTACAGTTTTCTTTGCTTTATATAATCGGAGAACTTTTTGCGATAATGAAGGCGAAGAAAACTTTACAATTTTACTGGTATCCGGAGCGTTTGGACCCCCTGCCTGGCTATGCTACTGATGGACACACGAGGAACAGGCCTGCGGACACCAAAACTGTAGACAAAGTTTTAAAAAGCTGTAGTTGAGTTTCATTCTTTACATAGCTTTATGCTGTAAGATGCATGAAAATAGTATCTGCGAGACAATAGCATATGTTGTAATGTACAAAATAAAAAGCATGTGTTGTAATGTACAAAATAAAAACAATAAGTAAAAAAAATGCAACAAGTTATACAAAGTAACAAATATTCATTAACTCGAACACGAACCTCAAAAATCCAAAATGAATCCAAAACCGGCTTAAAAGCGAAACAATTACAGTAGGCACAACCAACAAAACAAGCTGGACATTCTACGTCAAACGTGACAAATGAGGTATGTTCGCACTCTTATTATTTCAGTGAAATGTATTATATCGTCTGTTATTAAGACATGATTCATTTCTGTAATATAATAAATGGATTTTAAGTTGTCAAGATTTTATATTTTGTTGACATTTACAGAAAATTCCAATGCGAAAATTAAGCATAGCTTTAAAAATATCAGAACTTGAAATCCATATTTATGCTCTTTTTCCATTTAATATCTATTTCTACGGGAACTTCTATAAAAAATTTGTCGGTAGATTATAGGATTGCTACTTAAACCATTTTAGTATACAAATTCGATTTTTAAATTCAGTAATACGGAAATAATAGGACTCCATCTTAAATGGGACGTAATCACCATGGCAACATAGAATCATTACTTATCATGGTATATCGTTGAATTAATTACGTATGATAAGATTTAATAGAATGAAGACTGTGACTATAACTTGGTCACAGAAGTTATAAAATGTCATATACGTCGTATATCACTATGACGTCATACATGTCAGATAGCTTGGTGATACATCTTACAAGGAGACCGCCAAACATGATGCGCACAGATTTTGATGATTTTAAAGTATGTTGTAGGGATCATACCCCTAACTATTCAGGTCAAAGGTTTTCTTCAAATGGGCTTTAGTTTTCGAAAAATTTCGGGTTAAAGTTCAGCATGCATTTCAAATGCCATTACTTCGCGATCCTGGACAAGGTCTCCGTGGTGCCGTGGTAGCGTTTGTGATTTGATAGCCGGAGATGAGTGTTCTGTCCTCTCCTGTGACTTTTACCTTTTTTAACAAATTTTATATATTTGTCGCGTTATAAGTTTTATGCAGAATTATGAATTCTGCATCTTTGAACTTTTTGATATTTTCCTAATAAATTCCATTTACATTTTCGAATATTTCGTAAAAATTGACGTTTTTTTTTTTCTTGTGCAGTTTTGAAATTAATATTTCTATTGACGAAATTCCAAACTAACTAATTCCAAAAACATATCTTGAAAGGAGTAATAAAATATCAAGACAATAACGATTAAATCCAAGTTTTAGCCAGTTATATATATATTTTTTTTATGTTATTTAAATACATTTAACTGTAAAGTTCAAACTCACCGTCATTTTTTATTTGCACAAATAAAAAATAATGTATTACAATTAATTTTTTTTTCAGTCTAACAAGTCGATGCCATACAGAAAAATTCAACTAGAAATGAAAAATCGTTTGTCAATTACAATCCATATAAAAAATATCTGAAAAAAAATCGTCTGCAACGACTTTTACGATAATATCAGAATAAATAAAATTTTCTTTTTATCAATTTCGTTTAGCTTCTTTGCAGACAAATACCACGTTTAAAATAATTTATTTTTCAAATTTAATGCATTTTTAAATATATTTATCACAATTTAAGTATTTAAAGAATATATAATATGCTAATTTATACATTCTTCCAATATTGTTAAAACAATTATTTAAAGGCGATTTTTAATGCAAAATTTGTTTAGAATATTTTTGCGATAGGTATAACACAATTAGTTCCATATTTAATAAACTAAATATGTCGATGTCGGTGATGATAAATATTTTAGTATTTCAGCAGTTAACATATTTCAATATATTTAGAACAAATCAAATATTAAAAGGATATATTATTTTGTTAATTTTTTCTTAATCATTTAAATTTTTTAAAATAGAAAATGTAAATAAAAAAAAATGCATTATTTCATAAATACGATAAATAAATAAGTAAATATACATAAATGTAAATGATAATCATTTTAAAAAGACGAGATATCAAGACATAAATTAGTTTGGATTTTCGTCAACAGAAATATTCGAATAAAAATTGCGCAAAAACTATAAATTTTCACGCAGTATTCGAAAATGTAAATGTAATTTATTAGGAAAATATCAAAAAGTTCAAAGATGCAGAATTCATAATTCTGCATACAACTTATAACGCGACAAATATATAAAATTTGTTTAAAAAAAAATGAAAGTCACAGGAGAGGACAAAACACTCATCTCCGGCTCTCAAATCGCGAACGCTACCACGGTACCACGAAGACCTTGTCCGGGACTGCGAAGTAATGGCATTTGAAATGCATGCTGAACTTTAACCCGAAATTTCTTGAAAACTAAAGCCCATTTGAAGGAAACCTTTGACCTGAATAGTAGGGGTATGATCCCTACAACATACTTTAAAATCATCAAAATCTGTGCGCATCATGTTTGGCAGTCTCCTTGTTAGAGATGACTTCGGGCCCTCTTTTCGGAGCCCGGGCCCGCCCGAGCCCGATAATTTTTAAATCCGAGCCCGTCCGAGCCCGATACCGAAAAAAATTGCGTAATATTTAAAAATTGTTTTAAAAGTAATATCTCATTTTTAAAAAACTTTGTATGTGAAAATAAATGTTTATCCCGTGCACATAATTAATTTTATGGAAATTTACATTCAATCTTATCAAAAGAGAAGTTTGGTATCAAATATAAATATGCTTCCTTAAAAGGGTGTTAATATTTTTCTCTCCCAACAAACAAATCTGATGGCCAAATTAACGAAATGCGTTTTATAAATAAATGCATGCAATTTGCAGAAATTACTATTTCTATGCTGAAGAATCGAACAACGTTTTCTATTTCTTATAAAAGGTGTATATCGTAACTTATAATTGATTCCTTAATTAAAACAACATTTCGTTTCCTTGAAAATCAGCTTAAATTAAAAATTTGACACTGTTATCTGAAAGATCCTGTGCTTTTACAGGAAAATTGGAAACACTCTTCAATTGCTTTCTATCGGTTGGTTGGTTGATTGGGGTTTTATGGCACAAAGTACCTTTAGGGACATGCTGCCCCAAAAAAAGATTAAAATAAGAACATCAAATTGAAATATAAAATCGATTTAAAACTTTGTCATAAAAACAAGATGAATGAAAATAACCCATTTAAATAAAAAGAGTAATAAATGTATAATTAAAATCATTCAATGAAAATATAACACAACGTCTAACAGAAATAAACACATGCTTTCACAATTAAAACATAAACAATCTTTAAACTAACAATTGGTAAAATGTTCGATAAACTAACAGTTGGTAAAATTTTCAATAAACTAACAGTTGGTAAAATTTTTAAAGTTTCGATCAGAAATACATTTACAATCACGTAGGCTCGAATTCCTCAAAAACAGTATTATTATCATCATTTGAGTCAGAGCTGTAAGACTCTGAAACCATATCTTCCTCTGCATAGTGCAGCAGCTGTTTGGAATCCTTTGTAGTAGGAAGCGGTGTATCAAGACAAAATTTCTTGTTTTTGCTCTTCACAGTTTTCCACTGTGAAGAGGCTTGGGTTGAGGTTTTCTTTCTCTCATGCTGTGTACATGATTTGTGTTTTGCTTTTTGTGTAGGGGAAACAGGTTTTTTCGAATTGTTTGCAGATGAAACAGAGGTTTGACCTGTATCATCTTTAATGAACTGGTTAGATTGACTATTATAATATTCTAGTTTTACAGGTTCGGATGATGGTGGCAAAAGTTTTAGTGCAGGCATTGGTCTTATTCTAGCGGAAACAAAGATACTACGGGTTTTTTCTTCATAGTCCTGGTTAGTGTAACAGATGAATCATTTGGTGGTAAAGAGAATTCAGTTTGGGTGTTTATATGTATTAAGGATTTTGATTGTCGCTTGAGTAGACTAGAATATGAAACTCCTACAGATGGTGTTCTGGATTCAACAATTTTTTGAACTTCAGAATAAGAAAGTTTTTGAGTTATTTTGACAGCAAGAATTTCTTTCTCACGGATCCAGTTTGGGCAAGAGCGAGAGTATGCTGTATGGTCACCCTTACAGTTTATGAAGCGCTCAGTTCTTTTGCATGACTTATCATCGTGGCCGATATCTGCACAATGTGCACAGGTCACAGAACCACGACAGGTAGTAGTAGTATGGCCATAGCGCTGGCATTTAAAACAACGGAGTGGGTTAGGTATACAGGGTGTCCCAGGATTATTGGGACAACTTTTAAGGGGAGATAGGCGACATCACAAGGATTCAGATTTGCATAGCAACCCATGGTCGGAAACGGCTTCGTTCGCCGTTAGGTGGTGTTGTTCACAATAGCATTGGAGCACCTCTAACATCTGCGTATTATCGCATCTTTTTGTAAGAGGTGGTACCAAGCTTACTTGACACTATGCCACAACATGTCAGAAGCCATATGTGGTTTCAACATCATGGGGCACCTCCCTATTATGGCAGATAGATGTGTTCGTGAACATTTGAATCAGGTGTTTTGTCACCGATGGATTGGCCGTGATGGACCGGTTCCCTGGCCACCACGCTCTCTTGATTTACGCAGCATAGATTTTTTTCTTTCGGGGTGCACTGAAAGTGCTGTGTACGCAACGCCTGTGCATTAGGATATGGATTTGGTTGCAAGACTCGTCTGTGCTGCTGCGGATATCCAACAAAATCCAGGTGTATTTGAGCGAGTCAGCCAATCCATGGTCCGACGGTGTAATGCATGCATCGCAATGATGAAAACTTTGAACATCTTTTGTGACGTTTTCACATATCATATACCACAGTACGTGTAATATCTTTGACCAATAAATTATTTCAGATGATCTCAGTTTTGTGCGTTTCTTATCCCTGTTATACTACTTTCCCATGACGTTTCGGATCATGTTGAAACCACATATGGCATCTGACATGTCGTGGAATAATGTCAAGTAAGCTTGGTACCACCTCTTACAAAAAGATGCGATAATATGCAGATGTTAGAGGTGCTCCAATGCTATTGTGAACAACATACCACCTAACGGGGAACGAAGCCGTTTCCGACCATGGGTTGCTATTCAAATCTGAATCCTTGTGATGTCCCGTACCTCCCCTTAAAGTTTGTCCCAATAATCCTGGGACACCCTGTATAAGGTCGGACAGGACAGCTCAGGTAGGCAGCTTTAATTCTGGTTGGCAAAGTAGGACTATTGAAAGTCAGAATGATGTGCTTTGTGGGAAGCACTTGCCCATTCCGACGGATAGTAATACGGCGTGCATCTATGACATTTTCTTCTTTTAAATTTTGTAGAAGTTCGTCTTTTGTAGAGAGTAAAACATCTGGTTCTGATACTACACCACGGCTTGTATTTAGAGTATGATGGACCTGAACAGAAACCGAAAAAGAACCTATTTCTTTGCAATTTGAGAGAAATTTTGAATGTTTGTCTGAAAAGATCTCAACAAGTAAATCCCCATATTGTAGCTTTTTAAGTGAATAACCATCTCCGAATACAGATTGAAATGTTTTTGCAATACGAAAAGGAGAATTTTTCTTAAAATAACTATCAGAGAGACTATCAGTGCGTTTAATTACAAAAAAATGTGTGAAGGTATTGTTCTGTACAGATTGGTGCTCTCCACATGGGAGAGAAAATGAAGAAAGTGTACTAGTACTTCCATCCATATTAGAGAGAGATAAAAATTCAGACCCCGGCCGCACCACCCACTACCGAGCCCAACAAGGGGATGCACATTCGTGCACCAGTGCTAACCAGGGCCTATACGTTCACAAGACACACCTATATCAGTTGCCACCTTTAACGAAATGACTAATATGTGCCCGCTCACTTGATCCCCAGCCAGTGACAAGTCAGCTGACCAGCCGATTGATGCATACGGGACCAATATGCACTTCCCGTCTACCTGAAGCAGAGGCCGAAGCAGTGTGTTAGTTTCCCTCAACTTCCAGGATCCCCCTTTCCAGGGACACGAGTCGCCACGCACGGCAAACGCATGGGTGGTTTACAATTCTCCATAAGTCGATATAAACAGGATGATATCGGTTTATGCAGAATCGCCCTCACCTCAGAAGAGGAAACCACAATGAGAGTGAAACAAAGAAGAAAGATTAGACAAGAGAATGTATAGGTAAAAAGAAAAGAGAAAGATCGCCAGGTGCCCGGGGTTGCGAAGCCCGTGAATACCTAAAGAAGGTATCCCCCTGGGGGGGCTTTCTATCGGAATAACAATACATGACAATTATATCTACTTACGAATGAAAGTTTCTTCGTAAATGTGCAGATCAGAGCTTGAGCATGAGCAGAGTTCAGGATTAAAAATAGAATCACTGACATTATTTTCATACGAAGAGCGAGTATGACTCGCACAAAAGAAAACACTAAAAATTTGCAAACCTAAGCTAATGCTCATTGACTAAAAACAAAAAAATATATTCATCTCGCATTAGATCTCTCTAAATAAATAAATATATATATATATATATCTATATATATATAATAAACGTTCCAATTAAAAAACATCCTATAGAAAATCTAGCAACAAATATTATTCGCGCCACTTCGTATTGGCTGGCGCCATATCACCCTGTCGCCAATCGCGTCGCAAAAATCCTAAATTTTCTTTTAAAGTAACATTCTATACTAGAAAAGAAAAATAAGACTTCTTTTTCCCCTTCTATTCATTCTGATCAAAATAACATTAAAATTACTTGAAATGGAATATGTAATTTTTTAAGGGAAAAGTTATTTTTATTTTTTTTCTATGAGAATAAATAAAATTGTCAGTTTCAGGACGAATGAGCCCGAGCCCGAAGGCTGACATAAAAATCGAGCCCGAGTCCGTCTCATCTCTAATACATCTCGGTCGCTTGACGATTAATCCTCGGAAGCTGCTATAACAAGGAAGTAACGATTTAAAAAAATTCAAATTACTTAATAATTTTTTTATTAATATATTTTTAGGTTTCAATTCGATTTTCATAAAATTTGAAATCTCGACAAAATTCTGGAACGATTATATATATTAAATTTCAAACCATTAAGTTGAGTATTTTTGCGCTGTTATGCGGAGGGACGGACCAGACGACGACTATAGGTGCTACGTATTTATATAATTACGAACGCACCTAAAATTAATTAGCGTCAATCCGATTTGACCAGGATCTGCTATTCCCGTCATCGGTCGGCCGCTTATAAAATCAGGTTACTCGACCCGATACCGTATACACTATCCAGTACAAGCTGATGTAAAGAAAATATATTCTAAGGGCGTCTTATACAAGCGTTTAAAATTAAAGATACTTACGATTTCAGTGCAACTATAACCTTACGTTCAGGATTACCTAAGCATTCAGCAATTACTCTACCCCCGTCACATTCAGGATTATCTTCTGTAAGTAAAAACATTATAAATAGAGTTTATAAAAGTTTGAATCCAGCCATTGCTTGTTTTAAGCAAAAACAAGTACTATATTTTTTTTTTTTTTTTTAAGTCAATTCCTATTTAGGTCAACAAAGAAAATTTGTATTTTAGTTACTCTTTATTAAATAATTACAATTAATATAAATATGTATATACAAATATGTATGACAGAATCACAATATTAAGTAGCAAAATAGAAATTAAATTTAATTAATGAATTAATATTTGAAAAAACTGTATTAACATCAAGTGTCAACCACTATAAGTTTAATCTTCTGAACACCAGAACGGCTCAAATGGCCCGCCAAGCAGAGAACCAGCTGGCCGGCCGGCTGACACTGACAATTTACTTCTACCCCCTTTTACAGGAAGGGTGGCAAAGCTTTCACTCAATTTGCCTATTGTTGGGTTGACAGTTAGACTCGTCTCTCCATTTTAAACTGAAGCCGAGACTTTTTTCCCTAGATTACAGGAAAAATCTGCTTTTTTTTTTTTCGTAGAAGAATTTCATCAGCGGAATTTTGTTAAACATCGCAAATTGTAAAATATATACTGATTTCTTAATAATTAATGAAACGTATGTATTTATTAGATTAAGAAATCTGTATGTATTAATGTAATAGATACATGTTTTCTTAAATGTATAACGCGATATCAATTGATTAATGAAAAAAGATTTATTTCAGGAGCATTGTATATACGTGTAAGCTGATTTTTCCATAAAAAATCGTAAAATATTCGTAAAAGTTTGTAGATTGCACAAAATATTCATGAATGTTCCGAACTACATTACATTTAGTATGAAAAATTGTCGTCGTAATCATTTACTGTTCTTTTAATGCTTAATAATAAGAAATTAATGCAGATTAAGATAATTAAAGATGCGATTTTATTAATTTTTTTAAAACTTACTAAAAATGAGCCAACATATTTATTAAATTGAATTTTAGTATCATGTGTATTTTGTTTCATTTTTTGAGACTTTAGTAGGCATTTAAAATAGATTAAAATATTTCTCTTTTGCATATTATTACGGAATCCTGCAAAAATATGTATTTAGAAAGAAAAACAAATTCATTAAAATACAACCTTTTCGGATTGTTTTCATCCTTTCCAGCGCGGAGTAAGTCTGTTTGCAAAATGATAAAATAATAGACTGACACCGGAATTTACAAACGAATTTATTTGAAAATAAAAACTTTCTTATTTTCCGTTTTTGAATAAAAGAAAAATTTTAATTAAATTTTCTTGGTGCCGTTTGTCAGTTTTGGAATTAAAATTAGGTGTCCTTTTTTGTGACCACCGCCCGTTAAAGGGTTAATCACCAAAAAATATCAAACAGCATTAATTTAACTGCATAAATAATTGCATTTATAAACTGAAATTATTTTTAGTAAAATTTACAAGAATTATTTTGCATAGATATTTTAAATAAAATTATTAATGTTTCTTATAAGATTAGAGACTGCTCACTGAAATTGTTTTCCTATGATTTTATTAATGCATTGCGATGCTTCATTGTGTTCTTTAAAATGTGTAATTGTTCTTATTTAACACTAAAACTGCGATGAGGGGTCATTTTGACCCGTACTAAATGCAAAATGTTGATTCGAACCAGAAATTTCTTCATAAAATTAAGTTAAATATATACCGCGCAAAAATAAGTTAAATGAATAACTTAAAAGTTTTAAATAAAAATGCTGGTGTGAAATATTTTTATAAAACTTCAGTAAAATTTTCCGCGGTTAGTTAATTTTGAGTTATAAACGAGTGTTGTCATAAGGCGGCACTTTTTTTTCCTCTTTTTTTTTTTTTTTTTTTTTTTTTTTTGGTGTCAAAAAAAAAAAAAAAAGTTGTTGATTTTACAGTATAATACTGGCACCTCAGCTGTCAGTATTATACCGTAAAATTAACAGATTTTTCAACTATGTTAGAAAAAGTGTTAAAAAGTGTTTTTCGTGTGCTAGAAAAACATTTTTGTACGCCAGTCCTGACTTGTTGTTCTCCTCTCCAAAACTTCTCAAATTTCATATGGAATAGCATTAACCATTGTTAATTGTTGGATTCTTAAACCGCATAAATATAATCAAGTCAATTTTCGAAAAGAAAATGAAAGACAGAGCGAGTAACCTGTATTTGTCGTTGTGTCATCAGATAAAGATGTTGTTTCGGCAGATGTAGTCGGTGTTTCAGTTGTTGTTACCTCCGTAGTCGTTGATGGCTCATCTGTTGTAGTTGAAACTGTTGTTTCAGGATCTATTTTCTGTAAAAATGTTTCAAAAAATAGAGTTAATTCAGTATTTGTAAAAAATTAAATCTGAATAAATAGATTATGCCCCATTTTATCATTATCTGTGAACGTCTAATCTGCTATTTCATATTGCACCATAGTTTCAAATTTCTATCCATTGAAATGTACAAAAAATTGGAAGTCTGATTGGGATTTCCCAGTGTGGCTGGTTACTATACCGTACTGTCCGTTTTTTCCACAAGTCATATTAATATCTTTTGAAGCAGAAAGTTTATTTAATAAATAAAATTAAATAAAACCCATATTAAAAACAAGACTTATATTATTAAATAATGATTCTGGTTCAAAATATATGTATCAGACTTGAAAAATCTCGGAAAGTTGTCAACTATACGATACTATCAAAGCCTAGTCAAACAGGAGCAAACTTCTTTGGGTATTTCCAAATAGCAATTTTCGCCATATGTGTAAAATATATATTTCAGACTTGAAAAATTTCAGAAAGTTGGCAACTATACGATACTATCAAAGCCTACTAAAACAGGAGCAAACTTCTTTGGGTATTTCCAAATAGCAATTTTCGCCATATGTGTAAAGTATATGTACCAGACTTGAAAAATTTCAGAAAGTTGGCAACTATACGATACTATCAAGCCTAGTCAAACAGGAGCAAACTTCTTTGGGTATTTCCAAATAGCAATTTTCGCCTTATTTATGACATGTATTCTGCGTTTAAATAAGGCGACTATAACTATTCCCTGCATACCATAACGATATAAAGAATATTTTAATCATCTACTATTGTTATAGACTGCTCACAATTTCAAATATCACTTATTATACTGAAATAATAACCACCGCAAATAGCAACATATTTTCATTTTAATATGGCTTTCTAAAAGATTATTTATGATCGTAAAACATTTTCAAAATGGTGTAAACATGCTCTGTACGAACAGCATATTAAATTTTCACAGTCATTCAAGCATATTGTAAAGAAACGGTACCTGTTAAAATATTAAAACTTTTGATGTGCCCTTGCAAAGAAGAAGCTTGCAGTGACAATCCTTAATGAAAAACAGCACATTTTGGCTATCGAAACACACTTGGCCCCAAACGAAAAAGTTGGCGAAAATTAAAGAACTCTAAATAGGAAATGTGTATTGATAAAACCAAATTTGCTTCAACTTTTTATGTGTCTACAACTTTACTTCTTTGTCTGTTTCATTGTATACACTTAGAAAAATGACACTTTAAAATCTGAGTAAATCGATGTTTTCATTTTGTTATGAAACTTTTGTTTCATATATGACAACAAAATGCTCTTAATTCTGAAATACCGGAAATACTCAGAATATTGAAACATGGACATACTCAAAACTGAGTACATAGAGGTCAGTTCATACTCAATTTTGAAACATGGGCATACTCAAAAATGCACACACAGAAGTCAGTTCATACTCATTTTTGAAACATGGACCTACTCAAATACGAGCACATGGTGTTTTATTCTTGAGTGTGTGTATTTTTTCAGAAATGAGTATATATGCATGTAGCATGCTTCAAACTTGAGTAATTTTGATTCGGAACCATTTTGACTAAGCGACATACTCAGATTTGAGTATTTTTTGCTCAGTTTTGAAAATGTCATTTTTAGAGTGGATAAGGGACAAAAGTCTTTTTCTGTTATTGCTTTAAAAAAATCACAACTTCCCCTTATTTATTTTAAACAAATTTTCTCCCCGTTTCTTTTTTCAATTAGGTCCATTTTAATCTTTTAACTCTTTCCAACCTAGTTGAAAAGTGTTTATGACTTCGGTTTGCCTGGCCGTCTGCCGTCTGTCCGTGCTCTAACTCCCGTAAATATGCTCGGATTGCCTTGCAATTTTTATATGTTATTGTCGTTGTCTATAGCATGTTCCCTATTTCAACTGAAGTGTGTAGCACTTATAGTTTTGTTACAGGGACACTCAAAAGAATTCCGTTACATTACGGTCTATGGGGAAAAATCATTTGCGGTTTATTTTAATGATGTTACACAATTTCACACACATTGTAATTGATATATATTACGAAGGTGCATTACAAGAAGCTTAATACTGAATATGGTGTGCATAGCACTTATAGTTACTTTACAGGGACAGTCAAACGAATTCTGTTACATTACGTCTATGGAGAAAAATTGTTTGCGGTTTAATTAAATAATGTTTCACTATTTTAAACGCATCGAAACTTATATATATCACTAAGGTGCATTACAAGAGGCTTACTACAGAATATTGTGTGTATAGCAGTCATCGTTCATTTACAGGGACACACAAAAGAATTCTCTACTGTCTGTTAACAATGATTCCTGAAAGTGCGTTTTAAGTTGCTGAACGCGATTTTAAATTTAACTCACTTTTTGTCTATTACTTGGTGTGTATAAATTCTGTAGATCCTATACAGGGCAGCACAAAAGTTCGCGAACACATTTCCGTTTATTGACAGAAACTCCAGAAGGAGAATTTTAAACTGTGCTACGCGTTTCCTTACTAAACTAAAATTTAGCATCCTATGTGGTATATATACAAATCTATAGATCATATACAGGGCTGAATAAAAGTATTCGGATATTTTTCCAACTATTGTATATGTTGGAAATTCCTGAAATTACGTTTATAATATGTTATGGATTTTCCAAATTGTTTACTTAGACGTTATCTTTCAGCTTATTAAACGGTAATGATTTGTAAAATTATTTTGGAAGTGTTGGAAAGTGTTACATAATCTATGCTTGACGCATGATTTTTCGTTCTTGTTTAAGTTATTAAATTAAGCTATTCAACTTTCAAAACCTTAAATATAACTATAAGTCTAAGCATCATGAGTAATGTAATCTTTATCTAATTTAATTAACAATTTTAATAGTTGAATAAATTTGTTCTAATTAATTATAAAATATTTATATTTTAATACCAGTGGTTAGAAGTAGCGCGCTACAAGTAACGAAACTCTTGTGTGAGGTAAATAATCCTCCAGAGATGAAGCCAGTTAACGAAATTGAATCATTGAAAGACAAACAACTAATTACTTCTGATTCGCAAACCAAGCGAATGTTTCAGACAGCTGGGGCCAGTCTTTTAGCTTTCAGCTATGACGGAAATAATTGCTTGTTATTAAACACTGCTATATTCTTGATAAAATGGAAATAAAATTAGATTACGAAGCATTTTAGAATCCAGTTCCTCTATCAACGTGTTGACTGAAAGCACAAGACGGAATTGAATCTAAAATTGAAAGCTTTTAAAGGTAGCATTACAGGAATAAACGGTTCCAATTAACAAGTAAGACGCATTTTAAATGCAGAAGTATTTAATCAACTTAGAACATTTTCACGAAATCCGGAATTTTTGGTTCTGACGAAATTTACTAATTATATCCCAGTTACAAAATTAGATATTTCAAATTTATCCATCCTTAACTATATAGAATTTTTCATGTTCTTTCACAAATAGATGCATTAATTGGTAACGAACTATTTTTTGCTATTGTAAAAGGCGAACAAATTCGTCTAGCAAATGGAAAGTGACAGAATACGGAATTTGTATATTTAGTAACGGGTATAATTTATACAGAGCTTTCGTGGAAGAATATGAATATTTGAGGCATATGGCAGAAGTTTAAAATTGAAAACACAAAAAATGTGTCTGTTAATTGGAAATTCAGTAAGGATGCTTCTATGAAAATATTCGGGCTATGTACTGTGACATATGACACAGTTATTGCATCTTTCCTAGCAACGCGTATTTTGAAGGCTTTTGCTGAAAATAAAAAAAAAGCAGCAGTCCTTTTTATACTGTTTATAAACCAGAAAGACATCCACTCCGCTAAGTGTAGTTTTCAATGCCAGTTCAAACATGTCTAGTGGAGTTTCTCATAACTCTATTCTGTTAAACCGTGGAAGTATTTCGCAAGATACCATTCTAACTAAGATAGAGGAATCGTAAATATGCATTTTGTACGAATATAAAGCAAATGTACAGACAAATATTGGTTGATCCATCTCAAATTGCAAAATATTAATTGGAAATTCAGTAAGGATGCTTCTATGAAAATATTCGGGCTATGTACTGTGACATATGACACAGTTATTGCATCTTTCCTAGCAACGCGTATTTTGAAGGCTTTTGCTGAAAATAAAAAAAAAGCAGCAGTTATATGTACAGATATGTACGTTGACGATTGTTAATCGCGTACATCTCCCCTACAAAATTTTCCAAGAGCTGCAATCTCAATTGATTCAGATTTTATAAAAAGGAGGCAATGAGTTGCATCCGAATTAGTGCCTAATGTTCGGTTAATAATAGATTTTTTTCAGGTTACACAGTATGGCAGCCGTACTGAAGTTAAAAATAGGTAGGACAGAATCAGGACGGCTTTCTTTTGTGTTTATAGCGCCTCCTGGTAGGAAATATGTCAACAAAATTTATTTTAAGTGTTTTTTTATTAAGTCTTTATAAAAAGCTTCTACCACGATCAAATTTATATTTTCATAAACATTTTCGCATGATAGTTTTTTATGCTGGCAGCGCCTCGAGTGGTAAATTTTATAATTAAAAATTTAAAATGGTTTCTTTTGTTCTCTGATATAACAGTTATACTCCAAGTTAAAATTAAGTGTTAGATTAAAATCAACTTTCAGTTACGCGGTTATTGCTCCAATGATAGGAGAGATGGCTTGATCACGCAGAAATGTTAGAATCAGGACAAAACGTTCCCTCACAAAACTCAGAATCCATTTGACCGTAGATTACTTTCATAATGAGAGCTGCTAGGTATTGCTATATAGTATGAAGATGATCCCCTAACCCTCTTTTTTAACACATATTGAAAGAATAATTTCCAGTTGGATGGCTATTTCCGTTTTTTTTCTTCTGACAATTTGGAGAATAAAATGTCTACACCCAGAAAAGGAATTGATTAAAACTACAAAACATGTTTTGTTGAGTACATTTTGGTTGTTTTAGCAAAATTCAAGTAAAATTGAACCATTTTACTTGAATTAACAAAACATTTTTTGCTGACGATACAAAATTTTTTTTTTTTGGAATTGCAAAAAAAAAAAAAAAAAAAAAAAAAAAAAAAAAAAATTGTTGATTCAAACAAAATTTCCATTGGCCTATATTTAAACAAAAAGTTTTGTTGGGTCAACCAAATTTTTTTTGATTCAACAAAACTTTTTTCTGGGTGTAAGGTTGTTCTCTCTCTCTTTTTTTTTTTTTTACTTGGCCAACTGTACACCTTATATTCAATTGATGCGGAAAACATCATTAATATTAGCAATACCCAAGTATATTTAGTGTATTAAGTGTAAAAATGTATTTAGTGTAAAAAAAAGGGCCAATTAACAACACTACTTCTATTGACACGCCAATAAGTGGCATTTGAAAACTAAAATACCATTTCGCAGAAATTACTTAAATTGTTTTAATTTAAATTTGACAATAAAGGAAAAACAATTATTTGTAAAAAATATTTTTGAGAGGAAAATATTCGACCGATATCCGGCAAAATTTTTACTTGCTGTATTTCAACGTTTAATTACTTACTGGCGCAGTGTTGCTAATGGGGTTACTTTTTTTAAATTCAGATTATTTGACTGGCAACACTTTCTTGAAATGATATAATTCGGCTTTAAAAAAAAAAAAAAAAAAAAAAAAAATCAAGAAAAATTGAGTAAAATTAAAGTTGCCAACTGGCTATACTGGCGATTGGAGAATAGTTCTTTCCATACGTCTAATAAAAGTTATCATAAAAAGGTTTTATATCTAAAGATAACAAAAGATGATTTAGGAATAGTAAATTATGAAAAATATTACTTGTAACGCAAATATATTAAAACATGAAATGATAAGCTTACTTGATAAATCTGAACATCTTCGCTAACATAATCATCTACTGTGCAGTACTCTTCAGACGCGTCCAAATACTTCAATAAATAGCAAGTTCTTCTATTATCTGCATTATTTTCTTTTAAAGGACCCAATGCAATTCCGAAACACTCGGAATTTCTCCAGCATTTTTGGGAGCATGTAAGGAAATGGGTATCTTCGTGTGCGTCTAGAATCCAGTTTTGGCTCAATTTTCCATCAATCACATACTTATACTGAATCTGCGATACCTCAAATGCACTTACAATACATATAAAACACATTAAATAAAAAACAATGAGTATTAAAGGAATTTTCGACATTTTGTTGCGGTTATTTTAATGATATTAGATGCTAATTTTGGTTGAATGTTGTAAAATGTTACTTAAAGTGTCTTAAAATAATTTCTAAAGAATAAGTCTGATTTCCTAAATAAAAATATATGCTTATTTTAAAATTATGCAAAATATTTAGAAAATACCTTTGTATAATTAGAACAAATTATCAAATAATAAGTAATTCATCAACAGAAAAAAACTTTCCGAAATTCTAATGCATATAAATGTGTTATTTTTTCCTATTATTCAAACTTTTAGTCAATTAATCAGAAATTATAAATGTGTTTACAGAACAATAGATTTTTTAAATGATAAAACTAAATTAAATGACTGTGTCGTTGCAAAACATTAAAATAAGAAAAGTCCAGTGTATAAGAAGTATTTTATGAACAGTAAAATAATATTGAATCAACGAAATTTTTGTATAACTCTGTGTATATATATATATATAAAGAAAAGAATTTAAGAAAAATTTCGTTTCTGGAGTAGTAAATAAATGAAATATAGGGTATACTTTCACCAATATTTTTGAAAACAAGTTTTCGCCTTATATCTTGGAACAGTATTACGAATTCTGCAATTAAACGTGGTGGTCGTGCACTCTGCTATTTAAATATTTAATAAAAATTTTCTAGTCTGAAATAGTGGTGCCAGACACCTTGGAAATTCCACAGAGTTTACGTACGCTTAAATAATTTGCAATCTTCTTCTTTTCTAAATAGTTAGAATAGAACTTTCTGATTTATTAAACTGTGATTTATTAAACTTCTCTGCGTTGACATAAATGAAAATTAATTTTAAAGTGTAAACATATTTGTTATTTTTAGGTAAAATATATCAAATTTAAAAATTAACATAACTCTCGATTTACAAAATAATGTTGAAACTTAATCACAGAATATCTATATATATATATACAGAATTTATCTATATTTTAATGTTGAAGCTTTCGGATTTTTGTGAAAGAGAATTTCAAAGTGTTATATTTTTTATAGTCAGTGAGGGGGGAAAAAAGATTAAGTTACTAGGCAAAATACATGACTTCTAAAAGACCATCTTTGTCAGAATGATTTTAACAAGTGGGTAACAATTTGTATTGCCAGCATATTTTATTTTAGTTCAGTTTTGAATTTCATACAGCCTCTTTTATTATTGATAAAACATTTTAAAAGATACAAATAAGTTAAACTGTATCAAAAGTTTCGCATCACGAGAACGGTAAATATGCATACTTAATGAACTTTTTCTGTGTATTTTAAATAAAAATTATAAATAAAACAGAATTTCCATGGATATGTTCTGTTTTGCCTTAAAAACATTGAAACTTGTTTCTTTCATTGCTGCACATTGTCATTATAAACTCACATAGCTTCAAATTTACGGGTTATTTTAAGAGCCTACACTTGTCACGGGAAGAAACGCTCAAAGCTAATGTTAAGTCTATGGGAAGGTTATTTTCAAATTTCTGGCTCGCATTTTAATATTTTTAAATAATGTTTTCTGCATAGGATAGATGAGGTCGATTTCTAACGTTGATAGTTTTTACTTTTTCGATTTTGGTTCCAGTTTTTATATAAGCGGACATTTTCAATTTTGGAACCGGTTCTGAAAGTGAAAGCACCCTTATATATAAAAAAACTGGAATCAAAATCGAAAAAATAAAAACTAACAACATTAGAGATCGACTTTAGCTATCTTATGCAAAGAAAAAAAAAAAAAAAAAAAAAAAATTAAAACTATTAAAATACGAGAGAGAAATTTGAAAATAACCTTCCCATAGACTTAACATTAGTTTGCTCGTTTCTTCGCATGACTAGTGTCGGCTCTTAAGTCAAATAAATCTATATTATAAAGCAAAAACATGTTCGTGAAGTAGGCTGACGTCATATCGAAGGTGGCAACAGTCGAACAATCGAATTTCCATTTTTTTGCAAATTGAATAACTTCTGAAAATCGTATATTTTTAACTTTTAGAACATCGAATAGCGAAGAAGGTACTTTCATATGCAATTTGATTGGAAACTGTATCTAAATTTATTGACATCTTATTGTTGTTAAAATAACTTTTAAGCATGAATTTTTAAAAAATCTATCTGATGCGTACAGCTCGATCAGGGAAAATTAACCAGTTTGCACTTAAAAAAATATAAATAGTTCAGAGTTTCCTTGCGGCTAATACTCTATAACGAAATTAAAACTTCATAAAACTTCAAATAAGTAATATAGTAAAATAATATACAGTCCGTTAAGAAATTATAAGACCACTAACGAATTGGTGCACTTCTGAAGAAGAAGAAACAATATGCAAATTTTTAGCGCGTGTATTTAAAATTGATCGTAGAACGTTTTCTGTTATCACTGCTATATTAAAATTTAAGTTACATTTTATTAAAATCTTCTAATTTTTTTAAAACGTAAATAAGATGACTATTAAGAAATTATAAGACCACCTGAGGAAATTAGCATATTATATGTCACAGTGGAATCATTATAAAAAGTACGCGTTTGTATATCGTAAAAGTATTCCCGAGAAGCAAAGGTGCAGGTTTAGATAGTGTTATTTACAATATATTTGAAGATGCCGCAGGGTAAAGAGTTGTCTGCGACCGAAGTAAGAAAAATTTGGTTTTATAAGGGTACTGGTAAATCTCAACGAGCAATAGCTCGGTTAATGAAGCGTTCTAAAACTGCTATTCACATTGAAATAATTAGAAAAAAGCACTCAAATAAAATTAAACGATCTGGAAGAAAAAGGATTTTGACAGCACGGGATGATCGGCAGATATTTCGATTATCAACTCAAAATGGTCTTTCAACTCGAGAAATTTCGAACCGGTTCAGCAAAAGAACCTCACACGTAACAGTTTGGTAGAGTCTGAAATCAAATAGTAATGCAAAATGTATGAAACTGTTTTAAAAACCGAGGTTAATGAAACATATCATAAAGATGAAAGACTGAAATGGCTAAAATTGTCATGTCGTGGGAACAGAAATGGAAACAAGTGATATTTTCAGATGAAAAAAATTTAATCTTGAAGGTTCGGATGTTTATAAACACTATTGGCATGATTTGAGGAAGTAACCGAAACAATGCTTCAGTCGACAAATGGGAGGAGGATCAGTAATGGTTTGGGGAGCTTTTAGTCATGATGGATTATGCGATTTAACTCGAATTTCGGGACGTATGAACTCTGCGCAATATCAGGAAATGTTATATGATCATTTGATACCGTTTGGACCTTTTTCAGGTGGTGCTAACTCGATGTTTCAGGTGGACAATGCTTCTTGCCATGTGTCTAAATCCACCCAGCAATGGTTTAAAAAAGAAAAATTTCATGTTTTGTCATGACCAAGTCGAAGTCCAGACTTGAACCAAATCTTTGGGGAGTATTAAGTCGCAAAGTTTATGCTAATAATAAAAAGTTTTTATCTGCCAATGAACTAGAAGTAGCCATTGTAAAAGAATGGCACAATATTTCTGAATCTGTACTTAATCACCTGGTCACTTCTATGAAAAACAGAGTGTGAGGTTATAAGGAAAAATGTATCACTTTCTCGTGTGTGGGACGAGTTTGGCTATCGCGTAGATGTTTGTCGTGCAGAAAACGGTGGATACATTGAACATTTATAATGCCATAAAAAAAAAACTTTGAAACTTCCTCTTTTCATTGGTATAAAGTTTGTTCATTTTGGATTTATATTTTAATAAATACAATTTTTTGAAAATGGGTCCATCATTTGGAATAACCCTGTACAGTGGTTGCTAGCAACTAAATTTAGTTAAAGTTAATTTTAATTGATTCTTTCAGATTGTAAAGTTAAAAATTACGTGAAGACATTTTTTTAAATTTATCATATAAATGCATGTAAACTATAATAAATATTATTCTATAACAAAAATAGAATATTCTTTCAACATGTTTCTATGGTATTTAAAATAAATGATGAAATATGTTTATTTATTTCCTAGTCTGAGCGGTCCTTCTCGGACAGTAAAGCAAAACATTTATTTAAGTCCAACTATAGCCACGTGCCGTAAAGGAAAACAAAATAATTTGTAACGAGAAAATCAACAAGTTGTCATGATTATTTTATGATGTCTGTCGAGGTAAATAACAAAGTGAGCAATTTTACAAGAAAAGTGAAGAAACGTTTGCGTTGCCGTCCTTTTTTATTCTTCTTTGTAAATATTTTTGTCAACAGTTATTGCGTTTTATTTGAAAAAAAAAAAAAAAAGAAATAGTGTTAATTTTGAACGATCTTTGTAGAGTATAACTGCTCTGAAAACAGGTTTGGTATAACGTGAACATACTTGTAATTTATGTTTTCTTGTCAGAATAAGATAAATGTGTAACTTTTTAACTATTTCATGAAACATAATTACTATTGATAAATAAGGTACTATATAAAATTTATCAAACGTTCATAGCAAGAAATTAAATTTATTAAATCGGTATAGAAAATAGAGAGCTAGGTTTTTAATTTTCTGTCTGTAAAAACGCAATTTTTAAATTATACAATAATATAGACCCCCTTACAGGTATAATAGAATTACTTATTAAGTAATTTTCAAAAACTTTTCTTTAAAGTCATATTCTAGAATTTATAAAACTATAAATTTAAATTAAAAAAGTATTAATTTAACTGTCTGTTTGAAGTAATATCGTAAAAATTGTTTGCAGAGAGATGAATATTACATTAATTTTCAAATTTCTATCTGTAAAAATACAAATTTTGAATAATACAATAATACAAGTGCCACATAGAATAGAGTTATGTTAGAATTACTTTTTAAGTAATTAAAAAAAATAACTTTCCTTTAAAGTCATACACTAGTGTATATAAACTTTTAAATTTAAAATTATAAACTATAAATTTGATTTCCTTTTTTGAAAAAATATCGTTTTTTATTCAAAAATTCTTTTTCTGAAAATCCTTTTCCTGCAACGATGCGGACCGCCAAATTATTTTTCAATCGTAGTTTTTAAAAGTCTGGAAAAATCTAAAATAAAATAAATTACTGTTTTTTTTTTCAATTAATTAAAAATTGTCTGCTTAAAAATGTTAAATTTAAAAATCTCTGCCATACTTTGTTATTGCTTGGGGACTGTATTTTCATTTCAAGTGTCACAAATGCAGTACCATTTCTGGTTCAAAGACAAAATACATGAAAATTGGATAATTGATAGTATTGATAACAGTCACATGATAACTTGTGTCAGAAAGTGTCAACAAAATTCCGAATGTGCTGGAATGGCTTTGGGACCATTGGACAAAGAGCAGGAGGAACATTCTAGAACATGTTTATTGCTTGCAAACGTGGACGAAACAGAATGTGATTCAGATAACGATTGTGTCCGAGATGGATTCCAAGTATATTTGGTAAGTGAAAACTTTGATGTACTTTTTAATTGAATCTATAATTTTATTTGTATTTTTAGTGAACTCTTTTCCCCCCTTTCATCCTGTTTGGGGATTTTATTAATTTTCTGAAGCTGGTATTATCCAATTTAGATAAGTAAAATCTACTCAAACCATCATCCGCTTAACCCGTTTGCATCACATACTCGTATTTCAGGTATTTCTATTTTATTCAGAAATTCTAAAAGAAGAATTTTTACTTTCAGTAATCACAAAACGTCTGTCATCAAACAAAACAAAAATTACCATTCAGAATTTCTGCTATGAATTCAGAATTTTTGAATAAAAGAAGAATTCTTGAAATGTTGTATGTGTGCATTTCAGGAATTTCTTTTTAATTCAGAAATTCAGAATCCATACCGAAAATTAAAAAGAAGATTTTTTACTTTAAATAATCACAAAACGTCCGCCATTCAGTAAAACAAAAATTTCTATTAAGATTTTATCATCTGATTGGATCACTTTCTACTTCATTAATTATTTTCTAATTTTATTTATTATATTTAATGTACTACTATTTGTTTTATAGATATTTCATGGATAATCTTTTATAACAGGCTTGGCTTTCATCTTTAATTTTTTGATTTTCTTATTTCTCTATTTGTGTACGATGGATTCTATGTCGTCTTTATTATGGTTATATATATATTTCTCCTTTTAAATATGAAAAACTTTTTTAGTTTATTATAAAATTATTTTGAAAGTGATATATTATATATTCACCTTAGCTTTAAATAATTTTTTTAAATGTAATAAAATGCACAAAGTACTTGCATCGCAAAATTTAGCTCTCATTTACAGACTGTTTTTTTCATTTCTAGTTAAATTTATATGTATGACGTCGATAGTGTTTTTATTTGATAGAATAAATAAAAAAAATCAAATATTATCTGTAATTTTTTAATTGTGCAAATTAAAAAGTAAGTGCTGCAGAAATGTTTTACAAAGTTCTACATATATGTACGAAAATAAATAAAAGTTAAAAATTTAATAAATCATTACACAATGAATAATAATTACAGAATAATTAAAATACTAAAAATATTAAAATATTACTAATTAGTTATTAAATCAAAAATAAAATAATGAATATATAATGATAAACAGAAAATAACAGTATGTATATATTATAAAGGACAAACGTGTCCGTACGTAACGCTGACGTCATTTTGCAAATGGCAACAGTTGACGATGGACATTCGGTTTTGCGATTTTTGCTACTGCAATTTTTTTAATTTCTAAACATCGCATATTTTTAATTTTTACACCATTGTATAGGGAAAAATCTACTTTGAAATGCAATTTGTTTAACACTAGAACGACGGTGAGGGGCCATTTTGGCCCCTACCAAAAGAAAAAATGTCGATTCGAACTGGATATTACTTCATACAATAAGTTATATACACCGCACAAAAATAAGTTAAATAAATAAGTTAAAAGTTCTAAATAAAAATTCTAGTGTGAAATATTTTTTTTAAATTTGTGTAAAATTTCCCGTCGTTCTAGTGTTAAAAACTGTATACCAATTTACTCATTTTAGCATTTAAATTAAATTTCAAGCATGATTTGTTTTTTAAATCTATTTTTATCGCTTGCAGACAATTCCAAAATATTCATCCGTTTGCAAATGCTGAACTTTTTATATTGTTTAAAGTGCAAACGGGTGCATATTTTGGATTCATCTGCAAGCGATAAAAATGGATTTTTAAAAAAGAATCATGCTTGAAATTTAATTTAAATGCTAAAATCAGTAAATTGCGATACAGTTTTCAAACAAATTGCATTTCAAAGTAGATTTTTCTCCTATATAATGGTGTAAAAATTAAAAATATGCGATGTTTAGAAATAAAAAAATTGCAGTAGCAAAAATCGCAAAACCGAATTTTCATCGTCAACTGTTGCCATTTGCAAAATGACGTCAGCGTTACGCACGTACACGTTTGTCCTTTATGATATAGATAAAAAGTTCAGCATTTGTTTCCAGCTAATATTCAATAACGAAATTAAAATTTCACTAAGGAATCAATAAAATAGTATAAATAAAACACACATTTAACAGACATGTGATTGAAATAAGCGCTAAAAACCGCTGAAATTATCAGAATGATAATAATATAAAAAAACTGCTGTAGATAACGAAATTTTCAGCAATTTCTTCGGCTATTAACTTCTGACACGAGGCCAATACTAAATTACCGCTTTTAATAAATTTCAAAATTTTATTTGAATATATAATAGACATATTTTACATAAAAATGCGGGAGCTTTAGTGTTGGTAGGGGACAATCTAAAAGAATAAAAAAGCAAGACATAAACTTTACTAAGAAAATTGTATCGGTGACAATAATAACGTACTTACAAATCGTAACCGCCCGGTTCTAAAAACTCTCGTTTAAAGTATTAAAAAGTAAACAAACAAATAAAAAAACAACAAAAAGAAAGTAAACAAACGAATAAATAACGTTTGAAAAATCATTACATGTATTACGTAGTGATTTGTTATAAGGTAGCTATATGAATATTTAGTTATTTATTTTAAAAAATTTAATACATACATATAATTTTGTAGAAAGAAAAGCCGCTCACTACTACAACTGAAGCTGATACTACAGTGAGAAGCTTTTCTACTACAACGGAAAGCACAACAAAAATGAAAATTGAAACTACATCAACTACAGCAGAAACTCCTACTACCACAACCACTACTGAAATGTTTATTCCAGTAGAAGAAGAAACGACAACGACAACTACTACTAAACCAACGACAACTACTACTACAAAACGAACGACAACAACTACTACTACAACTACGCCTGAACCTGAAACCACCACAACTTCCGAAACTCCAACTACTACTATAGAAACACCAGGGACAACAGAGGAAGATACCACTACTACAACTACTTCAACAGAAACTCCAACAACTACAACTACAGAAAAATCAACTACAACTACTGAAGCACCGACTACTACAACTGAAGATGCAACAACAACTGCAGAAAGTCCAACGTCAACGACAACAACGGAAGCTACAACGGAAGCCACAACGACAACAACGAAAGCCACAACGACAACCACTATAAAACCTCCAACTACAACTACAGAAACACCCACAACAACCACAAAAGCTCCTACGACCACCACAACTACAGCAGCACCGGCTACTACAACAGAACCTCCAATCACTACAACCACAGAAGGAACAACAACAGCAGTATCGACAACTACTGAACGCAAGTATCTTTTTAGCTTATTTTTAATTTAATTAAATTATTGTACAGAAAACTAGTTAGTAAATAGTTTTAATAATATAGGATATTTATGTAAATATTTTTAAGAATTCATTATTTTCAAAGTTAAATTGTTTTAATCATAGAATTTCTGTTAAAATGATAGATCACATTTGCATTATGTGGTAATTACATGCATTTTAACTTGATGTATTTTTTAATTTTTCAAGGGCGAAAATAGACATATTGAGAAATATTTGATTCTATCAATTATTTGCAAACTTGAAAAATTCATTAATTGACTTATAAAAGGGAAATAGATCTGTTATTTTGCTTCTTAACTTTACATTTTACTGGGCGTTGATCGTTTAAGGCCGTTTTTCAAGTATTTATATCCTATGATTGTAAGTCAGAGAAAATAAATTAACAATCCTCTTTCCTAATTTGAGATCAAAATCATGTCATTTTAGTAAAATAATATTATAATGTTAATAATAAATTAATGGAAATGTATTACAGTAATCCCTTAACATTCGCGAGGGTTAGGTTCACGGAAATCTCCGCGAATGTCAAAATCGCGAATGTTGAGAGTATCCTCCCATGCATAAAAGGGGGTTAGGTTTTACGATTTTTTTAATTGGAAAAAATATTTGAAATTTAAATAATGTATTTATTAAATATTAAAAATACATACTCCAAATAAATTTGAACAATTATAAACATAATATAAAAAGATTATTTGCTGGTTGATGGCTGAAAAAAACTAGTAATATGTGATTGCTTGGCAGAAGAGATCTTTTGTTTATGGATTTCCATGTAAGGAAAAGTTGCAGCCTCAATTTCTCTTTTAAATTTCAGACTCCTCACTAACGAGGGGTCACATTCTATCGCTTTATCAACAAGTTGTTGTTGTAATTTTAAAATTTCCGCGACATTTTTTGCAGAAAATATTTCACCTGCAATAAAAAAATTTAATTTTAGAAATTTTAGTAAAAACAAAAAAAACAAAAAACAAAAAAAAACATAAAAACATAAAAAAAGACGCTTACCTCCAGTTTCACAATTCCTGCTCTCATCGCCTGTGCCATTGTCTGGTTGTGTAATTTTTTCTTCAAGGATTTCTAGAAGTTCTTCTTCAGTAAGTCCATCATCATGGGATATTATCAGATCTTCTATATCTTCTCTCCTTATGTCGTCGAAACCATCACCTCCGACCTGATGAGCCAGTTCCAAAATTTCTTCAATAGGTTTGGAAATTGAAGGCATTTGATTTTCTTTTTGTACCACTTGGGGCCAAATATTTCGCCAACAAGAATTAATTGAACTTTCATTAAGTTCCATCCATGCTGCATCAATTTCGGCAATGCAATCTGCTATGTTGAAAATTTTCCAACTCGATGTGACCGTGACTTCTGAATTTACTTCAATCGATTCTAAAATTCTTTTGAAAGATCTTCTTGTGTAGTAAGCTTTGAACACAGCTATGATTCCTTGGTCCAACGGTTGGATCAGTGAAGTTGTATTAGGGGGTAAAAAAACCACTTCGACGTCGGGATGGGCATCTTTTAAACTCAGTGGATGTCCAGGAGTATTGTCAATGAGGAGTAGAACTTTAAATGACAGATTTTTAGATGAAAGGTATTTCTTCACCTCATGAATAAAACAATCATTAAAGCAATCCAGAAACAAAACGCTTGTTACCCATGCTTTGGTATTTGCTCGCCAGAAAACAGGCAACTTGCTTTTATCTTTACCTCTGAGAGCACGAGGGTTTTGCGATCTATAAATTAACATAGGCTTTACTTTAAAATCGCCTCTAGCATTGGTACACAACAGAAGAGATACCCTATCTTTTGCTACCTTAAAACCTGGAGCTGTGCTTTCTGTTTTAGCAAGAAAAGATCTTTTCGGCATTTTCTTCCAAAACAAGCCTGTCTCGTCGGCATTAAACACTTGTTCTGGAACATATCCGCCTCTTTCAATAATTTTTTTAAGTTCTTCAGGAAATTTTTGAGCACTGACATGATCCGCAGAAACCGATTCGCCAACTAACTTTATGTTGTGTAAACTATGCCTATGTTTGAAATTTTCAAACCATCCGTTACTTGCCTGGAAGTCAAATAAAGTATCATCCTTTACTTTTATCGCGTCAAATATTTTTTTAGCCTTGGCTCGTATTAAATCTGAACTTAGCGGCACTTGCTTCTGATTCATATCTTCTATCCAAATACTTAAGGCATTTTCAGCTTCTACCAATGACTTGTTCCGTACTTGCGATACAGTTTTTGCACTAGTCGGTGCATTTGCTGAGACGCTATCTCTTATAGCCTTTTCGTTTTTTTTAATTGATCGGACCGTAGATTCATTAATATTAAAATAACGACCGACCGCGCACGCTCTTTCTCCCATTCTCAATTTATCTAAAATTTTAACTTTTTCGCAAAGGTTCAAAACTTTTTTCACTCTTTTAGCTGTAGGCGACATGATGAAGTTTCTCTTTTTTACTTTTGCTAAACACTGAGAAAAAAATTGACAGGCGAATAGAAAGAACAAATCTATTCTACGGGGACTTACGTAATTCAAACGATAAACAAAACTTAGGAGCATGCGCATTACATACTTCGAAGAAAAAAATTGCGTTTTGGTCTTTCAATATAACTATATAAATTGGAGAAATGCCAAGCTCGAACAATAAAAGGGGGATAATCTATTTTTAGCATAAAAACATGTTTCCGGTAAAACAAAGGAAGTTCACTTAAAAAAAAAAAAAAAAAAAAAAAATCCTTATAAAACGAAATCCGCGAATAACCAAGTTAAGTATTCGCGAATGTTGAAATGTTCTTCATTTTATATTTCGCGAATAATCAAAACTCGCGAATGTTAAATCCGCGAATGTTAAGGGATTACTGTATTTCTTTTAACATTGACATTTTTTTTTCTTTTCATTAACATAAACGTCCCGATTGCTAGCATTTAGGCATTATAATTGTAGATCAGAGAAAATGAAAGATTAAGAATCCCTGTTCCCTGATTGAGATACAAAAAGTCAATGAAAACCAAATCAATTTGGTTCAACGCTTTTAAAATGTGAATGCTTAATTAATAAAAATGTATTACTTTTTATATAATGACAATTTACTTTCAGTGACAGAAATATTCTGCTTTTCTAGTTTAGGCGTTATGTTTGTAGATCAGAGAAAATGAAAGATTACGAAAACTTTTTACCTAATTGAGATACGAAACGTTATTGAAAATTAAGTTAATTTGGTTCAATAATATTAAAATGTGAATGCTTAATTAATGAAAATGTATATTTTCATTTAAAGATGACATTATCTTTCTTTTCATTGACAATTCTTTTTATCGACATCATTTCTTCTTATCTTTTGATTTTAGAAATTTTAAATTTTGTTTGAACATCCACTAAATTCTTGAAAGATTTCATCATTTTAATTTTAGTTTAAACAATTTTTATGTTTTGGAAATTTTTAATTTTATTTAAACCTCCGCTAAACTTTTAAATTTCGAAATTTTGAATTTTATTTCAATAACTTTTTTTAATAATAAGTTTTCTCTTTTAATCATTAATTCTAGTTAATGTCAATACTGCCATGTCACGTTAATTTATTAAACTGCTGCCATCTATGTTTTTATTGATAAAGTATATTGACAAAGGATAAGGATTTTAATAATTATAAATTAATGATTTGGATTTAACAATTAAAGAATAAAGTGTTTTGAAAGGAATATTAAACGAAACCTCCTGTGCGATCTTTGCACTTACCGACTTATCCACTTGTTTAAAAAAGTTCTTTTTGCATGAGATATCTGGAGTCGAAGCCGAATTTTTTATACTTTTTAGATTCTTTTGCAGTTTTATTCTGAGCACATAAGCTTTGAGAGCACCAGTTCAGAATGTTACTGCAGCAGAAATCGAAACAATCTCATGAAAAAAGAAACAATTTTAAAAAAATGAAATATATGTGAGAAATTATTTTATTTAAGATTAGCGGCCCGTCCCGGCTTTGCACGGGTAGACAATGTAATTTTTTAGTACATTTGTTTTCCTGAATTTCGCGCTCCTACCAAAAACTGTTGCAGAGGTATGTCGGAATGACCTAAAACTTTCGAATCCCCCTTTAACCACCTTTGAGGGGGGGGGGGATTTCTAAATCCACTGAAATACGTGTTTAATCATTTGTTTAGTAGATTTGTTTTACTGAATTTCGCGCACCTACATAAACCAGCTGCAGAGATATGGCAAAATGTCCTAAAATTTTCGAAACCACCCTCTTTTAAAACCCTTTGGGGGGAATTTTTAAAATCACTGAAATGCGTGTTTATCTATTTTTTAGTAGATGGGTTTTTCTGAATTTCACGCTCCTACCTAAATCTGCTGCTGAGATATGGCGAAATGAGCCAAAACTTTTGAATACCCCTTTAACCACCTTCTGGGGGGAATTTCCAAAATCACCGAAATACGTGTTTAATTAATTTTTTAGTAGATTTGTTTTAATTAATTTCGCCCTCCTACATAAAAGCTGAGGTATGGCGAAATGGCCTAAAAAATTCGACCCCTCCGCATTTAACCACCTTCTGGGGGGAATTTCCCAAATTGCTGAAATACATGTTTTATTCATTTTTTTAGTAGATTTGTTTTTCTGATTTTCGCGCTCCTAACTAAAACTGCTGCTGAGATATGGCGAAATGACCTAAAACATTCGACCACCCCCTTTAATCCCCTTCTAGGGGGGAATTTCTAAAATCGCCGAAATAGGTGTTTAATCATTTTGATATTAGATTTGTTTTTCTGATTTTCGCGCTCCTACCTATAACTGCTGTTGAGATATATCGAAATGACCTAAAACATTCGACCACCCCCTTTAAACTCCTTCGGGGGGGGGGGATTTCTGAAATCGCTGAAATACGTGTTTACTATTTTTTTAGTAGCTTTGTTTTCCTGATTTTCGCGCTCCTACTTATAACTGCTGCTGAGATATGGCGAAATTACCTAAAACATTCGACCACCACCCTAAAACCACCTCCGGGAGGGGAATTTCTGAAATTGCTGAAATAGGTGTTTAACCATTTTTTAGTAGTTTTGTTTTCCTGATTTTCGCGCTCCTACCTATAACTGCTGCTGAGATATGGCGAAATGACCTAAAACATTCGACCACCCCCTTTAATCCCCTCGGGGAGGGGAATTGCTGAAATTGCTGAAAAAATGTTTAATCATTTTTTAGTAGATTTGTTTTCCTGATTTTTGCGCGCCTACCTGTTACTGCTGCTGAGATATGGTGAAATGACCTAAAACATTTGACCACCCCCCTTTAACCCCCTCGAGTGGGGAATTTCTAAAATCGTTAAAATATATGTTTAATCATTTTTTTAGTAGATCGATTTTCCCGATTTACGCGCTCCTAACTATAACTGCGGCTGAGATATGGCGAGATGACCTAAAACATTCGACCCCCCCCCCCTTTAACCCCCTTCTGGGGGGAATTTCTTAAATCGCCGAAATAGGTGTTTAACCATATTTTAGTAGATTTGTTTTCCTTATTTCCGGGCTCCTACCTATAACTGCTGCTGAGATATGGCGAAATGACCTAAAACATTCGACCACCCCCTTTAACCCCCTTCTGGGAGGAATTTCTGAAATCGCTGAAATAGGTGTTTAATCATTTTTTAGTAGATTTTTTTTTCTGGAATTTCAAGCTCCTACCTATAACTGCTGCTGAGATAGGGCAAAATGACCTAAAACATTCGAACCCCCCTTTAACCCCCTTCGGGGGAGGAATTTTCAAAAATCCCTTCTTATTGCTTGCCTAGGCCATAACAGCAATCTACAGCCCAAATTGCGTGATCCTGACTTTAGTAGTTTCGGCTGAGCATTGATGAGTCAGTCAGTCAGTCAGTCAGTCCCCGTTTCCTCTTTATATAATAGTATAGATTAGCTGGAGAATGTCACATGCTGCAGGAGTGTAGTCTGTTAATGAACGTATTGTAAGTAAAATCCTTTCGGCCTGTACCGGGAGGAAATGGAAGCTTCCCTATTTCTTCGTTTTAAGATTTTAGCTAATTTTACTAGATAACACGAAGCTAAAATGCGACAAACCCGATTAGAGAAGATTCGTCAATACTGAATTTGGATGAGAATTTCTCCAAATTAGTCATCTGAAGCCAAGTTGGCTTCATTTATGGCGACATATTTTTTATCGATAAATTTGGCGATATTTCGCCAAGTATCCTCATACTTGGCGAGAATTAGACTCTAACGGATATAAATGCGTTTTGTGCCTATGATTGGGAAAATGGTTAAAACAATGAACGGTAATTTGCGAGGAATCACATTCACTAAAACTCATAAATTAACCCCTGATTTCTTTAATCTATTGTCATGTTTCCAAATGTCAGCTACCCTAGAATTCCAAACTGCTAAATCTCAACCAATTTTTAAGATAGAGACAAAACAAGAAATGACCCGGAATCCTTGAATAGAGGCTTAAGTAAAATGTACATTTAAATTTCAAATTTTTTGTGCTGTAAATCCTTAAGCGGCCGCCATTTGTACCTTGACGGTGGATCAACCCGGCCAACGAACTCTGTGGAGATATTGGTATACCTAATACACATTCTTAGTTACACCCCAATCGTTCTATAAATACGAGTGCTATCGCATGACAAAGTTCATATATATATATACAATATAAATCAACATTTGAACGGAGGGTGGTTTTGTGGTCTGCGAAATGAATTACCGTATTTTCGGGTGTATAGCCCGCACCTAGTGTATAGCCCGCACCTCGAAATTGAGCAGTACAGTAAAAAAGTTCGTGTATAATCCGCGGAGCTGCATCGGTATACAGCCCGCGGGCTATACACCGTCTACGAACGTATATTTCGATCAGTGTTCGAAATTAAAGGTCATTAGTCATAATTTAAAACAGAAATTTACCAAATTTTTTCGTGATGCATAATGCCTACAGCAATTCGGATAATAATTAAGGACATCACTATAAAAATTTTGCAAATACAAAAAAAATTATTATTTCATTTTTATATAACAGGTAGCTTTTTGTAATAAAAAAGTATGATATTGAAGTATCTTGAGTAATTAATTGAGCAGCAGTAACTCAGAGTTACTACATATTACAATATTATTAATTAATAATTTATGTTGCTTTCGTTGAGAACGTGATGTGATATATAACTGGAACCATTAATGGCATTTTATCACCTAGAAAATATGTTATTATTATTTTGTTATTTTAAATCATAATTACTATAAATAATATAAAACTATTGTATAAAAATGCACACAGTAATTGGCTCAAAAATATTTATTTTTATCACTGGAATCGGAAAATCCTTCAAAATCGGAAGTTTCCGAGTCTGTCATAAACAAACCAATTATGTTGCTATTTATAGACGCGTCATCAGCTTCATCTTCATTTTCACTATCAGAAAGATCAGAAACCTCTGAGTTGTGTGGATGGGGTTCAGCAATTTTTATGGGGTAATCCAGCTTTTCTGAATCCCTTGAACAATGTCTTTGCCGAGATATTTTTCCATGAACCGGCAATCGATTCACAAACTGTAGTATATGATGCTCGTTTCATTATTCCGCTTTTTGTGTATTCTTTTAATTCCTCGGTCATCCATTTCTCCCACTTTCCTCGAATTTTACACTTGAATGATCGATTTACGGTTATTCCAGTGGTTGCAAAAGTTTAGTCATACCTCCGGGTATAATGGCACGAAAACATTTGTTTTTCTTGAACAACTTCTTAATGTCATCAGTGAGATGTGCTTTCATCGATTGAATCCATTACTAAGAGACATTTCGGCCTAAAATATGAATGAAAAACAACTGTATCAACAAAAGATTATCACAACATAAAAAGTGAAAAAAACAATTAAAGAAGAAAAAACTTGTTTTCATATTTGAGTTAACGATGCCTCGTTTTAAAATATCTAGAGTGCCGATCAGAGATGGAGTGGGACCATGAGTCCCACCTCCCTATTTTTCTCCAAGCTTTATTTGCCTACTTCTCTTTTTATTAATGAACTTTCATCATTTTTAAATAAATAAAATTTAACAATTTATAATGTTTTTTTATTATAAAGCAACATTTAATACATGCTACCATTTAAAAAAAAAATATTCTATTCAGAATATCTTTTAATGAAATAAAATTATTTTTAAAACATGAGATTTGGAAGTAAAAAAATTAACAGCAAAATTGACTAAAATAATTCGTTGTTTCTTTTTTTAAAGGACAGCTCTAGTTATCGAGCGATAACGTTCACTGCAATGTTATTCAATGGCCAAAAGTGATCCTTCTATTATCCAAATTGACACGAAACTTACAGAAATTTTTGAGTGCCTTTTTTTCCCTCTCGAATCGAATCAGAAAAGATGTTGAATATTCCCTAATTTTTCGAATTTTCACCTTTGAGATCTTAAGAATTTTTTATTTTAATTTTAAAAACTTATGTTACTTTTAAAAATGCATTTATTTTTTAAATTAAAAAACAATATTTACTATCTCAAAATTAAAAATTCGAAAAATTCGGGAACATTCAACATCTTTTTTGATCCGAGACAAAAAAAAAAAAAAACCGCATTCAAAAATTACTATATGTGATATGGCTCATTCGACTCGACATCGATAGACCTTACCGATTTTAGTTCGGAGTTTCACCACCAGGGTGTTTTCCTAGGGCTCTTGAACATCCCCTCGCTCTCCTTCAAGGTTTTATCTGTAACTATGTCCCATTTCCGTAACTCAGCAACTATCTTTCCGATTTCGATGCAACTGATTCCAAACATTATAATTAACTTAAAAGTCACCCTCTATAACATTAAAAGAAATTAATGAGTAGCAGTTACCACTATTTACGAAAAATAGTTTAAGCCAAATTTGTAATTAATTTCCTAGCTTAACCAAACGAACGAATTTTTAAATATGCATAGTGGTTCTCCTAATTAGTCATTTTCTGAAGGACCCTTGAACATCCCTCCTCGGCACCTCCCTCAAAGTTATTTTCTCTAACTGTGCCTTACTTCAATAACTCGACTACTAATGTTCCCATCTTCTCTAAACCAGCTCAATTTTGTAGCACGCCTGCTATATAGTGCAGTAGGCAGCGGGGACATGTCTCAGAGGTTCATAAGGAAAAAGGTTTGATTAAAACAGAATGCTCCCCTGGGAAACAAAAGATTTTCCGGAGACCGTGGCCAGAGTTTAGTTTCTTCAGAGATTTAATTTATTACACGGGTTCGGGCAAGGCCGAGCGGGTCAACTAGTATAAAATAAAATTTAATTTCAATAACTACCGTAGTTGTAATTATTTAAATTTTTAATCGATCCTTATTAGAGTCCTGCATACCCAAAGAGGTTCCTGCTTTGTAGTGCGGGCATAAATTTACTACCCGCGGATTAAGTTGCGGGTAAACTCGCAAAATCTGATTTAAAAGCTCTTTTCTAATCTTGCTAATCATACTATGGTATTGTTTTCGTTATTTTTAAAACCCTGAAAGGATCGATTTTTTTCTTATGAATATTTTTCTGTGTAATAATAATTATTATTTTTATATAAAAGTTATTTTTTTGTTTGTTTTTATGCGAGTGACGGCTGCGGGTATACACAAAATTTGCCGGTGCGGATAAATTCGAAGCTACTGCAGGAATTCAAATTTTTATTCACATTTTATTTCAGGTGATACGCATGCACGTAAAGAATTTCATTGCCAGAAATACCTAGCGCTTCCTTTACAAGCGCAAAAGGGACACCACCCTTTTAGGCAGCCAAATCTCTCTCTTTTTCTCCACGGCAAATAGGGCTCATTTCTTTTCTCTGCACAGCAGTTGGAGCACTCCGTTTTACCAGGTGCTTTTTGTCCTTTCTTCAGATGAATAACTGGAGACATTACTAGTGGTTTACTGATTTTGTAATTATCTCATTATTTATTTTAAATTTTCCGCAATATTTTGAAAATTAAACTTTTTAACACAAGAATCTCCAAAAGTAAATGTTAAAAATTTGCAAGTTCCGTTTTTGGATATCACAATACTTATTAATGTTTTGTTGATAACAAATTATTAAAAGTAAATATTGTTAAACCCCAAAAAAGAATCAAACCACTTATGTTATTAAAGAAAATAGTAAAAAAGAATGAAAAATACTTACTAGAAAATGCACCGGGTCTTTTTCTTAAGACTTTGTTCAGCCACAACTTCAACACTTACTCATTCATCCAGCCTTTTTTATTCGCTGTTACAATGATTCCTGAAGAAAATGGTCCGTTGGGTTGCGTTTTTTTAAAAAAAACTTTCTAAAGGATTTAATTTTGTGCTATCCGCACAACTGGTCAATGCAATCGTAAAGCAGTTTCTTTCATTCCCAGTAGTCGAAATTGATATAGTGTTTTGACCTAAAAAATAATTAATTGAAAATTTTTATAAATTATGTTGAACAAATTTCATAAATAAAAGATTAATTGTATGAAAGGAAATATGTATAAAACATTACTTACCGATAACATTTACGGTCCTACTGGGAGATATATCAAAAGCCGTAGACACTTCGTCCATATTTTCGATACTTTCAGGCATAAATTTATGTTCTTTGATGATTTCCTCCACGTAATTTTTGAACATTGGAATCTTCTCTTCCGAATCCTTTGGAAGATCTTGGTATATAGTTGTCCGGACTCGAATGAATAGTCCTTTCCTTCTCATAAATCTATTACACCACGATGCATTTCTCTAAATTCTTCTAAATTTAACTTTGCTGCAAAACTTTTAGCTTTCATTCTAATAATGGTCGTTGAAATTGGTTTGCCCTCTGATTTCTCGGAATCAATCAATTTATGAAATTTTTCTTCTAAATGAGGCCGTTGTGCTACTTTTCCCCTCCTTGATCTTTCGCACTTCGGCATTTTCTGTAGGATTGTTTTATCTTTTCGCCATTGCCGAATTCTTTTCTCATCAATGCCTAATTCTCGGGCAACAGCTCTATTGCCCGAAATTTCGGCTTTCTGCACCGCTTGCCATTTATATGCAACCGTATAACTTGCACGTCTTTTAGGCATCGTACGTGTAAAAATACGAAAAAAAAAATAATCTTCTTAGTAGTAGCACGTGTTAGTCGACCAGAATCGGAAATGAGATAAACAATGGGTGTTAATTCTTCAACTTTTGCCCTAACCCGCATGATTGGCCCGCCCGCTTGAAACCTGTTAGGTCAAATGTTACATTATTTTGAAGCGGAGGTCAGATAGCTATTATTGTTAGTGCAATACTTGGCGATAGTTGCAACAATTCTTTCAAACCCAGAAATAAACAATAATAGCATTTAAACAGTAACAAAAACATTACAAACATGGGAAAATTCTTTAAATTTTGCGGCATAGCGAAAAAAATTCACAAATTTTGACGATTTTTAAAAATTTTTGGGGTTTAAAAATTGTAGAAAAATTTCACGATTTCCGATTTTTAAAAGAAAAAATCTTTGTATAACCCGCACCGTGTATAAGCCGCAACGGCTATTCCAAATGATTTTTCTTGTATAACCCGCGGGCTGTACATCCGAAAATACGGTATATCGTCTGTTATTATATGATAAATTATCGTGATAAAATAAGTATATTTTAAGTTGGCAATTTTTTTTCTTTTGTTTAGGTTTACAGAAAATTCCAATGAGAAATTTAAGCCTAGCTTTGAATATTTCAGAACTTGAAATCCATATTTAGATTATTTTTCCATTTAACATATATTTTTCCGGAAACATCTATCCAAATACTGTCGGTCGATTATAGGATTGCTATAAAATAAACAATTTTAGTACACAAATTCGGTTTTTAAATTCAGCAATACAGAAATATTAGGACTCCATTTTAAATATGGCGTAATCACGATGGCAACCTAGAATCATCACCTATCATGGGATATCACTGAATTAATTACGTATGATAGGATTTAATAGAATGAAGAAAGCTTTTATTAATATATTTTCAAGTTGTTATTCAATTTTCTTAAAATTTGAAATGACACGACAAAATTTTGCTACGATTATATATATTAAATTTCAAACCATTCGGTTGGGTATTTTTGCGCTGTTACATGCGGACGAACGGACAGACGGACAGACGGACAAACGGGCGGAAGATAAGACGACTATAGATGCTGCGTATTTATATAATTACGAACGCATCTAAAAACCAAAAATGTTTTAATTCACTTTAAATACCAGGAATTAATTTTGCAAATAAATTATGGATAGTGTAAGGTATTTAGTTACAATTTTCTTAAATTTAACGCCTTTTTTTATTTATGTCGGCACTTATGGTAAAATCTTTTTGACATTTTATTTAAGGGACATTTTGACTTTATTTGACATTTTATTTAACAAATTCTGTGCTCAAAAACGGGAAAATTTCTGACGCATTTTCTGACTCATTTTTAATTATAAAGGCATAAAATTGACAGGCGTGACTATTGAAGAGACTTGGAATCGAATTGCGTTTTCCATTTCTTGATAAATAAATTACTTATCGAGTTACAAGCGAATCTTGTCACGTGTCGACAAGTTTTTCCCCTTTCTGGCGCCGCCGCATAAGGGAATTCGGTTCAAAACTCACACACTTACAGTATTTTTTGAAAGATCTTCTGCCTTTTCCAAAAAATAAAAAAACGTTTTTCGATTAAGGTAAAGCTAGGATAGTCTGCGCTCAATTCAAAATAATAACAATAAAAAATCTAAATATTAATTTTTTGCTAAACTATCCATGAATAATTTTTACTTCATTTGTTTTTTATGCATTTCCATTGCTATTTTGTTGTTATGTTGCAATTTAATCGAACAGTTGTAATAAAACCAAAAAAGTTATTTTGCGCAATCTCTCCTTACAGGGTTGGTGTGATTGCGCACATGGGTAGGAGAGATTGTTACTAATAGTAATTAGAGATAAATTGTTAACAATAATAATTACACTTAAATGGCATTGTTGTAAGGTTTTTGTGAACAAATATTAGTGTATTAGGAATGAATATTTCAACCTAATTATTAAAGAATAAAAAAAAAAGGAAATAATTTTAAAAACGATTAAAAAATTTTAATTAAAGGGGAAAATATTAAAGAATCAGATAAAGGAAGTCCAGATAACATTACAAAATAACATTTACTTGATAACACGTTTAACTTAAAATTAGTCCATTTTCATTTTTCATTTTTTTATGCAAATTTACCAATAAGCTGCGTAATCTCTCCTATCATTTAAACTAATGGGAACAATGCGCCATCTCTCCTAAGTAGCAGATGCGCAAAGTCTCCAATTTCGGTACGAGAGATTGCGCGGCCTTTTATTTAAACCTGGCCGCTACTAAAACGAACCGTAGGTGTTCACACTGTTAGTCTAGATTAGTAGCTTATGAGAAATCGTTTAAGTTAAAAATATTTTGTACTACTGACATTGTATAGAAATTCTGACGAATAGCTATGAAAATTCAAGCACTTACTTTGGAAAAACAAAATATAATAGCAATGTTTTATCTTAGACGCTCAAAACAATCAACGTGTAATTTCAAGTAGACACTCCACTACTACTGTTGTACAACTACCTGGAGTCGCTGCGCGCTCACTCTACTCCTTCCCCCCGAACCTCTATGTGCGCAATCTCTCCGACAGCGCCATCTCTCCTGGCTTTACTTTACATAGCTTCTGAATAAGATCATCTGCCAATATCGTGCGTTTCCAAACAAAAATCAATTCAGAAATGTATAAGAAAGTAGCTCTTTTTTATTTGAGAACAGACTTAAAATATTTTTTGAAAGTTTTTTTTATTAACCTTTAATATATTCACTTATGTTCGGGAAATATAAACATCAAAATTGAAAATTTTTAGTTATCACAGTTTTTAATACGTTCCAACATAATTGAAAAGTGTTTATCAATTCGGCTTGTCTAACTGTCTGCTGTCTGTCTGTCTGTCCGTGCTCTAACTCGCGTAAATGTATATGGATTGTCATGCAATTGACATATGTTATTGAAGTTTACAATGGCATGTTCGATATTGGAAATGAAGTGTGTAGCACTTATAGTTTTTTTACAGTGACACTCAAAATTATTCCATTCCATTACTGTCTATGGGGAAAAATCATTTCATTTGTGATTTATTTTAATGATGTTACACAATTTCAAACATATTAAAATTGATACATATCACTGAGATGCACTACAAGAGGCTTACTATAGAATATGATGTGCATAGCACTTACAATTCTTTTACAGGGACACTCAAAAGAATTCTGTTACATACTGTTTATGGAGAAGAATTGTTTGGGGCTTATTTCAACAATATTTCACTATTTCAAACATAAATGAAATTGACATAGTATATCACTAAGGTGTAATACAAGAGGTTTACTATATAATATTTTGTGTATACCATTCATTGTTCATTTACAGGGACACACAAAAGAATTCGATAATGCATGTTAGCAATAATTGATGGAAGTGCGTTTCCAGTTGCTGAACGCGTTTTTAAATTTAGCTCATGTTTTGTCTATTACTTGGTGTGCATAAATTCTAGATATCATTTACAGGGCAGCACAAAAGTTCTAGAGTACATTTCCGCTTATTGACGGAAATTCCATAAGTGAAATTTTAAACTATGCTAAGCTTTTTCTAATTGAACTACAATTTAGCATGCTATGTAGTGTATATACAAATCTATAAATCATACACAGGGCTGCACAAAAGAATTCGGATATTTTTCCGAATATTATTGTCAATTACTGAAACTGGATTTTTAAATATGTTATGTGTTTTCAAATGAAAAATTGGCTGACTTAAGAGATGAAAAAATAATAACAGTAATTGAACTGACTGAAACACTGAAAGGAAAAGAAAAAATAATAACAGTAATTGAACTGACTGAAACACTGAAAGGAAAAGAAAAAATAATAACAGTAATTGAACTGACTGAAACACTGAAAGGAAAAGAAAAAAATAATTAAATTAATGAAACAGAAATCAAGGGAATTGGAAGAGGAAAATTCATCAAAACAAATAGTCATTAGTACTTTGTTAACACAACAGTCAGCAGAAGATGGAATCTGGAATAAATTTGATAAAAATGAATGAAAAATTAGGTAATCAGGGTTCGTACGGGTACCGTTACTTTTTCAGGTGACATACCAGTATATTTTTCAAAAAAAAATACATCAAGTTCAAACGTGCGAAATTTCACCTTATTTAAGAAGAGATTATCTATAAGGAAATACTGGTACCGAATAATTTCCTAGCCTTAAAATTACAGTACCCGTACGAAGGATCTAAGACAAAATGATAATAAAAATACCCTAAAAAAAAGAAAGAAAGAAGGAATTCTCCCAACAGCAGAAGCAATAAATAAATTGAAATCTTTGGAATTGGAAGAACTAACAAATTGCACTGGCAGGAAACTGCGAATAGAAAATTGAAACTTCAATTAAACACCATTGAAGATTTTAATAACCTCAAAACAAAATTACTTAACTCAGAGATAAAAGAAAAATTCGTACTAAAAATTCAACAAAGGAAATTAATAATCTTTAAAATTCCACAATCGATAACAAAAGAAGTTCTTAAATCCATCCTTTAAAAGCACCTAAAAGATAATATAGAACTTAATTTAGCAAAGAAAATTAACAAGGGCGAATATTACAACCAGATAATTAAACAGTCATTTCTTCTGCAAATATTTTACTTAAATCAGGCAGAATTACTTATGATTTAAAATTTAGCATTGTAAAGAAATATATTAACTTACAGAGGCGCTTCCGCTGCCAACGATTCGGTCATGTGTCAAATAAATACTCTGAAAGTAATAATATAAGATGAGCATACTGTGCATCTTCCCTTGACTCCAGACAATGTCAACTTTAACACATTCTGATTGCCATAAATGTATAAATTGGGTAAGATAAAACAGGCTCCATTCACATGAGAAAGTGTTTGCACCAATTTCAACCATTCATGCAGCATCCAGCAATAATTGTGAAGTGTTTCAATATGAAATCTTCAGGGTGAGAAGTTAGTCTTCAAAAATAAGTTTATAAAATTTAGTAAAGTCCGTTGTAACTTAAATCGACTATAAAATTTGTAAGTATAAGGAATTCAAAAAGTTTTAGTAGGACTAAATTGAAATTTAAAATCAGTAATAGGTCTAAAAGTACTTATACAATTTGATAATTTATTATTATATAAGTTTAAATTTGTGTAAATTCATTTTGTATTGAAACTATTTCGTTTATATTTAAATATTTCCTTTTGTTATTCTGTAATTATATATATTTCCAGCTGGGTCCTACAATAGCATAGGGAATTTCTTTACTTCTTATATTAAGTTAGCAACTTTTCCAATTTGTTTTAACTTTGTTCGCGTATTCATATTAAATGTCTTTTATGTATTAAGTCTGGTCCCAGCTGGATTGAAATTTCTTGTACATTTTAATTTGCTTATATTTTATGTTTGTTTACTCTAGTATTATTTTCATTCATTATTGTTCATTTAGTACTTACTTATCCAATATTATTATCTACTTCAGTATCACACAGTATTATTACATGGCAGTATTATTGCTGTATCACATAGTATTATAGTATTATTTTGTACTGCTCAGTATGATTGGTAAATTGTATTTTCAATATTTGTAATTTCGGAATTTTCTAATTTCAGAATTCATACTTCAGTATTACATACTATAATTCTTGCTCAATATCACAAAATATTATTTAGTATTGCTAAGTATAATTAGTAAATTGTTTTCTCAGTTATTATGTCATCAAAATTTGAATTTTTGGAATTTGTATTTCAGTACTATTTCTCTAAATCTCATGGTGGTATTTTATTTGTGTTTATTGTTTTCGCTACATGTACATATTCCTATACAATCACTTATGTTATTCCCTAGTATTCATAGTTCTAGTACATTGCTGTACTTAAATTGTGTTAACTGTTTACTGTAAATACCCTTATCTGATTATAAAAGTTTTTTCCAAAATTAGTCTTTTTATACACTCGATGCTTACTATTCAAACTATGATTATTTTCTTTGGCATTATCGTATTAATTAATTGCTTATCGTTAAATATGTGAGCTATTAGTATTGTTTTGTATTTATTGTTTTCTCTCAAATTAACAATTATCTTGTAAGGCTTTACCGCATAGTAAACAGACCTGCTGGGCGGGGCTAGTTGAGCTGAAGTCGAAAAGTAGGCCTCCCATCCCGGTTTGACTTTGACTTTGTTTACTTAGATATCATCTTTCACCTTATTAAACGGTAATGATTTGTAAAATTATTTTGGAAGTGTTGGAAAGTGTTATATAATCTGTGCTTGACGCATGATTTTTCTTTCTTGTTATTATTAAAATTTGTTTTAATTCCCTTTACACAAGCTCTTAATATGCAATTAGAAAACTACAATGTCAATTAATATCAATAATTAATATATTAGGCTAGAACAAATGAAAACGGAACAGGAGCCACAAAATGAAATTACATAGTTTATTTCAAACCACAGGCCTACAAAATTTAACTTTTTGTCTGGGGTCTTCATTAATTTATGTAAATTATAAGAAATCTGCTATGCTTATTTTAAAAATAATATCCATTTTTATGTATCACGTCAGGATTTTTTACAATTAAGAAGCTAAGAATGTGGAATTTGAGAATATACAACTTACACAACATTCATTAAAAAATGTACAAAAAAATCAGATAAATAAATAAAATCATATATACATATATAAATGTGTGTGCATGTTTCATAAGGAATTGCATTCTAGTATATACAGTAAAATTACTTTTCTTTGTCATCAAAAGAACGCTTGTGTCCTTTAGATTTTGAAGCTGGTTTAGTGTCTCTTTTTAGCCCCCAGTAGTAATCTGTCAACATACTGACATTCCCAGTGTCCTTGATAGCGTTTTTCCATGCATTTTATGTCCTGGTGATATTAATCACCTTGTTCTTTACTCATTTCACCACAATTTTCAGGAAAATATTCAAGATGGGAGTGCAGAAAATGTATTTTTAAACTCATGTTACAACCTAGTTTTTGAAAGTTTTGAAGCATTTTTTCAACGATCGTTGCGTAGTTAGGTTCTTTGTAATTTCCTAAACATTTCTGAGTAACGTCTTTGAAACTAACCCATGCATCTTTCTCGACTGATTTCATATTTTCTTCAAATTTTTCGTCCTTCATCAACCGTCTTATATCTGGGCCGAAGAACACACGTTCTTTGATTTTACCTTCCGATAAATGTGGAAAAACTTCATTTAAATATCGAAAACAATCTACTGTTTTGTCTAAGGCTTTTAGGAATTGTTTCATTAAACCTAATTTAATGTACAGGGGATGCAAGAGGACTTCTTTTGGATCAACTAAGTTATGCTGAATTACATTTCTTGATCCTGGATTTAAATCTTTTCTTGCAGGGCATTCTTTTCTTATCCAGTGTTGGTGTTTAGCTCGGCTATCCCATTCGAATTAGAAACAGGGCATTTTGGTATAGCCGCCTTGCTGGCCTAATAACATTGATAAAATTTTAAAATCCACACAGACTTGCCATTCAAATTCTTGATATTTTATTTTACTGAGGAGAAAATCGAGGTTTTCATATGATTTTAAAAATTACTGAATGAGCTACAGGAATTGAAGGTAGAACATTACCATTATTAAGTAAGACACCTTTTAAACTTCTCTTACTAGAATCAATAAATAGTCTCCACTGAGATTGATCATGTTCAATGGGTGGAAAATAACTGAATCATAAGTCCAGGAATATCTGTACAATTTTTCTCGATTTCTGTACTAAGAAAATTTTGTTCCTGAAGCAAGTAAATTTTTATTCTTAAGTCGAGATCCTAAAACTTGATCACTTTGCTTCGAAAGATTTAAATCGCGTACTAAATCGTTTTACTCACATTGCATGCATTTTTGTGGTTCAACATCAGTTGCTTGGTTTGTGTACAAGATTTCGGTTTCATTACTGCTCAATTCTTGAGAATCAGATGATAAATCAAGAGATGTAGGAGGTAGAGGCACAGGTAAATCTGGACCGTGCGGTACAGGTCTAATAGCTGAAATAATTTATGGGAACACAACATTTGCTTTGTTTTTGCTATCGTAGCCTTTTATTTTTGTTAAACAAAAATGGCAATCTTCATGAATAACTGGCTCTCGCCATACCATTGGAATTACAAAAGGAAGAGATGTTATTTTACTTTGAGTCCATTTCCGTAAATGTTCAACACATGTGTGACAAACTATATGTGGGGCCCATTTCTTTTTTTGGTCACCAAGTTTCATATAGAACTAAGCATAATATGTCTTTTAAACGAGATCGGTTACGTTCCGCTGCCTTTTTTTGACTACGTATCAACCACAGATGTAACAAAATGTTCCGGTTATTTATACAACCTCTTGATGCCATATTGCTTACAGAAACTAACAAAACAAACGTTAGATATCAATAAACGAACAAAATAAACGTACGCTCTCACTACAAATGCGCGGGAGAAAATTGCGCCTTCTCAGGCAAATATCAACACATAAAGTGGTGCCATCTATATTTATATTTCACATCCTTTAGTGCAGTATTGTATTTTAACATTTATTAATGTCATTTTACTAAGAAATTAATTTTTGTTTTTATTAAGAATGTATTTTATTTAATAAATATTACACATTAATTTTATTAAGAGGCACTCCCTCCTTTTTTGTTTTGTAAAAAAACTGTGGGTGATAGCAAAAAACTAATGTCATATTTGTGATCAGTGTGACTGATTTACTAAGAAAAGAGTGATATTATACAAACCCCAGATTTGTGTTGACATGTGAATCTGCAAAGCTACACAAGAACTTGTCCCACTGTTTCACCAAGTAATGAATAATTTGCTCGTAGAATTCCTTTGTTTTGAAATAAGAACCACTTTCGAACATTGTCCATGACTTCGCTGTCCGAGTAAAAACAGCAACCTTTCAATGCCTTTTTCAGCGGACCAAAGATGGGAAACTCATATGGCGAAAGATCTAGGCTATACGGTTGGTATTCCAACACTATTCACCGAAACTTCACCAGATTCACTCGTGGAAGTGCTTGTGTCCGTCCTGCACACGAGTCAATGGCAGTGCATGTTCTCCATACACTGTCTTTATTCGCTGATGCACTGAGCAAAATCCAATTCGTTCTGCCACTAAATAAGCTCTTTAAAATTAAAAGCTCTTTCTTCGTTGCTCTTTTAAAAAAAACATCGGATATGCCAATCCCAAAACTTTCTTCTATCTCAGACATGTCAATGCTTCAAAATTCGCTATCACACCGCCAAAAAAAATTAATATTTTTCGTCATTCTGTTGTACGTCAGCTGCTTGCGAATCGTCGAGTTACCTGGATGTGAGCAGACGATATATTACACTAAACTACGAAAAGTCTTTCTGGCCTGTACCGTCAGGAAAAGATAGCCTCCTCATTGCTTGGTTTTGAGATTTTAGCTAATTCTACTGAAAATACACGAAGCTAAAATATGCGGAACCCGATTACACAAGAGTCATTCATAGTTCTCGTCAATATTGACTTTGAATGAGAATATTGCCATATTCAACAGACATAGCCGAGTTGGCTTAATATATGGCAACGTATTTTTATCACCAAATTTGGCGGTATTTCACCAATTTTCGCCAAGCTTGGCGAGAATTTGACGTTGGCGAATATAAATATATAGTGTTAAGCTTGTAAGCGTTGAAACGATGGTTATAATAATGAAAGAAAATTTCGCGAAACCATGTTCACTTAAACTCATAAATTAAACCCGTTTATGGAGGAATCCTGCTGTATTGTTTCAAAATGTCAGCCACCCTATAATTTCAAACTGCTATATCCCAGCCGTTTTTTAAGATAGTGGCAAAACAAAAAAATGCTCTGGAGTCCTTGGATCAAGGCTGAACATTTAACGGAAAAAGGTTTTAGGAATTCAGATTTTTTTGTACAACTTTTGAAATTGAATTTTTTTAATGGCTATCACAACGCCCCCTCCAGGCGCAATATCCCCAAATTCAACTGGGACCTGCAGACTATAGTCAAAAACATATACAAAACATTTGGTTCAATTATCTGCATAACTTCATACACTTTTCGATGATACAATAGTGAAAATGGAACAAAAAACGCAACCGCAGCGCCCCCTTTCGTCGAAATATCCTGAAATTCAACTGGGACCTGTAGGTAGGGCCTGTTTACCGAATAGGCCCGTGAAGCCCGAGCTTACCCACTTAAATACCAAATGGCCCCCAAATTTACTTTTCAAAACTAATTTTTCGGGAAACAAATTTCAGTCAGGGTAAAAATTGTATTTTTTTTCTTAATTATAGCTACTAAATTTGCCATGACTTCTATGACATTCTATGACTTACTTGACTACTTATTTGACTTGATTTACTTGACTATTACCGACACATTTATTCTCTATTTTTTTTTTTTTTTTTTTTTTTTTTTTTGATATAATAAATGGTATAAAAACAGTGATTAAATGCAACTTATTTTCATTTTTTATGTTTTACATTTTAATTTGAAACGTTCTAAAAATAACAGAAAATTTAATCGGCATAATTATATTCTGTTTATATTCATAAAGAGTGGAGAAATGATGTAAAATATGGAGAATAGCTTATTTAAATAAAAGGGAAAGTAATTAGCATTCAGGTGATATCAAATTTCTGTTTATAAAATAGAAGCACAATTGTGTTGCAGCTAAGCATAAATTTACGTCAAATATTTGTTTTCCCTGCACTGTTCTTAACACTGGCAAATCTTGCAATTTATAAAGCATAAAATATATTTCGAAGTTTAAATATTCACACTTGTTCCATATTTGTAAATTCATTTACAAAATTAATTTGTTATGTATAATTATGTATATAATAAAATATTTTTTACAACTAGTTCAATATTAAAAGTTTTGTTTACTCAAAATTTTGATGGTAAAATTTCAAAATGTTGAAGCAATAATTGGTAGAATAAAAGGGACCGTCCCTGTGTGACGTCGGGCTTCCCCTATTTCTAAGTCTGCCTGCACGCTATAGTCAAAAACAGGGCTTGACAAATGCAGTCGCCAGATCGCCCCTGGCTAGCAAGTTTTTTTTAACTGGCGACCAAATAATTTAATCGGGCGGGGTTTTTTGGTGTAAAAATTTACCTAAGAAATGAACAGAAACGGAAATTTTTGTTTCCTCACTCCTATTCGTGCGCGGTAAGCAGTGATCCACCTCTTCTTTTATACTTTTAATGGAAGAAATAAAGGATTAGAGGGTCCATAAGCCGTGCTTTTGGCCCATGAAATAAGACTAAAATTCGATTTTGTTATACTGATTTAATTATTACATTTTTCAATGTTATAAGGTTTATCCTGTACGATTTCAACAATAGTTTTTGCATTTTGTTCGGATTTATATGACTTACACAAGCTCAAAGTTCGTATTATTCGTAGTTTTTGATGAAAAATACGCAATTTCTCCTAATTTTACCTCAATCTCTATAATAAAACTGTAAGTCATGTGACTGTCCTCAACAGTTCCGGGATGCCGCATCGCTTTTTCATATGCCAAGCGGCCATTTTTATTCAAAATTATTTTTTCGAATAAACTGCATAAAAGTTACATTTTAAGAAAGATCGTTCAAAATAAATTAATATTTGAGAGATGACTTGCGTTCAATTATGTATATATTCTGCAATAACTTCAGTCGAAAGATTCGCAGTTCAAATTCTCTATTCATAAAAGTAAACAAAAAAAGATTGATTCGTCGTGAACATTTAAAATATTAAATCATGGAGGTAATCATTCGCAAAGCAAGTTCTCCGCGAATGAATTTTTGGACCGCTGCCTCGTGTCAAAAAAATAATTCGCACCAGTGAGACAATCAAAGTTTACCATAATTATGTGCTATACAACTCAACTTTCGGACCTTTTCTTGACGTAAATTGAACTCATGTAATAATATTTAATGAATCAGATTTTTAGCATTTTTAAAATCGCTAATACAGCTTTTATTTATCGCGTGTACAAATTAGAAATGATACTTTGATTTTGAAATCAAATGTTTTGATTTATGATATTATTTCTTATTTATTTATTTATTTTCTCTTTTAAATGAAAAGTGTGAAGTATTTTAAATTTATGTAATATAAGCATTTTAGATTAAAGTTAAGTATTTTAAATGAAATGAGTGACAGGCTTATAATTTAAAATTAAATTAATTGTAGTATGAATGACGGTGATGGGAACGATATTTGGCGAATTATCATCTGCTCCCGGCTAACAAAAATACTCACAATTAAAAAAAAGAATAAAAATAAATAAATGATAGTTTGTTGTAAATAAATATTGATATACATATCAAAAATAATTTATAGAATTAAAATAAAAAATAAAAGTAAATAAACAACAATTTCCATAACAAAGTTTTCGCCAAATTGGCGGGGGAGGGGGGGGGAATCGCGCCAACGTGCGTATGTGACATTTGTGCCCAAAAAATATGCGAAATGCTACCATGATCGCAAAAGTTCATGATTTGTCTATTAGAATCTTCCGATTTGGCGAAGGATTAAGGGAAAATTAAATTATGAATAAATGTAACGTGTTGCAATGTTTAACATACATTTAAGGGAGACCAAACTGGTCGCCAGTGGCGGCTAGTTATTTATATCAGCGCAATTGTGCAACACTCTCTTTTTTACATATATTAGAAAATACATCAAAATGCACAATATATGTAAAAATAAAAGTGTTGCAAAGCTGCGCTCATAGTAAAATATTGAAAATATATATTAAAAATAGAGGTAGAATTAGGAGAAATTGCGTATTTTTCATCAAAAACTACAAATAATACGAACTTTGAGCTTGTGTAAGTCATATAAATCCGAACAAAATGCAAAAAATAGTGTTGAAATCGTACAGGAAAAAACTTGTAATATTAAAAAGTGAAATAATTAGGTCAGTATAACAAAATCGAATTTTAGTCTTATTTCATGGGCCAAAAACACGGCCTATGGATCCTGATCCTTTAAAAGGTATTTTCCATCTCATGCACAGAAAACGCCATTCTGCCATGCTCTAGCCAGCAAAGGATGTCATATGATTACAATGTAAGAGAGGGAGGATTGGTCAATGAAACTGTAAGAAATATCCAGCTTCTGTGGCATCAAAAATTGGATACAAAGCTCAAAAATGCTCTATTTTTCTGTAAGTTTCAAATCGGATTTTTGTGTTCAGAATTAAAACTGATGAATGTATCACATTCATTTTAAAGGATAATAACATATAAGTAAATATAAGTAATTCCTTTGAAATAAATCTATAAAACTTAATTAAAATTCAGGCTCTTCACTTTCATTAGAAAACTTTATAATATATTTCTAAAGTATGTACTATTCTACATTATGCAACTAATAATTCCATGCTTGTTATTATTTTTTTCTCAATTCATACAAAACTTTTGTGTGCTTTTTGAAAATAAATGACTGGAAAAGGTGGGGAAGGGGGGGGGGGATAAATATCTTTTACTGGCGACGAGAATTTTTTGCTAGCTACCAGATTTTATTAAATTTGTAAACCCCTGGTCAAAAACATATACACAAATTTTAGTTTAATTATCTGCATAACTTCATGCACTTTTCGATGATACAGTAGTGAAAATTGAACAAAAATCGCGATCGCAGATCCCCCTTTCTTCAGAATATTCCCAAATTTAACTGGGACCTGCAGGCTATAGTCAAAAACATATACAGAAAATTTGGTTCAGTTATCTGCATAACTTCACACAGTTTTCGATGATACAATTTTGAAAATGGAACAAAAATCGCGATCGCAGATCCCCCTTTCTTCAGAATATTCCCAAATTTAACTGGGACCTGCAGGCTATAGTCAAAAACATATACAAAAAATTTGGTTCAATTATCTGCATAACTTCACACAGTTTTCGATGATACAATTGTGAAAATGGAACAAAAATCGGGATCGCAGATCCCCTATTCTTCAGAATATTCCCAAATTTAACTGGGACCTGCAGGCTATAGTCAGAAACATATACAAAAAATTTGGTTCAATTATCTGCATAATTTCACACAGTTTTCGATGATACAATAGTGAACATTGAACAAAAATCGCGATCGCAGATCTCCCTTTCTTCAGAATATTCCCAAATTCAACTGGGACCTGCAGGCTATAGTCGAAAACATAGGAAAAAAAATGGTTAATTTTGAAGCATAACTTCATGCACTTTTCGATGATACAATGGGGACGAACAGACAGACATTTTGTAAAAACATGTTTTTCGGAATCTCTGACCCCTAAAACGTGTAACTCCGCCGAAAACCGGAAGTCGGAAAATTTTTCGATTACAATACTTTCTTCTGTTATAGATAGAAGGAAGTAAAAAAATCCAGAGATGCAGATGAATAACAACAACAACCGATTGCGGACCGGACGGTACTGTAGGCCGAACGCCAGCGCATATCACGTGCTTTTGCGTGACTGTATAATTCAAGTCCATTTACGCAGTAGGGATTATCTTCCTTACTTCCAGCTTTATCTCTACACAAAGTTTCACCACATTTATCCATAAATAAACTAATTTATATCCATTGACCCGTTTTCGTTTGATCCATCCTTATATACCATAATTAATATTTTTTTATTAACTTATAAAAAGTTATTAATTATGGAATCAATTGAAATTTTATGTCGAACTACTTATACGTGCAACGATACATTGTCATACACCATTCCCATGATTTGGTATAATTTACTAGGAGTAACATAAACTCTCTCCCCATTTCAGTTTGAATTTTGGAAGAGTCCAAACCACATGACATTCCCCCATTTTCAGTTTGAATTTTGGAACAGCCCATCAAGTATAAATGTATAAACTCGACTTCTGAACTTCTGATTTTGAACGTTTTTAATCCAGATAATGAGCACGTCAGATGCATGAAAGTATTTGGTTGATATTTTATATGTTGATATATTAGTTGTTAATATATTAGTGGTACAATGTGTATATTTTAATAAAACACATTTGAGTAATTTTAAATGGATTTTTTGTGTTTATGGATTAATTTATATATATACATGTTACGGTTAATACGATTAATCCGGTCATTATTAAGAATAAACGTTATTATTAGTAATGACCGGATTAATCATATTGACCGTAACATATATATATATATATATATATATATATATTAAAGGAAAAAGACAATTATGTCGAAAATTATTATAATTTTTTTTCTTTTTTTTACAGCTGACGTACCTGATAAATGTCCTTCTCCTGAAGTCCCTCTTTTATGCAAAGAGCCCAAAACACAGTATTTAGCATATGGATTGAAATCGTGAGTATAAGTGCGTAATTTATATACAGAGTGGTCATAAAGTCGTTTCCTGATTACAATAATTTATTGCAGAAAAACTAATATAATTAGGCATATGCTTGTTTCACTATATTATAAAGACATTTATGGAGTTTTGAATACAAGTACTTACGTCAGTAAATTTCGATGTGAGCACCCTCGGTAGCTGGAAGAATGTTAAGGCAGTATTCCATTTCTTCCCACTTATTGCCCAATATTTCGGCTGTCACACTAGATAAGACATCTGTAATCCTGACCTTGAGTGGATATCCCCTGAATATTCAAAAATATGAAAAACTTAATAATTGGATTTATTACATTGTGTCAGATGAAAGATTTTTGTGTAAACTACGTTCAGTTCGCTTTTCAAAGTGGTCTTGGACTGACCCAGCCGTATGTCTAGAGCAGCCGTACTCAACCTTTTTTTTCTCGCGGGCCGCAAGACACATGTTTGCTACGTTAGGTGGGCCGCATTATTTGTATATAAAAACGGGGGGGGGGGGAGGGATATAATACAATCACAAAGACAATTAAAACAGTAAAATAACAAAAACAATACAACAAAGCGATAAAATTAATATGATAATTCGTAGCTATTTAATAAGTAGAAAACTCAATATAAGAATGCAGAAAGTTCTAAAAATAAAAAATCAATATGTTTTCTTTAAGAAATCAGATTTGTTCTCAATGCAGAACCTTTTTTTTTCATTTTAAAAAATAAGACAGTTCAAATTTAATTAATTTTAAATTATTGATTAGTTTGAATATTTAAAAATACATATACCACAGCAAAGCTAATAGGACTACACACAAAAAGAACTTTTCACTAAGCAAATGATATTTACAATGTTTAACACAATTTTAAATTAATATAAATAGCATGACATCTTTCCATAAAAATATCTAAAACAATAGTAAAGTAAAATTCCTTAAGATACAACTAAATGTAAATATATTGCTTGAAGGTGCGTAAAAACATACATAAAACATTTAAAAGGACCTTAAAGTCCTTTTAAAATTTCAAAACGTTTTCAACCGAACTATTCGGTCATCATCAATGAAAAACAAATTGTTGAGTTGAGTTGTTGTCTCTTCGCGTTTTCTTGCTTGCCCGGAATAAACTATTTTACTTCAGGGGTTTGAAATATAAGGTGGGATGTCTCATACTTTCAAAATAGTTATGAAAGTATGAGACATTACCTCTTTAAGTTTGGCATTACATTAATCGCAGTCCCTCTCCCAAAGTTGAGGATTTTGTTAAACAGAAAAATTGACCCAATCCAGGCTATCAATATATCAGGGGTATATATTATACCATTCAAGAAAGATAACAAAGATTTTATGCACGTAGGTATGACACTGAGGAAATTTCGGGACAGAATAAAAGAACATGAAGCAGGTCTGAGATTAAATAGACCCCACACTGCGTTAGCAAGATTAGCACAAACTAAACCTATAAAAGTAGATTTCAATGGATCCAAAATTATATTCCGCACAAATAATCATCTGGAAGCTATCATAAGAGAGTCTCTAGAAATAATATCTAAAAACGAAATAGTCTGTAACGATGTATTATCATATGATATCCAAGCAGTCTGGAATGAATTAATACATCATTGATTACCTTTCCCATCCCACCTTATATTCCAAACCCCTGAAGTAAAATAGTTTATTCCGGGCAAGCAAGAAAACGCGAAGAGACAACAACTCAACTCAACAATTAGTTTTTCACTGATGATGACCGAGTAGTTCGGTTGAAAACGTTTTGAATTTTTAAAAGGACTTTAATGTGCTTTTAAATATTTTATGTATGTTTTTACGCACCTTCAAGCAATATATTTACATTTAATTGTATCTTAATGAATTTTAGTTATTAAACAAAGTGAATTTGCACTGAAATTTTAACTTTTTATTGAACAATAGTAAAAGTCTTAAATATATATATTTTTTTGCGTACCTCAAATTTTTAAAAGTAGAAAATAATGATTATATTTCTTGGGCCGTACATAAAAGGTCCCCGGGCCACTTGTGGACCACGGGCCGCAGAGTGAGTATGGCTGATGTAGGAGATCATCCATGCAGATGAAAAAAAAACTTACGACCATGAATTTTTCATAATAAAAATTTTACAGTATTGCATTCAATAGTTATTTAGTAATAGATTTTTGTAATCAAGGAAAGACTTTATGACCACCCTAAAAATATGCGTAATATGTACATAGATATATACCGGGTGTCCTAAATTGAACTGACTGATTTTAAAATTCAATAACCTTCAAGCGGTGACAGATATTTTAAAAAATCTTGCAAGAGAGTAATGTAAGATGGCAGGAATTTATTTTGTGAGATTCTTGATTTTAGTTCGAATTACCAGCAATAGATGGCGCTGCGAGCGATAGGAGTGCAATCCAGGCCAAAACTAAAATCACCCAGCATTAATGCGAAGGAAAGAGGTTCAATACGTGGATTGGGTCTCATTCGCTATTACAATCTTGTTCTTAGGGACCAATTCTGAATAAGATTTTACCAGTGGGGCCCGTGCGCGGATTTCGCACTACAATCTAATATTTTTTATCAATATGTAATATTTATTAGATGCACGTTTAAACTTCAAAAGAAAATGTGAGAATAAAAATATCTGCAAACAACATTTAGTTTTTAGTCAAGCCAGAATATCATCTAATTTATTCCTTCAAATTTAGAGTAAAAACGGATTCAAGATTGCAAAAGGCACGCACGAGAAAAAAAAAATAACAATCGTATTTTAACTGCATTAGAGGATGACGTCATCCGCTTCGGGAAAAACATGGGACATAGAAATATAAATCTAAACGTTTCAATTTCAACTTCGCTTTTTAATCATATATATAAAATAAACACATGCGGTGTTTTTTTATCATTGCTGAGCATCATATAATGTGGTATTTTATTTTTGTGGCAACACTAATTTTCAGAAAACCTTTCATTTCATTTATGAAAACAATGCCGATTTAGTTTTTAATTATCAACAAATTTTAATCAAAAAACAGGTTTTAGGAAAATGTAAGTGTACTATGACAGAAGCTTATTCAAAATCCTTTCATATGGTATCTCATCCGTCGTTCTGCGTTTCGTATTTTCTTAGAAAAAGGGATTTTCACAGGAGAAATAATTTAAATGATTAGTGAATGGGATCCACTTCATGCATTGAACCTCCTTCCTTCACATCGATTCTGAGTGATTTCTGTTTTTGTCTCGTTGGGATGTTTATTGTTCGCAGCACCCTCTATTGCTGATAATTCGAACTAAAATCACTAATCGCAGTTAAAAAAAAACTCCTCACATCATACATGACTCTCCTACAAGAATTTTTTTAATATCTGTCACCGTTTGGAAGTTATTGAATTTTAAAATCATTCAGTCCTTTTTAGGACACCCTGTATATGCTTATCTATTTATATATGCGTAAATTATTAATATTTCCTTTTACATTCTTTTATTTTAACGTAACTTGACTCATACACCGAGTGTGCTACAAATTCGTTAAAACGGAACAAATGATGCTAAATAGTTGCGGTTTTCACCAATGGGATGAAAGGGAGATCGGATTTTATTTAATAACAAAAAAGTTGTAGTTAAAAAAATTACTGATAAATGGCGTTGGCATGCATAATATAAAGTAGATGTTAAAAGAACCGTTTCTTCAAAGCATCTGAACAGTTGTGGTTAAAAAAAATACCGATATATGGCGTTGGCATGCATAATATAAAGTAGATGTTAAAAGAACAGTTTCTTCAAAGCATCTGAAAAGTTGTGGTTAAAAAATTACCGATATATGGCGTTGGTATGCATAATATAAAGTAGATGTTAAAAGAACCGTTTCTTCAAAGCATCTGAACAGTTGTGGTTCAAAAAAATACCGATATATGGCGTTGGCATGCATAATATAAAGTAGATGTTAAAAGAACAGTTTCTTCAAAGCATCTGAACAGTTGTGGTTAAACAAAATACCGATATATGGCGTTGACATGCATAATATAAAGTAGATGTTAAAAGAACAGTTTCTTCAAAGCAGCTGAAAAGTTGTGGTTAAAAAATTACCGATATATGGCGTTGGCATGCATAATATAAAGTAGATGTTAAAAGAACCGTTTCTTCAAAGCATCTGAACAGTTGTGGTTAAAAAAAATACCGATATATGGCGTTGGCATGCATAATATAAAGTAGATGTTAAAAGAACAGTTTCTTCAAAGCATCTGAACAGTTGTGGTTAAAAAAAATACCGATATATGGCGTTGGCATGCATAATATAAAGTAGATGTTAAAAGAACAGTTTCTTCAAAGCATCTGAAAAGTTGTGGTTAAAAAATTACCGATATATGGCGTTGGCATGCATAATATAAAGTAGATGTTAAAAGAACCGTTTCTTCAAAGCATCTGAAAAGCCCCAGTGTCCCATCTGATGCAACGTACCTCTTTGCACCAATGGGATACGAGGGAGATCGGATGTTATTTTGATAACAAAAAAGTTGTGGCTAAAAAAGTTACTGATATATGGTGCTGGCATGCATAAAACGAAGTAGATGTTAAAAGATCCGTTTCTTCAAAGCAACTGAAAAGCCTCAGTATCCCATCTGATGAAACAGACCTCTTTGCACCAATGGGATACGAGGGAGATCAGATTTTATTTTAATAACAAAAAAGTTGTGGCTAAAAAAGTTACTGATATATGGTGCTGGCATGCATAAAACGAAGTAGATGTTAAAAGATCCGTTTCTTCAAAGCAACTGAAAAGCCTCAGTATCCCATCTGATGAAACAGACCTCTTTGCACCAATGGGATACGAGGGAGATCGGATTTTATTTAAATAACAAAAAAGTTGAAGTTAAAAAAATTACCAATATATGGCGCTGGCATGCATAATATAAAGTAGATGTTAAAAGAACCGTTTCTTCAAAGCATCTGAAAAGCCTCAGTATCCCAACTGATGAAACAGACCTCTTTGCACCAATGGGATACGAGAGAGATCGAATTTTATTTTAATAACAAAAAAGTTGTGGTTAAAAAAATTACCGATATATGGCGTTGGCATGCATAACATAAAGTAAATATTTAAAGAACCGTTTCTTCAAAGCATCTGAAAAGTTGTGTTTAAAAACATTACCGATGTATGGTATTGGCATGCATAATATAAAGTAGATGTTAAAAGAACCGTTTCTTCAAAGCATCTGAAAAGTTGTGGTTAAAAAAAATACCGATATATGGCGTTGGCATGCATAATATAAAGTAGATGTTAAAAGAACCGTTTCTTCAAAGCATCTGAAAAGCCTCAGTGTCCCATTTGATGCAACGTACCTCTTTGCACCAATGGGATACGAGGGAGATCGGATGTTATTTTGATAACAAAAAAGTTGTGGCTAAAAAAGTTACTGATATATGGTGCTGGCATGCATAAAATGAAGTAGATGTTAAAAGATCCGTTTCTTCAAAGCAACTGAAAAGCCTCAGTATCCCATCTGATGAAACAGACCTCTTTGCACCAATGGGATACGAGGGAGATCAGGTTTTATTTTAATAACAAAAAAGTTGTGGTTAAAGAAAATTACCGATATATGGCATTGGCATGCATAATATAAAGTAGATGTTAAAAGAACCGTTTCTTCAAAGCATCTGAAAAGGCTCAGTATCCCATCTGATGAAACGGACCTCTTTGCAGCAATGGGATACGAGGGAGATCGGATTTTATTTAAATAACAAAAAAGTTGTGGTTAAAAAAATTACTGATATATGGCACTGGCATGCATAATATGAACTAGATGTTAAAATACCCGTTTCTTCAAAGCATCTGAAAAGCCTCAGTATCCCATCTTATGAAACGTACGTCTTTGCACCAATGGGATACGAGGGAGATCGGATTTTATTTAAATAACAAAAAAGTTGAGGTTAAAAAAATTACCGATATATGGTGCTGGCATGCATAATATAAAGTAGATGTTAAAAGAACCGTTTCTTCAAAGCATATGAAAAGCCTCAGTATCCCATCTGATGAAACAAACCTCTTTGCACCAATGGGATACGAGGGAGATCGGATTTTATTTTAATAACAAAAAAGTTGAGGTTAAAAAATTTACCGATATATGGTGCTGGCATGCATAATATAAAGTAGATGTTAATAGAACCGTTTCTTCAAATCATATGAAAAGCCTCAGTATCCCATCTGATGAAACAAACCTCTTTGCACCAATGGGATACGAGGGAGATCGGGTTTTATTTTATAAAAAAAAAGTTGTGGTTAAAACAAATACTGATATATGGCACTGGCATGCATAAGATGAACTAGATGTTAAAAGACCCGTTTCTTCAAAGCATCTGAAAAACCTCAGTAACTCATATGATGAAACAGACCTCTTTGCACCAATGGGATACGAGGGAGATCAGATTTTATTTTAATAACAAAAAAGTTGTGGTTAAAAAAAATTACTGATATATGGCGCTGGCATGTATAATATGCAGTAGATGTTAAAAGATCCGTTTCTTCAAAGCAACTGAAAAGCCTTAGTGTCCCATCTGATGCAGCGTACCTCTTTGCATCAATGGGATACGAGTGAGATCGGATTTTATTTTATAAAAAAAAAGTTATGGTTAAAACAAATACTGATATATGGCACTGGCATGCATAAAATGAAGTAGATGTTAAAAGATCCGTTTCTTCAAAGCATCTGAAAAGCCTCAGTATCCCATCTTATGAAACGTACCTCTTTGCACCAATGGGATACGAGGGAGATCGGGTTTTATTTTATATAAAAAAAGTTGTGGTTAAAACAAATACTGATATATGGCACTGGCATGCATAAGATGAACTAGATGTTAAAAGACCCGTTTCTTCAAAGCATCTGAAAAGCCTCAGTATCCCATCTGATGAAACGGACCTCTTTGCACCAATGGGATACGAGAGAGATCGGATTTTATTTAAATAACAAAAAAGTTGAAGTTAAAAAAATTACCGATATATGGCGCTGGCATGCATAATATAAAGTAGATGTTAAAAGAACCGTTTCTTCAAAGCATATGAAAAGCCTCAGTATCCCATCTGATGAAACAAACCTCTTTGCCCCAATGGGATACGAGGGAGATCGGATTTTATTTTAATAACAAAAAAGTTGAGGTTAAAAAATTTACCGATATATGGTGCTGGCATGCATAATATAAAGTAGATGTTAAAAGAACCGTTTCTTCAAATCATATGAAAAGCCTCAGTATCCCATCTCATGAAACAAACCTCTTTGCACCAATGGGATACGAGGGAGATCGGGTTTTATTTTATATAAAAAAAGTTGTGGTTAAAACAAATACTGATATATGGCACTGGCATGCATAAGATGAACTAGATGTTAAAAGACCCGTTTCTTCAAAGCATCTGAAAAGCCTCAGTATCCCATCTGATGAAACGGACCTCTTTGCACCAATGGGATACGAGAGAGATCGGATTTTATTTAAATAACAAAACAGTTGAAGTTAAAAAAATTACCGATATATGGCGCTGGCATGCATAATATAAAGTAGATGTTAAAAGAACCGTTTCTTCAAAGCATCTGAAAAGCCTCAGTATCCCATCTGATGAAACAAACCTCTTTGCACCAATTGGATACGAGGGAGATCGGGTTTTATTTTATAAAAAAAAAGTTGTGGTTAAAACAAATACTGATATATGGCACTGGCATGCATAAGATGAAATAGATGTTAAAAGACTCGTTTCTTCAAAGCATCTGAAAAGCCTCAGTATCCCATCTGATGAAACGGACCTCTTTGCACCAATGGGATACGAGAGAGATCGGATTTTATTTAAATAACAAAAAAGTTGAAGTTAAAAAAATTACCGGTATATGGCGCTGGCATGCATAATATAAAGTAGATGTTAAAAAAACCGTTTCTTAAAAGCATCTGAAAAGCCTCAGTAACTCATCTGATGAAACAGACCTCTTTGCACCAATGGGATACGAGGGAGATCAGATTTTATTTTAATAACAAAAAAGTTGTGGTTAAAAAAATTACTGATATATGGCGCTGCATGTATAATATGCAGTAGATGTTAAAAGATCCGTTTCTTCAAAGCAACTTGTTCAGTACAGTTAATAGTAGCTCTGTTTGACAACAGATGGCGCCACTATGTAATTCTAAGAACAATTTTTATTCAGAATTCTCACATCAGTCAGCTGTGGAGTTGGATGGTGGAAGGTACTTGCAGGGCATGGATTGTCCTTGTTTTATTCTATTGTACTGTATTTCCCCAGTATTATGTTGGCTGGGAACTTAATAATTTATAATTTAATTTAAGGCTTTCATGTTAGATGAAAGTAATTTGAAATAGGTTTATTTCTAAGAATATTTTTGCATTAGTTAATAGAATGTGAAACCAGAAGTTCCATTGTATATGTTCCTGGATGTCAACTGTGAAGTTTTTTTGTGTTTTGTCAAGTTCATGTTTTTTTTATGTGTTTGTGACAATAAAGAAGAAAACCAAGAAAGACTCCTTTCTTTTAAAAAATCTCTACATAAGAAAATTCGGAGGCACTATGGCGAGATATGATCTATGATGTGAGTACCTTTGTTTATACTGTTCTTTGATGCTGAAATTTGGTTTGCAAATACAGTTAAATATGAAAGTGTATTCAGCATATATTATTTTGCAATATGAGAACAATTAAGTTTTGGTTTATTGAAAATGATAGAATAAGAAAGTATTCTAGAATTATATTGCTTGGATAACTGTTCGTGAAAAGAAAATTGTTCTGAAGAACATTATGATTTTTTATTTATTGTTCTCAAGAATATTATGATTTATTTAATTGAAAAATTTGAATATTTAATTATTATAGTGAATTATTATATTGCATTGAAGAATTTGAAGATTATTTTTAAGTTTATGCAGATTGTAGAACAGAACATTCCACTATTGCTTGTATGAAATAGTATTCTTAAGTGATTGAATATTGTATAGTAGTTCTGTTTTTGAATTTAATTTAGTTCTGGTTTTGAACTTAATTTGATTATTATTGTTTTGAAGCAATTTTGATTACTTTTGATTTTGAAGTAATTTTTGATTAGTTTTGTTTTGAAGTTAATTTGGTTAATTTTATTTTGAAAATCCTTCTGCTTATAAGTTATTGTATAAAATGGAAGATTATGAAAAGAAAGCTATTCAAATTAAAATTGAGAGAGGTAGAGTTAAAGGCTCTGTAACTAGATTAGAGAATAGTTTTGATAATGTGAATACAAAGAATGAAATTTTGATTAGATTACAAAGATTAAATGATTTACTTAAAGAGTAATTAAGATTAGATTCTAATTTGAATGATGATGATTCTGAATTATCAGAATTTGAAGAAAGGTATTTTCAGTTAAAAACTAAATATCAAAACAAACTAGATTCTTTGAATTCTTCAGAAGTTATTAATACTGTAACACAAAATCCTGTGCAAGGTCCTTCTGTTGTTGTTCCAAATCAATGTAATATTAGATTACCCAAATTAAATATTCCAGTATTTTCTGGAAAATTTTCAGAATGGACAAATTTTAAGGATATGTTTGTTTCCACTGTCCATTCCCAAGTAGCTTTGAGTGGTATTCAGAAATTTCAGTATTTAAAAGGGTTACTTTCTGAAGAACCAGCGTCATTAATTAAGCACATTTCCCTTTCTAATGAATCGTACCAAGAAGCTTGGGAAAAATTGTTAGACCGGTATGATAAAAAGAAACAGATTGTCAATTCTTTGATTAAATTATTTTTAGACCAGAAATCAGTTCTTCAACCTAATAGCATAAATATAAGAAATTTGCTTAATACTAGTGATGAAGTTATTAGGGGTTTGAAAGCTGTTGGTGATGAAGCTACAAATAGAGATCCATGGTTAATATATTTGTTATTCCAAAAACTTGATCCTGAAAGTCGAAGACTTTGGTCCATTGAAAGTACAGAAAATGAATTTCCCACTTTGAAAGAATTTTTTGATTTTTTAAGTGTTTTTTATGTTCTTCTTTAGAGCTCATCTCTAACAATGAAAGTGATATTAAACATTCCAAAAGCTCAAATTTTGTTGGTTCTAAGTACACTTCAAATAATAAACAATCAAAGGTGTGCTTAAAGTGTCAAGGAATGCATCCACTGTACAAATGTATGAAATTTAAATCTATGGATGTTTTTGCCCGAAAAAACTTTGTTAAACGTAATAACTGTTGTTTTTTGTGTTTAAATTCTCATAAAGTTAAGGAATGTCCCAATTCTCATTTAAAATGTTTTAAATGTGAAAGTAGACACAATACTCTCTTACATGAAGAGAGTAAGGGTAATAATGCTTGCACTATTCAGACTGAAACTAAATTATTTCCTCATTCATCTGAGAATAAAAACCATCTTTCAAGTAGGGAACTTGTACACGAGTCAACATCTCATGAATTACAAATTAATTCTAGTGCTTCTTTCAATAACTCCAAATGTGTTTCCTTTCTTCCTACTGCTAGAGTTCTGTTATATAATAATGAAAATAAAGCCTATTCTTTCAGAGCTTTGCTGGATTCTGGTTCAGAATGTACCTTTGTAAGTGAAAATGTTATAAGAACTTTAGGGTTAAAAAGAAAAAATGACAGAATTGTTCTAAATGGAATTGCCGGAGTATCAGCTGGACAAACTCGAGGTTCAGTGATTCTTACAGTTGGGTCTAAGCTTTCTAATGAGTCCTTAAAGGTTCAGGCTTATATACTGCCTAAAGTAACATCTCAGTTACCGGCTGAATTACTTGATACAAAAAATATGGAGTATCTTAAAAATATTGCATTAGCAGATGAAAATTTCATGAAACCGCAAGAATGTGATGTTATTTTGGGATCTGACTGTTTCTTTACTATTTTAAGATATGGTAGAATTGTGAGTACTGAGAATGAGCCAATTGCCCAAAATACTATGTTTGGTTGGGTGGTAGCCGGAAAATTGGAACCTAAATGTAAATATTCTTCTAGTATCAAATCTCATTTTCTTAGTGTTGCAAGCGAATTAAATGTTGATCTATTATTGCAAAAATTTTGGCAAACTGAAGAAATAAACATTAAAATTCCACAGTTGTCTGATGAAGAAAATTTTTGTGAACAACATTTTTGCTCAACTTACAAGGTAACTCCAGAGAATAGATTTGAAGTTAAGTTACCAATTTATAAAGATGTGATGTCATTGGGAGATTCTAAATCCATGGCAGTCTCACGTTTGTTTGCTATGGAGAGAAAATTTCAGTTTGATAAAAATTTTGAAAATGAGTACAGAAATTTTATGAAGCAATATGAAGATCTTGGTCATATGACACTTGTGAACAAAAATTCAAATCCTACAAGCAACAAAGTATATTACCTTCCGCATCATTCTGTTATAAAAAGTGACTCTATTTCTACAAAATTACGTGTGGTGTTTGATGGTTCATGCAAACCGTCTAATGGTGCTTCTTTAAATTCTGTTTTGGCTGTTGGACAAATTCCACAACCTAATCTTTTTACTATTCTGATAAGATTTCGAACAAATCCTGTTGCTTTTACTGCTGATATTCAGCAGATGTATAGACAAGTTTTGATTGCTCCAGAAGATCAAGATTTACAACGTATTGTTTGGCGAGAATCAGCATACTCAGCTTTAAAGGAATATTGGCTGCGAACTATTACTTATGGGACATCTTCAGCTCCATTCTTGGCTACTCGCTGCTTATATCAAGTTGCAAAGGACATAGAGAAAGACGATCCTGCAATAGCTGCAATAATTCAAGAGAGCTTCTATGTTGATGATTGTATGTCAGGTTCAATCTCAAGTGAAGAAGCTATTAGAGTGACTGAAAAGCTTTCACTGGCTTTAGAAAATAGAGGTTTTCATTTGCGAAAGTGGAGATCTAATTCTTCTGATGTATTAACTCATTTATCTTCAAATTCTCTTGAGTCTGCAAATTTAGAAATCCATCCTGATGATTGTTCCAAAGCCTTAGGGCTTAGCTGGGATTCTTCAAATGATATTTTTATCTTTAACGTTAATTTACAATTTGATGATAACATAACTAAAAGAAAATTTCTTTCACAATCTGCCAAATTATTTGATCCGTTAGGATTTTTGGCACCATGCACTGTCTCTATAAAAATGTTTTACCAGCAATTGTGGTTAATGAAGTTAGATTGGGATACTGCGCTTCCTGAAATTTTCCAAACAAATTGGAAAAAATTCCAAAGGGAATTTGAACAAGTTTGTTCTATTCGAATTCCCCGATGGATCCAAGTTTCCAGTAAAGAGATCATATTGCATGGATTTAGCGATGCTTCAGAATCGGCATATGCTGCAGTGATATATGTAGTACAACCTGGTGAAATAAAGTCAAAGGTGACCCTATTGTTTGCAAAAAGCAAGGTAGCGCCACTTAAACCAGTTTCTATTCCTAGGCTTGAGCTCAATGGTGCTTTACTACTTTCCAGACTATATTCTACACTTGTGACTATTTTGAATACGTTCGTTATTAAGTTCTACGCATGGACGGACTCCCAGGTAGTACTTTCATGGCTGTCATCTCATCCTAGGTGTTGGAAGCCTTATTTGGCCAATAGAACTTCTGAAATTCTAGATTCAGTCCCATCTGACTGTTAGAGGTATGTTCCAGGAAGGGAAAATCCTGCTGACATTGCGTCTAGAGGGTTATCTCCCAGGTATCTTCCTAATTGTTCCCTTTGGTGGGATGGCCCAAAATGGCTTTCTTTGAATCAAGAACATTGGCCTCAACCTCAGATTAAGACTGATTTAGACACTGTAAATAAAGAGAAAAAGAACTCTAAATTTTGTTTTCCAATAACTTTAAATAATTCTCTGTTTGAATTATATTTTGAAATTTATTCTTCTTTTACCAAAATTATTGATGTTTTAGCTTTTTGTATTAGGTTTGTGAAAAATTGCAAACAGAAAGTTGGCAAAATGAACACTAGTTCTTTGAATAAAGGTAAATTTCTTCCATTATCAACAATCGAAAGAAGACATTCAGGTAATTTGATTATTTCTTATGTTCAGCAGCTATATTTCGCTGATGAAATTAGTTGTATTCGATCAAATAGATCAGTTTCTAAAAAAAGTTCTCTTTTCTCACTTTGTCCTTTTATTGATAGTGACGGTTTGCTAAGGGTGGGAGGTAGGCTGCGAAATTCACCTCTCCAGTACAATGCAAAACACCCAGTCATTTTGCCAACTCAGCATAAATTAAGTGTATTAATTGTTAAATATTTTCATGTTATGCATTTTCATGCTGGGTTAAATTTACTTATGGGCATCATTAGACAGAGTTATTGGATAATACATGCCAAAAGGATAATTAAAAATTGTATTCATAAATGTGTTACTTGCTGTAGGTATAGAGCAGCCTCTTCCAAACAGTTAATGGGAGATCTTCCTCTTAACAGAGTTACTCCTAACAGGCCATTTTCTGCATGCGGAATCGATTATGCAGGGCCTATTAATATTTTGAAATATCGAGGTAGAGGAGCTAAAACTACCAAATGCTATATTGCTTTATTTGTTTGTTTTGCAACTAAAGCTCTACATTTGGAGCTGGTAAGTGATTTAACCTCTGAGGCATTTATTGCTTCATTAAATAGATTTTGCTCTAGAAGAGGAGCTCCTCAGCATATTTATAGTGATAATGCCACAACATTTGTAGGTGCTAAAAGGCAACTCTCAGATTTATATAAATTTATTTGTTCAATTGAAAGAAATGAAGAAATTTGTTATTTTCTGTCTCAAAGAAATATTGAGTGGCATATGATTCCTCCAGTGAGTCCGCATTTTGGTGGACTATGGGAAGCCGCTGTTCGTTCGGTAAAATTTCATATGAAACGTGTAATTGGAAGTACTAATTTAACATTTGAAGAACTTTATACATATTTGACTCAAATTGAATCTATCTTAAATTCCAGACCATTAGTAGCAATTGATAGTGATAACAATTCAGACAGTATAAATATATTGACTCCATCTCATTTTTTAATTGGTGATGTTATTACTTCCCCAGCTGAACCTTTAAATGAGGAAAATTTGTCTTTACGGTCTCGTTGGGATATTGTGCAAAAATTAAAATTATGTTTTTGGAGAAGGTGGAGTATTGATTATTTGAGTTCTTTACAAAATAGAAAAAAATGGAGAGTGCATACTGAAAATTTTAAAGTGAATGATATAGTAATTTTGAAAGAGGATAATGTTCCTCCGTCCGTTTGGCCATTGGGCAAAATTATTGAAATTCATCCAGGTAAGGATGGAATAGTCCGTGTAGTGACTGTTAAAACTTCTAGGGGTGTCTTTAAGAGACCAATTGTAAAACTTTGTTTACTTCCTTTGCATCAAGAATAACTTCTTGATGGGTGGGAGTATGTTCAGTACAGTTAATAGTAGCTCTGTTTGACAACAGATGGCGCCACTATGTAATTCTAAGAACAATTTTTATTCAGAATTCTCACATCAGTCAGCTGTGGAGTTGGATGGTGGAAGGTACTTGCAGGGCATGGATTGTCCTTGTTTTATTCTATTGTACTGTATTTCCCCAGTATTATGTTGGCTGGGAACTTAATAATTTATAATTTAATTTAAGGCTTTCATGTTAGATGAAAGTAATTTGAAATAGGTTTATTTCTAAGAATATTTTTGCATTATTGAATAGAATGTGAAACCAGAAGTTCCATTGTATATATGTTTGTGGATGTCAACTGTGAAGTTTTTGTGTTTTGTCAAGTTCATGTTTTTTATGTGTTTGTGACAATAAAAAAGAAAACCAAGAAAGAATCTTTTCTTTTAAAAAATCTACACAACTGAAAAGCCTTAGTGTCCCATCTGATGAAGCGTACCTCTTTGCATCAATGGGATACGAGGGAGATCGGATTTTATTTTAATAACAAAAAAGTTGTGGTTAAAAAAAATTACCGATATATGGCGTTGGCATGCATAATATAAAGCAGATGTTAAAAGAACCGTTTCTTCAAAGCATATGAAAAGCCTCAGTATCCCATCTCATGAAACAAACCTCTTTGCACCAATGGGATACGAGGGAGATCGGGTTTTATTTTATAAAAAAAAATAGTTGTGGTTAAAACAAATACTGATATATGGCACTGGCATGCATAAGATGAACTAGATGTTAAAAGACCCGTTTCTTCAAAGCATCTGAAAAGCCTCAGTATCCCATCTGATGAAACGGACCTCTTTGCACCAATGGGATACGAGAGAGATCGGATTTTATTTAAATAACAAAAAAGTTGAAGTTAAAAAAATTACCGATATATGGCGCTGGCATGCATAATATAAAGTAGATGTTAAAAGAACCGTTTCTTCAAAGCATCTAAAAAGCCTCAGTATCCCATCTGATGAAACAAACCTCTTTGCACCTATTGGATACGAGGGAGATCGGGTTTTATTTTATAAAAAAAAAGTTGTGGTTAAAACAAATACTGATATATGGCACTGGCATGCATAAGATGAACTAGATGTTAAAAGACTCGTTTCTTCAAAGCATCTGAAAAGCCTCAGTATCCCATCTGATGAAACGGACCTCTTTGCACCAATGGGATACGAGAGAGATCGGATTTTATTTAAATAACAAAAAAGTTGAAGTTAAAAAAATTACCGATATATGGCGCTGGCCCGCATAATATAAAGTAGATGTTAAAAGAACCGTTTCTTCAAAGCATCTGAAAAGACTCAGTATCCCAACTGATGAAACAGACTTCTTTGCACCAATAGGATACGAGAGAGATCGAATTTTATTTTAATAACAAAAAAGTTGTGGTTAAAAAAATTACCGATATATGGCGTTGGTATGCATAACATAAAGTAAATGTTAAAAGAACCGTTTCTTCAAAGCATCTGAAAAGCCTCAGTATCCGAACTGATGAAACAGACCTCTTTGCATCAATGGGATACGAGGGAGATCGGATTTTATTTTAATAACAAAAAAGTTGTGGTTAAAAAAAATTACCGATATATGGCGTTGGCATGCATAATATAAAGTAGATGTTAAAAGAACCGTTTCTTCAAAGCATCTGAAAAGGCTCAGTATCCCATCTGATGAAACGGACCTCTTTGCAGCAATGGGATACGAGGGAGATCGGATTTTATTTAAATAACAAAAAAGTTGTGGTTAAAAAAATTACTGATATATGGCACTGCATGCATAATATGAACTAGATGTTAAAAGACCCGTTTCTTCAAAGCATCTGAAAAGCCTCAGTATCCCATCTTATGAAACATACCTCTTTGCACCAATGGGATACGAGGGAGATCGGATTTTATTTTAATAACAAAAAAGTTGAGGTTAAAAAATTTACCGATATATGGTGCTGGCATGCATAATATAAAGTAGATGTTAAAAGAACCGTTTCTTCAAAGCATATGAAAAGCCTCAGTATCCCATCTCATGAAACAAACCTCTTTGCACCAATGGGATACGAGGGAGATCGGGTTTTATTTTATAAAAAAAAATAGTTGTGGTTAAAACAAATACTGATATATGGCACTGGCATGCATAAGATGAACTAGATGTTAAAAGACCCGTTTCTTCAAAGCATCTGAAAAGCCTCAGTATCCCATCTGATGAAACGGACCTCTTTGCACCAATGGGATACGAGAGAGATCGGATTTTATTTAAATAACAAAAAAGTTGAAGTTAAAAAAATTACCGATATATGGCGCTGGCATGCATAATATAAAGTAGATGTTAAAAGAACCGTTTCTTCAAAGCATCTAAAAAGCCTCAGTATCCCATCTGATGAAACAAACCTCTTTGCACCTATTGGATACGAGGGAGATCGGGTTTTATTTTATAAAAAAAAAGTTGTGGTTAAAACAAATACTGATATATGGCACTGGCATGCATAAGATGAACTAGATGTTAAAAGACTCGTTTCTTCAAAGCATCTGAAAAGCCTCAGTATCCCATCTGATGAAACGGACCTCTTTGCACCAATGGGATACGAGAGAGATCGGATTTTATTTAAATAACAAAAAAGTTGAAGTTAAAAAAATTACCGATATATGGCGCTGGCCCGCATAATATAAAGTAGATGTTAAAAGAACCGTTTCTTCAAAGCATCTGAAAAGACTCAGTATCCCAACTGATGAAACAGACTTCTTTGCACCAATAGGATACGAGAGAGATCGAATTTTATTTTAATAACAAAAAAGTTGTGGTTAAAAAAATTACCGATATATGGCGTTGGTATGCATAACATAAAGTAAATGTTAAAAGAACCGTTTCTTCAAAGCATCTGAAAAGCCTCAGTATCCGAACTGATGAAACAGACCTCTTTGCATCAATGGGATACGAGGGAGATCGGATTTTATTTTAATAACAAAAAAGTTGTGGTTAAAAAAAATTACCGATATATGGCGTTGGCATGCATAATATAAAGTAGATGTTAAAAGAACCGTTTCTTCAAAGCATCTGAAAAGGCTCAGTATCCCATCTGATGAAACGGACCTCTTTGCAGCAATGGGATACGAGGGAGATCGGATTTTATTTAAATAACAAAAAAGTTGTGGTTAAAAAAATTACTGATATATGGCACTGCATGCATAATATGAACTAGATGTTAAAAGACCCGTTTCTTCAAAGCATCTGAAAAGCCTCAGTATCCCATCTTATGAAACATACCTCTTTGCACCAATGGGATACGAGGGAGATCGGATTTTATTTTAATAACAAAAAAGTTGAGGTTAAAAAATTTACCGATATATGGTGCTGGCATGCATAATATAAAGTAGATGTTAAAAGAACCGTTTCTTCAAAGCATATGAAAAGCCTCAGTATCCCATCTCATGAAACAAACCTCTTTGCACCAATGGGATACGAGGGAGATCGGGTTTTATTTTATAAAAAAAAAGCTGTGGTTAAAACAAATACTGATATATGGCACTGGCATGCATAAGATGAACTAGATGTTAAAAGACCCGTTTCTTCAAAGCATCTGAAAAGCCTCAGTATCCCATCTGATGAAACGGACCTCTTTGCACCAATGGGATACGAGAGAGATCGGATTTTATTTAAATAACAAAAAAGTTGAAGTTAAAAAAATTACCGATATATGGCGCTGGCATGCATAATATAAAGTAGATGTTAAAAGAACCATTTCTTCAAAGCATCTGAAAAGCCTCAGTATCCCATCTGATGAAACAAACCTCTTTGCACCAATTGGATACGAGGGAGATCGGGTTTTATTTTATAAAAAAAAAGTTGTGGTTAAAACAAATACTGATATATGGCACTGGCATGCATAAGATGAAATAGATGTTAAAAGACTCGTTTTTTCAAAGCATCTGAAAGGCCTCAGTATCCCATCTGATGAAATGGACCTCTTTGCACCAATGGGATACGAGAGAGATCGGATTTTATTTAAATAACAAAAAAGTTGAAGTTAAAAAAATTACCGATATATGGCGCTGGCATGCATAATATAAAGTAGATGTTAAAAGAACCGTTTCTTCAAAGCATATGAAAAGCCTCAGTATCCCATCTGATGAAACAAACCTTTTTGCACCAATGGGATACGAGGGAGATCGGATTTTATTTTAATAAAAAAAAAGTTGAGGTTAAAAAATTTACCAATATATGGTGCTGGCATGCATAATATAAAGTAGATGTTAAAAGAACCGTTTCTTCAAATCATATGAAAAGCCTCAGTATCCCATCTGATGAAACAAACCTCTTTGCACCAATGGGATACGAGGGAGATCGGGTTTTATTTTAATAACAAAAAAAGTTGTGTTTAAAACAAATACTGATATATGGCACTGGCATGCATAAGATGAACTAGATGTTAAAAGACCCGTTTCTTCAAAGCAGCTGAAAAGCCTCAGTATCCCATCTGATGAAACGGACCTCTTTGCACCAATGGGATACGAGAGAGATCGGATTTTATTTAAATAACAAAAAAGTTGAAGTTAAAAAAATTACCGGTATATGGCGCTGGCATGCATAATATAAAGTAGATGTTAAAAAAACCGTTTCTTAAAAGCATCTGAAAAGCCTCAGTAACTCATCTGATGAAACAGACCTCTTTGCACCAATGGGATACGAGGGAGATCAGATTTTATTTTAATAACAAAAAAGTTGTGGTTAAAAAAATTACTGATATATGGCGCTGCATGTATAATATGCAGTAGATGTTAAAAGATCCGTTTCTTCAAAGCAACTGAAAAGCCTTAGTGTCCCATCTGATGAAATGTACCTCTTTGCATCAATGGGATACGAGGGAGATCGGATTTTATTTTAATAACAAAAAAGTTGTGGTTAAAAAAAATTACCGATATATGGCGTTGGCATGCATAATATAAAGCAGATGTTAAAAGAACCGTTTCTTCAAAGCATATGAAAAGCCTCAGTATCCCATCTCATGAAACAAACCGCTTTGCACCAATGGGATACGTGGGAGATCGGGTTTTATTTTATAAAAAAAAATAGTTGTGGTTAAAACAAATACTGATATATGGCACTGGCATGCATAAGATGAACTAGATGTTAAAAGACCCGTTTCTTCAAAGCATCTGAAAAGCCTCAGTATCCCATCTGATGAAACGGACCTCTTTGCACCAATGGGATACGAGAGAGATCGGATTTTATTTAAATAACAAAAAAGTTGAAGTTAAAAAAATTACCGATATATGGCGCTGGCATGCATAATATAAAGTAGATGTTAAAAGAACCGTTTCTTCAAAGCATCTAAAAAGCCTCAGTATCCCATCTGATGAAACAAACCTCTTTGCACCTATTGGATACGAGGGAGATCGGGTTTTATTTTATAAAAAAAAAGTTGTGGTTAAAACAAATACTGATATATGGCACTGGCATGCATAAGATGAACTAGATGTTAAAAGAACCGTTTCTTCAAAGCATCTGAAAAGACTCAGTATCCCAACTGATGAAACAGACTTCTTTGCACCAATAGGATACGAGAGAGATCGAATTTTATTTTAATAACAAAAAAGTTGTGGTTAAAAAAATTATCGATATATGGCGTTGGTATGCATAACATAAAGTAAATGTTAAAAGAACCGTTTCTTCAAAGCATCTGAAAAGCCTCAGTATCCGAACTGATGAAACAGACCTCTTTGCACCAATGGGATACGAGGGAGATCGGATTTTATTTTAATAACAAAAAAAGTTGTGGTTAAAAAGATACCGATATATGGTGGCTTGCATAATATGAAGTAGATGTTAAAAGACCCGTTTCTTCAAATCATCTGAAAAGCCTCAGTATCCCTTTTTGTGAAACGTACCTCTTTGCACCAATAGGATACGAATTAGATCGGATTTTATTTTAATAACAAAAAAGTTGTGGTTAAAAAAATTACTGATGTATGGCACTGGCATGCATAATAAGAACTAGATGTAAAAAGACCGGTTTCTTCAAAGCACCTGTAAAGCCCCAGTATCCCATCTGATGAAACGGGCCTCTTTGCACCAATGGGATGCTAGGGAGATCGGATTTTATTTAATAACAAAAAAGTTGTGTTTAAGAAAATTACCGATATATGGCGCTGGCCTGCATAATATAAAGTAGATGTTAAAAGAACCGTTTCTTCAAAGCATCCGAGAAGCCTCAGTATCCCATCTTATGAAACGGACCTCCTTGCACCAATGGGATGCGAGGGAGATCGGATTTTCTTTTAATAACAAAAAAATTGCGGTTAAAAAAATTACTGATATATGGCGCTGGCATGCATAATATGAAGTAGATGGTTAAAGACCCGTTTCTTCAAAGCATCTGAAAAGCCTTAGTATCCCATCTGATGAAACAGACCTCTTTGCACCAATGGGATACGAGAGAGATCAAATTTTATTTTAATAACAAAAAAGTTGTGGTTAAAAAAATTACCGATATATGGCGTTGGCATGCATAACATAAAGTAAATGTTAAAAGAACCGTTTCTTCAAAGCATCTGAAAAGCGTCAGTATCCCATCTGAGGCAATGTACCTCTTTGCACCAATGGGATACGAGGGAGATCGGATTTTATTTTAATAACAAAAAAAGTTGTGGTTAAAAAAATACCGATATATGGTGGCTTGCATAATATGAAGTAGATATTAAAAGACCCGTTTCTTCAAATCATCTGAAAAGCCTCAGTATCCCTTTTTATGAAACGTACCTCTTTGCACCAATAGGATACGAAGGAGATCGGATTTTATTTTAATAACAAAAAAGTTGTGGTTAAAAAAATTACTGATGTATGGCACTGGCATGCATAATATGAACTAGATGTAAAAAGACCGGTTTCTTCAAAGCACCTGTAAAGCCCCAGTATCCCATCTGATGAAACGGCCTCTTTGCACCAATGGGATGCTAGGGAGATCGGATTTTATTTAATTACAAAAAAGTTGTGTTTAAAAAAATTACCGATATATGGCGCTGGCCTGCATAATATAAAGTAGATGTTAAAAGAACCGTTTCTTCAAAGCATCCGAGAAGCCTCAGTATCCCATCTTATGAAACGGACCTCCTTGCACCAATGGGATGCGAGGGAGATCGGATTTTATTTAAGTAACAAAAAAGTTGTGGTTAAAAAAATTACTGATATATGGCACTGCATGCATAATATGAACTAGATGTTAAAAGACCCGTTTCGTCAAAGCATCGGAAAAGCCTCAGTATCCCATCTTATGAAACGTACCTCTTTGCACCAATGGGATACGAGGGAGATCGGATTTTATTTTAATAACAAAAAAGTTGAGGTTAAAAAAATTACCGATATATGGCGCTGGCATGCATAATATAAAGTAGATGTTAAAAGAACCGTTTCTTCAAAGCATATGAAAAGTCTCAGTATCCCATCTGATGAAACAGACCTCTTTGCACCAATGGGATACGAGGGAGATCGGGTTTTATTTTATAACAAAAAAGTTGTGGGTAAAACAAATACTGATATATGGCACTGGCATGCATAAGACCCGTTTCTTCGAAGCATCTGACAAGCTTCAGTATCCCAGCTGATGAAAAACGGGCCTCTTTTTCGTCTGGTGTCCTTTTGCCATGAGGAATTTTTGAAATGCGCCGCGTGCTGATTTCCCGTTCTTGTTAAAAAGCTTAAGAGCCTGCTCTAGTCGTCCGAAGAAACTCGAAGGATAATGTTAAATCTATGGGAAGGTTCTAGCGCGATTTCTCTCTCGCGTTTTAATATTTTTAAATGATTTTTTTACACAGAATAACTGAGGTCAATCTCCAACGTTGTTAGTTTTTACTTTTTCGATTTTGGTTCCAGTTATTTTATATAAGGGTACTTTCTCTTTCAAACTCGGTTCCAACCGGTTCCAAAATTAAAAATGCCCGCTTATAAAAAAACTGCAACAAAAATCGAAAAAGTTAAAACTATCAATGTTGGAGATTGACCTGAGCTATCCTATGCAAAAAAATTATTTAAAAATCTTAAATGTGAGCGGGAAATTTGGCAAGAATCTTCCCATAGACTTAACATTAGCTTGAGTGTATCTTCCCATGACTACACTGTGAAAAATGACCAATGTTTCTCATTTTATGAAAATATACTATAACCACGAACGAAAATATAATATAATATTCTGAGTTATCCGAAATTCCGAATAGCGTGTTCCATTGTCTTTTGAATCCCCAGAAACCAATACATGTCCGAAATTTAAAGAATTATTTATAAAAACAAAGTATTTTTCGCTTCCCGTATTTTTCAGAAACGTTTCCGAAGGGTTTTTATAGTGTATTAATTAGTGTCCTCAGCCTGGAATACGTGTTTTTCGAATGCTATCGATTCTCAAGTGAACATTTTCATTCTCAAAAAGTGTGTTTAACAGACAAACATGCGAAATTAACAGCGTTAACAATAACATTAAAATTAAGATTATTTATTTACTCTTTCATGTATAAATTAATTTATGTGGCTGAAAACGTGTACTTGAGAATGCATACAGGTATTCCAGGCTGAAGACACTAATTAATACACTATAAAAACCCTTCGGAAACGTGTCCGAAAAATATTTTGTTTTTATAATTAATTCTTTAAATTTTGGAAATGTATTGGTTTCTTGGGATTCAAAAGACAATGGAACACGGTATTCGGAATTTCGGATACCTCAGAAGATTATATTATATTTTCGTTCGTGGTTATAGTATATTTTCATAAAATAAGAAACATCGGTCATTTTTTACAGTGTATAATTAATTCTTTAAATTTTGGAAATGTATTGGTTTCTTGGGATTCAAAAGACAATGGAACACGGTATTCGGAATTTCGGATACCTCAGAAGATTATATTATATTTTCGTTCGTGGTTATAGTATATTTTCATAAAATAAGAAACGTCGGTCATTTTTTACAGTGTATAATTAATTCTTTAAATTTTGGAAATGTATTGGTTTCTTGGGATTCAAAAGACAATGGAACACGGTATTCGGAATTTCGGATAACTCAGAAGATTATATTATATTTTCGTTCGTGGTTATAGTATATTTTCATAAAATAAGAAACATCGGTCATTTTTTACAGTGTATAATTAATTCTTTAAATTTTGGAAATGTATTGGTTTCTTGGGATTCAAAAGACAATGGAACACGGTATTCGGAATTTAGGATAACTCAGAAGATTATATTATATTTTCGTTCGTGGTTATAGTATATTTTCATAAAATAAGAAACATCGGTCATTTTTTACAGTGTATAATTAATTCTTTAAATTTTGGAAATGTATTGGTTTCTTGGGATTCAAAAGACAATGGAACACGGTATTCGGAATTTCGGATAACTCAGAAGATTATATTATATTTTCGTTCGTGGTTATAGTATATTTTCATAAAATAAGAAGCATTGGTCATTTTTTACAGTATAGTGTAGGCTCTTAACCAACAACGATTGATCTGGTAGCGATAGCATGCTGCTGGCATCGAATGAAGAATCTATGTGCATTGATGTGTTTTACTGACTGCATGATTTCCATAAATCTGTCTTACATTATGCATGCCAGCGCCATCTATCGGTAATTTTTTGAACCGCGACTTCTTTTGTTATTAAAAAAATCCGATCTTCCTCTAATCCCATTCCCGAAAACAACAATTTTTATAGCAACATTTGTTCCTTTTTAATGAATTTTTAAAGTTTTAACGAGCTTATGGCGCACCTGGTATTTCAAGTAGAATTTTTTAATCGATTTTTCAAACACTATCTGTGTATTTCTTTTGATGAATTGAATTCGTTGTATGTATTGAATGTATTGAAATTGATATGTTGAATTCGTTAATGTATATGTTGCATCAGAATATGCTAGGAACTATATTTTATTATTTTTTTAAAGATCCATTGGATATATTTCTTTTAAATGCTAAATGTGTAAATTAACAACATAATACAAATTAAAAGAACTTTTATTAGGTTGTTTGACATGTTTCGACTCGCTCCGAGACATTTTCAAAAAACAAATGAGAATATTCCATAATTGCACGGGCTTTGAAGTTCTTATTTTCATGTACTTTTTTAAAAATTACGCACGTTATCTTTTATTTTTACTTGGTTGTTTATTTTCATATCTGTGACCATGGAGTAACTCGAGCCACACGATGCAGCATCTTTTAACTTCTCGAAATTGTGGCTCGAGTTACTCCATGGTCACAGATATGAAAATAAACAAACCAAGTACAAATACAAGATAACGTGCGTAATTTTTTAACAAGTTGGAAATTGTACGTCAAGCGTTACAAACGAGGTGCGTTCGTACTATAACTAGTTATATAAATAGATCTTGATGATTTTTAATTCTGTGAAATGAATTATATCGTCTGCAGATTAATTTCTGTACTAAAATAAGTATCTCGGTCGCTTGACGATTAAACCTCGGAAGGTCCTATATCAAGAAAGCACCAATTTGTTTTTTAAAAATTCAAATCTCTTAATAAATGTTTTTATTAATATCTTCTAAAGTTTTGATTCGATTTTCGTAAAATTTGAAATGTCTCGACAAAATTCTGGAAAGATAAAAAAAATTAAATTTCAAATCATTTGGTTGAGTAGTTTTTGCGCTGTTATATGTGGACAGACGGACGGAAGGACATACAGACGGACGGACCAGACGACGAATATAGGTGCTACGTATTTATATAATTACGAACGCACCTAAAAATTACATGAAAATTAAATGATAGCATTTTAAATAATAACTTCAGAACCCGTGCAATTATGGAATAATCTCATTTGTTTTTGAAAATGACTCTGAGTGAGTCGAAACATGTCAAACAACCTAATAAAAGTTATTTTAATTTGTATTATGTTGTTAATTTACACCTTTTAGCATTTAAAAGAAATATATTATTACAAGGAATTATAATTTATTATATTGTCACTACCTGATGTGTTAGATTTCTGAGATTACGTATAATTGTGCGTTTCCAAAGACAGAATATTTTAATATTTCAGAAATTAATTATCAATTGATAGATTAATTTTAATTAAATTAATCGATCATAATTAAAGTCAGCAATGAAATAATAAAATGAAGAAAAGGTGACAACGTAACAGTGAATGTACACTGTTAAAAATTTGCAGCAAACTCTCCAGTCATTTGATCGTTTTTATAGAAAACGGTTATATAACAGTAATTTAACTCTATTCTGACCATAATATTGTCCATATTATGGTCAGAATAGTGTTAACTTACGGTTATTTAACCATTTTCTGTAAAAACGGTCAAATGACTGGACAGTTTGCTGCAAATTTTTAACAGTGTATTTATTTTAAATATGTAATGGCATCCATTCATATCAATTTTATTTTTTGAAGAAAATAATGATTGATGTGTTCAATGAAAAATTGATTACAATGCTAATTGTAGTAAGGAATTATGAAATATATTAAATGTTACATTTCTTTTTTAAAAATCTATTTAAAACAAGTGGGTAAGTGTGATCCAAGTTCGCACAAAGGGTTTCGTTTAATATTCTTTTCAAAACACTTTATCTTTTCTTTAAAAAATCCAAATAAATTTCATTTTCTAAAAAAAAAAAAACTGTATATTTTTCTCGGTTTTTCGAATATCTGAACCGGCCCGATAGCGGGTAAAGCCGTGACCTACGTTATACATGGCCGCATCATATCTCTTATGACGTGACAGGGACTGGATCATCTTTAAACGGCGAGATGAAACACGAATAACGAAATACATGGTTTTGGAATGGACACAACTAAAAAGTTTACAAATATGCAACAGGTTTTTTTTTAAAAATCTCTTAAATTTACTAATGGCGATCTACAAGTAATACCATGTGTTGGTTACTAGATAGCAGATTAAACAAATTAGATATATTGTTTAAATTTTTTCAATTTACCAGCATCTGATAATACTTTAAAAGGTACAACTGTTTCATATACAGCGGGGTTGGCGCAATTTTTGTTTTGCGCCATTTTGGCGAGAAAAATCCCGCTTTCGAGTACCTGTTACAGCTAGCTTGCTTAACAGCTTGTTAGTTTCATTTTATTATGAAACAATTTATTTTATTACACACAAAATTTTTTATTATGAAGACACGCAAATTATTTTATTATAAAACGTACACAATGCTTAATTTATTGTAAAATACACAATGTTTAATTTAATATAAAACACACGCAAATTGCTCTAACAGTTTGCCATACCAAAACGAAATCTAGCCAATGTCGCCGGGTTATATTTTTATATTGTATTTGGTACTTTTCCGTTATACGGACATCATTGTCGCCAAGCATACATTTACATATACATTTAATACATACATTTACATACATATACATTTACATACATACATTTACATACATTCACATACATACATACATTTACATACATTATGCATTAGCATACATTTTGGCATGGTGTCCGTATAACGGAAAAGTACCTTGTATTTTTATATTTTTATATTATCAAATATATTTTTATTACACATATTTTTTTACAAAATTTAGGTTTTTAAAGACCAACTCGTTTATTTAATCATTTACAGTAATATTTCCCAAAGAACGATAAGCAATATACTAAAACTATCCCTGAAAAAATAGCAATGCAGGTTCCATCGAAATTTATTCAGCAGAATCTTTTAATAAGGCTAATGTTTCATAATCGGGTTCAATTGATCATAGAAATTCCCCCCTAATTCTATAACTAAGCAAATATAAATATATAATAACAAATAACTTTATAAATATAGATGTGTAACAAAATGTATATGACCTGTATATATTATAACATGTAACAGAAGTGAAAAATCATAAGAAGGTCAAAGATTTATTTTGTTGATACAGTACATACAGCTTATGGAATTTTGCAAGATAAAACAATAATGAATTGTATTATAACAGACTGTAAAGAATATTTTTTGAGCCATAATCAGAAATTTTGGTACTGTTTACGTATAGCGCACCCTGAGAAATAATTACAAAACAAATGATTAATACATTTTAACGTCACACTTTCATCAACTTTACCATGAACTGAAAACATTTTTTATAACATTCAGCTACTAATTAATGATCTGTAACACATATCTACGAAATAATCTCTCTAAAACTATCTCTCATTCACATTTTCAATAACAGATTTTGCTTTGCTCATCTTCGGTTTTCGGTATTATAAACACAATACGTAAAAGAACGATAAAATAATTATTTTGTCTCTGCACAATACTAATTTCCATCTCAAAACTACAATTGAAAGCAAACTCCCTGAAAAATGTTTTGTTCCACCACAAAATCTCAGAATAAACAAATCGAAGTGTCTATTTCCCTTAGTATAAAAACGAATTTAATTGCAATTGCGCTATGAGGATACATCTAAAGTCTGTTTTAACAAACCATCACGCATGCATTGAAAGCAGTTTTTAATTGCAAATTATTGCTAATTAACTGCATAAATATAATAATACTTTATACATTTAGTAGATGATGATATGATTTCTGTAATCGGATTCGTTGTCAAGTTTTCGTTTCAGAAAAAAAAAACGTAGACGAAAACTTTGCTGCAAACAATTCCTTAATTTAACAGTAATATAATAGAAATATGATAATAAAGAAAAACTTTAGAAACTTACCTTGATTTACAGGAAGCAATACAATTTCCAAAGCTTTATTTTATCGATAAGACATGTTTTTAAATGTAAACACACATTTCATTACGCAAAAGCAGATTCAAAATTTGTTTTCTGTTCTCTGAGAAGTTTGATCCAATTATCGTGACGTCATTACCCTGACGTCAGACCGTGAGCGGGCCATGTATAACGTAGGTCATGGTAAAGCCCACTATTATATTCTGTCATAATAATATCTGTCATCTTGACTAAATGCGATATTTAAAAATAAATTAATTTCAAAATTAAACATGTTGTACACCTTCAAAATGTTAAAATATGCTAATATTTCCATAATCGGGTTTTATCATGATTCAATACGTTCCTCAAACTCATATATTTACTATTCTCTATTACTCATATTCATACTCGCTTTGTATTATACTGAAACATTTGAAAAATCCGTTAAACTTGCGATATGACGTCAGATTTTCTTTTTAATTCTCTAATGACGTGTAATTAATCTGCTTTGTGTACATGCACACATACTCATACTCCTTGTAATATTGAGAAATCTTTCTGTTTTATAACCACTATGACGTCAATCATTTTTATTTCATATTAATCTTTTTTTTTTTTTTCAATTGGTAAGACTTTTTATTTCATTTTTTTTTTTTTTTTTTACGTGAAAATTGTCTGATAGAAAATTAATTATTGTCGATAGAATTTCATCATGGTTTTTTAATTTTTGGCATCTGCTATTAGGAAAATATTCAAATTTAATAAGAAAAGGCTGTTAGACTTTTGGTTTTTTATTTCTATTTATTAAAATAATACGAACTTTTCAAATTTTAATATTTTCAGCTCTTTACAGCTGATATTCTGATTTATACACAAAGTTTCAACTCTGTAAGTTACACAGTTTTCGAGAATGGCTCTGTGACAGACAGACAACGGAGCGGGAGCAATAGGGTTTCGTGAGATGAACGAAACCCTAAAAACGAAAAAGTATAATATAATGCTACAGAAAAAATGTTCAACCATTTTCATGTAAAATAGTCGGAAAAATGTGATGTTATGATGAAAAATAAAAAGTTGGATAATGAAAAGGCTTATGGAATCGATAATTTTATTTTATATTTTTATTATAAATGTAGATGTTGGACTAATTTATATGAATTCTTGCTAAAATATCAGTTTCAGAATAATATTATCCCTTTTATAGCTAAAGAACTGAGAAATAACTACCGTAAATGCATGGAGGCATAAGTGAAAAATTTTCAAAAAATTTACACCCATTAGGCGCCATTGCTCCCATTTTGAGAACATGCTGTTTCACCTAAATATTCGATTTTAAAAAAAAATTTCAGGAGTACTTTAAAGACTTCCTATTCATAAAGAAGAAAAAAGCTAGTCCCTAAACAATAAATTCATATACAGGGTGATTATAAAAAAACTATCCCGATATATGAGCCCCTAACTGTCATACTGTTCACAGAAACTGAATGAAATTCTGGCTTAAAGTATTTAGAGGTATGCGCTTAAGAATCATGTGAAAAACAACAGTTAAATTCTAACAATTACGGTTACAGTGGCAAAATTTCGAAAATTTCAAATGGCAACACCTACTTTCTTTTTTTGGAATATGATCTTCACAGTGAAAAACCATAAAAAGCGTTGGAACGGTACCTGTAGCACGAAAATCGCCGGCGCTAAACAGACTAAGAAGAAAAGTGAAAACAACCAATAAAGGACAGAGAAGCAACAGAAAGTAAAACATTTTATTGTTCAGTGATATTCACCATCTGCCGCATGTAAAGTGTCGTCGTATGTGAAATGAAAAATGTATGAAACACAATAAAATATTTTGTTTTCTGTTGCTTCTCTGTCCTTATTGGTTGTTTTCACTATTCTTCTTCGTCTGTCTAACGCCGGCGATTTTCGTGCTACAGGTACCGTTCCAACTCTCTTTATGGTTTTTCACTATGAAGATCACATTCCAATAAAAAAAAGTAGGTGTTGCCATTTGAAATTTTCGAAATTTTGTCACTGTAACCGTAACTGTTAGAATTTAACTGTTGTTTTTCATATCATCCTTGAGCGCATACCTCAAAATACTTTAAACCAAAATTTCATTTAGTTTCTGTGACAGTTATGACTATGATAGTTAGGGGCTCGTATATCGGGATAGTTTTTTTATAATCACCCTGTATATAGCGGCGCCTAATGGGTTTAACACATTTTTGTAAGTGTATTTCCAACCAAAATATCATTAGTCGTGTTTAAAAACAAATTAATCGGTTTTGTTTCTCTTTTGCAGCGAAGGCCCCCTTTTCATGGACCCCACCAAGATGGAGGTACAGTGCGAGAAATTTATGACCAGCATCTTCCAAGCTTCTTCAAATACGAAAAAACAAAAACCATATGCTGGGATCATGAGATGCGAAGCTAACGAAACAATGACAGGTTTTTCGATTTTTCTTGGTTTTATAAATGTTTGCAATTGCATAGTTAAGGGGTCTCAGCAGTCTTACTTTATCACTGAAGATGCAATTTAGCATCATGTCACATTTTAATTTTACACTGCTGGCAAAAAATTAAGGGGCAGTGACCGGACGCTTTCGCTTTTTGCGCAATTTGTCGAATATGTACCGGAATTCTTGTTGAATTTTCCTTGAACTTCGAGGATGTAAAGCACATGTTTGACTTCAAGAACAGTAGAAACTGTATACTGCAATAAAAAAAAATAAATATTGAATATTTTATATGAGCATTTGTATGAAATAATTGTTAACTGCGGTTGCGCGAAGTATACGGAAGATTTGTTTTGTTCATGATTTGGTAGTCTATTCTATAGAGCAACTCATACAGCAAGACCAGTCAAACATTGTAAAAAAAATTCAGGAAATTATCCTGAAACATTTCGCATATTTTACCCGAATTTCGAATTTTTTTATGTCCAACGTCAATTACGGCGATAATTCGTGTAATATTTTTGACAGGTTTCAACTTTTTCGTAAACTACATTCTGCGCATGCGTGTTTTATGTTTTATGTTGCATTTTGATAACTAAAGAAGAATAATAAACAGCTGTCTATGTACTTAGCGACAAATGCAATCTGAACAAATGCCATTCTTTGTTTGGATATCAACCGATAAAGTAAGTAGCTAATTTAAATCTGTTTATGCTTCATTATTTGAATTTGAATTTTATCTGTTATACGAAACTTTAAAATTTAATTGCTTAAATAAGACACTGAATAAAAAAAGTATATTGATTATTTTTTATAATGTCTATTTATGAAATAATTATTCTTTGTAATAAAAACTGAATGTATCTGCCAATTGAGAAAATGCTTTTTATTAAAATGTATAAATAAATAATATTTTTCAATTTTCTTTTCAAATAAGCTTCCTCCTATTTAATACGAGTAATGCATTACTAAGTTTAAAATATTATGAAATTCATTTTTTAAGATATATATATTACGGAATGTTTCTGAAAAATTGGAATATTTCACCACTTTGTTGTGAAACGTAACAGCAAAAAACCGTGGCATCTTAATGCCACCACTTTTTTCCAGGATCTTCCGGAAATTTTTTTACAGTAAATATCGTGAAAACTCAAAAAGATACAGGCAATACAGTGAGCTAATTGATAAATTGAGAAGGAAATCCCTTATAATCCAATGAGATTTTTCCCCCAAATTGTCAAATTAGCTCACTGTACTGCCTGTATCATTTTGAGTTTTACGATATTTGGTGTTTTTATATGAGTTACTCTATAGAATTGACTATCAAATCATGAAAAAAAAATCGTATACTTCGCGCATTCGCAGTTAAAAATTATTGCATAGAAATGCCCATATTTCATCAAATGTTCATTATTTTATTTTCTAATTGCAGTATACTGTTTCTACTGTTCTTGAAATCAAACATGTGTTTTACATCCTCGAAATTTGACGACAATTTGTCAAGAATTTCAACAGATATTCAACAAACTGTGTAAAAAGCGAAAGCGTCCGGTCTCTGACCTTAATTTTTGGAGAGCAGTGTATTTATGATTCCCTTATAAAATTCAAACGCATAAAAGTTTTACTACTGACAGCTTAATATATGTTCTATGCAGCATAATTATGTCAATATTCTACAACTGATATTTTATTATTTTTTTTTTGTAATATTTAATTTATATATCTACTAGCTGTTATCCGTGACTTCGTTCACGTAACATTAAAAAAAGAATAAATGCATTAATTTAGTAAAACATTTCACTTGATAATTAACAACATATATAATTAGCCAAAGCTTTATCACATTTTATAGGAGACCATACGGTATTTCTTTGCTATAAAGGCCTTGACATAACCCAGTCTTAAAAAAGTGAAATTTCATGCCAAATAATATATACAATCACGAAAATGAAACTGCAACTAATGAAAAAAGGAGGACCAAGTAAAATCGTGAAAATCGAGGAATTCCTCTTCGTAAAACGAAAAACAACACTGGCAGAATTCTTCTATACAACAGTGCATTTTAGGTGGTATTTGGTGTACAATTCGTATATGTGTGCATTGCTAAACGGGCATTATTATATTGTTTATTTGCATAGACATATGTTATATATTTCTTACTACATTATCTTGTTTATGTAAATATTAAATTAAGTGCTTCACGCTAAGTGGTGTAAATAGTGAACAAACTGCTTGTGGATTTTATACATGGATAGATATTTCACAAAGATATAACAATCTGATGCGATTTTAAAATGTAAATAAAGGTTGCTAGAAATTACTTTAAATTCTGCCCAATTTAACCTCGATATTTTCTCTATCGCGTCAAGAACACTCTAAGCAAATAAATACCGACGACACAAATCTGATGATCTAAATTTACATATTTTTTGTTAAAATATATAGGATTATTTTGATTTATTTCATGCGCTTGAAATATTTTACGCTTTCTCTAAGGTTAGGTGTCGAATAAATGTACTTTCTTGTTATTTTATTTTGCCATTTCTATTTATTCTATTTTCCATTCATTCCATTTATGGATATTGATTTAATTTACATATTCGTGTCAAAGAATATTCTTTAAAGTTATTATCAGGATTAGGATAGGATACGATTAGGGTTAGGATTAAGAATAAAAATTGAACGACGATGGCATGACCGATTCAGGTTTAAAATATGAACCATCATGAAGCAATAAGAAAATTAGAAAATTATCGGCTAATATTTTTTAATATGTTTCACAGTCATAGTTGGCATCAAAGGTGAGCGGGGAAATGATCATCTAAAATACCATTAAGTGTTTACCACGCAAAAAACAAATCTGGTTACAACAATGTATTTAATTTTGCGCCAAATTTCACTTGATTAAAAAAAAAAAAAAAAGTAAATTGACTATGGACTTAATTACAGACCCCTAACCTTGTTATTCTCGGAAATTTTCTACCTATATGTAAAAAAAAAAAAATCTACTATATAGAATGCGCTTTCACGTTTATAATGTTATGAATTGGCACGATCGGCTTGTTCAAGTTTACATAATTCGGCTGGAAGAAAAGATTCATTACTTTTTTATTTCTTCTTTGCTTTTGCATTACGCGAATTTGTTGGTAAAATCGATTTTCTTTTCGATAACATTGTTGTTTTTTAAGTTTAAAAAATATTGTAATTTTACTTAAACATTGCTTTAAAATCTATGCAATTTTTCTTATCCTACAAGACTTTACAAAAATCTATTATGAAACAACTTTAAAAAAAGCTATATTTAAAAAAGACAACAAAGTTTTTCCTATTTTAAAACTAAAAGAAATGTAAAATTAAATTCCGGTTCGAAACGACGATTTACAAATGTGTTTTCGATTGTGGGAAAATGATAGAGAAAAAAAGCTGTTACTTCGATTCATATTAAATCTTTAGCTTTTATGAGAAAAGCAACTTTCTTTTAAAAAATATAGTTATTTTTATTAAGATTTTCTGATTTTCGATACGGATAATTTTGCGATGCATATCATTGACATTTGCCATCCAATTTTTTTTTTCTTTTTCTTATCTTTTTTTTTTTTTTTTTTTTTACTTTTTTAAAATTTAAATTAAAAATATGGTATCTTTATGTTAGCCGTGTGCAGACGATAAATCGCCAACCTATCCCATCATTCGTATTGAATTCATTAAAAATATAAATATTTCACTCATTTCATTTAAAACACATACATTTAAAATACACATATTACGTACATTTAAAATAATTCCTTTCATGTGAAAAAGAAAAAGAAAAAAAAAGAGAAATTAATCACAAATAATTTGATAACCCAAGATCATTTTATTTCAACATCAAAACAAATCTGCTTTATTTTTCTATATATGACATCATATTCGCTTGCTTTCCATACTTACTCGTATTTATGCACTTTGTATTATTATCAAATATTTGAAAAGGCACGTTTTATTTCCAATATGACATCATTTCATATTCTGTTTAATTCTTACAAAATACATTTCCTTTTCATTTTTAACGTGGAAAATTTTCACTTGAAAATAAATTGTTGATTAAAAATTATTACTCAGGGGTTTTATTTTATATTGGCAACGGTAAAATAAATTTAACCATTTTAAAAAAATGCTGCAAAACCCAAAAGCTGCGGGCCCTTTGGGTCGAACCAACCAAACCAACCAACCATTTTAAAATATACGAAAAAATGTCCATTTATTCTGTATGAAAATAATGTAATTTTTAATTTTTAAGAAAAATATTGAAATAAAATAAACAAAAACCAGCGTATATTCATTTGTGGGTTATAATCAACTTATATGCAAAGATACAGGATAAATAAATGCTTCATTTTGACGCTGGCTTCAGCCTAACATTTGCACACAATCAGATTTATAATATTATTAGGATTAGGATATTATAAAGGACAAACGTGTTCGTGTGTAACGCTGACGCCATTTTGCGAATGGCAACACTTGACGTTGAAATTTTGGTTTTGTGATTTTTGCTACTGCAATTTTTTTAATTTCTAAACATCGCACATTTTCAGTTTTTACACCCTTTAAATAGGAAAAAAAAACCTACTTTCAAATGGAATTTGTTTGAAAACTGTATCGCAATTTACGCATTTAAATTAAATTTCAAGCATGATTTTAGAAAAAAAAAATCTATCTCTATCACTTGCAGACGATTACAAAATATTAATCCGTTTGCACTTTAAACAATATAAAAAGTTCATCATTTGTTTCCAGCAGATATTCCATAACGAAATTAAAACTCCATTAAGCAATCAATAAAATAGTATAAATAAAACACATATTTAATAGACATGTAATCGAAATAAGCGCTTAAAACCGCTGAAATTATCAGAATAAGAAAAACTGCTATATACGTATAGCGAAACTTTTAGCGATTTCTTCGGTTATTAACTTCTGGCACGAGGCCAATACGAAATTACCGCTTTTAATAAATTTCAAAATTTTATTTGAATATATAATTGACATATTTCATAAAAAAATGTTTTTTGGGGGCAACCTAAAGAAATTATTAAGTGTAAAGTATGTATTAGAGCTCTCAATAATAGTTATAATAAAATGGTTTTCACCTGTATTCTCTATCCCGGGAAGCCCGGGTTGGATGCCCTAGTTCTAGTATATATATAAAAAATAGTTTTTTGGCTTGCATCCACTGAGCGTAAGACTGAGTAAAAGCATTGGTTCTAGAGTACCAAATAATATTGATAATGATGTAAAACTAACGTACGTTGAACGTGTACTTCGTTTTTAAGCAATTAAAATCATATATTTTACTTACCCATCATACGTAGTATAGGGTAAGTCTTGTAATCGTTTTGAAAATCGAAAAAAAAATTTTTGACTGATTTACACGTTTCAGACACTGGAGATTCCGAAAAACATATTTTTAGATTTTTTTTTTTTTTTTTTTTTTTTTTGCCGTCCGTCTATGTGTGTGTCTGTGTGTCTGTAAATGCTCTATCTCCCGAAAAAATTGGGATAGAGACTTGCAATTTGGTATGTACTCAGTATGTAATAATGGGAAGAAGCCTATTTCATTTCAATAACCTCGATTAACCGGAACTATTTTTTTCTGACTCTCGAAATATTCGTTCTGATAAAAGGTATATAAAAATTTTCGAAATTGTTTATTTTAAGAAATGAATATAAAAGACAATACAAAAACATAAATTTTGCATAAAGCATGAAGTCGATCAGATAATTAGTTGCCGAGATATTTGGAATCCTATTTTACACACTCTTCGATTTTTCATGACCCTGTATTTCATCCAAATTTCACTTTAAAGATATATTTTAATTGGAAATTTAACGCTTAATCAGATGCAATAAACCGCTAGTTAATAGGATTATTATTTTTGGAGTTATAAGGAAAAACCTCTTTCAAGCAATTCAGTAATCAAGCTTTTAAAGTTTATGACGTCATCAAGCCACGATTTTATTTGAATTGCAATGCATTTTATAAGTAGTTTACACATTTTTATTTTAATATTTTACATTATGCATATCCATGATGGGTAAGTATTACGGTGGCCCCCAACGACTAGTTTAATTAATTTTAAATTACAATTTTAAAAAAATCACTTTTTTATGTAATTTTTGAAAAACCCGTGCAATTATAACATTAAATGCGAAGTATAAGTTATTCCTTGTATGAAAATGAATGTATCTGCCAAGTTTTATAGAAATGGATTTATCAGTTATATCCAATGGTTGGAGTATCATAGTTGAGATTTTTTTTTTCCAACAGAGAGAAAATATGCCGGGACCAGGACTCAAACCTTGGGTACTTTGGTTCCAAACTTTTTTCTTTGGTATTCGGTCTTCTTTGGTTTCTTCTTCCATTTTCTTCGGTCTTCTTTGGTTTCTTGTCTTCGGTTTTCTTTGGAACCAATGTACCCAGGTTCGAGTCCTGGTCCCGGCATATTTTCTCTCTGTTGGAAAAAATCTCATCTATGATATTGGATAATACCATTGGATATAATTATACCATTGGATATAATTTACCTATATGAATATACTTTCCTCTATTCATTATGATTTATCAGTTTTTCGGAAATATTGCACGCAATAGGTTCAAAACGAAATCAAATCTATTATTATTTTTTAAATCAAAATAAAACATAAAAAATAAATAAATAAAATATCAGTTGTAGAATATTGAAATAATTATGCTACATATAGAACAGATATTATGCTATCAGTGATCAAAATTTTATGTATTTGTGATTTATACGGAACCAGAAATAAAATTAAATGTGACATGATGCTAAATTGCATCTTCAGTGAAAAGTAAGACTTCTGAGACCACTTAAATAACAATTTTTTCCCCTGATAATTTTGAAAAAAAAAAAACAAAAAAAAAACCCAGTAAACTTTATTCTGAAATTTATTTAAAATAAGAAAACATTAAAAGAACAGGAATAAAAAAAATCGTTAAAGGAGCTCTTCCCTCAATTAATGTTTCAATTCTATTTTTCGAAAGATGCTGGTAGAAACTTATTTTTAAACATTTGATATTTTTTCATTGTACCTTCTTTAGTGTTTTTATGAGGATGTGTTTACTTTTATTTTTTAAAGTATTGGTTTAAAATAGGAAATATTTGCAATGAGACGCAAATATTGCAGATATATTGGCTTTACATAGGAAATATTTGCAATGAAATGACTCAATATTTTTTGAAAATATTTATGCAATATTGGCAAGCAATATGTATTTATTTAGTAATCTTCAGTAAAATCCCAATTTTGTAGTTTTTAACCAAATATTAACAATATTTGTCAAAATTATAATAAACAATAAAGACAATGAAAGAAACAATATTAACTTAATATTCTTTTATCAGGGCATGAAATTTCAGTTGAAAAGGTACTAGCCAGACTAAAGATTTACTAGTTATAAAACTACTTAGACAGCTGGGGAATAATTTAAAATTTTGATAGAGCAGTAACTGTAAAAGTTATAGAAGTTTGAAAGAGTAATAAACAGTTAAGTTTTTAAAAGTGATTATACATTTTAGAAAGCTACTTAAAAAAAAAAAAAAAAAAAAAAAAAAAAAAAAAAAAAACTTCGCTTCACGTTTATTATAAAAGTAAACATTTATTACAAAGTTCTGGTGAAAGAGTGGCATTTGGAGATTAAAATTAAGTGGTATAATATATATATACCACCGTCCTACAAAAGTTTAATGAAAGTTTCTTTTATTTTTAAGACTTTCCAACCTAGTTGTGTTTAACACTTTCCAACCTAAAAGTGTTTAATGGCCGTATGGCCGTCTGCCGTCTGTCCGTGCTCTAACTCGCATAAAAATGCTCGGATCTTTCTGAAATTTTTACTGTAGCATGTCGTTTACTATAGCATGTTCGCTATTTTAACTGAGGTGTGTAGCACTTATAGTTTTTTACAGGGACAGTCAAAAGTATTCCGTTACATTACAGTCAATAAAAAATAAACGTTCCAAGTGCATTTTGATGATGCTACGTTATTTAAAACATGATGAAATTGATTTATAATTATGAAGCGCATTGAAACGTGCTTTTTGTAGAATATGGGGTGCAAAGCATTTATTATTCATTTACAGGGTGCAAACAAAAAACTATGTTACGCATCGTTCTATGCGGAAAAAACGTCTTCAGTGTAATTTAGTGATATTTCACTATTTCAAACATAATGAAAATTACATGCATTACTCAGGTGCACTATAAATTGCTCTCTTGTGTGCATTGCGTTTATTTACAGGGACACACAAAAAATATCGGTTACAGTACATGTGCCATATTTACAGTCTATGTGCGATAAGGGCGTTTTCAATTTTGGTTTGCGTTTATAAGTTTAACTAACTTTTTTCATAGTACGTGTGTGTTTATAAACTCGGTTGTTTATATACAGGGCAACACAAGGGTATCCGTAAGTATTACAGATTATGGGAGTGAATTTCTTAAGGGTAGTTTTTAACTGTGTTGCGCCTTTTCTTGCTGAACTATAATATATTTAGTAGACTAATAGAAGTTTATGGAATATAAATAAATTCATATACAGCGCTACGCAAAGAACAACATACATTGTCGTTTATGGTTGGTAATTGCTGCGAGTGAGTTTTAAGTTGCCTTTTAGCTTAATATGTGGTGTGTACAAAAGTCTTCAGATAATATACAGGGATGTACAAAGGATTTCGAATGCATTTCCATCGATTGAAGAAAATTGCTAAATGTGAATATTCTAACTGAACTAAATTTTATCATGCTATATATCCACATCTATTGATCATATACAGGGCTGCACAAAATAATTCGACTACTTTTTTGACACCGGAAGGTAATTTCGAAAACTGTATTTTCAAACGTGGTATATGTTTTCTAAACTGTTTACTTACATATCTTCTTTTACCTTATTTAACGGTGAAGTTTCGTTATATGTTTTCTGGCTGTGTTGCAAAGTGTTTCATAATCTATGCTGGACGCATAATTTTTCGTTCTTGTTCACATTAATCATGCTTTTCTTTTCCATTTGACTTTTTGTTAGGAGTCGAAGTATGTTTCCTGCTTGATCTGATATATCTAGCTCCATTCTGCACTGCTCTTGAACCTGGTTACAGGTTAGTAACAGATGATATAAAAACAGCATCAAATTCAAAGGAGAAACCTAACGAAGTAACTTGCCCGGATAAAATGGCTCAAATAACTCTGAAGCTGGACAAAAATGACGAAACTGAAGAAATGGCTGTAACCATCACATGTGCAAAAATAGAAAAATTATAAGAATGTACTAAAATATGGATGTTTAGCTCACATGTAGATTAGTTATACACTTTTCTTCTTCCAAAGAAAATGAAAATGTAATAGTCGCGAGCATTTATCACTTATTATGCACTATTAAAATAATACTTTGTTATCTATACTAATAAAATAAAGTTTTTGTCTGTGTGTTTGTGTGTCTGTTGGCGATGGGTAGCGAAATCTACAGCTCGCACAGGTCTAAAATTTTGGATTTAAGTAAGTCCAAGGCACGTTCTGATGCACCTGATACCCAGCTACTCTTTTACTAATAAAAGTTTTTGTTTGAAAGTTTTTGTTTGTGTGTCTGTTGGCGAATAATAGCGAAACCTACAGCTCGCACAGCTCTGAAAATTTGGATTTGGGTAGCCCAAGGCCTGTCCTGATGCACCTGAGAATCAGAATTTTACTATTTCGATAATTACCCTATGTATTAATTAAAAATTCCTCTCTTTCTTTGTCAGCTGCAATAGCATTCACGCATGCCTAGAAACCCAAACACATCGGGAAAAATAAAAAAGCAAACACGCTTTTTTTTCTTTTTTTTTTTTTGTTATTTCGTAGTTTTAAATCGGCCTAAATCGGCAAAACCATTCGGTACAGTTAAAATTCAATAACATATCCAGAAAGATCGTACTCTTACGTCTCATATGATGCAATCAATTTAAAAATATATCATTGTTAACTGTTTGATTTTTTTTTTTTTTCAAAAAGGGTTGTTTTTCCGTTGGACATTTTTCTCCCTTATGTCAATTTTTTTGTGCTATTGCAGTTCTAATTAATAAATTTAATGTACGGAATCCTTAGAACGCGAGTAATACTCGCGCTTGACCGATTATTTAAAAATTATTATTACGGATCCGGGCAACTCTGGACGAGTCAGCTAGTTTTTAATAAAAAAAATTATGCCTGTATGATGCATCTCATATAAATAAATGACAAACTACCGTATTTCTTTTTCAGAATCTTCCCATATTTTTGTATCAGAAAATTTATTTAACAAAATGTGTCTTTCTCAGTTGCATTTGATTTCTTTTATCAAGCTGTATTGGCAGCTTAGACGTTTTCCCTGTAGTTTTAGGATGCGAGGAAATTTGTGGCTGGTTTTTTTCTTTAGAGTTCTAAATTTTTTTGTGGGTTTTATAAGGGAAAATGTAATTTCGCTCTCAGATAGAAATTCAGTTAGATTTATACATTTCTTTTCCTTTTGTATACTTCCTTTTATAGTAAACAAAATCTTTTTTTTTTATATTTAACATTTTATATAAGCAAATTATCTGCTAGAGAAAGGGAGTGTAGGGTGTAATTATCAAAGAACTTATAACTAGACTTCTTTGTAATTATGACGGCTGATTATCTTCACAAGGAATATAGGCCGAGGGGGGAGTGCCCTTCGAGGGGGGTGTGTCTATAAGGAAACATAACCCGTATTTACGCAAAGTAAATCCAAGTTTCGAAGAAAATCACGAACGATTAGACAGACGGACACAATTTGGTTTGATCCCAGCATCTCCCGTCTGCCAACTTTGAGATCAGAACCTTTCAAGCAGTGGTGGAGCTCCTAGAGAAAGGAAGTTACTCATGTTACATAGGTGAAGGTACCCAATGAATCTGTAACTGATTCTTTGATAATATACAGGATATTTCAATACTATACTTTAGAAATGTAAAGGCAGGTAGAGTAAAATAAGCAAATTTTGTAAAGGAATGTGAGTGCGGAAATGCAGAGTTGAGGCAGTAGAGGGCGTGTTGAGTTCGGTGGATGAAAGCGTTTCGCTGGCTTGAATCGTCATTCAACGCACGGATTTTGAGCAACATGCATCGTTACTCTAATGCGGAACTTGCCGACATACAATTCATGTATGGGGCTGCGCAAGGAAATGGAGTGGCTGCTCAAAGGATGTACATGGAACTATTCCCCGGTAGGAATCTGTCGGATCGCCGAACATTTGAACGTCTTCATCGGGAGTTGTGCGAGAGTGGTTCGTTTTATGGTTCCAGGCGTGATACGGGCATTGGAAGATATTGGAGAATTTTTGCAGTAGAAGAAGTATTATGAACAGTAGAAGATAGTACTTCGACAAGTTCGAGAGTCGTTGAATATGCCCATCCTTTGAGCAGCCGCTCCATTTCTTTACTCAGCCTCATACATGAAATACATGTTGACAAGCTCAGCATTGGTGTAACGATGCATGTTGCGCGAAATCCATTCGGGGAATGTCGGATCAAGCCAGCGAAACGCTTTCATCGCAGAACTCAAGAGCGGCCTCTACTTCCTCAACGCTGGATTTCTGCACCCACATTCCTATACGAAATCTGCTTATTTAGATCTCCTATATCTGTCTTTACATTTCTGACACATGGTTTTGAAACAACCTGTATAAGCCACGACACATAATGAAACGAACACCGTAAAAACCTGGACATTGATAAAAATTTGAAATTTTTATATTTAGTTATTTTACCATTCATTGCAGATTGTTCTTAAGCACACAATGTACCCAAAAAACATTTTGGCTTATTAGAAAATTTCCCCTCGAATGTTTAGTCTAATCTCCGAATTTACTTTGCAAAAAAAAATGTAAGTAGCTTTTTTTTTTCTTTTTTTTAACCAAAGTGATATTAAATATTTTCCTCAATGTCAGTTCCAGATTGAAAATGAATATTAATTGTTAAAATTAGTTTTAAAACCCAGAATCTACCATCATTCCATGAGACTTTAATGGAATGATGGTAGATTCGGGGTTTTAATACTAATTTTAACAATTAATATTCTCTAATGGAATGATGGTAGATTCTGCGTTTTAAAACTAATTTTAACAATTAATATTCTCTAATGGAATGATGGTAGGTTCTGGATTTTAAAACTAATTTTAACAATTAATATTCTCTAATGGAATGATGGTAGGTTCTGTGTTTTAAAACTAATTTTAACAATTAATATTATCTAATGGAATGATGGTAGGTTCTGGGTTTTAAAACTAATTTTAACAATTAATATTATCTAATGGAATGATGGTAGGTTCTGGGTTTTAAAACTAATTTCAACAATTAATATTCTCAAATGGAATGATGGTAGGTTCTGTGTTTTAAAACTAATTTTAACAATTAATATTCTCTAACGGAATGATGGTAGGTTCTGGGTTTTAAAACTAATTTTAACAATTAATATTCTCTAACGGAATGATGGTAGGTTCTGTGTTTTAAAACTAATTTTAACAATTAATATTCTCTAACGGAATGATGGTAGGTTCTGGGTTTTAAAACTAATTTTAACAATTAATATTCTCTAACGGAATGATGGTAGATTCTGGGTTTTAAAACTAATTTTAACAATTAGTATTCTCTAATGGAATGATGGTAGATTCTGGGCTTTAAAACTAATTTTAACAATTAATATTCTCTAATGGAATGATGGTAGATTCTGGGTTTTAAAACTAATTTTAACAATTAATATTCTCTAATGGAATGATGGTAGATTCTGGGTTTTAAAACTATTTTTAACAATTAATATTCATTTTCAATCTGGGAATGACATTGAGGAAGATATTTAATAAAGTTTTGGTTAAAAAAAAAAAAAAAAAAAAAAACTATTTATATTTTCCTTGTAAAGTAAATTTGGAGTAATTTTCCCGACTACTTAAGTGAAAACGACTACGTTTTCGTCATTTACTTAATATGCTTAAATTTGGCCAAATTTTCGCCTTTTGTACTTTAATCTAGTTGCATTCTAGTTTGAAAAAATATCATTATTTTCAAACTAAAATATTGATAATATATATTTATAATTAATATATTTATAATAATGCATTTATTATTACAACCGTAGACCAGTGCGACGATTTCGCACTGCAGTCTCATATTTTTTAGATACAGGTTTAAACTTAAAAAAAAAAAAGGATAAAACTATCTGCAAACATCATTAGTCAAGCCAGAATATCATCTCATTAATTCCATCAAAGTTATAGTAAAAACTAATCGAAGATAGCAAAAGGCCCACGCGAGAAAAAAAAATAACAATTGTATTTTAACTGCATTAAAAGATGACCTCATTCACTTCGGGAAAAACATGGGACAAAGAAAAATAAATTAAATACATATAAAATAAAGTTTAATCTAATATAAGAGAGCATACCTTTTAGCCTACACGTTAAATACTACTGTTGCGATGGATCTATGGTGTATTTTTCTTCTAAATGTATCAATTTCAATTTTCTTTTTTAATTTAAAAAACAACAACAACAACAACAAAAACCGTGCGCAGTCATTACACTTTATCAATGTTGTACTACTTATTTTTTATAATCATTCTTAAGCATGGTGTAATGCGGTATTTTATTTCTGTGGCAACACTGATTTGAGAAAAATTCTTCATCTCATTTATTAAAACAATGCTGATTTAGTTTTTAATAAAAAACATATTTTAATGAAGTGTAAATGTACTATGTCAGAAGTAGGTTCACAAGCCTTTACAATGATATCTCATTCATTCTTGCGCGTTTTGTAAATGAAATAGAAAAAGAGATGTTGACAACAGAAATAATATATATCTGTGGACTCGTGAGAAGATTTCGCACTGCAGTCTAATATTATTTTAGCAATATCTGATATTCTTTAGATGTAGGTTTAAACTTTTAAAGGGAAATTAAGGACTAAACATATCTTCAAACAACATTAGTGAAGTCAGAATATCATCCCATTTATTCCATCAAAGTTACAGGAAAAGCTGACCGAAGAAAGTAAACGCAAAAGAAAAATTATCAATCGTATTTTAACTGCATTAGAGGGTGACGTCATTGGAGCATGGGACACATAAAAAACTTCGGATAAAGAAAAATAAATTGAGTATTTGAATTTAAATTTTGCTTTTTAATCATAAATATAAAATAAAACCGTGCAGCAAAAATGTACCATTTTATCTTTATTATTATTATTATTATTTTTAATAATCACTGTTGCGGTATTTTATTTTTTTGTGGAAACACTCATTTGAGGAAAACTATTCATCTCATTTATGAAAACAATGCCGATTTAATTTTTAATTACTTCCAATTTTTAATCAAACTATCGATTTTAACGAAATATGAGTGTACCATGTCAGAAGCCGTTTCAAAATCCTTTCATATGGTGTCTCATTTATCGTTCTGCGTTTTGTATTTGTTTAGAAAAGGGGATGTTGACAAGAGAAATAATATTTAGGATGATAATATATTTATAGATACTTTTGTTAGCTGGCCGCCGGTGATATATATATATATATATATATATATATATATATTAAAAAAAAAGAACTTGCAAAGCAAATTTAAAAAATATATTTATTTCCATATTGTTAAGCCCGAGAAGGGACAGATATTAAAATTATTTTATTTAGTCAATGCTACAATAATGTTGCATTTTTATATTAAATCTTGGTCAGTCTATTTAATCTTAAAAAAATTAATTTAAATTTGAAACATGATATTAAAGCAACTTTAAAACATTTCATTTAGAAATCTAAATAAATCTTCAACTTTTTAAATTATTTAAACTTCTCATGTTTCTTGTCTGTTAGAATTTGCTACAATACAAATTTTGTATAATGCATGTAAAACTGAAAAAAAAAATTCAAGATTTATTTAGATTTCTAAATGAAATGTTTTAAAGTAGCTTTAATATCATGTTTCAAATTTAAATTTAATTTTTTAAGATTAAATAGACTGAGCAAGATTTAATATAAAAAAAGAACATTATTGTAGCATTGAATAAATAAAATAATTTTAATATCTGTCCCTTCTCGGGCTTAAAAATATGGAAATAATTTTTTTTTTATTTGCTTTGCAAGTTCCCTTTTTTTTAAAAATATCTCAGGTTTTTTAATAACAATTTAATATGAAGCAGATAAGATTCAAACGAGGCAAGTATGTAAAAGACTGCACATATCAAAATCAGTATTGGTAGTATGAAATATACAGTTCAAACATTGATTATTCTGTAAACAATTAAAATAATAAAAGTAATTTTTAACAAAAAAATGTATATAACGGACTTTAACGGATTGTTTCTCATCTTCAAGGCTTAATATATATATATATATATGTGTGTGTGTGTGTGTGTATATCCTTCTATATTAAAAAAAAAGTAATTTGGAACTGAGCCAAAAACGAAATGGACCAATCAAATTCTGCATAGATATTCCGGGTTATATTCATCGCTTTCAAACTAGGGACTTTTTGGAGGAGCTATTACTTTTTTTCTAGCCATCCTACGGATTCAAAAATTATAACACCAGACGCGAAATATAACAAGCTTTCAGAAATTAAAAAAATTATCAAGGTCGGACAATAAAAACTCACAAAATCCTTAAAAATTGAGTAAAAAATATTTTATTGAAAAAGTCATTTTTTTATATTGTTGCCAATTTCTAAATAAGCGCAAAGGATTATGTTTTATCTCAAATAAAAAATGTATTTGCGCGAGACTATTAAAAACAATAATGAAAGTTTAAAATAATAATTAAATGATCACGTGTTGAAAGCAGGAAATAAGGAAATTACGTCATAAAAATTGTGTTTACACATGAATATTAAAAATAACAAGAACGAAAAATCATGCTTCAAGCATAGATTATGTAACACTTTCCAACACTTCTAAAATAATTTTACAAATCATTACCGTTTAATAAGCTGAAAGATAACATCTAAGTAAACAATTTGGAAAATGCATAACATATTTAGAAATGTAATTTCAGGAATTTCCAACATATACAATATTCGGAAAAATATCCGAATACTTTTATTCAGCCCTGTGTATGATCTATAGATTTGTATATATACTACATAGGATGCTAAATTTTAGTTTAGTTAGGAAACGCGTAGCACAGTTTAAAATTCTCCTTCTGGAGTTTCTGTCAATAAACGGAAATGTGTTCGCGAACTTTTGTGCTGCCCTGTATATGATCTACAGAATTTTTACACACCAAGTAATAGACAAAAAGTGAGTTAAATTTAAAATCGCGTATAGCAACTTAAAACGTACTTCCAGGAATTATTGTTAACAGACAATACAGAATTCTTTTGTGTGTCCCTGTAAATGAAAGATGACTGCTATACACACACTATTCTGTAGTAAGCCTCTTGTAGTGCACCTTAGTGATATATATAAATTTCAATGCGTTTAAAATAGTGAAACATTATTTAATTAAACCGCAAACGATTTTTCTCCATAGACGTAATGTAACGGAACTCTTTTAAGTGTCCCTGTAAAGTAACTATAAGTGCTATGCACACCATATTCCATTTTAAACTTCTTGTAATGCACCTTAGGGATATATATCAATTACAATGTGTTTAAAATTGTGTAACATCATTAAAATAAACCGCAAATGATTTTCCCCCATAGATCGTAATGTAACGGAATTCTTTTGAGTGTCCCTGTAAAAAAACTATAAGTGCTACACACTTCCGTTGAAATAGGGAACATGCTAGAGATAACGACAATAACATATAAAAATTGCAGGGCATTCCGAGCATATTTACGGGAGTTAGAGCACGGACAGACGGCAGACGGCCATACGGCAGACAAACAGAAGGCATAAACACTTTTCAACTAGTTTGGAAATTGTTAAAAAAGATAAATTAAATGAAAAAGCATTATAACCAGTTAAATGAAAAAGCATTATAACCTGATTACAGAAGAAAGTCGCCGTTCGTGATATCATCATCATCATCTTTTTAAAACAGGATACATTACCAGGTTTTAAGAGGCTGTGAAATCAGAACGGGAGTTGGTGAGCGTATCGAGCATGGGTCAGAGCCCCCTAGTATATATATATATATATATATATATATATATATATATATATATATATATATATATATATATATATATATATATATATATGTATATATGTGTAGATATATATATATATATATATATTTATCACAGGCGTCCGGTTTACATAAAAGTACCTATTTATAATTTAAAATATAAACATTCAACATTGCATATTGAATTATTGCATATGGAATTATTGCATATGGAATTATTGTTTTGGTCGCAAGTGGGTGAAACGGGGCGCTAATCCACCCCTTAATTTAGATAAATGGGTTTTTTCATGCAGAATTGTCCGAGTTACTTCAAATTTTGTATATAGGTTCATTGTGATAAGGGACTTACATGATTAGTTTTGGGGGTTCATTTGTTAAGTATAAAGGGGGTGAACGGAGGCTAATCCCCCCTTAATTTATTGTCGATTTCTTTATTTTTCATTATTTTTTAAATAAGAGTATAATATACATTTAGCGTGAATAGCCTGTGAGTGCAATGCCATCAATTTAACTTGGCACTTTTCTGTTTATTATTTTTTTCGCTATTTTTTATTGTGATTTGCAGATTTTTTTTCCCGTTTCATACTATTTTTTGATGGGACCGGTCAACGCCGGGCGGGTCCGCTAGTTAATAAATGTAGTGGTTGCTATAGAAACTATATTTGTGTATTAAAAACTAAATTTTAATTGATTCATGCACAATGTAAAATTAAAAATTACTTTAAAACAATTTTTTTTTATTCGCATTTAATTGCAGATAAACTATAATAATCATTATTTTTCAACCAAAAGAGAATATTCTTTCGGCATGTGTGAACATTATCGTATTTAAAATAAACGCTGTAAAATATTTATTCAAGTCATACTATTGCCGTCTGCTGCAAAGGAAAACAAAATTAATTGCAACAAGAAAATCAAAACTTTGTCATGATTATTTTGTTTTTTGTCACGGTTAATGACAAAGTGAGCAATTTTACACAAAAAGTAAATAAACATTTGTGTTGCCATCCCTTTTTTTTTTATTATTGTTCACTGTAAGTCTATAAACTCTAGAAAACAATGTTGGTGTCAGCAGTTGTTCCGTTTTATCTGAAAAAAGAAATAGTGGTAATTTTGAACGATCTTTGTTGAGTATAACTGTTCTGAATGAAGGTTTGGTATATAGTGAACATACTTGCAATTGAAATACAATTTATTTTATATTTTTTAACAGAATAAGGTAAATGTGTATCTTTTTTTATTTTTCATGAAACATAATTACTATTGATAAATAACGTAAGTAAAATTTATCAAACGTTCACACCAAGAAATAGAAATTCATTAAAATAATATAATAGAGAGCTATGCTTTTAATTATCTGTATGTAGAAATAAACACTTTCAATTATCCAATAAGACACGTCCCCCATACAAATATAATAAAATTACTATTTTAGTAATTTTTTAAAACTTTTCTTTAAACTCATATGGTAGAATTTATAAAATTATAAATTAAAATTAAAAATGATTAATTTAAATGTCTGTTTAAAGAAATAACATTAAAATTATTTGCAGAGTGGGAAATATTACGTTAATTTCTCAACTTTCTGTCTGTAAAAACAGAAATTTTTAATTATATAATAATACATGTGCCACAGAGAGAATTACTGGTAGAATTACTTTTAAAATAATTTTTAAAGTAACTTTTTTTTTTTAAGCCATACGCTGGAGCATATAAATTTTAAATTTAAATTAAAAAACAAGCTATATATTGCATTTATTTTTTGAAAAAAAGATAACTTATTATGTAAATCTCTTTTTCTGAATATCGTCTTCATGCAACAGAGAGGTGAGCAGTCTAGAAAAGTGTCGAAGATAGTCTAGAAAAGAAATATAAAACAAAATAAACTGCTGTTTTTTTTTTCAATTAATTAAAAATAGTCTCCTTAGAAATGTTAGTTTTAAAAATCTCTGCTATACTTTTCTATTGCTTGGGAACTGTATTTTCATTTCAAGTGTCACAAATGCAGTACCATTTCTGGTTCAAAGACAAAATTCATAAAAATTGGATAATTGATAGTATAGATAACAGTCACATGATAACCTGTGTCAGAAAGTGTCAACAAAAATCCGAATGTGCCGGAATGGCTTTGGGATCATTGGACGAAGAGCAGAAAGAACATTCTAGAACATGTTTATTGCTTGCAAACGTGGACGAAACAGAATGCGATGCAGATAACGATTGTACCCGAGATGGATTCCAAGTATATTTGGTAAGTGAAAAATCTAATACTTTTTAATTGAGTCGATAATATTTATTTGTATTTTTAACTGTTTTCCACATTTCATCCTAATTAGGGATGGTATTAATTTTCTGAAGCTGGTATTATACAATTTAGATAAGTAAGATCACTTTAAGCATTATTCCACTTTAATTTAAAGTAAGATCTAGTTAAACCATCGTCCCCATTTGAATCATATACGCGTATTTCATGAATTTCTATTTTATTCAGAAATTCCAAATCCATACAATAAATTCCAAAAGAATTTTTCTTTAAGTAACTAGGAAACGTCCGCCATTAAACAAAACAAAAAATATTATTCAGAATTTCTGTTGTGAATTCTGAATTTCTGAATAAAAGAAATTCCTGAAATCTCTAAAATGTGGATTAAAACTTTGTGCCGTTATATTAAAAATAAATGTGCAACGTTAAATTAGCACAAATTAAAATCATTTCTAATGGCAAACAGATGTTTCAGAGCCCTTAAGCTCCATCTTCAGTGCCAAATCAAAAGGTAAAAACGAATTAAAAACTCCTAGGCCATGACCGCTTGTCTGCCATCTCTCGCCCCCGCGGCCAGATGAAATGGCGATGAACGCCATTTCATCTGGCCGCGGGGCGAGAGATGGCAGACAAGCGGTCATGGCCGCCTAGGAGTTTTTAATTCGTTTTTACCTTTTGATTTGGCACTGAAGATGGAGCTTAAGGGCTCTGAAACAGCTGTTTGCCATTAGAAATGATTTTAATTTGTGCTAATTTAACGTTGCACATTTATTTTTAATATTTTTAAATTCCTGAAATGCATGCATATGTGCATAAGCGTGCATTTCAGGAATTTTTTTAATTCAGAAATTTCGAATCCATACCGAAAATTTCAAAAGACGAGTTTTTCTTTTAAGTAAACACAAAACGTCTGTCATTAAATAAAACAAAAATTACTGTTCAGAATTTCTGTTGCGAATTCTGAATTTCTGACTAAAAAAGAAATTCCTGAAATGCACGCATATGTGCATAAGCGTGCATTTGAGGAATTTTTTTAATTCAGAAATTTCGAATCCATACCGAAAATTGCAAAAGACGAGTTTTTCCTTTAAGTAAACACAAAACGTCTGTCATTAAATAAAAATAATGATATTCAGAATTTCTGTTAAGAATTCTGAATTTCTGAATAAAAAAGAAATTTCTGAAATTCACGCATATGTGCATAAACGTGCATTTCAGGAATTTTTTTAATTCAGGAATTCCAAATCCATACTGAAAATTGCAAAAGAAGAGTTTTTCCTTTAAGTAAACACAAAACGTCTGTCATTAAATAAAACAAAAATTACTATTCAGAATTTCTGTTGCGAATTCTGAATTTCTGACTAAAAAGAAAATTCCTGAAATGCACGCATATGTGCATAAGCGTGCATTTCAGGAATTTTTTTAATTCAGAAATTTCGAATCCATACCAAAAATTGCAAAAGAAGAATTTTTCCTTTAAGTAAACACAAAACGTCTTTCATTAAAAAAAAAAATAATGATATTCAGAATTTCTGTTATGAATTCTGAATTTCTGAATAAAAAAGAAATTTCTGAATTGCACGCATATGTGCATAAACGTGCATTTCAGTAATTTTTTTAATTCAGAATTTCCAAATCCATACTGAAAATTGCAAAAGAAGAGTTTTTCCTTTAAGTAAACACAAAACGTCTGTCATTAAATAAAACAAAAATTACTATTCAGAATTTCTGTTGCGAATTCTGAATTTCTGACTAAAAAGAAAATTCCTGAAATGCACGCATATGTGCATAAGCGTGCATTTCAGGAATTTTTTTAATTCAGAAATTTCGAATCCATACCAAAAATTGCAAAAGAAGAATTTTTCCTTTAAGTAAACACAAAACGTCTTTCATTAAAAAAAAAAAATAATGATATTCAGAATTTCTGTTATGAATTCTGAATTTCTGAATAAAAAAGAAATTTCTGAAATGCACGCATATGTGCATAAACGTGCATTTCAGTAATTTTTTTAATTCAGAATTTCCAAATCCATACTGAAAATTGCAAAAGAAGAGTTTTTCCTTTAAGTAAACACAAAACGTCTGTCATTAAATAAAACAAAAATTACTATTCAGAATTTCTGTTGCGAATTCTGAATTTCAGATTGTTATGATACCAACATAACATCTGCTTTTTTTTTAATTCATCAAAATTTATTTATGCTAAATTAATTAATTTATTATTAAATTTAAATAATTTATTTCCCATTTTTAATTAATTCCCATTTTCTAAATTTATTTTCATTTGATCGGCAACCATAACGCTAAATTCTGTATTCTTTTAATAGTAAACAAACGCCATCTTCATTTCAATCAGCGGTTGCCAATCACATATTAACTCTTTTTCCATCAACGCACTAGCTTTAGCGATCGCAAACTTGCGTTGCGAGTCGTTCTTTCAAATTTTTAAGCATTCCCCTGTGGCATCGTATTCGGAGAGATTTGAACTGCGTAACAGCGTGCAGCCTTCTGATTGGCTGTGAAGTTTTGGCGGGCTTCTGTTAAGCTGAAGATTGCTGACATAGCGTTCCCTCTCTTACTTAAAAAACTTGGCAGAGTGCAGACGTAATTTTCGTCCTCCGCGCCAATGCTTCGGCATTCGGCTTGGACTATACAGGTCCAAGTTCGAAATGCTAAGTTCAAAATGTTTTAAATATGAAAGTACATTAAATATTTTTATTCAAGTTCTCGATAATGATGACGTTAATAACGCCAGGAAATAATTTGATATAATAATCTGTTCGTCGTAAATGAAGAAATATTACGAGTTTGTGAGATGCTGGAAAGAATGTTGCAATTGCTGACTCATCTCAGGAAATGTGTGAGAGTAGATTCAACTTGTACCACTGTTCTGTGTAGAAGTGTCAGATCTAAGCTTGATTGTTCACAGAATGATATTTGGTGAGACTGTTTTTTCTAATTTACTTTCCCTTTTCAACATTGAGTCCTGATTTGGCATATGATCATGGATCTAAGACTAAGTTCTTAAGACAACATAACATCTTGAATGTTATAATCTACCTGTTAACAAAAGTCTTTTTTGATCATTTCCTAATATTGACTTTCCCTGTGATGCTCTATAGAACAATCTACTATGCACGCTAAAATTCACGATGGAAGGGAATAGGTTAACGGATTTTTCTTGTCCTCATCATTTTGTAACAAAGTTACATAAGATTGTTTAAATCTTTTACACCTGTTGTATCTTAAGATTATTATTCCTAATTTGTTATTTTTTAATTAAGTCATATCGAGAATATTTTTGTATATGAGGTTTACTTGATATAGGGGATTCTGCAGATGAACCGTTCTTTTTCATTTAATGTTTCTTTCAAATAAAGTAATTTTATGTTAAATGAATCTGTTTCTGTCATTTATTTTGTTAATACAAATTGATTACTTGATTATTGCTTGTTAATTGTGCCATTAGATTTTCTTTAAAGTGAAAATACATAAATAAATAAGAATTTATTATACATGTTTTCAAAGAAAAATTAAGAATTAACTATATAGAATTGAAACTTTAAATAATTTGTGTTGGATAAATATATTCTTTAAATGATTTGAAAGAGTACATAAATTGTAAATACAGTAATATTAAAATTAATTATGGCACGGAAATCAGCACATTGTATATATCTATGTTTTCAGTTATGCAGTTTTTCTCAGTTCAGGTAAGAATTGTTTTTATAATTTATCATGAAGAATTTACTATTATATTTTTATTATATTCAAAAATTTTATCTTCTTTTCACAACGCATTGTTTTTATTTATATTTACTACCACTTTCGATCATTGACTAAATTATTGTTCTTCTAATTTAGGAATATACAAAATTTAAATTAACGTTTTAATATTCAAAATTCTATCTATAACTTCTATGTCAGAAAATGCATTAAATCCATCTTTCCTTTCCTATCCTTTCTTTTTTTTTTTCTATTTTTTTTTCATAATACAGATAAAAAGAAATTCCTGAACTGCACGTATATGTGCATAAGCGTGCATTTCAGGAATATTTTTAATTCAGAAATTCCGAATCCATACCGAAAATTGCAAAAGAAGAGATTTTCCTTTAAGTAAACACAAAACGTCTGTCATTAAACAAACAAAAATTACTATTCAGAATTTCTGTTATGAATTCTGAATTTCTGACTAAAAAAGAAATTCCTGAGTGGACGCATATGTGCATAAACATGCATTTCAGGAATTTTTTTAATTCAGAAATTTTGAATGCGTACCGAAAATTTCAAAACAAGAATTTTTCCGTTAAGTAAAAACAAAACATCTGTCATTAAATAAAACAAAATATACTATTCAGAATTTCTGGTATTTGTGAACACTGCAATTTTTATCACCTCATTGACTCTTTGTCTATTTCAGTAATTAATTTCTAATTTGACTTATTATATTCAATATGATACTATGTTTTTAGGGTTTCGTTCATCTCACGAAACCCTATTACTCCCGCTCCGTTGTCTGTCCGTCACAGAGCCGTTCTCAGAAACTATATAACTTACAGGCATAAAAATTTGTGTACTTATAGCTGAATATCTACTATGAAGCTCAAAATATTAAAATTTGAAAAAATCGTATTATTTTAATATATAGAGATAAAAAACCAAAAATCTAGTCTTTAGCTTTTTGCTAATTTCCTAGCCTTTTCCTATTAAATTTAAACATTTTTCGTTATAGCAGTTGCCAACAATTAAAAATCCACAATAAACTTCTTTCTACAATAATTAATTTTCTATTGAAAGATTTCCTCGTGAAAAATGAAAATGAAATAAAAAGTTTCACCAATTGAAATAAAAAGATTAATATGACGTCCTATTAGTAATAAAACGGAAATTTTCAAACATTTCTCAATAATACAAGGAGTATAAGTATGTGTAAAAACAGAAAGCAGCTTAATATAACGTCATTAGATAATTAAAAAGAAAATTAATCTGACGTCATAACGGATTTTTCAAATGTTTGAGAATAATACAAAGAGAGTATCAATATGAGTAATGGAGAATAGTCAATATATAAGTTTGAGGAACGTATTGAATCATGATAAAAAAAAAAAAAAAACAATTATGGCAATATTGGCATATTTTAACATTTTAAATGTCTATGCGGGTCGTCCAGATGAAATGGCGATGAACGCCATTTCATCTGGCCGCGGGGCGAGAGATGGTAGACAAGAGGTCATGGCCTAGGAGTTTTTAATTCGTTTTTACCTTTTGAGTTGGCACTGAAGATGGAGCTTAAGGGCTCTGAAATATCTGTTTGCCATTAGAAATGATTTTAATTTGTGCTAATTTAACGTTGCACATTTATTTTTAATATTTTTAAATTCCTGAAATGCATGCATATGTGCATAAGCGTGCATTTCAGGAATTTTTTTAATTCAGAAATTTCGAATCCATACCGAAAATTTCAAAAGACGAGTTTTTCCTTTAAGTAAACACAAAACGTCTGTCATTAAATAAAACAAAAATTGCTGTTCAGAAGTTCTGTTGCGAATTCTGAATTTCTGACTAAAAAAGAAATTCCTGAAATGCACGCATATGTGCATAAGCATGCATTTCAGGAATTTTTTTAATTCAGAAATTTCGAATCCATACCGAAAATTGCAAAAGACGAGTTTTTCCTTTAAGTAAACACAAAACGTCTGTCATTAAATAAAAATAATGATATTCAGAATTTCTGTTAAGAATTCTGAATTTCTGAATAAAAAAGAAATTTCTGAAATGCACGCATATGTGCATAAACGTGCATTTCAGGAATTTTTTTAATTCAGGAATTCCAAATCCATACTGAAAATTGCAAAAGAAGAGTTTTTCCTTTAAGTAAACACAAAACGTCTGTCATTAAATAAAACAAAAATTACTATTCAGAATTTCTGTTGCGAATTCTGAATTCCTGACTAAAAAGAAAATTCCTGAAATGCACGCATATGTGCATAAGCGTGCATTTCAGGAATTTTTTTAATTCAGAAATTTCGAATCCATACCGAAAATTGCAAAAGAAGAGATTTTCCTTTAAGTAAACACAAAACGTCTGTCATTAAATAAAACAAAAATTACTGTTCAGAATTTCTGTTGAGAATTCTGAATTTCTGACTAAAAAAGAAATTCCTGAAATGCACGCATATGTGCATAAGCGTGCATTTCAGGAATTTTTTTAATTCAGAAATTTCGAATCCATACCGAAAATTGCAAAAAACGAGTTTTTCCTTTAAGTAAACACAAAACATCTGTCATTAAATAAAAATAATGATATTCAGAATTTCTGTTAAGAATTCTGAATTTCTGAATAAAAAAGAAATTTCTGAAATGCACGCATATGTGCATAAACGTGCATTTCAGGAATTTTTTTAATTCAGGAATTCCAAATCCATACTGAAAATTGCAAAAGAAGAGTTTTTCCTTTAAGTAAACACAAAACGTCTGTCATTAAATAAAACAAAAATTACTATTCAGAATTTCTGTTGCGAATTCTGAATTTCTGACTAAAAAGAAAATTCCTGAAATGCACGCATATGTGCATAAGCGTGCATTTGAGGAATTTTTTTAATTCAGAAATTTCGAATCCATACCGAAAATTGCAAAAGAAGAATTTTTCCTTTAAGTAAACACAAAACGTCTATCATTAAAAAAAAATAATAATGATATTCAGAATTTCTGTTATGAATTCTGAATTTCTGAATAAAAAAGAAATTTCTGAAATGCACGCATATGTGCATAAACGTGCATTTCAGTAATTTTTTTAATTCAGAATTTCCAAATCCATTCTGAAAATTGCAAAAGAAGAGTTTTTCCTTTAAGTAAACACAAAACGTCTGTCATTAAATAAAACAAAAATTACTATTCAGAATTTCTGTTGCGAATTCTGAATTTCAGATAAAAAGAAATTCCTGAACTGCACGTATATGTGCATAAGCGTGCATTTCAGGAATATTTTTAATTCAGAAATTCCGAATCTATACCGAAAATTGCAAAAGAAGAGATTTTCCTTTAAGTAAACACAAAACGTCTGTCATTAAACAAACAAAAATTACTATTCAGAATTTCTGTTATGAATTCTGAATTTCTGACTAAAAAAGAAATTCCTGAGTGGACGCATATGTGCATAAACATGCATTTCAGGAATTTTTTTAATTCAGAAATTTTGAATGCGTACCGAAAATTTCAAAACAAGAATTTTTCCTTTAAGTAAAAACAAAACATCTGTCATTAAATAAAACAAAATATACTATTCAGCATTTCTGGTATTTGTGAACACTGCAATTTTTATCACTTCATTGACTCTTTGTCTATTTCAGTAATTAATTTCTAATTTGACTTATTATACTCAATATGATACTATGTTTTTAGGGTTTCGTTCATCTCACGAAACCCTATTACTCCCGCTCCGTTGTCTGTCCGTCACAGAGGCGTTCTCAGAAACTATATAACTTACAGGCATAAAAATTTGTGTACTTATAGCTGAATATCTACTATGAAGCTCAAAATATTAAAATTTGAAAAAATCGTATTATTTTAATATATAGAGATAAAAAACCAAAAATCTAGTCTTTAGCTTTTTGCTAATTTCCTAGCCTTTTCCTATTAAATTTAAACATTTTTCGTTATAGCAGTTGCCAACAATTAAAAATCCACAATAAACTTCTTTCTACAATAATTAATTTTCTATTGAAAGATTTCCTCGTGAAAAATGAAAATGAAATAAAAAGTTTCACCAATTGAAATAAAAAGATTAATATGACGTCCTATTAGTAATAAAACGGAAATTTTCAAACATTTCTCAATAATACAAGGAGTATAAGTATGTGTAAAAACAGAAAGCAGCTTAATATAACGTCATTAGATAATTAAAAAGAAAATTAATCTGACGTCATAACGGATTTTTCAAATGTTTGAGAATAATACAAAGAGAGTATCAATATGAGTAATGGAGAATAGTCAATATATAAGTTTGAGGAACGTATTGAATCATGATAAAAAAAAAAACCAATTATGGCAATATTGGCATATTTTAACATTTTAAATGTCTCTATACAACATGTTTAACTTTGAAATAGATTTTTTTTTAAAATATCGCATTTAGTCCAAATGACGAACATTATTATGACAAAGTGTAATAGCGGTCTTCGCCCGCTATCGGGCCGGTTCAGATATTCGAAAAAGAAAACGAGAAAATTAGACCGGTAAATTTTTACTTTATAAAAAACATGATTTTTTTATTTTTTTTTTTATTTTGGAAAATGAAATTGATTTGGATTTATTAAAGAAAGGATAAAGTGTTTAGAAAGGAATATTAAACGAAACCCTTTGTGCGATCTTCGATCACACTTACCCACTTGTTCTATATAAAATATAAAATTGGTATTAGAGATGTAACTGTACATTACTTTTCATAATAGCATTTAAACATAATTCATTGTCCTTTCATTGCGGGTTCGGGTCGGGTTGCGGGTTGAAGTATTGCGGATTCGGGTCGGGTGCGGGATAAAATATGTCAGGTTGCGGGTCAAGATTTTTTCTTTGTAGGGTTCGGGTCGGGTTGCGGGTTCTATTCAAATGGAATTTGCGGGTTCGGGTCGGGTACAGGACTCTAGTTCGCATTCATAAAAGCCCATTTACTGGGGAAAAAAGTGTCGAAAGTACAGGCAATAATAAATGGAATACAAATAATTGCTCATTCTCAACATGTTTTAGCTTATATTTTTACAAATATAAGATACATATACAAATATTTATTTTTTGAATTAAAAAAAAAATACATAATGATTCGTAAATAGAAAAGTGGCCCATTACTACTAATGAAGCTGATATTACAGTGACCAGTATTTCGACTACAACGGAAAGTACAATTTAAACGAAAACTAAAACTACATAAACTACAACAAAATGTCCTACTACCACAACTACTACCTAAATGCCTATTCCAGCAGAAGCAGAAACGACAACCACAACTAAAGAAGCGCTAACAACAACAACAACAACAAATACTACTTCTCCTGTACCTACAACAACCACAACTTCAGAAACTACAACTATGTACTACAGAGAGACCATTGACATTTACAGAGGATCTAACCACTACTGGAACAGAAATTCCAACAACATATGTGTTAATATATCCAACTTTTTTTGTATAGATCAGTAAAGAGTAGTCAACGCTGGAGACATAATTTTTAATAAGAAAATTGTGTCGATGACAATAATATATTTCTTACAAATCGTAACCGTCCGATTCTAAAAACTCTCAATTAAAGTATTAAAAAGTAAACAAACAAATAAACAAACAAACAAAAAATAAACGAATAAATAACGTTTGAAAAATCATTACATGTATTATCTAATGATTTGTTATAAGGTAGCTATATGAATATTTATTTATTATTTCTTTAAATGTAATACATACATATAATTTTGTAGAAAGAAAAATCGCTCACAACTACTACTGAAGCTGATACTACAGGGAGAAGCACTTCTACTACAACGGAAAGTACAACAGAAATGAAAGTTGAAACTACATCAACTACAACAAAAAGTCCTATTACCACAACCAATACTGAAATGTTTATTCCAGTAGAAGAAGAAACGACAACGACAACTACAGCTAAACCAACGACAACGACAACTACAGCTAAACCAACGACAACTACTACTACTACAACTACACTTGTACCTGAAACCACCACAACTTCAGAAACTTTAACTACTACTATAGAGACACCAGTGACAACAGAGGAAAATACCACTACTACAACTACTACAAAAGAAATTCCAACAACTACCACTACAGAAAAATCAACGACAACTACTGAAGCATCGACTACTACAACTGAAGCTGCAACAACAACTGCAGAAAGTCCAACGTCAACGACAACACCGGAAGCCACAACGACAACAACGAAAGCCACAACGACAATTACTACAAAACGTCCCACTACAACTACAGAAACACCCACAATCACAAAAGCTCCTACGACCCCTACAACTACAGCAGCACCGGCTACTACAACAGAACATCCAACCAATACAACCACAGAAGGAACAACAACAGCAGTATCTACAACTACTGAATGCAAGTATCTTTTTAGCTATTTTTAATTTAATTAAATTTTTATTGTACAAAAAACTAGTTAGTAAATAGTTTTAATAATATAAGATAGTTATGCGAATATTTTTAACAATTTGTTACTTTTAAATCTAAATTGTTTTAATCAAAAAATTTCATGTTAAAATGATAGATCACATTTGCATTATATAGGGGAACGGCGTATAACAATGTATCGTTACACGTATAAGTAGTTCGACATAAAATGTCCATTGATTCCACTATTAATATATCCATAATTAATATATACCATAATTAATCATTTTTATCAGGTTATCAAAAGTTATTAATTATGGAATCCATTGAAATTCTATGTCGAACTACTTATACGTGTAACGATACACTGTCATGCACCATTTCCCCAGATTTGATACAATTTACAAGGAATAAAATAAACTCTCTCCCACCTTCAGTTTGAATTTTGGTACAGTCCAAAGGACATAACCTTCCTCCATTTTCAGTATGAATTTTGAAATAGCCCATCAAGTATAAATGTATGAACTCGACCTCTGGTTTTTAACCCAGATGATAAGCACATGAAATGCTCGAAAGTACTTGGTTGATATTTTAGTGATGCAATGTATATATTTTAATAAAACACCTTTAAGTAATTTTTAATGGATTTTTTTTTTTTTTACGAAATAATTTATATGACTTGTAACTCTATAATCATTGAATATTTTTTATAATATTTTTTTTTTTTTTGAAGGAAACGAAAAATTATGTTGAAATTTATTATGAATCCTTTTTACAGCTGAGATACCAGAAGAATGTCCTTCTCCTGAAGTCCCTGTTGCATGTAAAGATCCAAAAACACAGTTTTTATCATATGGATTGATGTCGTGAGTATAAGTGAAACATGCGTAATTTATTAATATTACATTAATAAATTACGTAAATGTAAAATATTTACATTATTTTATTTAACTTAATTTGGCTCATGTACCGGATGTGCCATAAATTCGTTAAAACTTTAAAAAATCATTAAACTAGTTGGTGGGGGTCCACCGTAATACTTACCCATCACGGATATGCATACTATGAAATATGAAAATAAACCATGTGTAAACTATTTATAAAATTCATGGCAATTCGAATAAAATCGTGGCTTGATAATGTCATAAACTTTAAATGCTCTATTACTGAATTGTGTAAGAGAAACATCCTTATAACTCTAAATATAATAATCGTATTAACTAACGGTTTACTGCGTCGGATAAAGCATCTCATTTCCAATTAAAATATATCTTTGAATTGAAATTTGGATGAAATACAGGGTCATGAAAAATCGAAGAGTATGGAAATAGCATTACAAATATCTCGGCAACTCATTATCCGATTGACTTCATGCTTTATGCAAAATTCATGTGTTTTTATTGTCTTTTATATTCACTCCTTAAAATAAACAATTTCGAAAAAATGTATATACCTTTTATCGGAACGAATATTTCGAGAGCCCGGAAAAAATAGTTCCGGATAATCGACGTTACTGAAATTCAATAAACTTCTCTCCATTATTACATACTAAGTACATACCAAATTTCAAGCCTCTATCTCAATTTGTTCGGGAGATAGAGCGTTTACAGACACACACACACACAGACGGACAGCAATTTTTTTTTTCTAAAAATATGTTTTTCGGAATCTCCAGTGTTTGGAATGTGTAAATCCGTCAATTTTTGTTTTCGATTTTCAAAACGATTACAAGACTACGTATACTACATATGATGGGTAAGTAAAAAGGAACAAATGATGTTAAATAATTGCGGTTTGCACGAATTGGATGAGATGGAGATCTCATTTTATTTTAATAACAAAAAAAGTTGTGGTTAAAAAAATTATACATGATTACAATGCATAATTTGAAGCAGATGTATGCAAATTAGGCTTATAGTAAAATACCCGTTTTTTTCGAAGCAGTTGCTTCGAAAAAACGGGCTTCAGTATCGCAACACGCTTCAGTATCTGATGAAATGGGCCCATTTACTTACCCATCATACGTAGTATAGGGTAAGTCTTGTAATCGCTTTGAAAATCGAAGAATTTTTTTTTTTTGACGGATTTACACGTTTCAGACACTGGAGATTCCGAAAAACATATTTTTAGAAAAAAAAAAAAAATTGTCGTCCGTCTGTGTGTCTGTAAACGCTCTATCTCCCGAAAAAATGGAGATAGAGACTTGAAATTTCGTATGTACTTACTATCTAATAATGGGAAGAAGCTTATTGAATTTCAGTAACCTCGATTATCCAGAACTATTTTTTTCGGACTCTCGAAATATTCGTTCTGATAAAAGGTATATAAAAACTTTCGAAATTGTTTATTTTAAGGAGTGAATATAAAAGACAATAAAAACACATAAATTTTGCATAAAGCATGAAATCGATCGGATAATGAGTTGCCGAGATATTTGTAATGCTATTTACCACACTCTTCGATTTTTCATGACCCTGTATTTCACCCAAATTTCAATTCAAAGATATATTTTAATTGGAAATGAGACGCTTAATCAGATGCAATAAACCGCTAGTTAATAGGATTATTGTTTTTGGAGTTATAAGGATGTTTCTTTTAAGCAATTCAGTAATCGAGCCTTTAAAGTTTATGACGTCATCAAGCCACGATTTTATTCGAATTGCAATGCATTTTATAAATATAAGTAGTTTACACATTTTTTATTTTAATATTTTACATTATGCATAACCATGATGGGTAAGTATTACGGTGGCCCCCAACGACTAGTTTCGTTTTGAGTCCTTTTGCGGAATTTTCGCAATGCGCCGTTTGCTGATTGTATTCAGTCTTGTCTATTCAGTCATGATTGTCTAATTAGACTACGTTTAAAAAGTCGTTTTCGACCAAAATTGTCGAAAAGATTGTATTATATTTTATTAAAGCCCAACTTTTTACCTTTCCAAAACTGTATTTATTTTTATTGTACGATAAATAGAAACGAAGTTGTAGCGGTTTTTAAACTGCTCAACAGCTGTCACTCAAACCGGAAGTACTGTTTAAAGGACCGGAAGTACTACTTAAAGGTACTAACTGGGAGGGGGGAAGCAAAAATATGGCCTTCTAGAAATAAACAAAGGCTCAGTACGTAAAAAAACAGAGTATGGCTCATAAAAACAGTGAAGTTTAGAAGCATATTACTGTGTAAATTCTTGTAGTAAAACATAAATCTAAACTTTAAATACATTTTAGGTAGCTTTCAATACAAAAAGTATAAAGCTACCTATTGCAGCCGTTCGGAGGAAAGCAATTCCGGAAAATTTCGGTATATTTTCACCGATCATGACCCCCAGACCCCAAAACCACCCTCCGTTCAAATGTTGATATATATATATATACATATATATATATATATATATATATCCATATATATATATATATATATATATCTGACCTATGTCATACGATAACGCTCGTATTTATAAATCAATTTCGATGAAACTAATTGTGTGTATTAAGCTCTCCAATGTCGCGACCGAGTTCGTTGGCCAGCTTGGTCCGCCATTTTGTTTCAAGATGGCGGCCATTTAAAATTTTAAAACTGAAATAAATATACAAAAAAGTTAAAAATTCAAATTTATTTTTTGCTTAAGTGTTAGGCCTTGATACAAGGATTCAGGAGTTTTTTTTGTTTTACCTCTATCTTTTTTTTTTGAGACCGGCGACCAGGCCCCTACCTGCCAGGTTTCCCTAGCTTAAACGGGTTTAGTGCCTGGCACCGGGGCGCGTAGCGCCAATGAAGAGATGCCGCGTAGCTGCTGCCCGTTGCTGGCAGGACGGCTATGTGGAGGACTTAGTTTTGTTCCCATTTTTGTTTTGCTGCTAATTGATGTTATTCTTTTTATATGGACCTGCGCTTGGCATCACACCCATACGTCATGTCATCGTTATGCGAGTTGGTCTCGTAATTTAGAGCCTTGATCAGGTGACGAGACCTTCACCTGATTTTACCTCTATCTTAAAAAACGTCTGAGATACAGCAGTTTGAAATTCTAGGGTGGCAGAAATTTTGAAACACGATAGCACATTACAAAAATCCAACGATTAATTTATAAGTTTTAGTGAACGCGACTTCTCGCAAATTATTATCTTTCATTGTTGTAATCATTTTCCCAATCATACGCATAAAACTATATATTCATATCCGTTAGCGCCAAATTCTCGCCAAACTTGGCGACATTTGGCGAAATATCGCCAAATTTGGCGACCGAAATAAGTCTTCATAAATGAAGCCAACTTGGCTATAGCTCAATAATTTGGCGAATTTCTTATTCAAATCCAGTATTAAGGAATCTTTTGTAAACGGTTTCTTTGCATTTTAGCTTGCTGTTTTCGAGTAACATTAGCTAAAATTTTAAAACGAAGATATAGGAAAGCTACCTTTTCCTCCCGGTACAGGCCGGAAGGACTTTTTTGGAATATGTCATTTTTGGTGAAAAGTCCATACGCAAAACATGATTTCGCAAAAAGTTATTAGAATATCACTATGAAATTTAAATTGCATGTTTTTTACACTATTGTGAAGGCAATGAACTAAAGATTTAACTTTAGAATAAATATTTTTTGTTTTATGGATGTTTTCGTAGAATGACATGGAAGAATTTTATGAAAATCAGTGCGTAAAAAGGTGCGATATGCTATAAGTTTTGTAACATTTAAAATATCTCTTAGATTTTAGTTCATTGCCTTCACCAATGTCATAAGTATGAAGTGTAAAAAGAAAATTAAGATACATACTGTAGAATTTTCTGTAGAGCGTTTTGCGTATTGAACCAAATTTCAATAAATTTTACCACAAAATCCCCCATTTACCAAAATTTCTTCAATGAATGAAATATTTTTTGCTTTTTTTCACAGTTTCTAGTCATAATCTTAATAATAATAAGTTTAAAAAATAATTAAATAGCTTTTTTTGGAAAAAATTGCTCCGTACGTAGTCAGGTACCGTAATCAACAACGCTTGATCTGGTAACGATAGCATGCTACTATCATCGAATGAAGAAAATATGTGCATCAAGATGTTTTATTAACAGAATGAGTTGCATAAATATACCTCACATTATTCATGCCAGCGCCCTCTGTCGATGAGTTTTTGAACCGCAACTTTATTTGTTGTTAAAAACATCCCGTCTCCCTCTAATCCCATTCGTGCAAACCGCAATTTTTTAGCATTATTCGTTACTTTTTAATGGATTTTTAAAGTTTTAACGAATTTATGGAGCACCCGGTATTTAAAGTACAATTTTTTAATCGATTTTCCAAACACTACCTTATGTGTTAGATTTCCGAGATTACGCGCAGGTGTGATTCTGAAGACAGTTAGAATATTTTAATATTTCAGAAACGAATTATCAATTTATTGATTAATTTAAATTAAATTAATCGATCATCATTAGCAATGAAAAAAAATATCCTTATATATATAAATATATATTAATTTTATTTATATATATGTAATGCCTGTCTATATATATATATATATATAATGGCCCATGAGTTCAGGGACGCGTTCCTGCACAATGCATGAAATGCATGTCCGCCTTTTCATGATGAGAAAAACCAGCTATCCGTTTTGCAATCCACTGTAGAAAGGACGATGTGCGTGAAAAACCAGCACTTTGTGTTGTTAATGACAGTGCCATCTGACGTTTCGCCGCTTGCGATATGCCCATGCATATTATGACAAAAATAGCTTGTTGAGATGTGTTCTATCACCCTTTAAGTTTTTGCCCATAAGTTCTGACTCTCCCTCAACGCCTCAGAAGGAAATTTGGTCTAATTCAACATACAGTTACAGCTAACCCCCCTACTCTTTTCAGCTACTTACTTAGCAATTTCTTTATTTATTTTTCTAATTTTCATCCATATTAGCGTCCTAGTCAGTAACACAATTCCGCATAAATAAAATCTGCAATCATTTGTTAGATATCGTGTAGAAAACATGGTTCTATCCCAGTAGCGCTTCACCGCATGAGTTACGAACATGCATTGTATAGTGTTTTGAGCTTGTCTTGTCGTCGTGTTCTATCACCCCTTACAGTTTGGCGCATGAGTTCAAGGACACCTTGTATATATATATATATATATATATATATATATATATATATATATAATAAAAACAGATTTAAAAAAAAAAACAAGAACGAAAAATCATGCGTCGAGCATAAATTATGTAACACTTTCCAACGCATCCAAAATAATTTTACAAATCATTACCGCTTAATAAGCTGAAAGATAACATCTAAGTAAACAATTTGGAAAACGCATAACATATTTAGAAACGTAATTTCAGGAATTTCCAACATATTTTTCCAACATATACAATATTCGGAAAAATATCCGAATAATTTTATTCAGACCTGTAGAAGATCTATAGATTTGTATATATACTACATAGGATGATATATTTTAGTTTAGTTAGGAAACGCCTAGCACAGTTTAAAATTCTCCTTCTGGAGTTTCTGTCAATAAACGGAAATGTGCTCTCGAACTTTTATGCTGCCCTGTATAGGATCTACAGAATTTATACACACCAAGTAATAGACAAAAAGTGAGTTAAATTTAAAATCGCGTTTAGCAACTTAAAACGCACTTCCAAGAATTATTGTTAACAGACATTAGAGAATTATTTTGCGTGTCCCTGTAAATGAACGATGACTGCTATTATACACACACTATTCTGTAGTAAGCCTCTTGCAATGCACCTTACTGATATATATAAATTTCAATGCGTTTAAAATAGTGAAACATTATTTAATTAATCCGCAAACGATTTTTCTCCATAGATGTAATGTAACGGAATTCTTTTGACTGTCCCTGTAAAGTAACTATAAGTACTATCCACACCCAATTCCATATTAAGCTTCTTGTAATGCACCTTAGTTATATATATTAATTACAATGTGTATGAAATTGTGTAACATCATTAAAATAAACTGCAAATGAGTTTTCCCCATAGACCGTAATGTAACGGAATTCTTTTGAGTGTCCCTGTAAAAAAACTGTAAGTGCTACACACTTCAGTTGAAATAGGGAACATGCTATAGATAACGACAATAACATATAAAAATTGCAGGGCAATCCGAGCATATTTACGGGAGTTAAAGCACGGACAGGCGGCAGACGGCCAGAGAAATCGAAGTCATAAACACTTTTTAACTAGGTTGGAAAGCGTTAAAAAAGAACAGGATGAGATATTACAAAAATCAATGAAAAGGATACTGCAAGAATTACACTTAATAAAATGAAAAACTATGAATATCATATGGAAACTTCAGAGGAGATTCATAAGAATAATTCATAGTAAATATATGTTATTTCATCAAATATTGTTAGCATTATGCATAAAAGCGACGATATGTAGCACCTTATAACATATGAAAGAAACAAAGCAAAATAAAAAACCAACAAGAGATCAAATAAACAAATAAATAAATAATTAAACCATTAGTCAACAGAAATAGATATTAGATCATAAAAAAATGGACAAAACTAACAAAAAGGAAGAGTAAGAATGATTAAACAGGATTAGAAGTGCTTTGGAATAACTGCTACGCTTAATTTAACCAAGAAACACAAAATGGCTTAAAACGCTTAGTAAATTGCATTAAAATATATTATGGAAGAAAAATAAAATGTTTCGTGCCATCTACCACTAATAAATAAAAGGAAAAGCTGAAACTACAGAGTGTAGTGAAATGATAAATCTGGTTCTGCCATCTATTAGGAAAAAGGAAAAGCTGGAACTACAAACAGCTTTAGCATGAAATAAATTTTAAACAAAGTAGTAATTAATGTAAATAAAATTTAGATAGTTATAAAGATGAAATGGGAAGATAGTAGTAGTCCTCATACAAACAATAATGAGCCATGTATGAGGAAACAGTCCCTAAATAAAATGTTGAATGTATTATTTATGGTGTGTAAATAATTTTGTTAATTGCGTGAAACCTGTTTTTTTCACTTTTTAAAAATTTTTTATCTTTTTTTAGCAGTCCCGCTGTATTCCCTTAATAGCATTTTGAATTTATAATTTTTTGGGGGAGAATTTTTTTTTTTTTTTTTTTTGCGATTTTTTTGTTAATTTTTCATATACAGATTTTTATAATTTTTTCAGCAATCCACGTCCTTTCTCTATAATATTGATATACATACATATATATATATATATATATATATATATATGGAAAGGTTTGATTCTGCTGTTGGTTGCATTTAAATTTCATTAGAAATGAATTTAAAAATGATTTATTTTTTCAGATTCTCCTTTTTACTTTATAGACTTTAACTTTCCTAAAACTTGACGAATTTTCATGAATTTTGGATATGATTTTATGTTACACAGTGCCACTTTACATTAAAAAAATTGTCATATCAAGTACGAAGAGACTTGGTTGCATTGAGGTATGACTTTTATAGGGACACGTCACAAAATTTAACATATCGTATACTGCGCGTTAGCGTAACAATATTCTTAAACCGATACTTAAAAAAATAGTGTTTAAGTGAATGTGGATAACAATAAAACAACGACAACAACAAGGTTTGCCACAATGTCGCGGTTACCGACGAGATTTTGTAATTTTCTTAAACCTTAATAAAGGGGACTGGGGGGGGGGATCTATGCTCTACAGACTTGATTCCTAGATGAGCACTGGGTAGTCCCTCTCGGGCAGTAAAGTAAAGGTTTGCCACAAAAATACGAATCATTCACTTGAAGTGAATTTTGCTTCCAAATTTACTTATTTTTTTTATAATGGGGAAAAAAATAGTTTACTGAATATAATCCATTTCCTTTAAATGAATTTTGACACAGTACGCGATTTACAAAAACGAATTAAGATTCAACTTAACCCTAGAAGACCGGACGTATTCGGGATATTGGAAAAGATTAAATGCTCGTAAATTTTACGAGTTCTGTACATTTTGCATTTTTATGTGAGGAAATAATTTCAAAAATGGTCATACTGTACTTCTGAATATTTGATTACCAATTTACCTCGAAACAAATATTCTTATTCTTACAATTATCCTCCTACTCATCAATCAGCTGCCGCCCGTGAAACACACATAGTCGTAATTATTAAGGCTGTCTGGGTGTTTAAAAAAAAAAAAAATAAGACTATCTATGTGCACGTCCCTATTAACGACTTTGTTTGATAAAATATACAGGGTGAATCTAAACTCTTGGGCAAAACTTTAAAGTGTGATAGTACACATCAAGACAAACAATATTAAATAGGAAACTAAGGGTCCCAAACGTCTTCCGAAGGAGATAGCCGCCATTAAAGATTGAGTCCAAAATTTCAAATGATTACAAAAAAAAAAAAAAACTGAAAAATTGGTCGATTCATTTGCGGTTTTCGCTAAAACTATTCTTTATCTCAGTATTTTCTTGAAAAGAAATTTTAAAGATAAAGGTAAAAAATGCCGATAGAGGGCGCTTATACTTTGGAGTAAAGAACAACTATTTTTTACCGTTATTTTTTGTATCTCATTAAATGCTTCCAAAAACTTAGATTTTAAACTCAAAATCTGAATCGTTGGGAGTGGTTAAGTAGCGCAAATTGAACTGTGTTCAGGAGTTGAAATTTGAACCTTCCCTGAACACAGTTCAGTTATTCCCGATCTTGGTGTCGTAGACCAGGAAAAAACTACTAACCCCTACACGTAAAATAAACGATAGAGGGATGACAAAATTAAATAAAAAAATTATTCATAACAGATATGAGCAATTTCTCCGCGCAAAAAAAACAATAAATAATTTACAGTCACGTAGCCATTACGTAGTATAACGGTCCGTGTCACCCGATTGGCCGGCAATGTGTAGTACAGAAGGATGTAACCTCCAGTTGGCGCTGTGATCGAAAGTGCTATAAAAGCGCTGGTTGTCCGCATTCATCGTGTTTTCGTCTTTGACGGCTGTAGGGATGACTATCTACACTAATCAAGAAATGGCCGATATGCATTTCATTTACGGCGCTGCGGATGGCAATGGCCTGGAGGTCTGGCGATTGTATGTGGAGCGATTCCCTACGAGACGCTTGCCGGACAAAAACTTTTTCGAACGCTTGCATCGGCGTCTCGAAGAAACCGGTTCGCTTGTCAGCGGGATGCACGACACTGGGCGTACTAGGAGTGCGAGGACACCCGAACTTGAAGAGCATGTGTTGCGTAAATTCGAGAAGCAGCCGGAGACCAGCACGCGGACTGTATCCACCGCCGCAAATGTGAGCCAGATGACGGTTTGGCGAGTGTTAGGAGCCGACGGCCTTCGACCCTATCATGCACAGTGCGGATGTGCGCAATGCATTGGATACAGCATATCCAGGGCGATGGATTGGACGGGGTGGTCCGATAAATTGGCCGGCATGCTCGCATGACCTCTCCTGCTAGACTTCTTCCTCTGGGGCCATATGAAGAGTCTTGTTTACTCAAGATCCGTCGACACCAATGAGAACCTGGCCGTTATAGCAGACGGTATCCGGGAGATGCACGGAGTATTCGCTAATGTTTGTAACTCCCTCCGCCAGCGGTGTGAGGCCTGCATCGTTGCTAGTGGGCACTCTTTCTGGCAATTTTTGTAATTCCGCACGAACATCATGCGGGTACCATTGTCTACGCGTCAACCTTCATTCATATTGCGCACTACGCGCGTACATCAAATTGTTTCTTTTTATTTTGCACGGAGAAATTGCTCATGTCTGTTAAGAATAACTTTTGTATTCAATTTTGTCATCCCTCTATCGTTTATTTTACGTGTAAAGGGTAGTAGTTTCTGCCTGATCTAAGACATCAAGATCGGGAATAACTGAACTGTGTACAGGGGGGGGGAGGGGGGTTTCAAATTTCAACTCCTGAACACAGATCACTTTGCGCTACTTAATCACTCCCAACGATTCAGATTTTGAGCTCTAAATTTAAGTTTAAGTCTAAGCTTTTGAAAGCATTTAATGAGATTCCAAAAATAACGGTAAAAAATAGTTGTTCGTTACTTAAAAGTCTAAAGTGCCCTCTATCGGCATTTTTAAAACTTTATCTTTAAAATTTATTTTCAAGAAAATACTGACATAAAGAATAGTTTTAGCGAAAACCGCAAACGAATCGACCAATTTTTTCCGTTTTTTATAATCATTTGAAATTTTGGACCCTAAACTTTAATGGCACCTATCTCCTCCGGAAGACGTTTGGGACCCTTAGTTTCCTATTTAATATTGTTTGTCTTGATGTGTACTATCACCCCTTAAAGTTTTGCCCAAGAATTTATATTCACCCTGTTTGTTTCAAGTTCCTGTTATAACCAACAGACGTCACCATACGTCGGCGTAGGTAGATGTAAACATATCGGTGTGTCAAGTCGGGGCTTACGTTCTGGGCTACTGCGGTTAAAAATCACGTGACAGTCCCGGGATTATTCAACACGCACTTTGACGCACAGCTATCAAAGAAAGGCACTAGTTTGTTTTCTACCGCTGTGTGTTTGATTTGATAATTAGATTGTTCTGAAAAATAACGTAAATTTCATTGCGAGTTTGTTATTCTACTGATAATTTACTTTCATTTATTGAGTTTATCGAAAATTGCCAGGTTTTTATTATGGAAGTCGAGACCAGGGCTAATAATATATACATAAACTGTCGAATGTAAGTATTAATCATTTTTCCGTTTCAGTGTGTTATATGTAAGAATTTTAAGTATGTAATATCATATATCTTAAATCTTTGGGGTTATATATCCTAAATCTTTGATGTTATGTATCCTAAATCTATAATAATTTTGTCTGTTCACCTGACTGCCGATATTTTTTATTTCTACGAAATAAAGTAGATCGGTAAAACTGGAATCTAGAAGTATTGGCTAATGTTTAAATGATATTAATCCAATATTTCCATATATATTTTATTATATTTTTATTATATTTTTGAAATTAATCCAACCTATTGTAATTTTTCCAATAACTTAAAATTGTGTTACAGCTTTGAAATTTTTATATGTTAAAATAATCATTTTTAAGTAGTCAGGGTTAACTTTTGGTGTACTTAAATGATTTCTAGAGTTTAAAGAGCTCAGTTGAATATTTTCTTTTTTTTTCACTTTTGTTAACATTATATCTATCTACAACTTTTTTTAAAAATTGAATGTTCTTAAAATTATGCCTGTGTTTTGAACTTCTAATACAATTTAACAATCATAGATCCGTTGCTTGGGAAAATTTTTGCTAAAAAACATATTAATTTTTAGATAGTTTGTGTCTTAAAATTGTTTTCTTCCTATTATTAACTTCTATGCTCAGATTCAGCACATTTAATTTAAAAAAATAGTTATTTTTGTACTAAAACTCTGAAAAGTTTAAATATTATACACTGTTAAAAAAAATCTGAAATTCACGGGTATTTTTTTCCTGAATTTCACAGAAAAAGTCCTTTCTTGCGACAAAAGGGTATTTTCCGTTAAAAAACAGAAAATCTCCTCATATTTTCTGAAAACAACGGCAACGGACTGAGACGAAAGGGGATAACGGAGATATTCCGTTATCTTATCTGCTGCATATTTATTTTCAATGTTTAAAAAACTGACATGTTGTTGCACAGAAAAACTAAAAATTTAATAAATTAAAATTTCGAGTTTATTTTAAAAAAAAAAACAACAAAATAGTACTTTCGAATTAAAAAAAGTAACAATTTTCCCATTCTTTTAAAATCATTTGCAATTTATTTTTTAAAGTTATAAGAAAATATTCGCACTTAAAATATATTCTAAACAAGCAGATTAAAAAATATATATAATAGTTAAATTAAGTGAAAAAAAAATCTATTTTACTCAAAAAAGCAACATACAAAAATAATGCTTTCAAATAAAAAGAAAATAATATTTTTCTCATTCCTTTAAAATTATTCGCAATTTAGTTTTTAAAGTAATAAAAAGCACTCGCACTGAAAATATATTCTAAGCGAACACATTTAAAAAATATGTAATAGTTGGAGGAAAAAAAAAATCGCTTTTCTTAAACAAGCAAACATTTTTTATCGAATTTAATTCAAATATAATATTCATATTTCACATCTAACACTCAAGTTAAGAATATATATAATTCATGTTTTTATCCTGTATTAATATTACAATTTTAAAACATCAACATCACCTCATAACGAAATCTCCCCGCAATTAACTTCAAAATTACCAAGCTTCTAAACCCCAAATTATGTCTGTTCTAAGCCGCCATTTTGAGAATTTCCAAATGATCCTTTCAAACTGCTAATCTAGCAAGCGCCTACTGGTCAAACCGGCAAGACGCTGGACTCGAGGCGCTATCACCCCTGGTTCAAAACCCAATGTCGACCGGAAGCTGTTCTTGACGTATATGAGATAGTAAATACTCCTTCGACAGATGGCAGCACCAAGTGAGATGGCAAGATTTTTTTAAACCGAGTTTATCTAAAACGGAAAATGTCCTTTTCTGTCAGTTCTACGAGAAATATTTCCGTGATTTCTGAGAGCGTTAACGGAAAGTTACCGCTTCTGCAAACGGCGATTTTCCTTCTTTTATCTTTCAAAACGGAAAATCTACTAACGGAACGGAAAAAGTCCGGCAACTTCGCTGCCAGTAGTTTTACCGTGAATTTACGGATTTATTTTTAACAGTGTATAAAGTATGTATCCAACGGCCGTGCATAATTTTGGTTCAGAAATATTGATATTAGATTATAAAGGTTCTGCTTGAATATTTTTTTCCTTAATAACTTAAAATTGTTCTACAGCTTTGAAATTTGAATATGCTAAATAAATCATTTTTTAGTAATATGTGTAAAATTTTTGTGTATTTACAATGATTTGTAGGATACGGAGGGATCTTGTGTAAAATATACTTATTTTTGTTTTAAACCTTTGGAAATTATATATACATATAATATATTACTGTAAAAGCACCTATTTAAGCGAGGCTTTAATTTTCGCGATTTTCGCGAACCCGTCGTAATCGCGAAAATTTAAGCCTCGCGAAATATTTTGTTTCGCCTCAAATAATAATAAAAATCAGAAATTTTTCACTTATCAAAAATTTAATAATTACAGTTACTTAAATAAGAAATAAGTACAAAAAATTTCTTGAATACTATACAACTATTTATTTATTTAAAACAGTGATACAACTAATAATATGCAGCTCATAATACCAGCTTCTTTGAAGCTCTTCAAAATTATCTCATGTTTGGCTTCTACACCGTTAAATGTGCGCACAAGCCAAGAAGCGTAAATCTGTTTTAGTCGTGATATTCGCAGGTCCACAGATTCTTTTTTCTCTAGAAATTTAAGCTCATTAGAATACCACTCGATAAACTCATTCTTGAGCAAACGCCTGAACTCGCCGTTTACAGTTCTGTCCAAAGGCTTGAGATCTCCTGTGCAGGAAGCGGGCACAAAAACTTTCATAATATGCCTCTTCTCTAGTTCAGCCAGAAAAAGAGGATATTGGTGTGCCTTAAAAGCGTCGAACAATGCTACACCAGGTTGTTCTGGAACTAGCCCGCGAAGCTCTCTCTGCTTCTCGTAATAAGGTACAAGAATATTCTAGATGTATTGAATCATTGTGTCAGTATTGCTCCAGTGCGAATCGGTGTGCCACACATCCCAGTCCGCGGAAAATGTAAACTTTGGATGACAATTTGTTGTTTTTCCAGCGTACAACAATTGTTGTGGAAGTAGGTTTCCAGAAAGGGAACATGCTAACAAAAGTGTCATCTCTCTTTTATCTTCCATGCCGATTATGGCCACTTGTTTTGAACCACGCTCTTTCAATGTATATTCAGATGTAGGCCCAAACTTTGCGTTAATCAAGTTTCTTAAAATGTCTTAAGCAAAAGGGGATATATTTAGGCAGTTTCGGGATTATTCAACATTCGGCTCTGTTCATATAAAATTCGCGAAATTTTCAGCTCGCGAAATCACCGATATCTTCATTTTCGCGAAAATTACGGCTCGCGAAAATAAGTGCTTTTACAGTATATAAAATATATATCCGATGCCTGCATATAATTTTGGTGGGGAAAATATTGCTATTTAGGGTATAAAAGAACTGTTTGAAATAAAAAATCTTTATTTTTTATTTTTTTTATTTGAAAATCATTCTTTTCTTAAATTTTGATTCACCTTTAATATTTTTAAATGTTAGTTAAATTATTTTTAGGACATAACGGGCTCAATTTTCATTGATATTACGGCTCGCGAAAATAAGTGCTTTTACAGTATATAAAATATATATCCGATGCCTGCATATAATTTTGGTGGGGAAAATATTGCTATTTAGGGTATAAAAGAACTGTTTGAAATAAAAATTCTTTATTTTTTATTTTTTTTATTTGAAAATCATTCTTTTCTTAAATTTTGATTCACCTTTAATATTTTTAAATGTTAATTAAATTATTTTTGGGACATAACGGGCTCAATTTTCATTATCCCCCCCCCCCCTTTTAACAACTTTATATCTGATTACAAATTATTTCACTTAATATGCTTAAAAGTATATCAGTATTTTGGAATTTTTGTAAGATTTGATTATCATTATTCTGCTGCTTAGGGGCAGTAATGAATTTTATAAAATTAAAGAATGACTCGTATATAATAGTAATATAAAATGGACGGCAATAATCTATTATGTCAAATGGTATGCTTAGCTCAGCTACAGCGCCTAGAATAAATAGTGTGGAAACCGGCTATCCTTGTAATGTTTTAAAAAGTTCTAAAAAGTTGCAGTCTATAAATGTGCAACGGTGCTCCTACGATTATATTGCAACCAGAGACATAAAAATACGTATCACGTTTTTTAGCCATGCTTTCATAATTTAAAAGAAGCTTATAAAAATCACTAAGTCAAAGGAGAGAAGGATATAATTTAAGTATTTAAAATACTTACCACCTGCCGAAACATTCTAATACAATGTCAAGACCTCGCAGATGGAGCTGCGATCCCATCGTTATCTTTGCAGCAACGTGTACATTTATTGGATTCAATTTTTTAGTAATATTTTGGAGCAGATTTCCACACTATGTATTCTAGGCGCTGTAGCTCAGGTCAGACGCGACCTACGTTATACACGGCCAGTACATGACGTTTAAAACGTCATATGTAGTGGATCATTTTTACACGGTGATTGGTCCAAAGCGGCGCTCCCACCGTTTTGCACTAGAACGCCTTAAGACTCCTATAATAGGAGCTGACGCATATCCATTTTGTTTCGGATTATTGGTGCTCAGTTCAGCATCAATCTACCGCAGCCGGAGTTGGGGTTGCGTAAGACTCGGTTCTGATTGGCTGAACCGGTTCTGATTAGCTTGGTTTTTCGACTGAACTTCAATTTGAGCACCAAATCTGCGAGGATACGTCAGCCTCTATTATAGGAGCTCTAAAACTCCTATAATAGAGGCTGACGCATCCTCGCAGATTTGGTACTCGAATTGCAGCCCAGTCGAAAACCCAAGCTAATCAGAACCAGTTCAGCCAATCAGAACCGAGTTTTAGGCAACCCCAACTCGTTGGCTGTGGTAGATTAATGTAATATAAAATGTTGCTGTGGTAGATTGATGCTGAACTGTGTACCAATAATCCGAAGCAAAATGCATATGCGTCAGCTCCTATTATAGGAGTCTTATTTTGCACCAATCTCTGTGTAAAAATAATCCACTCCATGTGACGTTTTAAACGTCATGCACCGGCCGTGTATAACGTAGGTCGCGGCGGAGACAGTGAGCATCACGTAACTACTCTGAATTGGAGAAGCGCGGTAGCCCGTCTTTCTCGTTAGCCCTGGTCGAGCCCAGACTAGAGTTTTTTTTTTCGTAAAAGTAATGCTTCTGTTTTTAGAATTTTCTGAGCTGAGTGAAAATGTTGTGTATTAAGTAGTTTTATTGAGAGTGAGAGATGTTTTGTATCTCTGTTGTCCTATTCGTATAAAAAAAACTGTGTTTAATTTGTGAAAAATGCAAAGAGTTTTTTTTACTGTGTTTTAGTGATTTTACTTATCGGGACACGGGGATTGAAGAGTCTTTGTAAGTATATTACCAATTAAAATATGATCAGCCGTGTTTACAAACAAATTAATAACTTTTGTTTAATTTTTGCAGGGACGCTCCCCTTTTCACCGACCCGGGTATGGAGACACAGTGCGAGAAATATACGACACATATCTTCAAACTTTCTACTAAAAAGAAAAAACAAAAACCATTTGATGATGTCATGAAATGCGAAGATAACGAAGCAATGACAGGTTTTTAATTTTTTTTTTCTTTTTTAAGTATGTGTAATTGCATAGTTAAGGGGTCTCAGGAGTCATACTTTTGACTGAAGATGCAATTTAGCATCATGCCCCATTTAATATTATTTATGAAATGCAAATGAATAAAATATTTACTGTATGTTCTATATAGCATGCATAATTATTTCAATATTCTACAACTGATATTTTATTCTTTTTTTAATATTTAATTTTGGTTTAAAACAAATAAATTGTTTTTTGGCTTGCATACATTTTACAAAAGACTGTAGCAAAACTATTGGTTCTAGAGTCCCAAATAATACTGACAATAATGTAAAACTAATGTACCTTGAACGTATGCTTCATTTTTAAGTTGTTAAAATCTTATCTTTTTTTTTTTAAATTTAATTTTAAATTATAAAATTTTGAAAAATAAATCGCTTTTCTGTTGTAATAATACTACATTTGAATAACTTGCGAAATTATAACATTAACTGCGAAGTATAAGTTATTCCTTGTATCAAAATAAATGTCTCTGCCAAGTTTTATAGAAATTGATTTATCATTTTTTCGGAAATATTGCGCAATGGATGCAGAACAAAATCTATTTTAATTTTTTATCAAAATTAAGCATTAAACAAGTGGGTAAGTGTGATCGAAAATAGCACACAGGGTTTCGTTTAATATTCCTTTCAAAACACTTTATCAATTCTTTAATAAATCCAAATAAATTTCATTTAGCCACCAAAAAAAAAAAAAAAAAAAAAAAAAAACTGATGTTTTTTGTTTTTTATAAAGTAAAAATTTACCGATATATTTTTTTCGAGTATCCAAACCAGCCCGACAGCGGGCGAAGACGGCTATTATATTCTGCCGTAATAATATCTGTCACGCAGACTAAATGCGATATAAAAAATAATTTCAAAATTAAACATGTTGTACATGTTCAAAATGTTAAAATATGCGATTATTTCCATAATCGGATTTTTTCAATCGGATCAATATGTTTCTCAAACTCATATATTTACTATCCTCTATTATTTATATTGATACTCGCTTTGTATTATTCTCAAACATCTGAAAAATTCCTTAAACTTCCAATATGACGTCAGATTTTCTTTTTAATTCTCTAATGACGCGATATTAATCTGCTTTGTGTACATACACATACTCATACTCATTGTATTATTGAGAAATCTTTGAAAATTTCCGTTTTATTACCACTATCATTTTTATTTCATATTAATCATTTTTTCAATTGGTGAAACTTTTTATTTCATTTTCATTTTTCACGTGGAAATCGTTTGATAGAAAATTAATTATTGTAGAAAGAATTTCATCGTGGATTTTAAATTTTTGGCATCTGCTATAACGAAAAATGTTTAAATTTAATGGGAAAAGGCTGTTAGAATTTTGTTTTTTTTTCTCTATTTATTAAAATATTACGAATTTTTCAAATTTTAATATTTTGAGCTCTTTATAGCTGGTATTCAGCTATATACACAAAGTTTCAACTCTGTAAGTTACATAGTTTCTGAGAATAGCTCTGTGACAGACAGACAACAGAGCGGGAGTAATAGGGTTTCGTGAGATGAACGAAACCCTAATAAAGTAAAATATAAGTTGTAGAATATTGAAAAAGTCCTTCCGGCCTGTACCGGGAGGTAAAGGTAGCTTTCCTATATCTTCGTTTTAAAATTTTAGCTAATGTTACACGAAAAACAGCAAGTTAAAATGCAAAGAAAACGTTTACAAAAGATTTGTTAATACTGAATTTGAATAAGAAATTCACCAAATTATTGAGCAATAGCCAAATTGGCTTCATTTATGAAGACTTATTTTGGTCGCCAAATTTGGCGATATTTCGCCAAATGTCGCCAAGTTTGGAGAGAATTTGGCGCTAACGGATATGAATATATAGTTTTATGCGTATGATTGGGAAAATTACTACAACAATGAAAATTTTTGTAATGTGCTGTCTTGATTCAAAATGTCAGCCACCCTAGAATTTCAAACTGCTCTATCTCAGACATTTTTTAAGACAGAGGTAAACCAAAAAATGCTTTGGAATCCTCGTATCAAGGCCTAACATTTAATTAAAAAATAAATTTTAATTTTTAACTTTTTTGTATATTTATTTTAGTTTTAAATTTTTAAGTGGCCGCCTTCTTGAAAAAAATGGCGGACAAACTGGCCAACGAACTCGGTCGAGACATTGGTGAGCTTAATACACACAATTAGTTTCTTCAAAATTGATTCATAAATACGAGCGTTATCGTATGACATAGGTCTGATATATAAATATATATATATATATATATATATATATATATATATATATATATATATATATATATATATATATATATATATACTAATAAAAGAAAGTTTCGCTCTGTGTGTCTGTGTGTCTGTCTGTTGGCGATGGCTAGGAAAATCTAGAAGGCTGCAAATTTAGATTTAGGTAGTCCAAACCCTCCCCTGGCGCAACATTGCGTCAGAGTTTTAATATTTTAATTATTTACTGAAATATTAATTAATATCCACAAAGAAATCTCATAAAAATATGCTTTTATTCTCTTGGGTTGGTTGTTTCACTGGTTGGTTGCACCGAATCTTCGTAGAAGTAATTAAATAAACCAGAGTAGCGATGCATAAATAAGGATTTCTAACTAAATAGTGTCAATATCGATTGAAATTATCAGCGTAGAGCTATGCGAGTGCCGCGCCACCTGTACATGACAAATTAAACATACGTCCCACTGATTGAAATATTTTCCAGGCAAATTTTTCTTCATGACAATTAGTCGTTTTTTTTTTTTTTTTTTTTTTTTTTTTTTTTTTACATGACATTTATTATTATGATTGAGATTGTTAATACAGAAAACTTTATTTAACAGATTCTTTTTTATATTTGCGGGAATGAAGAGCGACAAAGGTCTAATTACATTTAAGCTTCAAGGTGTATTTCTAGAAAGCAGTTACCAGAATTTCCGAATAATAGTCTAAGACAAATTTCAAATTAAGTTCCTAGCTTAACCAAATGAATCAATCTTTAAAGATGTATTGTGATCCTCCTAATTAGTTATTTGCTGAAGGCCACTTGAACAACGCCCCCCCCCTCCTCCCGGCCCCTCCTTCAAGGTTTTTTATCTAACTCTGCTCCGTTTCCATATCTCAGCAACTATCTTTCCGATTTCAACGCAAGTGATTTCAAACATTATAATTAATTTAATAGCACCCTTTATAGCAATAAACTAAATTTATGAATAGCGGTTACCACTATTTACGAATAACAGTTTAAGCCAAATTTGTAATTAAATTCAAAGCTTAAGAAAACGAACTAATTTTGAAAGATGCATAGTGGTCCTCCTAATTAGTCATTTGCTGAAGGGCTCTTGAACATTCCCCCCCCCCGGGACCTCCTTCAAGGTTTTTTCTATAACTAAGCTCCGTTTCCATATCTCAGCAACTATTTTTCCGAATTCAACGCAAGTGGTTCCAATCATTATAATTAACTTAATAGTCACTCTTTATAACATTAAACTAAATTTATGAGTAGCGGTTACCACTATTTCCGAGTAATAGTTTAAGCCAAATTTGTAATTACGTTCCTAGCTTAAGCAAACGAACGAATTTTGAAAGATGCATAGTGGTCCTCCTAATTAGTCATTTGCTGAAGGGCTCTTGAACATCCCCCCCCCCCCGGGACCTCCTTCAAGGTTTTTTACTCCAACTATGCTCCGTTTCCATATCTCAGCAACTATCTTTCCGATTTCAACACAAGTGATTTCAAACATTATAGTTAATTTAATAGTCACCCTTTATAATATTAAACTAAATTTATGAGTAGCGGTTACCACTATTTATGAATAATAGTTTAAGCCATGTTTGTAATTAAGTTCAAAGCTTAAGCAAGTTCAAAGCTTAAGGAAACGAACGAATTTTGAAAGATGCATATTGGTTCTCCTAATTAGACATTTGCTGAAGGGCCCTTGAACACCCCCTCCCCCCCGGGACCTCCTTCAAGGTTTCTCTAACTATGCTCCGTTTCCATATCTCTGCAACTGTTTTTCCGATTTCAACGCAAGTGGTTCCAAACATTATAATTAACTTAATAGTCTCTCTTTATAACATTAAACTAAATTTATGAGTAGCGGTTACCACTATTTCCGAATAATAGTTTAAGTCAAATTTGTAATTAAGTGCCTAGCTTAAACGAACGAATTTTGAAAGATGCATAGTGGTCCTCCTAATTAGTCATTTGCTGAAGGACACTTGAACAACCCCTCCCACCCCCGTCCTCCCTTCAAGGTTTTTTTTTTCTAACTATGCTCCGTTTCCATATCTCAGCAACTATCTTTCCGATTTCAACACAAGTGATTCCAAACATTATAATTAACTTAATTGTCACTCTTTATAACATTAAACAAAATTTATGAGTAGCGGTTACCACTATTTACGAATAATAGTTTAAGACAAATTTCTAATTTAAGTTCAAAGCTTAACCAAACGAACGAATTTTTAAAGATGCATAGTGGTCCTTCTAATTAGTCATTTGCAGAAGGACACTTGAACAATCCCTCCCCCCCGGCCCTCCCTTCAAGGTTTTTTTCTCCAACTATGCTCCGTTTCCATATCTCAGCAACTATCTTTCCGATTTCAACACAAGTGATTTCAAACATTATAGTTAACTTAATAGTCTCTCTTTATAACATTAAACTAAATTTATGAGTAGCGGTTACCACTATTTCCGAATAATAGTTTAAGTCAAATTTGTAATTAAGTGCCTAGCTTAAGCCAACGAACGAATTTTGAAAGATGCATAGTGGTCCTCCTAATTAGTCATTTGCTGAAGGACACTTGAACAACCCCCCCCCCCCCCGTCCTCCCTTCAAGGTTTTTTTTTTCTAACTATGCTCCGTTTCCATATCTCAGCAACTATCTTTCCGATTTCAACACAAGTGATTCCAAACATTATAATTAATTTAATAGTCACCTTTATAATATTAAACTAAATTTATGAGTAGCTGTTACCACTATTTATGAATAATAGTTTAAGCCAAGTTTGTAATTAAGTTCAAAGCTTAAGCAAGTTCAAAGCTTAAGGAAACGAACGAATTTTGAAAGATGCATATTGGTTCTCCTAATTAGTCATTTGCTGAAGGGCACTTGAACACCCCCTCCCCCCCCCCCGGGACCTCCTTCAAAGTTTCTCTAACTATGCTCCGTTTCCATATCTCAGCAACTATTTTTCCGATTTCAACGCAAGTGGTTCCAAACATTATAATTAACTTAATAGTCTCTCTTTATAACATTAAACTAAATTTATGAGTAGCGGTTACCACTATTTCCGAATAATAGTTTAAGTCAAATTTGTAATTAAGTGCCTAGCTTAAGCCAACGAACGAATTTTGAAAGATGCATAGTGGTCCTCCTAATTAGTCATTTGCTGAAGGGCACTTGAACAACCCCTCCCCCCCGCCAGCCCTCCCTTCAAGGTTTTTTTCGCTAACTATGCTCCGTTTCCATATCTCAACAACTATTTTTCCGATTTCAACGCAAGTGATACCAAACATTATAATTAACTTAATTGTCACTCTTTATAACATTAAACAAAATTTATGAGTAGCGGTTACCACTATTTCCGGATAATTGTGTAAGCCAAATTTGTAATTAAGTTCCTAGCTTAAGCAAACGAACGAATTTCGAAAGATGCATAGTGCTCCTCTTAATTAGTCATTTGCTGACGGGTACTTGAACAACCCTCCCCCCCCCCAGTCCTCCTTCAAGATTTTTCTCTAACTATGCCCCGTTTCTATATCTCAGCAACTATCTTTCCGATTTCAACGCAAGTGATTCCAAACATTATATTTAACTTAATAGTCCCCCTTTATAACATTAAATTAAATTTATGAGTAGCGGTTACCACTATTTACAAATAAGAGTTTAAGTCAAATTTGTAATTAAGTTCCTAGCTTAACAAAACGAACGAAGTTTTATGCATGCATAGTGGGCCTCCTAATTAGTCATTTTTTGAAGGACACTCCTCGAACCTCCCCTCCCCTCGGCACCTCACTCAAGGTTATTTTCTCTAACTGTGCCTTATTGCAATAACTGGGCTAATAATGTTCCAATCTTCTCGAAACCAAGTGCGCCTACTATACAGTAACGTAGGCAGCGGGGACCTGTCTCAGAAGTTCGTTCGGAAAGAGGTTTGTTTAGAACAGAATGCTCCCCTTGCGGTGGTAGGGGGAAATAACAGATTTTCTAGAGCGTACGAGCATGCCGGGTATACGGTTCCGAAGCCATCGTAGACCGTGGCCAGAGTTCCATTTTTTAAGAGATTTAAGTTTATTACAAGGGCTCGGGCAACGCCGGGCGGGTCAGCTAGTATATATATATATATATATATATATATATATATATATATATATATATATATATATATATATATATATATATATATATAAATCAACATTTGAACCTAGGGTGGTTTTGGGGTCTGGAGATCATGATCGGTGAAAATATATCGAAATTTTCCGGAACTACTTTCCTCCAAACGGCTGCAATGGGTAGCTTTATACTTTTTTGTATTGAAAGCTACCTAAAAGTTATGCTACATAGAACAAATATCATGCTATCAATGATGAAAAAAATTCTGCATTTGTGTTTTATAGGGAATCAAAAAGAACATTAGTAATATTTTCTCAAATGTCCCTAACCCATTCTGGGGCAAAATACTTCTGTTGCTAAAAGTGTGACAAGATTGAATGACACCCGAATTTATGAACAAATTTATTTGAAACTGAATAAACACTGAACAGTGTAGTCAGTTTTAAGGGACTTCCGAGTTGACATCAACACTACGCCCAGACTGTAATTGAGAGTCTTGCTAATAGATGTAGCCATTGGGAGATATTATAGCTGTAGTTGTCTGAGTACAACGAAGACTCATACACAGCGCAGTATTACTTTGCCCCATATATATAGCTACGATGGATATTAAAACCTTTCGTCAAGCATAACTCAAAAAATATTTAACGGATTTCGTTCAAATTTTTACAGCAGGTACCTATAAAGGTGACAACGACGTCTATTTATTACCAAGAATAAATGTTAAACCGTTTGGAAATTATATTAAAAAAATAGATAAAAAAGCACAATTAAAGTACATACGTCACGAAATTTTGTGGTACGTCATTTTCACCAGCGAGAGATTTTCGTAGACAATCGGAATTGAAAAGTTCATGGAGTACATGGAGCAAAAAAAAATATGCACGCACTAATATTCAGCACAATAAAATATATTTCAATTGAGTAGAAATCGAAAATTAATCTGGATTTTTATCTGTTTCAAAGAAAAACCCCGCAATAACTTAGTAGACTTGGTATTAGAGATTTGGCGCAAATCTCAGCAATAGCAGCTTTTTTTATTTCGCATGTGTAAATAATAATAAAAAAATTCTTTGGTGTTTAAATAAAAAGTTTCGATTTATGGCATTATTTTTTTTTTTTCTCTCTTTTTAGCATTTTAAATGGGATTAATGAAAGGCATGTATTTTAAATTAAATGAGTGAAACGTTTATATTTAAATGAAATGAATTCAATATGAAAGTGTTATAGGAACAATATTTGGCAATTTATCAACTGCGCCAGGATAACATAAAAGTACCAATATATCAAACGGTATGTAGTATGTAAAATGAAACAATTATAATCACCCATCGTACAAGAAAAAAACTAATATTCTGCATTCAGAAGGAAAAATCCATCTCCTGTGCCGTAAGATTTGGCGAGTTCCTTTTTGGTGATAAGTTTTTCGATGTGATAGTTGGGATCTGAAGGATTTGGCTTACTTTTTCTAAATCTTATTTTTTTGCAGATGTAGTATTATGTAAATATATTTTTTTGCAGATATTTTTCTATTTTGTATATTTTCTATTTGGCATTTGGAAAAGAGATTTTTACCTTTTTATCTGTGCCTTCGGAAATATTAAAAAATAAAAAAAGATTTACATATATCAAGCGTTTAATTTTTATACGGACCACTTCTCCATTTTTAGATTTGGTACTTTTCGGTTAGCCGGGCGCCAGTGAAATTTATATATCTATGTATACATATATATACATACATCTATACATACACACATTTATATATGCATGTATGTATATATACATATATATATACACATACATATATGTGTGTATGTATACATAGATATGTATATATAGATATATACATTTCACTGGCGCCTGGCTAACCGAAAAGTACCTTAGAGGGTAAATGCTATTTATTATTTACTAGCCGTTTATTAATTGTTTACAATTTACCCCCCTGACAATAACAATTATTTATCACAAAAATGCCTCTTAGGTTTGTTAAATAAGTTTGTTTATGTGTTTTCATTACTTATTAAAATATCGAATATGGCGATAAAATTTCATTTTAGCATCGTGCTTAAATTTTTAAGATGGCGCAAAAACATGGTTTAATAAACGTATGTTTGTAAATATTTGAAAAACATGTTTTACCGCTCTCTTGAAAAATTTTGTAAGATGCTAAAACTACCTTTTGGCACCATTTAAAATTTTTTTCGCCAACCAACATAGGATACGAAACTTTTTCCCATTCAGATACACATGCAAGGCTGGTCTCAAACAAGAGTAAAGCTAGCAACAATATTGTTCTAACTCTATAAGAGTTACAATAATGATATTAATTACTCTGATTGGCTTTGGGCCCAATTACGAAAGTTTCTCCTAAAAAAAACTGTAAAAGAGGTCTTTTACATTTGTTTCAAATGAAGCTCGGTCTACAAGGTATTAGTTAATAATACAAACAACACTAATGGCATGGAGGCAAAAGTTTTAATTTAAATTTATATATTTGAAACCCTTCCCCCCCAACCCCCCCCCCCCAAAAAAAAAAAAAAAAGAAAAGAAAAGAAAGTTACAGTAATGAATTTAAAATGGCGTTAAGCCACGCTTTCTGACATAAGCAATTAGCTGCAAACGCGATAACGAAATTTTCACTTAACTTAATAACATGTAGCTAATATAGCCCTCAGGGTACTTTGCAGTTATACAGACCTTGTGGTTTTTTTAAAAAGCTTGAGACAATTCAGGTTTAAGAAGTTGAGATTTACTGTCAAATGATATAAACAACTATGAACACAAAACTGATGAATTATTATTCAGGTTTATGTATGTATTTAAAAAAAAATGCATCTGATTACACTTATTAGATAAATTACTTCTGTTTGCATTTAATAACTGATAAACGGCTTCTGTATATTAAATGAACTGTTTAAATATTGGGAAGAGGTGGCGAGAGGTAGAAAGACGAGTAAACAAACGGGTAGACAGACGGGTACTGAGATGGGTAGAGAGACGAGTAGCGACATAGCTAGGCTGACGGGTAGCGAAACGAATAGGCAGACGGCTAGAGAGAAAGGTAAAAAGAGGGTTGACAGAGGGGTAGCGAGATGGGTCACGAGACGGGTAGCGACACCGGTAGACAGGAATGTAGCGAGAAAGGTTGTGAGACGCGTAGCGTGGTAGATAAAGAGACGAGTAGAGAGATGAGTACAGAGACGAGTTGACTGACGGGTAATGAGATTGATAGCGAGACGGGTGAAGAGTCGGGTACAAAAACAGACGGATAGTGAGAAGGGTATACAGACGAGTAGAGAGACAGTAGATGGGTACGGAGATGGGTAAGAAGATGGGTAGAGAGGCGTATAGCCAGACGGGTAGAGAGACAGATAGACAAATGGGTAGCGAAGTCAAAAGAAAAGTCTGCAGATTGGCGCAGTAAAGGCGCATTAAAGGCGCAGGAGGCAGAGCCTCCTAGAGAATAATCAAGAAGTATCTGTTAAGCTTAACTTTGTAATATATATAATTTTTCAATTTTGCCGATATGGAGATTTAATATAAAAGTTATTTTACAGAAGTCATCGAAAGATTTTTTGTATACTTTAATAGTAATTTAGACTATAGTTTTGCAATCTGGTTTGTAGCAAAACATGCTATCAATGTGGTTTGAAGTGTAAGAGTTTCTATAAACAGTTATACAAATAATAGATATATAATCAAGGAAGAAAAAATTTAAATTCATACACAAAAAAGGTGCAACAATGAAATTAAACTTGCGTTAAGCCACGCTTGATAGAATAATCTATTGGCTGCAAATCCAATTACGTAACTTTAAAAAGCTTGGCGTTTTAAAAGATCCGGCGTTTTTTTTTTCAAGTTTTGCGCAATACGCGCTTAAGAAAATGAGATTCTTTGCCACATGTTAAAAAAAATTATGACAACACATCTGATGAACGGTACTTCTTTTCTATTTTTTTTAACAGTGTATATGGATTTATATATGATATTTTGTAATTCTATCATTTAATTTGCTCTTTTTCTTTATATTGTAATTGTTAACCCTATGTTCTCAGCAATATCACTCAGACTAATCCCTTTGAGGGAAGTCCTAGTTACAAAACTACTTAGATAGTAGGGAAATAACGTTAGTAAAAAATATGGTAGAGCAGTAACTTTAAAAGTTATAAAGCGTAATAAAAATATACTAATTGATTTTTCAGCAGTGCTGAAATTACGCTGTAAATTACTGAAATACAAAGGATGTGAATTACCTCTTTACTAAACAGCGTACAATCAACAGAGTGAAAAAATGTCCAGACCGGGGTTCGATCCCGGATCCTTTGGTATAGCGCACTAAGTGCTTTACCAATTAAGCCATTCAGACGACATCCGGTCTAGCATTCTCTCACTCTTATATGACACTCTGTTCGATGTACGCTGTTTAGTAAAGTGAGAATTCACATTCTTTGTATTTCAATAATTTACAGCTAATTTCAGCTCTGCTGAAAAATCAATTAGTATATAAATATTCACCGATACTGGGTTTGATTTGTCTTATGTATGCCACTAGGAGTTGTGCTCATGATTGAAATTCCATCTTGTGCTGCGGTGTTGTACCCTTGCCATATAAGAGAGAGAATGCTAGACAGGATGTCGTCTGTGGATGACTTAATTAGTAAAGCACTTGGTGTGCTATACCAAGGGATCCGGAATCGAACCCCGGTCTGGACATTTTTTCACTCTGTTGGTTGTACGCTGTTTAGTAAAGTGATAATTCACATCCTTTGTATTTCAATAATGTATAGCACAATTTCAGCTCTGCTGAAAAATTAATTAGTATATAAATATTGACTGATACTGGGTTTGATTTGTCTCATGTATACCACTAGGAGTTGTGCTCATATTTGACATTCCTTCTTGTGCTGCGGGGTTGTAGCCTTGCCATATAAGAGTGAGAGAATGCTAGACCAGTTGTCGTCTGGATTGCTTAATTGGCAAAGCACTTGGTGCGCTATACCAAAGGGATCCGGGATTAAACTCCGGTATGGACATTTTTTCACACTGTTGGTTGTACGCTGTTTAGTAAAGCAATAATTCACATCCTTTCTATTTGCATAATAAAAAAATAATTTTTAAGGGTGATAATAATTTTTAAAAAGCTACATTAAAGACAAAATAAAAAATAAAAATAAATAATTTATCTTCACGTTTATTATAAAAGTACACCTTTATTTCAAAATTCTGGTACAAGTGTGGCATTTGGAGATTAAAATTAAGTGGTGTAATGTAAATAGTATATCACCGCCCGACAAAGAGTTAATGAAAGTTTCTTTTTTTTTCACATTAATAATGCTTTTGTTTTCCATTTGATTTTTTGTTAGGAATCGAAGTATGCTTCATGGTTGATTTGATACATCTAACTTCATACTCCACTGAGCTTGAACCTGGATACAGGCTAGTAAGAAATGATATAAGAACAGCAAAAAATTCAAAGGAGAATCCCAATGAAGTAACTTGCCCGGATAAAATGGCTCAAATAACCCTGAAGCTAGACAAAAATGACGACACTGGAGAAGTATATGTAACCATCACATGCGCAAAATTAGAAATAGAATAAAAATGTACTAAAATATAGATGTTTATCTCACATATAGATTAATTATACACTTTTCTTCATTCAAAGAAAATAATTGTAATAGTAGCAAGCAATTATCCCTTATTATGCAATATTAAAAACACTTGTTTGTTATTTTTAATACAAAATTTATGTCTGTTTGATGCTTCTCATATAAATAAATGGCAAACTACCGTATTTGTTTTTCGGAATTTTCTTATATTTTTGAATCAGAAAACTTATTTAACAAAATGTCTTTCTCAGTTTTGTTTGATTTCATTTATTAAGCAGTAGAGCTTGGAGGTTATCTCCGTAGTTTTAGGATGGAGGGAAAATTTGTGGCGAATATTTCCTTTAAAGGCGAAATTTTTTTTTCTTGGGTTTTGTTAAGGGAAATAGAATCCTCACTGTAAGAAAAAATTCCTGAAAAAAATGGAAATTGTACTGGCAATCGGGACGCCAGTACTATTTCCGTATTTTAACGGAAAAAAATTCCGTAAATTCCAGCAAATTTTCCGTGATTTCTGAAATATCCGTTTTTAAATTTCCGTTTTATAACAGATATCTTCCGTATTTTTTAGAAATTTTTATAATGTTAAAATAAACATTATAAGACCAAAAAAAAAAAAAAAAATGTTACTTCTCAAGAACGACCTTATAAAGGACAGATGTACTGCTTTTTTTTCTCATTTCTTAATGAGTTTTGTGTAAACAACCAACCCTTACCATGATGAGAATCGAACCCGCAATCTTCCGTTTACTGAACCAGAGGTCCCGACCACTACGCTCAGACTGCACACACTGACATCTCAAATGTTGCTACTTATTTCGGTCGCTTTTTATTATGCAAAATCTTGAAAGTTCCATGGATTTTTTTCAAGAGTTCCAATGTTTTAAATATTTTCTTTTCATAATTTTCAATATTTTGCTTTATTATTTGATGCCCTATAATAGATAAACCACATAAATTTTATCTTATTATCTATTACATGCGTAAAACATTGCATTAGGAGATATTGTATGATTACATCCTTTTGCAATAGCACAACATTTTCTTTTTTTGAACATATACTTTTTAAAATTATTTGTCTGATGGTCTATTTATCAATTCCAATAAAAACAATAATTCTCTTAAGGAGACGTATTTATTACATGCTATTAAAATAAATTTTCGTTATATCTTATTTTAAAAAACTTATGTAAAGAAACAATTTTATAATAAATTAAATAATTATATTTGAACTATGCTGAGAACTTTTGTGTACGGTTCTGTCAAACTGAATAGTTTTAATAATATTAAAACAAAAAATTGATTTTTAAAGACAATTTCGAAATTAATGATCTTGTGATAGGTAAGTTTAAATTTGGACATATTGATTTAGTTTAATTTATAAAATTATAAGCTAAAAAAATAAATTATAAAGTTAATAAAATTATAAACTTCATTTTTATAAAAGTAAAGAAAAAAATTATTATTTTTATAAATTTAAGGAAAAAATTACAAACGTTGTAAAATTATAATTTATAAAATAATAAATTTTAGTTTAATTCATAAATTTATAAACCAAATCAGTTTAGTTTAATACAAATTTACATAGCGATAACTTGCAGAGATATTATGTTAAGAAACCTTTAAATAACCCAATATTGCCCCACGTTAGAAAAGTTAAAGTCCTTCTATATTAAAAAAAAGTAATCTGGAACTGAGCCAAAAACGAAATGCGACCAATCAAATTCTGCGTAGATAATCTGGGTTATTCTCATCGCTTTTTTACTAGGGACTTTTTTGAGGAGCTATTACTTTTTTTCTAGCCATTCTACGGATTCATACCACCAGACGCTAAATATAACAAGCTTTCAGAAATTAAAAAATTTTCACGGTCGCACAATAAAAACTCAAAAAATGCTTAAAAATCGAGTAAAAAATCTTTTATTGAAAAAGTCATTTTTTTATATTGTTGCCAATTTCTAAATAAGCGCAAAGGATTATGTTTTATCTCAAATAAAAAATGTATTTGCGCGAGACTATAAAAAACAATAATGAAAGTTTAAAATAATAATTAAATGATCACGTGTTGAAAGCAGGAAATAAAGAAAATTACGTCATAAAAATTGTGTTTACACATGAATATTAAAAATAAAAAAGATGAATTAAATGAAAAAGCATTATAACCAGTTAAATGAAAAAGCATTATAACCTGATTACAGAAGAAAGTCGCCGTTCGTGATATCATCATCATCATCTTTTTAAAACAGGATACATTACCAGGTTTTAAGAGGCTGTGAAATCAGAACAGTGGTTGGTGAGCGTAGCGAGCAGGGGGCAGAGCCCCCTAGTTAAATTAAAAAAAATAGTGAAAAAAATGTCCTAATTTTGAAGCACAATCAATAAAAATAAAAAGTAGAGTTTAAAAAAAATATTTTTCTGTAACTTACAAAAATAAAATCAATTTCTAAATATTTCATTAAAAAATATAAATATTACTATTATTTTTACAAAAAATTACCGTCCAGACATGGTCCCGGTTAGAATGGGCCAGCATGTCGAGCCGGGTCAGGCCTGGATCCTTGAAGAACTCTAGCAAATTGCAACAATCTTAATTCGCATTTCAAACAAGGCGATTTCTGTACGCAAACCTCTAAAAGTTATTTACGGAAATTGCACTGTTTTGGAAGAAATACGGATATTGTACTGTTTTGAAAGAAATACCGACAAAATCCATTAAATTTACGGAAAACTTTCTGCATATTTACGGATTTGAAATCTTCTTTACGGAAATAATGTCATTTACGGAAATTGTGCTGTTGTTTTGGAAAAATGAAACTGCTCCGTAAAATTTTACGGAAAATCTCTTGTAGTTTCACGGATTTTTTTTAGAGTGAGAGGTCGGCAACAATGTTATTAAGTAAAAATGTCTTTTGCTGCCTCTGTATTTCAATAACGTTTCCGAGTGAGTAGTTTTTATAGTGTATGAATCAGTTTTCTGAAACCGAAACTTCGGTTTTTCGTATGCTATCAGTTCTGAAGTAGACATTTTTATGTTCAACCAATATGTTTTACGGAGAAACATGATAACATACCAGCATTAACATTAAAATTAAAATTAATATTATTTTGTTACTCTTGCACGGACAAATTCAATTTATGTAGCTGGAAATGTTTAATTGAAAATTGATAGCAGGCTAAAAACCGATATTCCATTTTGTGTAACTGATTAATATACTATAAAATCTACTGGGAAACATTCCCAAAAATCAGTGGCTGAAAAAGAAAGTTTGTTTTTATAAATGAATCTTTAAATCTTGAAAATACAGTCTCACTTATACGTCGCCTCTTTTATGTGTCTCTCACACTTACACGACGATTTTCGGTAGTCCCGGATAAAAAATAGCGATGCAATGTTATTTTTTTTCGCTTATGCGTCGAAACATTAATGTATCGCTCACTTATGCGTCGGAGAAATTTCAAGTCACCCTTGTCATTCCTTTCCAGTCTGAAAATGTCCTTTCCAAGAAATTCCACACCAGTTTGTAAATGGGAAGTCAATGAATTGTCTTTTTACATTTGTTTTCTGGACACTATTATAATTTGCATTCTTGGGTCCCCTTCACATCTGCTACTTCTAGGAAAACTGTTATATATATATGTATATATATAACACTTTATTCTGAAGGAATTAAAAATGATTCATCTTCTGCCAAAGATCAATCAGTATTAGATGGGTTGGGTTGGGTTGATTTATGACGGCCAATTATCAACACGACGGGAGACCCTAGGGAGAGTGCCCTCCGTGGGGGTCTTTCTAAGGGATCCTAACCCGTATTTACGGCAAGGTTCGAAGAAAACCACGGAAAACTCCGAACGATTAGGTCGACGAGCGCGACAGGGGTTTGAACCCAGCACCTCTCGTCTACCAGCTTTGAGAGCAGAACCTCTCAGTCACTGGTGGGGCTATTAGATGGAGAATGGAATGCCGTTTCTTGGGGAATGATTAATTTTAACTATTTTGTAGATATTAGTGAAAATGTAACAACAGCAGAAATGAGGGACATACAAGAAATAGTCGCAGAAATTCAAGATGATGCCAATGAAGATGAATCAGATAACGAAGAAAACATAGAAACACCATCCACCGACTTTTGCAAAGAAAATAGATGCGCTGCACTCATCCGACTCACTACATCCAACGAACTGATACATCTGGTTCAACATATTGATGTGTCATTGAACGCGAAAAAGCTACTTTTAGGGACAGACATCAAGCTTATAGTATACAAACTGCAATTTTAGACTATTTCTTTTAAGGGTATATTCAAATCCAAACTGCTTATTTTGAGACACATTTTTAAATTCATTTTTGCTCTAAAATGCATCTAATTGGCAGGTTCGCATTCAGAAACTTTATAATGTCCGTATTGTCTCGATTATTTTATAAAAGCAGAATATATTTCGAAAAATGCTGTCAAAGTGGACATTTTGAACCGAATTTTTCGAAGCGATAGTGTTGGAAACAAAAAAAAATACAGTCGAACCTCCATTTAACGAAGTCGCTAAATCCCGAAAAAAAGTTCGTTATATGGAAAATTCGTTAAATAGAGATTCACTTTTAAAAATATTTTAAACAACATAAATCAGATTTTAAATTCATAAACACTAAATATTATAAAAAAAAGAGTATTTAATCTTTTTTTTTTCTTTTTTTGTATAGATAACATCGATTTGCTTTATTTATTTTACCCATCAAAAAGAAATCTACAAGGAAAACAAGAATAACACAAAACATTCTACAGGAATACACTCTATTTTCAGTTCTAAGAAAATAGTTTTAAATTAAAATTCATGAATCATTGTCGTATTTATTATAACAAACAATTTTAAGCCTACATTACCACATGCGTCCTTAAATTTAATTACAGAAAAATTCTGTTAATTTTGTTTGAAAAATTGTTTTGTCTCATAATACGTCTCGCATCTCTGCAATGCACCAAAACCCCTTCAGGCGTATTTTCTTAAAACTGTAATCCACGTCGGATTGTTTCAAATGATTTTATCATCTCATCATACGAATGTTTGTTGATTTCTGCATCATGATCATTTCCATCTTCATCATCATCATTTTCTTCGCAATTCATTGCTGTATTGTTTTTATTTTTTACACTGTCCAAAATATCCAATTCATTTAGCGTTTCTGAGGTCTCAACTTCGGAATCAAGTGAAAGAAAATCCTCAATCAGCACATCATTGTTAATTTCTTCTTTTTCTCTCAGCTGCATCTACATTTTTTTTAGTTATTCTAAGGGAATATTATCTTCGTCTTCCGTACTTGCCGAATTTTCATTGCTGACAAAGAATCCAGCTTTGGCAAAACTGTTGCGTACATTACGATCTGTGACATCATAGTTCCATGCTTTGGAAATTTCTGATATACTTTTCCGTAAGTTGATCTTTGGCATAGATTGATTGTTCTCAAGTGCAGTGATAACTTTTCGCGTTATTCTCTTTCGATACTGTATTTTGAAGCTTTTGATCACCCCTTGATCCATTGGCTGCAGTTTTGATGTAGTGTTAGGTGGTAAGTAAATAACTGTAACGTTTTTTAATTTTCGGTTGATTTCCTTCGGATGGGCGGGACAATTGTCAAAAACGAGAGCAATTTGGTGACACTGTGCAATCATACGTTTGTCCAACTTTATAATCCATTTTTCACAAATTTCTGACGTCATCCAAGACTTTTTGTTAAAGTCATAATCAACCTCCAAAGATTTTACGCCTTTTAAACATCTTAGGTTCTTGCTTCTTCCGATAACTAATGGTTTCAGTTTCTGATCTCTAGTCATATTCGCACCTAACATGACAGTTATTCTTGCTTTATTTTTTTCCCACCAAAACATTTTTCCTTTTTAAATTTTAATGTCTTTTGAGGCAAACATTGAAAAAATAAAGCAGTCTCATCCGCATTAAAGATGTTTTCTGGCTTATAATCTTTTAAAATTTCACTTAGTGTCCCCGTTATCCAGTTTTTGCTATCATTATTATCAACGTCTTTATTTTCACCACATGTTACTTTTGCCGCAATTCCGTGTCTTCTCTTAAATTTTTCAAGCCACCCATTGCTTCCTCAAAATTCGTCGTATCCCAATGCTTTCGCAAATTTAAGTGCATTCTCAATTATGAAAGACCCAGAGATCAGAACATTTTTATCTCGCATTGTGTGTATCCACAAACAACCCCAATCGATAAATTAGTAGATACTAGGTACAATATATTCACAATTCTTACTAAACTTAAGGTATTTTGGCACCGACTTCAAAAAGTAATTGATTGCTTTTCATATGTATATATTCGTAAACTGAATCATAAGTCTGTATATTCCTCTTTTATAAAATATATTCTCTCGAAAATCCATGTTTGGTGGGTATTAAACTGTACATATTAAATTTATCATTTTTATTCCGACACATGATATCAGATTTGTGGTTAATGGATAACATTTTGTCATTAGAGAATTTTAAAGAATTAGTATTTTATACTTTTAGTATTTTTATTATTTTTTTTTAATACTTTTTAGTGCCTTTTTTTAAGTCGGTTAATATTTTTTTTTGTAAAAGTTTATTTTATACTAGCACGACTAATCAAAAATCTAGAATACAGGAGACTGTAATTCAAGAACACGTGGCAGCTCCATTGAAGGTGAAAGGGGGGGGGGGGATATTGAAAGTCTGCACTTCCGGGATGATTAAATGCAAAGAAGACAGCGATTTTACTGCACTCAGTGAGTTATGCGCCTAGTAAAACCAATTCAAGGTCACTGATCATCACAAAATGAGCTAAAAGAAAGAATAAGTTGGAAATGTTCGGAAATATTTTGAGAAATAAGGAGAAAAAAAAATTTGGTCACAAGAAAAACTCGTTAAATAGAGAATCCACTTCGCTATTTGGAGGCTATTTTACAAAGAAATTCGCAAAATATACTTGGTTCCAAGAAAAATTTCGCAAAATAGAGAAATTCGCAAAATAGAGGTTCGTTAAATAGAGGTTCGACTGTATCGTACTGTGAAAATAATTGTTTGTAAATCAATTTCTAATTAATGGAACGAAAAATAAAAACATAGGTCCCTTATAAATCTCTTCATAAATCACGCCACCAAGTTTCATGATTTTACTTTTAAAAATGAGTCTAAAAATATGTTTCAAAAGTTTGAGTTGTTGAGCTTGAAAAAAAATATTTTTTGAATACCGCCTTAAGGCATATAATTAAAATTTTGAGGTGTATGTATTTTAGATTTGAATTAGTAAATCTTTAACAAACTAAATCTATACTAATATTATAAAGGAGTAAAGATTGTTTGTTTGTAGGGGGTAATCTCCGGAACTACCAAACCGATTTCAAAAGTGATGGTGGCAAATTGATGGTGACAACCCCTGCTCCAACATAGGCTATATTTTATGTCGGTGCCACTAACCCCAGGAGGTGCAGGAGCGAAAAACGTTCTAAAAATGCGATTTTTAGCTCACATATGCTATCAAAGCCTGAGAGCTTATGTGCCCGCCGGTTCTGTATGTATGTATGTACGTACGTAACGCGATAACTCTTCATAAAAATATCCGTTTTCCTTCAAATTTTGTTTATAGGTTCACTGTGTTAAGGCGCTTCCCGGATTGATTGGTTAAGTATAAACGGAGGTAATGGGGAGCTAATCCCCCCCCCCCCTTAATTTATATAAATGGGTTTTTCATACAGAATTATTCCGTTTTCCTTCAAATTTTGTTTATAGGTTCAGTGTGTTAAGGCGCTTCCCTGATTAGTTTTCGGGATTGATTGGTTAAGTATAAAGGGGGGGGGACGAGGGGGCTAATCCCCCCCTTAATTTATATAAATGGGTTTTTCATGCAGAATTATTCCGTTTTCCTTCAAATTTTGTTTATAGGTTCATTGTGTTAAGGCGCTTACCTGATTAGTTTTCGGGATTGATTGGTTAAGTATAAAGGGGGGGGGACGGGGGGTAATCCCCCCCTTAATTTTTATAAATGGGTTTTTCATGCAGAATTATCCCATTTGCTTCAAAATTTGTTTATAGGTTCATTGGGTTAAGACGCTTCCCTGATTAGTTTTCGGGATTGATTGCTTACGTATAAAGGGGGGGAACGGGGGGCTAATCCCCCCTTAATTTATATAAATGGGTTTTTCATGCAGAATTATTCCGTTTTCCTTCAAATTTTGTTTATAGGTTCACTGTGTTAAGGCACTTCCCTGATTAGTTTTCGGGATTGATTGGTTAAGTATAAAGGGGGGGAACGGGGGGTGCTAATACCTCCCTTAATTTATATAAATGGGTTTTTCATGCAGAATTATCCCATTTCCTTCAAATTTTGTTTATAGGTTCACTGTGTTAAGGCGCTTCCCTGATTAGTTTTCGGGATTGATTGGTTAAGTATAAACGGGGCGAACGGGGGGCTAATCCCGCCTTATTTTATATAAATGAGTTTTTCATGCAGAATTATTCCGTTTTCCTTCAAATTTCGTTTATAGGTTCACTGTGTTAAGGCGCTTCCCTGATTAGTTTTCGGGATTGATTGGTTAAGTATAAAGGGGGGGAACGGGGGGCATATCCCCCCCTTAATTTATATAAATGGGTTTTTCATGCAGAATTATCTCATTTGCTTCAAAATTTGTTTATAGGTTCATTGGGTTAAGACGCTTTCCTGATTAGTTTTTGGGATTGATTGGTTAAGTATAAAGGGGGGGGGAACGGGGGGGCTAATCCCCCCCCTTAATTTAGATAAATAGGTTTTTCATACAGAATTATCCGATTTTCTTCAAATTTTGTACATATATTCATTGTAATTAGAGACTTCCCTGATTAGTTTAAGAGGTTCATTAGTTAACTATGAGGGGTGTAACGGGGGTGACCTCCCTCTTAATATATTGTTGATTTCTTTATTTTTTGAGGGGCTTATTTCAAATTCTTTGAAATAAGAGTATAATATACAATTAGTGTGAATATCCTGTGAGCTCAATGTCCTCAGTTTAACTGGGCAGTTTTCTTTTTATTTTTTATACTGAAGGAGCTAGAAATTTGAAATTTGGCATTGTAGTTACTTATAAGATGTAAATGCTCTCTAAGAACAAAATAAAAAAGAAATCCAAATTTAAAAGGGTGAAATGAGCGAAAAGCGTTCTAAAAACATTTTAAATTACAATTTCTATGAAATCTCTGGAACTACCGAACCGAATTCAAAAGTGATTGTGGCAAATTGATCGTGACAACCCCTGCTCCAACATATATTTTTTGTCAGTGCCTGTAACCCCAGAGAGGTGCAGGAGCGAAAAACGTTTTAAAATTGCGATTTTTTTATACTGAAGGAGCCAGAAATTAGAAATTAGAAATTTGGCATTGTAGTTACTTATAACATGTAAATGCTCTCTTAGAACAAAAAAAAAAAAAAAAAAAAAAAAAAAAAAAAAAAATGGAAATTTAAAAGGGTGAAATGAGCGAAAAGCGTTCTAAAAACATTCTAATTTACAATTTCTATGGAATCTCAGGAACTACAGAACCGATTTCAAAAGTGATGAAGACAAATTGATGGTGACAATCCCTGCTCCAACATAGGCTATATTTTATATCAGTGTCACTAATCCCAGGGGGGGAGCAGGAGTGAAAAACGTTCTAAAATTGCAATTTCTTTTTATACTGAAGGAGCTAGAAATTCAAAAGTTGGTATTGTACTTACTTATAAGATGTAAATGCTCTCTAAGAACAATTTAAAAAAAAATTCGAAATTTAAAAGGGTGAAATAAGCGAAAAGCGTTGTAAAAACAGTCTAAATTACAATTTCTGTGAAATCTCTGGAACTACAGAACCTATTTCAAAAGTAATGGTGGCAAATTGATGGGGACAATGCTATATTTTATGTCATACATATGCTATATTTTATGTCGGTGCCACTAATATTAATGGGGTGCAGGAGCGAAAAATGTTCGAAAATTGCGACTTTTCTATACTCAAGGGGCAAGAAATTTGAAATTTAGCATTGTAGTTACTTATAAGATGTAAATGCTCTCTAAGAATAAATTTAAAAAAAATCGAAATTTAAATGGGTGAAATGAGCGAAAAGCGTTCTAAAGTCATTCTAAATTACAATTTCTATGGAATCTCTGGAACCACGGAACGGATTTCAAAAGTGATGGTGGCAAATTGGTGGTGACAATCCCTGCTCCAACAGCCTCTTTAATAAAATGCTATCCGTTGCTGACGACTGGTTTTTTCGCTAATTGTTGCAACAGATTAATCTCGGAAAATGAAACATTGAAGTTACTGAAAAAAATAATAGCTCGAAAAGTATTTGTCAGAAAATTGTTAGACAAACTGCGTTTGAAAGGTAAAAAATTGTATTTTTCTTGATATAAATTTCAAATCTAAAGATTATGCCATTTTTCAAATATTGAATTTCAAAAATTACCAAATTTCCCAATGGAGTACCATAGCGAAACCTTCATGCGTAAAAAGATAATGATAAGGGCGACGTGTCCTGACGTGTATATTGGCTATAGCACGAGTCACAAATTATAGTAGCCTTATTATTCTGTTCAAATATAAAAGTTATTTATGAAATGTCAATATTTTGTTTTATTAAAAATTCGTTAAAAGAAATTGACCAGCGTAGCGGGCGTAGCTTGCTAGTAATTCATATTTTTCCTTATAATATATGCTATGTAACCATTTAATGATTAGTTTTGTTTTAACATTTATTTCATACTTAATTTTTACTTTAATTTCATTTATGCGTCTATCTCGTTTATGCGTCATTTTTGGTTAGTCCCTTGCATCGACGGATAAGTGAGAGATTACTGTATATTTTTTTCTGAGTTTCTAAGATTTTCAACGGATAAAGAATGCTTTTGCATAGTTAAGGTGTTGATGTTATTGTATATTTTCGTTCGTGGTTATGAATTTATTTTCGCTGATTAAGAAACATTTGTCTTTTTTTACTGTGTTAACTGAATAAATCTTTCTTCATGTTATGATAATACAATGATCAGAATGATGTTTATGTAAATCACGGATGGAGAACCTTTGAACGAAAGCATGCCAAAAATTCAATAACAATATCTATCAACAATGTAACGTTCCAGACTTTAATAAAGATGTTGCAAAAAAATTAACATAAAAACAATTGCAATGCATTTTCCTTTTACTACACACTGGTTAATAGAATCAGTCGCTTTCAAACATTAATTAACTAAATTAATAAACTATTAATATTACTATTAATAAACTATTAATAAAATATAATAAACTAATATTAATAAAGTATTTAATAAATAAAAAGTTAATAATTATATTAACAGTAATAAACTATTATATTAATAAACTATTTATAAAATTAATAAACTCTTTATAAAATTAATAAACTAATACTTATTTAATTAACTAGTTATATTATTGATAAACTATGTTAATAAACTATTACTTAACTATTTGTACTTATATAACTAGTTTAATTATTAAAGTATTAATTTACTAATTAATAAACTATTATAAACTGTTTATTATAAAACATTAATAAACTAATTAATAATCTAAATTAATAAACTAATAATTAATAATCTAAATTAATAAACTATTAATTAATGAAGTACTATAATTAACTATGACTTAATAGACTATTATATTAAAAAACTAATATAATAAACCATTTATTAATAAACTAATTAACATTAATAAACTAAGAAATAAATCGAATTGCGATTTTTATGTATAATTTAATCAGCCATTAATTTAATGTAACTTTAATTCGGAAATATTCATATAAATGGTAAAGAAGTTATACGAATTACACTGTAAAAGAAAACAAATATTTCTTAACTTAGCCCGTGAAAGATTTTCCTTATAGACCGGGAGGCGGCAGCACAGACAATCACCTCATCGAGTTCACGGCTGAAATTCCAGAATTAGTTAAAACTTGATTCGCATATTAAAACACAATCGGTCTGCCAAGTCATATCTTGATGGAAAACACCTTAAAACCCGATTTTAGCAGTTGACTCGTAGGTTTACCATTGTGTTTTCCTGCACTCAATGGTATGAAAACATGGAGGACTGGGAGCAGGAACACACAATTGTAATCCTACGAGCCAACCGCTAAAATCGGGTTTTCGGGTGTGTTTTCCACCAGCGTTTTAAAATGCGAATCAAGTTTCATCTAATTCTGGAATTTCAGCCGTGAACTCGATGATGTGATTGTCTGTGTTGCCGCGTCCCAATCTATTAAATTTTGGCACGTATGGCATTCTGTCAAGTTTGAAAAGGGATAAACTGATTTATTTTTATTTGAAAATATTTGAAATATTTAAAAATTTTATCGATATATTAATGAAGGCTTGAAATTAATAGTGTTATGTGCCTTAAATAACATGACAGAAGAGTTGGTGAATAATAAATCAGATGTACTAAAACACACTTTGAATAACGTTTTCTTCGTGTTATAAATTGTCCTGCATGCGTTTAACTAGATGCCAAATTAATGGTACTGGGTTGATACGACTAACATTTTTTAGCATTTGAAAATGGGTAAATCACTATCGGATATAAATTACATTTATTATAAACATTATTAAAAATATACATTCAATAATAACATAATGAAAAAGAACATTCATGTCATGGTGAGTTCTTTAAATAAAGCAATGAAGATACTTAAATGGGATTAAGATATTATATTAAGATATTTACAAAAAACTATACACAGATTAAAAATAATTAATTCCAATAATCGTAGTTCGACAAAACATCTTCACTATGTAACTTTCGTTATACTCAGCAACAGTCAAATACGTCTTATGCGTCCAAAGACATCCTTTCATCTGGCTGGCGCGAACCGTTTTTTACCGCTGGAGAAATGGTGGCGCTGCTCTCTGTTCTTATTAACAGTCTGCTTGGAGGTGCCGTTGCCATCTGCCAACACTCAGCCATTCTGCATGCCATGTCCTCATGGCGACGTTGCCAGGAACGGAAAATTCAAAAGGAAAAAAAACAACAGCAACAGAAATAAAATAAAAAACAAACAGTTTAAAAATATATATATAGCAACTGATGAATATTGGTGATGATTTTTTTTCTCGTCTTCGTCGTCATCAGACCGTATTAAATTTTGTCATCTTGGACCGTCTTAATATTCTTCGTCATCGTATACAGTCGTAACATTCGTCTTAATATCACCAGATCATCTTAATATTACCAGATCATAGAAATATTATTACATATTCGTCGTATGAATTTAATTGAACACATTATTTCGTCTTGCTGTTTACATCTTAAAAATTTTCACCAACTTATCTTCTTAAACCAAATTGGAATGGAACAAAATATTAATACATATACACTTTAAAATAAAAAACATAATAGAACTGTTCTTGACAAAATATGGAAAATGCAAAATGTACTTGAATGATTAAATGAAAGACGTCGTGTATTGTAAGACATAATATAAGACAAAAATATAGAAAATATATACAGCTTAAGAATAAAAAAGCTTTGAAATTCATCTTTTACGTGGTTGACCACGGTTTCATCATGTCAATTGTAGTGGATGTTGTATTTGGACCCTCATGGTGTCCATCCTTTTCTACCTCATATCTGTCATGACTGTTCACAGCTTTAATTTTGTATGGGCCAAAATATTTGATTTTAAGTTTCAGGCTAGGTCCGAATTGAGTACGTTTAATTGCGACTAAGTCACCAAATTGATATACTTTGGGTGGTTTTCTACGTTTGTCATAATATCGTTTGCTTTATCGTTGGTGTTGAAGGATGTTATTTTTAGAGATTTCTCTTAACTCGTTTTTATTACGTAATGTTACATTGGCAAGTTCTTCTTCTAAGAGTTTTATGCGAATGTCATCTTTATTTTTCATTTTAATCCCATCCAACAATTCAAATGTTGGTTGGGGAAAACTGTGGGGAAAAATTGGGGAAAACTGTGTCGTATTTGAATTTGTACTATTTATAATTTTTGTACGGAAGGGACATGTTTGTACCATTTGGTGGGATCATCCAAAGATAATTTAGTGAGAACTGGGATCAACGTGGCATGGAATCGTTCGACTTGGTAATTTCCACGTGGTACGCTAATAGCGATCGGGACATACTCAATGTGCTCTTCTTCACAAAATGTTATAAAATCATTCGACGCAAAAGCAGGGCCTTCGTCGCAAATAATGCGACGGGGAATTCCGAAGACAGTTTGTTGGAGTTTAAGCATGTCTAAAGCATCACGGGCAGTTGTGGATTTTACAAGATATATCCACATGAATTTAGTGAATGCATCGACTACAGTAAAGAGATGCTTATAATTTTTGTTCGTCGACGGTAGTGGTCCTAGAAAATCGACATGGTACGTATCAAGAGGAGTGTCACCTTTGGGAATTGGGTGAAGGAAACCTTCGGGCTTTCCAGACTTTCTGGAAGACAAAATGCATGGTACACAATTCGCAATGACAGTTTGTACTAGTTTATTGAGATTTGGAATGTAATAGTCTCTGTTAATATATCCGCAGTTTTTTGAGTTGAAAAGTGAACTTTAGAATGTGCTTTGATTTTGCATAGCTTGTGGGACAGTAATAGTTCGCGATCTTTTTTGTTCGCGATCAAGTTTGTTTCATACTACTTATGAAATCATCGGTTACTTGAGATGCAATAATTTTTTATGTAATTTCATTATGTGTGATTAACATTACTGGGTATCGACTTAAAGCGTTGACGTGTTGCATTTGTTTTGTAGATCTGTGAGCAACAACAAAATTGAAAAGTTGCAGAAAAAGAGATCATCTGGCGATTTTTGCACTAATCTCAGCTTTATCCATAGTATTTTGGAAGGCTTCACAATCTGTGACAATTTTGAATTTAGTTCCATGTAAATATATTCTGAATTTTTTTAGCGCCTCAATGACCGCTAAAACTTCTAATTCATAACTATGCAATTTCTCCTGTGCGGGGGATGTCTTTTTACTCATGTATAAAACCGGATGGAATTTGCCATCGTCAGATTTTTGTAAAAGAACTGCGCCGAAACCAAACTTAGATGCGTCGGTATGTACTTCTGATTCAGAACCGGGGACAAAAAGATGGAGAACAGGTTCAGTTGTAAGCAGCTTTTAAAGAGTGGAAAATGCAGCTTGTTGCTCTGCACCAAAATAAAATGTAGAAGAATTTCCGAGAAGATCACTTAGGGGTTTTGTAAGGGCTGCATATCCAGAGATGTTCTTGTGAAAATAACCCGCTAAGCCTAAAAAAGATTGTAAATGTTTAGTATATTTAGGTTCAGGGAAATTCTGCACAGCTTTGATTTTCATGAGCGATGGTGCAATTGTGTTATTTTCAATCACGTGTCCTATTCAACTTTACGGACAAGAAATTGACATTTTTTGAAACTAATGTTCAAACCATAGTTTAGTGCTACTTGTAGGACGCGTTTCAATTTAACAAGTCCTTCCTCTTCAGTTTTAGTAGGTATGATAAAGTCATCCATATATAAAATTAATGTGCCGTCTGCTAATAAATGACGGTAAACACAAGCTAAATATCTGTTGAAAGCAGCAGGGCTAATACTCAATCCGAATGGGGCTTTTAAAATTTCCCACTGACCATTATGAGTGATGAAAGCGGCATATTTAGTACTGTTGGGATTGTACTGTAAAATAATCTAAACTAAATAGAGTTCTTTTCTATTCCTTTTTATTTTACGTTACGTACAAAACACACACACCACACAACAAATATATTTACATGAAAAGGTAATTTCTTAGAGTTTCTAGGAGCATGGCGCCCCACACACTTTGTGGTGCTAAACTTCAGCGACCGAACTCTCTCGTCTCAAAAGCACATCTCAAACGGGGCTTCTCCGATTCATGTTCTCTGAGTTTTTTAATTGGATGACCACGTGGTATATCTAGGGTCTTATTAACAAGGTTTATTTCTGAACTGTCACCAATCCACTTTGGCACGGAAAATAAGTATCTCGTTAAAATTGTTTATATCGTCCAGCTGGATTTTGTGAGTTTTGGAGAGGGCATCTGGGCATCGGCAGATGCAAATAAGAATGTTAACTAGCACTTAAGAAGCCATTTGTTTTAAGCAACGTTACAGCTTCTCTGCGCCCCAAGGAAAAATTTTCTTACAGAGAAATTTTCCTAACTATGGTGCAAAACATAATTAATCCAGTAAGTCAATGTTTATCCAAAACAAAGCAACCTAATAAAAATTCTTCCAAAATCAAAAAAACATTTACATCTGAAAGTACTCCAATACTATGGGAGGGATTCAGCATTTACAAAATAAACACAATACAATTTTAACAAATATTATACAATAATATGATATATACATTTCCATAAACATAACAATCCAGTAATTTCGTTAAAGGACTTCCTTTTAATATAATCAGTATTAAACGTAAACATCACAAGTATTTTAAATAAGAGTTCTATTTCCCACAATTACATATTTTAACAACAATAATTTCTATTTAAGGATACTTAATTTAAAGAATTTTAACACTATAATAAAACAAATACACTTAAATTATTCTATGTCATGAAAATTATAATCCTAAATTTTTCGACCAACTAAATAGAAATATACTCTTTTTACTTCAAGTTTCCAGATTTCTTGAATACAATAACTTTTACAATTATAAAAAAATCTTTACTCTTAATAACCTTTTTTTAAACCAAACAAATATTTTTACCAACATTTAACATGCAAACAGAGATAGGAATCTTTTATCTCTAACAGTTTCTTCACATTTCACGTAAGAATACAAAGAAAAAAAGAAATATATTAGTTCTCCTCTTTAAAATCTCATGCTTATGATAAGATTTCCTCAATTTGTTTCCGGCGCGAGGGGGAACAACGAATTTTCCTTCCTGAGAAACTCTTTCTCTGACTCCAGAAAAAAAAGAGGGGGGGGGGGAGCGAGATAAAAGATCTTCTTCCGCTTTCTCTTTCTTCATTTCGGTGCGTTTCAATTTTAATGGCTTTTTCAACCTCGTGAGAAACGAGCATTAATTCTCGATTTTTAAAAGCACACACAAAATTTAGTAACTTACTTTGCCCTAGCATACACGATATCATTAACAGGTAAATTACACACTGTATAATGTTAGCTAATGAAACCCTTTTTTCCTCTGAATAAGCATTCCTTTCTCTAATTTTCTCAACCTCCTTAGATAAAGTCACCATTTTAGAGATATTTTTTTCTGATCCAGATCCGGGTAGCTTATCTCCTGGATATATTTCTCTATTATTTTCCGATTTAACTAACTCATTTTCTGATACGTTACATATCTTTTCTGCTCCAGAAAAGGTAACTCTATCTTTATCCGTTTTCTCTGTTACAGTTCGCCCACAATTTTCAATTTCTTCTAAACGTAACTCAGTTTTAACCTTATCCAAACTCTTAACTTTTTCATTTTTGTACGATTCTGGTACAATTTTGCCCTTGCTAACACGCCATTCTTTAACCGAGTTCAATCTCTGAATCCTTTTAACTTCGCGATTGTTTTCTGCATATGAGTTTGATATGCGCAACTTTTCCGGGGAATTTCTCCAATTCGCACTTCCATAATCTACTTGAGTCAGGTTATTCAATCGTTTGCACACGGATGGTGTAACTAGCGCATCACTGTTTAGTGTATTGACTACTGCGGCAGTAATATGTCACTTTGGAGGATTTAAAGTCTTTTCGCTCCAAAGAGATATTGGTATTTTAACAAGATCGCTTTCGTTATGTTACCTATGGCCGGAATTAATTCTATCTGTTCTCCCGTTTTATATTTACTTGGAACAAACTTACTATGGAAAATTGATAATTCCGTTCCAGAATCTTTAATGCACTGGACATTTTTTCCTAAAACATTTAAATTAACTATGGATAATTTATCTTTACTGAATTTACTTTGATTAGTATACAAAATATTATTTGTTAGTCTTCCCGTCCTAACATGACTAACCCTACCTTTTACAAACGTTTCCTCACTTTCTATTTGATTCACTGCATCTCTAGAATTACGATTTTGACGTACTTCTGGGCAAGAATTTCGTAAATGCGTTTGCGAATTACAATGAAAACAACGAGGGTTTATCCTACGTTCGAACGCTTTAGCTTGAATTTTCGCATTGTACGGAGATGAAATATTGGAGTTAAACCGCGGATTTCTTTCCGAATTTTGTACTGGGCCCGGTAATTTACTCTTATCTTCCCCACATTCGTACTTATCCTCCTTAGATTTTTTTTATTCCTGCTGTAACACTTTTATATCCATCTAATAAGTCAACTATCTCGGCTTACGTTTTCAACAGCGGCCATTTATCTATAAAGTGCTCGCGTACTTCAAACTTTGCTTGCCTTTTGATTTGGTCGACTACCAAAAGATCTTTTAATTTCTCGAAATTTGTTATGGATAGGCCCACCAACCATTCCTCTAGATAATTTCTTATTTCAAAGGCAAAGTCCTTCCAGTTTAAAGCCGGTAATTTCTGGTGATTCACAAATTTCTGACGAAAGCTTTCTGGATTTAATTTAATTTTTTTAGTAAAATACCCTTAATATTATCATAATCCTCGGATTCAGTTTCTGGTTGTCTGGCAATGATTGAAATTATATCCACTGGTAAAAGGCCGATTAAATGTGAGACCCAATTTTCCTTCGGTATCCCTACTCGTTTAGCTTGGCGTTCAAAGAAAACCAAGTACAGACTAATGTCGGTTTTTACGGGGTTAAATTCCGGTATTAATTTCTTTAAATTGTGATCAGGGGAACGCGAATTAACATTTGTTGAACTTGCCGCTGCCTGGGGCAGACCTTTCTCGATTCTGAGTTTTTCAAGCTCAAAATCTAACTGCATCTGTTTTTCCTTTAATTCCTTCTCTTGAAGAAATTTCTGTTTACGTAATGCATCCTCGCGCGCTATGGCCTCTAACCGCGCCTGTGCATTTTCCTGCCTCTCTAATTCTTCCTGCGCGACTAACAATATGGTCTTATAGACCGTTTGAACATACGCCTCATCGTAATCTTCGGATTCAAGAACTAAATGTTTCAGCTGGCTTCGAGTTTCGTTCCCTGCACGAACAATTTCCAACTCGTCAACCAACTGTACCAAATTTTCCTTTTTCCCTTTCCCGAGGAATGCCATTCTAAACCGTTTTTTTCTCTACCCGAAAAAAAAATTCTTTAGATAAAATATAAATATATATATATATATATATATATATATACTCTAAAAAATATCACAGACAATATAATTGCTGACTCACTCCCAAATACTCGCAGTACTTTTCAAATTTCTGAATTTAAACAAAAAATCAGCAACCCGTAATTTTCCCAAAATTACAGAATTAAAAAAAAAACTCCTAGATTAATTTGATTTTGACTTACCGCTTCTGATGAGTGATAAATCCCTTGGCACAAAATTCAGCCCCTTCACGGCTCACAGAAAACCCACAATTTAGCCTACACGGCTCACAAACACTTTTGGCAAATTAATTGCCCACCACACTTTTCACACTGTGCGTAATACTGAACCGACAATCCAAAACTTTCTTTTTCTTCTTATTTCCACTGGAACTGAACCCTTCCTTCCTTTTCCGTCCCGTTAACGAGGGGTCGAAAATTTCTTTCTTCTGCAAGATACTTCGAAACCAAAACTTTTACTTCCTCTTGGAAAAGCACCGTTCCTTCTGTCAAACGGGGGGACAGGACAACGACCTCCGAACTTGCTTCGTCTTTCTTCCTTTCAAAATCCGTAATTGTCCACTAGAAAATATCGGAACTTCTGGTTTTTTCTTCTTCTTAACCCGAGAGAGATCGCGCGGGGCACCCCAGTCTTCGAAAAACATCACTCCCGCGAAAAATGTTTATCTGTAATCAACCATCCTTTCAGTATCCTCCTGTCTGACTCTCCCCTTGCTAGGTGTAATGTTATTTTTACATTCCTTTCCTTTCTGCGCATGAAATAATCGTTTTTTGGAATCCATGTAAAAAAGGGGGTGACTCAGTCTCCCCACGCGACCGTTATTGCTTCGAAATTTCTCATTCTTAGCAGAATAGTTTTCTGTTCTGAAGTGTTTATGTTGTTTTTTGCGTTGAATTATTTAATAAATAATGGCGTGCAAACGTAAACTTACAGACTATTAAAAATAAATGGAACTTTTGAGAAATTTATTAGATGAAGTTGAGTTTTCTGAAGAAGAAATTGATCAAGCTGGTGAAAATGAATCTGATGAGGAAATATACAGTTCTTACGACAGCGAAAGTGAGTTTGAGCAAAAGGATTAAGATTACGAAAATTCTGATTCAGAAGAAAGTATTTTTGTTAGCAAAAATAAAACAGTTTTGGAAAAAGAAAAAAAAAACAAATAAAAAAGTGAAAACGTGATCTTAAAATATAATAAGTCATTTAGCAGGAGTAAAAATTATCGCACGCAATATAACAGAACTAAACAGATTTAAAGACAATAAAACTACAATTTCTTGCATAAAGTATGATAATTTTACCTATAAAAATCATTCTTCTTATGTTTACCAGAAATGTATGTAGATTTAAAACTCCTGATAAAGGTATGTAATTATTTTGATTGTAAAGTTTTCTTAAACATTACAAAAGTTTTTTTAACTAAAGAAGTATACTTTCTTAATGATTTAATGAACTTATTGTTAAAATCAAATGATATTTTTCTTGTTTATAGCACAATATTTGTATAAAACTGATTGGGGTGACCCATTCCCCCCGCGCGATCTCCAACCTCAGTGCTGGGAGCACGCCTTCGGTCGGGTTAAAGAAAATGTCCAAACAACAAGATTCTTTTCTTTCTTTCTGATTCACGAATGTCCAGGATAATTCTTTTTTCTCCAAACAAATGCTTCATCCAGCACTTTTCTCCAAAAAAAGCATCTCTTGTTTTTTCTTCGTGGGTCTTCTTAACTAATGTCTAGCTAATTTCTTCGCTGGCGCGATTATACTTCACTCATAAAACGAATGCTCGCTTCTTCTTTCAGTTCCATGTGTGTGTGTGTATTTCCTTCAAAAACTTTCTTAAACTCACTCGTATCCCAATTACTGACACCAAACTGTACCGTAAAATAATCTAAACTAAATAGAGTTCCTTTCTATTACTTTTTATTTTACGTTACGTACAAAACATACAACAAATATATTTACATGAAAAGGTAATTTCTTAGACTTTCTAGGAGCATGGCACCCCACACACTTTGCGGTGCTAAACTTAAGCGACCGAGCTCTCTCGTCTCAAAAGCACATCTCAAACGGGGCTTCTCCGATTCATGTTCTCTGAGTTTTTTAATTGGATGAACACGTGGTATATCTAGGGTCTTATTAACAAGGTTTATTTCTGAACTGTCACCAATCCACTTTGGCACGGAAAATAAGTATCTCGTTAAAATTGTTTATATCGTCCAGCTGGATTTTGTGAGTTTTCGAGAGGGCATCTGGGCATCGGCAGATGCAAATAAATAAGAATGTTAACTAGCACTTAAGAGGCCATCTGTTTTAAGCAACGTTACCGGATCTATATTCACATGGAAAAAACCATTTTTGAGATCAATTGATGTGAACACCTTGGCATTTTAAAATTGATCCAGAACATCATCAATGAGGGGTAAAGGGTAATTATCCCTAACAATTTTTTTGTTTAATTTTCTATAGTCAATACATAAACGTGTAGAATTATCTTTCTTTTTAACAAGGACTATTGGGCTGGCATAGTCCCTACAGGATGGATTAATGATACCTTCTTTGCTCAATTGATACCTTCTTTGCCATTGCTCAATTTGAGCAGACTCAATTTGTTTTTCAGGTAATGACATTCAACGGGCTCGTTGACAAACGGGAATATCATCTTTTAATATAATTGGCATTTTCAGATCAGTGGTGTGCATTTTGACTGGCTTATAATTGTGAATTAAATTATACACTTCTTGTTTGCATGTTTTATCACGAATATGACTTAAATCTAACATCAAGGGGATCTTTAACCGAATTAACTAAGTGCAGAAACAAATTATCATCAGATGCTGGTTTACTAAGAAAAATACCAGTTTTGTTGTAAAGTAACGTGCCTTGAGTAATTACATCTGTACCAATGATAAGTGGAAGACTCCTGTGATGCTTAGCAATGACATATATAGTTGTAGAAAAAATACTATTATCAATATCAATGTCACCATGAAATGAACCATCTGGCTTAGAATTACTACTACCAAAACCTGTTAATGTTAAACCCACGGGTGTCAATGTTGACAAAACCAATTCTGAACACCACTTTTGAGCTGGAAGTTGCTTATTGTTATCAGAATGAGAACATTCTATGTTATTGACTAAAGCACTTGTAATCGATACATCATTTTGTTTATTCTCAATATCATTAGAATTGAATTCAGATTCCGATTCCGCGTCACTTTCGTTTACGATTATGTTATTTTGAAGCAATTTTAAATCCGAAAGATATGTAGTTAATCGGGTAGTAATTTCAACTGAAGTTCCTTCAATATCAATACAAAGTAAATTACATAAAGTAATTAAATCATTGAGAGAAAATTCAGCTTGAATTTTATCCATTTTCTGTTTAAACTCAGCAGAATCAGTTTGAAAATCGAATCCCGAAAAATTCCAAATTCTTTTTCTGTTCGCCATATCTCCTTCATTATCAAACTAGAGCATGTGCAAAAGCTTTATTTTAGCTGTCCGTTCATTCTTCAAAACAACTGCCAGTTCTGGAATATCAACTAACTTCATAATTGAAAATAAAATATACAAATGAAAAAAAAAAAAAAACTCACCACAAAAAGATATCCTTTAGAATGAAGAAAAAAAAATTCTGTGTCGTCGTGGAAAATGAGAACATCTACTGGTTTCTGCCTCTCTTTTTTATGTTTTGCTGCGTCGTTGAGCACTGAATAAGGCGCTTAATAAATAACAGAATAGTTCTTTCCTCGTCTTTAAGGCCGGTCTAGGATATTTTTTTTTCTTTTAGTTCGAATTCTTCGGCTGAGTACCCCATGTCATGGTGAGTTCTTTAAATAAGGGAATGAAGATACTTAAATGGGATTAAGATATTGTATTAAGATATTTACAAAAAAATATATACAGATTAAAAATAATTCCAATAATCGTTCTTCGACAAAACATCTTCTCTAAGTAACTTTCGTTACACTCAGCGACAGTCAAATACATCTTATGCGTCCAAAGACAACCTTTCATCTGGCTGACGCGAACCGTTTTTTACCGCTGGAGAAATGGTGGCTCTGCTCTCTGTTCTTATCAACAGTCTGCTTGAGGTGCCGTTGCCATCTGCCAACATTCATTTTTTTAGATTAATTTTAACGCAATTATTCAAATTGGTAAAGAAATCATATGAGTTCTAATTTCTCAACTGGTGAAAAGTGTACGGACCAGGATTCGAATCAGGGATCTTTTGTCTATAGCTGCCAATGCTCTACCAACTAAGCCATCCCGGACGAATCTGTAAGACCTAATTCACCTAGTTAACCTTATTGATCATAGCAAGTATACAACGTTTACTGGAGTTCCATTACCTGCGATTTATTTTGTTGAGCTGATTCGGATATCAGACCATATTCTATGACCAATAAGGTTAACTGGGTGAATTAGGCCCTCCAGATTCGTCCGGGATGGCTCAGTTGGTATAGCATTGGCGGCTTTGGCCATGAGATACCGGGTTCGAATCGTGGCCCGTACAATTTTCATCCAGTTGGGAAATTACAACTTATACTATCATTCGGTTCGAAAATATTTTAAACATGAGATTTTATGCATCAAAATCAAATCTTTAATTATATTAAACGCAATATATTTTCAAAGACTGTAAGGTTCCCGATTTTTAAATTCCGCTACTTCCGAACGGAAACATTTGCTTTTAATTACAGAAATTTATAATTAAAGAAGACGAATATTAATATTCGGAAATAGTGGTATTAAAAAATCGAGAGATTTTGCAGTTATGTAGTATTTAAGGTTGAATAAGACTTAAGAAGATTTGATAAATCAGGCAGAACCGTCTCTACCGAAAGCGAGGCCTGGTGTAAGATCTTTTGCGAGGTCCTTCAAGTTAGTTAATGCACTGAGTTTCATATATAACAGGAGATATGTCTTCCTATTCCTCAACATGATTTTCAGCGATCAGTGTTCTTATTTAATAATATTCTAATTTATGCTTCTTTGATTAATAAATGATTCTCTACTCATGTAAGGGAATGATAAATAGCACGTTTTGCCAGGAATGCGAACTAAAATTATCGTCACTGCAGGGCTTAATTTGCGCCGGAGCCCACCGGAGCTGAGTTCCGGTACTTCTCTGTTTCTATAAAATATTTAAATATTGGCCAGAATTTACCAGAGCTCATAAACACAGCGCTCCGGAGCCCAGTGTAATAACGCTTCCGGAAAACGAATCCTAAATTACCTTTTCCTTTCGCTCCCAACTCCAACCTTTTGCCTTCTTTTGTATCAAAACACTTATAAGTGACGTAATGTGTGGCTCACGTAAGGGATGGAGATGAAACAGGCTCGATTTTCATATCCGTCTTCGGGTTTGAGTAGGCTCGAGCTCAATTTGTCTTAAATTCAAAATTTTATTTATTTCCATTTCAAATCATTTTAATGCTATTTTAATCAGAATAAAGAGTAAACAGAATAGATTTTTTCGGCTAAGATGCTTTACACTCACGCAGAAAAAAAAATAATCGGTTAGAAAAAGGAAAAAAGTCGCCAAATTTAGGGGATTTTTTCCTTTAATGGCGACCTAGTCATTGTATTAAGTTATTAGTTTGGCGCAGTCTTCAAAATCGCGCCAACGAAAAAGTCGCCAAACTTTTGTTTTCATGTTAGCGTGAGTGTAAAGCATCAGTTCCTTTTTTTATATTCTGCATAGCTTCGAACTATTAATTTTTTGTGTTAACACTATTTTTCAGTCATAGTGCTGAACTTATTTAATCGCAGAATTCTGAGATTAATTAACATTAAGATTAGGAAAAGGTTTATATAAAAAAGTGGAATAGTTGATAGCTAAGTTTAGGCAGATAGATGTACTTGACATTTTTATTTTGCTAATTAAAAAAACAATGCTTTAAATTTTGAAAATAATGTCTGAAATATAAAAATGCAGATTGGAGTGACGGCGGAGAGGGGGGAGGGGTACGCTACGGGTGTTAGTACTGCAGAATATCAGGGCTCCGGTACTTTTTTTATTAGAAATTAAGCCCTGCGTCACTCTACACTTCCGCGCGGAAGGGTAATCATTTATTAATTAGAGAAGCATAGCTTAATTAGAGAAGCATAAATTAGAATAATATTAAATGAGAACACTATTATCTGACATTTACAACGTGGACTCTTTTTACCTTTGTCTTGCAAGCTTCTAACCTCCGACTTATAACTCCTGTTATAAGAGCTCAGTGAGTTAATGCTTAACCAAGCCCCGTCTTTCCACGTTCTTTTTTAATCTCGCATATTATACGCATGCGTGTGGACAGGAATAGGGATAATCGAATAATAAAAAGAGACTAAACAGTAAAATATGGAATTCTATGGCAAACTTTTACTTTTACAGAAAAGTAAATATATGTGTTATTTGTTTACAAAAAATCATTAAAATATCAGTTGCGGATTATTGAAATTATCAACAGCATCGACCTCTTAAAAATTCGTATTCAAATTACAAAATGAAAAAACGAAAAATCATGCATTCGGCATAAATCATGAAGCACTTTGCAACACAAATGGAATATTGCTAAGGAATTTATTTTTTTCATTTAAATAAATGAGATATCTAAATATACAATTTAAAAAACACACTGCGCACTAAAAATTCACTTTCTGCAATTGTTTTTCATATCCGTGCAAATTCTGTCGTGCAGCTATGTATGTGATCAACAGAATTTACACAGACCACCTAATATGCTAAAAATTAGTTAAGTTCAAAAGTACATACCATAGTTAAAAATGCACCCATCAAGCATGATCCATCCTGTAACCGAATTCTTTAGAGTGTCTCACTAAATGAAATATAAATACAAGGCGTTCTGTAATCTATAGAAAATATGTTGTAGCACACCTCACAAGCAAAGGTACTGTAGTCTGTGGCGGCGAATTTCGATTTTTATAGCTCATTCGATTCGTCTCATCGAGCTAAATAATTGGTTACTTCGCATATCGGATAGTTCAGGCATTAGGGGCTAAAAAAGGGCAAATAAAGGAAAGTTTTGGTGTAGTTTTGATATTTGCTTCCTTTATGTTTTTGGGGTCGCTGAACACGAATCTGAAGTTTTCCAATAAAATTTTTCTCGGGAAATACATTTTTTTTTTACAAAAAAACTGTAAAAAAACGGACTTTTCTCCTTTTTTTTTCAAAATAACTCCAAAACTATACATTTTGCGTGAAAATCGACACAATATCAATTAGAGATAATAAAATTTCCTACATTTTATGTATTGAAAGTTTTTTTTCTCTGATCAATGGTTTAGCCGTGAGAGTGTCGCAAAAATGAGTGTTAAAAACAAAAAAACTGTAAAACAAAATCGGTAATTACGGCACTGTACGTCGATGTAACGTGAAACAAACTATTTTACACAAACATTAACCATTAATGATACTAACAATTAACTTATTGACTTTATTTCATGCATTTGAGGTAGACGAAAAGTGCTGATCCGGCGCCAGAGGAAGGTGGGAGCAGTGGAGCAGCTCCACCTCCTCTCATGAGTTGAGAGTGTTCCTCCTCCGGAGAGCTCGTACTCTAAGAGAAGGTAAAATTGAGAGGGGGTAAAAGAAAAAAAACTTTAAAAACGGGTATTACGGCCCTGTACATCTTTGTAACATGAAAATTAAATGTTTTAAGCAAACGTTGATTAAAAATTATGTGATTGACTACATTTTACAATGACGTTGTCTGATAATAAATACGACGACTCATTTTGAATCATTATTTAATTATAAATAATTATGTACATTAGTAACAAACATTAGTAAGTATATTTACATAAAGCAAAAAAGAAAAATATTTCCGCCTTCTTTTATTTGAAGGATCCTGCTGTTCATCGACATCTACAACATAGAAAATAGACATAGAAATAGTAGACTTAGTTAGACTTATCGAATTTACTATCTATAGTATAGAGTAAATGTTTATTTAATGGTAAATATTTCATACTTTGCGGCATGGCTTGTTCGTCTCCCATTGAGCCCACGGATTCAATGGGTGGGCAATCCATCTCCAGCTCAATTTCAAGGTATAACTCGTCTTCCTCGTCTTGATTCACCACTGAGATGTTGTTGCAGTTCTCTTCAAAATTAAGGCACATGTTGGAACAACAAAGACCTGCGCTTCTTGCATCCATAATTTTGTTGGCAGTTCTTTTTGCACTTACAGGATACACGCTTCAACAAAGCAGGGGTTTGTAAATACAGGGGTTTGTAAATACAGTAAATACAGACTCAAGTCCAAATTTTGTTTTCTTCCATCCCTACTCTTCAGCATTTTTCAACTCACAGCCATTGCTGCTCCTGGTGATATACTCTTAAAGATTGCTGTCGTGCTGTAGTTGCAGGTGGTGGTAAAGCAGCAATATTAGAACTGTTTTTAAAGGCTGGCTTCTTGTACGAAATATACCTTAAGTGGTTATTGGTGAAATATCGCCAAATTTGGTGACAAAACACCGTTGCCATTTATGAAGCCAACTTGTTTATGTCTTTCTAATTTAGCGATATTCTCATTCAAATTCAATATTGATGAAAACTGGGAATGACTCTTCTGTAATCGGGTTCCGTGCATTTTAGCTTCGTGTTTTCCAGTAAAATGATCTAAAATCTTAAAACCAAAGAGTAGGGAGAATCTTTTCTTGCCGGTACTCCAAAAGGTATCGCCAAAATTTCGCGGCAAAAATAGGTTGCCTTAGATGAAGTCAACTTGGTTGTAGAGGCTAATTTGGCAATATTCTCATTCAAATTCAATATTGACGAGAACTGGTAATGAATCTTCTGTAATTGAGTTCCGGGTATTTTCAGTGGAATTTGGTAAAATCTCAAAACCAAGCACTAGGGAGGCTATCTTTTCATGCCGGTACAGGCCAGCAGGACTTTTCGTAGTTTAGTATAATTCATCGGCTGCTAGCGTCTTGGTAGCCCGAAGATTCGTATGCAGCTAACGTACAACAGAATGACGAAAAACACTGATTTTTTTTGGCGGTGTGATAGCGAATTTTGAAGTATTAACATGTATAACATAGAAGAAAATATTTTGGGATTGGCATATCCAACTAGTTTATTGAAATCAGAAAATTACAACAGACTTTGCGTACACTTAAAAAAAGACAAATATTTCTTATCCAACGGAAATATAAAGTAACCACGGAAGAAAAGATACAATAACCAATTCCGAGTTACCCAGGATTTCGAATTCATGAATGGAAGTGGTGTCTATAAAACCAATCATTCTTTACTGCCACGGATTTTCGAACACATGTCCGAGTAGTTTTTAGAGTGCATTAATGAGTTTATTCAAAAAGGAATATTGAATTTTAGGATGCTATCATTTCTCAATTAAACATTTTCAGCTGCGTACCTAAATTTATACATGTAATCGTTACAAAATAATATTAATTTTAATGCTACTAATAATTCTGTTAATTTATCACGCTTGTAAAACATGCTTGTTGAATATGAAAATATTTACTTGAGAATTGATACTATACTAAAAACCAATATTCCGGATTAAAAAAAACTGACTAATTGTATATATACTCCTCGGAAACGGTTTTGAAAATCAGTGGCGGCAATAATAATAATAATAATAATAATAATAATAATAACAATAATAATAATAATAAAAACTTAATTTTTATAAACTAGGGGGCTCTGCTCTCTGCTCGCTACGCTCACCAACCCCCGTTCTGATTTCACATAACCTCTTAAAACCTGGTAATGTATCCTGTTTTAAAAAGATGATGATGATGATATGACGAACGGCGACTATCTTCTGTAATCAGGTTATAAAACTTTTTCATTTAACTGGTTATAATGTTTTTTCATTTAATTCATCTTTTTCATTTTTAATATTCATGTGTAAACACAATTTTTATGTCGTAATTTTCTTTATTTCCTGCTTTCAACACGTGATCATTTAATTATTATTTTAAACTTTCATTATTGTTTTTAATAGTCTCGCAATAAATACATTTTTTTATTTGAGATAAAACATAATCCTTTGCGCTTATTTAGAAATTGGCAACAATATAAAAAAATGACTTTTTCAATAAAAGATTTTTTACTCGATTTTTAAGAATTTTTTGAGTTTTTATTGTCCGACCGTGATAATTTTTTTAATTTCTGAAAGCTTGTTATATTTCGCGTCTATGATTTTCGAATCCGTAGGATGGCTAGAAAAAAAGTAATAGCTCCCCAAAAAAGGCCCTAGTAAAAAAGCGATGAGAATAACCCAGAATATCTGCGCAGAATTTGATTGATCCATTTCTAAATCGTTTTTGGCTCAGGTCCAGATTACTTTTTTTTTTAATATAGAAGGATACGATACTGCTTTAACTTGAAAATATATTGATTTCTCGGATTTTTAAAGATAAAGAACGGTTTTTGGTATCGTGGTTAACTTGCAGAAAGTTATTGTTTAACTTCGTAAGTGGTTATATCCTATAGTTTCCTGGATTTTAAAAAAATTGTCTTTTTAACACTTTCCAACCCAGTTGAAACGTGTTGTCGGTTTCTCTGGCCGTCTGTCCGTGCTCTAACTCACGTAAATCTGCTCGGATTGTCCTGAACTTTTTGTACGTTATTATCGTTTACTATAGCATGTTCACTATTTCAATTGAAGTGTGTAACACTTATAGTTTTTTTACAGGGACAATCAAAAGTATTCCGTTACATTACAGTCAATGGGGAATAATCGTTTTAAGTGCATTTTGATGATGCTACGTCATTTAAAACATGATGAAATTGATATATAATTATGAAGTGCATTAAAACATGCTTTTTCAAAAATACTGGATGCAAGCCATTAATTATTCATTTACAGGGTCAAACAAAAGAATTTGTTCTGTTAAACATTTTTCTATGGGGAAAAATATTTTGCAGTGTAATTTAGTAATATTTAACTATTTCAAACATAATGAAAATTATATCCATTACTGAGGTGCACTATAAAATGCTCTCTTGAAAGTGTGGTGTGCATTGCGTTTATTTACAGGGACACACAAAAGATATCGGTTACAGTACATATGCGATATTTACAGTCTGTGGGATAAGTGCGTTTTCAACTTTGATTTGCGCTTTTAGGTTTAACAATTTTTTTATAGCACGTGTGTGTTTATAAACTCGGTTGTTCATATACAGGGCTAAACAAGGGAATCCGTAAGTATTACAGACTACGGGAGTGTTTTGCTTAAGGGTAGTTTTTAATTGTAGTACGCATTTTCCTGCTGAACTTTTAGTAGATTAATAGAAGTTTGTGGAATTGGAACCAAAATCGAAAAAGTTAAAAACTATCAACGTTATTGATCGACCGCATTTATTCTATGCAAAAAAAATCATTTAAAAATAAAATGCGAGCAAGAAATTTGAAAATAGCCTTTCCATAGACTTAACATTAGCTTGAGCGTTTCTTCCCGTGACTAGTGTAGGCTCTTAGAATTACCCGTAAATTTACAGCTAAGTTTGTTTATAATGACAAAGTGCAGCAATGAAATTAACAAGTTGCAATGTTTTTAGGCAAAACAGAACATAGCCATGGAAATTCTGTTTTATTTATAATTTTTATTTAAAATACCCAGAAAAAGTTCATTAAGTATGCATATTTACAATTCTCGTGATGCGAAACTTTTGAAAAAGTTTAACTTGTTTGTAACTTTTAAAACGTTGTATGAATAATAAAAGAGGATCTATAAATTCAAAACTCATCTAAAATAAAACACGCTTGCAATAGCAATTATTTTCCACTTGTTAAAATCATTCTGTGAGAAAGAAGGACTTTTAGAAGTTATGTACTGTTTTGCTTACTAGCTTAATTTTTTTCCTCAGTGACTTTAAAAAACGATTATTAATTTGAAAATTCTCTTTCACAAAAACCAGAAAGCTTCACGAGTATCTTGTAAATCGAGAATTTTATTAATTTTTAAATTTGATACATTAAAAAAAACTGTATGCGGTTTAAAATTAGTTAGTATTTATTTCGTGCTGTGAAGTTTAGAAAATTGTAACTGGTTAGAAAAGAAGAAGAATGAAAATACTGTAAAATTGCGTACACTCTTTGGAATTTCAAAAAGTCAGGCATCATTATTTGAGACTAGAAAATTTCTAATAAATATTTAAATAGCAGAATGCGCGATCACCACGTTTAATTGCAGAATTTTTAATATTGTTCTGAGATTAAGTAAGTTGAAAAATTCTATTGAAAAATATTGGTAAAACTGTACTCACCCTCTACTTACTTCATCTACTACTCAAAAAGCGAAATTTTCCTGAAATGTTTCTTTATGTTTACATATAAAGAAATTTATCAGAGTTAATACTATTTTACTGTCGATAAAATAGTACTTCATTTTAATTGCCCTTGCTTAAAAGCTGAGCTTTTACTGTTTTAATTTTTTTTAATGAATGATATTTTTAATTTAGTTTTATGCTTTAAAAAAGTTATTGGCATGTAAAACATTTATAATTTCTGATTAATTGACTAAACCTTTGAATAATAGGAAAAAAGAACACATTTATATCCATTAGAATTTTGGAAAGTTTTTTCTATTGATGAATTACTTATTATTTGATAATGTGTTCTAATTATACAAAGATCTTTTCTAAATAATTTGCATAATTTTAAAATAACCATATAATTTAATTTAGGAAAATAAACTCTTTAAAAATTATTTTAAGAAACTTTAAGTCACATTTTACAACATTTAACCAAAATTAGCATCTAATATCATTAAAATAACCGCAACAAAATGTCAAACATTCCTTTAATACTCTTTGTTTTTTATTTAATGTGTTTTATATGTATTGTAAGTGCATTTGAGGTATCGCAGATTCAGTATAAGTATGTGATTGATGGAAAATTGTGCCAAAACTGGATTCTAGACGTACACGAAGATTCCCATTTCCTAACATGCTCCCAAAAATGCTGGAGAAATTCCGAGTGTTACGGAATTGCATTGGGTCCTTTAAAAGAAAATAACGCAGATAATAGAAGAACTTGCTATTTATTGAAGTATTTGGACGTGTCTGAAGAGCACTGCACAGTAGATGATCATGTTAGCGAAGATGTTCAGATTTATCAAGTAAGTTTATCATTTCATGTTTTAATATTTTTGCATTACAGGTAATATTGGATAATTCACTATTCCTAAATCATCTTTTGTTATCTTTAGATAACAGAACATTTTATGGTAAGTTTCATTAGACGTAACTAAAGCTAAAAATAAATTCTCTTCAGTCGCCAGTGGGTGATTAAACATTGAAATACGGAGATAAAAAAATTTGCCAGATCGGCCAAATATTTTCCTTTCAAAATATTTTTTACAAATAACAGTTTTCCTTTATTTAAAACAATTTGAGTAACTTCTTCGAGATGGTGTTTCAGTTTTCAAATACCACTTATTTATGTTTGGCCTATCAATGGAAGCAATGTTGCCAGTTGGGCGTTTTTTTTATTATTACTAATGCTCCCTACTATGCTTCATACGAGCTACGCTCCCCAACCCCGTTCTGACACCGCAAATTTAAAAAACACTCTGATTTGATCAACTCTAAAACGATCACGGAAAATTGAATTATAATTAAACGACCAGTGGCGATCTGCTGTAAACGGGTTTCCATTAATTTTCCTTTGACTGAGGGATTTTAAGGTCGAATCAACTGCTGTCGAAACAGCTAACAACTGTTTTCGTTATTGATAAAAAATGATTAATTAATTTGAAAATCAACTTGTGCAAAATGGTTAAGTAAGCAATTTTGCTGCATCGGGAAATTTTATAACGATTCTATAGAAAATTGGGTACTTCTCCATTATCCCGTCTACTACTTTCTATAAAAGAAAAGAACTGTCGCCAAAATATAGGATTTAAAGCCAAAAGTGCATATCTGTGACGTCGTATTCAATTGAAATCAGATGCGTTACGCGTGTTAGTTACGTCATCGAGTGATCTTTAATTCAACGTTTATCTCTATTTTTAATTATATTTCAACAATTTATTAGTTATTTCATTGATTTAAACGTAATTATTAAACGTAAAAATATAGTTTTTAATTGAAGGTAGACATTATTAATTACGCTGTTTTAAAATTTGCAATAACAGGTAAAATATTTTGTCGAAATAAATTAATCTTACCCTATTTAATGATTTGAAAACGCGTAATAATTTAATTATTTCTCCTTTTAATATTCACGCGCAAGTATATTTTTTATTACATAATTTTCTACATTTACTGCTTTTAACACGTGATCATTTAATTATTATTTTAAAGTTTTATTTCTGTTTTTAACAGTCACGTGTAAGTACATTTCTTAATTGAAAGGGAATATTATTATGTGCTCTATTTTACAAATTGGCAACAATTCAAATAATGGATTTTATGAAATATGAAATAAATCTTCATCAAAATAAAGAAAATTTTGAATAAAAAATTGAAATATAACCTCAAAAAATTACTCAAATCAAAAAAATTGCAGTCTGCACACCGCAAGCTTGTCAACTATATCCTTATAAATTATGGTTAAATTCCTGTGCATAGTTTTCGTTTCTATAAAACTTTTTTAAGATAACTATTTTGACCAACTTTAATATTAAATATCTCTTAAAATAATTCTTCGATTTAAAAACTGTCTACTTCAGCGTGTTTATCGAGCATTTCTCTACAAAATTACCAATTTTCATATTTTTATATGCAATAGTTTTCTGGATATTATTCCAGAAAGACTTCAAGTCACAAAATCTACATTGACAGCGGCTGCGGCTGCGGCAGCGGTGGTTACTTTTTTTTTAATATAGAGAGATTATTCAGATTGGTTTATTATTAATATATATATATATATATATATATATATATATATATATATATATTTAAACACTGATATTCGCTTATTTAATCTGTCATTAAATAAGGGAAATATTACTATTTCAAGAAAGTGGTAGCAATCAAGCTATTGGAATAACAAACAAAACAAAAGTCCAACTGGAAACACTGAATGGAAGTATTCATACTGATCATAGTAGTTGGGTACTAAATTAAAAGTAACTATCATCCTGAAACTGGCAGTTAAAATAATCTCATCTACTTGCCAATGGCTACTATACAAAATTTCCTATTAAAAACTTTAATGTGCACTACAAAAATAAAAACAACAAAATAAAACCATGCTAAAAACATAGATTATGAAACACTTTCCAACTCATTCCGAATATTGTTACAACACTTCACCGTTTAATGAAGTGAAACATGATGTTTGGAAAACGCATAAGACATTTGTAATTAATTTTCAGAAATTACCTTCTAAGGAAGGAAAAATATCTGAATTATTTTTGAAGCCCTGTATATGATTTATAGGTTTGTACATATATTACACAATATGCAAAATTTAGTTCAGTTAATTTAGTTAAATTTTGTTCAGCATCACACACTGTTAAAAGTTTGCAGCGATAATTAGTGCGTTTTCAACTCTGGTTTGCGTTTTTAAGTTTAAGTAATTTTTTTCAAAGTGCATGAATAAATTCCGGTGATAAAATTCAGGGCTGCACAAAAGATTTGGAGGGCATTTCAACTTACTGGCGGAAATTGCTGAATGTGAATATTTAATTGTGCATTGTTAAAAATTTGTAGCAAACTCTCCAGGCATTTGACCGTTTTTACAGAAAAAGGTTATGTAACCGTAATTTAAATCTATTCTGACCATATTATTGCTATAGTATGGTCAGAATAGAGTTAAATTACGGTTATGAAACCGTTTCCTGTGAAAACGGTCAAATGACTGGACAGTTTGCTACAAATTTTTAACAATGCACAATTAAATATTCACATTCAGCAATATCCGCCAGTAAGTTGAAATGCCCTCCAAATCTTTTGTGCAGCCCTGAATTTTATCACCGGAATTTATTCATGCACTTTGAAAAAAATTACTTAAACTTAAAAACGCAAACCAAAGTTGAAAACGCACTAATTATCGCTAATAGACAGCACTGAAACCGAATTCTTTTGTGTGTATCTATAAATGCACACCATACTTTTCCATAACCAACTTAATGCACACCTCAGTAATTCATATAAATTTCATTATGTGTGAAATAGTATAACATCATTAAAATACAGTGAAAACAATTATTTCCCGTAGACAATTATGTAATGAAACTCTTTTGTGTGACCCTGTAAATGAATAATATTTTGCTCTATACTCCATATTCTACAGAAAGCATGTGCACCTCAGAAATGGATAACAATTTTATTATGTTTCAAATAGTGTAACATCATTAAAATGCACATGAAACGATTTTTTCCCATTGACCGTACTTTAGACCGTCTCTGTAAACGAACTATAAATGCTAATTTCTTGAATTCAAATAGCGATCGTGCTCTTGTAAACGTCAAAAATATATAAAAATTGCAAGGCAATCTGAGTATATTTACGAAAGTTAGAGTACGGACAGATGGACAAACAAAGCGAAGTCATGAACATTTTTCAACTATGTTGGAAACTGTTAATTAAGACTGCTTAAGAATATTATGTAAAGAGAGAATGCCTGACTGACTCACTGACTCACCAATGACCAGATGAAACAACTAAAGTCAGGATGTTGAACTTTAGACAGTAGATAGAATTTGGAAACTATGATGTAATATGAAATAGTTGAATATACATTTACATGAATGATAAAGATTAAATGGGGCATATTCTATTTATTGAGATTTAATTTTGTACAAAAATTGAATTAATTTTTTTAACCATTTTTGCAGAAAATGCAACCTGAAACCACAACTTCAACTACAACAGATGAGCCATCAACGACTACAGAAGTATCAACAACTGAAAAACAGACTGCATCAGCCGAAACTACATATTTATCTCATGACTCAATGGCAAATACAGGTTACTCATTCACTTTTTCCTTTTCTTTTCGAAAATTGACTTAATCATACTTTTGACCAATCCTAAGAATCCACTAATTAACGATAGTTTATGTTATTCCCTTATATATTTGAGAAGTATTAGAGAGGAAAAACAACTAGTCCTGAGTGCCAAACTTACAGCCCGCAATAATGTTTTCTGGCATACGAACAACACTTTAATTAGATAATAATAAGCACTGGACGATAAAACAAAACATAGAATGAATAAAAAACCTTTTGTCGTCGTTGATATGAACATAAACAAAATCATCGTCGTATGTCGTTTAGTTCAAATCTGAATTACATTCTCATATTTAATCGTCTTTTAGTAACTTAAAAAATGTTTAGAGCATCAGTCAAATCGACAGCAAAATTTGCACTCTCTAACTCGCACCGTGTTAATCTCGACGATCGGCGTCGTCCATGGTAGAATTATTCTATGTAGAGTCATGCTTTCGTCTCTTGGGAGATAGAGATCCTACATTAGAGGATTACTCTAATGTAGGCTCTCTAACGGGAGAGCGACTCTGGCGCCTTCCACAAGTTAGTATTCTGAAGTGTTCTGACCTAGAGTCCTGTATCGGGTCGTGTTGGCGCTATATTTTTACGTTGCGGTTCGGGTCGGTTTCGGGTGGGGTTTTTACATTTGTGGGTCGGGTTCGGATTGATCCACTTTTTCAAAAGAATATCCTCAATATTTATTTGCAGGTTAAAATATATGTCTATAGATTAAGACCTTCATAATGGACACTCCCGAAGAGCGGACACCTCTATTTAGCGAACACTTTTTCTATTACTGACATTTATATATTTGTACGCTTATACCTTGGAATAGTGGGCACCTCCAAATCTATACACACGTGTGTATGTGTATGTGTGCATAAACTATCACAAATATGGTGTTGCGTGTATTATAAACGAAATGTTGGTAATGTTTTTCATATTCTGAGAAAAGAAAAAATGGTTTTTAACTGCACCGTAAAGAAAAAAAATCTATGATTAAATTTCTTATATAAATTTTATTTTTTCTCATGCAGTAAATTGTATATATACTTATTTATATACAAATACGTATTTAATGTCATCTGAAACACAGTTCTGTTCAAACTTTTTTTGAAAATCCGAACAATTCGACCAGCAAAAAACCTAAATATGATCCGGGACAATTATTCTAGGGTGAACCCGATACCCACAAAGAAAATTAAAGTCACTCCCCCCCCAAAAAAAAAACAAGAAACAACCCGACCCGATGCAGGACTCTATTCAACGATCTCGAGATGTCCGGTATTCAGAGATTTTACTATATTTTAATATTAAAGAATATAGATTTGTTCATTTTTCTATAAAATATAAAATATAAAATTCGTATTAGCGGTATAATTGTACATTACTTTTCATAATAGCATTAAAACTTTATTTATGGTCCTTTCATTGCGGGTCTCCGAAAATTATTTTTGCGGGTTCGGGTCGGGTTGCGGGTCAAAGAAAATTTTTTGTCAGGTTCGGGGCGGGTTGCAGGTTGACTTCAAATGGAATTTGCGTGTTCGGATTGCGTACAACCCGACCCGTGCAGGACTCCATCCCGACCCACATTACTAATCGAACGGCACCAGTCACATTTTATACGATGATTTGCCGCAACGTTAGTAAGGGCTGATACATTTTTTCCGATGAACGTACTATAATAAAGGTAAATAGATGAATGCATTCATTTGTGGCTTATTTATTTAACCATTTATAGTTCTTTGTGATAATAATTTCCCAGATTAATCGTCTTTTAGTAACTTAAAAAAAGTTTAGAGATTCAGTCACATCGACAGCGAAATTTGCACTTTCTAGCTCGTTTCCACGTTAATCTCGATGTTTGGTGTCATCCATGCTATTAGAATTCTGTGTAGATTCATGCTTTCGTCTCATGGGAGATAGAGACCCTACATTAGAGGATTACTCTAATGTAGCATCTCTAATTGGAGAGCGACTCTGTCGCCTTGCACAAGTACGTATTCTGAAGCGTCACGACCCACATTACTAATCGAATGGCACCAGTTACATTTTAAACGATGAATTGCTGCAACGTTAGTAAGGGCTGATACATTTTTACATTTTCTCCGAAGACTGTACTATAATAAAGGTAAATAGATGAATGCACTCATTTGTAGCTTATTGATTTAACCGTTTATAGTTCTTTGTGATAATAATTTGCCACATGAATTTTCTCACCATTGCTTTCTAAATGATTAACGCATCTTGTTGACTCTTTTGCCAGTTCATGTATCCCAGCATTGTTACTCATTTCTCCATATCACTGGGTACTGGTATAGTCTAGTTATTTTATCCTCTGTAAAATACATGACCAGCATAATTTTTTCTGTCTTTGAACTAAATACTTATCTCACCTTACAAAGTACTACAATTGATGTGTTGTACATCCTAATTGTATTATGTACTATCACTACGAGGAAAGAAAAAAATACTTTCTTCTTCTCTTTCATTCGTACATTTATTTTTATACACATCATTTTTAACTCCGAAGGGCAGTCAAAAAGTTCCAGGAATTTCATTGTAACTCTTTATTACCACAATATAGGTACACATTTAGTTAATCGCCTTCAATGTAGGCTCCGTCAGAACACATTCACTCGCTCCATCACTCCTGTCATTGCTGGAAACAACGATGAAAGTCCTGTTTTGGTATCTTCCCAATTTCAGCCGTCGCGTTGGTTTTGATGTCTTCTACCGTGTCAAAAAGGGGGGCCAATTTTAAACTTGGGGAAGTGCCAGAATTCCAATGTTGCGAAATCCGGTGAGTAAGGAGGCTGGTGGAGGAGTGGAATGTTCTTTTCTGCGAGCCATGTCTGCTCAACAATCGATGTGTGGGAGGGAGCATTGTCGTGATGCAGTGACCATCCACCTTGCATTTGGCGGATGTTTTCTTTGGATCGCCTCCCTCAGTCTTTTCAAAACTTGCACGTGCAAAGGGCCGTTAACAGTTTATCCTGCTGGTACGAATTCAAGTGCACCGCACCTCGACACCTTTGTTGTCGAAAAACGCAATGATCATAACTTTTGTTTTTGATTTGACATGATGTGATCTCTTTGGTCGATGAGAGGACGTTGTGTGTAAATAAATAAATAAACTATATAGTGGTATTAAAGAATTACAATGAAATTCCGTGAACTTATTTGTTTATTATTAGACAAAACTTTAGAAGTTCCTATTTCTGTGATGTTATATTTAGAAAAAATCTCACTTAAATTCATAGTTTAAAATAGCTTGATCTTTAAATGGTTAAAATGTGTAATGTCGAAAAGTATTGTATAATTTACCTGGGTTATACATGGATGTTATGCTTTATATTTGTTTTTTATGCTTAAAACAAGCAATAGTTGCATTCAAACTTTTAGAAACTTTATTTATGATGTTTGTACTTACAGAAAAGGGTCCTAAATGTGAAGGACAAAGAATAATCGCAGACTATTTAGATGGTCCTGAACGTAAGGTTATAGTGGCAATGAAAACGTAAGTAATTTTAATTTCATGATAGATGTCCGCTGTTGGGCCCTATATGAGATTTTACTGTGTGTAAATTTTCACATGAAAAAAATATTTTGAACTTTCTTTTGAAAACTTGGGTCAACCCCAACCTGACCCGCAAAAGTCAAAACCTAAATTAAACTTACCCGAACCCGAAACAAGTGGGTATGTGTGATTAAAGATCGCTCAAAGAGTTTCGTTTACTATTCCTTTCTAAACAGTTTATCTTTAAATTAATAATACAGGGTGATTACAAATGATTATCCCAATTTTGAAAAGCTTTATTAACAAAAGTATAGAATATACACGCATTTGTGAAAAGGACATAAAAAAGAAGATTGTGAAATTACTAATAGCAAAAATTTATAAATGTTCAATGTGACCACCAGCAGAAACACGAACGATTCCATTCTGTAGGAGAATTCATCCCACGTGGTTTTCAGCAAGTCGGGTGTTACAATTGCAATAGCTGCAGTTATCCTCATTTTCAGTTCAGCAGTGTCAATTACACAGAACACGTTTTGTTGTGCTGTTGTCATCTGACTGAATGAACTCGCAACGGAACATGTCGGTTCACTTTCAACCCGCCGCTCGTTGCACCATCTCTCGCCAAGAAAGTGAACCTTTACATTTATGAAACTTCATAACTTTTCACTCACGTCGATGTGTGAAATGGAACACTACCTTTTATTGTTCAGAAGATATAGTCCTTCAAAGTTGGGATATTCATTTTTAATCACCCTGTAATTTTAGTTTGAATGCCGCATGCAAATTTAACAATGTTTAATTGTTCTTGCAGTACTATTCTAACTGCAAAAATATTGAATATCAAAATTTTACTCAATATCAGTGCAACTATAGAGCCTAGGATTGATAGTGTAGAAATCGGCAAGCGAACACGCATCTAAAACATTGCATTATATAATTTAAATTTTGAATGATAAAAGGAAAAATAATACTTAAATTCCGTAAAATATTCGGTGAAAAACGGTGGAGTGAGTAGGAAAAGGATTTCGTCAGGTGAACGAAACCCTAAAAATGAAAGTCAGCCGTCCCAAAACGTAGCGCCAACACCTCTTATTGCGATATGTGCAAGGTATTGAATGATTATGCATAGTTTCAGTATAAAAAATAGGTTCATGAACTTAAAAGGCTTATAAACTAGCAGTATGTAACAATCCCAAAACTTTCTTCTATATCACACAGGTTTCGCATACACTAAAAACGAATTGGCACCAATTTGTATCAAGGTCTAACTGAATCGAAGTTTTATTAAATTCCGTGCATTGGTGCTTGAGATGAAATCGATTAAATCTCAAAAAATGCAGCATAGCAGCGCCACTTGTCGGAAGATTTACACCACAATGTAATCAGCATCTATTTATGTCAATGTCTAACAGAATCTGAAATCTGATGAAATTCTGTACTTTAGTGAGAGAATTCTTGAAACAGAGCTATTGCGGAAATTGCGAAAAATGCTGCATTGCAGCGCCACCTGTTGGACGATTTACGCCAAATCTAATCAGCACCAACTTATATCAGGGACTAACTGAGCCTAAAGTTTTATTAAATTTCGTGCGTTAGTTCTTGAGATAGAGCGCCCACAAAACTTTTGTCACATATAGACAGACAGTCAGAGTCACAGAAAGACATTTTCTACAAACAATCAAATCGTGTTCAGGACCTTCTAAAACGTATAAATCTATCGGAAATCGAAAGTCGAAAATTTTCATGAATCCAATTCTTCCTTCTTGTAAAGATAGAAGAAAATAAAAATGTTGACGGATTTATCATCTTTTTGATAGAATTCATTTACGTCATTGCGAGTCTAAGGATAGTGAACACTTCTTTTGTATTTTAAGGGTATATTTTTCGCAAATACTCCGTGCAGAAGCAACAATAAAATCTACAGATAAGGTAAAATTTTAATATTTTCTCAGCATTACGTAGAAAACTAGACGGATGTAGCAATAGCAAAACTTTTTTCTATCTCATACATTTTAAAATTTTGAAATTTGCTATCACAGTACCAAAATTAGATGGCAATATATGTCCATCATGAAGATTCTAAAGATATGAGATTCCATGCATTAGTTCTTGAGATATGATTATCGCTCAAATCATGTAAATCCTACAAAATTAAGCATAGCAGCGCCACCTGTAGGCGATTGACACCAAAACGTAAACAAAACCAATTCATGTCAATGATTAACTGATTCTGAAATTTGATGGAAATCCGAGCATTACTAATTGAGATAGAGCTCTTGCAGTAATCGTGACAAATGCAGTATAGCAGCGCCACCTACTGATCTATTTCCACCAAAATGTATAAAAACGTCAATTCATGTCAAGGACTAATGAAATCTGAAGTTTTATGAAAATCCGTGCATTAGTTCTGGAGATTGAGCGATTGCGGAAATCGTGAAAAATGCTGTATAGCAGCGCCACCTGTTGAGCGATTTACACAAAAATGTATGAAAAGTCAACTCATGTCAAGGACTAACTGAATCTAAAGTGTGATTAAAATCCGTGCATAAGTTCTGGAGATTGAGCGATTGGGGAAATCGTGAAAAATGCAGCATAGCTGCGCCACCTGTCGAGCGATTTACACCAAAAACTAATCAGCACTAACTTATATCAAGGATTACCTGAATATAAATTTTTATTAAATCCCGTGCATTAGTTCTTGAGATAGAGCGCCCACAAAATTTATATCACATACATACAGACAGACAGACAGACAGAGTCACAGACAGACATTTTGTACAAACATGTTTTTTGGGTTCTATGACCCCTAAAACGTGTAAATTCGTCGAAAACCGGAATTCGAAAATTTTCACGAATCCAATACTTTCTTCTTGTAAAGATAGAAGAAAGTAAAAATGTGTTGCTTACGAAAATAATTATAAACTATTCAGATGTGTCAATCCCAAAACTTTCTACTATCTCACACAGGTTTCGCAAACACTAAAAACGAATAAGCAGCAATTTATATCAAGGTCTAACTGAATCTAAAGTTTTATTAAAATTCCGTGCATTAGTTCTTGAGATATGACTATTTCTAATACCTTGTAAATCCTGCAAAATGCAGCATAGTAGCGCCACCTGTTGGGATATTTAGACCAAAACCTAATAAACAACAACTTATGTCAAGGTCTAACAGAATCTGAAGTTTGATGAAAATCCGTGAATTAGTTCTTGAAATATAGTTATCGTGATAAAAGTGGCAAAAGTGAAAAAAGTGGCATAGTAGCGCCACCTGTTGGGCTATTTACACTAAAACGTAACCATCATCTATTTATGTGAAGGTCTAACAGAATCTGAAGTTTAATGAAATCCCGTGCATTCGTTCTTGAGATATAGCTATGGTAAAAATAATGAAAAAAGTGGTATAGCAGCGCCACCTGTCGGGATATGTACACCAAAATGTAATCAGCGTCTATTTATGTCACAGTCTAACTGAATCTGATGTTGGATGAAAATTAGTGCATTAGTTCTTGAGATAGAGATATTGCGGAAATCGCAAAAAATGCAGCATAGTAGCGCCAACTCTCGGGCGATTTTCACCAAAAACTAATCAGCACCAATTTATATCAGGGACTAACTGAGTATAAAGTTTTTTTTAATTTCGTGCATTAATTCTTGAGATAGAACGCCCACAAAATTTTTGTCACATACAGACAGACAGGCAGACAGAGTCACAGACTCACAGACAGACAATTTCTAAAAACAGTCAAATCGTGTTCAGGACCTTCTAAAACATATAAATCCGTCGAAAACAGGAAGTCGAAAATGTTCATGAATCCATTACTTTCTTCTTATAAAGATAGAAGAAAGTGAAAACACGTAAGAATTTTTTTGTAGTAATGAAATCTGCACATGAGAAGATTTTTACTTCTTTCTCAGCGTTACGGGAAAGTTGCTGAATAAAAATAACTATAAAGCCTATAACGCATTTGCAGATTTCATCGATACAGCACTTTTTCTTATTCGTATATGTTTTATAATTATTTTCATTAGCAATTCATTTTCGCTACATGACGTTTGAAAAATATTAAAAAACTGCTTCATATGCAGATTTCTTTATTACAGAAATTTTCTTATATATTTTATATAATTATTTTTATTAGCAACACATCTTTCTTGCGTAATGCTGGGAAAACATTAAAAACCTGTCTCATCTACTGATTTCATTAATACAGAATTTTTAAAAAAATATTATTTATAATTATATTCATTAAGAATCCATCTTCTCTGCGTAATGCCGGGAAAACACTAAAAATCTACCCCATTTGCATATTTCATTAATACAGAAATTTTGATGTATACTTTTTATAATAGTTTTAACTGGGAAAACATAATAAATTTTCTTATCAGCAAATTTCATTAACATAGCACTTTGCTTGTATATTTATATATTTATTTTCATTCAGCATCTGTTCATTCCTACGTAATGCTGGGAGAAGAGTAAAAATCGCCTTTGTCTGAAGCGTTTATTGATTCTTCTGCACGGGCAGTTTGAGAAAAATATACCATTAAAATAAAAATGAAGAATTCACTAAAATTAGACTTAGTTGCGCAAATGAATTATGCCAATAAGACAGTTTTCGTATATAATTTTATAAGCATTTTAAGTTCCTGCTCCTATTTTTTATATTAAAATTATGCATACCATTCACTGCCTTAGACGTATTGCAATAAAAGTATAAAAAAACTTCTTAATAACACCATAAAAATAAGGAATGCGCTAGGCCTTTCGAAATAACATTTTCTTTCGAAACAATTCCTTTCGAAAGAACTTTGTCTATCTTCGTCAGGCGCAAAGAAGACGTGCAATCACTTTGAAGACAGGAGCAAGACTGAAAGTAAATGGGTTGGAAAGAGGGACAAGTTAAGGGAATAGCTAACAGGAAAGCAGAAGGCATCAGCCAATCACCGAAGAGAATTACCTAGAATGCAGAACATAAGGAAAATTATGAAACAAGTGGGTAAGTGTGATCGAAGATCGCACAAAGGGTTTCGTTTAATATTCCTTTCAAAACACTTTATCCTTTCTGCAATAAATCCAAATAAATTTCATTTAGCAACAAAAAAAAAGTCATGTTTTTTAAAAAGTAAAAGTTTTAAAAATTTTAATATATTGAGCTTCATAGCAGATATTCAGTTATATATACAAAAAGTTTCAACTCTGTAAGTTATATAGGTTCTGAGAACGGCTCTGTGACGGACAGATAACGGAGCGGGAGTAATAGGGTTTCGTGAGATGAACGAAACCTTAAACAAGTGTGTAAGTGTGATCGAAGATCGCTCAAAGGGTTTCGTTTAATATTCCTTTCAAAACACTTTATCCTTTCTTTAATAAATCCAAATAAATTTCATTTAGAAACACAAAAAGTCAGGTATTTTATAATGTAAAAGTTTATCGGTCTATTTTTTCGTTTTTTCGAATATTTAAAACAGCCCAACAGCGGGCGAAGCCCGCTATTATATTCTGTCATAATAATATCTGTCATGCGGACTAAATGCGATATTTATAAAAATAATTTCAAAATTAAACATGTTGTACACCTTCAAAATTTTAATATATGCGAATATTTCCATAATCGGATTTTTATTATGATTCGATATGTTTCTCAAACTCATATATTTACTATTCTCTATTACTCATATTGATACTCGTTTTGTATTATTCTCAAACATTTGAAAAATTCATTAAACTTTCAATATGACGTCAGATTTTCTTTTTAATTCTCTAATAACGTGATATTAATCTGCTTTGTGTACATACACATACTCATACTCCTTGTATTATTGTGAAATCTTTGAAAATTTCCGTTTTATTACCACTATGACGTCAATCATTTTTATTTCATATTAATATTTTTTTTCAATTGGTGAAACTTTTTATTTCATTTTCATTTTTCACGTGGAAATCAATAAAAAATTAATTATTGTAGAAGTAATTTCATTGTGTATTTTTAATTTTTGGCAACTGCTTTAACGAAAAATGTTTAAATTTAATAGGAAAAGGCTGTTAGAGGTTTTTTTTTAATCTCTATTTATTAAAATAATACGAGTTTTTCAAATTTTAATATTTTGAGCTTAATAGCTGGTATTCAGATAGATATACACAAAGTTTCAACTCTGTAAGTTACATAATTTCTGAGAATGGCTCTGTCACGGACAGACAACGGAGCGGGAATAATAAGGTTTCGTGAGATGAACGAAACCCTAAAAAAGAAAAGAGAATGCACAAAAAATGAAACTAAAATGAGGATTAAATATAAAAATTGTAAACAAACATAAAAATTAATAAAAAAAAAATAATAATAATTGTACGTTAATTTTTATGTACTTTAATTTAATTTAATTTAATTTTTTTTTCAAATTTTTCTTTGTTCTGCATTCTAAGTAAATCTCTTCTGTGATTTGCTGGTGCTTTCTGCTTTCCTATTGGCTGTTCCCTTAACTTGTCCCCCCATTTCCTTTCAGTCTTGCTCCTGCCTTCAAAGTGATTGCACGTCTTCTTTGCACCTGACGAAGATAGACAAAGTTCTTTCGAAAGGCCTAGCGCATTCCTTATTTTTATGGTATTATTAAGAAGTGTTTTTGTGCTTTTATAGTAACACACCACTTTATTAAATACCTTAATGTGTATTACAATAAATCTGGATTAGAGTTAGGGTAATTGTGTTAGGTAACTTGCATTTTTGTTCCCGAACCCGACCTGACCCGCAGTTCGGTTGGGTTGGCGCTGCATTTTTTTTTTTTTTTTTAAACTTTGGATTGGTTTGACTTCTATCGTTTTGCAGCGGGTCGGATTGGCTTTTATCGTTTCCAGTTCGTGTAGATATAGTGTTAGGTTTGGACTCTTGCGAGTCGGATATGATTGACCCGATTTTTCAAAAGAAAGCCTAAGTATTTTTACAGCAGAAAAAAGTATATAGAATAAAACCTTCATAACGAATAGCTCTATAGCGGAATCTCTATTTAGCGAACATTTTTTCAATTCCTAACTCTTATATATTTGCAAGCTTTTACCTCTGAATAATCCAAACCTTCGAATAGCAAACCGATTCAAGGATAGAATCCTGCGCGGATGGGTGTTGTATCCGACCCGAAACCAAAAGAGTCAATTTGAAACCAACCCGCACTCTATCGCGAACCCGACAAAATAATTTTCGTTGATCCACAATCCTACCCAAACTCAACTCATTTACATCCGAACCCGAAATGATAGAAAGCTATTAGTTCGTTTAAATAAACCATTTTGTAAGACAAAAAAATAAATTAGCAGCATTGGATTGATTCTTCATGAGATCGAATAAATCATTCATTTAAAATCGGAAGATATATATATTTTTTTTAATTAAAAAGCATGTACTACTATATACGAATAATATTAATATGCTATAGCAAACGTTTTAAAAACCTAATACAATAAATGCAATTCATCTGAAACATATATTTTCTTATTTTCATTAATTTGTTTCAGAAAATCCCAACATCCCGATTTGCAAAAACCTAAATCATGACCCGCAAGAAATATTCTAGAATGAACTCGATGCACAGAAAGAAAATTACAGTCACCCAGACTAGAAAAAAAAAATCAGGGACAACCCGATCCGATGCAGAGGTGACCGCTAATAATAAATTTTACTATATCTGAATATTAAAGAAAAGAGATGCCTATTTTTACTTTCTTCTATCTATAATAGAAGAAAGTATTGTAATCGAAATTTTTTTCGACTTCCGGTTTTCGACGGACTTACACGTTTTAGGGGTCAGAGATTCCAAAAAACACGTTTTTACGAAATGTCCGTCTGTCCGTCTTCATTGTATCATCGAAAAGTGTATGAAGTTATGCTTCAAATTGAACCTAATTTTTTTTTCTATGTTTTTGGCTATGGCAAGCAGATTCTATCAGAATTTGGGGATATTTCGACGAAAGGGGGCGCTGTGATCGATATTTTTGTTCCATTTTCACTATTGTACCTTCGAAAAGTGTATGAAGTTATGCAGATAATTGAACAATTTTTTTTCTCTATGTTTATGACCATAGCCTGCAGGTCCAGGTTGAATTCGGGGATATTTCGACGAAAGGGGGCGCTGCCATCGAGATTTTTGTTCTATTTTTACTATTGTATCATCGAAAAGTGTATGATGTTATGCAGATAATTAAACCAAATTTTTTTAATATGTTTTTGGTGGTAGCCAGCAGGTCCTACTAGAATGTGGGGATATTCCGCCGGAAGGGGGCGCTGTGATAGCCATTTAAAGATTTCAAATTAAAAAAGATGTATAAAAAATTAGAAATCCTAAAACTTTTTTCCGTTAAATGTTCGGCCTTGATCCGGAGAATGCGGAGCAGTTTTTGTTTTGTCTCTATATTAAAAAATGGCGGAGATATAGCGGTTTGAAATTTTAGGGTGGTTGACATTTTCAAACAAGACAGTAAAATTCATCCATAAACGGGTTTAATTTATGAGTTTTAGTTAACAGGGTTTCAGCAAATTTTCTTTCATTGTTGTAACCATTGTTCTAATTCTTAAATGCTTAACACTATATATTTATATTCGCCAACGTCAAATTCTCGCCATGCTTGGCGGCAATTGACGAAATATCGCCAAATTTGGCGACAAAAATAGGTTGCCACAAATGAAGCCAACTTAGCTGTAGAAGACTAAGTTGGCGATATTCTCATTCAAATTCAATGTTGACGAGAACTGCGAATGAATCTTCTTTAATTGGGTTCCACGAATTTTAGCTTCGTGTTTTCCAGTAAAAGCAGCTAAAATCGTAAAACCAAGGAATAGGGAGGTTATCTGTTCCAGTCGGTACAGGCCAAAAGAACTTTTCGTAGTTTAGTATACATCAGTTGATTGCATCACGGTAACCCGATGATTCGCAAGCAGCTGACGTACAACAGAATGACGAAAAATATTGATTTTATTGGCGATGTGAGGACGAAATTAGAAGTACTAACATGATTGAGATAGAAGAAAGTTTTGGGATTGGCACATCCGACTAGTTCATTATAAAAGTTAAAATTGGTGTCCGTGATATAATTTTTGCGGGTTGACCTCAAATGGAATATTCAGGTTCGGATGGTATAACAAGACCCGTGTAGGACTCTAGACTGGATATTTGCACAAAAAGCTGCTCATTTTCTACTTAGCCTAACACTGCATAGGCTCATTGTAATAAGCCTGAAAAAAATATAGCTACTTGAGAAACAATTGATCATTTTTCAATTAGCCTAGCGCTGTCTAGGCTAATTGCAATAAGACTAAAAAATATCAGACTGCTTCAGAAATAAATAGTCATATCTCAATTAGCCTAACGTTTTCTAAGTTCTTTGCAATAAGTCTGAAAAATATCAGGCTGATTAGGAAAATAGAGATGATTCTACAATTAGCCTTGCTCTTTGCAAACTGTCGGATTTCTCAGTTAGCCTACGACATATATATACCGGTAAAATTACGATGTTTTAAGCATTAAAATAAACTATTAGTTATAGAAATGGATTAGAGAAATTCTAATTCATGTAAATTTGCTTTCTAAAATTTATTGATTTTTTTTCAGGAAAAAAGGTCGTCTGTTTGCTGGCAACATCATTGAAACAACGTGTATAGAACCATTCATGCAAAGAACCATATTATCACTTGAAATAGTTAGGAAACGTTTACGGAAGGCACAATGTGCTGAAAATGAAATTTTTGCAGGTAATTTTCTTTCGCACTGAACCTGTTATTGTTAACTGTAATTTATCCATATTAGTGTGTTCAATTAACGAAAGCGCGAGGTTATTTTAAAAACAAAACAAATGTACCGAGTTATTATGCGTATTAATTTTTTATGTCAATGAAAACAAAATTGGTTGAAACGGGCCCTAGTTTTTGGCTAAATTTTTGAATATTTACCTGATATATTTCAACTTATATTTTATATATAAATTGCCTAGACCTATGATAATAAAGTTAAACAAGCAAAATGTTTGTATGATTTTATATATTTAACTCAATTTTGTATGAAATTACTTATTTAAAATTGCTACGCACGCGACAGAAAATCCTTTATTTAAACCTTCCGCCGACAGGGAGCGCATTCTGATCTAAACGAAGCTCCGACACGTGTTCCAGCTGCCTGCGGTACCATATAGTAGGTGTGCTGCGCATGTGTTGCAAAATCTTTTAGTTCCACCTTCCGCGGCCAGGGGACGCTATTTTGTTCTATACGAACCTCCTATACGGATACTCATTATATCAAGGGAGTCGAAGAACCAATTTCGTCGAAATCGGGCCCATAGAACTCCAGAAAATAATGCGCCTTCTGGCAGTGGAAGGTGGATCTAAAATATGTAACGGCATCGATAACCAAGTCGAACTATCCAAACCCGTTGTGATAGGGCCCATAGAACCGAGATAAAAATGCACAGTTACAGAAAAAAACTTGTAGGATTACAACAAATCACTAACTTGATTGTTGGTTTGCATCAAGTGAATACGGGTTGTGTACTTTTATTAGCAACATAAATTTAATTTTTACGAAACTCGTTATTTGAAATTTCTGGTATTCTCTATATATAACGTTTATAAAACACTACAGGTAAGGCTAAAAATGTTAAATTTCTTAGCTGGAATTTGTTTTGTCTAAATCAGAGCAGTAAATTTTTTTTATTATTAATGAGAGTTTTCAATTAATAAAAAAGTAGCCGCCATGAGGCGCTCGATGAAGTACAATAAATGCAATCTATACGAATAAAATAAAGTTTCGCTTTGTGTGTGTGTGTGTGTGTCTTTTGGCGATGGCTAGGAAAATTTAGCGCACCTAGAAGTCTGTAAATTTAGATTTAGGTAGTCCAAACCCTCTCTTGGTGCACCTGACCCTCAGAAGTTTAAGGTTTTTATAATTAGCCTAGATATTAAGTAGAATCTCATTAACCATCACTTCTAAAATGACATTTTTTAAATCAAAATGACGAAAGAAACGAAATGTCTGCTGTATCCTACTCTAAAAGTTTAAAATATTGAATGAAATGTCAAATTTGGGAGGCACCTAAAGTCAGAGGGGAGAGGGTCAGAGCCGGAGAAGAGTTTGCCCATGCATTAATCAGATCGTGCATCTGGAAGCAACCCAAACCTGATTTATAGTTCGCTAAATGGAGGTATATAGAGAACAAACCCAGCAGTCCCGAGGTAACCACTATTGAGAATTTTAACTGCAAAAATTCATTTTGTAGTTCATTTTCTTAGTAGAAAGTACAAGTTTCAATCCTTTAAGTAGGCTTTAAATTATTTTAACATTTGAATAGAATAGTTCAATAATAATAATAATAATAAGGAAAAATCAAGTTTTCATTCTTTTTCTGAATGTTTTATATTTTTATTCAAATATTAACATCCATAAAAACCACGCTGGTGTTACGACCCCTTCTTATTAAAATAAATAAATAAATAAAAATAAATAAGTAGATAAGAAAGATTTTTTTTTGTAAAAATGTTAAGAGCATATTAAAATTTACTAAACAACTTTTTTTTTATCTTGTACATAGCATGCTTAAATAGTTATACAAAAAGAATCAATTTAATCCTAAATTTTATTACAAAAATGAAAACTCTTTAAAAGAAATATTTGTCTCTGCCATTGGCCAAACATGGTTCTTATCTACCCAATTCCTCCCCCCCCCCCACACACACCACCACTCTTTTTTTTCTTTTTTTAGTTCCACATTATTTTGATATTTTATTTATAATCTTATTCAATATGACTTTTTAATTAAAAAAAAATTTCCAGTTCATATATGATTAAGTAAACCGATTTCGATTCTTTGTTTGTATTATATTTTTAAAATGGCTGTGTGTTTTGAAAATTAAATATGTTATTTAGATGGAACACGGTAAATACATATAAATACAGTTTTTGTATTTTGAACAAGTTTTCATGAGGAATTATTAAAAAAAAATCCATTCCCATAGGAAATATTGAAAAATCATTTATAAAATATTTAGAATTTCACGACAATTTGATTCGGATGATTTTGTGATTCGTTTTCTTGTTCTATATATCCCTTTAAGCAACAATGTTTTTAACAGTTTCCGAACATCAATTTAATTTTGTTTAACATGAAAAAATTGACTTCGAAAATATAATCTGTAAGAGAATTAACTAATCTGTTACTTAAATTAAAAATTCATATGCAAATATATATCAATAATACAAAGTAACTACTAAAAGAACTTAATAACTCAATATCATTTAAACATTATATATATATATATTATTATTAAGATGACCATATGGGCATTTTTTTTATATAGATAAGATGATAATTGTAAGAGCTAGTTAATAGAAAGGTGTTAGCTATCCTTAAAGAATATATCTGTTTTTTTTTTTTTTTTTTTTTTTTTTTTTTTAATAACACTAGGAAAAATTCATTCAAGTTTCAAAATTAATTAGGTGTTAAATATACATCTTAACTTTATGTAAGTAAATATATTAAATTGTAGCTTTTTTCTGATTTCCATTTTTTATTTCAAATAACTTTTTTATTAAAAAAAAAAAAAAAAAAAAAAAAAGAAGAAGAAGAAGAAAAAATCAAAATCAAAATTAATTTACACTTTCTCCAGTTTTTATAACGTAAAGCTTTCAAAATGAATTTGTGTCTTGAAATCTAAATATGTTATACAGATGGAACACAGGATCTAATTGCAGTTTTTTTTTTTGAGCAAGTTTTCAGATTAAAAAAAAATCCTGCAACTAAATATAATAGTAATTTTTTTTTTATTATTAAAATTTATTAATAAAATAGTCAGAATTTTATGATAACTTTATTCGGAACTTTTATGATTATTTTTCAAGTTTTATGTTTCCCATCTGCAGCTAAAATGTCCCTAACATTTCCCATATATATATTTCATTTTGTTAACATGAAAACATTAACTTCAAAATTATAATGTGTAACAGAATTAAATGATTTGTCATTAAAAATAAAAATTCATTTGCGAAATCATACCAGCAATACCTGTAACTGAAAATTACAATTGAAAAACACATTAATACAATATCATTTAATAATTTTACACTTTAAATTATGTTGCCATGTAGTAATTTCTCTTATATACATCAGATGGTAATACCAGAGTTACTAAACTGTCATTAGAAAATTAGATATATATTTTTTAATAACATGCAGGAGTAATATTTTCTAGCTTCAAGATCATTTTTCATTATATATAGTACATTTTATCATGTCCAATTGTTATTTTCTTATCTTTCATGTAAATGCATAAATAAACTTTACAAAAAATCCCCAGCAATTTTATGTGAAAAATGTAGTTATGTAAGTAAATAATACAGGGTCATTCATAATTCCCTCCGGGGTTTCGAAACGTTATAGTAAAAAAACGAAGACGAATATGAAAAAAAGAAAGATGTGAAATTATTCCGAAACTATTCAAGTTTTACTTACATACATTACAGGTGTTCTATGTGTGAACCCTTGGTCACACGGCATACATCCATGCGATAGTCCAGTTCCTGCCATACTCCGTTTCTTTAAATCTGAATCAGTGGTGTCAGTTCAACGGGCCTTTCGTAATAAATATCGAAAACAGGGACCAACTGACAAAACAATTCATGTGTGGTACCGGAAATTTAAAGAAACGGAGTATGGTAGGAACTGGACTATCGCATGGATGTATGCCGTGTGACCAAGGGTTCACACATAGAACACCTGTAATGTATGTAAGTAAAACTTGAATAGTTTCGGAATAATTTCATATGTTTCTTTTTTTCATATTTGTCTTCGTTTTTTTACTATAACGTTTCGAAACCCCGGAGGGAATTATGAATGACCCTGTATAAAACACTTACCTTTTTTCAATTTCAAATTAAAATCTTAAATCACCTTTTTACCAGAAGTAATCGAAAAATCAATATTAATATTATTTTTCAATATTTGAAATTTTGCAAAATCGAAATATAAAATTTTAAGCCAAAAAAAAAAGTAATTTTTTTTGGCAAAAATATAATACGAAAAATTTTGCCAAATATGGGTCTGAATATACAAGCAATAAAAGCAATACTCTGCTTTTCTGTATTCAAGCAATAATCAGTTTATTTACTATAAAAAAAAACACTTATTTATAAAGTGGATGATTTAAGCATTATTAAACAAGATCGTTAATACTGGAAATGATATAAGTGGAAAATAAAAAAATAAATACATAAATAATAATAAATAAACACAATTCTTGTAACATTGAAAAATATTTATTCGATATAAAAATATACAAATAAGATAATACATATTATTCTTAAAAAAGTAATTTAAATAATTAATATTACAGAAGTAATAATATTCACGTAAAATTTCCATTTCGAAATAAAAAATATATTTTTGTAAATAATCGCGCAAGAACATTGTAAAATATCCATAAAATTGTAAATCCATTTTGTACAAATATAACCCGAAAACACACTAGTCGGATGTGCCAATCCCGAAACTTTCTTCTATCTCAGTCATGTTAATACTTCAAAATTCGCTATCACATCGCCAATAAAATCAATATTTTTCGTCATTCTGTTGTACGTCAGCTGCTTGCGAATCGTCGGGTTACAGGGATGCGAACAACCGATGTATACTAAACTACGAAAAGTCCTTCTGGCCTGAACCGACAGGAACAGATAGTCTCCCTATTCCTTGGTTTTAGGATTTTAGCTAATTTTACTGGAAAACACGAAGGTAAAATGCGTGGAACCTAAATAAAGAAGATTCAATCCCAGTTTTCGTCAACATTGAATTTGAATGAGGATATCGCCAAATTAGTCCGCTTCACCCAAGTTGGCTTCATTTATGGCAACTTATTTTGGTCGCCAAATTTGGCGATATTCCGCCAACTGTCGCCAAGTTTGGCGAGAATTCGACGTTGGCGAAGATAAATATATAGTGATAAGCATGTAATAGGATGAATGGTTACAACAATGAAAGAAAATTTGCCGAAATCATGTTAACTAAAACTCATAAATTAAACCCGTTTATGGATGAAATTCCGCCGTCTTGTTTGAAAATGTCAGCCACCCAAAAATTTCAAACCGCTATATCTCAGCTATTTTTTAAGATAGAGGCAAAACAAAAATTGCTCCGGATTCTCCGGATCAAGGCGAACATTTAACGAAAAAAAGTTTTAGGATTTCTAATTTTTTTTTTTTTGCACATCTTTTTGAATTTGAAATCTTTAAATGGCTATCACAGCGCCCCCTTTCTTCGAAGTATCCCTAAATTCTAATAGAACCCGCTTGCCATAGCCAAAAACCTAGAAAAAAAATGTGGTTCAATTTGAAGCATAACTTCATACACTTTTAGATGGTACAATAGTGAAAATGGAACAAAAATATCGATCACAGCGCCCCCTTTCGTCGAAGTATCCTCAAATTCTGATAAAACCTGCTTGTCATAGCCAAAAACCTAGAAAAAAATGTGGTTCAATTTGAAGCATAACGTCATACACTTTTAGATGATACAATACTGAAAATGGAACAAAAAAATCGATCACCGAAAAATGTCCGGGTTTTATTCAAATCAGGAGCGCATAATTCATCCATGCATCTGGTCTGATATTTTAATCAGCTCAACAGAATAGATCGCAGGTAATGGAACTCCAGTAAACGCTGGATACGTGATTACACTAGATTAAGTTTAACACAATTATTCAAATTGGTAAAGAAATCATACGAGTTTTCCAACTGAACGAAAAATGTCAAGACGAAAATTCAGCCAAGAGATCCCAGGTTTGAATCCTGGCCCGGACATTTTTCGTCCTGTTGGAAAACTCGTATGATTTCTGTACCAATTTAAATAATTGTGTTAAAATTAATCTAGTACAAGTTTTAATGCTTTACTTATTGGGGATACATAGAGAACGTAAATTGTAAAAGTATTAAAAAAGGTAGTAATTAAGATTATGTTAATGAATAAATGTTCGCATTAATTTTAAAAGTTATATTTTAAATTTCTATACGATCCCTGTTCCTATCAGTTATAATTTAAAACGTTTCTCCATATTTTGACAAATAAAACAGAAAAAATTACATTCTTCTACAATCAAAATTCACTGAGATATAAAAAAATTAATTTTAAGGAATTTCGGAGCTGTCTGGCACTAAAAACAGACAGATGATATTTTAGTGCCGGAAAGCTATGAAATTAAAAAAAAAATCAACGTATTATATCTGAAGGAATTTTGGTTGTCGATGAATGGCATTTTAACTGTTTTACTTGTTAGAGCATGGACAATTTTCTTAAATATAACTTATAAGAGCTGGGACCATATAAAAATTAAAAAAGTGTACCTTTTTGAAAATAAGTGGTATGATTATTTCTTCAATATAATCTTAATTCCTACGTTAATTTGAACACATTTGCAATTTGCAGTGCTTACACATCTGCAATATGTAATAAACTAAAGAATGTTTCAATCTTTTTTGGGACATCCTGTATAATGTATAGAGAGATACTACCTTTAAAAATGGCATTTGAATGCCACTTGTATTACAAGTTGTTCAAAATGCTGATTTTAGAACATTTTTAAAATTTAAATTGTTATAATTCAGCATGGAGAAGAGAAAACTCCTTGCTTTTTTTCTGGATATGTTCATATTTAATAACAACACGTATAAAAAAATGTAGTATCATGTCTTTCCTTTCATCAGATATAATCTTTCAAAAACTGGCATTTTCATTAATATGTTAGTGTACTTTAAAGTACATATTAATATATATATATATATATATATATATATATATATACATAGGGGAAAATATTCCAATATGACATACTAAGGTAAAATGACGTACCTTATATTTCTTAATATTGTTGTTACAGATCAGCACTTAACGATACTCAGTTATGTTGGGGAATCCATCGGAAACGATAAGCATTTAATGACTAAGGTTTCAAGTTTGTATTTTTCATTGTTTTCAAAGGAACTGTTTACACCTTCGTCAGAAATTTCTTGTAACTATTTTTTGGTGCTAATTCACGTCTGTTTCATTTCAATGATTACATATCTGAAGTATAAGGTGAGTACTTATTTCTTTTTAGTTTATTTTCTGTATATGCGAAAATTTATATATTCACGTGTTCACGAATATCTGTAAATGCAATGCCTCTGTATATGCAGTATGGTGATTGTAGGTAACATGCCGCCAGTCATTTTTCCTGATCTTGTTTTCTGTGCTTCAGTTGTTACAGAAAGTCCACCGGAAAATAATGAAAACAACGACAGCAACACTAGTTCTACAGATAATTTCCTATCTAGACCTATTCTGTCAATTTTCATAGTTTGAATGCCACCTTCGCCAATTCCAGCGCCGACAACATTTGTTTCCGATACTCCGAAGACTTGTGTATCTTTTCAAATTCATCATCTTCATTTATAAGATAACTTGATATATCTCCACGTCCTTGTGCGCCTCATGTTTTATCATCCTCTGAAAAGAGGGAGCATGAAGGTGCAAAAGTTCTGACTAGCAGTCCTAATATTGCAGAAGCGAAGGCAAAAACCGCTGAGAAACATAATTCACACTCAAGACGTGCAGTTCTGCAGGCTAAGAAGAAAATTAGTTTTGTTACATTTAATGATGACAACAAAGGCATGGATCTCTCTGCCGATGATGATGATGAAGCATGTCTTTATTGCAATGGTTTATCCAGTCACTTAAAACCGAATTAGAAGAGGATAAAATGTGCTAAGGGTTCAAAGGGGCACATGGTGAATGCACCGTTGTTTCTTGGAGTGCAAAAACACATTATTTGTGATGTATGCAAGTAAAAGTAATAGAGACATTTTGACGTTGTGACTTTATATATTACTTTTTAAAAGGCACCATGGTATTTTGTAAACTTCGCAATGTTGGTTTGTAAAAAAATAAAAGTCATGAGAAAACATTTGTTTGAATAGAAGCAATTTTTCTTTAGGGTATGTTATTTTACGACTGTTTCTCCTAGATAAATCCTCTGCAAATATGTATTACAGGGTGTTCATAAATACTTTCCCTGATTACAAGTAAATTTACTGCAGAAAAACAAAGATAATTAGGCATATGCTTGTTTCAATACATTGTAAACACATTTATGAAGTTTTTAATACGAGTACTTATGTTAGTAAATTTCAATGTGAGCACTTTTGGTGTAGGTCGAAGAATGTTCAAGGCGGTATTCCAATTTCTTATGACATTTCTAGACACAGTAATTGTGATCCTGACCTTGAGTTGGTATCTTCTGAATGTTAAAAAATATGAAAAACTTAATAATTGGATTTATTACAGTGTGCCAGGTGAAGGATTTTCAAAGGAGCCTTGGATTGACGAAGCCGTATGTCTAGGGGATCATCCATCCATATGAAAATAAACTTAAGAACATGACTTTTCTAATAAAACTTTTACAGTATTGACCACCCTGTATATTAGAAAAAAGTGTGCTGACTTATGTTTTTTAACTTTTTGTTTATACTTATTATTTCAACAATAAAAAATGTAAGATTTTATAAACCTTTGGATTTTGTAAAATCGCAGTTTATGACACCTAATACTTAAAAAGATTTTTAAGACATAAACTTTGTTGCAAATATATTTTAAGTTTCTTAAAAAATTAGAAACGAAAATATTTCGCATGAGGTTTTGATAATTGGTTACAGTTGAGATTTGAGTCCTGCATAAAACTAGTTAAAACTTTGACAAAAATGACGTAAGGCTGATTTGAGACGGATCCAGATAATAAACCAGAAAAATTTATTCAGTTATTAACTTTTGTTATCTTTTTATTCTATTGCATTGCTTATTTATTTTTTATTTTGCTCATCTCCACAGTCCACCATTTCTTTTAAAAGGTTTCAGAGTAAAAATGGAGTAATAATCTCAGTATTCAACATTAGACATCTGTATCTATTATAAAGCAAAAACAGGTCCGGGAGTAACGCTGATGTCATATTGATGATGGCAGCGACTTAACAAAAAATTTCGCTTTCACTGTAATTTTTGAAACTTCTAAACATCGCACAATTTGAATTTTCATACCGTCGATTAGGAAAAAAATGTTCTTTCAAATAGAATTTGTTTGAAAACTATATCTCAATTTACTGACTTTTTATGATTTAACCATAATTTTCAAACATGATTTTTTAAAAATTTATCTCTATCGCGTGTATACCGATTACAGAACCGTTTGATCTTATAGCAATGTAATTAGATCAGCATTTGTACTTTCCAATGTTCCTCGAAATTAAACTTCATCAGTCAATACATATAATAGTAAAATAATCTGAACAAAGCAAAAATTTAACAGACATGTAATCTATATTCGTGCTTAAATCACTGAAATAATCAATAGATCACAAAAAGGATGCTGTAGCTAGCGAAATCTTTGGCGATTTCTTTGGCAATGTGTTGGCATGCAGGTAGCAATAAAGTATCGCTTTTAATAAACTTTCAATACTTTATTTAAATACATAATTAATATTTTTCGTATAAAAATGCTTTTTGGTGTTGTTTGTGAGCAATATAAAAAAATGTATTAAATATGAAAAATCTATTAGAAGTCTTCAATAAAAACAAGTTGGAAATTGTACGTTAAACATGACAAATGATGTGCGTTCTTACTATAACTAGTTTTAAAGTATAAAAAAATCATCGTTATTATTTCAGTGACATGAATTATATCGTCTGTTATGAGCGAAATAAGGATGCTTTTCTTTTCTCGTATTACGTATGCCACGTTTACTGATGCGATTTTCTTTTTTCGACACCAGACAGCGCTGCAAAATTCGCCATGGAGATCTCGCCTTGTAGATGATTACCGCCATGGTTTAATATTTCTATGACTACTGATGAACGAATCTCTCTGTTTCTTTACTTTAATGGATATTGGAATAAATATTGGGCTGTTAATCCAACTCTAACTGAAGTTATCTCAGAATCTATACATTTTTTAATGTAACTCATCAATCAAACAAACAATTTTTTTGAACGATCTTTCTAAAAACGTAACCTTTACGCAATTTTATTCGAAAAAATAATTTTGAATAAAATTGGCCGCAAGGCATGTGAGAAAAGAAATGGTCAGCCCGTATTTGTTTTCCTCAGTCACATGACTTGCGCTTTTATTATATATATTATGTATGATACGAGTTAATGTAATGAAGAAAATGTTTATAAATATCTTTTTAAGTTTTGATTCGATTTTCATAAAATTTAAAGTGACTCGACAAAATTCAGCAACGATTATATATATTAAATCTCAAACCATTCGGTTGGGTAGTTTTTGCGCTGTTATATTCGGACGGACGGTCGACGAGACGACGACTATTGGTGCTACGTATTTATATAATTACGAACGCACCTAATAAAAGTTTTCACCTATATTCTGTTACTTGGGGAGCCTGGGATTATTTCCCTATTCACTTTAATGTTTTAAATATTAAATATGGCTTAATAGCAGATTTCATTAAATGGGCTGTAACTCGTGTAGAGTTGCAAAAAAAACGGGTTTATTCCAGGTTTATTTCCAATAGACTCGTTTTATTTCCAGGTTTATACCCAAAAGACCTGGTTTATTCCCCAAAAAAAAACAAGTTTATTCCCAAAAATCCCGGTTTATTCCCAGGTTTAAACAGGGTTTTTTCTAGTCTTTGCAACTCTAAACTCGGGTAATAGTGTGAATTTTTAAAGGCGATTTTTTGCACAGAATTCAGCCATGAATGAAAAATGAAAAATAGTTAAACATACAAAACCGTTTTTCCGAATGTTTAAATACGCTGCGACATTTTAAATCCAAAGTTCTATCAACAAACAAAAAATTACGCAAAGATATGGCTTCTGCGCATTAAAGATTTTAAGCTATTAGATTTGCATAAAATTGTGGCATTTATAAAGATTATATCTGTAAGTATACATACACAAACTATTTAACTACAATTACCGTCAAAGTACACTGTAAGGGGAAAAAACACTGTTTCTTGTACTAACAAAAATGGTTAGAAAGTTTACGAAAATACAATATTGAACCTTTCCGAATTACTCACAAATCCGAAAAGCATTCCTTTATCTTCAGACATCTCGGAAACCAATATATTTTCGAGATAAAAAAAAAAAAGATTTCTGAAATAAAAGTCTCTTTCCTGCCATTAGTTTTCTGTAACGTTACAAAATACCTTTTGCAGTGCACTGTTAAAAATTTGCAGCAAACTGTCCAGTCATTTGACCGTTTTTATAGAAAATGGTTACATAACCATAATTTAACTCTAGTCTGACCATAATATGAGCAATAATATGGTCAGACTAGAGTTAAATTACGGTTATGTAACCATTTTCAATAAAAACGGTCAAATGACTGGAGAGTTTGCTGCAAATTTTTAACAGTGTGTATTAGTCAGTTTTCTCAACACGGTATCAATATTCGATTATCGATATCGAGTCGATCTCGTATATCGATTTTTCGGATGCTATCAGTACTCAAGTATCACATTTTGAGATGCATAACAGACTTTATACGTACGAGAGTAACAAAAGAATGATCATTTTACACAGTTAATTTACCATTTTTTCATGTTTAACATTTGTGTTGTACATGTTTAGTTGAGAATTGTTACCATTCGAAAAAATCAATATTTTGTATTAATACTTGGTTCAGAAAACTAATTAATACTCCGTAGAAGCTACTTCGTAATCTTTCCGTACGTTACGGACAGCAAAACACAATTTTTTTCAACATCCTTTAATCCGCAAAACTTGGGACAAAGGATATTCAGATTGTATAATTTTGCGAATTAAAAGTCATTGTTATTGTACATTTTCCTTTTTGCACGTACAAAATGAGCTACCATTAGTAATGTAGATTAAATGTGAAAATGAGACGATAATTATTTCAATCTAGCTGATATGCCCGGCGTTGCCCGGTCCCGTCAAAAAATAATACGAAACTCGAAATCACTCTAAACATCGCTGTACGAAACGGTTCCTCTGATAACCCTTTCGTCTTTCGGGAATTAAATATAGAAACGGACTCCGAAGCAGAAGTAAATTCAATACCATCCCCTCAAATGCATGGATCATTTGATTAAAAACGGGTCAGTTTTCGGTCAAAAAAAAAAAATTACCGTTCGATTTTCCCAAAATTTGCATTTTCTGTATCAGAAAAATAAACTACGTACAAACTGTGCGTTTTGAATCTATACCTTCCATAGTTTTCTTAATACTCGAGGATGAGTGAAACTGATAATATTTCGTTGTCTAGTTTTTTTTAAATCGGTAATTTTGTTTTGCGGTTTCGATAAAGATAGCCATTTTCGGCGCACCGCAGGAAAATCGTTTAGTTCCAGCGCAAGGGGGTGCATAAAGATTCAAAACAAATTTTAGACACGTGTCTCCGCTGCCTACGGCACCGCACAGAAGGCATGCTGCGTATGCGTTGCAAAATCTTTAGTTCCAGATTCCACCACCAGGGGCGCATTCTCTTCTAAACAAACCTCTTTCGAACGGAACTCCGGCACTTGTCCCCGTTGCCTACGGCATTGTCTTTTTATTGATACTGTGGGTGGATTTAATTATTACAATTCAACAAAAAAATTCTTACATATATATTAAATTTCAAACCATTCGGTTGGGCAGTTTTTGGGCTGTTACATGCAGACGGACGGACAGACGAACAGACCAGACGACGACTATAGTTGCTACATATTTATATAATTACAAACGCACCTAAAAACGCATAAAAATTAATTTAAAAAAATCTAAACAAAAAACTCCAAATAGGGATAATTTGTGACCGATCCTCCCCTTTTAAAATCACGATTTTTTATCTTTAAAGAATTATCAACCCTCTCCAATCTAAAAAGAGAAAAAAAAATGACGATTTTGGACAAAACTGAGGCGGAAATGGAGGCAACCAACGAACCAATCAATTTTCTAGCGAAAATTTCTTAGTGGCGAAGGAAAGAAATCGCCAAAAATTCAAAAATCTCTGTACGATATCCAAATAAACTTTATTGAAAATAGGACAAAATTTACTACTATACTGTGCTAAAAGATTGGAACCGGATTCTTGTTACTAATATGGAAAACTTGTAGCGAAACATGAAAGCGAACCGTCAAAAATCGCTAAAAAAATTAAATTAAAAAAATCTATTCGAAAATTTCAAAATCGATCTTCGAGGTGCAAAATTATATACATAGATGAACGTAATTCCAAAGTTTTGTAGCTCTGCATGCAGCGGTCTGTTCAAAACACAGCGGACAGACACACACACTCACAAACAAACTTTTTTCCTTACTATTATAGATTTAACCTAAGTTTAGCAATAAAACAAAGAATACATCAAAGCATACCTCTTCGAGAATACCTCTATACGTTGGAATTTTAAAAAAAAAATAATGTATTGTATTTTTATAAACATAAAATATTATATTATTTAATACAATTGTACTTACTTTTTTATCTCTATTATACGTTCGCGATATGTTCGCAGTTCAGTGGCTTGGCGAAGTTATCTGGAATTTTGCGTAATTGTGGGGGCCGCTTTAACAAAGAAGAACTTTTATTTCTTTACAGTATATTATTTTTTATTAAGATGTGTTAAGAAAGTAGAATTTTGTTCTTGACTCTTAGTCTAACTATTTTTTGATCGCTGTCAACAAAATTGTTGAAAAAAAAAGGTCGAATTTGAGTTTGTTTTACTCAGTTTCGATTTTTAGATAAATGAGTTTTTCATTCAGAATTATCCGATTTGCTTAAAATTCGGTATACAGGTTTATTCTGATAAGGTGCATCCCTGATTAGATTTGGAGATTCATTGGTTAAGTATAAAGGGGGAAACGGGAGGGGCGTAATCCCGCCCCCCTAATTTAGCTAAATGAATGGGTATTTCATGCAGAATTATCCGATTTGATTCAAATTTGGCATACCGGTTTATTGTCGATTTCTTTATTTTTTCGAAGGCCATTATTCTTTGAAATAAGAGTATAATACACAATTAGTATAAATAGCCTCTGAGCTCAATGCCATCAGTTTAATTGGGCGCTTTTCTTTTTCTTTATCTATATTATACATTGGCGATATGTCTGCGTTTCATTAGATTGGCGAAATTGTCTGGAATTTGGCATAATTGGGGGGGCCGTCTTAAGAAAGAAGTGTTTTTATTTCTTTATACAAGATTATTTTTTATTAAGGAATGTTAAGAAAGTAGAATTTTGTTCTTGATTCTTGGTCCAACTATTAAGTAGTTTTCAGTACAAAAAAGTATAAAGCTTCATTTTGCAGCCGTTCGGTGGAAAATTTTGGTATATTTTCACCGATCATGACCCCCAGACCCCAAAACCACCCTCCGATTAAATGTTCATTTATATATATATATATGACCTGTGTCATACGATGACACTCGTATTTATAAATCAATTTGGATGGAACTAATTGCGTGTATTAAGCTCACCAATGTCTCGACCGAGTTCGTTGGCCAGCTTCGTCCGCCATCTTGTTTCAAGCTGACGACCACTTAAAGATTTAAAACTAAAATAAATATACAAAAAAGTTAAAAATTCAAATTTATTTTTTACTTACGTGTTAGGCCTTCATATAAGGATTCCGGAGCATTTTTTGTTTCACCTATATCTTAAAAAATGGCTGAGATAGAACAGTTTGAAATTCTAGGGTGGCTGACATTTTGAAACAGAACAGCACATTACAAAAATCCAACAATAAATATATGAGTTTTAGTGAACGCGATTTCTCGCAAATTATCATCTTTCATTGTTGTAATCGTTTTCCCAATAATGCGCATAAAACTATACATTCATATCCGTTAGCGCAAAATTCTCGCCAAACTGGGCGACGCGACCAAAATAAGTCTTCATAAATGATGCCAATTTGGCTATAGTTGACTAATTTGGCAAATTTCTTATTCAAATTCAGTATTAACGAATCTTCTGTAATCGGCTTCTTTGAATTTTAGCTTGCTGTTTCGAGTAATATTAGCTAAAATTTTAAAACGAACAAATAGGAAAGCTACCTTTTCCTCCCGGTACAGGCCGGAAGGACTTTTTTTTATCGCTGTCAACAAAATTTTTGAATAGAAGGTCGAATTTGAGTTTGTTTTACTCAGTTTCGATTTTATATTTTCTACATATATTAAGCTTTCCAGAATCACGCGCAATCTAGATACCTTCTATCTTAAATAAATGTATCCCAGACATAATGCGAAAAAATTAAATATTTAGCGACGGGGAGCAAGATTAAAAAAGTCCTTCCGGCCTGTACCGGGAGGAAAACGTAGCTTTCCTAAATCCTCGTTTTAAAATTTTAGCTAATGTTACACGAAAACAGCAAGTTAAAATGCAAAGAAACGTTTACAAAAGATTCGTTAATACTGAATTTGAATAAGAAATTCGCCAAATTATTGAGCAATACCCAAATTGGCTTCATTTATAAAGACTTATTTTGGTCGCCAAATTTGGCGATATTTCGCCAAATGTCCCAAATTTTGCCAATTTTGTCGCCAACGTCGCCAATTTTGGTGCTAACGGATATGAATATATAGTTTTATGCGTATGATTGGGAAAATTATTACAACAATGAAATAAAATAATTTGCCAGTAATCGCGTTAATGTGCTGTTTTGTTTCAAAATGTCAGCCACCCTAGAATTTCAAACTACTCTATCTCAGCCATTTTTAAAGATAGAGGTAAACCAAAAAATGCTCTGTAATCCTTGTATCAAGGCCTAACATGTAATTAAAAAATAAATTTGAATTTTTAACTTTTTGGTATATTTATGTTAGTTTTAAATTTTTAAATGGCCGCCATCTTGAAACAAAATGGCGGACCAAGCTGGCCAACGAACTCGGTCGAGACATTGGTGACCTTAATACACACAATTAGTTTCATCAAAATCGATTTATAAATACGAGCGTTATCGTATGACATAGGTCAGATATATATATATGGATGGATATATCTATATATGTAAATCAACATTTGAACGGAGGGTGGTTTTGGGGTCTGGTGGTCATGATCGGTGAAAATATATCGAAATTTTCCGGAACTGCTTTCCTCCGAACGTCTGCAATAGGTAGCTTTATACCTTTTTGTATTGAAAGCTACCTAAAATACATTTATTATGCTTTTACTAAATCCTATTAATGTAAAGACGTGTCGCATTAACCCATTCAAATTAGTTCTTTTTAACACTTTCCAATCTAGTTGAAAAGTGTTTATGAATTCGGTTTTGTCTGTTTGTCTGCCCATCTGTCCGTTCTCTAACTCTCGTAAATATATTCAGGTTGTCATGAAATTTTTATACATTATTGAATTTTACTATAGAATGTTTGGTATTGAAAATGAAGTGTGTAGTATTAATTGTTAATTTACAGGGACACACAAACGAATTCCATTACATTATAGTCTATGGGGAGAAATCGTTTGTGCACTCTAAAAAAAATCCGTGAAAATACAAGAGATTTTCCGTTAAATTTTAAGGAGAAGTTTCATTTTCCCAAAACAACAGTACAATTTCCGTAAATGGCATTTTTTCCGTAAAGGAGATTTTAAATCCGTAAATATGCAGAAAGTTTTCCGTAAATTTAATGAATTTTTCCATATTTCTTACAAAACTGTACAATGTCCGTATTTCTTTCAAAACAGTGCCATTTCCGGAAATGACGTTCAGAGGTTTGCGTGCAGAAATCGCCTTGTTTGAAATGCGAATTAAGATTGTTGTATTTACTAGAGTTCTTCTAGGATCCAAATCTGAACCATTCCTACCCGTGAGCCTATTTTTAACACTTTTCAACCTAGTTGAAAAGTGTTTATGACTTCGGTTTGTCTGCCGTCTGTCCGTGCTCTAACTCCTGTAAATATGCTCGGATTTCCCTGCAATTTTTATATGTTATTGTCGTTATCTATAGCATGTTCCCTGTTTCAACTGAAGTGTGTAGCACTTATAGTTTTTTTACAGGGACACTCATAAGAATTCCGTTACATTACGGTCTATGGCGAAAAATCATTTGCGGTTTATTTTAATGATATTACACAATTTCAAACACATTGTAATTGATATATATCACTAAAATGCATTACAAGAAGCTTAATATGGAATAGAGTGTGCATAGCACTTATAGTTACTTTACAAGGACAGTCAAAAGAATTCCGTTACATTACGTCTATGGAGAAAAATCGTTTGCAGTTTAATTAAATACTGTTTCACTATTTTAAACGTATTGAAATTTATATATATCACTAAGGTGCATTACAAGAGACTTACTACAGAATATTGTGTGTATAGCAGTAATCGTTCATTTACAGGGACACACAAAAGAATTCTCTACTGTCTGTTAACAATAATTCCTGAAAGTGCGTTTTAAGTTGCTGAACGCGATTTTAAATTGAACTCACTTTTCGTCTATTACTTGGTGTGTAAAAATTCTGTATTTCAAATACAGGGCAGCACAAAAGTTCGCGCACACATTTCCGTTTATTGACAGAAACTCCAGAAGGAGAATTTTAAACTGTGCTACGCGTTTCCTAACTAAACTAAAATTTAGAATCCTATGTAGTATATATACAAATCTATAGATCCTATACAGGGCTGAATAAAAGTATCCGGATATTTTTACGAATATTTTATATGTTGGAAATTCCCGAAATTACGTTTTTAAATAGGTTATGCGTTTTCCAAATTGTTTACTTAGATGTTATCCTTCAGCTTATTAAACGGTAGTGATCTGTAAAATTATTTTGGAAGCGTTGGAAAGCGTTACATAATCTATGCTTGAAGCATAATTTTATGTTCTTGTTTGTCATTAGACTCGGGCCAATCCTGGAACTTATTCTAATCAGGGTTGTGTCTGGGAGGTAATTTTATGTGAAAATAATAGTGATATTTTTATTTATTAGTGAAATCTTTAGAAATTTATTTTATTTTCATAAATTACAGAAAAATATTTTTTTTAAATCTACTTTTTTTTTATAGTGCTTTAAATTGTGAATTTTTTCACAGACGTTTTAATATTTTATTTTAATTTTAATAACGTGAGGCAATATTAGGTTATTAAAGGTTTCATAAAATATTATCTTTGCAAATTATCGATATGTATATTGTATTGAACAAAACTGATTTGTCTAATAAATTTGTGAATTAAACTAAAATTTAATTTTTTATAAGTTATAATTTTTTACAAAGTTTATAATTTTTTCTTTAAATTTATAAAAGTTATTAATCATTTTTTCTTTACTTTCATAAAAATGAAGTTATGATTTTATAAAGTTTCTAATTTATTTCGTTAGTTTATGATTTTATAAATTAAACTAAATTATTAAGTCCAAATTAAACTTACCTATCCTAAAGTTATTAATTTCAAAATTGTCTCTAAAAATCTATTTTTTCGTTTTGATACTTCAAAAATTATTCATTTTAACAGAACCATACACAAAAGCTCGCAGCAAAGCTTAAATATAATAATTTAATTTATTATAAAATTGTTTATTCACATAAGTTTTTAAACTAAGAGATAAAGAAAATTTACTTTAATAGACTAAATTAATAAGACTAAATTAATAAGTCCAAATTTAAACTTACCTATCCCAAGGTCATTAATTTCAAAATTTTCTCTAAAAATCTATTTTTTTATTTTAATATTTTTAAGGTTTCATAAAATAATATCTTAGCAAATTATCGGTATGTGGGTATTAAACTAAACTGATTTGTCTTATAAATTTGTGAATTAAACTAAAATTTATTATTTTATATATTATAATTTTACAAAGTTCATAATTTTCTCTTTAAATTTATAAAAAATAATAACTTTTTGTTTACTTTATAAAATTATAAACTTCATTTTTATAAAAGTTTATAATTTATTTTGTTAGTTTAAAATTTTTATAAATTAAACTAAATTAATTTAAACTAAATTATTAAGTCCAAATTTAAACTTACCAATCCTAAAGTTATTAATTTCAAAATTTTCTCGAAAAATTTTTTTTTTCGTTTTGCTATTTTAAAAATTATTCATTTTAACAGAACCATACACAAAAGCTCGCAGCAAAGCTTAAATATAATAATTTAATTTATTATAAATTTGTTTATTCACGTGTTTTTAAACTAAGAGATGAAGAAAATTTACTTTAATAGCATGTAATAAATACGTCTGCTTAAGATAATTATTGTTTTTACTGGAATTGATAAATAAATCAACACACAAATTATTAAAAAAAGTATATGTATCTCTATTACAAAAAGAAACAATCATTACTGTTAATACATTATTTTACGCATATAATACATAAAAAAATTAAATTTATATGTTATAAAGCATCAAAAAATAAAGCAGAATATAGAACAATTAATTTTGAAAAGAAAATATTAAAAACAATGGAACTCTAAAAATATCCATCTAACTATGAGAATTTCAAGTTTTCGCATCATTAAAATCATCTCAAATAAGTAACAACATTTGAATACGTATCCTGTCCAACCGTAGCGTAGTGGTTTGGCGCGCTGGTTTAGTAAACGGAAGGTCTTGGGTTCGATACTTATCGTGGGAAGTGGTGATTGTTTATTAAAAACTCGCTCAGAAATGAATGGAAAAAAAAGAAGCGTACTGTCCGTTATAAGATGTTCCTTGAGGGATAGCTTTTTTTTTTTTGGTCCTATAAAATTTATTTTAACGACATAAAAATTTCTAAAAAATATGGAAGATATCCGTTATAAAACGGAAATTTGAAAACGGTTATTTCAGAAATCACGGAAAATTTCCTGGAAATTACGGAATGGTTTTTTTTCGTTAAAATACGGAAATAGCATTCGCGTCTCGATTGCCAGTACAATTTCCGTTTTTTTCAGGAAATTTTTTTTTACAGTGTGGCGTATTTTATGGATGTTACGATATTTCAAGCATAATGAAATTAATATACATTACTGAGGTGAACTGAAGCATGTTTTTACCGGAGTATTCAATTAGTAGCATTTATAGCTCAATTACAGGGACGTACAAAATTATTCCTTTACATTATGATATATGGGGAAAAATCGTTTGCGGTGGATTTTGAACATGTTGTGATACTTGAAACATGATCAAATTTAAAAGGATCACTAAGGTTCAATACAACTTAAATTCTATAGATTATGGAGTGTGTAGGATTTATCGTTCATGTACAGGGGCGCACAACAGAATTCGGTTTAAAGTTTTTACAATTGTTCGGTAATTGCTAGAAGCGCTCTTACCGATGTGATATACGAATTTATGCAATTTTTAGTGTATTAAGAGTTGTTTACGAATTCTGTAGATTATATACAGAGCTGCACGAAAGACCAAATATGGGCAGCAATTACTGAAAATGGATTTTTACTGAGTTATGTTTTTTTTTTCATTGCTTATTTAGATATCCCATTTCATCGTATGAAAAACATTAAATTTCGTAATAATATTTTGTTAGTGTTGGAAAGTGTTTCATAATCATAATCTATACTGAATGCATGATTTTTCGTTCTTGTTTTGCTTTTTCAATTTCCTTTTTTTTAATTTTCAATAATTTACATTTGAGAAACAGACTACACTAGCAAAATCTCCAAAATGCAGTGTTATTGGCAAACTTTTACAAAAATAGTGGCGTTTGAAAATAATTGTTAGTACTCTGATTTTACTTACCCATCATACGTAGTATAGGGTAAGTCTTGTAATCGTTTTGAAAATCGATTTTTTTTTTTACTTACCCATCATACGTAGTATAGGGTAAGTCTTGTAATCGTTTTGAAAATCGATTTTTTTTTTTACTTACCCATCATACGTAGTATAGGGTAAGTCTTGTAATCGTTTTGAAAAATTAAAAAAAAAAATTTGACGGATTTACACGTTTCAGACACTGGAGATTCCGAAAAACATATTTTTAGAAAAAAAAATTTTGGCGTCCCTCTGTGTGTCTGTATGTCTGTGTGTCTGTGTGTCTGTAAACGCTCTATCTCCCGAAAAAATTCAGATAGAGACTTGAAATTGGGTATGTACTTAGTATGTAGTAATGGGAAGAAGCTTATTGAATTTCAGTAAGCTCGATTATACGGAACTATTTTTTTCGGACTCTCGAAATGTTCGTTCTGATAAAAGGTACATAAAAATTTTCGAAAATGTTTATTTTAAGGAGTGTATATAAAAGACAATAAAAAAAACATAAATTTTGGATAAACCATGAAATCTATCGGATAATGAGTTGCCGAGATATTTGTAATCCCATTTCCCGCACTCTTCGATTTTTCATGACCCTGTATTTCAACAAAATTTCAAATTTCAATTCAAAGATATATTTTAATTGGAAATGAGACGCTTAATCAGATGCAAGAAACCGCTAGTTAATAGGATTATTGTTTTTGGAGTTATAAGGATGTCTCTTTTAAGCAATTCAGTAATCGAGCCTTTAAAGTTTAGGACGTCATCAAGCCACGATTTTATTCGAATTGCAATGCATTTTATAAGTAGTTTACACATTTTTTTATTTTAATATTTTATATTATGCCTATCCATGATGGGTAAGTATTACGGTGACCCCTAACGACTAGTTTTATTATTGTTATTGTTATCACGAAAAGAAAAAGAAATTACTCTTGGTAGTTTTGTATTGTATTGTCAATACGCAGCAACCAAGCAAATAACGTTCACTGTTTTCAGTAAAACAGAATAAAAAGCACTTAAAAAGGTAATTATTATAGTTTGAGTTAAAATACGCAGAAATATTCATTAACTATGCATATTTACTGTTCTCGTGATGCCAAACTTTTGAAAAATTTTCACTTATTTAAAACTTTAAAATTATTTAATCAATAACTAAAGAGACACTGCGCAAAATTCAACACGCTACTAATAGAAATCATGCTGGGAATGCCAATTCTTTCCCAGTTGGTCTAATCATACTGTGAAGGTTTAGACATTTCCGAAATCACATTTTTATATCTCGACTTAATCTGTAATTTTCCTTCGCAGTGACTTAAAAAAAAAAAAAAACTGATAGTTTTCAATTTTTTCCGATATCCTTTGGCATAATTAGAAAAGCTTGAAGGTTATTTTATATTTTAAATGTTGATAATTAGTTTTTTTTACATCTGATACCTTTTGCTTTAAAAATCAAACCAATATATCTTCTCAGACTAATTTTCTTGTCTTTCAATGCGAAAAGTTTGGTAAAATTGTAACTACATGAAGAATAGCAAGCTTGTAAATTAGTGTAGTACTCCATCCGCTACTCCATAAATGAACTTTTTTTTATAACCTTTTCTTTTTATATCCATATTTTATTAGAATTTATTTAATTTCATTATATTTTACTGTTGCTAAAATACTTAATTTTAATTGCTATTGTTTAAAAGCCGGACTTCAAGGAAAAATGCTTTTAATTTAGTTTAAATTATTGACTACATACACCTATAAAAATTGATTAACGAACTGCAAAGTTGAGAAATACACCTCTGGATCCATTTGAATTTCGCAAAGCTTTTTCCGCTGATAAATATTTAATTGTTCATTATTTGATTAAATTGCAAAAAAGTATTTTCTGAATAATTTTCATTATTTTAAAATTATCCTATTATTTATGGAATTAAAATCATTTTTTTACAAATAATGTAAAAAGCATTTATGCCACATTTTAGAAAATTTAACCAAAATTGGCATTAAATATCAGTAAAACAACCATTGAAAAATGTCAATAATTCCTCCAATATCCGTTTGTATTTATTTCATGACTTTTATATGCATGAGAAGTTCATTTCAGGTATCGCAGATTCAGTTTAAGTTTTTGTTTGAAGCAAAAATTAGCTGTTGGTGGATTCTAGACAAACTAGAAGATTCACATTTCCTAACATGTTCACAAAAGTGCTGGAGAAATTCCGAATGTTTTGGAATTGCTTTAGGTCATTTAAAAGAAAATAAAGCTGATAATAGAAGAGACTGTTATTTATTGAAAAAGCTGGACGTGTCTGAACAGTACTGCACCGTAGGGGACTATGATGAAGAAGAAGTTGAGTTTTATGAGGTAAGGTTATGATTTCATGTTTTAATATATTTTCACGATAGTTAATATTTGTGTTAATTTAGTATTCCCATCTTTTTTTTTGTCGTTAAAGATAATTACAGTAAGTAATTTAGTTAAGAGCACCATTTTGTGATGTTTTATTTGACGGGCACCTCATTACTGAATTAAAAATTATAATCTTTCATTTATCTTAAAAATGAAAAAAAAACACCATTCTATATTAAACACCTATAACAATGTTTCCCCCAGTTCAATTGTCAGGATGTGCTGGTAGAAAAGGGGCACATTTTACACACTTTTGATTCTTAGAGCCTCTCTTTTGTTTTTGTAAATAATTTTAATACTTAAAAGATAGAGAACTGTTTTCAAATCATGAGAATAAATCAATTTTCAGTTTGCAAGCATAATTTTTAATACAAAAAGCCGTAAGCTCACCATTGATATGACTGAATGTAAAAAGGTTGCTTTTATTAAACAAAGGTCTTAACAGTATGCAGCACCATTCTAAAACAATCTGAAATCGAGCTTATAATACAATTTAATTCTCTTTTCTGAAAATATCGCTCGTTTTGCAGTAGGCGAAGATATATTAACATTTCGTACTTCTCTATTATGCTATCAACCACTTTCCATAAAAGAAACTATTGCCAAATTATTCGCCTAACTGTAGCGCCCAATAAACAAATGGAAAAATGATACCATTGGAATCTCAAAAAAAAAAAGTACAAGTAATTAGTAAAAACTCCATTCACTAAAGTATCATTTACCAATAACTTTAAACAATAAAATTTTTCAATATCTTAATGAAAACAGAAACAAAAATAATCATGGATATTTATTTATTTACATTATGTTTGTTAATTATAACTTCTCGACTGTTGGATAAATGTTTGTGACGTCAGTTGAAATTCATGTAATGTACGTAACTACGCAGCGCAACATTTTTTCAAAGCTTTTTCTCTTTTAACATCATGATGTCGAAGATGTAATTTTTATTTTAATTAATGAAATAAGTAATAATCAGTAAAATATCATTTAAAATACATTAAGTGTCGAATTAAAAATCACTTGATGAGATAACAAGCACGTGAAACGAATTTGCCGTGAAGTGAATGTGCTGCCACGATCATGCATTTTTGGCGTTAAATCCTGTAGATTGGCGATAGTTTTTTTTTTAAATGGAAAGTGGTCGACTGACTAATGGAAAAGTACTTAATGTTTTTATATATCCTTCTAAAAAACTATACACAATACACCGATTATTTCAAAAACATAAAAGAATAGTACAGGTTTTTAACATCATGTGAAATTTCGTGATGATTGGTCAATTTTTACGAATGTTAAATCATAGAAAGTAAAAACAAAAGACAAAAAGACAGACATGCAGTCAAATGTATTATTTTTATATTCTGATAATATTGAAACACGGAATAACCTGCAGACTGAGAACTTTTCAAGAAAAATAATATTGAAAATCCGAGCATTACTGCGACAGTACATGTACATTAAAAAATAGTAAGGTATATAAACTAATTGTATTAGCTATTTCATTGAAAGTCGGTAAAAAATGTAAAGTTGTGGACGAAAAAGCTCAAATAAAATTGGTTTCATACCTGATTCCCATTTAGAGATCTTACATATCGCATAAGTAATTTCGTTTGGTGCCCAATATATTTCTATAGCCGAAAATACAATTTTTATCCTTTTTAAAATGTTAAACGTGTCGTGCATAAAAATTTAAATATTTGAATCCAAAAGCTCGTGAAATATACTTAGCATAATCTTCGCATCAAAATAAACATTTTTAGAACTAGAAATTCTAAAAAAAATCTATTCTTTTGTGGTACATATTTCATTTCACTTACAAAGTAAAATTTCTGATTCAAAAAATGTTTTTTTCATCTGTGGATTATGTTAAATTAATTCCGGAAACTTTGAAACGTTTGGATCACTCCGCGTGTTATCAGTTACCGTATCGCTACAAAATGCTTTCATTATTGTGAAAATTGAATATGCTGTTGTCACAGATCACATCATCTACCATTTTGAAAATCTTGTTCTAACATAAATAATGTTGTAGTAGGCCAAATCAAAATTGAAATAGGTTGCAATTTTTAACGGTTGTTGCTTCAGTAGAATGAGTTATAGTTGAAATTTTAGACAGTCTACCACAATTGCAAGTAGATTACAATTTTTTAGGGTTCCGTACTTAAAAAGTAAAGACGGCACCATTATAAGATCACACCTGTGTCTGTCGGTCCGTCTGTCAGAGCCCTTTTTCTCGTAAGCTGTGGGACGTGGAAAGTTATAAAACCTTTTTACCCACATATTTTCAGATTATTAAAAATGAACAAATATGTTTAGCAAAAATTTAAGGAGCTAATTAAGTTACTTGAAAAAAAAACATTTCTTTTTGTATATCGTGTGGGGTATCGTACGAAATATCTCGTAATACCGAACTCAAAAATATATTTGTTTTAATTTTAGGTATTATATTTTCAGAGATATCGTCGAAAATACACTGCAAAAATATAAATATGTCCCCCCCTCTCTATCTCCGAATCTACTGGAACTAAAATTATGAAAAAATTAGGGATAGAAGGAATTTATTAAAACCTTGCAGAAAAACTAAGCGATTTTCCTAGGTAAGATAGGTTTTGAGAAAAACGCATTTTTCCGTTAGATACAAACTTTAGTTTTCGGGGAGTTGACGGGCGCTCGAGGTATCTATCGACGGAGAATCATCCAAGGATAGTTTATAATGATTTTAAAAAAAGCTATCGATAATTAGCCGATATATTAATTAAGTTACTCGAAAAAAGAATATTTTTATACATCGTGTAGGGTATCCTTCGAAAGATCTCGTAGCATCGAACTCAAAAATAGATTTGTTTTAATTTTAGGTATGTATTATATTTCCAGAAACATCGTCGTAAGTATGCTGCTAAAATATGGTCGCCTCCCCCCCCCCCTTCTTATTTCGGCATATCTGATCGAGATTCACCAGCATATAGATTACTATAACCACGGCCAAACTCGATTCTTCCTTCCCTCATACGGCCTTCACAATCACCCCTTAGTTTCGGAATCGTTAAAAGGCTGCTTCGCCGGTAGATGGCGCGATATACTTACCATAAATAATGCTTAGTAAATGTTACTTCTATACATAAAAATACAAGAATCTTTGCAATATATTCATTATAAAAGGTATATATAACATATGTATCTTTTGTTTCGGCATTTTCTTTACTACAAACAGGAAAAACTAAAAGATTTAGAGATAAAATAAATAAATACAATGCTTTCAGCAATTAAAAATAGTTTAAATAACACGCTACTATAAAATGCAAAACAAACATTATAAGTAAATTTCTATATTTATATACATTTAAATTCTTGATTACTTGAAACATTGATAATTCTGAGCGTAAAATGCACAATAAAAAATTAAAAAAATAATTACTAGTTTCATAGTAGTAGTAAGAAAATTAAGCAAGTTCGCCAATATCCGGCAATGAACTCATATCGACTTTTTTTTCTCAAAACATGGATTATTTTTACACGATACTTAATTATTTAAAATATGTATATATATATGTATATTCAAAACAATTTTCAATAAATTTAATCATTATAGGTACTGATCTGAAATATATAAGCATTATATGTAACATATCTATCTTTTACTTCGGCGTTTTCTTTACTACAAACAGGAAAAACTAAAAGGAAAAAACTAAACAAAACAAACAGGACAAACAGGAAAAACTAAAAGATTTAGAGATAAAATAACTAAATACAATGCTTTAAGCAATTAAAAATAGTTTAAATAACATCCTACTACAAAATGTAAAACAAACATTATAAGTAAATTTCAATACATTAAAATTCTGGATTACTTGAAACATTGATAATTCTGAGCGTAAAATACACAGCAAAAAATTAAAAAAATAATTACTAGTTTTATAATAGTAGTAAGAAAATTAAGCAACTTCGCCAATATCCGGCAATAAACTCATATCGAATTTTTTTTTCTCAAAACATGGATTATTTTTACACGATTCTGAATTATTTAAAATATATGTATATATGTGTACATTCAAAACAATTTTTAATAAATTTAACCATTATAGGTACTGATCTAAAATATATAAGCATATAGAAATATAATAGAATTACATATAAAATTAAATATTATATTCTAGTTCTGGAAAGTCATGGTATAAAAGTATGTATATAAAAATAAAAATATACTTTCATGTTTCATAATATCAACAGAATAAGAAAACATATTTCGCCAATATCCGGCAATCAACTAACCCTCTGACAGTCCAGCAAAAGAGTTAAATTGTAATGTTGTTTTCTCTGCATTTTATTTTAAATGGTAAAAAAAGGTGTTTATTCCAAAATTACATAAAAAACTGAATTATATATATGAATATAAACCTTGAATCTATCAATCATAACTCACTATATTAAAACTGCATTATATTTGTCGAATTATATAAATTTTAAAATTGCTTGTATTGCAGTGAAACCTGGAGCTTAGTGAACGTATTAACACGGGCTTGTCAGTCAGAGGGTTAACTCACATCGCTTTTTTTTTCTCAAAACATGGATTATTTAACAAATTCATAATAATTTTTACAGGTTTTATTATTTTAGAGAATGAACAAGTTTTTTTTTTTTTTTTTTTTTTTTTTTCTGTAGCATTATGTACTCCATTTATGAGAGAATAGTTTTTGTGGAAATTTTAGAATATTGTGTGGTTACAGAAATTACAGAATATTTTTTCAGATTTTTAAAATATTAATTCATAAATCTATCCACTCTACTTGTATATATATATGTATCTATAGGTATATGCAGATTCTATTTCTTGATTAGACTTTAAACATTGATAATTTTTACAGTGAAATATACATTAAACATTATAAAATTAAAATTAAGTAAATTAAAAAATTTTTCTTGATAAAGAGTTCTTACAAGCAGATAAATTGGTTTCATTTGTAAAATACCTTGCCATATTTTTTTTTAATGATAGGCAAGAATTTTGCACATATTAATGAGCATATATTTATTTTATGCTCGTTTAAGTCACATTCCCCTAAAGGGTTTTTTATTAGTCTTGGATATATCAATTCATAAATAGTTTTGACGAACGAAACGCAAAGATAAGGAAATTCTCCATTAGTAATGGTAAGTAATAGCGCCCCCTACGTTCTTCCAGGGAGAAACTCTTATTCCTCTTGAACAAAGGGAAAATGACTTTTTGTTACGGCCGTATAAAGGGAAGGAGAAAATCGAGTTAGGCCGTGCTATAACATAAAGGTTAAAACAGTTATAACATAAAGGTTTTAACAATCTGCTGAAAATAAAATAATGAAAAAATTAGGGGAGGTAGGAGTTTATTAATTAATAAATAGTAATTAATAAATTTAGTGTATGGAATTCTTTGAGCGCGAGTTATACTCTCACTTAACCGATTTATTTTAACCTTTATGTTATAGTAATCTATATGCTGGTGAAACTCGATCAGAAAAATATTTGATAATATCGCATTTCGGCGAAAAGAATTTGGACGCTATCATATAATAAGAAATTGTAAATAAACACTTACAGCTAATGAAAAAAATGTGGCATAGTCTATTTTTTCAGATCTATTTTTATACAAAACTTGAGTTAATTTTACTTTAAAAATATTTTTATAGAAAATAGAACCAGCAAATACACCATCAACTACAACAGATGTTCCCAGAACACCTACGGAGGTACCAACAACTGAAATACAGTCTACATCTGCTGAAATAACACCTTTATCTGAAGATGCAACAACAACAACAACAGGTTATTTAATAATAATGCATTTTCTTTACGAAAATTAAATTAATCATATTTATAAGATTTAACAATCCATCAAGAATTCTAAACCTTATTAAAGTTTAATATTGTGTCATGCGAGAAACGAAAATTGGGAAACTTTTAAGGAATTTGAAAAAAGTTCGATGAAAAATGTAGGTGCCAAATGCTTTGAAGTTGTTTAATCATAGATTAAATTTCGGTGTCGCGTCAATTTGTCGCGCACATTTCATCACGGAACAATTCATCGCGCACAATTAATCGCAGCGTCAATTCGTCGTGGCGACAACTCATCGCAGCGTCAATTCGCCGTGGTGTCAATTCATCGCGACGTCAATTCGTCGCAACGAAAATGGTTTTGAAGGTTATGTTAAAGTAAAGATAATTTAGTAAAATTATCTAATGATAATTAATTTTTGTTATAATTCTCTATATCTAAAAAACTAATTATAATTAAATAATCTAAATTATCTTTACTTTAACATAACCTTCAAAATCATAGTCTTCAAATATATTTTCATTCCGACGAATTGACGTCGCATCGAATTGACACCACGACGAATTGACGCCACGATGAACTGACGCCGCGACGAATTGATGCTGCGACGAATTGACGCTGCGATGAATTGCCGCTGCGAAGAATTGTGCGCGATGAACTGTTCCATGATGAATTGTTCCGCAATGAATTGTGGGCGACGAATTGACGCAGAACCTTAAATTTCATAGTGTACTAGAAATAGTTTTCAATCCTGCTTCTTTCCATGGTCATAGATCTAATTTTTCAAGGAAAAAAAAAACTGGGATGAATTTTTTGCACACTGTAAAAAATAGAAAATATTTCCTAATTTGCGAAACCACGAACGAAAATATACAATAATATCTTCTGAGTTACCTACGATTTAAAAAAGCATTATTTATTTATAAACCAATATATTTTCGAGATTTAAAGATGCATTTATAAAAACAAAGTTTATTTTGCTGCCACTGTTTTTCTTAAGCGTTTTTCAATAGTTTTTATAGCGTTTTACTTAGTTTTCTTAAACGGGATTTTTAAGATGCTATCCATTCTCAAGTAAACATTTTCATGTTCAACAAACATGTTTTATAGATAAACAAATAAATAAATTAACAGCATTAACATTAAAATTAAAAATTAATATTATGTTGTTACACTTGTACATATAAATTCCATTACGTAGCTGAAAATGTTAAATTGAAGATTCAATGCATTGTAAAAACCGGATTGAGAAAATAGATTAATGCGGTATGGAAAATTACTGGGATAAGTTTCGGAAAATCCGTGGCAGCAAAAGAAACTTGTTTTAATAAATGCTTCTATAAATTTGTGCAATATATCGGTTTCTGTTGTTTCTAAAGATAAAGAACTCTTTTCGGAATCATGGGTAACTCGGGAAAAGTTATTTTATTATTCTGTTCGTCGTTCTAGTATAGTTTTGTGGATTAAAAAACATTTGCCTTTTTTCACTTAAAAAAAAAGCACGAGTATTTGCTTTTTTTGAAGATTACAAAATAGACGGTCATAACCCATAAAGTTTTACGCAAACATAAAATTTACGTATCATTTGATGTTTTTACAAAAAGTTTGATACACAATTTGAATATATTCATACATTTGTCAACATTGACAATTCTGAGTTTGGTGTCGTCTTCAAAATATCATATTATATATGCTCGCCATAATTTAGAATTCCAAATTCAATGTTATGCGTTCACGTACTGAAGTCTACATCTTTTTTAGTTGCAGTATAGGCTGCGATTTTCATTTCTGCATCTTTAGAGTTACTTTCCGCTTTCCATTTGCTCAAACCATTGACCAATAGAGAAAGAGTTCAGATAAGAAGTGAGTTAAAAACAAGTAATTTTATCAAAAAATAAAACCGACTTCCAGAGATAGTTTCTTAACTTCGTGTAGAGATTCTGACTTCTGCATTGTTATCCCATTATTGTCCTTCACCGGTCCGGTTATACAGACTTTAATTTGAGTCAACCCAAAACTGTATCCTAATCTAATGCATTTCAACTGGAATGCAACGCACTTCAAATCGTAACACGTAATGTAAAATAATTCATCCACATTTTACTGAAATTAGAAAAAAGGCTCTGTAATTGCATTTTTGATATCAATTTTATCTTTTATGAATAAAAAAAACATAGATCTACATATGTTACGACCAAAGCCCAAAATTGTCAAGTTCCAGAATTGGTCAATTTCGCTGTAAATTGATGGGCCAATATCCGATAGTTTTAATGATTCAGGACTGGCCAGTTTGCGAATTGGCCAAAGTCAGAATAAAAAAGGCAACGGGACGATTTTGAGGGTTTTTATAGTTTTGTGCATTATATTATTATCTATAAAAAGTAAAATGACCTCAACGGACACTCCCGAATAGCAGACACCACCATTTAGAGAACACTTTTCAATCTCCAACACAAATATTATTTGCATATTTCCTACCGAAATTTGGACAATTGTGGCTCTCCCTAGGTGTCCGTTATTTGGTATTATTGTATTATTGGTAAGATTTTACTTTATTTATAATACCAGCCAATTTTCGTCACCTGCTCTGGAATTTCTACTGAACAAATTTTAACATTTCAAAAATAAATAAATAAAATATGTTCATTTGTCGATGATGAAGCACAGTTACTATTCTTTTAAAAATATTTCTCATTTTTATATTATTTTTAATTGAAAAGGTTTTAAAGGAATATCAATTGAAATGAAATTTCTTCAAATTGATGGTAATCGGGTTATTTCCATTGTTCCAAAGAAAAGGGAAAATAATCGAGACTTTTATATATTTATTGACGACATTTTCCTATAACAAGAAAAAAAAATAAAATATATTTTCAATTTGCAAAAATGATTTTTAAGACCATTAAAGTGTCTACATTCTACCGCAACCGCATCACAATTTCAATGCGCGCAAGCAATGAATCTTGCATTTTTTTTTTTACATTAAAATTTTCCGCATATTTTTTATCAGTTTTGGTTATTTATACACACTTTTCATATTTTTATGAGAAATACTTAACAAATGTTTCGTTTTTTTTTGTTGATCTTATCATTTCACTCCTTTTTTTCTAAAATCCATATGGCTTAATTGCCACCACATTTAAAAAATAGTATAGTTTGCCTTATATTCGTATTTTTTAAATCTGACATTAAAACCCTCTAAGCGTGTGGAACGTAATATTCCGTAAACTAAGCTCCAGGTTTCACTGCAATATATGCAATGTTTAAGATAAATATAATTATATATATTTAATGAATTTTCAAAACATTGAAGAATGATTAATAATCTCAAGGGTTACATTCATATTTGCAATTAAGTTTTATTTATAATGCTGAAAGAATCATATTTTTTTAGTATTTAAAACAAAATGCGGAGAAAACAACATTACAATTTTACCCTTTTTCAAAACTCTCAGAGGGTTATATAAATGAAATTTTTCAATTACAAAATAGTGGTGGCAATGTAGCAATTCGAATTTAAAAAATGTAGCGATCTGGCTGCACTGAATGCATGGACGGACATGCACAAAAAAAATTACAAAGGAATAGTGATAATTTTCTTCCTTGAAAATCTGTTAAAAATATAACTGCAGTTTGCTAAATATAATTTACAAGTTTCTACAATTAAATTTTTTTTTCATTTCTTAATTTTCCTGTGTTTGTAAAAGTTCATAGAGTTAAATAGTACATTTTTGCTCATATATATGGAAATTCCACTTATGTTTCACTTGCAGAAATGGGTTCTCCTGTATGTGACGGAAATTTAATGACTGTTGAATGCTCAAATCCTGAACGTAGTGTTATAGTTGCATTAAAAACGTAAGTATATTTCATTTTATGTAGAGACGCTTGTAATTATATTTTTTGTTTAAAAGTCTTAACTATATAGTAGTCATCAAAACCATGAGAATATTTAACTAACTTAACGAAGTAACAACTATTGGATTTGATTGCTAATTTTTTCATAGAAGTTTATGCATAACATATTGATTTTGGATAGGTGAATCATATCGATAATGAACTTTATTTGGAAAGATTACGTTTAGAAAATGTACTCGTTTAAGGGGTACACTAGGGCAAATAGCTAATTTTCATTCGTAATTTTATTGATCCTGCTAAATGTGAAAACTAGTTCAAATTTCTGTAAATAACGCGATGGAAAATTTACATGTAGAATATGTAGCAATTAATTAATAAGTATTACTAAGCAATTAAACAGAAAAAATAAAAAATTTATTTTTATAAAATATATTAGTAAAGTTTAGTTCTGAATTTTCAATAGCAAGCACTGATCACTAAAGCTAAGCTGCGTCGCCAGGAACCCGAAAGGCACGTCAACCGCCGTACCCAAATTCTGAAGAACTTTTACCGAGTTCGACCAGGAGAGTCCTGTGATCGCTACAGGGATCGCTACAGGGATCGCCTGTGATCGTGAATGTGAGATTGTGAAAGTGGGGTGTTCAGCAGATGGCGGTACCGCCACGTGCTGACCATTCTACTTTCCCAAACATTGAGGAAAAATGTCGCTGCAATTTGCGTTGATTTCCATAATTCTTAGGACACCAACCACTGATCACTAACAACTGACGTATAAGTAGTGTTTTTAATGTCGTTTTACAAAGAAAGCCTAAAAAAGAACTTCAGTACACTCTCATGAAATTGGAATTTGGTTCTTGCTGACGCAAACTTTGTATTACTATTAAATCATGCTATCATTTTTGTGCAAAACAATTACATTTTACATTACATTAACCAGCAGTAAAGCATTGCAACATTCATTTATCGCATCACGGGTTGGGTCCAGTGGCAAAAACATTTATTTATTACATATATATATATATATTTTTATTACAGCATTTACCGTCTGACTTATATCAGGTACATGGATGTGCAAATTAAAAAAATTTAGGAGACGGCGCGGTGCTTGAATGTTTAATGTACCCTCATAGTCCATCCGTTTTATAGTCCTAAAATGTTTCTAATGGTGTTTGATAAGCATATACATATTTGTGTTTCTGTAAAAGTTAGATAGCAAAAGAAAAAAAAAGAGAAGAGATTCAACCAGCTAAAAGTCATAAAAGTAAAAATTTGCGTACTCGTGTTTTTGAAAGACGTGCTGCAATATCTAACGAGCTAATTTTGCTCATATTTTGCATACAGTTTCATTGTTAATGACAATTGCGTTGTGAACAATTCATGTTGTTTCCATGCTGTACCTCATCAATGGCTGGCTCTGATGACAAAATTCTATTTTACGCTTTGATTGATATCCCATATCTTGCTGATTTTGTTCAAATTTTCTATACAAGTGATGAATGGGTGCCTCAGAGATGGGATTGTACAGCGTAAATGTTTGAATACATATTAAAGTTTGGATAGAATTATAGAACCATTAACACTCTAAATCCATACGTAGAACAAGATATGTATCCCATTCTGCTTCGCTTTAGAGCTTTTCTAGTTACAGTTTGAGACGACTTGGGAAAAGGTCCATTGTAATGATATAAATTGCTATCGAATTCTTTGGAGAAATACTAAGTATTTGAATTTTGGCTACTCATAGTCACTTATGGAACAGCTGGGATTCCATTTCATTCTGCAAGAGTAATGCATTAACTTCCTTTATACGAAAGGCATAACTATTTTTTAGCCTCTCCTTCTACAATGGCTTCTACGTTTATAAATGTTTTTTTTCTGCAGCTACATCAGATGAAGAAACGAGCTTGCCAATGAACCAAAGAAAATTATGAAAAACATAGGATTTTATCTGAGAAAGTAGAAGTCTAATATTCATACAATTGTTAAAGAATTTCCTGATGAACAGCAGATGATACCCATTAATTCAGGCGTTGAGATGAGAGGATTTTTGGTATCAACTGAAATCTAAAAGGAAACAGCTTTAGCTTCTCAGTACTACCAGAGGAGAAACATACCAAAAAAGAAATATTATCCGTAGTTTCTAGTGTGTTTGATCCCTTGAGATTGCTTTCTACATGCTAAGTATTTATGAAAATACTATTTCAAGAATTGTGAATGCATAAGCTTACTCGGGATGAACCAATTTCTAAAGATCTTAATAAACCATGAATCTCATTTAGACAGAAATTTCAATAAATCAAACAAATCAAGATACCTAGGTGTATTCTAACTTCCTCATGCAGTAGTAAAGAGTTGCATGCCTTCTGCGATTACTCTGAAAAGGCATATTGTGCTGTAGTTTCGTTGTATTTTGAAGTTCGTTGTATTTTGTTAAATTCTGGCATTTGTGTATCTTTACTTATACATCCAAGAAGAGAATTTCTCCTTTAAAATTTCGATCTTTGCTTTATTTGGAAATGTGTGCAGCATTATTATTAGCTGATCTTTTACATATGGTTTTGAAGGATATCAAAAGAATAGCCAATTCAAAGCACTATTTAATGGATTGATTAAATTAACCCTAGCATGGCTGTCAACTGAACTTTGCCGCTGGCAACCATTTATCGCAATTAAAGTGCCTATGATCGAAACTACTATTCCTTCTGTGAAAAGGTATCCCGTTTCTTGAACATACAGTACAGCTGATCCTGGTATAGGGGGGTTACTTCCATCTAATCTCGTGACTAATGACTTGTGGATTCATGATCCTGACTAGTTAAGTCCGTAATCAAATGAAATATCCAAGTTTACATGTCTGAAATCTGATGCAACATGTCTTTCGGGTAGTTTCCGAAAGATGGAAAGGGAATACACTGCATGTGCTGCAAAAGTAGTGACATTACATGCATTCATAGTGAACATGTTTTCATTCACCAAATTGATTCGGGTCTGGGAATAGATTAGTCAATTTCTTAATAATAAATATCCATGTGAATCTATAATTTTAGATTGATTATCATCAAGAGAACTTTATATGAAATTACTCGTATAGTGAGTTTAAGTAAAAAAAACTGAGTTTTCATCTGAACTCAAATGTTTTGCTGAAGGAAAATCATTTCAACGAGAAAGCAAATTGCTTCCTTCAAGTGTTTTTCTGCATAATAATAGTATCATTCGTGTAGGAGACATACTATCAACTTATTTATATTTAACCTATGCCAAAAGCTCCAAAGCTGTTGGTAAATAATCATGTGTTTACTGACAATCTTAAATTTATTACCTTGTAACTAATCTTCGCACAGCGCCACAGCTCATTAAAATGTGTCTAAAATGTCTTCCACTGTACTTAAAAGCGTCTTGATAGCGTCTCATACCGAAAATTGATTTCTGGGATCGTTGACCGAATTTTTTTTCTCCATAAACTGCAACCTTATTCCAGAATGGCGGTAACAAAGACCTAATCTCAATTTTTGATATTTTGTAATTGTGCGCTTGAAAAATTTAGCACAACTTCTGCGTAGATTTGGTCACATCACAAAAAAAACATTTCAAAGGACTGATCAGAATGTCCGTGTATTAACTGCTAAAATTAAATATGAACGTATACAATGAAGTATAAACAAGTTGTAAATGGTACATCAAACGTGACAAATGAGGTGCATTCGTACTATAACTAGTTTCAGTGAAATTAATTATATCGTCTTTTATTATGATATGATTAATTTCCGTAATAAAATAAGTACCTTTTAAGTTGGCAACATTTTATCTTTTGTTGACATTTACTGAAAATTCCGATGGAAAACTTAAGCCTAGCTTTGAAAATTTCAGAACTTGAAATGTATATTTAAACTCTTTTATCATTTAATATCTATTTCTGCGGAAACATCTATCCAAAATACTGTCGGTAGATTATATGACTGCTGTGTATTAAACCATTTTAGTATACAAATTCGGTTTTTAAATGCAGTAATACGAAAATAATATGACTCCATCTTAAATTGGACATAATCACCATGACAACCTAGAATCATCCTAGTTGCTTTTAAATATGTTATGCGTTTTCCAAATTTTTTACTTAGATGTTATCTTTCAGCTTATTAAACGATAATAATTTGTAAAATTATTTTGGAAGCGTCGGAAAGTGTTACATAATGTGTGCTTGACGCATGATTTTCTATTCTTGTTTATTTTTGGTCAAGATTTTGTAAATATTGGTTGAAGAATTAGCATCTTTGGTTAAGATATGTGTGCAGAATAAAGGATCTGTATGCATGTATGTTTATTTTGGTGAAAATAAAAGTTTAGTATAAGTTTTTGTAAATTAATGGTTAAACTATTGTAATTAGGCTTAGTGGGTGTAAGCACAGTTGTCAAAATCTCAAAAATAATTATTAATGTTGAAGGTTCAAAACAAGTATAATATCCAATATTACATATGGAGGACATATCAGAATGTCCGTGTATTAACTGCTAAAATTAAATATGAACGTATAAAATGAAGTATAAACAAGTTGTAAATGGTACATCAAACGTGACAAATGAGGTGCGTTCTGCACAAATTATTGCTTATTATCCTGGTTTGCTTTAGAATTAGGGATTGTTTATCAGATCTTCTTATATGTGTAATAATGTCAGTGTAATGTTAATTTATCAAATACATTTTCATTGACGGATATTGGGATATTTCCTTGTGCCCGTCTTTGGTGTAATCGGATAGGGTTTTGGTTGGGGAGGCGTGTATGCAATACAAAATGTGTTTTTTGTGGGTCCGTCACTTGTTTCTAGCTCGTAGTTAGTAGTTTACCTGCCGGCTAGGATGTAAGCTAAACACTTTCATTGCAGCCTCATATAAAATCTTCTAACGTTTTATTATATTTTATTCTTTTTTACAGATCTTTTTATAAACTGTTTTCTGGTGGAGCCATTTCAGTAGAATGTGTTGAGCCGTTCATGTTTCAAGATATATTATCATCTGAAACAAGTGTGAACCCTTTCGAGATTTTAGACGATATTTCATTTTACTGTGACCCAGAAGAATTGTTTGCAGGTAATTTTCTCAAAGAACGTATTTTGTTTGCTAGCTGTTGTTAATAAATATCAGCGTGCTGAATTTCTTTACGTGCATGGTTAATAATGGAAAAATTGCCGATTTTTTTTTTTTTATATGTATTACATTTTATAATGGAAAGAAGTTGAGCTGACTAGGACCAATTTTTTTCCATCTTAGAGTCCGTTTATTTTTCTATCTTTTTTAACACTTTCCAACCTAGTTGAAAAGTGTTTATGACTTCGGTTTGTCTGGCCGTCTGTCCGTACTCTAACTCCCGTAAATATGCTCGGATTGCTCTGCAATTTTTATATGTTATTGTCGTTATCTATAGCATGTTCCCTATTTCAACAGAAGTGTGTAGCATTTATAGTATTTTTACAGGGACACTCAAAAGAATTTCGTTACATTATGGTCAATGGGGAAAAATCATTTGCGGTTTATTTTAATGATGTTACACAATTTCAAACACATTGTAATTGATATATATCACTAAGGTGTGCGTTACAAGAAGCCTAATATGAAATAGGGTGTGCATAGCACTTATAGTTACTTTACAGGGACAGTCAAAAGAATTCCATTACATTACGTCTATGGAGAAAAATCGTCTGCGGTTTATTTAAATAATGTTTCACTATTTTAAACGCATTGAAATTTATATATATCACTAAGGTGCATTACAAGAGGCTTACTACAGAATAGTGTGTGTATAGCAGTCATCGTTCATTTACAGAGACACACAAAATAATTATCTGCTGTATGTTAACAATAATTCCTGGAAGTGCGTTTTAAGTTACTGAACGCGATTTTAAATTTAACTCACGTTTTGTCTATTACTTGGTGTGTATAAATTCTGTAGATCATATACAGGGAAGCACAAAAGTTCGCGAACACATTTCCGTTTATTGACAGAAACTCCAGAAGGAGAATTTTAAACTGTGCTACGTGTTTCCTAACTGAACTAAAATTTAGCATCCTATGTAGTATATATACAAATCTATAGATCATATACAGGGCTTTATTTACTTAGATGTTATCTTTCAGCTTATTAAACGGTATGATTTGTAAAATTATTTTGGAAGCGTTGGAAAGTGTTACATAATCTATGCTTGACGCATGATTTTTCATTCTTGTTTCCCCATATCATCTATATATTTAAAACACAGGACTTTTTTTTTAAATCATTTGCCCTGATCTTCCTACTGAACCAATTTTGATTATTTGTTTTTAGGCGCGTTCGTAATTATATAAATACGTAGCACCTATAGTCGTCGCTTGGTCCGTCCGTCTGTCCGTCCGTCTGTCTGTCCGTCTGTCTGTCCGTCCGTCTGTCTGTCTGTCCGCATATAACAACGCAAAAACTACCCAACCAAATGGTTTGCAATTTAAAATATATTATCTTTGCAGAATTTTGTCGAGACATTTCAAATTTTATTAAAATCGAATCAAAACTTTAGGAGATATTAATAAAAATATTTATTAAGAAATTTGATTTTTTTTTTAAATCGGTGCTTTTTTGTTATAGGAGCTTCCGATGGATGTTAAATCGTCAAGCGACCGAGATGCTTATTTTATGACAGAAATTAATCCGCAGACGATATAATTCATTTCACAGAATTAAAAATCATCAAGATCTGAATATTTATTATAACTAGCTGATACATACAGTGTCTCACAAAAGTGATGGGACACTTGTGCTTTATAAAAAGAAACTGCAATAAAATAAATAAACAAACATGTGCAAAAATTTTTTGGGTGTGTTTCATATTTAAAGTTAGTAACAATTATTACATAACATACATTTTGTCAAAATATTAAAATATTAATTTAGTAAAAATACAATTGTTCAGAACGGAGCAAAAAATGGCTCACATAAGTGATGGGACACTTACTTTTCCATCAAATATTTATCCAAAAATTTTACTTTTTAAAAGGTTTTAATATTTTGTTGGATTTCCTTTTACTTTTAAAACATGATTTAATCTTTTTGGGATGGATTCGACTAATTTTTTTGTGATTTCTGGAGTGATTTTACCCCATTCTTCTTGAAGCACCGATTTTAGTTGTTGTTTTGAAGAAATGGTGTGTTTGCGAATTCTTGATTCCAATTCTTGCCAAATATTCTCTATGGGATTTAAGTCTGGAGATTGTGGTGGTGTTTTTATTATTTCAGGACAGTTATATAGCAGCCAGAGTCTAACGTTCAGAGCAGTGTGCTTGCGGTCATTGTCCTGGTAGAATTTAAAATCGTTATGAAGGTTCAATTTTCGTGCTGAAGATTTCAAATTTTGCTTTAAAATATCAATATACTTGTACTGATCCATTATACAGTCAATAAAAACAAGATTACCAACTCCAGCGGACGACATACACCCCCATACCATAACTCCTTCTCCACCATGTTTTACTGTTGGTACCAAGTTCTGTTTGCGAAATTCTTCCCTGGGTTTTCTCCACACCAAGATTCTACCGTCAGAACCAAATATATTAAATTTACTCTCATCAGCAAATATAACTTTATTCCAGTAATCAGAATTCTTATTTATGTTGGATTTTGCGAAAGCTAGTCTGAGTTTTCTATTCTTTTCACTTACGAAGAATTTTTTCCTGGCTACTCTACCGTGATATCCAGCAGATCGAATTACCCTTCTAATAGTCTCAGGATTAACAATTATTCCATATAATGCTTGTAAATCAGCAGCAACTTTTGAAGCACTAATTCTTGGATTTTTTTTAATATTTCGAACGATAATTCGCTTTATTCCATTGGATAGCTTTGATGGTCGGCCAGGTCTTCTTTTATCCTGAATCATATGATTCTTTTTATATCGTTTAATGATATTGAAAACTGTTGAACGACACAAGTTAACTGTTTCAGCAGTTTTTCTAATAGATTTTCCACGTTCAATATGCAAATTAATAACTAATTTTCGAATTTTAGGCGAAGTTTCTTTTCGTTTAGCATTCATGGCTACACAGAGCTAAAAAACACAAAAATTCCAAAACAAACTGGAGAGAAATACTGCAGACGATTTTATAAATTATTGCCAATTGCTTTTAAGTAAAAATAAAACCCCCAAAAATATTTTTATTGCTTATTTCAGACGATTTTTGTTGCATATATAATGGTGTCCCATCACTTATGTGAGCTATTTTTTGCTCCGTTCTAAACATTTGTATTTTTATTAAATTAATATTTTAATATTTTGACAAAATGTATGCTATGTAATAATCTTTACTAAATTTAAGTATGAAACACACCCACAAAAAAATGTGTACATGTTTTTTTAATTTATTTGATTAGTTTCCTTTTGTAAAGCACAAGTGTCCCATCACTTATGTGAGACACTGTATATATCTGAATATTTATATAACTAGTTAAGATATTTGTATGAACAGTGTCATAAAATATATACTTAACTAGCTGTTTAACCCGTTCTATGCACGGGATATCATGAATTTAATTCTAAAACGTGCGTACGAACGCACCTCGTTTGTAACGTTTGACGTACAATTTCCAACTTGTTTAAATAAAAGCTGTTCATTTTTATATGTGCCCTGACCGCACTAGCTACTTTTAAAAACTATTCCCAGTATTATATTTTATTCTAATTTTAAATTTATTTTTGAAATTTCTTCAAAATGGTGGCAAGTAGGTTACTGCCACTGTTGCAGAGATAAGAGAAGTTATGAAAAATATTCAGACACGTGGCTTTTGAATTTATCTTTTAATTTGCAAGTTAAATTTCGGTAAAAATATTTATGCACGTGCACTTTATATTTATAAGAGGTTAAAATTTTATATTTATTGTGAAGTCACAAGAATATTATATGTTGTGTTTATTTCATCTTTATTCGTTATAACTTTATTGATGCCATTTTTATCATTGAAATTAAATAGAAAATATCTTGTTTATGAATACATGGTGGTTCAGCATAAAAGTGTGTGTGAAAAGTTTGCGCCGGTGAAAATCACATTGTTCTTAGCTTGAAATGTATTTTTGGATTCATAAAACTAAAAAGAAGAATTCTTGCGATTGTGTCAACGTGACGGAATGTCCATAGATCTTTCATTTTTTAATTATAAAGATCAGAAATAGAGACTTTGTTGATTACTTTTTGATAGTTTACCTTAATTATATGTTATCGATTGTTTTAAAAAATAAGTTATATGTTAGACGAATTACTTTTTTAATAAATAATTCAGAAAAATAAAGGATTTGTGAAAATTTAATATTATTAAAAATAATGTTAAAATATATATAAAAAAAAAGCTTGAAATAAAGAGCAAGCTTTCAAGGAAAGTTGGAAAAAGTGTGACTGAACAATGTAATCTCATCAAAAAGTCACCTGTAAAAAATCCAGCCAAGTCTCGTAACTCATTTACCGTAAAAAGTACTGAGATCGTATAAAGCCAAGTTTAACTATCTTATTAACTCTGAAATTTGCATTCACAAATCACTCCTAGTCTCTACATCTTTAGTTAATTATTATTTTGTGACTTGGCAATTACGTAGCACGAGAATGTGATGTATATAGTTAGTCTTAATCAAATAATACTATAACATATTAAAGTGTAATAACTTCCCTGTGCGTATATAATTTGTCTTAATTAAATTATCCCATCCCATAACATAGTAAGGTGTAATAACTTCCCTGTGCTGCGTAATTGCCAAGTCACAAAATAATAATTAACTAAAGATGTAGAGACTAGGAGTGATTTGTGAATGAAAATTTCAGAGTTAATAAGATAGTTAAACTTGGCTTTCTACGATCTCAGTACTTTTTACGGTAAATGAGTTACGAGACTTGGCTGCATTTTTTACAGGTGACTTTTTGATGAGATTTCACTTCTTTTTGTAAGTAATCCTCCTTTTCTTAATTTTGGGTTATTTTTGGAGATCATCCACTGATTTTCGCTAAGCCCACACTCTGTCCCTATTATTTACAGGTATCAAAAATTTGTAGCTTTAGTTTCGTTTGCAAAGTACTGTAGATAAAAAGAGATTTCAGGATCCTAGGCAAGCACTAAGTTATGGGAGGGGGAGTGTCAAAAGTACTCTCAGTTGCTTCCAGGATAGGTGCTATCCATCTGAGATATTACTCGCAGCCCTAGATACTTGATATTGAACATAAAGGAACATTTTAGTATAAAAAGAAAGCCAAAATTAAAATTTCCGGAAATTTCCAATAAATCAAACTATATTCCTTCTTTCGATGTTTTTTTTTTCGTTTTTTTAGTCTTTTTTTATTATTTACGGATTTTTTAATTTTTTCTTACTTTGTGTACTAAACCCTGCCTTTCTGCCAAATGTCAAGCTTCTAGGACTACAAAATCGAATTATTTTCAAATTTTCGACTTTTTATAAATTTATTGATTTTTCGATTTTAATTCTAAGTTACCTGATTGTCATGCCAATATAGTAATTATTTGATCCGTCTTCTTAGGATCATTTAGGTTCAATTTAGAGATAAATCAAGTGAATCTTAGAGTCACCATGATTTTATTTAGAAAGGACTCTCAAGCCATAACCAGCCAGTAATGTCGGGAGGGTAGGGGGAGCTCTGAAATTTTTTGTGGGGCTAACATCATTTAACAATCCATATTTCATATGTGAAGTAAATAGAGTACAACCTGTGAAAGAAAACAAACCTGTCTATAAAGAAATCGCCTATATCGTAGCCAGTCTATAGCGGAACTTTTCTATAACGAAATTCGTAAACGAAAGAAAAGAAACCATAATCCGGGGGAAATAACATAAAACAATTAGGGGCGTTGTACTAGCTAATAGGACAATTATCTTAAAACTAATGTTTCTAGCAGTACAAAATCAAATTGTTTTCGAATTTTCGATTTCTTAAAGATATTTCCATTTTTCGATTTTATTTTCGAATTTAACGAATATTTTAATTGTTCCTTTTATTGATTAGTAAATACTACCTTTACACCAAGTTTTAAGTTTCTAAGACTACAAGATAAAATTATTTTCAATTTTTGATTTTTGTTCGAATTTTTTTTATAATTTTCTGGATTTTTTAATTTTTTCTTATTTTGTATCCTTTATTACAAATTTCAAGTTTCTAGCTCTACAAAATCGAATTATTTTTAAATTTCTGATCTTTTTCGAGTTTTTCATTCTATTTTCGAATTTATTGTATTTTAATTTTTCCTTTTTCTGTATCCTAAACAATAAGTTTACGTCGAATTTTAAGTTCTAAAGCTACAAAATCGAATTTTTTTCAATTTTTCAAATTTTTGAATTTTTTTTCAAATTTTACAGATTTTTTTTTATTTATTTCTTTTTTTGTATCCTAAATACTACCTTTATTCCAAATTTTAAGTTTCTAGCTTTACAAAATTGAATTATTTTCAAATTTTCGTTTTTTTTTTCGATTTTTTGATTTGATTTTCAATTTTTGTTGTGTTTTTAATTTTTTCTTTTTCTGAATCCTAAACACTACCTTTACACCAAATTTTCAGTTTCTAAGAGTACGAGATCATATTATTTTCAATTTCTCTCTTTTTCTTTCTTTCTTTCTATTTTTTCTTTCTTTCTTTATATATATTTTTTTAATGTTTGCTTATTTAGTATCTTAAATATTACCTTTATTCCAAATTTCGAGTTTCTAGCGCTATGAAATCGAATTATTTGCACAATTTCCTTATTTTTCGATTTCTTTCAATTTTTGGATTTTATTTTCGAATTTCATTGCGTTTTTATTTTAACTTATTCTGAATCCTAAACACTATCTTTACCGCGAATTTCAAGTTTCTAAGGGCAAAAGATCAAATTATTTTAATTTTTTTCGAATTTTTCGAATTTTTGATTTTTTTTCGAATTTTCTGGATTTTTTAATTTTTCCTTATTTTGCATTCTAAATACTACCTTTATTCGAAATTCCAAGTTTCTAGCGCAACAAAATTGGATTATTTGAAAATTTTCGATTTTTTTTTTTCAATTTTTGTTTTGTGTTTTTGATGTTTTCTTTTTCCGAATTCTAAACACTACTATCACACCAAATTTTAAGTTTTTAAGACTACAAGATCGTGTTATTTTCAATTTTCAATTTTGTTCAATTTTTTGGAATTTTCGAATGTCTTTTTTTTTTTTTTTTTTTTTTTTTTTTTTTTTTTTTTTTTTTTTTTAATTTTCCGGATTTTATAATTTTTCCTTTCTTTGTAGCTTTATTCCAAATTTTAAGTTTCTGTGGCTGCGGGAACTACACAATCTTTTTGATGACGCGAGAGTGAGTGAGTGTGTGAGTGACAAAAAATCAAAACTTTGAGTTCATATATCGTCTGCACTAATTTATGGGTATTTTTTGAATTATCCATTTTTTTTTTTTTTTCCTTATTTAGTATCTTAAATATTACCTTTATTCTAGATTTCAAGTTGCTAGCGCTATGAAATTGAATTATTTTCAAACTATCCTTATTTTTCGATTTTCCTGATTTTTTCGATTTTTTGTTTTTATTTTCGAATGTTATTGCGTTTTTTATTTTAACTTATTCTGAATCCTAAACACTATCTTTACTGCGAATTTTAAGTTTCTAAAGCTAAAAAATCAAATTATTTTAATTTTTTCTATTTTTTTCGAATTTTTCGAATTTTTGATTTTTTTTTTCGAATTTTCCGGAATTTTTAATTGTTCCTTATTTTGCATCCTAAATACTACCTTTATTCCGAATTCCAAGTTTCTAGCGTAACAAAATCGGATTATTTGAAATTTTTCAATTTTTTTCGATTTTTTGATTTTTTCAATTTTGCTTTCGATTTTTTTGGTGTTTTTGATGTTTTCTTTTTCTGGATACTAAACACTACCTTCACACCGAATCTTAAGTTTCTAAGACTACAAGATCGTATTATTTTCAATTTTCAATTTTGATGGAATTTGTTGAATTTTCGAATATTTTTTTTTTCGAATTTTCCGGATTTTATAATTTTTCCTTTCTTTGTATCCTAAACACTACCTTTTTTCCAAATGTCAAGTTTCTAGGGCTAAGGGATCTACCAAATCTTTTTGATGACGCGTGAACGAGTGAGTGAGTGAGTGACAAAAAATCGAATGTTTGAGTTCATATATCGTCTGAACTAGAAAAGACAGAAAGTTGTAATTTTAAATTTTGGTCCTGTGTGCCAAATACTCTAGAAAAACGAAGTTTCAAATTTTTGGGATACTCCAGCGCGGAGATATGGGGGGAATCGAATGTTCAAAAGTGCCCTGAGTTGCTTCCAGAAAAGTATGCTTACGGCTGTCCTCTCTCGACTTGGCGGAGGCACTACAGATAAATCAGTAAAACATAATGAAAAATACACGCAAATGTCGAATTAAAAACCACTTGATGACATAACAAACACGTGTAATGCTTCTGACATCAAGTAAATGGGACTGCATTTTTGGCGTTTAATCTTACAGTTTGGCGATGTTTTTTGTTATGAAAAGTGGTCGACGGGATAATAGAGAAGTACCGGTTTTTCTTATAATGCATTGTTTGTATAGATTCGAGGGAAAAATTATATTACTTTCATAAAAATGTATTTGGATGGTTTCTTTTTAATACAATCTTGCCAAGGCTGTGGTTTTCCTATTAGACTTAATGTTAGCTATATGCTCCATTTTTCTGCAACTAAATTTCCTCATGTCAATATAGTAATTCATTGATCCGTTTTCTTAGGATCGTTTATGTTCAATTTAGAGATAAATCAAGAGAATCTTAGAATCACCATGATTTTATTTAGAAAGGACTATCAAGCCATAACCAACCAGTAATGTCGGGAGGGAGGGAGAGATGTGAAAATTTTTGTGCGACCAACATTTTTTAACAACAAATATTTCATATATAAATTAAATAGAGTAAAGCCTGTGAAAGAAAATGAACCTGTCTATAAAAAAAAAAAGGTCTATAACGTAGCCAGTCTATAGCGGAACTTTTCTATTACAAAATTCGTAAACAAAAGAAAAGAAAAGCATAATCCGGGGAAAATAACACAAAACAATAACGGAAGGTGTACTAGCTAATAGGACAATTATCTTAAAACCTATCTAAAACAAACTATCCCCATCCTGTGGGATTTGTTTTTCAATGTTTTACTTTATTTAATGCAAAACACAGATTGCATCCGACAACTCATAAAAAAGTCCTCCGGCCTGTACCGGCAGGAAAAGGTAGCTTTCCTATATCTTCGTTTTAAAATTTTTGCTAATGTTACTCGAAAACAGCAAGTTAAAATGCAAAGAAACCGTTTACAAAAAATTCGTTTACACTGAATTTGAATAAGAAATTCGCCAAATTATTGAGCTATAGCCAAGTTGGCTTCATTTATGAAGACTTATTTTTGTCGCCAAATTTGGCGAGATTTCGCCAATTGTCACCAAGTTTGGAGAGAATTTGGCGCTAATGGATATGAATATATAGTTTTATGCGTATGATTGGGAAAATGATTACAACAATGAAAGAAAATAATTTGCGAGAAATCGCGTTCACTAAAACTTATAAATTTATATTAAAATCATTAAAATTACGGACATTACAATACACTTTCATAAAACATTAAAAACATATTAAAATTGGACGTTTCGGATTTGCATGGAAAATCCCTCTTCAACAACAACATTTCACTTAGCGTAAATCATAGTTCAAAAATATCAACAAATAGAAAATGCAACGTATCAAAATTTCGAAGTCAAAGTTACAGTTATAATAACACGGAGTATTCATTCGGGATTGCACCTGCTTGACCATTATTGACATAAATTTATCGTTGGTTTTTTGTAATGTGCTGTTTTGTTTCAAAATGTCAGCCACCCTAGAATTTCAAACTGCTCTATCGCAGCCAATTTTTAAGATAGAGGTAAAACAAAAAATGCTCTGGAATCCTTGTATCAAGTCCTAACACCTAATTAAAAAATAAACTTGAATTTTTAACTTTTTTGTATATTTATTTTAGTTTTAAAATTTTCCGTGGCCGCCATCTTGAAACAAGATGGCGGACCAAGCTGGCCAACGAACTCGGTCGAGGCATTGGTGAGCTTAATACACACAATTAGTTTCATCCAAATTAATTTATAAATACGAGCGTTATCGTATCAAATTATTTTCATTTCTTCAATTTTTTTCGAATTTTTTATTTTTTTTTCGAATTTTCTGGATTTTTTTAATTTTTCTTTTTCTGTATCCTAAATACTACCTTTATTCCTAATTTGAATTTTCTAGCGCAACAAAATCGGATTGTCTTCAAATTTTCGGGTTTTTTCAATTTTTTCGATTTTTTCAATTTTGCTTTCGATTTTTTTGGTGTTTTTGATGTTTTCTTTTTCTGGATGTTAAACACTACCTTCACACCAAATCTTAAGTATCCAAGACTACAAGATCGTATTATTTTCAATTTTCAATTTTGATGGAATTTGTTGAATTTTCGAATGTTTTTTTTTTCGAATTTTCTGGATTTTATAATTTTTCCTTTCTTTGTATCCTAAACACTACCTTTTTTCCAAATGTCAAGTTTCTGGGGCTACGAGATCTACCCAATCTTTTTGATGACGCGTGAACGAGTGAGTAAGAAGTGACAAAAAATCGAATGTTTGAGTTCATATATCGCCTGAACTAGAAAAGACAGAAAGTTGTAATTTTAAAATTTGGTCCTGTGTGCCAAATACTCTCTATAATTGAAGTTTAAAATTTTTGGGATACTCCAGCGCGGAGATATGGGGGGGGGGGGGGTGTCAAAAGTGCCCTGAGCTGCTTCCAGAAAAGTATGCTTACGGCTGTGCTTTCTCGACTTGGCGGAGGCACTGCCGTGCCTCCAGATTCCGATATTTTACAGGAGTTATTTTCGTAAGTTTATTATAAGTTCATTTAACAGTTTCTTATCAGCGGCAAAGTTCTTTTACTGTGTATTTCTTTGTCGTAATTAATTATCATAGTCTACCTTTGAACGTCAGCCGAAGCCCAGTTAGAATTCAGTTAAAAACATATTTAATTTTGAATTTCGACGGGAATCTTCGTTGATTATTATTTCTAATTTGCAGGCTACGCCCGCTTCGCTGGTCGATTTTTCCAAACGAACCTCGAATAATTAAAACAACTTTTAATTCCATCTTCCAGCGCCAGGGAGCGTACGTATCATTAGTAATTGTATACATATATATATATATATATATATATAACTTATTAGTATGTATGTATTAGTACATAATTAGGTGGTCTTTCGTCGCTTTCAAAATTAATCTCTTCCCAGTTCTTTAATCCATGCTCACGTCAAACAACGCTCAGTAAAATACGGTAAAGAAGTCCTCTTAAACACGATTTTACCAGTAAATATGAAAAAATTTTCACGAATTTTTTACGCAAGCTATGGATATATTTATTTCATAAGAATTTTGAAACGTTTAAATGAAAATGACAATTTCTTTTAAACATCTAATGTACACAACGATCTCCCTTTGTCCTTTTTTTTCGACATACTTCAAAATTACGCATTGGTTCAGGAAATTAAAATACGCAAAAAATAAAAATACCAAGCCACATGTGCGTTCATTTCTCTTTACAAAGGAGGCATTCCGTTTTAAAAAGTATGAATATTAACCCTTTGAAAAAAATTATTTTTGAAAGTCACACTTGGCGAATTTCGTTTTTTCAGAGAATTTGGACTCATTATTAACATCACGAACAAGTTGAACTAGAAAGTACCCTTAATTTTATACAATTACACTGAAATTTTAATAAAATAAACTACTACCTTTTAGATAATGATCGCGTATAGATTTATATTAGAAATTATGGGATTTAGAGAGGAAATAATCAGTTTGAACATAAAAAGAAATCCCATAGTGCTGACATTGCTCTCTCTTATTTACACTTATAAGGTAAACTTATGTTTGCGCTATTGCTCTAGATTTTTAATACCTTAACCCTCACACCGCCGTGAACAGATATATCTGTTCACTATGGTGTAGGTTTAACTACAGTATCAGCATTATTTAAATTGATATAATTCTACAAATACAATGTAGTTTTAAAGCAGTATCATGTACGTAATTAAGTTTTTTTATATCAGGTTTGAAATGTCATGTTTTTTAGCATTTTCAAAAATTACAAATAAAACAACATTACAATTTTGTTCTTTTGCTCGGCGGTCAGAGGGTTAAACCAGTGATTTCCAACCAGAGCTCCGCGGAGCCTAAGGACTTTTCGTGCACTTTCCAGGTGCTCGGTAGCAGCCCAAACAAGCAAACAAAAAAATTGAATCAAATTAAAACATTGCATGCAAGGGATTTTCCTGAAAATGTGTATGAATTCTATTTTTACAAAAATCGCTGTAAATTGAAAACTATGTATAACTAATTAACCATTTGAATTAAAACTGTTGTTATTTTCTGTATAAAGTATTTGGTGGTGTAGACATTAATTTCTGCTAGTAATCCATTTTTACGTTTTTCGCAAACAACATGAGAAAAATTGAGTAGCAAATAAATAAATATAAAAATAAGATATTGTACTTTGAACAGAAATATGCCAAGTTAAATTTTGCACCTCTTCTACCATCGGACTCCCTGCATGATTTTCTGTAAAGTGCTAACAGACATCTCCTTGGTTGGTGATAAACTGCAACATCATTTTGAGTGAAAAGTTATTCTTTCGAGAGAAAATGCAACGAAATATCTGCTTCAAATAAAAGTATGACAACACGTCGAAATGAATAATGAAAAAGTATTTGAAGCTTTTTATGTGATAACTTATCGAGCAGCTCATACAATTGCCAATAAACTTATTAAAAATTATACAATAGATAATCAGGAATTGATGAAAACATTATGAAAAGCTGTTAATTTAGTCAGCAATATTTCTTTGTCATACAAAACCATAATTTAAAAAGCTGACAAGAGGATATTTCTCCTTTGCTGACTATTACAAACCTATTGCAGATTATTAGCACACCAGGGGACGAAATACTTAAACTTTGGACAGATTATTCTCTTCAAATGAAATGACGTGTGAGAATGGGGCAGAGTTATGCGCTCATGATGAACCTCGATGCTGGAACCAATGTCACAAATGGAGAATAAGGCAAAGAACTGTAAAAGCAGCAACATTGTTCTTCATAAGGAGAACCTCAAGAAAAATGTCTGTTGAACTGATAATGATGTGTTGATGTAATGTGTTGAATGAAATCACCAACAAAAATAAACTATATACAATCGTGACATCTTCAAAGCAGACTTTTCAAACGAATGAAGATATGAGGAGCCATTATCACTCCATTCTGCTGCATACTGAAGTAAGGTTCTTGCTCGAGTATGATCGTTTACATGTTTCATAGAACTGCGTGCAGTAATATAACTATTTAGCAATAACTATAGCAGCACTTAGGCAGCTTTAAGCAGAACTATAGCAGCAAGTTTGATGAACCATCACGCTCAACTGGTAGAAGTTTAAAATGATGTAACCAAAATGCAAACTCGCATATATTGCCAATTTGCTTTGAACATTTCACGAAATGAATCTATCATTGCAAAGAGAATTGTTAAAGCTTTGAAAACAGCGTCAAAGTGTTTACTTGTAAGAGAAAACTGATGTTTTGATTGGAGTGTGTGGGAAAAGAACATATCAATCACTTTCCTATTTCTAAAGAGGTTCTTGAATGAATGTAACATTTAGTTTCCAAAACAAAATCAGTACATCGAGAAGAGATGAAAGACTCGATTGAACACAATTCTTCAACAGATTATTAGAAGTACTGAACGACATTAAATGTCTTAATGTGTTCAGCGTCAACAGAAAACCAACCATCTTAATCGCAGCAAAATAAGAGACTCATTGATTTGGCCTTTTACGGCGGATTAAAGTTTATTAAAAAGCAAAGTTCACCTGTGTATTGGTGTATATTGACAGCTGAATTCAAAATCTTGTCAGAAAACAAAATTAGTTTTACTGTCTTTCTCAACGACATGTCTCAGCTTGCACCACCACCAGAACTAAATACAAAAGCTTTTTACTTTCTTCTATCTATAATAGAAGAAAGTATTGTAATCGAAATTTTTTTCGACTTCCGGTTTTCGACCGATTTACACGTTTTAGTGGTAGGAGATTCCGAAAAACACGTTTTTACAAAATGTCTGTCTGTTCGTCCGTCCGTCTGTCCGTCTGTCCGCCTGTGTGTCTTCATTGTATCATCGAAAAGTGTATGAAGTTATGCTTTAAATTGAACCTAATTTTTTTTCTATGTTTTTGGCTATGGCAAGCAGGTTCTATTAGAATTTGGAGATATTTCGACGAAAGGGGGCGCTGTGATCGATATTTTTGTTCCATTTTCACTATTGTACCATCTAAATGTGTACGAAGTTATGCTTCAAATTGAACCAAACTTTTTTTCTATCTTTTTGGCTATGGCAAGCAGATTCTATCAGAATTTGGGGATATTTCGACGAAAGGGGGCGCTGTGATCTATATTTTTGTTCCATTTTCACTATTGTACCATCTAAAAGTGTATGAAGTTATGCTTCAAATTGAACCAAATTTTTTTTTCTATCTTTTTGGCTATGGCAAGCAGATTCTATCAGAATTTGGGGATATTTTGACGAAAGGGGGCGCTGTGATCGATATTTTTGTTCCATTTTCACTATTGTACCATCTAAAAGTGTATGAAGTTATGCTTCAAATTGAACTTTATTTTTTTTCTATGTTTTTGGCTATGGCAAGCAGATTCTATCAGAATTTAGGGATATTTCGACGAAAGGGGGCGCTGTGATCGATATTTTTGTTCCATTTTCACTATTGTATCATCGAAAAGTGTATGAAGTTATGCAGATAATTGAACCAATTTTTTTTCTATGTTTTTGACCATAGCCTGCAGGTCCAGGTTGAATTCGGGGATATTTCGACGAAAGGGGGCGCTGTCATCGCGATTTTTGTTCGATTTTCACTATTGTATCATCGAAAAGTGTATGATGTTATGCAGATAATTAAACCAAAATTTTTTAATATGTTTTTGGCTGCAGCCAGCAAGTCCTAATAGAATGTGGGGATATTCCGCCGGAAGGGGGGGCTGTGATAGCCATTTAAAGATTTCAAATTCAAAAAGATGTATTAAAAAAATTAGAAATCCTAAAAGTTTCTTCCGTTAAATGTTTGGCCTTGATCCGGAGAATCCGGAGCAGTTTTTGTTTTGTCTCTATATTAAAAAATGGCGGAGATATAGCGGTTTGAAATTTTAGGGTGGTTGACATTTTCAAACTAGACAGCAGAATTCATCCATAAACGGGTTTAATTTATGAGTTTTAGTTAACAGGGTTTCAGCAAATTCTCTTTCATTGTTGTAACCATTGTTCCTATTCTTAAATGCTTAACACTATATATTTATATTCGCCAACGTCAAATTCTCGCCAAGCTTGGCGGCAATTGAAGAAATATCGCCAAATTTGGCGACAATAATAGGTTGCCACAAATGAAGCCAACTTGGCTATAGAAGACTAATTTGGCGATATTCTCATTCAAATTCAATGTTGACGAGAACTGGGAATGAATCTTCTTTAATTGGGTTCCACGCATGTTAGCTTCGTGTTTTCCAGTAAAATTAGCTAAAATCGTAAAACCAAGGAATAGGGAGGCTATCTGTTCCGGTCGGTACAGGCCAAAAGAACTTTTCGTAGTTTAGTATACATCGGTTGTTCACATCCCTGTAACCCGACGATTCGCAAGCAGCTGACGTACAACAGAATGACGAAAAATATTGATTTTATTGGCGATGTGAGGACGAAATTAGAAGTATTAACATGACTGAGATAGAAGAAAGTTTTGGGATTGGCACATCCGACTAGTTTAAATACAGAACCAGATATTCCTTTGCATTTACCAGCAACTAAACGGGATAAGGCATCAGAAAACTTTGCTAAACAATGCTATCACAGGACTCAGGAGTTGAATCCTTCACACTACAGTGTAAAATCTGCTGTAAGACACCTGTTTAGAGTTATTGAATGTTAAAGAACTTTTATGTATGTCCGATTTTGGCAGTATCATGAGTATTGATAGTATTTGATAACAAATCGATTATAAAATTACTATAAAATTTTCTAAATATAATATCATTGGAGGAATATTGTAAAATTGCATATGCCATCCGTTTTCTTTTGGTCCGTAGGAATATATAAAATATGGAGTTTGGTAAACTAAAGGGTAATAGAACTTGTCATAGAAACTCATTCTAAAAAAGGCCCTGAGAGTCGAAAATATTGGAAACTTACCTTTTAGGCTGTTTTTTTAGTAAAATGTGGGTTAGAAATAAGAAGATTCAGAGGTAAAATACTCAGATTGAAAAAGAAATCCCATAGGATTTTGAACTAAAAAAAAGTCAGAAAAAAATACTATTTCTTATAACTAAATATGAACATTTTTGCATGACAATTATAGTATGGCTTTGAAAATATTGTATTTATAAATTATAAAATTTTCAAAAAGTTTGGAGAATAGAACTATTTTTCTTTAACATTAAATCACCCGATGTGGAAAAAAAAGTGAGAATAAAACACTTTTTATCTGCCGAAGACACTGGTTCCCTATTATTGGGTTCGTTTGGAAAGATTTTCGTCAAAATATATAAATTTATTCAAAACTGATTATAAGTACACTGTAAAAAATTTCCAACCCTTTTCCGTTTCGTAAAAGATAAATTTCCTTTACGATACGGAGAACAACCGATAAAATATTTTTTCCGAATCACAACAGAAAGTTTTCCTACAGTCATAAAAATAATCTTTTTATATCGTATTAGTTTCCGAAAAGATGGAAAATAACTTCACCGGACTTACTGCGCAGTCTAGCGCTCTGCTGACGTATGAAAGGCGTGGCGTCACGTGATTGATAACAGAACAGAATCGAGATTTTCCATGAAGAAGATGTCCGCCATGTTGTTAAATATTGGACAATTGTTCTACGTAGTTCTAACTTCGCAATGGTAAGTACTAAAATTTATGTGATTTTTAATATTTGGGATTTGATATGTCCATATATTTACAGTGCATGATTATCAAACCGAATAACATGTTTAAGGAGCTACGTAGCCTGAAATAAAATGCATGTTATCTTATTTCTCGCTCAGTTTATTTTTTATGAGAAAAATATCCCCAATCAAAAAAATATTTTGATGTGCCAGAAATTTCTAACTTAGATATTATCTTAATGAAAACTCAATTTTTGTAGACTGCTTTTTAAGTAGTTTTTAACTTATTCTAAATTCAGGTACTTGTTTATTTGTTTAATTCTGTAAGGCATCCAGTGTTGAATTCAGGAGATAGCCGGGGGGGGGGGGACATTCCTCTCTCCCGGAGCATTGAAATGGCCACCCCCTCTGAAGATTTCGGATTTTATGATTTAATGGTCAAAAAGTGCAATTCCCCCCCCCCCCCTCGGAACTCTATAATATGCCCCCAGGAGCCACAGAAATCCCTCTCGGAGAAAAATGCCTGAATTCAACACTGAAGATATCAATAACATACCTATGATCTTAAAATAAATTCATGAGATTTTTCTGTATTCGATGCCATATCAGAATCATATATTGTCTTTTTTTTTTTTCAGGTACTACATTATTATAGAATCAATTTAACATTTTATTATTTGTAGTGTATTAAAATTCAGTTAAAAAGGAATGTCCATTAAATTCTATAATGTTGATTAAAAAATTGAGAAATGTATGTCAGGGTGCTATAACGAAATTTATAATGGTATATGGTAAAATAAATTTCAGTAGTCTTTTAATATCAGACAATATTTTAGTTGTGAAAAACGTAAAGTAGAATATGCTTAATACCTTGAGGTTGATTTTACCTATATTCATGCTGTAAAAGCTTGCATGCAGAAGCTTTCAACAGCCCCACCCTGTATATTCAAATTTAATTGATTAAATTTTATTTTTCTCACATTATTTTGAAAATAAAAAATGACTTTTAATCTTTTCTAATAATTTAAAATAAACAGAATAAAAAAAAGCAAACAGGGAATTTTTGTCAGTAGAGGTGCAGGGGGGGGGGGGATTTATTTTAAAAATATAAAGCTTAAATTCTTCATTTAAAAATAAAAAAAGAAAGAAAAAGAAAACCTGTAATAGCTTTTGTTACATTTCTGTATTGTTTTTCATCCTAATTTATATAAAAATTATCTTGTATGTGGGTTTCTAACAAAAAAAAAAAAATATCTAATTTGATTTTATTTCATATTTGTGCTTTCCTTTAACTAAATCTTGTCATGTATTTAAATGCACGTGTTAATACTGTGCAAATTTCAAGAAATAAAAAAATGTTCAAATGAGTCATAATGTCAACATATAAATCATAAATGTTCTGAAATTTCTGCTATTTTTGGAGTTCACAGAACCCGAAATATCATTGTAATAGAATTTTTTTTAGCTCACAGGTTATCAAAGCCGGACCCCCCCCCCCCCCCGCTTAATTTACATAAATAGGTTTTTCATGCAGAATTATCCGATTTTAAATTTTCAAATTTTATATATATGTTCATTCTAATAATCCGATTCCTTGATTAGTTTTGGGGGTTAAATTGCTAAGTATAAAAGGGGGAGGGGGAACGGGGGCTGATCCCCACTTAATTTATATAAATGGGTTTTTAATGCAGAATTATCAGTTTTGTTTCAAATTTTACACATAGGTTCACTCTGATAAGGCGCTTCCCTGATCAGTTTTGGGGGTTCATTTGTTAAGTTTACATGAGGGAACTGGGGGCTAATCCCCCCCCCTTAATTTAGATAATGTGTTTTTCATGCAGAAATATCCGATTTGTTTCAAATTTTGTATATAGGTTCATTCCAATAAGGCGCTTCTCTGATCAGCTTTGGGGGTTCAATGGTTAAATATAAAGGGGGAACAGGGGCGAATCCCCTCCCTAAATAAATGGGGTTTTCATGCAGAATTACACAATTTGCTTCAAATTTTGTATATAGCTTCATTGTGATAAGGCGTTTCCTTCATTAGTTTTGGGGGTTCATTGGTTAAGTATAAAGAGGACAACGGTCATTAATCTCCCCCACCCCCTTAATTTAGGTAAATGGGTTTTTCATGCAGAATTATCCGATTTGTTTCAAATATTGTATATAGGTTCATTCTGATAAGGCGCTTCCCTGATTATCTTTGGGGGTTAATTGATTAAGTATACAGGGCGGAACTGGGGGCTAATCCCCCTTAATTTAGATAATGGGTTTTTCATGCAGAATTATCCGATTTGTTTCAAATATTCTATATAGGTTCTTTCTGATAAGGCGCTTCCCTGATCAGTTTTGGGGGTTCATTTGTTAAGTTTACAGGAGGGAACTGGGGCTAATCCCCCCCCCCTTAATTTAGATAATGTGTTTTTCATGCAGAAATATCCGATTTGTTTCAAATTTTGTACATAGGTTCATTCTGATAAGGCGCTTCCCTGATCAGTTTTGGGGGTTCATTTGTTAAGTTTACATGAGGGAACTGGGGGCTAATCCCCCCCCCGCTTAATTTACATAAATAGGTTTTTCATGCAGAATTATCCGATTTTAAATTTTCAAATTTTATATATATGTTCATTCTGATAATCCGATTCCTTGATTAGTTTTGGGGGTTAAATTGCTAAGTATAAAAGGGGGAGGGGAGACGGGGGCTGATCCCCACTTAATTTATATTAATGTGTTTTTCATGCAGAATTATCCGTTTTGTTTCAAATTTTATACATAGGTTCACTCTGATAAGGCGCTTCCCTGATCAGTTTTGGTGGTTCATTTGTTAAGTTTACATGAGGGAACTGGGGGCTAATCCCCCCCCCTTAATTTAGATAATGTGTTTTTCATGCAGAAATATCCGATTTGTTTCAAATTTTGTATATAGGTTCATTCCAATAAGGCGCTTCTTTGATCAGTTTTGGGGGTTCAATGGTTAAATATAAAAGAGGAACAGGGGCTAATCTCCCCCTAAATTAAATAAATGGGTTTTTCATGCAGAAATATCCGATTTGTTTCAAATTTTGTATATAGGTTCATTCCAATAAGGCGCTTCTTTGATAAGCTTTGGGGGTTCAATGGTTAAATATAAAGGGGGAACAGGGGCGAATCCCCTCCCTAAATTAAATAAATGGGGTTTTCATGCAGAATTACACAATTTGCTTCTAATTTTGTATATAGCTTCATTGTGAGGCGTTTCCTTCATTAGTTTTGGGGGTTCATTGGTTAAGTATAAAGAGGGCAACGGTCATTAATCCACCCACCACCTTAATTTAGGTAAATGGGTTTTTCATGCAGAATTATCCGATTTGTTTCAAATATTGTATATAGGTTCATTCTGATAAGGCGCTTCCCTGATTATCTTTGGAGATTAATTGATTAAGTATACAGGGCGGAACTGGGGGCTAATCCCCCTTAATTTAGATAATGGGTTTTTCATGCAGAATTATCCGATTTGTTTCAAATATTCTATATAGGTTCATTCTGATAAGGCGCTTCCCTGATCAGTTTTGGGGGTTCATTTGTTAAGTTTACAGGAGGGAACTGGGGGCTAATCCCCCCCTTAATTTAGATAATGTGTTTTTCATGCAGAAATATCCGATTTGTTTCAAATTTTGTATATAGGTTCATTCCGATAAGGTGCTTCCCTGATCAGTTTTGGGGGTTCAATGGTTAAATATAAAAGAGGAACAGGGGCTAATCTCCCCCTAAATTAAATAAATGGGTTTTTCATGCAAAATTTCCCAATTTTCTTCATATTTTTTATAGAGCTACATTGTGATAAGGCGCTTCCTTTATTAGTTTTGGGGGTTCATTGGTTAAGTATAAAGAGGGGAACGGTGATTATTCCTCCCCCTTAATTTAGATAAATAAGTTTTTTATGCAGAATTATCCGATTTGCTTCAAATTTTGTATATAGGTTCATTGTGATAAGGCGCTTCCCTGGATCAGTTTTGGGGGTTCAATGGTTAAATATAAAGGGGGAACAGGGGCTAATCCCCCCCTCTAAAATAAAGAAATGGTTTTTTCATGTAAAATTACCCAATTTGCTTCGTATTTTGTACATAAGTTCATTGTGATAAGTCGCTTCCCTGATTAGTTTTGGGAGTTCAATGGTAAAGTATAAACGAGGGGAACGGGGGCCAATCCTACCCTTAATTTAGATAAAACGGTTTTTCATGCAGAATTATCTAACTTGCTTCAAATTTTGTATGTAGGTACATTGGTGAAGTATAAAGGGGAGAACAGGGACTAATTCCCCCCCCCCTCTCAATTGAGAAAAATGATTTTTTAAAGCAGAATTATCCAATTGTTTCAAATTTTTTTTATAAAAGGTTCATTCTGATAAGGTGCTTCCTTGATTAGTTTTGGGGGTTCAATGGTAAAGTATAAAGGGAGCGAAATGAGACTAATCCCCCCTTAATTTATGTAATGGGTTTTTCATGCAGAATTATCCGATTTGCTTAAAATTTTGTATTAGGTTGTTTCTGATAAGGCGCTTCCCTGATCAGTTTTGGGGGTTCAATGGTTAAATATAAAGGGGGAACCGGGGCTAGTCCCCCTAAATTAAATAAGTGGGTTTTACATGCAAAATTATCCAATTTTCTTCATATTTTGTACATAAGTTCATTGTGATAAGTCGTTTCCCTGATTAGTTTTGGGAGTTCAATGGTAAAGTATAAAGAGGGGAACGGTGATTCTTCCTCCCCCCCCCTCAGAACTCTATAATATGCCCCCAGGAGCCACAGAAATCCCTCTCGGAGAAAAATGCCTGAATTCAACACTGAAGATATCAATAACATACCTATGATCTTAAAATAAATTCATGAGATTTTTCTGTATTCGATGCCATATCAGAATCATATATTGTCTTTTTTTTTCAGGTACTACATTATTATAGAATCAATTTAACATTTTATTATTTGTAGTGTATTAAAATTCAATTAAAAAGGAATGTCCATTAAATTCTATAATGTTGATTAAAAAATTGAGAAATGTATGTCAGGGTGCTATAACGAAATTTATAATGGTATATGGTAAAATAAATTTCAGTAGTCTTTTAATATCAGACAATATTTTAGTTGTGAAAAACGTAAAGTAGAATATGCTTAATACCTTGAGGTTGATTTTACCTATATTCATGCTGTAAAAGCTTGCATGCAGAAGCTTTCAACTGCCCCACCCTGTATATTCAAATTTAATTGATTAAATTTTATTTTTCTCACATTATTTTGAAAATAAAAAATGACTTTTAATCTTTTCTAATAATTTAAAATAAACAGAATAAAAAAAAGCAAACAGGGAATTTTTGTCAGTAGAGGTGCGGGGGGGGGGGGATTTATTTTAAAAATATAAAGCTTCAATTCTTCATTTAAAAATAAAAAAAGAAAGAAAAAGAAAACCTGTAATAGCTTTTGTTACATTTCTGTATTGTTTTTCATCCTAATTTATATAAAAATTATCTTGTATGTGGGTTTCTAACAAAAAAAAAAAATATCTAATTTGATTTTATTTCATATTTGTGCTTTCCTTTAACTAAATCTTGTCATGTATTTAAATGCACGTGTTAATACTGTGCAAATTTCAAGAAATAAAAAAATGTTCAAATGAGTCATAATGTCAACATATAAATCATAAATGTTCTGAAATTTCTGCTATTTTTGGAGTTCACAGAACCCGAAATATCATTGTAATAGAATTTTTTTTAGCTCACAGGTTATCAAAGCCGGACCCCCCCGCTTAATTTACATAAATAGGTTTTTCATGCAGAATTATCCGATTTTAAATTTTCAAATTTTATATATATGTTCATTCTAATAATCCGATTCCTTGATTAGTTTTGGGGGTTAAATTGCTAAGTATAAAAGGGGGAGGGGGAACGGGGGCTGATCCCCACTTAATTTATATAAATGGGTTTTTAATGCAGAATTATCAGTTTTGTTTCAAATTTTACACATAGGTTCACTCTGATAAGGCGCTTCCCTGATCAGTTTTGGGGGTTCATTTGTTAAGTTTACATGAGGAAACTGGGGGCTAATCCCCCCCCCTTAATTTAGATAATGTGTTTTTCATGCAAAATATCCGATTTGTTTCAAATTTTGTATATAGGTTCATTCCAATAAGGCGCTTCTCTGATCAGCTTTGGGGGTTCAATGGTTAAATATAAAGGGGGAACAGGGGACCCCTCCCTAAATAAATGGGGTTTTCATGCAGAATTACACAATTTGCTTCAAATTTTGTATATAGCTTCATTGTGATAAGGCGTTTCCTTCATTAGTTTTGGGGGTTCATTGGTTAAGTATAAAGAGGACAACGGTCATTAATCTCCCCCACCCCCTTAATTTAGGTAAATGGGTTTTTCATGCAGAATTATCCGATTTGTTTCAAATATTGTATATAGGTTCATTCTGATAAGGCGCTTCCCTGATTATCTTTGGGGGTTAATTGATTAAGTATACAGGGCGGAACTGGGGGCTAATCCCCCTTAATTTAGATAATGGGTTTTTCATGCAGAATTATCCGATTTGTTTCAAATATTCTATATAGGTTCTTTCTGATAAGGCGCTTCCCTGATCAGTTTTGGGGGTTCATTTGTTAAGTTTACAGGAGGGAACTGGGGCTAATCCCCCCCCCCCCTTAATTTAGATAATGTGTTTTTCATGCAGAAATATCCGATTTGTTTCAAATTTTATACATAGGTTCATTCTGATAAGGCGCTTCCCTGATCAGTTTTGGGGGTTCATTTGTTAAGTTTACATGAGGGAACTGGGGGCTAATCCCCCCCCCCCGCTTAATTTACATAAATAGGTTTTTCATGCAGAATTATCCGATTTTAAATTTTCAAATTTTATATATATGTTCATTCTGATAATCCGATTCCTTGATTAGTTTTGGGGGTTAAATTGCTAAGTATAAAAGGGGGAGGGGAGACGGGGGCTGATCCCCACTTAATTTATATAAATGTGTTTTTCATGCAGAATTATCCGTTTTGTTTCAAATTTTATACATAGGTTCACTCTGATAAGGTGCTTCCCTGATCAGTTTTGGTGGTTCATTTGTTAAGTTTACATGAGGGAACTGGGGGCTAATCCCCCCCCCCCCTTAATTTAGATAATGTGTTTTTCATGCAGAAATATCCGATTTGTTTCAAATTTTGTATATAGGTTCATTCCAATAAGGCGCTTCTTTGATCAGTTTTGGGGGTTCAATGGTTAAATATAAAAGAGGAACAGGGGCTAATCTCCCCCTAAATTAAATAAATGGGTTTTTCATGCAAAATTTCCCAATTTTCTTCATATTTTTTATAGAGCTACATTGTGATAAGGCGCTTCCTTTATTAGTTTTGGGGGTTCATTGGTTAAGTATAAAGAGGGGAACGGTGATTATTCCTCCCCCTTAATTTAGATAAATAAGTTTTTTATGCAGAATTATCCGATTTGCTTCAAATTTTGTATGTAGGTTCATTGTGATAAGGCGCTTCCCTGGATCAGTTTTGGGGGTTCAATGGTTAAATATAAAGGGGGAACAGGGGCTAATCCCCCCATCTAAAATAAAGAAATGGTTTTTCATGTAAAATTACCCAATTTGCTTCGTATTTTGTACATAAGTTCATTGTGATAAATCGCTTCCCTGATTAGTTTTGGGAGTTCAATGGTAAAGTATAAACGAGGGGAACGGGGGCCAATCCTACCCTTAATTTAGATAAAACGGTTTTTCATGCAGAATTATCTAACTTGCTTCAAATTTTGTATGTAGGTACATTGGTGAAGTATAAAGGGGAGAACAGGGACTAATTCCCCCCCCCCTTTTCAATTGAGAAAAATGATCTTTTAAAGCAGAATTATCCAATTGTTTCAAATTTTTTTTATAAAAGGTTCATTCTGATAAGGTGCTTCCTTGATTAGTTTTGGGGGTTCAATGGTAAAGTATAAAGGGAGCGAAATGGGACTAATCCCCCCTTAATTTATGTAATGGGTTTTTCATGCAGAATTATCCGATTTGCTTAAAATTTTGTATTAGGTTGTTTTTGATAAGGCGCTTCCCTGATCAGTTTTGGGGGTTCAATGGTTAAATATAAAGGGGGAACCGGGGCTAGTCCCCCTAAATTAAATAAGTGGGTTTTACATGCAAAATTATCCAATTTTCTTCATATTTTGTACATAAGTTCATTGTGATAAGTCGTTTCCCTGATTAGTTTTGGGAGTTCAATGGTAAAGTATAAAGAGGGGAACAGTGATTCTTCCTCCCCCCCTTAATTTACATAAATGGGTTTTTCATGCAGAATTATCCGATTTGCTTAAAATTTTGTATATAGATTGTTTCTGATAAGACGCTTCCCTGATCAGTTTTGGGGGTTCAATGGTTAAATATATAGGCGGGACAAGGGCTAATCCCCCTAAATTAAATAAATGGGTTTTTCATGCAAAATTACCCAATTTCCTTCAAATTTTGTATATAACACATGGGCTGATAATTTCCCGGTCTGGCACACAGATGGCGTTGCAATTGCCGAACCGATGTTTTTTTTTAGTAAATACGAACCTTTAAAAGGTAGCAGAAAAGATGTCATGATGATTCGCCGTGTGGATAAAACGTTAGAGTGGTTTTATTTGAACAACTTTGTTGATAAACAAAAAAAATGGATAAACAAGAATTTCAAGAATTGTATTTTGATGGGAAAAACACCGTTCAAACAAAAGCTTGGCTTGATAAGCATTATCCGGACATTGCACCAGGTAAATCAAACATTATTGACTGGTTTGCTGTATTTAAACATGGTCGTACGGACACCAGTGATGCACCACGCAAAAGAGGTGGTTACTCCGGAAAACATAAAAATAGTCCAAAAAATCGTTTTGGGGAACCGTAAAGTGAAGTTGCAGGCGATAGCTCAGACTCTGAAGATATCCAAGAAACGTGTAGGTTTTATTTTGAATGAGCATTTGTCTATGAAAAAGCTGTTGTCAAAGTGGCTGCCGCGCGTGTTGACTTTTGACCAAAAACAACAACGAGTCAATGATTTAGAACACTGTTTGGAGCTTTTTCGTTATAAAATTATGTTATTTATTATTAAACTATTATTATTATTTATTTATTAAATTATTATTATTAAATTATTATTATTTATTATTAAAGTTATGTTATTTATTAAAGTTATAAAACTCATAATGTTTTGTTAAAAAGTTGTGTTTTCTTTATTAGACCGGGAACTTATCAGCCCATGTGTTAGCTTCATTGTGATAAGGCGCTTCCTTCATTAGTTTTGGTTGTTCATTGGTTAAGTATAAAGAGGGGGACGGTGATTAAGCCCCCCCCCCTTACTTTAGATAAATGACTTTTTTATTCAGAATTATCAGATTTGTTTCAATTTTTATATATAGGTTCGATGTGATAAGACGCTTCCCCGGATCAGTTTTGGGGGTTCATTGGTTAAATATAAAGAGGGGAACGTGGTCCAATCCCCCGTAATTTGGATAAATTGATTTTTCATGCTGAATTATACAATTTGCTTCAAATTTTGCATATAGGTTCATTGTGATAAGGCGCTTCCCTGATTAGTTTTGGGGGTCCAATTGCTAAGTATAAAAGGGGTGGAACGGGGGCTGATCCCCCCTTAATTTAGATAAATGTGTTTTTCATGCAGAATTATCCAATTTGCTTCAAATTTTGAATATAGGTTCATTCTGATAAGGCGCTTCCCTGATTAGTTTTGGGGGTTCATTGGTTAAGTATGAAGGGGGAATGGAAGCTAATCCCCCCTAACTTAGATAAATGGTTTTTTCATGCAGAATTATCGAATTTTCTTCAGATATTGTATGAGGTTCATTGTGATAAGTCTCTTTCCTGATTAGTTTTGAGGGTTCATCGGTTAAGTATAAAGGGGGGGGGGAACTGGAGGCTAATCCCCCCTCCTTAATTTAGATAAATAGGTTTTTCATGCAGAATTATCCGATTTGCTTCAAATTTGGTATATAAGTTCATTCTGATTAGGCGCTTCCCTGATTAGCTTTGGGGTTCTTTGGTTAAGTATAAAAGGGGGAAAAGGGGTTAATGCTCCCCCTAATTTAAATAAATGGGTTTTTCGTGCAGAATTATCCGATTTTCTTCAAATTTGGTATATATTTTCATTGTGATAAGGCACTTCCCTGATTAATTTTGGGGGTTTATTGGTTAAGATTAAAGGATGGAACGAGGGGCTAATCCACCTTAAGTTAGATAAATGGGTTTTTTATGCAAAATTATCTAGTTTGCTTCAAATTTTGTATATTGATTCATTGTGATAAGGCGTTTCCCGCATTAGTTTTGGGGGTTCATTTGTTAAGTATAAAGGAGGGAACGGGGACGAATTCCCTCCCCTTAATTTAGATAAATGGGTTTTTCATGCAGAATTAACCGATTTGCTTCAAATTTTTTATATAGGTTTATTCTGATAAGATGCTTCCCTGATTCGTTTTTTTTTTTTTTTTTTTTTTTTTTGGGGGGGGGGGGGTCATTTGGTTAAGTAAAAAGGGGGAACAGGGACTAATTGTCCATTTTAATTTAAATAAATAGTTTTTTCATGCCGAATTATCCAATTTGATGCAAATGTTGTATACCGGTTTATTTTGATAAGGCGCTTCCCTGATTAGATTTGGACGTTTATTGGTTAAGTATAAAGGACGTAAATAGGGGAGCTAATGACCCCCCCCTTCTAATTTATATAAATGTGTTTTTTCTTTGAAATAAGAGTATAATATGCAAATAGTGTGAATAGCCTGTGAGCTCAATGCCATCAGTTTGACTGAGCACTTTTATTTTTATTATTTTATTTCCAATTTAATATATATAAATTTTTTTAATTAATATACCTTTTAAAAAGTTAGTATCCAGCCGAATATTTGATAATCTGCTAAATCACTATTTGTTACATATCGTAAAATTATTGTTATGTTTTTCTACTATATTCCTGTGGCACCATTTTTTTTTCTTTTAATGCTGATTGTGAAATCCCATATAGTAACCTATGTAAATTTTAAAGAAATGATAAATTCCGTTATACAATTATCAAAATATAGCTTTCACCAGCAGGAAACAGATGTCCAATGCTGGTAGAGTACATTTTTAAAAATTTCCTTAATTTTTAAATTTTTTAAAAATTTTATGAATTTTGAATTCTTTATTCAAAGGAAAATTTTCAAATATTTTGTTCTTAAAAATACTTATCGCTGAAGACGAAGTGTCCCCTTAATCATTCTTTGCTCTTGTGCTGTTTTTTTATATTTTTAAATATACATTGTCACTAGCAATTAGTACAATAAAAAAAAATTAATATTATTACTGTTATTATTACAGGATAATACTGCAGTGATCAATGTCGCCTTACAGCTAGAACAGATCATCCTTGCCTACTAGAGAATGAGGATGTTAGAAAGGACGTCAAGGTGTTTTCGTATGTTGATGGTGTGACACTTTTTTCGGAGAAATGTTCAACTGAGTCAATTTCGTTGCTCTAGCATCCTACTGGGTGTTTAATTAAGACTGTTATCAGGCCGGAATCTAGGCAGGCTTTTTTACTAACTGCATCAATTCTAAAGGAATACATACATGCCAATAGCATATACATAGCATAAATACAGTGCTGTAATTTGTTTTATTAAAACATTTTGATTTATAGTTTTGTTGAAAATAAATTTTATTTTTCAGTATAAATGTTTGTTTTATTTTTTCTGTCTTTTGTTGTTAGCCAGAAAAAATCGAGTAATTTATAAATTTTTTAAAAAATAGTATTTAGTCAATTTAATGTTTGTGTAAATTAAATGCACTTGATTTATTTTAATAAGTTTAAGTAAAAAAAAAAAAAAATAGCACATACATATTTGCTAAGAACGATTTTTTATTGAATTCACTATTTTATAGATATTTTTTCTGAATTATTTGCAATTTTTAATATTCTGCTATTAAGTGATCTGCCATTGAGGAATAAAAGACTCACAAACATTTATTTCTTTGTTATTAATCATGATAAAAAAAATTGTAATCAATATACTTTTTAAAAAGTTAGTACTCAGCCGAATATTTGATAGTCTGCTAAATCTCTATTTGTTACATTTTGTAAAATTATCACGTTTTTCTACTATATTCCTGTGGCATCATTTTTTCCCCTTTAATGCTGATTGTGAAATCCCATGGTAACCTACGGAAATTTTAAAGAGGTGATAAATTCCCTTATACAATTATCAAAATATAGCTTTCACCAGCAGGAAACAGATGTCCAATACTGGTAGTGTACATTTTTTAAAATTTCCTTATTTTTTAAATATTTTTTTTAAAGTATCTTTACTTTAATTTATATTTAATATATATATATATTTACTGGCAACTGGACTTCCCTGTAAGTAAGTGCTTATATATTCCATATTTTTGCTTTTTTCATTTGTAAAGAGTTTATAAATATTATTCACAAGTCCTTAATTTATTTCTTCAAAATAAAATGCAGGTTTTAAGTTATCAAATTGGCTTTTGATAAGTTTATTTAGCTGATTCACCAGATTGGTGTTATAACTTTTACTTCAATATAATCTTTTGTTAAAATATTGTATGCAAGTACATGATTTTGGAAAGAAATTTTTTTAATTACTTTTTTTTACAGCAATTGGTAAATTTTGGTATCTTTTGAAATCTAAGCATAGTTTCATTGCCAATTTCTTCAACGTTATCTAATCAGTTATAATACAGAAAGTTCAGAAATCTTAAAATATTTAGATCAATAATTGAAATTATATTTCAGCACTATAATCTCAATTTAAATTAAATAATTGCTAAATAACACTTGTGTAGTCTAACAATTTTTAATCAGAGTTCATTGATTTAAATCAACTGGATTTCAATCCTGATTTAAATCAACTGATTTATTTAAATACACTTTTTTTTTTCAAATTTAGGTTAAGATATTTCATTATAAATATTTTTGACAACAATACATTGTAAATTTAAGGACTGGGGGAGACAACACTCAAAATCCTTGCTTTTTGAATTTTATTTAAATCAAATATCACACTTAAAGATAAAAATTCTAATTTAAAAATAGAGAATCTCAGCTGAGAAATGTTAAAAGATTAAAGCATAAATTTATTTGTTAAAAAAATATGTACAAATCTTATGTGAATTTTTTAATACAAAAACATGGAGGGTTTCTGCGAGGATTTGTAAAATGTTAGAATAAATAAATATAGGTCAATCAAAAGTATATTTATTGTTATTTATATTGATATCTCATGACTTCATTGTGCACATGTAAATAACAAATGGTTCGATATTCCAATGTAATTTATTTATGGAAAGACTCGGAAAATAAAGATTCCATGGTTAGTAATACTCTGAAATGTTTATATATATTTTTTAATATAATTTTAATTACTTATAAATGTAAACTAATAAACAACTAAAGTGTTAAAATCTTTAAAAAATCAAACACCTGATTTAAAAGTATCTTTTATTTTAAATTTTAAAAAAATCAAACTTTAATTCACTGCAAACTCTGTAATCGCTTATAAAGAACTCATAAAGCTGGAAAATTGGTGTTTCTTTTCAAACATTTTAATAACAAAGAATAATTTTTTCAGATCCATTGAAATTTATACCCAGATAATCATAATTATCTTAAGTATTTTTTATATATGCTCCAACTTCATTAAATGAATTAATGTATGTATTTCAGAGTAGTGTATATAATCTGGAATAGGTATGTTTAAAGGAATACTGTATATAATCCAGATCTAGAATAGAATGCTTAAAATTTCAATTTTTTTTTTCTGAATAAAATTCTTACATTATCTTTTATATTCTAAGATTTTTAATCGAGAAATTTGGTCAAAACAAAAAGATTTAGCTTTTAGTAATGAAGAGTTTATATGCTTTTTATTTTATCAAAGGGGTAATTTAAGGTGGTATATATTTTATACAGAATAGGTCAATAAAAAGTATATTGTTAAATTGCAGTTAGTGTAAATAAGTGATATATAACACAAGACAATTTGTTTACTTTATTTCCTGTTTTCAAAAGTAAAAGAGAATTCACATTTTCAAATTATATCATTTTCTGTTGCTCCATTTTTTAACTATATTTTTAACTGTTTATATATGATTAAAATATTTCAAATTAAACAAGTGAATGAGTTTCTCTATATATTTTTAATTTCAAATAAATTTAAATGAGCTTTTCTAATTATTAATTTTAATGATTTAGTAAAGGTTATTTTACTTTAAAACGCGTAATTTTAAAATTGTATTTTGAAAAAAAAATAGCTGATTTAAATTTTAACAAAAAATGATTTTCATTTACTGAGCCTTTTTGTTATGTAATTTTCAGTTGAGCTTCAAGTTCAAAGTCTTGTACATTTTCAAATTGTATGGCTTCTGATAATTGTTTATCATCAACGTATTTATTAGGGTTAGCTGAATTCTGTATATTCTTATAATTTACATGACTTCAAAAGTTTTTAGATTTACTTTATTATTATTATTATTTTGTGTGTGTGTGTGTAATAGAGCAGAAAAGCACCCAAATTGGGTTATAATAGTTAGGTGCAGCAATGTTCCTAATTGGAAAGTGTCTCTGTGACACAAATTGGGTATAAAAAGTGACAAATTTGAAATATATGCGCAGGGTGTATTTGGGGACAAAAAAGAACATTTAATCTCTAAACTGTCACTGTAAAAAACAAAGTTATTCTTCTGGAAACTGTCTTTTTTAATTTAATGTTGAAAAAAATAAGCTTAGAGGGTCATATTCATGCCGAAATTGTAGCAAATTCAATAGATACATCTAATTGGGGCATCATGTTTGGCTTTTTCAGTAAATGTTGCCCTATGATAACAAACTGGAATTCACTCAGTCAAGTAGTTTTGAAATTATGAAAATTTAAAGTTTGTAACTCCTAATCTGTAATCGTTGCAAATCAGACTGTAATGTGGGTAGTGTTTTAAGCATAACTTAAAAACTACTTAGCGGAATCAGCTGTGATTTTTGATTTGCATATTTGAAGTTTTTAGAAATCTATTTCTATTAAAATTAATTTTTTAATTAATTTAAAAATACATTTTTTTTATAAATTAAACCATAAAATAAACCATAATCTATAATTTTTTAACCGAAATAGATTTCGAAAAGCTTCAAATAAAATATACGAATATAAAATTATTACGTCAAGTATTGAATTATATAAAAAAAACTCCACCAGCTGTTTAACATTAGGAGTTCCAAACTTTAAACTTCATAATTCTTAAACATTTTGACCTAGTGACTTCCCTTTTGGTATCTTTGAGAAAAAGTTACCGAAAGAGGCAAATATAATGTCAAAGTTAGATGTACATATTGAAAAGTTTGGAGTTCTGTGCAACTTAAGAACGAAGACGACCCCATAAGCTTGTTTTTTTTTTTTTTTTTTGAGGCGTAAATTAAAAGAAGTTCTAGTTTTTTAAAAAGGGGCGGTCACTATTGTGATTAAAAAATGTTTTGTATGTCCTTTGTTTTGGATATACAGCAATAGAAAGTCTTTCCAGTACCAATAAAACTTCAATGTTAGTTGCATACACTTCATACGCATGCAACATGTCATACACTTGTGCTACACCCAATGACATAAGTGTGGGTTTTAAATATCCAGTCCAAATTGAAAATATTTTGTTCCGTTTTTAATATCTTATTTAACAGTTTTTGGCATCACCTAAATATTTAGTGCTTGGGGCAATTATCTCCCACACACACTTCACCACTGGCTGCACCTATGTATATTCTGGCACTAATAAGCTGGCATCTCTGTACAGTCCACTTTGCTATACAGACAACAGATGAAAAGGTTTGTTTTGGACACTATTTGGACTTTCTTTTATATCGCTTAAAAAATATATATATTTTTTTATTTCTTTTTTCCCTAGGAAACATATACACATATTCTAAAGAAAATAAAAGTATATTATGTATTTTATGAACATAAAATCCATTTCATTGTGTACTTTTTATTTATTTATACACTTTTCTTTTACGAGAATGACTTCTCCTTGTTTATAAAGATACTTCTCTAGCATTCCTTGTATAAAATACTTATTTAAAAAAAATGTAAATACCCATGAGCTAAACGTATCAGTATTACTTGTAACAAATAAATAAAATTTCAAGCTGATTCTGTATTGTAAAGAAACTTTTGTTATAAAGAGTAGGACCAATAACAGATGAAAATATTGCTTTTGGACACTATTTTGATTTCCTTTTATCTTAGTTAAATATTATTAAGAACTTTTTTGAATACATACATACATTTTAAGTATTTTGTTATCATAAAATCCATTACATGTAATGCATTTTATGATGATAAATACTTAAAAATGTGTGTATGTATTCAAAAAAGTTCTTAATAATATTTAATTAATATCAAAACAGTGTCCAAAAGCAATATTTTCATCTGTTAATGTTCCTACTCTTTAAAACAAAAGTTTCTTTACAATGCAGAAAATTTTCCGATCATAATGAAAAAAAATTCCGTAAAGCAAAGAAAAAGTTTCTATAGTACACAAGAATTTTTAATTTTTTCATGATTAGTTTACTGACTGATTCGGAAAAGTTTCCTTTTTAAAACGGAATACTTTCTGTCTATTCTACCGTTCTACCAAGACATTTCTTAGTGTGAATGGAAAGTTTTCCTTTTTAAAACGGAATACTTTCTGTCTATTCTACCATTCTACCAAGACATTTCTTAGTGTGAATGGAAAGTTTTCCTTTTTAAAACGGAATACTTTCTGTCTATTCTACTATTCTACTAAGACATTTCTTAGTGTGAATGGAAAGTTTTCCTTTTTAAAACGGAATACTTTCTGTCTATTCTACCGTTCTACCAAGACATTTCTTAGTGTGAATGGAAAGTTTTCCTTTTTAAAACGGAATACTTTCTGTCTATTCTACTATTCTACTAAGACATTTCTTAGTGTGAATGGAAAGTTTTCCTTTTTAAAACGGAATACTTTCTGTCTATTCTACCGTTCTACCAAAACGTTTCTTTATGTGAATGGAAAGATTTCCGTAAGACCCAGGAATTTATTCTGTGTCTAAAGATTAGTTTCTGAATCAAACAGGAAAAGTTTCCTGACGGAAAGAAAAAACTTCAGTTTTTTTTCGTTTTTTTTTCCGTGTTGGTTTGGAAAAGTTTCCTGTACTATACGGGCAACTGGAAATCCTATTCCTACCGGAAACTTTTCCGAATTTTTTTTTACAGTGTATATTGAAGGTTATTATGTCGGACCCGCGCTACGCTGGTCTTTATCTTAAAAATTTTAATTCAAAACAAACTTGGAACGTACGTAGCACGTACGGTGCACGCAATCGCCCTACACTAAGCTTGTTTGGATAAATTTTCATTTGAAAATGAAAAATCATACTAAATTGAGGCTGTATACTACCAGAAACCGTGAAGCCCTTGGCATTAGGATCGTTTAGAATTATTTTCGTTTAAATATATAAAATTATTCATCACTGATTTTAGGTATATTTCAGGTTTTATCATGACCAGCCGGGCAACGCCGGGCGGATCAGCCAGTACATAATAAAATGAAAGTAGATGGAAATTGTCTTTCTCGCTGTATTTTATATGGTATAATTCTGAAAAAAACATCGTCATTAGTAAAATTATGAATGAGTGGGAATTTTATAAGGATTTTTTTCGTGTTGCTATCTTACAGATGTGTAATTAGTAGCGTTAAAGATTATAAACATTTTCAATATGCGTAGTATATTTAATATTGAGTTGTGATTTCTATCTTTTGTTATAAGAGGGATAATTATTGATTGATTTATGTATCAGAGCATTAATTTACCATCAAGACGTTGAGTTTTGATGGTTACCTACTAGTAATTATAATACGCACATAAGGTAATGACGATGACGTGAAATAACATGGCTATTTTAACAAAAAGTGCCAATAAGGAAAACAGATAATTTCGAAAATTTCTTCTCGTAAAACGCAAGAGATGTCAAACTCATAAAATATATAAAGCATCTACGTGACAATGATAATCAAGCAGTATTAATTATACGTTGATTCTCAAAAAGTGACAACTCATGAAGCAGGAGTAGTTGTTTAAATACAGGTTGGTAATCATTTAAGATTCATTTTGAATTCCCCGTAAAATAAAATATATAGAAGTCAAAGTTTTTTAACTTAAAATTTAAAGAAAAATCATAATATTTGAAATTCTGCATAAAAATAATTAGTTAAAGAAATTACCTCTTACCACCGAGCAGAAATACACTGTATACTGTATTTAGAATCAACGATTTTGGCCTTATGAATATCAGATATTTGATGGAAATTTATTTTTCTCTGTGGCTTGCTAATAGCGTATTTCAAATATATGCACTTTTCTAATTAGTACAATTCTTCTATTTATGAGATGTGACATTAATAATATAAAGCTCTGAATTTTAGGCAGAGCGTACGACACCGTTATCTTCGAAAAAACAATCCGTACTTGTAAACTATTCTTAATGGAACAGAAATGAGCTTCATTTATTGAAATAATATCAAGCTTTAAGAGAATTTCAAAATACAAATATGTATTGTTCTAGGATGGAAGAAAAGAGAAGAAATTTGGATCTACAGGCGTGTTATTCATCGTACATGGATGGGAAAGAGCTTATTTTTGTAAAAATTAAAGAATTTATTGCATCAACAGTGAAGGAAACAAAGATGGAAAACCCATACGTGAGATCCAGGATGAGGGCTGTTGCACATTGAATAGATTTACCATTCAGTTCTGCTCATACAATCATTCGGAAAATGTTTTTATAAAATTACACTTACGAGCAGTAAAGACCGAGCTGTGCTCGGTCAAAATTAGCTATGAGTTCAAATATCATGACCCATGACCAAAATGACCCCCTAATCAAATTTTCTCGAACATGTGACCAAGCCCAACAGCCTTCTCGTGCTCGATACCCTTAGGATATAAAATTTTGTCAAAAGAGTCTGAACCATTTTTAGATAAAATTGGCTTGACTCACAGTGATCCAAAAATGACCCACTAATCGGATTTTCTCGAGCATGTGACCTAGCTTGATGATTTTCTCCTGCCCATAAACCGTAGGATACAAAATTTAGTTCAAATTGTTTAGTTCAAAACTGAGCCGGTTTTAAGATAACAATAGTTTGACCCATAATGATCCATGATAAAAATGACTCAATAATCGAAATTTCCGGAACACGTGTCCTAGCGCAATAGTCTTCTCGTTCCCTAAAACTGTAGGATACTAAATTTAGTTCAAATTCTCTGAGCCGTTTTTAAGATAAAAATAGCTTGACCCATAATGACCCATGGCAAAAATGACCACTAATCAAATTTTCTCGAACATGTGACCTAGCCCAACAGTCTCTTCGTGCCCGAAAACCATAAGCTGCAAAATTTAGTCTAAATAGTCAGAGCCGTTTTTTAGATAAAATTAGCTTGACCCACAGTGACCCAAAAATGACCCACTAATCGGATTTTTTTTCCCAATGATTTTCTTGTGCCTAAAAGCCGTAGGATACAACATTTAGTTCAAATCGTCTGAGCTGTTTTTAAGATAAAAATACCTTGACCCATAATGACCCATGATCAAAATGACCTACTAATCGAAATTCTGGAGCATGTGTCCTAGCCCAATAGTCTTCTCGTTCCCTAAAACTGTAAGATACTAAATTTATTTCAAATCCCCTGAGCCGTTTTTAAGATAAAAATAGCTTGACTCATAATGACCCATGACCAAAATGACCCGCTAATTGAATTTTCTCGAACATGTGATTTGCCCCAACAGTCTTCTCGTGCCGGAAAACTATAGGATGCAAAATTTAGTCTAAATAGTCTGAGCCATTTTTTAGATAAAATTAGCTTGGCCCACAGTGACCCAAAATTGACCCACTAATCAAAATTTCTCGAGCATGTGACCTAGCCCAATGATCATGCCCCATATGATAAAATCAAATGTGTTTAGTAACTTCAAAATATTGTTTTCAATCTCATAAATAAACTATTGTAACACACTTCTTTGCATGATAAACGGCTAAAAATGGAAGGACAGGGAATATCTTGGGACCAGTTAAGAGAATATTTTTCCTTAAATGAAGCTGTTAACACACAGCTCCAGGATTTCGGTAAAATAAAGTCTGACCATTGTTCATCCAATCAGCAGGAGTCACCATTTTACAAAGAGTTGGAAAAGATTTCCGATTTTAGAAGATACAATTGCTGGTCATTTCAATTGTATCCTGTTCACCGGTTCTGTATTTTCTCTTTATAACAGAATACTGTTACAAAATGAACTGTACTGTTAAAGATAAATAATTTTTGGATTTTTTTTATTTCATATACGCAAACGATTTTGATATGTATGCGTTAAAATGGTACTTGGTTTAATAATTGAGTGTAATAGAAGAAAACCGGTGTTATGTTCGTGAATTTCATTCAAAATTACACTAAAAACCAGGAATTACAGAGAAATAAAATGTGAGATGCTGTTTTATTGTACGATACCAGCAGATAAATCATCGGAAACACTGTGAATTCAACTTCGAATCTTGCTCGAGAGATATATAGATTAGAGAGGAATTCGGGCTTTTATTTCGAAACTCGAGTCAAACGATATGAAATCCGAGTCCACCCGAACCCTTAAAATTTAGTGTTAGCAGAGCCCGAACCCGATATCGAATGTACCCAGTAGAAAATTATAAAAACATATTTTTTAACTGTTTTACGATTATACGTTTTATTTAAAATTTTCTTCTTACATAGAAATAAGTAATACAAAGGATGTGAATTATCACTTTACTGAACAGCGTACAACCATTAGAGTGAAAAAATGTCCAGACCGGGGTTCGATTCCGAATCCGTTCGTATAGCGCACCAAGTGCTTTACCATTTAAGCTGTCCAGACGACATCCAGTCTAGCATTCTCTCACTCTTATATGGCAAGGCTACAACTACGCAGCACAAGATGGAACATCAATCATGAGCACAACACCGTTGGCATGTATGAGACAAATTAAACGCAGTACCGGTGCAATACTGCGTTTAATCAATTTACCAAAGATAAAAAAAGCTAAAGCAAAATTAACATAATAAATGCTTAATTAATTCGGTAATAAAGCAATTTAAATTTTAATATACAAAACAAATTTTGAAAGAGAAAATGTCAAAAGAGATGAAGCCTTCGTCAGTTAATGCAAGGTAAACAGTGAAAAGAACTTCTTGCGTTTCCATTGCCTTAAGAGGCAAGTTAAAACTTAGCACAAAATGTGGAAAAATACGTCGTTTGAGCCAAAAAAATCTGAAAATTCATAAAATTCATAATGAATTCCGCAAGTTTTGGCTGTGCAAAAATGATACGATTATTGTTTTACTTTTTAGAGCAGGAAAAACGTTTTCTAAATGTTACTTATATGACACAGAAACCGTATAAAATTTTTAATTTATTAATTAAAAATAAAACTTTTGATGTTATGAAGAACAGTATTTGAAAAATTTTTGTGATTTAAACTATATCTATAAAAGTAACGCTTTAAGAATTACCTATTTGACAAAAAAAGAGCTTGTCTTATATATATATATATGACCCAATTTAAGGATTAAAGACGATGTATTGCAGTGGCAGCTACATTTTTACAGAAATGGCTTTCTAGATGCGGGATGTTATTTTGTGATACTCAGCCGAGGGCGGTTCCACGCCAGGAGTTTCAAGGTGCAGTCGTCGTATTCATAGCAGATGTAGGTGTGAATAAACAGAATAAATACTCGAGGAATCACCAAAAGGCCTTTATTTGCAGCTTAATAGGTTAGGCGGAAAACCTCTTTCACAGTTTATCCGTCATTTCAAGATCTTAAGACAGGCTCCAATTATTTAGGACATTGTAGGAGCAGATGTTATTAGCTTAAATCAACTCGAAGGCAAAATAAAGGCATTAAAAGATGTTAGAATTAATCATACTTAATAATCTATTAAGAAGCAGTAACCAGGAAAATATTTGATCTCCATTTCACCGATACCAGGTGCGTATCGAATGATTTAGGAACTCCGACCCCAAAAAACAATCTTCGGGTATCTCCTTTCGTCTGCCGTTCGGAAGCTCGGACCGCGATATATGGTTTCGATGAGAATATGATTACAGAGATCACGTGGCGGCCAATTTGCCAATGGAGGACTGGGATTCTTTAACGGGAGAGGTCAGAATTTTAGGGAGAAACGGTTTCCTGTCCAAAAGCGCGTCAACGAAAATTCGAGATTTTTCTATCTGTTCTTTCTCGTATGCAGTGAATACAGGATACATCATTGCTGTTGCAGTCCGCCGTCTGAGCACTTAGCACAGACTGTGTAATATTTGCAGTGTTGGGTGGTGTGTTCATTGTAGGCCTGGCAGATTTTACATCGTTGGACTCTGATGTAATTTACTACTCTGTATTGACGTTAATGACTGTTTCTTCACTAAGTCTCCCGCTTTGGCTTCAATAATCCAGTTATTGTACCGTCCGTTTTGTTGATTGATCTTCTTGATTATCTGGAAGTCGTTGTTTGAAACGTACTTTTTGTAACTCATTTCTTCTTTTATGTCTTTACATGTGATGTCTTTTGGTATTCTGAGTAATAGCAGTTTCATCTTTCTTTCGTCTGAGTATATTATGTGGAATTTTTGTTCTTCTTGGTCTGTACGTGTTAGAAGCTGTGCAAGTTCCTCTGCTTCTTTTTCAGTGGTGAGTATTTCCAGGTTGTTATTTGTGGTCTGTTTTATACTCTGGTAAGTGGACGAACTTCTTTTTTCTTTGTGTCCACTAGTAGTTGTGCGTTTATTTCTTCAATGATTGTTTTCTCATTTCAGATTACTAGTAGTTTCTTCTTTATCGTTGTTTCGGTTTCTTTACTTGTATTTGGGTGTTGTTGGCCTTTTCGTTTTCCAGTTATTTGGTGCACAGCGTTGTTAATACCGTAACATAAAGTCTCTTGAATGGCAGTGATATGTGATTGAATTTCTCTTTTGAGGGTCTCTCTCAGCATGTCAAAGACATCTTTTGGCGTTAAGAGCATCATTTGCTGCCGGTGGATGATTTGGCTTGTACGGTGGTCTGTTAGCTCTTCGATTTTACTATGCATACTCCTTTTGTAGAGGTCATTTTTGGATTGTAGGGCAGCATATTTTGTTTTAGCTATTTTTAGACCGTCGAATTCTGCCATCATTTACTTATTGTAGTTTTCCATCTCTCCCTCTACTGTTTTAATCATTTGCAACGTTAATTTCAGCATTGTTATTTGTTCGCTAGTTGCCCTGTTTGAATCTGCTGGCATCTGGCGTGTTGGTTGGAGTTTACTTTGTGGGTTTGGGGTCTTGTACGTTTTCAAGAATTGTTGGACCGTTTTTGTGTTCGAAAGTTTCCGGCCGTGATGAATAAAATCCTTTTTAAGTGTTTGACGACCTCTGTTTATCTGATTGGTTACTTCTTCCGATTGGTCTACCAGGTCTACCTTTTTGCGAATATTTCTTTTAACAAAACCTTTATTCTGTTGTTCTCCAGAGGGAGAGGGATGTAGTTTTACTCTTCTGTAACATCTGTTGTTGTTCCTGCTTCTGTGTCATGGGTGCTGTTTGAGGAATGGTTTGTGTTTTCTTCGTTCGCTTGTTCATCAATGTCTGTTATTTCGTCTTGTGAGGGGAGTGTTTTGTTTACTTGTGGTTTTGGAGTTTTTTATGTTATCGTGATTTTTTATCTCTTTTCTATTGATGAGTTTAATTTAGTTTAATTTAGTGTACCTTTGAATTCATCCTCGTCTTGGTTTGTCTGCTGGGCGGTGTCTTCTTTTTTTTCTAATTGCGCCTGTGTGCGTAAATATTCTATCTCATCTTCTATGAGCCGCATATGAGAAAGAATATTATGCCTATTTCTTTCTGCTTCATACTTTGCTACTCTTGTGGTTTTTTTTTAATTATGAGCAATACGTTTTATCTCTTTACAAATGTTTATTTTTGCTTTTTCTGTGTTGCTGTCATTTGTAATTTCATCTTCATTGTCGGTTCGTTCTTCTTCTGATGTTGTAAGTGAACCGTTCTCTTTTTTACTTAGGTCTTTCGTTTCTGCTACTATTTCTTTGAGCCTCTGGATTAGCCAGCATTAATATTGTTCTCCTTCTTCATTACTGCTGATTGCGTAGCAAGTATAGTGACACAACATCTGGTCCAATATTTGATGCATGCTCAAATCCATGGTCTTGACCTTGTCGTACGGCCATAGTTCTCTTCCTTGTAAGGAAATGAGACGTGGTTTGCCCATTTGATTTTAGTTTTGGGTCTTTGGTATACTTTATTTCTATACTAACTCCAACTGATTTGCTTAGTACTAAATTTTCTGAAATGATATATATAACTTATACATTTGAGAAACAGGCTTTGCGGATGTCCTATCTTGTAAGGATGGGTTTAATAGGGAGAAAAGGATGTAAAAAGAGAGGGCTAAGGCTCTCAAGTTAAGAGGAAATACCGAAACAAATATGTTGGTTAATTAAAGAAATAAGGAAGTGGAGAGAAATTTTGAAGAAAAAGTGGGAAAAGGGTGAGGCGTTCCCCATGCTCAAAGGGAGATGACAAGGCGATGGTAAAATTTAAAATGAAAGTTGAATGAATAATTCTGAGACACGAAGAAGAACTGGATTGATGAAATATTTACAAGGAAACTAGGATACCATGAAACGTGAGTAAAATGAATTTTGTAAGATACGTAATATTAGCGTGAGACGAAGAGAAGAATGATATGAAATATGCAGTGCGGTAACATAGTACATTTTAAGAGGTAGGGTATAAACAGTGTGAGAAATGATATACTCTATTCAAGAACGCAATTTGAAATGAATCTTTGTGGTTTAAGGCTTTCTAAGAGCTTGGATGCGGGGTAGTGGCTGGTGATTACGCACTTAAATCCCCGCCTAAAAAACATGATTGTACTAAAATTTGAATTTCCAAGACTTACCTGTTTCTAAGAATTAAAAAAAAAATTAAAAAATTAAAAAATAAAATAAAATAAAATTCGCCAAGATCCGAGCTGCATTTGAGGACTTGAAATGACTAGGAAAATGAAGGCTTACTGATGTTGAGGTGTTGTGAGTGCTGCTGGGGGGGGTGGAGGAGAAAAGCTCCAAAGTAGAAATATAACTAAGGACTCTGTGAGAGAGAAGATGCTAGAGGAAGTGGTGCAAAGGATGGTCAAAACAAGCTATGGGGATGTGGTAAAAACAAGCTTGGGAATAAACTGGGCCCCGGAGGGCCCCAGGATGCAGGATATGGGTAGAGGCTTGGCCTAATATTAAGGGGGTCAGAAGAACTTTCCAACGAGGTATGTCATGGGGGTGTGGGTGTGACACTTCTCAGGGCCCCTCTGGGCCCTAAGTTAAATAGGCCAGAATCGGCCAAAGAGTAAAATAAGATGCTCCTTCAAAAAAAGGAACCTTACAGTAAGGAGAGAGATTAGATGATTGAAAGTGGAAAAAAATGACATTAAGTAAAGAAAAAAAAAGAATGTATAAAATGGGGGCCTTATGGACCCAAGGGGGCCACTGGGTGCTATAAAAATGGGAACTTGACCAGTGGAAAGAGGGAGTGAAGAGCTTTCCAACGAGATACGACAAGGGGGTTAAAGTGGTTGCCCGCCCTGGGCTCCAATTAAATAGGCCCAAATGGGCCCCGGGAGGAACCTTACAATGAGGTGAGAGCTTAGAAACGGAAGTTAAAGCTGGAGAATTTAAAAATTAAAGAACAGAAGTTCGAAATTCAAAGAAGGGGGCCCATGAGGGCCCAGGGGTAAAAGGAATGAATATGGAACGAGCCTTGGAAGATGAAATGAGAGAGGGACAGCCGAGGATATCAGACAAGTCAGGTAGTCGAAGGCTGGAAGAAAAAAAAGGCTCAAAGACGAGTATAAAAAGGGCCCTGATAAGCCCAGGTGGCAAGGGATGGTGAGGAACGTGGTCCAAGAGTAAGGGGATGAAAAGAGCTAACCAACGAAGTAATACAAAGGAAGGCGGGGGAACCGCCCCCCTGGGCCCCTTTCAGCCCTAAATAAAATAGGCTAAAAAAAACTCAGCTGCTTAATTGGGACTGAAAATGTACTACGATGGGACCTAAGAATGGGATGGGAACCTGTGAAAAATAAGTAGCCCAAAAAAATACTGCTTAAAAAAGAGAGAAAGAATTAATGGCAATAGGGCCGCAGGGGCCACTGGGAACACAGGAAAAAAGGCTGCATTGGACTTAAAGACAAAGCAAGGGAAAAGCTTTCCAACAAGGTATTACTTGGGAGGAATATAATAGCAAATTATTAACATGCAAATATACTGCATTCCTCAACCCCTACCTTTAAAAAACACCCTAAACAATGTAACCCATGTTACTGAGAAGCGAAAATTTACTTGGCACCTTGCCAAAACTGAAAAGCAATTTTGATAGGGAGGGGGAGTATTATGATAAAAGAAACAAATACAAATGAAAACACTAAATAAAAATAATACTTAAAATTCACTTACTGAAATAAATTAGGTGTTAAAACAAAGGAAATTTTAAGCTATATAATATTCAAACACTGAATTAAAGATATGTAAAAAGAAATATGGTTTTGAAGTATTTACGTACAGGTCGAAATTGCTGACACGCGGTGAAAAAAGAGGCGACACCTGTACGAAAATGCTCTTAAAAACAATAATAAACACAATAACTGAATGAAACCGTCCCCCAGTCCTAGGTACACATGCTATATAAGACAAATGAACAGTTAAAATATGCGGGAAAGATTAGAAATAATAAAATACAAGAATAATAAAACACAATACTAAAAACAGGACGGTGGCCATTGCGAAAGTTTGGGAATTTATTAAAAATAAAAGATATGTACCAAACTTCACAGAGAAAAAAAATAGTGGGGAGGGGGAGCTATATGAACACATATTAAAAATTTAGAGGTAGGGGGCGGGAAGAATAGTAAATAATAATAAGACAAAAATGATGCCGCACGCCAATGTTAAATCACAGAAATGAGCAAAATAATGTAAAAATGACCTAAATTTAGATTTTTAAAAACACAAAGTAAAACCCCCGGGAGAAAGTGAATACATATATTCAGACAAAAATAGAGCACGGGAGAAGTACAATAATATAGTGGGGGGGGGAAACAAGATGGCGGACATGGAGTCATAATCCCATGTTAAAAAGGCCATGGGAAAAGAAGGGTCCACGTTTTCGTTCATAAAAATTGAACGAGTGGACGACGAACACACTCGCGGCTGGTCTTAAAATGACCAGCAAACTTTTAGATACAAAAAATTACCAGATTTGGACATCCCGCTTGCCTTCAACTTTTATCTAGCCTACCATTTCTGGAGCGGTGCAAAGCGTGACTTCCAGAACAAACAAGTTCAAATATCACTGTTTAATGGCATGGCCAATTGCTAAAGATGGTTTTATATTACCGTTATGAAGTAATACAGCTTTCAAGCTATAAATAGATGAATCGATGAATAAACGCCATTCATTTGGATCATGATTTTGATTCATCGCATTAAAAAGTTCGGGAATATCATGGCAAAAACAAAAATCATCCTTTTTGGTGAAATAACTGCTGGAAATTTGACTTCGATTTCGGTAATAAGTTACTTTGGTATTTGGTGTCAATAATTCCACTGTTGTAGACGAGAGGCAAGAATCTCTGCCTTAGATTTAGATAGTTGCACGTCTCGCACACGGTCATTCACTCCTTTTGGTTTATTAAATGTGGCGTTTTATCATTTTCGATTACGAACTCATCGTCATTTTCATTCTCTATAAACAGATCGTCACTATCTTGGCAACTCGCACTTGACATACCTAGACATACGGGGTGTAGCAGAGTTTCCGAGTGTGATATCGGTTTTGAGACTGATGGAAGTCAGGATATGGAATTTTATGTTTATTTTTTTAATTAAAGCCTTCAGTTTTTGTCAAACAAAAATAATAGTCCTTTTCGTGATTTGAAGGTTCTCTCCACAGCATTGATGATCGAAATTGAACATACTTTTTTTCTCCCGAAGCTTAGCATGGAAGAGTAAGCTTACAGCTTTCACAAAAAACATGTGGGACCCACTTTTTATCTTTATTACTCACTGAGAATCCAAAATAATGCAAATTTGCTGTATTAAGACATTCCGATATCGGTCTTTCTTTTTTGCGAATATAAATTGTCCACAAACGTAACAAAAACGATCAGAATTAATTTACACACTCTATTAGACACTTTATCAAAAACAAACCTCTTTAGTTCACAACACCACAAGAAAACAGAATATAGAATGCAAGTTGTCAATGCGTGTAGGTTCAATGTGACGTGACTGATATATTATGGAATTAAAAATATGAATATTGAAAAATGTAAAGATTTTAAAAATGTGACGTAATAGATTTTTTTTTCAAATACCGCCTTTCATTAATAAGAGGTAGTATAATAAGAAAATAGATGTTTCATCAAAAGTACATAAAAAATATTTAAACTTGTAAACCAGTGTTATTATTGACCTAATATGACTCAAGATAAGTAAATTTGTAAAACATTGTGACATCTGCCAAAAAAAACATAGACAAAAGAAATTTGTCTTGTTACAAGCAATGCCAGCCAGAGATCAACATTTTGAATGTCTTTCTATTGATACTGTGTGTGGATTTAATTACTATAATTCTACCAAAATTTTATTTACATGTAATAATACATCATGCTGCTAGATATGTTTGAGCTTTCCCTTAAAAAAGTGTAACCACTGAGACTTATACTAATTGTTTAAAACAAATTTTTGATGTACAGCTTCCTCAGAAAATACTTAGTGATAGGCATAAGTTCTTTACTTCTCTTAGATTTAAAAGGTTTCTCCGTAAGCATAAGAGTAAACAACGTTTTACTTCTGCACACCATCCTCTAACGAATGGAAAAGACGAGAGAGTTAATCAAACAATAGTTACTAAATTAAAATGTAAAGTTAATGCTACAACTTCTAAAATTCCTGGTACTAAATTATTAGAGCAAGTTATCCAAGAATATCACAATACACCCCATTCAATAACAAATTTCCCTTCTGCTTATTTGCTTTTTTGCCAATTACCCTATGAATGCCCTCTTAAACAAAATTATTACCCTCCTGTAGATGAAGCCTTTAAAATTGCCAAAGCGCGAACTCCTGAATTCTATTTAAAAATTAAAAGATTATATGACCGAAATTATGTTGAGTCAACATTTGATGTAGCAGATCTTCTTATTTATGAAGAATTCAAATACCCAAATACTAGAATGTTAGAGCAATCTTTTACTGAATCTTACAAAATAATTAATAAATTATCGGATCTGAGTTATGAGATGGATAAATATAACTACCATACTGGTTATATAATTTATTTGTGAGTATTTTTTATCATCTATATTATACGGGTTTTTTATTTTCCTTTAGATTCGTTTTCTTGTATTAATGCAATATTTCTGGTAGATATATACAGATCTTAGCATATTTGCAAGTATATATTGTGAAATATGGCATTATTTTTTAAACATGTGTAAGTTCTGCCAGGCTGATTAGTAAGCTTTGCACATGTCTTTTTTCATTTCTAATTCAATTTAAATTTTATTTGATATCCAAATTCCAATTTTCTTACATTATATGGCATATTGCATCATTATTTTATCAATTTTCTTTACAACTTCCAGTTCTTTTGGTTGCGTGCCATAACTGAAATGGCGCATTGGTAATCTAATGTTTGCACTTGTTAATTTTTTGTATTAACTTAATGGTATTCTGTATACACTTTATAATTACCTATCTTAAATAGGAGATTAGGTTAGATTTGTTGCAAGATCTTCTTTAATGTATTTTGAAATTCAAAGAATGTGTATGTACAAAGAAATGTATTTTGAAATTCATTACAGTTATATATATACTTTTAAATAACATTTATTATATAATTTAAATATAAACATGGTATGTAATAAATTATTGTTTTAGTGTGCGATAACATATAACAAAAGATATAGAAAATAATAATTATAACATACATTATTACAATTATAACATAATAGGAAATTTAATATTTAATATTTGTTTGAACATTATATACACTTTATGTAGAAAATTACAAATATAACATACATAATTACAATTATAACATATTAGGAAATTTAATATTTGATTGAACATTATTTATACTTTGTATAGTTGTGATTGTGCGTTGCCGATCACCTCTGTTTAAGGTATTATTGATGTGCAGTTTTCATACATTTATAAATTAACTTATACAATAACAAATTAAATTATACAATGATAACATTGGTGATTATAACTCATATATATATATCTATTGCAATATATATAAAAATAAATATATATAGTTTTTATTTTTGTCTATGAATAATTAAAATTAACAAGTATTTTAATTACTGCATTGCATTAATTTGATTGAAAAACAGTAGTAATACTATTAATTATCAACATTATAAATTTTGAGATATTTTGAATTGTTTATGAATTATTTAATAAGATATTTAAAATAATCTATAAATATAAAATATATTTACAATGTAGTATAAATTAAACATTAATTATTTAAAAACAAGTCTAATATATATTTAAGTAGTAGTAAAAATAAAACATTAATTATTTAATAAATGTCTATAATATCAGTGGATTAACACAGCTGGCAGCAAAAATAATTTGAATTAAAATAATATCTCTTTTACATAATATATTCTTGTTAAGAATATCTGAAATGCTGTGCAAGTTGAATTAATTCTGTGTAGATTTATTCATATAGTAGTATTATATTTTATTTGAATTTTAAGTAAAACTACAAGTTAGTATTGTTTTTTAAAGTTTATTTATATAAATAAATCTAATGAAGTGAGTATGTAACTAATAAAGTGGATATTTAACTAAATATTAATTATGAACTATTATAATACCAATAGATGGCGACACTTTACCTTTCAGGTAGTTGTAGATAATATTGTTAATATTATATTTAATTTAACTATAGAGGGAGCTATTGATTGTATATTAATTTTACTTTCAGGAATTAAAATTGGATGGAGTAATATATATTCACGGATATAAATTTGTTATAAGTGTATTAAAACCAGAATTATTTTGAGTGTTTTTGAATCATTTTGTGATTGGGTGTCATTTATGGGGTTGTGTTTTAAAAAAAGTGTGCTCTCAACTTGTCTTACAAATCATTTCTCTCAACTCGACTTAGTTAACATGTATGATGCATTGCCATGTGGATGTGAATATTATGTAGACGTTGTGACATTTTAAGGATTCTGTATAATTATTGTGAGTAAAATATTTTATCTACACTTTACGCTTTCATATTTCCAATTTTATTATTTCAAAACTGTTATCTCGTGGTAATTTAGTGAGGTGTTAATTACAGTTTTTTGGATAATCCATGTGAGTGAAATATATTGTATTTTCTTAATGGTTTTTTATTTCCTATTTAAATATTTCCAAATTTTAATATTTCCAATTGTTGTCTGGTAATAATTCAGTGTACCTGGATGATTCTACTGATCTTAGCATTATGCCAGTAGAATTATGAAACACTGAATTATTATTTAAAACACACGTGGGTGCATCCAGGCTGATGAGTACATGTGCATGTGTTTTTCCATGTCCAATTCATATTTAATTCTCATGTGGTCCAATTTTCCATTGTGTATGGTTCATATTTAATTTGTTAATCCATTTGTGTTTACTTAATTGCAACTCCAATTTATAATTTTTTTTTCCCCTTTCTCTCTATTTCTTTTTTCAATATTCTTTTGGTATGAGTAAAATTTGGCCAATTACCATTGAAGCATCAGCTATGGTAATATTATGTTTGCACATGTTAATTATTAGCTATGTGGTATTCTGTATACACAGTATCATTGATTATCTCTTTGGAGATTTAAGTAGAATAGAACTTGATATGTTTTTTGAAATTCATAGATATTATAATTATATATATATATATATATATACACTGTTTAAAATATCCCTGTAAAATTACGGGCAGAGGCCGGCAGCAGAAATTCCAGTCATACCTCGTAAAAAAAAAAAAAAAAAAAAAAAATCCATGCCCATCATTTTTTGCATTCCTTAATTTTAGGGGGCAATGTACGTTAGATAATCATCACAGAATCGCTTTTTTGGCGGGTTAAAAAATATGTTACGGTCGCTGTTAAGTGACATTATTTTTCAAAACACGACTAAAATGAAGGGTTACACCCTAGCGGAGGAAAATGTATGGGGTCGTACTGTATTTTTGCTAACATATGGGCTAGAACTGTAAGAATATGTGGATTGCCCTTAATTTTCTAAGTATCTAAGGGGTAAGGCCGCTTATTTAGTGGATCAGACCATTTTTCATCAAATAAGGCTGTTGCCCGTGAAAATTGAAGGGCAAACGCTCATAAATTTACAGTTTTTTCTGAGAGTGTGTATATATGTATAATTTCGTTTATTTAGAATTAATATTCTCAATATCTAAATGTTTTATTTTACAATCCTTATGGAAATTATTTTTTCTAGGATTTGAAATCTGTTACTCAGCTAAAGAAATAAAGTACAGCAATTATAAGTGCAAGAAACTTTTGGATGGATTCTTTAAAGGAGATTTTCGTGGTCGTGTCTCTCACAATGGTCATCCATCTGAAATACGATGTTCTGGAGCAACATTTATTAGCTCTCTCGAAATTGTTCGCTATGGTGAATATTTATTGGTACGGGCAACCTGTACTGAACTTAGGAGCAGGGATGAAAACATTTACTAAAGACATCGAATTACCAATTTAATTATCATATCCGTAGTTAAGGATTCACTTTCACTTTGCTTTTAAGATGGATATATATACAGAGTATCTGAAAAGGCAACATCTAATTTTATTTGTATTCTGAGTAGTAGATATGTAAATTATGTATTTAAACATGTAAGCTTGTAAAACGTTTATTACCCTTTACTAATGACACCTCCCCCTAGAAATCAAATTAATAACAGGATTGTCAATACATCTCTGTTTTTAGTACATGATCCACGATTTTTCCTAAGGGACTGCGTTCAAAACAGCAAATATACCATATTTATTAATAACAAAATCACCGACAAAGACAATTGCCTCTTCAGTCAATAAAATATTATGAAACAGGTTATGATTATCTTCTTTTCAACCTAATATGAATCCTAAATACTCCATACGTTAGTTGCAGTTCTTGCGAGAAAGATTTAGGACAATAATCCAAGTGCATTGAGAAAGCTGGTGATTACGTTGAATCCTAAGATGGTTCATTTTCTATGGTAATAAGTGTCCTTAAACATCCACGGCTAAATCCAAGTTAAATTCATATATCTACTGCACGACGTACATGTAAATATAAATATTGTATACCTTTGCATATCAAACACAATGCTTATTAACGGGCTTCAAATAACGGATGATATACAATTTCACAATTTATCTCTAGTAGAAGATCAATATATGTATTGTATTGCGATATTCCACAATTGTCTATAAAACACATATCTTCTTCTAACCAGTAAATTTTGCATTTAAAAATCCTACATTGTAGAAAATTTCGTACTTTACAGCAGATTAATTTTCAGATATTATATTATCTTTATTTCTTTAATCCAAAGTATTTCAGCTTAAAAGTGAAACGAGATTTAAATTTCTCAAAGCACAAAACTGTGTAACAGTTATTACACAATGTTGAATTTTTGCAACAATATTTCTATTATACAGAAATATGGACTATTTACAGAAATGACGTTAAAAGAAAAAGTACTAAAACCACTATATCAAATTACCGTTGACAATCTGTTTAATCTTTCAGTAAGCGCGCTGTTGTAAGTTGTAAGACAAAACGTGATTTGTCTTACATTTTGTTTTTATAAATTAAAATTAATATTTTACATCTGATATAATATTGCTCTTTTAACCTGTCTCTTGTTGATGTTATTAAATATCCTGCACTCTGTAATAGCCTAAATACAGTGTGTAAAAAGTAATTAAAATTGCAGACTTCTCACAAAAACTTTAAGAAGCTGGTCTATTGGTAATTCTATAGTGGTAACTCTTTAGATGTACTTGCTGATAATTTGTTTCATTAAGGCGTATTTACTCGTATTTTTGGGAATAATAAAAACTTCTAAATTGGATATTTTTGAGTTTTCAAACCATTAATAATTTGTTAGGGATTTGTTCCTCGGATTTTTGGTCATGTATGACAGCTTATTTTTAAATTGTGTGAAATGATACTATGCAAGCGATGAATTATGCAAAAAATCTATAATCCTTACAAGTCCCACTCCCAAATGTGTGCCTTAATGCTATATAACAAAAATTAAATTTCAATAAAGCTTTTTGCTGTAAATTTTTATCGATTTATTTTCTTCTTGGTCATAATGGTTGACCATAATGATGCTTTCTATGTGAATAATAAAACCTTCAAAACTGATTATTTTTGTATTTTCAAGCGTTTTATAATATTTTTATACAGTGATTTGTTCCACACATTTCTGGCCATGTTGAAACCTAAGTTTAACAATCTGTAGAATGATATATATTATTCAAAAATCTATAAAGCGTACAACTTCTGCTGTCAGTGTCGCAATTTAATGTTATGTGATAAAAACTAAATTTCAATAAAGATTTCTGCTGTAAAATTTATGGATTTATTTTATTCTTGGTCATAAAGGTTGATCATAATGATGATTCCTAGGTGAATAATAAAAACTTCTAAACTAAACATTTTTGTGTTTTCAAGCAATTTATAATATTGATATACAATGGATTGTTCCTCACATTTTTTGGTCATGCTTGAAAGTTTACTTGTGCAAATAAATTATGCAAATGATGATTTATTCAAAAATCTGTAATCCGTACAACGTACAACTCCCAATGTATGCTGTAATGTTATGTGACAAAAATTAAATTTTGAGAAAGTGTTTTGCTGTAAATTTTTTTGATTTATTTTCTTCTTGGTCATAATGGTTGATCATAATGATGATTTCTATGTGAATAAAAAAAAACTTCTAAAGAGAAATATTTTTATGTTTTTAAACCATTTACAATATTGTCAAACAGTTATTTGTTTCTCACGTTTTTGGTCTTGCTTGAAAGCTAAGTTTAATAATGTGTGGAATGATATATATTATGCTTAAATCTATAATCCGTATAACTTATGCTGCTAATGTATGCTGTAATGTTATGTAACAAAAATTAAATTTTGAGAAAGTGTTTTGCTGTAAATTTTTTTGATTTATTTTCTTCTTGGTCATAATGGTTGATCATAATGATGATTTCTATGTGAATAAAAAAAAAAAACTTCTAAAGAGAAATATTTTTATGTTTTTAAACCATTTACAATATTGTCAAACAGTTATTTGTTCCTCACGTTTTTGGTCCTGCTTGAAAGCTAAGTTTAATAATGTGTGGAATGATATATATTACTAGCCGCCACTGGCGACCAGTTTGGTCGCCCTTAAATGTATGTTAAGCATTGTAACAAATTATTTTTATTCATAATTTATTTTTTTCCTTAATCCTTCGCCAAACCGGAAAAATCTAATAGACAAATCAAGAACTTTTGCGATCGTGGTAGCATTTCGCATATTTTTTGTTGTTATGTATTTCATCTTTCTTGACAAAAACCGCTTAACCCACTTTATAATAAATTAATCATTGTGTGTGTGTTTTTAATATAAAATAAACTATTTCATAATAAAATAAAAGTATATGCTGTTTTAGTAATCTCTAATAGGTACCTGAAAATGGGATTTTCTCGCCAAAATGGCGCAAAACAAAAATTCCGCCAACCCTGGTGCGTCCGTGACAGCTGTTCCAATTTAAAATACATGACGTTCACATTTTTCTTTAAAATAGAAAATAGATAAATAAGAAATATTATCATAAATCAAAACATTTGATTTCAAAATTAAAATATCGTTTCTAATTAATACACACGAAAAATAAAAGCTGACAATTTGTTTCGAAATTTGATCCATTAAATATTATTACATGGGTTCAACCACGGAGTTCAAATTACATCAAGAAAAGATCCGAAGGAAGTTGAGTTGTATGGAACAGAATTATGGTAAACTTTGACTGTCTCACTGGTGCTGATTATTTTTTTTTACACCAGGCAGCGGTCCAAAAATTCATGGTTTAATATTTTAAACGTTCACAACGAATGAATCTTTTTTTTTGTTGTTGTTGTTGTTTACTTTCATGGATAGAGAATTTGAACAGCGAACCTAATTGAAACTGAAGTTATTGCAGAATGTATACATAATTGAACGTAAGTCATCTCTCAAATATTAATTTATTTTGAACGATCTTTCTAAAAATGTAACTTTTATGCAGTTTTATTAGAAAAAATAATTTTGAATAAAAATGGCTGCCTGGCATATGAAAAAGTGAAGCGGCATCCCGGAACTGTTGAGGACAGTCACATGACATACGGTTTTATTATATAGATGCATAAATCTATAATCCGTATAACTTATGCTGCTAATATATGCTGTAATGTTATGTAACAGAAATTAAATTTCGAGAAAGTGTTTTGCTGTAAATTGTACTCATTTATTTTCTTCTTGTTCATAATGGTTGATCATAATAATGATTTCTATGTGAATGATAAAAACTTCTAAATCCATTATTTTTATGCTTCAATTACGTTTAGAAATTTTTTATACTTTGATTTGTTTTTCATATATTTTGACATTAATGAACGGAATAAAGATTCCATTACGATCATTGTGATCATTCCAATGTACATCAATCGAGATATTATTAATTTAGTCACTTATTTAAAGTTGGAAAGTAAAATCTTTTTAAAGGAAAGTTTTTTTTTTTCATTTTCTGTAATATTAATATATCCATTAACTCAATCCAAAGGTGGGATAAAACCGGATGATTTGTCTTTTCATAAATAACATTCCTTAATAATAAAGAAAAGAGCCCAGTTAAACTGATGGCATTGAGCTCACAGGCTATTCACACTAATTGCGTATTATACTCTTATTTCAAAGAAAAAATGCTCCGGGAAAAATAAATAAATCAACAATAAATTAAAGGGGGTGATTAGCCCCCGTTTCCTCTCTTTATACTTAACCAATGAACACCCAAAACTAATCGGGGAAGCGCCTTATCAGAATGAACCTATATGCAAAATTTGAAGCAAATCGGATATTTTTATCAAGAGTTATTTCGGTTATAACCTCAGGCTTTGATAGCCCGTGTACTCAATACGTGACGAACTAATCATATATTTAATATGATATTACGGTACAGGGATAGGAGCAGAGAAGTTCACTGTATAAAAATAATCATTTTTTTTTAAAATCCAGAAAACTATATAATATAACCACTTACGAATATAAAAAATAACCTCTTCTAAATTAAACCCGATACCAAAAAGCGTTCTTTATCTTTAGAAATCCAAGAAATCAATATATTTTCAAGATTTAGAAAAGTTTTTATTTTTTTATTATTGCTGCCAATGGTTTTCAAAAACATTTCCGAGTAGTATTTATACGATTAGTCATAATTTTTTTCAAATCGGAATATCGGTTTTGAGTAGTGCTCACGAATATACGTTTATATACGTTTAAACGTATACGTATTTAAGCCTTTTTCCCATATTAAACCTATCCAAAATAGTTGCCGGTTACAATACGTTTTATACGTATTATACGTATATTCGCGAGCACTAGTTTTTAGTATAGTGTCAATTCTCAAGTAAATATTTTCATATTCAACAAACATGTTTTTACAGACAGAATCCACATTGGCATTAAAACTAATATTATTTTGTTCCCCTTGCACGTATAAATTCAGCTACGCAGCTGAAAATGTTTGAGAATTGACAGTAACCTGAAAATCGATATTCCTGTGTGAGAAAACTCATGAATGCACTCTAAAAACTACCCGGACTTGTGTTCGAAAATCAGTGGCAGTAAAAGAATCATAGGTTTTATAGAAGCCAGTTGAATTTATGAATTCGAAATCCTGGGTAACTCGGAATTGGTTTTTGTATCTTTTCTTTCGTGGTTACTTTATATTATCGTTGGACAAGAAATATTTGTCTTTTTTTACAGTGTACGCAAAGTATTATCTAAATTATTTTGTAAATTCTGACTTAAAAAAAAACTAACAATAAAGCATGCAATTTAACTCGAAGTTCCTCCACGTAACTGGGCTCATTTCCCCAATGCTCTTTTGCGCGTTTGGTTTAAGCGAGTGTTTTTAGAGCTTCAAGTACCATTTCAATAGCATTTGTGTGTTTTTTATTGGGGAGATCATTTTGCGATGAAAAAGAAAACGGTTGTTACTTTTTGGAATTTTGGTTTATAGTTTACTCAAGAAATTTCATAAATAACTCTAGAAGCTGAATTATTGTTCTTCACTCATTCTCGTTCGCATGCTTTAAAATATCTATGCATGGACGATCTAATATGTCTTCTTAAATGAAAATTTTTTTAAATAAGATTCATAATAAAGGATTGAACTTATTATAATTGACACATGTAATATGGCTGTTAAGCTTAATATATATTATTTTTTCGTTCGAATCTAAGAACAAGCGATATACTAAATATGCCCAACGCGCGATATGACGGGGACGACAGTAATTTGTCTGGACAAAAAAACAATCACTACTTTAAACTAGTCGTTGGGGGCCACCGTAATACTTACCCATCATGGATATGCATAATGTAAAATATTAAAATAAAAATGTGTAAACTACTTATAAAATGCATTGCAATTCGAAAAAAATCGTGGCTTGATGACGTCATAAACTTTAAAGGTTCGATTACTGAATTGCTTGAAAGAAACATCCTTATAACTCCAAAATTTTTATATACCTTTTATCAGAACGAATATTTCGAGAGTCCGAAAAAAATAGTTCCGGTTAATCGAGGTTATTGAAATGAAATAGGCTTCTTCCCATTATTACATACTAAATACATACCAAATTGCAAGTCTCTATCTCAATTTTTTCGGGAGATAGAGCGTTTACAGACACACAGACAGACGGACGGCAAATTTTTTTTCTAAAAATATGTTTTTCGGAATCTCCAGTGCCTGAAATGTGTAAATCCGTCAAAAATTTTTTTTCGATTTTTCAAAACGATTACAAGACTTACCCTATACTACGTATGATGGGTAAGTAAAAGTAAAGTTAATATAGACGGGGTTCACACATTTCGGTAATGGTTTTGATTCTCTCTATGACTAAAATTTAAATGAAAAAAAAAAAATAAAACCTACATGCTAACAATTCGGTATAGAGTTTAATTATCATTATTAAAAATATTCTTTGCTTTAAAATGTCTATGGGAAATAAACAATGGATCGAAGGCTATGTATTTGCGCTTTACGAAGAGCAATACTCTTATTCGATTATTAAAAAAAAAGATGTGAAAATCATGGTTTTAATGTTTTTGCAGGTAAAATAAGATGATTAAGAAATAAATCGTCAAGTGCGAGTATAACTCGTGCTCAAAGGGCTCCATACATTAAATTTATTAATTATTGTAAAATTATTAATGAACAAACTCCTACTATCCTTATTTTTTTCATAATTTTAGTTTCAGTAGATTCGGAAATAAGAGTGGGGAGCATATTTTTCCAGTACTTTCGACGATATCTCTGAAAATATACCTAAAATTAAAACAAATATATTTTTGAATTCGAAGTTACGATATCTTTCGAACGATAGCCTACACGATATATAAAAGAAAATTTATTTTTCAAATCATATATTCTAATACGATCAAATCTTGTGTGTGTGTGGTTATATATATATATCTATATATATATACAGTAAACTCCCGATTATCCGCGTCTAAATTTCCTTTTTTTTTTTTTCTCATCCCTGAGAAGAAACTTATTTCTGCGATGTAGGATGAGTTTTCGATCCTTTTTACTAAATATGATTTCCATTTGAAAACGTGGAACAATCACGTGCACGAAGCAGGTGCAGCTAATCTAGAGAGTGTCGCAAGGCCACAAACCTGTTGATAAACAATGTACGGGTACTGAAAGTCACCCCCGACCCCCTGTTATGATTTTGTTCCTCCCGTTTTTCATAAAGCACATCAGTTTGCTTGTTTTAGCTGAGCTGTGAACAGGTGTCTTACAGAAGTTCGCGTTTGTATTTAAATTTTATAGTTTTGCATTTTCAATACTATTTAAAAATGTAACAAAAAAGAAAAAGAGTTGTGTTAACGATTCAAGATAAATTAGAACTGATTAAAAAATTGAAAATGGTGCTACAAGAAAACAAATAAGCTTGCAATATGGAATTGGTGAATGCACAGTTAGGGACATTTTAAAACAGAAAGATAAATTGATGCAATACTCAGCCTCATGAGACAACTTTTCATCGATGAAAAAAAGGAAAAGTATGAAAAGCAGCATTTTTGAAGAACTGGATGCAGCACTTTTACGTTGGGTAAGACAAGTGAGAAGTGAGGGAACGCCTGTTTCAGGGCCTATTGTTGCTGCAAAAGCAAAACAATTTTTTGAAATGCTGGGATTAGAGGGATCATTTGATGCATCGTCAGGATGCTGACAAGATTCAAACAACGCCACGGGATAAGAGAAATAGGTTTTCACGGCGAGAAATTAAGTTGCGACGAACAAGCTGCAGAAAATTTCAAAGAAGATTTTGTACAATTTCTTCAATCAGAAGGAATTTCTTTCGAACAAGTATACAACGCCGATGAGTCAGGACTGTTCTGGAAATGTTTGCCTACACGAACTCTGACATTTCAAAGCGAAAATTAAGATCCAGGTCATAAGTGCAGTAAAGAGCGTCTAACAATATTGCCTTGCAGTAATGCTGCAGGATCCCATAAACTAAAGTTAGTAGTGATTGGAAAATAAAAAAAACGAGATCTTTTAAGGGAACAAGAGCTGAGAACCTCCCAGTACATTATTTCAACACAAAGAAAGGTTGGATGTATCAAACAATATTTATAAAATGGTTTGAAGAAATGCTTATTCCCGAAGTTAGGAAACATCTGGCGTCTCAAAATTTATCCCAGAAAGCTGTGTTGCTAATTGACAACGCCCCATTTCACCCTGGATAACTACAATTGAAATCAGAAGATGGAAATATTTTTGCAAAATTTTTGCCTCCCAATGTTACAGCTCTTATCCAGCCTATGGACCAGGGCGTAATCGCTTCAATTAAGAAAAAATACAGAACGAAATTACTGAAAAAAGAATTGAAGAGGGAGATGATCTTAAAAGCTTTTTCAAAGATTACACGATTCTCGATAGCATTTATGATGTAAACAGTGCTTGGGAGTCGGTACAGAAATCCACATTAATAAAATCCTGGCGGAAGATTTTGCCAAGTATAGAAAAATCTCTAAGAGAATCATAAAAGGAAGAGGAAGAAGTTTCCGTTCATAATTTAGCGAATTTAGCAAAATCTGCTGCTGGTGAAGGAAATGTCGATGAAGATAATATCATTGAGCGGATCATATGTGATGCTGACGATCCAGGCTTCGAACATGCAACTGATGACCAAATTATTGAAGAAGCGTTAGGTATGAATTTGGAAGAGAGTGACGAAGAAGATGATAAGGTACAAAAGAAAATGAGCCACGACGCAGCTTTAGCTCACGTTGAAGGACTTATCCAATATCTAGAGGAAGAGGATGACGCGTCACTTTGTGATAAAATAGTACTTAAAAAACTTCAATCGCAAATAAAGAAGAAGTGTTTCAGTACAAAAAAAACAGACACTTTTGACAGATTTTCTAAAGAAATAAACCTACAAGTTTGTAAGTAATGAAAAATTTTATTATTCCTGAAGTAATAAGTATCTTTATGTTACCCATTGGGCGTAGAAACTGTAAAATGTATGCTTGTGTTACTTATTATGTGTATAAATTGTTCAAGTACATATTTGTGTTGATTTGTTCCCTTTTTTCAAAATTTTGTGGATTATCCGTGAAATCAATTATCCGCGATAGTCGCGCCACTCAATTCCGCGGTTAATCGAGAGTTTACTGTATATGCAAATTTTATCTTAAAAACGGCTCTAACGATTTCGGCGAAATTTTGTATCCTACCGTTTTAGGGCACAAGAAAACCATTGGGCTAGGTCACATGTTCGATAAAATTCGATTAGTGGGGTCATCATTGGTTTGAAGTGATATCTCCATTATTAACCCCCTGACCGCCGAGCAAAAGGGCAAATTTGTAATGTTGTTTTCTCTGTAATTTTTTTAAAATACTTAAAAAAAATCTGAATTTTCGAACTTGAGATAAAAAAAAACGTCATTACATATATAAGTATAATCCTTGAGAGTATAAATTATTACTTGATGTTTTAAAAATGAGTTATATTTGTAGAATTATATTAATTTAAACAAACCTTGTATTGCTGTGAAACCTACAGCATAGTAAACGCATATATCAGGTCACGGCGATGAGAAGATTAAGAAAAATATGAGTAAAAATGTGAGCGCGTGAACGATCGATAAAACCGACCTCGCCGAAATGATTCTACTACAGATTCTACTCCCTATTGAAGCTGCAGATGGCGCTGTGAATACATTCGGAGCAAACAGCAGATTCTGCAATTAATCGTGTGTTTTATTGCTATTTATTATTATTATATCTTGTTATAATTGTCTTAATTATGTCAACTTTAAACGCGATTTTCTGGAAACTACATTTTTCAACATGGGCAGCATGATAACGTGAACAATTTTAAACATTTTTGGATAAAATTTCCTCTTATCTACGCATAATTAAATTGTCTAACGGTCATTGAGTCGTTTTTAGAAAATTTAGCGCAATTTTCTTATTTAAAATAAAAATAGCCGATGACACTTACCTATGACCTTATTGTACAAGAAGAAATTGAGATTTTAATAATTTTTTAATATTTTTTTTAATTAAAAATTCTGTAACGGACGTTCATCGGGAAGGAGATAATGAAAGTAGTTATGTTTGAAATTGTATATATTTGTTCGTGAAATATAGAATTTCATATATATAAAATTTACAAAGCTGTGTAAAAGACCTGAGCGATATTTTAATTTAACTATCGTAATACTTCGTCAGTTTAACATAGTGATTTAATGATATGTATCATGTTATTATAATTGAAGCATATATAAGGAAACAACTTAATGTTTTAACTAATACTTTTTCGTAAATATAGGGTTATCAGGAAAGAATCATACGATTACAAAATGTAGTATTTTCCATAATTTCAAACAGAAAATTATAATTAATATGTCATTGTGAAGGAAAAGTGTTAAGTTTTTAGTTTGTATCTTCATCAACGGTTTACGGATCATTCTTTTTTGCCGAAAAATCAGTGAGTGGTGTTGCCTACCTCGATATCTTGGAAATTTCGCGTTTCCCTCAGTTGAAGGAAGATATACAAATATCACTTTTCAACAAGTTGATGCAAAGCCCCACTGGCATTTGGTGGTTCGTAAATATATGAACAGAGAACTACTACACCATTGGATTGATCGCAGTGCGGCCGAAGATTTGGTCCTATAGAGCCACCCTCCTAAGTCACCTAAATTAAGCCCTTGCGACTTCTTTCTTTGGATACAAGTTTGCCCGAACGAAGGAATTGGGACTCGAAAAGCTTTAAAGCTCAATAGATGTTTCAGCTGTGAAATTATTAAATAACACATCCAAGCAGCCTGGTTGGTTAAGTTCATAACTCATTTCATGGATGATTATATACTTATAGAACAATTTCAGAACTATTGAATGAGAAATGGCTAGTTTTCCATTTTTAAGATTTCATATTTTGAGTACTATATACCAGTAAAATTTCAAATGTGTATTATTTCAGAAAAAAAAAAAAAAAAAAAAAAAAAAAAGGCAAATGTTGACAATAATTTGTATTCTTTCTTCTTTCTTTATTTCTTTCTTTATTTTCCTTTTGTATCACGAAAAGTAGAAATATTTGCAACGAAATTCACAAATTCGAATGGTTTTACACAAAACGGAATATGATTTCAACAACGAAAATTCCCTTTTGATCATAGTTAGTAAAATGACGAATAAATGTTCCATAAATATGTATATTTCCAGCAGTATGAGAGGCTTTTAAAAATAATTTTAGTTATTTGAATTTTGCAAAATGTTTTTATAAATAATTAAGTCGGTTACATGCTATTCACCACTCGTTTGAAAATAAAGCGTTTTCCCAATATCATATTTTTCCTGTTGCCTTATTAAAACTAAGAATGAAAAACATTGATAAAACGAATTCTCGCATCTGGAATTTAATCTGCTATTTTTTTTAAATTGACTTGATTTAACCGTGTATTTACTTCTAATCGGTTTGCCCGTATTTTCTGTTACTCAAAAACAACTTAAATCGACTGTAGACACAAATATTTTTTACAGAATTGTATTTTAAGATACATGTAAGATAAAGAAATATGAAGTGTATTTTAGAAACAAACCGTGAAAGAAAATATAGAATAACATTATTTTTACAGGCACTTTTATGAAAATGCAGAAAAACCCTCAGACAGTTAAAAAAAGAAATAAAAATCATGCACTAAGCATAGATAATGACATACTTTCCAACACTAACAGAATACTTTAACAAACCATCTATATATTTAAAACGCTAAGCGTTTTCTTTCGACAATTCGTGAGAGCAAACTACTGCATCAAATTGCATCATTCTTTTTTTAAATGAAAGATATTTGGACGCAGATTTGTTATCCTGCATTCGTTTGTCCGAAAATTTAAGTAATTAGCCGTAATTTTCAATTAAACTTTTACTTCTGCTAATGACGTCATAAAGTCGGCAATTCTGATAACGCCCACTGTTGCGAAGCACAGAGTTTTTTTCTGAACTCTGTGGTTGCTATAGGATAAAAGAGAAATAATATATATTAAAAGAACGTGGCTTTTAGGCCAAATTTTTTAATTAGCAAGTTAAATTTTTTTTTAAAATATTTACTCGCGTGTTTTATAAGCGAATAAAAATTCATATTTATTGAGACGTCACGGGAATATTGTCCATTGGGTTTATTTTATCATTATGCATTATAACTTTGTTGATGCCATTTTTCCATTACAATTAAATACAAAATATATTTTTATTTGTATACATGGTGTTTAAGCATTAAAGTAACGTATGTAAAGTACGTGTAAAAAGTTTGCGCCGGTGAAAATGACTTTATGTTTAGCTTGAAATGCATTTTTACATTGATAAAACGATAAAACTAAAGAGAAAATGTATATAATTGTGTCAACTTGGAGCCGTCTTTGATTGCTTCATCTTGATTGCATGTTACCAATTACTTTTTTTTTAATTATAGGTTTGAAGATTTCCTTTCATAATAAAAAAATACAAAAGTAAAGGATTTCAGGAAATTTAAAATTATTAAAAATAGTGTTATGGTAAAAAAAAAAACTTGAAATAATTATTGTATTTTTAGCTAGAATAAACAATGTAAGACTAATATTTCATAGGAATTATTTTGGTAGGTTTATTATTAGGTAAGTTCATTTAACTGTTCATTATTAGCACAAAGTCCTATTTCTTTCTCTGTGACTTTCTCTTTCGATGTCAAAAAATGGTTTTTTAATTTTTAACTCCAGCTAAAAGACAGTGGCAATTTTTAGAAATGTACAACGGTTGTGACAACAAACGGCGCTATTGCTTTAGCTTTCATTGCGCTTACATCACTTCTAAATACTACAAACTTCTATTTTTTACTACATTTTACTATATTTTACAATTTCAATTCATCAACTAGAAAAAAAAATAGCATTCGATTGAAATTTATTTGAAAACTGCTGCTTAATTTTACGACTTTTTAAATAATTTTTAAGCATGAAAAGTTTTTCAATTCTATCTTATCAATGACCACCAGTTTGCTTCAATAATGTAAAATAGCCCCCTCGAAAGTTGCCACAATTTAAAATAGATTTCCCTAACCATCATAAAAAGTGAATACTACTACTACTACTACTAAAAATAATAATAATAATAATAATAAAAACAGTGATAAATCATAAGATCTGATAATCCATAAGATAGAGCATTTTGGCGCTAAACGAAAATCTGTCAAAAAAAAAAAAAAAAGAAAAAAAAAAAACTATTTTCAGTTTATGTTGAACATAAAATTGATATGTTGAATTCGTTGATGTATATGTTCCATCAGATATCAGATTATGCTAGGAATGGTATTTTTTTATTTTTTAGATCCATATGCCAACTGTATAAGGGGGAAAATATCCCCGACTGTGATAGAAAAGGGACAATCATCCTGATTATGTCAAGGAACCGAAGAAACCAAACAAATAAATTACATTTAAAAACATTAAAAATCTCCCTCATCTGTAGATTGATTTACTACTGTAAAAAAATTCTTCATCTTTATATAAAAATTGATTAGTTTAAAACTATGGATGTGTTTTAGAAGATATGAATTTGAAACGAACAATGATTAAAGAGGACAATTTAAAACTTTTAATTTAAACATTTTAAAACTTTTTTAACGTCGAATTTCGACGGTGTTTTGGGCAGATACAATGCACATGTGCATAGGAGCTTATTCGGTGGCATAATCACAGGGGGGGGGGGAGATGTGTGCTTTATTTACTATGTTCTTTTATTTACCGAATATAAAATGGACGTAGGAATATACTATTTGTATATTTCATAGGTCCATGAAATTTTTTTCTTGCCGAGGGGAATATGACGCTAATGTCAAACTGACTTGCATTACACAGTTGTTTACAGATTGTTTGGTTGGAGTTTTCATCGGAAATAGTACTGTATTTGACTGGGGGAAAAACTTTTAAAATAAAATATTTGAAAGACTGTTTCATACGCACCCCATCTTAAATAATAAAGACGCTTATTTTGCTAATATTGTTATAGTTTTTTTTTCGTCAAGTTTTGACGGGTTTTATCTAGTCTCTGTTTAATAAGGTAAATAAGGTATCTAATAAACACTTCAAAAAATCACAAAACACATTTGAAAACAAGATTTCAGCAATTACCGTCCACAGCCAGAAAAGTACTCCGATTCTTTTCTGCAGCCCTGTATATAATTTATACATTTGCATATATTCTATAGTATGCTACAATTTCGTTTAGTAATAAAACACATAACACTGTTGGAAATTCATCTTCAGCAGTTTCTATCAATAGACGGAAACATAATTGGATTATTTTTATACAGCCTTGTATATTACTTAAGATTTTTATATCCGCCACATATTAAGCTATGGTTTAATTCAGAAAATTAGACGCTGAAATCACACTTCCAGAAATTATCATACATTGACAGCCATGTAATCCGTTTTTTTCGTGGCTATGTATATGATTTTATATTCTACAAACCTTTCTTGGTATATTAAATATATTTCACGTTCAAAATGCATAACTCGATTAAAAACCCATTTTAATCAATTTATGCTGATGCACCGTAATGCTTACGAATTATTTTGTGTAGCCCTGTATATGATTTGTATCATTTATACACACCTTATAGCATTCAAAATTTTGTTAAACGCATGCGTTACTAAAATACGACTGTCAATTATGGCTTATAAACAATACTTCGGACACAGTACTGTACCCGAAATATTTAGAGTGTCCCTGTAAATGAACGATAAATGCTATGCACATAACAAGTATCTTTTAGTAAACCTCAATAATGTATATCAGTTTCATTATTTTTGAAATGACGTAACATAATTAAAATACGCTGCAAACAGTTTTTCTCCCGTAGAACATAATGAAAAAGAATACTTTTGTGTGGCACTGTAAATGAAAGAAAAAAGCTGTGCACTTCATATTCTGCAGAAAGAATGTCTAAGTGTATCTCAGAAATTGATATCAATTTCATTATGTTTGTGATAGTGTAACATAATTAAAATGTGCCGCAAACTATTTTCCGCTGTAAACCATAATGTAATGGAATTCTTTTCCGTTTCCCTGTAAACTAATTATATGTGCGAGTTATACCATGTTCGATAGTAAGCATCATGTAGTGTATTTCAGTGATGTATATCAATTTCAACACATTTGAAATAGTGTCACATCATTAAAATATACTGCAAAGGATTTTTTTCCGTAGACCATAATGTAACGGCATTATTTTGAGTGCCTGTAAAAAAAGTGTAAGTGCTACACACTTCATTTTCAATTCCGAACATTCTATAGTAAACATTAATAACATATGTCAGTTGCATCACTATCCGGATATATTTAAGCTAGTTACAGCACGGATAGATAGACAGACAGACGGCAGAAAGACAGACAAACCTAATTTATAAACACTTTTCAACTATGTTGGAAAGTGTTAAAAAATACATTTCTTATGTTATTACTAAATTATATTAATGTAAAGACGTTCAGCGTTAACCCATTCAAATTAGTTCTTTTTAACAGTTTCCAACATAGTTTTGCTATTACTTATTATAAGTTCCAAGTATTTTTGCACGCTATACTACAAAAAAAATGTATTCCGATAAAACCTATTTTTATATTTCAATCCATTTTGGGCCTCATGCAAATGACTTCAAGATACAAATCACATGCAATTTCTTAAGTCCCCATTCCTATTCTTATTTCCTTAATCCCTAGCCTAGCGCAGTCACAAAATCATATCTCCCCCAAAATGAACCCCTTTTCGTGCTATAAGACGCTTCTTATCACTGAAATCAACTCTCCGCAATCGACTCTAACCGTGATTCATCCCAATCCACCCTCCCAAGTGACGCATGCCTCTTATCTACGCCACCACCACCATTTACGACGACGCCGAAGTGGCCTCATATCCGTATTTATACACTACTTACGACTTACAAAAACGGATGATATATGACCAGATACATACAGTCGCCAAGTTTAAAAGCCCGCCTCGTGGCTCGCGTTAACGCTAGATGGCAGGCTTGTGGCGGCTGGTCTGGGTGATGTACCTCTGTTAACTCTACCCCCCCCCCCACAGAGATCACCAAATCTCACGGCTTGTGATTTCATCCTGTGTGGTTACCCGTAAGGCATGGTGACGTCACGGTGACGTCACGGCGACGTCACTGCAAAGTCACACTGTGACTTTGTGACCGTCGTCGTGACGTCAAGTGACGTCGATGTGAAGTCATTGTGACGTAAATGCGAGGTTATGGCCGTTTTCAAGGCTTTCTGTGACCTCACAATGTGACTACTTTGTGAAGTCACCGTGCGACTTAAATGGGAAAAATGTGACGAATCTGCATCGGATAGGGTGACCAGATTTTACCCGAATCCTATACGGATTGTTCGGATCAAAATTTTTTTATGGTTCAAGTTTGTGACGTTTGTGACGACACTGCACCGGGTCGGGTGACCAGATTTTACCCGAATCCAATCCAGAAACTTCGGATCGATCTTTTTGGATTTGTTTGGCTACAGAATAGATTTCAATTAGTTGTCGTGTGACCTGATATTCGTGAACCCGATCTGACCCGAGTCGGGTATAATGTTTTTACTGTAAGTCTTGTTTGGAATAGAATCTTGCATACGACCGAGTAACCAGATTTAATCAGAAATTGTGTTACGATACAATTTCTGATGTCGGCTTGGATCTAGAGTCATACACGAATCCGGTTACCGGGTGTCCCAAAAATGACTGATGGATTTTAAAATTCAATAACTAGCAAACGGTGACAGATATTTAAAAAATCCTTGCAGGAGGGTTATGTATGATGTCGGGAGTTTTTTAACTGTGAATCTTGATTTTAGTTCGAATTTCAAGCAATAGATGGCGCTGACAGCGGTTGGCGCTCATTCGAGGCCGAAACTGACGTCACTCAGCATTGATGCGAAGAAAGGAGATTAAGGCTATGGAGTGAGTCTCATTCGCCAGTACAATCTTGCTCTGAGGCCCCGATTCTGAACTCATTCGATATGATTTCAATGGAATGCGTTGTTGCCATGGAAACAACAAATTCTTCGATAGTGGAATACTGCGTTCAGATCAGGGCATGAATTTAACAAGCAGTATTCGAGTTGCAGGCGATTTTACATTTATGAGTGTTCATGGGAATTTTATCTAACCAATATGAAAATTAAGTTTCGCGAAATGACGGCAATGCAGGTATGTGAGAACTGCACAGAAATCGAATCCCTCACATCTTCTATTCGTTATTTTGCTACGCAATCTGCTAGTGAATACTTTTAAAAGAGTGTACAGTATTTATTGAAAATGGTTTATTTCACCTAGTAATTTTAAAATACGATGAATAAAATATTCTTTAAATCAGGCAATAAAAAGTAATTTAATCCGGGAAAATAAAACTTCATAAATGTAAAATCGCCTGCAACTCAAATACTGCATGTTAAATTCATGTCCTGATCTGAACGCAGTATTCCACTATCGAAGAACTTGTTGTTTCGATGGCAACAACGCATTCCATTGAAATCATATCGAATGAGTTCAGAATCAGGGCCTAAGAGCAAGATTGTACTGGCGAATGAGACCCACTCCATAGCCTTAATCTCCTTTCTTCGCATCAATGCTGAGTGACGTCAGTTTCGTCCTCGAATGAGCGCCAACCGCTGTCAGCGCCATCTATTGTTTGAAATTCGAACTAAAATCAAAAATCACAGTTAAAAAACTCCCGACATCATACATAACCCACCTGCAAGAATTTTTTAAATATCTGTCACCGTTTGCTAGTTATTGAATTTTAAAATCCATCAGTCATTTTTGGGACACCCGGTATATACTTCTTGAACATGATTGAATGTCAACTTGAACATGAATGATGGTTGACTGAAACTATATTTTGATTCAACCCGTATTCTTATCCTAACCCAACAACAACAACAACAACTGAAACAACAACAACAAAATCTGTAAGCCCACAACCCGACCGAACCTGATAAATGATTTCGAATAGATTCGGATAACAAGATTTCACCAAATACGGATAAGATCAACGATAAGGATTGGATCGGCAATCATTTTTATTGATGCAACTCGTATTCAAATTTAAACTTTGCATCTGATTGAGAAACCGGTTAACACGAAACTTTCTGACACATTTATGAACAAACTTTTAAACGCATGGCACTTGCATGCCTGATTATTAAAGCTATTTGGAATGAATAGCATTTTCCATTTTTAGATAAATGTAATACTTAAGATCAATGTCGGTCACGTTTTACCCGTTTCTGACGCTGCGCGTCGGAAATTTGGTTCAAAACACCGACTTTGATAGTGTTTTCTGAAACATCATCTGCCGTTACCAAAAAATGGATAACGCCATTCGATTATATATAGGGTAGATGTGCCAGTAATGGACACCCTTAAGGAATTTCTTTAACAATTATTTTTTAATTAATAGTTATAATTGTTATATTCAACATTTTTTAATATTATATTACTCTACCAACAATATTTAACCATGCTCATAGTCACATTTCCCAATGTGAATCTAAATTTAATTGTAAATAACAGAAATAAATCAAAACACCCTAAACTCCAGTAATGGACACCTCACAAAAAGTAATAGATAATTGATATTATGATTGCATTTAAAACTAGAATTTAAAGATAGCATATTAATGAAATAAATAAAGCTGAAATTTTATTGGTTATTTTTTTATAAACCAAAAACATTGAAGGTGTCCCATTACTGGAAGGCGGTCCATTACTGGCACATCTACCCTTTTCTGAATAAGAACACCTGCCAATTTCATGTATTTCCGAATAAAAATGAATTCAGAAATATGCCAGAAATTAGCTATTTTGGATTTGAGAACAACTTTAAAGAAAATATAAGTATACATTTTCAAATAAGCATTCTGAAAAATTTATATTAGGAATCAATTTTAATAATAGATATATACCTATTGTGCGATATTATTAAATAATAAACATTGTATCAAGCAGTAAAACAGTTTTCGTTGTAAATGAAATATAGAACTTAAGATCATAAATGCCAAAAAAAAAATTATATATATATATTTTTTTTTTCTTTTCAAATTATTTTATTTATAGTTTTTGATAGAATACTAAATGCAGAACTTAAATATCAATTTTTACAGTAAAAACATTCGATAACACAGCTGGAAAAATGACCTTAACTAAACAGTTATTTTATTGTTTCATCAATATTTATTATTATTGTTCATCTAACATTGACATATCTCGACAAATAAATTATTCAATGCATTAAAATGTCACATTTTTTTTTTCATATATACCGGAAAATTATTTCTGGAAACCTACACTAGCAACGAAATTATTAAATTGCAAATCAAATATTAATAATTTTAAAAATTGCAATGTTTTTAATTATAATGAATAACTATGAAAATTGAACTAAGAAACGCAAAACATTAAATAAATTCCTCCTTTTACATAACACTTTACATTTAGAATACGTATTGTTAGTAAATACCTTAAGCTTTTTTCCAAATAGTCTATTTAAAAAAATTTAAAACATTAAAGATAAAATTTAATACAAGTGATTTTTTAAAAGAAAATTTAAACATCCTAGCTTTTAAATAATGCAATATTAAATGTACTAGTACTAAACAGGCACTATTAACAAAACTGCGAAGACATTAAAAGTTACTTGCTGATCTATAGGTAAAGGTGTTACTATTGAATGCTCCTTATCTGCTTCCCTTTCATTGAAAAATTAGACTGTACATCCACTACAATAATTTTCAAATTATTCCAGCAGAGAGGTGTGTTCATAGATCTGAGAAATCAAATATCACCCAGGCCTTATGAACGCACCCGGCTAGACACAGGGAGATGTTAAAATGGATGGTTTACTTTAAAATGGAGATTGTTCACTTTAAAACGTTAATTTACTTACACAGTATAAATGTACAAACTTAAAAGAAGGCAACACACGCTAATCCTATCCTAACTTCGAATGAGAAAAAATCGTCTGCCTTCAATATGCGCGCGCAGTATTGTTTAAACACAACAAAATAACAGCTAGCAGATGTTTCCAACTTTACCGCAAATGATATAGGAAGAAAATAATTTAAATAAAGACATTTCAAAACCTTTATATTTTATATGGCTGAAAAATGAACTTCTAATGATGCTATAATATTCTTTTTTTATATGAGAGAGTTTAGTATTCTTAGAAATAAGCTGTGAAAATTTACATTTTTATATATTTTTTAATCCATTGCATTTGCTTTAGACGTCAAAAGTAAAGATAAATTTTAAATAATAATTGATTTAATAGGCTTTATAAAGTAATTTCGATATAAATTTAAATTACAATCAAATTTCCTAAGTACAAATTTTTTATTTTTTACACTCTATCGAAAAGAGCAATATATTTAATAGAGGTGACATCTTACTAAGCACTGGCCAGTTTTGGATAAATTGCTATCGGAATGACATATACTTTATAACATGTTTTTAATTCATTTTTGCTCGGAAATACACGAAATTGGCTCGTGTTTTGTTCAGAAACTATGTTATTGAAAAACTTTTTCCATTTTTTGTGAAAAGCAGAAGATCTTTCAGAAAAGAATCTCAAAGTCTGCATTTTGATTTGAATATCCGACGTGACAGTGAAAGACAGGAGAAAAACTGGTCGTCACGTGACACGAATTGCTTATAACTCGATAAATAACTAAATTTCTATTTAAGGATTTTTACCTGTGTATTATATAGTATATTTTGTTAAATTTCATGAAAATGGTAACGAAAATTGTAAAAAATTATCTGCCTCATATATGTAGACAGATATTTATTTATTATTTTATTTTGGAAATACTCAATATATTTAAATAGTGTGTGACAATATTTTTATTAATGATTTAGGTACATGACATAATTCAAATCTATATTTTATGAGTTTTTTTTTCCAAATTCACTCTCCGATCACACCGTGAAGTCACAGAGTGTTGGCATTTTGATCATAGGTTTTACGTGACTTATGTGACTTGCAGTGACGTCATTGCAACTTCATAAAAATTTCTAAAGCTGTCAAAAAGTAATTTTCTTTATGTTATAAGATGTTCTAAAATTTATTTTAAGTTTTCTTTAGATCTCCAAGACGTTCACATTTTGGTCACAGTGTGACGTTACAAAGTGGTGGCATTTTGGTCACAGATGTGACGTGACGTACGTGACTCACATTGACGTCACAATGACGTCACTGTGACTGTGCATGCTATGCGGGTATGTGAAGGACAAATTTTATGTACCCCCAATACCCACAAGGCTGCAATCATCACAGAAACGCATGACTTCTGCTGTGACGGACATAGATAGAAACATGCTATTGAACGTATGAGGTATGATAGACGGAACTGGATTACCGTTGGGATGTGTGCCGGGTGACTCAGGGCGCCCACATTGAACGTTTGTAGTATGTACCAGGAACTTGGTGAGTGTATGTATATTTTCATGTATCACCCGTATTTATTTGTACGTCGTATACTTGTACATAAACAGCATTTTGAAACCCGATGAATAATTTAGGCTAGCCTGTACATTCGATTGTGTAAAGGAACTTTCTATTGTCCCTTTCCAGCTTTTCTACAGATATTTGTTTCAGTTTGCTTTAATATAAAAAATCAACCATTAATTACGTCACACTTCAAGAGATGGAGAAGGGTTCCGTGACACAGAGTGACAGGAAGGAGGGTTGGTTAACACTTTGTGACGTCATATTTACTATAATAAAACAATTAGATGGGCGTTGTTTACAAGCAGCATAATAAAGTTAATTAGAAATATATGTATTTTATTCAGGTAGTGCTAGGTATATTTTTTATTTTTCTTAGAATTTCAGTAGTTTAAGGAACAGAACGCAAGATTTTAACGGTTTTATAGTGCTTATATCACAAGGTAATAAATAGTGTATAACACTTTCTTCTTAAATTAACTCTAAATGAATAGATAAAAAATGTGCGACGTCACAAAAAGGGTGACGGTACTGGAGTGTGACAACCTGTGACATAGGAGGAGGAAGGACTCAATTTCTCAAATATTGTGTGACATAATTAACACGTTGACTGCCGGGTTAAAATTAATGGAAATTTATTTTATTCAAAAATTACAAATTTACACCAGAATATACTAATAGCAATATTTTTTTTATTTAATGACAGACATTTTGTGATTACATAAAATAAAAATTCTATCAAAATTTCCGGTACGAATTCGTAATTTTGGATAAAAAATGAAATGTCAAATGAGTGATCAAGCGACGCCACGTATGCGCCCTAAGTAGCGAACGTGTTAATGGAAGATGCCTAAAAAAAGGAATACCAAAGTCTTAATCTTTGAAAAAGGAGATAATAAAATCGTTTTGCTCGTTAAAATCAGTAATTCTTTCGTTACTCATCTGTAGGAATCCTTATCAGTGTCATTATTACTCGTTTTGTTGAAATGGCAATTCTGTATCCAAAATTAATGTAAATTTTGTATATGCATATTTGCCAATTTTTTAATTTTTTTTTTCTTACCAATTATTTTAAAACGTAAAATATGACTTATATAACTGACGAAATTTTGCTTTAAATTATATAATAAGGTATACTAAGGGTTATATACTCTATTATCCCGTCGACCACGTTTCATAACAAAAAACTGTCGCCAAACTGTAACGCCAAATAATCGGGAGAACGTTGCCATTGGAATATCAAAATAAATTAATTAATTAAATATAAGAATTTAAGGACGAAATTTTTATTTTAATTAATAAAATAACTAATAAATCAGTAAAACATAATGAAAAATTCAGGGAAATGTCGAATTAAAAACCACTTGATGACATAACAAACACGTATAATGCTTCTGACATCAAGTAAATGGGATTATATTTTTGGCGTTTAATCTTACAGTTTGGCGATAGTTTTTTGTTATGAAAAGTGGTCGACGGGATAATAGAGTAGTACCTATAATAATTACTAGTAAAAATTAGTGGTAACAAAAAATGTAAGAAGCTGGCTGTAACAATCTACTAAACGTACCACGAAAGCAGATTTATGTCAACTTTAATTCTATGAATAAAAGTCTTTTACTAAACTTTATATCTTAAATGTAAATACTACTCACTTTCGCACCTTTGTGCTCGCATAGTCGTAAAATATCTTTCACAACTCCTACGGCGAGATAACCACAAAAACTTAGCAAATAACTCAAGAAAAAACAAGCTACCAGCATTTATTTATTTTCTCTCTGGAATTCCATAAAAAAAGAGCGGACGTTGCCACAAAATACATCAAAACTTGTTTTTTTCTGAATTTCTTTTAACACGAGACAATCACATGTGAACGCGCAATAAAAGAAGATATTAAAATGTCACTTCAAGCCTTTTTTTTTTACATTGTTCATGCTGATCGCGTGATTTTGAACAAAAAAAAATGCTGATTACGGAACATCCTCCCACCTTCTGATTACCTTGTATAATCAGAACTAATTCTAAAGGTAGAAGAATTGTCGATGTCACTTGTTATAAAAACTGTCTTTCAGGGATTTGCAGTAGCCTTCTAGCTCTGCTGTGTCTAGGAGATTCTCTGCTTGAGGATACATCCAAACTTGTAGCTTTATTAAGTATTTTCACTGGATTACGGGAAATCGTTGGTTTCCGACAGTTAGTAGACGAAGCTATCTCTAGTGGATATATTCTTTGTACAGGTCGTAAAAGCTCATGTTGTGATGTTTGAACTCTTACGAGTCGAACTTTCTTGTCTCTACCAGGTATAAGTTCTGTGATTCGACCTAAAGGCCAATCAATTCGCTTTTGTTATCAAATCCGATCAATACAACATCACCGACAGATATAATTTGCTCTTGGTGTTTGTTCTTTGCTCGTTCGATTAATGCACCTAAATATTCGGACCTGAAGCGATCTTTTAATTCTTTTTGCAATGACTACCGATATTTCAGTCTCTTGCTTAATGATTTTTGCTCCACAGCATCCAGATCTGGAAGATTTCATTCTTCTATACTCTGTAGAAACAAAGATGGGGAGATAGGTTTCACAGTTGCGTCTTCCGAAAGGTATGTTAACGGTCTTGCATTTATCACACTTTCCATATCTGTCAAAATTGTGTTCATTTCTTCATAAGTGAGGTAAGCATGACCTAATACACTTTTGAGGAGATCTTTCATTATTCTGATATGCCTTTCTCAAAAACCGCCCCACCACGCTGCAGTTGGGGGATTAAATTTCCAGTCAATAGCAGTGACCGAACTGTATTTTTGTATTCGTGACCAATCTTGGTTTTTCAATAAGTTAGCTGATCCAGTGAAGTTTGTGCCGTTATCGGAATAAATGACAGCACACCTTCCTCTCCGTGCTACAAATCGTCTGACAAGGAGAGTGTCAAACTTGGTAATCACAGATTTTGATTATTTTTTTATATGCTGTAGGGTAGAAGCCCCTTAGTCTCAGGTTCAATGGACTTTATACAACGCTCCTTAGTTCTCGAGAAATGGGGGGGGGGAGGTCTAACATTATAACACAACTTAAATATTTACTTTGTAACGAAATAACTACGTTGGTTGTAGCTCAGTTGGTATGGCGTCTGCTCGCTTTTCGTTTGTTTTTCTCATTTTTTTTATAAATATACTTGTAATTATAATTTAATAATCTCAATAAAAAATTTTGTTAACATAACTAAATTTTAATTTAGCATTTTTGATTTTTTTTAAAATTACTTTTAAAATGTATTCCATATATGCTTTATCAATGCAACGATATTGAACAATTGTGTCAATTCGTGATTGTAAAGAAACATCATTTATAAATTGCCATAACAAGGGAAGTCAATGCGATGATAATACTACTCTGTTTTTAATGTAAGAAGCATAATTATATTAAAATTTAGCATAAGAATTAAATTACAACATATGTATGTTTTATTTTATTGTAACTAGAGGGCGCCACAACAGACTTTGGTTATTTCTTTATTTTTAGTTTGGTGCAGTTAAGTGGTTTTTGTTTTTAATCTTTATCGCACAAGTTCGTATCATTCTATAACAGCTTATATTCGTATAAAAATGGAAGAAGCAAGCTGTAGTTCACAAGAAGATCAATCTGAAGTGTCGGGATTCAACGAAAATCGGAAAAGTGATGTCATAAATGCGTTGAAGTACTGTAAAATATTATTGCAAAACAATAGATTTTTAACAAATAATCCAGCATCTGAAATATCTCCGTTTTCTATTGCGATGGGAGAAAAATTCTATAATTCGATAGTAAATATGCTAATTTTGTAACGGTTTTTGAATTTTTACTAGTCAATAATAGATCGAATTTTTTAAAGCTCTTTAAATGATGAGAAACCTTTAATAGTGGTTTAAAAATCAAAAATGCTAAATTAAAATTTAATTATGTTAACAACATTTTTTATTGAGATTATTAAATTATAATTACAAGTATATTTATAAAAAAAAGAGAAAAACAAACATAGCGCGTTCCGGCATGGAACCCGGGACCTCGGAACAACGAACAGACGCCATACCAACTGAGCTACGACCACCGCAGTTGCTTTGTTACAAAGTAAGTATTTAAATTGTTTTATAATATTTGACCCCCCCCCCCATTTCTCGAAAACTAAGGAGCGTTGTACAAAATCCATTGAACCTGAGACTAAGGGGCTTCTACTCTACTACATATATAAAAATAATCAAAATCTGTGATTACCAAGCTTGGCACTCTCCTTGTGAGTGCCATCAAAAATGCCTCTGTCGAAGCAGCGGTCGCTAACTCTAAATGCACTGCTCTGTAGTGTTTGGGAAATATTAATATCCAACTTTTCACAATTTTCTTCAAGTATAACGGACCTGCCATGTCTATACCCGTGATCTGAAACACGTTAGCATCCTTTATTCAATTTTCCGGTAGAGGCGCACTATCTGTCCATAAACTCTTCCCACTGAATCGTTTGCAGACAACACACTGTGCTAATACTTGTTTTACATTTCTACGACCATTAAGTATCCAGTATTTCTCTCTCAATAAATTAAGCAGGATCTGTAATCCAGCGCGACAATCTTTTATATGTACATGATATATGAGCCGTTTTACAACTTCATGCTTTGCTGGCAGGACTATAAGTTTCAGAAAATCTTCATTGTCTTTCCTGTACGTTATTTTAGTCTGTATTTAAATTATATCTTGTTCGTCTTTCCATGCCTGTAAAGTTCTCAATCTGTTATCTTTCTCTGAAAAAAATGCTTCTTTCTGAATCATACGTAGTGTCTTTAATTCAGCTTCTTTAAATTCAGATGACGTCAGGTCTTCCTCTCTTTTCACTTCGGTACTTCTGCAGTTATGCCTAAAACGTAATATCCATGCGACCATCCGTATGATTTTTACATAACTCGAGAAATATCTGTAATACCACCTATCTTGTTTAACATCAGAATTCGTTACCATGGAAACTGACTTTATTCGTTCCTTCTGAATTTCATCTTCGTCATAATCTTGATCACTAGATCACTAGAGATCGTATGTTTTTCAAACTCTGCTGAATCTCTCAACCAAGCTGGACCCTCCCACCATCTCCTGGCAGCTAGCTGTCCTGCCCACATCCACGAGTTGGCAAGTCTGCAGGGTTTTTATCACTTGGCACTTATATCCATGATGAAGGACTACTTAATCTTCTGATCTCTAGAACTCTATTTCGTACAAATACTGACCAATTGTTATCTCTGGATATCCAAGCGAGTACTATAGATGAATCGCTCCAATAATACCTCTTCATCTTTTCCTAACCGAGGGCATCTACAATAGTTTGCGCCAAACGAGCTCCCATAGTTGCCGCCAATAATTCCATTATTGGTATCGTGACATTCTTCAAAGGTGCAACTCTCGATTTGGCTGCTATGATAATTAATTAGACTTGGCTTCCAATTTCTATTCTAATGAATATAACTGTTGCGTAAGCATCTTTACTTCCATCTACAAATGTGTGAAGTGAACACGCTTCTATGTTTCCTGGAGTCATTTTCATGTATATTGGGATCTCTATATTCTTCAAAACTGTTAGTTCTTGTAACCATAGTAAAAATTCTTTACGTAACTCACCAGTTATCTCTTTATCTCCTTTGCAACATTATTTTCGGACAAATCATGACTGCGACGTAAAACCAAATGGATCAAATATTTTATGCACAGCTGATAACATACTGCGTTTAGTGGTCTTTTCTGTGTCGAAATCTTGTAACCAACTTAGATTGACCTTTAACATGTCGGAATCCTTGTTCCAAACAAGTCCTAAAACATTAGTTTCAATTTTTTGGCGCTTCTTGGCGATCACCTGTATACTCCCACTATCTTAGATCAAAATTACCTTTCGCCATGAGCATCTTAGCATCTTCGATAAAATTTTTCAATTCTTCTTCGCTGTTTACACTGGTTGCGACATTATCCACATAAAATCTGTGCAGTCTAGTCTATTTTTAAAACTTTCAGCGAAATCTGGAGTCCTGCGGATGTGATATTCGATGGTTGACGAAAGAAGAAATGGACTGCATTTCACACCGAATACAACTCGGGTATGCCTGAATATCATTAATTTATTTTCCTTTAAGTCCTTCCACCATAAAAAACGTAGGAAATTTCGATCTTTCTCACAAATACTGATCTGTAAAAAGGCTAATATCTGCAATTACACCAAGCTTTCTTTCTCGAAAGCGTAGAAGTACATCTGGAAAGAGCTCGATCAATTTGGGTCCACATTATAGGCATTGATTCAGGGATGGATGATTCGCTAATCTTGCTGACGCATCAAATATAGGACGATAGGAGTTGTAGTACTACTCTCTTTTATGACTGGATGATGCGGCAAGTAATTGCCATACGATTTCGTTTCGCAATAAGGAACTTCCTCTATAATTCCTTCGTTCAACCAATCATTAAAAACATTCTCGTATTGTTGAAACAAGTTCGAGGCGATTAACTTAGAGGTGGTGCTTTCTAAACGTTTCATCGCCAAATTAAAGTTATCTGGCAGTGTTGTTGTGTCGTTAGCCCAAGGAAGGCAAATCTCATACCGCTTTTATCGTTTACCTTTACTGTTTCAAAGAAATGTTCCTTAGTTTGGCGATCTATCTTTTCTCTTGACTTCTTCCCTATTGGATCTGTAATTCCGGTTAAGTGAAGTCTCCATAGGTTTGAGATATCCGCTTCTTTCACAAACATTGATGTTACTGTCATCGCCAAGTTTTCGGGTGACCATGGCTTTTCACATGGTACTTTTACCATTAATGTCCATCCAAGATACGTTTCCACTGCGACTAAACCCGAAGACAATATTTTTCTTCGACCAGTTAAAATTTTTCCCATAACATCAGCTCCAATTAAACCTTCTATGGTACACCACAACATTGACTCACATCGCTTAACATGATGCCACTTTCCTTTATTCTTGTAACCATCGTCCTTGTGTAACGGGTTGAATATCTCCGCATATGCTAACTTGATCTGGTATTTCGAAATTGCACCGAAATTTTTCGTTCAAATCTCTAACTCTTATTTTGTAACAGTTGTGTTTTCATTCTTGAGTGGTAATGCCACCAAACAAAGAATGGATTATCTTTTCTTGTCGAATAGGCTTGTAATTCATTTCTTCCGCCACACTTTTTAATATATACGATTTCTGTGATGCCGAATCACTACATAGTATAAAACAAAGTCGCTTTTTCTGTCCCTATATCCCTATGTACGCTTAAATCTTTAAAACTACGCAACGGATTTTGATGCGGTTTTTTTAATAGATAGAGTGATTCAAGAGGAAGGTTTATATGTATAATAACATCCATTAAATAGTGGAGAAATACTGTTATTTTTGAGGTTTTTAATGTGATGTCGTAAATAATTTCATTTTTTCCGCTTATACATTGCAAACGCAATCTGAACCCTACAAGTTTTATCAAAATAATGTACTAATTATTGTACACATTAAAAAGGTCTACAGAAAACACAAAGAGATGAAGGTTTTCAAGGTTAACCCGAAGCAAAGCGAGGGAGGGCCGCTATAAATATAAAAGTTATTTATGAAATGTCAATATTTTGTTTGATTAAAGGTTCGTTAAAAGAAATTGACCAGCGTAGCGGGCGTAGCTCGCTAGTCTAATAATAAACGGACAATCTTTTGTTTACTTTCAGAAACTAGCTTCACCTTCAAGGTCTGAAAGAACACTTTGGCGCTCTTTTTACTAATATTTGTCATATTCAATTCATGTTTCCTAGACTTCTCCTCGGTTCCCTCTTGAGTATCTTTACCGGATGACTTACGTTGATCACACAATAATGGCACATGACGCTTATTACAAATAATACATTTCACCATCGCTCGGCATCTTTTAGCTGTATGTTCTGGTACTAAACATACGAAACAGCATCTCTTCTCCTTAGCGATTTTTTGTATTTCTGCCAAGTTTAATTTTCTCGCAAAAAAGCATTCCGAACTTGCATGTTTTCCCTGGCAAAAAATGCAAACTCCCCTTTTCTCTATTACGGAAGAGGTAGTCAGCAGACCTGCCGCTGTCGAAGTCTTGCTGGTTTTATATTCGAAATTAATGTGATTCTTTTTTCCGACATATTTACGATCTTCGCTTTTAGCAAATCCAAAGCCACCTACTGCAAGTGACAGCCTTTCTTCACCTTCTACTTCAGTTCTCAAAAACTGCATCAGACTATTTAATCTGTCCTGCGCCTCAGTCTTCTCAGTCGATATGTTCGTGTGATTCCACGCTTTTAGAAATTCTGCTGGAAAACACGATTCTACTAGTGGGTATAAGATTGATGCACATTTATCAGTTGTGACACCTAATGTATCTAAAGCCCGTAAATATGATTCCAACTTATCATATAACGATGTCAACAACAATTTTCCCTTCGTTTGTACTGATATTATCAATTTGAGTAATTCTCTCACATAGACTTCTACCAATATATCTTCTCTACCAAAACGGGTTTTTAAACTCGCAATTGCTTTGTCGTAATTAGTTCCACTTGGCGGAAAACTCTCTACAACTTCTCCTGCACGGGAGCCGGCAATTGTCGCTTGCACCAGATACTGAAATTTATCTTCTGTTGCTATTTCTGTATCTTCATCAATTTGTCTAAATTGACACCAGAACGGTAACCAGTCTATGATTTCCCCACCAAACTTTCTGAACTCTAACTTTGGTAACGTAAACTTTCTTCTCATTGCATAACTATCGATAATTGCATTAAGAGTTTCACCTTGGCTGTTTACTGGTGGCTGAAGTTTTGCCAATTCTAACTCGTGGGCCAATTTTAACTTTTCGCCTTCAATCTTTGCTTGTAATTCCTGTTCATATTTCTCTTTTTCCATATTCAAATTCAATGCTTCAGCTTCTTTCTTCGCTTGTAATTCTAATTTTTCTTTTTCCTTTCTTTCTGAAACAGCATTTTCTAAAACGTTCTATACAAATTCGGGATCATCTTTATATGCCTTACAATTAAAAATTAGATCCTTAAGCGTCGCAAGTGTAGCCGTTGGAGATACTTTTTCGCCTAATTGCTCGGCTAAGAAAATCATATCTTCTCTTTTGAAACCTTTAACCAATTTAAACATCTTGGGAATTCTTTATTTCATTAATTCTTATTAACACTTATAAACTAAATATGATAGATAACTTTGTTTGAACTAGTCCCTATCATGGACGCAGTCGCCACTAATATATATGTAACAACCTACTAAACGTACCATGAAAGCAGATTTATGTCAACTTTAATTCTATGAATAAAAGTCTTTTACTAAACTTTAAATCTTAAATTTAAATGGTACTCACTTTAGCACCTTTGTGCTCGCATAGTCGTAAAATATCTTTCACAACTTCTACGGCGAGATAACCACAAAAATTTAGCAAATAACTCAAGAAAAAACAAGCTACCAGCATTTATTTATTTTCTCTCTGGAATTCCATGAAAAAAAAATGGACGTTGCCACAAAATGCATCAAAACTTCGTTTTTCTGTAACATGAGACAATCACATATGAACGCGCAATAAAAAAAATATTAAAATGTCACTTCAAGTCCTTTTTTTACATTGTTCATGCAGATTTTTAACAAAAAATAAATAAATAATGCCGATTACGGAACACTGGCAGATATGTATTTGGCATCCAAATGTGTTTATATGGACTGAACAATTTTAAAATTTAAAATATAACATACAATTGTCGAAATTCTGATATTAAATTATATAATAATTACTAGTAAAAATTATTGGTAACAAAAAATGTAACAATCTGGCAGATATGTATTTGACATCCAAATGTGTTTACATGGACTGAATAGTTTGAGAAATGCAAGTTTCAGCATACAGTAATCCAAGAGATGAAATTGAATAGATTAATCCTTATCATTGTTCCAAAATTATAATTTCTGAAACTTGCTACCTATGAAACAAGGAACCAAAAATTTCTATATATGTTAATGTGAAATAAATATTAACCAAGTTGCTAATTTTTTCTGTTGTTTCATTTTTATTGTTGAATAAATATAAAAAAATCACAAGTGCTACAGTTTCAGGTATATCAAATTTACAGAGATTGTTCACACGCTTTGTAACGATTTTGGAAAAAGAAATATATGCACAAAGATAAGAAATTCATTTTCTGATATGTTCAGTCTGATAGCCCGTCTATTGAACTTTCAAAGTACTGCTTGATTTCCAAGATAGAAGAGCTTTTCTTAGAATATCAAGGTTCATTTACCTAGACCACAATCTTACAGAATCCATCCAATGTTTTGGGATACCACTTAAGGGACTACACTGGTCACGGTAAGAAATACATAAGCTAATGTTAAGTCTACGGGAAGGTTCTTGACAGATTTCTCGCTCGCATTTTAATATTTTTAATATTTTTAAATGTTTTTTTTTTGTATAGGATAGCTGATGCCGATCCTTAATGTCGTTAGGTTTTACTTTTTTGATTTAAGTTACAGTTTTCTTATAAGCGGGCATTTTCCATTTCATGACCGGTTGGAACACAGAAATTTGAGTAAATACGCCTTAATGAAACAAATTATCAGCAAGTACATCTAAAGAATTACCAGTATAAAATTACCAATATACTGGTTTTTTAACGTTTTGGTGGGAGCTCTGCAATTTTAATTACGTTTTAGAGACAGTATTTAGGCTAATACAGATTACAAGATATTTAATAACAACAACAAGAGACAGGTTAAAAGTGCATTATTACATCAGCTGTAAAATATTAATTTTAATTTCTGTGGCATTTATGAAAACAAAATGTAAGACAAATCACGTTTTATCTTGCAACTTACAGAAGCACGCTTACTGGAAGGTTAAAGAAATTGTCAACGGTAATTTGATATAGTGGTTTTAATTTTTCTTTTAACAGCATTTCAGTGAATAGCCTTAATTATGTGTAACAGAAATATTGTTACAGAAATCCAACACTGTGTAATTAATGCTACACAGTTTTGTGCTATGAGATATTTAAATAATGTTTCATTTTTAAGCTGAAAGACTCTGGATTAAAAAAATAGAGATAATATAATGTCTCAAAATTAATCTGCTATAAAGTATGAATTTTTCTACAATGTACGATTTTTAAATGCAAAATTTACTGGTTCGAAGAAGTTATGCGATTTATAGACAATTGCGGATATATATATGATATATTGATCTTCTACTACAAATAAATTGTGAAAAGGCAAAGCCTCCGTTATTTGAAGTCCGTTTATAAGCATTTTTCTTGAAATGCCAAGGTGTACAATATATATATATATATATATATATATATATATATATATATATATATATATATATATTTACGTATACTTAGTGTAGTAGGTATATGAATTTAGCTTCTATTTAGCCGTGGATGTTTAAGGACACTTATTACCATAGAAAATTAATCAAATTATTATTCAACATAATCACCATTTTTGTCAATGCACTTGTATTAATGTCCTTCAATCTAATTCTTTCCCAAGAACTGTAACTACCGTATGGAGTTGTGAAGAATCATATTAGATTGGAAAGAAGATTATCCTAACCTGTTTTATAACATTTTATTGACTGATGAGGCATTTGTCTTTGTTGGTGGTTTTGGTATTACCAGAGATGGTATATTTGCTGTTTTGAACGCAGTCCCCACGAATTCTTTAGAAAAACCGTGTATCATGAATTAAAAACAGAAATATAGTGACAATCCTATTATTAATTTGATTTCTAGTAGCGATTATTAGGAAATGGTAATAAATGTCTTACAAGCTTTCATGTTCAAATAGTAGTTTATAGATCTACTACTCAGAATAGAAACAAAAATTAGAAATTGCCTTTTTAGATACTCTGTATATATATCTGTCTTAAAAGCAACGTGAAAGTGAATCTTCAACTGTGAATTTGATAAATTGGTAATTCGATGTCAGTAGTGAGTAAATCAGGATTAAAATTACATGTTTTCATCCCTGCTCTTAAGTTCAGTACAGGCTGTCTGTGACACTGTCTCATCACCCTTGCGATAAACTCGATAAAAGTTCATAAATGATCCTTTATAACATCTTATTTCAGATGGATGATCTTCGTTAGTGATACGAGCACCAAAATCTCCTTTAAAGAATCCATCCAAAAGTTTCTTGCACTTATAATTGCTGTACTTTAATTCTTCATCTGAGTAACAGATTTCAAATCCTAGAAAAATAAATTCCATAAGGATTGTAAAACAAAACATTTAGATATGAATTTTTCTATATAAACGAAATTATATATGTACTAGCTGTTTAACCCGTTCTACGCACGGGAGTTCATGAATTTAACTCTGAAACCAAAATAAAAAATAAAAATCTGTACAACCAAACTAAAGTTTATGAATATAAAAATTTGTTATGTCTATTAAAAATAAGTACTTACACAAGCAATATGAAACAAGTATGTACACAAAAAATCAGTTGTGATGCAGTTTTTACTAATCATAAAATACATTAATATCAGTTATGATGCAGTTTTTTAGCTAGCTGACCCACCCAGCGTTGCCCAGGCCCGTGTAGCCCAGGCCCGTGTAATAAACTAAAATCTCTTAAAAAATGAAACTCTGGCCCGGGTCTCCGGTGTTTCGGCACCGTATACCGGGCATTTTCGTACGCTCCGGAAAATCTTTTATTTCACCTTCCACCGCCAGGGAGCATTCTGTTCCTTTTTCCAAAGGAACATCTGACACTGTTCTCACTACCGGCACCGTATAGTAGACGTGCTACAAAAGTGAGCTGGTTGGGAGAATATGGGAACATTATTAGCCGAGTTATTGAAATAAGGCACAGTTAAAGAAAATAACCTTGAGTAAGGGTGCCGGGGGGAGGGGATAGTCAAGTGTCCTTCTGAAAATGACTAATTAGGAGGACCACTCTGAATCTTTAAAAATTAGTTCGTTTGGTTAAGCTCGGAACTTAATTACAAATTTAGCTTAAACTATTATTCGGAAATAGAGGTAACCGCTACTCATAAATTTACTTTAATGTTATAGAGGATGACTATTAAGTTAATTGTAATGCTTGCAATCTGTTGCGTTGAAATCTGAAAAATCGTTGCTGAGTTATGGAACTGGGGCATCGAGAAAAAAATCTTGAAGAAAATCTTGAGAAAATCTTGAGAAAAAAAATCTGAAGTGTCCTTCAGAAAATGACTAATTAAGAAGAACATTATTCATCTTAAAAAATTCGTTCCTTTGATTAAGCTAGGAACTTGATTACGCATTTGGCTTAAACTATTATTCGGAAATAGCGGTAACTGCTACTCATAAATTTACTTTAATGTTATAGAGGGTGACTATTAAGTTAATTATAATGTTTGGAATCACTTACGTTGAAATTGGAAAGATAGTTGCTGAAATATGGAAACGGGCATAGTTAGAGAAAAAACCGTGAAGGAGGTGACGGTGAGGAGCGCATGTTCATGTTCACTTCAGTAAATAACTAATTACGAGGACCACTATGCCTCTTTAAAAATTCGTTCGTTTGGTTAAGCTAGGACCTTAATTAGAAATTTGTCTTAGACTGTTATTCGGAAATAGTGGTACCCGCTACTGATAAATTTATTTTAATGATATAGGCGTTGATTATTAAGTTAAATATGATGTTTGTAATCAGTTGCGCTGAAATAGGAAAATTAGTTGTTGAGATATGGAAATAGGGTACAGTTAGACAAAAATCCTTGAGGGAGGGACCTGGGGAAACCGGATGTTCAAGTGCCTTTCAGCAAATTATAAACTAGGTGAATCACTATATGCATCTTTAAAGATTGATTCATTTGGTTAAGCTAGGAACTTAATTTGAAATTTGGCTTAGACTATTATTCGGAAATACTGGTAACTGTTTCCTAGACATACACCCTGAAGCTATGAATGCTGATTTTTATGACAATTTAGCAAAATGGAACTGGTTTGGAGAAGTTCGGAACAAAATTATCCGAGTTCTGGAAATAAAGCACAGTTAGAGAAAACACCTTGAGGGAGGGGCGAGAGGAGGCGCGCGGTCAACAAATCACTAACTTTGACTGTTGGTATGCATCAACTGAATACAGGTTCTGTACTTTTATTAAGCTTATAAATTTAATTTTTACAAAAACTGTTATTCTAAAATAGTGGTCTTATCTATATAAAACAGAAATTAAACGTTACAGGTGAAGCTAAAAATGTTAAATTTGTAAAATGTAATTATTTCTGTTGAAACCAGAGCAGTAAATTTGGATTTATTAATAAAGAGGGTCAATTAATGAAATTGCCGCCGCCAGGTTGCGCGCGGTCAAGTAAAATATGTGTGACATTTAATAAAAAGTCGTTTACTCCCACCCCTCCCCATCCCCACAAATTTAACAAATAATATCTTAAATAAAGTTTTCTGTATTAATAATCTCAATCATACTAATATGTACATGTCGTGTAAAAAAAACAATTAAACACAGCTAATTATCATTCATTAATTCGATAAAATCCTTTAAAATTAAGTTTTTAGCATCTAGCAACGGTTAATAACTAAGTTGATTGCCTACATGTCATATATCTCTGATCCATCGATTTTAAACACTCAACTCGCAATTGCAATGATTTATTTAATGACTTCTGCGGAGACATTATACAACCAACCAACTGAAGATAAAAAGCGTATTTTTGATGAGATAGATCTCTTCATGGATTTTAATTAATATTTAATCTATCAAAAATCTATTTAAAATTTTCAAATTATTTGCCTCAATCGTTCATGGCCCCCCTTCCAGCAACCCTTATGCCAAATTTCATAGCCCTACGCCCTACGGTTTCCGAGTTTTTGAGGTTACATAGATTTGGAGATTTTGAGGTTACACAGATGGATTTTAATAGTGTAGATATATACAGGGTGGTTATAATTAAACTTCCCCTATAAACAGCATCCTACAGCGCAAACGGGTGAACGAAATGCAACAAAATTTCCTTTATAGATTATACACGAGATGCACTTACGTAATTTCGAAAAAAAATCGTTCCAAAATATCCACCAGAGGGCATCTTTTCCGGAAAAAAAAACATTTAAATTTAACACAATAAACGGACAAAACAGATTCCAGAAACAATATTAACATTTATTGACTTTTTTCTGACCACCTTGCCATCGAACCACATTAAGTAAAGGTAAGGAAAAAATAACAGTACGCTGTTGGAGAAAAAAAAGTTCAGTTTGAAGAAACGAGAACAGATTAGGACGAAATTGCACAAGAGGAGCAGTTGTTAATCGTGTGCAGGACAATGTAGGGAAAGATGCTCCATGTGACCACCCTCATTCACCTGCAAAATTTCAAGTCGATGGACAGTGTGTTCAACAACAGATCGTAACTGATCAGTTGTGATGCTTTGCACATGAAGCGTTATGGAGTTCTTTAAGTCATTTAACGTTGCAACACCTCCACGATACACCAGACTTTTTAAGTGACCCCATAACCAGAATTCGCACGGATTTAGATCCGACGAACGTGGTGGCCTTGGATTACGAAAGTAGTGACTAATAACACGTTCGTCTGTGAAGTGTTGGAGCAATTCACTTCATGTACGCCTTCACGGACTCAGGGATATGTGGGGGCGCATTATCCTGCATGAAAATGGTTGATGTAAGGACCCGCTTTGCTGTAGTTGCGGCACAATGAACGTCTGCAGCATGTCATGGTACCGACGGTTCGTAACGGAACTTGTGACAGAACCACGTGCAGTTATTTCTTCAAAGTAGAATAGTCCAAGGATGAATGTCGCCGTGAATCCTCACCAGACAGTCACCTATGGAGAATGTAGCGGAATTTTAGTGTGCATCCACGGATTTTCCTGAGTCCAAATGCGGCAATTGTGTGTGTTGACTGTACACAGTGTGTTGAGGTAGAAATGAGCCTCGTCGCTCCACAGAATATTCCAAGGCCATGACAAATCAACAGACATTCTGTTGAGAAAACTGACTGTGAATGAGAGACGCTGTGGCTTGTCCCTGTCCAACAGCTCTTGGGCATGATGTATCTTGTATGGGAAGTAGTGCATTATGTTTCTGAGCACTTTTCGGACGGTGCTGTAAGTATAGCCTGTCTGTCGAGTAACTGCACGTGCGCTACTGCCCCCAAACTCTGATACCTGTGACTGTTCGGAAACAGCTGTCTTGACGTCAACAACATGTACCAGTGTGACAGGTTTACGGCCTCTTCCAAGGTGAACTCCTAATTTCCCCGTCTCTTCAAATCTCTTAATAATGGCCCGGATACCTTTAGTAGACATTGATCCGCGCCGTAGTTTCTTTATAAGACGAAATTCACGAACTGCAGCAGAAGCATTCCCCTTGTTTTCGTAAAACAGCTTCACCAATAACGCATGTTCAACTAAACATACCGTCATCATTACAGCCGGAAACATGGACATAAAACATGACAACGTCTGCGAACGTTTTATACCCTAACCGTTTTGCATAAGGCTTCTTCTTCTTCGCAAGAATGCAAATCTTGACATTTTTCTCGAAGAACTGACAGCTTTTCCCGGTTTTACATTTTATTGCTCATAATTCTTGTTCTGGATTGTTAATATTGTTTCTGTATTCCGTTTTAATCGTTCATTGTGTTACATTTAATGTTTTTCAGGAAAAAACGCCCTCTGGTGTACATTTTGGAATATTTTTTTCGAAATTCCATGAGCGCATCTCGTGTATATTCTATATACCAAATTTAGTTGTATTCCGTTCACCCGTTTGCGCTGAGGATGCTGTTTATAGGAGAGGTTTAATTATAACCACCCTGTATATGTAAGAATTTTAATACGCATCCAATTTTTGTTATATTGCAATAGATGTCATATCAGTTCGCTTAGGTTTCTCATTGCGTTAGTTTTCATCCCTTGGTATAGTCGAGGCTAAATAAACACCCAATTTTACCTGGGAGCTCAGTTTTATTATTTTATAGTACACGATTATCCTTTTTCAGTCAGACCCAGGGTAATTAGGAGTCTCTTGAACTTAATGGTCTCATGTTTTAGAGCATCTAGAATAGCCAGTTGGTGCAGGCATTTTCAGGGCGGGCCGAGCGAATGACTGGAAGAAATTTTAGCAAATTACTCACGAGAAAAAGTCATGCAAAAAATGGCACTTTCCTTCTTATTCGACTTAATTAAGATTCTTCCCGACAGCGTCCGACACTGAGAAATGGGCTGGCAAAAACCATCTTATTGGTTATTTAGCCACATCCATTTCTGGGCTTTATGACGACACTACGGGCTGCAAACCTGAGTGCATCATAAAACCGCAAGCAAATACAAAAAACACTTATTAAGCAATTTTACTTCTATAGAACGGATAATTTTGAAGTAGACAGTGATGAATGTGAGACTGGGAAACAAAATTCACAGGGACAATACCGATTTAAGTACCGTTTTTCAAAATTAGAAAAAAGTTTTGGAAATAATAAATTTTAAATTTCGAATTTTGAAGTTTAATTTTAAAATTAAAAAATATTTAACTTTTTACTCTGTCATATATATATATATATGTAGGATTTGTATTTATAATATTACAGCTGCTTAAATATTCACTTGTCTTACGACTATAAATGTTTATAGCTTTTCAATGTAACTTTAAACAATTTTAAATACTTACTAGCAAGCTACGACCGCTACGCTGGTCAGTTTCTCTTAACAAACCTTAAATCAAACGAAATATTGACCTTTAATTTGACCTTGTGTTTTAAAACCATATGGACCTTTATTTGGAGTGTCCTTCTGCACTTCTGTAAACGATACGAACGCCATTGCGTTATTCATTTTTAATGTGTCCGACAAAATTTGGGCTGTTCCACTTTTCGTTGATCGACAAACACTTTTCGTTGATCATATACAGTAGGATTTTGATATAAAGGTTTTGAAACGATATGCTATATACTACAACCATCCTTGACAACTCATCTAACTAACAGTGAAGGTTCCGTCAAAATCTATTTGGAAAAATATTTTTAAAAGGCGGGTTCATAATCGGGTTCATCCGATTATAAAACTTTCCCCCATGATTCTATAACTAAGCAAAGTAGAACAATATGCAAGATACTACAATCATCTCTCATAAATTATATAACTAACAGTGCAAGTTCCGCCAAAATCCATTCTGCAAGGTTAATAAACAATTCCTTTTTGAATCAGCGAAAAATGTATGTTATAACTTTAAAAAGTATTTACGATTCATAAGATAGTAAATTAAAATGTTTTGCATGCTTACAATTAAATAATAATCTATATATTTAAAACGCTAAGCGTTTTATTTCGAAAATCCGTGAGAACAAACTAACTGTAATTCACAATTCTTTATCTTTTCTTACTGAATCAGAATGTTATAAGAATGTTGATAAAAACTAAAGTTTGCTTCAACCAGAAATCTTATCCAATAAAATACATAAAAATCTATTAAATTGTATTTACTATCTTAAAAATTAGTATGTTGCATTGACTATCTTAGAACTTTTTCATCATAGTAACAAATACAACAACAATAATAATAGTATCATCAATAGAAATAATAAATAACAACAACAACAACATCAAAATTTTATTTACATAATATCAGAAACCTTTTGAATGCACTTTTACCTAAAAACCTCAACTTCACCTTTATTACTTTTTATTTTATTATCATCTTTCTCTTCCATTTCAATTCCTCATCAGTATCACATATTTAATCATTACATCATATTTAGTTTGAGCTCAATCCTAGTAAATTTATTATGCTAAGGATCTTGGCACTTAATGAGTTTATTTTTACCAAGCTATAGACAAAACGAGGTGTAATCCACATTAGTCAGCCCAAGATTTATTAAAACTGAAAGTTACCTAATAGAACAATTTACTGCAGTAACATAATGCTAATTTCTCCATCATGTCTCAGTAAATTAGCTTCTACCTGATCTAGCATTTTGTTAAATAATTATCACCATCAACAAATCTCTAACTCCTTATATTAAGTATTAAAATAAATTGGTAAATGCATCATTTTTCCTAACATTTAATTCAAAATAAACAACATAAATAATATATTAAAATATTTTAAGTTATATTTACATATTTACAATTTATACTCAAGGTTTTTTAGTGGTAATTTAAGTTAATTCAAATTTAGTTTAATAATTGAATTAATTTTATTTACATAGTTAAATAACAATACGAAATAGTAAATTAATTTAATTTAACTTAACTGCCTAAGAAAGTGGTAAATAGTAAATTGCCAAAAGAAGAAATTACAGTAAGTTGTTATAGGTAATTGATCATACCATGATGGCTAAGACCAAGAAGGAAGAGGTATTCATAAGAATAAATAATAAAGTTATTAATGATGCCACCCTTAAACACAATAAATCATGAAATCAACAGACATCCCTGCATGTCATTCCAAAACCATTCCTTTAAACCAACAAACAACATACTGAAATATACTGTCAGTTCCTGAAATTTAGCAATTAATCCCTTGCCAGTAGAAAAACCACTAATATTGTGCAAAAGTAACAACATAATATTTAAATTTGTGAAAATAAGTAATTAAAATTTATTAAAAATAACTTAGATGGTTACTGTAACGAATATAAAATAGAATTTGTAATTAAATTTCTGTTATATTTATTGTAAAGCTCATTATTCCATACTCCATTTTCTGTAAATTCATAGTAAAATCCATCCGTTAGTCACTATCCCTACTGAATTCTATGATTATAAGGATTTGGAACAAAAATAGACTTACACCAGAAATTTCATTCAATAAAATATAGACTTCCAAGTTAATTTAGTGTTATAAACTTCAGATAGAATAGACTGACTTAAGTGTTATCTAGAAAATTGACAAATTTAACAAATTTACCCATTTACCATTAGTTTATTGTTAAAAACCATATTCTACTTTCAAATGACTGATAGACATCTCTGATAAGCTTTCCTACTGAATTCAATTAATTATAGGAATTTGCAACAGAAACAATTCTACATAGTAAATGAGTCAACAAAACATAATTTTTACTTATAAAAGTTAGAGTAATTTAAGTTTAATTTACTAGTAAACGCCCCCCCCCCTTTTTTTTTTTTTTTTTTTTTTTTTGTAATCTATCTTATAACAAATAATAATATTAATAATATGTAACATCAATTCATACTATATTAATCTTTAACTTAACAACAACTGTAAAATTATCTAACTCAAAATAATAATATAATTTCAAAATAATAAATTGATAACACTTTAAATATAACAATAAGAACATATTTACATAATTTACACTGGTGGTTATCACTAATCCAATTTAACTTTACTCTTATGGTACTTATAAAATTCGTGACATTATCTTTTGTTCAACAGTATAAAAATGTCAAATTCATATTTAAATTCATTCCACTTAAATAGTAAATGCAAACTGCTAATTTATCGTTCTATAAATAGATTTGCTGTATATGAATAAAAATATCACAAAAGAAAAATAGAATGAAATAAATAAATAAAACACTTTTTTAAAACAAGCAGCAATATTTCGTCAGAACAAATTTTTTGTCTCTGGCTTTGAACTTCGGAACATAGAAGTAATGAAAAAAAAAAATTAAACTGCACACAATTTTTACTTTACCAATGTTACGCAAGTTTTCAGCGCAACTTCCTTTAAGATTTCTTTTTAGTTATCGTAAAATATCATCATGTAAATTTCATAATCATACTCAAAGTCATGTGCCAAGTAATAACTGATAACATAAATTATTCAATTCATATTGTAGTCTCATAAGTGCATCTCATTGCATCAATCCAAAATATCAACTTAGTTTAATCTTTAAAGCACAATAACATAATTTTAATTATTCCTTAATATATTAATTTTAACAGAAAAATAACATAAACAGTAAATAAATTTCATAATATCTTTCAGAATAATTAATTACAAGAACCTAAATAAAAATCTCAGACTGTTAAAAAACTCTGTCACTTGGTTTCCTGTTACGTAAGAATAGATATTTTAACAAAATAAAAAAGGTTGTTACAACATTTAACAACAAATAAATAATACATATTACTTAATATAAAATCTAACTTACGCAATCAAATCTTGTTATGAAAAAGAAATACAACAATCATTGACGCTATGTTCCAATACTTCTTCTGGCTGACATCGATAGGGGGGTTGACTTTATAATGAAATATATTTCGTAGATGCCTTGCTTCCGTTCTTTTTTGTTACGACACCTCAGTAAAAGTTAGCAGCAACTTGATTCTCAAATACTCTTTCCACATCGTTTGGAAGGATAGCTGTGGAATAAGTCCTTTGAAATCCTGTCGGCTTATATTATATTACGATGATTTACCGTCATATGTTGTAGTTGCAATAACGTTGATTATAGAAGCAGGACCACACATGGTCGCACAACGAAGTTAAGAACGTTGGTTGTTATTGATGATATAAATATTTAGAAGCAGTCGTAACATTTTAGTTGCAGTTTCGACGCGGCCATAGCGGCAGTAGAATTTAAAACCCAGAGGCGGTTCTTCATGAATTCAAACGAACAAGGCTTTCAATTTCAATCCTTTATTAAATATTTCTCTTGGGCAGTTTCCACCATAACCATAATAGCCGTGCATCACTACGTCATCAAGGTATAGAGGGTAAGTATCAGAACATATCAATGATTCTCAAAACGAGCAGCCAGGGAGTTGTTTACAAGTGAAAATACGACTTAATTCTGAGGGAGCGCCGCAGGTAGCTGCTTTTTGTTACCCAGCGCAATAACACAAATTATGACGTAGAACGCGCACTGAACCAATGAGGAATTAAAGAAGACGCGTCATGCTACGTCACGACCAATGAAAGATAATTAGTAAAAGAGTTCGGACAGAGAGGTAGTGGATTAATTTTGTAGTAAAGTGACTTTAGAGCGGGAAATTAATATTCGGAAAAAAATGAAAATGGCTCTCAAAAAACATTCTAAAACCCAGAAATGATCGGGGATCATGATAGAAATTAAGAATAACTAAAAGCTTTATATTTAAGTAAATTTGGACAATTTAGAATTAGATAAAAGGGAATTTAACAGAGTTAACGATAGAGCTAAATTAAGAATAAGGATTTAATGAATATAGAGTAGCAAATTGGAATAAAACAGGGGAAAAAATTAGAATTGTAAGAATTTGGAATAATTTAACTAAGGAAAAATGGCGAACATTTTTTATTATTACATATATATATATATATATATATATTTCACTGGCGCCCGGCTAACCGAAAAGTACCCCAAATTATTCGCCAAACTGTAGCGCCCAATACACAAACAGAAGAATGTTGCCATTAAATTTCAAAAATAAAAATAATAATAAAATAATAATTAGGAAAAGCCCCATTTCTAAAGCATCATTTATCAATAACTTTAAACAATAAAATTTACAATATATTAATGAAAACAGAATGAAAAATAATCTTGGATATTTATTTATTTATATTACTTCTCTTAATTATCCCTTTCGACTGTTGAATAAATGTTTGTGACGTCAGTTGAATTTTATCGATTGTACGAAACTACGAATCACAACATTTTTCAAAACTTTTTCTATTTTAATATCGTGGTTTCGAAGACGTAATTTTTATTTTAATTAATGTAATAACTAATAAATCAGTAAAACATCATTATAAATACTTTTAACGTCGAATTAAAAATCACTTGATGAGAACTTTTAGGCCGAATTTTTTAATTTGCAAGTTAAATTTCGGTGAAAATATTTATCCGCGTGTTTTATAAGCGAATAATAATTCATATTTATTGTGACGTCACCGGAATATTGTCCATTAGGTTTATTTTATCATTATACATTATAACTTTGTTGATGCCATTTTTTCATTACAATTAAATACAAAATATATTTTTATTTGTAACATGGTGTTTAAGCATAAAAGCAACTTTTACAAAGTACGTGTGAAAAGTTTGCGCCGGGGAAAAATGACGTTATGCTTAGCTTGAAATGCATTTTAACATTGATAAAACTAAAAAGAAAAATTAATTGTGTCAACATGACGTAATTTTAACTGATTTTTCAATTTTTAATTTTAAAGGTCAGAATTTAATCCTTTATTGGTAGCTTCATCTTGATTGCATACCTTGATTACATGTTACCAATTACTTTTTTTTTCAATTATAGGTTAGAATATTTCATTTTTTTTATAAAAAAAATCACAAAAGTAAAGAATTTCAGGAAAATTAAAATTACTAAAAATAGTGTTATGGGAAAAAAAAAAAAACTTTAAATGATGATTGTATTTTTAGCTAGAATAAATAATGTAAGGCTAATATTTTATAGGGATTATTGTGGTAGGTTTGTTATAAGTTCATTTAACAGTTCCTTATTAGTAGCAAAGTCCTATTTCTTCCACTGTGAATTTCTCTTTCGATATCAAAAAATGATAGTCTACTTTTGGACGCCAGCCAAAACACAGTGGCATTTTTTAGAAATGTATAACGGTTGTGACAACAAACGGCCCTATTGCTTTAGCTTTCATCGCGCTTACATAACTTCTAAATACTACAAATTTCAATTTTTTACTACATTTTACTACATTTTACAATTTCAGTTCTTACATCATCAATTAGAAAAAAATTAGCTTTCGATTGAAATTTATTTGAAAACTGCCGCTTACTTTAACGACTTTTTAAATAATTTCCAAGCATGAAATGTTTTTCAATTCTATCTCAACAATGATCATCAGTTTGCTTTAATAATGTAACATAGTCCCTGGGAAAGTTGCCCTAATTGAAAATACATTTTCCTAACCATCATAAAAACTGAAAAAGAAAAATAATAAAAACCCTTGATAAATCATAAGATGAGATTATCCAAAAGAAAGAGCATTTTGGTGCTAAACTAAAATCTGTCAGGAAAAAAAACTATTTATAGTTTATGATTAACATAAAATTGATATGCTGAATTCGTTGATGTATATGTTGAATATTCTAGGAAGTGTATTTTATTATTTTTTTAAAGATCCGTTGGATATTTAACTGTATAAGAAGGAAAAGATCCCCGACTGTGATGGAAGAGGAATAATCATCCTGATTATGTAAAGGAACCGAAGAAACCATACAAATAAATTACACTTGAAAACATTAAAAAAATCTCCCTTATCTGCAGATTGATTTATTATTGTAAAAAAAAAATTCTGCATCTTTACATTGAAATTGATTAGCTTAAAACAATGGATGCGTTTCAGAATATATGGATTTGAAACGAACAATGATTAAAGAAGATATTTTAAAACTTTTAATTTAAACAATTTAAAACTTTTTTTTTAACGTCGAATTTTGACGGTGCCTTTGGTGCGATGCAATGCACATGCGTATAGGAGCTCATTCGGTTGCATTATCAAAGGGGGGGGGAGATGTGTGCTTTATTTACTATGTTCTTTTATTGACTGAATATGAGATGAACGTAGGGATATAGTATTTGTATGATACTTCATATGTCCAGGATATTTTCTTTCTTGCCGTGGGGAATATGGCGGTAATGTCAAACTGATTTGCATTACACAGTTGTTTACGGATTGTTTGTTTGGAGTTTGCTTCGAAAATAGTACTGTAATTCACTGGGGGAAAAAAACTTTTAAAATAAAATATTTGAAAGACTGTTTCATACGCACCCCTTCTTATGTAATAAAGAAGCTTATTTTACTAATATTGTTATTGTATTTTTTTCCGTCAAGTTTTGACGGGTTCCATCTAGTAATAATAATAATAAAAGATTCGCGTTGAATAAATAGCCTGTGCTTGGCACGGTTTGTAATAAACATTATTTGCACTTTTAGGATTGAAATAAATGGCGCAGGAGCATACATTTTGGCATGATGTTGGCATAACGGAAAAGTACCAAAAGGTGTCCAAAAAACGTCGTTCCAAATTAGGCCAATTCTCTGTAGACTCTATTATGGAATAGGTCAGTTTAAAAAAAATGAATAACTGTGTTACATTATGGTGTCTATGGGGAAAAATAATTTCCGTTGGATTTTAATGAAGTTAAAATACTTCAAATATAATGAAATTGATATGCCTCACTGAGGTGAACTAAAGTATGCTATTTGTCGAGAATTAAATAAAAATCATGCACTCGTGACTACATAATTCACTTTTATATTTTAACAGAATAATAAGGCTACTATAATTTGTGACTCGTGTTATAGGCAGTATACACACCAGGATATATTGCAGTTATCATTATCTTTTTACGCGTGAAGGTTTCGCTGTGATACTCCATCGTAAAATTTGGTAATTTTTGAAATTCAATATTTGACAAACGGCATAATCATTAGATTTCAAATTTATATCAAGAAAAATGCAATTTTATACCTTTCTCACGCAGTTTGTCTAACAATTTTCTGACAAATACTTTTCGAGCTATTAATGTTTTCAATAACTTCAAATGTTTCACTTTCCGAGATTAATCTGTGGCAACGATTAGCGAAAAAAGCAGTCGTCAGCAACGCGTAGCTTTTTATTAAAGAGGAATCAACCAAACAATTTGCTGATGAGATCACAATACTTCATGCCCATTAGTACTGTACTATCGTTGTAAACATCAACTGAAATTCATCTAGAATTCTAGTTTTAACCCTTTATTACATATATATTGAATTATCGACCTTCATACACTGCGGGTACACACTGTGGAACAACTATTTTCTCTCGCTTTCTGTTTAAACTTCACCTTTCACGAGTCTCATAATAATTTTGCGATTTCTCCACGCTCCTATTGTTGTACCTTTTATTTCCATGTGATATCATGTATCCTTTGAGTCTATTATCTTGTACTGTTAATAATATGAATTTACCGATGAGGATTATTTCCAATTCCACACTCGGTCATCCTGACAGTCCAGTGACCCAACGGAATAGATTTAAATATTTTGTTCTTATAGTTAAATATATAAAACATAGCGATAAACATATGCACATAATAATACATAACATAACATTCAATATTTAATTCATTGGCCATGGTTTCAAATACTCGGCTGATGTAGATGTTTGACATGGTCCATCATGTTCTTCACGTGTTTAAATAATTTCTGCTTCCTTTATAGAAAGAATCATTCTCACGTCTGTCTTCTCTATACTCATCCGAACTGAAAATGGGAGAACTTTTACTGCGTTTCGCTCTACCTTCAAATCTATCATCTCTTCTGTCATATTTAGCTTCATATAATATATAATGAAAACTGTTAGTAATCTCTAATGATTGTTCATGTTGCCTACGATTACTATTACACCAAAAGCATTCCAGCTTTCTACGAGGATCATTAAAATGTTTTTTAATGCTTGGTCTACCTTCTAATCTCATATGATTTCTTTTACACAATTTCATCTTTTATCTTTCAAAAATTTCAAGGTATTTTTCTATCTGTTGTACATTTGAAAATCTTCTTTGATCTACACAATATCTGTGACGTGACGTCTATCAACAAAATTATTTCTCAGATAATATGGTCTTATTTTAGTTGAATAATTGCAATCACGACTTTTAAAACTTTCACGTAACGTTTTTTCATTTTCATTTATTTTTTCAATATTAATTGCTTTCCTCGTATTTCTTGATTTACGACATTTTTCAATTTTTATTATTTGTTTTTCACCTGCACGTTTTTCTTTCAGCTCGTTTATTCGCAGTAATCCTAATATCTCGTTTCTTTGATACAATTTTTTCTTACTCATTGCTTTTGATTCTTCATCACGAGATTATTCCGTTATTTTCATTGTTGCACTTTCTAGCCTTAGCATCTTTTAGCCTTAGAAATTTAAATTCGGCATAAGGGTAGTGTTTAGGATTCAGAATAAGGTAAAATTAAAAAAATAATAATAAAATTTGAAAATAAAATTGAAAAAATTGAAAAAATCGAAAAATAAGGAAAATTTTAAAATAATTCGATTTCATAGCACTAGAAACTTGAAATTTGGAATAAAGGAAATATTTAGGATACTAAATAAGGAAAAATGTAAAAAATACGGAAAATTAGAAGACAAAATTGGAAAAAAAAACAGAAATGTAAAATAATTCGATCTTGTTGTCTTAGAAACTTAAAATTTGGTGTAAAGGTTGTGTTTAGGATTCAGAAAAAGAAAAAATTAAAAGCACAACAAAAATCGAAAATAAATCGAAAAATCGAAAGAAAAAAAACGAAAATTTGAAAATAATTCGATTTTTTTGCGCTAGAAACTTGAAATTTGGAATGAAAGTAGTATTTAGCAAACAAAAAAAAAGGGGTTAAAAATCTGGAAAATTCGAAACAAATTTATCTTGTAGCCTTAGAAACTTAAAATTTGACGTAAAGGTAGTTTTTATGATACAGAAAAAGGGAAAGTTAAAACACAATAAATTTGAAATTTTTTTTTTTAAATCGAAAAACCCCGAAAATTTTAAAATAATTCTATTTTGTAGCGCCAGAAACTTGAAATTTGTAATAAAGGTAGTATTTAGGAACTAAAATAAGAAAAAATTTTTAAAATCCGGAAAATTAGAAAAAAAATCGAAAAAAAATCAAAAATTTAAAACAATTTATCTTGTATTCTTAGAAATTTAAAATTTGCTGTAACGGTAGTATTTACGATTCAATAAAAGGAACAATTAAAAATTTCGTAAAATTCAAAAATAAAATTAAAAAATCGAAATATCTATAAAAAATCAAAAAATGGAAAACAATTCGATTTTGTAGTGCTGGAAACACGAGTTTTAAGATAATTGTCGTATTAGCTAGTACACCGTCATTAATTTTTTATGCTATTTTCCCTACATTATGCTTTTCTTTTCTTTCGTTTACGAATTTTGTTATAGGAAAGTTCCGCTATAGACTGGTTACGTTATGGGTTATTTCTTTATAGACAGGTTTGTTTTCTTTTACAGGTTATATTTTATTTAATTTGCATATGAAATATGGATTGTTAAATGATGTTAGACCCACAAAAATTTTCACAGCTCCCCCTCTCCTCCCGACATTACTGGCTGGTTATGGCTTGATAGTCCTTTCTAAGTTAAATCATGGTGACTCTAACATTGCCTGGATTTACCTCCAAATTGAACTTAAATAATCCTAGGAAAACGGACCAAAAAAAAACTATATTGGCATGACAATCGGAAAACTTAGAAGTAAAATAAAAAAAATTATAAAAAATCGAAAGTTTGAAAATAATTCAATTTGGTAGCCCTAGATGCTTAACATTTGGCATAAAGGTAGGGTTTAGAATACAAAGTGAGAAAAATTTAAAAATCCACAAATGATAAAAAAAAAAAGAAGAAAAAAACGAACAAACTCATCAAAAAATTGAATATAGCTTGAAACTTCCGCAAATTTTAACTTTTCTTTCTTTTTATCCTAAACAGTACTTTTATGCTAAATATCAAGTATCTAGGGCTGCGAGTAATATCTCAGATTGATAGCACCTTTCCTGGAAGCAATTGAGAGTTCTTTTGACCCTCCCTCCTATAAGTTAGTGCTTGCTTTGAAACCTGAAACTTCTTTTTATCTACAAGACTTTGCAAACGAAACTAAAGCTTCAAATTTTTGGTACCAGCAAATAATAGAGACAGAGTGTGGGCTTAGCGTAAACCAATGGATGATCTCCAAAAAGAGCCTAAAATCAAGAAAAGGAGGATTATGTACAAAAAGAAGTGAAATCCCATCAAAAATGTCTCCTGTAAAAAATGCAGTCAAGTCTCGAGACTCTTTTACCGTAAAAAGTTCTGAGATCGTGTAAAGCCAAGTTTAGCTATCTTTATTAACTCTGAAATTTTCATTCACAAATCACTCCTAGTCACTACATCTTTAGTTAATTATTATTTTGTAACTCGGCAATTAGGTAGTACGATAATGTGATGTATATAATTAGTCTTAATCAAATAATACCATCCCATTCCATAACATAATCATGTGCAATAACTTTCCTGTGGTATATAATTAGCCTTAATCAAATTACCCCATCTCATCCCATAACAATGTAAGGTGTAATAACTTCCCTGCGTTACGTAATTGCCAAGTCACAAAATAACAATTAACTAAAGATGTAGGGACTAGGAGTGATTTGTGAATGACAATTTCAGAGTTAATAAGATAGCTAAACTTGGCTTTACACGATCTCAGAACTTTTTACAGTAAAAGAGTCCCGAGACTTGGCTGCATTTTTTACAGATGACGTTTTTGATGGGATTATCATGTACGTGACCTTCTAATTTATTGGAACAGTACTTATATGTGTTCTTGTATTGATGTAGTTTTCTGCTCATGATAAATTCATAACATTTCTTCTGTGTACGTCATTCTCATTTCTTTTCGTAATCGGGTTACTATGATACGATTGAGTGCCAGTTTGACTTTTATTCGTACATTTGGCGGCTATATGTCCAGACAATTTTCAGTAATAGCAAATAACTCATGAATCAATAGCCTTTACACCTCGTCTTATATTATTCCGATGCGTATTTTGTCTCCATTTGTTATCCTTTTTCTCCCTGCTTACGATATTTTGTGGCTTATGTAATAATATGTCCTAACTACTACACTGTTAAAAATTTGCAGCAAACTGTCCAGTCATTTGACTGTTTTTATAGAAAATGTTTATATAACCGTAATTTAACTCTATTCTGACCATAATATGGGCAATAAAATGGTCAGAATAGAGTTAAATTACGGTTATGTAACAGTTTTCTATAAAAACGGTCAAATGACTGGACAGTTTGCTGCAAATTTTTAACAGTGTACTTTAACTTCTACTGTAATTGTAACTGTTGTTATTCGAATGTTTAGTTTTTAGTTTCGGAATGTAATATATGAAAAAAGGCCTGTGTGGCAAACCCATTATGTGCTAAACTTAATATAATTAAAAGTAGTAAATATGCGATTATGTTTAGTTCTTTATTAAAATAAAGAACACCATACAATGTAACATGGTGGCAGTTATACTTGGCATCGTAAAGGTCAGAAATTTGTATTCTTATATTTAAGAATAGTTTAGTGTATGTGCTTTTGAGAATATTTTTTTTTATATCCGTTATAATGGATTTAAAGGCACCTTCAAATATGAGTTTAGATGGTAATTTGGCCGAGAATTAGAATAAATTTAAGCAAAGATTTATGCTTTATTTAGAAGCTTCTGAGAAAATGGCTAAGCCTGATAAACTTAAAGTAGCGCTATTACTAGGAATGATGGGTGAAGAATGCATTGATATATTTAATAGTTTTAAACTTAGTGGTGATAACGCAAATAATTTTCAAACTGTTATAAATTATTTTGATCAGTATTTTCAACCGAAAAGGAATACAGTTATTGCACGCTATAATTTTTTTAACTGTAGACAAAAAGAAGGTGAATCTGTTGATTCGTTTATTACAAATTTGAAAAATTTGTCTAAAGGTTGTTCTTTTGAGGATCAAGAAGATAGTTTAATTAGAGATTTGTTAATTATTGGTGTTAAAGATTCCGCTATGAAAGAAAAATTGCTAATGGAAACTGAGTTAGCCCTTGCAAAGGCAATAGAATATTGTAGCGCTAAGGAGTCCAGTGGTAAACAAATAGAAATAATGAATAAAAATAATTGTTCTACCACCGTAAATGCTGTTCGTGCAAACAAAAACGAAACGCAGACGAAAATATACAATAAGGAAAAACGTAATTATATTAATCATAAAGTTAAGAAAAGTTGTTCTAAATGTAAAACCGTTCATGATTATGGTAAATGCCCCGCATTTGGTAAAAAGTGTTACAATTGTAACGGATTAAATCATTTCTCGGTCGGCTGTAAAAATAAAGGGAAAATAATAAACAAAAAAGTACATGAACTTTCTAATAATGATAATTTTTATCCTTCGAGTGATGATGGTTCTTGTAAATTGGATTCAGTAAAATGCCAGGTTAATTCTTTAAAATCTGAATGGCGAGAAACTGTTCTTATAAATAATTCAGAAGTGTCTCTTGAAATAGATACCGGAGCTGAAGTCAATGTTTTGCCCCTGAATATTTTTAATGATGTGAGAAATAATGAAGTTATTAGTGAAACTAAAAGAAAGTTGATGTCTTATACAGGACACAATTTGAACGTAATTGGGGTCAGTAAATTAAAATGTAAAGTTAAAAATAAGCCTGAATTTCTTGATTTTTATATCATTGATCAAGAATCGAGTGCTTTATTAGGAATTGAAGCTTGTGAAAAATTGGGATTTGTAAATAGAAACACCAGTGTTGATTCTGTGCATGCTAGAAATTTTATAGAGAAATTTAAAGATGTATTTACAGAGAAAATGGGAAAATTACCACATACGTATAAGATTAAATTAGATGCCAATGCCGAACCTAAAATATCAGCCTCTAGAGTTATTCCACATGCCTTAAAATTGAAAGTAAAACATGAGATTGATAAAATGGTTGATCAAGGAATATTAGAAAAAGTTGTAAAGCCAACTGATTGGGTACATCCTATAGTTATAGTGCAGAAGCCTAATAATCGTGTAAGACTCTGTATAGATCCACGTATGTTAAATAAATATATAAAGCGAGAACATTATCCAATTCCAACCCAACAGAGCTTATTTTCTCAAATTGAAGGGGAATTTTTCACAGTACTTGAAGCATCGTCAGCTTTTCTACAAATACCCCTTGACCAAGTGAGTTCAGATTTATGTACAATTGCCACTCCGTTCGGAAGATATAAATTCTGCCGTTTGCCTTATGGATTAACGAGTTCCCCTGAAGTGTACCAGAAAACAATAGATAATATGTTTGGAGATTTAGATGGAACTTTAGTTTATATTGATGACATTTTAGTATTCGGCAAGACAGAAGCAGAACATGATAGAAGACTTGAAGCAGTTCTTAAAAGAGCTCGAGAATCTGGTTTAAAATTGTCTTTGGAAAAAAGTCAAATTAAAAGAAGTTGTGTAAAATATTTAGGTTATAGTTTGACAGGTAAAGGAATTTCAGTAAATGGTGATAAAATTAAAGCAATTGTAGATTTCAAAGCTCCAACTAATAAACAAGAGCTACAGAGATTTTTAGGCATGATTACCTATTTAGGGAAGTTTATTAAAAATTTATCAGATAAAACAGGAATTTTGAGAAAACTTTTAGGTAAGAAAAATGAATTTATTTGGACGGCTAATGAGCAAGAAGCTTTTGAAAATTTGAAGAAGTTGGTAGCTAATTCACATATTCTGGCTTATTATAATCCAAATTTGAAATCAGTTGTTTCTGTTGATGCTAGCCAGTATGGACTAGGTGCAGTATTACTTCAAGATGAACATCCAATTGCCTATGCTTCATGTGCTCTGAACGATACACAGCAAAGATATAGTAAAATCGAGAAAGAATTACTAGCTGTTGTCAACGGATGTAGAAAATTCCATTACTATGTATATGGTACTGAATTTATAGTGGAAACTGATCATAAACCTCTCCTCGGTTTACTGCAGAAACCAATTGAAAATTTGACTCCGAGATTACAGAGAATGGTGATTGAATTATTTAAATATAGATTTAAACTTGTGCATGTCCCAGGGGAAAAGCTTTACATAGCAGATGCCCTCTCCAGAAATCCCACTACCATGAGTGTAGATACAAGTTTTTTAGAAGATGGAGCTGCTGTTGTACATACAATTCTATCGACCACTGAAGAACGTACAAAAGAAATGCAGAATGCAACGCTAGAAGATGAAGATCTTTCAAAATTAAAGTTACTAATTAAGAATGGTTGGCCACAACAGTGTTGTCAATTGCCCGAAAATTTAAAACCCTATTGGAATATGAAATAAGAGTTGCATTGTTATAACGACTTAATTTTTATTGGAAATAGATTAGTAGTACCTAAAACAATGCAAACTTATGTGTTATCGAAAGTGCACCAAGTACATCAAGGTATCACTGCTTGTCAAGAAAAAGCCAAAACATCTTTATATTGGCCCAATATGATGGAAGACATCAAGAATTATGTAGAAAAGTGTCAAATTTGTTAGCAGCATCAGCGTGCTAATTGTAAGCAGCCTTTGATGCCTTATGAAGTTCCTAGTCTACCTTGGGAAGAGGTAGGTGTAGACTTTATGTATCTCGAAGGAGATGACTTTTTACAAGTAACGGATTACCACTCCAAGTTCATTGAATTGAGAAAAGTTAATGCTAAAACAGCTTCTTCAGTAATTAGTGCATTGAAACAAATTTTTCGTACTCATTGTATCCCACGTAAAATTCATTCTGATAATGGTCCTCCATTTGATAGTCAAGCATATTTTTCATTCCTGAGGTCTTATGATATTTGCCCTGTTACATCGTCACATAAGTATCCAAGATCCAATGGGATGATTGAAAGATCTATTGGGCCATTGAAAAACCTTCTCTTAAAAGTGAGAGCTTCGGGAGGAGATCCAAATCTAGCAGTTCTTGAGTATAAAAACACCCCAAAATTTAAATTGCCTTCTCCAGCAGAGATGTTGATGGGAAGATCTTTGAGAATCCCCATTCCTTGTAAGGTGAAATTGTTAAGACCTAGATTTCCAATTAAGAATACTCATCATCAATTACAGGAAAATCAGAGAACACAGAAATCTTATTATGACTCATCGACTGCAAAATTAAAAGAATTGAATATTCAAGATCCTGTCTATATCCAAACTGGTCATAGAGAATGGACACCCGGAACTATTGTCCAAAAACACAGTCCAAGATCCTACATTGTGAAATCTTCAGAAGGATCCATTCTTCGTCGCAACAGAATTCATTTAAGACCAAGGAAATTAGCGTTTGAAGCTCCTGTAAATTCACAGGAAAATGCTGATGCAACGCAAGCCTGCAACCTGACTAATACAGAAACATCAAAAACCTCAAGTCCTCAACCCCATGACAGCCCATTAATCAATCCTGATTCTCCATCTGATCAAACAGTCGCTGTCAATCCCAAACCTACTTCGCCAGTACTGTCTACTCCAAATACACCAAAGGTAGAGAGGCCTAGAAGAAATATAAAACCACCCGCTCGCTTCAAAGACAATATTTAAGTTTTTCTTTAAGACTTTTCATTCGAACTCTACTTTGAACTTTAAATGTATTTTTTATTTTTGCTGTTTTGAAAAGAAAGGGCATGTAATAATATGTCCTAACTACTACTTTAACTTCTACTGTAATTGTAACTGTTGTTATTCGAATGTTTAGTTTTTAGTTTCGGAATATAATATATGAAAAAAGGCCTGTGTGGCAAACCCATTATGTGCTAAACTTAATATAATTAAAAGTAGTAAATATACGATTATGTTTAGTTCTTTATTAAAATAAAGAACACCATACAATGTGACAGCTTATATAACTGTGAGATTTTATACCCTCTGAGTGCCATATTAAACTCATCTAGTTTCTCGACTAATACATTAACTTCCTTAATCTTTGGTAATTAATCAACAAAGCTTTCCCAAATCTCTGGGGGTATTTTTCGCTTAATTTGATCCGTGACCAATAATTCTGGTAATGACTCAAAATTTGTTACATTCATTCCACGCACCCACTCGTTAAAATATATTCTCAACTGAAAACCAAAATCCCGCCAATTAACCGTTGGCATTTTTCTGTGTGTCATGAACTTTTGTCTAAATTCTTCCGATGACATTTTGAAATCTTTTCAACAAGAAACTTTTTATATACTCGCAACCACTTATTTCTAGTTATTTTTCTCTTGTGATTAAGCTAGATATTTCTAATGGTAATAAACTTAATAGATATGATACCCATTCTTCCTTGGTTATTTTCATTTGAGATACTTGCCTCTCATATTATGTTAGAAGCATACAAATTCGTCATTTTCACTGCCACATCGATTAAGCAACTTTAGGGGATCAAAATTATTACCTGATCCATTCCTAGTAGTTATTATTTCATTGTCCATGTGAATGTATATCTCGGCTTGTATTATCAGTTTTTTTATTTCAAATTCCATCTTCAAATTCTTTTCTTCTAGCTGCATCTGTTGTCGTGTTTCTTCCACTATTCTTCTTTCTCCCCCTTGTAATTTTCTTTCTTCCGCTTCAAGCTGTAATTTTGTGTCCTCCGTTAATCTTTTTTCTTCCGCTTTTGCTTCCTTGTCCACTTAAGTTCTACTTAACTCTACCATTCTAGGCTATATTACTTCAGTATGGATTTTTATAAACTCTTCAGCGCAAATTTTACCAACTTCTTATTACTTCAATTATTGACGGAATTGTTACTTCAGTTGGCATAGTTATTCCGCATTCCTGATATAACTCAATCAAATCGCTCTTTCGTGCTTTGTTCAAAATTGGCATAATTAATGTGGTTTTTCTTTTACTAATGACACTTATTATACTTTCACCAAAATCAAATTTCTTTTAACTGTTATTCCGACTCAAGGTATATTTTTATTCAGATCTGGTGTAAAAATATTACGGAAAATATGTTTTTTCTCCAGCTATTCATACAATCCAATTTCAAATAATATAATTCAATTCACCCTTATATTTCTATTGGTTCAGAATATCTTCTTATTTAGATCTTTTTTTTTAAAAAATCCCAGCAACGAGCTCCCATAATTTGTAGGATTTTTATTTATAATCTTACAATTGCTTAAATGTTCATTTGTATTATGACTGACTACAAATGACTGTAGCTCTTCAATTTAACTTTAGACAATTTTTATAACTTACTTGAACCAAACAATTTAATAAGAGATCGCAATACTTCATACCCATACTGTAATATCGTTGTAAACATAAACAGGAATTCATCTTGAATTCTAGTTTTAATCCTTTATTACATACTAGCAGGCTGTGCCCGGTGCGCTGGTCAATTTTCGAAATGAACCTTGAATAAAACGAAATGGTGAATTCGACCATGTATTTTCAAGTAATTTGGACCTTCACCTGGCAAATCCTTCCACATTGTTCAATACAATGCGAATGCCATTGCGCTGTTATTTTATCTAAGGTGTTAGACAAAACTCAGGCTATTAAGAAGCAACTCTTTTCTACATCATTTATAGTAGAGTTTGGTAGACAAATGTGACCGTTATGACCAATAGAAATTAAAATGCCCTTTAGTCTACTACTAAAAAAGAGAGCAATCATTGCATAGATTGACCATTGAACTTAAATAATGTTCGGGTAATTCCTTTTCGTTTGTTAGTTCTTGAACTTCGGGTGTCACAGCTTGGCGCTATGCGTGGTTTTGGTAGTTAAACTAAAATCTCACTCTACGTTACATTATATTTCGTAATATACGTCATCTTTTGGCAGATCTACTGCAGTTTTCTATCTTTGGATTCGAGCAGAGTAAATATAGTGTAAAAAGCAATAAATTACTTGCACATAAAGAACAGTGTTTAACTTTCATATTTAAAAGAAATGTGAATCTTAGAAAAGTGCGTTTTTAAAGACGAATTGTTTGAATAAAATTAAAATTACGTTACATTTACTGCCTTTTCCTTTCATATACCAGTTGCAATCATGTAACAATTAACCCGGAAAAAATCTCGAAGTCTGATTCTGATAGGAAAGTAATACTCTAGTTTGCATCAAATAAAATCTTCCTAGTCTTCCGTAATTGGGTCCACAGCTAAGTTGGAAGTCAAAGCTTAAAATTTTTTGCACTGATATGGTTGCAAATGTACCAGAGTTAGCTACAAAACGAAGTTAATTACGCGCCAAACTACGTTCCATTAAATAATGTCAAATTGCTGTTGACTGAATTATAGATCTTTCACCAATAAAACTACTTGAGAATGATAAATAAAGTTAGTTTCGCAAAATTTTTAGTAATAATTATTTTGGTAAATATTTGAACCAAAGGTTTTTTTAATATTTTTTTAATGAGCATAATAACACGGAGAAATAAATATTCTTGAAATTTCTTTTATTTTGAAGATTAGACTATTCTGCAGTCTGTTGTCTAAATAAACACTTAAATGAACATAATCAATAATTTGTCACTAAGTTTTATTGCTTCATAATGAAAATACATAAATTTACTAATTGCTGAGCACAAATTATGTGTAATCTTTTCCAATCGGATTTACCGTCCAAAGTCGCCTTCAAATATAAAAGAAATTTCGTTACAGATGTTGTAGACGTACCGGGGTATCCGTTTGGCGACAAAATGGTGATTTCATGCCTGGGCAATCCGGCGATTTTTGCGAGATTTTGCTTCGTATGGCAATCCGGTAGAGCAGATTCTATTGGTTTTATATTAAACTAGCTGTTACCCGTGACTTCGTTCACGCAACATTAAAAGAAGAATAAATACATTAATTAAGCAAAATATTTCACTCCCGATAATTAAAAACGTTAATAATTAACTAACTATGTATCACATTTCCTAGCAGACAATACGGTATTTTTTGTTATAGAGACCTTGACATAACTCCGTCTTAAAAAAGTGAAATTTTGTTCCAAATAATAGCGAAAATGAAATTGCAACCAATGCAAATAGGAGGGCCAAATAAAATCGTGGAAATAGACGAATTGGGTAAAAACAAATGTCAATTTTACCTGATAAACAATTTTACTTTTAACGCCTTTGTGAAACGTTTTAACAGCCATCCTTAAAAAAAAAAACATTAATTGGAAATAGTATATGCTTTTTCTTTAAATTCAATTCTGCCGCCTTGGTTTAATGTATAGCTGAAACAAATCATGTTTTCTAAATGACAGTATGTTGAGAGGCAATTTTTGTTCTCCAGAATAAATTGATTCATGAAGTTTGAATATGTGAAAATATGTTTTTATTTTTCGGATAATTTACTGAAATCAAGATTTTGTTTTCACCATCTATTCAAAGTGAAAATAAATTCTGTTTTTCAGTTTTAATGAGAAAATGGTGTGAAAAATATACTGATATGTTTTATTTCTCCTTTTTTTTATACACAAATATGGAGTAATTTACTTTCCGTTTTTAGAGAAACTTCGTAAAAATTTACAAAAAATAAATAAATAAATAAATAAAAATAAAAATAAATCTTGGCATCTAATTTAATTTTTTAAATTCTGACAGTTTGTGTGACATCCTCGGATCAATGATAACCGGTATTAAGTAAATTGCGTTGCGTTCGATAGTCTAGGAGTACTTACGAAATACAAACACTGCACGGTCAGATTTTAATATAATAGATTCGTGTTCATTTTCCTTTTCTTAAAATTATGATGTGATTTTTAGCAGAAAACTCTCATCTGTATATAACGGGTACTCATGCTTAATAATCAGTATAGATAAAAAAAAAATTAAATTTTTCGTTATAAATATGACGTGAAACTCATCTACTTTCTATACTTACTGATTCTTGTATCATTAATGTAAGGAATTGATTCACACTCATTTTAAAACATATTGGAAAATTCCCGTTTTATTTCAAATATGACGTCTCTTTTTCCCCCAGAGAAATCCCTTTTTAATGACATAATTCTTGCTAATTTTCTTTTCCAGGCAATTAATTTGAATACTGGAATAGGGGAAATTATGTTACTTTAACGAAATAATATTAAATCTTTAGGTTTTATCAACAAAAATGGAACTATTAACATTCGTCATTTTTTTAGGTAATCGAGTTATTTCTTTTAGTTTTAAGAATGAAAATAAATATTTCTCGCTATCCATGACATTATTTTCGACATGGATAATTTTGCGGAGCATATTATTGACATTTGCTAACCATTTTCTTTTTAAACTTCTTTTTACTTTTTAAAAATTTAAATAAAAAATACGGAATAGTTATATTAGCCCTGCGCAGACGGTAAAACGTCAAGTATTTTTACCATACAAAAGAAAAAAAAGAAAAAAAGTGAAGAAAAAAAAACCAAGATTATTTTATTTCACCAATCAAAGCATATCCGCTTTATTTTCGATGTATTACGTCATATTCGCCTGTTTCCTATGGTTACGCTTATTAAACCTTGTATTATTATCAAAAACTAAAAAAAGTACGTTTTATTTCTAATATCTAATAATAAATAAGTCTTCTTTTTAATTCTTTAATTTTTTTATTTCATTTTCATTTTTCACGTGAAAATTTTTCAATTGAAACTAAATTGTTGAGTAAAAATTATTATTCCGGATTTTGAATGAGTTTTGGCAACGATAAAGTATTAGCAACGATAAAGTAAATTTAACCATTTTAACTGCTCTCCAGGCCCTTGGGCCAAGCCAACCAACCAACCAACCATTTTAAATTATTATACGAAAAAATGTCCATTTATTCTCTATGAAAATAACGAAATTTTGAATTATTATGAAAAATATTTGAATAAAATAAACAAAAACCAGTCTATGTTCATTTGAGGGTTATAATCAACCTATATGCAAAGATGCAGGATTATTAAATGCTCCATTTTGACGCTGGCTTCAGCCTACATTTGCACACAATCAGATTTATAATATTACTAGCTGTTACCCGTGACTTCGTTCACGTAACATAAAAAAAGAATAAATGCATTAATTTAGTAAAACATTTCACTTGATATACATATATAATTAACCAAAGCTTTATCACATTTTATAGGAGACCATACGGTATTTCTTTGCTATAAGGGCCTTGACATAACCCAGTCTTAAAAAAGTGAAATTTCATGCCAAATAATATATATAATCGCGAAAATGAAACTGCAACTAATGAAAAAACGAGGACCAAGTAAAATCGTGAAAATCGAGGAATTCCTCTTCGTAAAACGAAAAACAACACTGGCAGAATTCTTCTATACAACAGTGCATTTTAGATGGTATTTGGTGTACAATTTTTACATGTGTGCATTGCTAAATGGGCATTATTATATTGTTTATTTGCATAGACATATGTTATATATTTCTTACTACATTATCTTGTTTATGTATATATTAAATTAAGTGCTTCACGCTAAGCGGTGTAAATAGTGAACAAACTGCTTGTGGATTTTATACATTGATAGCTATTTCACAAAGATAAACAATCTCATGCGATTCTAAAATGTAAATAAATGTTGCTGGAAAGTACTTTAAATTCTGCCCAATTTAACCTCGATATTTTCTCTATCGCGTCAAGACCACTATAAGCAAATAAATACCGACGACACAAATCTGATGATCTAAATTTACATATATAAGATTATTTTAATTTATTTCATGCGTTTGAAATTTTTTACGCTTTCTCTAGGGTTAGGTGTCGAATAAATGTACTTTCTTGTTATTTTATTTTGCCATTTCTATTTATTCTATTTTCCATTCATTCCATTTATGGATATTGATTTAATTTACATATTCGTGTCAAAGAATATTCTTTAAAGTTATTATCAGGATTAGGATAGGATACGATTAGGGTTAGGATTAGGAATAAAAATTGAACGACAATGGCATGCCCGATTCAGGTTTAAAGTATGAAACAGGATGTCTATTTACATCATGAAGCAATAAGAAAATTAGAAAATTATCGGCTAATATTTTTTAATATGTTTTACAGTCATAGTTGGCATCAAAGGTGAGCGGGGAAATGATCATCTAAAATACCATTAAGTGTTTACCACGCAAAAAACAAATCTGGTTACAACAATGTATTTAATTTTGCGCCAAATTTCACTTGATAAAAAAAGGGACAAATTGACTATGGACCTAATTTTAGACCCCTAACCTTCCTATTCTCGGAAATTTTCTACCTATATGTGAAAAAAAATTCTACTATATAAAACGCGCTTTCACGTTTATAATGTTATGAATTGGCACGATCGGCTTGTTCAAGTTTACACAATTCGGCTGGAAGAAAATATTCATTACTTTTTGATTTCTTCTTTGCTTTTGCATTACGCGAATTTGTTGGTAAAATCGATTTTTTTTTATAACATTGTTGTTTTTTAAGTTTAAAACATATTGTAATTTTACTTAAACACTGCTTTAAAATTTATGCATTTTTTCTTATCCTACAATACTTTACAAAAATCTATTATGAAACAACTTTAAAAAAAGCTATATTTAAAAACGACAACAAAGTTTTTCCTATTTTAAAACAAAAAGAAATGTAATATTAAATTCCGGTTCGAAACGACGATTTACAAATGTGTTTCGATTGTGGGAAAATGATAGAGGAAAAATGCTGTTACTTCGACATAATCATATTAAATATTTAGCTTTTATGAGAAAAGCAACTTTCTTTTAAAAATTATAGTTATTTTTATTGAGATTTTCTGATTTTTGATACGGATAATTTTGCGATGCATATCATTGACATTTGCCATCCAATATTTATTACTATTATTATTATTATTATTATTTTTACTTTTTAAAAATTTAAATTAAAAATATGGTAACTTTATGTTAGCTGTGTGCAGGCGATAAATCGTCAACCTATCCCATCATTTGTATTGAATTCATTAAAAATATAAATCTTTCACTCATTTCATTTAAAACACAGAACTTTAATTTACAACACATACATTTAAAATACATATATTACGTACATTTAAAATAATTCCTTTCATGTGAAAAAGAAAAAGAAAAAGAAAAAAATAAGAGAAATTAATCACAAATAATTTGATAACCCAAGATCATTTTATTTTAACATCAAAACAAATCTGTTTTATTTTTCTATATATGACATCATATTTGCTTGCTTTCCATACTTACTCGTATTTATGCACTTTGTATTATTATGAAATGTTTGAAAACGCACGTTTTATTTCTAATATGACATCATTTCATATTCTGTTTAATTCTTAAATAATTCATTTCCTTTTCATTTTTCACATGGATATTTTTCACGTGAAAATAAATTGTTGATTAAAAATTATTACTCAGGGGTTTTATTTCATATTGGCAACGATAAACTATTTGCAACGGTAAAATAAATTTAACCATTTTAAAAAAAGCTGCAAAACCGGGCCCTTTGGGCTAAACCAAAAAAACCAACCAACCATTTTAAAATATACGAAAAAATGTCCATTTATTCTCTATGAAAATAATGAAATTTTGAATTATTAAGAAAAATATTGAAATAAAATAAACAAAAAACCAGTCTATGTTCATATGAGGGTTATAATCAACTTATATGCAAAGATACAGGATAATTAAATGCTTCATTTTGACGCTGGCTTCAGCCTAACATTTGCACACAATCAGATTTATAATATTATTAGGATTAAATAATGTGATTTTTATAATAAATTAATCATTGTATGTGTTTTAAAATAAAATAATTTGTGTGTGTTTATAATAAAAATTGTGTGTGTTTATAATAAAAACTGTGTGTGTTTATAATAAAAATTGTGTGTGTTTCATAATAAAATCAAACTAACATGCTGCTTTAGGAATCTAAGCCTAACGGGTGCAAAAACCGGGTTTTGGGTTTTTCTGTTATTGTTTTTTTGTCTTGGTTTTTCTGTGCCAAATTGCGAAAACAAATATGGCGCCAACCCCGGTGCGTCTAGGACAGTTGATCCGAAATTTCCAACAATGTAATATATTTCTAATTGGCGGGTGACCCGATTACAGAAGATTATTCAAATATCTTTTAAAAACCTTCAAATATAATAATAAAAAAAGGTATGCAAACAAAACTAAAAAGAAATGAATGGGGAAAAACTTTTTAAATATGTGTTATAATTTACACTAAAATTTAAATATCTGACTACATTTTTATAATATTAACTGATACGTATATAATATACATTCGAATATAAAAAAATACACTAAAAATGCTGTCGTATACTTGAAAAAGCCCCATTTGTTTTAACATCGCTCAAACCGATGTCACGCTTATGCCTTTTTGGCTAAAAATCAAATTGTTTGGAGACAAAAGTAAAACCAAAATCGTCAGTAAACAAATAAAAAGTAAAATCAAAATCGTCAATAAACAAATAAAAAGTAACTCACAAATACAGTCATTTTTATAATTGCAGCTACAAGTTTTTTCTGTAAGTCACATGATGAAGAAGTTAGATTTATAAAAATAAAATTTTAAAAAGAAGAACAAATCAGAAAAAAAATTTACTCAGATTTTATCAATTCAAATTTTTAGAAGTATTTTTCTTCACATGACGCAAACGATAAATCGCCAAATACGGTTTTAATTGCAATATTTCTCATTGAATAATTTTGTAAGCATTACGAACATTATTTTTCATGTATAAATTAAATATTATCATTTTACAACAATAGCTGTTTTTCGTTTTTTCTCCTTTTTTATTTTAAATAAAATTAGTAACTTTTTTCTTTTATTCAAATTCAGTTCTTTCACCAATGATAATGGTCACCTAAAACAGATCAATGGTAACCTTTTCGTCCAAAATAACAGAACTTTCCATCACAATTCTATAACTAATCTGCGTAGAACGTTGTGTTATATACTAAAACCTTCCCTGAAAAATTAACTATCAAACAGCGCAAGTTCGATCAAAATCCATTCAGCGGAATTTGAGTTATAAGGTAAAGCTAGGAGAGTCTGCGCACAATTCAAAAGAATAACAATAAAAAATTTAAATATTATTTTTTTTTTCTAAACTATCCATGAATAATTTTTACTTTTGTTATGTTGTAATTTAATAGAACAGTTGTAATAAAACCAAGAAAGTTATTTTGCGCAATCTGTCCTTACAGGGTTGGTATGATTGCGAACATGGGTAGGAGAGACTGTTACTAATAATCACTGCAATTAAATTGATAACAATAATAATTACACTTAAATGACATTGTTTTAAGATTTTTGTAAACAAATATTACTGTATTAGGAGTGAATATTTCAACTTAATAATTAAAGAATCAGAAAAATGAAATAATTTAAAAAACGATCAAAAATTTTTAATTAAAGGGGAAAAAATTAAAGAATCAGAAAAAGCAAGTCGAGATAAGATTACAAAATAACATTAAGTTACTTGAAAACACGTTTAACTTAAAATTAGTCCATTTTCATTTTTCATTTTTTATGCAAATTTATCAATAAGCTGCGTAATCTCTCATAGCATGAAAACTAATGGGAACACTGCGCCGTCACTCCTAAGTAGCAGTTGCGCAAACTCTCCAATTTTGGTAGGAGAGATTGCGCGGCCTTTTATTTAAACATGGCCGCTACTAAAACGAACCGTTGATGTTCACATTGTTAGTCTAGATAAGTAGCTTATGAGAAATCGTTTAAATTTAAATTGTTTTGTACTACTGACATTGTATAGAGATTCTATGAATAGCTATGAAAATTCAAGCACTTACTTTGGGAAAACAAAACAAAATAGCAATACTTTATCAGACGCTCAAAACAATCAACGTGCACTTTCAAGTAGACACTCCACTACTGCTGTGTACAACTACCTGGAGTCGCTGCGCGCTCACTCTATTCCTTCCCCCCGAACCTTTATGTGCCCAATCTCTCCGACCGCGCCATCTCTCCTGGCTTTACCTTAAAGTAACGGAACGAAATTTCCGTTTGTGTTTTATATATATAGTAGATATATCAAATTATCGACCTTCATACTGTGGTACAAACTGTGGAACAACTATATTCTCTCGATTTCTGTTTAAACACTGTTGCTAAAGAATCTTATTTGATTTCAAATCTCTCTATGAATGTTTATTGTGTGATATAATTTGATATAGTGTTCATTTTTAAATCTTGCATTGATATATTGATCTTTTTTAAAGAGTATTCTTAATAATTTTTATTTTTAAGAGTATGATTTTGGTTACTAGAAATTATTTGGAGCCTAGCGACAAGGAAACTTTACAATAGTAGTACGTACAAACATAGAAAAAAAAATGATTTCATTTGATAGCGCGCGAATCATGCATACAACACTTATCAGTCGCTACAGAATTAAAAAAGGTCACATTTTCTTCTCGTATAATTACTTAAAGAGATGCAATATTTAATGTTCGATTTCGATATTTCAGAAATTTAGTTATCGGAGAAAAAATAATTTATTCAATGTTTCGTACACGTGGCAGTTAACAACTCTGGCATATATATATATAATATTTACAGAGTCTTGGAAATTAGTTAGGGGAATTCTAGTTGTAAAATTTTCAATTTGAAATTAAATTTCGGAATTTTTTTTGTATATAAATTAATTTTAAATAAGATAAAACATGAAAAAAATTCAATGTTTTAGGATATGATATAAATGAGCAAAAATAACCAAAATCGTGAAAAAGAAAAAAAAATACTATTATCGAGCCTTATTTTTCAAGTCTATAAATGTAATCGTATAAAATGTCATTGTACTAGATATCTGCAAACCGAGCTGGGGCACTCGGACCAATTTCCTTTCATTGGACCGAAGCCGTGTTTACTTTTTTCCCTGCACATGCGCTCCGGGCCTGCCCTTTTCCCCCTGCACACTCGTGATCGAGTCCTTCACGGGCTGCATCGTGTACCCGATACGAACTCGAAAATTCTATTTAAAGTCAAAGCGATACTCGACCCAAAGTGGAAGAAAATTAATTCATATTTTAATACAATTATAGAAAAGTTGTCTATAGTTATATTTCTAATATTAATTTTATCTGTTGCGTTGAAAAATGAACACACATACACTCATTAATATTCAAATAAATAGTTTTTATCATTAAAAAATATTCACGAGTTCCTTTTGAAATTCATCAACCCGAAACCCGAGACCGAAATAATCAAATCTCTACCCGAACCGCGGGTCGGATCGGGTTCTGTAAAAATAGCGTAATCTGACCCGATGCAGGATTCTAATTCGGGGACTGGACCGGGCCTGAACTTTTATCTCTGGGCATGTTGTATTAGTATTTTTCGCTTTCTTTTCTTTTTTTTCTCCGTTCAAAAAATTAAGGATGTTGTTTAAGCAAATAGGTATGAAACATTGATTCGTTACTTACTACATCTGTTTGTACTTAAATTGCACCTATTATACCATTTGTCTTTCGAAATTAGCAATATTTCTATTTCCTACATTCCATTATTTCTATTTTGGTCTTTGTCAGCTCAAACTCTTTCCATTATAAAATATAATATGGAAAAAAATGGGTAATTTTTCCTTTATTAACCTTGAACTTAAGTGAATTCAGCATACTGATATTGATAAACTATAGCTAGCAATCACAGCTACGTTGTTTAAGAAAATTACCTGTAAACAATTCCTCTGAGTCACAAAAAAAAAAAATGTCCTCTGAAATCTCGAAAGGATTCAAAATTGTTTCCGATGATAATATAGGTATATCACGCACGAACGGTTCTTCACAATGTATTGACATGTCTCCACCAGAAAACAGATAATCAGAAGATCTGCAAAAAAGAATAAAATATCGTAAAATTTTAGAAAATAAATTTTAAAAGGGGCTGCCAAAAAAGTGTTAGAGCTTACATCCCAGCCGGTAGGTAAACTACTAACTACGAGCTAGAAACAAGTGACGTACTCCAAAAAGTACCTTTTGTATTGAATACACGTCTTCCCAACCAAAACTCTATCCGACTACACCAAGGATGGACACAATGAAAGATCCCAATATCCCCCGATGAAAATATATTTTATAAATTAACATTACACTGACATTATTTCACAGACAAGAAGAACTGATAAACAATGCCTAATTATAATACAAATCAGAATGATAAGCAAAAATATACGTAATATTGGATAGCATACTTGTTTTTGATCCTTCAACATTAATAATAGTTATTGAGATTTTGACAACTGTGCTTACGCCCATTAAGCCTAACTACAATAGTTTGAACCATTTAATTTACAAAAACATATGCTACACTTTTATTTTCACCAAAATAAACATACATGCATACAGATCCTTTAATCTGCACATATGTCTTAATCTAAGATGCTAATTCGTCAATCAATATTTACAAAATCTTGACCAAAAATGTAAAAGGAATTTTGACAATGGAACTGTTTTACAATAAAATTCTTTTTTCCTCCTACTTTCATATATTTTTCAGGCTTTTCGTTTTATAACGACATTGAAAAAACAACTTAGACGTTAGCTTTTAGTGATCGGTGGTTCGTGTCCTAATCCTAAAAATTATGGGAATCAACGCAAATCGGAGTGACATTTTTGGTCAATGTTTGGGAAAGTAGGGATGATCATCAGGTGACGGTGCCCCCACCGGCCGTAGCGATCATAGGACTTTCCTGGTCGAACGGGGTAACAGTTCTCTAGAACTTCGGTACGGCTGTTGACGTGCCTGTCGGGTTCCTGACGGCGCAGATCAGCTTTAGTGATCAATGATTTATATTGGAAATTCAGAACTAAACTTTACTAATACATTTTATAAAGTTAAAATTTTAATTGTTTCTTTTTAATTGCTTAGTATTTACATATTCCACTTGTAAATTTTCCATCTTGGCATTTACAGGAATTTACACTGGTTTTGACAATTAGTAGGATCAATAAAATTACGAATGAAAATAGGCTATTTGCCCTAGTGTACCCCTTAAACGAGTACATTTTCTGAACGTAATCTTTCCAAATAAAGTTCATTATCGATATGATTCACCTATCCAAAATCAATATCTTATGCATAAACTTCCATAAAAAAATTAGCAGTCAAATGCAATAATTTTCATTTTGTTAAGTTAGTTAAATATTTTGATGAATTTGATGACTACTACATATTTAAGGGTTTTACACAAAAAATATAATTATAAGCGACTCTAAAATGAAATATACTTACGTTGTCATTGCAACTATAACACTACGTTCAGGATTTGAGCATTCAAAAGTCACTAAATTTCCGTCACATACAGGAGAACCCATTTCTGCAAGTGAAACATATATATGAGCAAAATGGAATTTCCATATCTATGAGCAAAAATGTACTATTTAACTCTATGAACTTTTACAAACACAGGGAAGTTTAGAAATGGAAGACAAATAAATAAATTGTAAAAACATGTAAATTATATTTAGCAAACTGCAGTTATATTTTTAACAGATTTTCAAGGAAGAAGGTTATTACTATTCCTTTGTATTATATATATTTTTTTGTTTGTGCATGTCCACGCATTCAGTGTAGCCAGATCGCTACATTTTTTTTAAAATTCGAATTTTTAGATTGCTACCACTATTTTGTAATTGAAATATTTAATTTATTTATGTCAGAATTAAAAAATACGAATATAAGGCAAATTATACTATTTTAAAAAAGTGGTGGCAATTAAGTCATCGGAATTTTTTTTTAAAGGAGCGAAATGGCAACATTGCATGCATTACTCTTGAACGAATGGCCCACTTTTCTTACTTTATCTTTATTGGAAAGGTCTCTGTCTGGGGATGGAATCGTTTCAATAGTATTAGAATCAAAAATAGATATGTATGCCTGTCTCAATGTTTCTTTTTGACGTTATAGCTTTAACATCAATAAAAATTAATCACTCATTACAAAATTTCGATACAGTGTTTAAGTACACAGCATAACGTTGCTCTTTTAAAATAGCCACCATATCGTTTACAGTTTTTTACAGGGTCACCTGAAATTGGTTAATAAATATTTTGTCATCGTCCATTGCCTGTTAAAATACAAGATATTGACAACAACGCGATTTAAGTTGAAAAAGAGTTTACAGTGTATTCAGTTCTGCACCAGCTCGGGAAACCTGATTTTATTCGAACTCTATCCGACCCACGGCTTGGGACGAGTTGGGTTGACAGTAATTGTTTTTGTTGAGAACTGGTTTGACTGGGATTTCTGATTGGGTTAATCTGATTGAATAATCTGATTGGGTTAATCTGATTGGGTTAATCTGATTGGGTTAATATGATTGAATAATCAGATTGGGTTTGATTCTGTTTCGGCTCTGGTGAGTTGGGATTGGTTGCACGAATTTCCAAAAGAATGTCCGCAATATTATTCAAGATGTAAAATTGTATATTTGAATATAAAAGAGTATATATGTTACGGCTATTTCGCGAATAGGCCGCGATTCGTGATCGAAGTTCAATTTACGTGAAATGAACAGTGTATATCATACTTTGGCCGACCAGTTCTCCAAATGGCTGACTTTACCTGGCTAAAATTTAAAGTATTGATCCAAAACTGTACGGTACTGTACGCTCAGATGAGAGACATGCACCTGGATTGGCACCTCCTGAGGTAACGCTTATTCTAAACTTGGAGGACATTGGGGCCACGAAGAGATTTTACGTGCACCAGCTCCCATTAACGTACACGGTCCCACAGCAGCAGCAGCCGAGAGAGGTAGTCACCCTCCCAAACAGTGACCGCCGTCGATGCTGCTTCGCTTTCGGTGATCTTACGGGAACTGAGCTTATTAGCCCGCGGCACTGCGGGACTCATACTCCGTATTTTTTTGCTGTCTTTTCATTTCGACAGTATATGTTTAAGGCCCTATGACCGCGAACACAACACCATAGGAATGGAAATTTGTTGAAAATCTACCGGAGGAAATTGGAACGATATTCCGGTTAGTGAAATTACGACAAATAATGTTCCGGTTCGTTAAATTATCGTAAATATCGTTCTGGTTCATGAAATTATCGTAAATATAGATCCGGTTCGTGCAAGTATTAAAACATATTGTTACAAATTCTGAAAAACAATATTTTCGTTCCGATTCAGTTTCAACTGAAAAGATTAATGGATCGTGCGGTGATGCACTTAACATCACTGTGATAGCATAATCATGCCTGTGAAGTGATTGCGATAGTTCCTGCTCCAAGTGAACGATTCAATTTGATGACTGAACTCGGCACTGGTATTTTATACAGCGATCACGATCCAAACTTTTTAAATTTTAGTGACTAAATAAATGTGATAGGTCACACATATCCTGGCTGTTTAATTTTAATCTTTTGATATAACGAAGATAGTATCAGGCTAAGTTTATGCGTACCAGGAATATGGAGTTTGTTTATACTCCGCTTGTTGCTATTGGCAAAAGAGAAATTATTCGCCGTTTTCCGGCTCGTAAACGTGGTGTTTTATATATATCGCTTATTGTACGCTCCGTAACTTTTTTTTTTTATTAATTAGAATCTTGAATGCATTTTTAAAAATGTTTTTGTGTGGTTAGAAATAAATTTGTCTATACTTTCAAAATATTTTGTGGTAAACAATAATTTTGAAATAACGTTCCGGTTCGTGGATTTTTCCATTTCGAGCGTTGCTGATATTCGAATATGACATTCCGATTCGTTTCGAGCGTATATAATACGATATCTTATATCAACACACCAAACTGATTAATTCTTATTATTGTCTATTTTATTCACATATTCAAATTATATATCAACCTTTCTAAAAGGAAGTTAGATGGTTTCTAATTTTTCGTACTTGCCTGTAAACATTTATGGATGATGACAGTATGATATGTAGTTTTTCAAAACAAAACATGCTCATATTTGTTATAACTCATACTGTTTACTCATAAATTTAATGCCATATAATACTTATATGCTCAAAATTCCTGCCAGTTGTTCTATTTCTGAAAAATCAAGAGCTAAGATCAAGGAAAGGAGTTGAAGTAAAAACATTTTTGGCTAAACTATAAAAATTATTATATGATCAAACAACTTAAAAGCATTTGGTACCTACTTTTTTCGTCGAACTTTTTGAAATTTCTTAAACACTTCCCAATTCATGTATCTCTTATGAAACAATATTAAACTTCATTAAGATATAGGTTTCTTGATGCATTGTTAAATCTCATACATATCAGTAAGATAATTTTCCAAAACAAAATGAAATTGTAAAGGAATAACCTGTGGTTGTTGTTGTATCATCAAACAAAGATGTTGTTTCAGCAGATGTAGACGGTTTTTCTGTTGTTGTTACTTCCGCAGTTTTTGTAGGAACATCTGTTGTAGTTGAAGTTATGGATGCAGGTTCTATTTTCTGTAAAAAAATATTTTAAAAATAAAATTATCTCAAGTTATGTACAAAATTAGATCTGAAGAAATGGAATTTTTCATTACATGTAAATGTCCCTCTACTGTTTCTTATTACACGATACCAACTTATTTTCACCGAAATGCAAAAATATTTTCAAATATTTTTTTGACTGAGATTTACCAGCATGACAAATTAATATAACATATCCGAAAAGAAAATTTGTAATCTACTTGCAATTGTGGTAGACTGGGAACAATTTCAAGTATAATTCGTTTTACAACAACCGCTAAAAATTGTAAATTATCTGAATTTTAATCTGACAAAACATTATATCTGATAGAACAACATTTTCAAAATGATAAATGATGTGTTCTATGACAATAGCATATTCAATTTTCGCAATAATGAAAGCATTTTGTAGATAAATGATAGCTGACAATACGTGGTGCTATCCAAGCGTTTAAAATTTTCCGGAATGATCTTAATATATATTCCAAGGATCATGAAAACCTTTTTTTAATCAGACATTTTCCTTAGTAACAGACGTGAAATATGTACCACAAAAGATAGATTACTTTAGAATTTCTCGAACTTTTGGATCCTGTATATTCAGATTTTTTATGTGTATTAGTAAAGTAAAAGTATGCAAGACACAATTAACATTTTTTATAAGGAAAAACGATACTTTCGGCTATAGAAATATACTAAACACAAACCGAAAATGTTGGAACATTATGTTATATCTCTAATTAGTAATTGTGGGTGTAAACAATTTTACTTGAGCTTTTGATATATACAACTCTACAAATTTTACCGATATCCAACGAAATATGTTACACAATTCGTTTGTATATATTATGTTTTTTAAATGTTTATGTACGCGTATATCTCTTGCCCTTATGATCCGATTTTCAATATATATATATATATTTTTTTTTTGTTGAAAAGTTTTCAGTTTGCAGGTAATTCCATTAAATATCATCAGAATGAAACAATAATATATTTGACTGTATGTTTGTCTGTTTGTCTTTTTTTTTTTTACTTTGTAAGGTTTAACTTTAGTAACTAATATTATTAACTAATCATCCCGAAAGTTTAATATGATATTAAAGTAATTGTACTACTACTTCACGTTTTTGAAAAAGTCGGTACTTCTTGTGTAGTTTTTTTTTTTTTTTTTTGCAATGACACATTATCAAAACTAGCGATATTTTCAGAAAAAAGAATTAAAATGTATCATTAGCACAGATTCAGAATGTTTCAGAAGGGTGCTGCAGCCCGCTAACCCTTTAATTAAAAAGGCACCTTTTTGCCCATATCGGTCATATCGGTGTAGCCATTAGTGCTTTTTGTATTAAAAAACATGCTTGCAAATTGAAAATTAACTCTTTGCAGATTTTTGTCATATTTTGAACAGAGTATCCTGATTTTTAAATATTAAAATGGTTTTAAAAAATCGAAAGAGCGGCTTTAAAAATCAAAAGTGTGAGTCTAAAATGAGCCCCTTTCCCATTATCAGCATCCTGCTCATTTTTAAACTTAGAGTAAACTATTTTATAGGTGTTTAAGTGTTTAATATAGAATAGTGTTACTTTTTTCAAATTTTTTTGTATGATAAATTAATTGTAATAATTTTTTAATCAATAGTCAAGTGCACGTCTAATAAAACATCATAAAATGTTGCCCTTACTAAATTAGTAACTGTAATTATCTTTAACAACAACAATAGATGGCACAGGAATACTAAATTAACAAAACTATTGTATGTCGTGAAAATATATTAAAACATGAAATCAAATACTTACTTCATAAAACTCAACTTCTTCTTCATCGTAGTCCCCTACAGTGCAGTGCTGTTCAGACACGTCCAACTTTTTTAATAAATAACAGTCTATTCTATTATCTGCTCTATTTTCTTTTAGATGACCTAACGCAATTCCAAAACATTCGGAATTTCTCCAGCACTTTTGTGAACATGTTAGGAAATGTGAATCTTCGAGTTTGTCTAGAATCCACCAACAGCTAATTTTTGCTTCAAACAAAAACTTAAACTGAATCTGCGATACCTGAAATGAACTTCCTATACATATAATGGTCATGAAATAAAAAGAAGCGGATATCGGAGGAATTATTGACATGTTTCAATGGTTGTTTTAACGATATTTAATGCCAATTTTGGTTAAATTTTCTAAAATGTGGCATAAAGTTTTTTACATTATTTTTAAAAAGTGGTTATTATTCCCTGAATAATAGGACGGTTTTAAAATAATAAAAATTAGTAAAAAAATACTTTTTTGCAATTTAATCAAATAATGAACAATTAATTATTTATTAGCGGAAAAAGCGTTGCGAAATTCAAACGGATCCAGTAGTGTAATTTTCAAATTTGCACTTGGTTCATCAGTTTTTATATGTGTATTTAGTCAATAATTTTCTTTAACTAAATTAAAAGCATTTTCCTTGAAAATAAGCATATTTCTGTTTTTAAACAATAGTAATTAAAATTAAATATTTTACCAAAAGTAAAATATAATTAAATTAAAGAAATTCTTATAAAATATGGATGTAAATAGAAAAGAACATAAAGAAAAAGTTCATTTTTAGAGTAGCGGATAGAGTAGACAATTTACAAACTTGCTGTTCTTCAATTAGTTACAATTTTATTAAACTTTCCGCATTCAAAGACGTGAAAATTAGTCTCGAAAGATAAATAGGTTTGATTTTTAAAGCAAAAGTTACCAGATTTTTAAAAATCTAATTAACAACATTTAATTTATAAAATAACCTTGAAGCTTTTCTAATTATGCCGAAGGATATCGAAAAAATTGAAAAGCATCAGCTTTTTTTTAAAGTCATGGTGAAAGAAAAACACAGATTTAATCTAGATACAAAAATGCGATTTCGAAAATGTCTAAACCTTCGCAGTGTGATTAGTCCAACTGGGAAAGAATTGACATTCCCAGCATGATTTCTCTTAGTAGCGTGTTGAATTTTACACAGTGTCTCTTTAGTTATTGACTAAATAGTTTTAAAGTTTTAAATACCTGACAAAATTTCAAAAGTTTCGCATCACGAGAGCAGTAAATATGCATAGTTAATGAATATTTCTGCGTATTTTAACTCAAAACTATAATAACTATTTGTTAAATGCTTTTTACTTTGTTTTACTGAAAATAGTAAACGTTATATGCTTGGTTGCTGTGTATTGGCAAAACAATACAAAACTACCAAAAGTAAAATTTTCTTCTTTTCATGATAACAATAATAATAATAAAAAATCAGAATACTGCAGAATTTTTTAAATGACAAATTTTTGTAAAAGTTTTCCGATAACATTGCACTTTGAAGATTTTGCTAGAGTAGTCTGTTTCTCAAAAAGTAAAATATTGAAAATAAAAAGGCATTCTTTATTTTTTTATACTTTTATTTTATCATCTATGAAAGAAAGTATTTATAGTATTCAAAGTATTTAATAGGATTATATGAATAACTTTATTACCTCGGCAATTTGGTCAGCACTATGGCCTTTTCAAGGTAGGCGTCCTATTAACTCATTGGCACTATTCGATTAGCAAATCTCGCGATACAAATGCAAAAAACAAAGTAATTGAAAATGATTTAAAAATGACCCAAAAAGATTAAAGTTAATTGTCTACAACAGTGCATTCGGAAACTTACAATCTATCTATTTATTGCCTATTAGAAAGCTGCCTTTAATAATTTAAACTATAAAAAAAATTCCCCCTCTAAAGTCTAAACAAGACGAAAAATCATACATCCGGCATACATTATGAAGCACTTTCCAACACTAACAGAATATTATTACTGCGATTAATTTTAAATTTTTCATACGATGAAATGAGATATCTAAATAAGCAACATAAAAATACATAACTCAGTAAAAATCCATTTTCAGCATTTGCTGCCCATATTCGAAGTGTTTCGTGTAGCCCTGTGCATGATCTACAGAATTTAAAACAACACGTAATACACAAAACATTACATAAAATTCCATATCACAGCAGCAATAGCTCTCCTCGCAATTAACGATCATAGTCAGTCCTTTAGCCGAATTCTCTTGTACGTCTCTGTACATGAACGATAAATCCTACACACTCCATAACCTATAGAAAAAAAATTTGCATTGAACCTTAGTGATCCTTTTAAATTGCCTTTTGTTTGAAGTGTCATAAAATGTTCAAAATGCACCGTAATCGATCTTTCTCATAGATCTTAATGTAAAGGAATTCAATAAAAAGTTAAAATTTCAGTGCAAATTCACCTTGTTTAATAACTAAAATTCATAAAGATACAACTAAATTTAAATATATGGCTTGAAGGTGCGTAAAAACATACATAAAATATTTAAAAGCACATTAAAGTCCTTTTAAAAATTCAAAACGTTTTCAACCGAACTACTCGGTCATCATCAGTGAAAAACTAATTGTTGAGTTCAGTTGTTGTCTCTTCGCGTTTTCTTGCTTGCCCGGAATAAACTATTTTACTTCAAGTGTTTGGAATATAATGTGGGATGGGAAAGGTAATCAATGATGTATTAATTCATTCCAGATTGCGTGGATATCATATGATAATACATCTTTACGGACTATTTCTTTTTTAGATATTATTTTTAGAGACTCTCTTATGATAGCTTCCAGGTGATTATTTGTGCGGAATATAATTTTGGATCCATTGAAATCTACTTTTATAGGTTCAGTTTGCGCTAATCTTGCTAACGCAGAGTTGGGGTCTATTTAATTTCAGATCTGCTTCATGTTCTTTTATTCTGTCCCAAAATTTCCTCAGTGTGATACCTACGTACATACAATCTTTGTTATCTTTCTTGAATAGTATAATATACACCCCTGATCTATTTATAGCCTGGATTGTGTCAATTTTTCTGTTTACCAAAACCCGCAACTTTGGGGGAAGGACTGCGATTAATGTAATGCCAAACTTAAAGAAGGAATGTCTCATACTTTAAAAAAACCTTGGGATGTAGTTAACTTTACAAAACTTCAAACTTTTAATTGTGCCTGTATTTCGTTTTTCTTCATCTTTCACTTTAAATTTGTTTATGATTTTTTCAATGAAACGGGATGGAACTGAATTCTCGGCTGCTATTTTTCTAATTACATCTAATTTTTCATTAAAGAAAAGGCATGAACAAACTTCAAACAGTCTTTTTACATAAAATTGAAAGGTGCTAGCTTGTAACTACCATCCCGTTTAATTGCAGTTCACCCATTAGTTACAAGTTAGCACCTTTCAATTTTTATGACTTTTATGATTTTATTTTATTTTTTAACCTTTCAATTTAATTCATATTCTATTATTTTATTTCTTAATCTATAGTCGTGCACCCTAATCTAAAAACATGTCTAGCATTGAAATTAAAAAGTCTATGGGGTCAGTTTTTCGAATTGCCACACTGGTATATGTGTTCAGATGGCCCCTAATTATTACTATATCTCAGTTAATAAAAGTTTTTCTTTTTGGAAATTCAATTAGCTTTAGTATACGTAATTTCTGATTTAAATTTTGATATTTTTATTATCAAGATGTTGAAGGCAAGCAGTGAATAATGGCATGTATTTTATCTTTTAAATAACTGAAATTTTTATAAATTCAATTTTTAAAAGTTAAAAAATGAAGTTTTAATATTTTTTTCCCGCAGTATTCAAAAGGTTTCGGTTCTGTTCCGGAATAAAAAAAAATACTGAGGTTCAATCAGAACAGAAAGCACAAATTAAATTAAATTCCAGTTTTCGGTACATACTGTTATAAAAGAAAAATGTTTTTGGATCTACTAAAGTTTTAAAAAACTATACCATAATTACTTCTGAGTTGTACACGATTACAAAAAAGCGTTTCTTTATCTTCAGAAACCCCAATAACTAAAAGATATGCTAGATTTAAAGTTGCATTTCTAAAAAAAAGTTTCATTTGAAAAAAATGAAATAAGAACGAAAAATCATGCGTCAAACATAGTTTATGTAACACTTTCCAACACTTAGAAAATAATTTTGAAAATCTCTATCGTAAGGTGTAAGACGATGTCTAAGTAAACAATTAAGAAAACGCATAACATATTTAAAAATCCAATTTCAGAAATTAAAAACAATATTCGGAAAAATATTCGAACTCTTTGGTGCAACCCGGTATATGGTCTATAGATTTGTATATATACTAAATAGAATGCTAAATTTTAGATCAGTTAGGAAACGCGTAGCACAGTTTAAAATTCTCCTTTTAGAGTTTCTGTCAATAAACGGAAATGTGTTCGTGAACTTTTGTGCTGCCCCGTATACGATCTTTTCAATTTATACATACAAAATAATCGACAAAAAACGAGTTAAATTTAAAAACGCGTTCAGCCACTGAAAAAGCACTTCCAGCAATTATTTTTAACAAGCACAACTTTAGTCGAATTATTTTGTGTGTCCCTGCAAATGAACGATGAATGCTATACACACAATATTCTAGTAAGCCTGTTGTAATCCACCTTAGTGATATATATGAATTTCAGTATGTTGGAAATAGTGAAACATTATTAAAATAAACCGCAAACGATATTTCTTCATCTACCGTAATGTAACAGAATTCTTTTTAGTAGCTCTGTAAATGAGTGCTATGCACACCACATCCCATGGTAAGCCTCTTGTAGTGCACCTCAGTGATACATATCAATTTCAATATGTTTAAAATTGTGTATCATCATTAAAATTAACCGCAAATGATTTTACCCCATAGACCGTAAATGTAACGGAATTGTTTTGTTTGTCCCTGTAAGAAAACTATAAGTGCTGCACACTTATCATCACTTATCACGCTGCACTTTCAATACCGAACATGCCATAGTAAACCTCAATAACATATACAAATTGCATGAGAGTCGAATATATTTGCGCGAGTAAGAGCATGGACAAACATACACATGGCAGACAGACATACAGACCGACTCATGGCAGACAGACAGACAAACCGAATTCATAAACACTTTTCAAATATGTTGGATAGTGTTAAAATCCGAAACATTTTCGAGTAGTGATTATAGTGCATTAATCAGTTTGTTCAACACGAAATATTCGGATGTTATCAATTCTCATGTAAAAATTTTCATGTTTAATCTGTAAAAATTAAAAATCAGGCCACGTAAATTAAAATTTTTTCAGACATCTTGTATTACTATATTTTGGTCAAACTACTGCATAAATACTAATTGATTATACTGTACTCTGGTCAGGGTTTATAGGGTGCTTTATTTGGTGCTTCGATGCATTCGGTGCATCATTCGTACTTCATTCGATGCCAGCAGTATGCTATCGTCAACAGATCAAGCGTTGTTGGTTAAGCTCTTTTACCACGTTGGACACTTGCTGTATAAATAAATCTACAGAATACAGAGCTGCGTTGGTATTATCTCATGTTCATTGTCTTGTACTGTAAACCTAATTAATTTGCATAAATCTGCTTCATATTATGTATGTCAGCGCTATCTATCGGTTATCTTTTGAACCATAACTTTTTTGTTATTTAAAAAAAATCCCTCTAATTCCATTCGTACAGACCGTATTTTTAAAGCATCATTTTTTCCTTTTTAATGAATTTTTAAAGTTTTGACGAATTTATGATGCACACTGTATTATAAATATTTCTAAAATGCCGAATACAATTACATTTCTTTTTACCCTCCCCCCCCCCAAAGAAAAAAAAACCCCTCGAAATAGGTTTTAAAATAACACTGCAATACAACGGGTTGCTGTGCGTCTGGTTGAAGACATAACTGAGAAACTAAATATTTGAATTGATTAAATATTGATGATATGATTGATTTGATGCTATTGAAATAAAATATATTTACACTTCTAAAAATTTTGTCCTTTTTGTTGAACCAACTTTTGGTGCTGCAGTAGCTGCAAACATAAGATGGTGAAATCTCGTTCCAACCTTTGGACGTCCGGTTGAACTATTGCTCCAAACGATGGAACAGGATTTCAGTATCTTATGATTGCAGCTAATGCTGCACCAAAAGTTGGTTCAGCAAAAAGGACAAAATATTTAACAGTGTAAGAATAAAGTATGTTAAGCTTAAAATTACTTACATAATGACGAAAAACATAGAATATGATAAAATTATATATATATATATCAATAATTGACATAATGCAAGATGTACATGTTGACGCATGAAAATTTGTTAGATTTTGTGTTTAATGATCCTCTGAAGCAGCCAAATACACCATTTCAAGGAGGATCACAGCTTCGAACCGTCGTCATTTTAAAATTCCGGTTTCCCAGATATACTTCGTTTCTATCTGTGTTATCATTCCCTTAAAAAATATTTTCGGTTCATTTCCTTATTTTTTTTTCTTTAAAAAAATGACGGTTGTCGTTTCAGTTCCGGTTTTTCCAAAATAAGATTTTTTACGGTTTTTCGGTTTCCGGTTCGGTTTTACCCAGAATTCGGGATTTTCATAAAATGCCCACTAATGTATGTTTCAAGTAATATAAAATGCTAACATGCAATCTATTGTTTTCAGCTTTCTTTATGCATTCCACAATTTTACACAATTCTTGCTTTAATATTGAAGGTTAAACATTTTCTTGTTCAAATAATTTATTTCTTAAGCTTCAACCATGGATCATGCTCTGAAAACATGTCGTGCATCGGAATTAGAGAGGGAAACTTTGTCAGTATCGTGTCAGTTTTTCGGATTGGCACATTGAGTATATATGTGTTAAAATGTCACTAAACATTACTATATATTAGTTAATAAGTATTTTCATTTTTGGAACTTCAGTTAACTTTACTATATATAATTTTTTACTTAAATTTTGATATGTTAAATATTTTTATGATATGTATATCAAGAAGTTAACAACAGCAGTAAATATCTTTAACTTTTAAAGAATAGAAATTGTATAATTTCAATTTCTAATAGTAAAAAATTAATTTTTTTAATATTTCTTTTCCGCTCAAAAAAAAAGGCCTTCGGTTCAGTTCCAGAATTTTTTTTTCAGAAATGCTTCTTTACATCTCAGAAATCTTTTGGTTTCAAACAATAAAAGAACGTTTTTCGAAATCGTAGAAATGTTGGATGAGGTTATCTTATATTTTCTATAAGTTTTGCTAGATCCATTGAAATGTTTATATTTCTTTACAGTGCATCAGAAAAATAAATTAGATTTTCAATTCAGTTCCATTTCGAAACCGTGTGGAAAATCCGTAAGTTCCCTCTAATATACAGTAGACGCTTAATATAACAACTGTCCATAAAACGAACTTTTCTATTACAACGACAAGTCCAAAACGTTTCACATATTTATGAATTAACGCAACTTCTATCATACAGGATTAATCTAAATGATTCATCGGGTTTCAAAACACTGTATGTTGAGAGGTATACGACCTACAAAGACGAATGATACATGACAAGACACATACAGTCACCAAGTTTAAAAGCCCGCCTCGTGGCTTGCGTGTACGCTAAATGACAGGCCTGTGGCGCCTGGTCTGGGTGATGTTCCTCTGTAAACAACCCCGCCCCCTCCCAGGTCGCCAGATCTCACGCCATGTGATTTCTTCCAGTGGGGTTATGTGAAGGACAAAGTTTATGTACCCACAATGCCAACAACGCTGCAAACATTCCAGGAACGCATTACTGCTGCTTTGACGGACATTAACACAAACATGCTATTGAACGTATGGACGGAACTGGATTACCGTTGGAATGTGCGGCGGGTGACTCAGGGCGCCCACATTGAACATTTGTAGTACGTACCAGAAACTTGGTGAGTGTATGTATCTTTTCAAGCATCACCCGTCTTTGTACGTCGTATAATTGCAAATAAACAGTCTTTTGAAACCCGATGAATCATTTAAGCTAACCCTGTACATTCGGTTGTGATTATCTATAAATGAATAGAAAAAAGCGCGTTTTCATAAAAAAGGTGAGAGTATCACTGGAGTGTGACAACCTGTGACATAGGAGGAGGAAGGACTCAAAAAACCTCAAACTTTGTGTGACGTAATTAACACATTCGCCGCCGGGTTAAAATTAATAGAATTTTATTTTAATTCAGAAATTTCAAATTCATACCAGAAAATACTAATAGCAATATTTTCTCTATTTAATGACAGACATTTTGTGCACGGAGTAAAACCTCTTTTTAATAGTAAAACCATGGCTATCTATAACAAGCTTCTCCTTTATAGTTCCTGTATTTTACCAATTATCATCTACGACTGTCCGGTCTGGGTGTATATCTGCAAAACCTCCATGAACAACCTCAGCCAACTTCATAATAAAAATCTGCGCACTGTCATAAATGCTTCACGCTACTTCCGTAATGACACTATTCGCGGAGACCTCAAAACTACCACGTAAAATACAAGAATCAACCACCTTTCCAAAAAAGTTTATGAAAAATTATATGACCTCCCTAATGAAATAATCGCAGAATTGCCTGATTACGACGCATTCGAACCACATCACCGCAAACGTTAAAAATATTCTTGCATTATTGACTGTGAGCCATTGCTTATACCATTTCTGTAAATTTTGTTTTTATATTTTGTAATTTGAATTTTTTTCCACATTAATACCTAATTTCTTAATTAAAATTTATTACCTAAGCTATAACCTAACCCCCTACCTAATTTTTATTGTTGAATAAACATAAAAAAAATCACAAGTACTACAGTTTCAGGTACATCAAATTTACAGAGATTGTTCACACGCTTTGTAACGAATTTGGAAAAAGTAATATATTCACAAAGATAAGAAACTAATTTTCTGATATGTTCAGTCTGGTGTCGCGTCTATTTAACTACCATAGTACTTCTTGATTTCCAAGAAGAAGAGCTTTTCTTAAAATATCAAGGTTCATTTACCTAGACCACAATCTTCCGTAGCCAATCCAATGTTTTGGGATGCCACTTAAGGGGTAAATGCGACGAAAATCAACAACAACAATCAAACTGTTAATTAGTATATCTTCAAAACCTTTTTATATATAAACATGAAATTTCGACTATAGATAAAACAGTTTGGTCTTTTTAACGTAATCCCACTAAAAAAAGATTAGCCTTTTACAAAATTTGGGTATTATTGAAATTATAAAAACTTATTTTTTTCCTCCTTAAGTCATTGCATGCATGAAATCTTGTGAACGTATGCATGGATTGTTATGAAATTTAATATAGATAATAAGCACATAGGTGTGTTTAAAATGATCTACTTTTAAGTATTTACAGTGATAATATTTTTAGTTTTGAATATTTTTATTCATTAAAAAATGTAAAAGTTTAAATTTTTTACGCAAAATTTTTCTTTGTACAGGGTTAATGAAATAATGTTGACCTAAATGTAGATCATTGTAAAAATACAGTTATGCTTATTACCTATATCAAATTTCATAACAATCCACACATACGTTCTCAAGTTATCAAGGCACGCTATGACTTACAAAGTAAAAAAAAAGAGCTATTTCGACAATGCACAAATTCTGTAAAAGACTAGCCAGTTTCTAATAATAAAAGGCACAAACTGTTTAATCAACAGTCAAAAATTTAAGCGTATACTTAAAAAGGTTTGGAAGATACTCTAATTCAAACTTAGAATGTTTTTGTTGATTTCCGGCGAGTTTAAAAGTTTAAAATGTACAAGACCTCGTAAGAAGTGCTTGTTTTAAAAGTCCAAAAGCACAGTAATCCATGAGACACAAGTCGGGGAAATTTGGAGTGATGCATTTCAATGGCGGTTTCATTCAATGGTGGCCTCAATTCCGGTTTCATTTTTCATTTTTTATTTCTAAACATATAGTTGTAGGTTTAGAGGTTCGGCTGATAACCTTATCCTGATGGAACTTAACACAATAAAGATTATTTGGCTAAAGTAACGGAATGTCTTTTGTTTGAAAACAGATATTATTTCTGGTAGTAATTCGAGTTAATTTTGACATTTTTTATATTTTGGTTGTTTTAAGTTTTCCATTATAAGCGAATCCAGGGATAATCATAAAACCTTTAGCAAAATTTTCCTTGTTTTCTATGAACAGCATTTTATGTCTTTTTCTCCTTTTTTTGGTAGTAAAAAAACTTTTCTATATCAATGAGATATATATAATCCAATCAACAACTGTAACTATATATTTCTATTTTTCACCTGCCAACTAATTTTTATACAACAATCTGCATACAGTCTCCCACTGAGAAACGTGTTTTCGGATTAGGCGGTAAACATAACGTTTTTTTTTTCTTTTGATCAGCTTTAAATCACGTTTATAACTTTGCTTACAATTTAGAAATGTTTAAAGCTTGCTCTTTGAGCAGTTAGGTTTACTTTTAAAACATGAGATGCGACTTTAGACATAATAAGTGGTGAATGTACTTTTGTCTGGCATGCATTTTTTTTTTTACGCTTTCCTTAGTCAAGTTAAACTTTGAGTGGGTAATGTGGTTTGTAACTATTTGTAACTGACAAATGTGTCTATGGCCGGTCTTGTTGCAAAACCGGCCATCTCCAAAAAATTAACTTTTGGGGAAAAGCTGATTTTTTGCCACACTAAGCCAAAATAAGATTAGAACCAAAACTCTGTCGTTTTATAGTCATTAGGACAGTATATATGAAAACACGAAATAAGGTGGCAGGGGCGCATGAAATGAGGGAAGGTTTTGCAATAGACCAGAAATTAATTTTTGCTAAATTTAATGTGAAATTTGGTTTTTAGGTGTAGAAAATACACAAAAATGTTTGAGGAGGCATTGATGAGCATTAGTAAGCTTTTGAAGAGAGCCCACAGATTGGATTAATGGGATTACCAGATGGGCAATACCTGAAAAAAATAATGCCAGAAATTATGAAAATGAGGCTATCAAAGCCTCAGAGCTAATGTGCCCGCCGGTTCTGTATGTACGTTACGTGTGTACTTATGTATTTGCTCTGACGCGTAAGGCGATAACTCTTGATAGAAATAACCGTTTTGCTTCAAATTTTGTTTATAGGTTGATTGTGAAATGGCGTTTACCTGGTTAGTTTTGGTGGTTCATTGGTTAAGTATACAGGGGGAACAGGGGACTAACCTCCCCTTAGTTTAGAGAAATGGGTTTTTCAAGCAGAATTATCAGATTTTTTCAAATTTTGTATATAGGTTCATTGCGATAAAGTGCTTCCCTCATTAGTTTTTGGGGTTCATAGACTAATTACAAGGGGGGAACGGATGGGCTAACCACCCTTAATTTAAGTAAATTAGTTTTTCAAGAAGAATTATCCGATTTTCTTCAAAATTGTAAATTGGTTCATTGTGATAATGCGCTTTCTTGATTAGTTTTTGGGGTTCTTTGGTTATAAGTATAAAGAGAGAAAGGGACTATCAGGGACCCCCCCCCCCTTAATTTATATAAATAGGTTTTTCATGCAGAATTATCCTATTTTCTTCCAATTTTGTATATAGATTAATTGTGTTGAGGTGCTTTCCTGATTAGTTTTGAGGGTTCATTGGTTAAGTATAAAGGGAGGTAGGGGAGCTAATCCCCCTTAATTTAGATAAATGGGTTTTTCAAGCAGAAATACCAGATTTTCTTCAAATTTTGTATATAGGCGCATTGTGATAAAGAGCTTCCCTGATTAGTTTTGGGGGTTCATTGATTAATTATAAGGGGTGAACGGGGTGGTAATCCCCTTAATTTAAATAAATGTTTTTCAAGAAGAATTATCCTATTTGCTTCAAATTTTGTACAGATGTTCATTGTGATAAGGCGCTTCCTTGATTAGTTTTTCTGGTTCATTGGTTAAGTATAAAGGGGGAAAGGGGGCTAACCCCCTTAATTTATATAAATGGGTTTTTCATGCAGAATTATCCGATTTTCTTCAAAATTGTAAATTGGTTCATTGTGATAATGCGCTTCCTTGATTAGTTTTTGGGGTTCATTGGTTTTAAGTATAAAGAGAGAAAGGGGCTATCCCCCCCCTTAATTTATATAAATAGGTTTTTCATGCAGAATTATCCTATTTTTTTCAAATTTTGTATATAGATTAATTGTGGTGAGGTTCTTTCCTGATTAGTTTTGGGGGGCTCATTGGTTAAGTATAAAGAGGGATAGGGGAGCTAATCCCCCTTAATTTAGATAAATGGGTTTTTCAAGCAGAATTACCAGATTTTCTTCAAATTTTGTATGTAGGCGCATTGTGATAAAGAGCTTCCCTGATTAGTTTGGGGGTGCATTGATTAATTATAAGGGGTGAACGGGGTGCTAATCCCCATTAATTTAAATAAATTAGTTTTTCAAGAAGAATTATCCTATTTGCTTCAAATTTTGTATATATGTTCATTGTGATAAGGCGCTTCCTTGATTAGTTTTTCTGGTTCATTGGTTAATTATAAAGGGGGAAAGAGTGCTAACCCTTTTAATTTATATAAATGTGTTTTTCATGCAGAATTATCCGATTTTCTTCAAATTTTTATATAGATTAATTGTGGTAAGGCGCTTTCCTGATTAGTTTCGTGGGTTCATTGGTTAAGTATAAAGGGGGGGGGTAGGAGAGCTAATACCAATTAATTTAGATAAATGGGTTTTTTTCATGCAGAATTATCCGATTTTCTTTAAATTTTGTATATAGGTTCATTGTGATAAGGCTCTTTCCTGATTAATTTTGGTGGTTCATTGGTTAAGTATAAAGGGGGGTAACGGGAGGCTAATTTCTCCCCTTCCTTAATTTAGATAAATGGATTGTTCATGCAGAATTATCCGATTTTCTTCAAATTTGGCATATAGGTTCATTGTTGTAAGGCAGTTCAATGATTAGTATTTGGTTGTTCATTGGTTAAGTATAATTGGGGAAAGGGTGGCTAATCCCTCCCACCTTAATTTAGATAAATGGGCTTTTCATGCAGAATTATCCTATTTGCTTCAAATTTTGTATATATGTTCATTGTGATAAGGCGCTCCTTTGATTAGTTTGGGGGGTTCATTGGTTAATTATAAGGGGGAACGGGGGATGATCCCCCCCTTAATATATTGTCGATTTCTTTATTTTTCGAGGGCTTATTTAAAATTCTTTGAAATAAGAGTATAACATACAATTAGTGTGAATAGCCTGTGAGCTCAATGCCCTGAGTTTAACTGGGCCGTTTTCTTTTTATTTAACAATCGAATAAGAGTATTTTTCTTCCAAAAGAGCAAATACGTAGCCTACGACCTCTTGTTTATTTTCCAGCAACATTTTAAAGCAAAGAATATTTTTAATAATGATAATTAAACCCTATACAAATGGTTTTTAATTTAAATTCAAATCATAGAGAAAGTCAAAATCGTTACAAAAATGTTTGAACACCCTCGCTGTTAACTTTAATTTTTAAAGTATTGATTGGTTTTTTGTCCAGATAAATTACTGTAGTTCCCGTCATATCGCGTTAAAAATGTATTCCGTAAATCGCTCTCTCTTCAATTCACACGAAAAAAATATATTGAGCTTAACAGCAGTATTACATGTGTCAATTACAATACGTTCAATCCTTTGTCGTTAATGTTATTAAAATTTCCCATTTAAGAAAACTGGATGAAATATTCCATGCAGATAATTTAAGGCACGCGAAAGAGAATGAGTGAAGAACAATAATTCCAGCTGCTAGAGTTATAAAATTTGTTAAGTAACTAATAAACCAAATTTCCATAAAGCAACAACCTCTTTCTTTTTCATCGCAAAATGATCTCCCCAGTAAAAAAACACATAAGTGACGTTGAAATGATACTTGAAGCACTACAACGCTCGCTTAAACCAAACGCACAGAAGAGCAGAGGGGCAATGAATGATCCCAGTTAGGCGACAAAAAACTAATTATTTTAGTCGAATTTCAAAATTTTCAAGAGTTTACCTTTACCGACGATACCTTATCACATGAGGAAAGTTGGTTTTAACTGCATACTTTATTATTAGTTTTTATATTGAAGTCATAATTTACAACAGATTTAGGTAAGACCGTACAGTGTAAAAAAAATAGACAAATATTTCTTGTCCAACGGGAATATACATTAACCATTAAAGAAAATATACAATAACCAATTCCGAGTTACCCAGGATTTCGAATTCATGAATTCAATTGGCTTCTATAAAACCAATGATTCTTTTATACTGCCACTGATTTTCAAACACATGTCCGAGTTGTTTTTAGAGTGCATTAATGACTTTTCTCAAATACAAGAATATCGATTTTTAGGGTGCTGTCAATTCTCAATTATACTTTTTCAGCTGCGTAGCTGAATTTATACATGCAAGGGGAACAAAATAATATTAATTTTAATGCTAATGTTAATTCTATTAATTTATCAACACTCTCAGACAAAACTGTAAATTTTGGAGCGTTTGCCCTTCAATTTTCACGGGCAACAGCCTTATTTGATGAAAAACGGTCTGATCCACTAAATAAGCGGCCTTATCTCTTAGATATTTTGAAAATTATGGGCAATCCACATATTCTTACAGTTCTAGCCCATATGTTAGCAAAAATACGGTACGACCCCATACATTTTCCTCCGCTAGGTGTAACCCTTCATTTTAGTCGTGTTTTGAAAAATAATGTCAATTAACAGCGACCGTAACATATTTTTTAACCCGCCAAAAAAGCGATTCTGTGATGATTATCTAACGCGCTACGCTACGGAAACAGTAAGTAAAGTGTTATTGTGTTTTAAAGTGCATTATATCCTGTGCATTATAATGCTGTATTACTTTTCACCGTAAAATTGCGGGCTGCACAAAATGATGGGCATGGATTTTTTTTTTTTTTTTTTTTTTTTTTTTTTTTTTTTTTTTTTTTTTTTTTTTTTTACGGGGTGTGACTGGAATCTCTGCTGTCGGCCTCTGCCCGTAATTTTATAGGGATATTTTTAACAGTGAAGCTTGTCTGTGAAACAAGTTTGTTGAATATGAAAATATTTACTTGCGAATTCATACTATACTAAAAACCGATATTCCGGTTTGAAAAAACTGATGACTGATCGTATAAATACTCCTCGGAAACGTTTTTGAAAATTAGTGGTAGCAATAAAAAAAAATAACTTTATTTTTATAAATACTTTTTTAAATCGTTAAAAAATATTGATTTCTCGGATTTCTAAAGATAAAGCACTCTTTTTGATATCAAGTTTAACTTGGAAAAGTTTATTGTGTATTTTCGCTTGTGGCTATATTATATAGTTTTCTGGATTAAAAAAATTGTCTTTTTTTTTTTTTTTTTTTTTTTTTTTTTTACAGTGAACTACTATACTCTTATCCCTGTACCATAATATCATATTAAATATATGATTAGTTCGTCACGTTTTTAGCACACAAGCTATCAAAGGTTGAGGACATTAGAAATATCCGATTTGCTTCAAATTTTGTATATAGGTTCATTCTGATAAGTCGCTTTCATGATTAGTTTTGATAGGTTCATTGATTAAGTATAAAGGGGTAAACGGGGGCTTATCCCCTTAAGTTATATAAATGGGTTTTTCATGCAGAATTATCCGATTTGCTGCAAATTTTGTATATAGGTTCAGTCTGATAAGGCGCTTCCCCGATTAGTTTTGAGAGTTCATTGGTTAAGTATAAAGGGAGCGAACGGGGACTAAACACCCCTTTAATTTATTGTTGATTTATTTATTTTCCAGGAGCATTTTTCTTTGAAATAAGAATATAATATACAATTAGTGTGAAAAGCCTGTGAGCTCAATGCCATCAGTTTAACTGGGCACTTTTCTTTATTATTAATGAATGTTTATTTATGAAAAGCCAAATCATCCGGTTTCATCTCGCCTTTGGATTAATTTAACGGATATATGAATATTACAGGAAACGGAAAAAAAAAACTTAAAAAAAAAAAGTTTTACTTTACAACTTTAAATAAGTGACTAAATTAATAATATTTCGATTTATATTCATTGGAATGATAATAATATTCGTAATGAAATCTTTATTTCGTTCATTAATGTCCAAATATGTGAAAAACAAGTCAAAGTATAAAAATTTTGTAAATGTATTTGAAGCATAAAAATAATGGAGAAGTTTTTATTATTCACATTAATTTAGAAGTTTTTATTATTCACATAGAAATCATTATTATAATCAACCATTTTAACCTAGAAGAAAATAAATCAATAAAATTTACAGCAAAATACTTTTCGAAATTTAATTTTTGTTACATAAAATTTTACCATACAATAGTAGCAGAAGTTACACGGATTATAGATTTATGCATAATATATATCTTTCCACACATTGTTAAAGTTATCTTTCAAGCAAGACCTAAAATGTGAGGAACAAATAACTGTATGACAATATTGAAAATGGTTTGAAAATAAAAAAATATTCAATTTAGAAGTTTTTATTATTCACATAAAACTCATCATTATGATCAACCGTGTCATGACCAAGAAGAAAATAAATCAATAAAATTTACAGCAAAACACTTTCTCGAAATTTAACTTTTGTAACATAACATTACAGCATACATTGGGAGCAGAAATTGTACGGTTTATAGATTTTTGCATAATTCATCATTTGCATAATATATTTGCACAAGTAAATTTTGAAGCATGACCAAAAAATGTGGGGAACAAATCATTGTATATCAATATTATAAATTGCTTGAAAACACAAAAATCTTCAGTTTAGAAGTTTTTATTATTCACCTAGAAATCATAATTATATGATCAACCTTTACGACCAAGAAGACAAAAAATCAATAAATTTTACAGCAAAAAGCTTTCTCAAAATTTAGTTTTTGTCACTTAACATTAAATTGCGACACTGACAGCAGAAGTTGTTCGGTTCATAGATTTTTTAATAATATACATCATTCCACAGATTGTTAAACTTATTTTATAACATAAGTATAATATATAATATAACAATATTATAATTTGCTTAAAAACACAAAATTAATTCAATTCAGAAATTTTTATTATTCACATAAAAAGCAGCATTATGATGAACCATTATGACCATACCGAAAATAAATAAATCAAATATTGCTGCAAAAAGCTTTCTCGAAATGTCATTTTTCTTACATAACATTAAGGAATATATTAGGAGCAGAATTTGTACGGATTATAGACTTTTGCATATTTCATAATTTGCATAATATCATTCCACACATTGTTAAACCAAGCTTTCATGCATGGTAAAAAATGTGAGGAACAGACCACCGTATAACAATATTATGATTGGTTTGAAAACTAAAAAATATTCAATTTAGAAGTTTTTACTATGCACGGAAAGAAATATGTATTAATATGTATCAAAATTAATATATATGCTTAGATACAAAATATCAGGAAGTTTATCTAAAGAGTCACCACTATAGAATTACCAATATACTAGCTTCTTAAAGTTTTTTTGAGAAGTCTGCAATTTTAATTACTTTTTACACACAGTATTTAGGCTATTACAGAGTGCAGGATATTTAAAAACATCAACAAGAGACAGGTTAAAAGAGCAATATTATATCAGGTGTAAAATATTAATTTTAATTCCTGTGGCATTTATGAAAACAAAATGTAAGACAAATCACGTTTTGTCTTACAACTTACAACAGCGCGCTTACTGAAAGATTAAACAGATTATCAACGGTAATTTGATATAGTGGTTTTTCTTTTACTTTTAACGTCATTTCTATGAATAGTCCATATTTCTGTGTAATAGAAATATTGTTACAGAAATTCAACATTGTGTAATAACTGCTGCACAGTTTTGTGCTTTGAGAAATTTAAATCTCGTTTCATGTTTAAGCTGAAAGACTTTGGATTAAAGAAATACACATAATATAATGTCTGAAACTTAATCTCCTATAAAGTATGAATTTTTCTTCAATGTAGGATTTTTAAATGCACAATTAACTGGTTCGAAGAAGTTATGCGATTTATAGACAATTGTGGATTATCGATATACGATATAAGTGCGTTAAGAAATTATAAGCCCACTAATGAATTGGTGCACTTCTGAAGAAGAAGACACTATATTCAAATTTTCAGCATGTGTATTCAAAATTGATCGTAGAACGTTTTCTGTTATAATTGCTACATTAAAATTTAAGTTACATTTTATTAAAATCTTCTAATTTTTTTAAAACGTAAATAAGGTGACTGTTAAGAAATTATATGACCACCTGAGGAAATTAGCATATTATACGTCACATTAGAAACATTATGAAACGTACGTGTTTGTATATCGTTAAAGTATTCCCGAGAAGCAAAGGTGAAGGTTTAGATAGTGTTATTTACGATATATTTGAAGATGCCGCGGGGTAAAGAGTTATCTGCGACCGAAATAAGAAAAATTTGGTTTTATAAGGGTGCTGGAAAATTTCAACGAGAAATAGTTCGGTTAATTAAGCGTTCTAAAACTGCCATTAACAACGGGATAATTAGAAAAAGGGATTCAAATAAAATTAAACTATCTGGAAAAAGAAGGATTTTGACAGCACGGGATGATCGACAAATATTTCGATTATCAACTCGGTAAATTTCGAACCGTTTCAGCAAAAGAACCTCACACGTAACAGTTTGGAAGAATCTGAAATCAAATAGTAATGCAAAATGTCTGAAACTGTTTAAAAAACCGAGGTTAATGAAACATTATAAAGATGAAAGACTGAAATGGGCTAAAAATGTCATGTCCTCGGACAAGAAATGGAAACAAGTCATATTTTCAGATGAAAAAAACATTTAATATTGATGGTCCGGATGGTTATAAACACTATTGGCATGATTTAAGGAAGGAACCTAAACAATGCTTCAGTCGACAAATGGGAGGAGGATCAGTAATGGTTTGGGCAGCTTTTAGTCATGATGGATTAGGCGATTTAACCCGAATATCGGGACGTATGAACTGTGCGCAATATCAGGCTATGTTATATGTTATCCGATACTGTTTGGACATTTTTTTAGGTGGTGCTAACTGGATGTTTCTGCAGGAAAATGCTTCTTGCCATGTGTCTAAATCCACGCAGCAATGGTTTAAAAAAGAAAGTCGCAAAGTTTATGCTAATAATAAACAGTTTTTATCTAACTATTAACTAGAAGTAGCCATTGTAAAAGAATGGTACAATATTTCTGAATCTGTACGTAATCACCTGGTCACTTCTATGAGTGTGAGGTTATAAGGAAAAATGAACGACCAATATCATAATAATTTACATATTTTTTTGTTTTTAGACAAGTGGTCTTATAATTTGTTAACAATGTATTTTTCAATCATTGCTTATATTTTCGTTAATATACTTATTTATTGCATTATTCAAAATTATTGCAAACAAATTTTAATAAACGTATTGTATTTTGATATCCCATGTGTTTAAACTATAATTAGAACTTTTATTTACTTCATAATTTTCAAAATCAAAGTGGACTTATAATTTCTTAACGCTCTCTATTGATCTTCTTCTAGAGATAAATTGCGAAATTGCATAGCCTCCGTTATTTGAATACCGTTAATAAGTGTTGTTTTTGAAATGCGAATGTGTACAATATATATATACATATATATATATGTGTGTGTGTATATATATTTACATGTACTTCCTGTAGTAGATATATGAATTTAACTTGTATTTAGCCGTGGATGTGTAACCACACTTATTACCATAGAAAATGAACCATCTTAGGATTCACCATAATCACCAGCTTTCTCAATACACTGGAATTATTGTTCTTCAGTCTAATTCTGTCCCAGGAACTGTAACTACCATATGGAGTTTTTAGGAATCATGTTAGGTTGGAAAGACGATTATCCAAACATGTTTTATAACATTTTATTGACTGATGAGGCAGTTGCGTTTGCCGGTGGTTTTGTTTTTAATAGATATGGTATATTTGCTGTTTTGAACGCAGTCCCTTAAGAAAAACCGTGGATCATGTACTAAAAGCAGAAATGTATTGACAATCCTGTTATTAATTTGATTTCTAGGGAGGGGGGGGGGTCATTTGGAAAGGGTAATAAATGTTTTACAAGCTTACATGTTTAAATACATAATTTGCATATCTACTACTCAGAATACAAATAAAATTAGATGTTGCTTTTTTAGATACTCTGTATATATAATAACATATACATATATCTTAAAAGCAACGTGAAAGTGAATCCTTAACAACAGATTTGATAATTAAATTGGTAATTCGATGTTTGTAGTGAGTGAATCAGGATTAAAATTAAATGTTTTCATCCCTCTTAAGTTCAGTACAGATTGTCGATGCGAATACATCTTCACCATCGCGAACAATTGCAAGAGAGTTAATAAATGTTGCTCCAGAGCATCGTATTTCAGATGGGTGACCTTCGTTAGTGACACGACCACCATTATCTCTTTTTAAGAATCCACCCAAAAGTTTCTTGCACTTATAATTTCTGTACTTTATTTCTTTATCTGAGTAACAGATTTCAAACCCTAGAAAAAATAATTTCCATAAGGATTGTAAAATAAAACATTTAGATATTGAGAATACTAATTCTAAATAAAGGAAATTATATATATATATATATATATATATATATATATATATATATATATATATATATATATATATATATATATAATTGTAATATCTGTGAATTTCAAAATACATTAAACAAGTTCTTGCAACAAATTCAACCTAATATCCTTCATAAGATAGGTAATCATAAAGTGTATACAGAATACCATTAAGTTAACACAAAAAATTAACAAGTGCAAACATTACATTACCAATGCGCCATTTCAGTTATGGCAGCACGCAGCCAAAAATACTGAAAGTTGTAAAGAAAATTTATAAAATAATGATATGATATGCCGTATAATGTAAGAAAATTGGAATTTGAATATCAAATGAAATTAAAATGAATTCGAAATGAAAAAAGACATGTGCAAAGCTTAATCATCAGCCTGAAAGAACCCTGCACATGTCTAAAAAATAATGCAATATTTCATAATATATACTTATAATTATGCTAAGATCAGTATACATCTGCCAGAAATATTGCATTAATACAAGAAAACGAATGGAAAGCCAGTATAAAAATAAAAAATATAATAAAAATCCCGTATAGTATAGATGATAAAAAATACTCACAAACAAATTATATAACCAGTATGGTAGTTATATTTATCCACCTCATAATTTACATCCGATAATTTATTAATTATTTTATAAGGTCCAGCAAAAGATTGCTCTAACTTTCTAGTATTTGGGTATTTGAATTCTTAATAAATAAGAAGATCTGCTACATCAAATGTTGAATCAACATAATTTCGATCAATCAATCTTTTAATTTTTAGATGGAGTTCACGAGTTCCCGCTTTGGCAATTTTAAAGGCTTCATATGTAGGAGGGTAATAATTTTGTTTAAGAGGGCATTCATGGGGTAATTGGCCAAAAAACAAATAAGCAGGAGAGAAATTTGTAATTGAATAGTGTGTATTGTGATATTCTTGGATAACTTGCTCCAATAATTTAGTACAAGGAATTTTAGAAGTTGTAGAATTTACTTTACATTTTAATCTAGTAACTATTGTTTGATTCACTCTCTCGACTTTTCCATTCGTTAGAGGATAGTGTGCTGAAGTAAAACGTTGTTTACCCTTATGCTTACGGAGGAACCTTTAAAATATAAGAGAAGTAAAGGACTTATGCCTATCACTAAGTATTTTCTGAGGAATCTGTAAATTAAAAATTTGTTTTAAACAATTAGTATAGTTCTCAGTGGTAACACTTTTTGAAGGGAAAGCCTAAACGTATCTAGTAGCATGATGTATTATTATATGTAAAAATTTTTTGGTAGAATTATAGTAATTAAATCTTCCCACAGTATCAATAGAAAGACATTCGAAAGGTTGATCTGTGGCTGGCATAGCGTGTAATAAGACAAATCTTTTTTGTCAAGGTTTTTTTTGGCAGATGTCACAATGTTTTACAAATTGACTTATCTTGAGTCATATTAGGTCAATAATAATTATGGGAAATTAGATTTAGAAATTTTGAATGTCAGGATGACCAAAATTCTCATGAGCAACATTGAGTAATTTTCTTCTCAAATACATGTGGGGACCACTATCTTCCTATATTCTTTCTTACTAATAATTATAGTTCCATTTTCAGTCTTATTTTCAGTCTCATTTTCAGTCTTATAATTTTCACTACAAACATTATATTTTTCTTGCATCTCAATAATTTCCTTAACATCCAAAAGTAAATTAATAGGTTGACTATAATGAACTATAGGATTTCTAGACAACATGTCAGCTTCGACATTTGTGGAATCTTTCTCATATTTTATTTCATAATCAAACATGCTTAAATTCAATGACCATCTAAATAATCTACCTCTCAAGTTCTTAACATTCTTAAACCACACAACAGATGCATGGTCTGTATGGATGGTAAACTTTACTCTATGAGAATAATGATAAAATTTATCCAGTTTATCTAAAATTGTAAGACATTATCGTTCAGTAGTAAAATAATTCTGTTCATAACCTCTCAAAGTTCTATAATAATAAGCAATAGGATGTAAAAAAATATGTCATTTCAACAAAACATTTTCTGTAAAAAAAAGCGCAAAGTTCTTCTTACTGACAGGTATTATGCTTTCACACAAATCACATTTCTTTTAACTGTTATACTGACTCAAAACATATTTTTATTCGAATCTGGTGTAAAACGATAACGGGAAATATTCTTACTTTCTCCTGCTATTCTTACAATCCAATTTCAAATAACTTAATTCAACTTGAATTCATATAATATGATTCAAATCACCCTTTTATTTACATTGGTTCAGAATGTCTTTTAATTTAGATTTTTTTTTAATCCCTGCAACGAGCTCCCAAAAGTTGTAGGATTTTTATTTATAATCTTACAATTACTTAAATGTTCACTTGTATTATGACTACAAAGGACTATAGCTCTTCAATTTAAATTTAGACAATTTTTATTACTTACTTCAACCAAACAATTTGATGATGAAATCGCAATACATCATACCCATGAATACTGTAATATCGTTGTAAACATAAACAGGAATTGATCTAGAATTCTAGTTTTATTCCTTTATTACATATATATCAAAATATCGACCTTCAAACTGTGGTACAAACTATTTCTCCACACTCTTATTGTTGTGCTTTTTCTTTCATAAGATATCGTGTATTGAACCCTTGAGTCTATTATCTTGTACTGTTAAGAATATTAATTTACAGATGGGTATAATTTCCAATCCCACGTATATATATATATATATAACAAAATTTAAAATTTATCGTAATCCGCTAAATTATTTTCATTCCATCCTATTCTAAATTACTCCATAATATTTATTTCCTCCGTTTATTAATGTATTCTAACTATATTTATTCCAAAATCCTCATATCTAAATTCAATATTTAATGCCGACTAGTTAACTAAATAAATTGCGTCTTTATCTTTAAATTATAAAAGCTTCCTAATATTCATTCCGCTAAGAACCCGTATTCTTTTCTTTTTATATTTCTAAATTCCTAAAATATTTATTTTAATAATTTCCGATATTAAATGTACCTCTCAAAATCATAAATCTGTTTCTTATTTTAAAATGTAAAACATTTTATTCTAAATCCATTCTGGCTTTAATCCAAAATCTTATTTATCTTACTTATTTCTTATTTTTACTTCTTTCCTTTTCGTAAAAGTAAAATTAATTCCATATCCTCGATTCAGTAATTAACAATAATCAGTTATCTTAAAACACATCCAGTTCACAGCTAGTCTAGAGAACATGACTGAAAAATCTCGAATTTCCGTTGGCGCGCTTTTGAACAGGGGACCGTTTCTCCCTAAAATTCTGACCTGTCCAGGTAAAGAATCCCAGTCCTCTATTGGCAAATCGGCCGTCACGTGATCTCTGTATTCATACTCTCACCCAAACCATATATCGCGGTCCGGACTTCCGAACGGCAGTTGAAAAGAAAGACACGAAGGGTTTTGTTTGGCGTCCGATCTCCTACATCATTCGAATACGTACCTGGTATCGGTGATATAGAGATAAAATATTTTCCTGGATACTGCTTCTTAGTAGATTATTAAGTATGATTAATTCTAACATTTTTAATGCCTTTATTTTGTCTTGGAGTTGATTTAAGCTAATAACATCTGCTGCTTTAATGACCTAAATAATTGGAGTCTGTCTTAAGATCTTGAAATGACGGATAAACTGTGAGAGAAGTTCTCAGCCTAGCCTATTAAGGGCAAATAAAAGCCTTTTGGTGATTTCTCGAGTATTCATTTTGTCTATTCACACCTACATCTGCTATTAATACGACGATTTCACCTTGAAACTCCTGGCGTGGAACCGCCATCGGCTGAGTATCACAAAAAAACATCCAGCATCTAGAAAGTCATTTCTATAAAAAGGTAGCTGCCACAGCAATACATCATCTTTAATCCTTAAATCGTGACACATATATACATATAAGACAAACTCTCTTTTGTCAGAAAGGTAATCCTTAAAGTGTTACTTTTATAGATATACTTTAAATCACAGAAATGTTTCAAATACTGTTCCTCATAACATCAAAAGTCTTTTTTTCAATTTAATAAATTAAAATTTTTATACGGTTTCTGTGTTATATAAGTAACATTTAGAAAACATTTTTCCTGCTCTAAAAAGTGAAACAACAATCGTAATATTTTTGCACAGCCAAAATTTGAAGAACTCATTATGAGAATTTCATGAATTTTCAGAATTTTTTGGCTCAAACGACGTATTTTTCCACATTTTGTGGTAAGTTTTAACTTGCCTATTAAGGCAATGAAAACGCCAGAAGTTCTTTTTACTGTTTACCTTTCATTAACTGACGAAGGCTTCATGTCTTCTGACATTTTTCTCTTTCTAAATTTGTTTTGTATATTAAATTTTAAATTGCTTTATTACCGCATTAATTAAGCATTCATTATGTTAACTTTGCTTTAACTTTTTTGATCTTTTGTAAATTGAGTGATTTTTTTTTGTTTTACTTTCTTTGATGTTATACATAAATAAAAATAAATACAAATATAAATATACATATAATTAAAATAAAATCACATATACAAAAATCAAAGGAAAAGACAATACAAAAATGAAGTCCAGTAAATGGGAGATGCAAATATAAAAAACTCACAAATTCAAAAAGCAAAAAACAGAAATTGCTGTTTGAGAAACAAGAATGTATTCCAACTTTCTTAAAGTGTTTGACAATCCTTTAAAAGTCACTTTGAAAGGAATTGAATTGTTAGGATACAATTGAAATGGCCAGCAATTGTACCTTCTAAATCGGAATCTGTGTGGAGCGGGATTCTTTTCCAACCTTTTGCAAAATTGTGACCCTTGCTGATTGGATGAACAATGGCCATAATTTATGTTTTCGAAATACTAGAGCTGTGTGTTGACAGTCTCATTTAAAAAAATATATATTCTCTTAACTGGTCCTAATATTCCCTGTTCTTCCAATTTTAGCCGTTATTCATGCAATGAACTTTGAAGTCATGGTGAGCATTGTATTGTGATGAGTCGCCAAATAATGTCACAATGAAGTCGCATGGTGACTTTCCAGTGACCGACATTCTATTGTGAAGTCATCATTGAACTCCTTTGTGAAAAGTCACCAGATGATTTCATTTTCTGTCACTTGGGAACGCGTTGCAGAACAGCTATCATGATTACTTTACAATGGAGTGTCAAAATGACAGTCACGTGAGAGTCACAAGATGACTTCATGGTAAAGTCACCTGGTGACTCGTCTAAAAGCAGCAGTCATGGTGACTGTTCAGTGTAGTGACCAAATGAGTGTAAAAATGAGACGAATGAAATATATCACATTTCTGTTCATTGTAGTGACTGTGACAATTGTAACCATTTGTGATGTCAAGAAGACTTCGACTATCTGTGTTGTTAGGGTAGTACCTATTTTCTACACTTGCTGTTTATAGAATTACCTTTTGAGTACTCACGTGTTCAGAAATTAGCATTTTGTGTTTGTTGCTTAAGTTTTGCACACTAGTGTATATGTATACAATTACTAATGATACGTGCGCTTCCTGGCGCTGGAAGATGTAACTAACAGATGTTTTAATCATTCGAGGCTCGTTTGGAAAAATCGACCAGCGAAACGAGCGTAGCCTGCAACTTAGAAATAATAATCAACGAAGATTCCCGTCGAAATTCAAAGTTAAATATGTTTTTAACTGAATTCCAACAGGGTTTCGGCTGGCGTTCAAAGATAGACTATGACAATTAATTACGACAAAGAAATGCACAGTAAAAGAAATGTAACTTTGGCGCTGATAAGGAACTGTTAAATGAACTTATAATAAACTTACGAAAATAACTCCTGTAAAATATTGGAATTACATTGTTCAGTCAAGCTTTTTACAGCTTTCCTTGAAAGTTTGCTTTTTATTTCAAGCTTTTTTTTTTATATATATTGTAACATTATTTTGAATAATATTAAATTTCCACAAATACTTTATTCTTCTGAATTATTTATTAAAAATGTAGCTCGTCTAACATATAACTTATTTTTTTAAGCAATCGATAACATATAATTAAGGTAAACTATCAAAAAGTAATCAATAAAGTCCCCATTTCTAATCTTTATAATTAAAAAAATGAAAGATCTATGGACATTTCATCACGTTGACACAATCACAAGAATTTTTCTTTTTAGTTTTATGAGTGCAAAAATGCATTTCATGCTAAGAACAATGTCATTTTCACCGGCGCAAACTTTTCACACATACATTTATACTTAACCACCATGTATTCAAAAAGAAGATATTTTCTATTTAATTTGAATGATAAAAATGGCATCAATAAAGTTATAATGAATAAAGATAAAATAAACACAACACATAATATTCTTGTGACGTCACACTGAATATAAAATGTTATCGCTTATAAAAATAAAGTACACGTGCATAAATATTTTTACAGAAATTTAACTTACAAAATTAAAAGATAAATTCAAAAGCAACGTGTCTGAATATTTTTCTTATCTCTGCAACAGTGGCAGAGTTAACCATTTGCTACCATTTTGAAGACATTTCAAAAATGAATTTAAAATTTAAATAAAATATAATACAGGGAATGTTTTAAAAAATAGTTAGTGTGGGCAGGGCACATATACAAATGAACAGCTTTTATTTAAAAAACGAATAATCAAAATTGCTTCAGTAGGAAGATCAGGGCAAATAATTAAAAAAAGCAGTCTTATATTTTAAATATATACATGATATGGGGAAAAAAGATATGAAAACAAATGGACTCTAAGATGGAAAATGGTCCTTGTCAGCGAAACTTCTTTCCATTTCAAAATATAATATGCAAAAAAAAAACGGTAATTTTACCATTTATATATATATAGAATGCTTAATTAATAATATTTAATTTCGGTAATTATATCGGTAACTTTACCATAGTTATAAACTACAGTTAGCAATCAAAGTACGTTCTTTAAGAAAATTACCTGCAAATAATTCCCCTGGGTCACAGAAAAATAAAAAGTCGTCTAAAATCTCGAAAGTGTTCACACTTGTTTCAGATGATAATATATCTTGAAACATGAAGGGTTCAACACATTCTACTGAAATGGCTCCACCAGAAAACAGATAATTAGAAGATCTGTAAAAAATATATATAATAAAATGTTAGAACATAAATTTTATATGAAGTTGCCACAAAAGTGTTAGCTTACATCCCAGTCGGTAGATAAACTACTACCTACGAGTTAGAAACAAGTGACGGACCCCTAAAAATATCTCTTGTATTGCATAGACGCCTCCCCAACCAAAACTCTATCCAACTACACCAAGGACGGACACAATGAAAGATCCCAATATCCGTCAATGAAAATGTATTTGATAAATTAACGAGTTACTCCATGGTCATAGATAGGAAAATAAACAACCAAGTAAAAATAAAAGATAACGTGCGTAATTAAAAAAAATAATACATGAAAATAATAACTTCCAAGCCTGTGCAATTATGGAATATTCTCATTTGTTTTTGAAAATAACTCAGATGAGTCGAAACATGTAAAACAACCTAATAAAAGTTATTTTAATTTGTATTATGTTTTTAATTTACACCTTTTAGCATTTAAAAGAACTATATTATTACAAGGTGTTATAATTTATTATATAATTATGTATTTGATAAATTAACATTACACTGACAGTATTTCACATATAAGAACTGATAAACAATCCCTAATTCTAAAACAAACCAGAACAATGAGCAATAATATATGTAATATTGGATATTATACTTGTTTTTGAACCTTCAACATTAATAATTATTATTGAGATTTTGACAACTGTGCTTAAGCGTATTAAGCTTAATTACATTAGTTTGAACTATTTAATTTACAAAAACTTATACTAAACTTTTATTTTCACCAAAATAAACATACATGTATACAGATTATTCTGAGCATATATCTTAACCATTGATTCTTCAACCAATATTTACAAAATCTTGACCAAAAAACAAAAGGAATTTTTACAATGGAACTCGCAGAAAAGAAAGAATACTTTGCACATACTATGCACTGTGCTTGTACTGTACTATATTTTTTTATAATGTACTTCACGTATATTTTACTTACTATTAATAACACAAATAAAACTAAAAATGCTATACTGCATACAGATACAGTTAAAGGAATATATACAAATACTTTTACCACATAATAAAAAATTATTTAATAAATTTTACACAACTTATGGTACTATGCCACTGGTACTATGCGTACACTTTGCCAAATCGAAATATTTATAAATACTCTGACTAAATTTTGACACTCTACAAACACTTTATCTCATTATTTGACGTAATTTTCCATTTTTTACACTGTGCTTACACATTATCATATTCAAATAGTTTAAAATTCTTTAACCAAATTTTTATACTGTACATACATTTTACCAAATTAAAATATTGAGGAATTCTTATGTTGTACTAACTCTTAACGGAACTAATGATTTACAAATTCTTAAATTATGTGAAGAATTACACAATGGATTGTAGAACGCTGGGTTTCGAAGAACAAATAAAAAGTTAATCTGGTGGTGTAACGTTGACTAATTTACGATCAAAACTTGGAATTTAATCACTTCGTTATGCTCGATCATATTTTCAAGAGAGAATTTCAAAATAGATTCAATTGAATTTTTTTCTCATTCATACGAATATTTTTCTCACAGGCATCGCAGCGGCATCTACGCTTTAGAAAAAAATTAAATCTTAATACAACAATTAAGAACCAAACATACCATCTTCCTTGAAACCTCTAGGAGGCTAAGAAAAACAAAACAAAACAAAAAAACATTAATATGCTAAAAAATAAAATTTCAATGCGTGTAAGTACACCTTTTTAGGTGCGTTCGTAATTATATAAATACGTAGCAACTATAGTCATCGTCTGGTACACCCATCTGACCATCTTTCTGTCCATCTGTCCGCATATAACAGCGCAAGAACTACCCAATCGAATGGTTTGAAATTTGACATATATAATCGTTGCAGAATTCCGTCGAGTCATTTCAACGTTTATGAAAATAGAAAAGAAACTTAAAAAGATAGTAATAAAAATATTTATTAAGTAATTTGAATTTTTTTTTTTTAAATAGGCAGATCTATGTTATAGCAGCTTCCGAGGATTAACCATGAAACGACCGAGATGTATCACCAAGTTATCTGACATGTATGACGTTATAGTCATGTATGACGTATCTGACATTTTATAACTTCTATGACCAAGTTATAGTCACATTCTTTTTCGATTAAATCCTATCATACGCAATTAATTCAATTATATCCCATGATAGGTAATGATTCCAGGTTGTCATGGTGATAATGTCCTATTTAAGGTGGAGTCATATTATTTTCGTATTACTGAATTTAAAAACCGAATTTGTATACTAAAATTGTTTAATTATACAGCAGTCATATAATCTACAGACAGTATTTTGGATAGATGTTTCCGGAGAAATAGATATTAAATGGAAAAAGAGATTAAATATGGATTTCAAGTTCTGAAATTTTCAAAGCTAGTCTTAAGTTTCCCATCGATATTTTCAATAAATATCAATAAAAGATAAAATGTTGCCAACTTAAAATGTACTTATTTTAATACGGAAATTAATCATATCATATTAACAGACGATAAAATTCATTTCACTGAAACTAGTTATAGTACGAACGCACCTCATTTGTCACGTTTGACGTAAGATTTCCAACTTTTTTATACTTCATTTTATACGTTCATATTTAATTTTAACACGTAATACGCGAAGACTCCGGTCAGTTTCAAGAAATTGTGTTGTAATGCGACAAACATCCGCTGAAGTTGTGCTACATTTTTCAAGCGGGCAAGTACAAAATATCAAACATTGAGATTAGGTCTTTGTTACCACCATTCTGCAATGATGTTGCACTTTATGGAATATTTTTTCGGCCAACGATCCCAGAAATCAATTTTCTGTATGAGACGCTATCAATCATTGAGACACAAGACTTGGTTGCGATGGTTCTGGAAATTGATGAATAGGACCGCCAACCAGGAAATGAGCTGTCGTCAAGGCATTCAAGTCTGCAATATCAGAATTTTTTTCGAAAGCTTGCAGTGAGACGTCCGGAATTTAATAAAAACCTCTATTTTAAGAAGAACAAAATATATGTATTTGGAATTAAGGAGTGCAGAGTTAGACACTTTTGTTAGCATTAGTTTAGGATTTTAAAATTCTGCTTTCCACAAGCCTCTTGAATGGAAGCATGTATAGAGAAATGAAAGAGCACTCAATGTTATCAATAGAGATGAAACTTTCCACATCTTCTTCTGGACACAATAGAAATAATTCCATAAGGTACATCGTTTTAAGCTCTTTTAAAATTGGAGCCGTTGTCAGAGATGGATCTTGCTTTTACAGCATCTTTTAGAGATAAATTGGCTTAATGCAGAAAGGAAACAAGCAATAGAGAGTTCAGCTATCAACTCAAAACCTTTGTTGCTGCGCAGATGAAAAGACTTGAATTTGCTGACAGATCTTTTATAAGCACATGTAGTATAGAAAGGACCAGCAAAGTACAAACCCAGTATGCAAAATACATGAATATGTATAATTTGAGTATCGGGAACACCTCCCATTAATTGAGGCAAGGCTTTTAAGTTCAGTCGAAGACATTTTAGACATTTTTTATACACATTTTAGTGAGTTGTGGCCCAGTGTGCTCGGATATTTCATTTGATTACGGCTTAACTAGTGAGGACAATGAATCCACAAATCATTAATCACAAGATTAGATGGAAGTAAACCCCTTACACCAGGATCAGCTGTATTGTAAATTCAAGAAACGGGATACCTTTTTACTGAAGGAATAGTTCATAAACACTTTAATTGCGATAAATGGTTGCCAGCGGCAAAGTTCAATTCACAGCCATGCTAGGGTTATGGTGTAATCCATCCAAGCTATATAAAAACATTTGCTTTGAACTGGTTATTCTTTGGACATCCTTCAAAACCATTTGTAAAACATTAGCCAATAATAATGATGCACACAATTTCAAACGAAGCAAAGATTGAAATTTTAAAGGAAAAAGTCTCTTCTTGGATGTATAAGTATAGATGCACAAAAGTCATAATTTATCAAAATACAGCGAACGTAAACAACAGCACAATATGCCTTTTCAGAGGCATCGTAGAGCTGCATACAAATCTTTATTAATTCATGAAGAATTTAGAACACACCTAAGTATCTTGATTTGTTTGATTTGGTGAAATTCCTGTGTAAATGAGATTCATGGTTTATTAAGATCTTTAAGAATTTGTTCATCTCGAGCAAGCTTATGCATGAAATTCCAGTTGATACCGAGAATCTTCACTTCAACACCTGAATAAGTGGGTATCGTCTGCTGTTCATCAGGAAAGTCTATAACAATTGTATGAATATTAGACTTCTACTTTCTTAGATAAAATCCTCTGTTTTTCATAATTTTCTTTGATTTATTATCAAGCTCGTTTCTTCCTCCGATGTAGCTGCAGATAAAACATTATAAACGTAGAAGTTCTTGTAGTATGGGAGGTTAAAAAATAGTTACGCCTTTCGTATAAAGGAAGTTAATGCATTACTCTTGTAGAATGAAATGAAATACGAGCTGTCCCATAAGTGACTATGAGCAGGGGTCTGTCCAGACTTTTTCCCCAGGGTCCTATTTTTGGGAAATTGTGAAAAACTTTTTATATTTGTGAAAAATCTAATCCTAATTTTGTGAATTTGAAATTATCGTTATTTTCAGGTTCTTGTTTACACAGTTTTAAGAAGATATATGGATGTAAAATACATATATTTTCTTTATATATGTAAAAGTGACAGGTGAGATTTTACTTTTAAATGATTAAGTTGTGAAATGTTCGGTTTAAAGATGGAAAAAATTTGTGAAAAACCTATTTTTAAGACAAAGAATTTTGTGAAGGGTCCTGTTTTAGGGAAAATAATTTTGTGAAGGATACTGTTTTGAAATGAAAAATTTTGTGAAGGGTACTTTAAAGGACCCAAATTTTTCCTAAACAGATCCCTGATGCATGAATATCCAAAATTCAAGTACTACTTAGTATTTCTCCAAAGAATTCGATAGCAATTTATACCAGCACGATGGACCTTAACTTCACGAAACATTTTTTCCACGTCGGCACACACTGTAACTAGAAAAGCTCTAAAGCGAAGCTGAATGGGATACAAATCTTCCTCTACCCATGGATCTACCATTAACACGATTTCTACCCAAACTTTAATACGTATTCAAACTTTTGTGCTGTACGATCCCACCTCTGAGGCACCCATTCATCACTTGTATGGAAAATTTGAACAAAATCAGCAAGTTAGATATGTGATATCAATCAAAGCGTAAAAGAGAATTTCGTCACCAGACCCCCATTGATGAGGTACAGCATGGAAACAACATGAATTGTTTACAACACAATTGTCATTAACACTGAAACTGTATGCAAAATATGAGCAAAATTAGCTCGTTAGATATTGCAGAACGTCTTTCAAAAACACGAGTACGCAAATTTTCCCTTTTATGACTTTTAGCAGGTAGAATCTCTCTCTCTCTCTCTCTTTTTTCTAATGCTATCTAACTTTGCAGAAACATAATGTATATTCTTATCAAACAACATTAGAAATATTTTAGGAATATAAAACGGATGAATTATGAGCTGCGCTGCCAGGCGCCTGAGGGCACCCGTCAAACTCGTCAACCGTCGTACCCAAGGTCTGTGGACCTTTTAATGGTCACGATCAGGAGAGTTCCTGTGTGCACTACGACCGGTGGGAGCGCCGCTCCTGCTGACCATTCCCATTCTCCCAAGTAATTGACAATATTGGTCGTTGCAATTAGCGGAGTTGCCTAACCTCTAAAGTCAGTACCACTCTATACTTGGAGAGACGATGGAGTCCCACGACAGCTTCTTAGCCGGAAACCTAAAAGAGGACACTGGGACGGAGGCCGTATGCAGAGCTTCTCCAACGACTCTTGCTTTACCGCAGCTTCTGATCATCGAGCACCTATAAAGGTTACGAATGGACTCATCGGCTGCGATGTGGAGAAGGTGCCTCTCGCCAGCCCGGGACGCTTAGGAAAAGCATACCTTAACGCATAGACACGTCCTGGCGTAAGTTGTCTCCGCATGACCCTCGAGAGATCTTTCCCTCCGACTTCTACCGGCGGCAGAACGCTCGGATGCGATCGACTAAATAGAGGGCCATTCGGAAACACGTGACATATAAAACAAACACAAACAAACAAAAACACAAAAAATGTTAGACAAAAACGGAAAGTTACTTTAAACACCACTATCGGACTCTGAAGGGCGTAGAAACTTCCTCCAAAAGCGCCAAAGAGGCGGTCCCGATCGAGGTAAGTAGCGTGAAAGTTTTTACTTAGACTCCTGCTAAGCCAATCGTTGATCGCAGAAAACTCCGACTACGCATAGACACACTTTATTGGTTTTCGACCCGGTGTTTAAGTTTTGGTTTGATCGCCACCGCCTAAGAATTATGGGAATCAATGCAAATCGCAACTGTATTTTTGGTCAATGTTTGGAAAAGTGGGGATGATCATCAGGTGACAGTGCCCCCACCGGCCGTAGCAATCACAAGACTCTCCTGATCGAACGCGGTAAAAGTTCTTTAGAACTTGGGTGCAGCGGTTGACGTGCCTGTCGGGTTCCTGACAGCGTAGCTCAGCTTTAGGGATCAATGCTTGATGTTGAAAATTCAGAACTAAAATTTACTAATACATTTTATAAAGTTTAATTTTTAATTGTTTCCTTTTAATTGCTTAGTATTTACATATTCTACTTGTAAATTTTCCATCTCGGCATTTGCAGGAATTTACACTGGTTTTGGAAATTAGTAGGATCAATAAAATTATGAATGAAAATCAGCTATTTGTCCTAGTGTACCCCTTAAACGAGTACATTTTCTAAACGTAATCTTTCCAAATAAAGTTCATTATCGATATGATTCACCTATCCAAAATCAATATGTTATGCATAAACTTCTATGAAAAAATTAGCAATCAAATCCAATAATTGTTACTTCGTTAAGTTAGTTAAATATTCTCATGGTTTTGATGACTACTATATAGTTAAGACTTTTAAACAAAAATATAATTACAAGCGTCTCTACATAAAATGAAATATACTTACGTTTTTAATGCAACTATAACACTACGTTCAGGATTTGAGCATTCAACAGTCATTAAATTTCCGTCACATACAGGAGAACCCATTTCTGCAAGTGAAACATAAGTGGAATTTCCATATATATGAGCAAAAATGTACTATTTAACTCTATGAACTTTTACAAAGACAGGAAAATTAAGAAATGGAAAAAAAATCTTTTAAATTATAAAAACAAGTAAATTATATTTAGCAAACTGCAGTTATATTTTTAACAGATTTTCAAGGAAGAAGGTTATCACTATTCCTTTGTAATTTTGTTTGTGCATGTCCATGCATTCAGTGAAGCCAGATCGCTACATTTTTTTAAATTCGAATTTCTGCATTGCCAACACTATTTTGTAATTGAAATATTTCATTTATTTAATGTCAGATTAAAAAAATACGAATATAACGCGAATTATACTATTTTTAAAATGTGGTGGCAATTAAGCCGTATGAATTTTTTTTAAAAGGAGTAAAATGGTAAGCTCAACACAAAAAATATGAAAAATTCTCATAAAAATTATGAGTAATACTCATAAAAATATGAAAAGTGTGTAGAAATAAGCAAAACTGATAAAAAAGTATGCGGAAAAATTTAATATAAAAAAAATGTAAGATTCATTTCTTGCGCGCATTGAAATTGTGATGCGGTTGCGGTAGAATGTAGACACTTTAGTGGTCTTAAAAATCATTTTTGCAACTTGAAAATATATTTTCTTTTTTCTTGCAATTGGAAAATGTCATCAATAAATATATAACAGTCTCGACCCGTTTCCCGTTAACAGTCTTCCCGTTTCTTTGGAACAACCGAATACCATCAATTTGAAGAAATTTTATTTCAATTGATTTTCATTCAAAACCTTTTCAATTAAAAATAATATAAAAATTAGAAATATTTTTAAAAGAATAGTAAATGCTTCATCATCTAGAAATGAACATATTTTATTTATTTATTTATTTATTTTTGAAATGTTAAAATTGGTTCAATAGAAATTCCAGTGCAGGTGATGAAAATTAGCTGGTATTATAAACAGAGTAAAACATTTGAATAACGGACACCTAGGGACAGCCACAATTGTCCAATTTTCGGTAGGAAATATGCAAAAAACATATTTGTGTTTGAGATTGAAAAGTGTTATCTAAATGGAGGTGTCTGCTTATCGAGAGTGTCCGTTGAGGACATTTTACTCTATATAGATAAAAATACAATGCACAAATCTATACAAACCCTCAAAATCGTCTCGCTGCCTTTTTTATTTCAATTTTGGCCATTTCGCAAACTGACCAGTACTGAATCATTAAAACTATCGGTTATTGGCCAATCAATTTACAACGAAATTGGCCAATTCTGGAACGTGACATTTTTGGGCTTTGGTTGTAACATATGTACATCTATGTTTATTTTTCTGCATAAAAGATAAAATTGATATTAAAAATGCAATTACATAGCACTTTTTCTAATTTCAGTTTTTCTAATTTGTTCAGTAGAAATTACAGAGCAGGTGACGAAAATTGGCTGGTATTATAAATAAAGTAAAATCTTACCAATAATACAATAATCCCAAATAACGGACACCTAGGGAGAGCCACAATTGTCCAAATTTCGGTAGGAAATATGCAAATAATATTTGTGTTGGAGATTGAAAAGTGTTCTCTAAATGGTGGTGTCAGCTATTCGGGAGTGTCATTTTACTTTTTATAGATAATAATATAATGCACAAAACTACAAAAACCCTCAAAATCGTCCCGTTGCCTTTTTTATTCTGACTTTGGCCAATTCGCAAACTGGCCAGTCCTGAATCATTAAAACTATCGGATATTGGCCCATCAATTTACAGCGAAATTGACCAATTCTGGAACTTGACAATTTTGGGCTTTGGTCGTAACATATGTACATCTATGTTTTTTTTTATGCATAAAAGATAAAATTGATATCAAAAATGCAATTACAGAGCAATTTTTCTAATTTCAGTAAAATGTGGTTGAATTATTTTACATTACGGGTTACGATTTGAAGTGCGTTGCATTCCAGTTGAAATGCGTCAGATTAGGATACAGTTTTGGGTTGACTCAAATTAAAGTTTGTATAACCGGACCGGTGAAGGACAATAATGGGATAACAATACAGAAGTCAGAATCTCTACACGAAGTTAAGAAACTATCTCTGGAAGTCGGTTTTATTTTTTGATAAAATTACTTATTTTTAACTCACTTCTTATCTGAACTCTTTCTCTATTGGTCAATGGTTTGAGAAAATGGCCAGCGGAAAGTAACTGTAAGGATGCAGAAATGAAAATCGCAGCCTATACTGCAACTAAACTTGTCGTTGACCTAACCATCATGGATATGCATAATATATGAAAATAAAACATGTGTAAACTATTTATAAAATGCATTGCAATTCGAATAATATCCTGGCTTGATGACGTCCTAAACATTAAATGCTCTATTACTCCAAAATTGATAATCATATTGATTAACGGTTTAATGCGTCGGATTAAGTGTTTCATTTCTAATTAAAATATATCTTTGAATTGAAATTTGAATGAAATACAGGGTCATGAAAAATCGAAGAGTGTGGTAAATCCCAGACAGCACACTCTATCTATAAGATGTCGATTTATAGTCTAAATACATCTATAACGTCCATGACATCTTTTAGATATGCATAGCATTAAACAAATAGATGTCTATAAGCCATTTCTCATTTAGATTTCTATTAGACGTCTATGACCTGCAATAGACGTATTATATCTATCACTTTTTCGACGTCTAAAGGAAATGCTTTTTTCAACTTCCAATGGAAATACTTTTCGATTCATCCAATGGATTTGCGAATAACACGTATTATGCTCATCTTATGGAAAAAGTACTCCTACTTCAATGCAACTGCGCGCATGCGAGAACGGAAAGTCAAAGGTCGTTTGAAGACACTCTCGCCGCGGCTGGGGCTGTTGTTTATATTGTATACATCGGCAATCTTGGATGTAATTATACTGACAACTTTTGTAAAAGGTAAGTTATTCATTTCTTTATTTACTTTCCTGTGTAGTTTATATAACACTTAATTACTAAATTCTTGTATCTTACATATATACAAGATTTAGGCTTAATGTTACGATAAGTTTCATCAGTCATATATATATTGTGTTTAAAAGGAAAAATACATCCGAAATGTCGCTGTATAAATTGTATATGCAGAAATATAATCTCACAGGTACAACGAAAGCAATAATGTGATTGTTTTTAGTAGTAATTGAGTGTTAATGAACTACATATTGTTTTGTTTATCACCATTATGAATCCTTTGAACGCCAGTGTGCAGTGTTAGATTATTTATGCACTAAACCATAATATTTATCAGAACTTTCGAATAATATTTAGATTTTACGATGTACATGAACGGAAAAAATAGCTATTATTTATTTTTAAATGAATTTATTTGACAAATTCAGATTTCAAAGGGTAAAAAAAAAAAAGTTTTGAACATGTTTGCAACTGAAACACTTTGCCCTTAAAGGGGTTAACAGTTTCGTGTATTATTTATCATACAATTTAGAATTACACTAAAATAACTATATATAAAATTTTGCTAAGACTAAAACTAATACTATAAATAATGTAATTCTTGTTTAAAAAATTACTTTTTTTCCCCTGTATTTATTTATAATTTAGTGTCCCTTCTAGACCAATATTTAAGGGCGCAGCATCCTGCCTGCTCTAAAATTAGCAAAATGCACCGTACCCTTTTTAAAATATCGAAATGCATCCTTAATTATATCCAGAGGTCTCTTGTTAAAATCTTCCCCAATACCAGAGTATTTCTAAATTAATGTATCCAGAAGCTTGCAAAAAATCATAGACCTTCCTTCTTTCTTTAATAAAAACAGGAGATTATTAAATAAATGTTGTACTGTTTTTGGCTATGATGTCTTACACTCACACAGTTTATTTCTTTAATCAGTTATAAAAAGGAAAATAGTTGCCAAACTTAGGGGATTTTTTCCTTTCCCCTAAGTTGGCTACTATGCTTGTATTTAAATTATTGGTTTGGCATGGGCTTGGAAAGCAGGCCAATCAAAAAGTCACCAAACTTCAGTGCGTGACAGTATCTCGTCTATTCCTTTTTTTTTTTTTTTTTTTTTTTATCGTTACTCAACACAATAATTTTTTTTTCTTGAAGTAATGCCCATTTTCACTGAACAATGACTGTTTTCTGCTTCATTTGTGCTGTTATTATTTTCTAACAACCTGTCCTTTTCTTTCTAGAGTGAACATTGTATAACAATTAAAATTCTGATCCTATATGTATTAAATTTTACATTTTTTTCTTCATTTGTTGTCATTGTTTAACTTGTGTTCCGACACATTTTTTTTTTTTTTTTACATACCCAATAAAAGATATATATATTTTAATTGTGTATTATATGATATTTATGCTTGAGTCTATTTTTTCAAATCACTTTGATACTAATCTTTTGGTACTTGTGTATTAACCATTAGGGATGCACCGAATATTCAGTATGTAGTATTTAGTCATACTGCTCAATATCTAAAGAAAATGCTTTTTAAAATATTTTTAAAACACTAGATAACTTTTATTTTTAACTGTCAATAAATAAAAATATTCAGAAAAATTAAGAAATAGAATCATATTTAAATAACTTTTACATTATGTATTTGCTTATTTTTTTAAAGTAACAAGAAAATTAACTGTTATAGTGCAGGGGTCAATGCAGGTTTTTTTTTTTTTTTTTTTGCGGGGCCCATTTTGTGAAAAGTAAAGGTTATTTTTGTAAAATTTTATTATATTTTTGTGAAAAATAACATTTTGTAATGAAAGTCGAAATCCAGCTACTCAAATTCGATCCAAGCGTTTATTAACAAACTTTTTTAAATACTTTTGCTGAAGTTTTCCTCTCTGGTGAACTTGTTTGTTTGCAAATTACACATTTTAAAAGTCAAAGAATAATAAATAATAGGGGAGACTGGTACACACTGGACCTATGGGCATAGTGGACCACCCCCCTAATATTTTGTTTATTTAAAAAAAATTTTAAGCTTCTCTTCTATCCTAATAGACAACAGCACTGCACTGATTATTTATAGTGTTCAGAAAATATGTTTAGCTCAGATTGAACTATTTTATCCTAATTGGTTGTTTTGATCTTCTAAAAGTAAAATTTTTCAACATTATATTTTAATTGTTTTAGTAATTAAAGGTTGTAGATAAATCCTATAAAACAGCTGTTTTGCAAAGCTAAGATACTTGTTTTTATTTAACTTTAAAGTTAATATGTTTAAAAGAAAGCTATAAACAATATTAATATGATTATTTATTGAATTTCAACATGGGGCACAGTGGTCCACAATCCACTCTGCTCATGTAATGCAGAATGTTCAAAATATTTAATAATTGCTTATTTTCTATAAAGAAATATTGTTTAAAAGAAGTTATTTAACTGTAAAATAAAGTAAACAAAGAAAAATAACAATTTATTTAACATAGTAAGAAATATTTTGTTTTGTATTTACTGCCTGTGATAAATATAACTGTAGTCTAATTGGTGATGATTCTATTCAAGTAAGATTCATAAGATGCAAATTGAATGGAAATCAGTTTATTTTTCCCAAAACTGTAGATGAATCTATTGTTGATGTCAATGATTTCATAATATTGCTCCCAGACCCGAAAGTATTTCAGGAAAATTCCAGGCTCAATCTTACTCATAAGTATTTTGGAATTTCATTTGCAAATTTTAATGTGCGCTGATTTTTTTGTACTTAAGTAATAACTTGAACTAAATTGCAATTGTTCCTGTATTAATCTGTTGTTATTTTCAAAATATAATAATAATATATTTTTTTTTTTCAAAATGTTACTTGTAAATTTATATTACTATGTTATTTTGCGGATAAAGGGGAAATAAAAAAGAATTAGATTAATGAAAAATAGATTATATTGCATTTCAGATAATGCCTAACAGCGGTCAACTGTGCCCCGGTGGGTGGACCAGTGTGCCCCATTTCGGGGGCACACTGGTCCAATTTACGGGTGCATTATAAAATTTTTTTTTTTTGAAAAATGTATTGAAAACTATGTTATGAGAAAATTATGATGAATGTATAAAGGTATAAGGAATATTCAAAAATATTTTCATGCAGGGATGCACCCGGTTTGTCCGTTAAAGAGAAAAAAAAATTAACTGAAAAAGTAGTCCACTGTGTACCAGTCTCCCCTAAATAGTAAGTTTTTATGAAAGGGGGAAAATTTGTTAAAAGGAATTTTGTGAAGGGGGCCATTTTATCAAATTGATTTTTGTGAAGGGTCCCATTTTATTAAATTGATTTTTGTGAAGGGGCCCTAAATAGGCTCCAAATTTTGTCTGTATTGACCCTTGTAGTGTTTCTTGAGTTTGACATCCTTGGATCTTTGCGAATAATTGTTCCAAAAAAAAAGAAAAACCCATAATTAATCATTTTGAGAAAAGTTGGTGTGAAATATAAACACAGTCACATTTTAACTAGCATAGATGTTGCTGAATACTAATGAAACTTTCTTTGAATCTTTTTAGACTCCTAGTTGAAACACACCATCACAAACATTTGAAGACAGGAAGACTTGCATGAATATTTGGTTAGTATATTTTTTATTAAAAAATGCCTTGTTTTTTAGAATAATTAGTTTGTTGTGAGATTGCAAAATTTACACTAGATTGCATTATGAAATTCTAGATTAATTTTAAATATCAGATCTTATGTTTTTACTCAAATTTTTTGGAACAGAGTGGGAAGAGAGATATAAATGGCAATTTATTTACTAATGTATAATTTATAAATCTTAAAAGTTTATACTTTGGAAAATAACAGTACAAGACCTAATTTTTTTTAACATAATATTTAATGTATAATGTAACACATCAAAAATATTTTTTTTCTCTTAAGGTCCAAATCCAAACGGCTCACTTTATGACTTACTTTTTTAATTCTTTTTTTGTTCAGAAACGCATGAAATTTACAGCTATTCTTATTCAGAAATTTTGTAATTGAAAGACGTTTTCCATTTTTCAAATTTCCAATGCTGCAGCACAAAAAAGGTCAGAAACATGTCATCACATGACACAAATCACTTATAACTCGATAAGTGATTTATTGATTTAAAAAAAATGGAAAACTCATTTAGATTCCAAATCCTTTCCATGATCAGACCTGCCAATTTTATGCTTTTGTGTTTAAAAATGAGTCAGAAAGTTTCGTGTTGAAGTCAGATCGTTTGAGAACCAAGAGTTAAAAAAAAAAAAAAAAAAAAAAAAAAAAAAAATAATAAGTTATATACATGAATTTCTGAGTTTTAAAAAATAAAGATAAAACTGACTTGTTTTTTTATGTATTTCTTAATCTGTAACTATGGTGTAGCAGGAGTAGCTGCTAAAGTTAAGATTATTAACTTTAAAGGATTTTGTAAATTTTTAAACATAGAAAACAAACATTTAAAGTTCATCATGTCGTATCTTCAAAACATGTATAAGCATGAGATTTCTATATTTTGCATGTATTTTTGTTTCTGTACTTTCGTATTAACTGCATGCCAGCATTTTGCCAAGCGTTTCACTCATTTATTTGTGAAATCATGTATGTATTAATTATGTATCATCGATGTATTCATATGTATGTGTGATGTAGTGGAAAGTTCTGTAGTTTAGTTTGCAACCAATTGATGTATTTTAATAAGTGCAACTTGGCACCATTAAGGCTGTTCTCAAATCCAAACAGACTACTTTATGACACATTTTTTAATTCATTTTTGCTTACAAATACATGAAATTGGTAGGTGTTTTTATTCAGAAACTATGTAATCTAAACACGATTTCAATTTTTTAGTAAAGGCAGATCTTTTACAAAAGATTGTCTAAGTCGGCATTTTCAACCAAATTACCAAGGTGGTTGGCAGTAAAGTGCGAAAAAGTGTCGCCACATGACCGGAAGCACTTATAACTTGATAAGCAGGGTTGCAAAAAAGCCGGCTAAAATTAATAAAAGCCAGGCCAGCGGCTTTTTTTGGCCAAAATTGGCCTTTTTTGGTTAAAATTGGCTTTTATACGTTGAAGCAATTTATTTATAAACTGTAGATTTTTAAGTATTTTTTAACTAATTTAAAAGACATTTTATTGAGTTCGGATTTAATAAATAACTTAATTTCTCAATAATGAAGACATTAATATTGGAATAACACATAGCAGACTGGTGATTTGTGTCAGAATTGTAAATATGTTACCTAAATTTTAACAAGGCATACTTAGTGCTTAACTATTGCTATATTTTTAAAATAAAAGCTTTTTTTTATTATGATTAATTTAATTTACACTTTTTTTTCAGTTTTACTTCTTTAAATAATTAAATAGGACAACAGTTGTTTAATTACATATTTTATTACTCAACTAATTTTAAAGGCTATTAACCCACTAGTAGAAATAATGCAACATGACAGTGGGCATTGCAGATTTTTGAAGATTAATCTAATAGCTTAAAAAATACTGTACTTAAAAAAAAAAAAAAAAAAAAAAAAAAAAAAAAAAAGCAAAATTTTACTTTGTCATTGGATTACTGTTATCTTCTTACTGTATTTTCTTTGTAATTGAAAATTTTGCTTATTTAATGGGTTACTATTATTTCTTGTGATAGTAGACATTGTTGCGTCATAGATATATTTTGTTTTGCTGTAGATTGATACACACACAAATTAGTTACTGGGGCTATTGATAGGCAAGTTTTAATATTTCTCATATCTTTAAAATCATACATACAACAATTTAATAAAATTACCATTTTCCACTGTTAAAAACAGTAATATGAATAACATTTGCTTTTCATTTCAACAAGTTTTATTTATTTATTTTTTTTACTGTTCTCTCTTTTTTTATACACTTACATCTACTAAAATCTCCTCAAATATTATATATTCATCCTAATTCCTCTTTCAATGTTGATCATTCCATAATTTAATCTCATCATTCCATAATTTAATCTCATCATATGGACTTATCTGGCATGAGTTTTATAATTGTTTAGTAAAAAAAAACATATTGAAATATATTTTTATAAGACATTAGAATACTGTTTACTAACTAAATATGGATGCTCTCAAGTATTATATATGCTAATTTCATTTATTAATAATATAAATTATTAAGTTTTAATCCACAACAATTTTAAAAGTAAAAAGCAGTATATGTAAGAATTTTTCATTTTTGATGGTGATGTTTTGTTATTGTTTAATTAAATATAATCTTTAAAATGAACTGATTTAGTAGTTATTTCGTTATTTAAAATAATAATTGTGTCCTTAAACTGCTGCACCATGATATTAAAAGAGAAAATGCATTGAAAAAATGTTATGTTGCATAGTTAAGTGCAATACATCAATTTCAACTGACGTTATATTCACCAGCCGAGAAGGATAATTAAGAAAAATAATGTAAATAAATGAATATCCAAGATTTTTTTTTTCTATTTTCATTTATATTGTAATTTTTTTGTGTTTAAATTTACTGATAGTTGACACTTAGGTGAATGGGGCGTTTCCATATTTTTTTATTGTATTTATTTTGATATTCCAATGGCAACATTCTTCCATTTGTTTATTTGGCATTACTGTTTGGTGATAATTAATTTTTCTTGAAAAGTGGTCGACGGGATAATGGAAAAATCATTTGATTCCAAATCTTCCATATTCAAGAGTCTGTGCTAGTCACATGGGCTAATGTTAATCCTATGGGAGTGTTAGTTTGAAATTTCTTGTTTGCATTTCAATATTTGTTTATTATCTTGTTTGTATTTCAATATACAATGGTTCCGTTTTTATTTTTTAAGTACGTAACCCTAAAAATTAAGAATAACAATAGCGAAGGACATAATGAATGATTGTTATTCAAATGAATCATCCCGGCGTACACAAAAGCATTGCTGTTTACTTTCTTGCTATTTTTGATCAATTAAAACCAGAACTTTTGTAAAACAAAAATAATTTTAAGAGCCTTGACAACTGTGCTTTTGTGCATGCCTGAATGATTCATTCAAATATCAAAATCATTCATTATGCCCATCACTAGAAATCACATGCAAAAAATTAAGGAAGAGGGGGGGCTTACAATTGCTTCATTGAAGATTAATTCAGTTTTCATATAACAAAATGTCATTTTGTGTGATTCATAAAATGTTATGTAGTAAAACAGTGTTATTATTTTATTATAGGTGCTGCTCGAAGAAATCAGCTCTTACTATTGCAGTGATAATGGAGTAGAATAATAAGAATTTTGTCCTGTTCCAAAGATTTTTTTTTTCAAATAAAATAAAGTCACTTCTTTTTTTTTTCCTTTTTCTGTTATAGTTATATTCTGTACCACCTAGTACTGTCACCTAGTTACTAATATTGATGATAAGGAAAAAAAAGACTTACATTTTTATTAAAACTTTTATTGAGTAGTAGAGCTGACATGTTTAAAAAATGATATGATAATGAGAAAGCATGCAATAATTTTTAGCATTAATCTAAATTATGCTGCAATATTTAAAACTTAAAATTTTTCTTGTTTTTCTAAAAATGCAAAATTGAGGTAGCAGTCAATTTGTAAATTTCCCTTTGTATCTGAAGCTCACAGAATTGAAATAAGTTTTTGATGTAGGCAGACATTGACTAAAAAATAATTCTGAGTGGTTCTTTCATACAGTGAGTTAATTGCAGTAATATTTTTGTACTGATAAAAAAAATTTAAAATTAGTTCAATATGCAAAATAGATTTTAAAACATTTGTCTAATAATTTTATCAAAATAAACAGAATAAGAAATTTATTAATTTGTGTTAACAACTTTGCGACGAGCGTCCCACACATAATTTTGAATCTGATTACTAGTATTTACAAATGGAATCCTTTGCCTAATTTAATTGAAGAAATTATATGATAAAATAAAGAAAAAAATATTCTAAAATATTGGTATGAAAAATTAAAGATTTTATGCATGATGTGTAATGTATGTGTGACATTTATCACAAAGATTTCTTTTTTTCCCAAGAAAAATTTATCTACCAAAAGTCTTTATCCTCTGCAAGAAAGATTTGTTAAATTTAAATAATATGGGAGAAATAACAAATCTATTAGCCTCTTGTTGCAAAATACTGGAGGATTTAGAAATTTCTCACAAGATAAAATTATCAAACTGATTTTAAATACCATATTTACTTGTGTATAATGTGTACCATGTTATTTTAACTTAAAAAAAAAAAAAAAATCTGTAGAAATCATGATTTACAATCTTTTCTCAAATCTAAATTACTTTTGTATGTGCTCATATATATTTTGCTCTCTTATTAAAATATCATAAAATAAAGTTTCTGCAATATGTATATATACTTTGTGAAAATGTGTATGGTTTGATGTATACAATTAGAAATATTCAGTGTATCATGTATGTGTATACTGGATTTTAGACCTGAAATTTTTGTAAAAATGTGTGCATTATGCAGGAGTAAATATGATAGATTTTTTAATTTAGCTATGAGATTTTAGTGAATTACAGCAGACATATTTCATTCGAAATATTGAAAAAAATTAAATTAGTCGATGCTTTGATAAAAATATTCCAATATAAATATGGCAACAGTCCCCAAAGCAGAATATGCTTAAGAGTGCGACATACATTGCAGAACAATGAACTTCTCTGCAGAACATTTCAAATTCTCATTTTCAACACAATTCACTATTCATTCATTTGAAAAAGAACTAAATTTGTCTGTCAATCACCAGAAAAACTTCATCAATCGTTCGTTGAAAAAGATTGTGAAATTCATTAATTGGTCGCAGGAAAAGCTCACACAATTTGTCAGTCGATCATGGGGGAAAATCGTGAAGTTCTTCAGCTGCTGCAGTTTAAAAAAAAAAACATGAATTTCGTCAGTGGATCATCGGAAAAAAATCTGAAATTCACCGGTCAGTCACATAAAAACCCGGCAACTTTTACCAATCGGTCGCAAAAAAGTGACAAAATTTGCCATCCTGTAGAAAGAAGATATTGCAAAATTCACCTATCAGTCGCGGGTCAAAAAATGTGAAATACGTTTATCAACTGAAGGATTTTTTATTGAAATTTCATGTTTTTTGCCAAGAAAAAGCGCAAAAATTTCTCAATCGGTTGTGGGTAAAAACCATGAAATTTGTCAGTAAATCGTCGAGAAAAATGGGAAATTTGTCGATCAGTAGCAAAAAAAAAAACACAATTTTCTCCAATTGGTCACAAGAAAAAACTGCAAAATTTTCCAATCGGCAGAAAGAAAATATTGCAAAATTTGGCTATCAGTTACAGCTGAAAAAAAAACCCACTAAATTAGTTGATCAGTTTTGGGAAATCCCTCGATTTTTTTCAATCAATTCCAAGATAAAGCGACAAAATTTTCCAATTGATAAAAAGAAAATAATGCAAAATTCGCCTATCAGTCGCAGGTTAAAAAACTAAATTAATCGGTGGATTGTCAGGAAAAAAAATCACAAAATTCGTCAATCAGTCTTGTAAAAACCCACAATTTTTTCTATTCTGTCACAAGAAAATCTGCAACATTTATCGATCAATAAAGAAAATATCGCAAAAGTTAACAATCAGTTGTGGATAAAAAAAAAAAATCGAGACGTTCGGATATTAGTCGCTTGAATAAAAAAAAAAAACTGCAATTTTTGCCCATTGGTCCTAAGAAAGAGCTGAACAAATTTGCCAGTCAGTGAAAAGAAAATATCAAAAATATTTAAAATTTGCCAATCAGTCGCGGATAAAAAAAATGCGAAATTCATCAGTGAAGTGTTGGAAAATATCTCGCAATTCTCGAATTAGTCGTGGGAAAAAAATTGTGGAGTTCGATGATTGGTTCTGAGAAAAAAAAATGTGAAATTGGCCAGTTACCAGAGAGAAAAATCTCAAAAATATTGCAAAAATCGTCTATTACGAGGGGGGGAAAAAGCGAAATTCGTCATTCGATCGGAATAAAATTGTGAAAATCGTCATTTCTTTGGTTTTTGTGTGTGTTAGCGTTTTACGAAATGTCTTTAGCATTTCTATACAAGATGAAATCGCACTCCTACATATACAAGAAAATCTCTCTGTGTTTTATTTTTTTATTTCCACAGAACATTTGTGATCAGTTGAAGGTTCGTTGCAGAACATTGCAAAATATTCGTTTTTTTTGGGGGGGTGGGGAATAATATACTGATATTATTGGAATGAAACATTTAGTATTTTTATCTACAGTTGTCTTTACCAAAATTATTAAGCACCCTCGTATTTTTATCACCAAAATTATTAAGCACCCTCGTATTTTTATCATAACTTATTTCAAAGTGTTAGCAGGCCCATGCTGGATGTCTTGAAAGGGCGGTGGACAGAGGGTTATGTTGGCACTTTCATATTAAATCGTGCCATCATTAAGGGTGGTTCAGGCAGAGGGTGCAAGGGCACGTATTCCTAAGTGCCAGCAGGGGCCTGAATATTAGTCGTAGTGTCTGATGTTTAGTAATAGTATTCAAGTAATAGATATCGCATTTATATAAAAAAATGTTTAATTAAGAAAGAAAATATAATAGTTTATAAAAATTCAATGGCGGTGTATTTTGTACATCAGTGGAGACTTACTGATAAAAATAATGAAAAAGTAGAACAAATTTTGAACTTCAACATTGAAGGATGTTTAGGAAGAGAGTAAATGAAACGCAAGTGTTCAACACACAATTATTTTAGAATTCACAACTGCTGTCTGTGTCTTTAATGGTTAAGTTATTACAATTAAAATGACAGCAAACTAACAACTCGACTTTTAATTAAACAATTTGCTTTAAAAAAAATGAGTTTTTTAAAAAACTAAACTGCTTTGTTTTTCAGTAAGTTTCAGAATTGAAACTTTCATAGTATAGCAATTGTTATGCTATGCAAGTTAATAGGTAATCATGACAATTAGAATAACTCTTACCGGAAAAGCCAGTATATAAATCACTCATCTTCATCAATGAAAATATTTCCTAAAACTTGTATCATTTTTATTAACAGATATTAAAAGTTAAAATAATAAAAGTAACATATAAATTTAAAGTATATTTTAAAAATAAGATTTCTCTATTTTCATTGTTGAAGACAAATTCCTTTATATTTTAACATTTTCTGCAAGAATTATTCTAATTTTCATATAGATATACTTAAGACATGCAAGGAAACAATGTCATTTCATTGGAAATACAGTCTTGGCTGAAAGTATTCAGCACCCCCATATTTTTAATATATTTGTAAAAGTAATAGTTATATACAAATATTTAACTGCATATCATTTAGGAATTTTCTTTTTAAGTTTATGGTTTGTAAAAAAAAAAAAAAAAAAAAAAGACAGTTAACAAGCAACTCGTCATTTAATGAAGTCATTTTCTTTAAACACCTACTTTTTCAAAACTATAAATTACTTTGTTTTTTGGAAGTTTCATTGTTATGTCATAAGTTAACAGATCATCATGGAAATTGAAATATTTCTTGCCTGAAATGCCAAGATCTCTTCAGCAGCATAAATATTTCTTAAAATTTATTTTTGTTATTAACACATGTTAAAAAATAAAATAATAAAAATTACATATAAATGTATTTTTTTTTTTTTTACATAAGCTTTCTTTATTTTCGTTTTTGAAGACTAAGTTCATTTTGTCTTTTCTTACAATAATTATTTTCTTGATTATTTATTAACTGGCTTAACAGAACAACAAAATTTAATTAAAAAAGAAGTTTTTTAAAGAAAATAGCTTCATTAAAAGATGAGTTATGCGTTTGCTATCTTTGAAAAAAAATAAAAAACTTATTTTTTAAAGAAAATTCTTAATTGTATACAATTTAATATTTGTATCCATCTATTATTTTTACCAAATATATTATAAATATGGGGGTGCTCAATACTTTTGCCCTAAGGCTGTATTTCTGATGAAATTTCTTGGATATCTTAGGTATATCTATAAGAAGTACTGAGTATCAATAAATAGACATGCATTAGACGTCTTATAAACGCATATCAGATGTCCCTGGATATCTACAATCCAAGTCTTAAGCACGGCTATAAGACATACTGCATGTCGAAAAGTGATCTATGCTTGGATGTCTTATAGACGTGGTCTCATAGACTACCTGGATATCTTGGACGTCTAATAGAACTCAGAGAGATCACACATAACATCTCCATAAGAGGTGAAAAGGGTGTATCATGGATATTTGTAGACTTCTTATAGATGTGTCGGTTTTCTTGGGTTTACAGCTTGTAGATGTCTTATAGATGGGTGTGTGCTGTTTGGGATAGGATTACAAATATCTTGACAACTCATTATCCGATCGACTTCATTCTTTATGCAAAATTTATGTTTTTTTTATTGTCTTTTATATTCACTCCTTAAAATAAACAATTTCGAACATTTTTATATACCTTTTATCAGAACGAATATTTCGAGAGTCCGAAAAAAATAGTTCCGGACAATCAAGGTTACTGAAATTCAATAAGCTTCTTCCCATTATTACATATTAAATACACGCCATATTTCAAGTCTCTATCTCGATTTTTTGGGAGATAGAGCGTTTACAGACACACAGACAGAGGGACGGCAAATTTTTTTTTTTTCTAAAAATATGTTTTTCGGAATCTCCAGTGTCTGAAACGTGTATATCAGTCAAAAAAAAATTTCCGATTTTCAAAACGATTACAAGACATACCTTATACTATGTATGATGGGTAAGTAAAAGGGGGTGGTCTTCAGTACGTGGAACACATAACATTGAATTTGGAATTCTGAATTGTGGCGAGCATATATAATATGATATTTTTAAGACGACACCAAACTCAGAAATTATCAATGTCGTGTAATGTATGAATATATTCAAGTTGTGTATCATTTTTTTTATAAAAACATTAAATGATATGTAATTTTTTGTGCTTGCGTAAAACTTTATGGGTTATGACAGTCTATTTTGTACTTTTCAAAAAAAAGCAAATACTCATACTTTTTTTAATAGTGAAAAAAGACAAATGTTTCTTAATCCACAAAACTATAATAGAACGAAGAACAGAAATATAAAATAACTTTTTCTGAGTTACCCATGATTCCGCAAGGAGTTCTTTATCCTTAGAAACCACAGAAACCGATATATTTCGCAAATTTAAAGATGCATTTATAAAAACAAGTTTCTTTTGCTGCCACAGATTTTCCGAAACTTATCTTTAAAGGGTTGAAGGGAGGAAGAAAAAAAATTTTGTGTCAATAAAATATATGTATGTATATTAATGTTTAAAACTGTTTTATAGAATGAAAAAAGCGATGGTGGACATCGAGGACCCAAGACTGGGGAGGAGGAGGGGGGGGGGGAGGGTTGAAGAGAAGGAAAAAAATTATATTGATAAAATATGTGTATACAGGGTGATTCATAAAAGATGGGCAGAACTTTAAGGGGTTATAGTACACTTAAAGACAAATAATATTAAATAGGAGACTAAGGGTCCCAGACGTATTCCCAAGGAGATAGGGGGCATTAAAGTTTAGGGTCCGAAATTTCAAATGATTATAAAACATGGAAAAATTGGTCAATTCGTTTGCGGTTTTTGCAAAAAATTTTCTTTATGCCAGTATTTTCTTGAAATAAAATTTTAAAGTTCAATTTCAAAAAATGCCGATAGGGGGCGCTTTAGACTTTGGAGTAACAAACAACTATTTTTTAACGTTATTTTTTGTATTTCTTTAAATGATTTCGAAAGCTTAGACTTAAACTTAAATTTTGATCTAAAAATCTGAGTCCTAACGAGTAGTTAAGTAGCGTAAACTGAAATTTGAAATTTGAAACCCTTCTCCCCCCAGAACAAAAATCAGTTATTCCCGATCTTTGTGTCGTAGATTAGGCTCTAACTACTGCCGCGTTTTGCTAAAATTATTCTTTATGTCAGTATTTTCTTGAAAATAAATTTTAAAGAAAATTTTCAAAAAATTCCGATAGAGGGCGCTTTAGACTTTGGAGTAACGAACAACTATTTTATACCGTTATTTTTTGTGTCTCATTAAATGCTTTCTAAAGCTTAGACTTAAATTTTCAGCCCAAAATCTGAATCGTTAGACGTGGTTAAGTTTCTGGGGAGAGGGGTTTGAAATTTCTACTCCTGAGCACAGTTCAGTTTACCATGTCCACACATTGTGTGCTGTGATACGAGGTAAAAAGACACAAATTAGGATTATGTTACCAAAGCATATTTATTAACATGTAATCACAATAAATGTTCAAAATTGTGACCACCAGAGGTTATGCACGCAGAACAACGGCGACGAATGGAACGGCGAACATTCGCGAAAACATCAGGCTTTTCGAGCACTTCCCCTACAGCGGCGGAAAGTCTGGCGACCAGTTCCTCGGGGGATTCAATGGGTGTCTCATACATAAGAGCCTTCAATCGTCCCCAAAAAAAGAAATCGAGGGGTGAAAGATCTGGCGAGCGAGCAGGCCAAGCAACAGGACCACCTCGACCAATCCATCTGTTCGGAAATGTGATGTCCAGATAGTTGCGGACGTCTCGTACGTAATGGGCTGGCGCTCCATCGTGCTGGAACCACATGACCCGCCGGATGCGTGGAGGAACAACGTTTAACAGGTCTGGCAGCACATGTTGCAGAAATGTGAGGTATGTTTTACCGTTGAGGCGTTCAGGAAGAAGGTACGGTCCGATTAGGTGGTCTCCGAGGATTCCTGCCCAAACATTGATGGAAAAGCGTCTCTGATGAGCATGTGGATACGTAGCATGTGGATTGACATCCGCCCATACATGTGCATTGTGTGTGTTAAATGTACCTTCACGTGTGAAGGTACATTCATCGGTGAAAAGCACAGTTCGTCCAAAATGTGGATTTAGCGCGTTCTGCTGCAGAAACCAGCGGGCGAATTCAATACGATTTGGATAATCCCCTGGAGACAGTTTCTGGACTCGTTGCACATGAAACGGGAGCAAATGTTCATCCTTCAGTACCCTCCAAGTCGTGGACTGTGAGGTATCCACCTGGCTAGCCACTGTTCGTGTACTTGTACTTGGCTGCGCCGCTACTACATCCAGAATGGCTTCTGCAACAACTACTGATTCGTCCTTTTTTGCACGACCTGCATTCGACCGGGAAGCGAGAAATGATCCCGTCTCACACAACTGTCTGTGCAAGCGCTCGAAAGTTTTGCGGTTAGGCAACCGCCTGTTAGGAAATCGCTCTCCGTACATTCGTTGTGCCTCTGCACCATTTCCATCTGCCGCTCCGTAAATTAAATGCATCTCAGCCTTTTCCTTATTCGTGAAGGGCACCATCTTCCGATTCATTACTACAGCGACTTACACTTGACTCACCGTTCAGTGGTTTTTATGCCTGAATCGTGTCGAAATTTTGCATACGTGTTCTTCTTCTTCCCCATTTGACATTTGCATACTTTCTGTTTCCTTCTTCACCCGGTGACTAGCGTCAGGAATGGAGCTTTAACGTTTGCATGAGCGACGTTTCCAACTGTGCCAGTGCCTTTATGAGTGAATTCCGACTATGCAGTCCTTGACGAAAGTTGTATTTTTGCCTCGTATCACAGCACAGAATCGTTGGGCATGGTTCAGTAGTGCAAACTGAACTATGTTCAGAAGTTGAAATTTGAACCCCCTCCCCTCGCTACTGAACCACGCTCAGCGATTCAGATTTTGAGCTGAAAATTTAAGTTTAAGTCTAAGCTTTAGAAAGCATTTAATGAGACACAAAAAATAACGGTATAAAATAGTTGTTCGTTACTCCAAAGTCTAAAGCGCCCTCTATCGGAATTTTTTGAAAATTTTCTTTAAAATTTATTTTCAAGAAAATACTGACATAAAGAATAATTTTAGCAAAACGCGGCAGTAGTTAGAGCCTAATCTACGACACAAAGATCGGGAATAACTGATTTTTGTTCTGGGGGGAGAAGGGTTTCAAATTTCAAATTTCAGTTTACGCTACTTAACTACTCGTTAGGACTCAGATTTTTAGATCAAAATTTAAGTTTAAGTCTAAGCTTTCGAAATCATTTAAAGAAATACAAAAAATAACGTTAAAAAATAGTTGTTTGTTACTCCAAAGTCTAAAGCGCCCCCTATCGGCATTTTTTGAAATTGAACTTTAAAATTTTATTTCAAGAAAATACTGGCATAAAGAAAATTTTTTGCAAAAACCGCAAACGAATCGACCAATTTTTCCATGTTTTATAATCATTTGAAATTTCGGACCCTAAACTTTAATGCCCCCTATCTCCTTGGGAATACGTCTGGGACCCTTAGTCTCCTATTTAATATTATTTGTCTTTAAGTGTACTATAACCCCTTAAAGTTCTGCCCATCTTTTATGAATCACCCTGTATATATTAATGTTTAAAATTGTTTTATGGAATGAGAAAAGAGAAGGTGGACATCCAGGACCCACGACTGGGAAAGGGGAGGGAGAGGGGAGGGGAGAGAAAAGGGTTGAAGGGAAGAAGCAAAAAATTCGTTTTTTTCTGTTTCAATAAAATATATGTATATATATATAGAAATGTTTAAATCTGTTTTATAGAATGAGAAGAGCGATGGTGGACATCCGGGACCTAAGACTGGGGAGGTGGAGGGGGGGAGGGTTGAAGAGAAGGAAAAAAAATTATATTGATAAAATACGTGTATATATATTAATGTTTCAAATTGTTTTATGGAATGAGAAAAGAGAAGGTGGACATCCAGGACCCACGACTGGGAAAGGGGAGGGAGAGGGGAGGGGAGAGAAAAGGGTTGAAGGGAAGAAGCAAAAAATTCGTTTTTTTCTGTTTCAATAAAATATATGTATATATATATAGAAATGTTTAAATCTGTTTTATAGAATGAGAAGAGCGATGGTGGACATCCGGGACCTGCGATTGGGGAGACTGAGGGTAAAGAAAAAAGGTTCAAGGGAGGAAGAATTTTTTTTTTCAATAAAATATATGTATGCATATTAATGTTTAAAACTGTTTTATAGAATGAGAAAAGAAATGGTGGACATGCCGGACACTCTACCAGTGTGGAAATGAGAGTGTTTGAAGGGAAGAAGCTAAAACCAAATATTTTGTTGTAGTTGTTTTAGTTGAATGTATATTTAATGTTTAAAATATTTTAAAATTTAATTGATGGCACCTGGATCCACAACAAAAGGGTTCAAGGGGAGTTTGAGTGGGGAGAGTCAATTTTATTTAAGTGTTGGTATAATTTTTTATGTCATAAGAATCATAACGTTTATCATTATGTTATAGTATTCCCAAAATTTACAGATATTTAATGGCATACCTGTGTAAAACTGAAGTCTAAAATATACAACAGCTTCGAGTGAACTGGCATCTAACTTGTTACAAATCACTGACTCATAAAAAAAAGCAACTGTGGAAAGATGTTATTTGGAGATGAAAAATGAAGCATATTTAATGATTTCTGAAGAAGCTTGTACCTCAAAACCATTTACTCTAGCTCAACACACATCTAAGTATGAGAAACAACTGTGCTTTTTCTGTGATGGAAAAGAAACAAGAAAACATCCAATTCATCATGTCTCATATGAACTAAGTGGTATATATCATCCATACAAGATCTTGCACTATTGAATTTGTAAGGTATAATGTCTTATGTGATGATGGAATTATCAATACTCATTGTTGGACTTTGCAGTGCCCTTGGGAAGCGACTATTCTATGGCTGGGTAAATTTTGTCTGGAATGTCAACATTTTCTTCATCAGAAACCAGTTTGAGATCTTCAGTTACATCGTCTTCTCCAATAGTTTGGTAAATAACCTCTACTGTTCCGTGAAGAGTATTCCGACTATCAGGAGTGTCTTCTTGAAAATCCATGTTATCAATAGCAAAATAAGTGAACGTACCTTACATTATGTCCGGTGGCAAGTAAAGTCCTTCATTAGCATTCATTTTAACCGCTACACACTTAGCTATTCTATTTAATATTTTCAAGATACGAGAGTAATGTACAGAGAGGCCTACTAAATTAATAAAATTCACAAGATTAGAGCTACAAGTCAACTGATAAACCAGCGAAAACTTGTACTGGAATTTCACGCGTATGCTTGCTTACTTTTGATTTGGATCTTGAAGCCTGGTAATCAGATAACCAACCAAATATTAGTGTTTGAGACAAACGATTAGCCGATCATCAACTTCATTCACACGTTTTTTCTCTGAAGTGATATCACTGTTTCCAACCAGACACCATTTAATGAAAATAGTCAATAATTCGGATTTTTGCTCAATATCAGCATTTAAATTTCCTTCAAATATCCAAGCGCTTTGAGTTCAAAGCTGCTTTTTTTAATATTTTGACTGCAGAAAGAAGTACCTTAAATTGTTCATCTGGGGTATAATCTTCCAGTTTACCAATAGCAATATTTCTAGTTTCTTTTTAAAATACACGTTCAGATTCATTTTTTGTCTAGGCACAGAAAACTCAACACCGGGAACTTCTTCAAGAAAATCCTTTAATTCCCTTCTTGATTTAAGCCGTGTTGATCGATCAACGCCATTAGAAAGACAGACATTAATGTAAATGTTATGCAAATCAGTTATTCTTGTAACATTTCCTTGAGTAAGAAAATCTTCCAACATACAGAGAAATTCAGCTTCTGACGTTACAGCAGCTGCTAAACTTTCATTACAATGTTCATAGAATTTATTTCTACGAATTACTTGTGTAACATTTCTAGTCCTGCAGATTCTATGATACAAATTGTCGATTGAATGAGCGTCGTTTGGGTTGATACACTCGCTAAGCCTCGCATGTCAAGTATTATTTCCACTTAGTTCGACTGTTTCTCTCAAATTAGAACCTCCTGTATCATATGAGACATGATGAAGAGGATGTTTTCTGGTTTCTGTTCCAACACAAAAAAAGCAAAGTTGTTTATCATATTTTGATGCGTGGTTTTCATACTTCGACAGTCGCGGGTCCCGGATGTCCACCATCGCTTTTCTCATTCCATAAAACAGTTTTAAACATTAATATATATACATATATTTTATTGAAACAGATTTTTTTCCTCCCTCTACCCTCTCCTCTCCCTCCCCCTGCCCAGTCGCGGGTCCCGGATGCCCACCATTGCTTTTCTCATTCTATAAAACAGTTTTAAACATTAATTTATGTACATATGTTTTATTGAAACAGAGAAAAGAATTTTTTTTACTTCCTCCATTCAACCCTTTCCCCTCCCTCCCTCTCCCCTTCCCCAGTCGCGGGTCCCGTATGTAAACCATCGCTTTTCTCATTCTATAAAAAAGTTTTAAACATTAATATATGTACATATGTTTAATTGAAACATAAAAAATAATTCCCCCCTTCAACCCTTTCCCCTACCTCCTCCCTCCTTTCCCCCTCCCCTTCCCCAGTCGCGGGTCCCGGATGTCCTTCATCTCTTTTCTCAATCCATAAAATAATTTTAAACATTAATATATATACATATATTTTTTTGAAACAGAAAAAAAGAATTTTTTTTTCTTCCTCCCTTTAACCTTTTCCTCTCCCCTACCCAGTCGTGGGTCTCGGATGTCCACCATCGCTTTTCTCATTCTATAAAACAGTTTTAAACATTAATATATGTGCATATGTTTAATTGGAACAGAAAATAATAATTTTTTCTCTCCCCCCCCTCAACCCTTTCCCCTCCCCTCCCCCCCCCCCAAATTGCGGGTCACGGATGTCCACCATCGCTTTTCTCATTCTATAAAACAGTTTTAAAGATTAATATATATACATATATTTTATTGAAACAGAAAAAACAATATTTTTTCTATTCCTCCCTTCAGCCCTTTCTTCCTCTCCCCCTACCCCTCCCCAGTCACGCGTCCCGGATGTCCACCATCACTTTTCTTAATCTACAATACGTAAGGAATAAAAATGAGACCACTCACAATACTTAATCATAAAATTGCACACGGGCCTAAGAATGATGGTAGTTAGAAAACTCACTATCTATTAAAGTTTAGGATTCTTGATGGATTGTTGAATCTTATAAATATGATTAATTCATTTTTCGTAGAGCAAATACAATATTAATAAATAACCTGTGGTTGTTTTTGTTGCATCTTCAGATAAAGATGTTACTTCAGCAGATGTACACGGTTTTTCAGTTGTTGGTACCTCAGTTGTTGTTCTGGGATCATCTGTTGTAGTTGATGGTGTATTTGCTGGTTCCATTTTCTATAAAAATATTTTAAAAGTGAAATTAACTCAAGATTTGTATATAATTAGATCTGAATAAATGGACAATGCCACATTTTTTTTATTAGCTGTAAGTGTTTATCTACGATTTCTTAGTATATAATAGCGTCTAAATTCTTTTCGCCGAAATGCGATAACATTTTCAAATATTTTTCTGATCGAGTTTCACCATCATATAGATTGCCATAACATGAAGGTTAAAATAAATCGGTTAAGTGCGAGTATAACTCGCGCTCAAAGAGTTCCATATATTAAATTTATTAATTACTATTTATTAATTAATAAACTCCCACTTCCCCTAATTTTTTCATTATTTTAGTTTCAGCAGATAGTTAAAACCTTTATGTTAACATTTATGTTATAACTGTTTCAACCGTTATGTTATAGTAAGCTATATGCTGGTGAATCTCGATCAAATATGCCGAAATAAAAAAAAGGGAGGCGATCATATTTTACCAGTATACTTCGGACGATGTTTCTGGAAATATAATACCTAAAATTAAAACAAATCTATTTTTCAGTTCGATGTTAGGAGATCTTTCGAACGATACCCTACACTATATATAATTTTTTTTTCAAGTAACTTAATATCTCGGCTAATTACCGACAGTTTTTTTCGAAAATCATTATCAACTATCCTTGGATGATTCAGCGTCGATAGATACCTCGAGCGCCCGTCAACTCCCTGGCTGACCGCCCGAAAAGTAAAGTTTGTATATAACGAAAAAATGCGTTTTTCTGAAAACGTATGTTAACTAGGAAAATCGCTATAGTTTTCCTGCAAGGTTTAAATAAACTCCTACTATCCCTAATTTTTTCATAATTTTAGTTTCAGTTGATTCGAAAATAGAGGAGGGATGGGGGCATATTTGAAAATATAACACCTAAATTAAAACAAATATATTTTTGAGTTTGGTATTACGAGATAGTTCGTAAGATACCCCACACGATATGCAAAAAGATATGTTCTTTTTTTTTTAATAATAACTAAGTTAGCCCCGTAAATTTTTGCTACACATATTTGTGAATTATTAATAATCTGAAAATATGTGGGTAAAAAGTCTTTAAAACTTTCCCAAGTTTGAACTTTCCACGTCTCATAGTTTAACGAAAAAAGGTCTCTGACAGACGGACCGAAAAACGCAGGTATGTGATCTTATAATGGTTCCGTTTTTACTTTTTAAGCGCGGAACCCTAAAAAAATTTAATCTACTTGCAATTGTGGTAGACTGTCTAGAATTTCAACTGTAACTCATTCTACTGAAGCAACAACCGTTAAAATTGCAACCTATTTCAATTTTGATTTGGCCTACTACAACATTATTTATGTTAGAACAAGGTTATCAAAATGGTAGATGATATGATCTGTGACAACAGCATATTCAATTTTCACAATAATGCAAGCATTTTGTAGCGATACGGTAACTAATAACACGCGGAGTGATCCAAACGTTTCAAAGTTTCCGGAATTAATTTAACATAACACACAGATCAAAAAAACATTTTTTGAATCAGAAATTTTACTTAGTAAGTGAAGTGAAATATGTACCACAAAAGAATGGATTTTTTTTAGAATTTCTGCTTCTAAAAATGTTTATTTTGATGCGAAGATTATATTAAATGTATTTCACGAGCTTTTGGATTACGTATATTAAATTTTTTTATGTGTACTTGTACAGAAAAAGTATGCACGATGCGTTTAACATTTTAAAAAGGATAAAAATTATATTTTCCGCTATAGAAATATATTGGGCACCAAACGAAATTACTTATGCGATATGTAAGATCTCGAAAAATGAATCAGGTATGAAACCAATTTTATTTGAGCTTTTTATGTACACAACTTTACATTTTATACCGACTTTCAATGAAATAGCTAATACCATTAGTTTATTATATACCTTACTATTTTTAAATGTACATGTACACGTAGTACAACTCTCGCACTAATGCTCGGATTTTCAATATTAGTTTTCTTGTAAAGTTCTCAGTTTGCAGGTTATTCCGTGTTTCAATATTATCAGAATATAAAAATAAATATATTTGACTACATGTCTATCTTTTTGTCTTTTGTTTTTACTTTCTAAGATTTAACTTTCGTAAAAATTGACTAATCATCACGAAATTTAATATCATGTTAAATATCCTGTAGTATTCTTTTACGTTTTTTAAATAATTGGTGTATCCTGTATAATTGTTTTAGAAGGATATATATATATATATAAAGTAGTTTTCCATTATCCCGTCGACCACTTTCAATTAAAAAAAAAACTATTGCCAAACAACAGGATTTAACGCCAAAAATGCAGGATCGTGGCAGCACATTCACTTCACGTCAAATTCGTTATGTGCTTGTCATCTCATCAAGTGTTTTTTAATTCGACGCTAGGTGTTTAATATAGATTGGTATTAATAATTTTTTCATTTTTAAGATAAATGAAAGATTATAATTTTTAATTCAGTAATAAAGTCCACTTCTAATAAAACATCACAAAATGGTGCCCTTAGCTAAATTACTTACTGTAATTATCTTTAACGACAACAAAAGATGGGAATACTAAATTAACAAAAATATTAACTATCGTGAAAATATATTGAAACATGAAATTATAAACTTACCTCATAAAACTCAACTTCCTCTTCATCGTAGTCCCCTACGGTGCAGTACTGTTGAGACACGTCCAGCTTTTTCAATAAATAACAGTCTCTTTTATTATCAGCTTTATTCTCTTTTAAATGACCTAACGCAATTCCAAAACATTCGGAATTTCTCCAGCACTTTTGTGAACATGTTAGGAAATGTGAATCTTCGAGTTTGTCAAGAATCCATCCGCAGCTAATTTTTGCTTCAAACAAAAACTTAAACTGAATCTGCGATACCTGAAATGTACTTCCTATGCACATAAAAGTCAGGAAATAAATACAAACGGATATTGGAGGAATTATTGACATTTTTCAATTTTTGTTTTAACGATATTTAATGCCAATTTTGGTTAAATTTTCTAAAATGTGGCATAAAGCTTTTTACATTATTTAAAAAAAATGATTTTGATTCCCTAAATAATGGGACAATTTTAAAATAACGAAAATTATATAAAAAAGACTTTTTTTGCAATTTAATCAAATAATGAACAATTAAATATTTATCAGCGGAAAAAGCGTTGCGAAATTCAAATGGATCCAGAGGTGTATTTCTCAACTTTGCAGTTGGTTAATCAATTTTTATAGGTGTATTTAGTCAATAATTTAAACTAAATTAAAAGTATTTTTCCATGAAAATAAGCAAAGTCCTGTTTCTAAACATTAGCAATTAAAATTGAGTATTCTTACAACAGTAAAATATAAGGAAATTAAAGATATTCTTATCAAATATGGATGTAAAAAGAGAAGGATATAAAAAAGTTCCTTTATGGAGTTGTCGATGGATTAGATAATTTACAAGCTTGCTGTTCTTCATGTAGTTACAGTTCTATTAAACTTTTCACATTGAAAGACATGCAAATCAGTCTCAGAAGATATATAGGTTTGATTTTTAAAGAAAATGTAATTAGATTTTTTAAAAAACTAATTAACAACATTTAATTTATAAAATAAACTTGAAGCTTTTCTAATTATGCCAAGGGATATCGAAAAAATTGAAAAGTATCAGCTTTTTTTTAAAGTCACTGTGAAGGTAAATCACAGATTAAATCGAGATACAAAAATGTGATTTCGGAAATGTCTAAACCTTCGCAGTATGATTAGATCAACTGAGAAAGAAATGACATTCCCTGCATGATTTCTATTAGTAGCTTGTCGAAATATGCGCAGTGTCTCTTTAGTTATTGATTAAATAGTTTTAAAGTTTTAAATAACTGAAAAAAATTCAAAAGTTTTGCATCACGAGAACAGTAAATATGCATAGTTAATGAATATTTCTGCGTATTTTAACTGAAAACTATAATAATTACTTTTTTAAGTGCTTTTTATTCTGTTTTACTGAAAACAGTGAACGTTATGTGCTTGGTTGCTGCGTATTGGCAATACAATACAAAACAACCAAAAGTAAAATTTTCTTATTTTCGTCATAACAGTAATAATAATATAAAATCAGAATACTACAGTTTTTTTTTTTATATGCCAAAGTTTTGTAAAAGTTTTCCGATAACATTGCACTTTGGAGATTTTGCTAGTTTAGTCTGTTTCTCAAAAAGTAAAATATTGAAAATTAAAAAAGGAACTCTTTAATATTTATTACTTCAAAAATTGTACTAACAATACAATCATCTATGAAAGTAAGTATTTGTGATATTCTGAGTATTTAATATGATTGTGGTAATAACTTTATTACCTCGACAATTTGTTCAGCGCTGTTACCTTTTCAAGGTAGACATCCTATTAACCCAATCGCACCATTTCGACTAGCAAATCTCGCCATACGAATGAGAAAAATGAAGTAATTGAAAATGATTTAAACTTGACCCAAAAATATTAAAGTTAAAGTCTACAAGAGTGCATTAGGAAAATTCCAATCTATCTATTTATTGCCTTTTAGAAAGCTGATTTTAAGAATTTAAACCACGAAAAAAATCCCCCTCCAACGTCTAAACAAGAGCAAAAAATCATGCATCCGACATACATTGTGAAGCACTTTCCAACATACAGAATATTATTAAGAAATTTGTCAGTAAACTCAGTAAAAATCCATTTTCTGCACTTGCTGTCCTTATTCGAAGTCTTTCGTGCAACCCTGCACATGATTTACAGAATTTGAAACAACACGTAATGCACAAAAATTACATAAAATTGCATATCACAGCGGCAATAGCACTCCTAGAAATTACCGGTCATAGTCAGTCTTTTAACCGAATTCACTTGTACGTCTCGGTACATGATCCTACGTACTAAATAATCTATATGAAAAAAATTTGCATTGAACCTTACTGATCCTTTTAAATTTAATTATGTTTCAAGTATCGTAGCATGTTCAAAATGCACCGCAAACGATTTTTCTCAAAGATCATAATGTAAAGGAATTATTTTGTACGTCCCTGAGTTTGAACTGTAAATGCTATTAATTGTGTACTTCGGTTAAAGGATTCTGCATTCTATCCCAGTAACGCATATTAATTACATTATTTTTGAAATATCCTAACATAAATAAAATGCGCCGCAAACGATTTTTCCTGATAGACCATGCAATGGAATTATTTTGCGTGTCCCTGTAAATGAACAATTAATGCTACACACTTCATTTTCAATACCGAACATTCTATAGCAAAATTCAATAATGCACAAAAATTTAATGACAACCTAAGTATATTTACAAGAGTTAGAGCACGGACAGACAGACAGACGGACGGGCTGACAGACAGACAGGCAAACCGAATTCATAAACACTTTTCAACTATGTTGGAAAGTGTTAAAAAGAACTACAGTGATCTCTCGCTTATACGCGATGTTCAGTAATTACTTTTTCATACCACTATTTTAAAACAGTAAAATTCGATTTATAAATTCTGCGATTTAGGAAGCCGAAAATTGTCTTATAAAAAAACTGGTGCGGTAAAATGATTTCCGTGTTTCGCGTACAAGTGAGAGATCACTGTAATTTGAATGGGTTAATGCGGTCTTTACATTAATAGAATTTGGTAATAACATAAGAAATGTATTTTTTTAATCTTGTGCCCCATCACTAAATATTTAATTTTTCACATTATGTCTGGGATACATTTATTTAAGGTAGTATTTTGAAATTAAAAAAACTACCTTTTCCTCATAGATGGCGCTGAATGTTGCCGGGAAATTTGAAAGTGGGTAGTACTTTTTTTTAAAAAGGGAGGAGATTCAGTCTGTCATTCAATTAACATTAGCCAATAATTAGGTATTCTTTCATTTCATTCTTTCGTGCAAAATGACCAATAGATGAAACGTGTTTCGTAGTCAATTTTGTTTGCTATACAATGTCCAGCTTCAAATTAGATCAGGGGTTTATGTGCATGGGAGGATATCGTATTACGTCTTTTTCAATTAGTACCGAAATATAAGCATTCCGTGAAGTGTCGTTACGGAAAATTAGATATTAATCAATGAATGAACATTTAATGATTGGCTGGTTTATTAGATGTTTTAAGAGAATTTAAATAATTTTCTCCGGCATTCAACGTTGGACTATACTCTTGAATTAAATAATTTATTTTTTTTTAAATATGGGAAATCAACGAAATAAGAAAAGGAAGAATCTGAAGTGTGATCAAAAAATTTCTAAGCGGTCGAATAGTCAACGGATTCGGCGACAACGAGAAAGAAATGTATTTGAAGAAAATCGTGAAATTGACAATGAAAGGTAAGATTTACTGTATTATGTAAACAATATTGATATTACATTTTTAAAAAATAGTATACAAGAAAATTTATGCATGATTCCTGTAGGGTTACATTGACTTATAAAATAGTTTTTTGTTTAATTATTGATTCAATATTAAAATTTATGTTTTTTTTTTTTTCCTGCAATATCGTTCTATAAAAATTACATTTCACATAAAAAATTTCTTTTAAATTTTGTAATTTTATTTTTGAAAAAAATTAAATTTTAAACATATGTAATTACATTCTTCTATCTTTACAAGAAGAAAGTATTGGATTCATGAAAATTTTCGACTACCGGTTTTCGACGGATTTATACGTTTTAGAAGGTCCTGAACACGATCTGACTATTTTTAGAAAATGTCTGTTTGCGAGTCTGTCTGTATGTATGCGACAAAAATTTTGTGGGCGCTCTATCTCAAGAACTAATGTATGAAATTTAATAAAACTTTATAATCAGTTAGTCCCTAATATAAATTGGTGGTGATTAGTTTTTGGTAATAATTGCCCAACAGGTGGCGCTGTTATGCTGCATTTTTCTCGATTTCCACAATAGCTCTATCTCAAGAACTAAAGCCCTTATGTTCCACAAACTTCAGGTTCAGTTAGACCTTGAAATAAATAGACGATGATTATGTTTTGGTGAAGATATATCAACAGGGGGCGCTGCTATACCACCTTTTTCTCGATTTTACGATAGCTATACCTCAAGAACGAATGCCCGGAATTTCATTAAACTTCAGATTCTGTTAGACCTTGACATAAATAGATGCCGCTTACAATTTGGTGTAAATAGCCCAACAGGTGACGCTGTTATGCTACTTTTTTCATTATTATCACGATAACTATATTTCAAGAACACACGCACGGATTTTCATCAAACTTCAGATTTAATTAGACGTTGACATAAGTTGTTGTTGATTAGGTTTTGGTCTAAATCTCCCAACTGGTGACGCTGCTGTGCTACATTTTGCAGGATTTACACGATTTTAGCAATAGTCATATCTCAAGAATTAATACACGGAATTTAATAAAATTTTAAATTCAGTTAGACCTTGATATAAATTGGTGCTGATTCTTTTTAGTGTATGCGAAACATGTGTGAGATAGAAGAAAGTTTTGGGGTTGGCACATCCGACTAGTTTTACTGTTGTTTGCTGCAAAGGTTCCTTGTCATTTGGTCTTCAGAATTTATAAAAAATTTTAAATTTTTACTTAAAAAATTTATTATAAATTTAAAAGTAAAAAAAAATGAAAATAAGAAAAAAAGAATTTTTGTCATTGCTTTTTACTTCAAAGAATATATATTTTTTAAATCCTTCAAAATTTTATTTTCTTTATTTATGGGCAAATTTTAGAGATTCTTAACACTTTCTAACCTATACTGTCCGTGCTCTAACTCGCGTAAATGTATTCGGATTGCCCTGAAATTTTTGTATGTTATTGTCATTTATTATAGCATGTTCCCTATTGCAACTGAAGAGTGTAGCACTTATAGTTTTTTTACAGGGACTGTCAAAAGTATTTCGTTACATTACAGTCAATGGGAAATAATCGTTTCAAGTGTATTTTGTGATTCTACGTCATTCAAAACATGACGAAATTGATACATAATTATAAAGCGCATTAATACATGCTTTTTGTATGGAGTGCAAAGCATTTAATATTCATTTACAGGGTCAAACAAAATATTTCTGTTACACACTGTCCTATGGGGAAAAATCGTTTGCAGTGTAATTTAGTGATATTTCACTATTTCAAACGCAATGAAAATTATATGAATTACTGAGGTGCACTATAAATTGCTCTCTTATGTGTATTGCGTTTATTTACAGGGACACAAAAAATATATCGGCTACAGTACATGTTCGATATTTACAGTTTACATGTGATAAGTGCGTTTTTAAGTTTAACAAAATTTTTTTATAATACGTGTGTGTTTATAAACTCGGTTGATCATATACAGGGCTACACAAGGGAATTCGTTGTATTACAGACTATGGAAGTGAATTGCTTAAGGGTAGTTTCTAATTATGTTGCGCATTTTTCTGCTGAAGTATATTTAGTAGACTAACAGAAGTTTGTGAAATATAAATAAATTCATATACACAGTGGCTTAGCGTCAGGGGGGGGGGGGGGCGGGGGACGATCATTTTACTACCAGTAGAATTATATACTACAGTTGGTCTTATTTAATCTTTGAACGGTATGAATTAAAAAAAACTATTAGTAAAGTTATCCTGTCCCCCTTGACGCTACGCCTCTGCATATACAGGGTTACGCAAAGAAAAAAAATACATTGTCGTTTACGGTTGGTAATTGCTGCTAGTGAGTTTTAAGTTGCCTTTTAGCTTAATATGCTGTGTGTATAAAAGTCTCCAGATAATATACAGGGCTGTACAAAAGATTTCGAGTGCATTTCCATCGATTGGCGAAAATTGCTGAATGTGAATATTTTAACTGAACTAAATTTTATAGTGCTATATATCCACATCTATTGATCATATACAGGGCTGCACAAAATAATGTGACTACTTTTTTGCCACTGGAAGGTAATTTCGAAAAATGTATTTTTCGATGCAGTGTAAGTTTTCTAAACTGTTTACTTACATATCTTCTTTCACCTTATTTAACGGTGAATTTTCGTTACAGTTTTCTGGCTGTGTTGGAAAGTGTTTCATAATCAATGCTTGACGCATGATTTTTTCCCCCTGAAATATATCTATGTATAAAAATTACTATTCAGATAAAAAGTTTCTTAAAACATTACAATTTTAAACACAAAGGAAATTTACAGCGTAATTTGAGCTCTGTTGAAAAATTAATTAGGTTTAAAATTTTATTTTAAAATTTTAAACTTATTTAATATTTTACTACTCATGAATCACTGTCCCTATTTCATTACTTTTTTCCCTATTCACTGCAGGAAAGTTTCCTTGTTATTTTGTCTTCAGAATTTATAAAATTTTTAATAAATTTAAAAGTAAAAAAAGAAAAAAAAAGATATCTTCAGTGACTTTCACTTTAAAGAATATATTTTTAAAATTTTTGTCAAAATTTTATTTTCTTTATTTATTGATAATATTTTATATATATAAATTTATATTTATAAATAAATATATACTTATATATATAAATTTATATATTATATATATATAAATTTATAGATATTTTAATGATTTTTTTACCTGCAATATTTTTTAAAATAAAAATTACTTTTCAGCTATATTTTTTTTAAACTTTGAAATTTTGTTTTAAAAATTTAAATTTATTGTTTTTAGTTGAAAAGCAGTCGAGTTATGATGTTTTAGGCCGGCCATGGTTTTAGCTTTTATACCGGGCTGGTCGGGTGAAACAAATTGTACGGGGCGGGCCGGACTATGGCCGAACTTTTTGTTTTTAAACCAGGCCAAGCCAATCATTTTGTATGGTTATGGCCGGTCCCAGGCCTGGAAATTTCGGCCCGTGCAGACATCTATTGTCAGGCCCAGTATAGAGGTGTGAGGTACTCTCTCCCTCCCCTACATATCCTGCATATAGTATATGCATATAGAGAGGGTTCGGAAGTAGCGCGCTACAAGTAGCTAAACTACAGTAGTCGCTACTTTTTACAGTAGTTTGTAGTGCAGCGCCCTATATTTTGAACAGTGTAGTGTAGCGAGTAGCGCGATACATAAATCAGTAGTTTGTAGCGAGTACTGACTCTACTTTTAACGCTACTTCAGGGGAGAGGGGGGGGGGGGGGGTCAGCCATACTGCAAATCACGTGGTCGTAACTTCCTTATTTTATGGAAAATTTGTTCTGCTCAACAATTTGCGAATCTCAGCGGCAAATCACAGCTACAGTATATAGCAACGCATCGCATGACGTCATAGATTTTTCCCATTGAAACTTGCTGTTAGAATCAATCAAGTACTAACACACTAAAGGAATATATTTTCTTGCTGTCGACATTTTTTCTATTTACTCGTTATTAGGTCTTCATGTTTTAATGCTGGGTTTCTTAATATTCCAAATTACTGTATTTACAGATTTATTTATTGTTTGCATTTATAGTTGTTTTTCTATAAATTTCTAAATTATAATATCTCTCTTAATTTTAAATGCGAAATTTGTAATGTGTATCCAAACTACCATTTTGGAGATAAACACGTAACTTTTTCTTGTACATTATTTTTCTTAATTTTTTAATGCACTCGGTTATACAAATAATACGAATTCGGTGTTTACGGAACCCTTTTCAGCTTAGGATCCGATATAATTGTACCTCTTATTGTCCTCCATTAATTAGTGAAACCCACTGTCTGATAAAACGACAATGTCTGGGGATTTAGTTTCGATCCTTACTTTTTTATTATAATACTTTAAAAAAAATTACTGTTAATGGTTTAATTATATTTCCTGACTTTAATACGTATTGATTACATGGTGGTGGTCTGTTAATGTGGGGGGTAAGTGTTCCCCACCTACCATTCTAAAACCTTATTTATGCCCTCGGTAAAACTATAATTATCAATAAAATGCATAAAAATAAGCTAAAAATTGAATGTATATAAAGTATCAATATTTTAATTTTTGTGTTTGCTTCTTTCAGGAAAAACATGAATGTGCAAGAGGAAAACGAGATTATTGACAGCTCAGAAAATCATATTTTAGCGCCTTCATCATCGAAACAGTCTATAGAACTCTATATCACGTCCCAAACCACGACTAATAACGAAAATATAGATGAAACGTCTCGATTAAATTCAGATAACCAAAGTGAGGCGGAATATTGCATTGAATATTCTAAAAACAGACAAGAAAATAAATTTCCCACAGGTCGATTTTTGTGTGATCTGGAGGCAGTTATTAAACAATCTAGAAATATAGAAACTCACACTTATGAATGTAATTTTGGAGGAAAGTTACTGTACAAAGAAATGACAGTAAATGGACTTTTTTGCACATTCACTATGTATGCAGTAACCCACTGTGTCCAGCGGAAGCAAAAATTGTGAGTGATAACGATGGCGATAGCCTTAACAAATTAGCAGTTTTGGGAGCCATGTCCACAGGTTCCGGATTCGCTCAGGAAGAAGAGAAATTCGGCATTATGGGTGTTAAGTACATGAATCGATATAAATTTTCACAGTATGAAGTTAAAACTGGGGAAATAATAAAATTATGTGCTGAGAACACAATGGAAAGAACTATTCTAGAAGAAAAAACTGCTGTAGAAAATAGGGGTGACAAAGATTCAGAAGGCTACTGTAACATTACAGCCGTCGTGGATGGAGGATGGTGTAAGCGCAGTTACGGTCGAGGGTATAACCATAGCTGCCAACTTTTACGCTTTTTTCCTATCACTAAAATTTTATAGTAAATTTTATCTTATTAAATTGACAAGATCGTGCGATTACATGACGAAAAAAATTCTATTAAATTTTAGTGGTAAGAAAAAAGCGTAAAAGTTGGCAGCTGTGGTATAACGCATCAAGCGGAGTCGCTGTGATCATTGGTCAAGAATCAAAGAAGATTATTTTTATTGGCATCAGAAACAAACTGTGTTTAGTATGCAGGATGATTAATAACGGGAAAATAAAGCACCGTGAACACTTGTGCTTCAAAAATTGGAATAGTTCCTCCACAAGCATGGAAAGTGACATCATTGTTGAAGGAATGCTGTATCTTCATGAAATATACAAAATAAGATGCATGAGGTTGGTTGCAGATGGTGATTCAAACACCATGTATAAAGTAAGAGAAAAAATTTCCTACGGCGGCTCTGTCCTGAAAATTGAATGTGTTAACCACGCCATTCGACGTTTCAGGAGAGCACTGGAAAGATTGCAGCCATCAAAAGGAATATATGGGAGTATTCAATCACCAAAAAAATGTTTAAAAGACAAAATAGCTCTTCTAGTTAATACTGTTAGATCAGTTATAAAACATAATGCCATTCCCACACACATTGAACCATCTAAAGATCTGGTAAAAAAATTCATTGGCGAGTTAAAAAATGTACCTCAACATGTATTTGGCAACCATTCTTCCTGCGGAACTTCTTGCCATAAGAAATCTTCTAAAACGTTATCCCTGGATCAATCTAAAATTCCCTGTATGGATTCAAAACTATTAGAGGGCATCAATTTTGAAATTAACAGAACACTTGTGTCATGTGCTAACACCCTAATTTTCAATCTCACCAACAATTATGCCGAAAATTTTATGAGCCAATTATGCAAGACATCTGGCGGAAAGCGAGTTGACTTTTCACGAGCTGGTGGAATTAACAGGCGTGCATACATTGCTCTATTAGCATATCAGACACCAGCTCAAGGGTGGATAGAGAATACATATACAGCTATCACTGGAAGCATTCCAAAAGCTCCAGTTCGTGATTTTGTATCATCCAGGAACAAAAGACATTTAAAAAGAAAACTTTTCCAAAATAAAAAAATTAAACAAAGTAATGAGTCACTAGTGGGAGGTGATAAAAATTAGGGAGAGTTTTCTCAAAAACCGGATATTTCAGACGAAATATTTTTAGAATTAAAAGAAAATTTTCTGAAAGAGCTAAAAGTTAAACAATCATCAGATCTAGAAAAAGAAACTAGAGAACAGTACCTTTCCGAAAAATAGCGACATGAAAGACGTAAACGGATTTCTTCGTCTTTCTTCAAAGAGGTTGCTGATAGACGGCTAACCACATCATGTTCAAACCTAGTTAGAAAAATCATCTACAAAGACCGTGTTGACATACCAGCAACAAGGTATGGTATTGCTAACGAAATAGTCGCTCTAAAGCAATATGAAAAAGATTCTGGTAATATTGTTCAACAATGTGGTTTGTTCATTGATGTGGTGCATCCATTTTTGTGTACGAGTCCGGATGGTTTAATAGCCGATGATGGATTGATAGAAATTAAATGCCCGTATAGTGCAAGAAATGCGTCAGGTTTCCAAGAAATATGGAAAAACCATAATATCGGATTAAAATATAAAAGTAACGATGAAGCATTCCTGCCAACTAACCACAGATATTTCTATCAAATCCAAGGCCAACTTAATATCACAGGCAGAAACTGGTGTGATTTGTACTTTTGGTGCCCAAAAGAAACAAAAATTATCAGAATATATAAAGATGATTCGTTTTGGAAGAAAATCCTTCCTAAACTAAAGGCTTTTTACATGGAATGTATTTTGCCAGAACTGGTAGATCCAAGAGCCTGCAGAAACTTACCGCTAAGAGAGCCACATATTAGAAATTTTATAATGAAATTCCAATAAGATAGCTTATCCCTCTGACAACTGAATTTTTTTTTCCAAGTCCTTCCGACCAATATGTAATCAATCAGCATCTCATCTATTATTACATATTTCACACCCTCATGTACAGGGCTTTACAAATTTGATAAAATCTGGTAGCCAACAAAAAATTTTACTCGCCAGTAGAAATATTTACCTCCCCCCCCCCTTTCTGTCATTGATTTTCAAGAAGCACAAAAGTTTTTTTTATGAATTAATTAAGACAAATGTAATAACAAAGTATGATTTAGAATTATTAGTTAAATAGTTTAGAATAGTACACAATTTAGAAAAATAATATTAAACTAAGTTTCGTGTCGAAAATTATCAAAATGATATATCTCTGAAAATAAATAATAATTAAATAAAAAATAAATAATAATAATATTACTGCAAATACCGAATTAACCGGCATGCTCGGAATGATTACTGCCGAATGCTTAAATGTCCAGGTAGTTGAGTGCTACATGAGAAATCTATACCAGATATTACCAAATATTACTAATAGTACCGTGTAAAAGTTGAAAATTTTTATCTTTCATAATAAGTATTTCGAAACATAATTTTTTTTCAATTTTTGTAAATTTTTGCAAAAATGTATTTAACAAGTATTTATAATATATATATATATATATATCTTTTTATTTCTTATTTTTAAGTTAGCCTATTTGTTAAATATGTTAATGTTCTATTTATATTATTTTGCAGTGACAGTTTCAAATTCCCTAATAGAAATTTTAGGGTCACTTTTAATTTCTTGAAAATTTAAGAATAATGATGTAATGTGATAAATCCTTTATTTCACAAATTTTGCTGTATTTGCTCGCCCCTGGTCGTTAATTTAAAAAAAAAGCATTGTTATTGATCTTAATATAAAAAAGTTATCATTTATGGGTATAATGTACCCATAAATGAAATTTTCCTCTTTTATTTTGATGTATTTTTTATATTTTATATAGTATGTCTTTTATCTTTTGTATAATTGAATCGGTCATTTAAAAAAACCACATAAGTCACAGAATCAGAACTTTTTAGAAATTATACAAAAAACTTTATTATTCACAAGTATTTTTACAAATAATTTTTATGGGTTTTATAGAGGCTGATAATAGAGTTTGGACTTCAAAGTTTGTAAATATTGCATAATTTTTGTAATTTATGAATAATAAAAATAAGAATATCAGAAAAACTGTTCCTGACTTATGTTGTTTTAGCAAGAAACGATTTAAGTGGTATTTAATTTGAACAAAACAGTTATATTAAACATATTTTTAATCGAAATTAATGAAGTTAGCTCTTATACAGGTACATTTTTATGTTTTAATATGGTATTGCAGACAAATGGTAATATGGTATCCGCATGTAATCTGGTATTGCATCCAAAAACCACCTAACATGTCGCAAGTAATGAACGAAAATTAGAAGGTATTGTTTGAAGAGGAAGGAATACACTGAGTTATGTGGTTATTACCCAAATCATGGCTCTACCTATAAGGAAGCATTTGTGACAAAAATTGTATATTTGAAAAAAAAGACTTATGTGGTTTTCGAAATAACCGATTCAATTCTATCAGGAAGCGAGATAAGAATTCCGCAAAAGTTTTCCATTTGTAAAAGTTTGTGTATTTCTACTGGTGTATTTCTATTTGTATATTTCAATTTGTATAAATCTGATTTTAATACAAAACAATAACATTTATAATAAATTAACAAATAGCATTTCCATTATGTAAAAATAACATTTTTATTTGTATAAGTTTGTATATTTCTATCTATATTAAATTTAATTTTAATAAAAAAAAAATAATATTTTTGGATCTATTAAATGTACAGTATATATTTTCATGTCTTTATAAATATAATTGTAAGGTCTGTCTCAAAAGTTTAAGCACAAGCATAAAATGTCGATTTTCAAAGAATTATAAAAACTTAGAATGAATAAAAAAATTTTATTTGCAGATTTCGCAACATTATTTATGGTATAAAAATAGAAAAAAATAAATTACATAAATGTAAAAAATATAATAAAATAAATTTTAAAAAAACTGTCTTTTGGAATCGAAATTAATTTTCCATTTTTTGATAAATACTTTACTTATCAAGTTAGAAGCGATTCGAGTTACGTGACGACACGTTTTTCTCCTTTTTCATGCTGTGACGTCGGAAAGTTGATTCCAAACGCTGACTTTGACAGTACTTTCTAAAAGATATTCTGTCTTTACCATAAAATGGAAAACATCTTTCAACTACAAAGTTTCTAAGTAAGAACACCGGCCAATCTCATGTGTTTCCGAACATAAATTAATTACAAAATATGTCATAAAGTAGCCAGTTTGTATTTGAGAACAGTCTTAAAGAGTTAAATACACACATAAATGAAATATGATTGTTTTTACTATTTGGTCTTTTACTCTCCCTTTGACACTCTTTGGTCTTTATTCACTCTTTTCTATAATTATTATACATAAAAAAAAAAAAAAAACTGATTATTTTTTGAGTTATCTAAAATATTTTATCTTAATTTTTAATCATAATTGTACTGTTCTGGAAATGTGGTTGACTCGGTGGATATGTTGGTTCGGGGTTTGAAACTTCTCGTGCGGTCGAGTGGGCTCAAAATCGAGTTCTGAATTTTTCTGTTTTTTTTTTATGTATGTGAATACTAGCTCAACCGTCTTACAAAGACTTTCACACGAGTCATAAATCCCCTTAGGTCAATGGGCCTCCTGATAATAATTGGCCTTATTTCAGCCTTTTAATTAACCCTGTTTGTACAGTTTATAATAAACTTGTATTCAACAACAATGATAGTAAATAATGCTACCTATGTGAAAGTGATATCATTTGGTGAAGTTATGTATAATATAAGGCAGTTCTCAAAAAAATATTTTTCGCACTCAATAATACGAAACTTTCTGCAATATTTACGTATTCATTTTTAAACAAAGGATGAAACTTTAGGCATGACTATTAAAATGATTCGTAATCGAACTGTTTTCGTTTTACGATAAATTAATTTCATCTTAAATTATAAGCGATCGTTGTCTCGTAACAATTTTTTTCTACTGTCCTGCATTGTCACATCCGGAAATTCGGTTCAGAACATAACCTTTGACAGCATTTTCTGACACCCACTCTTCCAGTAATGGATACGCTACAAAAAGTAATAGATAACTGTTTTTGTGATTTTATTTAGAAACATATTTTAATGGAAGCATACCAATGAAACGAAATAGCCATTTTCAATTACATTTAAGAATTAGGATATCAATAATAATTACAATATTTATCAGAATAATCAATTGTTCAAATTAAATATTGACATTATCACAAGATCAGTATTTTAATTATTTTAGATGCTATTTTAGATACAAGATATAAAACACTGAATTTGAGAGAATTACAGTTATAAAATTATTGTGACAGTTCGCAAAAGGGGGGGGGGGGGATGTCCTAATAAAGAAAAAAATCAAGAAAAAAATCAGAATATCAGTGCATAGAATCGTATTTACTGATACAAATTTTTAAAAAATAAATTTCTTGAGTTGCTTGATATATTACGTGTATTAATAAATAATACAAACATGAAAGAACTAAAACGTCACGTTGAATATTTTAAATACTAAATAAAATTGTTTCAAAATAAAACTGCTGATTTGACATTTGATCTCCCTGATATGCAGATTTACTAGTTTCATTACTAATATAAATGCAATTAATATTTATAGTATTTTTTAATGTACAGATATTAATTAATCAAAAATTGGAGACAGGATGTAAAATAAATAAATGAATAAATAACAACTCGCATAATTTCATAACCCATAATTTCATCAATTTTACATTCGGAATTTTCTATTGATTGTGCTATATCATAATTGCTGTGTACGTTAGATTTCTTAATAAAATCTTATATAACAAAGATGCTTATGTAAACTGAATGTAAACTAAATTTACTATAATTTAATCAAATTTTAAAAAATAAAGTTTTTACAATTTTTGTTTCTGAAAACAGTTTTAGTGGTCATACTATAACATTTAGCTGCAAGATCTTACAATACATTCTAATATACACGATAGCAATAACATACTAAAAACACCTAATGTCTCGGCGGTACTGTGCGTTTGTTTATATATATATTTTGTAATGATGTTTCAGAACTCTAACTTTCATAGTACTATAAATTGGAAATTGACTTGTCTGACTTTAAAAATATTGTTTTAAAGTAAACAAATTATATTTCTTATTTTATTCTCAGTCTGAAGAAATTTTTCCTGGATATTTTTATTGACCTGCCTTGTTTTTCAAATGCGCATACATAAGTTTGAGTCATTTTATGTTGCTGAGAGTTAGATTATTTTAAATGTATCTCAAATATATAAGAAAAGCTTTAGAATATCAATTTCATGTTGACGAAAACTTTTGAAAAGTAGCTTTATTAGTATATATACTGTTTTTCTAATATTTTAAAATAAATATACTTGATTTGTGAAGCTGTATAAATCCCATATTTTTTTTATCATATGTTGTTAAAAATAAGGTAAATATATCCATTCCCGTATATTCACTGTGTGAATATTCCTAAATAGTATTAGGATTAAAACATTTAATGAGAATATTGATATAAACTGAAAAATATCATGCAATATATCTAATAATATTGCATAGAAAACATAATCATTATATATATTAAAAAACCCATGATTAAAGTATTTAAAACAGCATAAATTCTTATCTATTCAAGTATTCCTTTAAAATTATCTTTTTGGATCAAAGGGGGGGGGGGGAGGTATATAGTTCAAGCAGCTCAAAAACAACAGCAAAATATATAAATATAAAATGACACTTTTCACTTAATTGTTGAATGTACACATATATGTATACATTCAACATGCAACTTACTTTTTTTTTTCTTTTTTTTTTAAATAATTAATTCAAATATGAGTTGGCTGCAGATCACTCAAGTGCTACTGGATTTAGTCTTAAAGGACTTCATTTCACTCAAATATGACTTAGTTATAAATCACTCAAGTGCTACTGGATTTAACCTTCATTGATTTAACTCAAGTATGAGTAAAATAGAGATCACTCTATCATGAGTTGCTTAAAAACAACTCGTTCACTCGAGTTGTTTCAACTCTTCATGAGAAGCTCACTTTCAAATCGTGAGATCAGTGGATTTCGGCTCAACTTGAGTTATTTTGGCTCTTTCGTTTTAAGAGAGTATACCCCTTACATTTTTCTGCTTTATTATACCGCTTACATTTTTTCTGCATTACTATACCGCTTACATTTTTTTTGCGTTACTATACCGCTTACATTTTTCTGCGTTTACTATACCGCTTACATTTTTCTGCATTACTATACCGCTTACTATACCGCATACATTTTTCTGCGTTACTATACCGCTTACATTTTTTGTGTTACTATACCGCTTACATTTTTTGCGTTACTATACCGCTTACAATTTTCTGCGTTACTATGCCGCTTACTATACCGCTTACATTTTTCTGCGTTACTATACTGCTTACTATACCACTTACTATACCGCTTAAATTTTTCTGCGCTTACTATACCGCTTACATTTTTCTGCGCTTACTATACCGCTTCTATACCGCTTACTATACCACTTACATTTTTCTGCGTTTACTATACCACTTACATTTTTCTGCGCTTACTATACCGCTTACATTTTTTCTGTGTTACTATACCGCTTAATATACCACTTACATTTTTCTGCGCTTACTATACCGCTTCTATACCGCTTACTATACCGCTTACATTTTTCTGCGTTGCTATACCGCTTACTATACCGCGTACTATACCGCTTACATTTTTCTGCACTTACTATACCGCTTACATTTTTCTGCGCTTACTATACCACTTACATTTTTCTGCGCTTACTATACCGCTTACATTTTTCTACGTTTAATATACCGCTTGCATTTTTCTGCGTTTACTATACCGCTTACATTTTTTCTGTGTTACTATACCGCTTACATTTTTCTGCAATTACTATACCGCTTACATTTTTCTGCGTTGCTATACCGCTTACTATACCGCGTACTATACCGCTTACATTTTTCTGCGCTTACTATACCGCTTACTATACCGCGGTGCAATAGCGCACAGGCAAGCATGCGGCGCGCCCACCCTGCCCTACCTCATATCTAACTATACACAATACATGTACATACTTATATACAGAGGTGTCGGTTACAGTAACAGTGTCACGAGTTCAATAGTTTTTGCCCATCTCAAAAAATGCCCAACGCGCCTAAAGAAGTTTTCACTTCAAATATACAGAGGTGTTGGTAACAGTGTCGGTTACAGTAACAGTGCCGCGAGTTCAATGGTTTTTTCCCATCTCAAAAAATGCTCAACGCGCCTAAAGACGTTTTCACTTCAAAAATTAAATTTTAGAACGTTTTTCGCTCCTGCACCACCATGGGATTAGTAGCACCGACGTAAAATATAGCCTATGTAGGACCAGGGATTGTCATAAAAAATGTGCCACCATTACTTTGGAAAGGGGTTCAGTAGTTCCAGAGATTCCATAGAAATTGTAATTTAGAATGTTTTTAGAACGTTTTTCGCTCATCTCGCAGTTTTAAATTTCGATTTTTTTTTTTAGAATTTGTTCTTAGAGAGGATTTATATATTATAAAAATAACTACCATGCCAAATTTCATGTTTCTAACACCTTCAGTATAAGAAAATCGAAATTTTAGAACGTTTTTTGCTCATGCACTCCCCTCGGGAAAGTGGCACCGGCATGAAATATAGCCTATGTTACAGCAGATACTGTTACCATTAATTTGCCACCATCTGTTTTGAAAACGCTTCTGTAGTTCCAGATATTCAATAGAAATTGTAATTTAGAATGTTTTTAGAACGTTTTTCGCTCATCTCACTCTTTTAAATTTCGAATTTTATTAGAATTTGTTCTTAGAGAGAAATTACATCTTATAAGTAACTACCATGCCAAATTTCATGTTTTTAGCTTCTTCAGTATACAAAAAAATCGAAATTTTAGAACGTTTTTCGCTCTTGCACCCCCCTGGGGGTAGTGGCACCGACATAAAATATAGCCTATATTGGAGCAGGGACTATCACCATCAATTTGCCAACATCACTTTTGAAAACGGTTCTTCAGTTCCAGATATTCCATAGAAATTGTAATTTAGAATGTTTTTAGAACGTTTTTCGCTCATCTCACCCTTTTAAATTTCGAATTTTATTGCAATTTGTTCTTAGAGAGCATTTACATCTTATAAGTAGCTACCATGCCAAATTTCATGTTCCTAGCTCCTCCAGTATAAAAAAAAATGAAATTTTAGAACGTCTTTCGCTTTTGCACACCCCTGGGGCTAGTGGCACAGACATAAAATATAGCCTATGTTGGAGCAGGGATTTTCACCATCAATTTGCCACCATTACCTTTGAAATCGCTTCAGTAGTTCCAGAGATTACCCCCTACAAACAAACAAACAAAAACAAAAAAATAATCTTTACTACTTTATAATATTAGTATAGATTAGGGCTCCCAGACAATTTTATACATTTTAAGTTACAATGACTGTCTTTTAAATGGAAGTACTATATGAAATAACCTATTAACAGTTTTCAAGTATTTTATATCGGCAGGGGGGGGGGGGGACGTTTTGGGATCGGCTTCGTACTCTCCTTCCCGATATCCTCTGGCTACGGCCTTATTGTCAAATATGATTTCTGTTTACAACACAATTAAATGCCTTTCCTAAGACTCAGTACGTTATTGAAATTTAAGTCACCACGCTCCCGAAATTAAATTCCGGGTACGCCACTGACAATTAGATGTATTAAGCTTTCAATTCCGAACAAAAGCTCGTAAGAAAACCTAAATAATAAAAACATGAAAAAAAGTTTTTGCGTACTGTTACTGCATATTTTATTCAATGAAAAGGGCCAGAATAGAGCATGGGCACGTTTTCACTGTTTGGGTGGCAGAAACTATGTTGTTCTTTGTTTGTTAGCATTTAAATCCATAGTCATAGCTGCCAACTTTTACGCTTTTTTCTTACCACTAAAATTTAACAGAATTTTATTCGTTATGTAATCACACGATCTTGTCAATTTAATAAGATAAAATTTACTATAAAATTTTAGTGGTAGGAAAAAAGCGTAAAAGTTGGCAGCTATGCATAGTAATTTTCTCAATAAATCTTTTTTATCTGACCACGATTATATTCAGCAAAATGCAGTCTTGTTTGACTATGTACGTCTTTATCTGACACGTCCCTCCCTATTTTAACCCCCCCCCCCTCCAAAGCATGTAAAAAAATTTAAATCGTATATATATATATATATATATATATATATATATATATATTAAACAGTATAAATATTTTGACCTATTTGCTGCTTTCTAGTGATAATAAATTAATAATCAATCAAGTAAATTAACCCTCTCTCGCCAAAATTTATGCTTTCTCCTATCGCGCATGATAGTATACAAAATGAATAAATAAATAATAAATCTGGAGAGATTGAGTAAAATAAATTGTACATATACCCCTAAAATACCTTCTTAATACCTTTAAAATACTGTTTAACATTGTTTAGTAAGATACCTAAACGATTTCTCTTATGCGTCACTCTCAATTTGTGGAAAAAAACTTTGTTTCTTTCTCTCCGCGCACACAAAATTTATGGGTTTTTTTTCCAAGAATTCCCATTTCTTTACGCATTTCAACATTTAAAAAATATAGTAACATATGCAGATTTAATTAATCTTTCGGCAGTACACACGCACGAATTTGCATGATTATTATTATTATTATTATTATTATTATTATTATTATTTATTTATTTTTTTACGAAAATCTATTTAAACAAACTAGGGGACTTCAGTTTTAATGATTGCCAATTTAATTTATGACATTAGGCAAATTAAATTTGTATTTCTGACCAGAAGTTCATGAGAAAACCTAATTAATATAACACCCCCCCCCCTCTCTTTTCCGTCTTTTAAAACCAGTTTGCAAACCAGAATGGCGCAAGCTCCAGAAATCCTGTCTATTAATCAATCATCATACATCAATAACACAGCAAAGAAAAAAAAAGTCAAAAGATTAAACTTTTTTTTCGCTCATAACCTTATCAGAAAAGTCATTAAAATTATTTCCATGAGAATCAAAATATTAAATAAATGTTATTGAAACCTAAATAATATGAAACGCCCCTCCACTTGTGTCTTTCAATAAGCTTACAAACGTTTGATATTTCGTAAACCGCGCCTATACTTACACACAGCCAATTGAATGTAAGAATTTAACGAATTGACCAATGATGTGACCCTTGGATAAAACACCACCTTTCCTCAAATAATGCACAAAAATATCTGAAAAGCTATTGTAGCGCCATCTGTCATCGTAATGAAGAAATATTCACATACCTATAGGGTTACCATATCAAACATTCTCATAAAGATTTTAATAATTCGCCAAGAGAATTTCACTAAAAAACCTAACTTAACAAACTTCAAATTTTCCAATTTTTATTGGGTACTTCCATAAGGTTAATTTGCATATAATACTGAATTTTTGAATCCTTCTGTGGGAAATTTTCGGAGAACTTAAGTATAAAGTAATTTTCATGAAACACTCAAAAAATCAAACTTAATAAATTTAAAATTTAAAAAATCTTGGTGGGGACCTCCATACGGTCAATTTGCATAACATACTCCATTTTTGAATATTTTTCTGGATAATTTCTGGAGTTGTTGTCGGAAAAGTGATTGCCTTGGCGACAATTGTTCGAAATACACCCTTAAGCCGCTATCAGATTCACCAACTTTTCGAGCAACTTTTGAGCCAACTCTTGATTTGAGCCGATTTTCCGTGAAAAATCGTCCCAACACCCAGTGTGATAGCAAACAAGAATATCCCCAATTTATTTGCCACAGCTCTAAAAAATCGCGGCTAGGAGCGACATTTCATCCAACTTCCAACATTTCAGCCAATCAGAGGGAGGCGTTTGGAACGCCTTTTTGCTATGAAATGAGATTGGCGTGATTTGGCTTGCCTAGTTTGATCGCCAATGTTTGTAAACATTACAGGGGTTGATGCAGGGTTTTTTTCTTGGGGTCCATTTTGTGAAAAGTAAAGGTTATTTTTGTGAAATTTATTATATTTTTGTGAAAAATAACTTTTTGTAACGAAAGTTATTTAGTTGCTCAAATTCGAACAAAGCATTTATTAACAAAAACTTTTTAAAATCCTTTTGCCGAAGTTTTCCTCTCTGGTGAACTTGTTTGTTTACAAATTACACATTTTAAAATGCCACAATGTAATAAATAATTAATAAATAGTAAGTTTTTATGGAATAGAATTTTGTGAAAGTGCCTATTTTATTAAAAGGAATTTTGTAAAGGGGTTGTTTTGTTGTAAAAAATTTTGTGAAGGTGCCCATTTTATCAAATTGATTTTTGTTTAGGGTCCTATTTTATTAAAGTGATTTTTGTGAAGGGGCCTCTTTTGTTAAATAGATTTTGTGAAGGAGCCCTAAATAGACCCCAAATTTTGCCTGGATCGATCCTTGCATTACAGGAGTAGCAGAAAGTGTTCATTTTACTACTTTTGCCATGTAATGAATTCTGCATAAAAAGTATTGCTCTGTATTGATTTTTAAATCTTCTAGTTATGAATCTCTAGAGTGTAATCAAAGTTTTGTATGCAGTTATTAGTCCTACGATATAATTATTCTGGATGCATACAAAAACATTGTAAAATCAGTTATAGGTATCCTATTACATGTTTTTAATGTTTAATTGCTTGTTTGTATAAGGTTTTCCATATTTTCAGTAAAAAATTACATAGATTAATTTTAACTTGGAATTAAAAATCAGTTAATATATAAATAATCAGCTTAAAAAATTAGTTCAAACATCTGATCCTCAATTTAAGTATAATATTTAAATAAATTTAAAACCCATTTTCAAAATTAAAATACTTCTTTTATAAGAGAAAAATTTAGAAAAAAATTTTTTGTTCTTGTGTTTGTTGATATTTAAATTTTATCACAATTTTGTCGTTGAATGCATAAATAATTTAAAATATTTTATTAAGAAATGTAGAATAACAGTTTTTATGTTAAGTGAAGTATTTTAATTTTTAATTCTTGCTTGTAAGTTTAATAGGTTGGCTAACCTATTGAAAATATTATTCAATATCAATCAAAATATTGGATTTGTTTGATATTTTTGAAAATAGCTTGGTATTTACGTACTTTTTTACAATGGCTGTATTGCTTCATCAGTGAAAAACTTTTCTAATTTTGGCCAAACAAGCCCAAACTGCACAATTGACTAGAGACTGAAAAAGCGAATAAACTTTTATTTGTGTTTAAATATTGAGAAAAATAATAAGAATAATTTGTGTTTTTAAAATCTTGTTATTTTTTTTATATATATATTTAAAATTTAATTCTGTGTTTTATGATTTAAGAAGGAGTACAAAAATCAAAATCCTTTTTTAATATTTATGCCTTGTGTTTTTCTTATTAATTGCTAAAATGGGTTTAAAATGTTTTGTTATGAACAAATATGACCCTGTAGTTTTACATTAAACAAGTAATATAAAAGAAATTTTTTTAAAGTCAATTCCTACTTAGGTCATCAAAGAAAAAAATTATTTTAGTTACTTTTTATTAAATAATTACAATTAATATAAATATGTATATACATATGACAGAATCACAATATTAAGTGGCAAAATAGAAATGAAATTTAATTAATGAATTATTATTTGAAAAAACTGTATTAACATAAAGTGTCATCCACTACAAGTTTAAAAAAATGTATTTGAACTTGAGTGGATGAATAAAAAGTATTTTATTAACGATTGAAAATTTGAAAATATAAAACTAAAATTAATTAATTTAATTACAAACCTAAGTTGGAAATTGTACATCAAATGTGACAAATGAGGTGCATTCGTACTATAGCTAGTTATATAAATATTCAGATCTTGATGATTTTTAATTCCGTGAAATGAATTATATCATTTGCAGATTGATTTCTGTAATAAAATAAGTATCTCGGTCGCTTGACGATTAAACCTTGGAAGCTCGTATAACAAGAAAGCACCGATTTTTTTATAAATATAAAACTAAAATTAATTTAATTACTGAATTAATATTTGAAAAAACTGTATGAACATGAAGTGTCATCCACTACAAGTTTAAGAAAATGTATTTGAACTTGAGTGAATGAATAATAAAAAGAAAAGTGTCCAATTAAACTGATGGCATTGAGCTCACAGGCTATTCACACTAATTGTATATTATACTCTTATTTCAAAGAATAATGCCCCTTGAAAAATAAAGAGATCGACAATAAATTAAGGGGGGGGGGATTGAACCCCCAAAACTAATCAGGGAAACGCCTTACCACAATTAATCTATATACAAAATTTGAAGCAAATTGGATAATTCTGCATGAAAAACCCATTTACAAAAATAAAGGGGGAAGGATTGGTCCCCCATTCCCTCCTTTATACTTAACCAATGAACCCCCAAAACTAATCAGGGAAGCGCCTTATCACTATAAACATGTAACCAAAATTTGAAGCAAAACGGATATTTCTATCAAGAGTTATCGCGTTACGTGCATACATACGTACATACAGAAACGGCGGGCACATTAGCTCTCAGGCTTTGTTAGCCTGTGAGCTAAAAAGTATTTTATTAACGATTGAAAATTGGAACAAGATATATAAATATATAGAGTGTGTGAACTAATAGTAGGAATTGAATAAAAGATATTAGGTATTTGCAAATTCCGAGTGCATTACTTATTGTAAAAATGAATAAATATGAAAACTGCTAAAAGCATTTTAGCTATTGTATGATAGTTTTTCAAATTAATAATAGGGGAGAGGGGGGGGGGGGGCACATGAGAATAATTTTTCCATTTTTTCCATTTTACAATTTACATACAACTTCTAATCCAAACTTCTCTTTTCTGCTTCTTCTTTCTGCAATCTGAATCTAATAATAAAATTGCTAAAGACAACTTTTTTTTATCCTTCAACGATAAGAATTTGCTGTTTACCATATTGTCGATACAAAGATTGGAACAAAAGAGAGCAAAAACAATTTGAAGAAAACAAAACGTGTTTTGCAGCAAGTCCGATAGTACGGAGCGATTTATTTACGCCAACAAAAGAGTGATAAATAGTAACAACTGGTACTCGTAGTAACCGGTTTTTCCTCCAACTTTATCAACGACAATTGCAACCCTTCTTTCACTTTGAGAGCGAAAAAGTTGGGGTTAAATTTGGCTGAAAAATTGGTTGCTCGAAAATTTGGTGAATCTGATAGCGGCTTTAAGATAGCGGATATCGAGATTGCGCATGATTCTGGAAAGCTGAACGTATGTAGAAAAAATGAAATAGAAACTGAGTAAATCACACTCAGATTCGACCTTTTATTCAACAATTTTGTTGACACATATAAAAAAATAGTTAGACCAAGAGTGAAGAACAAAATTCTTTTGAAACATCTTAATAAAAAATAATATGCTGTAAAGATATAAAAGTACTTCTTTGTTAAAGCGGCTCCCACAATTACGCCAAATTCCAGAGAATTTCGCCAAGCTCCTGAAACGCGAACATATCGCGAAAATATAATAGAAATAAAAAAGTAAACACAATTTCATTAAATAATATAATATTTTATGTTTATAAGAATATAATACAATATTTAAAAAAAAAGAAAATCCAACGTATAGAGGTATTCTCAAAGATGTATATGCTTTGAGGTGTTCTTGATCCTATACAGATATTCTTTGTTGTATTCCTAAACGTATCTATAATAATAAGGAAAGAAGTTTGTGTGTGAGTGTGTGTGTGAATGTGTGTGTTTTTCCGCTGTGTTTTGAAGACACCGCTGCACGCAGAATTGCAAAATTTTGTAATTAGGTTCCTCTATGTACAGTGGACTCTCTCTATCTGAACATTCTCTCAGTAGCGTAGCTAAGGGAGGGCAAGGGGGGCGGCAGTGTTGAATTCAGGGGATGGCCCGGGGGGGACATTCCCCCCCGGAGCATGGATATGTCCCCCCCCGGAAGATTTGAGATTTTATGCTTTCAATGGGCAAAAAGTGGAATTTCCCCCCGGAACTACATTATGTCCCCCCCGGAGCTACAGAAATCCCTCCCGGAGAAAAGTGTCTGAATTCAACACTGGGGGGGCGGCCGCCCCGGGCGCCGCTACCAAGGGGCGCCAAATTGAGAGAGGTTTTAAACCAAAATTGTCTCACGTGTTTTGACAATAAATTAAAATTGCTGACTTTTTTTGTATGTATGAATGTTTTCTTTGGTAAAATATTTTATTACATACAAATGATGAAAAAACAAGCTTCTGTAAATATTACTAGGGATAGTTCAAGACGCTTTGTACCTTACATGATTACGTACCTGAAAGAAGGTGCAAAATGATTCAATGGAGGGGAGGGGGGTGCCAAATTGAGAGGTGCTTTAAACCGAAATTATGTCGCATATTTTGGTGTGTGTGTGTGTGTATGAATGCTTCGAAGTAATTCGACGAAAAAGGAAGAAGTGGAGAGATCCATAAGTGCCAATCGCGGATGGAAACTCCTCACTGTCTAGCGTCCAGCTTATAAAACTAAGGGCCTATGCTGGCGTCTCATTTCTTATACCAAAAGAGCATTTCTTTATTTCTCTATTGGTTTTCACGCTAATTTCTGTGTTCTTAGCATTTTATATTAATATTTTCGTGTAAAGAAGATTCTGTGAACTACTGGAAAATGGATTTAACTGGACGAACTGTACTGTAAGTAAATATATTATTTCTTTTTTATTGGCAAGTCTATATTTTCGTTGAACTGACATCGGTGTTGAATTCAGACACTTTTCTCCGGGAGGGGACATTATAGAGTTCCGGGAGGGAAAGTCCACTTTTTGGCCATTGAAAGCATAAAACCTCAAATCTACCGGGGGGGGGGACATTTCAAAGCTCCGGTGGGTAATGTCCTACCCGTAAAATGTCCTCCCCGTAGCCAAAAAATAAAATATGGGCGCCCACATTTTCGCTTTTGAAACCGTATAAAAATAGAAACAGGACTTTTCAGTCTTCCTAGTACGACCAGTATAAATGGCTGTGTGGAAATGGAGAAAAATTAAAATAATTCTCTTGGCTTTGTTTACTGTTAAATGCAAGTAAAAGTGTGTGATCTTCAGAAGGATTGGGCGATTTAAAAATTCTTTTGCGAGCAGTATTGAGGTTTAAAAACAAGTTCATACAGATTGTAAATAGTATTTTAAATTGTTTTCCAAAACAGGATTAACTATCATGATTAAAAGGAAGAAAAAGGAACAGAAAAACGAAATTCCATCTGAATAGACAAAAAAAATCTCTCTCTTTCTTTTCTTTTGGGCTAAACAAAGTAAAAATTTTAAGGTAATTAAAATTTGCAAAAAGGTTGCACATTTGTAAATTTTATGATATAGTTTTTATTGATATTATTAAATGGTCTTATGAAGTTTTATTATTTAATCAAGTAAAAACACAATTCTTGTAATAAAAATATTTAATTAGAAATATTTTAAAGAAAATTTCAAAACCACACTTTTCTTACAATTTTTAACTTTTCGCAACATTCTTTTTCATACTTTCCATACAAATGTGCTCTATAACTGTAAGCACCGGATTTTCAAAAAGTTAAATAGTTAAAATGTCATGACAAATTTTAAAATACAATAAAAAGGATTTTCTACTTAACAGTTTAGTTTTTAGAAAATGAAGTATTTATATTGCTGAAAATCCTATTTTTATTTTTATGAAATGCATCTTAAGGATTGTCCAAAAAAGAAGAAGAAAAACATCGAGCCAATTGAAAAATATTTGCTGAAGTTTTGTCACTCAGAACATAAGGAACCCCTTGGAAATTCCAAAGAGTGTACGCAACTTCTAAATGAAACAAAGCAGCATGTACATTTTTTTTCCATAGTAGGGTTTAATTTATGAGTTTTAGAAAACGTGATTTCTGGCAGATTTACTTTCATTGTTCTAATCATTGTTGCTACTCTCATATGCTTAAAACTACATATAGTCATATCCGGTAATGTTAAATTCTCGCTAAACTTGGCGATATTTGGTTAAATGTCATCAAATATGGCGTTAAAAGTAGGTCGCCTTAAATGAAACCAACTTAGCGATTGCTGACTAATTTTTCGAAATTCACATTTAAATTCAGTATTGACGAAAACTCGGAATCTTCTATAATTGGGTTTAACACATTTTAGTTTCGTGTGTTTGAGTAAAATTAACTTAAATCTTAAAAAAACAAAAAAGAAACAAGTTACCATTTCCTTAAACAAACCGGACAAACCGGAAGGACTTTTTTTTCGTCTTGGGGAAAAATAATGTGGTTGTTTTTTAATTGATGGGGGAGGGGGGGGGGAGGGCACTGAATTTCTAACTACCCCGGGCGCCAAAAAATGTAGCTACGCCACTGCATTCTCTAATGTGAACACCCCAGTATTATGAACACATTCCGACGATCCCGGCAAAACTCCATAGACTTAACAAAAGATGAACTCTCTGTATTTTGAACACACTCTAATCTGAACACCCTACTATTATGAAAGTACTTTTGATCCCCATTCAACCCCACATATCTGTAAATTGAACGTGTGTTTGCAACCGGAATTCAGGAAATTCCACCCATCATGAAAATTCGGAGAAATTGTTGCAGAAGAATAAAAAGGTTCAACGAACTCGATTTAAAAATAAACAGACAAAGTCACTGCTAGATTTAAAGCATCTACCCGATGCTGCAAATTGTTTGAATAATTCAGATAAAATCTTCAGTTAACAAAACAAAAAAACATTTATTGTAACAAAAAAAAAATCGAAAGAATATTTTAAAAACACATACGTCTTTACCGTACGTGTTCCTAGAACAATCTTATATTTTTAATAAACAAAAAAGTCCAGATATAAAACTGTTGCCGTATCACAAAAAGTGAATCTTGATAATCAAATTAAATTAAATGAAGGAATAAAGAATCAATTTCTATGCAAAGAGATACAAGAAAAAATAAGTAAAAACCATGTCATGTGATTCTCCCTCTCCCGAGATGAGATAAAAATAGAAAGATTACGCAAGAGAAATCCCGCCTCCCGGTGACAGATAAGCGACAACTAAGGTTCCTACAACGGGTGTTAGAGGGAGTGGTCAAAAACGGATCGTTTCTTTTCCGCCAATCATATGATAGTCATGTTACACGTACACCAATCAAATCCACCGTACTCATGTGTATAGTAGGAGCCATAAGGAACAGATAGTTGTTCCTTGCTATACAAGTAATTTGACAAACAATGACATCAGCTGCCCTTTCCTTATAAGTCAATCAAAGTTTAGCGAAATTATGTTATGTTAGGTGCAGATGATATAATTCATTTCACTGAAATAATAACGATGATTTTTTTACATTGTCTTGTACTGGATATTTGCGCATAGTATAATTTTAATGTAACAGAGTTGTAACTAATTGTTTGTAGCTATTGCACCAAGATCAGAATATTTATAAAACTAGTTATAGTACGAATGTACTTCATTTTTCACGTTTGGTGTACAGTTTCCTGTTGTTTCATGTTTTGCAGCTTTTTTTTGTGTGTGTAAGGATCTTAATACCCGGACTGACTCACGCCGCCATTTAATTACCCGTAGGAGGAAAACGATTGGCCACGACACTTCTCGCTGCTTGGGTAACATTCGCTGACTGGTTAAATGGGTATAACAAAATGTTTCATGATTCATCCTGTTAATAGTAGCCCTAGTTTTTTGTTTCAAATGAGGTCACAAATCGCCCATTGGAAGTCAAAAATCTATGGTGGGCAGCTGTCATTGATAGCTGAGAGGATTGTAGGCACAACTAGAAGTAAACCGGGCAATTATGATTGGCGGCTGAAAAGGTCATTATCTGATTCCAACTTTCCTATTCTAAATTTTGTCCTCTTTTTCCTAAAAAATATTCTGAATTCGAACAGCGATTTGTGAATTTTTCGCGATTTGTTTTATGCGATTTTTAGAGTTTTTTCATGTACGTGACGTCATTTATGTATTTGATTTCAGATATTGGCAACGATAACTTACTGTATTACTATGTCAAAACAAATAAAAGCATCATTTTGTTTCTTTTTCAAAAGTTAACGGTAATTCTTAATGATGAAAGTCGTTGATTTAATTTTGAGGAGGGAGGTGAGTGTCCGGTCACAATTTAAATGTCTCGTTAATGCTCTGAACAAAACTCTGAACAAAACTCTTTCGCCCTACCTCCCAAATCAGAACTTTTTTCATATTGGTCCGATTCAAACGCAACTTTTCTAACGTTTTTCTCAGGTCCCCTAGATACTAAATAAACTTCGGTATCACTGTTTATTTAACTTTTAATAAATAAATAATCTTCTTCGCCACCACTATATTTATATAGAAATATTAATCAAGTAAATTTCACGTGAACTATGTTGCTGAACAAAGTTAAAAATTTATCTTAAAATTTCTGGTGTCTAATATTTAATATATGTATAAAAAAACACAAATGTGAAATTAAAACTCATGCAAAGAAGGGATAACTGTATAAAATGATCATTCTTTTATTACTCTCGTACGTATAAAGTCTGTTATGCATCTCAAAATGTGATACTTGAATAGTGATAGCATCCGAAAAATCGATGTACGAGATCGACTCGATATCGGTAATCGAATGTTGATACCGTGTTGAGAAAACTGACTAATGCACTGCAAAAAAGTATTTTGTAACATTACAGAAAACTAATTTCAGGAAAAGAAACTTTTGTTTCAGAAATCCATTTTTTTTTAGTCTCGAAAATATATTGGTTTCTGAGATGTGTGAAGATAAAGGAATGCTTTTCGGATTTGTGAGTAATTCGGAAAGGTTCTATATTCTATTTCCGTAAAGCTTCTAAACCTTTTTGTTAGTACAAAAAATATTGTTTCTTCCCCTTACAGTGTACTTCGACGGTAAATGTAGTTAAATAGTTTGTGTATGTACTTACAGATATTATCTTTATAAATGCCACAATTTTATGCAAAGTCTAATAGCTTAAAAACTTTTATGCGCAGAAACCATATCTTTGCGTTTGCGTAATTTTTTGTTTGTTGATAGAACTTTGGATTTAAAACGCCGCAGCGTATTTAAACATTCGGAAAAACGGTTTTGTATGTTTAACTATCTTTCATTTTTCATTCATGTCTGAATTCTGTGCGAAAAATCGCCTTTAAAAATTTAAACTGTTACCCGAGTTAAAGCCCATTTAATAAAATCTGCTATTAAGCCATATTTAATACTTAAAATATTAAAGTGAATAGGGAAATAATCCCTGGCTACCCGAGTTACAGAAAATAGGTGAAAACTTTTTTTTAGGTGCGTTCGTAATTATATAAATATGTAGCATCTATAGTCGTCGTCTCGTCCGTCCGTCCGTTTATCAGCATATAACAGCGCAAAAACTACCCAACCGAATGGTTCGAAATTTAATATATATAATCGTTGCAGAATTTTGCCGAGTCATTTCAGATTTTATGAAAATCTAATCAAAACTTTAAAAAAAATTAATAACAGTTTTCTTCATTCCATTAACCCTTTCCGGCACAGTGGTCCCACTCCGGACACACCTAATTTTAATTCCAAACTTGCATTCGGCACCAAGAATAATTTACTAAAATTTTGTTTCTATAATGAAAGCTTAAAACAGGAAGTTCTTATTTTGTAAAAAAGTCGTTTGTAAATTCCGGTGTCAGTCAGTAATTTCTCATTTTACGAACAGAATTTGTCTGTGCTGAAAAGGGTTAACTCCTATCATACATAATCTATATAATAAAAGCGCAAGTCATGTGACTGGGGAAAACAAATACGGGCTGAACATTTCTTTTCTCATATGCCAGGCGGCCATTTTTATTCAAAATTATTTTTTCGAATAAAATTGTATAAAAGTTCCGTTTTTAGAAAGATCGTTCAAAAAATTGTTTATTTGAGTGATGAGTTACACTAAAAAATGTATAGATTCTGTGATAACTTCAGTTAATGTTAGGTTAACAGTCCAATATTTATTCCAATATCTATTAAAGTGAAGAAACACAAGAGATTAGTTCATCGGTAGTCATAGAAATATTAAACCATGGCGGTAATCATCAACAAGGCAAGATCTCCATGGTGAATTTTGCAGCGCTGTCTGGTGTCGAAAAAAGAAAATCGCATCTGTAAACGTGGCATACGTAATACGAGAAAAGAAAAGCATCGTCATTTCGCTCATAACAGACGATATAATTCATGTCACTGAAATAATAACGATGTTTTTTTTTATATTTTAAAACTAGTTATAGAACGCACATTATTTGTCATGTTTAACGTACAATTTCCAATTTGTTTTTATTGAAGACTTCTAATAGATTTTTCTTATTAATATATATTTTTTTAGATTGCTCATAAACAACACCAAAAAGCATTTTTATATGAAAAATATCAATTATGTATTTAAATAAAGTATTGAAAGTTTATTAAAAGCGATACTTTAATGCTACCTGCGTGCCAACACATTGCCAAAGAAATCGCTAAAGATTTCGCTAGCTACAGCATCCTTTTTGAGATCTTTTGATTATTTCAGTGATTTAAGTACGAATATTGAATACATGTCTGTTAAATTTTTGCTTTGTTCAGATTATTTTAGTATTGACTGATGAAGTTTAATTTCGCGGAACATGGGAATGTTACGGTTGGTTTCAACAAATTTTTTTTTTAATCTACATTAATTATTTAAATCACTTTCTCAACATTTATTTAAAAGCACTCTTTTTTTCTGTTTCTAATAAAAATTTAAATAAATAAAAGTAATTGTAATAATTATAATAAAATCAGTTTTTATTTTTTCTTCTTTCTTTTTCTTTTTGCAAAGTAATTTCAACGTTTATAGTCTAACGTAGCTTCCTGTTTTTCAAATACGAAAAGCAGACAGCAAGGGAGGGATGTTTTGTCAGTAGACTGCACAGGTGGAAAATTTGGAGTCATCTAGTCTGACTTTGATATAAGAATGACCGACCGCCCTGTATAAGAATTACGTTATCTTATGAGTGTACTATACACGCAATTAGGCTTTGTAAGTTTACGTCAGGCCTCAATTGGCTCTGCTATCAGGCGGATAGCTGGCGCCCATGTAAACAGAGGCTAACAGGACCCCCCTTCAGCACACGCCATGGGGGTGATGCATGGTTTCTTTCCCCCATGAAGCGGCCGGCAGAGTGGAGCGGCAAGCTGTAGTCTTCACGATGAGTCCATTTTTCCTTTTGTTTCCATTCCCGTACCCCTGGCAGAGTGGATCGGTCCCGTTTTTCAAGCAGCGCGGGAGAATGAATGTTTACGACACTTGTTGCTTGGCCAAGAGACCTGTCGTTTGACTCGTAAAAAAAATTCGACTTATTACGGGGCTCGAATATTGGCCTGTGGGCTGGATCGCGAAGTTGTTGAAGGCGGACAGGTTTCTGGAAGATTTTTTTTTTTGAGAGTGGGGCATTGATGGCCCTACATTAACCATCCTAAATCATGATGTTATGATGAAAAGAGGCTATAAGAGCATTTTCGAATTGCGGATCTATAACTGTTAACGAGAAATTAAGAAGAAGATATGTGTAGCCTATTTTTTTTTTGGCGTAGTGGCGCTCCAAGATTATGACTTCTTAACCATCAGAAGTGATCATAGATATTGAACTAAACCGGTCGTTAGAAGTCGTAGTGTTCTGAGTTACGGTGATGGCTATCTTCGAATAAAACACATGCTTCAGGAAGGTGAAATTACTGACTCCGACGGTGAAGTTCTGGACCGTAGAACGATTTTCCCTTCCGGACTAGATGATGGACCTAGTAGTTGATGGCAAGTGATGCAGTGAGATGAGAGGATTGATGAATGTTAGCTTGAAACCACGTCTGAATTTTTCCCCAGCCTGAATACTCCAGCTTAAGTGTTTCATCAGATTTTGAAAAAGGAGGAAATACTCCTAAGTGCCCATTGACTAAAATTGTAGAACTCTCTACCTGTTGTAAGTACTATTTGCATAGTTTTTCTTTTTATTTATTTGTACCTCTTTAAAAAAAAAAAAAAAAAAAAAAAAAAAATGTTTGCTATACCAGAGTTTAAAAGTGAAATGAATATCTTTGGATAATTTCAATAAGAATAAACATTATGAACAGAAATAGTCTGTAGGTTAATATATAATGTTTGTATGTTTGAACGACCATTAAATGGTAATATGATGGTAATTTTAAAAATATGATGTGTAATTTAAAAGTAACCAGTGAGTGGTTTCAACTTAAAAGATCAGCTGTTATATTGTTTTATTAAGATTATTTTTGATAACTTAGTTGCTTCATTATTTTAAATGTTCAAATAAATTGTGTTTTTTTTTTTTTGTTTATTATCAAAGATGGTATGTTTTTCTTTGTATAAATCTCTAAATAATTAATTTTTTATATTCACAGTAGACCTATAAGAATGGCCTAACCTTTCTGTGATTAATTAAAAAAAAAAAAAAAAAAAGGGAGAGAAAATTCAACTTTATTAAATTAGGACTTTAAAATTTCTTAAGTTTAAATTCATAACTGACTGTTTTAATGAACATAAATTGAAGTTCACTCAATGTTATACAATCGTATTTTTGATCTTGATTTAAGGATGGATAGATTAATAAGTGAAACAGTAATATTAAATTTAATTTCATAAAATGTTAAATTAAGCTTTAACTCTCCTCTTTCAGAAACATTGTTTTTCTAAAATATACACCAAAATTGTTTTATTTTAAAAAGTAAAAAAAAAAAAAAAAATATCCAGTCATTATACACCACTATACGATTCTCGGTTAACCGATCGGATCTTGTTCAGAATCTCTATGGTTGTTCTAAAATTTTAGTACATCATCATATCCCTATTCTATTAACGGATTTAACTCTTTCCCCTTTTGGTCCTCATATTGGAGGAATTTCAGGTTGTCTGCATTTTTCCAAATTATATGATGATTACACTTTTGTTAATTTAATGTGTATGGAGATTTGAGCTTGATCGGGTTGGAGTGGAGTTGGGTGTTCTTTATGCAATCCAGTATGCTACTTGATTTAGAAATCTGTTGCCCCTTACTACATTTAATATTGTCTTAAAATGATGAGTTCAAAATTATCATTGTTGTATTAACCTATTCGGATTCTTAAGTTTTGATATTTTGATTAGTTTAATATAATTTGCTACCTTTTCCATGGCAACAGATTTCAGTGGAGCTAATCAGGGTATACTTATTTTTTTCTAAATATTTAATTGTCAAGTGAAGATTGAGTAATAAATGAGCTTTTTAAGTTTAAGTAAGTTGTGTTTTAGAAAGAACCCCAAAACACCACAACAAATGGTGCCGTAACAATTCGGTCTCTGGGTTATTGTTTTTTTTTTACTTGTATGTATTTATGTATCAAAGAGCAACTGGGTGTTTTTGCAATTAAAATTTTATTTATATGTTCAAGTGTAAAAAGAGGTCTAGGCTCTCTCTCTGTGCTAGTAAGCTACAATTCCCAGTCAAAATTATGCCTTGTGAGCATAACCTTTTCTTATTTACAAAAAGCATAGTCCTGTACTTAAGTTTTATGTATTTATAAGGTTTTCCTTTCCCCTCTCTTTTTCTCATTTTTAAGTTGTCCCCCCCCCTTTTTTTCATTTTCTTTTTGGTTTGTTTGTCATTTTCTAACTCTAACTATGGCTGATAAGCACTCGGAAGCAATTGCCACTATTCAGCGAAAAAATGCTTTAGTGGATAATTTGTCAAACATTCCCCCATTCAATGGAGAGGCCAGCTCAGTCTGCTTCTCAGATTTTTCTGAGAAATTTGAGAGTTTTGCCAAATTATTCGACTGGAATGAGGAGGAGAAAAAATTCGTTTTGTTTGCTAGATTATCAGGAGCTGCTTCTAGGCGAATAAAAATTCACAAAGCAAAAACATCTGATGAGCTATTAAAAATCTTAAAAGAGAGTTATACTTCACAGGCCACACCAGATGTTGCCCTCAGTCATTTTTTAAATTTTAAACAGCCACCCAATATGAGTGTTCAGGAGTTTTATGACAAGGCATATGATATGTCATTAAGAGCCCTTGTAATTGAAGGTATCCAGGGTGAAGTAGTCGATAAAAGCCGAACGGCTCTACTACACTCCATGCTGTTGAGCAATCTTACACCAGAAGTGCGAAAGGAGGTAATTGCGAGAAATCCACAATCCCCAGAAGAGGTCCTCAAAATTGCGCTTCTTGAGGAAAAGGCTTATAGGAGCATTAACCCTTTCTACAACCACCGCGAGGAAATTCTCAACCCTAATTTGACCCAAAACCTACCCTGTGCTGCAGTTTTTCAGCAAGATAGCACACAAAAGAAGGAGATAGACCAACTAAAATCTCAAATTGATGTTTTAGCAGCTAAGATAGACAGTTTAGTTGATCTTAGGGCTAGGGATGTACAGGAGAAAAACCAAGAGGTAAGACCCGTAACCTGCTATAGGTGCTCCGTACAAGGCCACTATGCCAGAGATTGTCCACTAAATTTTGTCGACTATAATTTTAGAAGGGGAGGTGGTCAAAATTTCAGGAGCCGTGGGCAAAATTATAGAAACAGAGGTGAAAATCCTAGAGGGAACCACAATCAGCGAGGCGGATATAGGGGAAGAAGAGGTGGTTATTACCAAAACAATAGGAGCACAGCTGCGAACAGAAATGAAGAGCAGGCGGTAAATAACACCCCAGTAGCTAACAATGAAAGTGAGGCTTTAAACTATTAGTGGCCGGATCAGATGTGGTCAAGTCGATCCCCAACAGGCCCCTGGACCCCCCAACTGTGTATAGTATGTTTCAGCCCCAATCATATACATTACCAACTGCAAGAATTTACATAAATAAAGTTTGCCTAAATGCATTATGTGACACGGGTTCTGCAATTAATCTCCTGAGTGGTACTGATTGTAACTGTTTAGAGAATTTTGAAATGGAGAATTGCAATATCCCCATTATGACTGTCACCGGTGAGAAAGTTCACCTAAATAAGAAAGTATTTTTAAAATTTGTTTTTGATAATGTTCAATGTCAAGCTGAATTCTATGTAGTGGAAGGTAAATTAGCAGAGGAATTTAATATGATTTTGGGAATGCCATTTTTGAAAGAGTACCGGGCAAGTATAAATTGTGATACAAATGCTGTCGCTCTTAAAGTGCCAGTTTCAGGCCAATGTAAACAAAGCGTAGAAACCCCAAGTAATACTTCAGGGTGTAATACTTGTCTTGCTACTAATTCTGTAAATATTTCTAACTCTGTATATAGTGTAAATTCTAATAATAATTGTATAAATAATGATTGTGTTAAAAATAATTCTGTAAATATAAAATGTGTCAACAAAGTAGGGGAGAATTCAAAAAGTAGTAATGCCAATAGCCCTCCTGAAAATTGTGCATGTGAGAAAGTTCATGACTCAGTTAATATTGAAAATGGGAATCATAGTAGTGAAAATATGGTAGTTCAGGACCCGCAGTTGAGTAATATGGGAAAAGATGTTGAGATAGTCATTCAAACTGAGTCAGATAAGGAAGTTGAAAGTGTTGCGCAGAACTTTTGCATGCAAACAACATCAGGCGGTAGCTCTGAGGGTAATAACACTGAAAATTTTTCAAGTATTCAAAGTGTCGACAACATTCTTTCAGCAGCGAGTCAGGTAACTCAGGGTAATTTAGCTGAAGAGACTACTGAAATTTGTAATATTGATGAAAGTGAAGATTTGGTAAGTATAGAGGATAAGGTACCTGAAGTCGAGGAGGAGAGCAATGAAGATAGCAGTAGTGATAAAACCAATAAAAATAAAAATATAAGTTTCGCTGTGTTATGTAGCAAAATTTCAATTCCCCCGCAGTCAAAAATGTTAGCCCAGGTTAAAAGTTATAAGGAAAATTTTATTAAGGAAAATGATATTGTTATGTTAGAACCTTTGGCGAAAAATTTAAATCAAGGTCTCCTTACCTCCAGAGCCATTTGCACTAAAGAACATGGCCTATATATCTCATTTGCAAATTTTTCAGACAATAGTATTCATTTAAATAAAGGAACCTTTGTTGCCAAAATTCAAAAATGTGTAGACCAGTCAAATATACCCGTAACTGATAATAAATTAACCTATAATATAAATTTGGCCCCTCCAATTGGTGACTTTGATCACGCTGATCTCACTTGGAGCTCTGAAATTAATTTAGATCATTTAGAACCCCCATTAAAACTTAAAATGCAAAATTTTCTAGACAAAAACAAAGATGTATTTGCAGCATCGGTCTTAGATTTACCCGGCTGTGATACAATCCCGCATGAAATTAACTTAACTTCAAATAAACCAGTTAAAGGCAAAGCTTATAGAGTCCCCTACAAATTACGTCAAGAAATGGAAGACCAACTTAATACTTTGTTACAGGCGGACATAATTTCCCCTTCCATGTCTGAATTTGCTTCTCCGGTTATTCTGGTTCGGAAATCAGACGGTTCCTATCGACTTGCTGTTGACTACAGAAGATTAAATAAAAATCTTGTTAAAGATGCTTACCCAATACCTAACATTACCGACTCTGTTGATGCTTTAAGTGGGGCTAAATTTTTTTCAACGCTAGATTTAACTAGTGGGTTTTTTCAACAGGTTATTCGCCCAGAGGATAGGCATAAAACTGCTATAATCACCCACAAAGGACTTTTTGAGTGGACCCGTAACTGTTTTGGGCTCTCAAATTCAGGTAACAGTTTCCAAAGACTTATGAATGCTATTTTCGGTGATTTAGGCAATCTTGGAATTCTTGTTTATATCGACGACATTGTAATTGCCTCCAGTGATGTTAATTCTCATTTTGAGAAGCTTAGCATGGTCTTTGAAAGGTTAAGACTGCATAAACTTAAACTTAAGCCCAGTAAATGCACTTTCCTTTCGAATAAAATACAATATCTAGGTTTTGAGATTTGTAGTGGCCAAGTATCACCTATCAATAAAAATATTGCCGTAATAGAAAATTTTAAACCTCCAACTACCCGAAAGGCTGTTAGGTCATTTATTGGAACTCTATCTTTCTATAGGAGATTTCTACCAGATTTTACTAAGAGAGCTAAAAATCTAATCAACTTAACGAAAGAGACAGGAAAATTTTCGTGGAATGAAGATGCACAGAAAGAATTTGAAGACCTTAAAATGGCTCTTATTTCAAAACCATGTCTTGCACTCCCTGATTTTGAGAAAGAATTCCATTTATATACTGATGCCAGTGGCGAAGCATTAGGGGCAGTGTTATCACATTTAGATGAAAATAACATGCTCCATCCTGTTGCCTTTGCCAGCAGAAAATTGAAAGATGCTGAGACCCGCTACTCCACCACTGAAAGGGAATTACTAGCTTTAGTTTGGGCTACTGCCCACTTCAAATGTTACATTGCTAATACCCATTTTTTCATCTATACAGACCATGCGCCTCTAACATTTATGTTAAAAATTCACGACCCTACATCTCGCATGGCTAAATGGATCTGCACTCTCTCAGACTTTAATTTTACAATCAAGTTTGTTAAAGGTAAGTGTAACAGTGTCGCAGATTTCCTTTCGAGGTATGTCAACAATGATAACTCCAATGATACTGTTAATTGTAATTTTTGTATACAAGTCGAAAAGGAAGTTACTTTTATGCCTCATTCTAATCTACTTGAAAAAATTGGTGAATTACAAAAATCAGACAAGAAATGCTGCGAGATTGCAAGAAAACTAGACCAAGGTGTAGAAATTGCTCCTAAATACATGAAATTTTTTTTTAGAGATGACATTTTAGTTTGTGAGGATACAAGGGAGTCAGCTATTTTGAATAAATCTGTAAAGTTAGTCGTGCCAAAAGAATTGGTTACTCAAGTTTTTGCACTAACACATGAGTCCCTAGCGGCTTGTCATCAAGCCTTTCAAAAGACCATTGATCGCATTCGTGAGCACTTCTATTGGCCAGGAATGTCGTCAGATGTCAAGCATCTAGTGGAGTCATGTATTAGTTGCCAGCAGAAGAGAGCTTATAGAGCGAACCAGCTCGCCCCTCTGCAACGTATGCCGACCCCCCCAGTTTCCCATGAACAAGGTTCATTTGGATCTCATTGGACCCTTACCGCAAACTTTTTCGGGAAATAAGTATATTGTCGCATATATAGATTCATTTACTAAGTGGCCAGAAGCATATGCGGTTAGTTCAACCACTTCAGATGTCATTGCGGACACTTTAGCTGATTTCATATCACGCTACGGTGCGCCCTGTTTTATTACGACGGACAACGCGAAGAATCTAATTTCAGATGCGATAGAGCACGTATATAAAATGTTTGGTATTAATCATATTAAGACCTCATCTTATCACCCGGCTGGCAACTCGCAAGTGGAGAGACAGAATCGTACTCTTAAAAATGCACTCTGTCACATAGTCAACCAAAATCAATCTGACTGGGACACTAAACTCAAATTTGCACTACTAGCTATGCGTTCAGCTGTCCACTCTTCAACTAAACTTAGCCCAGCTGCAATTATGTATGGCAGAAATATGAATCTACCATATAATCTCTTTTCTCAACCACCTTCTTTTAATTATAATGATGCACCCTCTTTTTGCGAACTCTTAATCCCAGCTCTTCAAAAAGTATACACTGAAGTACATAGTAATTTAATTAAAGTTTCTGAGCAGCAGGAAAAATACCGTGAAAAGACAGCTGTTGATAAAAATTTTAAAATAGGAGATCTTGTGTGGTTATTTACACCCACAGTCGCCCCTGGTAATACAAAAAAATTAAGCAAGCAAAATAATGGTCCTTTTACTATAATTGAGAAGCTAAATGAGGTTAATTTTAAAATAGCGCTAGTTGCTAATCCCAAAAATTGTCAGGTTGTCCATGTTGACAGGTTGTCTTCTTTCAAAGACAGACTCCCCATCTGGTCCAGTAAACCAAAACAAACAATTGGCCTGGGATCGACTGAAAACGTGACCATCGATTCACCACACCAACCGCGCGATTCTCCTCCTGTACGCAGGTGTAAGCGTAACCGATTCATTCCCTGGGCACCATATGATAGTAACCGCGCACCAGCAGTAGTGAACGTCAACAATAACGAAACTCCGGTAGCGCCGGAAGTGGAGGAAACAGACAGCGACGCGACTGAAATCATAAATCCCTCTCCCCCACCTCCCATTTCTCCGGAGATTGCAGCGGCAGAGAATAACGAGATGTGCGTAAATAAAAATTTAGCAACGGCAGAAGGCAGTGAAATGCGCGTAGGTAAAAATTCAGCCACGGCAGAAAGCAGTTCAACTGCTGAGCACAGCGATTCGCGCAGGTCTCGTTCATCGATTCGTCCAGCTGCTAAATCGAATAGAAGTAGTCGTTCAATATCGATTTCTAGAACCGACTATTCGCTACGGGATAGAAGAGACCGTCCGAGTTATAAATACTAACTACCTTTTTCCGTTATTCAAGCATTTTTATTCAATTTTACCTTGTTTATTTGTATTTATTTATAGTTTAGTTAATGTGTATGTATATTTAATTATTTTTTTTTGACATTTTTAAAACGGAACTTAGTTTTTCTAGCGTATTAAAGGTTTGTTTTGGTTGTGTGTTGATACTCTCATGTAGGCATTTTTAACCCTTTTTATGCCTATACTTAAGGTTTTTGTCTGTTTTATGGTAGATTATGTGGTATATACCCGTCCGCACCCCGTTTTCGTAGATTTTGGGTATATTTTTGCAAAAAAAAAAAAAGAAACGAATGTAATTTTTGTTACTTTAAAATTTTTTTAGGATGTTGTGTTTTGTATGCCCTTTTGCCGAGGTAGATCTGTTTAGTTCAGTTTTTTTTAATGCATCAGTGTTTTGTATATAACTTTTTAAGTATGTGTTTACTTTAATTTCTACATTTTAACTAGATAGATTTATTATTTACTATACAGTTTGTGGTTTTATTTGAGCTTAAACTTTAAGGAGTGTGGGCCCTTTTTCTTTTTCTAGTACATACTGTCTCATGTACATGCCTGTATGTTGTTGTGTGTGGCTAAAAGTGCTAAAATTAACTATTTTATTTATTCTACTTCCTATTTTTGTGGAATGTGTGTTTTCCTTCCTGGTGATATATGTCACCACCCCTGTTTTTTATTTTATTTTGTGGAATGTTTTCCCTGTAGTGCCCAAAAGGCCCGAAACTGCTTTTTGCTATAAGTAGCACAGAGGCAGAGATACTCTTTCCCATGCACATTACTTGTACGTGCATTTGTAAAATCTACATAATATCCCGAATCATTAGACTGTGTTCGAAAACAAACATGTGTTCTCATATAAAATTGTTACAATTGTGTGCGTAATTCTCTAACATGGTCTGTGATACCATAATTTGTGTCTTACAGATGTATATGTATATATTTTTTTTTGTGTGTCACCAGTTGCTCTTGTGTATTTTTGTATAATAGAATTAATATGTGTTTTACAAATTTCATTGACATTTACAGTGTTGTAACTATGATATTACTAGTACTTATTTACATTAATAGATAGTGTTGTAATATTGTGATGCCAATTATTGAAGTTATGTATATAAGCAGTATAGTGACAATTAATCAGTGGGCACTTCTCTTCTTTTTCGGCTAATTTTTTTTTCAAAATTCAATTTATGTATTATTTACAGTTCTGTTGCCAGAAGTCTCAGGAAGGATGCAGTTATGCGTAGGAATGACAGTAGTAGGGAAGTGAGGTTTCACAATCAGGTGGAACATGTGTTCTTTTACAGGTGCAGAAAATATCTTGGTCATTTTAGTGGTAAAATCAGCCTTGTGGTCCCTCCTCTGGTAGTACTCTTTTATGGTCATGTTTCAGGTAATATTTTAGGTAATGGTTTCTATGGATGTGCGAGCTCTGGTTGTATATATCCGGAATATATTGTCAGGGTGGTATTTCAGCGGTGAACTCTCTGGATCCCGTCCCGGATCGATGTATGATCTGTGTTTGTGGGTCAGTTTTTTCAGTGTTGAGGTCCCAGCATGCCATGTGGTACCAAGTTACCTTTCAAAAAAATAATTTGTTTTCTCAAAAAAAATTTTTTTTTTAATTAGCCGGGGGGAGCAATCTTGTTACGGTTGGTTTCAACAATTTTTTTTTTAATCTACATTAATTATTTAAATCACTTTCTCAACATTTATTTAAAAGCACTCTTTTTTTCTGTTTCTAATAAAAATTTAAATAAATAAAAGTAATTGTAATAATTATAATAAAATCAGTTTTTATTTTTTCTTCTTTCTTTTTCTTTTTGCAAAGTAATTTCAACGTTTATAGTCTAACGTAGCTTCCTGTTTTTCAAATACGAAAAGCAGACAGCAAGGGAGGGATGTTTTGTCAGTAGACTGCACAGGTGGAAAATTTGGAGTCATCTAGTCTGACTTTGATATAAGAATGACCGACAGCCCTGTATAAGAATTACGTTATCTTATGAGTGTACTATACACGCAATTAGGCTTTGTAAGTTTACGTCAGGCCTCAATTGGCTCTGCTATCAGGCGGATAGCTGGCGCCCATGTAAACAGAGGCTAACAGGACCCCCCTTCAGCACACGCCATGGGGGTGATGCATGGTTTCCTTCCCCCATGAAGCGGCCGGCAGAGTGGAGCGGCAAGCTGTAGTCTTCACGATGAGTCCATTTTTCCTTTTGTTTCCATTCCCGTACCCCTGGCAGAGTGGATCGGTCCCGTTTTTCAAGCAGCGCGGGAGAATGAATGTTTACGACACTTGTTGCTTGGCCAAGAGACCTGTCGTTTGACTCGTAAAAAAAATTCGACTTATTACGGGGCTCGAAGATTGGCCTGTGGGCTGGATCGCGAAGTTGTTGAAGGCGGACAGGTTTCTGGAAGATTTTTTTTTTGAGAGTGGGGCCTTGATGGCCCTACATTAACCATCCTAAATCATGATGTTATGATGAAAAGAGGCTATAAGAGCATTTTCGAATTGCGGATCTATAACTGTTAACGAGAAATTAAGAAGAAGATATGTGTAGCCTATTTTTTTTGGCGTAGTGGCGCTCCAAGATTATGACTTCTTAACCATCAGAAGTGATCATAGATATTGAACTAAACCGGTCGTTAGAAGTCGTAGTGTTCTGAGTTACGGTGATGGCTATCTTCGAATAAAACACATGCTTCAGGAAGGTGAAATTACTGACTCCGACGGTGAAGTTCTGGACCGTAGAACGATTTTCCCCTCCGGACTAGATGATGGACCTAGTAGTTGATGGCAAGTGATGCAGTGAGATAAGAGGATTGATGAATGTTAGCTTGAAACCACGTCTGAATTTTTCCCCAGCCTGAATACTCCAGCTTAAGTGTTTCATCAGATTTTGAAAAAGGAGGAAATGCTCCTAAGTGCCCATTGACTAAAATTGTAGAACTCACTACCTGTTGTAAGTACTATTTGCATAGTTTTTCTTTTTATTTATTTGTACCTCTTTAAAAAAAAAAAAAAAAAAAAATATGTTTGCTATACCAGAGTTTAAAAGTGAAATGAATATCTTTGGATAATTTCAATAAGAATAAACATTATGAACAGAAATAGTCTGTAGGTTAATATATAATGTTTGTATGTTTGAACGACCATTAAATGGTAATATGATGGTAATTTTAAAAATATGATGTGTAATTTAAAAGTAACCAGTGAGTGGTTTCAACTTAAAAGATCAGCTGTTATATTGTTTTATTAAGATTATTTTTGATAACTTAGTTGCTTCATTATTTTAAATGTTCAAATAAATTGTGTTTTTTTTTTGTTTATTATCAAAGATGGTATGTTTTTCTTTGTATAAATCTCTAAATAATTAATTTTTTATATTCACAGTAGACCTATAAGAATGGCCTAACCTTTCTGTGATTAATTAAAAAAAAAAAAAAAAAAAGGGAGAGAAAATTCAACTTTATTAAATTAGGACTTTAAAATTTCTTAAGTTTAAATTCATAACTGACTGTTTTAATGAACATAAATTGAAGTTCACTCAATGTTATACAATCGTATTTTTGATCTTATTTAAGGATGGATAGATTAATAAGTGAAACAGTAATATTAAATTTAATTTCATAAAATGTTAAATTAAGCTTTAACTCTCCTCTTTCAGAAACATTGTTTTTCTAAAATATACACCAAAATTGTTTTATTTTAAAAAGTAAAAAAAAAAAAAAAAAAAAAAAAAAAATATCCAGTCATTATACACCACTATACGATTCTTGGTTAACCGATCGGATCTTGTTCAGAATCTCTATGGTTGTTCTAAAATTTTAGTACATCATCATATCCCTATTCTATTAACGGATTTAACTCTTTCCCCTTTTGGTCCTCATATTGGAGGAATTTCAGGTTGTCTGCATTTTTCCAAATTATATGATGATTACACTTTTGTTAATTTAATGTGTATGGAGATTTGAGCTTGATCGGGTTGGAGTGGAGTTGGGTGTTCTTTATGCAATCCAGTATGCTACTTGATTTAGAAATCTGTTGCCCCTTACTACATTTAATATTGTCTTAAAATGATGAGTTCAAAATTATCATTGTTGTATTAACCTATTCGGATTCTTAAGTTTTGATATTTTGATTAGTTTAATATAATTTGCTACCTTTTCCATGGCAACAGATTTCAGTGGAGCTAATCAGGGTATACTTATTTTTTTCTAAATATTTAATTGTCAAGTGAAGATTGAGTAATAAATGAGCTTTTTAAGTTTAAGTAAGTTGTGTTTTAGAAAGAACCCCAAAACACCACAACAGGAAAGTACAAATGCTGAGCTAATTCCAGTGCTGTAAGATCAATCGGATCTATAATCGGTATACACGCGATAGAGATAGATTTAAAAAAAGTCATGTCTGTAAATTATGGTTAAAACATAAAAAGTCAGTAAATTGAGATATAGTTTTCAAACAAATTGAATATGAAAGAGCATTTTTTTCCTACACGTCGCCCTTATCATTATCTTTTTACGCATGAAGGTTTCGCTATAGTACTCCATTGGAAAATTTGGTAATTTTTGAAATTCAATATTTGAAAAACGGCATAATCATTAGATTTGAAATTTATATCAAGAAAAATACAATTTTTTAACTTTCAAACGCAGTTTGTCTAACAATTTTCTGACAAATACTTTTTGAGCTACCATTTTTTTCAGTAATTTCAAATGTTTCATTTTCCAAGATTAATCTGTTGCAACAATTAGCGAAAAACCCAGTCGTCAGCAACGCATAGTTTTTTATTAAAGAGGCTGTTGGAGCAAGGATTATCACCACCAATTTGCCACCATCACGGTTCCGTGGTTCAAGAGATTCCATATAAATTGTAATTTAGAATGACTTCAGAACGCTTTTTGCTCATTTCACCCATTTAAATTTCGATTTTTTTTAAACATTTATTCTTAGAGAGCATTTACATCTTATAAGTAACTACAATGCTAAATTTCAAATTTCTTGCCCCTTCAGTATAAAAAAGTCGCAATTTTCGAACATTTTTCGATCCTGCACCTCATTGATGTTAGTGGCACCGACATACAATATAGCCTATGTTGGAGTAGGGATTGTCCCCATCAATTTGCCACCATTACCTTTGAAATCGGTTCTGTAGTTCCAGAGATTTCATAGAATTGTAATTTAGACTGTTTTTAGAACGCTTTTCGCTCATTTCACCATTTTAAATTTAAATTTCCTTTTTATTTTGTTCTTAGAGAGCATTTACATCTTATAAGTAACTACAATGACAAATTTAAAATTTCTAGCTCCTTCAGTATAAAAAATAAAAATAAAACTGCCCAGTTAAACTGAGGGCATTGAGTTCACAGGCTATTCACACTAATTGTATATTATACTCTTATTTCAAAGAATTTGAAATAAGCCCATCGAAAAATAAAGAAATAAACAATATATTAAGGGGGGGTCATCCCCCCGTTACCCCCCTCATATTTAACTAATGAACCCCTTAAACTAATCAGGTAAATCTCTAAATACAATGAATATATATACAAAATTTGAAGAAAATCGGATAATTCTGCATGAAAAATCCATTTATATAAATTAAGGTTGGATTAGCCCCCTCCGTTCCCCCCCTTTATACTTAACCAATCAATCCCGAAAACTAATCAGAGAAGCGTCTTAACCCAATGAACCTATAAACAAATTTTGAAGCAAATGGGATAATTCTGCATGAAAAACCCATTTATATAAATTAAGGGGGGGGGAATTAGACCCCCCCCCGTTCCCCCCCCCCCTTTATACTTAACCAATCAATCCCGAAAACTAATCAGGGAAGTGTCTTAACACAGTGAACCTATAAACAAAATTTGAAGGAAAACGGAATAATTCTGCATGAAAAACCCATTTATATAAAATAAGGGGGGATTAGCCCTCCGTTCCCTCCTTTATACTTAACCAATCAATCCCGAAAACTAATCAAGGATGCGCCTTAACACAGTCAACCTATAAATAAAATTTGAAGGAAATGGGATAATTCTGCATGAAAAACCCATTTATATCAATTAAGGGGGGTATTAGCCCCCCGTTCCCCCCCTTTATTCTTAATCAATCAATCCAGAAAACTAATCAGGGAAGCGTCTTAACCCAATGAACCTATAAACAAATTTTGAAGTAAATGGGATAATTCTGCATGAAAAACCCATTTATATAAATTAAGGGGGGGATTAGCCCCCCCGTTCCCCCCCTTTATACTTAACCAATCAATCCCGAAAACTAATCAGGGAAGCGCCTTAACACAGTGAACCTATAAACAAAATTTGAAGGAAAACGGAATAATTCTGCATGAAAAACCCATTTATATAAAATAAGGGGGGATATGCCCCTTGTTCCCCTCCTTTATACTTAAACAATCAATCCCGAAAACTAATCAGGGAAGCGCCTTAACACAGTGAACCAATAAACAAAATTTGAAGGAAAACGGAATAATTCTGCATGAAAAACCCATTTATATAAAATAAGGGGGGGATTAGCCCCCCGTTCCCCCCTATATACTTAACCAATCAATCCCGAAAACTAATTACGGAAGCGTCTTAACACAGTGAACCTTTAACCAAAATTTGAAGGAAATGGGATAATTCTGCATGAAAATCCCATTTATATAAATTAAGGGGGGGATTAGCCCCCATCCGTTCCCCCCTTTATACTTAACCAATCAATCCCGAAAAACAAATCAGGGAAGCGCCTTAATACAGTGAAACTATAAACAAAATTTGAAAGAAAACGGAATAATTCTGCTTGAAAAACCCATTTATATAAATTAAGGAAATGATTAGCCCCCCGTTCCCCCCTTTATACTTAACCAATCAATCCCGAAAAGTAATCAGGGAAGCGTCTTAACCCAATGAACCTATAAACAAAATTTGAAGGAAAACGGAACAATTCTGCATGAAAAACCCATTTATATAAATTAAGGGGGGGGGGGATTAGCCCCTTGTCCCCACCCTTTATACTTAACCAATCAATCCCGAAAACTAATCAGGGAAGCGCCTTAACACAGTGAACCTATAAACAAAATTTGAAGGAAAACGGATATTTCTATGAAGAGTTATCGCATTACGTACGTACATACATACATACAGAACCGGCTGGCAAGCTCTCAGGGCTTGATAGCCAGTTTGATAGCTAAAAAATGGCAATTTTAGAACGTTTTTTGCTCCTGCACCCCCTGGGGTTAGTGGCACCGACATAAAATATAGCCTATGTTGGAGCAGGGGTTGTCACCATCAATTTGCCACCATCACTTTTGAAATCGGTTCGGTAGTTCCAGAGATTACCCCCTACAAACAAACAAACAAACAAACAAACAATCTTTACTCCTTTATAATATTAGTATAGATACAGATGTCTAGTGTTGCATCCTGAGATTATTACTCCACTGTTGCTCTGAAACCTTTTAAAAGAAATGGTGGACTGTGAAGATGAGGAAAATAAAAAAATAAATAAGTAATGCAATAGAATAAAAAGGCAACAAATAATAATAACTGAATAATTTTTTCTGGTTTATTATCTGGATCCGTCTTAAATCAGTCTTACGTGATTTTGGTCAAACTTTTAACTAGTTTTATGCAGGACTAAAATCTCAACTGTAACCAATTATCAAAACCTCATGTGAAATATTTTCGTTTCTAAGAAACTTAAAAAAGCGAAAAAGTTGAAATATATTTGCAACAAAGTTTATGTCTTAAAAATCTTTTTAAGTATTAGGTGTCATAAACTGCGATTTTACAAAATACAAAGGTTTATAAAATCTTACATTTTTTATTGTTGAAATAATAAGGATAAACAAACAGTTAAGAAACCTAAATCAGCACACTTTTTTCTAATATACAGGGTGGTCAATACTGTAACATTTTTATTAGAAAAGTCATGTTCTTAAGTTTTTTTCATATGGATGGATGATCCCCTAGACATACGGCTTGGTCAATCCAAGGCTCCTTTGAAAAGCAAACTGAGCATAGTTTACACAAAAATCCTTCATCTGGCACACTGTAATAAATCAAATTATTAAGTTTTTCATATTTTTGAATATTCAGGGGATACCCACTCAAGGTCAGGATCGCAATTACTATGTCTAGTGTGACAGAACAAATGTTGGCCAATACACGGCGAGAAATGGATTACCGCCATGACATTATTCGAGCTACCAAGGGTTCTCACATAGAAATTTACTGACATAAGTACTCGTATTAAAAACTTCATAAATGTCTTTACAATGTATTGAAAGAAGTATATGGCTAATTATCTTTGTTTTGCTGCAGTAAATTTACTTGTAATCAGGGAAAGACTTTATGCCAACCCTGTAAAATATATATTTGCAGAGGATTTATCTAGGAGAAACTGTCCTAAAATGACATACCCTAAAGAAAAATTGCTTCTATTCATACAATTTTTTTTCTCATGACTTTTTTTTTTTACAAACCTGTTGGGGAACCGTCGGTAGCGTAATAAATTTTCTTATTTTTATAAATAGTTAAATCAGTCTTCAAATTTAATATACATTTTCATCTTTTGATATGTTAAAGAAGTTTGTTCAGCTTACCTGAAATTTTCCTTTTTTGCGCCAAGTGATATCCACAGTAATCCAAAGTGTTGTAGCGATATTTATCTTATCCATTGATTCACTTATATTTGAGTAATAAGAAATAGTATTAGTAGAAAATAACAATTGTGTGAAATGAGCAGAAGATTCATTTTCCATTGAATATAATATTATAATTCTTGGCTAGATGTACATGTTTAAAATCGCGTTTTGGAGGCTGCGTATAAGTGCTCCAATTTTACATTATATTAAAATATATTTACATCATATATATACAAGAGCGTCTTAACTGCTCGGATACATTTTGGAAACTGAAGGGAGATTGTTATTTGAGTTCTGTGCACACGCGCGGGACAAACAGCTGTAGTTTGAAGGAGGGAGATCTGCAGTATTTCTCCAATTAGTTAGTTTCAACAGTCTCTGGTTTTATTCACTGTTTTGCATCTGCGGTTGTCACTTAAAGTACTTATAGTTAATTGGGGTCTGGTTTTTAACATGTTTTTCAATCGTTCGCTGCACGTGGAGATTATTTAACTGCATAAAAAAGGTTTCTCCGTCACTCCCCCGTAATCTCCTGTGTGGGGAATGGTTGAAGATTCAGTTTCTTACGGTGTTTTTCATACACAGGTTTGGGAGTGGGCTTCGTGAGAGTGTCGGCTATCATTTCTTCACTGGGGCAGTATTGTAGATCGATTTTTCCTTCTTCTTTCATAAGTTTGATGTTGTGGAAACGTATGTCGATATGCTTGGATCGCTTAGTATCTTTATCGTTTTCAGTCTTTTTTATACAGGACATATTATCCTCAAATATCGTGATGGGTAGTTTTTGTGGAATGTTGAGGTCGCTTAGCAAGTTTGTTATCCAACTTAATTCTTGTGCTGCGTTGCTAGCTGAAACGTATTCAGCTTCGGCTGACGAAAGTGCAATGCAATTTTGCCTTTTTGTAATCCAGTAAATCGGCGATTTTCCTAGCATGAATAGATTTCCTGACGTTGATTTACGTGTTTTCAAGTCACCAGCCCAGTCTGCATCGGCGTATGCTGTTAGGATGGGTTTGCTGTTTGCGCTAAGAGTTAAATTCAAATTTTCTGTAGTTTTGAGGTATGAAATGATTCTTTTTACTGCTGACCAGTCCTTTTGGCGTGGTGTTTCGTTTCTACGACATAATATGTTTGCTGCTGCAGATATGTCAGGACGCGTGATTGTTGATATGTAAAGTAATGTGCCTGTCGCTTGTCGATATTTCGTGTTATTAGGTAAAAGATTATCGTCGTCTTTAAGTCTGTTGAATCCAGCAATCATGGGTGTGTAATGAGGTTTCATGTCGTTTAAATTCAGTTTTTTCACTAGTTCCTGTATTTTTTTGTTTTGATTTAGGTAATATGTATCGTTGATTTTATTAATGTTCATGCCTAGGTAATTATTCACTTCTCCTAAGTTTTTTACTTCATATTCTTTCTTAAGTTGGTTTATTGTTTCTTCGATATCACTGTCCTTTCCTGCTATCAGGATATCATCTACATAAATGATGATGTATATCGGATTTTCTTGATTTGATTTAAAGTACAGACATGGATCATTTTTGCTCTGTAAGAAATTATTGTTTGTGAGTGTTTCCGATATTTTGGTGTACCAGGCCTTTGCGGCTTGCTTAAGACCGTAGATGGCTTTTTGAAGTTTACAAACTTTTCTTTCATCGCCGAGTTTAATATACCCGTCTGGTTGACTCATATAAACAGTTTCAGTTAATTCACCATGCAAGAATGCTGTGGTTATGTCAACATGTTTCACGTTCAAATTTTTGTGCAATGCAGAGATGAGAAATGCACGTATTGTAGCGTGCGAAACTACAGGTGCGAAAGTTTGATCATAGTCAATCCCGAATCTTTGACTATATCCTTGTGCTACTAAACGCGCTTTATAGCTTTGAACATTTCCTAAATTGTCCTTTTTTAGTTTAAAAGTCCATTTTGAGCCGATAATTTTTGTTCCGGGTGGTGGATCTGTTAAAGTCCAAGTGTTATTTTTTCTTAGGCATTGTATTTCATTTTGTGTTGCTTTTATCCAATTTTGTTTATCATTAGTATTTTTCATTTTCTCGATATCTTCCCAATTTTCGGGAATGTTTTCAGATGAACTATTTATGAGACAAACATATCTGTCAGGAGGAACGCCTCTATTTGTCCTATTAGACCTTCTTGGTTCAATTGGTTGCTGTTTGGGCACGGATGGTGTCTCCTCACTGTCAAGTTTTATTTCTAAGTGATTTTCATGTCTATCCGGTAATTGTGTATTGTCATCTGATGTTTTTGTGGTGTTTTGTATCTCCTCAATGTTATCTGAGTGTACATTTTCATTTTCAAGAAATTTTACCGTTCTCGCTATTATAATTTGTTTTCCTTGTGTGTGAATTCTATAACCAGTCGATCGTGTGTCATAACCTACAAACGTTCCGGTTTGAGCCCTGTTATCGAGTTTTCTTCTATTTACTTTATCGACGTAAAATAGCGCTTTACAACCGAATGTTCTTAAGTGTTTTAAATTCGGTTTAACTCCTTTCCATAATTCGTAAGGTGTTCTGTTGTTGTTTGCTTTAGTTGGGAGTCGGTTTTGTAAATATGTTGCAGTGTTTATGGCTTCACCCCAAAAATGTTTGCTTAATTTTGCTTGTGATAGCATGCTTCTAGTCATATCTAATAAACTTTTATTTTTTCTCTCCGCAACTCCATTCTGGCTCGAATTATGCGGGACAGTCAATTGGTGTAAAATTCCGTTCTGTTTTAAGTATTCATCTATCTCTTGATTTACATATTCACGACCGTTATCCGATCTAATTTCCTTAGGTTTTTTACCGAACTGATTGTATATCATCGTTATACACTCTTTTATCTTTTCAGCAACTTCGCTCTTTTTAGATAATAAATATATCGTAGTATATCGGGAATAGTCATCAATAAGAGTCATAAAATAAATTTTTCCGCCTAAAGTCGGTGTATCTAAAGGACCACATACGTCACTATGGATCAAATCCACGATATTAGTAGCTCGGTTTGTTGCTGATTTGGGATACGGCATGTTAGTTAATTTAGTTTCGATACAAGTTACGCATGTTTTATTTTGATGTTTACATTTTCCTATCTTTATTCCGTCCGCAAGTTGATTTGTTATTATAGATTTAATCGCGTCATAATCTCTGTGACCAAGTCTGCGATGCCAGAGATCTATGCATTGTTTGCTGTCACAGTTATACGTTATGTTTACATAATTTTGTGGTTCTTCCACATCGTCCATTTCCTCAATAATGTATAAATTTTTCTTATTTTTCGCCCTAATATATATTTCTTCATCAAAGATCAAATCGCATTTATTATCGTCGAAGATTAGTTTACACCCGTTTTTAGCGGCTTTACTAACCGAAATTAGGTTTGACTCTAAGTCTGGGACATAAAGCACTTCGCGTAATTTCGTTAGTTTTTCTTTTCCTTCGGGGGTTAATGTTTTTATAAAAACTTCTCCTGAACCTAACGCTGTCAGTTTATTACCATTCGCGATCGTTACTGAAGTTTTATTATAATCAATAAATTTACTAAATAGGCTTTTATCATTACAAATGTGCGAGGTAGATCCTGAATCGAGAATCCAGTTATTTTTGCCTACTTTTTCGGTGATTAATGCTTAATTTTGCGTTTGATCATTTGCGTATTTTCTTTCGTTTGGAATTTTATTTTCTCTACGAGTTTCGGTCTTTTCATAACAGAATGAAGATGAGAAATTCGTTTTATTTTTGAATTGATTGTTACGAGGATTTCCGGATTGTACCGTGTTTCTGCTCTTGTAGTGCCAGCATTCGTAAGTGGAATGATTTTTCATTTTACAGTTGTTACAATATTTTTATTCTCTTCTATTTTCAGTGTGTGTATATCTCCTATTTGTTTTAAATGCTCTCTCGTTGTTGTTATATCCGCTATGTCATTGTTCTGACATTTCATGTCTACGATTATATTCATCCGTTAATTTGTTTTTGATAAAATCAGGGGTGAGCTCATTTTCTGGTCTCGCCTCCAACGCAGTTATCAAAGTATTGTAACTGGGGGGAAGAGAACACAGAAATAGCGCGGAAATATGTGAATCGCTAATATTTTCTCCAATGGCATTAAGTTTATCTATAATTTGCAAGATATTAGTGATATGCGTGATCATGTTTGCACCCTCAGCTAATTTAGTACTGTATAGTTTCCGTAACAGGTAAAGCTTACTAGATAAATTGCTTCTCTCATGTATATTTTTCAGAGCTTCCCATGTTAATTTGGCAGTATCTAAGTTTTTTACATTTACGATTTGAGAATCATCGATGCTTAGGTTTATTAGAGCTCTAGTCTTGCGATCTTTTTTGTGCCATGCGGGATCGGCTGGATCCGGTGGATCTTGTTCTATAATATCGTCGAGTTCCTCTTTAATCAGGAACATCTGCATCTTGAACTTCCATGTACTATAATTCGTAGAATTGAGTTTCTCAATAAATTGAGTATTTTCTTTTATCGCATTCATTATTACTTTTTTAGTGTTCTTTTATTTATTATTATATTTTTAGAAATTTGTTAAATTATCGTTTTTTTTTTTGTTTTTTTTTTTATAATACTGGGATATTCTTTTTTCAGTCTTTCATAATCTTTATTGGGGAACCGTCGGTAGCGTAATAAATTTTCTTATTTTTATAAATAGTTAAATCAGTCTTCAAATTTAATATACATTTTCATCTTTTGATATGTTAAAGAAGTTTGTTCAGCTTACCTGAAATTTTCCTTTTTTGCGCCAAGTGATATCCACAGTAATCCAAAGTGTTGTAGCGATATTTATCTTATCCATTGATTCACTTATATTTGAGTAATAAGAAATAGTATTAGTAGAAAATAACAATTGTGTGAAATGAGCAGAAGATTCATTTTCCATTGAATATAATATTATAATTCTTGGCTAGATGTACATGTTTAAAATCGCGTTTTGGAGGCTGCGTATAAGTGCTCCAATTTTACATTATATTAAAATATATTTACATCATATATATACAATGGCGTCTTAACTGCTCGGATACATTTTGGAAACTGAAGGGAGATTGTTATTTGAGTTCTGTGCACACGCGCGGGACAAACAGCTGTAGTTTGAAGGAGGGAGATCTGCAGTATTTCTCCAATTAGTTAGTTTCGACAGTCTCAGGTTTTATTCACTGTTTTGCATCTGCGGTTGTCTCTTAAAGTACTTATAGTTAATTGGGGTCTGGTTTTTAACATGTTTTTCAATCGTTCGCTGCACGTGGAGATTAATTAACTGCATGAAAAATGTTTCTCCGTCAAACATTGCGAAGTACACAAACTGTCATGGTGCCTTTTAAAAAGTAATAAATAAAGTCACAGCGTCATAATAACGATTTATATAAAATGCTGCACTATGTCATTTTATCTACAGTGCCGTGCTAAAATGACACACTCATAAGTTTCTATTACTTTTACTTGCATATATCACAAATAATGTGTTTTTGCACTCCAAGAAACAACGGTGCATTCACCATGTGCCCCTTTGAACACGTTACACATTTTATCCTCTTCTAATTCGGTTTAAAATGACTAAATATACCATTGCAATAAAGACAGGCTTCATCACCATCGGCAGAGGGATACGTGACTTTGTCGTCATCATTATATGTAACAAAGCTAATTTTCTTCTTAGCCTGCAGAACTGCGCGTCTTGAGTGTGAATTATGTTTCTCTGTAGTTTTTTTCTTCGCTTCTGCAATTTTGCGACTGCTAAACCGCAATTTGCACCTTCATGCTCCCTCTTTTAAGAGGATGATCTAACATGCGGCACACATGAACGTGGAGATATATCAAGTTGTCTCATAAATGGAGATGATGAACTTGAAAATGCTGCCGGTTATAAAGATACACACGTCTTTGGCGTATCGGAAACAGATATTGTCTGCGCTGGAATTGGAGAAGTTGGCATTGAAACTGTGAAAATTGACAGAGTAGGTCTAGATAGGAAATTATCTGTAGAACTAGTGTTGCTGTCGTTGCTTTCATTATTTTCCGGTGGACTTCTGAAACAAGTGAAGCACAGAAAATATGATCAGGAAAGATATCTGGCGGCACTTTACCTACAATCACCATATTGTATATACAGAGGCATTGTATTTACAGATATTCGTGAACACGTACATTTATAAATTTTCGCATATACAGAAAGTAAACTAAAAATAAATAAGTACTCAACTTATACTTCAGATATGTAATCATTGAAATGAAACAGGCGTGAATTAGCACCAAAAAATAGTTACAAGAAATTTCTGCCGATGGTGTAAACAGTTCCTTTGTAAACAATGAAAAATACAAACTTGAAACCTTAGTTATTAAATGCTTATCGTTTTCGATGGGTTCGCAAACATAACTGAGTATCGTTATGTGCTGATTTGTAGCAACAATATTAAGAAATATAAGGTATGTCATTTCACCTTCGTATGTCATATTGGGACATTTTCCCCTATGTATATATATATATATATTTTGTTTTAAATATGTACTTTAAAGTACACTAAAATATTAATGAAGATGCCAGTTTTTGAAAGATTATATCTGATGAAAAGAAAGACGTGATACTACATTTTTTATGTGTGTTGTTATTAAATATGAACATATCCAGAAAAAAGCAAGGAGTTTTCTCTTCTCCCTGCTGAATTATAACAATTTAAATTTTGAAAATGTTCAATCAAAATCAGCATTTTGAACAACTTGTAATACAAGTGGTATTCAAATGCCATTTGAAAGGTAGTATCTCTATATACATTATACAGGATGTCCCAAAAAAGATTGAAACATTATTTAGTTTATTACATATTGCAGATGTGTAAGCACTGCAAATTGCAAATGTGTTCAGATTAACGTAGGAATAAAGAATATGTTAAATGAAATAATCATGCCCACTTTTTTTCAAAAAGGTACACTTTTTTAATTTTTATACGGTCCCAGCTCTTATAAGTTATATTTAAGAAAATTGTCCATGCTCTGACAAGTAAAAAAGTTAAAATGCCATTCATCTACGACCAAAACTTCTTCAGATATAATACGTTGATTTTTTTTTAAATTTCCGAGCTTTCCGACACTGAAATATCATCTGTCTGTTTTTAGTGCCAGACAGCTCCGAAATTTCTTAAAATTTAATGTTTTATAACTCGGTGAATTTTGATTGTAGAAGAATGTAATTTTTTCTGTTTTATTTGTCAAAATATGGAGAAACGTTTTAAATTATAACTGATAGGAACAGGGATCGTATAGAAATTTAAAATATATAACTCTTTTAAATTAATGCCAACATTTATACATCAACATAATCTTAATTACTACCTTTTTTAATACTTTTACACTTTTTTTTTAATTTACGTTCTCTATGTATCCCCAATAGGTAAAGCATTAAAACTTGTACTAGATTAATTTTAACACATCTATTAAAATTAGTAAAAAAAATCATACGAGTTTTCCAACGATACGAAAAATGTCCTGGTCACTATTCGAACCTGGCATCTCTTGGCTGAATTTTCGGCTTGACATTTTTCGTCCAGTTGGAAAATTACAACTCGTATGATTTCTTTACCAATTTGAATAATTTTGTTAAAATTAATCTAGTGTAATCACGTATCCAGCGTTTATTGGAGTTCCATTACCTCCGATCTATTCTGTTGAGCTGATTAAAATATCAGACCAGATGCTATGGTCAATAAGGTTAACTGGATTAATTATGCCTTCCAGATTCGACCGGGACCGCTCAGTTGGTAGAGCATGGCAGCTTCATCCAAGAGATCCCAGGTTCGAATCCTGGCACGGACATTTTTCGTCCAGTTGGAAAATTATAACTCGTAGCATTAAAGCTTGTTTCAATCATTTAGGGATACTTTGTATACTATATGTGAATCGTTTTATAATTCTTTACTGTATACTAACTATTGATATGTGCATATTAATTTTAACTAATATTAACAGTTTAACATTAAATGCAAAATTATTAATACTTTTGTTAAATGTAAATGTTAGGTGTGTGTATAATGAATATTGTAACGTAATTCGTGTTCGTGTAGAATGATATAGTCGAAGAAATACAGTCCTTTATACGTCATACAATATTTATTTTATTTATTATTGCACAAGAACCAGGTATTCACAAAGATAAATAAACGCAAACAGACGAAAAGCGTTCAACATACAGCAGGATATATATAATCACACATTGCTAAACATTAGAATGTGTCGTTTTATTAATCCAAAAACAGACTTCAAAAGTGTTGAATAGACAGCTTTATACTTATAAGCGTGTTAAAGCAAAAAGCAAAACAATTTCAACAGCGAGGCCTCAAGGAATATCCATAGTAAGGAAGCAACTACAATTTCGCATTCACACCAGAAATTGCCTGTAACATTCTTTTGTTTATTTAATGATAGACATTTCGTGATTCATTAAATTAAAAATTCTTTTTTTCAAAATTTCCGGTATGAATTCGAAATTTCTCAATTAAAAAAAGGGCCAATCTGGCAACCCTGATTCCATGTAGTATTTCAATATTTTCGATTTTTCTTTAAAAGTCTTATTTAATTCTGCGAACAGCTAATGTTTACATGTAACAGAAATATCGGCTAATCACAAAAACACAACTGTGTAATACTGTTACATATTTCTGTTTTCAAAATTTTCAAAATTTCAATTTGCCTCTTAAACAGCTTTGAATTGATGCAATACAGATGAACTGTTTCGGTCCTCTGGAAAGTGCGACTCCATCTACAATGGGCAATGCTGCGGTTTCTTAACTATAAAATTTTTACATCGAAGAAGTTACATGATTTACATAGTGTTGCGGATACATTTACGGTTTTTTGACTTACTAAAGTATTATATATTTGGAAATTGCACAGCCTTCTTTCTTCGACATCGGTTATTAAACATGTTTCTTAAAATATGAAGGTGCACATATAGTATTTGAATAATATATAGCAGTGAATCCTTAACTTTACGGTTACGGGCCAGGACCTGGGATTTTTTATATTCAATCATACTACAATTTACAAATATTTTTCTTTACAATTTACAAACATTTTTCTTTCTGTTACATTTCTCTTGAAAATATTCTATCATAACTGAATATCAGAGATTATTTTTCAAAAAGGTCTGAAATGAATTTAAAGAAAAATAGTTATTTTCTATGTATACCCTAATCCGCAATAAAACCGCTAACATGAATTTGCCCATCAGATTTACAGTTCACTGATTGCCGTGGTTAAATCAGAAAGCTTCTGATTTGTTTCCTTTTCGAGCGTTGCACAGGAGAATGTAACAATTCTTTTTTCCAAAGATCGTATGTTAGAAATAAACGTTCTTTGATAACATCGTATTTCAGATAAGTTATTTTCGTTGCTGACTTCCTGTTGATTTTTATCTACTTTGAGAAAGTATCCATCCAAAATTTCCTTGCACAAAACGAACCTATACTTAGCTTTTTTCGTTTTACCTGAATAACAGGTATCTGTACCTAGAAACAATAAGTTCAATTAATTATTATAATAAAACAAGAACGATAAATCATGCGTTAAGCATATATTAGGAAACACTTTTCAACACAATCAGAATACTGTAACAAAACGTCATAGATTAATAAGGTGAAATGTGAAATCTAACAAGGAGAGGACCAAGCTTTGTAATAACAGATTTTGATTATTTTTAGATATGTTGAAGGGTAGAAGTCATTAGTCTCATGTTCAACGGATTTTATACAACGCGCCTTAGTTCTCGAGAAATGGGGGGGGGGGGGTCTAATATTTCAACACAATTTAAATACTTACTTTGTAACTAAATCACTGCGTTGGTCGTAGCTCAGATATTATGGCGTCTGCTCGTTGATCCGAGGGCCCGGGTTCGAAACCAGGATGAGCTTCTTTCGTTTTTTCTCATTTTTTGTTTTATAAATATACTTGTTAACATATTTATTTTTTATTTGTAAATAAATCGTTGTATAAAGCATCATTAAACAGTTACATTTTTTAATCACTTTTAAAATGTATTTCATATATGTTTTATCGGTGCAATGATATTGAACAATTGTGTCAATTCATGATTTTAAAGAAACGTCATTTATATATTGCCTTAACAAGGGAAGTCAATGCGATGATAATACTACTCTGTTTTTAAAGTAGGAAACATAAATATATTAAAATTTAGTATAAGAAATAAATTACAACATATTTTTTTGCATATTAAAGAATTTTAAATTTATAATACGTATGATTGCACTTTGAATTAATTTATAATTAATAAAATAAGATATGATTTTGCAACGATTTTGTAATTTTTATTAGTCAATAATGGATCCGTTTAAAAAAAAAAAACTCCTTGAATAATGAGAATCATTTAATATCTCAAAATCAGGCTTAAAAATCAAACTAATTAAATTTAAATTTAAATATGTTAACATTATAATTAATGTACAATATTAAATTTTTTAATTGAAATTATTAAATTATAATTACAAGTATATTTATAAAACAAAATATGAGAAAAAAACGAACGTAGCTCGTTCCGGTTCCGAACACGGGACCCCGGATCAACGAGCAGACGCCATAACAACTGAGCATAATGGACAAGTATATAACAAACAAGTATATATAGCAAACAAGTATATGTTTGACCAATGTAGTGATTTCGTTACAAAGAAAGTATTTAAATTGTGTTAAAATATTAGACCCCCCCCCCCATTTCTCGAGAACTAAGGAGCGTTGTATAAAATCCGTTGAACCTGATACTAAGAGGCTTCTGCCCTACAACATATATAAAAATAATCAAAATCTGTGATTACCAAGCTTGGTCTTCCCCTTGTAAGTAAAATATTCTGGAAAACGTATATTCGTTCATTTTGTAATGCACCTCAGTGATGTATATAAATTTCGACATGTTTGAGATATATTAACATCACTAAAATGCACCGCAAACGATTTTTCCCCATAGACCGTAATGTAACGAAATTCTTTTGAGTGTACCTGTAAATGGACGATGAATCCAATACACTCCATAATCTATAGTACGCATTTTGTCATACACCTTAGTGATATATATCAAGTTCAATATGTTTAAATTATATTAACATCATTAAAATAAACGGAAAACGATTTTCCCCATAGGTCGTAATTCGTAATGTGAAAGAATTCTTTTGAGCGGCCCTGTATAGATAACCTCAAAGACATATATCAATTGCATGGTAATCCGCGTGTATTTACATGAGTTAGAGCTCGGACACATAGACAGACAAAACGAATTCACAAACAATTTTCAACTTTATATATATATTAAGGCATAAATACTACGTCTGATTACTTCATTTTACAATACTATGGGCTCTGCCCCCTACGAGCTACGCTCGCCAACCCCGTTCTGACACCACAAACTTTAAAAACACTCTGATTTGATCAACTCCAAAACGATTACGGAAGATTGTATTATACTTAAAGTAAACAGTGGCGATCTGCTGTAACCGGATTTCCATTCATTTTCCTTCGACTGAGGGATTGTAAGGTAGAATCAACTTCTCTCGAAACAGCTAACAACAGTTTTCCTGATTTATTAAATAAGATCAATTAAACATTTAAAACCATATCTTTGTGCTGGAGTCGCCCAAAAACCTGAAACATTTTCTAGTTCATAAACTATATGAATTTAGATTAATGAGATTTATTAATCAAATACCCGCGTCAGCGAAACGTATATATATAAACAAAATAAATATACTCAGAAAAAGACAACCTCTCTAAATTTCTTAGGCAAGGTCTTATTATGTCTTAAATCTAAGCATTTAGATATGTGGTTATTTAATGTAGTATAATTAAACAAAGAGAAGCATTAACTTTTAACTATTTGCTTCCGAAATTGAAAAATTTAAAATAATTTGATCTCGTAGCCTTAAAAACTTGTAATTCGGCGCAGAGATAGTGTTTAGGATTAAAAAAAAAAGGAAAAATTAAAAACACAATAAAATTCGAAAATAAAATAAAAATATCGAAAAAAAAATAAAAAAATTCAAAATAATTCCATTTCGTAGCGGTAGAAACTTCAAAATTGGAATAAAAGTACTATTTGCGATACAAAATAAGAAAAAAATAAAAAATACGGAAAATTCGAAAACATTTTTTCAAAAATTCGAAAAATTTGAACAAAAAATTTAAAATTTAAAATAATTTGATCCCTTACTCTTAGAAACTTAAAATTTGGTGTAAAATTAATGTTTAAGATTAAAAAAGTTGAAAAATTAAAACATTCGACAAATTAAAAAAAATTAAATTGAAAAATCAAAATATTTGTAAAAAATCGAAAAAAAATCCGATTTTGTTGTCCTAGAAACTTGAAATTTGGCATAAAGGTAGGGTTTAGGATACAAAGACAGAAAAAATTTTAAAAAGCGGAAATTTGGAAGAAAAAAAAAAAAAAAAAAAAAAAAATCTAAACAGTTTTATTTGTTGGAATTTTCCATAATTTTTAATTTTGTCTTTCTTTGTATTCCAAACACTACTTTTATACCAAATATCAAGTATCTAAGGCTACGAGTAATACCTCAGATCGGTAGCACCTTTCCTGGAAACAATTTAGAGTTGTACTCTTGGCTCACCTCCCCCCCCCCCCCCCACCATAACTTAGTGCTTGCTTAGGAACTTGAAACTTCTTTTTATCTAGAGGATTTTGCAAACGAAACTAAAGCTCCAACTTTTTGGTACCTCCAAATATTGAGGACTGGGCTTGGTGAAAATCAGTGGATGATGGAGAGGGAAGTGACAGGGAATTTATTACACTTTACTATGGGTGTTATGGGATGGGATGGGATTATTTTATTAAATTTATCGTGAGTACGAGGAATAAAAGCATAAAGGAGGGATGTCTTGTGTGGATGTCTTTCTAAAGGGGTTGTTTGGCACGTATTCACGTTACATCAGAAGAAATCCACCCAAAACACCGGACATACAGCTCAACCGTAGTAGTGGCTACATTTTTTACATGTGATGATATATATATATATATTGTAAATTGTTATGGCAGCTGTGAACTAGATATTTATTTTTTTTTATCTCTGCCTTCGAAAATTTTAGAAATCCAAAAACATTTATATAAGTATGTTTTAAGTGTATAATTTTTTTGCATTTTTATGTGGACAACTTCTCCATTTTATGATTTTTAAGTGTTATTAATATGTGTAAGTGCTATATGTCAAAAGTGCTAATATGTTATAAGTGCTATTTATATCTTTCTTCAGATTTTCACAAGTTATTTTCAGTTAGATGTTTCGTTCGTTTATTAATTGTTTACAATATGCCCCCTGACAATAACCATTATTTACAACAAAAAGGTTTCTAAGGCTTATTAAATTTGTTTGTTTATGTATTTTCATTACTTGTTAAAATAACGAAAATGACTGTAAAATTTTGTTTTAGGATCGTACTTATTTTTTTAATATAGTGCAAAAAGACGGTTTAATAAACTAATGTTTATATATATTTAAAAAGCATGTTTATCCGCCATCTTAAAAATTTTGACAAGATATTAAAACTGCGTTTTGACAACATTTTGTATTTTTTTGCCAATCGCGCTGATATGAACAGAATATGGAACTCTTTCCGAAGTTGATTACGTGCTAAATTACGTTCCATTAAATAATGGCTAATTGCTGTTCACTGAATTATAGATCTTTCACAAATAATACTCCTTGAGAAGTATAAATAAAGTTAGTTATGCAAGATTTTTAGTAATGATATTTTTAGTAAATACTTGAACCGAAGATTTTTTTACATGTCTCTAATGAATATAATAACACTGAGAAATAAATAGGTTTGCTATTTCTTTAATTTTCAATATTTCATTATTCTTCAGTCTTTTGCCTAAATAAACCCTATAACGATCATAATAAATACTTTGTCACAAACTTTAGCATCTAGGGCTGTGCCTCAACTGAATTTACTGTATAATGATCGAAATTTTACCTAATCTTAATTTCAGGTACTTTTTTTCTTATCTAGGCTAAAATAATAAATCACCAAATAATGTTCCCTTGGCCATTGGCATTTCAAAGTTTTTTTCAAGTATTACTTTTTTATTGATAGTAAGATAACTGCAGATGAAAAATATACTATAGCAAATCTTCTTCTGTCCGTTTTCTTTATAATGAGAAACCATAAACTTACTAATCGATAAGTACAAATTTTGTGTAATCGTCTGCAGTCAAATTCACGATCCAGAGTTTCTTTCAAATATAAAAGAAATTTCCCACAATATGGTAAATACGCCAATTGGCGGGTGAACAGATCTCAAAAGGTTAGTCCAATATCTTTTAAAAACCTTCAAAAAGAAGATAAGATATGCAAAAAAAAAAATACTAAAATGAAATGAATGGGTAATTTTATTTTAAATGTGTGTTAATAATTTGTGTGTGGCAGACATTTACACTAAAATTTAAATGTTTGACTCCTCTTTTATAATATTAACTCTTATTTATATAATTTGCATTTGTATATAAAAAAATCGAAAAATACTGTGGTACACTTGAAAAAAACCCATAATTGTGAACATTACTCGAACCAATGCCACGCTTATGGCTTTACCTCTTAATGATAATTCTCTTAATTTAAAATGTTTTTTTCTGTGAAACATGCTTATTAGGTGCGTTCGTAATTATATAAATACGTAGCACCTATAGTCGTCGTTTGGTCCGTCCGTCTGTCCGTCCGTCTGTCTGTCTGTCTGTCCGTCCGTCCGTCTGTCTGTCTGTCCGCATATAACAACGCAAAAACTACCCAACCAAATGGTTTGCAATTTAAAATATATTATCTTTGCAGAAGTTTGTCGAGACATTTCAAATTTTATTAAAATCGAATCAAAACTTTAGGAGATATTAATAAAAATATTTATTAAGAAATTTGAATTTTTTTTTTTTAAATCGTTGCTTTATTTTTATAGGAGCTTCGGAAGTTTAATCGTCAAGCGACCGAGATACTTATTTTATGACAGAAATTAATCTGCAGACGATATAATTCATTTCACAGAATTAAAAATCATCAAGATCTGAATATTTATATAACTAGCTGATACATATATATCTGAATATTTATATAACTAGTTAAGATATTTGTATGAACAGTGTCATAAAATATATACTTAACTAGCTGTTTAACCCGTTCTACGCACGGGATATCATGAATTTAATTCTAAAACGTGCGTACGAACGCACCTCGTTTGTAACGTTTGACGTACAATTTCCAACTTGTTAAATATGTAAATGTTTACTTCAGATGTGATAGCATCCAAAAACTACTTTATTCCGGTTAAGAAAACTGTAAAATACACTATAAAAACTACTCGAAAACGTTCGCGAAAATCAGTGGCAGCATACACGCTAAACTTTGATTTTATAAATGCTTCTTTAAATAAGAAAAATGTAATCTATATATTGCTTTCTGAAGTTTCTAAAGATAAAGTTTTTTTTTTTTTTTTTTTTTTTTTTTTTGAATCATTGGTAAACCGAAAATATTATTGTACATTTTCGTTCGTAGTTACATTATATGTTTCTATATTAAGAAACATCTGTCTTTCTGTACAGTGCAAGATAATTTTTCAATTATTTAAAAACATTCCAAACATTTTTTTTTTACGCAGTCACTTTTCATTAATGAATATAAAAATTCTATTTCATCAAATTTTTGAAATTTACTTTCGTACCTACTTGGAGTTTACTATAAATGATGTTGTTTTATCGCTCATTACCTGAAAGAAGACTATAAGTCAAAAAATAGAGCAATTTGATCAGTCAAACAATACAGGAATTGACAATTTCTCGCAGCAACTTTATTAAAAAATTAATGTAATTACCTGCACAATAAAAACGTCTCATAATAACGAGAGTTACCAAAAATTTACTTTTTGTGAAAAAAACACGGCTGCATTTTTTCCCCTTATGTAATAAGTTAGTATTGTTCGAATAAAGAATATAATTTTCAATTGATCTAAAAGCCAATCCTTCTGACAATCTCTATAAATATTTTGCGTTATTCAAGGAAAAATACTCTGATTTAACTCTGAAAGAACAGAGAGTATTTATGTTTGCAAAATACCAAAGAAATGAACATAAGAAAAATCAATACAGTCTGTCTACATATGTAAATTTGCTTTAAAAAATAATTTTTGGTAATTTTTATATAATTTTTCTTAGTACTTCATTTTTCTAGAGATGGAAATGCAGAGATTAATAGTTACCTTTTTACAATATTCATATCCTAAAAATCAAATATTAATGCATGTAATTTTTTTACAATGGTAGTATATGCACATCATACTTCGAAAAAGTCAAGTACCACAGAATAAGCGAAAACTCCCAATTGTTAGTTATTGGACAAGAGTTTTGAAACTATTATTACAGCTTATGGTCACTTGTTTAAAATATAAGCACACATTTGAAATATATATGTACTCATTTATATATAAAAACAAAAGTTGAAACATATCAAATAAATATTCAAAAAATTAGCCAAAAACTGGGGCCCCTTTTCAACCCATTTTATTTTCATCGGCATAAACAATTAATACGCATAAAAACTCGATACATTTTTTTTAAAATAACCTTGCGCTTTCGTTAATTGAACACACTAATATGGATAAATTACAGTTAACAATAACAGCTTCGGTGCTAAAGAAAATTACCTGCAAAAATTTCATTTTTAGCACATTGTGCCTTCCGTAAACGTTTCCTAACTGTTTCAAGTGATGATATGGTTTCTTGCATGAATGGTTCTATACAACTTGTTTCAATGATGTTGCGAGCAAACAGAGGGACAGATTTTCTGAAAATAAAAAAATCAGTAAATTTTGGAAAACAAATTTACATGAATTAGAATTTCTCTATTCCATTGCTATAACTAATAGTTTATTTTAATGCCTAAAACATCGTAATTTTACCGGTATATATGTCGTAAACTATTAGTTTTATTTCATTTCGGGTTCGGATGTAAATGTGTTGGGTTTGGGAAGCATTACGGATCAACGAAAATTATTTTGTCGGGTTCGCGATAGATTGAGGGTTGATTTCATATTGAATCATTTGGTTTCGGGTCGAATACAACCCCATCTGCGCAGGATTCTACCCTTGAATTGGTTTGCTATTCGAAGGTTTGGATTATTCAGATGTAAAAGCTGGCAACTATATAAGAGTTAGGAATTGAAAAAGTGTTCGCTAAATAGGGATGTCCGCTATTGCGGAGTGTCCGTTATGAAGGTTTTATTCTATATACTTTTTTCCCATGAAAAAATACTTCGGCTTTCATTTGAAAAATTGGGTCGACCTGATCCGACCGGGGCCATAGCGAAAACAACTTTTCTCTCTTAACGGGCCTGCTTCAAGACGTGGATGCACACAAGAGATCTGAGTAGCAGACAAGTAAGATTGAATACGCGTATGTGTGCACCAAAAACAGTGCTATAAAATCCAGTTTTGTAATATTTTCTTGGGTAATTTCTGGACTATTTTAGATATGTTTGAATTATACATACAATAAATGAACAATAAAGGTCAGCAAGACATAATTTTATGATTGTTAGTAAAAGGATTGTTAAAACATAAACAGATTCATAAATAAAAATTTTTCCTTTTTCTAAACAATTGAAATAAAATTCAATTTAAATTTTATTATGTATGAATAATTTAAAATGCACATTCTGTTACAAGGTATTACAACTAAGAAAACATTATCTTTCAAACACTCTTATCGGACAAATAAAATAAAGTTTTTTAATTACTAATTATAATGTGCATTTTATGTTTTTATGTATGTATTTTTTTAAAGGATAAGAGAAAATGTCACGATTTCCAAATTCCACACACATTTTCACTAATACATTGTAAATTTAATATTTATTTAAATGGGTAATCAGGAAAATCCACATCCATCTAGTAAATACACGAATTCCCAAGTTGTTATTTCAATAAATTATTATTAAATATTTATAAAAAGAAAAGTAACTATATTCAAGAACATCAAGCAGAATATGTACTTTCAAATATTTTGCAACAATTATGACATTTAATATTCTCTCTGAGAAAATAACTCACTTAATTATACAATATTTAGTAAGTGGAAATATCAAAATTATTAATGAAACTTACAGACTGGTCAATGTAGATAATTTTCTTTCGTTACAAGTGATTTGTCTATTGTCATTTTTAGGTGCGTTCGTAATTATAAAAATACGTAGCACCTATTGTCGTCGTCTGGTTCATCCGTCTGTCTGTCCGTCTGTCTATCCGTCCGTCCGCGTATAACAACGCAAAAACTACCCAACCGAATGGTTTGAAATTTAAGATATATTATCTTTGCAGAATTTTATCGAGACATTTCAAATCTTATGAAAATCGAATCAAAACTCAAGAAAATATTAATAAAAACATTTATTAAGAAATTTGATTTTTTTTTTTTAAATATCGGTGCTTTCTTGTTATAGGGGCTTCCGAGGTTTAATCGTTAAGCGACCGAGATACTTATTTTATTACAGAAATTAATCTGCAGACGATATAATTCATTCCACAGTATTAAAAATCATGAAGATCTGAATATTTATATTACTTGCTATAGTACGAACGCACCTTATTTGTCACGTTTGACGTACAATTTCCAACTTGTTTACTTTTGTCTAGTTATATCCAACTATAATAAAGAAGCAAGTTTGTGTGTTTGTGTGTGTGTTTCTCCGTCGTGTTTAGAAGAGACCGCTGCACGCAGAGCTACAAAATTTGGTGGGAAGGTACCTATGCATGTAGTTTTGCACCTCGAAGCCAGTTTTTGGAATTTTTGAATAGATTTTTTTTAATTAAATTTTTTATGCAATTTTTAGTGTTTTTTCACGTTTCGATGCGATTTTCCCACATTAATAAGGGGAATCCGGTTCCAATCTTTTAGCCCAATTTAGTAAATTTTATCCTCTTTTCAATAAAGTTTATGAGAAATTCGTACAGCAATTTTTGAATGTTTGGCGATTTTTTTTCCTTCGACACTAAGAAATTTTGCCAGAATGGTTGATTGGTTCGGTGGTTGCACTTCCATTTCAGCCTCAGATACGATCAGAATCGTTATTTTTTTTTCTCTTTTTAGCTTGGAGAAAATTGATATATCTTTACAGACAAAAAATCGTGATTTTAAAGATGCGAATTTTAGTGTTTTTTGACGTTTCGCTGAGATTTTTCTACATTAATAAGGCGAATTCGGTTCCAATCTTATAGCTCAATATAGAAAATTTTATCCTCTTTTCAATAAATTTTATGAGAAATTCGTACAGCGATTTTTGAATGGTTGGCGATTTTTTTTTCCTTCGACACTAAAAAATTTTGCCAGAATGCTTGATTGGCTCGGTGGTTGCGCTTCCATTTCAGCCTTCAGATACGATCAGAATCTTGATTTTTGTTTTCTCTTTTTAGCTTGGAGAAAGTTAATCATTCTTTACAGATAAAAAATCTTAATTTTAAAAGGGTAAGGGCGGATTATTTATCATCCCGATTTTTTTATTATATTTTTTCCTTTTAATTTCATTTTTTATGCGTTTTTTAACATTTTTTTCATGTTTTGCAGCGTTTTTTATTTCAAATGACGTAACAAATCGCCCACTACAAGTCAAACGCCATTGGAGGGCAGATGGATTTGTAGTTGATAGAATTCTAGGCACATGTGGAAGTCAACCGGGCATTTGTAATTGGCAGATGAAAAGGTCGTCAGCTGCTTGCAATTCGAACAGCGAGTTGTGAATTTTTGCGATTTGTTTTATGCGATTTTTAGAGTTTTTTCCTGTATACGTCATTTATGTATTGGATTTCAGAAATTAACAACAATAACTTACTATTTTTGTATGTATAAAAAAAGGTAATTTTGTTTCTGTTTCAAAAGTTAATGATAATTCCTAATTTTTTAACGTCGTTGGTTTAATTCTGTGTCCCCTCCCCCCTGCCTCCAAAATCAGAACTAATTAATTATTAGTCCGATTCAAACGAAACCTTTTCTCAGGTCTCTAGGTAGTAGATAAACTTCGGTATCATTTTTTTTCAGCCCTTGGTTACCACTATTTCTCAAAATTAATGACCAGGCAGGGGTATTTTCTCGGATTCAATGGGCCCAATTTCAATGAGAATTAGTTCATTCAACTTAACACGAACTAATTAAGATACTGATAACTAATTAAGATACAGATTTGGCACCACCTGGTGGTAGAAAATGGAACTAAAAGATTTTGCAGCGCGTGCGCAGCACGCCTGCTATACGGTGTCGTAGGCAGCAGAGACACGTGCCGGAGTTTCGATCAGAAAGAGTTTAATTTAGAGCTGAGTGCACCCCCTAGCGGTGGGAAGTGAAACTAAACAATTTTGCATTTAAAATTTGTCCGATTCAAACAAAGGGCCCGATTTCAACAACAATTGATCATTCAGCTTAACATGAACTAATTAAGATATAGATAACTAATTAAGACATAGATTTGGCGCCAATGGCGTTGGAAAGTGGAACAAAAAGATTTTCTGCGTGTGCACAGAACGCCTTCTATACGTTGTCATAAGCAGTGGGGACACGTGCCGGAGTTTCGTTCGGAAAGAGGTTTCTTTAGATCAGAGTGGACACCCTGGCGGTGGAAAATGTAACTAAATTATTTTGCATTTAATCTGGTCCGATTCAAACGAAATCTTTTCTGACTTTCTTCCGAGGCCTCCCCAGGTACTAAATAAACTTCGGTATCGTTTTTGCACTTTGGTTAGCACCATTTTTGAATATTAATATCCAGGGGGGTGATTTATTTTCTGGAGTTATATGTGTTCGATTTCAGTCGGTTCATTCATCGGTTCGGAATCGGTTCATTCAACTTAACATTAACTAATTAAGATGTAGCTAATTATTTATGACATATATTTGGTACTCCCTGGCGGTGGAAAGTGTAACTAACAGATTTTTCGAGCGTGCACGGCACGCCTTCTACAAGGTGCCGTAAGAAGTAGGAACGAGTGCCGGAGTTTCGTTCGTATATAGGTTTATTTAGAACAGAATGCTCCACCTGGTGGTAGAAACTAGAACTAAAAGATTTTACAGCGCGTGCCTATCACGTCTTCTATACATGGTATCGTAGGCAGCGGGGACACGTGTCGGATAATTTGTTTAGAACAAAATGCATCCCCTGGCAGTGGAACTAAAAAAATTTGCAGCGCGTGCTCCAAAAATGGCTACTTTTATTGAAACCGCAAAAGAAAGTTACCTATTTGATAATCCCAGACAACGAAAAAGTTTCATTTTCACTCATCCTCGAGTATTAAGAAAAGTATTGAAATATTTGAATCGAAACTCACAGTTTATTTTTCTGATTCCGAAAATGCAATTTTTGTAAAAATCTTTCTCAACTTTTTTTACAATTTTGACCAAAAACGGACCAGTTTTAAATCAAATGATTTAGACATTTGAGGAGGTGGTATTAAATTTATTTCCACTTCGGGTCCATCTTTCTATTTAATTTCCGAAACACAAAGAGTTACTAGAGGAAAGGTTTCGTGCAGCGATTTTTAGAGGGATTTCGCATTTCATACACTGTAAAAAATGACCAAGGTTTCTTATTTTATGAAAATATGCTATAACCACGAATGAAAATATAATATAATCTTCTGAGTTATCCGAAATTTCAAATAGCATGTTACATTGTCTTTTGAATCCTCAGAAACGAAAACATTTTCAAAATTTAAAGAATAATTCATAAAAACAAATTATTTTTAGCTGCCCGAATTTTTCAGAAACGTTTCCGAAGGGTTTTTATAGTGTATTAATTAGTGTCCTTAGCCTGGAATACCTGTTTTTCGAATGCTATCCATTCTGAAGTAAACATTTTCATGCTCAAAAAAATGTTTAACAAACAAACATGCAAAATTAACAGCGTTAACAATAACATTAAAATTAAGATTATTTCTTTACTCTTTCATGTATAAATTAACTTATGCGGCTGAAAACGTGTACTTTAGAATGGATAACATTCGAAAAACAGGTATTCCAGCCTGAGGACACTAATTAATACACTATAAAAACCCTTCGGAAACGTTTCTGAAAACTTCGGGCAGCTAAAAATAATTTGTTTTTATGAATTATTCCTTAAATTTTGAAAATGTATATTCGTTTCTGGGGATTGAAAAGACAATGTAACATGCTATTTGAAATTTCGCATAACTCAGAAGATTTTATTATATTTTCGTTCGTGGTTATAGCATATTTTCATAAAATAAGAAACATTGGTCATTTTTTACAGTGATAGTATTTTTTTGACGTGAACGGGAAACGTCGGGCGGATCTGCTAGGTTAGCAATATATTAGCAATTCCTGAAAAACACAGTCTAAATATGTATGAAAGTTCATTTCAACATTTGCATTTAATTGCGAAATCCAGACCTGCGAAATCTTTTCAGTAGTGAGTTGTATAATAAGCTTTTTGGGCTCTGGAAATTTGAGGAAAGTACTTTCATAATTCTGATTAATTAAAAAAAAAAAAATCATCGTTAGTGAATGGTTCAATATTAAAGGAGGAAATTCCATTTTAGAAAAAAAAACAGATACTATAGTGTGTGCTATTTTCATATGAAATTTCATATTAGCAGCAATTTACATTCATCTTATTAAATAGGAGGAATGAGACAGGTTCCATTCTTCCCCACTACCTTCTTTTATGTTAAACTACTTGTATAAAAAATTTCCTGCCTTTAGGCTTAGTTTAAAACCTGGATAATATATAGTATAATGTTACAGAATTATGGAAACTATTACATCTACACATAAACAAAAATATAATAAGCTACATAAAAATAACTTTTACTTTCACTTAATAACCCACAAGGAAAAAAATATCCTGCATTAACCTCTTATATAAATAAATACCAGAAGGACCCGTGCGAAGCTTTCGCACTGCAATCTTTAAGATTATTTCCTGCTACGTTTTAGCATGAATTTTTAATTAACTATTTTTTTTTTAATTCCAACAACGCATTTTAAAGAAATGTGAGTGTACTATGTCAGAAGCCTGTTAAAAAACTATTCGAATGATACCCCTTTCGTCGTTGTATGTTTTGTATGTGCATAGAAAAATGGATGTTGACAACAGAACTAAGATATATGATCTGGATTGTTTTTTTTCTTAAATGAAATGAACGCTTTTTTCGAATCAATGTTGCCACAAAAATAAAATATTGCATTATATGATGCTCAACAATGATTAAAAACAAGAACGAAAAATCATGCGTCAAACATAGATTATGTAACACTTTCCAACGCTTCCAAAATAATTTTACGAATCATGCTCTTTAATAAGCTAAAAGATAACATCTAAGTAATCCGAATACTTTTATTCAGCCCTGTATAGGATCTATAGATTTGTATATATACTACATAGGATGCTAAATTTTAGTTCAGTTAGGAAACACGTAGCACAGTTTAAAATTCTCCGTCTGGAGTTAAATAATACGGAAATGTGTTCCCGAACTTTTCTGCTTCCCTGTATAGGATCTACAGAATTTATACACACCACGTAATATACAAAAAGCGATTTAAAATTAAAATCGCGTTCAGTAACTTAAAACGCACTTCCAGGAATTATTGTAAACATACAGTAGAGAATTATTTTGTGTGTCCCTGTAAATGAACGATGACTGTTATACACACAATATTCTGTAGTAAGTCTCTTGTAATGAACCTTATATAAATTTCAATGCGTTTAAAATAGGGAAACATTATTTAAATAAACCGCAGACGATTTTTCTCCATAGACGTAATGTAACGGAATTCTTTTGACTGTCCCTGTAAAGTAAGTATAAGTGCTATGCACACCCTATTCCATATTAAGCTTCTTCTAATGCACCTTAGTGATATACAGTGTCTCACATAAGTGATGGGACACTTGTGCTTTACAAAAGGAAACTAATCAAATAAATTAAAAAAACATGTACACATTTTTTTTGTGGGTGTGTTTCATACTTAAATTTAGTAAAGATTATTACATAACATACATTTTGTCAAAATATTAAAATATTAATTTAATAAAAATACAAATGTTTAGAACGGAGCAAAAAATAGCTCACATAAGTGATGGGACACCATTATATATGCAACAAAAATCGTCTGAAATAAGCAATAAAAATATTTTTGGGGGTTTTATTTTTACTTAAAAGCAATTGGCAATAATTTATAAAATCGTCTGCAGTATTTCTCTCCAGTTTGTTTTGGAATTTTTGTGTTTTTTAGCTCTGTGTAGTCATGAATGCTAAACGAAAAGAAACTTCGCCTGAAATTCGAAAATTAGTTATTAATTTGCATATTGAACGTGGAAAATCTATTAGAAAAACTGCTGAAACAGTTAACTTGAGTCGTTCAACAGTTTTCAATATCATTAAACGATATAAAAAGAATCATATGATTCAGGATAAAAGAAGACCTGGCTGACCATCAAAGCTATCCAATGAAATAAAGCGAATTATCGTTCGAAATATTAAAAAAAATCCAAGAATTAGTGCTTCAAAAGTTGCTGCTGATTTACAAGCATTATATGGAATAATTGTTAATCCTGAAACTATTAGAAGGGTAATTCGATCTGCTGGATATCACGGTAGAGTAGCCAGGAAAAAATTCTTTGTAAGTGAAAAGAATAGAAAACTCAGACTAGCTTTCGCAAAATCCAACATAAATAAGAATTCTGATTACTGGAATAAAGTTATATTTGCTGATGAGAGTAAATTTAATATATTTGGTTCTGACGGTAGAATCTTGGTGTGGAGAAAACCCAGGGAAGAACTTCGCAAACAGAACTTGGTACCAACAGTAAAACATGGTGGAGGAGGAGTTATGGTATGGGGGTGTATGTCGTCCGCTGGAGTTGGTAATCTTGTTTTTATTGACAGTATAATGGATCAGTACAAGTATATTGATATTTTAAAGCAAAATTTGAAATCTTCAGCACGAAAATTGAACCTTCATAACGATTTTAAATTCTACCAGGACAATGACCCCAAGCACACTGCTCTGAACGTTAGACTCTGGCTGCTATATAACTGTCCTGAAATAATAAAAACACCACCACAATCTCCAGACTTAAATCCCATAGAGAATATTTGGCAAGAATTGGAATCAAGAATTCGCAAACACACCATTTCTTCAAAACAACAACTAAAATCGGTGCTTCAAGAAGAATGGGGTAAAATCACTCCAGAAATCACAAAAAAAATAGTCGAATCCATCCCAAAAAGATTAAATCATGTTTTAAAAGTAAAAGGAAATCCAACAAAATATTAAAACCTTTTAAAAAGTAAAATTTTTGGATAAATATTTGATGGAAAAGTAAGTGTCCCATCACTTATGTGAGCCATTTTTTGCTCCGTTCTGAACAATTGTATTTTTACTAAATTAATATTTTAATATTTTGACAAAATGTATGTTATGTAATAATTGTTACTAACTTTAAATATGAAACACACCCAAAAAATTTTTGCACATGTTTGTTTATTTATTTTATTGCAGTTTCTTTTTATAAAGCACAAGTGTCCCATCACTTTTGTGAGACACTGTATATAAATTTCAATGCGTTTAAAATAGTGAAACATTATTTAAATAAACCGCAAATGATTTTTCCGCATAGACCGCAATGTAACGGAATTCTTTTGAGTGTCCCTGTAAAAAAACTATCAGTGCTACACACTTCCGTTGAAATAGGGAACATGCTATAGATAACGATTATAACATATAAAAATTGCAGGGCAATCCGAGCATATTTACGGAAGTTAGAGCACGGAGAGACGGCCAGACGGCAGACGGCAGACGGCCAGACGGCAGACGACAGACGGTCATACGGCCAGACAAACCGAAGTCATAAGCACTTTTCAACTAGGTTGGAAAGTGCTAAAAATAACTAGATGGAACCCGTCAAAACTTGACGAAAAAAAATACTATAGCAATATCAGTAAAATAAGCATCTTTATTACTTATGAAGGGGTGCTTATGAAACAGTCTTTCAAATATTTTATTTAAAAAAAAAATTCCCCTGTCAAATACAGTACTATATCCGATGCAAACTCCAAAAAAACAATCCGTAAAGAACTGTGTAATGCAAATCAGTTTGACATTACCGCCATATTCCCCACGGCAAGAAAAAAATTTCATGGACCTATGAAGTATATACAAATAGTATAAGGAAAGGGCATGTTTACAAACAAACAGTTCCATCAACCAATCTACCACTGCATTTTTGTCGCAGCTATCATTGCAGGAATCATCATGGCGACGTAGGCCAATCATATCACAGACCAGTTTAACGTAGACCAATCAAATTGCTCCATCTCATGTGTACTGTAGGAGTCGTAAAGAACGAACAGGTTTTTCTCCCAAACCAACAGTAATTTCACCAATAGTGACGTCAGTTGCCCTTTCCTTACATTCCTACGTTGATATTATATTCAGTAAATAAAAGAACATAGTAAATAAAGCACACATCTCCTCCCCCCATGATAATTCAACAGAATGAGCTCCTATGCGCATGTGCATTGTATCTGCCCAAAAGCACCGTCAAAATTCGACGTAAAAAAGTTTTAAAATGTTATGCAAAATGTTATGAATTAAAAGTCTCTTTAATCATTGTTTGTTTCAAATCCATATCTTCTAAAACGCATCCATTGTTTTAAGCTAATCAATTTTTATGTAAACATGAAGAATTTTTTTATAGTAATAAATCAATCTGCAGATGATGGAGAATTTTAATGTTTTCAAGTGTAATTTATTTGAATGGTTTCTTCGGTTCCTTTACATAATCAGGATGATAATACCTTTTCCATCACAGTTGGGGATATTTTCCCTCTCATACAGTTGGCAAATGTAAAAAAATAAAAATAAAATACAATTCCTAGCATATTCTGATATCTGATGGAACATATACAGTGTCTCACATAAGTGATGGGACACTTGTGCTTTACAAAAGGAAACTAATCAAATAAATTAAAAAAACATGTACACATTTTTTTTGTGGGTGTGTTTCATACTTAAATTTAGTAAAGATTATTACATAACATACATTTTGTCAAAATATTAAAATATTAATTTAATAAAAATACAAATGTTTAGAACGGAGCAAAAAATAGCTCACATAAGTGATGGGACACCATTATATATGCAACAAAAATCGTCTGAAATAAGCAATAAAAATATTTTTTGGGGTTTTATTTTTACTTAAAAGCAATTGGCAATAATTTATAAAATCGTCTGCAGTATTTCTCTCCAGTTTGTTTTGGAATTTTTGTGTTTTTTAGCTCTGTGTAGTCATGAATGCTAAACGAAAAGAAACTTCGCCTGAAATTCGAAAATTAGTTATTAATTTGCATATTGAACGTGGAAAATCTATTAGAAAAACTGCTGAAACAGTTAACTTGAGTCGTTCAACAGTTTTCAATATCATTAAACGATATAAAAACAATCATATGATTCAGGATAAAAGAAGACCTGGCTGACCATCAAAGCTATCCAATGGAATAAAGCGAATTATCGTTCGAAATATTAAAAAAAATCCAAGAATTAGTGCTTCAAAAGTTGCTGCTGATTTACAAGCATTATATGGAATAATTGTTAATCCTGAAACTATTAGAAGGGTAATTCGATCTGCTGGATATCACGGTAGAGTAGCCAGGAAAAAATTCTTCGTAAGTGAAAAGAATAGAAAACTCAGACTAGCTTTCGCAAAATCCAACATAAATAAGAATTCTGATTACTGGAATAAAGTTATATTTGCTGATGAGAGTAAATTTAATATATTTGGTTCTGACGGTAGAATCTTGGTGTGGAGAAAACCCAGGGAAGAACTTCGCAAACAGAACTTGGTACCAACAGTAAAACATGGTGGAGGAGGAGTTATGGTATGGGGGTGTATGTCGTCCGCTGGAGTTGGTAATCTTGTTTTTATTGACAGTATAATGGATCAGTACAAGTATATTGATATTTTAAAGCAAAATTTGAAATCTTCAGCACGAAAATTGAACCTTCATAACGATTTTAAATTCTACCAGGACAATGACCCCAAGCACACTGCTCTGAACGTTAGACTCTGGCTGCTATATAACTGTCCTGAAATAATAAAAACACCACCACAATCTCCAGACTTAAATCCCATAGAGAATATTTGGCAAGAATTGGAATCAAGAATTCGCAAACACACCATTTCTTCAAAACAACAACTAAAATCGGTGCTTCAAGAAGAATGGGGTAAAATCACTCCAGAAATCACAAAAAAAATAGTCGAATCCATCCCAAAAAGATTAAATCATGTTTTAAAAGTAAAAGGAAATCCAACAAAATATTAAAACCTTTTAAAAAGTAAAATTTTTGGATAAATATTTGATGGAAAAGTAAGTGTCCCATCACTTATGTGAGCCATTTTTTGCTCCGTTCTGAACAATTGTATTTTTACTAAATTAATATTTTAATATTTTGACAAAATGTATGTTATGTAATAATTGTTACTAACTTTAAATATGAAACACACCCAAAAAATTTTTGCACATGTTTGTTTATTTATTTTATTGCAGTTTCTTTTTATAAAGCACAAGTGTCCCATCACTTTTGTGAGACACTGTACATCAACGAATTCAACATATCAATTTTATGTTCAACATAAGCTGAAAATAGTTTTCTTCTTTTTGGCAGATTTTCATTTAGCGCCAAAATGCTCTATCTTATGGATAATCTGATCTTATGGTTTATCACTGTTATTATTATTATTATTATTATTATTCACTTTTTATGATGGTTAGGAAAATCTATTTTCAGTTGTGGCAACTTTCCCAGGAGCTATTTTACATTATTGAAGCAAGCTGTTGGTGTCATTGATAAGATGGAATTGAAAAACTTTTCATGCTTGAAAATTATTTAATCATTATTTCAAGTTTTTTTTCTACCGTAACACTATTACAATGTAATAAATTATAACACCTTGTAATAGTATATTACTTTTAAATGCTAAAGGTGTAAAATTAACAACTATAATATAAATTAAAACATTGTTACATTAGTACATTGTTTTTGAAAATGACACGGAAAGAGTCGAAACATGTAAAACAACTAATAAAAGTTATTTTAATTTATATTATAGTTGTTAATTTTACACCTTTAGCATTTAAAAGTAATATACCGTAACACTATTTTTAATAATTTTAAATTTCCTGAAATCCTTTACTTTTGAGATTTTTTTATTAAAAAAAGAAATCTTCTAACCTATAATTAGAAAAAGGTAATTGGTAACATGCAATCAAGGTTTGCAATCAAGATGAAAAAATCAATGACGGCTCCAATTCTAATCTTTATAATTATGAATGGAAAAATCAGTTAAAATTACGTCATATTGAGACAGTCATATACATTTTTCTCTTTAGTTCTATCAATTTTGAAATGCATTTCAAGCTAAGCATAACGTCATTTTCACCGGCGCAAACTGTCCACACGTACTTTATATACGTTGCATTAATGCTTAAACACCATGCATATATATAAAAATATATTTTGTATTTATTTGTAACAAAAAAATGGCATCAACAAAGTTATAATGCATAATGATAAAATAAACCTAATGGACAATATTCCCGTGACGTCACAATAAATATGAATTTTTATTCGCTTATAAAACACTCGGATAAATATTTTTACCGCAATTTAACTTGCAAATTAAAAAATTTGACCTAAAAACCCCGCGTGCTTTTAATATTTATTATTTTTCTTTCTTTTTTTTTTTTTTTCGCAAACACAGAGTTTAGAAAATAAACCTCTGTGCCTCGCAAGAATGGGCGTTATCCGATTATGACGTAATTAGCAGAAGTAAAAGTTTAATTGAAAATTACGGCTAATTAATTAAATTTTCGAACAAACGAATGCACGATAACAAATCTGTGTCCAAATATCTTTCATTTAAAAAAAGAATGATGTAATTTAATGCAATAATTTGTTCTCACGGATTGTCGAAAGAAAATGCTTAGCGTTTTAAATATATAGATAAATACACTGCTCAAAACAATTAAAGGATATTTGAAGTTTTATATAAAATAAAGATATAAACGAAATTTTTTTTGCCGAAAATAGAAGAAGAGAATCACAAATGCAAATTTTTCTGGTTTTCAAACTGTGGAGTATGCAAATTTTGAGTTCGACGTCAAAAACGTCGCTTCAGCGGCAGCGAATGAAATTTGACTTTCAACTGGATAAAAGAGAATGAAGACAAGGATGATCGGCATTCAGTGATTGCTTTGTTTCGATGAGTACGATGTCTCAGCGAAGTCATTTGACAGATTCAGAAGCTTGGAGAATTGTTGGTAGGTTAGAAGGGGGCCAAACTCAAGCCGAAGTAGCGCAAGCCATTGGAGTGTCACAAAGTGTCATTTCCAGGATCTGGAACCGTTTTTTGGAGAGTGGATGTGCAGACCGAAGACCAGGGCAAGGTCGTAGACGGGCAATAACGCCCAATGAAGATCGGTATTTAGCGTTAACAGCTCGGAGACACCGAAACATGAACGCTACTCTTCTCCAACAACACCTTCGCTCGGCTACAGGCACCACGATTTCAACTCAGACTGTCCGAAACCGGCTCCATGCTGTAGGTCTGTATGCTCGCCGACCGATGGTATGTGTTAGATTAACATCAAGGTATCGTCGCGCCCGCAGGGAGTGGGCAACCGAGCATGTCAACTGGAGGAGAAATGAATGGAGCAATATTCTGTTTTCTGACGAGTCCCGTTTTTCTGTGCATCCGGATAATAGGCGTATTTTCATCTGGAGGGACCGTGGCAGTAGGAATAATCCTGCGTTCGTGCACGAAAGTGTCAGATTTGGCGGTGGAGGAGTGTTGGTGTATGGTGGCATCTCCATTGACGGGCGCACTGACCTCTACATCATTCGAGATGGAGCTCTGACTGGTCGCCGATATAGGGATGAGATCCTCAGACCTATTGTAGTCCCTTACGCTGCAGCAATTGGAGATAACTTCATTTTAATGGACGATAACTGCAGGCCACATCGTGCAAACCTGGTGGAGGATTTCCTTTTCGAGGAAGGAATCGTTCGAATGGAATGGCCAGCGTGTTCTCCAGACATGAATCCAATCGAGCACGTTTGGGACGCTCTAGGAAGACGAGTTTCTGGCCGCCAACAACCCCCACAAACTCTCCAAGAACTGGAAAGAGCTCTTCTGGAAGAGTGGTGCAGAATACCTCAACTCGTCATTAATAGCCTCATTGAGTCCATGCCTGAAAGGTGTTCAACGTTGCTGGCCGCCCGTGGAAACCATACCCCCTACTGAAAATGATTTTCTTTGAAGAAAACACCTTTTCTTATTCTTTTTTTCTCATATGCACAAATTGTGTTTTTTTCCTTTTGTACACAAATGCGCAATAAAATGCATTTTTTTCTGCCAAACATGTGTAATTTATTCTCATATAACCTACTATGTCTGTCGACCATGTATCAATCAGCTAAAAAGTTTCCCAGATACAAAATCTACCTAAAACTGCAATATCCTTTAATTGTTTTGAGTAGTGTAGTACAAAACAGGTAAAATGTGACTTTTCGCACGGGTTATTTTATATTTATGATTAAAAATCAAAATTAAAATTGAAACGTTTAGAAGAAATTAAATATTATTGATTGATCGAAGCAGTGGTATTTTACGCGTGTAGCATAAAAGGTATGTTTTGTTATATTAGATTGAATTGTAATTTTAATAAATTTCAATTTATTTTCTTTCGTCTCGTATTTTTCCCGAAGAAGATGCCGTCATTCTCTAATGCAGTTAAAATGCAATTGTTCATTTATTTTTCCTCGCACATGCCTTTTTCTATCTTCGATGGGATTTTATTGTTAGGAATAAATGAGATGATATTCTCGCTTGACTAATGTTGTTTGAAGATATTTTTATAGTTAATTTTTCTTTAGAAGTTTAAACCTGCATCTAAAAAATATTAAATATTTCTAAAAATTATTAGATTGCAGTGCGAAATCCTCGGACAGTCTTAACATTGTTAAAAATGATAAATAATATAAAATAAATAAATAAATAAAATATATTAAAGTATTGAACAAACCGGTGTGATATTATAAGAGCATAAAAAGCTATATATATATATATATATATATATATATATATATATATATTTCATTGGCACCCGGCTAACCAAAAAGTACCATAAATAAAATACATACTTATCGAAAAATAAGGGTTACTATAATTAGTTAATTGGCGCAATTGTATTTGAGCCTCCCGTATAATACTTAAGTACCCATTTTTTTTATTATTATCATAAAACACACTGAATGATTATTTTATCATAAAACACACGCAATGATCAATTTATTATAAAACATACAATATTTAATTTAATATAAAACACACGCAATCTTCTCTACCGGGTTGCCATATGAAGCAAAATCTCGTCAAAATCGTCGTATTGCCTAGGCATAAAATCGTCCTTTTTGTGCCAAAAATATATCCCGGTGCATCTGTACCAATATTATTTTTATACAATTTACTTCTGATTGTACATTTCAATAACGTACAGATGTCGCAGATGCACCGGAGTATCTTTTTGGCGCAAAAAGGGCGATTTATGTCTCAGCAACCCGACGATTTTGGCGAGATTTTGCTTCCTATGGTAACTTCGTATGGCATGGTAAAGCAAATTGCGTGTGTTTTATATTAAATTAAACATTGTATGTTTTATAATATATTGATCATTGTGTGTGTTTTATGATAAAATAATTTTTGTGAATAGGTTGCCAAATAATATGTTGGCAAATTTTCTTCTCTCGCTAATGTCATTTTCATTACTTTGCTAAGATAATCATTAAATAAGTTAATGTACTATTACTTCGTTACAGTACGCATATACACAAACATTATAAATATAACAATAGATGACGCATGTATAAAAATTATAAAAACCCGATTAAAGGCTCGATATATTTTTTTAAAGCACTCGCGAGAAAAAAATTAACAATCGTATTTTAACTGTATTAAAAGATGACGTCATCCGCTTATTCTTGAAAAACATGAAATAAATTGAATGCATTTCTAATATAATATAATAAAGCATATCTTTTATTTTATTTTAATTTTGCTTTTCAACAATAAATATTTAAATTAACTCGTGCAGAGAAATCATACTATATCTTTTTTCTACTGTTTATTTAATTTTATAATTACTGTTGAAAATGATATAATGCGGTATTTTACATTTATGGCAACACAACTTTCAGAAAAACCTTTCATTTCATTTATGAAAGCAATGCCGAATTAATTTTTAATTAACAGCAATTTTTAAACAAAATCATGTTTTAACGAAATTTTAAGTGTGCTATGTCAGAAGCCTGTTCAAAATCCTTTCATATGGTATATCTTTCGTTGTTCTGCGTTTCGTATTTTCTGAGAAAAAGGGATGTTGACAGGAGAAATAATATACAGTGTCTCACAAAAGTGATGGGACACTTGTGCTTTATAAAAAGAAACTGCAATAAAATAAATAAACAAACATGTGCAAAAATTTTTTGGGTGTGTTTCATATTTAAAGTTAGTAACAATTATTACATAACATACATTTTGTCAAAATATTAAAATATTAATTTAGTAAAAATACAATTGTTCAGAACGGAGCAAAAAATGGCTCACATAAGTGATGGGACACTTACTTTTCCATCAAATATTTATCCACAAATTTTACTTTTTAAAAGGTTTTAATATTTTGTTGGATTTCCTTTTACTTTTAAAACATGATTTAATCTTTTTGGGATGGATTCGACTATTTTTTTTGTGATTTCTGGAGTGATTTTACCCCATTCTTCTTGAAGCACCGATTTTAGTTGTTGTTTTGAAGAAATGGTGTGTTTGCGAATTCTTGATTCCAATTCTTGCCAAATATTCTCTATGGGATTTAAGTCTGGAGATTGTGGTGGTGTTTTTATTATTTCAGGACAGTTATATAGCAGCCAGAGTCTAACGTTCAGAGCAGTGTGCTTGGGGTCATTGTCCTGGTAGAATTTAAAATCGTTATGAAGGTTCAATTTTCGTGCTGAAGATTTCAAATTTTGCTTTAAAATATCAATATACTTGTACTGATCCATTATACTGTCAATAAAAACAAAATTACCAACTCCAGCGGACGACATACACCCCCATACCATAACTCCTCCTCCACCATGTTTTACTGTTGGTACCAAGTTCTGTTTGCGAAGTTCTTCCCTGGGTTTTCTCCACACCAAGATTCTACCGTCAGAACCAAATATATTAAATTTACTCTCATCAGCAAATATAACTTTATTCCAGTAATCAGAATTCTTATTTATGTTGGATTTTGCGAAAGCTAGTCTGAGTTTTCTATTCTTTTCACTTACGAAGAATTTTTTCCTGGCTACTCTACCGTGATATCCAGCAGATCGAATTACCCTTCTAATAGTTTCAGGATTAACAATTATTCCATATAATGCTTGTAAATCAGCAGCAACTTTTGAAGCACTAATTCTTGGATTTTTTTTAATATTTCGAACGATAATTCGCTTTATTCCATTGGATAGCTTTGATGGTCAGCCAGGTCTTCTTTTATCCTGAATCATATGATTCTTTTTATATCGTTTAATGATATTGAAAACTGTTGAACGACTCAAGTTAACTGTTTCAGCAGTTTTTCTAATAGATTTTCCACGTTCAATATGCAAATTAATAACTAATTTTCGAATTTCAGGCGAAGTTTCTTTTCGTTTAGCATTCATGACTACACAGAGCTAAAAAACACAAAAATTCCAAAACAAACTGGAGAGAAATACTGCAGACGATTTTATAAATTATTGCCAATTGCTTTTAAGTAAAAATAAAACCCCAAAAAATATTTTTATTGCTTATTTCAGGCGATTTTTGTTGCATATATAATGGTGTCCCATCACTTATGTGAGCTATTTTTTGCTCCGTTCTAAACATTTGTATTTTTATTAAATTAATATTTTAATATTTTGACAAAATGTATGTTATGTAATAATCTTTACTAAATTTAAGTATGAAACACACCCACAAAAAAAATGTGTACATGTTTTTTTAATTTATTTGATTAGTTTCCTTTTGTAAAGCACAAGTGTCCCATCACTTATGTGAGACACTGTATATGATTTATTTAAATTAAAATCATATTTTAATAATTGAAAGCACTAGTAGTTTTACAAACCCTTTACTAAAAGCATTTGATTTTTTTTTTTTTTTTTTAGAAAATATATGCATAAGAACTCAATATTATTAATTAATGTTTTAAATGTTTTCGATTTACATAAATTATATTTAGAAAAGTAATTCTAAGTAAAAACAGGACAGAAAAAGGCTTTCGTATTACTGTTTTATCTGTTTGATGATTCTAAATTATATTTACTACTGTATGTCAAAATAAAAGCATAATGAAGTCAGAAAAAGAATAATGTTTAATTATCGTCTGTTGACATTCTGTGAATATTTTTATGTGCGTATTTGTCATTGCGATTGTTTGAATAAAGTGATATTAAATGTTTAATAGTAGTAATAGTATTAATAGTATTTGCAGTAAAATATGCACGGTCATTCCGGCGAAACCCGATTTATTTCAACACAACAGAAAGGGTAAGCGATTACCTTTATTAAAGTATTATGTAAAATATAACTTTTACAACATTCGAATTCTTGAATTGACAAAAAGTATAGATGTATATTTTGCGTTTTAAATAAGGAGATAAAAAAAGAGTTCTTACTTAAATTCTTTATCCAAATAGTCCAAATAATATACTTTTAAAAATTATCCCATTTTGAAAACTATTTTTATATAAAATTTATCTGAAGTTATAGAAGCAAATAAAATGGCGAAACTTCACGATCAAAAGAAACTAGAAAAGAGAGTTGATCTCGTTTGTGATGTCAGTTTACGTGTTTGATGGCCCCGATCCCACCCGCCAGAGTCAAAACCTAATCCTATATCGACCCGAACTGGAAACGATAAAAGTCAATCCGACCCGCAGCAAAACATTAGAAGTCAAACCGATCCGAAGAAGAAAAAAAATGCAGCACCAACCCCCAGTCGGGTCGGATTCTGCAAAAAGTCAGGTTACCTAACACGCTAACCCTAACTCTAATCCAGATTTATTTCAATACACATTAAAGTATTGAATAAACTGATGTCATACTATAAAAACATAAAAATAACTTCTTAATAACACCATAAAAATGAGGAATGCGCTAGCCCTTTCAAAAGAACTTTGTGTTTCAAAGAAGACGTGCAACCACTTTGAAGGCAGGAGCAAGTCTGAAAGGAATCGGGAGGGAAAGAGGGACAAGTTAAGGGAACAGCCAATACGAAAGAAGAAAGCAACCGCCAATCACAGAAGAAAATTGCGCAGAATGCAGAACATAAAGAAATTTGTGAAAAAAAAAATTAAATTAAAGTGCACAAAAAATGAAAGTAAAATTATTATTTTTTTTCATTTTGGTATTAATTTTTATGTTTGTTTACATTTTGTATATTTAATCCTCATTTTACTTTTATTTTTTATGCATTTTATTTTATTAATTTTTCATTGGTATTGATGGTATTGATGATGATAACTTGTTGTGTCGAAAAAAAAAAACCTTTACGACGGATGCCTATCCTAAAGTTTGGCAATATTGCCGCATATTTGAATAAATGTTTGCTTCTAAAACGAAAACAACCAAGTCATCATTAGAAAAAAATATAAAAGAAGCAGACGATAAACATTTTAAAAAATAGTGCAATGATGACATAATATCTTTCCAGGATTTTTTCATAAATACGCTAATAAATTGAATGAAAATTTGATACACTTAGAAGTGAGTGTGCTTTGTTTATAAAATTAAAAGTAATTGGATTACCCTCAAATTCGTAGTTTCATTTAAAATTTTAGTTAATTTAAGTGTACAAATATACTATGAAAATGAATCTGTATATGGTTTCTTTTGAGTGGTTATTATGTCCTGAAAACTAGTATAAGAAATTGTCAATTTTTGAAAATATTGTAAATAAGTTATCAAGTTATATGAAAATAGAAAAGCAAACACAGGCGAAAAAGAAAAAAGGCTTAAGGGGAGAAAATAAAATTTGGCAACATATTTTTTGACAACCTGTTCGCTTTTAGGTAGATTTCGTAAGAAATACTACCTATTACATTCTCACCTAAGTTGGAAATTTTGAAAAATTTTTGCAGATCTATGTCGATCATGACTCCCAGAACCCAAAACCACCCCCAGTTCAAAACTTTATCTATCTATCTATCTATCTATCTATCTCTCTATCTATGTCACTTTTTTCTGACTACGATAACTGGAAAAATTCTGCATAAATCTCTTCCAAACTGATACATAAAATCAAGGGTCATAAAATCTCGGTCAAGTTCGTTAATGGGCAAAATCGAACCAAGGGGGGGGGGAAATGGGGGGCCTTTTTGTGAAAACAGAAAAACCCTCATAATTTCTTTATTATTATACGTATCGAATCCGTTTAAAGTTATTATTACTTCTAGGAAAAGGGCCGAAAATTTATGTATGACAGATTTTTGATATAATTAAAAATGACCCCAAGGGGGAGAAAAAAGGGGGGTTTTAGAAGAAAAAAAATCAAAGCTTCGTCAATTCACAAGATATCAAATCCGCGTAAATTTATTATTAATCCTCTTAGTATTATCTAAAACTTTTATATTGGCAAGTTTTTTATAGGACCAACCGTTATAGCAAAAAAAAAAAATTAAAAACAAAAAAAAATCCCTGCCGGCTCCGCCTGCAAACAAGTTATTTTTCGAAGTAGGCGGTTCCAACTCCCGCATCTTTTCCAAACTGATACATAAAATCAAGGGGCATAAAATATCGGTCAAGTCCGTTAATGGGCAAAATCGAACCAAGGGGGGGGGATGGGGGGGGGACTTTTTGTGAAAACAGAAAAAAACCCATAATTTCTTAATTATGATACATATCGAATCCGTTTGAAGTTATTATTACTTCTAGGAGAAGGGCCGAAAATTTATGTATGACAGATTTTTGATATAATTAAAATTGTCTTAAGGGGGGAAGGGGGGTTTTAGAAGAAAAAATTTCATAACTTCGTCAATTCCCAAAATTTCAAATCCGCTTAAATTTATTATAAATCCTCTTAATATTATCTAAAACTTTTATATTGACATGTTTTTTATAGGACCAACTCTTATAGCAAAAAAAAAAAAAAAAAAAAAAAAAAAAAAAAAAAAAAAAAAAATCCTTGCTGGTTCCGCCTGCAAGGTTTCGAAGTATGCGGTTACAACTGCAGCATCATCGCAAAAAGGTCATTTCATCCGCAATTCCCGACAAACAGGTGCCCCACGGTCTGCTTCTTCGAAATCTACCTGTGCCTGTAGGCCGAGCCGTCAGGGATTTTTTTCATATACACAAGCGATTTTTTTTTCATTAATTCTACAATATTTATCACAAAGAAGCCATTTTTCTATTTTTATATACAGATTTAACAGGATTGTACATAAAAAACAGCAATAATATATAAATGAATTTATACGTAAATAAATTTATAAATAAATACATTTATGTATAAATAAACATGAAAGTTCATTAGGTTCGTTTTCATAGCTGTTTCTATCATTTCGAAACCTATCTCACTTTCTAAAGCCCGAATCGAGCCAAGATTTTACAAAAGTGACAACGTCTCTATAGTTTAAAAATACAGATTTTTCTATTTAAATTGATATTTATTTTGTTTCGGTTAAATTATGGTGTGTTAGGACAAAAATGGGGGAATTGGATTAATTTTGTAAAAATTTTGTCAGATTTATTAAATTTGTGGTACGTATATTTATTGTAAAATAATGTTTTTAGTAAAAGATAAGTGACTGTGTGCAATCAGATCTATTATTTAACCATTTTTCTTTATTTAAAACTTTTAATTTTCTTTCATGAAACAGGTTTTTTAAATCCCTTTTATTTCACGATTATGAAATATACTACTATTATTTATCTAATGACAAGTTATCAGAGCGGAAATTCAAAACGCCTCTATTTTTTAATTTTTTCTGGGGGGATACATTAATCGAAGTTGATCTCGTTTATGACGTCACTAATTCCAGTGTCAGGGCCTGTAAAAAGAGCACATGGGGCTATCTCAGATGCCCTGGTCGGACATGGGTAATATCGGGATACCCAACACAATGCAGTATTCTATCCTGTCTCGATTGAGGTAAAAAAATTATATTCTAACTGCGTCTTATACAAGCATCTGAAATTAAAATTACTTACGTTTTCATTGCAACTATAACTTTACGTTCAGGACCATCTGAACAGTCTGCAATTACTCTTCGTCCTTCACATTCAAGACCCTTTTCTGTAAGTAGAAACGCCATAAATAAAGTTTCTAAAGCTAAAACAATTTTAAAGTATGAATTTGAGCAAGATTTTTTCTAAATATAACATCAAAGAAATAGGAAATTCTAAAGCTGTGTCTAATAATAAGAGTAAATACAAGAGGCAGTCAAAAGGTTCACGGAATTTCGTTGAAAATCTTTAAGAGCTTACACTAGTCACGGAAAGAAACGCTCAAGCTAATGTTAAGTCTATGGGATGGTTCTAGCGCGATTTCTCGCTCGCATTTTAATATTTTTAAATGTTTTTTTTTTTTGCATAGGATAGCTGAGGTCAATCTCCAACGTTGTTAGTTTTTACTTTTTTGATTTTTGTTGCAGTTTTTTTTATAAGCGGTCAGTTTAAATTTTGGATCCGGTTGGAACTGGTTCTGAAAGTGAAAGTACGCCTATATGAAATAACTGGAACCAAAATCGAAAAAGTAAAAACTAACAACGTGGAGATCAACCTCAGCTATCCTATGCAAAAAAAAAGCATTTAAAAATATTAAAATGCGAGCGAGAAATCGCGCTAGAACCTTCCCATAGACTTAACATTAGCTTGAGTGTTTTTTCGCGTGACTGATGTAGGCTCTTAATACCACACTATAATTAATTTATTTGTTTACACACGACGTCCTCTCCTCGACTAAAAAAATCACTTCCTGTCAAATCTAAAACAAAAGTGATGCTCATTGCGCTTTTTGACAACGAAGGTGTGGAGGCGTGGTGCACCATAAATTTGTATCAGCTGCACAAACAGTTAACGACCCTTTGTAGATGCAAGTTTTAAAAAGAATGAGGAACGCAATCCAAAGAAAACGTCCCGCCAATTGGCAAGGAGGATGGTCACTGCATCCCGACAATGCTCCCTCCAACACATCGATTGTTGAACAGGCAAGTCTTGCAGAAAAGAACATTCCACACCTCCACCAGACTCCCTACTCACCGGATTTAGCATCATCGGATTTCGGGCTCTTCCCCAAGACCAAAATGTACCTCAAATGTAACCGTTTTGACACAGTCGAAGACATCGAAACCAACGCGACGGCTGAACTTGGAAATATACGAAAATAGGACTTTCATCGCTGTTTTCAGCAATGGTAAGGGTGGTGGAGCAAGTGTGTCTGTTCTGACGGAGCCTACTTTGAAAGCGATTATGTTAATGATTACCTATATTGTGTTAATAAAGAGTTACAACGAAATTCTGAGAACTTTTTGACTGCCCGTCGTAGTTAAAAATAATGTGTCTAGTTTTAAGAGTACTAATGAAAGAGAAGCAGAGTTTTTTTTCCTCGTAGTGATAGTACATAATACAAGTAAGATGTACAGCACATCAATTGTAACTTTGTATGGTAAGAAAAGTATTTAGTCCAAAAACAAAAAAATTACGCTATTCATGTATCTTACAGAGGGCAAAAAACCTAGACTATACCGGTACCCAGAGATATAGAGAAATGAGTAGCAATGCTGGGATACAATGAACTTGCAAATGAGTCAATAAGATGCGTTAATCATTTAGAAAGTATTTCTAGTACATCATCGGATAAAATGGTTCAGCAGTTACTAACGTTGTGGCAATTCATCGAATAAAATGTGACTGGTGCCATTCGATTAATAATGCGGGTCGGGATGCTTCAGAATACGAACTCGTGGAAGGCGCCAGAGTCGCTCTCCCATTAGAAATCCTACATTAGAGTATCTTCCATGAGACGAAAGCATGAATCTATATAGAATTCTAATGCCATGGATGACACCGATTGTCAAGACTAACGCGGAAACGAGCTAGGGAGTGCAAAATTTTCTGTCGATGTGACTGAGGTTCTAAACTTTTTTTAAGTTACTAAAATACAATTAATCTGGAAATTACTGTCACAAAGAACTATAAACGGTTAAATAAATAGGCCACAAATGAACGCATTCATCTATTTACTTTATTATATTGGGGTCATCGGAAAAAATGGATCAGCCCTTACTAACGTTGCGGCAAATCATCTTATAAAATGTGACTGGTGCCATTCGATTACTAATGCGTGTTGGGATGCTTCAGAATAGAAACTCGTGGAAAGCGCCAGAGTCGATCTCCTATTAGAGATCCTGTATGAGAGAATACTATGATGTAGGATCTCTATCTCCCATGAGACGAAAGCATGAATCTATATAGAATTCTAATGCCATGGATGACACCGACCGTCAAGATTAACGCGGAGACGAGCTAGAGGAGTAAATTTTTGCTGTCGATATGACTAAGGCTCTGAACTTTTTTAATGTTATTAAAATATGATTAATCTGGGAAATTACTATCACAAAGAACTACAAATTCTTTAATAAATAAGCCACAAATGAATGCATTCATCTATTTATCTTTATTACAGTGGGATCATCGGAAAAAATGGATCAGCCCTTAATAACGTTGCGGCAATTGATCGTATAAAATGTGACAGGTGCCATTCGATTACTAATGCGGGTCGGGTTGCTTCAGAATACGAACTTGTGGAAGGCGTAAGAGTCGCTCTCCTATTAGAGATCCTACATTAGAGAATACTCTAATGTAGGATCCCTATCTCCCAGGAGACGAAAGCATGAATATACATGGAATTCTAATGCCATGGACGACACTGATCGTCAAGATTATCGCGGGAACTAGCTAGAGAGTGGAATTTTTGCTGTCGATGTGACTGAGGCTCTAAACTTTTTTTAAGTTACTAAAAGACAATTAAATATAAGAATGTATTTCAGAGTTTAACTAAACGACACATGAAAAATGGTTTTGTTTATGTTCATATCAACGACGGCCATTTTTTTGTGTTTATCGTCCAGTGCTTATTTTTATCTAATAAAAAATTTTGTTCGTGTGCCAGAAAACATTCTTTCTAGCCGTAAGTTTGGCACTCCTGACTAGTTTTTCCTCTCTAAATCTTCTGAAATATATTATGGAATGGCGAAAACTATCGTTAATTACTGGATTCTTAAATCTCATAAATATTATTAAGTCAATTTTTGAAAAGAAAATTAAAGAATAAATAAGTAACCTGTATTTGTAATTGTGTCATGAGATAAAAATGTAGTTTCAGCAGATGTAGTTGGTTTCTCAGTTGTTGATACTTCTGTAGTTGCTGGTGGCTCATCTGTTGTAGTTGAAGTTGTGGTTTCAGCTTCTACTTTTTGCACAAATGGTTAAAAAAATTAATTAAATATTTGTATAAAATTAAATCTCAATACATAGATTATGCTACGTTTTATCTTTATTATTACCTGTAAATGTATATTCAACTATTTCATACTACATCATGTTTCCAAATTCTATTCACCGAAACATAAAAATATTTGGGATTCCGATTGAGATTTCAGAATGTAGCTGATTACTATACCGTACCTGTCAACTTTCGTTTGGTTTCAAGTCATATTAATATATTTTTAACAGAAATTTTGTTTAATAAATAAAATAAAATAAAAACCTACATAAAAAAATTGCAATATATAAATATTCTGATTTAAAATACGTTTAAGACATGAAAAAATCCAGAAGGTTGTCATCTATAGTATACTATTGAATTCTCGGCAAACAGTGTCAAACTTCTTCCAATATTTCCAAATGGTAATTTTAGCCTTATTTATGACATACATTCTGTGTTTAAATAAAGTGACTATTACTATTACCAAATAGTAGTCATCTAGCGTACCCAGCAAGGCCTCTAAATCAGTCATAAATCCGTTTTTAAGGTTTACAACACTTTTATTTAAACTATGCGGACAAGGACGGTGGCAGAGTCCCTCGACAAATTTTGGATTATGTTGTCCGGCAATGAATAAAGATCAAACACTAACTTAAACTTCACTAGAAATGATAACAAAGTCCCACATACGTGTAGAGCACTGACAGCAAAAAGCACTAATGAGTCCAGCGGTCAATCCATACTTTATGCTGAAATGCAAGAAACACTCGCAAAACCACTAAATCAATCTAACTTCTAATAAACTAGCAGCCATGGCTTCCGAATAGTTTTTATTGAAACTATAATTCAAAGGATCTTACCAAACGGCTAACTTAACTCAGCAAAACTTCACTTCCACTGGCATGTTGTAAACACAACTTTAGCTCATCAGCAAAGGCCTTCTTTTCCAACCAGGAAACGATTTGATAGAAATCTGCCGAAACAACCTTTCACTTCAACGTATATAACTTACAGATATACCAGCGGAGCTAAATTTGCATAAATTTACAGCAAAAGATAAAAGCCGCAAACTCCGAGAGTTCCAATAATACTTAGGAAATTAGAGTAAAAGACAGCAAAGTTGTCGCTGTTGCGCACCCAGATTAGATGTTGACATCACGTTCGAATTCAAAACTCTAGAACCCCTTTATTAGAGAGTTGCTAGTCCACTATAGAAGCTGTTTGTCTCTGTGTAAATCCGGCTCTGCATATCCTAGCGATATGAAGATTTTTTAATATGCATATAGTCGAACTCGATAAATACGAACCGTAGAGAACTATAAAAACCTTGATATTAACCGTTACTCGTAGCCAGGAAGATAATGCAAAGTTTAAAAACACACATACAATTAATATAATTACTACTATTGCCCATAATTATCTCAATGCAAAACTTAACTTAATATCATAAAATATTCAGTCATAACTTTGTAAGTGTCATTTTTTTAAATGGGACTTTTCTTTTGACAAAATCACAGCACTAAAGTCAAAACCTCAAAAGAATTAGTAATTCTCAAGAATATGAACGACATACTGTAATGCAGCTAATCTCTTCGATTTGTCCCGGAAAAACTAGGCTAACATTAAAATAGTCACTGAAATTTTCGAGCTGTTGATTGCACATAACCTTTTTTCATTTTAACAGTGCAATATGAGACATAAAAAGACTGGTTAATATGATACACATTCCGGTTTTAAAGAAATAAACCAATAAAGTTTTCCTTTTATGTTCCTTTTTTCAGTTGAAAATTTTATAAAGGAACAGCATTTGAAACGTCTTTATCTTTTCCTTCTTTCTTGCATTCTTTACTGGTCTCAGCATATTCCTTTGCATATTTTTGTGTGTGGGAGCGGGGGTCGGAGATGTCACTGTCCTTGAAGTTTGAAATTGTGTATATTAAAACTGATAAATTACTACATTTGACAAACAGAATGAAATGACATTATTTATTTCAAAAGTAATCGCCAAAGTTACAGAGGCACATGATTCTCGATTTCACCAAATGGTAAATACCCTGATCCTAGATGTTTCTTTGATGAAATTGGAATCACTTTTGAACATTTTCCATGACTTCGATGTCCTAGTAAAAATGGCGACCCATCAATTCCCTTTTCAAAGGAACAAATGTGACGACAAGATGACGATGTGACTTTGTGATGACGGGTGTTCTTCACCAAGTTTTGTATCATTATTCACAGATTTGCAACCCTTGCAGAAATCTTTGAGCCAGTCTTTCAAACAAATCAAAGGCAGTGCATGTTCTGAGTACACTGTCTTCCTTCGCCGATGCACTTTCGAAACTCTCACTCCTTCTGCTACTAATAAACGAACTACGTGCTTCTTATGCTGCAGACGCTCAGGAATAACAATCGATAACCTACAGGATGATACTGCAGGCCGACCTCCAGTGCATATCGCATGCCTCCACTAAACTATTCAGTGCAAATCCATTTCCGCAGTCGGGGTTGTCTTTCTTACTTCCCACTCTACCTCTAGACAGAGTTGCTTCTCCACTCATTCAAATTTAAACCAAATTATAACCACTGTTCTGTTTTTATTTGATCCACCCTAATACGTTAGATGAGAGAGAATAATGTTTGAACAGAAAGTGATTTCTTTCCTAATTCTACCCTACTTTTGCCGAAATATCCCATTGAAATGAACATTTCTTTTTCTCGTATTTCCCGTGACCCATCTTTTGTGAAATGTTTAACAAATTGTTTCTGAGGAGATAATTTAAATATACGAATACATTCTACGCCCGCAGGTTTAAAATTAGGAAGGGGAATTCGGAAGCTTAACAACCTGAAGGCCCTACGGCATCAAGCTTAACACCAGAGGAATGGAAATTGTTCAAACCATTTCGACATAATTTCAAAATGTAACAGTTTTATAAAAGAAAATGTGTATTTCTTTCTTAAACATGACATATTGCTAATTATCTACAATGTAGTTATAATATACTTGTATGTAATTAATTATCCTTACAATCACATGCCGTAAACATTCGTGCAGTACAGTAGCCGGAAACACCCCACATTCCATTAATTGGTGAAATTTCTGTGCTTGAATGTGTGTAACTATAATAAATTACATACAATTAAATTGTAATTACATGATAGATAATTGCAATTACAAATTTGACAATTTGCAATTACAACTTTCATGAGGATGGGGAATCTTTTGTGTTTAAGGATGAATAAAAACTATCGGAGGAATGAAAAGCCAATGTATATTACGTCATTTGGACACAATCTTTGTAGAACGTTGCACTTTTCTGAATGAAAAAGTAGATTATCTGTCGTATTCATTTCACAGAGCCCCACAATAGTACGAAGGGCTATCTTCCTACTCTGATACATTGAATCCAGCGGTCCGCCCAGGAATACAATGCCAAATAATTTCCCAGGAAAATTTTTGGCAAAATACAGATTTCCTTCCGTAGAGAAGTATGGGGTAGATATTCTCAAATTGGAGTATCTTTTAAAATTAGGACAAAGTTGATGCAATTTTCACTTATTTTGTATTGAAAGAACTACAGATTTCATTTAAATTCATCGCAAATATTTAATTTTATATTAGATAATTATGAAAATTTATGTAAGCTCAACAAAAAAATATGAAGATTTTGTTAAGTACTTCTCATAAAAATATGAAAAATTTGTAATAATAAGCAAAACTGATAAAAAGTATGCGGAAAATTAAAAAAAGTTCTCGTAATATAAAAAAAATTTAAGATTCATTGCTTGCGCGAATTTATACAGTGATGCGGTTGTGGTAGAATGTAGAGACTTTAATGGTCTTAAAAATCATTTTTGAAATTGAAATATATTTTATTTTTTCTTGTAATAGGAAAATATCATCAATAAATATATAGCAGTCTCGATTATCTTCCCTTTTCTTTGGAACAATGGAAATAACCCAATTACCATCAATTTGAAGAAATTTCATTTCAATTGATTTTCATTTAAAACTTTTTTAATTAAAAATAATATAAAAATGAAAAATATTTTTAAAAGAATAGTAAGTACTTCATCATTTACAAATGAACATATTTTATTTCTTTATTTATTTAATTTTGAAATGTTAGAATTGGTTCATTAGAAATTGCAGAGCAGGTGACGAAAATTGGTTGGTATTATAAATAGAGTAAAACCTTTGAATAACGGACACCCAGGGAGAGCCTCAATTGTCCAATTTTCGGTGGGAAATATGCAAATAATATTTGTAATTGAGATTGAAAAGTGTTCTCTAAATGGAGGTATCTGCTATTCGGGAGTGCCCGTGAGGACATTTTACTCTATATAGATAATAATATAATGCACAAAACTATACAAACCCTCAAAATCCTCTCGTTGCCTTTTTTATTACGACTTTGGCCATTTCGCAAACTGGCTTGTCCTGAATCATTAAAACTATCGGATATTGGCCAATCAATTTACAGCAAAATTAGCCAATTCTGGAACTTGACACTTTTGGGCTTTGGTCGTGACATACGTACATGTATGTTTATTTTTCTGCGTAAAAAATAAAATTGATATTAAAAATGCAATTACAGAGCACTTTTTCTAATTTCAGTAAAATGTGGATTAATTATTTTACACTACGTGTTACGGATTGAAGTGCATTGCATTCCAATTGAAATGCGTCAGGTTCGGATACAGTTTTGGGTTGACTTAAATTAAAGTCTGTATAACACGACCGGTGAAGGACAATAATGGGATAACAATACAGAAATTAGATTCTCTACACGAAGTTAAGAAACTATCCCAGGAAGTCGGATTTATTTTTTCATAAAATTACTTGGTTTTAACTCACTTCTTATCTGAACTCTGTCTCTATTGGTCAATGGTTTGAGAAAATGGCCAGCGGATAGTAAATGTAAGGATGCAGCAATGAAAATCGCAACCTATACTGCAACTAAAAAGGATATAGACTTCAGTAAGTGGAACGCATAACATTGAATTTGGAATTCTGAATTGTGATGATATGATATTTTGAAGACGACACCAAACTCAGAATTGTCAATGTCGTCTAATGTATGAATATATTCAAATTGTGTATCAAACTTTTTGTAAAAACATTAAATGATATGTAATTTTTTGTGCTTGCGTAAAACTTTTTGGGTTATGACAGTTTATTTTGTACTTTTCAAAAAAAAAAAAGCAAATACTCATGCTTTTTTTAAATGTGAAAAAAGGCAAATGTTTCTTAATCCACAAAACTATAATAGAACGACGAACAGAAATATAAAATAGCTTTTCCCAAGTTACCCATGATTCCGAAAAGAGTTCTTTATCTTTAGAAACCACAGAAACCGATATATTTCGCAAATTTAAAGAAGTATTTATAAAAACAAGTTTCTTTTCCTGCCACGGATTTTCCGAAACTTATACCAGTAACTTTCCATAGCGCATTAATCAGTTTTCTCAACCCGGTTTTTACGATGCATTGAATCATCAATTTAACATTTGCAGCTACGTAATTGAATTTATATGTACAAGTGTAACAACATAATGTTAATTTTTAATGTTAATGTTAATGTTAATGTTAATGCTGTTAATTTAGCATGTTTGTCTCTAGAACATGTTTGTTGAACATGAAAATGTTTACTTGAGAATAGATAGCATCCAAAAAATCCGATTTCAGAAAACTAAGTAAAACGCTATAAAAACTATTGAAAAACACTTAAGAAAACAGTGGCCGCAAAATAAACTTTGTTTTTATAAATATGTCTTTAAATATCGAAAATACATTTGTTTCTAAATAAAGAATGCTTTTTTAAATCGTAGGTAACTCAGAAGAGATTATTGTATATTTTCGTTCGTGGTTTTGCAAATTAAGAAATATTTTCTGTTTTTTTACAGTATGCAAAAAATTCATCCCATTTTTTTCCTGGAAAAATTAGAGTTATGACCATGGGAAGAAGCAGACTTGAAAACTATTTTTAGTACTCTATGAAATTTAATCTATGATTAAACAACTTCAAAGCATTTGGCACCGACATTTTTCATCAAACTTTTTTCGAATTTCTTAAAAGTTTCCCAATTTTTTCGTTTCTCGTATGACACAATATTAAACTTTATTAAGGTTCAGGATTCTCGATGGATTGTTAAATCTTATAAAAGATTAATTCAATTTTCGTAAAGAAAATGCAATATTAATAAATAACCTGTTGTTGTTGTTGTTACATCTTCAGATAAAGATGTTACTTCAGCAGATGTAGTCGGTTTTTCAGTTGTTGGTATCTCAGTTGTTGTTCTGGGATCATCTGTTGCAGTTGATGGTGTATTTGCTGGTTCCATTTTCTATAAAAATATTTTAAAAGTAAAATTAACTCAAGATTTGTATAAAATTAGATCTGAATAAATGGACAATGCCACATTTTTTTTATTAGCTGTAAGTGTTTATCTACGATTTCTTAGTATATGATAGCGTCTAAATTCTTTTCACCGAAATGCTATAATATTTTCAAATATTTTTCTGATCGAGTTTCACCATCATATAGGTTGCCATAACATAAACGTTAAAATAAATCGGTTAAGTGCGAGTATAACTCGCGCTCATAGAATTCCGTACATTGAATTTATTAATTACTATTTATTAATTAATAAACTCCTACTTCCCCTAATTTTTTCATTATTTTAGTTTCAGCAGATTGTTAAAACCTTTATGTTAACATTTATGTTATAACTGTTTTAACCGTTATGTTATAATAAGCTATATGCTGGTGAATCTCGATCAGATATGCCGAAATAAAAAAGGGGGAGGCGATCATATTTTACCAGTATACTTCCGACGATGTTTCTGGAAATATAATACCTAAAATTAAAACAAATCTATTTTTCAGTTCGATGTTAGGAGATCTTTCGAACGATACCCTATACGATACATAATTTTTTTTTTCAAGTAACTTAATATCTCGGCTAATTACCGACAGTTTTTTTTTTTCGAAAATCATTATCAACTATCCTTGGATGATTCTGCGTCGATAGATACCTCGAGCGCCCGTCAACTCCCTGGCTGACCGCCCGAAAAGTAAAGTTTGTATATAACGAAAAAATGCGTTTTTCTGAAAACGTATGTTAACTAGGAAAATCGCTATAGCTTTCCTGCAAGGTTTAAATAAACTCCTACTATCTCTAATTTTTTCATAATTTTAGTTTCAGTTGATTCGAAAATAGACGGGTGATGGGGGCATATTTGAAAATATAATACCTAAATTAAAACAAATATATTTTTGAGTTCGGTATTACGAGATAGTTCGTAAGATACCCCACACGATATGCAAAAAGATATGTTCTTTTTTTTTTTTTTTTTTTTTTTTTTTTTTTTTTCATAACTAAGTTAGCCCCGTAAATTTTTGCTAAACATATTTGTGAATTGTTAATAATCTGAAAATATGTGTGTAAAAAGTCTTTAAAACTTTCCCAAGTTTGAACCTTCCACGTCTCATAGTTTAACCAAAAAATTTCTCTTACAGACGGACTGACAGACACAGGTGAGATCTTATAATGGTTCCGTTTTTACTTTTTAAGTGCGGAACCGCAAAAAAATTTTAATCTACTTGCAATTGTGGTAGACTGTCTAGAATTTCAATTATAACTCATTCTACTGAAGCAACAACCGTTAAAAATTGTAACTTAATTCAATTTTGATTTGGCCGACTACAACATTATTTATGTTAGAAAAAGATTTTCAAAATGGTAGATGATGTGATCTGTGACAACAGCATATTAAGTTTTCACAATAATGAAAGCATTTTGTAGCGATACGGTAACTGATAACACGCGGAGTGATCCAAACGTTTCAAAGTTTCCGGAATTAATTTAACATAATACACAGATAAAAAAAACATTTTTTGAATCAGAAATTTTACTTAGTAAGTGAAATGATATATGTACCACAAAAGAATGGATTTTTTTTCTTCAGAATTTCTGGTTCTAAAAATGTTTATTTTGATGCGAAGATTATGTTAAATCTATTTCACGAGCTTTTGGATTACGTATATTAATTTTTTTTATGTTTACTTGTACAGAAAAAGTATGCACGATGCGTTTAACATGTTAAAAAGGATAAAAATTATATTTTCGGATCGAAATTACTTATGCGATATGTAAGATCTCTAAATGGGAATCAGGTATGAAACCAATTTTATTTGAGCTTTTTATGTCCACAACTTTACATTTTTTACCGTCTTTCAATGAAATAGCTAATACAATTAGTTTATATACCTTACTATTTTTAAATGTACATGTACACGTATAAATCTCGCAGTAATGCTCGGATTTTCAATATTAATTTTCTTGTAAAGTTCTCAGTCTGCAGGTTATTCCGTGTTTCAATATTATCAGAATATAAAAATAAATATATTTGACTGAAAATAAATATATTTGAAATAAATATATATGTCTGTCTTTTTGTCTTTTGTTTTTACTCTCTAAGATTTAACTTTCGTAAAAATTGACTTATCATCACGAAATTTAATATGATGTTAAAGAACCTGTAGTATTCTTTTACGTTTTTTAAATAATTGGTGTATCGTGTATAGTTATTTTAGAAGGATATATATATATAAAGTACTTTTCCATTATCCCGTCGACCACTTTCAATTAAAAAAAAAAAACTATTGCCAAACAACAGGATTTAACGCCAAAAATGCATGATCGTGGCAGCGCATTCACTTCACGTCAAATTTGTTACACGAGCTTGTTATCTCATCAAGTGATTTTTAATTCGACGCTAGGTATTTAATATAGAACTAGCTGTTTAACCCGTTCTACGCACGGGAGTTCATGAATTTGATTCTAAAAAATGAATAAAATGTATTTAATTCCCCTGTTAAAGTGTTGAATTGTTCAATAACTATACGATTTAGAAAAAAAAATTACTACTGTGCATTTTTTTAATGAAACTTAATTTATGTTGCTATGGCAGTATAATGAATCCATGATGTTATCTTTTAAAAAGGGGTAGCGTGTGGCCTTTTCATATGGATCAATTTCAATATGTTACTTCGAAATGACTTTTATTAAAAATCATTCTCGAATTTCTTAATATTACAACTCATTATAAACATTTTTTTTAGCGTGTTTCTTTTCAACTTACAATCAATTTATAAATCAATGAAAGGTCCAATCTTGTGCAGTAATTTGAAATCTTAACATGAGTTCTTTTGCACTCTTCACAAAAAGTTCAAGCGATGACCTTGCCGTTGCCTTAAGAGAAATCCTCTCTCTTCAAAATGTGTCAGCAAACCTTTCCTTCCCTACTAAGAGGGGAATCCGTCCTGAGATGAGTGTTTTCCACCAACACTCGTTCTCCTGCCAAAACTCTGACTAACTTCCCCTCTATTCTCTTTTCCGGTCCGCTTGCTCGAACAAAGATTCCCCGATCACCAATCAAAAAAGTTTTAGTTTACGCCATTAGTTTCAGTTTTTAAGTCATTGGATAAACCATTCTTTTGGGAGGTCTTCCTGAACTTTAGAATGTTCACACGGGCAATTTTCTCACGATTCGAGACCGCACATGTAGTCGGACAGATCAGAGAAATGTTTGCTGTCTAGAAATTTCAGTTTCACAAGATTGATCGAAGCTCATCTTTTCCTATTGTAGTAAACGACATTCTTATAACACCACAGCGAAGCGTGAGAAAAGTTTTCCAACTCTTGGGAACTTCTATCTTTGATTACTCTGCCTAATTAGCAGACTGTGAGAGATTTAATGAAATCGTTACAACACCCCCACCATCAAAACATTTTCCGGGTTAAAACGCGGAAAATCTGCAAAAAAAGGGTTAGCTCAACATATTTGAGTGGCTCAAATAACATTTCAATTTAACCTCACTATATACATCAGTGACTTAATTTCTTATATACTGTTTACCATTGCTTAAACATCTAGCTTTAGAGACTTTTCTTTTCTTTTTTTTTTTTTTTTGAAAGATACTTTTTACTACACATGCCAAAATAACAATAAAACTAAAAATAATCAGATATGTACAAAAGATTGAATTTTACTCAAAAACTTACTACTGAATTGCTCTACTTAAGTAGTCAACGTGGGGTATATCTTTACCCGGTTTGTGTCGGATGGCATATTGAAAGGGTTGCAGGGCTAGCGCCCATCGAAGTAATCTGGGATTGTTACCTGCATTATTTTTCAGAAACACCAAAGGGTTGTGGTCTGTTTCTATACGAAATTCTTGACCGTCAATGTAATGTCTTAGTTTCTTGATCGCAAAAATTATAGCCGCGCATTCCCTTTCCGTTGCGCTAAAACTTTTTTCTGGGTCAGTAAACTTCCGGCTGAGGTATATTATGGGATGTTCTTCTGAGCCCTGCCTCTGTGCCAATACTACTCCGATCCCTTTTTCAGACGCATCTGTTTGCACAACGAATTCCAAATCATAATTTGGGGCGTATAGAATCGGTTCCCTGGTGAGTTTATCTTTTAGTAGATCGAACGCCTTACTCATTTCGTCACTCCATGCTATATTTTCTTTTTTGTGTTTTCCCTTCAGCGCTCACGTGAGAGGTTCAACTATAGTGGCGTAATTTTCTATGTAACGCGAGTAATACCCTGCCATACCTAGGCATCTCCTAATTTCTGTTTTGGTTTTTGGCGCTGGCAATTCCGTGATGGCGTGGATTTTAGCTTCGGCGGGTTTTCGTTGTCCTTCCCCCACTATGTGGCCTAGATATTTAACCGTCTTCTGTGCGAATTTGCACTTCGCTATTTTAACTTTTAATTTAGCGTCCCTTATTCTGGCTAATACCTTTTCAAGATGTTTGATATGTTCCTCCCAATCGTCTGAAAATATGGCCATATCGTCTAGGTAGGGTAAGCAAAATTCTTCTAGACCATATAACAATTTTGCCATGAATTTAGAGAACCTATACGACGCGTTGAGGAGCCCAAAAGGCATTGACAGAGGTAAAAAACTTCCAAAATTAGTCACAAATGCGGCCAATTTCTGCGCCCTGGGTGTCTTGGGTATCTGCCAATATCCTTTTTTCAAATCAAGCACCGTAATATACTTCGCGGCTGCCACTTTTTCAACCCTTTCCTCTATATTCGGGAGTGGGAAAAACTCTGCCTTTGTAATTGCGTTCAGTTTTCTATAATCAATGCAGGGGCGCGGATCTTCTCCCGGGGCTTCCACCAATATCATCGGAGAATTAAAATTAGACTCCCCTTCCTTAATTATGTTGAGTTCTAACATGCGCTTAATCTCCTTTTTTAAAATTTCATTTTGTCTGGGCGATGTACGGTATGGCCTTATTCTCACCGGTTTTTCTTCTATAAGTTCTATATCGTGTTCCGTGAGATCCGTTAATCCTGGGTCGTTCGAGAACACTTCGCTGTATTCGTCCAATAAATTTTCCAACATATGCAATTGTTCGTTACTGCACCGATCCCTTAACCCACTATCCTCCACTACTTCGCTAAACTTGTAACTGCTGGAGTCTGCTAAGGGGTACACAATCTCTAAGTCTTGGGATGCATCTGGCTCGTGAAATTCGCGGGTTAAAATATTTATTTTTCCCACCCTTTTTACATACGGTTTTAAGAGATTTACATGATAGATCTGTGATTTTTCCCGTCTGCCCGGAACACTCACTATATAATTTGTCGCGGAAATTTTGGATTCGATCTTTCCGGGACCTATCCACCCTACCGACATTTTATTCTTTTTGTTCGTTGCTAAGACTAACACTTCTTCCCCTGGCTCAAAGTGCCTTTCGACGGCATTTTTGTCGTACCAGATTTTTCTTTTGTCTTTAGCGACCGTCATATTCTGGACTGCTAATTCCTGACAGCGCTTTAACCTATTCATTAGATTAAAAACATATTCAGTGACCAACTCTGGCTCTTGACTTTCCCCTGTCCATTGTTCGAACAATAAGGTTTCCGGGGTCCGTAGATTTCTCCCATGAACTAACTCGGCCGGGCTAAAACCGGTCGATTCATGCGTTACCGTCCTCAAGGCTAACAATGCATGCGGTAGATTTTTCTCCCAGTCACTACCGTTTTACACACTCAATACCTTTAATAATCGTTTGACAGATCGGTGCCATCGTTCTATCAAATTTGATGAAGGTCTACACACACTCGAATGATTTAGTTGCACTCCAAATTTCTCCAGAAAAATGGTGGTTAAGCTTGAAGTAAAAGATTTTCCTAGGTCTGTCTGTACTTCAAAGGGGTAGCCTAAACGACTAAAAATTAAGGTTAGGGCCTCGACTACCGTTTCAGAAAGCATGTTTGGTATGGGTATAGCCTCAGGGTATCGCGAATAACAACAAATTGCAGTTAGTAAATACCTATTTCCCTTGTTAGACACTGGAAAGGGGCCCACAAGATCCACCGAAAATTTTGAAAATACCTCTGAAATTATAGGTACTAGCTTCAACGGGGCCTTTTTCTGCTCCCCCGCCTTTCCCACTTTTTGACATGAGTCACAAGATTTTACGAAATTTTCCGTTTCTTTTATTATGTTCGGCCAAAAGAAATATCTTAAAATTTTGTCTTTTGTTTTCAATTCGCCCATGTGAGTCGCGATTCCCTCATGACATGCATTCAGAAGGCCTATCCTATATTTTGCCGGAACCACTAGTTGAATTCGTTCAAACCCCCGATGGTCTTTAGTTTTTCGTATTATCAACGAGTCTTTTATCTCATAATGCGATTTTTTTTCCATTGCCTTTTTCCTGATAATGTCTAAAGAAGGGTCACTGCTTTGTTCCATTCCAAACTCACCCCTACCTACTTTAGCCAGATCTAAGCATTGATCATTGAGAACTTCGGGGATAAATCTTTTTCCCAGGTCTCAACTGTCACCTCATCATCCGCCTCTTTTTCGTTTTCCCCGGCTAGGGGAGAAAGAGTAACTTCCTTGTTCGGTTCGTTTTCTTTCGGATTCGTTTTAGTCTGACTACGCGTTATTACCGCATGTAGGGTTTTAATTGTTCCGTTTTTAATATCGTCTATCAACTTCTGCGTTTCGTTACCCAAAATATAATATGACATATCTGCTTCGCTGTCGGCCACAATTGCTTTAGTTCTCACATTTCCAATGTCTTTAATTTCGAGCATTACATCGGCCGTCGGCAAACAATGCAAATCATTTATTAAAGGTTGTCTTACCCAAACGGTTCCCCCGTCTAATTGATCCGAATTAATGAATTTCCTAGACACCACGTCCGAGCAGGAACCCGTGTCCCTCAACACGGTAATTTCTTTTCCATTAATTAGAGCATGACTTAAATAGGGTTTAAAACCTTCTTCCAATTCAGGGCTGTTTCGGATGTGACTAATTTTAGAGATGGGTCTTTCGTTTTTTTTGTATTCTGGGCAATTAGCTTTCAAATGCTGGGAGGATCCTCACACGAAACATTTGTTCCACCTCTTTTGTTCAAATATGCGCTCTTTGTCTTTGTTAATATCTTTTTCTCGCCAATTTGTTTTGGTTTCGGAAATTCTCTCACTTCGCGTTTTTTCTTCGAACCTTGGTTTTTCGGTTCTTTTATCGGGAGGGGGCCTTACATTCCAAAGTTTTTTTGAAGGGCCTTTAATCGCTTCATATTCGTCGAGACAATTTGCCAAAACTAACGGGTCTTTGTAGTTTGCCCACGAATCAAAGAAATGCTCTTTCAATTCGCTAGAAGTACGGCGCTTGATCTGGTCCGTTATCAATAAATTTTTCAGACTATTGAAATCTGTAACATCTAACCCATTTAACCAACCCTCTAAATAACTATTGAGTTCGAAAATAATATCCTTCCACGGAGCACCTGGATTGCGTGGATGTTTCATTAATTTTTGACGATACGCTTCGGGACTCATACGGAATCGTTCAAGCAAAAACTTTTTGACGTATTCAAAGTTATCCGTCTGATCTTGCGGTTCCCTTAAAATTAACTCTGCAATTTCGACCGGCACTAAAGCTAATAAATGCGTCACTAAGTCACCTGTCTCTATTTCCGCTTTGGTCGCCTGTCGTTCGAACAAATTTAAAAACAAAGTTATATCCGAGCGTTCCGGATCAAATCGATGCATGATTGTTCGGAGCGGCAATTTAGGTGGGCGTTCCGACCCGCCACTGGTTGTTGAACTGCGTCTATTTGCATCTTGCGTCAATCTAAGTTGTTCCAACGTAAATTCGCGTTCTTTTTGTTTTTCCTCTCTTTCTCTTTCTTCTTTCTCCCTTTGTTTTTCCTCTTTATCCGCGGCTATCTTGTCTTCGCAATCTTTTATGATATACGCAGCTTGCGTAAATGCAAAATCTTTATCGTAATCATCGGCAGCTTCGATTGTTTGGATAATTACCGGTATCCTGTCATTTTTCTCTATTTCCACTCCCAATTCTTCCGCTAAATTCTGCAAATCAATTTTCCTGCACTGTTTCAGATCAGTTACTTCTTGCATTTTAAAATTTTATGTAAATACAATATAAAGATGAAAATGATAGTTTCGCTCGCTAATTTATGCAATAGGGATTCTAACACTTTATGGAAAATTTTCTGCTACTACCCACATAATACTAACAATTTTAAATACAATTCAATTTGAGGAATAATAAGAATAGTATACATATAAAAATAGATTTTCAATATTGTAAAATTTTCAATACACTGGCACGTTTTGGTGTCGATCATACACATTTAAAACAAATTTAGACATTTGAAATTCTGTGCACATAATTCAACCAATACTTGATATTTCTGACCCCACAGGTAACAATTTTCCCAGTAACAAAATGACCACTTTTTGCAACTGCTAAAAAATTTTCCTAACATCACATATGCAAAATATTTGATTTTCAACAACATCTATTGTTTCACTAATAATATAAAAAAGTACACCTTTGAAATCTTTCAATCATGAATAACTAGATAATCGACTTATTTGAAAAATCAAAATGTTTTATCTCTTTTTTTCGAGAAAAAAAAATATATATATACACATTTAGCCTGACAATCCTTATATTATTTTACTACCAAAAGAAAATTCACACTATCAAATTTTATGCTGATAACAAATATACATATATTTTTCCACATATGTTAAAAGTTATTAGATTTAAAAAAATTATCATAATTTATCATATATCAATATAAAAATAAAAAATTTCTCAGAAATGAATTTTCCTCACCAAAGAATATGTAAACAAAATGAGAGCCACTCAAAAATGAATTGAGCTTACCTTTTCTACAGTCTTGGTCTGCATCATTTGTCGCCGATTTCGGGTCTGGCCTAGACGTCGTCGATTGCACAGGTTATCTCGATTTGTCGGCTCCTGATGTTTCCATTTCAAGGGCTTGCTTCGGGCTTGTTATTTGTACACAAGGGCTTGCTTCGGGCTTGTTATTTGTACACAAGGGCTTGCTTCCAGGACGGAGCTGCTGTCTGTCGTGCACTGCCAGGGCTTGCTTCGGGCTCTGTTTCTACGTTCGGATGACGGAACAGCTGTGTCTGTCGTACCAGTGCAAGGGCTTGCTTCGGGCTCTGCTTTCCTCTCCTGACCTGGCGTCAGATCTTGCGCGCTTAGATGCGGGCGGGCGTCACTGCTACTGTCTGGGCTCTCTTCACTGATGCTAATCAATTTTTGTTGAAATATCCGACCCGCTTGCCACCAGCTATAATGAATCCATGATGTTATCTTTTAAAAAGGGGTAGCGTGTGGCCTTTTCATATGGATCAATTTCAATATGTTACTTCGAAATGACTTTTATTAAAAATCATTCTCGAATTTCTTAATATTACAACTCATTATAAACATTTTTTAGCGTGTTTCTTTTCAACTTACAATCAATATATAAATCAATGAAAGGTCCAATCTTGTGCAGTAATTTGAAATCTTAACATGAGTTCTTTTGCACTCTTCACAAAAAGTTCAAGCGATGACCTTGCCGTTGCCTTAAGAGAAATCCTCTCTCTTCAAAATGTGTCAGCAAACCTTTCCTTCCCTACTAAGAGGGGAATCCGTCCTGAGATGAGTGTTTTCCACCAACACTCGTTCTCCTGCCAAAACTCTGACTAACTTCCCCTCTATTCTCTTTTCCGGTCCGCTTGCTCGAACAAAGATTCCACGATCACCAATCAAAAAAGTTTTAGTTTACGCCATTAGTTTCAGTTTTTAAGTCATTGGATAAACCATTCTTTTGGGAGGTCTTCCTGAACTTTAGAATGTTCACACGGGCAATTTTCTCACGATTCGAGACCGCACATGTAGTCGGACAGATCAGAGAAATGTTTGCTGTCTAGCAATTTCAGTTTCACAAGATTGATCGAAGCTCATCTTTTCCTATCGTAGTAAACGACATTCTTATAACACCACAGCGAAGCGTGAGAAAAGTTTTCCAACTCTTGGGAACTTCTATCTTTGATTACTCTGCCTAATTAGCAGACTGTGAGAGATTTAATGAAATCGTTACAGCAGCATTCGATAAAACGATATATTTGGAATAAGAGAATAAATAGAATACAAATTTTGTTGATGTTTGTAATAAAATGTTCTTCTTTATTTTAAAAAAATGAAATAATGAAGCGCAATTAAATAATCTCTAATTATTTGCATGCGAGGTAAAAGAATTATCGTAATACCCGCTACAGCTTCTTACTATTGCAGCGTGGCGTCCGTAATATATATATCTCACATTGCAGTAACCACCAGCAACACGTTTGCCAAATTTCGTAGCCCGCGCCTTGCGGTTTCCGAGTTTTTGAGCTAACATAGATAGATACGCGCACGGATTTTAATAGGGTATATTATTCTAGCTGACCCGCCCGGCGTTTCCCGGACCGTGTAATAAACTTATATCTCTTAAAAAACGAAACTCTGTCCCGGATCTCCGATGGCTTTGGCGCCGTCTACCGGGCATGCTCGTACGCTCCGGAAAATCTTTTATTTCCACCTTCCACCACCAGGGGAGCATTCTGTTCTAAACAAACCTCTTTACGAACGAATATCTGACACAGGTTCCCGTTGCTTAAGGCATCGTAATAGTATACGGGCTACAAAAGCGGTTTGGAGAAGATGGGAACATTATTAGCCGAGTTATTGAAATTGGGCCCATTTAGAGAAAATAACCTTGAGGGGGGCGCCGGAAGGAGGGGATATTCAAGTGTCCTTCAGAAAATGACTAATTAGGAGGACCACTGTGCATCTTTAAAAATTCGTTCGTTTGGTTAAGCTATGAACTTAATTACAAATTTGGCTTAAACTATAATTCGTAAATAGTGGTAACTACTACTCATAAATTTACTTTAATGTTATAGAGGGTGACTATTAAGTTAATTATAATGTTTGTAATCAGTTGCGTTGAAATCGGAAAGATAGTTGCTGAGTTATGGAAACGGGGCATAGTTAGAGAAAAAACCTTGAAGGAGGTGCCGGGGAGGAGCAGATGTTTAAGTTCATTTCAGTAAATTACTAATTAGGAGGACCAGTATGCATCTTTAAAAATTGGTTCGTTTGGTTAAGCTAGGAACTTAATTAGAAATTTGTCTTAGACTGTTATTCGGAAATATTGGTACCCGCTACTCACAAATTTATTTTAATTATATAGACGTTGATTATTAAGTTAAATATGATGTTTGGAATCAGATGCGCTAAAATCGGAAAATTTGTTGCTGAGATATGGAAACAGGGTGCAATTAGACAAAAAGCCTTGAGGGATGGGCTGGGGGGAGCGGATGTTCAAGTGCCTTTCAGCAAATGATAAATTAAAAGAGCCACTGTATGCATCTTTAAAGATTGATTCATTTGGTTAAGCTAGGAGCTTAATTTGATATTTGGCTTAGACCATTATTCGGAAATACTGGTAACTGTTTTCTAGAAGCACACCCTGAAGCAATGCTGATTTTTATGATAATTTAGCAAAATGGAACTGATTTGGAGAAGTTCGGAACATAATTATCTGAGTTTTGGAAATAAAGCACAGTTAGAAAAAAAAAAACTTGAGGGAGGGGCCGCGAGGAGGCGCGCAGTCAAGTGCTCAACAACAAATCACCAACTTTGACTGTTGGTATGCATCACCCGAATACGGGTTCTGTACTTTTATTAGGAACATAAATTTAATTTTTACGAAAACTGTTATTCTAAAATAGCGGTATCATCTATATAAAACAGCGTTTAAACGTTAAGGGTGAAGGAAAAAATGTTAAATTTCTTAAATGTAATTAGTTCTGTTGAAATCAGAGCGGTAGATTTGGATGTATTAATACGGAGGGTCAATTAATGAAAAAAACACCGCCAGGTGGCGCGCGGTCAAGTAAAATATATGTAATATTTAATAAAAAGTCGTTTACCTCCACCCCTCCCCATCCCCGCAAATTTAACAAATAATCTCTTAAATAAAGTTTTCTGTATTAATAATGTCTATCATGCTAATATATGTCATGTAAAAAAAAACCTTAAATCCAGCTAATTATCATTCATTAAATCAATAAAATCTTTTAAAATTAAGTTTTTAGTATTTGGCAACGGTCAATAATTAAGTTGATTGTCTATATCTCATATAATCTCTGATCCATCGATTTTAAACACTCGACTGGAAATTGCAAACATCCCTACCTTGATTTATTTAATGATTTCTGCGGAGATTTTATACAACCAACCAACCGAAGATTACTCTCTGAAAAAGCGTATTTTTGATGAGATCTCTTTGTGGATAGATTTTAATTAATATTTAATCTATCAAAAATCTATTTAAAATTTTCGAATTTTTTGCCCCGATCGTTCATGGGTCCCCTACCAGCTAGCCGTGTGCAAAATTTCCTAGCCCTGCGCCCTGCGCCCTGCGGTTTTCGAGTTTTTGAGGTTACATAGATACGCGAACGGTTTTTAATAGTATAGATGGTATTAATATATAAAAAAAATTAAGATAAATGAAAGGTTATAATTTTTAATTCAGTAATGCAGCGCACGTCTAATAAAACATCACAAAATGGTGCCCTTAACTAAATTACTTTCTATAATTATCTTTACGACAACAAAAGATGGGAAAACTAAATTAACAAAAACATTAACTATCGTGAAAATATATTGAAACATGAAATCATAAACTTACCTCATAAACCTCAACTTCTTCTTCATCATAGTCCCCTACGGTGCAGTACTGTTGAGACACGTCCAGCTTTTTCAATAAATAACAGTCTCTTTTATTATCAGCTTTATTCTCTTTTAAATGACCTAACGCAATTCCAAAACATTCGGAATTTCTCCAGCACTTTTGTGAACATGTTAGGAAATGTGAATCTTCGAGTTTGTCAAGAATCCATCCGCAGCTAATTTTTGCTTCAAACAAAAACTTAAACTGAATCTGCGATACCTGAAATGAACTTCCTATGCACATAAAAGTCAGGAAATAAATACAAACGGATATTGGAGGAATTATTGGCATTTTTCAATTTTTGTTTTAACGATATTTAATGCCAATTTTGGTTAAATTTTCTAAATTGTGGCATAAAGCTTTTTACATTATTTAAAAAAAATGATTTTGATTCCCTAAATAATGGGACAATTGTAAAATAACGAAAATTATTTAAAAAATACTTTTTTTTGCAATTTAATCAAATAATGAACAATTAAATATTTATCAGCGGAAAAAGCGTTGCGAAATTCAAATGTATCCAGAGGTGTATTTCTCAAATTTGCAGTTGGTTAATCAATTTTTATAGGTGTATTTAGTCAATAATTTAAACTAAATTAAAAGCATTTTTCCTTGAAAATAAGCAGTCCTGCTTTTAAACATTAGCAATTAAAATTAAGTATTCTTACAACAGTAAAATATAATGAAATTAAAGAAATTCTCATCAAATATGGATATAAAAAGAGAAGGATATAAAAAAGTTCCTTTATGGAGTTGCCGATGGATTAGATAATTTACAAGCTTGCTGTTCTTCATGTAGTTACAATTCTATTAAACTTTTCACATTGAAAGACATGAAAATCAGTCTCAGAAGATATATAGGTGTGATTTTTGAAGGAAATGTAATTAGATTTCAAAAAACTAATTAACAACATTTAATTTGTAAAATAAACTTGAAGCTTTTCTAATTATGCCAAGGGATGTCGAAAAAATTGAAAAGTATCACCTTTTTTTTATAGTCACTGTGAAGGTAAATCACAGATTAAGTCGAGATACAAAAATGTCTATACCTTCGCAGTATGATTAGACCAACTGTGAAAGAATTGACATTCCCAGCATGATTTCTATTAGTAGCGTGTTGAAATTTGTGCAGTGCCTCTTTAGTTATTGATTAAATAGTTTTAAGGTTTTAAATAACTGAAAAAATTTCAAAAGTTTTGCATCACGAGAGCAGTAAATATGCATAGTTAATGAATATTTCTGCGTATTTTAACTCTAAACTATAATAATTATTTTTTTAATGCTTTTTATTCTGTTTTACTGAAAACAGTAAACGTTATGTGCTTGGTTGCTGTGTATCGGCAATACAAAACAAAACTACCAAAAGAAAAAAAAAATATTTTCGTGATTACAATAATAAAAATAAAAAATCAGAATGCTAACAGTTTTTTTAAACGCCAAATTTTTGTAAAAGTTTTCCGATAACAGTGCGCTTTGGAGATTTTGCTAGTTTAGACTGTTTCTCAAAAAGTAAAATATTGAAAATTAAAAAAGGAACTCTTTAATATTTATTACTTCCAAAAATTGTACTAACAATACAATCATCTATGAAAGTAAATATTTGTGATATTTTGAGTATTTAATAGAATTGTGGTAATAACTTTATTACCTCGGCAATTTGTCCAGCACTGTTACCAATCGCACCATTCGACTAGCAAATCTCGCCATACAAATGAGAAAAATAAAGTAATTGAAAATGATTTAAAATTGAACCAAAAAGATTTATGTTAATTTTCTACAACAGTGCATTCAAAAATTTTCAATCTATCTATTTTTTGCCTTTTAGAAAGCTGTCTTTAATATTCTAAACCATAAAAAAATTCCCCCTCCAACGTCTAAACAAGAGCGAAAAATCATGCATCCGGCATACTTTATCAAGCACTTTCCAACACTAACTGAATATGATTAAGAAATTTAAATTTTTCATATGATGAAATGAAGTGCCTAAATAAGCAACTTAAAGAATACATAACTTAGTAAAAATCCATTTTCAGCATTTGCTGCCCATATTCGAAGTGTTTCGTGTAGCCCTGTATATGACCTACAGAATTTGGAAACAACACGTAATACACAAAACATTACATAAAATTCCATATCACAGTGGCAATAGCTCTCCTCGCAATTAACGATCATAGTCAGTCCTTTAGCTGAATTCTCCTGTACGTCTCTGTACATGAACGATAAATCCTACACACTCCATAATCTATAGAAAATAAGTTGCATTGAACCCTAGTGATCCTTTAGAATTTCATCATGTTTCAAGTATCATAACATGTTCAAAATGCACCGCAAACGATTTTTTATCATGGATCATTGTACGATTTTAAGTATTCTTTATAATAAGTATTGCTCTTTCCGCTAGATGGCAGCACCAAAGAACAGTTAAAAGAACAATGTTTAGGATTGCTGCTTATTACGTCAGAAAAGATATAAAAGACATTCTATAAACTTTAAAATATTTCCAGAACTTTAATTATTCTTATGTTTAAAAAATTCTGTCATTATTTTTCTGTAATATATTATTAATTTTCTTTCATTCTTTTTTTATTAGATTTTGTGAAGTCTGCGAGCCATGTTTTTTTTTATGCGGAGCAGTCACGTAAAAATTCTTATTCTGTTTTGATTCTGAATGTAAATATGTGGTTCTGTTTTCTTAAGTCTGAATTCTGAGTGTGTGTAAAAATTCTAATTCAAAGTCTCATTCTACTTTATTAAAGATGTGAAAAATATTCAAATTCTCAAGTAATGACTGTAATCTGACTAATTTAATTTTTTTTAAGACACCATTCCTTATAAGAAAATGATGCTGGTTTTTAAAGGAAAATCTTGTGTTACAAGCGCGGAACAACAATTTCTGTTTTGATCAGTGAAATATTAAAATCATAGAATATCAGCTATCTGATTCTTCATAAATTCAATGATTATTCATCTTTCATCATTCTGTGATTATTCATTATTATATTATATTCAATCGGTGTAGATCGAAATTTAGGGATGGAATCGGAACCTCGATACAAATCCAAAGGTACGTAGATTCTCTTTATTTATTTATTCTGTAATAAAATCTAAATAATTCTTAATCTTTAATCCAAAACTCTACAATCATAATGTAAAGGAATTATTTTGTACGTCCCTGAGTTTGAACTGTAAATGCTATTAATTGTTTATTTTGGTTAAAGTATGCTTTAGCCCACCTCAGTAATGCATATTAATTTCATTATGTTTGAAATATCGTAACATCAATAAAATTTGCCAGAAACGATTTTTCCCCAAAGAATGTGCTGGAACTCTTTTGTGTGTCCCTGTAAATGAACGACTAATACTAGACACTTCATTTTCCATACAGAACGTTCTATAAAAAAGTAAAGGTACTTCTTTATTAAAGCTGCCCCACAACCAGTGCCTGATTAATGCACGGGCCTCCGGGCAATTTCAGAAGCCCTCAAATTATGTGGCTGATTTTTTGTGTTACACTGTGAAGGTAAATCACAGATTAAGTCGATATACAAAAATGTCTATACCTTCGCAGTATGATTAGACCAACTGTGAAAGAATTGACATTCCCAGCATGATTTCTATTAGTAGCGTGTTGAAATTTGTGCAGTGCCTCTTTAGTTATTGATTAAATAGTTTTAAGGTTTTAAATAACTGAAAAAATTTCAAAAGTTTTGCATCACGAGAGCAGTAAATATGCATAGTTAATGAATATTTCTGCGTATTTTAACTCTAAACTATAATAATTATTTTTTTAATGCTTTTTATTCTGTTTTACTGAAAACAGTAAACGTTATGTGCTTGGTTGCTGTGTATCGGCAATACAAAACAAAACTACCAAAAGAAAAAAAAAATATTTTCGTGATTACAATAATAAAAATAAAAAATCAGAATGCTAACAGTTTTTTTAAACGCCAAATTTTTGTAAAAGTTTTCCGATAACAGTGCGCTTTGGAGATTTTGCTAGTTTAGACTGTTTCTCAAAAAGTAAAATATTGAAAATTAAAAAAGGAACTCTTTAATATTTATTACTTCCAAAAATTGTACTAACAATACAATCATCTATGAAAGTAAATATTTGTGATATTTTGAGTATTTAATAGAATTGTGGTAATAACTTTATTACCTCGGCAATTTGTCCAGCACTGTTACCAATCGCACCATTCGACTAGCAAATCTCGCCATACAAATGAGAAAAATAAAGTAATTGAAAATGATTTAAAATTGAACCAAAAAGATTTATGTTAATTTTCTACAACAGTGCATTCAAAAATTTTCAATCTATCTATTTTTTGCCTTTTAGAAAGCTGTCTTTAATATTCTAAACCATAAAAAAATTCCCCCTCCAACGTCTAAACAAGAGCGAAAAATCATGCATCCGGCATACTTTATCAAGCACTTTCCAACACTAACTGAATATGATTAAGAAATTTAAATTTTGCATATGATGAAATGAAGTGCCTAAATAAGCAACTTAAAGAATACATAACTTAGTAAAAATCCATTTTCAGCATTTGCTGCCCATATTCGAAGTGTTTCGTGTAGCCCTGTATATGACCTACAGAATTTGGAAACAACACGTAATACACAAAACATTACATAAAATTCCATATCACAGTGGCAATAGCTCTCCTCGCAATTAACGATCATAGTCAGTCCTTTAGCCGAATTCTCCTGTACGTCTCTGTACATGAACGATAAATCCTACACACTCCATAATCTATAGAAAATAAGTTGCATTGAACCCTAGTGATCCTTTAGAATTTCATCATGTTTCAAGTATCATAACATGTTCAAAATGCACCGCAAACGATTTTTTATCATGGATCATTGTACGATTTTAAGTATTCTTTATAATAAGTATTGCTCTTTCCGCTAGATGGCAGCACCAAAGAACAGTTAAAAGAACAATGTTTAGGATTGCTGCTTATTACGTCAGAAAAGATATAAAAGACATTCTATAAACTTTAAAATATTTCCAGAACTTTAATTATTCTTATGTTTAAAAAATTCTGTCATTATTTTTCTGTAATATATTATTAATTTTCTTTCATTCTTTTTTTATTAGATTTTGTGAAGTCTGCGAGCCATGTTTTTTTTTATGCGGAGCAGTCACGTAAAAATTCTTATTCTGTTTTGATTCTGAATGTAAATATGTGGTTCTGTTTTCTTAAGTCTGAATTCTGAGTGTGTGTAAAAATTCTAATTCAAAGTCTCATTCTACTTTATTAAAGATGTGAAAAATATTCAAATTCTCAAGTAATGACTGTAATCTGACTAATTTAATTTTTTTTAAGACACCATTCCTTATAAGAAAATGATGCTGGTTTTTAAAGGAAAATCTTGTGTTACAAGCGCGGAACAACAATTTCTGTTTTGATCAGTGAAATATTAAAATCATAGAATATCAGCTATCTGATTCTTCATAAATTCAATGATTATTCATCTTTCATCATTCTGTGATTATTCATTATTATATTATATTCAATCAGTGTAGATCGAAATTTAGGGATGGAATCGGAACCTCGATACAAATCCAAAGGTACGTAGATTCTCTTTATTTATTTATTCTGTAATAAAATCTAAATAATTCTTAATCTTTAATCCAAAACTCTACAATCATAATGTAAAGGAATTATTTTGTACGTCCCTGAGTTTGAACTGTAAATGCTATTAATTGTTTATTTTGGTTAAAGTATGCTTTAGCCCACCTCAGTAATGCATATTAATTTCATTATGTTTGAAATATCGTAACATCAATAAAATTTGCCAGAAACGATTTTTCCCCAAAGAATGTGCTGGAACTCTTTTGTGTGTCCCTGTAAATGAACGACTAATACTAGACACTTCATTTTCCATACAGAACGTTCTATAAAAAAGTAAAGGTACTTCTTTATTAAAGCTGCCCCACAACCAGGGCCTGATTAATGCACGGGCCTCCGGGCAATTTCAGAAGCCCTCAAATTATGTGGCTGATTTTTTGTGTTACACTGTGAAGGTAAATTACAGATTAAGTCGAGATACAAAAATGTCTATACCTTCGCAGTATGATTAGACCAACTGTGAAAGAATTGACATTCCCAGCATGATTTCTATTAGTAGCGTGTTGAAATTTGTGCAGTGCCTCTTTAGTTATTGATTAAATAGTTTTAAGGTTTTAAATAACTGAAAAAATTTCAAAAGTTTTGCATCACGAGAGCAGTAAATATGCATGGTTAATGAATATTTCTGCGTATTTTAACTCTAAACTATAATAATTATTTTTTTAATGCTTTTTATTCTGTTTTACTGAAAACAGTAAACGTTATGTGCTTGGTTGCTGTGTATCGGCAATACAAAACAAAACTACCAAAAGAAAAAAAAAATATTTTCGTGATTACAATAATAAAAATAAAAAATCAGAATGCTAACAGTTTTTTTAAACGCCAAATTTTTGTAAAAGTTTTCCGATAACAGTGCGCTTTGGAGATTTTGCTAGTTTAGACTGTTTCTCAAAAAGTAAAATATTGAAAATTAAAAAAGGAACTCTTTAATATTTATTACTTCCAAAAATTGTACTAACAATACAATCATCTATGAAAGTAAATATTTGTGATATTTTGAGTATTTAATAGAATTGTGGTAATAACTTTATTACCTCGGCAATTTGTCCAGCACTGTTACCAATCGCACCATTCGACTAGCAAATCTCGCCATACAAATGAGAAAAATAAAGTAATTGAAAATGATTTAAAATTGAACCAAAAAGATTTATGTTAATTTTCTACAACAGTGCATTCAAAAATTTTCAATCTATCTATTTTTTGCCTTTTAGAAAGCTGTCTTTAATATTCTAAACCATAAAAAAATTCCCCCTCCAACGTCTAAACAAGAGCGAAAAATCATGCATCCGGCATACTTTATCAAGCACTTTCCAACACTAACTGAATATGATTAAGAAATTTAAATTTTTCATATGATGAAATGAAGTGCCTAAATAAGCAACTTAAAGAATACATAACTTAGTAAAAATCCATTTTCAGCATTTGCTGCCCATATTCGAAGTGTTTCGTGTAGCCCTGTATATGACCTACAGAATTTGGAAACAACACGTAATACACAAAACATTACATAAAATTCCATATCACAGTGGCAATAGCTCTCCTCGCAATTAACGATCATAGTCAGTCCTTTAGCCGAATTCTCCTGTACGTCTCTGTACATGAACGATAAATCCTACACACTCCATAATCTATAGAAAATAAGTTGCATTGAACCCTAGTGATCCTTTAGAATTTCATCATGTTTCAAGTATCATAACATGTTCAAAATGCACCGCAAACGATTTTTTATCATGGATCATTGTACGATTTTAAGTATTCTTTATAATAAGTATTGCTCTTTCCGCTAGATGGCAGCACCAAAGAACAGTTAAAAGAACAATGTTTAGGATTGCTGCTTATTACGTCAGAAAAGATATAAAAGACATTCTATAAACTTTAAAATATTTCCAGAACTTTAATTATTCTTATGTTTAAAAAATTCTGTCATTATTTTTCTGTAATATATTATTAATTTTCTTTCATTCTTTTTTTATTAGATTTTGTGAAGTCTGCGAGCCATGTTTTTTTTTATGCGGAGCAGTCACGTAAAAATTCTTATTCTGTTTTGATTCTGAATGTAAATATGTGGTTCTGTTTTCTTAAGTCTGAATTCTGAGTGTGTGTAAAAATTCTAATTCAAAGTCTCATTCTACTTTATTAAAGATGTGAAAAATATTCAAATTCTCAAGTAATGACTGTAATCTGACTAATTTAATTTTTTTTAAGACACCATTCCTTATAAGAAAATGATGCTGGTTTTTAAAGGAAAATCTTGTGTTACAAGCGCGGAACAACAATTTCTGTTTTGATCAGTGAAATATTAAAATCATAGAATATCAGCTATCTGATTCTTCATAAATTCAATGATTATTCATCTTTCATCATTCTGTGATTATTCATTATTATATTATATTCAATCAGTGTAGATCGAAATTTAGGGATGGAATCGGAACCTCGATACAAATCCAAAGGTACGTAGATTCTCTTTATTTATTTATTCTGTAATAAAATCTAAATAATTCTTAATCTTTAATCCAAAACTCTACAATCATAATGTAAAGGAATTATTTTGTACGTCCCTGAGTTTGAACTGTAAATGCTATTAATTGTTTATTTTGGTTAAAGTATGCTTTAGCCCACCTCAGTAATGCATATTAATTTCATTATGTTTGAAATATCGTAACATCAATAAAATTTGCCAGAAACGATTTTTCCCCAAAGAATGTGCTGGAACTCTTTTGTGTGTCCCTGTAAATGAACGACTAATACTAGACACTTCATTTTCCATACAGAACGTTCTATAAAAAAGTAAAGGTACTTCTTTATTAAAGCTGCCCCACAACCAGGGCCTGATTAATGCACGGGCCTCCGGGCAATTTCAGAAGCCCTCAAATTATGTGGCTGATTTTTTGTGTTACACTGTGAAGGTAAATCACAGATTAAGTCGAGATACAAAAATGTCTATACCTTCGCAGTATGATTAGACCAACTGTGAAAGAATTGACATTCCCAGCATGATTTCTATTAGTAGCGTGTTGAAATTTGTGCAGTGCCTCTTTAGTTATTGATTAAATAGTTTTAAGGTTTTAAATAACTGAAAAAATTTCAAAAGTTTTGCATCACGAGAGCAGTAAATATGCATAGTTAATGAATATTTCTGCGTATTTTAACTCTAAACTATAATAATTATTTTTTTAATGCTTTTTATTCTGTTTTACTGAAAACAGTAAACGTTATGTGCTTGGTTGCTGTGTATCGGCAATACAAAACAAAACTACCAAAAGAAAAAAAAAATATTTTCGTGATTACAATAATAAAAATAAAAAATCAGAATGCTAACAGTTTTTTTAAACGCCAAATTTTTGTAAAAGTTTTCCGATAACAGTGCGCTTTGGAGATTTTGCTAGTTTAGACTGTTTCTCAAAAAGTAAAATATTGAAAATTAAAAAAGGAACTCTTTAATATTTATTACTTCCAAAAATTGTACTAACAATACAATCATCTATGAAAGTAAATATTTGTGATATTTTGAGTATTTAATAGAATTGTGGTAATAACTTTATTACCTCGGCAATTTGTCCAGCACTGTTACCAATCGCACCATTCGACTAGCAAATCTCGCCATACAAATGAGAAAAATAAAGTAATTGAAAATGATTTAAAATTGAACCAAAAAGATTTATGTTAATTTTCTACAACAGTGCATTCAAAAATTTTCAATCTATCTATTTTTTGCCTTTTAGAAAGCTGTCTTTAATATTCTAAACCATAAAAAAATTCCCCCTCCAACGTCTAAACAAGAGCGAAAAATCATGCATCCGGCATACTTTATCAAGCACTTTCCAACACTAACTGAATATGATTAAGAAATTTAAATTTTTCATATGATGAAATGAAGTGCCTAAATAAGCAACTTAAAGAATACATAACTTAGTAAAAATCCATTTTCAGCATTTGCTGCCCATATTCGAAGTGTTTCGTGTAGCCCTGTATATGACCTACAGAATTTGGAAACAACACGTAATACACAAAACATTACATAAAATTCCATATCACAGTGGCAATAGCTCTCCTCGCAATTAACGATCATAGTCAGTCCTTTAGCCGAATTCTCCTGTACGTCTCTGTACATGAACGATAAATCCTACACACTCCATAATCTATAGAAAATAAGTTGCATTGAACCCTAGTGATCCTTTAGAATTTCATCATGTTTCAAGTATCATAACATGTTCAAAATGCACCGCAAACGATTTTTTATCATGGATCATTGTACGATTTTAAGTATTCTTTATAATAAGTATTGCTCTTTCCGCTAGATGGCAGCACCAAAGAACAGTTAAAAGAACAATGTTTAGGATTGCTGCTTATTACGTCAGAAAAGATATAAAAGACATTCTATAAACTTTAAAATATTTCCAGAACTTTAATTATTCTTATGTTTAAAAAATTCTGTCATTATTTTTCTGTAATATATTATTAATTTTCTTTCATTCTTTTTTTATTAGATTTTGTGAAGTCTGCGAGCCATGTTTTTTTTTATGCGGAGCAGTCACGTAAACATTCTTATTCTGTTTTGATTCTGAATGTAAATATGTGGTTCTGTTTTCTTAAGTCTGAATTCTGAGTGTGTGTAAAAATTCTAATTCAAAGTCTCATTCTACTTTATTAAAGATGTGAAAAATATTCAAATTCTCAAGTAATGACTGTAATCTGACTAATTTAATTTTTTTTAAGACACCATTCCTTATAAGAAAATGATGCTGGTTTTTAAAGGAAAATCTTGTGTTACAAGCGCGGAACAACAATTTCTGTTTTGATCAGTGAAATATTAAAATCATAGAATATCAGCTATCTGATTCTTCATAAATTCAATGATTATTCATCTTTCATCATTCTGTGATTATTCATTATTATATTATATTCAATCAGTGTAGATCGAAATTTAGGGATGGAATCGGAACCTCGATACAAATCCAAAGGTACGTAGATTCTCTTTATTTATTTATTCTGTAATAAAATCTAAATAATTCTTAATCTTTAATCCAAAACTCTACAATCATAATGTAAAGGAATTATTTTGTACGTCCCTGAGTTTGAACTGTAAATGCTATTAATTGTTTATTTTGGTTAAAGTATGCTTTAGCCCACCTCAGTAATGCATATTAATTTCATTATGTTTGAAATATCGTAACATCAATAAAATTTGCCAGAAACGATTTTTCCCCAAAGAATGTGCTGGAATTCTTTTGTGTGTCCCTGTAAATGAACGACTAATACTAGACACTTCATTTTCCATACAGAACGTTCTATAAAAAAGTAAAGGTACTTCTTTATTAAAGCTGCCCCACAACCAGGGCCTGATTAATGCACGGGCCTCCGGGCAATTTCAGAAGCCCTCAAATTATGTGGCTGATTTTTTGTGTTACACTGTGAAGGTAAATCACAGATTAAGTCGAGATACAAAAATGTCTATACCTTCGCAGTATGATTAGACCAACTGTGAAAGAATTGACATTCCCAGCATGATTTCTATTAGTAGCGTGTTGAAATTTGTGCAGTGCCTCTTTAGTTATTGATTAAATAGTTTTAAGGTTTTAAATAACTGAAAAAATTTCAAAAGTTTTGCATCACGAGAGCAGTAAATATGCATAGTTAATGAATATTTCTGCGTATTTTAACTCTAAACTATAATAATTATTTTTTTAATGCTTTTTATTCTGTTTTACTGAAAACAGTAAACGTTATGTGCTTGGTTGCTGTGTATCGGCAATACAAAACAAAACTACCAAAAGAAAAAAAAATATATTTTCGTGATTACAATAATAAAAATAAAAAATCAGAATGCTAACAGTTTTTTTAAACGCCAAATTTTTGTAAAAGTTTTCCGATAACAGTGCGCTTTGGAGATTTTGCTAGTTTAGACTGTTTCTCAAAAAGTAAAATATTGAAAATTAAAAAAGGAACTCTTTAATATTTATTACTTCCAAAAATTGTACTAACAATACAATCATCTATGAAAGTAAATATTTGTGATATTTTGAGTATTTAATAGAATTGTGGTAATAACTTTATTACCTCGGCAATTTGTCCAGCACTGTTACCAATCGCACCATTCGACTAGCAAATCTCGCCATACAAATGAGAAAAATAAAGTAATTGAAAATGATTTAAAATTGAACCAAAAAGATTTATGTTAATTTTCTACAACAGTGCATTCAAAAATTTTCAATCTATCTATTTTTTGCCTTTTAGAAAGCTGTCTTTAATATTCTAAACCATAAAAAAATTCCCCCTCCAACGTCTAAACAAGAGCGAAAAATCATGCATCCGGCATACTTTATCAAGCACTTTCCAACACTAACTGAATATGATTAAGAAATTTAAATTTTTCATATGATGAAATGAAGTGCCTAAATAAGCAACTTAAAGAATACATAACTTAGTAAAAATCCATTTTCAGCATTTGCTGCCCATATTCGAAGTGTTTCGTGTAGCCCTGTATATGACCTACAGAATTTGGAAACAACACGTAATACACAAAACATTACATAAAATTCCATATCACAGTGGCAATAGCTCTCCTCGCAATTAACGATCATAGTCAGTCCTTTAGCCGAATTCTCCTGTACGTCTCTGTACATGAACGATAAATCCTACACACTCCATAATCTATAGAAAATAAGTTGCATTGAACCCTAGTGATCCTTTAGAATTTCATCATGTTTCAAGTATCATAACATGTTCAAAATGCACCGCAAACGATTTTTTATCATGGATCATTGTACGATTTTAAGTATTCTTTATAATAAGTATTGCTCTTTCCGCTAGATGGCAGCACCAAAGAACAGTTAAAAGAACAATGTTTAGGATTGCTGCTTATTACGTCAGAAAAGATATAAAAGACATTCTATAAACTTTAAAATATTTCCAGAACTTTAATTATTCTTATGTTTAAAAAATTCTGTCATTATTTTTCTGTAATATATTATTAATTTTCTTTCATTCTTTTTTTATTAGATTTTGTGAAGTCTGCGAGCCATGTTTTTTTTTATGCGGAGCAGTCACGTAAAAATTCTTATTCTGTTTTGATTCTGAATGTAAATATGTGGTTCTGTTTTCTTAAGTCTGAATTCTGAGTGTGTGTAAAAATTCTAATTCAAAGTCTCATTCTACTTTATTAAAGATGTGAAAAATATTCAAATTCTCAAGTAATGACTGTAATCTGACTAATTTAATTTTTTTTAAGACACCATTCCTTATAAGAAAATGATGCTGGTTTTTAAAGGAAAATCTTGTGTTACAAGCGCGGAACAACAATTTCTGTTTTGATCAGTGAAATATTAAAATCATAGAATATCAGCTATCTGATTCTTCATAAATTCAATGATTATTCATCTTTCATCATTCTGTGATTATTCATTATTATATTATATTCAATCGGTGTAGATCGAAATTTAGGGATGGAATCGGAACCTCGATACAAATCCAAAGGTACGTAGATTCTCTTTATTTATTTATTCTGTAATAAAATCTAAATAATTCTTAATCTTTAATCCAAAACTCTACAATCATAATGTAAAGGAATTATTTTGTACGTCCCTGAGTTTGAACTGTAAATGCTATTAATTGTTTATTTTGGTTAAAGTATGCTTTAGCCCACCTCAGTAATGCATATTAATTTCATTATGTTTGAAATATCGTAACATCAATAAAATTTGCCAGAAACGATTTTTCCCCAAAGAATGTGCTGGAATTCTTTTGTGTGTCCCTGTAAATGAACGACTAATACTAGACACTTCATTTTCCATACAGAACGTTCTATAAAAAAGTAAAGGTACTTCTTTATTAAAGCTGCCCCACAACCAGGGCCTGATTAATGCACGGGCCTCCGGGCAATTTCAGAAGCCCTCAAATTATGTGGCTGATTTTTTTTTTCCCTTAATCAAATACTTTTCAAATAATATTGTTTTATGAAATATGAAACGTAAAATTTAAATATTCTGAATGACTCAATAAAATTTTTAGAAGCTTTTAACCTAGGTACTTTTACTTGAAAAAGTGAATGACCAAGAACCGAACATGGACTTTACTCACGCTTGATAACTCCCGAATGGTATACTGTGTCTATTGGTTTCAATATAAACGAGGATTTTAAAATGTCAGAATTATAGTTTAAAATGATTACTAGACGGTTAGGGAAAACACATTTTTTATGATTTTGGATAAGGCGTGTTTTGAAAAAGACGTCCTCATTTATTCTGAAACATAAACTGTGGATCATAGATGTTTGTGAATTATACAAATACTTATTTGAGAAAGTGGACGGTAATTCATTTTCTTAATTATTCTTGTAAGTTAATTTTTTTGTAAACTTGAAACTTTCACCCAAACAACTTTGTCAACTCATCAAATAAACCTACTTTTTTTTCTGAAAGTGTGGCCGGGAATGGGGAGGTAGGAGGGGGCCAACTTTTTTACAGGCCCTGGGCCCAACTTCAGCTTGATCGGTCTCTGCCCACAATTACGCTAAATTGCAGACAGTTTCACCAAGCTCATGAAACGCGAACATATCGCGAACGTAAAATACAGATAAAAAAGTAAACGCAATTGCATTAAGTAATATAATATTTTATGTCTTTATAAGAATATAATACAATATTTTAAAGAAAAATCCAACGTAAAGAGGTATTCTCGAAGAGGTATGCTTTGAGGTATTCTTGATCCTATAAAGGTATTCTTTATTGTATTTCTAAACTTATCTATAATAATAAGGAAGAAAGTTTGTTTTTACGTGTATGTGTGAGTGTGTGTGTGAGTGTGTGTGTCTGTCCGCTGTGTTTTGAACAGACCGCTGCACGCAGAGCTATACGATTTTGAATCAGGTTCCACTATGTATATAGTTTTGCACCTCGAAGCCGATTTTGAAATTTTTGAATAGATTTTTTTAATTTAATTTTTTATGCGATTTTTGGCATTTTGCTACGATTTTTCCACATTAGTAAGAAGAATCCGGTTTCAATCTTTTAGCACAATATAGTAGTAAATTTTGTCCACTTTTCAATAAAGTTTATTCGGATAACGTACAGAGATTTTTGAATTTTTGGCAATTTCTTTCCTTCGCCACTAAGAAATTTTCGCCAGAATGCTTGATTGGTTCGTTGGTTGCCTCCATTTCCACCTGAGGTATGTCCAAAATCGTCATTTTTTTCTCTTTTTAGATTTTTTTTTATTGGAGAAGGATAATAATTCTTTAAAGTTAAAAAATCGTTATTTTAAAAGGGGAGGGTGGGTTACTATAATTATCCCTATTTAGATTTTTCTGTTTAGATTTTTTTTAATTCATTTTTATGCATTTTTAGGTGCGTTCCAATTATATAAATACGTAGCAACTATAGTCGTCGTCTGGTCCGTCCGTCTTTCCGTCAGTCTGCATATAACAGCGTAAACACTGCCCAACCGAATGTTTCGAAATTTAATATATATATAATCGTTGCAGAATTTTGTCGAGTCATTTCAAATTTTATGAAAATCGAATCAAAACTTAAAAAGGTATTAATAAAAGTTTTCTCCATTCTAGTAAATCCTATCGTATGTAATCCATATAATAAAAACGCAGACCATTTGACTGTCATAAACAGTTCAGGAATGGCCATTTCACTTTATCATATACCAGGTGGCCATTTTTATTCAAAATTATTTTTTAGAAAGATGTATATTTCAAAATAAATTAATGTTTGAGAGATGACTTACGTTCAATTACATATATATTCTGCTATAACTTCAGTTGAAATTAGGTTGGCAGTTAAAATTCTCAATCCATGAAACTAAACATAAAAGCGATTCATTCGTCGTGAACGTTTACAATATTAAACCAAGGAGGTAATCGCTCGCAAAGTTTGGCAATGTAGCCTTGTGTTTGTCGTAACGATCATTGCAGGAATCGACATAGCGACGTAGGCCAATCATATGGGTGACATGTTACAAGTACTCCAATCAAATCGACCGTACTCATGTGTCTAGTAGGAGCCATAAAGAACAGACAGGTGTTTCTTGCTATACAAGTAATTTGACAAACAATGATGTCAGCTGCCCTTTCTTTATAAGCCAATCAAAGTTTAGCGAAATTCTGTTTCGTTAGGTGCAGGCGATATAATTCATTTCACTGAAACAATAATGATAATTTTTTACATTGTCTTGTATTGGATATTATCGCTTAGTATAATTTTAATGTAACAGAATTGTAACTAATTGTTTGTAGCGATTTCACCACGATCTGAATATTTATAAAACTAGTTATAGTACGAACGCATCTCATTTGTCATGTTTGACGTACAATTTCCAACTTGTTTCATGTTTTGCAGCGTTTTTGGTAATACTCCTAAAATCCAGGGTGACTCACGCCGCCATTCAATTGCCCGTAGGAGAAGAACGATTGGCCTTGACAATTCTAGCTGCGTGGGCAACAATTGCTGCTTGGGCACGTGGGCAACAAAATGGATGATGATTCAGCCTGTTAATAGTAGCCCTAATTGTTTGTTTCAAATGACGTCATAAATCGCCAATTGAAAATCAAACATCGTAGCAGGGCAGCTGTAATTGCTAGTTGAGATAATTGTAGGTATTTGTGATTGGCGGATGAAAAGGTCATCAGCTGATTCCAACTTCCCTATCGAAAATTTCATATTCTTTTCAATAAAAGTTATTCTGGATTCGAACAGCGATTTATTAATTTTTCCAAACTAAAAAGCAACTATTCACAGATCTCACAAAAGTAATTTTTGGTCCATCAGCTAATCCAAAAGTTAATCTGCATCCACAGTCAACGGACACAGTACCACCGTTCACTACTCAAGAATTGAGAGACATCATCTACTCTTTTGATGCTAACAAAGCGCCGGGAATAGATGACATCGATCATCGCATGGTAAGAAATATTTTCAAAATTAAAAAAGATCTCCTACTCCAAATGTACATAACACTATTGAAACTGAACTATTTTCCAGATGTTTGGAAAATAGGAGAGTTGGTGTATTTTTTTAAATCGGGCAAACCCCCTACAGAGATTGACTCCTTCAGGCCAATAACTTTGCTCCCTGTTTTCGGAAATATATATGAAAAACTCTTACTGCGAAGGATAAACTTCTCTTTACACAGAAATGGAATACTCTTTGAAAAGCAACATGGATACACGGAAGGGAGATCAACAGAAACAGCAATTCAAACACTATTCTCACACATAGAAATAATTAAACAAAACAACTCATATATATCCCTGTTGTCAATAGATTTTAAAAATGCATTTGATAATCGTCCGTGGGAGCAGACATTAATCCTACTTCAACAACTAAATATTGAACAGCACTATATTAACACGACAAGGTCCTTCCTAACTAAAAGAGGAGCATATCCCAACTGGCTAATGGATGAAATACATTGGTTCTTCAAAGGCTGCTCACAAGGCTCGTGCTATGGTCCTTTCCTGTGGAAAGTGTTTATGCAGCAATTAATCGATATTCTCAGCAATAAAAATATAAGAGACATAGCATATGCGGATGATTTAATTTTAATCATTGAGGCAAGAACTAGAGCCGAACTAGAAAGGAGAGGAAATGAAGCTCTTCAAATAATTAGCGATTGGGCTCAAACTTCAGATCGGAAAATATCATATCACAAGTGCCAATGTCTGAATCTCAGACGTCCAAAGTATTTAAAACGGCGTCCAATCTTCAAACTTGATCCACATAATCTTAAAACTGAAAATACTATGCCATATCTAGGAATACATTTAGATTCAACCCTATGATTTTTACCACATCTTAGAATCAAACGGGATGAAATGTCAGCAACAATACAAAACTTGTTAAAATTCGCATCAACCACAAGTGGCATTTCCAAACAAATCATAAAAACTTGATACACTTCCATTCCAGAAAAGAAAGTTTCATATGCAGCAGCTACATGGTTTCCAAGATTCCAAAATCACATGGCTTTCGCCTGCTCTTATCTATTCAGCGTCGTTGTCTGCTACTAATCTCTGGAGCATATAAAAAATCTCCTACATCTGCTCTAAATGTCCTGACAGGAATTCCTCCACTACCTTTAAAACTGAAACAGATTGCAGACCAAGGAATGATACTCAGACCGGGTGTTCCATCACACCCACATCACTCTGATACATTTCAAAACAAAGCTTACAAAAAATATATAGATACCTCAAAAGAATATCTTAATACACTGGATGCACAAAATAAAATATACAGAGATGTGCAAATATACACGGATGGCTCAAAAACTGAAATCGGCACGGGTTATGCCTACTGTGTATTTAAAGAAGAAGAAATAATATATACATATCAGCAAAGAATACAGAACGAAAACTCAATGTATCAAGCGGAACAGCTGGCGATCTTGGACTCAATACAATGGTCAAAACAATCAAAATTTCGCACAATAGTTATAAAATCAGATAGCCAATCTACAATATCAGCACTAAAATATATATCTACAAAAAATATAATAATCAGCCAAATAATCCAATCTCTGCAAGGAGCAACACAAAAAAATTATCTACAATTGGGTCAAAGGACATTCAGGCATAACAGGTAATGAATTAGTGGATCGGTTAGCAAAGGAAGCAACTGACCCAAATTCATTAATACCAGAAAAATTTATACCATATCCATCCTCATATCTTAAGAGAATGTTAAAGCAAACTTTACATAACTCATGGCAACGTGATTGGGACTTATGTCCCACTGGGCGATATACCTGTGCATTGAAGCCAAAAGTTTCAGAAGAGTATCTTCTAAGTCATCGATACCTATATATATTCGCTATCAATCATGCCCCTATCCCGGCTTATTTAATTAAATTTAATAAAGTTTTGTCTTCAAGATGCACTTGTGGCGCAAGAGGGGATTCGCTACATTACGTTCTCACATGCCCATTGACAGCTACTCTACATTTGAGGAAAACAGACACCATCTCTCTGTCGAATTGGTTTAAATCAATCTCGGCCAATTCCTCATTGCTTCAAAAGATAATTAGCTGCATGTCCTTAATAGAAAAAAAACAATTGTTATTCCAAATGCCACCAGTACACATCATTGGTGGTGATGATGATGATGATGCTTTTACTGATGATGAAGAAGTTTATTGAAAAAAATCCACTGTCTCTACTTTTAAAATATTTTACGCTAAAAATCTGACAATTTCAAACAACTTTTTAATTGTGATTTTTCTGCTGAGTATGACTTTTGAGTATGACTTTTTGAGTATGACTTTTCTGCAAATTAAGCTGGGCTGCTTTGTCAAATATGTAAAAATATGTAAAAATATGTTTTTTTTTTGTTTTTTTTAAAAATAAACTTGCCAAGCAGGGATTGCAGAGGCTAAAGCCATATGGTAGGCCTCCTTGCTTGGTTGAATCTGAATCTGAATCTGAATCTGATTTCATGTATCCGATTTTTAGAGTTTTTTCATATACGTCACGTTATTTAAGTATTTGATTTCAGATATTGGCAACGATAACTTACTGTATTTGTATGTTAAAAAAAAGCGTAATTTTGTCTCTGATTCAAAAGTAAACGGTAATCCATAGTGTTAAAGGTCGTGGTTTAATTTTGAGGTGAGAGGGGAGTGTCCGGAGTAATTTAAATATCGCGTTAATGCTCTGACCGAAACTGCCTCTTTCTCCCCCTGCCACCCAAATCAGAGCTGTTTTCATATTGGTCCGATACAAACGAAACCTTTTCTAACATTCTTCTCAGGTGCATTCGGGTAACTTCGGTATCATTTTTTCAGTCCTTGGTTACCACTATCTCCGAACATTAATCACCAGAGGGGTGATTTATTTTCTCCGGTTCTATGGGCCCGATTTCAACGAGAATTGGTTCATTCAACTTAACACAAACTAATTAAAATATAAATAACTAACTAGGACTTCCCTCAAAGGGATTAGTCTGAGTGATATTTCTGAGAACATAGGGTTAAAAATTACTATATAAAGGAGATATAATATATGAAAAAGAGCAAATTAAATGAAAAGAATTACAAAATATCATATATAAATTCATATATACTGTTATGTTTTCATACATATATATATTTATAACATTTGGCCAAAAATCTCATTTTCTTAAGCGGGAATTGCTCAAAACTTTAAAAAACGCCGGTTTTTTTAAAACGCCAAGTTTTTTAAAGTCACGTAATCGGATTTGCAGCCAAGAACGTATTTTTGCAAGCGTAGTTTAACGCAAATTTAATTTCATTGTTGCAACATTTTCTCTGTGACAAATATTTACATTTAAATTTAAAAACTTTCCTCCTTGTATATTTGTATAACTATTTATAGAAACTCGTACATTTCAAACCACATTTGTAACATGCTTTGCTACAAACCTGATTACGGAACTGTAGCCTAAATTCCTACTAAAGTACATAAAAAATCTTTCGATGACTTCTGTAAAAATCAATTTTACATTAAATCTCCTATCGGGGAAATTGAAAAAATATATATATATTTCAAAGATAATACTTCTTGATTATTTTCTAGGAGGCGCTCCCCCCTGCGCCTTTAATGTTTCAAACTCCAGAATTTTCTTCTGCCTGTCTGTCTGTCTCTCTCTACAATCTGTTTGTTTCCCTATCCGTTCTTCTACTCATCTCTATACCCGATTGACTGTCTCTCTACACATCTCACTACGTGTCTGTATATTTATCTACTGGTCTCGCTACCGGCCTATATGTTTCTCTAACAGTCTGTCTATCCGTCTAACTACTTGTATGTCTAGCCGTGTCTCTATACCATGTCGCTCTCCGTACCCATATGTCTGCTGTCTCTCTACTCGCCTGTATACCCGTCTCACTATCCGTCTGTCTTTCCACCCGGCTCTTTAACTGTCTCGCTACCCATCTGTCTATCCGTTTTTCTAACTGTCTCGCTTCCCGTTTCACTACCCGTCTCTCGACACGTCTGTCTGTCTATATAGCCCTCTCTCTACCCGTCTGTCAACTCGTCGCTCTACTCATCTCTGTACTCTTCTCTATATCCACCACGCTACCTTTCTCGCAACCCTCTCTACTCGTCTTTCTACCCTTCTCGCAACCTTTCCCTCTACATGCCTGTCTACCGGTCTCGCTACTCGTCTCCCTACCTGTCTCCCTACCCATCTAGCTACCCGTCTGTCAACCCTCTTTTTTTTCCTGTCTCACTACCCGTCTGTCTATTCGTTTCGCTACCCGTTAGCTTATCTATGTCGCTATCCTTCTCTCTACCCGTCTCTCTACCTATCTCACTACCCGTCTGTCTACCCGTTTGTTTACACCTCTCTCTACCTCTTTCCACCTCTTCCCAATATTCAAACAATTTAGTATACAGATGCCGTTCATCTTTTATTAAATGCAAACAGGAGTAATTTATCTAATAAGTGTAATCAGATGCAACTTTTTTTTAAATACATACATAAACCAGCATAATAATTCATCAGGTTTATTTTCATTGTAGTTTTTGTCATGTGGCAGTAAATCTCAACTTCTTAAACCCGAACTGCTTCAAGCTTTTTAAAAAAGCCATAAGGTCCGTATAACTGGGAAGGGAAAGTACCCTAACGGCTATTAGAAACATGTTATTAAGGTAAGTGAAAGTCTCGTAATCGGGTTCGCAGCCAATTGCTTATGTCAGAAAGCGTGGCTTAACGCCATTTTAAATTCATTTCTGTAACTTTCTTTTCCCTTTTGGGGGGGGGGGGAGTGGGGGGAAGGGTTCCAAATATTTACACTTAAATTCAAACTTTTGCCCCCATCTTAATATTAGTGTTTACACAGTTACCAGCCTCCCGATTTTTTGAATACCAGTAAAATCTTACAAAAATTTTCGGTTTATCAAATTACAGAAATTGTACGTTTGAATAAAACAAATATATTGCATAAAAATATTGGTATGAAATAAATCGGGAGGTTGGCAACTATTGTGTTTGTATTATTAATTAATACTTTGTTGACCAAGCTTCATTTGAAACAAATGTAAAAGACTTCTTCTACTTTTTTATTCTAGGAGAAACTTCCGTAATCGGGCTCAAAGCTAATCGGAGAATTTAATGTAATTATTGTTTGTAACTCTTATAGAATTAGAACAATACCGTTGCTAGCATTACTCTTGTTTGAGACCAACCTTGTCTGTGTATCTGAATGGGGAAAAGTTCCGTATCATGTGGTGGTTGGCGCGATTGGCGAAAAAATTAAAAATGGTGCTAAAAGGCAGTTTTAGAATCTTACCAAATTTTTCTAGAGAGCGGAAAAACATGTTTTTCAAATATTTACAAATATATGTTTATTAAACCATGTTTTTGCGCCATCTTAAAAAAATAAGTACGATGCTAAAATAAAATTTTATTGTCATTGTCGATATTTTAACAAGTAATGAAAATACATAACAAACAATTTAACAATACTAAGAGACATTTTTGTGATAAATAATTGTTATTGTCAAGGGGGGGAGAGGGGAATTGTAAACAATTAATAAGCGAATTAAGAAAATTACCGAAAAAAACTTCTGGGAATCTCAGGAAAGAAATAACTGATATAAATAGCATTTAAAATCTTAAAATGGAGAAGTGGTCCGTATTAAATACAAAACATTATACGCCTAATATTAGTAAGTATTTTTAATTTTTTGATATTTCCGAAAGCACAGAAAAAAGGGTAAAAATCCCGGCACAGATGTCATATACTCACCACGTTGGAGCAATTACCTCCCCCCCCAGCTAATTTGGCGAAAACTGTTTGTTGTGTTTATTTACTTTTACTTTTTATTTTAATTATATGGATTATTTTTATATGTATATCAATATTTATTTATTTTTATTTCCTTTTTTGAAATAATAGAAGCTATATCATTTATTACGTTATTTTATTTTTATATCGAAATGAAAAATCACGTGCTATTATTGCATGCTACTACTATTGTACCAATAACGGCGAAAAACATCAGGTCCGTCCAAATTAAATTTTGTTTTCTTCCGAAAATACCACATCTTTCCAGCGAGATCCAAATGAAACGTTTTTCTTAGCAAATTCCAATCTAATATTTTTATGTAGTTTTGTAAGTGGTGGACGTGACCGTAGTTTGGCATATCTAAAATTGGGATTATTTTCCAGAACATTACGCACTGTTCTGCTAGTGCATGATAGATTCATTTCTGATTTAATTGGAGTAGAACCCTGTTTTTTAAGCGAGCTCGACGCTCAATGCCACGTTTCTGGCGCATAGTCAGAGAGACAGGCTTGCTTGTATGATTCTTTTTGCCATAATCTTTTGGATTCTTCAAGAAATAATAAATTACTGTTTTAGTTCTGTTTATATTCCTTGCAAATTCTCGTCCACTCTTTCCACATTTTCTGTAAGTAATGATTTTTCGCTTTTCAAATTCAGATAATTGTGGGCTCTTTGGCATGATGAAGAACTAGAGAAACCGAACAATACTGCGCAACAGTTTTAGGCTACTTTAAACAATCCTATGGTGTTACCAAATATGCAAAACTTTGTTTGCGATTTCAAAAGAAATGCGTCCTGATAATTTTTTCCAAGTAGAAAGCTATTAAAATCTTTTAAATTCATGCCTTTTAATGATTTTACAAATTTTCAACTTAAAGTTTGTTTGGAAATGTTCCGTTTCAAGCCTTTTTATCATACAAATATTTACATAATTTTCTAGCCAACTGGCTCTTACATTTGGCGAGTTTTCGCTTGTCCTTATAATTTTTCCATTGCTGTAGTACGGTGTGCCGTGTCACCTAACGACCATTGTCCAAATTTCCAACACCTCGCTTTTCCTCTCTGTTCGGTGTATCGTCCAAACCTGCTTATTCGTTGTTGTCTCGGAATTCGGACACTTTGTGCTGAGTATCACGTGAGAACCAGATAACACACACCCAAAGAAAAGTTTTGTTGAATCAACAAAAATTTTGTTGGTCCAACCAAACTTTCCGTTTAAATATGAGTCAATGGAAATTTTGTTTGAATGAACAAATTTTTTTTTTTTTGCAATTCCAACAAAAAAAATTTGTATCGTGAGCAAAAAAATGTTTTGTTTATTCAAGTAAAATGGTCCAATTTTGCTTGAATTAACAAAATTCTTTTGTTTAAAGTTTAAGAGTTCTTTTTAGTTTCGTCAACAAAAACTTTTGTTTAAAGAACAATTGTTTTGTGTAATTTTAAGAATTTTCTTTGTTTTAACAACAAAAGGTTTTCGTTAAAGAAACAATTATAATACTTACTTTAAAATTATTTTTTGTTTTAATAACTTAGCTATTTTTTTAGGTAATTTTTTATTCATTTTCAGCAGTGAATTACGCCTGTAATCTTTAAATAATAAGTGAATTTTTGTCCTGCTTTTTTCCAAGCGTAAACTTACAGATTGAACAATGTCCCAAGAAGGAACTCGAACCCAGGTCCTCAGAATAGCGCTCTGAGGCTCTACTACTGAGCTACAAGGAACGACATCCCAACTCGGCATTTCTCACTCTTATGTATGTCGGACCGGCTGCAGCCGCAGCACAAGATGGAAATGTCATCATGAGTATGCAAATTTCTGCGGCAAACATGAGACGACAATACAAAGCCCAGCATACTGCAACACATAGATAATTTTTAATTAATTTTCAGCAGTAAATTACGCCTGTAAAAAGCAGGATAAGCATTCACTGGTTATTATTCAAGAATTACAGGCGTAATTCACCGCAGAAAATGAATTAAAAATTAACTGTGTTGCCGTATTTATTGGAAAATTTTCACGAATCCAATTCTTTCTTTGTAAATATAGAAGAAAGTAGTAAATGGGAGAGGGGGATTTTTAAAACCACCTTGGTCCATCCCAATTAAAAAATTTTAATTATCCAAAAAGTATGTTAATCCTTTAATCATATAGCTAAATATGTCAAATAAACCAAGTTACGTGAGAGCGTTATCGCTACTACACAACAATTTAAATTTTGCATGAACAACAAAATTTTGTTGGAATTACAAATTTAAATTACAAAATTATTGTAACATTAAAAAACAGATTTTGTTAATTGAAGTAAAATTGATGAAATTTTATTAAAATTTTGTAAGAGTGTTAACAACATTTTTTTTGTCCATGCAACAAAATTCATTTTTTACTTCAACTAAAAATTTTGCTTAAAACAAACAAAATGTACTCAACAAAACATGTTTTGTAGTTTTAATCAATTCCTTTTTCTGGGTGCAGGTAAATATTCTTTGTTTTTAATAAATCAGTTAGATTGTGGAGTAATATAACCTTTATCAAGTTATATCTATTTATGTGAGATATGATAACATAAGCAAAATATAGACACTTGAAGGGGTTACTTTGTGACACATCGATATTGTCACAAAGCAATTCTCTCTCAACGGGCGTCCAAAAATATCAGTTACGGTTTGTCGCCGTCCAATCATGAACTAATTGACATGTGCTCTACTAACTAGGAAAAGAAGTTGGAGAATGTTTCGCCCGAGAACCAATGAAATAGACGAATATGATTGACGACTCTGGAAGTAAAAATGTGATCACTCGAAGAGGAGCAAAATATCCTCAACTGAATCAAACTAGTGTAAGGCTTATAATTCAATCATGGTAGGCTGAAGCGCTACGGAGACCTAGTGCCAATTTATGTCAACTAGAAAACTGATAAATTGTGGTCCACTTGGACCGAGAACGGACAGTACGGAGCAAGATACAATCGAACAACCACCAAGTTCGGAACAACCAGCAACTTGGTTCAACCACCAAGTTTAAAAGGACTGATTTATATCACTTACACTTCCTATTCTGGATAGGAAAGGCGATACAAAAGCAATCATCCGGGACCGAATGAAATTTTGTATGAAAGGAACAAGGTTTTATTCATTATCGACTCACTAACGGCAGTGGGCAACCGAGAGCTGATTGCGATCAAATACATAGATTAACCTGCCAAACATTTGCAAACAGTGTTTAAATAAAAGTTTTAATAAACGTGGGATTGTCTAACTTTGTGAAAGTAACGTTTTATTTTGCATTTCAAGGCGAGAACACACTTGTCATAAAGCAACTCCATCCGATGAAGTAACTTTGTGACATCTTTAAACCTAAATTTCTCTGTTGATATTAAAGATTTAGATTGACGCAGTGGCACCGTTATGTAGGAAAATAGTATATCAATATTGAAAAACAGTCAGTTTTGGGTTATTTGTAAAACAGATCGGCTGGTTGAGAAAACCCCCATAATGTGTCACAATGTAACCCATCATCTTACGGTCCTTTAATGTTTCCCGCGTGCCAAGAGATTGCCAAAGATTTCGCTAGCTACAGCAGCTTTTTTGAGATCTCATGCTTATTTCAGTGATCTAAGCATGTGTATTGATTACATGTCTTTCAAATTTGTGCTTTATTCAGATTATTTTACTATTATATGTATTGACTGATGAAGGTTAAATTCCGTGGAATATCGGAAAGTACAAATGCTGAGCTAATTACATTGATGTAAGTGCAAACGGGTCTGTAATCGGTATACACGCGATAGAGGTAGGTTTAAAAAAATTCACACTTGAAAATTATGTTTAATATCATAAAAAGTCAATAGTTTTCAAACAAACTGAATTTGAAAGAATATTTTTTTTTCCTATTCGACGGTATAAAAATTGAAATTGTGCGATGTTTAAAAGTTTCAAAAATTGCAGTAAAAGCGAAATTTACTTGTTAAGTCGCTTCCGTCATCAATATGACGTCAGCGTTATTCCCGGACATGTTTTTGCTTTATAATAGATACAGATGTCCAATGTTGAATACTGAGATTATTACTCCATTGTTACCCTGAAACCTTTTAAATGAAATGGTGGACTGTGGAGATGAGCAAAATCAAAAATAAATAAGTAATACTAGAATAAAAAGATAACAAAAGTTAATAACTAAATAATTTTTTCTTGTTTATTATCTGGATCCGTCTTAAATCAGCCTTACGTAATTTTTGTCAAAATTTTAACTAGTTTTATGCAGGACTAAAATCTCAACTGTAACCAATTATCAAAACCTCATGCGAAATATTTTCGTTTCTAATTTTTTTAAGAAAGTTAAAGAAGCAAAAAAGTTAAAATATATTTGCAACAAAGTTTATGTCTTAAAAATGTTTTTAAGTATTTGGTGTCATAAATTGTGATTTTACAAAATTCAAAGGCTTATAATGCCTCACATTTTTTGTTGTTGAAACAATAAGGATAAACAAAAAGTTAAAAAACTTAAATAAGCACACTTTTTTTTCTAATATATAATCTGGTCATAAAGTCTTTCCCTGATTAAAAATTATATTACAAAATAACCATTGAATGTAATACCGTAAAATTTTTAGTCGAAAAGTCATGTTCTTAAGTTTATTTTCATCTGGATGGATCAGCCCCTAGACACACGGCTTGGTCAATCCAAGGCTCCTTTGAAAAGCAAACTGAACATACCCGTAAGGCATGGTGACGTCACGGCGACGTCACTGTGAAGTCACACTGTGACTTTGCGAGGCTAACGAAAAAGGCAGGCTACCGCGGTGCATTCCACTTATCTGTTTTACAGACCGGTAGAGTGACGTGTTGCTCTTTTCGTACACCTGCATTGGTGCATTCGAGCATCACGTGACTCCCGCGATCTGTAAAAAAAGGTACGCATAAAGCACCGCGGTAGCCTTTCTTTTTCGTTAGCCTCGGTGACTTTGTGACCGTCGACGTGACGTCGATGTGAAGTCACTGTGACCTAAATATGAAGTCGTTATGGCCGTTTTCAAGACTTTCTGTGACCTCACAATGTGACTACTTTGTGAAGTCACTGTGCGACTTCAATGTTAAAAATATGACAAATCTGCATCGGATAGGGTGACCAAATTTTACCCGAATCCTATCCGGATTGTTCGGATCGACATTTTTTTATGCTACAAGTTTGTGACGACACTGCACCCGGTCGGGTGACCAGATTTTACCCGAATCCAATCCAGAAAGTTCGGATTGATCTTTTTGGATTTGTTTGGCTACAGAATAGATTTGGATTAGTGGTCGGGTGAACTGATTTTCGTGAACCCGAACGGACCCGAGTCAGGTATAATATTTTTAATGTAAGTCTTGTTCGGAATAGAATCTTGCATACGACCGAGTAACCAGATTTTATCAGAAATTGTGTTACGAAACAATTTCTGATGTCGGCTCGGATCTAGAGTCATGCACGAATCCGTTTATATACTTCTTCAACATGGTTGAATGTCTACTTGAACAGGAATGATGGTTGATTGAAATTATATTTCGACTCAACCCATATTCTTACCCTAACCCAACAACAACAACAAAAATCTGTAGCCCACAACCCGACCGATCCTGATAAATGATTTCGCATAGATTCGAATAACAAGATTTTACCAAATCCGGATAAGATCGACGATAAGGATTGGATCGGCAATAATTTGTATTGATGCAACTCGTATTCAAATTAAAACTTTGCATCTAATTGGGAAACCGGCTAATGTAGCCGTTAAGCAAGACAACTATAAATGTAAAAAACGCATACTAATATAAAAATAATAGATGAATCCATTAAAAATTATAATAAAAGTAAATATTTCAATAATATGAAATTCTATTGAGCAAATAACAACTTTTTAAATTAACTTCTACTTCCATTTGTTTTATGTAACCACGAAAAATATTGACAATAATTAAAACTATGCTATTTTGCTGTTAAGTATTGAAGTCTTTAAATGTGTATACTTTGCCATATTTCCCCTTCCTCAGTATCACGAAACTTTCTGACACATTTATGAACAAATTTTTAAACGCATGGCACTTACATGCCTGATTATTAAAGTGATTTGGAATGAATAGCGTTTTCCATTTTTAGATAAAGGAAATACTTATTAAGTTAAGATAAATTTTGAACACGTTTTTCCCGTTTCTCACGCTTCCGCGTCGGAAATTCGGTTCAAAATACAAACTTTGACAGTGTTTTCTGAAACATCTTCTGCCGTCACTAAAAAATGGAAAACGCCATTTCTATTACATATATTCTGAATACGAACACCTGCCAATTTCATTTGTTTCCCAATAAAAATGAATACAGAAATATTTCAGAAATTAGCTATTTTGGATTTAAAAACAACTTTAATGAAAATATAAGTATACACTTTAAAATAAGCATTGTGAAAAATTTATATTATGAGTCCATTTAAATAATAGTTATACCTATTGTGCAACATTATTAAATAATAAACATTGTATCAAGCAGTAAAACATTTTTCGATGCAAATGAAATATACAACCTCAGATCATAAACGCAAAAAAAAGTAACATATTTTTTCCTTTACAAATTATTTCATTTATAGTTTTTGATAGAATACTAAATGCAGAACTTAAATATAAATTTTTACTGTAAAAAAATTCGATAACACAACTGAAAAAATTACCTTAACTGAATAGCTATTTTATTGTTTCATCAATATTCATTATTTTTGTGCACCATAATATTGACATATCTTGACAAATGAATTTGTAATGCGTTAAATTGTCATAATTATTTCAAATGTACCAGAAAATTATTTCTCGAAACCTCCACAATCAAAGAAATTTTCAAATTGTAAATTAAATATTAATAGTTTTAAAAATTGCAATGTTTTTAATTATAATGAATAACTATAACAATTGAAGTGAGAAACCCAAAATATAAATAAATTCCTAATTATAAATAACACTTTACATTTAGAATACATATTGTTAGTAAATACTTTAAGCTTTTTTCCAAACTGTATATTTAAAACGATTTAAAACATTTTAAAGACAAAATTTAATACATGTGATTTTTCTAAAAAAAGATTTAAACGTCTTAACTTTTAAATAATGTACTATTAAATGTACCATTACTAAACATGCACTATTAACAAAACTGCGAAGACATTAAAAATTACCTGCTGATCTATAAGTAAAACACTAGTTCTAGGGGTTAAGTTTTAATGGTCCTTGACTGATTCCTTTTCATTAAAAAATGAGACTGAAATCCACTACTTTAATTTTCAAAGTATTCCAGCAGAGGTGTGTTCGTAGATCTGAGATATCAAATATCACGCAGACCTTATGAACGCACCCAGATAGACACAGGGAGAGGTTAAGATGGATTTAAAAGGGATGGTTCACTTTAAAACTTTAATTTACTTACACGGTATAAATTCCACACTATAATTCCACAAACTTAAAAGAACATTACACACTCTAATCCGCCGAACTCGGAATAACAATAATCGTCTGCCCTCAATATGCACGATTATGATCTGCGTAGTATTGTTTAACCACATAGTAACAGCTAGCAGGTGTTTCCAATTTACCGCAAATGATATAGAAAGAAAATAATTTAAATAAAGACATTTCAATATATGAGAGAGTTTTGTACTCTTAGAAATAAGCTGTGAAAATTTATATTTTTATATATTTTTAATCAGTTGCATTTCCTTTAAACGTCCAAAGTAAACATAAATTTTAAATAAAGATTGATTTAATAGGCTTTATAAAATAATTCCGACATAAATATAAATAGAATTCTGGAATTAGATTTCCTAAATACGAATATTTCATTGTTTACACTCTATTGAAAAAAGCAATATATTTAATAGAGGTGATATCTTATTAAGCACTGACCAGTTCTGGATAAATTGCTATACGTATGACATATACTTTATGACATATTTTAATTCGTTTTTGTTCGGAAACGCATGAAATTGGCTGGTGTTTTTATTCAGAAACTATGTAATTGAAAGACGTTTTCCATTTTTTAGTAAAAACAGATCTTTCAGAAAAGAATGTCAAAGTCGGCGTTTTGAACCAAATACCCGAGGTAACAGTGAAAGAAAAAAGAAAAACCGGTCTTCACGTGACATGAATTGCTTATAACTCGATAAGTAATTTATTTATCAAAAAATGGAAAACTCTTTTTGATTCCAAATTGCTTCCATAGTCAGTCATGCCCATTTTATGCCTTTGCATTTAAAAATGAGTCAGAAATTATGTCAGAAATCTTTGCGTTGTTGAGCAGGTCAGTTGAGAACCACCTTAATTATACCGTACAAGGAAAATCTTGAACGCGTTCGACGGTTATCCCGACCTAACTGTTTTGGTATCGAACTCGCAAAAATGGTGTCCTCATTTTTTGAACTGAAAGCTGATGATTTGGTTGAGTGGCCCCTCAAAACAATTAAAGATTGGAGATTAGCAAATGAGTCCCATGCGGTAGTAGAAAAAAAATTAAATGTTTGTATTTAAAATGCTAACAAATCTCTAAATTGCTAACAGTTTTATTAGAATGGGAGATCTATTTCTGAATAATTTTCTGCCAAAACTTTCCTACGTTACTAAATTTCTATTTAAGGATTTTTACCTGTGCATTATATAGTATATTTTGTTAAATTTCTTGAAAATGGTAATGAAAGTTGTAAAAAAATTATCTGCCTCATATATGTAGACAGATATTTATTTATTATTTTATTGTGGAAATACTCAATTTATTTAAATAGTGTGTGACAATGTTTTTATTAATGATTTAGGTACATGACACAATTCATTTCTATATTTTATCAGAAATCACTCTCTGATCACACCGTGAAGTCACAGAGTGTTGGCATTTTGGTCATACGTTTTACGTGACTTATGTGACTTGCAGTGACGTCATGGCAACGTCACAAAAAATGTTAAAGCTGTCAAAAAGTAATATTCTTGATGCCATAAGATGTTATAAAATTTATTTTAAGTTTTCTTTAGATCTCCAAGACGTTCACATTTTGGTCACAATGTGACATTACAAAGTGGTGGCATTTTGGTCATAGATGTGACGTGAAATACGTGACTCACAGTGACGTCACAATGAAGTGTGCTCTCTGACTGTGCATGCTATGCGGGTAGTTTATACAAAAATCCTTCACCTGACACACTGTAATAAATACAATTATTAAGTTTTTCATATTTTTGAATATTCAGGGGATGCCCACTCAAGGATCACAAATGCTGTGTTTTGTGTGACAGCACAAATGTTGGCCAATACGTGGCGATAACTGGAATACTAAAATTTAGTAAGATTTTTCTCCACCATTTCTTTGAATAACTTCAAACACACGATTTGGCATAGAGTTAATTTTTTAAGGAACGATTTGGGAATATTGTCCCATTTCTCCATAATAGCCATTTCTAATTCATATGTTACATGATATTGTTTGTTATTTTTATACACTTGGCGAGACAAATAACCCCACAAGTTTTCTATGGAGTTTAGGTCAGGAGTTCGACTTGGCCAAGGTAAAACATCAATCTTTTTTCTTTTAAGCAACTCTTTTGTTGATTTCGATGAATGTCTGGTAGCAGTATCTTGTTGAAACTTCCATTTTGCACCTCCTAAAAGTGGTCCGAAGGACTTCGAAATAGCAGCTGCTGGTAACTTTCCGAGTTCATTTTCTCTTCAACTCTTTGGAGAATGCATTTTCCTGCATATGAAAATGCGCCCCACACCTTAACGGAACCACCTTCCATGTGCCTACTGAAGAACTCGCGAGAACTTTTCCTTAAATCCTGCCATTAGTCATTATTACCGTCTGTCCCATCAAGATTGAATTCGTTCTCGTCTGAAAACAATATATTTCTCCATGCAGAATTCCAGATCATGACATTCTTTGCCCACTTAGACGGACCTCTTTGTGACGTTTCAGTAGTAGTGGTTTACTTTTTAATTTGAGACGATTAACAGCAGCATTAGACTTCAAACTTCGTCACACGGTTGCATGTGATACCTTTTCAGTTATCTGTTGTGCTGTTTTACGAGTCGACTGGGTTTTTTTCGTTGCCAGTTTGACGATCATTACGATCTGATAACTTCTTTTTACGACCAGATAGTTTATGCGTTACATACAATTCTTCTTTACTTAAAACCTTATGAATCGCAGTTTTACAACGCTTAAGAATCTTACTTATTTCACGTTCAGAATTTCTTTTTCCTTTGTAGAATCACACTCTCCTCACTTCTACTTCAGACAGCTCACTCCGACGAGGCATTTTACTATTAAATTCAAAGAATCAGATACAATTCAGGATTTCTGCACTTTATTTTTCTTTTTAAATTTTACAGTTTGTTAAGGTTACAGTTAAACTCTGAGTTCAAAGTAAAATTGTCTGCTTTATTAACAATATAAGAGTGGTCTTATATTTATGAGACAGCGGGTTTGCGTAGAATCGTTTGGCATGAAACAAAAAAAATTTCAAACTTTTTTCCCTGAGCTAAATAAACATTATAGAGTTATTTCTTTTCATACAACTACTTTTAAATTCAAACTAATATTTTCTTTGTTAATAAAAGGTTAAATTCTGGTTGGTCTTATAATTTTGTAACAGACTGTATACTAACTATTCATATGTGCGTATTAATTTTAACTAATATTAACAGTTTAACACTAAATGAAAATCTATATATTTAAAACGCTAAGCGCTTTCTTTCGACAGTCGGTGAGAACAAACTACTGCATAAAATTACATCATTCTTTTTTTAAATGAAAGATATTTGGACACGTATTTGTTATCGTACATTTGTTTGTTCGAAAATTTAATTAATTAGCCGTAATTTTAAATAAACCTTTACTTCTGCGTATGACGTCATTACGCCAGTAATCGGATAACGCCCGCTGTTGCGATTCACAGAGTAACGAGAAACTCTGCGGTTGCGTGGATGAAGGAGAAATAATAAATATTAAAAGCCAGTGGCTTTTCGAATTTTTAAATTTGCAAGTTAAATTTCGATAAAAGTATCTATCCGCGTGTTTTATAAGCGAATAAAAATTCATATTTATTGTGACGTCATGGGAACATTGTCTATTGGGTTTATTTTATCATTATGCATTATAACTTTGTTGATGTCATTTTTTCATTACAATTAAATACAAAAAATATTTTTATTAGTATGCATGGTGTTTAAGCATAAATGTAACGTATACAAAGTATGTGTGAAAAGTATGCGCCGGTGAAAATGACGTTATGCTTAGTTTGTAATGCATTTTAACATTGATAAAACTAAAAAGAAAAATTTATATGATTGTGTCAACATGACGTAATTTTAACTGATTTTTCAATTTTTAATTTTAAAGAGTAGAACTGGAACCTTTATTGGTTGTATCATGTTGATTGCATACCTTGATTACATCTTACCAATTACTTTTTTTAAATTGTAGGATAGAAGAGGAGTTCATTTTTAAATTAAAAAAAATCACAAAAGTAAAGGATTTCAGGAAAATTAAAATTAAAAAATTATATTATAGTAAAAAAAAAAAAAAAAGAAAAAAAAAAAACTTGAAATAATGATTGGGTTTTTAGCTAGAATAAACAATATAAGGCTAATATTTTATAGGAATTATTTTGGTAGATTTGTTATAAGTTCATTTAACAGTTCCTTATTAGCATCAAAGTCCTATTTCTTTCACTGTGAATTTCTCTTTCGATGTCAAAAAATGACAGTCTACTTTTGGACACCAGCCAAAACACAGTGGCAAATTTTAAAAATGTATAACGGTTGTGACAACAAATGGCGCTGTTGCTGTAGCTTTCATCGCGCTTACATCACTTCTAAATACTACAATTTTTTTAAATTAATTTTAATGCATTTCAGAATTCTAATTTTTACATCATCAATTAGAAAAAAATTTAGCTTTCGATTGAAATTTATTTGAAAAGTGCCACTTAATTTAACGAATTTTTAAATAATTTTCCAGCATGAAATATTTTTTAATTCTGTCTCAACAATGACCATCAGTTTGCTTTAATAATGTAAAATAGCTCCTGAGAAAGTTGCCACAATTGAAAATAGATTTCCCTAACGATCATGAAAAGTGACACAAACAAAAATTATAAAAAACCTGATAAATCTTAAGATCAGATTATCCATAAGATAAACTAAAATCTGGCAAAAAAAAAAAATCAGTTTATGTTTAACATTAAATTGATATGTTGAATTCGTTGATGTATATGTTGCATCAGAATATGCTAGGAAGCTAGGAACTGTATTTTATTATTTGTTTAAAGATCCATTGGATATTTAACTGTATAAGAGGGAAAAGATCCCCGACTGTGATAGAAAAGGAATAATCATCCAGATTATGCAAAGGGACCGAAGAAACTATACAAATAAATTACACTTGAAAACATTAAAAATCTTCCTCAACTGCAGATTGGTTTATTATTGTAAAAAAAAAATTTACATCCTTACATAAAAATTGATTAGCTTAAAACAATGGATGAGTTTTAGAAGATATGGATTTGAAACGAACAATGATTAAAGAGGACATTTTAAAACTTTTAATTTAAACATTTTAAAACTTTTTTAACGTCGAATTTCGACGGTGCCTTTGGGCAGATGCGCACAGGAGCTCATTCGGTTGCATTATCACAGGGGGGGGGGGTGCTTTACTTACTATGTTCTTTTATTTAGTGAATATGAGATGAAAGTAGGGATATACTATTTGTATGATACTTCAGAATGAAATTTTGCTTCTTGCCGTGGAGAATATGGCGGTAATGTCAAACTGATTTCCATTACACAGTTGTTTAAGGATTGTTTGTTTGGAGTTTGTCTCGGAATTAGTACTGTATTTCACTGGGCGAAAAAAAACTTTTAAAATAAAATATTTGAAAGACTGTTTCATACGTATCCCTTCTTATGTAATAAAGAAACGTATTTTACTGATATTGTTATAGTAATTTTTTTCCGTCAAGTTTTGACAGGTTCCATCTAGTTATTAATAATTTTGTTAAATGTAAATGTTAGTTGCGTGTATAATGAGTACTGTAACGTAATTCGTGTTCGTGTAGAATGATAGACTCGAAGAAATACAGTCCATTATACGTCACACTATATTTATTTTATGAATATTACACAAGAACCAGGAATTCACAAAGATAAATAAACGCAAACAGACGAAAGCGTTCAGCATACAGAAGGATAATTATAGTCACCCAACGCCAAACATTAGAATGTGTCGTTTTATTATTAATCCAAAAACAGACTTCAAAAGTGTTGAATAGATAGCTTTATACTCATAAGCGTGTTAAAGCAAATAGAAAAATAATTTCAACAGCGAGGTCTCAAAGAATATCCATCGTAAGGAAACAACTACAATTTCGCATTCACACCAGAAATTCCCTATGATGTTCTTTTGTTTATTTAATGTTAGACATTTCGAGATTCATTAAAGTAAAAATACTTCTTTCAAAATTTCTTGTATAAATTCGAAATTTTTGAATTAAAAAAACGGCTAAACTGGCATCTCTGACTCCATGCAGTATTTCAATATTTTCGATTTTTCTTTAATAGTTTTATTTAACTAAAATTCATAAAGATACAACTAAATGTAAATATATTGCTTGAAGTTGCGTAAAAACATACATAAAACATTTAAAAGCACATTAAAGTCCTTTTAAAAATTCAAAACGTTTTCAACCGAACTACTCAGTCATCATCAGTGAAAAACTAATTGTTGAGTTGAGTTGTTGTCTCTTCGCGTTACCTTGCTTGCCCGGAATAAACTATTTTACTTCAAGGGTTTGGAATATAAGAAACCTAATGGGAAAAGTAATCAATGATGTATTATTTCATTCCAGACTGCTTGGATATCATATGATAATACATCGGTACAGAATTTTAGATATAGCAAACGCTATATCTATATATAACGATATAACGATATATATATAACGATATATAAAACGATATATATAACGATATATATAACGATAACGATACATATAACGATATAATATAGGATATCGCATGATATCCTTATTAGCAATAAAAGCGCTAACATGAATTTGCTCATCAGATTTACAGCTCATTGATTGCCGTGGTTAAATCAGAAACCTTCTGATTTGTTTCCTTTTCGAGCGTTGCACAGGAGAATGTAACAATTTGGTTTTTGTAAGATCGTATATTAGAAATAAACGTTCCTTGATAACATCGTATTTCAGATAATTTATTTTCGTTGCTGACTTGCTGCTGATTTTTATCTACTTTGAGATAGTATCCATCCAAAATTTCCTTGCACAAAACGAGCATGAACTTCATTTTGTTCCCATCTAAATAACAGAATTCTGTACCTAGAAACAATAAGTTCAATTAATTATTACATTAAAACAAGAACGATAAAGCATGCGTTAAGCATATATTAGGAAACACTTTTCAACACAATCAGAATACTGTAACAAAACGTCATATATTAATAAGGTGAAATGTGATATCTAAGTAAAAAATTCTGGAAAACGTATTATTCGAAAACCCAGTTTTAGCGATTACCATTAATAATCTAAAAAAAAAACTGACTTATTTTGTGCATCCCTGTATATGATCAATAGATTTATATATATGCTAATATTACATGCTAAAATTTAGTTCAGTTAGGAACCGCACAGCAAAGTTCAAAATTTCCATTCTTTAATTTCAATCAATTAATGTACTCGACATCTTTTATGAAGCCCTGTAAGTGATTTATAAAATTCATACACATCAAGCAATATATAAAACATTAGTTAAATTTAAAAATGCTTGCCGCAACGGAAAACTCGCTTTCAGAAATTATTGTTCGCAGACAGTACTGTACCAAATTATTATTTTTTTTGTCCCTGTAAATGAACGATGAATGCTATGCTCTTCTAGCATTTTGTAATGCACCTCAGTGATGTATATAAATTTCAACATGTTTGAGATATATTAACATCACTAAAATGCACCGCAAACGATTTTTCCTCATAGACCGTTATGTAACGGAATTCGTTTGAGTGTAAGGGAAAGGGGGGAACAGTGGGACACGGGGCACAGTGGGACAAAAGGCATTTTTTCTACCATTCAAGTACTCAACAATTAGAAAAATATGCATCATTTAGTTAACCTGTATGGAAACACTGTGTAAACTAGTCTAAGTCACATTTCATTTTGTAGGGAAGTTACAGCCATTTTTGTTTTTACTATCAGTGTTGGAAAAATCAGGTAAATTTTACTTTCTTGGATTTGATCAATAAAATATCCTCCAATAATGAATATCAGTGCATTAATTTAAAGCTTAAACTCTCTTCATTACATGTGTGCAATGTTCTTAATTCTATTAATAAATTTTGTGCAACTTTTGACGTTGGATTTAAAAATACTCCTTGTGGGGTACAGTGGGACATGTTGATAGGGGCACAGTGGGACACGTCCCATTGTACCCCAATGTAAATATATTTTAGACTATCACAATTTAAAATTCAATTATTGATGTAAAGTGATTTTATTTAAACACTGTATTTTTATTACGTTTAGATGACATTTAAAACATGCATTTAACAGCCTATTATAACCTGTTGCTAACTATTATATTAATACTGTTAAATATTTTTTTAATGAATTGTTATCTAAATACATTATTATGAATATTTTTGTCTCTAAACATGCATTAATAATCCGTTAACTTTAAGTGCACACAAAAAGTAATTATGAAAATGAAAACAATAGACTTTTTTCATAGTACAATTAAATCTACTTTAATAAAATATCTTTGCTACAAAAACGACTTCAATATTGATACAGGAAACACTACCTAACTTGAATTAAAATTTTTATCTTGATTGCTAGGCTTAACAATTTAATTTAAATTGCAGGTTAAATGGTACATAAAAGATCAAGAAAAACTGAAATTGGACTAGTGAATGAAAATGTGATGCTTGAAGCTGTTAAAGCAGTATTAAAAGATAAGAAGCCACTACTAGAGGCAGCAAAATAATTTAATATTTCGAAGAGCACTTTGCAACGAAATGTGATGAAATCAAAACACCTCAGTGGGGAAGATGATCTTACAAGTAAAAATGTTATGTTTAAGCCGAATTATGCAGATCGGCAAATCTTTACAACGAGTGAAGAGAATATGCTGTCAGATTATTTCACAGAAGCTTCAAGCTTGCATCATGGACTTCCTATGAAGGAGGCGCGGAAATTGACATACGAATAGCAGTAAAATGGAACAAAAATATCCCTTCAAGTTAGCAAGATAACCAGTCTGCAGGAAGAGACTGGTTGGAAGGATTTATTAAACGGGCTGGTAATATTTCCTTGAGAAACCAGAAGCCACTTCACTTGCTCGATCAATGGGTTTCAACAAACCTGTAGTAGCTGAGTTTTATTCAAAACTGTATGAACTGTTACAGACACATCAATTTGGGCCAGACAGTATTTATAATTTAGATGAAACAGGTCTTACAATAGTGCAAACACCTGGCAAAATTATTGCCAAAAAAGGTGTTAAACAAGTAGGTCAGGTCACTTCATCAGAGAGGAGTGAATTTGCTACACTTTGTTGCATGATTAATGCCTTTCACTTCCTCCCATTTTTATTCTTCCTCGCGTTAAGTTTCAGGAGAAAATGTTAATTGGTGCTGCAGTGGGTGCTCAAGGAACTGCATCAGCTTCAGTATGGATGATGCAAGTATTTTTTTGTGACAATGAAGCATTTCATACAATATTCGAAATCAACTCCACAAAATAAAACTCTTCCACTAATGGATAATCATAAAGCACATATTAGTATTGAAGTTATTAATCTATAAAAAGACAACGGTGTTGTACTATTTACAATACCCCCACACTGCAGCCATAAACTGCAGCCTTTAGACAAAGCGGACTTTGGACCTTTAAAACGTTTTTATAATGATGCATGCCTGGCTTGGCTTGTGACCCATCCATGAAAAAGGATAACAATCCACAATATATAGCTTTGCTTGTTGGCAAGGCTTATCCTCTGGCCGTTTGTGCAAAGAATCTATCTGTATTTTCATCTGCAGGCATTTTCCCATGTAATAACAACGTTTATACTGAAGAAGACTTCATAGCTGCAAGTGTTACCGATGTTCCATCAGAATGTGTTGGTGACACATCAACTACTCAACATGTCATTCTATCACATGACTCAAGTGAAGCTAGTAAATCTAGACTATTCACAGAAGAGCCTCAACCAGGGTGCTCCAATTTAAATTTATCTCTGGTGGAAAACCAGAAAGTTGATGAACCTGTTTTGTCACCAGAACTAATAAGGTCTCTACCAAAATGCCATGCACCTGATAATTCTAAGAGGAACCGAAGGAAGAGGAAATCAGAAGTATTGTTTGATACACCTGTAAAAAGTAGAATAGAGAGGAAACTTTTGGAAGAATTGAAAAGCAAAATAAAGGTAAAAAGAAATATTCTTCTAATGTTTCGAAATTGATAACCAAAAGAAAAAGATTGTAAATAAAAATTTATGGGAAAGCAGTTCTTCAGAAGACGAAGATTGGAAGCTCTCTTCAAGTGATAGTGTTTCTGACGATGAGGTGGAAGAAAGAGAAAGTATTTTTGAGGATGATATGGAAGAAAGAGAAAGTGTTTCTATTAATATTGGAGATTTTGTATTAGTCAAAGTGTGTGGGAAAAAGAAAGGAGCCATATGCTGTTATGTTGCAGAAATCATAAATAAAAAAATGAAATTGACTTTGAAGTGAAGTATATGAAAAGACTTTTGCCAGAATACAATTTTGTCTTTGATGATGAGACAACCTATTATGCTGTTCTTGCTGACATTGAAATGAAATTACCAAAACCATTGATTGCGGAGGGTCAGAAAGGACAATGACACAATTATCATTTCCTAGACTTCTAAGGTTATTCCATGATAAAATGAACTTTTGAGAACTTTTTGTTACCCTTTAATGTTTAATTTGATGTTACTTTATTATTAGCAATTTATCATATATTATTTTGCAAAGAATTTTTTAACTCTTAAATGTGTTTCATTATTACAACTATTTTTAAGTCTTATCATTTGAAAATGGCTTTCATATCTTCTATGATCAATATCTAAACCAGTATTTAATATTAATAAATGTATTGTGATAATATAGCTAATTTTGTATGCGATTTACTCACCGTCCCATTGCTCCGCCAGTGGGCACAGTGGGACATCTTGAGTACCTTTTGAAAATTAATTTTTTTAAGAATAAAAAAAGTATAAATGACGAAAAAAATTACAATGAAAGCCAAAAGTTGCCAAAATATTGCTCTGCATTTGTTTTATTTTTTTAATTAAAAGGGGAGAAATTATCATAAAACAAGTGAAAATTGTCCCACTGTGCCCCCCTCTTCCCTACCTGTAAATGAACGATGAATCCTATGCACTCCATAATCTATAGTACGCATTTTGTAATACATTTCAGTGATGTATATCATCTTTTCAGAGAAAGTTTTAGTGTATAACATGTCGTTATACGTTACTTTGTTACAGAGTTAAGGGGGAAAGTTCTATAACTAGGTGAACTCGAATATTAAAGATTAAACCCTTTAAAAATTTCTACTAGACGGGTTTTAATGAGACTTGCAGTGCTAAGTATATAATTTTCCAAGGATGTTTTCAATATATTGCATATCATTCTACGTTCCTTAGTAAAGTAGTTATGTGCGGAGGTTATACAGTCAGGTGAACCTAATTACGAAAGAATAGTCTTTTAAAAAGTTCTTTTAAAGAATTCGACGATTTTTAGGGATGTTTTATTATACTGCATATAGTTCTATCGCTCTTTACCAAATCCTACTGTAAATCTAAATGATAAAAAAAATAGTTGGTTTTTAACAGCTAAAACCTTGACTGCACATTAGAGAGACGTTGGTATGGCGTTGGTATCATTCTTAGCCCCAAAGCAGAAGATGCTTAAAAGTGCGACGTACGTCGCAGAATAATAGTCTTCCCTGCAGAACATTTCAAATTATCATTTTCAAGAAAAATATCCAATCAATCGGAGGAAAATCGTGAAATTCGTCACTCAATGACCGGGTAAAAAATATCAAAATCCTTTAATCATTCATTTAAAAAGATTGCGGAATTGATCAATGGGTCGTGAAAAAAATCTTGCGCAGTACGATAGTCAATCATGGAGAACAAATCATGAAATTCTTCAGCCTGTTGTGCAAAAACATGCAAAATTTGATGAACAGTCACGGAAAAACATCCACGGTTTTCGCCAATTGGTCGCAGGTAAACACTGCAAAATTCGCCAGCGCATTGTCGGAAGAAACTGCGACCAAACCCTTGATTTTCTTTAATCAGTCGCAAGAAAAAGCCTCAAAATTTGGCTACAGTACAAGGAAAAAATTGCAAAATTTGCAATTCGGTCGTAGTTAGAAAATCGCGAAATTAGGAAGAAACTAAGAAATTCATCGAACATTAGAGGAAAAAACTCACGATCTTCTCCAATTGGTCTCAAGAAAAAGCTACAAAAATTTGTCTATTGGTACAAGAAAAATATCGCAAAATTTTAAAATCAATCACAGGTAAAAAAAAAAAAAATGCGAAATCTGTCAGTGGATTGTCGGAAAAAATCGAAAATTCATCAATTAGTTGTGAAAAAATCCAAGAATTGGCCAATAGATTGCAAAAAAAGCGACAAAGTTTTTCAATCAATAGACAGAAAATATCGCAAAATTCACCTATCTGTCGTGGGTAAAACAAGAAATTGGTCGATCGGTCACAGAAAAAAGCGTGATTTTTATCAATCGTTCACAAAAAAAGCAAAAACAATTAGCCAATCAGTAAAAAGAAAATGACGCAGAATTTGCCAAACGGTCGCTATTATAAATTTGCGAAATTTGCCGATCAGTAGTGGAAAAAAATTGCAAGATTTTCTCCAATGGGTCGCAAGAATCTGCTGCAAAATTTGCCTATTGGTACAAGGAAAATTTCGTAAAATTCCCCAATCAGTTATGAGGAAAAAAAACGTGAAATAAGTCAGTGTCAACGTGTAAAAAAATCAGAAATTCGTCGATCAGTCATGGAAAAAATCCAGAATTTTTGCCAATTAGTCCCAAAAAGTTAGCCAATCGTTAGAAAGTAAATAAATATTGCAAAATTGGGCTACTGGTCGCGGCTAAAAAAATTGCGAAATCTTTTAGTGGATCACTGGAAAAAATTGGAAATTCATCGATCCAATCACTCGCAAGAAAAACAGTAAAAAAATTCCAATCTATAAAAAGAAAATTTAATGAAATTCGCCTATCAGTCGCATGTAAAAAAAACTCTAAAATCGTCAGGAAAATCACGAAATTTTTCGATCGGTCGTGGAAAAAAAATCCACGATTTTTTCTAATCTCTCACAAAAAAAAGCTGGAATAATTGCCAACCAGTCGTCGGTAAAAATAACGAAATTCGCGGATCAGTTGCATGGGAAAAACTATGAATTTCACCAATCTGTCCAAGGAAAATATTACAAAATTCGCTTATCGGTTGAAGTTAAAAAACCTAAATTCGTCAGTGAATTGTTGAAAGTATCTCGAAATTCTTCAATCAGTCACGGGAAAAAATATTACGAAATTTGACAATTAGGTCCGAGAAAAGAACACGAAATTCGCAAGTTGACATACGGAAAAATCTGCAGTATTGCAAAAATCGTCAATCGGTTATCGGAAGAAACCACGATTATTTCGTGTGTATATGTCAGCATTTTACAAAATGGCTTTTGCATTTCTATAAAAGATGCAATTGCACTTCTTCATATATAAGTAAATATTCTTGTGTTTTTATTTTTTATTCCCGCAGAACATTTTTTATCAACTGAAGTTCGTTGCAGAACATTGCAAAGTATTCTGCTTTGGGGATTCTTAGTAATACGGAAGGATATTCTGAAAGATTTCTTTAAAATACAAGGTCAACTTCACCGATATATTTCGTTTGACTCAAGGTTCATTTGGAGAAACCGACCGGCGCAGCTGGAGTAAACTGCTAGTAATTAATAAATCAGTAAAACATAGTGAAAAATATGTGCATATGTATAATTAAAAGCATTTAGATATGTGGTTATTTAATGTAGTATAATTAAACAAAGAGAAGCATTAATTTTTAGTTATCTGCTTCCGCCAAGCCAAGAAAGCACCGCCGTGAGAATCCTTTTCAAGAAGCATCTCAGGGCACTTTTGACACATCCATATCTTTGCGCTGGAGTTTCACAAAAACCTGAAACTTCGCTGATATTGAGTTCGATGCAAATGGGACCAAATTTTCAAATTTCACGGTTCTGTCTTCGTTTGAAAGATATATGAACATAAAGTTTCCATTTTTGTGACACTCACTCAGCGATCATCAAAGAGATAAGGTACACCCCGTAGCCCTAGAAACTTGAAACTTGAAATACAAAGAAGTGCTTGGGATACAAAAAAAGTAAAAAATTAAAATTTTCAGAAAATTCGAATTTTTTTTTTCAAAAATTGAAAAATTGAAAATCATTTGATCTCGTATCCTTAAAAACCTGAAATTCGGCGTAAAGGTAGTGTTTAGGATTCAGAAAAAGTTAAAAATAAAAAACACCATAAAATTTGAAAATAAAATAAAAAAATCGAAAAAAATCGAAAATGTGAAAATAATTCCATTTCTTAGCGGTAGAAACTTGAAAATTGGAATAAAAGTGTAGTATTTACGATACAAAATAAGGAAAAATTTTAAAAATACAGAAAATTTAAAAATATTTTTTCAAAAATTTGAAAAATTGGAAAATAATTTAAAATCTGAAAATAATTTGATCTCTTAGTCCTAGAAAATTAAAATTTGGTGTAAAATTAGTGTTTAGGATTAAAAAAGGGGAAAAATTAAAAAATTCGAAAAATTTGAAAATAAAATTGAAAAATCAAAATATTTGTAAAAAATCGAAAATAATCAAAAAATTCGAGAAAAAAATCGAAAAATCGAAAATAGTTTGATTAGTTGGAATTTTCCAGAATTTTTATTTTATTTATTTTATTTTTTTATTCTAAACAGCACTTTTATGCCAAATATCAAGTATCTAATGCTGCGAGTAATACCTTAGATCGGTAGCATCTTTCCTGGAAGCAATTGAGAGTACTCTTGGCTCACCCCCCACCATAACTTAGTGCTTGCTTAGGAACTTGAAAATTATTTTTATCTAGAAGACTTAGTAAACGAAACTAAAGCTCCAAATTTTTGGTACCTCCAAATAACAAGGACAGGACTTGGCGATCAGTGGATGGTGTCCAAAAAGAGCCCAAAGTCAAGAAAAGGACGATTGCTTAAAAAAGAAGTGAAATCCATCAAAAACGTCACATGTAAAAAATGCAGCCAAGACTCATGACCATTTTACCGTAAAAAGTTCCGAGATCGTGTAGCCCCCTCCTGCCCCAAGTTTATCTTTCTTATTAACTCTAAACTTTTCATTCATAAATACCTCCTAGTGAGATCTTTTGTTAAAGATTATTTTGTGACTTGGAAATTACCGCAGCACAGGGAAGTTATTACACTTTACTATGGGAGCTATGGGATGGGATGAGACTATTTTATTAAACTTATCATGAGTGCGAGGAAAAAAAGCATAAAGGAGGGGTCTTGTGTGGATATCTTTTTAAAAGGTTGTTTGCCACGTATTCACGTTACATCAGAAGAAATCCATTCAAAACACCGGACATCCAGCTCAACCGTAGAAGGGGTTTCGCACACGGCTTTATAATATTATATAAAATTAAGTCCACGCTACAAATACATATACTTTCAATGTCATATAAATATTATTTTATACAATATTTTATTAATAAACTCGATTTTTATGTTGTAAGCAACAGCCGTCCCATTATTTGGCTGCGTAATTGAGAAGTCAAAAATAATCTTTTATTAAATATCTAGAGACTAGGAAGGATTCGTGAATAAAATTTTCAGAGTTAATAAGAGAGATAAACTTAGCTTTACACGATCACAGAACTTTTTACGATAAAAGGGTCACGAGACTTGGCTGCAATTTTTCACATGTGACGTTTTTGATGGCAATATATATTTTAAAAATTGTTATGGCAGTTGTGAACTAGATTTTTATTTTATTTATGTCTGCCTTCGAAAATTTTAAAAATAAAAAAAAACATTTATGTAAATATATGTTCTAAGTGTATAATTTTTTGCATTTTCATGTGGACAACTTCTCCATTTTATGATTTTAAGTGCTATTTATATGTGTAATTGCTATATGTTATAAGTGCTTTTTATATATTTCCTCATATTTTCACAAGTTATCTTCAGTTAGATGTTTCATTCGTTTATTAATTGTTTACAATATTCCCCCTGACAATAACCATTATTTACCACAAAAAGGTTTCTCAGGTTTATTAAATTTGTTTCTTTATGTATTTTCATTACTTGTTAAAATAACGAAAATTACTATAAAATTTTGTTTTAACATCGTACTCATTTTTTTAATATGGAGCAAAAACACGGTTTAATAAACGAATGTTTATAAATATTTAAAAAGCATGATTTTACGCCATCTTAAAAATTTTGAGAAGATACTAAAACTGCGTTTTGGCACCATTTTGGATTTTTTCGCCAATCTCACCAACCAGTACAGGATATAGAACTCTTCCCGAAGTCGATTACGCTCCAAATTAATAATTATAAGTAATGTCAAATTGCTGATGACTGAATTATAGATCTTTCACTAATAAAATTCCTTGGGAATAATAAATAAAGTTAGTTATGCAAAATTTTTAGTAATGATATTTTTAGTAAATACTTCAACCGAAGATTTTTTTGCATTTCTCTAATGAATATAATAACACTGAGAAATAAATAGGCTTGCTATTTCTTTAATTTTCAAGATTGCATTATTTTTCAGTCGGTTGCCTGAATAAACCCTATAACGAACATAATAGTTTATTTGTCACTAACTTTAGTGTCTAGGGCTGTGCGTCAGTCTAATTTATTTTATAATAATAGAAATTTTACCTAATCTAAATTTCAGGTACATTTTTTCTCATCTAGGCTAAAATTATAAAACAGCAAATAATGTTCCCTTGGCCATTGGCATTTCAAAGTTTTTTGCAAGTGTTGTTTTTTTATTGATAGTAAAATAACTGCAGATGAAAAATATACTATAGTACTTCTTTTGTCCGTTTGCTTTATAATGAAAAACCATAAACTTACTAATCACTAAGTAAAAATTTCATGTAATCTTCTGCAGTCGAATTCACGGTCCAGAGTTTCTTTCAAATATAAAAGAAATTTCCGACAATATGGTAAATACGTCAATTGGAGGGTGAACCGGTTTGAAAAGATTAGTCCAATATATTTTAAAAACCTTCAAAAAGAAGATAAGATATGCAAAGAAAAGTAAAATGAAATGAATGAGGAATTTTTTTCTTAAATGTGTGTTAATAATTTGTGTGTGGCAGACATTTACTCTAACATTTAAATGTTTGACTTCTTTTTTTATAATATTAACTGTCATTTATATAATTTACATTTGTATAAAAAAATTCTCCAAAAATACTGTCGTACACTTAAAAAAACAACATTATTTTGAACATTGCTCGAACCAATGCCATGCTTATGGCTTTAAATGTTAATGTTAATTCACTTAATTTTAAATGTTTTTTCTGTGAAACATGCTTATTAAACACGGAAATGTTTACTTGAGAAATGATAGCACCCGAAAATTCTTTATTCCAGTTAAGAAAACCGATTAATGCACGATAAAAACCTATTGTATATTTTCGTTCGTAATTACATTATATGTTCCTAGATTAAGAAACTTCTGTCTTTCTGTATAGTGCAAGATAATTGTTAAATTATTTTAAAACATTCCAAAAAATTTGTTTTTACGCAGTCACTTTTCATTAATGAATATTAAAATTCTGTTTCATCAAATTTTTCAAATTTACTTTCGATTGGAGTTTATTATACAGTCTGTTATAAAATTATAAGACCACTCAGAATTTCACCTTTTTTCATTATAGAAAATATTAGTTTGAATTTAAAAGTAGTTGTATGAAAAGAAATAACTTTATAATGTTTATTTAGCATCAGGCATCATTTTTTATCAGGCAAAAAAAGGTTGGATAATTTTTTGTCTCATGCCAAACGATTTTACGTAAACGCGCTGTTTCATAAATATAAGACCACTCTTATATTATTAATAAAGCAGACGATTTTATTTTGAACTCAGTGTTTAACTGTAACCTAAACAATCTGTAAAATTTAAAATGAAGAATAAAATGCAGAAACTCTGAATTGCATCTGATTCTTTGAATTTATTAGTAAAATGCCTCGTCGGAGTGAGCTGTCTGAAATAGAAGTGAGAAAAGTGTGGTTCTACAAAGGAAAAGAAAAGTCTGAACGTGAAATAAGTAAGATTCATTATCGTTCTAAAACTGCGATTCATAATGTTTTAAGTAAAAAAGAAGTGTATGGAACGCATAAACGATCTGGTGGTAAACATAAGTTATCAGATCGTGATAATAGGCGAATTGTCAAACTAGCAACGAAAAATACCAGTCGACTCGTCAAATAGCACAACAGATAACTAGACAGGTATCACATACAACCCTGTGGTGAATAATGCTGGTGTTTTTCGTCGCGAATTAAAAAGTAAACCACTACTACTGAAATGTCACAAAGAAGCTCGTCTTAAGTGGGCAAAGAATGTCATGTCCTGGAACTCTGCATGGAGAAATATATTTTTTTCAAACGAGAAAAAATTCAAACTTGTTGGTCCAGATATGGCAATAATTACTACTGGCATGATTTAAGGCAAAGATCTCGCGAGTTCTTCGGTAGATAGGTTAGAGGCGGTTCCGTTATGGTGTGGGTGCATTTTCATATGCAGCAAAATGCGATCTCTAAAGAGTTGAAGAGAAAATGAACTCGGACAGTCACCAATGGATGCTATTTCGAAGTCTGATACCCTTCGGACCACTTTTAGTTTCAACAAGATAATGCTCCAATGCTCCCATTCATTCATAAAAATCAACAAAAGAGTGGCTTAAAAGAGAAAAGATTGATGTTTATCTTGGCCAAGTCGAAGCCCTGACCTAAATCCCATAGAAAACTTGTGGGGTTATTTCTCTCGTCAAGTGTATGAAAATAACAAACAATATCATTCAACATATGAATTACAAATGACCATTATGGAGAAATTGGACAATATTCTCGAATCGTTCCTTAAAAAAATATTTAACTCTATGCCAAATCGTGTGTTTGAAGTTATTCAGAGAAATTGTGGAGCAACGTCTTACTAAATTTGAGAAAACTCTCTTTCCCACCAGGTGGTTCTATAACTTTGTAACAGTTCTTTTTGACGTTTTTTTTTGTTACATTGATGTTTCATTTTTTCCGAATTAATTTCATTTGTGAAAGTTGCTACATTTTTCTAAAAACGTGATGTACTAACTTAGAATATTCTTTATTTTGATTGAAATTTTTCCTTAATTACCTAAATAGCAAAACATGTTGTGGTCTTATACTTTTGTTACAGACTATAAATGTTGTAGTGGTATCACTCATTACCTATAAGAAGACATAAATATTCCCTGTAAAAGTCGAAAGATAGAGCAATTTGATCAATCAAATAATACAGGAATCGAAAATGTTTCTTAGCTACTTTATTAAAAAATTAATATAATTAACCTGTGCAATAAAAACTTTTAATACACCCAGAAAAAGGAATTGATTAAAACAACGAAACATGTCTTGTTGAGTACATTTTGGTTGTTTTAGCAAAATTTTTAGTTGAAGTAAAAAATTTGGTTTTATTGCTTGGACAAAAAAATATTGTTAACACTCTTACAAAATTTTAACAAAATTTCATCAATTTTACTCGAATTAACAAAATCTGTTTTTTTAATTTTACAATAATTTTGTAATTTAAATTTTTAATTCCAGCAAAAATTTGTTGTTTTTGCAAAATTTAAATTGTTTGGGGAGTAGCCATAACTCTATCACGTAACTCGATTTATTTGACTTATATAGCTATATAATTAAAGGATTAACATAATTTTTGGATAATTAAAACTTTTTTTTCATTGGGAAGGACCAAGGTAGTTTTTAAAACCCCCCTGTCTCATTTATTACTTTCTTCTATCTTTACAAGAAGAACGTATTGGAATCATGACAATTTTCGACTTCCGGTTTCCGACGGATTTTAGAAGGTCCTGAACACGATTTGACTGTTTTTAGAAAATTAATGTCAATGACTCTATCTGTCTGTATGTGACAAACATTTTATGTGCGCTCTATCTCAAGAACCAATATGCACGGAATTTAATAAAACTTTATATTCAGTTACTTCCTGATATAAATTGTTGCTGATTAGTTTTTGGTGTAAATCGCGCAACATTGCTATGTTGCAATTTTCGCGACTTCTGCAATAGATTCACGATTTCTCAAGAACTAATGCACTGATTTACATCAAAATACAGATTGAGTTAGACCTTGACATAAATAGAACCTGATTACGTTTTGGTGTAAATAGCCCAACAGGTGGCGCTGCTATATGCTATTTTTTTCATGATTTCCACTATAACTAAATCTCAAGAACTAATGCACGGATTAATTTTTAAATCATTTTCAGCAGTGATTTACGCTTGTAATTCTTAAATAATAACCAGTGAGTTTTTATCCTGCTTTTATTCAAGCGTAAACCGACAGAGTAAAAAATGTCCCATTCCGGGAATCGTACCCGGGTCCTCAGAATAGAGCTCTGAGGCCCCAGCATACGGAAGCACAGTTACTTTTTAATTATTTTTCTGCAGTGAATTACGCCTGTAATCCTTGAATAATAACCAGTGAATTTTTATCCTGCTTTTTACAGGCGTAATTCACTGCTGAAAATGAATTCAAAATTAACTATGTGTTGCCGTATGCTGGGCTTTGTATTTTCGTTTCATGTTTGCCGAAGAAATTTTCATGCTCATGCAGGGCCTGTTTACCGAATAGTCCCGGGAAGCTCATTCTTACCCAAAGAAATACAAAGGTGCCCCCAAATTTACTTTTCAGAATAACTTTTTACAAAAAAAAAAAAAAAAAAAAAAAAAAAAAAAAAATCAGTCAGGGTAAAAAATTATTTTTTTCCTTACGAAATTGTTATTTAAGAAGCTCGCTCTTTCTAAATTGTTGTTTACTCGACATTTTGATGGTAAAATTTCAAATTGTTGAGCATACCAAAAATTGATTTAGTAAATAACAAATCAATTGTTAGAGGGGGGGGGGACACAGTAACGTCGGGATTCCCCTACTTTTATGTCTTAAGCGTAATGTCCCTATGCTCATGATGACTTTTCCATCTTGTGCTGAGGTTGCAGCCGGTCCGACATATATAAGAGTGAGAAATTTCGAGTTCGGATATCGTTCCTTCTGGCTCCGTGGTCAGAATCTCAGATCGTTATCCCGAGGACCCGGTTTTGATTCACAGCTTGGGACATTGTTCAATCTGTATGTTTACGCTTAAAAAAATGCAGGATAAAAATTAACATGTTATTGTTCAAGGCTTACAAGCGTAATTCACTGCTGGAAATGAATTAAAATTTACCTAAAGAAATAGTTAAGTTTAGATTGGTTCTAATGTAAAAAAATCATTTTAAAGTAAATATTATAATTGTTTATGTAACAAAAACCTTTTGTTGTTAAAACAAAGAAAATTCTTAAAACTACACAAAACAATTGTTCTTTAAACAAAAGTTTTTGTTGCCGAAACTGAAAAGAACTCTTAAAGTAACAGATAATTATATTTATTTTGAGAAAACTTTCAACAAAAGAATTTTGTTAATTCAAGTAAAATTGAAACATTTTTACTTGAATTAACAGAACATTTTTTTGCTGACGATACAAAATTTTTGTTGAAATTGCAAAAAAAAAAAAAAAAAAAAAAAAAAAAAAAAAAAAAATCAACAATATTTTCCTTGTTAATTCAAACAAATTTTCCATTGACCCATATTTAAACGGAAAGTTTTGTTTGGCCAACCAAATTTTTGTTGATTCAACAAAACTTTTCTCTGGGTGTAATAACAAGACTTACCGAAAATGTACTTTTTGTAAAAATAACTCGGTTGGATTTTTCCCCTTGCGTAATAAGTTAGTTTTGTTCGAATAAAGAATATAATTTTCAATTGATCTATTACCCAGACAGCACACTCTATCTATAAGATGTCGATTTATAGTCAAAATACATCTATAACGTCCATGACATCTTTTAGATATGCATAGCATTAAACAAATAGATGTCTATAAGCCATTTCTCATTTAGATTTCTATTAGACGTCTATGACCTGCAATAGACGTATTATATCTATCACTTTTTCGACGTCTAAAGCAAATGCTTTTTTCAACCTCCAATGGAAATACTTTTCGATTCATCCAATGGATTTGCGAATAACACGTATTATGCTCATCTTATGGAAAAAGTACTCCTACTTCAATGCAACTGCGCGCATGCGGGAACGGAAAGTCAAAGGTCGTTTGAAGACACTCTCGCCGCGGCTGGGGCTGTTGTTTATTTTGTATACAGCGGCAATCTTGGATGTAATTATACTGACAACTTTTGTAAAAGGTAAGTTATTCATTTCTTTATTTACTTTCCTGTGTAGTTTATATAACACTTAATTACTAAATTCTTGTATCTTACATATATACAAGATTTAGGCTTAATGTTACGATAAGTTTCATCAGTCATATATATATTGTGTTTAAAAGGAAAAATACATCCGAAATGTCGCTGTATAAATTGTATAAATGCAGAAATATAATCTCACAGGTACAACGAAAGCAATAATGTAATTGTTTTTAGTGTTAATGAACTACATATTGTTTTGTTTATCACCATTATGAATCCTGACCCCACTGAATCCTTTGAACGCCAGTGTTAGATTATTTAATATTTATCAGAACTTTCGAATAATATTTAGATTTTACGATGTACATGAACGGAAAAAATAGCTATTATTTATTTTTAAATGAATTTATTTGACAAATTCAGATTTCAAAGGGTAAAAAAAAAAAGTTTTGAACATGTTTGCAACTGAAATACTTTGCCCTTAAAGGGGTTAACAGTTTCGTGTATTATTTATCATACAATTTAGAACTACACTAAAATAACTATATATAAAATTTTGCTAAGACTAAAACTAATACTATAAATAATGTAATTCTTGTTTAAAAAATTACTTTTTTTCCCCTGTATTTATTTATAATTTAGTGTCCCTTCTAGACCAATATTTAAGGGCGCAGCATCCTGCCTGCTCTAAAATTAGCAAAATGCACCGTACCCTTTTTAAAATATCGAAATGCATCCTTAATTATATCCAGAGGTCTCTTGTTAAAATCTTCCCCAATACCAGAGTATTTCTAAATTAATGTATCCAAAAGCTTGCAAAAAATCATAGACCTTCCTTATTTCTTTAATAAAAACAGGAGATTATTAAATAAATGTTGTACTGTTTTTGGCTATGATGTCTTACACTCACACAGTTTATTTCTTTAATCAGTTATAAAAAGGAAAATAGTTGCCAAACTTAGGGGATTTTTTCCTTTTTAAAGGAAAAAATCCCCTAAGTTGGCTACTATGCTTGTATTTAAATTATTGGTTTGGCATGGGCTTGGAAAGCAGGCCAATCAAAAAGTCACCAAACTTCAGTGCGTGACAGTATCTCGCCTATTCCTTTTTTTTTTTTTTTTTTTATCGTTACTCAACACAATAATTTTTTTTTCTTGAAGTAATGCCCATTTTCACTGAACAATGACTGTTTTCTGCTTCATTTGTGCTGTTATTATTTTCTAACAATCTGCCCTTTTCTTTCTAGAGTGAACATTGTATAACAATTAAAATTCTGATCCTATATGTATTAAATTTTACATTTTTTTCTTCATTTGTTGTCATTGTTTAACTTGTGTTCCGACACATTTTTTTTTTTTTTACATACCCAGTAAAAGATATATATATATTTTAATTGTGTATTATATGATATTTATGCTTGAGTATATTTTTTTCAAATCACTTTGATACTAATCTTTTGGTACTTGTGTATTAACCATTAGGGATGCACCGAATATTCAGTATGTAGTATTTAGTCATACTGCTCAATATCTAAAGAAAATGCTTTTTAAAATATTTTTAAAACCCTAGATAACTTTTATTTTTAACTGTCAATAAATAAAAATATTCAGAAAAATTAAGAAATAGAATCATATTTAAATAACTTTTACATTATTTATTTGCTTATTTTTTTAAAGTAACAAGAAAATTAACTGTTATAGTGCAGGGGTCAATGCAGGTTTTTTTTTTTTTTTTGCGGGGCCCATTTTGTGAAAAGTAAAGGTTAATTTTGTAAAATTTTATTATATTTTTGTGAAAAATAACATTTTGTAATGAAAGTCGAAATCCAGCTACTCAAATTCGATCCAAGCGTTTATTAACAAACTTTTTAAAATACTTTTGCTGAAGTTTTCCTCTCTGGTGAACTTGTTTGTTTGCAAATTACACATTTTAAAAGTCAAAGAATAATAAATAATAGGGGAGACTGGTACACACTGGACCTATGGGCATAGTGGACCACCCCCCTAATATTTTGTTTATTTAAAAAATTTTTAAGCTTCTCTTCTATCCTAATAGACAACAGCACTGCACTGATTATTTATAGCGTTCAGAAAATATGTTTAGCTCAGATTGAACTATTTTATCCTAATTGGTTGTTTTGATCTTCTAAAAGTAAAATTTTTCAACATTATATTTTAATTTTTTTAGTAATTAAAGGTTGTAGATAAATCCTATAAAACAGCTGTTTTGCAAAGCTAAGATACTTGTTTTTATTTAACTTTAAAGTTAATATGTTTAAAAGAAAGCTATAAACAATATTAATATGATTATTTATTGAATTTCAACATGGGGCACAGTGGTCCACAATCCACTCTGCTCATGTAATGCAGAATGTTCAAAATATTTAATAATTGCTTATTTTCTATAAAGAAATATTGTTTAAAAGAAGTTATTTAACTGTAAAATAAAGTAAACAAAGAAAAATAACAATTTATTTAACATAGTAAGAAATATTTTGTTTTGTATTTACTGTCTGTGATAAATATAACTGTAGTCTAATTGGTGATGATTCTATTCAAGTAAGATTCATGAGATGCAAATTGAATGGAAATCAGTTTATTTTTCCCAAAACTGTAGATTAATCTATTGTTGATGTCAATGATTTCATAATATTGCTCCCAGACCCGAAAGTATTTCAGGAAAATTCCAGGCTCAATCTTACTCATAAGTATTTTGGAATTTCATTTGCAAATTTTAATGTGCGCTGATTTTTTTGTACTTAAGTAATAACTAAATTGCAATTGTTCCTGTATTAATCTGTTGTTATTTTCAAAATATAATAATAATATTTTTTTTTTTTCAAAATGTTACTTGTAAATTTATATTACTATGTTATTTTGCGGATAAAGGGGAAATAAAAAAAAATTAGATTAATGAAAAATAGATTTATATTGCATTTCAGATAATGCCTAACAGCGGTCCACTGTGCCCCGGTGGGTGGATCAGTGTGCCCCATTTCTGGGACACACTGGTCCAATTTACGGGTGCATATAAAAATTTTTATTTTGAAAAATGTATTGAAAACTATGTTATGAGAAAATTATGATGAATGTATAAAGGTATAAGGAATATTCAAAAATATTTTCATGCAGGGATGCACCCGGTTTGTCCGTTAAAGAGAAAAAAAAATTAACTGAAAAAGTAGTCCACTGTGTACCAGTCTCCCCTAAATAGTAAGTTTTTATGAAAGGGGGAAATTTTGTGAAAGGGCCCATTTTATCAAATTAATTTTTGTGAAGGGTCCCATTTTATTAAATTGATTTTTGTGAAGGGCCCTAAATAGGCTCCAAATTTTTTCTGGAACGACCCTTGCAGTGTTTTCCCAAGGCGTTTTCAAGAGGGTGCAGCGCCCTGCCTGTTTTTTTTTATAGTTGTAAATGCGCTCTGCCCATTTTTATATAGCTGGAAAAGTGCCCTGATTATTTTGGGTTTGCAAAAATTTACTGTCGCGAATTTCACCAAAAGGTTGCGGGAAAATATCGCACAAAAATTTCCCAATATTTGTACTCGTTGGGGGAAAATTATAAATTTTGTTAATCTATTGCAGGTAAATAGCAAAATTTGCCGATGAGTCGTGAAAACAATCATGAAATTTGACCACAATCGCATGTAAAAAAAAAGAAAAGAAACATGCAAGTTTCACCTGTAAGGTGCGTGAAAAAAAAATTGGGAAATTCGCTTATCTGTCACCAAGAAAAGGCAAAATTTGTCAATTAGTAGCAGAAAAAGATCACAAATTTCTTCAGTCGATTGCAGGAAAGCAATCATGAAATTCGTCAGTTGGTTACAGTAAATAAACGTGAAATTCGTCAATATGTCACGTGTAAAAAAAAAAAAAAAGAAAAAGAAACATGTGAGTTTCACCTGTAAGGTGCAGAAAAAAAATGAGAAATTCGTTTATCGGTCGCCAAAAGAAAGCAAAATTTGTCAATTGGTAGCAGGAAAATATCACAAATTTCTTCAATCAATCGCAGGAAAACATTTTCGAAATTCATCAGTTGGTTACAAGAAATAAACGTGAAATTCTTCAATATGTCGTGTGTGAGAAAAAAAAAAAAAGAAACATGCCGGTTTCATTTGTAAGGTGCAGAAAAAATTTGAGAAATTCGTTTATCGGTCGCCAAAAAAAAAGCAAAATTTGTCAATTGGTAGGAGGAAAATAATCACGAAATTTGTCAGTTGGTTACAGGAAGTAAACGTGAAATTCGTCAATTTGTTGCCAGGAAAAAACTGCTCAATTCGCCAATAGGATGCTGGTAAATATCGCAAAATTAAGTTAAAATTTGCACGTATCAGTAATATTTTACTAAATATTAATTATTGATATACAGTAAAAGACTTTTTAAACATTGCATGTAATGTTGTACTGTTTCATGTAATATGTGTGATATTTAATGTAAAATTTTACATATCAATGTAGCATTTGAGGTTTTTGACTCAAAAATTTAAATAAAAGAATAAATTTGTAATTTCGGCATACTTCAGGTCTCACAAATCTGAAAAATCGGAGTGAAAGGAAGAGACAAAAAAATCAAAACAGTACTGAAGGGACTCAGAAGGTATTAAAACTAAACTATTCAAGACAGCCATACTCAACAAGCGGGCATGTGGCCTGGCAACATTTTATGTGCGGTCCGAGACCTCAGAGAAAGAATCTACTAGAGAGTACATTCCTTTGTTATATTGTTGAAAAGCCAGTCCCAGGATCAGCTCAGATTTGGCGCTTTAGAAACTGTCTGTTTTGGCGGTGATCGCTTTCTTGGCAACTTCGATTTCATTCTCGCAATAAAAATAAACGTAAATAAACCAAACTGTTGCTCCTTCTAGGATTTAATCTCAGAGGAAGGATAGAAATAAGTTATGAGAGTCCCACCCCTGATGAAAAAAGGATTGTTTAATCTTCTGGATGGATTTTCTTTTTCTGTTTTTGCTGCTGTATTTTATTTTAATGTTATAAAATGGCTTTGTCCTTGTAATAAATGTTACTTAAATTATATTTTTGAAGTGAATACTTCTTTAGGCGTGTTGGGCATTTTTTGAGATGGGAAAAAACGGGGGGCATTTGCTATAGAAATCTATATATTTACATTACTATACAAGTATGTGTTGCGGCCCACCTAACGTCGCAAATATACGTTTGCGGCCCGCGGTAATAAAAGGATGAGTATGGCTGATTCAAGATGTTTAGCATGCATAATAATTTTTTTTAAAAAGAAATTTCTTATTGATTAACATTTAATAAATCAAACTGATTTAAAATTTGAGATTTCTTGAGTTTGACATCCTTGGATCTTTGCGAATAATTGTTCAAAAAAAAAAAAAAAAACCATAATTAATCATTGAGAAAAGTTGGTGTGAAATATAAACACAGTCACATTTTAACTATAATAGATGTTGCTGAATACTAATGAAACTTTCTTTGAATCTTTTTAGACTCCCAGTTGAAACACACCATCACAAACATTTGAAGACAGGAAGACTTGCATGAATATTTGGTTAGTATATTTTTTATTAAAAAATGCCTTGTTTTTTAGAATAATTAGTTTGTTGTGAGATTGCAAAATTTACACTAGATTGCATTATGAAATTCTAGATTAATTTTAAATATCAGATCTTATGTTTTTACTCAAATTTTTTGGAGCAGAGTGGGAAGAGAGATATAAATGGCAATTTATTTACTAATGTATAATTTATAAATCTTAGAAGTTTATACTTTGGAAAATAATAGTACAAGACCTAATTTTTTTTAACATAATATTTAATGTATAATGTAACACATCAAAAATATTTTTTTTCTCTTAAGGTCCAAATCCAAACGGCTCACTTTATGACTTATTTTTTTAATTCTTTTTTTGTTCAGAAACGCATGAAATTTACAGGTATTCTTATTCAGAAATTTTGTAATTGAAAGACGTTTTCCATTTTTCAAATTTCCAATGCTGCAGCACAAAAAAGGTCAGAAACATATCAACACATGACACAAATCACTTATAACTCGATAAGTGATTTATTGATAAAAAAAAAATGGAAAACTCATTTAGATTCCAAATCCCTTCCATGATCAGACCTGTCAATTTTATGCTTTTGTGTTTAAAAATGAGTCAGAAAGTTTCGTGTTGTTGAGCAGATCATTTGAGAACCAAGAGTAAAAAAAAAAAACAGAAAAAAAAGTTATATACATGAATTTCTGAGTTTTAAAAAATAAAGATAAAACTGACTTGTTTTTTTATGTATTTCTTAATCCGTAACTATGGTGTAGCAGGAGAAGCTGCTAAAGTTAAGATTATTAACTTTAAAGGATTTTGTAAATTTTTAAATATAGAAAACAAACATTTAAAGTTCATCATGTCATATCTTCAAAACATGTATAAGCATGAGATTTCTATATTTTGCATGTATTTTTGTTTCTGTACTTTCGTATTAACTGCATGCCAGCATTTTGCTAAGCGTTTCACTCATTTATTTGTGAAATCATGTATGTATTAATTATGTATCATCGATGTATTCATATGTATGTGTGATGTAGTGGACAGTTCTGTAATTTGGTTTGCAACCAATTGATGTATTTTAATAAGTGCAACTTGGCACCATTAAGGCTGTTCTCAAATCCAAACAGGCTACTTTATGACACATTTTTTAATTCATTTTTGCTTACAAATGCATGAAATTGGTAGGTGTTTTTATTCAGAAACTATGTAATCTAAACACGATTTCAATTTTTTAGTAAAGGCAGATCTTTTACAAAAGATTGTCAAAGTCGGCATTTTCAACCAAATTACAAAGGTGGTTGGCAGTAAAGTGCGAAAAAGTGTCGCCACATGACCGGAAGCACTTATAACTTGATAAGCAGGGTTGCAAAAAAGCCGGCTAAAATTAATAAAAGCCAGGCCAGCGGCTTTTATTGGTTTTAACCGGCTTTTTTTGGTCAAAATTGGCTTTTATACGTTGAAGCAATTTATTTATAAACTGTAGATTTTTAAGTATTTTTTAACTAATTTAAAAGACATTTTATTGAGTTAGGATTTAATAAATAACTTAATTTCTCAATAATGAAGACATTAATATTGGAATAACACATAGCAGACTGGTGATTTGAGTCAGAATTGTAAATATGTTACCTAAATTTTAACAAGGCATACTTAGTGCTTAACTATTGCTATATTTTTAAAATAAAAGCTTTTTTTTATTATGATTAATTTAATTTACACTTTTTTTTCAGTTTTACTTCTTTAAATAATTAAATAGGACAACAGTTGTTTAATTACATATTTTATTACTCAACTAATTTTAAAGGCTATTAACCCACTAGTAGAAATAATGCAACATGACAGTGGGCATTGCAGATTTTTGAAGATTAATCTAATAGCTTAAAAAATACTGTACTTTAAAAAAAAAAAAAGCAAAATTTTACTTTGTCATTGGATTACTGTTATCTTCTTACTGTATTTTCTTTGTAATTGAAAATTTTGCTTATTTAATGGGTTACTATTATTTCTTGTGATAGTAGACATTGTTGCGTCATAGATATATTTTGTTTTGCTGTAGATTGATACACACACAAATTAGTTACTGGGGCTATTGATAGGCAAGTTTTAATATTTCTCATATCTTTAAAATCATACATACAACAATTTAATAAAATTACCATTTCCACTGTTAAAAACAGTAATATGAATAACATTTGCTTTTCATTTCAACAAGTTTTATTTATTTTTTTTTTTAACTGTTCTCTCTTTTTTTATACACTTACATCTACTAAAATCCCCTCAAATATTATATATTCATCCTAATTCCTCTTTCAACGTTGATCATTCCATAATTTAATCTCATCATATGGACTTATCTGGCATGAGTTTTATAATTGTTTAGTAAAAAAAAATATTGAAATATATTTTTATAAGACATAAGAATACGGATTACTAACTAAATATGGATGCTCTCAAGTATTATATATGCTAATTTCATTTATTAATAATATAAATTATTAAGTTTTAATCCACAACAATTTTAAAAGTAAAAAGCAGTATATGTAAGAATTTTTCATTTTTGATGGTGATGTTTTGTTATTGTTTAATTAAATATAATCTTTAAAATGAACTGATTTAGTAGTTATTTCGTTATTTTAAATAATAATTGTGTCCTTAAACTGCTGCACCATGATATTAAAAGAGAAAATGCATTGAAAAAATGTTATGTTGCATAGTTAAGTGCAATACATCAATTTCAACTGACGTTATATTCACCAGCCGAGAAGGATAATTAAGAAAAATAATGTAAATAAATGAATATCCAAGATTTTTTTTTTCTATTTTCATTTATATTGTAATTTTTTTGTGTTTAAATTTACTGATAGTTGACACTTAGGTGAGTGGGGCTTTTCCATATTTTTTTATTGTATTTATTTTGATATTCCAATGGCAACATTCTTCCATTTGTTTATTTGGCATTACTGTTTGGTGATAATTAATTTTTCTTGAAAAGTGGTCGACGGGATAATGGAAAAATCATTTGATTCCAAATCTTCCATAGTCAAGAGTCTGTGCTAGTCACATGGGCTAATGTTAATCCTATGGGAGTGTTAGTTTGAAATTTCTTGTTTGCATTTCAATATTTGTTTGTTATCTTGTTTGTATTTCAATATACAATGGTTCCGTTTTTATTTTTTAAGTACGTAACCCTAAAAATTAAGAATAACAATAGCGAAGGACATAATGAATGATTGTTATTCAAATGAATCATCCCGGCATACACAAAAGCATTGCTGTTTACTTTCTTGCTATTTTTGATCAATTAAAACCAGAACTTTTGTAAAACAAAAAGAATTTTAAGAGCCTTGACAACTATACTTTTGTGCATGCCTGAATGATTCATTCAAATATCAAAATCATTCATTATGCCCATCACTAGAAATCACATGCAAAAAATTAAGGAGGAGGGGGGGCTTACAATTGCTTCATTGAAGATTAATTCAGTTTTCATATAACAAAATGTCATTTTGTGTGATTCGTAAAATGTTATGTAGTAAAACAGTGTTATTATTTTATTATAGGTGCTGCTCGAAGAAATCAGCTCTTACTATTGCAGTGATAATGGAGTAGAATAATAAGAATTTTGTCCTGTTCCAAAGATTTTTTTTTTTTCAAATAAAATAAAGTCACTTCTTTTTTTTTTCCTTTTTCTGTTATAGTTATATTCTGTACCACCTAGTACTGTCACCTAGTTACTAATATTGCTGATAAGGAAAAAAAAGACTTACATTTTTATTAAAACTTTTATTGAGTAGTAGAGCTGACATGTTTAAAAAATGATATGATAATGAGAAAGCATGCAATAATTTTTAACATTAATCTAAATCATGTTGCAATATTTAAAACTTAAAATTTTTCTTGTTTTTCTAAAAATGCAAAATTGAGGTAGCAGTCAATTTGTAAATTTCCCTTTGTATCTGAAGCTCACAGAATTGAAATAAGTTTTTGATGTAGGCAGACATTGACTAAAAAATAATTCTGAGTGGTTCTTTCATACAGTGAGTTAATTGGAGTAATATTTTTGTACTGATAAAAAAAAAATTAAAATTAGTTCAATATGCAAAATAGATTTTAAAACATTTGTCTAATAATTTTATCAAAATAGAACAAAATAAACAGAATAAGAAATTTATTAATTTGTGTTAACAACTTTGCGACGAGCGTCCCACACATAATTTTGAATCTGATTACTAGTATTTACAAATGGAATCCTTTGCCTAATTTAATTGAAGAAATTATATGATAAAATAAAGAAAAAAATATTCTAAAATATTGGTATGAAAAATTAAAGATTTTATGCATGATGTGTAATGTATGTGTGACATTTATCACAAAGATTTCTTTTTTTCCCAAGAAAAATTTATCTACCAAAAGTCTTTATCCTCTGCAAGAAAGATTTGTTAAATTTAAATAATATGGGAGAAATAACAAATCTATTAGCCTCTTGTTGCAAAATACTGGAGGATTTAGAAATTTCTCACAAGATAAAATTATCAAACTGATTTTAAATACCATATTTACTTGTGTATAATGTGTACCATGTTATTTTAACTTAAAAAAAAAAAAAAAAATCTGTAGAAATCATGATTTACAATCTTTTCTCAAATATAAATTACTTTTGTATGTGCTCATATATATTTTGCTCTCTTATTAAAATATCATAAAATAAAGTTTCTGCAATATGTATATATACTTTGTGAAAATGTGTATGGTTTGATGTATACAATTAGAAATATTCAGTGTATCATGTATGTGTATACTGGATTTTAGACCTGAAATTTTTGTAAAAATGTGTGCATTATGCTGGAGTAAATATGGTAGATTTTTTAATTTAGCTATGAGATTTTAGTGAATTACAGCAGAGATATTTCATTCGAAATATTAAAAAAAAATTAGTCGATGCTTTGATAAAAATATTCCAATATAAATATGGCAACAGTCCCCAAAGCAGAATATGCTTAAGAGTGCGACATACATCGCAGAACAATGAACTTCTCTGCAGAACATTTCAAATTCTCATTTTCAACACAATTCACTATTCATTCATTTGAAAAAGCACTAAATTTGTCTGTCAATCACCAGAAAAACTTCATCAATCGTTCGTTGAAAAAGATTGTGAAATTCATTAATTGGTCGCAGGAAAAGCTCACACAATTTGTCAGTCGATCATGGGGAAAAATCGTGAAGTTCTTCAGCTGCTGCAGTTTAAAAAAAAACATGAATTTCGTCAGTGGATCATCGGAAAAAAATCTGAAATTCACCGGTCAGTCACATAAAAACCCGGCAACTTTTACCAATCGGTCGCAAAAAAGTGACAAAATTTGCCATCCTGTAGAAAGAAGATATTGCAAAATTCACCTATCAGTCGCGGGTCAAAAAATGTGAAATACGTTTATCAACCGAATGATTTTTTATTGAAATTTCATGTTTTTTGCCAAGAAAAAGCGCAAAAATTTCTCAATCGGTTGTGGGTAAAAACCATGAAATTTGTCAGTAAATCGTCGAGAAAAATGGGAAATTCGTCGATCAGTAGCGAAAAAAAAACACAATTTTCTCCAATTGGTCACAAGAAAAAACTGCAAAATTTTCCAATCGGCAGAAAGAAAATATTGCAAAATTTGGCTATCAGTTATAGCTGAAAAAAAAAAAACCCACTAAATTAGTTGATCAGTTTTGGGAAATCCCTCGATTTTTTTCAATCAATTCCAAGATAAAGCGACAAAAATTTCCAATTGATAAAAAGAAAATAAGGCAAAATTCGCCTATCAGTCGCAGGTTAAAAAACTAAATCGGTGGATTGTCAGAAAAAAAAAATCACAAAATTCGTCAATCAGTCTTGTAAAAACCCACAATTTTTTCCATTCTGTCACAAGAAAATCCGCAACATTTATCGATCAATAAAGAAAATATCGCAAAAGTTAACAATCAGTTGTGGATTTTAAAAAAAAATAGAGACATTCGGATATTAGTCGCTTGAATAATAAAAAAAAAAAATGCAATTTTTGCCCATTGGTCCTAAGAAAGAGCTGAACAAATTTGCCAGTCAGTGAAAAGAAAATATTAAAAATATTTAAAATTCGCCAATCAATCGCGGATAAAAAAAATGCGAAATTCATCAGTGAAGTGTTGGAAAATATCTCACAATTCTCGAATTAGTCGTGGGAAAAAAATTGCGGAGTTCGATGATTGGTTCTGAGAAAAAAAAAATGTGAAATTCGCCAGTTACCAGAGAGAAAAATCTCAAAAATATTGCAAAAATCGTCTATTACGAGGGGGGAAAAAAGCGAAATTCGTCATTCGATCGGAGTAAAATTGTGAAATTCGTCATTTCTTTGGTTTTTGTGTGTGTTAGCGTTTTACGAAATGTCTTTAGCATTTCTATACAAGATGAAATCGCACTCCTACATATACAAGAAAATCTCTCTGTGTTTTATTTTTTTATTCCCACAGAACATTTGTGATCAGTTGAAGGTTCATTGCAGAACATTGCAAAATATTCGTTTTGGGGGGGGGGGGGGGAATAATATACTGATATTATTGGAATGAAACATTTAGTATTTTTATCTACAGTTGTCTTTACCAAAATTATTAAGCACCCTCGTATTTTTATCATAACTTATTTCAAAGTGTTAGCAGGCCCATGCTGGATGTCTTGAAAGGGCGGTAGACAGAGGGTTATGTTGGCACTTTCATATTAAATCATGTGCCATCATTAAGGGTGGTTCAGGCAGAGGGTGCAAGGGCACGTATTCCTAAGTGCCAGCAGGGGCCTGAATATTAGTCGTAGTGTCTGATGTTTAGTAATAGTATTCAAGTAATAGATATCACATTTATATAAAAAAAATGTTTAATTAAGAAAGAAAATATAATAGTTTATAAAAATTCAATGGCGGTGTATTTTGTACATCAGTGGAGACTTACTGATAAAAATAATGAAAAAGTAGAACAAATTTTGAACTTCAACATTGAAGGATGTTTAGGAAGAGAGTAAATGAAGCGCAAGTGTTCAACACACAATTATTTTAGAATTCACAACTGCTGTCTGTGTCTTTAATGGTTAAGTTATTACAATTAAAATGACAGCAAACTAACAACTCGACTTTTAATTAAACAATTTGCTTTAAAAAAATGAGTTTTTTAAAAAACTAAACTGCTTTGTTTTTCAGTAAGTTTCAGAATTGAAACTTTCATAGTATAGCAATTGTTATGCTATGCAAGTTAATAGGTAATCATGACAATTAGAATAACTCTTACCGGAAAAGCCAAAGCATATAAATCACTTATCTTCATCAATGAAAATATTTCCTAAAACTTGTATCCTTTTTATTAACAGATATTAAAAGTTAAAATAATAAAAGTAACATATAAATTTAAAGTATATTTTAAAAATAAGATTTCTCTATTTTCATTGTTGAAGACAAATTCCTTTATATTTTAACATTTTCTGCAAGAATTAGTCTAATTTTCATATAGATATACTTAAGACATGCAAGGAAACAATGTCATTTCATTGGAAATACAGTCTTGGCTGAAAGTATTCAGCACCCCCATATTTTTAATATATTTGTAAAAGTAATAGTTATATACAAATATTTAACTGCATATCATTTAGGAATTTTCTTTTTAAGTTTATGGTTTGTAAAAAAAAAAAAAAAAAAAAAAAAAAAAAAAAAAAAAAAAAAGACAGTTAACAAGCAACTCGTCATTTAATGAAGTCATTTTCTTTAAACACCTACTTTTTCAAAACTATAAATTACTTTGTTTTCTGGAAGTTTCATTGTTATGTCATAAGTTAACAGATCATCATGGAAATTGAAATATTTCTTGCCTGAAATGCCAAGATCTCTTCAGCAGCATAAATATTTCTTAAAATTTATTTTTGTTATTAACACATGTTAAAAAATAAAATAATAAAAATTACATATAAATGTATTTTTTTTTTTTACATAAGCTTTCTTTATTTTCGTTTTTGAAGACTAAGTTCATTTTGTCTTTTCTTACAATAATTATTTTCTTGATTATTTATTAACTGGCTTAACAGAACAACAAAATTTAATTAAAAAAAAAGTTTTTTAAAGAAAATAGCTTCATTAAAAGATGAGTTATGCGTTTGCTATCTTTGAAAAAAAATAAAAAACTTATTTTTTAAAGAAAATTTTTAATTATATACAATTTAATATTTGTATCCATCTATTATTTTTACCAAACATATTATAAATATGGGGGTGCTCAATACTTTTGCCCTAAGGCTGTATTTCTGATGAAATTTCTTGGATATCTTAAGTATATCTATAAGAAGTACTGAGTATCAATAAATAGACATGCATTAGACGTCTTATAAACGCATATCAGATGTCCCTGGATATCTACAATCCAAGTCTTAAGCACGGCTATAAGACATACTGCATGTCGAAAAGTGATCTATGCTTGGATGTCTTATAGACGTGGTCTCATAGACTACCTGGATATCTTGGACGTCTAATAGAACTCAGAGAGATCACACATAACATCTCCATAAGAGGTGAAAAGGGTGTATCATGGATATTTGTAGACTTCTTATAGATGTGTCTGTTTTCTTGGGTTTACAGCTTGTAGATGTCTTATAGATGGGTGTGTGCTGTTTGGGTAGCCAACCCATTAGGCTTCTGACAGAGGAATAACAAACTAAAGATTGCAAAATTTTCATAGTATAAATTTTTTGCGTTAATAAAAAAAAAAAAAAAAATACTCTGATTTAACACTGAAAGAACAGAGAATATTTATGTTTTCAAAATATTGAGGAGATGGACATAAGAAGGTTCAGTATATACATGTAAATTTGCTTTAAAATATAACCTTTGGTAATAAACAAAAACTCCCAAATGTTACTTATTGGAGAAGAATTTCAAAACTATTATTACAGCTTATGATCACTTGTTTAAAATATAAGCACACATTTGAAATATATATGTACCCATTTATATATATATATATATATATATATAAGATAATTTGAAACATATTAGGTAAATATTAAAAAAATTAACAAAAACTTGGGGGGCCCTTTCAATCCATTTCATTTTCATTGACATAAAAAAATAATATGCATAAAAACTAGTTAATTCGTTTTGTTTTTTAAATAACACACTAATATGGGTAAATTACAGTTAACAAAAAAAGCTTCAGTGCTAAAGAAAATTACCTGCAAAAATTTCATTTTTAGTACATTGTGCTTTCCATAAACCTTTCTTAAATGTTTCAAATGATAATATGGTTTCTTGCATGAATGGTTCTATACAAATTGTTTCAATGGTGTTACGAGCAAACAGAAGGACAGAGTTTCTGAAAAGAAAAATCAATAAATGTTAGAAAGCAAATTTATATGAATTAGAATTTCTCCAATCCTTTGCTATTACTAATAGTATGTTTTAATGGGTAAAACTCCGTAATTTTACCGGTTTATATGTCGTAGACTAATTGAGAAATCCGACTGTTTGCAAAGAGCAAGACTATATTGTAGAATCATCTCCATTTTTCTAATCAGCCTGATATTTTTCAGACTTATTGCAAATAACCTAAAAAACGTTAGGCTAATTGAGATATGACTATTTATTTCTGAAGCAGCCTGATATTTTTTAGTCTTATTGCAAATAGCCCAGACAGCGCTAGGCTAATTGAAAAATGATCACTTGTTTCTCTAGCAGCTATATATTTTTTCAGGCTTATTACAATGAGCCTATGCAATGTTAGGCTAAGTAGAAAATGAGCAGCTTTTTGTGCAAATATCCAGTCTAGAGTCCAGCACGGGTCTTTTTGTACCACCCGAACCTGAATATTCCATTTGAGGTCAACCCTCAAAAATTACATTACGGACACCAATTTTATCATTTATAATGAAATATAGGCATCTATTTTCTTTAATATTCAGATATAGTAAAATTTATTAATAGCGGTCACCTCTGCATGGGATCGGGTTGTCCCTGATTTTTTTTCTGGTCTGGGTGACTGTAATTTCCTTTCTGTTCATCAAGTTCATTCTAGAATATTTCTTGCGGGTCATGATTTAGGTTTCTGCAAATCGGGATGTTGGGATTTTCAGAAACAAATTGATGAAAATTGGCAAATATATGTTTCAGATGAATTGCGTTTATTGTATTCGGTTTTTAAAACGTTTGCTATAACGTGTTAATATTATTCGTATATAGTAGTATAGGGGTCGGCAACCTCTGACCCGCGGATCACTGAGTGACCCATTTCATAATTTCAAGTGACCCAAGTGAGTTCCAAAAAAAAGTATCAAAAATAAAAATCCATTGAACAAATATTTTGAGTTAATTTTGGAACTTTAAAAGGTGCAATTTTAGTTCATTCTATAATATTTCTTGCGGGTCATGAGTTAGGTTTCTGCAAATCGGGATGTTGGGATTTTCAGAAACAAATTGATGAAAATTGGCAAATATATGTTTCAGATGAATTGCGTTTATTGTATTCGGTTTTTAAAACGTTTGCTATAACGTGTTAATATTATTCGTATATAGTAGTATAGGGGTCGGCAACCTCTGACCCGCGGATCACTGAGTGACCCATTTCATAATTTCAAGTGACCCAAGTGAGTTCCAAAAAAAAGTATCAAAAATAAAAATCCATTGAACAAATATTTTGAGTTAATTTTGGAACTTTAAAAGGTGCAATTTTAGTTCATTCTATAATATTTCTTGCGGGTCATGAGTTAGGTTTCTGCAAATCGGGATGTTGGGATTTTCAGAAACAAATTGATGAAAATTGGCAAATATATGTTTCAGATGAATTGCGTTTATTGTATTCGGTTTTTAAAACGTTTGCTATAACGTGTTAATATTATTCGTATATAGTAGTATAGGGGTCGGCAGCCTCTGACCCGCGGATCACTGAGTGACCCATTTCATAATTTCAAGTGACCCAAGTGAGTTCCAAAAAAAAGTATCAAAAATAAAAATCCATTGAACAAATATTTTGAGTTAATTTTGGAACTTTAAAAGGTGCAATTTTAGTTCATTCTATAATATTTCTTGCGGGTCATGAGTTAGGTTTCTGCAAATCGGGATGTTGGGATTTTCAGAAACAAATTGATGAAAATTGGCAAATATATGTTTCAGATGAATTGCGTTTATTGTATTCGGTTTTTAAAACGTTTGCTATAACGTGTTAATATTATTCGTATATAGTAGTATAGGGGTCGGCAACCTCTGACCCGCGGATCACTGAGTGACCCATTTCATAATTTCAAGTGACCCAAGTGAGTTCCAAAAAAAAGTATCAAAAATAAAAATCCATTGAACAAATATTTTGAGTTAATTTTGGAACTTTAAAAGGTGCAATTTTAGTTCATTCTATAATATTTCTTGCGGGTCATGAGTTAGGTTTCTGCAAATCGGGATGTTGGGATTTTCAGAAACAAATTGATGAAAATTGGCAAATATATGTTTCAGATGAATTGCGTTTATTGTATTCGGTTTTTAAAACGTTTGCTATAACGTGTTAATATTATTCGTATATAGTAGTATAGGGGTCGGCAGCCTCTGACCCGCGGATCACTGAGTGACCCATTTCATAATTTCAAGTGACCCAAGTGAGTTCCAAAAAAAAGTATCAAAAATAAAAATCCATTGAACAAATATTTTGAGTTAATTTTGGAACTTTAAAAGGTGCAATTTTAGTTCATTCTATAATATTTCTTGCGGGTCATGAGTTAGGTTTCTGCAAATCGGGATGTTGGGATTTTCAGAAACAAATTGATGAAAATTGGCAAATATATGTTTCAGATGAATTGCGTTTATTGTATTCGGTTTTTAAAACGTTTGCTATAACGTGTTAATATTATTCGTATATAGTAGTATAGGGGTCGGCAACCTCTGACCCGCGGATCACTGAGTGACCCATTTCATAATTTCAAGTGACCCAAGTGAGTTCCAAAAAAAAGTATCAAAAATAAAAATCCATTGAACAAATATTTTGAGTTAATTTTGGAACTTTAAAAGGTGCAATTTTAGTTCATTCTATAATATTTCTTGCGGGTCATGAGTTAGGTTTCTGCAAATCGGGATGTTGGGATTTTCAGAAACAAATTGATGAAAATTGGCAAATATATGTTTCAGATGAATTGCGTTTATTGTATTCGGTTTTTAAAACGTTTGCTATAACGTGTTAATATTATTCGTATATAGTAGTATAGGGGTCGGCAACCTCTGACCCGCGGATCACTGAGTGACCCATTTCATAATTTCAAGTGACCCAAGTGAGTTCCAAAAAAAAGTATCAAAAATAAAAATCCATTGAACAAATATTTTGAGTTAATTTTGGAACTTTAAAAGGTGCAATTTTAGTTCATTCTATAATATTTCTTGCGGGTCATGAGTTAGGTTTCTGCAAATCGGGATGTTGGGATTTTCAGAAACAAATTGATGAAAATTGGCAAATATATGTTTCAGATGAATTGCGTTTATTGTATTCGGTTTTTAAAACGTTTGCTATAACGTGTTAATATTATTCGTATATAGTAGTATAGGGGTCGGCAACCTCTGAACCGCGGATCACTGAGTGACCCATTTCATAATTTCAAGTGACCCAAGTGAGTTCCAAAAAAAAGTATCAAAAATAAAAATCCATTGAACAAATATTTTGAGTTAATTTTGGAACTTTAAAAGGTGCAATTTTAGTTCATTCTATAATATTTCTTGCGGGTCATGAGTTAGGTTTCTGCAAATCGGGATGTTGGGATTTTCAGAAACAAATTGATGAAAATTGGCAAATATATGTTTCAGATGAATTGCGTTTATTGTATTCGGTTTTTAAAACGTTTGCTATAACGTGTTAATATTATTCGTATATAGTAGTATAGGGGTCGGCAACCTCTGACCCGCGGATCACTGAGTGACCCATTTCATAATTTCAAGTGACCCAAGTGAGTTCCAAAAAAAAGTATCAAAAATAAAAATCCATTGAACAAATATTTTGAGTTAATTTTGGAACTTTAAAAGGTGCAATTTTAGTTCATTCTATAATATTTCTTGCGGGTCATGAGTTAGGTTTCTGCAAATCGGGATGTTGGGATTTTCAGAAACAAATTAATGAAAATTGGCAAATATATGTTTCAGATGAATTGCGTTTATTGTATTAGGTTTTTAAAACGTTTGCTATAACGTGTTAATATTATTCGTATATAGTAGTAGATGCTTTTTAATTTTAAAAAAATACATTTTCCAATTTTAAATGAATGATTTATTCCCTCTCATGAAGAATCAATTGAATGTTGCTAATTTATTTTTTTTTCTTACAAAATGGTTTCTTTAAACGAACTATTAGTTTTATTTCATTTCGGGTTCGGGTGTAAATGTATTGGATTTGGGTAGGATTGTGGATCAACGAAAATTATTTTTCCGTGATCGCGATAGAGTGCGGGTTGATTTCGAATTGGATCTTTTGGTTTCGGGTCGGATACAACCCCCATTCCCGCAGGATTCTACCCGTGAATCGGTTTGCTATTCGAAGGTTTGGATTATTCAGAGATAAAAGCTTGCAAATATATAAGAGTTAGGAATTGAAAAAATGTTCGTTGAATAGAGATGTCCACTATTGCGGAGTGTCCGTTATGAAGGTTTTATTCTATATACTTTTTTTCACCTGAAACAGTAATTGGGCTTTCTTTTGAAAATTCGGGTCAACCTGATCCGACCCGCCAGAGTGAAAACCTAATCCTATATCGACCCGAACTGGAAACGATAAAAGTCAATCGACCCGCAGCAAAACAGTAGAAATTAAACCGATCAAAAGAAATATGCAGCGCCAACCTAACCCAAACTGCGGGTTGAGTCGGGTCTGATTCTAGAAAAAATCAGGTTACTTAACACGATTACCCTAATCCAGATTTATTTCAATACACATTAATGTATTCACTAAACTGGTGTGATACTATAAAAGCATCAATAAAACTTCTTAATAACACCATAAAAATAAGAAATGCGCTAGGCCTTTCGAAAGAACTTTGTCTTTCTTCGTCAGGCGCAAAGAAGACGTGCGACCTTTGAAGGCAGGACTTTGAAGGCAGGAGCAAGACTGAAAGGAAATGGGAGGGAAAGAGGGACAAGTTATGGGAACAGCCAATAGGAAAGCAGAAAGCAATCACATAAGAGAATTACCTAAAATGCAGAACATAAGGAAAATTATGAAAAAAAAAAAAAAAATAAATAAATAAAATTAAAGTGCATAAAAAATTAAAGTAAATTTTTTTTTTTTTTTGGTATTAACTTTTACCTTTGTACGAAATTTTTATATTTAATCCTCATCTTCATTTTTTATGCATTTTATTTATTTTTTTCATAATTTTTCTTATGTTCTGCAAATACCACAGTAAGTGGTGTTGGCGCTACGTTTCGGGACGGGTTGACTTTCATTTTTAGGGTTTTTCGTTCACCTGAAGACATTCTTTTCCTACTCACTCCACTGCTTTTCACTGAAAATTTTACTAAATTGAAGTAATTTTTTATCTTATCATTCAAAATTTAAATTATTTAATGCAGTGTTTTAGATGCGTGTTCACTTGCCTATTTCCACACTATAAATTCTAGGCGCTATAGTTTCACTGTTGTTGAGTAAAATTTTTATATTGAATATTTTTGCAGTTCGAATAGTAGTGCAAGAACCACTAAACATTGTTAAAATTACATGTAGCATCAGTCATACTAAAATTACAGGGTGATTACAAATGAATATCCTAACTTTGAAGGACTATATCTTCTGAACAATAAAAAGTAGTGGTCCATTTCACACATCGAAGTGAGTGAGAAGTTATGAAGTTTCATAAATGTAAAGGGTCACTTTTTTGGCGAGAGATGGCGCAACGAGCGGCGCGTTGAAAGTGAACCGGCATGTTCCGTTGCGAGTTCATTCAGTCAGTTGCCGCCGAGATGATAACAACACAACAAAAGGTGTTCTGTGTAATCGACACTGCTGAGCTGAAAATGAGGTTTACTGGAGCTATTGCAATTGTAACACCCAACATTCTGAAAACCGCGTGGGACGAATTCTCCTACAGAATGGATGTCATTCGTGATTCTGCTGGTGGTCACATTGAACATTTATAAATTTTTGCTATTAGTAATTTCACAATCTTCTTTTTTATATCTTTTTCACTAATGCGTGTATCTTCTATACTTTTGTTAATAAAGCCTTCCAAAATTGAGATATTCATTTGTAATCACCCTGTATTATTAATTTAAGGATAAAGTGTTTAGAAAAGAATAATAAACGAAACTCTTTGAACGATCTTCAATCACACATACACACATGTTTCGGATTAGGGTAGGTTTAATTTAGGTTTTGACTTTTGCGGGTCAGGTTGGGGTTGACCCGATTTTTATAAGAAAGTTCAAAATATTTTTTTTCTTGGGAAAATTTATACACAGTAAAATATCCATATCGGGCCCAATAGCGGACAACTCCCACCCGAAACCAAAACATCCATTGGACGTCAACGCACACTCGACTCAAAACCAACAAAATAAATTTCCTCGATAAGCAATCCAAGCAAAACTGATATAATTAAAGAATACTTTTATTATTTTTTTTAATTAATTAAATTAGTAGATTTTAGATTAATGCTCCAGAGGTTTCACAGAATCTGTCATTTAAAAATGGGAAATATAATTTTTAATTATTAATAAAGTATCTACTAATATATATGAAAAAAACTGAACGTTGATTATAGCAAACGTTTTAAATATTCAAGACAATAAACTCAATTCATCTGAAACATAGTTCAACATTTTTTCATTATTTTGTTTTAAAAACCCAAATTTGACCCGCAAAAAACATTCTTGAGTGCACCCGACGCACAGAAAGGAAATTACTGTCACCTCGATCCCCCCACCCCACCCCCCAAAAAAAAAAAAAAAAAAAAAAAAAAAAAAATCAGAGCCAACCCAACCCAATGCAGAGGTATCCGCTACTCAGAGATTTTTCTGTTGAAATAGGAGTAAAATTATCACGATGTAATTTTCTTAGCTGCAATTTCTCCTTTAATTATCGCTGGGAAAATAAAGACTGTATTGCTTTTACTTACCCATCATACGTAGTAATAGTCTTGTAATCGTAGTCTTGTAATAGTAGTCTTGTAATCGTTTTGAAAATCGAAAAAATTTTTTTGACGGATTTACACGTTTCAGACACTGGAGATTCCGAAAAACATATTTTTAGAAAAAAAATTTTGCCGTCCGTCTGTGTGTCTGTGTGTGTGTCTGTGTGTCTGTAAACGCTCTATCTCCCGAAAAAATTGAGATAGAGACTTGCAATTTGGTATGTACTTAGTATGTAATAATGGGAAGAAGCCTATTTCATTTCAATAACCTCGATTAACCGGAACAATTTTTTTCGGACTCTCGAAATATTCGTTCTGATGAAAGGTACATAAAAATTTTCGAAATTGTTTATTTTAAGAAATGAATATAAAAGACAATAACAAAACATAAATTTTGCATAAAGCATGAAGTTGATCGGATAATTAGTTGCCGAGATATTTGGAATCCTATTTTCCACACTCTTCGATTTTTCATGACCCTGTATTTCATCCAAATTTCACTTCAAATATATATTTTAATTGGAAATTTGACGCTTAATCAGATGCAATAAACTGCTAGTTAATAGGATTATTATTTTTGGAGTTATAAGGATGTTTCTTTCAAGCAATTCAGTAAACGAGACTTTAAAGTTTGTGACGTCGTCAAGCCACGATTTTATTTGAATTGCAATGCACTTTATAAGTAGTTTACACCTTTTTATTTTAATATTTTACATTATGCATATCCATGATGGGTAAGTATTACGGTGGCCCCCAACGACTAGTTTAGTATCGTAGTTGTTAGACTTAAAACTAGAAGCACAAAATTTCATCCCCATTATTTTACAGATATAATCTACACTTTCCTTAACAGTTATAATCTATAGTTATTTATAGCGTTATATTCTAAATACACTGAAAAATATTATTAATTACTAAATAAAATAATAAGTAATATGAAAATACCATTGTAAAAATGCATACGGCCAAACAAAGTAAGTGGAAAATTTTAAGTACGATGTATCTCGTTTTGTGACGTAACGCATGTCAATTTCCTCTTAGTGTCAGGCCCGGTAAAATGAACGCACAATACCATCTCAGAGGCCCCGGGCAGACACTAAGAGTATATTCACATGCGTGACGTCATAAACGAGAACCATCATACTTAAAAATTTTCACTTACTTTGTTCGTTTGCAAAGATTGTTTGCGATAGTATTTTGGTATTAATTATTGTTTTATTAATCATATTTTCAATGTATTTAGATTATAACGCTATAAATAATTATAGATTATAACTTTTAAAGAAAGTGTATATTATCTCTATAAAATAATAAGGAGGAAATGGTCTGCTTGCAGGTTTCACATCTAACTATCTTCAAATTCCCAACTGATAATGAAAAGAAGAAATTTTAGCTAATTACATCGTGATAATTTTACTCCTATTTTAACAACAGTGGTCTGCATTAAACATTTCGATATACGTTTTATAATTCATGAAGATAGAATTAATTTGATGGTACTGAACTTGTGGTGCCAAAAAAAATAACCCTTACGACAGATGCCTATCCTAAAGTTAAGGGAAATATTGCAGCAAACTTGAATGAAAGTTTGCTTCTAAAACGAAAAGAACCAAGTCATCGTTGGAAAAAATATATAAAACAAGCAGACGATAAACAGTTTAAAAAATGGTGCATTTCTAAAATTTTTCGATAAATACGCTAATAAATTGAATAAAAATTTCATACACTTAGTTCGAGGTGAATGTGCTTTTTTTATACAATTAAAAGTAACTGCATTTTCCCGAAATTCATAGTTTCATTTAAATTTTTAGTCAATTTAAGTGTACAAATATATTATGAAAATGAATCTGTGTATGATTTATTTTGAATGATTATTATATCCTGAACACAAGTATAATAAATTGACAATTTTTGAAAATATTGCAAATAAGTTATCAAGTCATGATGAAATATATTTTCTGGCAACCTGTTCACTATTTCATATACACAAATGATTTTTTTTCATTATTTGTACTATATGCTTCACAAAGAAGCCATTTTTCTATTTTTATATACAGATATAACAGAATTGTATGTGGAAAAACAATAATATATATATAAATAAATTTATATATAAATAAACATCAAAGTTCATTAGGTTCGTTTTCATAGCTGTTTCTATCATTTAGAAACCTATCTCACTTTCTGAAGCCTGAATTGCGCCAAGCTTTAAAAGAAAATTCCAAGGTCTCTATAGATGAAAAATACCGATTTCTCTATTTAAATTGATATTTATTGTGTTTTGGTTAAATTGTGGTATGTTGTGGCAAAAAGGGGGAAATATGATTAATTTTGTCAAATTTTGTCAGATTTGTTAAATTTTTGGTACGTATATTTATTGTAAAATAATATTTTTAGTATAAGGTAAGTCAATGTGTACAATTATATCTATTAATTTTAGTATTTTTTTATTTAAAACTTTCAATTTTCTTTCATAAAACAGATTTATTAATTCCCCTTTATTACACGATAATGAAATTTACTATTATTATTTATGTAATGAAAAGTTATAATAGAAAATATCTATCTTTATTAATATTTTTCTACTGGGATACATTAACCGGAATTGATTTCTCTTGTGTGCTCACTAATTCTAGTGTCAGGGCCGGTAAAAGAGCACACTGAGCCATCTCGAAAACCCTGGTCGAACACGTGTAATATCGGGATACCCAACACAATGAAGTACTCTATCCTGTACCGATTGATGTAAAAAAATTACATTCTAAGTGCGTCTTATACAAGCGTCTGAAATTAAAATTACTTACGTTTTCATTGCAACTATAACCTTACGTTCAGGACCCTCTGAACAGTCTGCAATTACTCTTCGTCCTTCACATTTAGGACCCTTTTCTGTAAGTACAAACATCATAAATAAAGTTTTTAAAAGTTTGAATGCAACCATTGCTTGTTTTAAGCATTAAAATCAAATATAAAGCAAAACATCCATGTATTACAATTAAATTATACAATACTTTTCGACATTACACATGTATTACCCATTGAAAGTTCAAGCTATATTAAACTATGAATTTAAGCGAGATTTTTTCTAAATATAACATCAAAGAAATAGGAACTTCAAAAGCTTTGTCTAAAAATAAGAGTAAATACAAGGGACAGTCAAAAAGTTCACGGAATTTCGTTATAACTCTTTAATACCACAATATAATTTATTTATTTGTTTACACACAACGTCCTCTCATCGACCAAAGAAATCACGTCATGTCAAATCCGAAGCAAAAGTTATGCTCATTGCGTTTTTCGACAACGAAGGTGTGGAGGTGCGGTACACCATGAATTTATCCCACCAGGACAAACTGTTAACGGCCCTTTGCACGTGCAAGTTTTAAAAAGACTGAGGGAAGCAACCGAGAAAAACGCCCGCTAAATGGCAAAGTGGATGGTCACTGCATCTCGACAATGCTCCCTCCCACACATCGAATGTTGAGCAGACATGGTTCGCAGAAAAGAACATTCCACTCCTCCACTAGCCTGCCTACTCACCGGATTACGCAACATTTAGAAAGCAATGGTGAGAAAATTCATTTGGGAAATTATTATCACAAAGAACTATAAACGGTTAAATAAATAAGCTACAAATGAATATATTCATCTATTTACCTTTATTATGATATTATTATGATATAGTACAGTCTTCGGAGAAAATGTATCAGCTCTTACTAACGTTGCAGTAATTCATCGTTTGAAATGTAACTGGTGACATTCGATTAGTAATGTGGGTCGTGACGCTTCAGAATACGTACTTGTGCAAGGCGACAGAGTCACTCTCCAATTAGAGATGCAACTCTAGAGTAATCCTTTAATGTAGGGTCTCTATCTCCCATGAGACGAAAGCATGAATCTACATACACTTCTAATACCATGGACGACACCAACCGTCGATATTAACGTGGAAACGAGTATAGAAAGTGCAAATTTTGCTGTCGATGTGACTGAAGCTCTAAACTTTTTTTAAGTTACTAAAAGACGATTAATCTGGGAAATTATTATCACAAAGAACTATAAATGGTTAAATAAAAGCCACAAATGAATGCATTCATCTATTTACCTATATTATAGTACCGTTATCGAAAAAAATGTATCAGCCCTTACTAACGTTGCGACAATTCATCGTATAAAATGTGACTGGTGCCATCCGAACAGTAGTGGGTCGGGATAGAGTCCTGCACGGGTCGGGTTGTACGCAAGCCGAACACTCAAATTCCATTTGAAGTCAACCCGCAACCCGTCCGAACATGACAAAAAAATTTCTTTGACCCACAACCCGACCCGAACCCGCAAAAATAATTTTCGGCGACCCGCAACCAGACCCAAACATGCAATGAAAGGACCATAAATCATGTTTTACTGCTATTATGAAAAGTAATGTACATTTATATCGCTAATACGAATTTTATATTTTATATTTTATAGAAAAATGAACAAATCTATATTCTTTAATATTAAAATATAGTAAAATCTCTGAATACCGGACATCTCGAGATCGTTGAAAAGATTCCTGCATCGGGTTGTTGTTGTTGTTGGTTTTTTTTTTTTTTTTTGGGGGGGGGGGGGGTCGGGATCACTCTAATTTTCTTTGTACGTATATGGTTCACTCTAGAATAATTCTTCCAGATATTTAGGTTTTTTGTATTTCGAATTGTTCGGATTTTCAAAAAAAGTTATAACAGAACTGTGTTTCAGATGACATTAAATAAGTATTTGAATATATATGAGTATATATACTATTTACTGCAGGAGAAAAAATAAAATTTATATAAGAAATGCAATCATAGATTTTTTTTCTTTACGATGCAGTTAAAAATCATTTTTTCTTTTTTCAGAATATGAAAAACATTACCAACATTTCGTTTATAATACACACAAAAACACACGTACCGCATATGTGATAGTTTATGCACACCTACACATACACACGTGTGCGTAGATTTGGAGGTGCCCGCTATTCCAAGGTATAAGCATACAAATATATAAATGTTGAAAAAGTGTTCGCTAAATAGAGGCGTCCGCTCTTCGGGAGTGTCCATTATGAAAGTCTTAATCTATATGCAGTGGTGGCCAAAAGTGTGGACATTTTTTGAAAGTTTCATGTTTTTCAACTTTGTGTACTTGTAGAATATATTAATTTTTACTTAAATACAAATGTTTATATATCAAATTGAAGGTAATTTCATGTAAAATTTAATAATAAAAACAGTATTACAATATCTGTATTACAAAAAAAGTTATGCAACTAATAGTAAGATCTATCTTAGATTTGCATTTTTTTAAAGTGATACTTACACAATCAATACTTAGTAGGATAAAGCCTTATTTTTTAAGACAGCTTCACAGCGTCTTTTCATCGAGTGAACGAGTGTTTGGAGTTCATCTTTCGTAATCACATGATGCCAAGAATCAATTATAGCTTCAATAAGTTGTCTTATATTGGATGGACGATTTTTTCGTACAAGAATTTTCAAACGTCGCCACAAATTTTCAGTTGGATTGAGATCAGGGCTGTTTCCTGGCCATGGTAATATATCTATGCCTTTATTTTGAAACCATGCTTTGCATACTTTTGCTGTGTGGCATGGAGCTGAATCCTGCTGAAAAATAAATGGTGCGTTGTTGGGGAAGAGTTCCCTGATGGAAGGTATCAATTTTGGTTCCAGGACAGTTTCGTGTATTTTTTGGAAATCAGGATGCCATCAATCACTTGAATTCGGCCCACACCATCTGCAGACATACATGCCCAAATCATGACATTTGTTGGGTTTTTTTGCAGTTGCTTCAATGCAATCAGGATGAAGTGTTTCTCCTACTCTACGTCTCATGTATTTTCTACCATCACTACCAAAGAGCGATATTTTACTCTCATCGCTCCTGATTACTTGCTTCCATTCATTTTCTGACCATTTAATGTGTTCTTTTGCCCACTTAAATCGTTTTTGATTAATCGTTTTTGACTTAAATTGTGCTTTTGATTTAAATATGGTTTTTTCCTTGGAATTCTAGCTTGTAGTCCAAATCCTGATAACCTTCTTCTTATTGTTCTTGAACTTACTGCAATACCCGCTGCATTCATTTCACATCTAATGGCATCTGATGAAATTTTTCTATCTTGAAGGCATAGCCGTTTAATTTTTCTATCGGCAGTAGCACTTGTGCATTTTGTTCGGCCTGATTTGGCCTTATTTTCCACTGATTTCGTTTTTTCATAACGTAAACAGAAATTTCGTACACCAGAACAAGTCACTGAACCACCAACTTGTCTTGCTATTTCAGCATAAGAGAGGCCATTTTCTCTCAATATGACAGTTCGGTTTCTTTTTGTAGATGTCCAATTAGTTCTTCTTGTTGATGACATTGTTTAAAATTAATTTAATTAAAAAAGGGACTTTAAATATCCAAAAACAGCAATACTCTATTTAATTGTACTAGTATGCATCATTCCTCAAAATATTTCCACAACAATAACTCTTTTACCAACCAAATAACCTAAACTATTGTTACAGACATTTGATTTGTCCTCAGAACAGTGTTTGTGATTGGCTAGTACGCTTTTATTACAAAACACGCCCTTATTCAAAACGATTTGTGTTTGTTTGTTCTACTAAAATGATCATAACTTTTTTTGTAATACATATATTGTAATACTGTTTTTATTATTAAATTCTACATTAAATTACCTTCAATGTGATATATAAACGTTTGTATGTAAGTGAAAATTAATATATTCTACAAGCATACAAAGTTGAAAAACATGAAACTTTCAAAAAATGTCCAAACTTTTGGCCACCACTGTACATATATTTTAACCTGCAAATAAATATTGAAGACATTCTTTTGAAAAGGTGGGTCAATCCTAACCCGACCCACAAATGTCAAAACCTAACCCGAAACCGACCCGAACCACAACGTAAAAATATAGCGCCAACCCGACCCGATGCAGGACTCTACGTCAGGACACTTCAGAATACGAACTTGTGGAAGGCGCCAGAGTCGCTCTCCCATTACAGAATCTACATTAGAGCAATCCTCTAATGTAGGATCTCTATCTCCCAAGAGACGAAAGCATGAATCTATATAGAATTATTCTACCATGGACGACACCGACCGTCGAGATTAACACGGGTACGAGCTAGAGAGTGCAAATTTTGCTGTCGATATGACTGAGGCTATAAACATTTTTTTAATTTACTAAAAGACGATTAAATATGAGAATGTAGTTCAGATTTGAACTAAACGGCATACAACGATGATTTTGTTTATGTTCATATCAACGACGACAAAAGGTTTTTTATTCATTCTATGTTTTGTTTTATCGTCCTGTGCTTATTCTTATCTAATAAAACTGTTGTTCGTGTGCCAGAAAACATTATTGCGGGCCGTAAGTTTGGCACTCCTGACTAGTTGTTTTTCCTCTCTAATACTTCTCAAATATGTTAGGGAATAACATAAACTATCGTTAATTAGTGGATTCTTAAATCTCATAAGTATGATTAAGTCAATTTTCGAAAAGAAAATGAAAAAGTGACTGAGTAACCTGTATTTGTCATTGTGTCATGAGATAAAAATGTAGTTTCGGCAGATGCAGTCTGTTTTTCAGTTGTTGATACTTCTGTAGTCGTTGATGGCTCATCTGTTGTAGTTGCAGTTGTGGTTTCAGGTTCCATTTTCTGCAAAAATGGTTTAAAAAATTAATTCAATATTTGTACAAAATTAAATCTCAATAAATAGAGTATGCCCCATTTAATCTTTATCATTCTTGTAAATGTATATTCAACTATTTCATATTACATGATAGTTTCCAAATTCTATTTATCGAAACGTAAAAATATTTGGGATTCCGAGTGAGATTTCCCATTGGGGCTGATTACTATACCATACCTGCAACTTTCCATTTGCTTTCAAGTCAAATTAATATCTTTTGTAACAGAAAAGTTGTTTAATAAATAAAATAATACAAAAACCTACATTAAAGCAAGACATTGCATTAAATAAATATTCTGATTGAAAATGCGTTTAAGATTTTAAAAAATCCAGAAGATTGTCTGCTATGGTTTACCATTAAATCCTGGGCAAACAGAGCCAAACTGCTTCCAATATTTTCAAATGGAAATTTTAGCCTTATGTATCACATACATTCTGTGTTTACATAAAGCGAGTATTACTATTACCAATTACTAGTCATGTAGCGTACCCAACAAGACCTCGTAAATCATTCATAACTCGGTTTATAAGGTATAAAACACTTTTATTTAAGCTATGCGGACAAGGACGGTAGCAGAGTCCCTTGACAAATTTTGGCTTATGTCGTCCGGCAATTAATAAAGATCAATCACTAACTTAAGCTTCAGAAGAAATGATAACAAAGTCCCATTTACGTGTAGAGCGCTGGCTGTAAAAAACACTAATAAGTCCAGCGGCCAATCCATACTTTATACTGAAATGCAAGAAACACTCGCAAAACCATCAATACAATCTAACTTCTAATAAAGTAGCAGCCCATGGCTGCCGAATAGCTTTTATTCAAACTATTATTCAAAGGATCTTACCAAACGTCTAACTTTAACTCAGAAAAACTTCACTTACACTGACATGTCGAAAACACAACTTTAGCTCATCAGCGAAGGTCTTCTTTACCAGCCAGGGAAAGATTCGATACAAATCTGCCGAAACAACCTTTCACTTCAACTTATATACCTTGCAGATAGACCAGCGAAGCTAAAGTTCCACAAATTTACAGCGAAAGACAGAAACCGCAAACTCCGAGAGTTCCAATCGTACTTTGAAAATTAGAGTAAAAGACAGCATAGTTGTCGCTGTTGCGCACACAGATTAGATGTTGACATCAAGTTCGCATTCAAAACAGTAGAACCCCTTTATTAGAGAGTCGCTAGTTCACTACAGTAGCTGTTTGTCTCTGTGTGAATCAGACTCTGCATATCCTAACGATATGGACATTTTTTCTACATACATTTGAACGCGGTATATACAAAAAGAAGAGGATTATAAAAATCTTCGTATTAACCGTTACTCGTACCCGGGAAGATAATGCAAACTTTTAAAAAACACACACAATTAATATAATTATTACTACTGCCCATAATTATCTCAATGCAAAAATTAACTTAATATCATAAAATATTCAGTCATAACTTTGGGAGTGTCATTTTCTTTTGATGGGACTTTTCTTTAGACAAAATCACAGCACTGAAGTCAAAACCTGACAAGAATTAGTAATTTTAGAGAATATGAACTACATACTGTAATGCAACTCATCACTTCCGTTTTTCCCAGAAAAACTTGCCTAACATTGCAAGAGTCACCGCAATTTTCAAGCTATTGATTGCACATAACCTTTTCATTTTAACAGTGCAACAAGAGACATAAAAATGCTGGTTAATATGACACCCATTCCGGTTTTAAAGAAAGAAACCAATAAAGGTTTCCTTTTATGTTCCTTTTTTCCTTGGCTCACTTGCAAATTTTATAAAGGAGCAGCATTTGAAACGTCTTTATCTCCTCTTTTTATCTTCCATTCTTAAAAAATCTCAGGATAGCTTTTTGCATTTTCTTGTGTGTGAGGGCGGGAGTTGGAGATGTCACTGTCCTTGAAGTTTGAAATTCTGTCTGGTAAAACTGATAAATAACTACATTTGACAAACAGTTGTAGCTTAGAATTATTAGGGTGCATCAAATGGAAACGGAAGAGAAACCACCAAATGAAATGGCCAAATGACCAATGATAATCTCCAAAGTTACAGAGTCACTTGATTAACTGTTTCACGAAATGGTGGATACCCTAATCCTACAAGTCTTTTGGCTGAAATTGGAATCAATTTCGAACATTATCCATGATTTCGATGTCCGAGTAAAAACGGCGACCCATCAAACCCCTTTTCAACGGAACAAAGATGTGACGACAAGATGATGATGTGACTATTGGATGACGGGGTGATCTTGACCAGGTCGTGTATCATCATTCACACGTTTGCATCCTTGCAAAAATCTTTGAGCCAGTCCTTCAGACAAGTCAATGACAGTGCATGTTCTGCTTACACTGCCTTCCATCACTGATGCACTTTCGAAACCCTCACTTCTTCTGCTACTAATAAACGAATAACACTACGTGCTCCCTATTCTGTAGACACTGCTGAATAACAATCAACTGCCTACAGAAGTATACTGTTGGGCGACCCCAGCACATATCGCATGCCTCAACAAAACTAATCAGTACAAATTCATTTTCGTAGTAGGGGTTGTTTTCCTTTCTTCCCGCTCTACCTCTAAACATAGTGTCTTCCCACTCATACAAAATTAAACCAAATTATAACCACTGTTCTGTATTCATTTGATTCGCCCTAATATGTTTCATGAGAGAGAATAGTGTTCGATCAGAGAGGGATTTATTTCCTAATTCTACCCTACTTTTGCCAAAATATCCCATTGAAATAAACAGGTGTTTTTCTCGTATTATTCTTGACCAATCTTTTGTTGCTCGTAAAAAAGTATCTTAATGTACCTAATTATGTAAGAATTCACTCAGTATCATTAAACTAAAGATGCATATGCTCAAAGTGATAAAACAGAACATATAAAGGCTTATAAAAACTTTCTAATATAAATATCGTAATACTTTGGCTATACTGCATATTAGATAAACTTTACAAATTGATTTTAAGAATAGTAGAATAATTTATCCATCAGGACTTTATTTACCATCCTTTATCCTTGAATCAATAGAAATCTATATGCGTAGCGAGAACATATGCAACAAATTAGCCTCAATTGAATTACCTAAAATACGGCAGGAGATGCTTTACAAATTAAACAAAAAAGCAATAAGAAAATATTAATTTTCTATTTACATAAGAAAATATTAATTTTCTCGTTTACAATTGACCATTTTTAAGCACCCGCTTTTATTACACATATGATCTCGTGGTTCATATTTATCAAGTTTATTTGCAAAAACATTTGCGAGAATAGTTTATTTATCATTTATTGATCTTGAATATGTCGCCGTTAGTGTGTTTAAAACATATATTAAGAGCGTTTATAAGCCTTTATTGTTCTGTTTTATCACTTTAAGCATTTACATCTTTAGTTTAATCTTAATATAGCTTAAATTGATGAACCATTCTTAACATGCAGATTGCTCTCTTTAACCGTGTCCTCGTTTTTATCCGTGCTTGACTGTATTATGATAGTTCTTTTCCACAATTTCAAATATCACTCATTCTACTGAAATAACAACCACCGTAAATTATAACATATTTGAATTTTTATATTGCTTTCTAAAAGATTATTTGTGATAGAAAAACTTTTTCAAAACGGTAGCGGAAGTGTGCCTAATACCGCACCTCGTTTTGTCACAACTGTTTTGTTTATACTACAAAAACTTCTGCTAAATGAACCAATTTAATATGCAATTCTAGCTATTTTTTAATTCATTTTCAGCAGTGAATTACGCCTGTAATCTTTGAATAATAACAAGTGAATTTTTATCCTGCTTTAATCAAGCGTAGACCGACAGAGTGAAAAACGACCCAAGCCGGGAATCGAAATAGGGTCCTCAGAACAGTGTTCTGAGGCTCTACCACTGAGTTACAAGGAACGATATCCCAGCTCGGCATTTCTCACTGTTATATATGTAGGACCAGCTGCAACCGCAGCACAAGATGGAAATGTCATCAGGAGCACGCAAATTTCTACGGTAAACATGAGACGACAATACAAAGCCCAGCATACGGCAGCACATAGTTAATTTTTAATTCATTTTCAGTAGTGAATTACACCTGTAAAAAGCATGATAAAAATTCACCGGTTATTATACAAAGATTACAGGCGTAGTTCACTGCTGAAAATGATATAGATCTATTCCAGAAATCGCGAAAAATGCAACATAGCCGCGCCACCGGTTGCGCGATTTACACCAAAAACTAATCAGCAACAATTTATATCAGGAAGTAACTGAATATAAAGTTTTATTAAATTCCGTGCATTAGTTCTTGAGATAGAGCACCCACAACATTTTTGACGCATACAGACGGACAGAGTCATAGACAATTTCGAAAACAATCAAATCGTGTTCAGAACCTTTTAAAATCCGTCAGAAACTGGAAGTCGGAAATTTTTATGAATCCAATACTTTCTTCTTATAAAGATAGAAGAAAGTAATAAATGGGAAAAGGGGATTTTTAAAACTACCTTGGTCCGTCCCAATTAAAAAAAGTCTTAATTATCCAAAAGTTATGTAAATCCTTTAATTATACAGCAATATAAGTCAAATAAATTGAGTTACGTGAGAGAGTTATGGCTACTGCACAACAATTAAAATTTTGCAAAAACGACAAAATTTGGCTGGAATTACAAATTTAAATTACAAAACTATTGTAAAATTAAAAAAACAGATTTTGTTCATTCAAGTAAAATTGATGAAATTTTGTTAAAATTTTGTAAGAGTGTTAACAATATTTTTTTGTCCAAGCAACAAAACCAAATTTTACTTCAACTAAAGATTTTGCTTAAAACAACCAAAATGTGAGCAACAAAACATGTTTTGTAGTTTTAATCAATTCCTTTTTCTGGGTGTATAACCATTTTCTGTAAAAACGGTCGAACTGGACAGTTTCTTCCAAATTTTTAACTGTGTGATGCGTTTCTTAACTGAACTAAATTTTTGCATATTGTGTAATATATGTATTAACCTATAAATCATTTACAGAGCTACAAAAATTAATTCAGATATTTTTCCTTCCTTAGATGGTAATTTCTGAAAATTAATTTCAAATGTCTTATGCGTTTTCCAAACATCATGTTTCACATCATTAAACGGTGAAGTGTTGTTACATTATTCGGAATGTGTTGGAAAGTGTTTCATAATCAATGCTTTTAGCATGGTTTTATTTTGTTGTTTTTATTTCTGTAGTGCACGTTAAAGTTTTTAATAGGATATTTTGTATAGTAGCCACTAGCGAGTAGATGAGATTATTTTAGCTGCCAGTTTCTGGATGATAGTTACCTTTAATTTAGTACCCAACTACTATGGTCAGTATGAATACTTCCATTCAGTCTCTCCAGTTGGGCTTTTGTTTTGTTTGTTTGTTATTCCAATAGCTTGATTGCTACCACTTTCTTGAAATAGTAATATTTCCCTTGTTTAATGATATATTAAAAAAGCGAATATCAGAGTTTCAAAAAATATCTATATAATAATAATCAACCGATCTGAATAATAATAATAATAAAACGATCAACTGGCAACATTGCTTCCATTGATAGGCCAAACATAAATAAGTGGTATTTGAAAACTGAAAAACCATTTCGAAGAAGTTACTCAAATTGTTTTAAATAAAGGAAAACTGTTATTTGTAAAAAATATTTTGAGACAAAATATTTGGCTGATCTGGCAAAATTTTTATCGCCGTATTTCAATGTTTAATCACCCACTGGCGAGTGAAGAAGAGAACTTATTAAATTCCTACTATTAGCTCACACTCTATATATATCTTGTTGGAATATTCAATCGTTAATAAAATATTTTCTATTCATCCATTCCAGTTCAAATAAATTATTTTAAACTTGTACTGGATGACAATTGATATTAATACAGTTTTTTCAAATATTAATTCATTAATTTAATTTAATTAATTAATTTTAATTTTGTATTTCATTTCTGTTCAAAAGTATAGACTCACTCCATATTTATAGTCTCACCTTCGCACGTAAAAAGATAATGGGGCTGTTCACGGACGAATATCAGGCGGATCGCGGGCGAAAGAGACTATAAATGTGGAGTGAGTCTACACTTTTGAACAGAAATGAAATATAAAACTAAAATTAAATAATAAAATATAATAAAATAATTAATATTTGAAAAAACTGTATTATCGCTAACTGTAACATCGCTATGGCACTTTATTGTGAAGTTTGGTAATTTTTGAAATTCAATATTTGAAAAACGGCATAATTATTAGATTTTAAATTTATATCAAGAAAAATACAATTTCTTTTGACTTTCTAACGCAGTTTGTCTAACAATTTTGTGAGAAATACTTTACGAGCTATTAATTTTTGGTATTTTAGCTATTTATTTTTTATTTATATTTTAATACATTTCAAAAATTTCTCTTATGTAAGATATTTAGCAGGATATAAATTTAGGAATAAATATACCGTCAGTGGCGAAGCGTGTTGATCGCTGGAAAAATTTTTTTTATTTGACCTAAGTAGGAATTGAGTTTTTAAAAAAAGTTTTTATATTACTTGTTTTTAGCTTTAGTTACGTCTAATAAAACTTAACATAAAATGTTCTTATATCTAAAGATAACAAAAGATGATTTAAGAATAGTGAATTATCCAATATTACCTGTAATGCAAATATATTAAAACATGAAATGATAAACTTACTTCATAAATCTGAACATCTTCGCTAACATAATCATCTACTGTGCAGTGCTCTTCAGACACGTCCAAATACTTCAATAAATAGCAAGTTCTTCTATTATCTGCGTTATTTTCTTTTAAAGGACCCAATGCAATTCCGTAACACTCGGAATTTCTCCAGCATTTTTGGGAGCATGTTAGGAAATGGGAATCTTCGTGTACGTCTAGAATCCAGTTTTGGCTCAATTTTCCATCAATCACATACTTATACTGAATCTGCGATACCTCAAATGCACTTACAGTACATATAAAACACATTAGATAAAAAACAATGAGTATTAAAGGAATTTTTGACATTTTGTTGGGGTTATTTTAATGATATTAGATGCCAATTTTGGTTAAATGTTGTAAAATGTGAATTAAAGTTTCTTAAAATACTTTCTAAAGAATAAGTTTGATTTCCTAAATGAAATTATATGGTTATTTTAAAATTATGAAAGTTATTTAGAAAACACTTTTGTGTAATTCGAACAAATTATCAAATAATAAGTAATTCATCAACAGAGAAAACTTTCCGAAATTCTAATGTATATAAATGTGTTATTTTTTCCTGTTATTCAAACTTTTAATCAATTAATCAGAAATTATAAATGTGTTTACATGCCAATAACTTTTTTAAAACATAAAAATAATTAAAATTATAAGTCATTTAAAAAAAATTAAAATAGGAAAAGCTCAGCTTATAAGCAAGGGCAGATAAAATGAAGTACTATTTTATCGGCAGTAAAATAGTATTAACTCTGATAAATTTCTTTATATGTATACATAAAGAAACATTTCAGGAAAATTTCGCTTTTTGAGTAGTAAATGAAGTAAGTAGGGGGTTCGTACAGTTTTACCTATATTTTTCAATAGAATTTTTCAACTTACTTAATCTCAGAACAATATTACAAATTCTGCAATTAAACGTGGTGATCGCGCATTCTATTTAAATATTTATTAGAAATTTTCTATTCTCAAATAATGATGCCCGACTTTTTTAAAATCCAAAGAATGTACGCAATTTTACAGTATTTTCAATCTTCTTCTTTTCTAACCAGTTACAATTTTCTAAACTTTACAGCACGAAATATATACAAACTAATTTTAAACCGCATATACTTTTTTTTAATGTATCAAATTTAAAAATTAGCAAAATTCTCGATTTACAAGATACTCTTGAAGCTTTCTGGTTTTTGTGAAAGAGAATTTTCAAAGTAATAATCGTTTTTGAAAGTCAGTGAGGAAAAAAAAAATTAAGCTAGTAAGCAAAATTGTACATAACTTCTAAAAGTACTTCTTTCTCAGAATGATTTTAACAAGTGGGAAATAATTGCTATTGCGAGCATGTTTTATTTTAGATTAGTTTTGAATTTATACACCATCTTTTATTATTCATACAACGTTTTAAAAGTTACAAATAACTTAAACTGTTTCAAAAGTTTTGCATCACGAGAATTGTAAATATGCATACTTAATGAACTTTTTCTGGGTATTTAAATAAAAATTATAAATAAAACAGAATTTCCATGGCTATGTTCTGTTTTGCCTAAAAACATTGCAACTTGTTTCTTTCATTGCTGTACTTTGTTATTATAAACACACTTGGCTGCAAATTTACGGGTAATTCTAAGAGCCTACACTGTAAAAAAAAAAATTCCTGAAAATAACGAAAATTGTACTGGCAATCGAGACGCCAGTACTATTTCCGTATTTTAACGGGAAAAAAATCCGTAAATTCCAGGAAATTTTCCGTGATTTCAAAATATCCGTTTTTAAATTCCGTTTTTTAACAGATATCTTCCGTATTTTTTAGAAATTTTTATGTCGTTAAAATTAATTTTATAGGACCAAAAAAAAAAGTTATCTCTCAAGGAACATCTTATGATGGATAGATACACTTCTTTTTTTATTCCGTTCATTTCTGAGCGAGTTTTCAGTAAACAACCACCACTTGCCACGAAGACTATCGAACCTAGGACCTTCCGTTTACGAAACCAGCGGGCTAGACAACTACGCTACGGTTGAACACGACACTTACTCAAATGTTGTTATTTATTTTAGATACTTTTAATGATGCAAAAACTGGAAGGTTTCATAGTTAGATGGATATTTTCAGAGTTCGAATGTTTTTAATATTTTTTTTTAATATTTTTTTTTTCATAATTTTCTATATTTTGCTTTATTACTGGATGCTTTATAACAGATAAATTTAGATTTTTTAGGTATTATATGCGTAAAATACTGTATTAAGAGTAATGATTGCTTCTTTTTGCAATAGTACATATACTTTTTAAAATAATTTGTCTGTTGATTTATGTATCAATTCCAATAAACACAATAATTATCTTAAGCAGACGTATTTATTACATGCTATTAAAGTAAATTTTCTTTATCTCTTAGTTTAAAAACTTATGTGAATAAACAATTTTATAATAAATTAAATTATTATATTTAAGCTTTGTTGCGAGCTTTTGTGTATGGTTCTGTTAAAATGAATAATTTTTGAAGTATCAAATCGAAAAAATAGATTTTTAGAGACGATTTTGAAATTAATATATTTAGGATAGGTAAGTTTAATTTGGACTTAATAATTTAGTTTCATTTATAAAATTATAAACTAACGAAATAAATTATAAACTTTATAAAATCATAAATTTCATTTTTATGAAAGTAAAGAAAAAATGACTAATTACTTTTATAAATTTAAAGAAAAAAAATATAAACTTTGTAAAAAATCATAATTTATAAAATAGTAAATTTTAGTTTAATTCACAAATTTATTAGACAAATCTGTTTTGTTCAATACAATATGCCTATCGATAATTTGCAAAGATATTATTTTATGAAACCTTTAATAACCTAATATTGCCTTACGGTAATAAAATTAAAATAAAATTTTAAAAGTCAGTGAAAAAATTTACAATTTTAAGAACTATAAAGAAAAAAAAAAGTAGATTTAAAAAAATATTTTTCTGTAATTTATGAAAATAAAATAAATTTCTAAAGATTTCACTAAAAAATAAAAATATCACTATTATTTTCACAAAAAATTACCGCCCAGACACATCCCCGGTTAGAATGAGTTCCAGGATTGGCAAGAGTCTAATGACAGAAAATAGGCCCACTGGTAGGACTGGTTCAGAGCTGGATTCTAGAAGAACTCTAGTCAATACAACAATCTTAATTCGCATTTCAAACAAGGCGATTTCTGTACGCAAACCTCGGAACGTCATTTACTGAGATTTCATTATAAGAGAGTCTCTAGAAATAATGTCTAAAAAAGAAATAGTCTGTAACGATGTATTATCATATGATATCCACGCAGTCTGGAATGAATTAATGCATCATTGATTACCTTTCCCATTCCACCTTATTTCCAAACCCTTGAAGTGAAATAGTTTATTCCGGGCAAGCAAGAAAACGCAAAGAGGTAACAACTCAACTCAACAGAATTAGTTTTTTCCACTGATGATGACCGGGTTTCGGTTGAAAACGTTTTGGAATTTTTAAAAGGACTTTAATGTGCTTTTAAATGTTTTTATGTATGCTTTTACGCACCTTCAAGCGATATATTTACATTTAGTTGTATCTTAATGATTAAACGCAAACCGAACCTATAAAAGTTGATTTCAATAGATCCAAAATTATATTCCGCACAAATAATCACCTGGAAGCAATCATAAGTGAGTCTCTAGAAATAATGTCTAAAATAGAAATAATCTGTAACGATGTATTATCATATGATATCAACGCAGTCTGGAATGAATTAATGCATCATTGATTACCTTTCCCATCCCACCTTATTTCCAAACCCTTGAAGTGAAATAGTTTATTCCGGGCAAGCAAGTAAAAGCAAATAGATAACAACTCAACTCAACAGAATTAGTTTTTCCACTGATGATGACCGGGTTTCGGTTGAAAACGTTTTGGAATTTTTAAAAGGACTTTAATGTGCTTTTAAATGTTTTTATGTATGTTTTTACGCACCTTCAAGCAATATATTTACATTTAGTTGTATCTTAATGAATTTTAGTCATTTACTGAAATGGCACACTGTTTTGGAAGAAATACGGACATTGTACTGATTTGTAAGAAATACGGAAAAATCCATTAAATTTAGGGAAAACTTTCTGCATATTTACGGATTTGAAATCTCCTTTACGGAACTAATGTCATTTACGGAAATTGTACTGTCGTTTTGGAAAAATGAAACTTCTCCGTAAAATTTAACGGAAAATCTCTTGTATTTTCACGAATTTTTTTTAGAGTGTACACTAGTCACGGCAAGAAATGCTCAAGCTAATGTTAAGTCTATGGGAAGGTTATTTTCAAATTTCTTGCTCGAATTTTATTTTTTAATGATTTTTTTCTGCATAGAATATATGAGGTCGATCAATAACGTTGATAGTTATTAACTTTTTCGATTTTGGTTCCAGTTTTTTTTATAAGCGGGCATTTTCAATTTTGAAACCGGTTGGAGCCTGTTCTGAAAGTGAAAGTACCCTTATTTAGAAAAACTGGAACCAAAATCGAAAAAAATAATAACTACTAATGTTAGAAATTGACCTCAGCTATCTTATGCAAAAAAAAAAAAAAAAAAAAAAAAAAAAATTATTTAAAAATATTAAAATGCGAGCGAGAAATTTGAAAATAACCTTCCCATAAACTTAACATTAGCTTGCTTGTTTACTCGCATGACTAGTCTTGGATCTTAAGTCAAATAAATCTATATTAAAAGTATATTTTAAATCTATATTTTAAAAGTTACAAATAGTGGAAATGTTTTCAAAAGTTTCGCATCACGAGAATTGCAAACGTGCTTTATTTCAAGGGTATTTTAAATTAAAACGATGATTAAAACCAAATTTCCATGGCTCTGTTCTGTTTTGCCTAAAAACATTGAACTTGTTTGTTTCATTGCTGCATATTGTCATTATACCACATATAGCTTCCAACCTTATGGGTTATTTTAAGTCAAATAAATCTATATTCATATTTAATACTTGGAAATTTTTCCAGAAGAAATTTCTCGCCTTGCATTCATAATCATTCAAATTTTAATTGATTATGAATGCAAGGCGGGAGAACTTTTCTCTGGAAAAATTTCCAAGTATTAAATATGAATTTATTTCAATTGTCGATGCTGGATTTTCTTTGATTTCGTGCGCCCTACCAGTGGCTGAGAGGTTCTGCTCTCGAAGCTGGTAGACGGGAGGTGCTGGGATCAAACCTCTGTCGCGCTCGTCGACCTAACCGTTCGGAGTTTTCCGTGGTTTTCTTCGAACCTTACCGTAAATACGAGTTAGGATCCCTTAAAAAGACACCCACGGAGGGCATTCCCCCCCCCCTAGGGGCTATATCCCTCGTGTTGATAATTGGCCGTCATAAATCAACCCAACCATTGATTTCGTGTTTGCCTCAGGGTTGGCGGCTCACGGAAAATATTCCATCTTGTGCTGCGTTTGTAGCCTTGCCAAAATGTTATGGTGAAAAAGTTCCAGGCTGAGTATCGTTCCCAAGTGGTTCAGTTGGTAGAACGTCAGTGCGTTAATCTGGATGACCCGGGTTCGAGTCCCGGCTTGGGTACTTTTTCACTATGTTGGCGATATGCCTATTAAGCAATTGAAATTTGAATCATTATGAATGCAAGGCGTGAGAAATTTTCTCTGGAAAAAATTCTAAGTATTAAATATGTATTTATTTCAATTGTCGATGCTGCATTTTCTTTGATTTCGTGTTTGCCCCAGGGTTGGCGGCTCACGGAAAATACTCCATCTTGTGCTGCATTTGTAGCCTTGCCAAAATGTTATGGTGAAAAAGTTCCAGGCTGAGTATCGTTCCCAAGTGGTTCAGTTGGTAGAACGTCAGTGCACTCTGATAACCCGGGTTCGAGTCCCGGCTTGGGTACTTTTTTCACTATGTTGGCGATACGCCTATTAACCCATTCGGGACCATGGTATCATATATGCAACTTCAAAAGGAGCATACAGAATTTGTTTTAGGCACCAGTAAAAAATAAAAGTAATATCTGCTTTTTCATATTAGAGCATTTTTGCGATAGTTTAAGTAAAGGTAGCTTTTTTAAAAAAAGTGGTGCCAAACGAATAAAATTTGTGTAAGAGCCGCCGGTCCCGAAGGGGTTAAGCAATTAAAATTTGAATGATTATGAATGCAAGGCGTGAGAAATTTTCTCTGGAAAAATTTCCAAGTATTAAATATGAATTTATTTCAACTTTCGATGCTGGATTTTCTTTGATTTCGTGTTTGCCCCAGGGTTGGCGGCTAACGGAAAATATTCCATCTTGTGCTGCGTTTGTAGCCTTGCCAAAATGTTATGGTGAAAAAGTTCCTGGCTGGGTGTCGTTCCCAAGTGGTTCAGTTGGTAGAACGTCAGTGTGCTAATCTGATGACCCGGGATCGAGTCCCGGCTTGGGAACTTTTTCATTATGTTGGCGATACGCCTATTAAGCAATTAAAATTTGAATAAATCTATATTATAAAGCAAAGACAAAAATCCTTGAGTAACGCTGACGTCATATATCGAAGGTAACAACAATCAAAGGAATCCATTTCTCCTTATGTTCGCAAATTTAATAACGTCTAAAAATAGTATAATCACAATTTTTACGCCGACTAATAGGGTAGTTTCTAATGCAATTTGATTGAAAACTGTATTTGAATTTATTGATTTTATGGATTTTAAAATAATTTTCAATTATGATTCTTTTTTAATCTATCTCTATTGCTTACAGCTCGATTAATAAAACTAGTTTAAATTTAAAATTATATAAATATAGTTCAGCGTTTGGTTCCAGCTAATATTCTATTAAACAAAAAAAAAATAACTTGCGGAACAAGAAAAAAAAAATCCTACATTGTTTAGCCCCGAGAAGAGGCAGATATTGAGATATTTCATTCAGTTGATTCTACATTTAATGTTAATTTTTTCTAACAATTATATAGTTAAACAAAGTGAACATTAAAGAATAAAAATAAAATTCAAACAATGTGATACTTAAACCACCCTAAAAACTTAGAATCCGTTCAATGAAATCAAAATAAATCTCTGACTTTTTTAAAGGTTTGTATTTTGCATGTATTTTGTTATTTTGTATACATGTATCATATGAACATAATACGAAATCTGGAATACAAATGTTGTTTACAGCTTGGGAACTTTATAAATGAAAACAGCCTAAGATTTATTTTGATTTCATTTGAACGGATTCTAAGTTTTTAGAGTGGTTTAAATATCACATTGTTTGAATTTTATTTTTATTTTTAGCACATTCCAACCTAGTTGAAAAGTGCTTATGACTTCGGTTTGTCTGGCCGTCTGCCGTCTGCCGTCTGGCCGTCTGTCCGTGCTCTAACTCCCGTAAATATGCTCGGATTGCTCTGCAATTTTTATATGTTATTGTCATTATCTATAGCATGTTCCCTATTTCAACGGAAGTGTGTAGAACTTATAGTTTTTTTACAGGGACACTCAAAAGAATTCCGTTACATTGCGGTCTATGAGGAAAAATCATTTGCGGTTTATTTAAATAATGTTTCACTATTTTAAACGCATTGTAATTTATATATATTACTAAGGTGCATTAGAAGAAGCTTAATATGGAACAGGGTGTGCATAGCACTTATAGTTACTTTGCAGGGACAGTAAAAATAATTCCGTTACATTACGTCTATGGAGAAAAATCGTCTGCGGTTTATTTAAATAATGTTTCCCTATTTTAAACGCATTGGAATTTATATAAGGTACATTACAAGAGACTTAATACAGAATATTGTGTATAGCAGTCATTGTTCATTTACAGGGACACGCAAAAGAATTCTCTACTGTCTGTTAACAATAATTCCTGGAAGTGCGTTTTAAGTTATTGAACTCGATTTTAATTTTAACTTGCTTTTTGTCTATTACGTGGCGTGTATAAATTCTGTAGATCCTATACAGGGCAGCACAAAAGTTCGCGAACACATTTCTGTTTATTGACAAACTCCAGACGGAGAATTTTAAACTGTGCTACGCGTTTCCTAACTGAACTAAAATTATCATCCTATGTAGTATATATACAAATCTATAGATCCTATACAGGGCTGAATAAAAGTATTCGGATATTTTTCCGAATATTGTATATGTTGGAAATTCCTGAAATTATGTTTTTAAATATGTTATGCGTTTTCTAAATTGTTTACTTAGATGTTAGCTTTTAGCTTATTAAACGGTATGATTTGTAAAATTATTTTGGAAGCGTTGGAAAGTGCTATATAATCTATGCTTGACGCATGATTTTTCGTTCTTGTTTAAAGTTCAATTTGTTCAGCTATATTTGTTGCAAAATTTTAACATTAGATGTAGAACCAACTGAATGAAATATCTTAATATCTGTCCCGTCTTGGGCCTAAACAATGTAGGAAATATTTCTTTAATTATTATTTGTTCTGCAAATTATGTTTTTGTTTAACGTCTGAATGGTTTAATGTGAAAACCACTTATTTTATTAAAGACTCTAATATATATTTTTTTACATTTAATAACTTTTTTAGATTAGCCACTAACAACACTAAAAAGCATTTTTATATGAAAAATATCAATTATGTATTTAAACAAAATTTTGTTAACATTTATTAAAAGTGAATACTTTCATATTACCCACATTAGCACGAATCGATAGCTGGAGAAATCAAAAAAAAATTTCGTTACTTCTTCCAGTAGCCTTTTTGAGATTTTATGATAATTTGTGTGCTTTAAGCGCGTAGTTATTTATATTATTTTTTTATTGTATTTATTGATTGATGAAGTTTTAATTTTGTTACGGATTATTAGCCGGAAACAAACAAAAACATCTTATATTGTTGTATGAGCAAACGGGTTAATCTTTTGTCATGAGATAGAGATAGATGATTAGAAATAGATGATGGGAAGAATTTATGCTCGAAATTATTTTAAAAACTAGAAAAAGTCACTAAATTTAGAGATAGTATACACACAAATTACATTTGAAGGAAATTTTTTTTTCCTATTTGACGATGTAATAAGCATAAAAGTGAAAGCAGGTTTTTAAAAAATTTTTTGAACAGATGTGTTACACCCATGCACCGATGTTTGGCGACTTTTTGATTGGCACGATTTCCAAGCAGGCGGCAAACCAATAACTAAATACAATAGCCAGGATACCAGTAAAGGAAATAATCCCCAAAGTTTGACTGCCTTTTTTCTTTTTTTATAACCAATTATGAAAAAAAAAAGATACGTAAGTGTAAGACATTATAGGCTTCTTTTTTAATACTCTTCTATAAGCATTCACTCTTCACTTTGAAAATTATGCCTTACTTTTGAATGAAATTCCTATTCTTACCCAAAAAAATAATTTACAATACATAAATTTGGCGTTGGCACCGAACTCGATTATGAAAGATTCGCCGCTTTTTTTTTTACGCTTGGTGGAAAGCGCAAACAAGGGAATTCATTAAAAAATACACAATCTTTTTTCTATTTCTTTTTTTAGATAGGGCAAGAGAAAACAAAAAAAAAAATGAACATATCCAGAAGAAAAAACAGGTTATCTGCTTTCCAGTCTGAATTAAAATAAGATGGATTATGAAAATTTTCGAAAATCAGCATTTTTGACAACTTGTATCACAAAAGACGGAAGTGGTATTAATACGAGATTTGGCAAGGAAGAACCTCTCTATACAGGGTAACTCCAAAATATTGAAATTTGCTTTCGTTTTTTACCTCGTGGAGATGTGTAGGCGATGTAAATTTCAAATGTGTTCAAAATAACTTAGAAATTAAGATTATACTGAAAAAATAGTCCTGATACTGATTTTCAAAAAGCTGCTGTTTTAAAAATTTTATGCGGTCTCTCGCTCTTATAAATTATATTTAGGAAAAGTTTGCCCTTCCTCTGACAAGTAAAACGGCAAAAAATCCATTCTTCTATAACGAAAATTCCCTGAATTATAATACATTGAATTCTGTAAAATTCCGGAACTTTAAAGCACTAAAAACTCCTCTGTATGTTTTTGGTTCCGGAAGGCTATGAAATTTCATAAAAAAGAATCACAACTAGATGAGTTTTGATCGTAGAAGAATGAAAATTTTGCTAATTTATTTGTCAAAACATCAAGAAGTACTATTAGAGTATAATTTATAAAACACAGGGACCGGAGAAAAATTTAAAAAGTGTGACTTTTTCAAAATTAATGCCAGGATTTTTTCATCAACATAATCTTAATTATTAACTTTTTTTTTAATACTTTTGCAATTTACATTCTCTACGTATCTCAAACAGTTAAAACATTAAAGCTTGTTTGAACCGTTTAAGGATACCTTGTATAATATATGCAAATCGTTATCTAATGCTTTACTAATATATACTAATTACCGATACGTAATTATTAATTTTAAGTAATATTAACAGTTTAACATTAAATGCAATTATTAATAATTTTGTTTAATGTAAATGTTAGGGCTATTTATAATTAGCATTGCAACGTAATTCAGGTTCCTGTAGATTGATATAGTGGAAGAAATACAGTCCTTTGTACGTCACACTATATTTATTTTAGGAGTTTTACAGAAGAACGAAGAAGTTCACAAAGATAAATAAACGCAAACAGCCAAATACGTTCAACATACACCCATATAATTATAATCACACTGTGGAAAACATTAAAATGTGCCACATTATTAATCCCAAAACAGACTTCAAAAGTGTTGAATAGACAACTTTAAACTCATAAGCTTGTTAAGGTAAAAACAGAAATAATTTCAACAGCGAGATCTCAAGGAATCTCCATCGTAATGAAACAACTACAATCAGGTGATTTAAAATTCATTACTGATTCTACCACATTCTTCTAACGGGGATATGTATTTAATATGTACTTTTTTTTATTTTATACTGCTAATCAGGCCTCTACCTGCCCGACGTGTGTACCTAGCTTGACGGGTTAGTACCTGGGAGCGAGGCGGAAATCGCCTGATAACAGCATGGCTGTGATCCGCCTGAGTGTAGAATTGTTGACATCGCTGCAGTGCTTGCTCTCTTGTGGTTTGCAACAGTTATCTTTGTTTGCCGAATCAAGGTTTCTATTTAACTTTGTTGAATTGACAGATTTAAAACGTCTCGTAATTTAGAACCTTGATCAGGTACGAGACCCTCACCTGACTAGGCACCCCCAGAGGTATAATTCACAGGTAATTGGGAGGGCTTTGCATCCACGACGGATTTTGCATGCACCAGGCGCCTTTAGCTTACATAGATTTTCATATTTGTTGTCTCTATTGACTTGTCACGCTCATAGTGGATTGTCGCTGTAGTGTTTATCGCCTTTTTTAGGGGGCTGATTTCACTTTTCGTTTTTATTTGTCTCTAACAGGGTTTTTGTCGTTTTTATGGGCTCACCCTTGTTGTGGGTTGTTTCTGTCTGTCATCATTCGCTGGGTTTTGTCTCTTTCTTGATAAATTGATACCTCTATCTTGTGCTAGAGCTGGTTGTCACATTTTGAAACTTGGTCTTCTTTCGAGAGTTTCATTGGTTATTATGTCACTATCGGGGGTTTTGTCACATTGTAACTTTTGTTACTGGTGGTTGTCACATTTCTGGATGTTGCACACTCATTTTTGTTGTTTTTGTCACTTTATCTCACCCGTGCATTATAGCTGGGAGTTTTGATTTTAATCTTTTTTTCCTTCGTGAATACGCTTAATGCGATTAGTCCATTGAATCCTAATAGCTGTTATCACTGCTTTTGAATTTTGTGCAACTTGTTGATTTGATGTTTGAGAAACTTGTCGCACTAATGGAGTGGGGCTTGTTCCGTGGCCGTTAGTCCGTCACATATCTATGAGGCTGTATTCACTTGATGAGACACTTTTTTTTTGTTCCCTATTCACTTTCTTTGGCAGTTGTGCTTTGTGCATTCACCAATTAATTATTTTGTTGTGTTTTGTTCACTTTTTGTTGGTTATTTGACTTCATCAGTTGGTGAAATTCAATCCGTCACAGATGACTTCCACTTCTCACTATTGCTGAAGAAAAAATCGATTTTTTTGGCTTAGCAAAGAGAATTGCTACTTTTTTTATTATTTATTTATTTATTTTTAAAGATATATTAGAATATATACTTACCAAAGGGAGAGGGTGGGAAATGCTTTTGAGGAATCTCGCTGCTGGGAAGGTGTATTTATTCTGATATGAGATAGATGTTTTCTACTAACCTTCTCATCACTGCTCTTCCTTTTGTTTGTACTTGTTTGTTGTTCGCTAACTGGTTGTGCCATATTTTTTTCGTTTTTCGGTGTGATGTGGATCAGATGTAGTGATTGGGTTAGTGAGCAGTCTGTTAGATAGTGTTTGGGGGTTCCCAACTCCCCGTTGAGCAGTTTGGTGCGTCTTTGCGCTTAAACCTGTGTAAGTAGTCCGGGAATGCTCCATGACCCGTGTAAATTTGACTTAGTAGATTGCAGCTGATGATTCCGCGAGAGTCTACTTTTGGGAAGTATTCATATGTTTTCTTGCCCGATTCCCCATAATCCCACTCGAATTGCCAATGTTTGATAGTGAGTTCTTTTTGTTTTCTTTTTAAGTTTGATATCGGTCTTTCTAGATGGTATGGAATTTCTTTAGTTTGGTTTTCTGCAGCCTTTTTTTGCTAATTCGTTGGCATCCGCGTTTCCTTGGATGCCCATATCTGCTTTGACCCAGCTAATTTTGAATTTATGGTTTGAGTCATTTACTGTTTTTTGTATTGTATCAATTAATTTGTATTTAATATATAATTACGAACTCGCGAAACTTTTATAGCCTTCAACAGAAATATCCCCTGCACCTGCTGAGACGTTCAAACTGGTCAAACACTGATAAAAAGATGGTAAATGAAATTCTGCCGCACAGTATGTAAAATGCTAGGCCATTGATAACTGCCAATAACAGACGCTATTTCCCACGATGCACCAATCATTGGGAAGACCTTGAGCTGGCTTGCAAGTAAGATAATTTAATGAAATATTTGTAATAAAAATACATAATTATTGCAAAATTTAGTTTTACAAAACTTTTCTTTGTTAATACATTATTTATGTAGATAATCTAAAATGACGTAGTAATTCTATAATTTTACCAATTGCTGCAATTTACCTTGTAGCGGATTGCAGAAGATCTTCAAAATTCCACTTTCCAGGTAAACCTGTATTTATTTTTTATTGTTCTCAATCGTCTAATTACAAAATCTCGTTTGTATTGCGCAGAAATATCCTCAAATTTCACTCTGAATCATAGACGCGTGTATATTTTTTATCTTTTGATAGGAAACGTGGCACCCACGTCGCACAAAGCCTTTTTCATATAGAAATATTCATGCAAAATATTCTTCACACATTCTGTTGATATTCATATGATGTCAGCTATCAACTGCATTTTCATTTTTCGGTCATCCAAAACAATATATTGAATTTTTTTTAGTGTTTTCTGTAGTCGATGCCTCAATTGAATGTCCAGAACGTGGAGCATTGTTGGTGCTTATACGGCCGCGTTTAAATCCACTAAAGCATCGATAATTTTTTGTTTTCGACGGAGCAGATGTTCCATAATGCTTCACAAGTCAATCATGGGTTTAGATTGTATTTTTATTTTCGTCAAAAAGCAATATTTAACTGAAACGCGAAATTCTCTTTCTTCCATTGTTTTCAAAAAAGAAAAAGTAGCTCCGCGAACACGTCTGCAATTCATAAAGAAATGGCCGAAATGTTATGTAAACTTGACATGAATCTTTTGAAGGATGGAACTTTATAGTAATCACATGGTTAATTTGTTAGTGATGCCATCTAATAATAAATCTCGGAACTTTTCACTCCAGGTAGTTTTTCAAAATTTTCGATTTTTCTTCACTAGTTTTACGTAACTCAGTGAACAGCCAAAGTTTCCATGTAACAGAAATATTAACTAATCGCAATACTGTTTGTTACACATAATACTGTTACATAATACTGTTACATAGTATCTGTTTTCAAAAATTTTCAATTTGCCTCTTAAACAGCTTTGAATTAAGGCGATGCAAATTAACTGTCTCAGTCTTCTGTAAAGTGCGACTCTATCTGCAAAGGGATATGTGCTGTTTCTTTACAGGAAAATTTTACATCGAAGAATTTACGTAATTTGTATAATATTGCAAATAATAAATTTACAGTTTTTCGATTTTCTACTATATTATATACTGTGAAATTGTATAGGCTCATTTATCTAACGTAGCTTATTAAACATTTTACTTCAAATATGGTGGTGCACATAAAGGTTGATCATAATGATGATTTCTAGGTGAATAATGAAAACTTCTAAACTGAAGATTTTTGTGTTTCCAAGCAATGTATAATATTGATATACAATGATTTGTTCCTCACATTTTTTGGTAATAATGCTTGAAAATTTACTTATGAAAATATATTATACAAATGATGAATTATGCAAAAATTTATAATCCGTACAACTTCTGCTCCCAATATATGCTTTAATGTTATGTAGCAAAAATTAAATTTCGAGAAAGTGTTTTGCTGTTAATTTTATTGATTTATTTTCTTCTTGGTCATAAATGTTGATCGTAATGAGGATTTTTAGATGAATAATAAAAACTTCTAAACTAAATATTTTTGTGTTTTCAAGCATTTTATAATACTGTTATACAGTGATTTGTTTCTCACATTTTTGGTCATGCTTGAAAGCTAAGTTTAACAATGTGTGGAATGATATATATATATTATGCATAGATCTATAATCGTGTAACTTCTGATGCTAATGTATGCTTTAATGTTATATACAAAAATTCAATTTCAAAAAAGCATTTTGCTGCAAAGTTTATTCATTTATTTTCTTCTTGATCATGATAGTTGATCAAAATGATAATTTCTGAGGGAATAATAAAAACTTCTAGATCGATTATTTTTTGTGCTTTAAATTCACTTATAATATTTTTATACTTTGATTTGTTTTTCACATATTTGGCCATTAATGAATGAAATAATATTTAATGAGAATTATTATGATAAGATTTCATTACGATCATTGCAATGTACATCAATCGAAATATTATTAATTTAGTCACTTATTTAAAGTTGGAAAGTAAAACCTTTTTTTAAAAAAGTTTTTTTTTGTTTCCTGTAATATTAATATATCCATTAAGTTAATCGAAATGTGGGATAAAACTTGATGATCTGACTTTTCATAAATAATCATTCATTAATAATAATAAAAAGTGCCCAGTTAAACTGATGGTATTGAGCAGACAGGTTATTCACACTAATTGCACATGATATTCTTATTTCAAAGAATAATGCCCTCGAAAAATAAAGAAATCGCCAATAAATTAAGGGGGGATTAGCTTCCCGTCCCTCCCCTTTATACTTAACCAATGAATATCCAAAACTAATCTGGGCAAGACGGTGTCTTTTTGTTTCTTTTCTTGTTGACTCTAGTTAGAATTCAGATTAGAATCTTGCATCAGGATATCAAATTAGAATCTTGCATCTTTTCGAAACGCATTTATTACTATACATTATCCATTTTTTGCTGTAATTCAAGATATTAAGAACCAAAGTTAGTAACACAGAGGAACTTGCGTGCTAATGTTAAATCAATAGCAGCGTTCTTTATTTTACGTTTGCATTTCAATATTTTTTGTACTTTCAATTTTGTAATCAGTTCCAAAAGTGCATCAGAAAAAAATAACTGCATCTAAAATAGGAAATGCATGAAGATACGCAGTATAACCTAAGACATAATATGACATACACTATATTGCCAAAGGTGCGATTTTAGACGTTTTGTTAACTATCTAGAAAAATACATGAGGAATTAACCTGAAACTGCAGGTGTGTAAACAGTATAGTATTGGTCAGGGTCGGCGAACCTTCTCACAGCCGCGGGCCAATTTGTTTCAAGGGATCATGGCGTGCCAACAACTCCCCCCCCCCAAACCCCAACCCAAAAAAACTATAAAAATAATGAATAAAATTATATTTATTATTATGAAATTAAGATAAATATGGATAAAATACCTGCAAGCAATATCAATATACACATTCAATTAAATAATGTATAATACTGAAAACTAAAACCAAAACAATTTTTCACATGAAAATATTAATTAATTTTAGTAATAATTATAGAAAGAAGAATATATATATGAAATAATTATAGTAATCGTAAAAAATATTAAAAACTTAAATCGAAACAACTTGCCAAATGACTGTAATAATTATGATAATACATAGTGCTGTCATTGAGATCTGTTGATTTTGACATTATAAGCAGAGTGGTGATTTTATAATCGAGGTAATTTTATTTTAAAATAGACAATGAAAAAATAAACTTTAAATAAAATCATTTACGAATCAATCAGTCGTTTGTAGAAAAAAAGGTAAATCATAACCCGAAAATGGCGGTTTAACATATCTCATATTTTTCCAGTCAAGATTTATTACCATTTTTTACCGCTATTTCCTTATCTAATTGCTTGGTACTTGAAGAAACTGGGATAATTATGCAGATAGATGATTTAAGCGAGTGACGCTTTAACAATGTCTTACTGTAGTTACATTTTTAAAGTAATTAAAAAAAAGAAGAAAATAAAGTACTGGAAAAATTAATATGATTTCTGATGTTGCATCTTGGATGCCAAATGTTTGATATCGGGCTCATAATTGGTTATTTTTAATAAAATGCATCATGAACTGGAGTCATCTGACATGTGGATTCGATTTGAATTTTTAATGTTGTTCATCTCTGAAAATAATGATTCACAAGAATGAATAGAGAGAAAGATTCTCAACATGGCAAATACCAACCTCTTCAAACAACTATAAGTGTCTGGAATTTAATTCCAAGTGGACATAATTTTATTATAAGCATAATGCCTGATAGTCTTTCTTTTTCTATCATATCCAAATCCTCTCTCAATCTGACGAATTTCTGAGCCATTATTAAGGTGGATTGGCAGTCGATAAATTCCATTTCAATTTCCTATACAGTGGAACTTCCCTTTAACGAAGTCCCTATTTAACGAAATTTTCTATTTAACGAAATTTTCTGCAGAACTTTGACATTGAACACCATTAGCATGTAAATTAATCTCCACATTACGAAAAATATATTCTATATAACGAAGTTTATTCCATCTTTGTAGATGTACAGAATTCAAATTAAGCGATTGCTGTTCGAAGGATATGCAAATTTATTTCAGCGGATTCGACTGTATGAAAATGAACACATTTAAATAATTTCCATTCTGCTTGGTGCTAAATAAAACAATTTTTTTCACACTAAGAAAAACACTTGTTATCACTATTCTCTCACTCCGAGACTTCAGCGCTGACAGTTGGGGGAAGTCAAAATCCGCTTTTTACCTTCAATGATATAGAAGATGAGGTGTCGCAATGGCGTCAGATGCATTGAAACAAAAAATATCTATTAGAGTCAGACAGGTACCATTGCTGATAGACAATCGCTTTGTACATCCAAACGAACGTGCTTCAAAATACAAATCGAAGCACATCAAAGTTATTTTTGTTCTTGCCAATACAGCTAAACTTCAATCATTAGTCTAAGGAATAATAAAAAATCTTGAAATATGTTATCGAAAAAGACAGAAAAAAGCCGATGTAGTGAAAACATTAGTTTGAGATTCTGTGTATCAGAGCTAATGAAAGCTTGGGAATGTGACGTGATTCCATCGACCGTACAGAACTGTTTTGTAAAAGATGGCTTCATAATTAAAACTGAATCAAATGCTTCTGAATCCAATACCTGTTTTTCATATCTCAAGAAAAAATTTCATGAATTTAAGTTAATTTCTATTTAACGAATTTTCTTCATAACGAAGTTTTTAAGTGTAACGATGAGACTTCGTTAAATGGAAGTTCCACTGTATTTCCAACCAATCGAATACAACCAAGTTTAGTTTATCAATTAGAATGCCATCTGGATAGATAATAAATTGAAGTGTTTCCGAATTATTTTTGAGTTCACAAAATCTTGATGTAAACTCTTCAATAATGCATTTATTACCGAAATAATATCTTCAGTGAGACTTGATTCGTCTATTTTTTCATGTAAATTAAAATACCCAGCTATTTTTTTAAGTTTGGGAAATACTTACAGTTTTCGGACACAATGTCTTTTCTAAATATTTGCAGTTTCGCTTTAAAACCTCGAATCATATCTATCATGATAACAGTGTTATTTGTTCCTTGGAGCTTTAAATTTAAGTCTTTTAAATGTTGGTACAAATCCGTAAATTACATTAATTTTGAAAGCAATTCAACATCCATCCATTGCGTATATTTCTCAATTTTACTCATGTACGATAAGCCGGATTTCTTCTAAACAATCAACGAATCTTTGTAGCACTTTGCCACGACTTAACCAGCTAACATTTTTATATATCAGTAATCCACTGTACACAGAGTTGACTTCATCTAACACAGCGTCAAACTTTCGTTTATTTAAAGCCTGTGACGATATAAGATTAACTGTTTTTGTGACTACAACCATAATATCACCAAAAGATTCGAAACCAGCCATTGCACACAGGACTTGTTGATGTATGATGCAGTGAAATCCAAGAATAATATGTCCAATGCGAGTTTGAAATAAACTGAAAAAACCATTTATTTTATCCACCTTACTAGGGTTTCCCGTCAGTTGTAACAGAAACTATTTTATACAAATATATTTCATTTTCAATAAGTGAATTTATAACTGCTGTATAAATATCTGCACCATAGGTTTAGTTGATAATAATAACGAGAATAATTCCTCTTTAATGTCATTTTAAACAAAACATTATGCAAACACAGCTAAAAGAGCATACTTTGTTACATCTGTACTTTTGTCAAGACATAATGAGATAAAAGGAGAATATATTAGATTTTTATTGCTGTTGATATCAGATTTTTGTTGCTCTCCTACATTTTCTGCCAATTTTATGATTCTATCTTTGACTGTATTCCTTGATAAAGGAATATCATTAATTCGTTGAATTACTTTATCTTTATTTTCAAATTTGTCAAGAAGTGATGGAGCGCATTTTAACCGGGTTTCCTTCAAAAACTCTCCATCGCGGATAAGTTTACCATTCAGAGCAATGACATTCGCAGCCGAGAAACTTGTGACAGTAGTTTGAGAATCCTTACTGACATATTTAATCATAGATGTCGACAGTTTATTTTTCTCTTTAATTGCACTGGCAATGAAGTTTGAGAGAATTTTGATTTAGAAAGGAAATCAACGGCATGCCAAAAATATCCTCTCGCGTGCCAGCTACGGCACGCGTGCCATAGGTTCGCCTACCCTGGTATAGGTTATATATTTCAGCGAAGATTTTTTCCCGAAACCCCATAGGGGACTGTCAACAAATTGAAAAAGAACGAATATCTTTTGGATAGCCCTGTAAAAACTAATGTAGCAAAGGCGTTCAAACTCGAGATTATTAATAAGTGGCTTATTGTAATATACTGTGTTCATGTTTATGAGGATAGCATGCATACTTGCGGAGAAATTAAGGTTTTTATAAAAACAGTCCCAAACTTCGAATAGTTTTTTGCTTATAATTTGCAGAGTTCTTAATATAAAAAAAAAGTTATTGTTAGAAAATATGACAAACAACATTGTACATAATACTCTGCAATCAAAATTAAAAAATAATAAAAATTGGATGAAAATTGAGCAGGTTTACTTGAAAATGTTTCACTGTGCATGCGCGAACGCAATCAAAATATAATATGCATAATGTATTAGCTAAGTATATAGAGCAACTTTTGTGAAAGTCTCGAAATCATAGCTTGAAAATTCTGAAAATTATCGTCGATCGAATAAGCTTGAAATTCGTTGTTCCCAAAAGGAAGCAAAAATATGAGGGGTTGTATCCAAATATACAATGCAACCCCTCATCTTTTTGCTTCTTTTTGGGAACAACGGATTTTGAGCTTATTCTATCGAGGATAATTTTCGGAATTTTCAAGCTATGATTTTGAGACTTTAACAAAAGTTGCTCTATATACTAAGCTAATACATTATGCATATTATATTTTGATTGCCTTCGCGCATGCGCAGTGAAACATTTTTTAGTAAACCTGCTCATTTTTCATCCGATATTTATTAATTTTTATTTCTGATTGCGGGATATTGTGTACAATGTTGTTAATAATATATTCTAAAAAAACATTATTTTATATTAAGAACTCTGCAAATTATAAGCAAAAAACTAGGCGAAATTTGGGACTGTTTTTATAAAAACCTTAATTCCTCTACGATTATACATGCTATTCTCATACAAATGAACACATTATATTACAATAAGCCCCTTATGAATAATATCGAGTTTGAACGCCTTTGCTACATTAGTTTTTACAGGGTTATCCAAGAGATATTCGTTATTTTTCAATTTGTTGACAGTCCCCTATGGGGTTTCGTAAAAAAATCTTCCCGGGAATATATAACCTATACTATACTGTTTTCACACCTGCAGTTTCCTCATGTATTTTTCTAGACAGTTAACTAAACGTCTAAAATCGCAAGTGACCGGTCACCTTTGGCAATATAGTGTATATATCTTTTATGATACTCTTCCTTATAGAGCAAACCTATTAAATTCAAGTCTTTCTAATAAACCTAAATATAAAACTATTAATACACAACTAATTATAAATTTTTCCAATCATGTATTTAATAATATCAATTTACACAATATCATAAACAACACTACTAATAATTTTCCAATAAAAAATTTTATCATTCACAAGACATATAAATATAATCGCACACTTGGACGTAAAATTTTTAATTACAATTCTTTTGCAAAACAAATGGTCTCTTCAAATAATTACCCTTGTTATTGTAATGACTCAAAATTTCAAAAGTACATAAATACAACACATGGTCATATTATTACTGGTAATCTGAATATTGTAGAACAACCTATTTTACAAAACTTAATGCATAATGGAACAAAATTTCACCTTCCATAGGTGTAATATCAAATCCATAATATTGCAGTTTATTCAAGATATTGATTTATTTATATATAAAATTGCTATTGATTACAATAAACCTATCGAGTATTTTAGTGAATGGAGATTTTCTGTAATATATAAATTTAAAAATGAAATTATATAAAAATTATCAACATATTACACATGCAGCTTTTAAAAATATAAATAAACGTATATCAGAATTACAAAACAAATTTATAATTACTTATGTAGATAAATCTCCAAATAATTACGCTATTATTTGTAAAGAGTACTATAAAGTGTTAATTCACAATGCCATTAACACAAGTAATATTTTTAATAAAACTAAATTAAATATTGAAATTAATAATAGAAAATTATTAAATTATCACAAATTACTAAAAATAAAATGTAAATTATCCTTATCTTGTTGTAATTCCAAAATTTCATAAAAATCCAATTAAATTTCGCTTTGTTACCATCGGGTGTAATACATATAATAATAATGCAAGCAATTTACTACTTAATATTTTAAAGCAGATATATGATATAACGATAAAACATAATAACCAACATTACCTAAAAATCAGTTTTCAGCTTATTAATAAAATAAATAATATCAATCCAGTAAAATTCATAAAAACATTGGATTTTAATGATTTATTTAATAACATTGATATAAAAGACTTACATAAAACAATGTGTATATTATTTAAAGAATTTAAATCTCAATTAAAATTAAAAGATCATATTTCCGTAATTTTTTTTAAACTTTACTAAATTTTATATTGCATAATAATTACATCATATATGACAATATTATTTATAAACAATGCCAGGGAATACCGCAGGGTGGGACTGCTTTTAGTATTCTCTCTGACCTTTACTTATATTATTATGAAAGAAATATTGGTCCGAACAATGACTATGTATTTTATCGCTATATTGATGACATTATCATATTTTATTTCAATGATAAAAATTGAACATCACCACTCAATTTTTATCCTAATCAGCTTACATTAACCGAAAATGATTTGATTAATAATAATATAAATTTTCTTGACTTAAAAATTAAAATTAATGATAATTATAAATTATTTTTTTATATTTATGATAAAAGATTTGATTTTCCATTTAAAGTAAATATTTTTACCAATTTTCTTCATGTTTACATAAATCAGTTTATAAAAATATAATTATCAATTATCTTCATCGTATAAAATATCTATGCTCAGATATAAATAAAAACAAAAATATTAGATTTATTCGAGATCAAGCAAAACTATATGGTTATCCTATTTTTTTGATAAATTCAATTATCAACTCTTTTAAATAACATTTATTACATCATATAAATATAAACATGTTATGTAATAAATTATTGTTTTAGTGTGCGATAAAAAATAGCAAATGATATAGCAAATTATAATTAAAACATACATAAATACAATTAAAACATATAAGGATAATAATTAATATGATTGAACATTATTTACACTTTATATAGTTATTGTGATTGTGCGTTGCCGATCACCTTTATTTTAAGTGATACTAATGATCAGATTTAAAACATCTATAACTACAATTAAAACATATACCATTTATACATATAAGGACAGTACTTAAGATGGTTAAACATTATTTATAATTTATATAGTTACTGTGATTGTGCGTTTAGTCGATCACTTTTATATTAAGTGATTCTAATGATCAGTTATAAAAGTCTATAAAATATGCATTGTATCAAAATAACTGTAAAATAACTTATACAAAAACACATAAAATTATACATGGATAACATTGTTGATAACATTGTTGATTATACATCACAAACATAACTTATATATATATATTTTTTAAATCTTTTATTTGAATGTTTAATTTTAATAAAGTCTTTTAAATACTGCATTGCATTAAAATGATTGAAACACATAAGTATTCTAATTATTATTAATTAAATTTTTTACATAATATTTACTCAATGTCAGAATCTTTGAAATACTATGAAAGATAAATATAATTCTGGTTAAATGTAATTCATATCATAGGATTTTGTACGATGTTAATGTAAAACTACAGTGATATTATTATTTTTTACTATTTATATATATTATTAAATCTAATATAATAAATTTGTAAATCAAGCTTAATTTTGAATAATTATTGTTCCAATAGTGGGCAGCACATTGCTTGTCAAATAAATGTTAATCATATTTTTAATTTACCTATAGAGGGCGCTTATCACGTGTGTATTTAAATTTTACTTTTAAGGATTAAAATTAAAGGGAAAATTTGTATATTCACAAATATAAATTTGTTTTTGAGTGTATTTATCACATAAATAAATTTGTGTGTTTGAAATCAATTTGTGTCAAGGTGTAATAATTAAGGTGATATTTCAAAATATGTTCTCTCAACTTAACCTTCAAATAATTTCTCTCAACTTGACTATATCATCAAGTATTTGATATTTTATGATGTGTGCCATGTGGTCATATTGGTATAAATTAGACATTGTGTTGTTTAAGGATTTTGGATAATTATTGTGAGTAAAATATTTTATCTATTCTTTACAAGTTTTTTATTTCCAATGTTATTATTTCCAACTGTTATCTGATAAAAATAATTTATCTATTCTTTACAAGTTTTTTATTTTCATTTCTATTATTTCCAATTGTCTTCTGGTAATAATTCTGTATACCTGGATGATTGTACTGATCTTATCATATATGCGAGTATAATTATGAAATACTGAATTATTTTTTAAAACACGTGTGGGTACATCCAGGTTGAAAATTGTATCTACACGTGTTTTTTCATATCCAATTCTAATTTAAATCTCTTGTTATCCAATTTTCCATTATATTTAGTTCATATTTCATTTCTTAATCCATTTGTATTCACTTGATATCAACTCCAAATTATTAACATTTTATGGTTTATTATATATATATATATATATATATATATATATTTATGATTTTCTCTCTCTCTCCTTTTAAATATTCTTCATATTTTCAGTATTTTTGGCCAATTACCACTGAAGCACAAGCTATGGTAAAAATATGATTGCACTTGTTAATTTATTAACTATGTGGTATTCTGTCTACACATTATTATTCATTATCTCTTTGGAGATTTAATTAGATTGTTACAAGAACTTGATATATTTTTTTGAAATTCAAAGATATTACAATTATATATATACATATAGGAAGGGAGACGTCTCAATTATTGAAGTAAACATCGTTCATGTTAGACATTCACATTTATTGGTAATGGACGTGGACAAACAGAGATGAAATATGACATAAATTACACAGTCGGTACTCGTCGAAATAACAATTGAAACCCTACATCGTACTTTACATTTCATTGGAGTCACACAAACTTATACACTTTCGATATATAAGTATGTATTAAAGAGCAATGTATTCTGAACATTTTAAAATAAATCGCACAAAATATTCTCATAAGTTTGTTATTTTTGACTAAAATTGCGTTGTTGTTTTTATTGTAAAAATGTTAAAATTATACAAATTTAAAATGGTTTATCTCAAAACCGTCTTTTAGAAATTGCGCGTAAGATTTCTATTAAACTACTTTCTATTTTTTACAGATAAAGTTTACGGCCACAGAGTTTATATCTATGTCTTAAGATTTGACTAAAATTTGTTTTTAATTCCAAACAAAGGAAAAAAAGCATAAATAAACTGAAAAAAAATATGCAACCTGTTTATAACTTTATTTTTAAATAAACATTTTGCTAAACTATATACACAAATTTAGGTTCAGTCTTAAGATAATAAATTCACAAAGATAGCAGGTAATAACATTAACTAATTTAATAAATTTATTGCACACAATTAAAAAAATAAGTTATTAGCTTCTTGAGATAAACTACTTTAAACTATCTTTTAAAATCACTGCTTACAGTGAGAACAACAGATATATTTTTTAGCAATGACTTTAATGCATGTTTTTTAATGCAGGTTATCTTAAAATGATCAAACAATGTTGTTATTTCGTGTATATATGTTACGGTCAATACGATTAATCCGGTCATTATTAATAATAACTGGTTATTATTAATAATGACCGGGCATAAAGGTCGGTTATTATTAATAATGACCGTATTAATCATATTGACCGTAAAATATATATATGTGTATATATCGAAAAAGTAATTTTTTAAAGATTAAACAGTCATATGTCCTTTTAAGATTTCAATATATTAAAATTTCAATTCTTTGTGGGCTAACAGAAAATTATTTCCTTTCTTTTTAAAAGCAGGCATACTTCAAGTATACAACCATATTAATATTTTTCATGTATGAGTAAATGTAAATTTTAAAATATTATACTCCTTGCAATATAGGTTTAACACTTTTTTTTTCAGATTGCCGGGTGATTTTTTACAGGCGAGAAAAAGTATTTTATGCACTTACATTCTGTTGCTATCAATGCATGCGTTATATAATAATAATAATAATGATGATGATAATAATAATAATTATTATTATTATTATTTTACACTCCCATTTATGGATTTTATTTGATACAAAAAGTTACATATACAACTTTAAAAGTCAGAAGCATAAAAAAAATAATGCTTTTAAACAATATGTAAGTTTACTAATTTTAGATTGCAGAAGTTTTAAAAACATTGTTTTTTAAAAAAAAAGAAACAGAATTGTGAAAACTGTTTACACCAATTATTGGTTAAAGAGTTTTTTAATTATATTAAATGACTTACATACCTTAGTTTTTAGTTTTCCAACTGTTTTTCTGGGGAATTGTAGGAAGAATATAATTCAAAAATTAAGAACAATTAATTAAATAAAGCTAAAAAGTAGCCATGTAACAATGAAGGAATCGCAAAGTTATTCAGTTACAATTTGACTATTATTACATGCAATTAGAATAAAATAAAATGTTAAAATATTTTGGCTTGCAAAAGAACATCTACTGGCTTGTGGTTAAAAGAATAATACGTCTGGTTTCTGACAGCGGCCAGTGGCAGCTGTTATATTTTCATAGCTCGGGAGTTTACTTATTCCGCAGACGAGTATCTATACTAATATTATAAAGGAGTAAAGATTGTTTTTTTGTTTTTTGTTTGTTTGTTTGTTTGTAGGGGGTAATCTCTGGAACTACTGAAGCGATTTCAAAAGTTATGGTGGCAAATTGATGGTGACAATCCCTGCTCCAACATAGGCTATATTTTATGTTGGTGCCACTACCCCCAGGAGGGTGCAGGAGCAAAAAAGTTCTAAAATTTCGATTTTTTAATACTGAAGGTGTTAGAAACAGGAAATTTGGCATGGTAGTTACCTATAAGATGTAAATGCTCTCTAAGAACAAATTCTAAAAACATTCGAAATTTAAAAGGGTGAGATGAGTGAAAAGCGTTCTAAAAACATTCTAAATTACAATTTCTATGGAATCTCTGAAACTACAAAACCATTTTCAAAAGTGATGGTGGCAAATTGATGGTGACAGTCCCTGCTCCAACATAGGCTGTATTTTATGTCGGTGCCACTATCCGCAGAGGGCTGCAGGAGCGAAAAACGTTCTAAAATTTCGATTTTTTAATACTGAAGGATCTAGAAACATAAAACTTGGAATAGTAGTTACTTATAAGATGTAAATGCTGTCTGAGAACAAATTTAAAAAAAAATCGAAATTTAAAAGAGTGAAATGAGCGAAAAACGTTCTAAAACATTCTAAATTACAATTTCTATGGAATCTCTGGAACTACAGAACCGATTTCAAAAGTAATGGTGCCAAATTGATGGTGACAATCTCTACTCCAATACAGGCTATATTTTATAACGGTGCCACGAACCCCAATGCCCCTAGCGAAATATGTCCGAAAAGTGCGACTTTTTGTATACTGAAGGAGGTAGAAATTTGAAATTTGACATTGTAGTTACTTCTAAGATGTAAATGCTCTCTCAGAATAAATTTTAAAAGATCGAAATTTAAAAGTGGGAAATGAGCGAAAAGCGTTCTAAAATCATTCTAAATTACAATTTCTATTGAATCTCTGGAACTAAAGAACAGATTTGAAAAGTGATGGTGGCAATCTCTGCTCCAACATCCTCTTTTATAAAAAGCTAACTGGGTTTTTCGCTAATCTTTGCCACAGATTAATCGCGGAAAATGAAACATTTGGAGTTACTAAAAAAAATAATAGCTCAAAAAGTATTTGTCAGAAAATTGTTAAACAAACTGCGTTTGAAAGGTTAAAAATTGTATTCTTTTTGATATACTTTTCAAATCTAATGATTATGCCGTTTTTCCAATATTGAATTTCAAAAATTACCAAATTTCACAATGGAGTACCATAGTGAAACCTTCACGTGTAAAAAGATAATTATAAGGGCGACGTGTCCTGACGTGTATATTGGCTATAGCACGAGTCACAAATTATACTACCCTTATTATTCTCTTAAAATATAAAAGTGCATTATGAAATGTCAATATTTTGTTTGATTAAAGGTTCGTTAAGAGAAATTGACCAGCGTAGCTTGCTAGTATTGTATAAATTTTCATGACATTCGGTTTTTTCCCCCTAAGAAATGAATAAATAAAATATTTTTCTGAACGTCAAAATATATGTGCATATGATATATATTGATGTTTTTTTAAATATAATTTACTCTTAATTTACTTTTCATTAATTTTAAAGAGATATACAGTTGAGTTCATTTAATTTAGTAATGACTACACATGTATAGATAAAGCATGTATAGATTTGTGTTACTATTAAACGATTTTGTATTAACAAATTATTCTGAAAATTACATCTTGATTTTTAATTAAAATTACTAGAATGCTACCACATTTTTGAAATAGTAATATTCGCTTTATTTAATCTGGCAATAAATAAGGATTAATTCAAAAATATTCTAGTAATCAAGCAATTTTTATTTACAAAAACTGGCCCGCCCAACTTAAAATTAAGCAAATTAAGTGATTATCAGGTGCGTGCGTAGCACGACTGGTATACGGTTCCGAAGGCAGCGGGGACACGGATCGGAGGATCGTTCGTTTCGAGGTTCTTTACAAATGGAGAATTCAAAAGATCCGAGATTTTCTACAATTCGAGGCACCAAAGTAATTTAGGGGCCCGCTAGCGGGCGAGGCCAGCTAGTCTATATTATTAATGTTCGGAAACGTCTGTCTGTGTGTCTGTGTGCCTGTACCTGGAAAAACTCTGCAACCGTAGCGAGTAGCAAAGCGATTTTTGTTTGAAAAAAATCGGAAAAATCCCGGAATTGTTGACATTCAGTATCGAATAAATCGGCCTTCAATTAAAACAGTTATTAATTAACAAAGTCTCGAAAATTAACGAAAAAGGAGCATTTTTTCCAAAACAAAGAAACGATTTCAGTTTTGACTGGAACGGGATGCTGAGTCGAGGCTCGCGACCGAACCAATCAGCTTTCGTCTTTCCTCTCCGCTCGAAGTCAGAGCCGAGAGGCAAGGCGCAATTTCTTTTCTAGATGTCACTTGACATTTAACTGGATGCTTTCCAGCGTATCTCCGAAAAATCTCAAAAATCGTCACATCGTCACGAAAATTTACAAACGGGCGTAAAAAAGATCGCGATCTTTTGCAGCTAAAATTCATAAAATTCGACCAATAACTTTTAAAGATATCAATTAAAACCCATTAATGAAACGTAAAATGAATTTATTTGCATTCCAACAAGACATTTGCTTTTTTTTTCCAACTCTCAATCCAGACCTCTAAATATTTTTTATTTCTGAAAGAGATAAAATGATGCATTTGCTTTTTTAATACGCTGTATAAAATTTTCTAATTATCGGATTTTCGATTCTGAAATATGTGCATCCTTGCTCAGAGTGGAGTGACATTCCAGGGATTCAAAAAATTTTCGATTTCGGACCATAATTTTTTATTTTAGCAAAATCCCGATTTTTGTATAGGGAGGAAAAGGTAGCTTTCCTATATCTTCGTTTTAAAGTTTTAGCTAATGTTACACGAAAACAGCAAGTTAAAATGCAAAGAAACGTTTACAAAAGATTCGTTAATACTGAATTTGAATAAGAAATTCGCCAAATTATTGAACAATAGCCAATTTGGCTTATGAAGACTTATTTTGGTTGCCAAATTTGGCAATATTTCGCCAAATGTCGCCAATTTTGGCGAGAATTACTTCAGCCAAAAACGGATATGAATATATAGTTATGCGTATGATTGGGAAAATTATTACAACAATGAAAGAAAATAATTTGCGAGTAATCGCGTTAATGTGCTGTTTTGTTTCAAAATGTCAGCCACGCTAGAATTTCAAACTGCTCTATCTCAGCCATTTTTTTAAGATAGAGGTAAACCAAAAAATGCTCTGGAATCCTTGTATCAAGGCCTAACACGTAATTAAAAATAAATTTGAATTTTTAACTTTTTGTATATTTATTTTAGTTTTAAATCTTTAAATATCCACCATCTTGAAACAAAATGGCGGACAAAGCTGGCCAAAGCACTCGGTCGAGACATTGGTTAGCTTAATACACACAATTAGTTTCATCAAAATTGATTTATAAATACGAGCGTTATCGTATGACATAGGTCAGATATATATATATATATATATATATATATATATAAATCAACATTTGAACGGAGGGTGGTTTTGGGGTCTGGGGGTCATGATCGGTGAAAATATATCGAAATTTTCCGAAACTGCTATCCTCCGAGCGGCTGCAATAGGTAGCTTTATACTTTTTTGTATTGAAAGCTATCTAAAACAGAAGCTAAGGAATTATCTATTTATTTTCAAAATATCTCCTGTCGTATGGGTCCCATCGCGACGCGGTTTGGCTCATTCGATTCGACATCGATAAGGCTTACCAATTTTAGTTCGTTTTTTCACCACCAGGGGCACGTTTTTTTTCTCTTAACTATGGCCCGTTTCTATAACTCAGAAAGTATGTTACGGATTTCCACCAAACTGATTCCAAACATCATAATTAAAGTAATAAGGACACTCTATAACATTTTTTAAAGTTTCTGAGTTTATACCACTCTTTTCGAAAAATAATATCAGATTTATATATTCATTTCATAATATCTCGAGATCTGCGCGTCCAATCGCAATCCAGTTTGGCTCATTTGACTCGATATCGATAGCGCTTACATATTTTAGTTCCAAGCTTCACCACCAGGGACGCTTCCGGAAATCGGGTTCTACGGGCCCGATTACGACAGGGTTTGGCTCTTTAGACTGGATTTCGACAGCTTTACAGATTTCGGTCATGTTCGTATAGAACTGATTGCGTCCCCTGCTGGTGGAAAGTGTAATTAAAGGATTTTTCAGCCAACTCGGGTTCTATGGGTCACATCACGACGCGGTTTGGCTCAATCGACACGACATCGATAGAGGGTACTAGAGCTTATCGGTTTTAGTTCGTTTTTCACCACCAGGGGGCGTTTTCTTATCTCTGTTTCTATGGGAAGGATCACGACGGGGTATGGCTCATTCGACTCGACATCGATAGAGCTTGCCGATTTTAGTTCGTTTTTCACCACCAGGGGGCGCTTTCCCATCTCCGGTTCTACGGGCATGAAAACGACGGGGTATGGCTCATTCGACTCGACATCGAAAGCCTTAACGATTTCAATTATGATCGTGTAAACGGATTGCGCCACCTGGTGGCGGAAGTTGGAACTAACGTATACTGCAGCGCGTGCGCAGCACGACTGCTATACGGTGCCGCAGGCAGCGGGGACCCGAGCCGGAGGTTCGTTCAGTTTGAGGTTTATACTATTCGATATGCAAATTAAAGGATTATCCGGTGCGTGCGTAGCACGACCGGTATACGGTGCCGAAGCCAGCGGGGACCCGGGTCAGAGGTTCGTCCGGTTTGAGGTTTTACAAGAGTCGAGATTTTCTACAATTGGAGGCACCTATGTAAATTAGGGGCCCGCTAGCGGGCGAAGCCAGCTAGTCTTTATTATTAATGTTCGGAAACGTCTGTCTGTGTGTGTGTGTCTGTACCTGGAACAAATCGGCAACCGTAGCGAGTAGCGAAGCGCTTTTTGTTTCAAAAAATTCGGAAAAATCCCAGGATTGGTGATACTCAGTCTCGAAGAAATCGGCCTCCAATTAAGGGAGTTATTAATTAACAAACTCTCAAAAATTAGCGAAAATGAAGCAATTTTTCCGAAACAAACAAAGAAATTCATTCCTGCCTACTTTCGGACCTCGAGACGAGGCTAGCAGCTAAGCTCGCAACCGACCAATCAGCTTCCGTCTACTACCTAAACCCTGATATTTTTCCTTCCAGCTGCGGTAAAAATGGCGTTCTAGATGTTTTGAGACAAACCGTCTGCTGAAGTAATAATAAAACAAAACATATTTTTTTATGGTGAAAGTATTCCAGGTCTACCAAAATTTTTTGAAATATTACATTTATCAATTTGAAAATTATACATCCATCAGTAAATTTTCACAAGGATTCTAAATATGTAATTTTCGAATTTCTCCGATAATTAGGACGGAATTTACAATTCTTGTTTTATTTAATTAGACCACTGAAAAAGCTTTTAATTGGAAACACCTGATATCTCAGTCATATTTCATTAGCAGACATCACGGCGTTTATTCCTGAAGATAAAATAATTCCTTCTTTAAGGAACTGCGGTTTCTATAAGCTATATACAATTTTTAAAAATAATTATTTTTTGTATCTGAAGAGTACGCATCCTTGCTCAGAGTGGGCTGACATTTCAGAAATTCAAAAAATTTTTGAATATCGGCCCATAATTTTTGATTTTAGCAAAATCCCGATTTTTGTATAGAAAAAAAAAAAGAAAAATCTAGGAATTTGCTATTTTATTTCAAATTATCTCGGGTCTTATGAGTCCGGTCGCGACGCGATTTGGCTCATTTGACTCGACATCGATAGAGCTTACCGATTTTAGTTCGCTTTTTCACCACCAGCGGCACGGTTTTTTCTCTTAACTATGGTCCGTTTCTATAACTCAGAAAGTATGTTTCGGATTTCCACCAAACTGATTCCAAACATTATAATTAAAGTAATAAGTACCTTCTATAACATTTTTTAAAGTTTCTGAGTTTACACCACTCATTTCGAATAATAAATTCAGATTTCAGATTTTGAGTTCATAATATCTCGAGTTCTACGAGTCCAATCGCAACGCGGTTTGGCTCAGTCAACTCAATATCGATAACGCTTACATATTTTAGTTCCAAGTTTCACCACCAGGGGGCGCTTCTGGAAATCGGGTTTTATGGGCCCGATTATGACGGGGTTTGGCTCTTTCGACTGGATTGCGATAGCTTTACAGATTTCGGTCATGTTCGTTTAGAACAGATTGCGCCCCCTGGTGGTGGAAGGTGTAATTAAAGGATTTTTTCAGGCAACTCGGGTTCTATGGGTCACATCACGACGCGGTTTGGCTCAATCGATTCGACATCGATATAGGATACTAGAGCTTATCGATTTTAGTTCGTTTTTTCACCACCAGGGGGCATTTTCTTATCTCTTTTCCTATGGCCCGGATCACGACGGGGTATGGCTCATTCGACTCAACGTCGATAGAGGATACTATAGCTTATCGATTTTTGCTCTGAGTCTCACCACCAGGGGGAGCTTTCCTATCTCCGGTTCTACGGGCATGAAAACGACGGGGTATGGCTCATTCGACTCGACATCGAAAGCCTTAACGATTTCACTTATGATCGTATAAACAGATTGCGCCACCTGGTGGTGGAAGGTTGAACTAACGTATACTGCAGCGCAGCACGACTGCTATATGGTGCCGCAGGCAGCGGTGACCCGAGCCGGAGGTTCGTTCAGGTAGATGTTTATACTATTCGATGTGCAATTTAAGGGATTAACCGGTGCCGAAGGCAGCGGGTACCAGTGTCGGAGGTTTGTTCGGTTAGAGGTTTGTAGTATTCAATGTGCAAATTAAGGGATTAACCGGTGCGTGCGTAGCACGACCGGTATACGTTGCCGAAGGCAGCGGGGACCCGGGTCGGAGGTTCGTTCGGTTCCAGGTTTATCTTACTCGAGGTTTATCTTACTCGAGGTTTATCTTATTCGAGGTTTTACAAGATTCGAGGCACCGATGTAAATTAGGGGCCCGCTAGCGGGCGAAGCCAGCTAGTCTATATTATTAATGTTCGGAAACGTCTGTCTGTCTGTGTGTCTGTACCTGGAAAAACTCTGCAACCGTAGCGAGTAGCGAAACGCTTTTTGTTTCAAAAAATTCGGAAAAATCCCGGAATTGTTGACATTCAGTATCGAATAAATCGGTCTTCAATTAAGACAGTTATTAATTAACAAAGTCTCGAAAATTAGCGAAAAAGGAGCATTTTTGCCAAAACAAAGAAACTATTTCAGTTTTGACTGGAACGTGACCCTGAGTCGAGGCTCGCTACCGAACCAATCAGCTTTCGTCTTACACTTGCACCCCAATATTTTTCATTCCGGCTCTGATAAACATGGCGTACTGGAAGTTTTCCAGCCTGTTTCAAATATATCGCAAAAATCGTCACATCGGCACGAAAATTTGCAGACGGACGTAAAAAAAATCGCGAATTCAGGATGCTAAAATTCACAAAATTCGACCAATTAGAAGAGAAGTTATCAATTAACAAACTTTTAATTCTAAGTCGAAAAAAAGATCAATTTTAATTACAATACTCCAGCAGGCGTCTAACAGAGACAAACCGTCTGCTGAAGTAATAATGAAACAAAACATCTTTTTTTATAGCGGAAGTATTCCAGGTCTATCAATTTTTTTTAATATTACATTTATCGATTTGAAAATTATACATCCATCCGTAAAATTTCACAAGGATTCTAAATATATAATTTTCGAATTTCTCCGATAATTAGGACGGAATTTACAATTAGTTTTTTATTTCATTAGACCACTTAAAAAGATTTTATTTGGGAACACCTGATATCTCAGTCATATTTCCATAACAGATATCACTGCGTTTATTCCTGGAGATAAAATAATTCCTTTTTAAAGGAAATGCGGTTTCTATAAGTTATATAAAAATTTAAAAAATAATTTATTTTTGTATCTGAAGAGTACGCAACCTTGCTCAAAGTGGGCTGACATTTCAGAAATTAAAAACATTTTCGAATTCGGCCCATAATTTTTTATTTTAGCAAAATCCGATTTTTGTACAGAAAAAAAAAAATCTATGAATTTGCTATTTCATTTGAAATTATCTCGGGTCGTATTGATCCGGTCGCGTCGCGGTTTGACTCATTCGACACGACATCGACAACCTCAAAGATTTCAATTATGTTTGTATAGAACAAATTGCGCCCCCTGGCGGTGGAAGTTGGAACTAACGAATTTTGCAGCTAACTCGTGTTCTATGGGTCCCATCACGACGCGGTTTGAATCATTCGACTCGACATCGACTAGGATCTATTTTAGTTCCAAATTTGACCACCAGAGGCGCTTTCCTATCTCGGGTCCTATGAACAACATTACGACGGCGTTTGGCTCACTCGACTGGATTTCGATAGCTTTACATATTTCGGTTACGTTCGTATAGGAGAGATTGCGCCCCCTGGCGGCGAATGGTGTAACTAATGGATTTTGCATGGAACTAACGGATTTTGCAGCTAACTCAAGTTGTATGGGTCCCATCACGACGCGGTTTGTTTCATTCGACTCGACATCGACAGGACTTAACGATTTTATTTCCAAGTTTCGCCTCCAGGGGGCACTTTCCCTTCTCGGGTTCTATGGGCCCGATTACGACAGGGTTTGGCTCCTTCGACTGGATTTCGATAGCTTTATAGATTTCGGTTATGTTCGTATACGACAGATTTCGCCCTCTGGCGGCGGAAGGTGGAACTAATGGATTTTTCAGCCACGTCTGCTATATCATGCCGCAGGCAGCGGGTACAGAAATCACCCACTCGTGGACAGCCACCCCTTAGGTATAGGAACAATAAGTCCACGAGGGGAAAAATAAACGCTACCCGACACCGATAGCACCCTTCGATTCCAACTCCCACCGCAGGAGGCACCTGTTTATTAGATTTGAAACAATTAATACAATTACATAACAATAATTAAATATAAAAGGTTATAAATAATGTAAAAGTAATATTTTTTTGTAAATTTAAAATTAAATATAAAATATTTTTGAAGTACTATGTATAACTATTCATAATGTCCTAAATTTATGGTAACTTAGTTCAGAAAAGTCTATGTGCAGTAGGCAGTCGGGACACGAGCCTGAGGTTTGTATAGGACAGACTGTGCCCCCTGGCGGTGGAAGGTGGAACTAATGGATTTTGCAGCGCTTAAGCGATTATCCGGTGCCGAAGGCAGCGGGGACCCGGATCGGAAGTTCGTTCCGTTCGAGGAGGACGCGAGCCGGAAGTTCGTTCGTTTCTAGGTTTCACAAGATTCGAGGCACCGATGTAAATTAGGGGCTCGCTAGCGGGCGAATCCAGCTAGTCTAATAATAATAAAAGTAATTTTATTCATTATTTTTATAAAAAAATTTTCGCAGATAGGTGGGGTTTGGGGGTTGGCACGCCATGGTCGCTTGAAAATTTTTTTGAAGAAAATTGGCACGCGGATGTGAAAAGGTTTGCCGACCCTGGGCTAGGTGGTAGCAGTAATTTATAATTTCTAAATTTCTTTAAACACAATTTATTCATTTTCTTAAGAAAAAATAAATAAAACGGAAATAATAAATTTTCTTAAATTAAGATAAAACATTTTTCCTTGGAGTACATGCAGAATTATGTTCGAGTCATAATTTCCCATTACATATTAACTAAAATTGATTCATTTACAGTTCATTTTCATATAATTCGATAAATTAAAAAGTGACAGCCTTGTATTGACGACTAATAAAGACGGCCCTATTTTTAAATGTTTCCTCTCATTTTCAAAGATTTTTAAAATTCACAGTTTGGTTTCAATAAGACTACACAATATCATATTTTTTTGGTCATAATGGTACTTCACAGTCTGGTGGTTTTTTTGTTCATAGTCTTCATGTGACGTACGTGACTTGCAAATACGTCACAGTGACGTCACCAAAATTAAAATAATTGCCAGAGCGATAGATTTTACAATAAATAATATATTTTAAAGTATTATTGTATTTTTTTAAAAAGTTCTGTAAAATTAGTAGTATTCTTGTCCCTTTTTAAAAAGTTCTGTGAAATAAGTAGTTTAAAATACACATTTTGGTTTCAGTAAGACTACACAATATAATTTTTTTGTCATAATGGAACTTCACACTCTGGTGGTTTTTTGTTCATAGTCTTCATGTGACGTACATGACTTGCAAATACGTCGCAGTGACGTCACCAAAATTAAAATTATTGCCAGAGCCATAGATTTCACAATATATAATATGTTTTAATGTATACTTGTCCCTTTTTTTAAGTTTTGGAAAAGTTCACATTTTAGTCACAATGACTCGTCACTGAGTGGTTGCATTTTTGTCACAGGTGTGACATGACCACCGTGACTCGCAGTGACGTTACAGTGACTTCTGCAATATACCAATATGCATGCTATACCGGTAGATACAAAATTTGAAGCAAATCGTACAATTCTGTATGAAAAACCCATTTATCTAAATTAAGGGCGGATTAACCCCCCCCCTTCCCACGTTCACCCCCTTTATACTTAACCACCGAACCCTCAAAACTAATCAGGGAAGCGCCTTATCAGAATGAACCTATATACAAAATTTGAAGAAAATCGAATATTTCTACCAAGAGTCATCGCGTTACGTACATACATACATACGTACATACAGAACCTGCGGGCGCATTAGCTCGCAGGCTTTGAAAGCTTGTGAGCTAAAAATGTGATGAACTAATCATACATTTTATATGATATTATGGTACTGGGATAAGAGCAGAGTAGTTCACTGCAAAAAAAAAAAAAAAAAAAAAAAAAAGAAGAACGAAAAATCATGCGTCAAGCATAGATTATGAAACTCTTTTTCCAACTCAGCCAGAAAACTGTAACGTAACTTCACCGTTAAATAAGGTGAAAGAAGATATGTAAGTAAACAGTTTAGAAAACATATAACACATTGAAAAATAGAGTTTTCAAAATTACCTTCCAGTGTCAAAAAAGTAATCAAATTATTTTGCGCAGCCCTGTATATGATCAATAGATGTGGATATATAGCATGATAAAATTTAGTTCTGTTAGAATATTCACATTTAGCAATTTTTGTCAATCGATGGAAATGCTCTAGAAATATTTTGTACAACCCTGTATATTATCTGAAGACTTTTGTACACACCACATATTAAGTTAAAAGGCAACTTAAAAACTCACTCGCCTCAATTACCAACCGTAGCGTAGCCCTGTATATGAATTTTTTTTATATTCCACAAACTTCTATTAATCTACTAAATATAGTTCAGCAGGAAAATGCGTCACACAATTAAAAACTACCCTGAAACAATACACTCCCGTAGTTTGTAATACTTACGGATTCCCTTGCGTAACCCTGTATATGAACAACCGAGTTTATAAACACTCACGTACTATGAAAAAATTTAGTTAAAGTTATAAACGCAAACCAAAGTTGAAAACGCGCTTATCCCACAGACTGTAAATATCGCATATTTACTGCTTTTATGTTTGAAATAGTTAAATTTTACTAAATTACACTGTAAACGATTTTTCCCCATAAAACAATGTTTAACAGAATTCTTTTGTTTGACCGTGCAAATGAATAATTAATGTTTTGCATCCAATATTCTACAAAAATCAGTTTTAATGCGCTTCATAATTATATATCAATTCCATCATGTTTTAAATGACGTAGCATCATCAAAATGCACTTGAAACGATTATTCCTCATTGACTGTAATGTAACGGAATACTTTTCAAGTCCCTGTAAAAAAAACTATAAGTGCTACATATTTCAGTTGAAATAGGGAACATGCTATAGTAAACGACAATAACATATAAGAATTGCAGGGCGATCCGAGCATATTTACGGGAGTTAGAGCACGGACGTAAAGCCAGACAAACCAAAGTCCTAAACACTTTTCAACTAGGTTGGAAAGTGTTAAAAAGACTTTTTTTTTTAAATCCGGGAAACTATATGATATAACCACTTACGAAAATAACTTCCTGCAAGTTAACCACGATACCAAAAAAGCGTTCTTTATCTTTAGAAATCCGAGAAATCAATATATTTTCAAGATTTAAAGAAGTATTTATAAAAATTAAGTTATTATTATTATTATTATTATTATTATTATTATTGCCGCCACTGATTTTAAACAAGAACGAAAAATCATGCGTCAAGCATAGATTATGTAACACATTCCAACGCTTCCAAAATAATTTTACGAATCATACTCTTTAATAAGCTAAAAGATAACATCTAAGTAATCCGAATACTTTTATTCAGCCCTGTATAGCATCTATAGATTTGTATATATAATACATAGGATGCTAAATTTTAGTTCAGTTAGGAAACACGTAGCACAGTTTAAAATTCTCCGTCTGGAGTTAAATAATACGGAAATGTGTTCCCGAACTTTTGTGCTTCCCTGTATAGGATCTACAGAATTTATACACACCACGTAATATACAAAAAGTGATTTAAAATTAAAATCGCGTTCAGTAACTTAAAACGCACTTCCAGGAATTATTGTTAACATACAGTAGAGAATTCTTTTGTGTGTCCCTGTAAATGAACGATGACTGCTATACACACAATATTCTGTAGTAAGTCTCTTGTAATGAACCTTATATAAATTTCAATGCGTTTAAAATAGGGAAACATTATTTAAATAAACCGCAGACGATTTTTCTCTATAGACGTAATGTAACGGAATTCTTTTGAGTGTCCCTGTAAAAAAACTATAAGTGCTACACACTTCCGTTGAAATAGGGAACATGCTATAGATAACGATTATAACATATAAAAATTGCAGGGCAATCCGAGCATATTTACGGGAGTTAGAGCACGGCCAGACGGCTAGACGGCAGACGGCCAGACAAACCGAAGTCATAAACACTTTTCAACTAGGTTGGAAAGTGTTAAAAACGTTTCCGAGTAGTATTTATACGATTAGTCGTCAGTTTTTTTAATCCGGGATATTGGTTTTTAGCATAATATCAATTCTCAAGTAAATATTTTCATGTTCAACAAGCATGATAAATTAACAGAATTAATATTAGCATTAAAATTAATATTATTTTGTTACGATTACATGTATAAATTCAGCTACGCAGCTGAAAATGTTTCAGAATTAATAGTACCCTAAAATTTAATATTCCTTTTTTAATTAACTCATTAATGCACTCTAAAAACTACTCGGACATGCGTTTTAAAATCCGTGGCAGTAAAGAATCATTGGTTTTATAGACACCATTTTAATTCATGAATTCGAAATCCTGGGTAACTCGGAATTGGTCATTGTATCTTTTCATTTGTGGTTACTTTATATTTTCGTTGGATAAGAAATATTTGTCTTTTTTTTTAAGTGTACGCAAAGTCTTACCTAAATGTGTTGTAACTTTCTAACTTCCATAAACTTGTCAGATATGCCAATCCCAAAACTTTCTTCTATCTCATACAAGTTAATGCTTCAAAATTCGCTATCACACTGCCAAAAAAAATCGATATTTTTCGTCTTTCTGTTGTACGTCAGCTGCTTGCGAATCGTCGGGTTACCTGGATGCTAGCAGCCGATGTATTATACTAAACTACGAAAAGTCTTTCTGGCCTGTACCGGCATGAAAAGATAAGCCCTATTGCTTGGTTATGAGATTTTAGCTGATTCCAGTGAAAATACACGAAGTTAAAATGCCCCGAACCCAATTACAGAAGATTCATTCCCAGTTCTCGTCAATATTGAATTTGAATGAGAATATCGCTAAATTAGACAGACATAGCCAAGTTGGCTTTACATATGGCAACATATTTTGCCACCAAATTTGGTGATACTTCGCCCATTGTCGCCACGCTTGGCGAGAATTTGACGTTGGCGAATATAAATATATAGTTTTAATCATGTAAGTGTTGAAACGATGGTTACAAGAATGGCTGAAAGAAAATTTAGCGAAACTATGTTCACTAAAACATAAATCGCGATCACAGTGCGTCAACAGCTTCGTCAAAATATCCTCAAATTCAAGTGGTACCTGCTGGCCATAGCCAAAAACATAGAAAAAAATTGGTTCAATTTGAAGCATAACTTCTAACATTTTTCGATAATGCTATAGTTAAAATGGAGAAAAAATCGTGATCGCAGCGCCCCCTTTCGTCGAAATATGCTCAAATTCAAGTGGTACCTGCTGGCCATAGCCAAAAACTGAGAAAAAAAAATTGGTTCAATTTTAAATATAACTTCGTACAGTTTTCGATGATATGATGAGGACAGACGGACGGATGTACGGACTAAAAACATGTTTTACGGAATCTCTGACCCCTAAAACGTGTAAATCCGTCGAAAACCAGAACTAAAAAAATTGATTACAATACTTTTTTCTATTATAGATAGAAGAAAGTAAAAACTAATAATAAAGCATGCAGTTTTTATCCTACTTTTCTCCAAGTGATAAGGCCTCGTCGATAAAGGTAAACTCTTAAAATTTTTGAAATTCGACTGAAATATTTTGTTTTTTGTCGTCTAACTGAGATTATTCATTGTCCTACTGCTCTTCTGTGCCTTTGGTTTAAGCGAGCGTTTTTAGTGCTTCAAGTACCAATTTCAATGTCATTTATGTGTTTTCCAAATTTGGTTTTTCAATTTGGTTGTTCAAATTTGGTTCAATTTGAAGCATAACTTCTTACAATTTTCAATGATATAATGAGGATAGACAGACGGACGGACGGACAGACAGACAGACATTTTGTAAAAACATGTTTTTCGGAATCTCTGACCCCTGAAACGTCTAAATCTGTTGAAAACCGGATGTCGAAAAAAAAATTCGATTACAATACTTTCTTCTATTATAAATGGAATAAAGTTAAAACTAATAATAAAGCATGCAGTTTTACCCTACTTTTCAACAAGTGATAAGGCATTGTCGGTAAAGGTAAACTGTTGAAATTTTTTAAATTCGACTAAAATACTAATTTGTTTTTTGTCGCCTAACTGGGTTCATTCATTGCCCCACTGCTCTTCTGTGCGTTTAGTTTAAGCAAGCGTTTTTAATGTTCAAGTATCTTTTCAACGTCATTTTTGTGTATTTTACTGGAGAGATCATTTTGCGATGAAAAAGAAAACGGTTGTTGCTTTCTGGAAATTTGGTTTATTATTTACCTAACAAATTTTATAACTCTAGCAGCTGGATTATTTTTCTTCACAAAATATTTGCATGGAATATTTCATCCCGTTTTCTTAAATGGAAAATTTTAATAAGATTAACGACAAAGGATTGAACTATTGTAATTGACACATGTAATACGGCTATTAAGCTCAATATATTTTTTTGGTGTGAATCGAAGAAACAGCGATATACTGAATATATCCTTAACGCGATATCATAACGGAGTATGATATGATCCTTAACACGATACAGTAATTTGTCTGGACAAAAAAAACAATCAATACTTCAAAAATGAAAGTTAATACAGAGGGTTTTCAAACATTTTTGTAACGATTTTGTAACGATTTTGTAACGACTTTCTATATAGTTTATATTTAAATAATAAAAAAAAATCCCTATCTGGCCACAATTCTGTATAGGGTTTTATTATTATTATTCAAAATGTTCTTTGCTTGAAAACGTCGCTGGAAAATAAACATGCACTACGACACAGTAAATTAACCCAGAAAGGCGAGATGTAAGATACGCTTGAAAAATCGTTGTGACAACAATTTTAATAATATGCCTTTTTCTTAAATAGTCTAAAATTGCAGTTTGTATATAAGCTTGATGCCTGTCCTAAAAATAGCTTTTTCGAGTTCATTGAAACATGAATATGTTGAACCAGATGTATCAGTTTGTTGGATGCAGTGAGTTTTTTCAGCGCATCTATTTCCTTTGCAAAAGTCGGTAGATGGTGTTTCTATGTTTTCTTCGTTATCTGATACATTTTCATTGGCATCCTCTTGAATTTCTGCAACTATTTCTTGTATGTCCTTTATTTCTGCTGTTGTTACATTTTCACTAATATCTACAAATTAGTTATAATTAATCATTCCCCAAGAAACGGCATTCCATTTTGCATCTAATACTGGTTGATCTTTGGCAGAAGACGCATCATTTTAAAATTCTTTTAGAATGAAGTGTGGGTGTTTTTTTAAACAGACCTCCTAGAAGTAGCAGATGTGAAGGGAACCCAAGAATGCAAATTATAATAGTGCCCAGTAAACAAATGGTAAAAGAAAACCAATTGACTTCCCATTTACAAGCTGATGTGAAATTTCTTGGAAAGGACATGTGTAGATTAGAAAAAAATGACAAAGGAGACTTGAAATTTCTCCGACGCATAAGTGAGAGATACATTTCATGTTGCGACGCATAAGCAAAAAAAAATACATTGCATCGCTATACCTTTATCAGGGACTACCGAAAATCGACGCATAAGCGTGAGAGACGCATAAAGGAGGCGACATGTAAGTGAGAGATTCATGTATTTTCAAGATTTAAAGAATCATTTATAAAAACAAACTTTCTTTTGCAGCCACTGATTTTTCGGACCGTTTCCCAGTAGATTTTATAGTATATTAATCAGTTTCCCAAAATGGAATATCGGTTTTTAGCCTGCTATCAATTTTCAATTAAACATTTCCAGCTACATAAATTGAATTTGTCCGTGCAAGAGTAACAAAATAATATTAATTTTAATTTTAATGTTAATGCTGTTATGTTATCATGTTTCTCCGTAAAACTTGGTTGTTGAGCATTAAAATGTTTCCTTCAGAACTGATAGCATACGAAAAACCGAAGTTTCGGTTTCAGAAAACTGATTTATACACCATAAAAACTACTAGGAAACATTTTTGGGTACTTCTGTATTATCCCGTCGACCACTTTTCGTAAGAAAAAACTATCGCCAAACTGTAAGATTAAGCGCCAAAAATGCAGTCCCATTTACATGACGTCAGAAGCATTATGTGTGTTTGTTACGTCATCAAGTGGTTTTTAATTCGACATTTGTGTGTATTTTTCATTATGTTTTACTGATTTATTAGTTATTTCATTAATTAAAATAACAATTGTGTCCTTAAATTCTTATATTTTATTTATTTTGATATTTCAGTGGCAACGTTCTCCTGTTAATTTGGCGTTACAGTTTGGCGATAGTTTTTGTTATGAAAAGTGGTCGACGGTATAATAGAGAAGTACCCGTTTTTGAAATACTGTGGCAGCAAAAGACAGTTTTACTTAATAACATTGTTACTGACCTGTTTTAAAGATTCCATTTCCCCTAACAAAATCCACAAAAAAAACGTCGCCTGTAAAGTAAACATTGGACACAAATTTTCCCTCCATCCTAAAACTACAGGGGAAAACCTCCAAACTTGCAATACTGCTTAATAAATGAAATCAAATACAACTGAGAAAGACAAATTTTGTTAAATAAATGTTCTGATTCAAAAATATAGAAAAATGTAGAAAAACAATTACGGTAGTTTGTCATTTATTTATGTGAGAAGAATCATACAGACATAAATTTTGTAGTAAAAATAACAAACAAGTGTTTTAATATTGCATAATAAGGTATAATTGCTTGCTACTATTACATTTTTTATTTTCTTTGAATGAAGAAATGTGTAGAGGAAGTGTTTACACACACTGGGAAAGATTTTGATGTTAAATTAAAAAACAACGAGACACAACAGTGGAAAAAATATCTGGCAACATGTAATAATGTGATAACTAAAATATTGGCTGCTATGAAAAAATATCGTCTGCTACTGAAATGGTACGCGAAAGAAGCCAGTGGCTTGAAGGTTATATATTTGCTCTTTTCGATGAAAATTATTCATATTTCGCGATTAGAAATCATTTAGCAGGTGATAAGAGGGGTAAAAATGTCACAATTGATGAAGCGTGGATTTATCTAAATGTCTTTAATAAAAAACAGATCCGGAAACGAGGCTGAAAAGACTAGCAACTTTTGTTCAAACACTACAAAGAAAGTTTCCCTAAAGAACTTATGGTGAGTGCTGGAATTTTGTACAACGGAAAATTAAAGAAAATGTCAAAATTAACTCTACTTATTATCAAAATAATGTTCTAATTCTTATTTTTACAGAAAAAATTCCTAAACTTTATCCTACGGACGTTAAAAGTGTTGAGTTCCACTAGGATAAAGCGAACAGCCATACATCCAAAAATACAATCGCACTTCTCGAAAAATTGACAAGTGAAACTGGAATCAAGTGTATAGCGTTTAATCCTATTCCAATGAAGTCCCCGGATGTTTCACCCACGGATGACTGTGCCTTTGGACTATTAAAATAAGCTCTTGCGAAACACCGACCGACTACATTGAGTGGTCTCTGGAAATGTGTGGTGGAGGAATGAAACAAAATTCCACTTCCAGTTTTACAAAAAGCCCTAATATTTTGGAAATCCTGCTGCAATATGATCCACAACAAGGAATATCAGATAGAACATATTAAAAAATAATCGTTTTAATTTGTCTATTTTATTTTTGTTGTCAAAATCGTTCCCAATATGTGTAAACACCCTCTGTATAATTAATCTATATGTGAGCTAAACATCTATAGTTTAATACATTTTTATCCTTTTTCTACTTTTGCGCATGTGATGGTTACATATATTTCTCCAGTGTCGTCATTTTTGTCTAGTTTCAGGGTTATTTGAGCCATTTTATCCGGGCAAGTTGCTTCCTTGGGATTCTCCTTTGAATTTTTTGCTGTTCTTATATCTTCTCTTACTAGCCTGTATCCAGGTTCAAGCTCAGTGCAGTATGGAGCTAAATATATCAGATCAACCACGAAGCATACTTCGATTCCTAACAAAACATGAAATGGAAAACAAAAGCATGATTAATATGAAAAAAATGAAACTTTCTTTAACCCTTTGTAGGGTGGGGATATATTATTTATGTTACACCAATTAATTTTAATCTCCAAATGCCATACTTGCATCAGAATTTTGAAATAAAAGTGTACTTCTATAATAAACGTGAAGAGAAATTATTTATTTTTATTTTTTATTTTTTCTTTAACGTTGCTTTTTAAAAAATATTATTAGCCTTAAAAATTAATTTTTTAATATGCAAATAGAAAGAATGTGATTTATTACTTTACTAAACAGCATACAACGAACTGAGTGAAAAAATGTCCCTACCGGGGTTCGATCCCGGATCCCTGGGTATAGTGCACCAAGTGCTTTACCAATTAAGCCATCCGGACGACATCCGGTCTAGCATTCTCTCACTCTTATATGGCAAGGCTACAACCCCGCAGCACAAGATGGAACATCAATCATGAACACAACTCCTAGTGGCATACATGAGACAAATCAAACCCAGTATCGGTGAATATTTATATAGTTGATTTTTCAGCAGAACTGAAATTACGCTATAAATTATTAAAATACAAAGGATGTGAATTATAACTTTACTAAATAGAGTACAACGAACAGAGTGAAAAAATTTCCAGACCGGGGTTCGATCCCGGATCCCTTAGGATAGCGCACCAAGTCCTTTACCAATTAAGCCATCCGGTTTAGCATTCTCTAACTCTTATATTGCAGGGTTACAACCCCGCACAACAATATGGAACGTCAATCATGAGCACATCTCCTAGTGGCATACATGAGACAAATCAAACCCAGTATCGGTGAATATTTATATACTAATTAATAAATACTAATTAATTTTTCAGTAGAGTTGAAATTACGCTGTAAATTGCTCAAATACAAAGGATGTGAATTATCACTTTAAACATCGTACAAAAAACAGCGTGAAAAGGTGTCCAGACCTGGGTTCGATCCCGGATTCCTTGGTATAGCGCACTAAGTCCTTTACCAATTAAGCCATCCAGACGACATTCTGTCTAGCATTCTCTCACTCTTATATGGCAAGGTTACAACCCCGCAGCACAAGATGGAACGTCAATCATGAGCACAACTCCTAGTGGCATACATGAGACAAGTCAAACCCAGTATCGGTGAATATTTATATACTAATTAATTTTTCAGCAGAGCGGAAATTACGTTGTAAATTACTGAAATACAAAGGATGTGAATTATCACTTTACTAAACAGCGTACGTCCAACAGAGTGCCATATAAGAGTGAGAGAATGCGAGAAGATATGTCGTCTGGATGGCTTAATTGGTAAAGCACTTGGTGCGCTATACCAAGGGATCCGAGATCGAACACCGGTCTGGACATTTTTTTAATCTGTTCGTTGTACGCTGTTTAGTAAAGTGATAATTCACATCCTTTGTATTTCAGTAATTTACAGCGTAATTTCAGCTCTTCTGAAAAATTAATTTGTACATTTTTATTACGCTTTATAACTTTTAAAGTTACTGCTCTACCATATTTTTTACTAATGTTTTTTCCCTGCTAATCTAAGTAGTTTTATAATACAGCTATAATATCTCCCAATGGCTACATCTATTAGCAAGACTCTCAATTACAGTCTGGGGCGTAAAGTTGATGTCAACTCGGAAGTCCCTTAAAACTGACTGCACTGTTCAGTCTTTATTTAGTTTCAAATAAATTTGTTCATAAATTCGAATGTCATTCAATCGTGTCGCACTTTTAACAACGGAAAAACTTTTCCCCAGAAAGGGTTAAGGAGACATGATAATGTGAAACTTATGATAAAATATTACTAATTTTCTTTTTGATCCCCTATAAAACAAAAATGCATAAGCTTTTTTATCACCGATAGCATAATATTTGTTCTATGTAGCATAACTATTTCAATATTCTACAACTGATATTTTACTTTTTTTTTAATTCTTAATTTTGATAAAAAATTAAAATTGATTTTGTTCTGCATCCATTGCGCAATATTTCCGAAAAATTGATAAATCAATTTCTATAAAACTTGGCAGAGACATTTATTATTACACCAAATTACACCAAAAAAGTGATTTTTATAGTTAATATTATAATTTTACAGGTTATTCAAATATAGCATTATTACAACAGAAAGCCGATTTTTTTTTTCAAAATTTTACAATTTAAAATTAAATTTAAACAAAAATAAGATTTTAATAACTTTAAAATGAAGCATACGTTCAAGGTACTTTAGTTTTACATTATTATCAGTGTTGCCGCTAGAAGCGCGCCGTCTATGTAAAATGTTTAAAAAAGAAAAAAAAAACTTGTGATTGTGAGTTGCGTTCGAGATGCCGATCTGAGGAGTCGTGTAAATCTCGGCTCTCGACCATTTTTATTTAGTGTTGTGATAAATTAAATGAGTTACAGTCCGCAAGTGAGTTTATTTCATTTTGAGATTGTGTGTTTTTTCTTCGTAGTGATAATTATTATTAACTGAGCTATCGGCGTATCCATAGTAATGGTCTCCTCTAGCCGGAGAAAGAACAAAAAAATTTTCGATGTTTATGTTTTCGGTAATCGTCTGCAGAAGATAAAATGGTGTTTGGAATTCTGTCAAGTAATTAGAATCAGTAAGACTAAAATTAAATCATCGTATTGTTTATACTGAAATACAAAATATTGTGATTGATAATTCTGATGAAGTTTTTCTTGATTCCAGAAGAAAAATAATTTCGATTAACCTGGAGAATTTCGTATAATACGAAAAAATAAACAGTGAATGTTTTTACGCAGAAAAGAACTGATATTCTTTATTATTGAACTAATTTGAGAATAGAGAAAATGGATTACATCTTTCCAATGTGGAATTATTCGATTTGGAGATTTATTAATAGATAAAGGTACGTCAGTTTTATTTATTTTATTGTGAATTGTATTTATAATACAATGTTTAAAGGTGCAAAAAAAGAAGATTATCAGCGAATTGCTGCTGAATTAGACATAGATATATCAGATTCGAAATTAACTATTTATGATTTAATAAATTTAATAAAGGAAAGTTCGAAGTATAAAGCAGATAATAAACTGGTTGAAGACATAGCAAACAGTTTTATTAAGGAAAGGAAAAATGAGGAATCAAAATTACTAGATCTTGAGAAATTAAAAATTGAACATGCAAAGTTAGAAATTGAGTTGGCTAAGGCCCGTGCAGAAACTAAAAATGATAATTTAAGTGATCTCGAGAAAAAAGATAATATACAATCTTTAGGCTCTCTGATTAAAAGTGTAAGAACGTTAACGATTAAAATTCCATCTAAACCAGAAGGTTGGAGTTATTTTTTTCATCGTTAGAAAGAGCCTTTATTTCTAAAAATGTTCCAGAAAAATATAAATCGGAAATTCTACTAAATCTGTTAGGAGAAAGGGCAACAAACGTAATTACATACATTAAAGATGGGGAATTAGAAGATTATTCAAAAGTAAAGGCTATAGTACTTAGAGAATTTGAGCCATCCCCCCAGGCTTGTTTAGAACATTTTAGGAAAGCACAACGTCATCCTAATGAAACATATGTACAATTTGCATCCCGATTAACAACGAGTTGGGATTATTATTTAAAATTGAGGAATGTGACAGATTTCGAAACTTTAAAACAGTTAATAGTTTCTGATAAGATTTGTCAAACGCTTGATAAAGATGTCATGTATTTTATAAATGTTAAACAAGCAGAATCGTGGTTTTCTCCCATTGAATTATCTCGGGAAATTGATTTATATTATACGTCTAAGGGAAAACCCGTGGTTGACAATTCTAGAGCGAGTAATAAAAATACTTATTATCGAAATGTTTCTAAAGTTTTTCTAACTGACGTAGAAAATTCTAAATGTATTTTGTCATGTAGTGAAAATCATCCTTTGCATAAATGTCCTGTTTATAAAAACATGTCAGTGGGTAATAGAGTTGAGCTTGTAAAATCCAAAAATCTTTGTTTTAACTGTCTTATGAATCATAAAGTGATTGATTGTAAATCTAAATTCTCTTGTATTATTTGCAAGAGAAGGCATCATGTGACGTTGCATTTCCCACGTGAACAAAAAATAAATAAAGGTGAAAATCCAGAGATAATTTCACAGGAAATGAGTTCTAAAAATGAAGTCGGTAATAAATCTAATTTGGATGCTTCGGCTCCAGTATTCCAGCCTTTCCAAGCTAATAACCAAAGCAATTTATTTTCAACGATATGTAATTTGTCTAACGAGTTAAAAGCTGTGTTACTTAGCACATTTGTTTGTTTGTTTAATAAAAGATGAATATGGTAATTTTCATGAAGCACGTGGTTTATTAGATGTCGGTGCAAACTCTAATTTTATGAGTAAAAGGTTAGTAGATAAACTAAATTTGAAAAGAGAAAAGACTAATATTTCTATTTCAGGAATAAATAATTTGTCCCTTAATGTTAGATCTAGAGTTAACACAACTATTTCGAATAGAGATAAAGATTTTTATTTGAAATTAGATTTTTTAGTCGTTCCGAAAATTACGGAATTTGCGCCTTCTAGACCGCTTGAGATTTGTATTTCATCGTTAAATAACATCAAATTAGCTGATGTAAAGTTTAATGTTCCAGGCTCTATTGATTTGCTTTTGGGTGCAGAAAATTTCTATGAATTTTTAAGGCCAGGTCAAATTTACCCCCAACCATTAAACACTAGAATAGTGTTACAAAACAGTGTTTTCGGTTACATTGTTAGTGGAAGCCTTCCGGCTAAGGGTGAAAGTAATATACATTGTGGGTTGATAACAGATAATTTGGAGTTAGAAAGGGTAATTCGAGATTTTTGGGAAATAGAAAACATTGAGAGAGAGTCTGAAGTTTCTAGAAATAAGGAATCAGAAATTTGTGAAGAACATTTTCTGAAAAATTATTCCAGAACTGCAACAGGGCAATACATAGTCAAAATGCCATTTAAGGAAGACCCATTTTGTCTTGGAGAATCAAAGAAAAAGGCTATGAAAGTTTTAAATTCATTATGGAATCGCTTAGTTAGAGAACCTAAATTTATTGATCTTTATAAAGTCTTTATGCAAGAATATTTAAGTATGGGTCATATGGAAGAGGTGATAGAATCTGAAGAACCAGATATCACTTATTACATACCCCATCATTGCGTGTTCCGTGCTGAATCAAGTAGCACACCATTAAGAGTTGTCTTTAACGCTAGCTCCTTAACTTCTACCGGAAAATCTTTAAATAGTTTGCAGTACAACGGAGGAACAATCCAAGATGATTTATTTAGTATAATATTGCGATTTCGAAAGCACAAATTTGTTTTTTGTAGCAGATATTAAGAAAATGTACCGTATGATATTGATACATACGAGTCAAAGAGATTTATTGAGAATCGTGTTTAAACCTGAGGTACATGAACCAGTTAAGGTGTATAAATTATGTACGGTGACTTATGGCACAGCGAGTGCCCCTTTCTTAGCAACAAGAACCCTTACCCAGCTAGCTAGAGATGAAGGAAAGGAATTTTCTTTAGCTGCAAATGTATTATTTCAAGACGTATATATGCATGATATTTTGACAGGTGCTGATGATCTAGACACAGCTAAAGAGATCCAACAACAACTGATATCTTTGTTAAAGAAGGGAAGCATGGATCTTCACAAATGGTCAGTAAATAATTCTTCTCTTTTGTGTAATAATGCAATATCTGAATGTTCATTTTCCAATGAGACAAAAACATTAGGAATATTGTGGAAGCCGCAACCAGATTGTTTTGGATTTAATTTAATTATAGAGCAAAGTGAAAGGTATACCAAACGCTCAGTATTATCGCAAATTGCTAGAATATTTGACCCGTTGGGTTTGATAGGTCCAATAATTACAAAGGCCAAGGTTTTCCTCCAAAAATTATGGTTGCTGAAAATAGATTGGTGTGATTATCTTCCCGTGAAAGAAAATATCGAATGGACTAATTTTCTTACTTCCTTAAAAACTGTAAATATGATCAATATCCCAAGATTTGCATTTGTAGAACAATCTAATTGTGTGGAATTGCATGGTTTTTCATATGCTTCTGAACTTGCTTATGGTGCGGTCGTTTATGTAAAATCTATTAATTCTTATGGTGATTCTGCTGTCAAACTGCTCACTAGTCAATCTAGAGTGGCTCCTCTAAAGCATATTACTATCCCTCGCCTAGAACTTTCTGCGGCACTCCTATTATCTAAGTTGATGCAAAAAGTGTTAAGTGCTCTAAAGCAAGAAGTTTCTAAAACTTGTTTTTGGACAGATAGTACTATTGTACTTGCATGGTTAAAAAGGAGTCGAATGATCTAAAGACATTTGTCGCAAATAGAGCATCGATTATACAAGGTTTAACTTCGATTGATCAGTGGAATTATGTACTTTCCAAGCAAAATCCTGCAGATCTCATTTCTAGAGGCCTAGATCCCATCAAGATCCAACAATGTGATTTATGGTGGTTCGATCCATCATTCCTACAACAGCCTGAGATGGTGGAGTCTCCTGATATTATTTCTGTTGAAACCAGTGAGTTGTTTATCCGTGAATTGAAAGCACCATCAGTAACTCAAGTATGTACCTTAGTTAACACTGTTGAGCCTTTAGACATCATTAATAACAGTTCTTCATTCATAAAACTGCAAAGAGTAGTAGCATGGTGTAATAGATTCATCCATAACTGTAGAAATCCCTTGTATCCCAAAGGTGATTTTTAACCAGCAGTGAACTCTCTCAGTCCTTATTCTGTATAGTAAAAAACATCCAGAAGACTTCATTCGTGAAGGAAATGCAGTATTTGGTAAAGGGTAATGCAATCTCTAACAGTAGTAAACTGAAAAACTTGTGCCCGTTTTTAGATGATAACGGTGTAATCCGAGTTGGTGGTAGACTGAGAAACAGTAACTTAACTGAGCATAAAAAATATCCAATGATTATTCCTTCAAACCATAATTTTACTTTTTGTGTTATTAAATATTTTCATAATTTGTATTTCCATGCAGGTGCTGAGACAACTCTTTCTCTCATCCGAAACAAATTTTGGATCTTATCTGCTAGAAATATAGTTCGTAAAATCCTTTTCAATTGTATGACTTGTAAAAAGGTAAATTCTAAGAATTCGGAGCAACAGATGGCTGATTTGCCAGCTTCTAGAGTAACAATGGCCAGAGCATCTATGCGTACTGGATTGGACTACTGTGTTCCCTTTGAGGTAAAAAACTTCGTAGGTAGAAGTAAACAGGTAAAAAAAGTATTTATTTGTGTAATTGTTTGTTTTACTACAAAAGCCTTGCATTTTGTATTAGTAAAAAATTCTGATAATTATTGCCCTTTAAAATGGCATTTGGCCCGAATTATTAAAATTCCTCCAGGCCAAGACAATATTATAAGAGTTGTCACCTTGAAAGATAAAAATGGCACATATAAAAGGCCAGTCACAAAAATTGTTGTTTTGCCATATGTGAATGATGGTTTATTAACTACTTAAATTCATACATTTGTTTTATTAAACTATATATTTTCCTGCAGTGTATTGCATTCTTGTGTTTATATTTGTAAATTTAGTATTTTAATTAGTGTAGTATTTTTGAGAAGAAATTGTGTTTTTTTGCCATTGTATTTTTCATTTAGAGATTGTGTTTGAATTATATTGCATTTATATTATTGAATGTTAGCAACATTCAAGGCCCGGCGGTATGTTGCCGCTAGAAGCGCCGTCTATGTAAAATGTTTAAAAAAGAAAAAAAACTTGTGATTGTGAGTTGCAATCTTTGTGAGTTGCAATCGAGATGCCGATCTGAGGAGTTGTGTAAATCTCGGCTCTCGACCATTTTTATTTAGTGTTGTGATAAATTAAATGAGTTACAGTCCGCAAGTGAGTTTATTTTATTTTGAGATTGTGTGTTTTTTCTTCGTAGTGATAATTATTATTAACTGAGCTATCGACGTATCCAATCAGTATTATTTGGGACTCTAGAACCAATAGTTTTGCTACAGTCTTTTGAAAAATGCATGCAAGCCAAAAAACAATTTATTTTTTTAACCAAAATTAAATATTAAAAAAAGAGTAAAATATCAGTTGTAGAATATTGAAATAATTATGCATGCTATATAGAACATACAGTAAATATTTTATTCATTTGCATTTCATAGGGAACCAGAAATAATATTAAATGGGGCATGATGCTAAATTGCATCTTCAGTGAAAAGTATGACTCCTGAGACCCATGAACTATGAATTATACATACTTAAAAAAGATAAAAAAAAGAAAACAAAATTGAAAAACCTGTCATTGCTTCGTTATCTTCGCATTTCATCGTCCCAGCAAATGGTTTTTGCTTTTTCTTTTTAGAAGAAGCTTTGAAGATATTGCTCATATATTTCTCGCACTGTGTCTCCATACCCGGGTCGGTGAAAAGGGGAGCGTCCCTGCAAAAATTAAACAAAAGTTATTAATTTGTTTGTATAAACACGGCTGGTCCTATTTTAATTGGTAATATACTTAGAAAGACTTTTCAATCTCCGTTTCCCGATAAGTAAAATCACTAAAACTCAGTAAAAAAACACTCTTTGCATTTTTCACAAATTAAACACATTTTTTTTATACGAATCGGACAACAGAGATACAAAACATCTCTCACTCTCAATAAAACTACTTAATACACAACATTTTCACTCAGCTTAGAATAATTCTAAAAACAGAAGCGTTACATTTACAAAAAGAACTCTAGTCTGGGCTCGACCGGGGCTAACAAGAAAGACAGGCTACCGCGCTTCTCCAATTTAGAGTAGTTACGTGATGCTCACTGTCTCCGCCACGACCTACGTTATACACGGCCGGTGCATGACGTTTAAAAGTCACATGGAGTGGATCATTTTTACACAGAGATTGGTGCAAAATAAGACTCCTATAATAGGAGCTGACGCATATCCATTTTGTTTCGGATTATTGGTACACAGTTCAGCATCAATCTACCGCAGTCAACGAGTTGGGGTTGCCTAAGACTCGATTCTGATTAGCTTGGTTTTTCGACTGGGCTGCAATTCGAGTACCAAATCTGCGAGGATGAGTCAGCCTCTATTATAGGAGTTCTAGTGCAAAACGGTGGGAGCGCCGCTTTGGACCAATCACCGTGTACAAATGATCCACTCCATATGACGTTTTAAACGTCATGTACTGGCCGTGTATAACGTAGGTCGCGTCTCAGCTGATCTAAGCAAACCATTTGACATAATAGATTATTGCCGTCCATTTTAGATTACTATTATATACGAGTCATTCTTTAATTTGATAAAATTCGTTACCGCCCCCAAGCAGCAGAATAATGATAATCAAATCTTACAAAAATTCCAAAATACTGATATACTTTTAGCATATTAAGTAAAATAATTTGTAATCAGATATGAAGTTGTCAAAAGGGGGGGGGGGGGGATAATGAAAATTGAGCCCTTTATATCCTAAAAATCAATGTGAATACAACTAAATATAACTCAAACTACGTAAAAATAATTTAATTAACATTTAAAAATATCAAAGCTGAATCAAAATTTAAGAAAAAAATGATTTTCGAAGAAAAAGAAAATAAAAAAAGAAAGAATTTTTATTTCAGACAGTTCTTTTATACCCTAAATAGCAATATTTTCCCCACCAAAATTATATGCAGCCATGGGATATATATTTTATATAATATATTATATGTACATACTTTATATAATATTTAAACTTTTCAGAGTTTTAGTACAAAAATAACTATTTTTTTAAATTAAATGTGCTCAATCTGAGCATAGAAGTTAATAATAGGAAGAAAACAATTTTAAGACACAAACTATATAAAAATTTATATTTTTTAACAAAAATTTTCCCAAGAAATGGATGTATGATTGTTAAATTGTATTAGAAGTTCAAAACACAGGCATAATTTTAAGCACATTCAATTTTTAAAAAAAGTTGTAGATAGGTATAATGTTAACAAAAGTGAAAAAAAAAAGAAAATATTTAACTGAGCTCTTTAAACTCTAGAAATCATTTAAGTACACCAAAAGTTAACCCTGACTACTTAAGAATAATTATTTTAACATATAAAAATTTCAAAGCTGTAACACAATTTTAAGTTATTGGAAAAATTACAATAGGTTGCATTAATTTTAAAAATATAATAAAAATATAATAAAATATATGTGGAAATAATGGATTAATATCATTTACACATTAGCCAATACTTCTAGATTCCAATTTTACCGATCTACTTTATTTCGTAGAAATAAAAAATATCGGCAGTCAGGTGAACAGACTAAATTATTATAGATTTAGGATATATAACATCAAAGATTTAGGATATATAACATCAAAGATTTAGGATATATAACATCAAAGATTTAAGATATGTAATATTACACACTTAAAAATCTTACATATAACACTGAAACGGAAAAATGATTAATACTTACATTCGACAGCTTATGTATATATTATTAGCCCCGGTCTCGACTTCCATATAAAAAACTGGCAATTTTTGATAAACTCAATAAATGAAAGTAAATTTTCAGTAGAATAACAAACTCGCAATGAAATTTACGTTATTTTTCAGAACAATCTAATTATCAAATTAAACACACAGCGGTAGAAAACAAACTAGTGCCTTTCTTTGATAGCTGCGCGTCAAAGTGCGTGTTGAATAAGACCAGGACTGTCGCGTGATATTTAACCGCAGTAGCCCAGAACGTAAGTACCGACTCGACATGCCGATATGTTTACATCTACCTAAGCCGACGTATGATGACGTCTGTTGGTTATAATACGAAGTTAAAACATACAGGGTGTATCTAAACTCTTGGGCAAAGTTTTAAGGGGTGATAGTACATATCAAGACAAACAATATTAAATAGGAAACTAAGGGTCCCAAACGTCTTCCGGAGGAGATAGGCGCCATTAAAGCTTAGGGTCCAAAATTTCAAATGATTATAAAAAACGGAAAAATTGGTCGATTCGTTTGCGGTTTTCGCTAAAACTTTTCTTTATGTCAGTATTTTCTTGAAAATAAATTTTAAAGATAAAGTTTTAAAAATGCCGATAGAGGGCACTTTAGACTTTGGAGTAACGAACAACTATTTTTTACCGTTATTTTTTGTATCTCATTAAATGCTTTCAAAAGCTTAGACTTAAACTTAAATTTAAAGCTCAAAATCTGAATCGTTGGGAGTGGTTAAGTAGCGCAAAGTGATCTGTGTTCAGGAGTTGAAATTTGAAACCCCCCTCCCCCTTGAACACAGTTCAGTTATTCCCGATCTTGGTGTCGTAGACCAGGCCGAAACTACTACCCTTTACAGGTAAGACAAAGGTCGCGCCGGCCGACGGCAGGCGTGCATCATCCGCCGATTCCAGGCTCGGGAGAGCCCATACGAGTCACGACCATGGAGGATCCGGTTTACCCGGGGACCCCCTAGGTGGTGCTCTTCGGCCGGAGAGCGAAGCGGGGGCGTACGCCTACCTGCACTTCAAGCTCTCTGTCCCAAGTGAGATTGATGACATTTAGGTCGAAGCGACATTAGTGGAACCTTCCCTCTAAGGCCCACTAACTTTTCACTTGGGCGGATAGCGAGAGTGAACCCCAGCCTCGTTGCCGAAATCCCATAAGGGAAAACGGGTCCTCAGCCTATTGGTGAGCACTCTCACTTCCCATTAATTTACCGCCCCTTCCGAATATCAAATCCTAGGGCAGGAGGAAGCGACTAGTTCATTTGGGGCGGCTAGCAGGAGGTGCTTCTCGCCAACCCGGAACCTCGAAGAAACTCGGTCCCTAGCGCATAGACACGCCTGGCTGGGTTGTCACCGCCGAATGGCGAACCATTCAACGGGTCATGCACATATCATATCACTACAAAAGAGCAGGAGGTGCTTCTCGCCAACCCGAGACCTCGAAGAAAACTGGTCTCAACGCATAGACACGTCTGGCTGGGCTGTCCCCCACCAAGGAGCACCCGCGAGGCATCGAGATCCAAGCGACGTGGTACTCCTGGGAGATCACGCTCATAAAAATGCACTAAAAACGGAAGAATGGAAGGACCACTACCGGACTCTGAGGGACGCGGAAAATCCCCTCAAGTGCGCCAAAGAGACGGACCCGGTTGGAGTTTAGTAACGAGAAGGTATTGTTATGAGAGTTCTACTAGTCCCAACCGTCAGGCACAGAAAGCTCTGACTAGGCATAGACGCGCTGGACTGGTTTCGGCCCCAGGTTCGATGAGAGGTTCGGCCGCCGTCTTAAGACGAGCCACCGGCCCGGTTCCTCGCAGTCGAACAGTTCCGAGAGTGATCCAGATTCCCTCCCAGAGAAGGCGCTTGGGTCATGTTGGGCATGGGGCACCTCGACGACCGCCGGCGCTCTTGGTACAAACGGGCGCTCTCTTTCCTGTACGACCGTGAGGGCGGCACACAACTACTCCAGCTACAAGAGGAGACGCAGTGGGTGTATGGGGTTTCGAAGGGCACCAGACTCGACGCCGGAGCGTACGAGTCTCATCGAAACCCGTCACCTACGTTCCGCCGCCTGCACAGTACCGAGGATTGCTGCATGCCGCCTCGCGCACTGACAAGCGTCACTACGAAACCACCTGCGTTCCCTTGTCATACAGAGTCCGACCTCCCCTCCATCTTGCCCTAGACAAAGGTGGTGACTGTCCTATCTCCGTTCGCTAGCCTTTGCTCTCACATCACCATCCAAGTCGGCAACACACAGTCAACCAACTAGGTGCGAGAATTCAGCCTATGCGGTAGTTTTTCGCCGCCCGAAGGCCTCAAGCCCCTGCAGCCGAGAACCGGCCCAAAGGGGGAACAACCCAGATTCTGTGGGCCGCCAGTCGACCCACCACCCAGCGAAGTTGGCTATTCCGCTACCGCGCTACCACCCGCTCACCAACGTTGAGGTGGAGATTCGTCAGTCACCGGCTCCCGTCGTGTCGACGCTACTGCGCGCAATGCCGAGCTCGGGGTCTTCTCCCCTACTCAAAGGGTCGATTCCAGAACACTCGGAGGAGCGAGCGGGACCCTTTACAGGTAAAATAAACGATAGAGGGATGACAAAATTAAATAAAAAAATTATTCATAACAGACATGAGCAATTTCTCCGCGCAAAACAAAAAGAAACAATTTGATGTACGCGCGTAGTGCGCAATATCAATGAAGGTTGACACGTAGAAAATGGTACACGCATGATGTTCGTGCGGGATTACAAAAACTGCTCGAAAGAGAGCCCACCAGCAACGATGGAGGCGCAACCTACGTTATACACGGCCGGTGCATGACGTTTAAAACGTCACATGGAGTGGATCATTTTTATACGGCGATTGATGCAAAACGGGGGGCGCTTTGCTCCAGCTTTGCTCCAATCACCGTGCAAAAATGATCCACTGCATGTGACGTTTAAACGTCATGCACCGGCCATGCATAACGTAGGTCGCGATGCAGGCCTCACACCGCTGGCGGAGGAAGTTGCGAACATTAGCGAATACCCTGTGCATCCCGCTGAGAAACGAACCGGTTTCTCCCAGACGCCAAACGTTCGAAATTTTTTTTGTCCGGCAAGCGTCTCGAAGAGAATCGCTCCACGTAGAGTCGCCGGGCCTCCAGCGCATTGCCATCCGCAGCGTCGTAAATGAAATGCATATCGGCCATTTCCTGATTGGTGTAGATGGTCATCCCTACAGCCGTCAAAGACGAAAACACGATGAATGCGGACAACCAGCGCTTTTATAGCACTTTCGATCACAGCGCCATCTGGCGTTTACATCCTTCTGCAATACACATTGCCGGCCAATCGGGTGACACGGACCGTTATACTACGTAATGGCTACGTGACTGCAAATTATTTATTGTTATTTTGCGCGGAGAAATTGCTCATGTCTGTTATGAATAAATTTTTTATTTAATTTTGCCTTCTATCGTTTATTTTACGTGTAGTGTGTAGTAGTTTCTGCCTGGTCTACGACACCAAGATCGGGAAAAACTGAACTGTGTTCAAGGAAGGTTCAAATTTCAACTCCTGAACACAATTCAATTTGCGCTACTTAACCACTCCCAACGATTCAGATTTTGAGTTCAAAATTTAAGTTTAAGTCTAAGTTTTTGAAAGCATTTAATGAGATACAAAAAATAACGGTAAAAAATAGTTGTTCGTTACTCCAAAGTCTAAAGCACCCTCTATCGGCATTTTTTACCGTTATCTTTAAAATTTATTTTCAAGAAAATACTGAGATAAAGAATAGTTTTAGCGAAAACCGCAAACGAATCGCTCAATTTTTCCGTTTTTTGTAATCATTCGAAATTTTGGACCCTAAACTTAAATGGCGGCTATCTCCTTCGGAAGACGTTTGGGACCCTTAGTTTCCTATTTAATATTGTTTGTCTTGATGTGTACTATCACCTCTTAAAGTTTTGCCCAAGAGTTTAGATTCACCCTGTATATTTTATCAAACAAAGTCGTTAATAGGAGCATGCACATAGATAGTCTCGTTTTTTTTTTCTTTTTTTCTTTTGAACACCTAGAAGACTAGACAGTCCTAATAATTACGACTATGTGTGTTTCACGGGCGACAGCTGATTGATGAGTAGGAGGATAATTGTAAGAATAAGAATATTTGTTTCGAGGTAAATTGATAATAAAATATTCAGAAGTACAGTATGACCATTTTTGAAATTATTTCCTCACATAAAAATACGAAATTTACAGAATTCGTAAAATTTACGAGCATTTAATCTTTTCCAATATCCCGAATACGTCCGGTCTTCTACGGTTAAGTTGAATCTTAGTTCGTTTTTGTAAATCGCGTACTGTGTCAAAATTCAATTAAAGGAAATGGATTATATTCAGTAAACTGTTTTTTTCCTCCATTATAAACAAAATAAGTAAATTTGGAAGCAAAATTCACTTCACGTGAATGATTCGTATTTTTGTGGCAAACCTTTACTTTACTGCCCGAGAGGGACTACCAGTGCTCAACTAGGAACCAAGTCTGTAGAGCATAGATGTCCCCTCCCAGTCCCCTTTATTGAGGTTTAAGAAAATTACAAAATCTCGTCGGTAAGCGCGACATTGCGGCAAACCTTGTTGTTGTTGTTGTTTTATTGTTATCCACATTAAATTAAACACTATTTTTGTAAGTATCGGTTTAAGAATATTGTTACGCTAACGCGCAGTATACGATATGTTACATTTTGTGACGTGTCCCTATAAAAGTCATACCTCAATGCAGCCAAGTCTCTTCGTACTTGATATGACAATTTTTTTAATGTAAAGTTTCACTGTGTAACATAAAATCATATCCAAAATTCATGAAAATTGGTCAAGTTTTAGGAAAGTTAAAGTCTATAAAGTAAAAAAGAGAATCTAAAAAAAATAAATCATTTTTAAATTCATTTCTAATGAAATTTAAATACAACCAACAGCAGAATGAAACCTTTCCATATACATATATATATATCAATATTATAGAGGAAGGACGTGGACTGCTGAAAAAATTATAAAAATTTGTATATAAAAAAAATTTACAAAAAAATCGCAAAATAAAAATTAATTCTCCCCCAAAAAATTATAAATTCAAAATGCTATTAAGGGAATATAGCGGGACTGCTAAAAAAAGATACAAAATTTAAAAAAAAGAGAAAAAAAACAGGTTTCATGCAATTAACAAAATTATTTACACACCATAAATAATACATTCAACATTTTATTTACGGACTGTTTCCTCATACATGGCTAATTATTGTTTGTATGAGGACTACTACTATCTTCCCATTTCATCTTTATAACTATCTAAATTTTATTTACATTAATTACTACTTTGTTTAAAATTCATTTTATGCTAAAGCTGTTTGTAGTTCCAGCTTTCCTTTTTTCTAATAGATATCAGAACCCGATTTATCATTTCACTACACTCTGTAGTTTCAGCTTTTCCTTTTATTTATTAGTGGTAGATGGCACGAAACATTTTATTTTTCTTCCATCATATATTTTAATGCAATTTACTAAGCGTTTTAAGCCATTTTGTGTTTCTTGGTTAAATGAAGCGTAGCAGTTATTCCAAAGCACTTCTAATCCTGTTTAATCATTCTTACTCTTCCTTTTTGTGAGTTTTGTCCATTGTTTTATGATCTAATATCTATTGCTGTTGACTAATGGTTTAATTATTTATTTATTTGTTTATTTGATCTCTTGTTGGTTTTTTATTTTGCTTTGTTTCTTTCATATGTTATAGAAAATCGAAAAAATAATTTTTTGACGGATTTACACGTTTTAGACACTGGAGATTCCGAAAAACATATTTTTAGAAAAAAAAATTGCCGTCCGTCTGAACGTGTATCTGTAAACGCTCTGTCTCCCGAACAAATTGAGATAGAGACTTGGAATTTGGTATGTACTTAGTATGTAATAATGAGAAGAAGCTTATTGAATTTGAGTAACCTCGTTTATCCCGATCTATTTTTTTTCGGACTCTCTAAATATTCGTTCTCATAAAAGGTATATAAAAATTTTCGAAATTGTTTATTTTAAGGAATGAATATTAAAGACAATAAAATAAACATAACTTTTGCATAAAGAATGAAGTCGATCGGATAATGAGTTGCCGAGATATTTGTGATCCTATTTTCCACACTCTTCGATTTTTCGTGACTCTGTATTTCATTCAAATTTCAATTCAAAGATATATTTTAATTGGAAATGAGACGCTTCATCCGACGCAGTAAACCGTTAGTTATTATTAGTATTATTTTTTAGAGTTATAAGAAGGATGTTTCTCTTACGCAATTCAGTAATAGAGCATTTAAAGTTTAGGACGTCATCAAGCCATGATTTTATTCGAATTGCCATGCATTTTATAAATAGTTTACACATGTTTTATTTTGATATTTTATAGTATGCATATCCATGATGGTTAAGTATTACGGTGGCCCCCAACGACTAGTTTAATGATTTTTTAAAGTTTTAACGAATTTATGGCACACCCGGTACATAAGCCAAATTAAATTAAATAAAAGAATGTAAAAAGGAATATTAATAAATTACGCATGTTTCACTTATACTTACGATATCAATCCATATGATAAAAACTGTGTTTTTGGATCTTTACACGCAATAGGAACTTCAGGAGAAGGGCATTCTACTGCTACCTCAGCTGTAAAAAGGATTCATAATAAATTTCAACATAATTTTTCGTTTCCGTCAAAAAAAAAAAAAAATATATATATATATATATATATATATTATAAAAAATATGCAATGATTATAGAATTACAAGCAGGGCTTAATTTGCGCCGGAGCCCACCGGAGCTCGGCTCCTGTACTTCTCTGGTTTTAGTAAATATTTAAATATTGGTCAGAATTCACTGGAGCTCCGAATCACGGCGCTCCGGGGCCCAGAGCAATGACGTTTCCGAAAAACGAATCCTAAATTACCCTTTACTTTCCCTCCCATCTCCAATCTTTTGCCTTCTTTTGTATCAAAACACTGATCAATGACGTAAACACGTAATCTGTCGCTCACGTAAGAAATGGAGATGAAACAGGCTTCATTTTTATATCAGTCTTGGGGTTGAGGCAGGCTCGAGCTCAATCTGTCTTAAATTCAAAACTTTATTTATTTCCATTTCAAATCATGTTAATGCTATTTTGATCCGAATAAAGATTAAGCAGAAATAGTATTTTTCTATTCTGCATAGCTGCGAACTGTTCCTTTTTTGTGTTAACACTATTTCCGAATCATAATCCTAAGCTTATTTAATCGCAGAATTCTGTGATTAATTAACATTAAGATTAGGTTAAGGTTTCTGTTTGGAAGTAGTAATAACTAAAAAGTGGAATAGTGGAGAGCTAAGTATACGCAGATAGATATATTTAAAATTGTTATTTTGTTTAAAAAAAAAAAAAAAAAAAAAAAAAAAAAATTAAATTTTGAAAATAATGCATGAAATATAAATATGCAGATTGGAGTGATAGCGGAGAGGGGGGGAGGGATACGCTACGGGTGTTAGTACTGCAGAATATTAGGGCTTCGGTACTTTTTTTCCTTAGAAATTAAGCCCTGATTACAAATCATATAAATTATTTCCTAAAAACAAAAATTTCATTTAAAATTACTTAAAGGTGTTATATTAAAATACATACATTGCATCGCTAAAATATCAACCAAGTGGCATCTAACGTGCTCATCATCTGGGTTAAAAACCAGAGGTCGAGTTCATACATTTGTACTTGATGGGCTGTTTCAAAATTCGTACTGAAAAGGGGGGAAGGTTATGTCCTTTGAACTGTACCAAAATTCAAACTGAAGGAAGGAGAGAGTTTATTTTATTCCTAGTAAATTATACCAATTCTTGGGAATGGTGAATGACAATGTATCGTTACACGTAAAAGTAGTTCGACATAGAATTTTAATTTATTCCATAATTAATAACTTTTGATAACCTGATAAAAAATATTAATTATGGTATATATTAATTAAGGATGTATAATTAGTGGAATCAATTGAAATTCTATGTCGAACTTACTTATACGTGTAACGATACATTGTCATACGCCGTTCCCTTATATAATGCAAATGTGATCTATCATTTTAACATGAAATTCTATGATTAAAACAATTTAAATTTAAAAGTAACAAACTCTGAAAAATATTCACATAACTATCCTATATTATTAAAACTATTTACTAACTAGTTTTCTGTACAATAAAAATTTAATTAAATTAAAAATAGCTAAAAAGATACTTGCATTCAGTAGTTGTAGATACTGCTGTGGTTGAAGTGGTTGGAGGTTCAGTTGTAGTAGCCGGTGCTGCTGTAGTTGTAGGGGTCGTAGGAGCTTTTGTGGTTGTGGGTGTTTCTGTAGTTGTAGTTGGAGGTTTTGTAGTAATTGTCGTTGTGGCTTTCGTTGTTGTCGTTGTGGCTTCCGTTGTTGTCGTTGTGGCTTCCGTTGTTGTCGTTGACGTTGGACTTTTTGCAGTTGTTGCAGCTTCAGTTGTAGTAGTCTGTGCTTCAGTAGTTGTCGTTGACGTTGGACTTTCTGCAGTTGTTGCAGCTTCAGTTGTAGTAGTCTGTGCTTCAGTAGTTGTCGTTGATTTTTCTGTAGTGGTAGTTGTTGGAATTTCTGTTGTAGTAGTTGTAGTAGTGGTATTTTCCTCTGTTGTCACTGGTGTATCTATAGTAGTAGTTGAAGTTTCTGAAGTTGTGGTGGTTTCAGATGCAGGTGTAGTTTTAGTAGTAGTTGTCGTTGGTTTAGCTGTAGTTGTCGTTGTCGTTTCTTCTTCTACTGGAATAAACATTTCAGTAGTGGTTGTGGTAGTAGGACTTTTTGTTGTAGTTGATGTAGTTTCAACTTTCATTTCTGTTGTAGTAGAAGTGCTTCTCACTGTAGTATCAGCTTCAGTAGTAGTTGTGAGCGGCTTTTCTTTCTACAGAATTATATGTATGTAATACATTTAAAAAAATAATAAATAAATATTCATATAGCTACCTTATAAGAAATCACTAGATAATACATGTAATGATTTTTCAAACGTTATTTATTCGTTTATTTTTTGTTTGTTTGTTTATTTGTTCGTTTACTTTTTAATACTTTAAACGAGAGTTTTTAGAATCGGACGGTTACTATTTGTAATAAATATATTATTGTCACCTACACAATTTTCTGATTAAAAATTATGGGATCGGCCGCTGCCACAAGACGGCGCAGCGAGCGCACTCACGAACGACGAGAACCTGCTACGAGATTAAACGACGGTAAGTAGTGAAGAGAGAGAAAGGTAGCGGTAGCTACTAACGACGCATTAAGTTTTGACGCTCCTAAAATCAAAAGTGTATAAGTTTGTGTGTTTTCAATAAGATGTAAAGTACGATGCTAAGTTACGATTGTTATTTCGACGAATATCGGCTGTCTATCAGTTTAATTAATGTCATGTTTCATATTTGTTCTGTGCTCGTTCATTATCAATAAAAGTGTCTGTCTACAAGAACGATGTTTTACTTCACTAATTAAGACGTTCCCTCCCTATATGTGGTGTCAGCAAGTTCGTGCATCTTCACGCCTACTTGTATATACGAATATATAGCTCACACGTTTATCTGACAACGAACAAAAAATTCGTTCCATATGTGCTAAGTAACGGATCGTCATTTTTTATTCAAGTAAGTCTTTTTTATTCTTTTTATATTTACGATGTTATTGCAAGATATTGAACCCATAAAAACTCAGTTAAAAACTGCAAAAGCTGATAAAATTCGGTTACTGCACACTCTTATATTTAATGAAGATAAATCTCGAGAAAACCGTAAGAACTTACGCCATTTTCCCGAATTTACTTTTACAATAGATGACGCTGAATTCATGACTAAATTAAAAAAACATCACCGATACTTTCAACCAGCTACAGATCATTACTATAGCTAATTTATTATTCTTAGAAATAAATGGCACTGCAGAAGAAATTGCGCACCGTATTTTAAGTGCATTATCTGGTCTTAACAATTTCAAAGAAACATTTACAACGAACTCTGCTTCCGAAACTGAAATTGATGAAACATCTCAAAATCCTAAAATTCCTTTTACGACAAGTAATCAAAATCATTCGAACATTTCATCAAGCCCACTACCGGAGAATATGACGTCGGTGTCACACCCTCAATTTTTCGAAAACCCATACCGCACTTCTATTACCTTTAGTGATTTTGAAAATGTTATACCTTCTTTCGACGGCAGCTCTTTCCAAAATATTGATAAATGGATAAATAACTTTGATGATGTTATTAATATGTTTAATTTGTCCGATTTACACAAATTCATATTTGCTAAACGATCCCTCAAAGGAAAAACCCTATTGTTGATTCAAACCGAAAGTCACGTAAATACCGGGGCTAAACTCAAACAACTTCTTTTATCGGAATTTGGTTCATCCTATAATTCTGCTGAGCTACATGATATGCTGAGTAAGCGCAAATTACAAGATAACGAAACTTTAGATGAATACTTCCTCATCATGAAACAACTGTGTACGCGCGGCAACATTGAGGATTCCGCTTTAATGCAATACATTATAAATGGTATACCAGATCCCGTCTTTAGGGAATCAATTTTGTACGGATGTGAAACTATTTTCGAATTTAAACAGAAACTCAAAATTTGCGATAAAATTCGAACTGATTATGAAAATACGAAATCCCGTAAAGCAAAACCGGAAATACCAGTCAAAGATAATTTTTTTTGTCTCAAAACTGACCTTTTGTGTTTCAACTGTGGTCAAGCAAATCACAAGAGTAGCCAGTGTAGGCATAAAGATAAAGGCCCTCGTTGTTTCAATTGCTCGAATTTCGGACATAAGTCTGCCCAATGCGTCCAGCCTAGGAAGCCTAGAATTAAGCCTGAACTGTCCATTATTTCTACTATTACTTCCAAGACTTTTATGACTAAACATGTCACTATTTCTTCTTTAGATGTCATTTCATTTATTGACACCGGCAGCGAACGAACTTTACTAAAAGAATGCATTTATCGCAAACTCCCCACAGTTTCGAATCTCGAACGTTCAACCATCACATTAACTGGATAAGGAAATACTATAATCAAACCGCTGGGTTTTTTTTCTACAGATATTGTAATTGATAATTCTAGTTATAAAGCTAATGTTTATGTAGTGCCAGATTATTCTCTATCTTTTGACTTTATTATTGGTACCGATATAATACAACAAAGTATTTTAAAATTTCTGAAAATAATATCTCCATGCAAAAACTTCTGAAAAATGAAAATATGTCTGATAACTTTTTAATCAATGTTACCCAAGCGATAGATGATTGCGACCTTGATTTATCTCATATTTCTGACGAAACAATCCGTAAACAGATTGCGCAACTTATTCAAAATTATTCTCCCCGAAAAATAAAATCCACTTGCATTACATTGTCGATTCATTTGAAGGATGAAACACCAGTCTCGTCTCATGCTAGGCGCTTGGCTCCAGTAGAGAAAGATTTCGTTGAAAAACAAATTGCCGAGTGGATTGAAAAAGGAATAATACGTAAGAGTAATAGTGAATATTCTTCGCCTATCGTGCTTGTAAAAAAAAAGACGGCTCATTCAGAGTATGCGTCGACTATCGGAAATTAATTTCTAAAACATATAAACAACGTTTCCCCCTTCCAGTTATTGATGATATTATTGATCAATTGCACTCAGCGAAAGTATTTACTACACTCGATCTTAAAAATGCATTTTTTCACGTTGAGATCGAAGAGAATTCTAGAAAGTACACTTCTTTTTTGACACATACTGGTCAATTTGAATACCTCTTCATGAATTTCGGACTTTGTAACGCTCCCTTGGTATTCCAAAGATATATTTACAACGTTTTTCGTGATCTCATTAATGAAAAAGTAATTATTATTTACATGGATGACTTCATTATCCCCGCTGAAAGCGAAGCCGAGGGACTAACTAAATTAAAACGCGTCCTTACAACTACATCTGAATATGGTTTGGAATTGAATCTTAAGAAATGCCACTTCCTACAACGAGAAATCGATTTTTTAGGCTATCACATTAAAAATGGACAACTGCACCCATCTCCTTTAAAAACTAAAGCTGTTTTAAATTTTCAAGAACCAAAAAATGTGAAAGATGTACATTCTTTTGTCAATCCGACAAATTACGAAAATATGAAGTTCCCATATTTTCGTAAATTCATAAAAAACTACTCCCTAATAGCTAAGCCTTTAACGGACTTCCTTCGGAAATACACTAAATTTCACTTCGGTGACCAACAACGCAATTCATTTTGCCAGCTGAAACATATTCTCTCGTCTGATCCCGTATTAAGCATTTATAATCCTAAAAGTGAAACAGAACTTCATTGCGATGCTACCATTGACGGGTACGGTGCAGTTCTCTTTCAAAAGCCCACTGTTGACAATCAATTTCACCCCGTTTATTGTATGAGCACAAAAACCACGGATGCTGAACGTAAATATTCAAGTTATGAATTTGAAGTTTTAGCTGTTATAGAAGCTTTAAAAAAATTTCGCATTTACGTGCTAGGCATTCCCTTCAAGATAGTTACTGATTGCAATGCATTTACTCTTACTATGAACAAAAAAGATCTTTGCACTAAAATCGCTCGATGGGCTTTAATGCTAGCCGACTACAACTACGAAATCGAACATAGAAAAGGTACACGTATGCGCCACGTTGATGCTTTAAGAAGAAATCCAGTATGTATGTTGATTCATCCTAATACCATAAATTCCAAAATTATACATTCGCAAAACACTGACGAACACATACAGGCATCAAAGAAATTCTGAAAACGAAACCATACCACAACTATTTTCTTAAAAATGATGTTCTCTTCAAATGTTACAAGGGACTTGACCTGCTAGTTGTACCGGATGACATGCAACTCAGTATCATCAAACACGTTCATAACAAAGGTCATTTTGGTCTTAAACGATGTGAGGAACTCATTAAAGAAGAATTCTTCATCCCTAATATATCGAGTAAAATTTATAGAGTGTAGATAAACTGTGTAACATGTCTTTTGTACAATCGTAAACATGGGAAACAAGAAGACGAATTACATCCCTTACCAAAAGCAGTGACACCTCTGCAAACTTACATATTGATCATTTAGGCCCTCTGGAAACCACCAATAAAAATTATAAACATATTTTTAGTGTAATAGTTGCATTCACTAAATTTGTGTGGTTGTATCCCTGTAAAACTACTTCTGCTTCCGAAGTAATATCCAAGTTGCAGCAACAAAGTTATATTTTCGGCAATCCTTCCACCATCATAAGTGATAAGGGTCCTGCTTTTACAAGCAACGAATTTGGTGAATATTGTAAAGAAGAAAATATTAACCACAGACCAATTACAACTGGCCTTCCACGAGCGAATGGACAGGTAGAAAGACTTAATTCTACCGTAATTTCCGTAATCTCTAAAATGTCACAGGACGAACCGAACAAATGGTTCAAATACGTCTCTAAAGTTCAACAAGTCATTAATTCAACCCTATCAAAGAAGTATCAAGAAAACACCATTTGAATTATTATTTGGTACAAAAATGAAGCAAAAGGAAGATTTACACATTATCGATCTTTTAAACAGTGCAATCGAAGAACAATTCATGAAAGATCGAGAGGACCTCCGTCAAGATGCCAAAAAAAAATATTCTTAAAATTCAACAAGAAAATCGTAAACACTACAATTTACGACGTAAGACACCCCGGGACTACAACCTTGGTGACCTCGTCGCTATTAAGAGAACTCAACAAGGACCAGGACTGAAATTGAAACCCAAATTCTTAGGTCATTATAAAGTGACTAAAATCAAGTCCAACGACACTTACAATGTTGAGAAAATGACACCAACCACCAAAAGACTGATTAATACTACCACTTGTGCCGAGTATATGAAACCTTGGCCTGACGAACATTAATTCTATGATCTTCTGAACTGATTTTTTTCCTCATCTATGTGTGTATTGTGACAGTTTTCGACGCTTATGACTTTCATGAAAAACCCCTACGACGTTACAGTATGTGACTATGTGATGTTCAGCTTATTTTTATTTTAAATTTTTTTTAAAGAACAGTTATTATTTTTCTTTTTCACATTGCTGACTGTAATTACTGATATCGCTGAGGCAGCTCTGAAGGTCAGGATGGCCGCATGTGGGATCGGCCGTTGCCACAAGACGGCGCAGCGAGCGCACTCGCGAACGACGGGAACCTGCTACGAGATTAAATGACGGTAAGTAGTGAAGAGAGAGAAAGGTAGCGGTAGCTACTAACGACGCATTAAGTTTTGACGCTTCTAAAATCAAAAGTGTATAAGTTTGTGTGTATTCAATAAGATGTAAAATACGATTGTTATTTCGACGAATATCGGCTGTCTACCAGTTTAATTAATGCCATGTTTCATCTTTGTTCTGTGCTCGTCCATTATCAATAAAAGTGTCTGTCTACAAGAACGATGTTTTACTTCACTAATTAAGACGTTCCCCTCCCCACTATATATATGTTGTTGGAATTTCTGTTGCAGTAGTGGTTAGATCCTCTGTAAATGTCAATGGTCTCTCTGTAGTACATAGTTGTATTTCTGAAGTTGTGGTTGTTGTAGGTGCAGGAGTAGTAGTAGTAGTTTTTGTTGTTGTTGTTAGCACTTCTTTAGTTGTGGTTGTCGTTTCGGCTTCTGCTGGAATAGGCATTTATGTATAGTAGTTGTTGTAGTAGGACATTTTGTTGTAGTTTATGTAGTTTTAGCTTCTGTTTCAGTTGTACTTTCCGTTGTAGTCGAAGTACTGGTCACTGTAGTATCAGCTTCAGTAGTAGTTTAGGCCATTTTTTTATTTACGAATCATTATGTATATTTTTTATAAATACAAAAAATAAATATTTGTATATGTACCTTATATTTTTAAAAATATAAGCTAAAACATGTTGAGAATGAGCAATTATTTATATTCCATTTATTATTGCCTGTACTTTCGCCACTTTTTTTTCCAATAAATGCGCTTTTATGAATGCGAACTAGAGTCCTGTACCCGACCCGAACCCGCAAATTCCATTTGATTAGAACCCGCAACCCGACCCGAACCCTTTACAAAGAAAAATTCTTGACCCGCACCTGACATATTTTATCCCGCACCCGACCCGAATCCCCAATACTTTAACCCGCAACCCGACCTGAACCCGCAATGAAAGGACAATGAATCATGTTTAAATGCTATTATGAAAAGTAATGTACAGTTACATCTCTAATACCAATTTTATATTTTATATAGAACAAGTGGGTAAGTGTGATCGAAGATCGCACAAAGGGTTTCGTTTAATATTCCTTTCAAAACACAATATCCTTTCTTTTATAAATCCAAATCAATTTCATTTTCCAAAATAAAAAAAAATAAAAAAGTCATGTTTTTTTATAAAGTAAAAATTTACCGGTCTAATTTTCTCGTTTTTTTTTTTTCGAATATCTGAACCGACCCGGTAGCGGGCGAAGACCGCTATTACACTCTGTCATAATAATATTCGTCATTTGGACTAAATGCGATATTAAAAAAAATCTATTTCAAAATTAAACATGTTGTATAGAGACATTTAAAATGTTAAAATCTGCCTATATTTCCATAATTGTTTTTTTTTATCATGATTCAATACGTTCTGTCATGCAACCAACATCCTTATAACCCCTTTTTTTAAATAAGAAAACAGAAGTAAAGAAAAGACAGAAGGAATGGTGGTTTGTTCAGAGGAGTAGGATGAGGGAATACATCCGAGTATATTTTGGATATTTTAAGAAGTAATGTGGTTTTGGTTGAATTCTTATGAATAATAGTGAAAATGTATATAGTGTATATTATTGTAAATACCAGCTCTCATTCTTAATAAACTCTGTATTTAAATTTTAAAAAGAAGAATCAGTGCGTCATTCGGCTGTCATGATATTACACGTTCCTCAAACTTATATATTTACTATTCTCTATTACTCATATTGATACTCCCTTTGTATTATTCTCAAACATTTGAAAAATCCGTTATGGCGTCAGATTAATTTTCTTTTTAATTATCTAATGACGTTATATTAAGCTGCTTTCCGTATTTACACATACTCATACTCCTTGTATTATTGAGAAATGTTTGAAAATTTCCGTTTTATTACCTATAGGACGTCATATTAATCTTTTTATTTCAATTGGTGAAACTTTTTATTTCGTTTTCATTTTTCACGAGGAAATCTTTCAGTAGAAAATTAATTATTGTAGAAAGAAGTTTATTGTGGATTTTTAATTATTGGCAACTGCTATAGCGAAAAATGTTTAAATTTAATAGGAAAAGGCTATTAGATTTTTGGTTTTTTATCTCTATATATTAAAATATTACGATTTTTTCTAATTTTAATATTTTGAGCTTCATAGTAGATATTCAGCTATAAGTACACAAATTTTTATGCCTGTAAGTTATATAGTTTCGGAAAACGGCTCTGTGACGGACAGACAACGAAGCGGGAGTAATAGGGTTTCGTGACATGAACGAAACCCTAACAACGAAGCGGGAGTAATAGGGTTTCGTGAGATGAACGAAACCCTAAAAACATAGTATCATATTGAATATAATAAGTCAAATTAGAAATTAATTACTGAAATAGACAAAGAGTCAATGAGATGATAAAAATTGCAATGTTCACAATTACTAGAAATTCTGAATAGTATTTTTTGTTTTATTTAATGACAGACGTTTTGTTTTTACTTAAAGGAAAAATTCTTGTTTTGAAATTTTCGGTACGAATTAAAAAAATTCCTGAAATGCACGTTTATGCACATATGCGTGCATTTCAGAAATTTCTTTTTTATTCAGAAATTCAGAATTCATAACAGAAATTCTGAATATCATTATTTTTTTAATGACAGACGTTTTGTGTTTACTTAAAGGAAAAATTCTTCTTTTGCAATTTTCGGTATGGATTCGAGATTTCTGAATTAAAAAAATTCCTGAAATGCACGCTTATGCACATATGCTTGCATTTCAGGAATTTCTTTTATTCAGAAATTCAGAATTCACAACAAAAGTTCTGAATAATATTTTTTGTTTTATTTAATGGCAGACGTTTCCTAGTTACTTAAAGAAAAACTCTTTTGGAATTTCTTGTATGGATTTGGAATTTCTGAATAAAATAGAAATTCATGAAATACGCGTATATGATTCAAATGGGGATGACGGTTTAACTAGATCTTACTTTAAATTAAAGTTTAATAATGCTTAAAGTGATCTTACTTATCTAAATTGGATAATACTAGCTCCAGAAAATTAATACAATCCCTAAATAGGATGAAATGTGGAAAAGAGTTAAAAATACAAATAAATATTATCGATTCAATTAAAAAGTACATTAAATTTTTCATTTACCAAATATACTTGGAATCCATCTCGGGCACAATTGTTATCTGCATCGCATTCTGTTTCGTCCACGTTTGCAAGCAATAAACATGTTCTAGAATGTTCTTCTTGCTCTTCGTCCAAAGGTCCCAAAGCCATTCCGGCACATTCGGATTTTTGTTGACATTTTCTCACACAGGTTATCATGTGACTGTTATCAATAATATCAATTATCCAATTTTCATGAATTTTGTCTTTGAACCAGAAATGGTACTGCATTTGTGACACTTGAAATGAAAATACAGTTCCCAAGCAATAGCAAAGTATGGCAGAGATTTTAAAAACTAACATTTTTAAGCAGAAGATTTTTAATTAATTGACAAAAAAAACAGCAGTTTATTTTATTTTAGATTTTTTTTCTAGACTTTCTTCGAGACTTTTCCAGACAGCTCACCTTTTTGTTGCATGAAGACGATATTCAGAAAAAGAATTTTAAATAATAAGCGATCTTTTTTCAAAAATAAATGCAATATATAGTTTTTTTTTTATTATTATTTAAATTTACGATTTATATGCTCCAGCGGATGACTTAAAAAAAAAACTTATTTAAAAAGATATTTAAAAAGTAATTCTACCAGTAATTCTCTCTGTGGCACATGTATTGTTATGTAATTAAAAACTTCTGTTTTTACAGACAGAAAGTTGAAAAATTAACGTAATATTTCCCGCTTTTAAAATAATTTTAATGTTATTTCTTCAAACATACATTTAAATTAATGATTTTTAATTTGAATTTATAGTTTTATAAATTCTACCAATTCCATAAATTAGTTCAATAAATTCTATAGTAAATTCTATAAATTTAAAGAAAAGTTTTTAAAAAATACTAAAATAGTAGATTTATTATACTTGTATAGGGTTCCTGTCTTACTCTATAATTTAAAGTTTGTATTTCTACATACAGATAATTAAAAGCATAGTTCTCTATTATATCTATTTAATGAATTTCTATTTCTTGGTGTTAACGTTTCATAAATTTTACTTACGTTTTTTATCAGTAGTAATTATGTTTCATGAAAAAGCAAAAAAAAGTTAAACATTTACCTTATTCTGTTAAAAACATAAAATTATTTGTATTTCAATTGAAAGTATGTTCACTATATACCAAACCTTCATTCAGAACAGTTATACTCTACGAATATCGTTCAAAGTTAGCACTATTTCTTTTTTTCAGATAAAACGGAACAACTGCAGACAAAAACATTGTTTTCTAATGTTTATTCATTTACAATGAACAATAATAAAAAGAAAAGGATGGCAACACGAATGTTTATTTACTTTTTGTGTAAAATTGCTGCTCACTTTGTCATTAACCATGACAGAAAACATAAAATAATCATGACACAGTTTTGATTTTCTTGTTGCAATTAATTTTGTTTTCCTTTACAGCAGATGGCAATAGTTTGACTTAAATAAATATTTTACATCGTTTATTTTAAATACGATAATATTCACATATGCCTAAAGCATATTCTCTTTTGGTTGAAAAATAATAATTATTATAGTTAATCTGCAATTAAATGAGAATTAAAAAAAATGTCTTCAGGTAATTTTTAATTTTACATTGTACATATGAGTCAATTAAAATTTAGTTTTTAATACACAAACATATTTTCTATAGCAACCACTACATTTAAATACTACCGGATTCACCCGGCGTTGCCCGGTCCCATCAAAACATAGTATGAAACGGGAAAAAATTCTGCAAATCACAATAAAAAATCGAAAACTATAATAAAAAGATAAGTGCCCAGTTAAACTGATGGCATTGAACTCACAGGCTATTCACGCTTATTGTATATTATACTCTTATTTAAAAAAATAATGCAGATTGAAAAATAAAGAAATCGACAATAAATTAAGGGGGGATTGGCCCCCGTTCACCCCCTTTTTACTTAACAAATGAACCCCCAAAACTAATCAGGTAAGTCCCATATCACAATGAACCTATATATAAAATTTGAAGTAACTTTGACAATTCTGCATGAAAAACCCATTTATCTAAATTAAGGGGGGGGGGTGATTCACCCCTCGTTCCACCCACTTGCCAACTAGACAATATAATTCAATATGCAATGTTGAATGTTTATATTTTTAATTATAAATAGGTACTGTTATGTTAACCGGGCGCCAGTGATATATATATTGTTGTGAGCTCGGGGTTCGAAAGGACTGATGCCAATATATAAGAACAATAAAAAGGCTTTATTCACTATAAACAGTGCAATACGATCACAAATATCTTCTGAAAATTACAAGATATTCAGTAATCTTCAAATCCAATAAAAGCTAAGCAAAATTTCACACAGAAACAATGCGTTCAATACGACGTATCAACGACAAAATCGATCCGAGAAACACAGTTCTCAATGCAAAGCCTCTCGTATGAATTCAATCGCAGTTGACAGACAACTAACTAACTGAACTGATGGAGGTCCTTATATAGGTTTCAGAGGTCTTTCCAGATTATTCCAGAGCCTTCAGATGCTAGAAATTACCAGAAAGTGCTTTAACTTTCGATAGAGAACCCAAGCAAGAAAGGATCCCAATGTATAGGTATAAGGGGGGTGTGGTTGCACAAAAAGTCGCCAAATCCGTCGCCAACTTGGCGACATTTGGCGATATATCACCAAATTTGGCGACAAAAATAAGTCGCCAAAACCATCGCCAACTTGGCGATAAACCCATTCCTTGGCGATTTTTCCTTAGACTTCTTATAAAGATGAGTTTGTAAGGTTGTTTTCCTTGCAAACCATCTGAGGCCTTTAGCATTGAGTTACATGATGCTCAATAGGAAATACATTAATAATACTGCAATTTTCACAATAATAAAATAAAATAAATTTAAACAAATGGAATATTTACAGATATATACAAAATTCATAACATTGCCCCCCTCTCAAGGACTGCACGTCCCGGGCAGTTACACCTTTGATCGGAAAGCAAACCCGTTACCAACAAATGCTATACTATTCAAAACACATTCATAATGCTGAATTATACAAAATATACACTTATTTAAAAATAAAATAAAATTAAAGCAAAGACATTATTACATACAAGTATTTAAATAATAATAATAATGATAATGCTAAGCAAAATAAATAATTACATTAACTTACATACAAGACCATGGTCACACTAATTTACATTATTTACATTACACTATTTACAATCAATGAACTAAGTACTATGGCCATAGTATGCAGCCAGCCTGTTGTAATGAACGACTCTAGGCTTCGAACTTGGTGACTTTCGGATCCGAATTACGACATCGTTCAGTCTGTTTAGGACTGTATAAGGACCGTCCCAGTGTGATTGCAGTTTGGGAGAAAGTCCTTTGTGTCGAGTCGGATTATAAAACCAAACCTTGTCACCTTCTTTGAATTGATGTCCTGTGGCTTTCGTGTCGTACCTGGTCTTCATCTTCTCCGTCTGTATATTGTGGGTTCGATCCCAATCGCGCCCGTCGGCCTAATCGCTCGGAGTTTTCGTGGTTTTCTTTCGAGCCGTGGATCTTCTCCATGCGTAAATACGGATTAGGTTCCCTTAGAAAGACCCCCACGAAGGGCACTCCCCCCGGGCCTATATCCCTCGTGTCGATAATTGGCCGTCAATAATCAACCCAACCCAACCGTCTGTATATTGATCCGCTCTCGAGCCAAGTTGTGGACGTCTTCAAATCGTGCCTGGAGATTCTGCACGTATCCCTCTGGCGATGAAGGCGCATCTGGAGGGCGACCAAACAGCAGATCACAAGGTAAACGAAGATCACGACCGAAAAGCATCTGAGACGGGGAATAGCCGGTTGTTTCATGGACGGCGCTGCGATAGGCGAGAAGAAACAAGGGAAGTTTCTGGTCCCAGTCTTGCTGGTTTCTTGAGACTAGAAGTGAGAGATTGTTGAGGATGGTACGATTAAATCTCTCAACCATGCCATCCGACTGCGGATGTAGAGGCGTCGTCCTAGTTTTGTCCATTCCGAGAAGTTGACAGAGACCCTCAATCACAGCAGAGATGAAATTTCTCCCCTGGTCAGAATGCATTTGAAGAGGGACTCCATACCTTGATATCCACTGGTGTACCAAGGCATCAGCAACCGTAGAAGCTTCTTGATCAGGGATGGCATAAACTTAAGGCCATTTTGTGAAATAGTCCATGACAACAAGGAGGTATTTGCTGCCATCAGCACTTCTTGGCAGAGGACCTAGGATGTCAAGGGCGATGCGTTCAAAAGGTGCTCCTACATTGTAGAGATGTAGTCTTCCTCGGCTACGTTTCTTTGGTCCTTTCCGAGCTGCACATGCATCGCAAGATTTGCACCATTGTTCGACGTCAGCTCTCGCTTTTCCCCAGAAGAAGCGCTCTCGGACTCTGTGTAATGTTTTCATGACTCCAAAATGGCCACCAGTGGGACTGCCATGTAATTCCTTGAGGACCTCTGGGATTCGGGATCGAGGAAGTACCAACTGCCACCGAGATGTCTTCCCATCTTCCGATTCAAATTTTCGGAACAGGACACCATTCCTGACGTGGAGAGAGTTCCAAAGAGCCCAATATTGCTTCGTCGTAGGACTGTAAGTCGAGATGTCTTTCCAACTGGGCTTCGTACTAGAATATTCTAATAACTCCAAGATTGGTTTGATCTCAGAGTCTGCCATTTGATCTTCTCGAATCTTCTCATCACTCCAGGGATCTGGTGGCGTCAATAGTGAAGTCTTCGTCTGGCGTATGACATATTCGGGATTATACTTGCTCTCCGCTCTGGAACAATAGCGACAGCTCTCGTGACACGGTCTTCTTGATAGGGCATCGGCGTTTCCATGCGATGAGCCTTTGCGATGCCTGATGTCAAAGTCGTATTCCTGGAGTCGTTGTATCCATCTGGCTACTTGGCCCTCTGGGTTCTTAAAATTCATCAGCCATGTTAGGGATGCGTGGTCAGTACGAAGGAGAAATTTCCTGCCATAGAGATAGTGATGGAAGTGTTCTGTGGCTTTCACTATAGCTAATAACTCCTTACGAGTGACGCAATAATTCCGCTCTGGTTTCGATAAACATTTGCTCCAGTATGCTACGACTCGTTCTTGGCCATCTATTTCTTGGGAAAGTACAGCGCCGACACTTTCCTGACTGGCATCCGTGTCCACAATGAATTGTTTGTCGGGGTCTGGATAGGTAAGGACTGGAGAGGATGTGAGAGCTTCTTTCAGCCGCTGGAATGAATTGTCGCATTCTTGTGTCCATAGAAACTTCTGTTTGCTTTCAGTGAGCCTATGCAAGGGTCTTGCGATGTTGGAGAACCCCTGTACATACTTTCTGTAATAAGTGCATAGTCCCAGAAAGCTTCGCAACTGATTGACATTTTCCGGACGTTTCCAGTGCTTTACTGCAGACACTTTTTCAGGATCTGTTCGAACACCTTCAGCTGAGATGATGTGTCCTAAATAGTTTACTTCTCGTTGGAAGAACTTGCATTTCAAAGGGTTCAGCTTTAAATTCGCCGCTCTTAGTTTCGTTAACACTTTTCGAATATTCTCTAGATGTTCTTCAAACGTGCGGCCACCAATGATGACGTTATCTAGGTAGATGAGACAAGCTTCAAATTCAGACCTTTTAACACTGTCTCCATGAGGCGCTCGAACGTTGCTGGAGCATTGCAGAGCCCGAACGGCATAACTTTAAATTGCCAAAGTCCTTGTCCAGTAGTAAATGCGGTCTTCTCTTTGTCATCAGGATGGATCTCTACTTGCCAATATCCACTCTTCAAATCCAGCGTGGAAAACCATTTATGTCCTGAAAGAGTATCTAGCGTGTCGTCTATTCTTGGTAGAGGATAGCTGTCCTTCTTCGTGATATCGTTAAGTTTACGATAATCCACACAAAATCTTGTGGAGCCATCTTTCTTTCGGACCAACACGATGGGAGAGGCCCACGGACTTGATGACGGTTCGATGATGTCACTATCCTGCATCTCTCGTAAGAGCTTAGAAACCTCTTCTTGTTTTGCGAACGGCAAGCGTCTTGGATGCTGTTTAATCGGTGGATGGTTGGCAGTATCAATTCAATGACGTGTCAGTGAAGTGCGCCCTATATCACTCTCGTTTTGTGAAACACATCCTTAAATTCCTGGAACAGTCTTTCTGCGGCATGTTTCTGTTCAGGAGATAAATTTTCATTTCGTCCAATTACAGGTGTTAAACTTGTAGGCGGCTCCGATAACGTCAAGCTCGGGTCTTTGCAAACACAGGTGACTGGAGCACAGGTTGCAAGCACTTCACCTTTCTGGATAATTTTAGACTTTTCACTTCGCAATCCTCACAGGTATCACATCTCTCGACAGATCTACCAGCGCTGATGCTATTAGCACTCCCTTTGGGCTCTTCTCAGGATATCCAGTCAAGCCATACTGGAAAATTCTTTCGTTTCCAGTTAATCCAGGTATCATCATTTCGGTCCGAGGAGGGATGATAACATCTGCCTTGGCTGTGATCCGTTGAATAGACCCGGACTCATTTCCAAGTTTGAAAATAGTGACATCTTCTTGAGCAGAGCGTAACTCATTATTCTTAAAATCCAGTGTAAATCCTTGCTCTTTTAAAAAGTCCAGTCCGAGTATGAAAGGGTCTGAAATATCGGCCACATAGACTGTATGATGGTAAGCGGCGTTCCCAAACTTTATTTTCAATTTCATTCTTCCATGTATGTCGATCTTATCCCCGGTCACGGTTTGGAGGATAACACGGGGCGGAGTCCACAGGAGCTTTTCTTTTAGCCGCTGAGCTAGATCTTTCCGGATGATGGTCACATTGGCTCCTGTATCGATGATCATATTACAGGGCAAATCATTCACACGCCCGACTATAAAAACTCCGTTCTTGCCGCAACTTCTTGCAGAAATTTGACACACTTGATAATGGGGCTTCTCAAAATCTGGCAACTTCCGCCCCGCGAGATGGCCATTAATTAGTTTTCCTGCTCCGCCGTTCGTGAGGAGCTATTACCTTCTGTGCTGGGTCGTTTTAGGCAGTTTCTTTGAATATGACCTTCTCCACCGCATTTCCAGCACTTGATTTTTCTTCCAGGTTTGTTGTCCATCAAGGAGTTTATATGTCTCATCACGTCCTTCATCTGCTGCTGTAAACGCTCCACAGCTGTATCCGACGTCTCAGGCATGTTGGCTACTCGCACAAAGTGCCGATCTTTCCTTGTAGCTTGCTGGGCTGCCTCGAATTTTAGGGCATAAAATAAGGCCCCTTTTAAGTCATTGAGATCTGCAATCCGGAGTTGTTTCTGGATCTCAGAGTCACGCACACCATCGATAAAATGCTGTAGAGCTAAGCTTTCTCTAATTTCAGTCGGACAGTCAGGATAAGCAAGATGGGAAAGTCTCTCGACATCCGTAGCAAGATCTTGCAGGGATTCAGTGGATTTCTGCTGTCGAGATTTGAGCTGGAGTCTGCTATATTCCTTCATGCATTTCTCGCCAAAGCGCAATTCTAAGGCACTGACGAGCGTTTCAAAATCCAGCGGTTCATTTGCAGGCAAAGTCTGTAAGACGTCGGCAGCATCAGCTCGTAGAGAAGCAGCTAACTGGCAAGCTTTTGTCTGGGAATCCCATCCATTGGCGTCCGCTACGATCCCAAATTGTGTCTTAAAAACTGGCCATGAGGATTTTCCGTCATAGGTCGAGAGTTTAATAGAGGCCCGAGGAAGCATAGCTTGATACTTGACATCTTCGGGATAGTTTTCGGCAGTTATCTTTTGTTTCTTCACATTTTCCAACTCCTTTTCTACACTCTCAATCCTTTCTTCGACGGTCTTGGCGATCTTTTGAACTTTTTCTTCTACTCTTTCTTCAACGGTCTCGGCGATCTTTTGAACTTTTTCTTCTACTCTTTCTTCTACGGTATTGGCTGTCCTTTGAATTTCTTCTACTTTTCCTTCTATTTGTTGAAATCTTCCTTCAAATTTGTTTTCCACGCCGTCAATTCTGTCATTTAAAGATGTTATTTTATCCTCTATTAAGTCTTTCAACTCTCCAAGGTTGGTTGACATATCCTTCTTCATTTCATCTTTTAAGTCGCCAAGGTTGGCAGTCATTTTCTCATCCATCTCGCCAAGATTTGCAATCATTTTCTCATCCATCTCGCCAAGATGTGCAGTCATTTTCTCATCTATCGCTGACATTTCCTTCTTCATTTCATCTTTTAACTCGCCAAGGTTGGCAGTCATTTTCTCATCCATCGCTGACATATCCTTCTTCATTTCAGCCTGATTCGCAGTCATTTTCTCATCCATCTCTCCTAATTTCTCCAATAATTTAGTCAGTTGCGCTTCCATTGCTCTGGTAATCGGCATTCAACCCCACTCCTGACACCAAATGTTGTGAGGTCGGGGTTCGAAAGGACTGATGCCAATATATAAGAACAATAAAAAGGCTTTATTCACTATAAACAGTGCAATACGATCACAAATATCTTCTGAAAATTACAAGATATTCAGTAATCTTCAAATCCAATAAAAGCTAAGCAAAATTTCACACAGAAACAATGCGTTCAATACGACGTATCAACGACAAAATCGATCCGAGAAACACAGTTCTCAACGCAAAGCCTCTCGTATGAATTCAATCGCAGTTGACAGACAACTAACTAACTGAACTGATGGAGGTCCTTATATAGGTTTCAGAGATCTTTCCAGATTATTCCAGAGCCTTCAGATGCTAGAAATTACCAGAAAGTGCTTTAACTTTCGATAGAGAACCCAAGCAAGAAAGGATCCCAATGTATAGGTATAAGGGGGGTGTGGTTGCACAAAAAGTCGCCAAATCCGTCGCCCACTTGGCGACATTTGGCGATATATCGCCAAATTTGGCGACAAAAATAAGTCGCTAAAACCATCGCCAACTTGGCGATAAACCCATTCCTTGGCGATTTTTCCTTAGACTTCTTATAAAGATGAGGGTGTAAGGTTCTTTTCCTTGCAAACCATCTGAGGCCTTTAGCATTGAGTTACATGATGCTCAATAGGAAATACATTAATAATACTGCAATTTTCACAATAATAAAATAAAATAAATTTAAACAAATGGAATATTTACAGATATATACAAAATTCATAACAATATATATATATATATATACACACATATATATATACATACATATATATTTATATATATATATATATATATGATACATTCCTGTCGAAAATTGGCAATTTATAGACGATCGCTATTGCTGTCGACTTGAACGTTCTTTCCATCAGACAATCGGAACATCTCAGTCCGAAACCACTAAAATTACCTGATAATCATATCGAGGTAGCCGCAGTCGAGATCGTTGAAATGTAGTCATGACACCCGGACAGGGCATCACTTCGAGTCGCTCTCCATGAAGACAAATCTCGAAGTATATCACATCGGAAATCGTAGTGTATTAGCAGTCGTAAAAATTGAGCAGAGGCAGTGAAATCCAGAAGAAATTTCCCAAAAACATTAAAAAGAAGACTTAATAACTTAATAGATGAGCAGTGGCTTTATTGTGATCACAGAGATGAAAGCAACTCCACCAACTTTCGCTTCATTAAAAACTGAACACATTTGAAGATCTTGAAGAATTATCAGAGCTTGAAGAACATACTACCGATGCATTAGTGTAGACTCCCCAGTGACGGCAATTAGATGACAACCACTAATTCGTGTAAATTCTCTCTCCGAAGCCAGTGTAACCGTATAAATACTTCAAAATTTGGCCCAAAGGTACAAAACGCGCGAACAAGCTGGTCCACTCGCATCCATGTTCGGAGGGCGCTAGGGGGATAAAGAAGGCGGAGCTTTCTCGCTAATGGATGAAAAAATGAGGCCACGAAGACGTGTCTCTGACGTATGATTAAAACTCTTTAACAGAAGCCGCAACTTAAAAAGGTAAAAAGGCCTTTGGGCGCGAAAACCGCTTGGAATCATGGGATGCCGAATGAATTAAATAGAAATAAAAATGCTATTATAAAAGTTCCAAAGAATAAAAATTAAATGTCTCAAAAGAAGAAATTAGGCAGGTGCGTTTAGAGGCAGTGTTGCAATTTAAGAGAATAAGGTTTTAATAAATACGTGCAGCTTTTAACAGATTAAGATTTTTAGAATGATAAATAACAGAATATTTTGATTAAGTTATGGAATAAAATACAAAATAGATTTAAGAGATATTTTAAAAAGAGAGGGAAAAAAGAATTGAAGAATTTGGAATAATTTAACTAAAGAAATAGGGCGAAAATTTTTTATTATTACATATCCCCCCACCCAAAAAGACGAATGAACCGGTAGGTCATATGACCTGCAAGTTCATTGAAGGGAAATGTTACACGGACTTGGATTACAATTTGTCAACTGGAGGAAGTCAAAATAAGTACATTTCCAAAATTTATTCATTAATGCCCAATAACATTAAATTTAATAACTATAACGCGAATTGGCGGAGTTGTTAATAAAAATACAATTACAAGATATTAATCTTGTTAACAATGACATAAAAAGCTTTAGAAAATATTAAACAAAATAAGAAAAGAATTGTAACACTTTAAAATAATAGATAACATACTTCCAGAGTATCATCTTACAAAATTTGTTGCAAATTGCTTGTAGAATTGTTGCTTAATTTGTCGTTCAGTTCTCGTCTGAGTGATAGTCCATCCAAAAAAGTTATTTGCATACCTCACAAACTGAACAGTTTACAAATTGAAAGAGAAAAATCCTTCAAATTTTAGATCTTACTGATCTTCCTTATGAAAGTCTATTTCAGAATTAAAGTTCATCTGAATGCTTTATATTTACCAGCAACAACTCGAAAATAGTACTAAGATTAATATTAACAACAATAAAACACAAATAATACAATAATAATAATAAGAAGAAGAAGAAGAATATCAACAATAAAAATTTTAAAATAATAATACTTAACAATAACAATAATCATAAGTTAATTTTCAAATATTAAACTTATGTTTGTCTGAAAAACTCAGTCCTGAATGGAATGCTAAGAAAAACTTAAGAGAAATGAGTATTTTGTTATGGTATAGTTTGTCTGACAAATGGTAATTACCTAAAAAGGCAAATAGGTAATGTAAGCAGTATAAGAGTTTTTTACTCAACATCAAAATTACTATTACCATTATTACCTTTATAACTTCCATTACCTTTACTACTTTATTACTTGTTTACTTCTAGAAGTAAAAATTTATATATCTCAACATATTCAAATTCAAGTAGTATTCAAATTCAAGTAATATTTAATCTCAATATCAAATTATAAATAGTATAACTAATAATAATAATATTCAACAATAAGTTCAGCAATAACAAGCATTATAATTCAAAAATATCACACTCTTTCTTTAATTTCTTTCTTAAGTATATAATTAATATCTCATCCATATAGTAGTGAATGAGGTATGAAATATACTCAATAAAATACATAATACAAAAAAAGGAATAAATAAGAAAAATTCGTGAAAACAATCATTATTGTGTAGATGATGGTTATGTAACTATCTTGCTTTCAGTCAAACAAGAAAACATAAGTTGTGAAATGAAAAAATGGGACCTTGTAGCATATTAAGAAAGGTTGGACAATTCTCAATTAGTATTAAGATATCATATTTGATTAGTTTAAGATATAATTTAATCCAGTTTATTTTATTAGTTTAGTTAATACTGTTTAATTTATTATTCTAATCTAATACAATTCAGTATCAGAAACTCCTAACTTAAATCAACTAAATTACGCCAGCATAAAAAGTTGACTCAAGTGGAAACTTCAATAGTGACACTCTCGTGTGCACAATCAAGAACACCACGGTTATACAGAAGAGAATTGATTAGTTAATTATTAATTTATTTTATTTCGTTTATTTTTGGATTATATTAAAATCAAGACGAAACTATAAATTTAACATTAGTTTGTTGTTGGTTCTCATGGGATAATTTTAATTGATCAGGAGGATAATAAGGGCGTAATTTTGATACATGTACTATTTCAGTAGGTTTATTTTGAATTTGTCTATCAATTTCAAAATTGACATCAGATAACTTATTAAGGATTTGATAAGGACCACTAAAGACTTGTGAACGTTTTCTGGTATTAGGATATCGGAACTCTTCATAAATTACAAGATCTCCAATCTCAAATTTTGGTTCTAGATAATTTCGATCATAATATTTTTTACTTCTCCAATAGAATTCATCAGTGCGTTTTTTAGCAAGTTTAAGGGCTTCTTGAACAGGAGGGTAATAATTTTGTTGAAGAGGAGAATCATAGGGTAATTGGCCAAAAAGTAAGTAAGCAGGAGGGAATTTAGTGATAGAATGAGGGGTATTGTTATACTCATTAACTACTTCTGTCAAAATTTTTGTCCAAGGAATTTTGGAGTTGGTAGAATTGACTTTACACTTCAATCTAGTAACTATTGTCTGGTTCGCTCTCTCACATTTGCCATTCGTTTGAAGATGATGTGATGTGGTTAAACGTTGCTTAATATTGTGGTTTCGCAGAAATTTTTTAAATCTAGATGAAGTAAAGGCTGCATTTCTATCACTTAACACTTTTTGATGGGTCTGGACATTAAGAATTTTATTAAAACAGAATAATTGTTGTGGTGTTTGAATATTAAAAACTTGGTTTAGACAATTAGTATAAGTTTCTGTGGTAACACTTTTTGAGGGGAAAGCCCAAACATATCTAGTAGCATGGTCGATGATGATGTGTAGATATTTTTTGGTGGAGTTATAATAATTGAATCCTCCCACAGTATCAATAGAAAGACATTCAAAAGGTTGATCTGTGGTGTGCATAGCTTGTAATAAGCCAAATTTTTCTGTCTGGGTTTTTTATTCTTTTGACAAATATCACAATGTTTTACAAAATTGGTTATATCTTGCGTCATGTCAGGCCAATAATAATTAGGGGAGATTAAATTTAACATTTTTTGGATACCAGGATGACCAAATTTTTCATGAGCAACATTTAGTATTTTTCTCCTTAAAGACATGGGGACTACTATTTTTCTAAAATCTTTCTTTTTTACTATCATAAGTCCATTTTCCTTTAGATAATTTTTACCACACACATTATCTTTTTCCTGCCTCTCTATAATTTCTTTAACGTCCAGAAGAAAAGTAAGTGGTTGAATAAAATGTGAAATTGGGTTTCTCGACAACATGTCGGCTTCGACATTTGTGGATCCCTTTTCGTAAACTATATTATATTCAAACATGCTCAACTTCAAAGACCATCTAAATAACCTGCCTCTCAAATGTTTAGTATTTTTTAACCATACAAGAGATGCATGATCAGTATGAATGGTAAATTTTACACCATGAAAATAATGATAGAATTTGTCTAAGGTGTCAATGATGGCAAGACACTCTAACTCGGTAATAAAATAATTCTTCTCATAACTTCTCAATCCTCTAGAGTAATAAGCAATTGGATGTAAAAAATTATTACTATCAGGTTGTTTTAAGACTGCACCTACTGCCACCTGTGAGGCATCAACAAACATATGGAGGGGTAACTTAGGGTCATAAATTTTTAAGATAGGTTTGGCTATTAAGGCATCTTTTAATTTTTGAAAAGAATTTTGACAATCTGTATTCCATTCCCATAGTGTATTTTTTCTGAGTAATCTGTTAAGAGGGACTCGAATTTCGGCATATTTATCTATAAACTTGTGATAAACATTGATAGTTTTAGTCCTAAGAATCTCTGAAGTTCCTTTACATTTGAAGGGAGTTTTAGTTTTTTTATTACTTCAATATTAGCATTAGCAGGAGTTAATGTGCCATTCTGGATGGTATATCCTAAGAAGTTAATTTTATTTTGGACAAAATTGCATTTAGAGAGTTTAAGTTTAAGGTTTTCGCGTCTACATAAGTCAAATATTTGGTTTAAATGTTGCATATGTTCTTCTAATGAGGAAGAAAAAATAATGATATCATCAAAATAATGGCAAGCAAAGTCTATTTTGTATTTAGTAAGTATTCTTCTAAGGGTTCTATTAAATATCGGGGGGCCTAATTTAATCCCGAAGGGCAGAACTAACCATTCAAAGAGCCCAAAGTTGGTAGCAAAAGCCAATTTTTCAGTATCGGATGGATGTATGGGTTTGTGCCAGTAGCCAGAGGCTAAATCTAAAGTTGAAAAATACTGCGCACTCAGTTTATCTAAAATTCCATCGATACGAGGTAGGGGTTCTGCGTCATTTTTCATTATTGCATTTAATTTTCTATAGTCAACACATAATCTAGTTTTTTTACCTTCTTCTCTTTTCATTACTAATGTAACAGGGGCAGAATAGGGACTATTGCTCTCTTTAATTAAACCAGCATCTAATAGTGAATGAATTTGATCCGAAATCTCTTTTTCTTCTAAAGGGGAAGTTCTGTATGGCCTCAGAGATATTGGTAGGTCAGAATTAAGAAGAATACGTTGCGGTTCGATATTAATTCTCCCGACATCAAATTTATTTTTAGAAAATATATCTAAATAATCCCTTATACTTTCCCTTAAAATTTCATTTTCTATAGAATTTATTTTTCCAATTAATTTAGAATTATCAACATTAGATGGAACAAAGGATTGAGGAGATATGATCTTTCCATAATCGGGTTGCACTCTCTGATAATCATAGTTAACATTAAAATGAAGTAACCTTAATTTATCACTGGATATTTTCTTAGATTCATTTAAAACAAGGTCTCCTTGTAATACTCTACATGTAGCACAGTCAATAATTAAATTAAACTTACAGCATTCTTTTAAACCTAGTATAGCATAATCTAAATTTGTATTACATATTAAAAATCTAATATTTTGTTGCACATTACCTAATTTAAACAATAACTTACAAGCTTTATCTATTACAACAGTTCCTTTGGCTTGGCCAATAATAACAGGTGGAATATTTATAACTTTAGCATTTAAGAATTTAACAAATTTAAAAGGCAAAATACTTATGGTTGAGCCCGAGTCAATCACACAAGGTAGTTCCCTGTTATTTACATATCCTGATACAATTAACTGTCATATATTATCAGTAGATGGTTGTGGTTGACTAAGAGGGGGTGCAGAAGATTGCAGAGGCCTAACATTGAATACACAATCCCTCTCCCAGTGATAAGCATTTTGGATACCTATATTTAAACACATTCGACATGGTCGACTAGGAAGCCTTCTTTGATAATGATTGACAGGCAATCTGGGACTAACGAACCTGGACGTTGAAGGGTTAAAATTAGTTGCTGCTTGGAAATTTGGATTCCTGTAATTAGGTTGAGGGCGAATCCAATGTCTAGGTGAATTAATTGGTTGAGAAAAAGGTCTGGAATTTTGAGACATATTTCTAACATTACTATTATTGTTACTGCTAGAATGAGATGGAATGACAACAAGTTGTTTAACTAATCTATACCAATCGGTAGTAGATTCAGGAGGATTTATTATTAAATAGTTCTGGTATTCAGGTTTTAAGCCATCTGTCAATCCTTGTAAAATAATAGTTTCACATAGTTTAAGTTGTCGACCTATCTCTATTTTCTGACGGAAATAATTTTCTAAGTTGTTTAGGTCATGCAATTTCAGCGAGGCGAAATCAGAAAAACGGGGGACTGTTACTTTCAGAAATTTTTCAGTTAAGATCTCAGCAATTTTTTCATACTCTTTACAATCTAGACATTCATTAACATACACCTTTAATGCTTCGCCCTTCAAATATTTGGAAATATTGTTGATTTTCCACTCTTTTTTATCTGGAGGGGCTGATCCTTCAAAGTGTCTAAGCCAAGACACAACATTCATCCCACTTTCTGGGTCAAAAATAATAACATTAAGATCTTTTTCAGCCATTTTGGTTTGAGTACCCTTACTTTCAACAATAACTTTAACGAACCCTGACTTTAATAACATGTAAAAAAATAACAATGTATAAAGAATTCTTTAACTTAACAACAACTGTAAATATCTAACTCTTAATAATTTAAATAACAAACTAAATAATATTCAACAGTAAAAAAGTCCAATTCATATTAAAATTCATTTCACTTAAATAGTAAATGTAAACTACTACTATAATCTTTCTATAAATAGATCCACTATATATGAATATCACAATTTAGAATGAAATAAATAAAACACTTTTTTAAAATAAGTATCATTATTTCGTAAGAACAATTTTTTTTTGGCTCTTGAATTGTACTCTCAGAATATAGCATCAAAAAACAAAAGTAATAAAATAAACAAATAAATTAACTGCACAATAATTTTACCCTTTCAATGTTACTCAACTTTCTTTTGAGATAACACTTTTTTTTTTTTTTTTTTTTTTTTTTTCACATTAATAAACTTCAAAAGCTATTTTTGCGATTATTATGCAATCAGTGAAGCTGTAATTTCAGATAATCTAATAAATTTTTATGCATTTTTAGAATGGCATAGAATATGTTCCAATACATGTTACTTGAAAAGAGATTACTCATATATTTTTTCAATAAATAGAAATTATTTCCTATGAATAAATATCACCGAATGAAAAGGGACTATAATTAAATGATAAAATAAGAACATAAAATGAAGTTACTCTTGTAAAATGAAGTAATATAGGAATAAGTATCAGAGCAGTTCAAAACTTTCAGTAATATTTGTGAGCTTAACCAAATAAAATTAATTTTTTAACAATACATAAGAATAAATATTAAATTTCGTAAGTTCTAAATGTTCAGGATAAAAGGAACAAAATTCTTCTAAAGTATTCTAAGAACAATTTTTGTTCTATATAAGCCAATAATAACAAATCAATAAAATAAGAAATCAATAAAAATAAAAGAATAATTTAACTTATAATACTATAACTTAATTTATAAACACTTATGAGTGATAATTTGACAACTAATCGGTAGTTGTTCTCCAATATCACTGGGAAGTCTCCAAAATGTTTTTATTACACAGGTCATCAGTTATCCTGACCGGCTTTTTTGATACATTCCTGTCGAAAATTGGCACATTATAGACGATCGCTATTGCTGTCGACTTGAACGTTCTTTCCATCAGACAATCGGAACATCTCAGTCCGAAACCACTAAAATTACCTGATAATCATATCGAGGTAGCCGCAGTCGAGATCGTTGAAATGTAGTCATGACACCCGGACAGGGCATCACTTCGAGTCGCTCTCCATGAAGACAAATCTCGAAGTATATCACATCGGAAATCGTAGTGTATTAGCAGTCGTAAAAATTGAGCAGAGGCAGTGAAATCCAGAAGAAATTTCCCAAAAACATTAAAAAGAAGACTTAATAACTTAATAGATGAGCAGTGGCTTTATTGTGATCACAGAGATGAAAGCAACTCCACCAACTTTCGCTTCATTAAAAACTGAACACATTTGAAGATCTTGAAGAATTATCAGAGCTTGAAGAACATACTACCGATGCATTAGTGTAGACTCCCCAGTGACGGCAATTAGATGACAACCACTAATTCGTGTAAATTCTCTCTCCGAAGCCAGTGTAACCGTATAAATACTTCAAAATTTGGCCCAAAGGTACAAAACGCGCGAACAAGCTGGTCCACTCGCATCCATGTTCGGAGGGCGCTAGGGGGATAAAGAAGGTGGAGCTTTCTCGCTAATGGATGAAAAAATGAGGCCACGAAAACGTGTCTCTGACGTATGATTAAAACTCTTTAACAGAAGCGGCAACTTAAAAAGGTAAAAAGGCCTTTGGACGCGAAAACCGCTTGGAATCATGGGATGCCGAATGAATTAAATAGAAATAAAAATGGTATTATAAAAGTTCCAAAGAATAAAAATTAAATGTCTCAAAAGAAGAAATAAGGCAGGTGCGTTTAGAGGCAGTGTTGCAATTTAAGAGAATAAGGTTTTAATAAATACGTGCAGCTTTTAACAGATTAAGATTTTTAGAATGATAAATAACAGAATATTTTGATTAAGTTATGGAATAAAATACAAAATAGATTTAAGAGATATTTTAAAAAGAGAGGGAAAAAAGAATTGAAGAATTTGGAATAATTTAACTAAAGAAATAGGGCGAAAATTTTTTATTATTACATATATATATATATATCACCGGCGCGCAGCTAACAAAAGTACCTATACACATATTATCATCGTATATATTATTTCTGTTTTCAACATCCCTTTTTCTAAGCAAATTCAAAACGCAGAACGATAAATGAGATACCATATGAAAGGATTTTGAAACGGCTTCAGACATAGTACACTCAAATTTCGTTAAAACATGTATTTTGATTAAAAATTGCAAGTAATTAAAAATTAAATCGGCATTGTTTTCATAAATGAAATGAAAAGTTTTCCTCAGATGAGTGTTGCCACAAAAAAAAATGCCGCAACAATGATTATAGAAAAAAAAATCAATAATGATAAAGTGGGACATAGTTGCAGCACGGGTTTATTTTATATTTATGATTAAAAAGCAAAATTTAAATTCACATACTCAATTTATTTTTCTTTATCCCATGTTCCGAGGACGTCACCCTCTAATGCAGTTAAAATACGATTGATAATTTTTCTTTTGCGTTTGCTACCTTCGGTCAGCTTTTACTGTAACTTGGATGGAATAAATGCGATGATATTCTGGCTTCACTAATGTTGTTTGCAGATATTTTTGGTCCTTAATTTCCCTTTAAAAGTTTAAACCTACATCTAAAGATTATCAGATTGCTAAAATAATATTAGACTGCAGTGCGAAAACTTCTCACGGGTCCACAGGTATATATTATTTCTGTTGTCAACATCTCTTTTTCTATTGCATTTACAAAACGCTCAAGAATGAATATCATTGTAAAGGCTTGTGAACCTACTTCTGACATAGTACATTTACACTTCATTAAAATATGTTTTTGATTTAAAATTAAATCAGCATTGTTTTAATAAATGAAATGAAGAATTTTTCTCAAATCAGTGTTGCCACAAAAATACCATGCTTAAGAATGATTATAAAAAAAATAATAAAGTGTGATGATTGCGCACGTTTTTTTTTTTTTTTTTTTTTTTTTTTTTAATTAAAAAAGAAAATTGAAATTGATACATTTAGAAGAAAAATACACCATAGATCCATCGCAACAGTAGTATTTAACGTGTAGGCTAAAAGGTATGATCTCTTATATTAGATTAAACTTTATTTTATATGTATTTAATTTATTTTTCTTTGTCCCATGTTTTTCCCGAAGTGAATGAGGTCATCTTCTAATGCAGTTAAAATACAATAGTTAATGGGTTTTTTTCTTTTTCTGGCGTGTGCCTTTTGCTATCTTCGATTAGCTTTTACTGTAACTTTGATGGAATTAATGAGATGACTTTCTCGCTTGACTAATGTTTGCAGATAATCTTATCCTTAATTTTTCTTTAAAAGTTTAAACCTCTGTATCTAAAAAATATGAGACTGCAGTGCGAAATCCTCGCACTTGTCTAAGGCTGTAATAATAAATATATTATTATAATTATATTAATTATAAATATATATTATCAATATTTTAGTTTGAAATATTGATATTTTTTCAAACTAAAATGCAATTAGATTAAAGTACAAAAGGGGAAAATTTGGCCAATTTTAATCATTTTAAGTAAATGACGAAAACATAGTCGTTTTCACTTAATTAAGAAGTCGAGAGAATTTACTCCAAATTTACTTTACAAGAAAAATATAAGTAACTTTTTTTTTTTTTTTTAACCAAAATGTTATTAAATATCTTCCTGGATGTCATTCGCAGATTGAAAATGAATATTAATTGTTAAAATTAGTTTTAAAACCCAGAATCTACCATCATTCCATTAGACTCTAATGGAATGATGGTAGATTCTGGGTTTTAAAACTAATTTTAACAATCAATATTCATTTTCAATCTGGGAATGACATTGAGGAAGATACTTAATAACATTTTGGTTTGAAAAAAAATTAAAAAAAGCTACTTATATTTTTCTTGCGAAGTAAAGTGGGAGATTAGACTAAACATTCGAGGGTAAATTTTCTAATAAGCCGAAATGTTTTTGGAGTACATTGTGTGCTTAAGAACAATCTGCAATGAATGGTAAAAGAACTAAAGATAAAAATTTCAATTTTTTATCAATGTCCAGGTTTTTACGGTGTTCGTTTCATTATGTGTCGTGGCTTATACAGGGTGTTTAAAAACTATGTGTCAGAAATGTAAAGGCAGATAGAGGAGATCTAAATAAGCAGATTTCGCATAGTAATGTGGGTGCAGGGGTTCTGCGTCAATTCGTCGCGCACAATTCATCGCGGAACAATTCATCGCGCATAATTCATCGCAGCGTCAATTCGTCGCGGCGACAACTCATCGCAGCGTCAATTCGTCGTAGGGTCAATTTGTCGCACCGTCAATTCATCGTGGTGTCAATTCGTCGCAAGGAAAATGTTTTTGAAGGCTATGATGATAAAAGTAAAGATAATTTAGTAAAATTATTTAATAATACTTTGTTTTTTAGATATAGAGGATTATAACTAACAATTTACAGCATTAAATAATTTTACTAAATTACCTTCACTTTTATCATCATAGCCTTCAAAAACATTTTCCTTGCGACAAATTGACGCCGCGACGAATTGACACCACGACGAATTGACGCCGCGATGAATTGACACCACGACGAATTGACGACGCGATGAATTGACGCTGCGATGAGTTGTCGCTGCGATGAATTCTGTGCGATGAATTGTTCCGCGATGAATTGTGCGCGACAAATTGACGCAACACCGGGTGCAGAAATCCAGCGTTGAGGCAGTAGAGGCCGCTTTTGAGTTCTGCGATGAAAGCGTTTTGCTGCCTTGATCCGTCACTCCCCGCACGGATTTCGCGCAACATACATCGTTACTCCAATGCCGAGCTTGCCGACATGCATTTCATGTATGGGGCTGCGCAAAGAAATGGAGCGGCTGCTCAAAGGATGAGCATATTCAACGGCTCTCGAACTTGTCCAAGTACTATCCTCTACTGTTCGTAATACATCTTCTTCTACTGCAGAAATTCTCCAATATCTTCCAATGCCCGTATTACGCCTGGAAGCATAAAACGATCCACTCTCGCACAACTCCCAATGAAGACGCTCAAATGTTCGGCGATCCGACAGATTCCTACCGGAGAATCGTTCCATGTACATCCTTTGAGCAGCCACTTCATTTCCTTGCGCAGCCCCATACATGAAATGTATGTCGGCAAGTTCCGCATTGGAGTAACGATGCATGTTGCTCGAAATCCGTGTGGGAAATGACGATTCAAGCCAGCGAAACGCTTTCATCCACCGAACTCAACAACGCCCTCTACTTCCTCAACGCTGCATTTCCGCACCCACATTCCTTTACGAAATTTGCTTATTTAGGCCCCCTCTACCTGTCTTTACATTTCTGGCATATAGTATTGAAACACACTGTATATTAACAAAATATCAGGTGCAGAATCATTGGGTACCTTCACCTATGTAACATGAGTAACTTCCTTTCTCTAGGAGCTCCACCAGTGCCCGAAAGGTTCTGATCTCAAAGTTGGCAGACGGGAGATGCTGGGATCAAACCAAATTGTGTCCGTCTGTCTAATCGTTCGTGGTTTTCTTCGAAACTTGGATTTACTTTGCGTAAATACGGGTTATGTTTCCTTAGACACACACCCCTCAAAGGGCACTCCCCCCTCGGCCTATATCCCTTGTGCAGATAATCGGCCGTCATAATTACAAAGAACTCTAGTTATAAGTTCTTTGATAATTAAACCCTACACTCCCTTTCTCTAGCAGATAATTTGCTTGTATATAATGCTAAATATAAAAAAAAAGATTTTGTTTACTATAAAAGAAGTATACAAAATGAAAAGAAATGTATAAATCTAACTGAATTTCTATCTGAGAGCGAAATTACATTTTCCCTAATAAAACCCACAAAAAAATTTAAAACTCTAAAGAAAAAAAGAACCACAAATTTCCACGCATCCTAAAACTACAAGGAATCTGCTTGATAAATGACATCAAATGCAACTGAGAAAGACATATTTTGTTAAATAAATTTTCTGATACAAAAATATAGGAAAATTCTGAAAAACAAATACGGTAGTTTGTCATTTATTTATATGAGATCATACAAGCATAATAAAAATAAAAAAAAAACTAGCTGACTTGTCCAGCGTTGCCCGGACCCGTAATAATAAATTTAAATAATCGGTCAAGCGCGAGTATTACTCGCTCTCTAAGGATTCCGTACATTACATTTATTAATTACAACTGCAATAGTACAAAAAAACCATTGCTAAAAAAATAATTGAATTCATTGAAATGATAAACCTTGATTATTTATCACTACGATTTTCCTTACTTCAAAGATGTAGAAAGTTTAAAATGTCGCAAATTTAAAACTTCGCCTTGATCAGTACCATGTTTTTCTAGATAGGTTTTTAATTAATATCTCGGTTAATTACGGACGTTTAGTTACTTTTAGAAGGATAATCGTCTCCGTGGGGCGTGAAGTGATCCGCGTTCGCTGGTGTTTGGAAAAGGGTTAAAATTCATATTTATTAAAAAACGATTCCCCCTGTGATCAGAAGAAGGTTTTAGCTTTTAGAGCTTATTTTTGGTTTGTCGATACCTTTAAAATTGAGCCCCGGAGGGTCGTTGACATAAGGGAGAAAAACGTCCTTCGGGAAAACGACCCTTTTTACTTACCCATCATACGTAGTATAGGGTACGTCTTGTAATCGTTTTGAAAATCGAAAAAAAATTTTTGACGGATTTACACGTTTCAGACACTGGAGATTCCGAAAAACATATTTTTAGAAAAAAAAATTTACCGTCCGTCTCTGTGTCTGTGTGTCTGTGTGTGTGTGTGTCTGTAAACGCTCTATCTCTCGAAAAAATTGAGATAGAGACTTGCAATTTGGTATGTACTTAGTATTTGATAATGGAAAGAAGCCTATTTCATTTCAATAACCTCGATTAACCGGAACAATTTTTTTCGGACTCTCGAAATATTCGTTCTGATGAAAGGTATATAAAAAATTTCGAAATTGTTTATTTTAAGAAATGAATATAAAAGACAATAAAAAAACATAAATTTTGAATAAAGCATGAAGTCGATCGGATAATTAGTTGCCGAGATATTTGGAATCCTATTTTCCACACTCTTCGATTTTTCATGACCCTGTATTTCATCCAAATTTCACTTCAAAGATATATTTTAATTGGAAATTTGACGCTTAATCAGATACAATAAACTGCTAGTTAATAGGATTATTATTTTTGGAGTTATAAGGAAAAACCTCTTTCAAGCAATTCAGTAATCGAGCCTTTAAAGTTTGTGACGTCATCAAGCCACGATTTTATTTGAATTGCAATGCATTTTATAAGTAGTTTACACATTTTTATTTTAATATTTTACATTATGCATATCCATGATGGGTAAGTATTACGGTGGCCCCCAACGACTAGTTGAAAAAAAAAATCAAACGGTTTACAACGATATATTTTTTAATTGATTGCATCATATGAGACGTAAGAGTACGATCTTTCTGGATATGTTATTGAATTTTAAGTGTACAGGATGGTTTTGACGATTTAGGCCAATTTAAAACTACGAAATAACAAAAAAAATGCGTGCTCGCTTTTTTCTTTTCTCCCGATGTGTAAATCGGTTTCTAGGCAAGCGCGAATGCTATTGCAGCTGACAAAGAAAGAGATGAGTTTTTAATTAATACATAGGGCAATTATCGAAATATTAAAATTCTGAATCTTAGGTGCATCAGGACAGGCCTTGGGCTACCCAAATCCGAATTTTCAGAGCTGTGCGAGCTGTAGGTTTCGCTATTATTCGCCAACAGACATACAAACAAAAACTTTCTTTTATTAGTAAAAGAGTAGCTGGGTATCCGGTGCATCAAAATGGGCCTTGGACTTACTTAAATCTAAAATTTTATACCTGTGCGAGCTGTAGATTTCGCTACCCATCGCCAACAGACCACAAACACACAGACAAAAACTTTATTTTATTAGTATAGATAACAAAGTATTATTTTAATGGTACATAATAAGTGATAAATGCTCGCTACTATTACATTTTCTTTGAAAGAAGAAAAGAGTATAATTAATCTACATGTAAGCTAAACATTCCATGTTTTAGTACATTCTTATAATTTTTCTATTTTTGCACATGTGATGGTTACAGCCATTTCTTCAGTTTCGTCATTTTTGTCCAGCTTCAGAGTTATTTGAGCCATTTTATCCGGGCAAGTTACTTCGTTAGGTTTCTCCTTTGAATTTGATGCTGTTTTTATATCATCCTGTTACTAACCTGTAACCAGGTTCAAGAGCAGTGCAGAATGGAGCTAGATATATCAGATCAAGCAGGAAACATACTTCGACTCCTAACAAAAAGTCAAATGGAAAAGAAAAGCATGATTAATGTGAACAAGAACGAAAAATCATGCGTCCAGCATAGATTATGAAACACTTTCCAACACAGCCAGAAAACTGTAACGAAACTTCACCGTTAAATAAGGTAAAAGAAGATATGTAAGTAAACAGTTTAGAAAACATATACCACGTTTGAAAATACAGTTTTCGAAATTACCTTCCAGTGTCAAAAAAGTAGTCGAATTATTTTGTGCAGCCCTGTATATGATCAATAGATGTGGATATATAGCATGATAAAATTTAGTTCAGTTAGAATATTCACATTTAGCAATTTTCTTCGATCGATGGAAATGCATTCGAAATCCTTTGTACATCCCTGTATATTATCTGAAGATTTTTGTACACACCACATATTACGCTAAAAGGCAACTTAAAACTCACTCGCAGCAATTACCAACCATAAACGACAATGTATGTTGTTCTTTGCGTAGCCCTGTATATGAATTAATTTATATTCCATAAACTTCTATTAGTCTACTAAATATATTATAGTTCAGCAAGAAAAGGCGTAACACAATTAAAAACTACCCTTAAGAAATTCATTCCCATAGCCTGTAATACTTACGGATACCCTTGTGTTGCCCTGTATATAAACAACCGAGTTTATAAACACACACATACTATGAAAAAAGTTAGTTAAACTTATAAACGCAAACCAAAATTGAAAACGCCCTTATCGCACCATAGACTGTAAATATGGCACATGTACTGTAACCGATATTTTTTGTGTGTCCTGTAAATAAGCGCAATGCACACAAGATAGCAATTTATAGTGCACCTGAGTCATGCATATAATTTTCATTATGTTTCAAATATTGAAATGTCACTGAATTACACTCCAAACGATTTTTCCCCATAGAAGAATGTGTAACAGAATTCTTTTGTTTGACCCTGTAAATGAATAATTAATGGTTTGCACCCCATATTCTAAAAAAAGCATGTTTTAACGCGCTTCATAATTATAAATCAATTTCATCATGTTTTAAATGACGTAGCATCATCAAAATGCACTTGGAACGTTTATTTCCCATTGACTGTAATGTAACGGATTACTTTTGACTGTCCCTGTAAAAAAAACTATAAGTGCTACACACTACAGTTGAAATATGGAACATGCTATAGTAAACGACATGCTACAGTAAAAATTTCTGAAAGATCCGAGCATTTTTATGCGAGTTAGAGCACGGACAGACGGCAGACGGCCATACGGCCAGACAAACCGAAGTCATAAACACTTTTCAACTAGGTTGGAAAGTGTTAAAAAGAAAATAAACTTTCATTAAACCTGTTAGGACGGTGGTATATATATATATATATATTATATTATACCACTTAATTGAATCGCCAAATACCAAACTTGCACCAGAATTTTGTAATAAATGTTTACCATAAACGCGAAGAGAAGTTTTTTATTCCCCTTTTTTATTTTTTATTTAAAGTAGCTTTCTAAAATTTATTACCACTTTTAAAAACTAACTGTTTAGGACTCTTTCAAACATCTATAACTTTTACAGTTACTGCTCTATCAAAATTTTTAATTATTTCCCAGCTATCTAAGTAGTTTTATAACTAGTAAATCTGCAGATCAGGAGCCTCAACGTCAGCTCTGAAAGTCATTATTTTTTAATCTCACTTTTTATATAATTTAGCCTCTTACAATTCGCAATTCATTTTTTTATGTTACATACATATTTATAGGCATATAAAATACTTCGGATGTTTCAGAAATTAGAAGTGTTAAATTAAACACGATTTATGTAATGATATTCTGAAATTCTTATTCTTGTAATTTTTTAGATAAAAAAATGCATTTCTTATTTTCATATTCTCTGAAATAGGGTTGTTAAGCAACCAATAAAATAAGAGGACATAAAAAGAAATGCATTTTAAAATTTGTAAAAAATAAGAAAATAAAATGTTTTATATTTCCCAAGCAGTTGCAAAAAAAATTCCAATAATTTAAACAATTAATTTCTAAATTCTAACAGATGTATCGGCAAATTTTCAAAGCTATTCCATATATTTGAGGCCTCCATATCGAAAATTTAGTATCCTTAATTTTATGTTTAAATCCTTTATTCAAATATGCGATTTTCATTTCAGTTAAAAATGAAATTTGAAAATCGTCTTCATTCCGATAGGAAAGCACAATATTTAATGACCCCATAGTCACTTTAGCTAATAAATATGCGGTTTATTCCATGTTGAATTTTTTGTGCGAATATCCCAACAAATGTGGGAGTATTTTAATTCGGGATTAATTCTTTTGCAATTGCTTTACTTACAGATTTATTATTTTTTTTATATTATGATAGAGGAAATTAATATTGAATTGTCCTGGTCAGCATAGAACGAGTATTTGATAGTTATCCAGCACTAAGTCGGCGGCACCTTATAACATTCAAAATTGTCTGTTTTACAAGAAAGGAGATATAAAAGAATTAAGAAGATTCTTTTCATATCCAACATGCAATTTTTCTTTTTTCACTTTGCGTTTTCTGATAGCTTATAATGTCTAGAATATAGCTCCAAAAGGATCGTTTGATATCATAACAGAGGAAATTAATATTGAAATTCACTGTTCGGAATATAACGTGTATTTGAAAGCTATCGAGCACTATAAGTCAGTGGTACCTTGTAATATTCAAACTTCGCATGTTTACAATAAATCTGATATGAAAGAATACAGTTTATAACTGAAATATTTTGTAGATAACAATAAGTTATGTAATAATTGCTTGCGATTAAGTATGGATCAGTGTAATTCAAAGTTTAAGTGTCGATTATGTCAGAACTTAACCAGAGATGCATTCAATTAACGAAATTGAGCCATTTAAAGATAAACAACTGATTTCTTCTTATTCGCAAACTAAGCAAATTTTCCAGACTTCTCATGCCAGTCCCTTAGTTAATGACGAATAGGACTGCGCGTTATTAAACACTAATATAATCTTGGTAAATGATTCAAATAGAAATAATTCGATTACGTATTAACCAATTACGTATTATTCGATTACGTATTAAATATTTTACAGGCGGGTTCTTCTATCAACGTGTTGACTGAAAGCACAAGCCGGAATTTAATTTAAAATTGAAATATTTTAAAGATAGCATTATAGGAATAAACGGGTCCAATCAACAAGTAAAACATATTTTAAATGCAGAAGTGTTAAATCAGCTTGGAACATTTTCCCGAAAGGCAGAAATTTAAATTCTCGCAAAAATTACAAATTATATCCCATTTGCAAAATTAGCTATTTAAAATTTATCCATATCTAACTATATTGAGTCTGAAGATAGCAATTTTCATGTTCTTGCATAAATAGGTGTATTAATTGGTAGCAAAGTATTTTTTGGTATTTTAAAGGGCGAACAAATTTGTCTAGCAAATGGAAAGTGTATCTTACAGAATAGGAAATTTGTATATATAGTTACGGGTTCATTTTGGCAACTTAGAAAACAAGTTTACTGTTGTTTTTTGGATGAAACTAATTTAGATAAAACGCTTAAAAACTTTTTTAAAGCAGAATCCTTATTTGCGGACAATTCAAAATTTATTAAGGATGAAGAAGAATGACCTACAACTTTCGAGGCCTCTTTTAATCCCCTTCGGGGGAATTTTCATAAATAAAATTTGATTAAAAGTTGAATGAAATTTGAATAAAAATCTTTTCTTATTGCTTGCCTAGGTCGTAACAGTAATCTACTGTTTAAATTTCGAGATCCTGACATTAGTTGTTTCAGCTAGGTATTGATGAGTCAATCAGTCAATCAGGTATTCTCTCTTTATATAATAGTCTTAAGAAGTCTTAATTAACAGTTTCCAACATAGTTGAAAAGTGTTCATGAGTTCGCTTTGTTTGTCCGTCTGTCCGTCCTCTAACTCTCGTAAATACACTATATTTCCAATGATGACCGGTCACTTGCGATTTTCGACGTTTTGTTAAATATCTGAAAAGATACATGAGGAATTATCCTGAAACTTCAGGAGTGTAAACAACATGATAAACGTCATATATTTCCGCGAAGATTTTTAACCGAAACCCCATAAGGGGCCGTCAACAAATTGAAGAAAAACGAATATCTTTTGGATAACCCTGTAAAAACTAATATTGCAAAAGCATTCAAACTGTAGATTATGATTAAGTGGCTTATTGTAATAATTTGGGTTCATTTTTATGAAGATAGCATGTATACTCGAAGAGAAATTCAGGTTTTTATAAAAACAGTCCCAAATTTTACCAAGTTTTTTGCTTATAATTTGCAGAGTTTTTAATCTAAAATCAAGTTATTTTCAGAAAATATGACAAACAAAATTGTACACAATACTATGCAATCAGAATTTAAAAAGAATAAAAATTGTATTAAAAATGAGCAGGTGTACTAAATATTGTTTCACTCCGCATACGCGAATTCAATCAAAATATACTGTGCATAATATATTAGCTAAATGTATTAGACCAACTTTTATGAAAGTCTCAAAAACATAGCTTGAAAATTCTGATAGTAATCGTCGATTGAATAAGCTCAAATTTCGCTGTTCCCAAAAGAAAGCAAAAAGATGAGGGGTTGTATCCAAATATACTAGCTTATGAAAGTTGACATAATAAGAATGAAGTGTCTCTCATTCTATATTTGATACAACCCCTCATCTTTTTGCTTCCTTTTGGAAACAGCGAATTTCGAGCTTATTCTATCGACGATCACTATCAGAATTTTCAAGCTATGTTTTTGAGACTTTCATAAAAGTTGGTCTATATATTTAGCTAATATATTATGCACAGTATATTTTGATTGAATTTGCGCATGCGCAGTGAAACAATATTTAGTAAACATGTTAATTTTTCATACAATTTTTATTCTTTTTTAATTCTGATTGCAGAGTATTGTGTACAATTTTGTTTGTCATACTTTCTGAAAATAACTTGTTTTTATATTAAAAACTCTGCAAATTATAAGCAAAAAACTTCGTAAAATTTGGGACTGTTTTTATAAAAACCTGAATTTCTCTTCGAGTATACATGCTATCTTCATAAAAATGAACCCAAATTATTACAATAAGCCACTTAATCATAATCTACAGTTTGAATGCTTTTGCGATATTAGTTTTTACAGGGCTATCCAAAATATATTCGTTTTTCTTCAGGTTGTTCACGGCCCCTTATAGGGTTTCGGGAAAAAATCTTCGCGGAAATATATGACGTTTATCATGTTGTTTACACTCCTGAAGTTTCAGGATAATTCCTCATGTATCTTTCCAGATATTTAACAAAACGTATAAAATCGCAAGTGACCGGTCTTCATTGGAAATATAGTGTATACTCAGATTGCCCTGCAATTTTTATATGTTTCTGACGTTTACAAGAGCACGATCGCTATTTGAATTTTAAAAAATAGCATTTATAGATCATTTACAGAGACAGTTTAAAGTACGGTCAATGGGAAAAAATAATCGTTTCAAGTGCATTTTAATGATGTTACACCATTCGAAACATAATGAAATTGTTACCCATTTCTGAGGTGCACTAAATAAGACTTTCTGTACAATGTGGGGTGCAAAGCATTTATTATTCATTTACAGGGTCACACAAAATTAAATGCTACATAATTGTCTAAGAGAAAACATTGTTTTTACTGCAATTTAATGATGTTATACTATTTTATACATAATGAAATTTATATGAATTACTGAGGTGCGCATTAAATTGGTTATTGAAAAGTTTGATGTGCATTTATGTACACACAAAATAATTCGGTTTCAGAGCTGTCTATTAGCGATAATTTCTGGAAGTGCGTTTTCAACTTTGATTTGCGTTTTTAAGTTTCACTAAATTTTTTCATAGTGCGTGTATAAATTCTGTTGATAAAAGCTACACAAAAGATTTCCAGGGCATTTCCTCTTACTGGCGGAAATTGCCGAATGTGAATATTTACCATACTATAGCAATAATATGGTCAGAATAGACTTAAATTAAGGTTATATAACCGTTTTCTGTAAAAACGGTCTAATAACTGGAGAGTTTGCTGCAAATTTTTAACAATGTGAGATGAGTTTCTTAACTGAAGTAATTTTTGCATATTGTGTAATATATGTACAAACCTATGAATCATATACAGGACTACAAAAATAATTCAGATATTTTTCCTTCCTTAGATGGTAGTTTCTGAAAATTAATTTTAAACGTCTTATGCGTTTTCCAAACATCATGTTTCACATCATTAAACGGAAGTGTTGTTACATTATTCGGAATGTGTTGCAAAGTGTTTCATAATCTATGCTTTTAGCATGGTTTTACTTTGTTGTTTTTATTTCTGCAGTGCGCGTTAAACTTTTTAATAGGAAATTTTGTATAGTAGCCATTGGCGAGTAGATGAGATTATTTTAGCTGCCAGTTTCTGGATGATAGTTACTTTTAATTTAGTACCCAACTACTATGGTCAGTATGAATACTTCCATTCAGTGTTTCCAGTTGGGCTTTTGTTTAGTTTGTTTGTTATTCCAATAGCTTGATTTCTTCCACTTTCTTGAAATAGTAATATTTCCTTTGTTTAATGACAGATTAAATAAGCGAATATGAGTGTTTAAAATATATACATATATTAATAATCAACCAATCTGAATAATAATAATAAAAAAACGCCCAACTGGCAACATTACTTCCATTGATAGGCCAAACATAAATAAGTGATATTTGAAAACTGAAAAACCATTTCGAAGAAGTTACACAAATTGTTTTAAATAAAGGAAAACTGTTATTTGTAAAAAATATTTTGAGAGGAAAATATTTGCCTGATCTGGCAAGTTTTTTTATATCCGTATTTCAATGTGTAATCGCCCATTGGCGACTTAAGAAGAGAAGTTATTTTTAGCTTTAGTTACGTCTAATAAAACTTATCATTAAATGTTCTTATATCTAAAGATAACAAAAGATGATGTAGGAATAGTGAATTATTCAATATTACATGTAATGCAAATATATTACTAAACAAAATGAGATACTTGTTTGATAAATCTGAACATCTTCGCTATCGGAATCATTTACTGTACAGTACTCTTCAAACACGTTCAACTTTTTCAATAAATAGCAAGTTCTTCTATTATCTGTGTTATTTTCTTTTAAAGGGCCTCAGTGTATTAAGTGTATTAGGTGTTGTAGTATAGTTCTTCACAAGGTTTGCCCTTTTTTTTAAAAATTGTCTTTCGAATTGAAAAAGTTTTTTTTTTTTTTTTTTTTTTTTTTTTTTTTTTTTTTGCAACAAATAAAAATTCAAACTATTTCTCCTGGCTGCCATTATATTATCAAATATAGCTTGCTAAAAATACATACATTGCAATGATGATAAACGTATAAAATGTGGCCATGCTATATGAAAAATAAAGAATTGTGATCAGCAATTCTTAAAAAGTTCTTTGGTTTGTTTATACATTTGTTAAATGTTCCTTTTCACGTGAAAAATAAACAAAGTTAAACTATGTTGAACATCTCAAGTTGCATTACTATATCAACTAGCTGTGTTTACTTTTTTTTTATGAAAGTTTGTAAACTCAGAAATGTTTTCTGGAGATACAGCTAAAGCTATGTTTACATTTTGCTATGCAATAGTACAGTTTTCTTTGCTTTTCTCTTTTTTATTATTTTGAAAAAATTGTAACACATGTTCAACCTACACTCTTTGTTTACTAACAAACCATAAATATATCAAAATGCAAAAATTAAACACAGTTATAAAATACACAAAAATATTATTACAAGTTAAAAAGAATATATATGAAATGAAAATTGAAAAATTAAAAATTGTTTCGTGTATACACACGGGCAAATTCAGTGCAATTCAATTCTGCTGAATGCAAATCTTTTTACCCTAAACTTGTATTTATTACAAGAAATATGACCGTTGGTTATTGCTTTTGGTCATCACACATAGTTAAAAATAGTAAAAATTTCAAGTTATATTCCAGAGTGCAGAGAGCAATTAAGGTCACAGTCATGATTTTGTATTCCTTGACTATTATTATTATTAATTAATTAAATCTAGAGAATTCACAATAGAAATTTAAATATCACCATTGATACATTGAAATGGACTATCTGAATTAAAAATATTATAAAAATGAAGACTTAAATGATAAACATACCTGAACGATTGTCATTCATTTGTTTTTTTTTAATATCAGCGTTATTTATTTATATATATATTATTATTATTTTTTTTTTTTAAGAAGAATTGCAATTTGTCAAGAATATAGTAAATAGTTTCCCTGTATATAAAAATAACAAACGATACACCATGAACCAGCCATGAGCATCAAAAACTTAACAACCATATACAAGAATACTACAAACTAAATAAAAATGGTACACGAGGATTTGCAACTCCTGTGTAGCAATGACTGACAAAACAACAATATAAAATATTAATTACGAGGGCGTAAATTATAGGGATGTGGCTGATTTAGAATTTGTCTAGTGTCTACAAAATTGCTAGGATTATTGTGATGACTTGTATCGAATAGATGATTATTACGAGGTGGAGCAAGGATGATTCTGTCTAAGTGAACTCTAAATATGGTATTATCAAGATGTGAGTTGAGTTTCATAATAGAAAAGGCTTCAGGTGAGTGCTTTTGGACTACAACATAAGGTCCTGTATATTTGGGTTTAAATTTGTCAACAGATTTCAGATAAACAATGTCTTTTTTACAAATTGGTCTTAATTTAGCTGTCTTTTGGTGATAATTGTTTCTTTTAAATTGTGAATTTTTAATGTTGTTATATGCTTTTCTGTAAATGCCATTTAAGTCATCAAATAGTTTATATGTTTCAACATTTTGATCCAAAAAAAGTTGATTTGCATTATAATTATAAGTGTCGAATATTAGTGATAGTTCTCGGCCAAAATGTAAGAAGTTAGGAGAGAATAAAGTGGAGGAATGTTTGGAACCGTTGTATAAGTTTTTGTGTATAGCAATAGCGTTTTCAAATGTATATCCTTCTTGCATTAGAGTAGTTATAGAGTATTTTATTGAAGTGTTCACCCTCTCAGAGATAGAGTTACAAGCCGGGTGTGCTGCTGACGAATGGGAAATTTTTATGCCTAGGGTATTGTTGAAAGTATCATAAATATATGCCCTAAACTGGGGGCCGAGGTCTGACAATAGGGTTGCCGGACGTCCAAAAATAGTCATATATGAGAATAGGCACTTTACAATTTTAGGAGCTGTGGTTGATTGAAGTGGATACAGTTCAAGATGTCTGGAAAAGTGGTCGGTCACAGTTAAAATAGAGTGACCATTTTTGAAAGGTCCAACAAGATCAATAGAAATTGTGACTCCTGGGAATTTTGGTGTGTAAGTAGGTTGAAGAGGTGCGTTAGGAATTCGGTGATGTTTTGCTTGGAGGCATTTTGTGCACGAAGCAACAAAATTAAGTGTGTCTGTGTATATGCCTTTCCAAAAATAACGCGAAGAAAGAAAGTCATAAGTTTTTATAAAACCAAAATGTGACAGATGAGAAATTGTTAATACTTTAGGTTTTAAAGAATCTGGAACAATTATAAGATATGAAAAAGTGTTTTGAGCACTGTTGTTTTTCTTTTGCATAAGGACCTTAGAGTCTGGATGTATGAAGAAAGAAGGATACTTAACACAAGAACCTGAATTTAAAATTTCATTATATATAGGTGATAACTGTGAATCTTTAAGTTGTTCTTGAACAAAAGTTGTGTTCGAAATTTCTAGTAAAGGATCTTTGTTTTTTGCATTTTTGTTAACCAAACAATTTATGAATTCTTGGGAGTCTATAGCATTAATATCATTTTCGACAATTGGTAACGGTTGTGAATTTTCAGACATTAGTTGTGGATTCGAGTCAAGAGTTTCTATGTTGTTGTCGTTAAAACTACACCTGGATAAATAATCAGCCAAAATATTTTTAGAGCCAGGTATGTGTTGAAATGTGAAAGTATATTTGGACAAATGCATTAGCCAACGAGTTGTGATGTCAGCTGGGTTAGAGGTTTTTTTATACTTTTCTAATGGTTTACTATCAGATAAGATGACAAAATTACGATTGTAAATATAGTAATTGAATGCATTTATAGATTTTACAATGGCCATTAATTCTAATTTTATTGCGGGGTATTTTTTTTCAGATGGTTTTAATGACTTTGAAAAATAAGAAATAGGTAAGAGTTGGTGATTATACATTTGGAGAAGAGCACCTGAAATTGCCGTTCCGGAAGCGTCTGTATTGACATAAAACGTCTTATCCCAATCGGGTAACCTGACCATAGGGTGTTTAAAGAAAATCTTTTGTATGTCGTTGAATACACTTTGATGGTAATCAGTCCATTTAAATGCGGATTTAGGTTTAGATAAATCAATGAGTGGTTGAATTAATTTAGAAAATGAGGGAATTAGATTTTTATAGAACGTGGCCAAGCCAACAAAACTTCTAACTTGTTTTTTTGTCTTAGGTGCTGGAAAGGATTTTATTTTCAATATGTTATTGTTTATAGGCGAAATTGTATGATTTTCAATATGAAAACCGAGGTAATCAATTGCAGATTGGTGGAAAGTACATTTTGCTGGTGAAAGAGTCATATTATATTTAGCCAAAATTTGGAAAATTCTTTCTAATTTTTCATAAGTTTCCTGTATTGAATTTGAGCCAAATATAAGATCATCTTGGTATACGTAGATACCTTCTAATCTCATCTCATCCAACAACATGTCCATAAGAGCTTGAAAATAATTGCTTGCGTTCTTCAAACCGAAACAGAGCCTTTTAAATTTATATGAGCCAAACATGCTTGAAAAAGTTACTTTATCTTGAAATTTAGTTGGCATATCAATTTGATGATAGGCCTGTTGGAAGTCTAGCGATGTAAAATATTTATATTTTGACAAGTTGGAAATTATCGTTTGAATTTTAGGAAGAGGGTAAGAGGAGCTCTGAATGATTGTATTTAACATGCGCAAGTCTAAGGCTAATCTAAATTTTTGTTTACCCGATCCATCCGGTTTTTTTTTCACCAAAAGGATGGGACAAGCCCATTCAGAACAACTGCGTTCTATGATTCCAGCTTCGACTAATTGATTTATCTGATCTAATGCCTCTTGCTGTAAAGATTGAGGGATTGGGAATGGCAATGTCTTAATAGGGAAATCATTAGTAAATTTGATATTAGGTTTGAATTTATCGGTATGTCCCAATGTTTTCATTGATTTTGAGAAAACTGCATAATTTTCCAACAAAAGTTTCTGTATTTTATCTGCTTTTTGTTTAGGAAGGTGATTTAATTTAAAGTCCGCGGATGACAGATCTGTTTTTCTTTTTTGCAATATTTCATCGGAAGCTTTGATAAAATTTACAAACAATTGTGTTTGTTCATTAACCACATTTTCGCTGTCTTTCAAGTCCTCAGAATTTTGGATTATCTCCTCAATTTGGGTAACAGAGCCTATATTGGTGTTCTTGTTTACATGTATAGTTTTGTTTGCATTATTTCTGACATAAATAGAAAATTCACTGGTGTTTTGTTTATCAATTTGGACAATAGAGTCAAAAGCAAGGATATCTTTAGCGAAAGCGTTACTTTGGAATAAATATGGTGTGTCATGAGTCATGTTTTTAACTTTTACAGAGATACATTTAGTTTGATTTGGTGCAAGAATCAATTTAGATTTTAGCATAACATTTTCAGATATAGGCTGACTGACATTGATATTGTGACACTCAAGAGTTTCCGTTGTTTCTTTAGTATAAATGAATGGAACTTTTAACTCATTGAGCTGCATGATTTTGTTCGTTAAATCTAGTGTGATATTATGTTTTTCAAGAAAGTTAAGTCCTAAAATGCCATCAAAATTATGTGATTCAGGAATATCAACGATATAGAAATGGTGAGAAAAGAATTTTTGTTGAATTTTAAATGTGAAACGAATACATGCCGTGAAATCAAGTTCTGAATTTACTGTCGTTAATGTTACATTAGATCCTAAGCGTTTGTATTTTAATTTGTCTTTAACTTTATCAAATAAACGCTTCGAAAGCAAAGATGTGCTGCTGCCAGTGTCTAAAAGTAGGGAAGCATTTTCTTGAGCAATTAAAGTATTTATAAGAGGAAGTTCTGGAGTTGGGATATTTACATTAAAAATAAATTCACTAAACATGTTTTCCGTTTGTGTTGAACAGTCATTTGCAATGCAAACCTGAGTATTTGTCTGAGACGCAATGGAGTTAACAAGTCTTTTGGCCGAAATTTTTGGCAAACTTTCGTCATTAATGTGAAAAATGGGTGCTGACGTAGGTAAATTTTCCTGAGGCACAACATTGTCAGCTTTCGTGTGACTCATTTTGAGTTTAAATTCTTGTAATTAGTGTCTGAGTAATTTCTTTTGTATCTAGTGTCTTGTTGGTCCAATTTTGTATTAGCTCTTTGCCATTTAAAGCAATGCTTAGCAGAATGACCATAACGAAAACATAATTGGCAACGCTCAGTTTGTTTTTGTGGAAACCGCCGTCTTTGATATGGCTGAAAATTGTGTCGCGTTTTATAATTTTCCTGATAATTTTGTCTGTCATGGTGTTTCTTTTCTCTAACAGGCGAGGAGTCATTTTTTTTTTGTGACACAGGTTGAGCAAAATTCAAATTATTTATTTTTTCCGTAAGCTCAGCAATTTTCGATTGCAACTGTTCAGTTGCCTGAAAAGAATCACTAGTAGTGAACACATTATCCTGTACAAATATGTCTTGCAAAACCTGTGCTCTTTCTACTGCTTTCGGATAAGTTTTTACATCTTCCTCTAATAATTTACGCCTGATAGAAGATGGTAGGCAAGACAAAAATTTTACATATTTTATATGATTCGAGGAATCTTTGTCTATAATTTCTGGGTAAACTTTAGTTACCAAAACATTCAACCGGTGGGCAAAATTTTTAATAGATTCATGCGGCAAAATGGTAAGCGTATTTAAATCATTTAAAGTCGCAGGGGCAGAAGTCTTAGCAAAAAAATCTGTTATTCTATTCTGAATAAACTCAAAATCTGTAGCTTTGTATAAGACTGGGTCTTCTATCATATATTGCCGCGCTGGACCTTTTAGTTTTGATTTTAGAAAAGCCACAGTTTCATCACGGGACAAGCCCTTAAGTTTTTCGTATGTTAAAATCTGATCAAAGAAAAAATTCACAAGGGAGGAATCTCCACAGAAATCATCAACTTGGAATTGAAAATTACTAGTCATTTTAAATTTTTAAATCTTTCTCTTTTAAAAATATATATATATGACCTCACACAAAAGTTTTAGCACAAAAATATCAATAAATATATAAATAATAAGTTAAATGCATAACACAGTAAAAATATTAAAATAATAAATTACTACCATCATTTTGCACAAATATATTTTTCACCTACCTTGGTGTTCTTCCATCTACACAAAACATCTAACTAGTTTAAAAGTCATGAGCATATTATTATATGAAAGATAAACATGAGAACCTATATTTATTATTATTATTATTATTATTAAAATAATAACCTTCAACAATTCAAAATATCATAACTCAGTACATTACTATGAGAAAAATTAAACTGCAGTAAAAACTTATCTTTTTTTTTTTAAATCATTATTATCATTTTTCCCAACACTTAAATACTTTTAAAAACATAAGAATAAAAATTTGTAATTTTTTCTTTTACTTATAAATTAAAAATATATCGCGTGCATTGTACCAAAAATATGACGGGTTGAAGTAAAATATATGATATGTTAAAAATATTATAAGCTGTAAACCACTTTTAGTACCACTTTTTTTTTTTTTTTAGTAAACCACTTTTTACACAAGGCAGTGGACACCTTAAAATTTTTCTTCTCTCTTTTTTTTTTATTAATTCTCGATATCACTTTAATTAATTACGAAAATTAATTTGAAATCACCCTTTTTTTTTTTGTAAGTAAAACAACATATAAGGAGGACGCGGAAAAACACATCCGGGTAAATTATAATTCCACTCGTCACTGTACCTAACCGATTGCCGACGCTACACAAAATATCTTTATAGAATTTCACACTATCAAATCTTTAGCACTTCACTACACGGAAGAAGCACTTTCACAATTTCTCCAAAAATCTTCCTTCAGCAACAAAATGGAAAGAAAAGAAAAGAAAACTTTTCTAACCGCCGAAGACACAAACACTGTTGTTGAATCCACATATTGAAAGATGCAAACGGGCGCATTTCACAAAAACGAAACTCAATTCACAAGCACAGTATGAAAAGGGGGAAAAAAAAAATTCTCCCGGACACGATATGTTGAACAGAGCTGCTAATTAGTCTCTACTTTTTTTGTTATCACGGTCGCTCCGTAATAAGTTGTTCCAATACCGCAAACACTAGAAGAGCGTGCGTCATCAAATACTTGCGTTTATTTTGACAATAAAGTAGGAGATATTCGGAGATTGCAGTGTATCAGGTCTGTAAATATCTTGATTTCAAACTTTTCCGCACACAGATTCCGTCAATTATGAAGGAGATACAGTCCCATTTTGTAGATTGATAGACGCATGAAAAAGTTTTTTATACCAACGTAGCAAAGCGTACACACGCAAGCGAAGCCAGACCACCCATTTTAACGTACATACTTTACTTCAAAAATAGGCACCACTTTGTGTAGTATAGTTTTCGGTATACATTAGTTGACGTTTACATTCTAATAATATTATCGAAGAGTTGGCCTGATCGTCACAGTGGATAGTTTACTATAATAGTACATAATTGTTAAAATAAAGTGCGTTGAATCGCAAAAACACTTCAGATGCGTTTCCTGAGTAAAGAGACACAACAATAGTTCGGAGATATAAAAAGAACTCATTCTGTCGAAATTAGTCCTTTATTTGAAGCGAAAAGTTGCATAAAAGTAAAAGCAAACAGGTGGTCGGCTTGCTCCATAGCAAGGCAGTATCAAGAGAGTCTTTACACCTCTACATCTCAGCAAAGACTGATTATCTCAAATCATGACAATGTTCACCGGCCAGTGAGTATTTTACACCAAAAATAAAGCAATTGGCAAGATTCATTACCGCCAGCAAAAATAACCGTTAATGATAAGAAATAGATATATTTAAATTTGGCGATTAAAGAGGGGTGTGTAATATTACAAAGTTCATCAGTAACCCTTTTGTGGTTTTTATGCGCTGGGAAAACCATCTGCGATCACGAAATATCGAGACAGAAATAACAATTTGTAACAACATAAACTGCGGATGTATATACATTTTGTGTTAAACTGAAATAATTACAAGGTTAAAAGTAAATGTATTATGATAACTAGCAGATGCTCAAAGTTCAGAATTAAAAATAAAGAAAAATAATACCGGACAAACTGCATACACACGGCCAGAAACATAGAATAAATTGCATCTGCCTGCAAAAAGGATAATGCATTAATCTGTTAATAAATGAGACTTGATTTTAGAATAAAAGGAAAAGAGAAGCGATAACTTTTAACAAAAGAATTAAAAATGTTTTTTTTGCTTGTTATAAAAATGCATATATATGGATCTATACCATAGGTGTATTACGTACTTAGTGTATTAAGTGTGAAAATAATAGTTAGTGTATAAAATGGGCCAACTAACAACACTGCTTCCAATCACAAGCCAATAAGTGGCATTTGGAAACTCAAATACCCATCGCAGAAATTACTTAAAATGTTTTAATTTAAATCTGACAATAAAAGAAAAACAATATTTTGTAAAAAATATATTTTTTAGAGGAAAATATTTGGCGATCCGGCAAAATTCTTAATCGCCATATTTCAACGTTTAATTACCTACTGGCGCAATGCTGCCAGTGGGCTTACTTTTTTTTAATTCAGATTTGTTGATTGGCATCACCTTTCTTGAAATGATATTCGTCTTCTTTTTGGTTTATTTAATCGGTCATTAAATAAAAACGAATTTTACTTTCTAAAAAAAAACTGGTGAAAATCAAGAAAACTGAATAAAATAAAAGTTACCAACTGGCAACCTATCGACGGGCGAGTAGTTCTTTCCACGTCTAATAAAACTTATCATAAAATGTTTTTATATCTAAAGATAACAACAGATGATTTATGAGTAGTAAATTATGAAAAATTTTACCTGTAATACAAATATATTAGAACATGAAATGATAAACTTACTTGATAAATCTGAACTTTTTCGTCATCAGAATCATAGTAAATTATCAAAAATATTACCTGTAATGCAAATATATTAAAATATGAAATGATAAACTTACTTGATAAATCTGAACATCTTCGCTAACATAATCATGCAGTACTCTTCAGACACGTCCAAATACTTCAATAAGTAGCAAGTTCTTCTATTATTTGCGTTATTTTCTTTTAAAGGACCCAATGCAATTCCGAAACACTCGGAATTTCTCCGGCATTTTTGGGAGCATGTTAGGAAATGGGAATCTTCGTGTACGTCTGGAATGCAGTTTTGGCTCAATTTTCCATCAATCACATACTTATACTGAATCTGCGATACCTCAAATGCACTTACAATACATATAAAACACATTAGATAAAAAACAATGAGTATTAAAGGAATTTTTGACATCTTGTTGCGGTTATTTTAATGATATTAGATTCCAATTTTGGTTAAATGTTGTAAAATGTGAATTAAAGTTTCTTAAAATACTTTCTAAAGAATAAGTTTGATTTCCTAAATGAAATTATATGGTTATTTTAAAATTATGCAAGTTATTTAGAAAACACTTTTGTGTAATTAGAACAAATTATCAAATAATAAATAATTCGTCAATAGAAAAAAACTTTCTAAAATTCTAATGGATATAAATGTGTTCTTTTTTTCCTATTATTCAAACTTTTAGTCAATTAAGCAGAAATTATAAATGTATTTACATGCCAATAACTTTTTTAAAACATAAAACTAAATTAAAAATATAAGTCATTTAAAAAAATTTAAATAGGAAAAGCTCAGCTTATAAGCAAGGGCAAAAAAATTAAGTACTATTTTAACGACAGTAAAATAATATTAACTCTGATAAACTTCTTTATATGTATATATAAAGAAAAATTTCAGGAAAATTTCGCTTTTTTGAGAAGTAGATGAAGTAAATCAATATTTTTAATATAATTTTCAAATTACTTAATTTCAGAACAATATTACAAATTCTGCAATTAAACGTGGTGATCGCGCATTCTGCTATTTAAATAATTATTAGAAATTTTCTAGTCTCAAATAATGATGCCAGACATTTTGAAATTCCAAAGAGTGTACGCAATTTTACAGTATTTTCAATCTTTTACTTTCCTAACCAGATACAATTTTACTAAACTTTACAGCACGAAATAAATACAAACTTATTGTAAACCGCATACAGTTTTTTTTTAAATGTACCAAATTTAAAAATTAACAAAATTCTCGATTTACAAGACAGCTTAAAGCTTTCTGTATTTTTGTGAAAGAGAATTTTCAAAGTATAATCGTTTTTGAAAGTCAGTGGAGGAAAAAAAATTAAGCTAGTAAGCAAAACAGTACATAATTTCTAAAAGTCCTTCTTTCTCAGAATGATTTTAACAAATGGGAAATAATTGCTATTGCCAGCATGTTTTATTTTAGATGAGTTTTAAATTTATAGACCCCTCTTTTATTATTCATACAACGTTTTAAAAGTTACAAATAATTTAAACTTTTTCAAAAGTTTCGCATCATGAGAATTGTAAATATGTATACTTAATGAACTTTTTCTGGGTATTTTAAATAAAAAATATAAATAAAACAGAATTTCCATGGATATGTTCAGTTTTGCCTAAAAACATTCCAACTTGTTTGTTTCATTGCTGCATGTTGTCATTATAACACTTATAGTTTCCAACCTTATGGGTTATTTTAAGTCAAATAAATCTATATTATAAAGCAAGGACAAAAATCCTTGAGTAACACTGACGTCATATATCAAAGGAATCCATTTCTCCTTTTGTTTGCAAATTTAATAACGTCTAATAATAGTATAATCATAATTTTTACGACGACTAATAGGGTATGTTCATACGCAATTTGATTGAAAACTGTATTTGAATTTATTGACATATTATGGATTTTAAAATAATGTTCAAGTATGATTTTTTTTAATCTACTTCTATCGCTTACAGCTCGATTAATAAAACTAGTTTAAATTTGAAACTATATAAATATATTTCAGCATTTGGTTCCGACTAATATTCTATTAAAAAAACCTAACTTGCGCGGAAAAATGCCTATATTGTTTAGGCCTGGGAAGAGGCAGATATTAAGATATTTCATTCAGTTAGTTCTACATTTACTGTTAATTTTTCAATTCAAAGGTAACACATGTAGAAAGAAATACATCATTTTTATCAAGCAATGAAATTCAAACCGCAACAAGCTGCATTATTCGAATAGTTCAACAAGTGAACTTCAATAAAGAAATTCAATATTTAGAAGCTGGAAAAGAGCCACCTGCAAATAGCAGTCTCATATGCTATTTGCATATGAGACAAGATGTGTCCAATTTTAGACGATAACAAAATATTAAGAGTAGGAGGAAGATTGAAAAACGCATAGCTGTCGGAGTATGAAAAGCACCCAATCTTATTACCATCAAAGCACCATGTGACAAAGATCATAATTTATTGCCAGCGTCTCAAAATTTATATTACTTGAAATTATCCACCCAAGGCAATAAACCAAGGAAGGTTAGGTTCCCGTTTGACAATTTCCCTAGTTATTAAATGCATAAATATATTTACACCAAATAAAATGTCATTTTTTATAGATCAAAATAATGAATCATCTAACATTAAATCACAGAAATTATCGGAGAATGAAAAGTACCCAATTTTATTACCATAAAAACACCATGCGACTAAGATCATAATTAAACATTTTCATGAAAAATATTTACATGCAGATCCAGAACTTCTTCTTTCTTTAATTAGACAGCATTTTGGGATCATTACTGTTAGGTCTCTTATTCGGAAAATAGTAAGAGCTTGTGTTACGTATTGCAGATATAAAGCTTCGTTGTAGTTTAACTACCAAATTAAGAGTAGTTTTAGATGCGAGTGCTAAAACAACAACAGGTGTTTCTTTAAACGACACTCTAATGGTAGGTCCCAAAACACAAGATGATTCAATTTGCATTTTACTGAGGTTTAGATTTCATAATATTGCAATAACAGCTGATATAATAATGATGTACAGACAAGTACAAATTCATGACAAAGATAGGGATTTTTAGAGAATATTATGGAGAGATAGTCCAGATAAACAAATAGAAGTTTTTCGCTTAAATACTGTCACGTACGAAACTGCTGCTGCTCTATATCTTGCAATTAAAGCTTTGAGTGAGTTAGCAATTCATGAGGGTCTTAATTTTCCAAAAGCAAAGACTATAGTTTTAAGAGATTTTTAGGTTCACGGTGTTTTAACTGGTGTTGAGAATAGTCAGGAAGGTACTGAATTGACATATGAATTGCTGAAAATACTAAAAAAAAAGGTGGGTTTGAGCTACATATATGGTCCACAAATGAATCCTCACTATTGAAAAATGCTGGGTTAGCAAACACAATTAACTATAATATACATTCTGTAGTGGACAATAAGGCCATAACAGTTCTAGGAGTGGAATGGTATCCTGATAATGATATGTTCAGATGTAATTTCATTGATATACATTATCAAGGTGTCCCTACTAAAAGACTTATTCTGTCATTTGTATCAACGCTTTTTGAAACATTAGGGTTGATTCAACCTTTTGTAATTCTAACTAAAATGATCCTTCAAGAACTGTGGAAATTACAATTATCATTAGATGACCCAGTACCAGAAAATATTGACCAAAAGTGGAAAATTTTGTGCCAGGATGTCAAACTCTTAAATTCCACATATGTACCTAGAAAGGTCATCTTGCCCAATTATTCTCGATGTGATCTTCATGGGTTTTGTGATGCGTCAGTTATGTGTTGCAGTATTTTCTGGTACACTTAATACAGGCGGTCAGGAGCTGCATTACATATAAATCCTGATTCTGTGCACGCATGGTGTGATTCACAAATTGTATTGTCATGGCTAAGATCAAATCCTAAAAGATAGCAAGTCTTTGTAGCCAACAGAGTATCTGAAATACAATCCATTTTACCAACTGAGAATTAGAACCATTACTCTACATAAACGAAGTTTCAAGTTTCTGGGAAACTCCAGCGTGAAAATATGGGGGGTTCAAATGTGCCCTGAGTTGCTTCCAGAAAGAGATGCTTACGGCTGTGTTTTCTCTACTTGGCGGAAGCACTGCTGTGCCTCCAGATCTGGTTTATTCAGTAAGTCAAGATCTGGAATTGAGTTTAGGTTTCTACCAAATGAAACAATGATCAGGAGTCAAGGCCGCAAATTCCCTAGGATCAAATGATATAGGTACAATGGGTCTTCTATTTAATATACCTTCAATTTGAATAATCACCGTAAGATATTCTTCAAGAGTTAATTTATTTAAAGCAACAACTTTCCTTAAATGATATTAAAGGACTTGACTCCAGATTCCTGGAATTTTCCAAAATTAGGGGGTCACGGAAGAATAAATTTACAACCTACACCTTCTGAAGTCATGTAATTTGGAAGATTTTCCCCTGGATTGCTAATAAATTTGTGAAGTTTTTTCAGCTCAGAATTGGCTCCAACGAAGTTTTTAATGTTACCGGAGAAAATGCTAGAGCATTTCCCCTCCTAGCAAAAAAAGTTTTAACGCAGTAATTACTGCACTGGAAGTTGTGACTTGAAGATTTGGGATCCTAATTTCAGAATGGCGGAACATTTCCATCTGTAAAAAAGAAACGTCATAAACATGCATTTTACTATAGTACTGAAAATGTTTTATAAGTCCGTGAAAATGACGTACGTTTTCATTGACCTTTTTGCTTCGTCTGTAACTGGGACTAGGTTCCTGTTCTGTAGTTTTGGAGCTGGTGGAGACAGAACTATGTTAAAATAATGTAATTGTGAAGCAATTAAAAATATATCGATTTTATGAATGAAAATCCGTATATAAATTATTTTAAAAGAGTGTATGAACAATTATGAATGTTGTAAATGAATAAATTCAATTGTTGTGCGTGTAAAAGGGAAAAAAAAAGACATCCAGCGAAAACAACACCTATTGCGTCTTTTGGAGTAAAAATTAATATAAGACTGGTTATGTTTTCAGGGAATCACGGTACGCAAAATATATACATATTTTTGATTTATTTCTTAACAGTAACAAAAATTCCCATCATGGAGAAGAAACACCGCCCAATAATTCGTAATGAAAAAAGTAAAAAAAAAAATAATAATAAACGTATTCGTTTGTTTTTCTATTTATTAAAAACAGGGGATCCAATCCGGCGTTCCTGAGTTACAGATCATAAGTAAAAACCATTTTTAATTAAAAACTAATATTTTTTTTTATGTTTAACATATTTTCTTAGATTGCTCACTAGCAATAACAAAAAACATTTTATATGAAAAATATCAATTATGTATTTAAATAAAAGTTTTGAAATTTATTGAAAACTGTAATTTCTTTTTAGTCGCATGCCAGAGGTTAATTGACACGTGTCAGGCGGGATGGCTTCACATGCAGAGAGATGTACTGTTTCAGTTGTTCAATTGTTTCTGGATTGTGGCGGTACAACTGGTCTTTCACGTGTCCCCACAGAAAGAAGTCACAGTTTTAAAAAGGTTTACTGGTAATTTCGTTCAGATACTACGCCATATTATTGCTGCGCATGGTGGATATGTGGAAAATAGAGTGGTTTAGATTTTTTCCAGACTGCAGCGCCATCTGTTGTTGAAAATTGTAACTAATTTCGAAAGTTTGTCTGCCTGAAAATTTACTGTTGTTCCAAGCATATTGCAACAAACGGTGTATTTCTATCACCGCCCGTTTAGTTTTTATTGATTTTTCAAATATACCGGTCATTTTTTAAACACCCTGTATATGTGTGTGTGTGAATGTGTTTTCGAAGTTTCAATTTCGTTATTTGCATATTAGCCTGAAACAAATGCTGAACTGTTTACATTGTTTAAAGTACAATTGGGTGTTGACCTTCTGTAATAAGGCTGCACGGGATAAAGAAAGATTTTTTTAAAAATCTGCTTGAAAATTATTTTAAAAACCATAAAAAAATCAGTAAGTTAAGATACAGTTTTCGAACAAGTTTCATTTGAAAGTAAGTATATTTTTTTAGATTCGACGGTGTAAATATTTAAATTGTGCAATATTTCGAAGGCAATATTTTATCAAAGAGTAAAAGTTATTGATCAGGTCATATCCACCGTCAATATGACGTCAGCGTTTCTCACGGACACATTTTTTCTTTATAATATCGAGAAGAAAATAGATGTGCCCGATATTGTAAATTTTTACAAAGTATATTTATTTATTTATTTATTTATGTATTTTCTTTCAGGTACTGCAAGTCGAAATTGATGTTTTTGTTTGATAGTCTCATTACAGAATAGCTCACTACACATAAATGATAAACGAAACATCTATTTTGAAAACAAAACACGTACTTTGTCTTAAATTTTTATTTTATTTTATATTCTTTTTATTTATTTATTTATCTATTTTCCATACAAATATGGAGAAATAGTTAATAATTATATCTCTCATATAATTTTTTGTATATAAATAAACACACGTACTATATATCCAAATATATAGTTTTTTTTTTTTTCATTTGAAAATATTCAGGACTTTCTTTTGAAAAATCGCGTCAACACGTACCCGATCCGAAAGTATCAAAACCGGACCCGAACCCAAGACATTTAAAGTCCACCCGACTCGCAACGAAAAAAATTAGCGTCAACCCGACCCGAACCAAACCGCGTGTCCTGTGGGTTCAAGATCGGGTGAAATCGGGTTTCTCGACCCGATCCAGGACTGTATTCTGTACTGGGGGGGGGGGGGTATGTTATAATGATGGTCGAAATTTAAAATTCTGCGTTTAAAAATGGATTATAAACCGAATTAAACATTTATTAATGAAAGTCTCTTTTCTATTTTTAAGTATGTGTTTAAACAAAATTGATGATTTTTCTAAATCTATTATGTATGACATAAAATTTAGATAAAAATAAACTTTAAAAAAAATGAGAAAAAAGAATTCTCCGAAATTCGGCAGATGTTCATTTTTTTTTTGCATCTCTGACAACAGTTGTTATTTACCTTAATTATTATTTCATGAAGAATAAAGTTTTAGTAAATATCCTCATCGTTAAGCACATTTTCGACGACTTGCGTGCAAACAAATATGAGTCACTCCCGTGTTTATTTACAGTTGATGTGCTTTTTAACATATGGTTCCTGAAAACGCTTATACTTCCTTATCCTCTATTACAAGTAATATTACCTCAGATATTTTATTTACATTTTATATTACTTATAATAAAACTATTTAAATGTTCAAAAAATACATTTATATATTTTTTTCGGAGTTCTTTATACGTGATTGCTTAGTTTTCAAGTTTTTCTTAAAATGTCTCAAATCTATTTTATTAGGTGCGTTAGAAATTCTACAAATACGTAGCACCTATAGTCGTAGTCTGGTCCGTCCTTCTGTCCGTCTTCCCGCATATAACAGAGCAAAAACTACCCCAACCAAAATTTAATATATATAATCGTTGCAGAATTTGGTCGAGTCATTTCAAATTTTATAAAAATCGAATCAAAACTTAAAAAGATATTAATAAAAGTTTTCTTCATTCTATTACATCCTATCATACGTAATTAATTCGATGATATCCCATGATAGGTAATGATTCTGGGTTGCCATGGTGATTACGTCCTATTTAAGATGGAATCATATTATTTCCGTAATACTGAATTTAAAAACCGAATTTGTGTACTAAATTTGTTTAATTATAGCAATCATATAACCTACCGACAGTTTTTTTTTTTTTTTTGATAGATGATTCCGGAGAAATAGATATTAAATGGAAAAGAGTCTAAATATGTATTTCAAGTTCTGAAATTTTCAAAGCTAAGCCCCCATTGGGATTTTCAGTAACTGTCAACAAAAGATAAAATATGGCCAACTTAAAATGTGCTTATTTTATTACGGAAAAGAATCATATCATAATAACAGACGATATAATTAATTTCACTGAAATAATAACATTACGAACGCACCTCATTTTTCACGTTTGATGTACCATTTCCAACTTGATTTACATCGTGAAAGGAAAATTATTAATGAATTTTGTAATATCTAGCTATCTAACTTTGTACTCATAATTCATTGACAGCTTTTTGATAAATTTGATAAATTTTTATATTAATTATTATTTGATTATAATCGTTATTTGATTAATAGCGTTTTGAGTTGCAACTTTACCCACATTTAACTTTGTTTGTGTTATTAAAATAATTTCTAAGTTGTAATGTACGAATATATAATAATATTTTTAGTCATATTCTTAAATCAAAAGTTATGGGGTAAAAAAACCGGTACAGTCATTTATTTCCCTGTACATTAAAAAAAAAAAAAAAATCAGCTTACTTTATGTGATTGCTTGTCTTTTATATTTTGCTTTAAAATATCTCAAACTTCTTTTATTTTATATCTAGAATATATTTTCGTTTTTAATCAGATTAATTTTATATTTAGGGTAGTAATTTGATTTAAATCAATTTAGTGAAAATTAACTGTTTTTTTTTTTTATGTTCGCAAAACATTTGGAAAGTTTGGCCTAGGATCATTTTTAGAAACGCAATAGGTAACCGGTCTCTGAATTTATACCATATATCATACTAGAAGATAAATGCTATGTATTTATTCATGATACATTCCTTTGCAGAAGATGAGTATCTGCAACTGAAGCAATCAAATGTATTAAATGACGTATTAAAAACACTAATACTATATTTTTTGACGCTATTACGCTACATAGTGTAAGCTATATTTTACAAAACATGAAATATAAAACAGGTGTTAGTGCTGAGAATTCTTCTTTAAAAAAATAAATAAAGATAACGTATAATTTAGATAAATACAAAGTGTTTAATACAATGGTCTAAGACGCACTATTTTTTTTTTTTACGAAATGTATAGTTGTGCATATATTCCTTTTCAAATGTAAATTCTTTAAAAAAGAAAATTTCATGTTTAAAAACAAAAATCTATTAGTTTTAGCCATATTTAAAAATATACATGTGCTTAAAACATAATGCTTTTATTCTTTTTTTTTTTTTTTCATTTTCGAATACAGAAAAAATAAATGTTAACTTGCCTTCATGACTTACAAAGTACTTACAAAATTTTTAAGTAATTTTGCAAAATAATAATAATAATAATAATAATAATAATAATAATAATAATAATTTATGAGTATTTTTGACTACGCAATTCATATTGTTTTTATATTATATCAATACCATCTATCTATACTATTTATAATATCATACCATCTATATATAATACAATCTATATAAATAATATCTATAATGTCACTACCATATATATATAACCTATACGGTCTTTAATATCTGCCTTGTATATATATACCAAATCATCGTAATACAGTTTAATCATCATAAATATAGCTAAGTCGTTTTTTAGCTTTTATCGCTTGTTTAAAATTTTCTCGAGATTTCATTACTTTTGCATCTAGGGTAAAAGCTCTCAATTTTAGAACGAATTTGTTTCTAATTGCAAACCATTTTTTCTTAATTATTATTCGGACCTAATATGGCGCCATTAATATCGCAAACTTAAGAAATGCTTGTTTAATTATAGAAAATCGTAAATGTTTGTTTAATTACAAAAAAAATCTTTAAACATTGTTTAATTGTAAAATAAAAATATTAAAGTTAGTTTAATGACTAGAAAATAATTGAAGCTTATTTAAGTATCACACATTTTAATGTGGTATTGGTTCCTATTTGTTTAAAACAAGTGCATGCACTTTTAGCTACAGAGACGTTATTACTGCATGATGCAGAGCCATTTTTATTTGAAGCCGTAACCGGTACCGATTTTTAATCGCTAAAACAGATAAAAATGTATTTTCATACAAAATGTTTGTTGCAAACATAACTAAAATTTTAATTGTATTTATCCAAATAATTTGTATGCACATTTTTTTTAAAATATGATTAATAACCAATAACATCTATTTATATAATCATCAATTTTTGCTATAAATTAAATTTTCAAAACTGAACACAAAAATATAATTTTTTATGATCTTTTAAATAATTTCTTTTTTTCATTTAGAATATTATTTTGGTTTTATTATTAATAAAACATAAAAAATACAAATAATATTCATAATCTTCTGTGGACCACCAAAGGTTTTTTTTTTTTTTTTTTTTTTTTTTTTTGCGGATCATCTGTTGGCGACAACTAATCTGGACTCTTTTTTGAATTCAGAAACATATTTTTAATTGTGAAAGTTATTTACAAATTCCTATTAAAAAAAACAAATTGTGACCTATATTAATTTTTGCATAAAAAGAATGGAATTCGACAAAAACACGGGCTATAACTTATTCAAATAATTAGTATTTTATGAGATATTGAGAAATTTTACTTTTCGATTGTCTATAAAATCGTCTCCTGCTATTGTTCAACCACATATAAGAATATCGTGGCAGTAACCAGACAATTTGAATGAACTTAAAAGCGTTCATTTTATAATTAGATTTTTTTTTTCCTCGGACTCAGGACACTTTTCCTGTGAAATCTTAATTTATTTTTTCCAAGTTTTTGGCTAAATCCCTATTTTTTTTTTTCTTTTATAGCTTTATGCAGATTTAAGAAAAAGTGTATAAATTAGGCCTTTTAATCGAAGGAACTCAAACATGGTGTCAAAAATGGACAATACAAAGTTGCTACTCTTTTAACATGTAGACCAGCGTCTCTCAACCAGTGTGTCTCGACACACAAGTGTGCCGTTAGAGTGCGTCAGGTGTGTCGTGACAAATGAGACGAAATATTAAACTGATTTTGAAATTTTAATAGTCTTTGTTAAATCTAATATACCTTCATCTCTTTTATTACACAAAAGTAAATCTTCAGTAAACCTATGAGAAATATGAATAAGAGTGTAGAAGTGCTTTTAAGTAAAAAAAAAAAAAAGAAAAGAAAAGAAAGGAGTGCAGAACTGCTTTTAAGTTTAAAAAAAAGAAAAAGAAAGAAAAGAAAAAAATAAAGAAAAGAGTGCACTGTACTTTTATATATGCACTGAATTTTTTGAACGCATTAAAGTTCTGTGGTGCAATTTGTCCAATAGTCTGGATTTTCTGGTAAATTCTAATGCTTTGACGACATCACTCAAATATCTATGATTGACCAAATTAAGTTATAAATATTTATATATGGACTTTAATATTGACATTTTTTTGGAACATATGTAACCCAAAATGACTGATGGATTTTGAAAGTCAATTAAAAAAAAAAAAAAAAAGAAAAAAACGGAACGTGATAGAAATAGACGCGAGATATCTTTTGCAGCCTTATATTTGGGAAACCAGGGAATTTTATCCCACCAATTTGCAAATTTAGTTAACATTTACGCTAAAAGATGGCGCTGCAGGTATGCGAAAGCTGTAGAGAAATTAAATCCGTCACATCTTCATTCGGTATTTTGCTACGCAATCTGTTAGTGAGTGCTTTTGAAAAAGTATACACAGTTGAAGATGGTTTATTCGTTGGTACAGCGGATATTTCTTGCTTTGGAGTATCACCGCTTTTTTACAGCGCCACCTTTTGGCGAAAATTTTAACTAAATTTGTAAATTGTTGTGATAAAATTCCCGGGTTTCCCAAACAGAAGTCCGCAAACGATACATTTCTCTCGCGTTCGTTTTTTTTTTTTTTCATGGACTCTCAAAATTCATCAGTCATTTTTGGGACACGTATCTATGCGTCGTTCTGCGTTTCGTATTTTCTTAGAAAAAGGGATGTTGACAGGAGAAATAATATATACGATTTTTTAGATGCAGTGTTAATTTTCCTTCAGAAAATTGAGGTTTAAAAATATCTGAAAGCAAGATTAGTCAAGCCAAAATATCATCAAATTTATTCCATCAAAGTTACATTAAAAACTGATCGAAGATAGGAAAGGCAAAAAGAAATTATCAATCGTATTTTAACTGCATTAGAGGATGACATCATCTGCTTTGAAAAAAAAACATGTGATAAAGAAAAATGAATTTAGCATTTGAATTTCATTTTTGTTTTTTAATCATAAATCTAAAATAAACCCGTGCAGTAACAATGTCCCACTTTATCTTTATTGCACTATGTAATTATTTTTTTATATGATCATTGTTAAGCACGATATAATGCGGTATTTTATTTTTGTGGCAACACTGATTTGAGAAAAACCTTTCATTTCAGGTAAGAAAACAATGCTGATTTAATTTTTAATGAACTGAAATTTTTAATTTAAAAAAAACTTTTTAACGAAATGTAAGTGTACTATTTCAGAAGCCTGTTCAAAATACTGTCATATGGTATCTCACTTATCGATCTGCGTTTAGTATTTGCTTAGAAAAAGTGATCTTGACAACAAAAATAATATATAGGACCAGTGGACCCGTGCGAGGATTTCGCACTGCAATTTAATATTTTTTTAGCAATATCTAATATTTTTTAGATGTAGGTTCTCACTTCTAGAGAAAAAGTAAGGATAAAAATATATGCAAATAAAAATGTCAAGTCAGAATAACAGTAAAATTCTGATCAAAGATAGAAAAAGGCACGCGCGAGGGAAAAAAATAATAACAATTGTATTTTAACTGCATTAGAGGATGGCGTCATCTTTCTCCGAGAAAAATACGGGACAAAGAAAAATAAATTGAAATACACTTAAATTACAATGAAATCTAATATAACAAATCATACCTTTTATGCTACTCGTGTAAAATACCACTGCTTCGATCAATCAATGATATTTTTTTTTCTCCTAAACGCTTCAATTTCAATGTTGGTTTTTAACCATAAATATAAAATAAGCTCGTGCAGAAAAAATCATACTTTATCTTTTTTGCAATTTATTTTTTTATATAATCATTGTTGAGCATCCTATAATGCGCTATTTTATTTTTGTGGCAACACTAGTTTGAGGAAAACCTTTCATTTTATTTATGAAAACAATGCCGATTTAATTTTTTTATTAAAACAGCAATTTTTAATCGCAAACACGTTTTAATGAAATGTCAGTGTACTATGTCAGAAGCCGCATCAAAAACCTTTCGAATGATACCTCATTCGTTGTTGTGCGTTTCGTAAATTCATAGAAAAAGGGATGTTGACAACAGAAATAATATATATGATGATTCTAAGAAAAGTGTAACAAAGGAAAGACCGTGGTTACTTTCATTTTGTAACCCATTTTTTTACAATAAATAAATAAATAAATACAGTAAAAAATGACTTTTGAAAAATTAATTTTATGTATTATAATCAGATTTTAATTTTTTTTTTTTCTGTAGTTTTATCTGGAAACATATAAAGTCATGAAACAGTCTCTGCTTCTTCTATTGGGCTTTTCGTTATTTTACAATTTCTACTTCAGTGACTGTACAAAGTTTAAAATTGCTTATCGAGATAGCGTAGAAAACAAGTTGGTAGAATTTAAAAAGAATGTGAAAAAGTCATCAAAGATCGAATGTGCAGCCCACTGTCTGAAGAAGGAGGATTGTGACGGTTTCATGGTAGATGGCAGCAATACATGCAAACTTCTCCAGGGAAAAATTGAAGAAAATGCTTGTCCTGGTAGTGAGTGTGTCGACATGAAAGGCTATTCCGTTTATAAGGTATTTATAATATTTTAAACAGAAGATTTATTGTTTTGTAATACAAGGGTGGTCATAAAGTCTTTCCATGGTTACAATAATTTATTGGAGAAGAACTAATGAACTTAAGCATATGCTTATTTCAATATATTGTAAAGACATTTATAAAGTTTTTAATACAAGTACTTACGTCAGTAAATTTCGATGTGAGCACCCTTGGTAGCTCGAAGAATATCAAGGCGGTATTCAATTTCTCGCCATGTATTGCCCAACATTTGGGCTGTCACGCTAGACACAGCATCTGCGATCCTGACCTTGAGTGTTTCAATATCTTTTTTTTTCTGGTGTTTCAAACACTCTGTCTTTTATGTACCCCCAAAAGAAAAAATCTATTAGAGTGGGACCAACCTGTCCGATCCATCTTCCAGGAAATTTTATCATCAAGGAACTCACGAGCGATGGTAGAGACTGAACTATAAAACTGTTAAGAACATGACTTTTCAATGATAAAACTTTTACAGCATTACATTCAATGGTTATTTCGTAATAATCTTTTGTAATCAGGGAAAGACTTTATGACAACCCTATATAACAAAAACCCTGTCCTTTAAGGACGTGAATACTTATATCTGACAAAAAAAAAAAATATTTTTAATTAAAATGATACATTGAGTTAAAAATATACAGAGGGCATAGCCACACATTTTTGTAACGATTTTGGAAGAAGAAATATATAAACAAAAATAATTATTTTATTTTATAACACGCTCAATCTGACATTTTGATTTCTAAGATAAAAGAGATTTTCTTAAAATACAGTAATCTCTCACTTATGCGTCGGTGCAAGGGATTAACCATAAACGAGAGAGACGCATAAATGAAATCCAAGCAAAAATTAAGTTTTAAATAAATGTTAAGACAAAATTAATCTTTAAATGGTTAACTATGATGCAGAGTAATAAAAAATGCGATTTATTTAGATTGTTAATGATTTGCTAATTCACATACATACATCTCAAAATTTTAATTATATAACCTATTTCTTAGTGTAAAATTAGATTTTGTTTATAAGGTTGGTGTCTGTCCCTAAAAATAGCTTTTTATGAGTTCATTGAAATAATATGTTGTACCAGATATGTTCGTTAGATGTAGTGATGGTCTCCAGAGCATCTATTACATTTGCAAAAGTCATTGGATGGCGGCGTTTCCCTGTTTTCTTCGGTATCTGATTCATCTTCATTGGCATCATCTTAAATTTCTGTGACTATTTCTTGTATGTCTCTCATTTCTGTTGTTATTACATTTTCCTCAATATCTACAAAATCGTTAAAATTAATCATTCCGTAAGAAACGGCATTCCATTTTTCGTCTAATACGAATTGGTCTTTATCTTTTTCAAATTCCTTCAGAATGAAGCCTGCTGTTTTGAAACAGTCCTAGAATTAACAGTTGTGAAGGGGCGTGAGCCAGAAGTGCAGCGTATAATAGTGTCCAGAAAACAAATTCAAAAATTCAACCAATTGACGTCCCCTTTACATGTAAACTTTCTTGGAAACGAGTGTAAAATAGGAAAAAATGGCAAGGGAAACTTGAAATTTCTCTGACGCATAAATGTGAGATACATTTCACCTTGCGACGCATAAACGGGAAAAAAAACTTTGCATCGGTATATCTTTATCTGGGACTACTGAAAATTGACGTATAACTGAGAGAGATGGATAAAAGAGGCGACGCATGAGTGAGAGATTACTGTATTAAGATTAATTTTTTTCCACATCTCGACCACAATCTTCCAGAATCCATCCAATGTTTTGGGACGCCACTAATAAAAGGCTTGTTTTAAAATTCCATATGCACATTAATCCGGTGGTCCAAATGCACAGTAACCTCATGTCGGTAGATTTGGGTGGTATGCATTTAAACGGTTTCATTTCTTATTTTTTCTAACAATATTGTAATAGATTTTTTATTAAATGTCTGGTAGCATTATCCTGATGGAACTTAACACAATGAAGATTTTTTGGGTAAAGTGATGGAATGCCTTCTGTGAAAACAGGTGTTAGCCCTCTAAGCGTGTGGAACGTAATATTCCGTTCACTAAGCTCCAGGTTTCACTGCAATATATTCAATGTTTAAGATAATATAATTCTATAGATTTAATGAATTTTCAAAACATTGAAGAATGATTAATACTTTCAAGGGTTACATTCATATTTGTAATTAAGTTTTATTTATAATGCTGAAAGAATCCCATTTTTTTTGCATTTAAAACAAAATGCAGAGAAAACAACATTACAATTTTACCCTTTTTCAAAACGCTCAGAGGGTTAAAACCGTTTTCTGATAGAAATCCGAGTTAATTTTGATATTTTTTTCTACTTTCCTTATTTTAAGTTCTTTGTTCTAAGATAATCCAACAATAACCACAAAACCTTTAGAAAAACTTTCCTTGTTTTTCTCTGAATCAACGTTTTAGGCATTTGTTTTTCTGTGAACGCATCTTTGTTGCGTATTTCTTTTTTATCTTTTTGCCAGTGAAATGTAAACTTAAACGTTTCTTACCTCATACCTTATTTCGTTCTTATGTTTAACTTTTGCCGCTCATTGTCGCGTTTTCCGGCGGCATGAGCTGCGGCTGAAAACTGAACTTTTTTAGACCTTCATAAAGGGACCGGGAGAGATACTATGCTCTACAGACTTGGTTTCCTTGTCTGAGCAGTCCCTCTTAGGCAATCAAATCAAATATCGTGTACCTAGCATTCATCGTTCATTTACAGGGACACACAAAAGAATTCGGTTACAGTATTGTGTGTTAACAATAATTTCTGGAATTACGTTTTAATTCTGGTACGCGTTTTTACATTTAACTAATTTTTTGAATATTACTTGGTGTGTATTAATTCTATAGATACTTTACGTGGCAGCATAAAGGCTCTCGAATACATTTCCGTTTATTGACGGAAATTTTGAAGGGGAATTTTCAATTCATCTAAGTTTTTCCTACCGGAACTAAATTTTAGCAAATTATGTAGTATATATACAAATCTGTACGGTGCTAGTTGAGCTTAAGCCGAAAGTTAGGCCTCTCCGCCCGGTTCGACCTTGACCTTGTTTACATAGACATCATCTTTCACTTTATTAAACGGTAACGTTTTGTTACAGTTTTCTGGATATGTTCGAAAGCGTTTCATAATCTATGCTTGATGCATATTTCTCGTTCTTGTTTATTAATTATTTCACTTATTTTACGTATATAAATATTAAAACAATGCTTTTCGCACTTTAAAAAAAATAATAATCGCTAAAGAGTAGGTAATTTACTTTATAAAGTGTAAGTACATCACCTTCGATCACATTGCTTGTTTTCCAGGGACATTTTAAAACAAAAAATATTTTTAATGATGCAAGCGATAATTAATTCTTATTCTGAACTGTTGCTTTATAGGTTTTATTTTTTTCATTTAAATTTAAATCATAGAGAAAGACAAAATCGTTACAAAAATGTGTGAACACGCTAAGTAATATATTTTGAAACTGTTTTTTAATTCTGTGCATTTTTTTTATTAATCGCATGCTTAATAAAGCATGTCAAGAGAATTTCCTTTTTAACCTCTTGCACCTAGCCCCATAAAATGCTTATTTATAATGTGTGCATCCTCTCCATAATTACTTATGCCTGTCCTATCTGGGGTTTCACATGCAAAACCAGTACGGATTTTTTATTTCGCTCCCAAATAAACAGCTAAGGATAATTCGTAATGGTTCTAGATACCTTCGTAATTGTACTATCAGGAATTATCTCAAAACTTGTACCCCTGCTAACCAGATAAAATTCCTATCAGAAGGATTGCACAATAACATCTATAAAATATCTAATGACATAGTATATGATTTACCAGATTTTGATGTTTACAATCGTAAGAGACTCAGATATGCTACTATTTTAGAAGAGTAGACCACTTTGTGCTAATATTTATGCTTTTCCCTTTTCTGCTTTATTTAGATTCACTTAACGTCTGCAACTTAAATGTACAGCAAAAATATCGTTTAAAAATAGTGGTAACAAAGTGAGAAAATTTTAGCAAAGCTTCGAGCCCTGGTTTACTTTACATGGGTAAGTAATGCACGAGCAGCGCCGTGCGAAGAGAAAACTGCGTCAGGGGCAGTTTCAATTTGGCGCCCCCCTCCCACCACCACACTTTGCGACGGATGTTACAAAATTGATAAAGTGCAGAAACAGAAATAAATGCCGCTGAATAAATATTTCGCGTTTATATTGGAAATTTAAAAGGTTTAATTTTAACCCCTTAACCCTACGGCGCATGAATTTTTCTTTTTGACTTGTGTTTTTTTTTATACTTATATTAAGAATTCGACACAAGAAATTTTAAGAAGGATTTTTAACTTTATTTAGTAGCATATTTATGTTATTTTTACAGCATTACTATTTCTATATAAATATAGTGGTTGCAAAGAACTTGATTTATTTATTAAAAGTTAAATAGAAAGTGTTGCCAATTGGCTACACTATGCACTGTAGGGTTAAGCACCATATTAAATTTAGTAGTAGTATGCTGAAAACCAGATATATTAAATTTTGTCAAAAGTAGTTTATATCATTATTTTTATCTATCAGAGATACAAAAAACACAAAACCGAATGCGAAACACAACAATTTACGAAACAGTATGGCCAACACATAACCAAAGGAACAACGAAGAAAGAAACAAAGCAGCGGGAAACTTAATGAGTTTTTCTATATGTAATGTCATCTATTAGGTGCGAAAACAATCACTGCTATAAAGCCCGTACAAAACAAATCATAATAGCAATTAGCAACGTAAAAACCAGATGCTTAGAACATTGCAGTCTGGACTGAAGACGAGGACGTACGCACGTACGGCCTGGTATTACAAACAGAGAAGTTCATGACGTACGCATGTGCGTCGTGGTGCTTATGGGATTATTTCAGAAATTACAAACAACCAAATAACATAAGAGAAAACTGCATTTATTTGTTAGACAAATCATGATGTTTTGTGCTATATTTCTTAATAACAGGGGAAAGAAAGAATGGCGAAGAAAGAAAAAGAAATTGCTCTTAAAATGATCGACGGCCAACAAATGAGTAAATAAATAAATAAAACCGTGGTTGGTTGTATAAATTCGACACCCCCTCGATTAGGTTTTTTAGTTTGAACATCATTGTCTCTGTATAGGTATATATTACTTATTGAAGGATAGAAATCCAGCGATTAAACAACATATTCAGAAATACTGTATTAAAACTTGAATTCTGACCGAACCCCGCTACATGGGTTTCGATGGCGACTTACAAGGGGAGGTTCCGTGGTAGGGGACGCTGAATGGGGTGAACGATTGTGTATCGATAGAATATAGTTTATATATATATATATATATATATATATATATATATATATATATATATATATATATATATATATATATATATATATATATATATATATATATATATATCTGAAAGCCGTAAAATGCAATACCCAGGGGGTCTTGAGAAAATAAGTCTTGTTTACGTAACAGTTTATAATCGGAAAAATTGTGCCATTGGACAGGCGATTCAACAGCTTGGTTGGCGAAACGCTGGATTCCAGATTTGTGTGTTTGGGTTCGAATTCCAGTTAGATTATATTTTGCAGATAAAATTTGTATCAATTTCTTTCGAACCACAATTGAAAAAATGTGTATAATCATTGAAATTTACGAAAAATATAAATTAAATATATGTTTTGTAGCATATAAGTACAGTTTCGACCATGAAATTTTCATTGTTTAAATGAATAATGAAAAGATAAAGAAAAATTTAAAAAATTTATATTCCTATAGACCAAAAAATTTTGCTGTTACTTAAAATTATTTACAGTTATTTAAATGAATAATCTACTATTTTTCATAGAGAAATAAATTAAAATTCGTCTCATATAATCTATAATACATTATTTTAATTTTGTTTCATTATACAAATATGTCATGATTTTTTGAAGATATTCTTTTAACTTTTTAATATATATATATTTTTAAAATCTCGGATTCTTGGTTTTGTAGTTACTCATTACATAAATAGCTGTTTTTAGAAATTCAAATTCATTTTAGAACTTATTTTTAATTACACGGCCAGTTATTCTAAATATAGACACACATTTCCACGATTTAAAAAAATTTAAAGTTAAAAAGTTACTTGTTTAAAAGACGACATATTTTGAAACACTATTATTATAGTAAAAATTAAAATTTAACAAATAATTAAATCAGCGTATTATAATTTTACGTAACGCATTTTAATTTATTTCACTGTGAAAAAAAGTAGTTTATTTATACAAATAATAGTAAATAAATTTTAAAACTAGCATAATTTTGTGATCTATGGAAGTACCAATTATCTTTTCTTTCTTTGTCTTTACTTTTCCTTAAATATATAAAAATGCAAAATTTCATACTTTAAATTGTATTTATATAATTAAACCGCATTATAAAAATATATTAAACAATAACAATAAAATAATTTGAATTGCTAAAATCAGTTATTTACGTAGGCAGTAACTACAAAATCAAGAAACCGAGATTTAAAAAAAATCATATTAAAATTTTTAAAGAATATTTTTAAAAAAGCATGAAATATTTGAAATACTTGTATAATGAAACAAAATTTAAATAATATATTATAGATTTATATAACGAATTTAAATTTATTTCTCTGTGAAAAATAGTAGATTATTCATTTAAATAACTAAATAATTTTAAATAACAGCAAAAATTTCTGGTTTATAGAAACATATATTTTCTACTTTTTTTAATTTTACATTTCTTTATCCATTTAAAAATACGAAATTTCATAGTCAAAACTGTACTTATATGCTATAAAACTTATAGCGTTCACCGCATTCTTCAGAACATCCCCTTATATAGGCTATATGACTTAAAACTTGTAATTAAATATCAAACTCATATATGAAGATTTAATTTGAAGATTTGTTTAGTAATTCAAATATTAATATTTACAGATGCTGTAAAAAGATTAAGAAGCCATTGTAAGTACCTTTTTTCTCCTTATCTTGATTTTCTTTCTTTCTTTCTTTTTCTTTTAATTTGGAAATGTATAATAAATTAATTATTTTCCATACAGTTTTGTTCTATTCTAATTACAATATTGTCGTAGGAGAGCTTCTTAAAATGTTTATCTTCTTTAAATGTTTAATATATTATTATGACTTCTTACAAAATAAGAAACACCTTTAACTTATTTGAATACCAGCTTCTCCCAAGGAATAACAGGTTTTGTAAGAGCTTCTTTTCATTTAAAGGGACATAACATTCGTTTCAAGATCAACGCTCTCCGTAGACTGCAGGAGGAAATCAGACCATAGTCGAGATCTGCGAACAGGGGCTGGACGTGAATTCTCCCGGTCTCTTTTATTTCTGTATCCTCTGCAGTGCCGAAACTAGCCTTTTTTGCGCCCGGGGCAAACATGGATTTTGGCGCCCCCCCCCCCCAAGTAAATTTACAAAAAGAAATTTACTAAGTTTCTAATAGCTGACTTATTCTAAATTTAAAATATGTAATCACAAAATACGTAATACTGAACTACGTAATCAGCTTTGTCAAATATTGATCAATTACTTTCTGAAGTGCTAACCAATAGATTATTTACTACTATTGTTACTAAATAGGAAATTATGTATACAATTTCTCGTGTTAAAATTAAATATGGCGTGCAAATATAAATAAATAAAATGTTTTTTTTTGTGAATCAAGAAGAAAGTAAGAAATCTGTAGTTCCGCAGTGCCTATATACAACCTGGCCCTGGTTTTGAAATCTAGGCATGTATGCATTTCTTACCTAAGCTATTTAATTGAATAATGACTCGGGGAAATTTAAGAATTTATAAATGTGTCTCTCGAGCATGAAAGATTGAATTGTCAGGATTAGGATTTGTTATGGTATGGGGGGAGCCATTTCCCTCTAGTTCTGGTATCAAGTTTTCGGTTTTTCTGACGTCACTGAGCGTGCTAAGAACGATTCTTTCAACGGGAAAGCACGTATTTTTTTCATTTAAAATAGTATTTCTGCTTTAAAAAAGTCGTTTCTTTGGTCATATGAAAGCATACTTCTTTAAACTAAAACATTTTTCATTAGCAAAGGTATTTTTTTGCTAGGAATAAAGCGATTTAAGGGAATTTTTTTTTTTTTCCTTCAAATGAAATAGTCGTGTATCTTTTTCGCTAAGATATGGAGTTTTTATTGCTTGTTATCTTTGGTCGATCTTTGAAAGAAACGGGATTGTGAAGTAAACATTTATTGTCATTTTCTTTGACAGCCAGGGCAGTTTTCTCTAACACGAAGCTTTAATTGCTTCTCAGAAAGAGAGACTTCCGGTCAGTTTTGCTCTAGACCAACATACGATCCTAAAGACCTGCCCATTCGCCGACTTTCCATTCATAAAAACGTGCCCGTTTCTCCGTCGTCTGCTAGCAGATAGCGTAGAATAATAGAACAACATTCCGCGTTTTTCCCTTTAAATACGTTAGTAATGTTATCTGTTTATTAATATTTTTAGCATATATTTCTATTCAGGATGGATGAAACTGGTGAAAAGAACATATTTAAAGTCGAGAATTAAAGTCTCATTGCAAAAAGTGTTTATTTATTAATAAAATTTTCATATTGTGTAAAAAGAATATCTGATTAGTAAACTACTAGATATGATGTAAGAGCTCAATTAAGATAAGTTTTTAAATATTTCAACAATATCTAGGATTTTCATTTTTGAGACAAATACAATATATCAATAATTTAAAGATCCATCTCAGAAATTGCGTTTTGGCGTGGTTCTATTATATATCCTTTTATAATTTCCTCCTTTATTTTAGGATAAAAGTAATTTCACGACTATTCTATAATTGCTTCGATTTTACATATTTAAATTATTGCTTACATATATAATACACAATGATTTGAGAGTTAATTTTGTTGGGGACAAATACTAAAAAATATGAGCACCGGCAAAATAAAATCTAGGGAGGGGCAAAGTTTTTTAACAGGTATGCCTATGGCCCAGTTGCAATTTATAAAATTCATTTTTAACATTACTAACATTGATATGTTATTTTATAAAAAATTTCCCTTATTTAAAGATCGATTATATCAGTTTTACCAACTCCCAAACCCCACCCCAATCTATTAAGATGTTTCAATATATTCCCCTTAAGTCTTTTTTTAAATGATATGCAATTGCTTATTCTATCCAAAAACTAATGGCACTGGATATGAGTCAATTATTAGAATTCTTTGCAGATGTGCTATTTTAATAAACATGTTTATTATTTTTTAGTGCATATGAAATGTAAATGTACTGTTACTGAAGGGACATCTCTTGTGATTTTGTTTGTTTACAAATTATACATTTTAAAAGTCAAAAAATAATAAATAGTAAGTTTTTATGAAATGGAATTTTGTAATAGTGCCGATTTTGTTAAAAGGAATTTTGTGAAGGGCTCATTTTATCAAATTTATTTTTGTGAAGGGGCCCATTTTATTAAATTTATTTTTGTGAAGGGGTCCTAAATAGACCCCAAATTTTGTCTGGATCGACCCTTGAAAACATTTATTGTAAACAGTGCAAAATCAAAATGGATTTAAAACATCAGGTTTATGAAAATTGTGCACTAAAATTGGGGCTTTTTTAGGGCTCCTTCACAAAAATCAATATAATAAAATGGTTCCCTTCATAAAAATGAATTTGATAAAATGGGCCCCTTCACAAAATTCCTTTTAACAAAATAGGCCCCTTCACAAAATTCCATTTCATAAAAACTTACTATTTATTATTTATTTATTATTCTTTGACTTTTAAAATGTGTAATTTGTAAACAAACAAGTTCACCAGAGAGGAAAACTTAAGCAAAAGTATTTTTAAAAGTTTTTGTTAATAAACGCTTGGTTCGAATTTGAGTAGTTGGATTTTGACTTTCATTACAAAATGTTATTTTTCACAAAAATATAATAAAATTTCACAAAAATAACCTTTACTTTTCACAAAATAGGCCCCAAGAAAAAAAACCTGCATCGACCCCTGCACACACACAAAAATAAATAAAGAAAGACAGAAAGACAAAAAATGGGCATTTCCTTAAAGAATTAAAGTGATAGGAATCAGGCAAATAATGTCTCTTTAGGAATACGTTATCAGATGCTGACAATCCTAAATACTGAATATATGCTTGCATTATTAATAGACATATAAAATGAAATTAACGCAGTATTATGCAAGTAATATTGTGATATTAAAACTATTCTAAAATTTTTTGTTTTCTATCATTGGTTTTCAAAAGTTTCAATTGTACAAAATAAATTAAAAATGCTGAGAAAATTCAAAATTTAATCATTAAAATGTAAAATATTGATTATCTTTGAATGATTCAAGTTGCAAAAAGATTAATTTAAAACGTCATCGCAATAAAAGTTTTTAATTCAAAAGATTATGTTACACATGGGTGAATTATTATAAACGTCACTTAAAATTAATAAAAAAAATTCCTGAAATACAAAAGCCAAAAAATACAGAAATCAGGATAATTTTCTATGCACATCCCTTGGCTACAGTGATAGATAAAAGAAAAGTTTGATTGTATAAATTCTTAATATTAGAATGTTTTAAAGATTTATGATTTTACAAATGTATAGCGCTAGCCACACATGTGGGTCTAGGTATGGCGTGCTTGTGATGAAAAAAAAAAAGCAGTTTTATTTTAATAGCCATAATGTTTAGAACAGATATTTTATTATTCTATAAGTTTCTGTTCCTTTTATAGTAAAAATATGAGCCATATTATTAGATTAAATGCATAATTAACATTTAATAAACTTAAATAAAATAGTAAAAGGTAAATAAGCATACCTTGCCTGCCGATTGCTTGAATCCATGCTTGTTTATTTTTTCCTCTTTTGGAAAATAATGCATCGAAATTTTATTATCATCAGGGTCAAAATAGTCTGCCCGACTGTCAATACTACAGAAAGGCACACAACACCTCATATTTATAAGGATATAGCAACCAGAATAAAAAAAAAAATCACATAACTATAACATTCACGTGTTCTATAAACTGCAGTTTGTTGTTCTAGTGCTGACCACGAGACGGCAAACGCCGCATTCCGGAACTAGCACGCAGAAAATCGGCGAATGGTCGGGTCTTTTAGGATCATATGTTGGTCTAGGTTTTGCTAAATACGAAATTTGAAAGCAAAACTTTTGGGTTACGCTCCTGCTAAAAGAATATTGCATGAAAGTGCTGTGCCAACTTTAAAATTGCCAGAAACATGTGCTGTGAATTTTAAAAAAGAAACTTCACTCGGAATTGATTTTTCTTGTAGCAGTTCCTCTCCAAGCATAAAAGAAACACCTAGACATATTAGGTTATATAAGGTTATATTTTAATAAGATTCACGACAGCTCACTTTCGAAAAAATTTAATTTTATCGAAAATGCATGCAAAAAAATCCAACTGTTTTTTCCAAAAATGCACAAAAATATAATAAATGCACAAAAACATAATAAATGCATAAAAATATAATAAAAACATTTGTGAAAACAAGAACTTTCATTCGATTGAGACATAATAATCATATATTCATCAGAAATAAAAAGGGATACGCTGTCAGAAAATCAAAAATGTGGAGTCAATCAACTTTGATTGCACGATAAAACGAAAAATAGCAAATAATGGAACGCACATCTAAAATGAGTCTTCAAAATGCACCCTGTGATGAAATAAAATTCTTGAAATAAAAGCCTATTCTGAGGGTAAAAACCTAAAATATATTAATTATTAAAATATTTTTATATAATTTTTTCATCCTACAGCATTAAAATATAATTTTATATAACCCTTTTGGAAGTTTTTATAAAAGTACATTATTCTGAATTTCAAATATAATTTTTCTATATCTCATAAATCTGTCAGTTTTAAAAAATAGGTAATTTAAAAATTAAAGTTTCTATTTTTATTTGTGTTTTAGATCTTCCTTATAAATACTGCTGTCTTCCTTTTTATTCTAATATATATATGTATATATATCAATTTGATATTCATTCACATCAACTATCTGAATGGAATTTGAAGAAACGACATTAAATTTTAAAATTAAGTTTTAAAACGCTAAAAAGAGATGTAATTTTAAATTTTAAATATTATTTGGAAATAAAAAAAAAAGTTGCTTAAACTTTAAACGCTCTTTCACGTTTTAATTTACCTTATTATTTTTTTAATTATTTTATGTTTATTATGTGCATTTATGTTTATTATATGGCATTAAAATAGCATTTTAAATAAACTTTTCGGAATGTGTTTATAAAATATATTACTTCGAATTTCAAATTTTATTTCTACTAAATCATATAATTATAACGCATGAATATTTTAGTTTAAAAATATTAAATATTCAGCTGTTTACTTATTAAAATTTCTATTTTATTTGTCTTTTAAATCTAATCAAGGAAAACTCAATATTGTGTATCTGTGGTGTGAGGTTGAAATCTGAATGATTATTATTTTTTTAAACTTTTTTATACTTTTTTTTAATGAAAGACATGTCGAAATTACAATAATATTAGAATTATTATAGATTTCAAATTGAATACCGATCAAATATTATAAATATACTATATTAAAAATTATTAACTGCATTCATACAAACATTAAATTTGATACTCGTGTAGGTCTTTAAGATTTTATTTATAAAAATTACTATTTTGCATTTTTAGGTTTATGAAAATGAACTTTTCATACTGAGGCGCAAACGAAATGCAATGATAAAGATAACCAATTTAACAACCAAATTTCTGCAAATTGAAAAGAGATAATACTTTAAATTTTAGATGTGATGCAAGTCCTATGTATAAAGAATATATTTTAATTTTTAAATTTCTTTTCAAATGAAAATTTCGACTGATACTTTTCAATTAAAAATAGAGCGTTTCTAATTCAAATCAATTGGAAAAGTGGACAGAGCACGCCGAGTGACGTCAAGCAGCGAGTGGCTCTCCATTGGCTGCAGAGGGAAATGGCTCAACCTTGGGGCTGTTCAGAACAGAAGATCAGGCGGCGCGCGGGCGATGGAGATTAAAATATCGAGTGAGTCTATACTGTGAATGAAATTGAAAGGCCTGCGTTCGTTATCATTGATTTGGACATCCAAATCAATGATAATGAACACTGTCCTTCATTTGACTAATTAGCGTATTTTAATGATATTTTGTTACATTAAGAAGTGAACTTGGTGGCCGAATGGTTAGAGCACTGCTCTTGATCCTGGAGGTTGCGGGTTCGATCCCCCAAAATTTCTGTTTGATTTTTCTGTTTTTTTTTTTTTTTTTTTTTTTCATTTAAAAATGTTTAATCGGTTGCTTTGTATTTTTCATGATTAATGGAATATATTTTATAAAAGCAAAATTTGATATTATTAATAATTACTTATTTAATTAAATACGACAAATTCAGCTATTTTACGATTAAAATTTTACATTACAGTGTCTTTTAATATTTAAACATTATTATTATTATTTTTTTTCTTTTTAGCAAATGTAAAATAAGAAATGAAAATATAGTCAATTTGCACGAATTTCTCCATGTTTTTATAATGAGTACTTCAACAGTGAATTTTTAGTACGAATAGAATGCAAAGCATATTTTACAATGTAAAAAAATATTATAAAAATAAAATGTAAAATATATACATTATTTAAACTAGAAATATCAGTACCTATTTTTGTAAAGAGGTAAAATACATGTGGTTTACCGTCTAGTTTCGTAATGAATATAAATAAAATATAGTTAGAATGTTTATAAATTTTCTACTGTACAAGTATTTTAGCATTTGTTTCTCGTGTTTTATCATGTTTATTGCAATATAATAAATAATGCAATTTACATCGAAAAATGAATTTCAAGAAAAATAAATTTTTAGAAATTAATAATTATGTTTCAACAAGGTTGTTATCGAAAAATATATTTTAATAAAATGTTTAAAAGCTTTTTTATTGAATTTTAACAAAGATTTTATTTTACTATTATAAATAAAGAAATAAATCTTTTAACATATGTTAAAAGATTTATCGTAAATCAAGGTCGTGATACCAACAAATGTTGGTATCACGACCTTGATTTATTAACATTCTATTTATCCCAAAAAATATAAAGCAACTGATAAATAATTTTTAAATTAATAAAAATAGGGGAAGAAAATCGGAAATAAACGGCGAGCATTCACTTTGTATCCATACTTTTCAGGTTCATCTGTGTAGGACAACCCAAACGTCAGTAAAGTACATAACAATTTTTGGTACTTTTCGGTTAGCCGGGCGCCAGTGAAAAAAAAATATAAATATATATCTACATATATGTTTGTGTATATATGTATGTATATATATATATATATATATATGTGTGTGTCTGTGTATACATTTATATTTGTTTCACTGGTGCCCGGTTAACCAAAAAGTACCCTTTTTTTTTTTTAGAGTTTACATTAATTTTATTGAAACCACCAATACCGTGTTTCAGGAATTCGGTGATCCGAACGTCCTCTCCCTTGTTAGTTAAAGGTGCACTGGTTATAGAAAATTAAACTTTATAATATTATATGCATTGTTTTGTACAATATATATATTTATGTAACTGCTATCAACTAAACTAATATATCAGTTTTAGTAGGTGCTGTAGCTTTAGAGACATATAAGTTGACAGCAGTTATGTAACTATATATATATATATACACACATCATACTTTCGTATTCTATTATTTTTATGTTGGATCAAAGGCTTAAAAAATCAGTTTAGAATGTTAAAAATTTTAAATTTTTCAGATATCCGATCATGTTGCTACAGCTGTATCAATCAACCTACCAAACCAAGTAAGACACAAAAAAGCCCAATCACGTGATCAAATCGCCCACGGAATTTTTGTGAGTCACCCGCGCGCAGCCCGCGCTAAAAATTTGCAGGTTATGAACGCGGATCGGGCTATCTGATCACGTGATGCTTTTCATGAATGTTTCGGTGGTTAAAATGGCGGTAATGTTTCGGGGGTAATGATAAAATAAAAATAGATATTCCTATTATAAGATCCATTTTTTTTGGAGGATAAAGATGTGTAGTCGCTAGTTTCACCTAATCCGAGCCACAGAAGCTTAAAATAATTGAAATAATTAAATTATTTCAATATATTAAATTATTTAAATTTCCGATAAGACCTACTCCATAACCCTTCTCTCCATCGCGCGCGCGCCGCGCGATCTTCTTTCCTGAACACAACCCTTATGATATAGTAACCTTGGCTACACACTCCATCCCCAGTGAGGAAGACGTTTTGTTGACGTCAGACGAGCGATATGCACTCGTGAGTGATGCTGTACTGTCGTGCTGCCATGCGCAGATAGAAGCGCGGCGTGTGCGACAGGCTTTGTGCTGTGAGTGATGTTCACAGGCTTTGTTGATTATGCTGGGGATGATTATTTAGTGCTGCCATCTGTTGGATATGAGAAGAGATGATTGTGGTTGTTGGAGAAGGTTGATTGCGCGCTATATCCGGGTCACCAATGAGATGTGTTGAATATCGGCGCTGCCGGGATTCGATACAGGGATCTCATGAACAGGAGGCGAGAGTGCTAGCGTCAAACAAAAGGCCAAGCCAGTTACTTTCAGCTAGTAACTCGCTTTAAACTGTTCATGTGAGATGAGATTCCATGATGATAGATAGCAGAATCAGCGACCTACCTTCCTCCCGTTGGTTGGTTGGTTATTTCTTAGGCTGATTATCATTCCTGCTGTTAGTCGGTTATTTGTTAGGCCGAATTATCATTCCTCCCGTTGGAAGCAAGGCGCTAGCTGAAATATTAAACTATTGCTATTCTCGTAGCGTCTCCCAAAAAGAATCAGGCTAAAGCTTCTCTGGCAGCACTGCCAGAGAGGAAAAGGATATCTTTTGTGGTCCTCATTACTTCGTTTACAAAGATGGATCGTTAACCTCCTCGCAACGGCTCGGTAAACAGTTTTACCGCGAGAAAAATATCCTTTCAGTACAGCGCTGGTAAAACTCCTTACCGAGGGGCAATCCGACCTCCCTTTCTGGAGGAAATGTCATTACTCAAATGTCAGTTTCTCCGTCTCCGTGAAAATTTCCCTCCCACATTGGGCAGAGAGGTGAGTTTTTATGATTGGCGATACTTCTTTTGAGAAAAGTTAAGTATTTGGCGATAGCTTCTTTTAACATGTCAGAGATTAGTTCTTAAGAATAGATATGAAGACAGGTAGCAAACAGCGCATTTTGCTAGAGGAAATTTTATAGTCTCGAAATCTCGTTTATTATGGCTCCCAGGTTTAAGGGTCTCAGACAAACTGAGATTTTAAAACTTAAAAATGAATACGATGCAGAGAATTATACTGACAGTGACTCAGATTGTGAGGAATCTGTCAATTGTTCTGTGGACAAAATCTTAAATGAAGAAGTTGTGGAAATTCCTAATAAAATAGAAGGATTTGAATGGAAAGAAGCCAGAGTAAGTGATGAAGTAAATATTTTGCATTTTATCGGAGATCCTGGAATATGCATTGATGTTTCAGAATCTCCTTCTCAGGGCTAAAAACAAGCAGCTCTTTTAAGAGCTAAATTGGTTCATTTAGAACCATACATAAAAAATAGAATTAACAGGCACATATTTAAATATTTTCCTTGCTACTTCACATTATTTTTTAAAAATATCATAGTACCAATGAAATCTAGACTATACACCCTCACCTTCCGAAAATACCTACTATATTTTTATTTTTATAGATTCAATGAACCCTGCCCCTCCCGGCACGAAATTTCTGCTTCATTTTCAACCCCCCCCCCCCCCCCACACACACACACACACATATACACACCTTCAACACAAAATGTTTAAGATATTGAGAAATCTTAAAAAATCCTGCTGACCTATTTGTTGTTTTCTAATAATAATAAATGGTACTTCTCTATTATCCCGTCGACCACTTTTCATAACAAAAAACTATCGCCAAACTGTAACGCCAAATAAACGGGAGAACGCTGCCATTGGAATAGCAAAATAAATAAATAAATAAAATATAACAAATTAAGGACACAATTGTTATTTTAATTAATCAAACAACTAATAAATCAGTAAAACATAATGAAAAATACACCCAAATGTCGAATTAAAAACCACTTAATGACATAACAAACGCGTATAATGCTTCTGACATCAAGTAAATGGGACTGCATTTTTTGCGTTTAATGTTACAGTTTGGCGATAGTTTTTGTTATAAAAAGTGGTCGACGGGATAATAGAGAAGTACCTAATAAATTAATCAATTATCTAAATTACAAGCCTCTACCTTCGAAATTTAAGTTCATCCCTGCATACAAAGGTTAAAATATTTAGAACTCTGTGTATTAAAAAATATCTTCTGTTCGAAGTGGGGCTCTTTAGTAAAAATAAATAAATAATCGGCTATCTAAATTATCAGTCCCTAAAATGTCCATTTCGATTTTTGCACTCCCTCACATCACAATTATACAAAGTTTTAAATCTTTAAAACTTTGTGTTTGCCACATTTATTGCTCTCTAATAACAATAAATAAATAGTAAGTCATCTAAATTACTCTCAAACTCCCCCCCCCCCCTCCCCTCCAAAAAGTCCTTTTTTTTACAGTTTGACGGTTTTATAGTGCACCATGCCATTTTCTTACTGCCGAATCCTGTATGTGGAATGCGTCCTATCATTTTCTAAATATTATGTGCCATATTCTAATAGATTTTTACTCTCATACTAATAACGGAAATCTTCTTTTGTGTGTGTGTCCTTATAAAAACGAACAAATAAACACTATAGATTCCATATTTCATAGGAAGAATACATTTAAAACCCTTTAGTGGGCGGTGTCCACAAAAAAGAACCCAATTTTACACCTAATTTTAATTCCAAAACTGACAAACGGCACCAATAATATTTAATTAAATTTTTCCTTTTATAAAGTACGGGAATGTAAGCAAGTTTTTATTCTCTAATGAATTATTTTTTAAATTCTGGTGTCAGTCCATAATTTCATCATTTTAAAAACAGATTTACTCTGCGCCGGAAAGGGTTAAATAATGCATATGAAATTTCAAATAACTTTCTGTAAATCTGTAAAAATGAACTGTAACACTCTATATTAAATAGGGAATATCATTTCCAAATGTATGAAATAAGCACTTACTTTTATTTAGAAAATATGTAATCGAACATGTTTTTTTTTTTTTTTCGGTAAACGAAAAAGTTTTTTTTTTTTTTTTAATGCTGTTAAAGTAGACGTTTTGAAACAAATTTCCATATACGATAGCGCAGGAAAATAAAAAAACTGCCCTCATAAGACAACAATAGCTTATGACTGAAGATGTAATTCATTAATCGGAAAGTATTTAAGGCTGTTCTCAGATCCAAAGGGGCTACTTTCAGACACATTTTTTAATTCATTTTTGTTCAGAAATGCATGAAATGTGCAGGTGTTGTTATTCAAAAACTTTGTAATTGAAACAAGTTTTTCATTTTTTGGTAACGGCAGAAGATCTTTCAGAAAACACTCTCAAAGTCGGCGTTTTGAACGGAATTCCCGATGTTTCAGCGCCTGAAAGGAGAAAAACGTGTTGTCACGTGACACGAATTGTTTATAACTCGATAAGCAATTTATTTATCGAAAAATGGAAAACTCATTTCGATTCTAAATCGCTTCAATAGTCAGGTAGGCCAATTACTACCAATTGTCTTTGCATTTAAAAATGAGTGAGAAAGTTTTCCATTATTTAGTAAATCATTTGAGAACTGCCCGCCTTAAAAAAAAAAAAAAAAAAAAAAAAAAAACTATTTCATTCCGAATCACTTCCATCAATATGCCCGACGAAAGTATCATGTTTTTATGTTTAAAAATAGAGACAGAAAGTGCCTTTATCAAAAATAACCACTTATAAACTTACTGTAACCGAATTCGATATTTTTTCTTTGCTTGTCAGTAAAAAATATAGAAATAAATGCTATGTAGACCATATTCTACAAAGCTGTAACACATTCCATATCAATTTCAGTACATTTAGATAGAGTGTAACTTTTTTTAACCGACTCAAAAAAGCAGGAGGTTATCAATTCGACGTGTATGTATTTTATTTTTTTATGTATGTTCACCGATTACTTCGAAACTATGCGTCCTATATTTATGTGATTTTTTTTATTCGAAAGAGAATACTCTCGAATTGGTCCCATTTCAATTTTATTAAATTGGTTCAGTACTTTTTCAGAAATTCAACAAAAACGTAAAAAAATAAGCATTTTAAAAATAGTTAATTTGTTGGGCAGACGACTTTCATTTAATATCCTAAAATATTCTATTACGTGAATTTGCAAATAAAAAGACTGACATATTTAAATCAGCTTTAACTTATCGGATTATAATTCTGCATAAATAAATTAAAGGGGGGATTAACCACTGTCCCCCCCCCCTTTAAACTTAAAAAATGAGCGCCTTATCACAATGAACGCATATACAAAATTTTAAGCAAATCGGACATTATCAAGAGTTATTACGTTCGGGTCACCAGTTGTTGGGCAGACGACTTTCAAGTTGCAAATAATAAAAAGACTGACAGATTTAAACCAGCTTTAACTTATAGGATTTATTTTCATAGAACAAACTTTTTAAGATCCAAACAAAAACTAAAACTTTTGAGTGTTGCCAAATTTGAAAAGCAAAATTACATAAAATTGTGAATTGGATGAATATAATACAACGTAAGGATAAAAACTATAAATTATGCCACAACAAATCTACTTTTGAATCTTTTAAAAGTTCCATTGTTGCAGTTTCACAGCGGTTTGGCATATTTTGACGAGCGTTTATTGGCACATAATTAAATACATTGTTGTTTCAAATCCCATACAAATGTACGAGTTACAGAAAATATTTAGCGATTTATCACCTGTGGCACACAAGTTGGAAACTGCCTTTAAAGTACCCAATTATCTATATTATATTATACAATACAGTTGCATATAAATGCTTCTGCAATAATAATAATTATAATATTTCTACTACATAATATTAACTATAGAGTGACAATATAGAAAAAAATAAAGAAAGGGTTACTCCGAATAGTATTATAGGCGACATTGTTAGCGCAGTGTATTTACCTTGTACGGGTCGTAAAAATCAATACACATTAAGCATAAGCACCGAAATCAGTGAGTTACGCAGTTATCAAGACTGTAGTATACAGCCCGATTATGACACATTATCCAAGACGATTAGGTGAGAATAATTATAATTTTTCTAATCTTCCGTAATCGAGCCTACTGCCAAGGTTAGCGTGAAATAAAAAAAATATTAGCAACAATATGGTTTAATGTTAATATAGATATCATTAATGGCTTTAAAGACATTAGATTAGAATAATGATAAATTTTCTAATCTTCCGTAATCGAGTCTACTGCCAAGGTTAGCGTGAAATAAAAAAGATATTACCAACAATATGGTTTTATGTAAATATAGATATCATTAAAGGCTTTAAAGATATTAGATGAGAATAATAATAAATTTTCTAATCTTTCGTAATGGAGTCTACTGCAAATGTTAGCGTGAAATAAAAAATATATTAGCAACAATATGGTTTAATGTAAATATAGATATCATTAAAGTCTTTAAAGACATTTCATGAGAATAATGATAAATTTTCTAATCTTCGATACTCGAGTCTACTGCCAAGGTTAGCGTGAAATGAAAAAGATATTACCAACAATATGGTTTAATCTAAATATGGATATCACTAAAGTAATAAATAAATAAATAAACTTTTTAACCAAAAAAAGAACCGACTTCAAAAACTACTAAAAAGCGAAAAATAAACTTTTTAACCAAAAATTGAACTGACTTCAAAAACTACTAAAAAGCGAAAAATAAATTTTTTAACCAAAAATAGAACCGACTTCAAAAACTACTACAAAGTAAAAAATAATTTTTTTTAGATAATAGTTAATAAGAAATTAAATTAAGAGCATTGTATTTACCATGCATATTATTTTATTTATGTACATTAATTTGATCTTTTGGAGTCGGTGCCAGCCAAGCCAAGTATAAAATTCAAAACAAAATATCCAATATAAATCGTAACACGCATATAAATTATATCTACATAAATACGAGACAATAAAAAAAAATACATATAACTCTTCAAATGGTAGAAAATGCAATGATTTAAATGATTAACTAATTTCCAAAGCAATGTTTGTCGACATATATAGTTGCTAATCTCATTTGAAAATACACATTTATAACATCAGATGAAATGTTTAAAAATGGTAACATGTCTTTAATTTGGCTTGGCTGGCACCGACTCCAAGAAATCAAATTAATGTACATAAATAAAACAATATGCATGGTAAATACAATGCTCTTAATTTAATTTCTTATTACCTATTATCTAAAAAAAAAATATTTTTTTACTTTGTAGTAGTTTTTGAAATCGGTTCTATTTTTGGTTAAAAAATTTATTTTTCACTTTTTAGTAGTTTTTGAAGTCGGTTCTATTTTTGGTTAAAAAGTTTATTTAATAATATTTTTTTTCTCTTATAATGTAACGAAATTCTTTTTTTTTTTTTTTTTTTTCACAAACAAATTTTAGTTAGTACATTCTAAATAAGATATAGTTAAGTTGGTATACAATTTAAATAAAGTAAAATTTGTAAGCAATACATTCCTATTGTCAGTAATGGTTATTCCCCTTCCCACCCCCCTGAAAGCGAGTTAATTACACACCATATAATGTATTAAAAAATTCTTTTAAACTTTAATATTATATTATATCATAATCAATTGTGTTTATAAATACATTATTATTTTTATATATAAATGATAAAATAAATGTACTTATATTTCATTTTAGTCGATTTGACAAATTTCCAATATGTTTATAATGACTATTCATCTATAATATTTTAATGACTTTATCTCACAATGCTGATGAGGAAAATTTTCAAAAAACTTTTTTTATTGATTCATTAATACTAATTCAATCCTCGTGATCTAGCACTCATGTTAAATATAACAACGAAAGTTATCCAGAATGGGGATAAGTGGCGAAAGTAACAACCTACTCAATACTTCCTGGAATTATACAGCAACCCTGGATTCCAATACACACCCAACACTTCCGGACAAAGGTGCGGGAAGAAGTGGTCATTCCGATGCAGGGGATAGAAGGTAATACGCTTACACTTTTTCACTACGAGGAGAACTTAATACCGATAGGCAAATCGGCGCTCACTCGTTGGTTTGAATATATGGCGACGAGAAAATCTTAACATCTCACGGTTTTCGTCTAAATAAAATATAAAATACATTAATTCGTTTTTCTGATGCGAGTTTATTTTAATGACTGTAAATTGGAAAATAACTTCGTTCGTGCACTCCATATAATTAAAGAAAACGGTACGCATATGCATATCCGGGAAAGAGGAGAGTATGACACTCCTGATTGTGGCATGCCACTTTTAAAAATAACCGTCCTATGTGAAATAATTTTTTTGTACAACGACGTACGAAATATGCAAATATATCATTATAATCTTTTAGGGTAGTTCTCAAATGACTTGCTCAACAACGCTAAACGTTCTGACACATTTTCTGACTCATTTTCAAACATAAAGGCATAAAATAAAAGTGGCAGCCCAGGTTATTGAAGAATTTTGGAATCGAAATGAGTTTTCCTTTTGTGTTTTTGATAAATAAATTACTTATCTAGTTACAAGCTGTTTGAGTCACTTGACAACATGTTTTACATATTTCTCGAGCTGAAACAACAGGAATTCGGCTCGAAATTCAAATTTTGACAGTGTTTTCTGAAAGATAATTTGGAAAAAGTGTTTCGGTTACATAGTTTGTGAATAACAACGCCTGCCATATTTCATGCATTTCCGAACAATAATGAATAAAAAAATGTGTCTGAAAGTAGCCCCTTTGGATTCGAGAATAGCCTTAAGTGCTTTGGTTAAGAGTTAGTCCATTTATGTAGACAGACTTTACCATGGCATAAGAATTCGTTACATTTTTAAACGAATCTAACAATAAGCGGAGTCACGCGATATTAAAACTAGTCAACAGTTTAACGCAATATTACATATGTATAAAGTCTGGGTTCATTCTGGTCATTTAAGAAGTTTTCCTACTATGTTTGACACCCATTTCTTTAAATAAAGCAATAATGAATATAATACTGATTGTTTCAAATATATTAGTTTATAAAAATACAATTTTATTTGTTTAATAAATTGTTTTAATAATGCAACTTATTTTCCATTTGTAGAGTTTTAAGAAAAATGAAAAAAATGAAGGCACAATTAGATACTTATCAAAAATGACCTTAAGGCAAAATAATCAAAGTTTTTTTTTTTTTTTTTTTTTTTTTTTTTGTAAATATGCTATTTGAGATACGAGGAATATAGCAATATAATCTAAGCAATATAATCTAAGGAATTTAATCTAAGCCCTAGCATAAGAAAACTTCGATATCCGATAGTTCGAAAACCGATAGTTAGTTACTCGTATAACATCTATAAAATAACATCCATTGTAGACGAACAGCTTTAGATAAATATATTTTTATCAAGATAGAGCGTTTTCCATAATTATTTGTTAATGAAAATCATGTTTTCCCGGAAACTCATTTAACCCATTAATCATAGAATTATTTTTCTTTTTTAACATTTTACCATTGACCAAATTGTATTTCGTACCCTGTTTTCGAATAGTAATTTTCCTCTTATTTTTCACAGAATTTTATTAATTTTACCAGAGAACCATATGGTACCGCTAGTCCTTAATATTTCAAAATTTTTATTTTTGAAAATCTATTAGAAACATTCACCTCAAGTTCTAAAGATATAGATACAATCTATAATTTGTGAAAACTATATGTAAAAATATGAAGAGAGGTCTTGGGTGGAACCTTAAAAGACCTCATTTTGATATAAATCATTTTAAGGTTATTCTTTTTGCAAAAGCTTGAACTATCTAATATTCTAATGTACTTGTACAGAGATATTTTCAAGTCAGTAAATGTATACCTTATGAAATATATATATTTAAAAAATATTAAGAAAGTCTATAGATATACTGCATGAAATATTGTTGATGAGCAACTTTCCTTAAAAACTGCTTTTGAGACTATAATAGTAATAGCCCCGCCCTCTTTTGAAAGTTTTTAACGTACATTATTAGCCTAGATAGCTCTTTGAGATATATAAGTGTTTATATAAAAACGACATTTTTTTACTGTTAGAAAGCTTCGAAATTTCATAAATTTAAAAATGTCACAAGTGCGCAAGTTTTGGTCATAGAAGAATGGAATTTTTGTTGTTTTACTTCTCAGAGCATGCGAAAGTATTTCTAAATATGACTTATAGGATTCAGGTAACGTACCAAAAAAAAAAAAAAAAAAAAAAAAAAAAAAAATAGAACGTTTTGGAAATAAATGGCAGGAATATTTCATGAACATATTTTGAAATCCTACCTTATTTTGAACAATTTCGCTGGCTATGTATATTAACAGGTAAAATATTAAAACGCGTCTCAATCGTTCTCGGACAAACTGTATATCTTGGTTCATGGACTTATGTTGACTTTCACTCTCATTGACTTTTTTCAAATTTTCATTAAACGATAATTTTGATTGGCAACAAATAAATAACCGATAAATAAATCTGAATAATTTTTGTCTATACGTGTGCGCCTACTTTTAAGGATCAGTGTTATTTGAAGCCTTTTTATGTACGTAGGGAAGGGAGGGGCCCTAATCTAGAGAATTTTTAGAAAAGTGAAAATATCCATTTAAAATAAAAATAATATAATGGAAATGAGTATTTTTATTCCATTTTTTCCGTTGAAGGACACCAGATTGTCATCAACAAATCAAAGGTTTGATCACCGTACATATTTGTCACTATAGAAATAACCTAAAATATGTTAGGTCAATATTTTTCCATTTGTATTGAGAACATACACGGTTTATGGACTTTATTGCTGGTTTATGGTTCTTTCTATCATGTTTGTTTCCTTTTAATAAACGGAAGAAACTTACTCTGACAATAATAAAAAGCATTGTCAGATATAATCATTTATAAAATATATTAAAAGCATTTCCATTACTTTTAACACATTTTGCTGATTTTTTTTTTGTCAGATGTTGTTTTTAGTGAACTATAATTTTCCACAAACACCAACATTACAAATATTAATTTACAAGTTATTTTCCGGTAGCCTATTAATATGTTTTTGGTTACATCGCTACTAAACCTTCGCTGTCTTTTTATATTTAAACTCCGCCCATTGTCCTTACGATATGTACTCATTTATAATATAAATATCATTTCAGAACTCCTACCATAGAAAAGTGGGAGGAGTAACGTCTCTTGTAAGTTTTGAAAACAGGCGGAATTGTAATAATACTAGTTGACAAAAAAATATATAATCTGTTTATTATTTTTCAAAAAGCCTCCATTCTCAAAAATCGTTACATCGAATTGATAAAATAAAAAGCATGTTATAGAGCATGTCTTTTTTAACCTTTAAATAAGCAGGGCACATCTCAACTGATGATAAGCAATGAAGGGCGCCCTTATGAGCATGATTTGAAAAATGCAATAATATTATCGCAGTGTGGTTGTGGTAGTGATGAACATAAGACTTATACAATGCACATATATCTCACAGTAGTAGTCATAAGACCCCTACGACTTCCGCTCAAATTTTTCGATTTTTGAAAAATAAGAAAATTGCGCTATTTTGAAAAAAAAAAAAAAAATCATTTTTCGTCTAAAGTTTTAACATTTGAGTGCAAATTTTGTCCAAAAATGTTCAAAATTGTTCAAGTTATCATGCTGCCGATGTTGAAAAATGTAGTTTGCAGAAAATCGTGTTTAAAGGTTTAGAAGAAAAAAAACATGCTGATATATATATTTTTTTTTAACTTACACTTAACTTGCTATTCCTGCGTCATACTGTGGACCATCCTGTGCCTTAAGCTGCTCATTTAAAATGTTTTTGTTACACCTACAAATCTTTAGTAGAATCTTTTCGCGAAGTCGGTTTTATTGATCGTGTGCGCGCTCACAATTTTGCTCATATCATTCTTAATAATTGAAATATCACTTTAAATCTTTTTGCCCATAAGTCTACATATTATGAGGATTTTATTTAAAAAAAAATAATTAATTAAAAATATTAATTATTCAAAAATATTCATCGGAACCATCTACAAATAAACGCATTTTCCATTACTACAGTTGAAGAGATCCTGATATTCTCTGTCCTCGCAAAAATATTCGTTTGAACCATCGCCGCAGTTATTGAAACGTATTTTCCCTTACTATACCTTATCCTTCATAGATACCTTAATATTTTCTTGGGTCCTTTCTACAATAACTTTAACTCTTGTTCAGATTGATGTCTGAGCTAAAGGTATTTTGAGGAAATTAAAGTTCAAGACCACGTTTTTTGCTTTATCAGACGATTTCTTATCCGACACGTCAATTTTTGTAGTTTGCATCTATCCTTTTTGTAACTTTAACATTTTTGTAACGATTTTATGCATTTCTATTGCCTATTCAAAGAAAAATTATTCTAAAGTTACAGAATTTCGTTAAAAACGCTTAAAAAATAAAGTGACGACGCCAAGAGGCCCATTCTTGATCGTAAACAACAACCATTTTCCCAATGGTTAAATAAAAAAAAAAAAAAAAAAAAAAAAAAAGATTTTTTTTTGAAAGGTGAGAACGTATGTCTTAAGCCTATTTTCGATAAGCGACAGTCGCAGCAGGGTCGTCATCGAGTAGAAATCGATTATAATAATTAATTATGTGTCCCCTTTATGAGAAAATTAAAAATACTATTCGATTCTTAGGTAGTTGTTATACTTGCAAATTTTATGCGTTTACGTGGAAAAATGAATTTCGGAATGCGTCAGAAAATTTCACATTGTTATCACATTAAACACACAATTATCATTGTTGAGAGAAGAAAATCAAATTTTACGACCGTTAAATTTAAATCCTCAAATTTTGATATGAAAAGTGCCAAGATTTTCTTTTTTTTCAGATAACTGATTTTTATCGCCCGGTAAAACAAAATCCAGATTGAAGGGTTAAACTTATTAAAATTCCTTATTAAAGTAAATAAAAACACTTTTACCTTTTTAATGTTTAAGTATTTTAAATCATGGAAAAATAAAGAAAAATTGATAAAATTTAAAATTTCAGGGAAAAGTCATGGCTTTTCTTTGCCGCCAGTAATAAAAGTTGATGTTTTTTTTAATTCTTTAAAAAACAAAACAACAACAACAACAAAAAGACTATTGGTGAGTTATCTAAAAATGGTGGAAATAATATTTAACTGATGTTTCGGGCCCGTTCAATTCAACAATAGAAGAGATAGCAATTTTCGCAATTTATATTGTTTAATTAATTAAATATGTGAAATACCAGCAACATAAAATAACAAACTTAAATATCCTATATGTATGGGCGCCGGCAGAAGCAAATTTAAGAAGGGGCAGGGTTTTGGAATAGACAGTCCTGCGTTCACAATGGCATATAACAACCATAATGACAAATTTAAGAAATATAAAACAATTTAAATTGTTCCGGCAAATTTATATAACATTTTATCACTTAATTCAATAATAATTAGAAGTAAAATAAATAAATTAAAATATTTATAGGGAAAAATAACAAGAACCTATTATATGTATGAAACGTATTATGCAGATTTCTAAGGTAATGCCACGATTTCCAGCTTTTTCTCCATTTAGTGACGCAAGACTGATGACGTCCATTCGTATATACGTATGTTTGAAATATACGCATACTTGAATTATACGTTTAACTGGTATACACTTATACGCATCCGGATACGTTTAAACGTATAATTTTATGTATACGTATTTCAAGCCGACGTATTATACGTATATACGTAAATCGGTGAAACGTATAACTGAAATACGTATCGCGTCGGGAGCACTAATTAAAACTAGGGATCTCTTGAATGAAACTGACAATGCTGTGCCAACTGAGCTATCCCGTTCGAATCTGGAGAATCTAATTCACCCAGCTAACCTACAGTCCCTGGCCAAATTATTAGAGGCACTCATGTTTTTTTTGTGTAAAATCATATTTCTAGCTTCATAGAGATGGTATTATTGTATAAACAATAAAAATTCAGAATAAACATTAATCGTAGGGTAAGAATGAATAAAAAGCACGCCAATGATTTTAAAATTATTTATTTTTGTAAGTCAAATAAAAATGATTGAACTTGAAAAACTTTTTACTTAAAATTCGAAAATATCAATATTTCGTGGAGCCTCCTTTGGCGGCAATCAATGCCTCTATTCGTCGTGGCATACTGTTATGGCAACATTGATTAGTTTCTTGCATGTGTGGGTGATGATTCCAGACATGGATAAGTTTTTCTATCATTTGGGGTTTGTTCGTTATGACCTCTTTGACTAACTCACTCTTCATCAGTTCCCAAACATTTTCAATGGGATTCATATCTGGTGAATTATCCGGCCAGTCCAATACAGGAATTTTTTCTTGTTGTAAATAAGCCTTTACTGATTGTGCTCTGTGGCAAGGAGCTCCATCTTGCATAAATGTAAAAAATTCTCAATTTGAAAACCATTCTTTTAGTTGTGGAATCAACCGACTTTGCAACACCTCTTTGTATTGCTCTTGTTTCATAGTTCCTTTGACTATGTAAAGACGTACCAGTGCCTTTGCCAATTATGACAGACCAAACCATGACCTTTGTTGGGTGCTTGACAGTTGGCACGACACAACTTGATGAAACTTTTCGCCAGGACGACGACGCACAAACTGGGATTTGTTTGCTAAAATTTCAAAAGTGCTTTCCTCACTGAAGCAAACCTGAAAGAAATAATTTTTAGCATGAAGAAATTATCTAATGGTTAAAGACAGACATTGAATAATGTTTTAAGTATTAACCCCTTGGAGGGCAAGCACGTGGTCTAAAAATGCTACATTTTGTGATGTTTTAACACCAATAAATTTAAATAATGAATTTTTACCTTCTCAATCTGAAAAAAACAATAATAAATATTTCTATTTAATAATACTGGTGGCAAAGTTATATATTAAAAAGTGGTATATGTTATATACCGGTGCCCCTCAAGGGGTTAATAAAATTAGAATAACTTTATAATGACCGATTTCCAGAACTCCAATGTCTTGTGTTTATGCTTTCTAGCCCACTTCAGTCACTTAGCTTTCATTGCTTCGGTTAATTTTGGTTTTTTAGCTGGTCTAAAGGCCTTGAAATTCCTAGCTGTTAGTTTTCTGCGTACAGATCGTTCTGACATCACAACATCAGACTCTTCGAGCTTCGATCTGATCTGTTTTGTAGTAGCAAATCGATTTTCCTCGCAGACCTTCTTTAAGCGTCATTCTATCCATGGTGTAAATACAGATTTTCTTCCACATTTACTCTTTCTTTTTGGGCTCAATGTTTGTCCAAGCCCAAATTTCGTCTTACACTTGCTTCAGAAACATTCAATTTTCTTGAAATTTCTCTATTCGAATATTTTTTAATATTTAAATGCGCTTTTATTTCACCTTTCTTTTCTGCTGACAAATCTGTTTTTCTACCCATATTTTAATTACTAAAAATAGTATATTGACTATTAAAAATAATATATTCACAATTAAAAATAATATATTCACAATATAAATATAAATAAACATCTAACAACTGATTTTACAATGCCACAAACACCTCCATGGTCGTCGCACATAGCCACGTAATTGAAACCTGTCATGACGTGTTTTAGTTCGGTTGACCTTGAGACAGTGTTATAATTCGACATGTCAATAAAAGCAGTTTCTCAAATTAGGAAAGTATGTGGCGTATATTATTTTAATGAATTAAAACTATATAACCATAAATTAAAACTATAAAACTATATATATATATGTTTTTAGGGTCATTACATACCAAATATTCTAAAAAAACAACTGCGTCTAATAATTTGGCCAGGGACTGTAGTTGATCATAGCATCTGGTCTGATATCTGAATCAGCATCATAAATCGCAGGCATTATTCCAGCAAACGCTGGATACATAATTACAGTAGATTAATTTTAACACAATTATTCTATTGGCAAATAAATAATAAGAATTGTAATATATATATAAATATATTACAAACAGGAATATAATATATATACAGGGTGTCCCAAAGGTACTTGACACATTTTAAAATTCAATAAAAGATCAAGCAATTGACGCACGAGAGTGCGGTTTGGACGAAAATATTTTTTTTTTTTTTTTTTTTTTTTAATCTGAAATTTTGTTTAAGCAAATAATAAATAAAAAAAAAATTGTTCATAGTATTTCTCATAGATGGAGCTGCTTCTGCAAAGCTACCGAAGAAGTAGAATGCCTCTATGCAAAACAGTGGCGAAGGCGCACAATGCGTATACACAGTTTTTGTCTAAACTATAGCAACCAACATTACAAAACTTAACAATTCTCGGACTCCTGAGTTCAATTAGACGAGTGCGATAAGTTAACAAACGTTAGTTTGGTGATAACAGGAAGCGCTCCAAGATTAATAGGGTGCCTCTGTAAGATAATAGCAACGTGCGAACAAAATACATTTGTTTGGTCGATGCGATCTTGGAAAAGAACGAAGCGCCAAGCATCTTGATATGCTTTATATTATAGCCAAATTAATGTTTGTCGACTTGTCTGCCTCGTCTAATCGAATTCATGAAGACGAGTATTGTTAACTTCTGGAATATGGATTGCCATAGCTTGGACAAAACTGTGCATACGCATTGTGCATCTTTCGCCATTGTTATGTATAAAGGCATTCTACGTATTCGATAACTTTCCTGAAGCAGCGCCATCTATGAAAAATTTTTGAAACTATTTTTTTTTTTTTTTTTTTTTAACCATTGTTAAAATGATTGTTGCTTTCGGACGAGAATGGACCAAATGATGTACGCACTTTACTCTTTTAACCGTTTTTAACGAAATTCTGTAACTTTAGAAGAATTTTTTAAGCGTTTTAAACGAAACTCTGTACCTTTAGAAGAATTTTTCTTTGAATCGGCAATAGAAATGCATAAAATCGTTACAAAAAATGTTAAAGTTACAAAAAGGATAGATGCAAATTATCAGATATGAAAAAAAACCGACATTTGGTACTTTCGTGTTATAGCAGCCCCATGTGTGACATTATAATAATATATGATATATATATATATATATATATATATATATATATATATATAACATTTCTTGACGTATGTGGCCAAGTTATAGTCAAATATGATGCATATATGATGCATATGTATGACATGGGTATATGATGTATATACGACATGTAAGACGTAAATAATGTGTATAATGACGTATATGGCACATATAAGAAGTGTTTGGGATATATATATGCGTATATCGGATGCATATATAAGCTTTGCGATGATCTTGGCGAAATCATAACTATAACCTTGGCATAATCATGATTGTGGGGGCCGCTATAACACAAAAGTATAAGGTAATTTTTTTTCTTTTTTTTAGGTTTTCGGAACATTTTTACAATGGTCATTGTAATTTGTTAAATTATATATTTTTCTCTTTTTTTTTAGGTTTTCGGAACATTTTTACAATGGTCATTGTAATTTGTTAAATTATATTTTTTTTTTTTTTTTTTTTTTCTTAACCAAAATTTCAGTTTATAAGAAGCATTTTCTTCCAAACCGCAGTCTCGTACTCCGATTGCTTGATTTTTTTATTGAAATTTAAAATTGTTCAAGGATTTTTGTGACATCCTGTATATGTATATATATTATATTCCTGTAATTCGCAGATTAGGTCAAGTTCTTTAAAAGAGAGAATATATACACGAGAAAAACTAAATTAAGATTTTTTTTTAGAACTCCTAGTGCAAGACAATTTTTTAAACATATCCACGTAAAAAATCTATTCAAAAATTTTAACTTTTAAGAAATATTAAATATTACACGATAAGTTTCTACCAGCATTTTTTGGTGCGTTCGTAATTATATAAATACGTAGCACCTATAGTGGTCGTCTGGTCTGTCCGTCTGTCCGCATATAACAGCGCGAAAACTGCACAAGTGAATGGTGTGAAATTTAATATATATAATCCTTGCATAATTTTGTCGAGTCATTTCAAATTTTATGAAAATCGAATGAAAACTTAAAAAGATATTAATAAACGTTTTCTTCATTCTATTAAATCCCATCATACGTAATTAATTCAATGATATCACGTGATAGATAATGATTCTAGATTCTAGTCCTATTATTTCAGTATTACTGAATTTAAAACCGGATTTGATATATATTTTACCATATACAGACAGTTTATTGGTTTGAAAATTCAGATAAAGTAGATATTACACCCGTAAGAGGCCTAAATATTAATTTCCTTTACTGAAAATTTACAGTAAGGCTTAAATTATTTGATGTAACATGCAAATTGTTTCGTTCAAAATGTAACCACACATCGCCGTTGCCACCGTGAAATGTTTTATTTTACATTTCCTAAATAAATTAAAATATTTGCCTCAGATAATAAATAGCTAATGAGAGAAAAAAAAAATTAAGATCATTTATTTATATTTTTATAGATCCTTTTCAAATTGCAATTAAAGGTAAAACGTCACTTGCCGAATTATGGTGTACTCTTTACTGACTGTTTCTTTTTAAAAGCGAATTAAGAAGGAAATCAACGAAAATTAAAACGGACAGTTATATATATATACTTTCCATTACATGGAAGTAAAAATGCAAAATGTCAAATATTTATATCTAAGAAGTTAAGGTTATTTTTATTGTTTGAATATTCTTTTTACTTTAAACATATTTCTAATTTGTTGAATGATTTATATATCTATATACATATTAAATAAGATATTTCATAGCAAATAATCTTAAATCGTCTAAAATTATAAATTAGATACATTTTGTAAGAATTGTTTCCAAAATAACCTTCTTCCATGTTCGAAGTATTTGCAGACGATTTTTTTTTTTTTTTTTTTGTCTACAATTAAAATGTTTTTCTTTCCTTCACGTAGCATAAAAAATTCATATTTTGCGTAAGAGTGCAACAGCTATTGCACCAAGATCTGAATATTTATAAAACTAGTTATAGTACGAACGCCCCTCGTTTGACACGTTTGACGTACACTTTCCAACTTGTTGTATATTTGGAACTGAATTTTTTTTAAATTCGTCACACGGTTTTAGAAAAAATTGAAACCCAAGAACGTAAAACGAAAAGAAAGCAAGTGGGTAAGTGTGATCGAAGATCGCTCAAAGGGTTTCGTTTAATATTCCTTTGAAAACACTTTAACCTTTCTTTAATGACGTACACTTTCCAACTTGTTGTATATTTGGAACTGAATTTTTTTTAAATTCGTCACACGGTTTTCGAAAAAATTGAAACCCAAGAACGTAAAACGAAAAGAAAGCAAGTGGGTAAGTGTGATCGAAGATCGCTCAAAGGGTTTCGTTTAATATTCCTTTGAAAACACTTTAACCTTTCTTTAATGACGTACACTTTCCAACTTGTTGTATATTTGGAACTGAATTTTTTTTAAATTCGTCACACGGTTTTCGAAAAAATTGAAACCCAAGAACGTAAAACGAAAAGAAAGCAAGTGGGTAAGTGTGATCGAAGATCGCTCAAAGGGTTTCGTTTAATATTCCTTTGAAAACACTTTAACCTTTCTTTAATGACGTACACTTTCCAACTTGTTGTATATTTGGAACTGAATTTTTTTTAAATTCGTCACACGGTTTTCGAAAAAATTGAAACCCAAGAACGTAAAACGAAAAGAAAGCAAGTGGGTAAGTGTGATCGAAGATCGCTCAAAGGGTTTCGTTTAATATTCCTTTGAAAACACTTTAACCTTTCTTTAATAAATCCAAATAAATTTGATTTAGCACAAAAAAAAAAAAAAAAAAAACTCTATTATACTCTGTTATGTGAACTAAATGCGATATTTAAAAAATAATAATTTCAAAATTAAGCATGTTGTACGCCTTCAAAATGTTAAAATATGCGAATATTTCCATAATCGGGTTTTTACTCAAACATCTGAAAAATTCGTTAAACTTCCAATATGACGTCAGATTTTCTTTTTAATTCTCTAATGACGTGATATTAATCTGCTTTGTGTACTTACACATACTCATACTCTTTGTATAATTGAGAAATCTTAGCCATTTACCGTTTTATTACCACTATGACGTCAATCAATTTTATTTCATATTTATCTTTTTTTTTTCAATTGGTGAAACTTGTTATTTCATTTTCAATTTTCACGTGGAAATCGTCTGATAGAAAATTAATTATTGTAGAAAGAATTTCATCGTGGATTTTTAATTTTTGGCATCTGCTATAACGAAAAATGTTTTAAATTTAATAGGAAAAGGCTGTTAGAATTTTGGTTTTTTATCTCTATTTATTAAAATAATACGAATTTTTCAAATTTTAATATTTTGAGCTCTTCACAGCTGATATTCATCTATATACACAACGTTTCAACTCTGTAAGTTATATAGTTTTTGAGAATTGCTCTGTGACGGACAGACAACGGAGCGGGAGTAATAGGGTTTCGTGAGATGAGCGAAACCTTAAAAAATAAATGTCTACCTTCGGGATTAAGGGGGAGGGGCATAGGATACACAGATGTAAAATTCCTATTTGTCCTTCTTACTCTTAGCATTTAATTATTTTAACTCATTTAGGAAGAATAAATTTTACTATTTTTTTTTTGTTCAAAATCGTCAGAGGTAAATAAAATTTAGATAATTAAATTTCAAAGTACAGGGGTCGCTTCCTGAAGGATTTATATCTGTATGTATCGCATAATCAATAAAACTAAAAATATAATTTAAATTATTAGAAAATCTCCATTTTGGTTATATGAGTATTAGAAAAAGCGATAGAAATAATATTTTAGTATGATTGAAAATATGCCTCCTATACTCATTAGAGTTAAAATTCATTTATTTTGATTGTTTTAAAATTGATTTATTTTGATTTATTATTTCTTCTGATGTATAGATATTTCATTAAAAATCCCAAATCTTGAAAGAGAAAAAAACCACACTAACTTACCATACAGGTGTGATAGATATAAAAATACATTGATTAAACAAAAGATTGGTTTAAAACACTTTTCAAATTTAAAAAATAAAAGTTCTAGTATACTTTTATCTTTCTAACTTTTCCCTTTTCTTTTTTGGAAAAAAAGTAAATGGTTAGCGAGTTTTGCTGTTTTTTAGAAATGAATTGTAATTTTATAAATTTTGAGCGTGAATTTAAATCATTTTTCATGAGATGAATTTGAGTTTGAATAAGTTCCTTTTTTTCCTTGTGAGGTTCCACACTTGTCACTAACTACTTCATATTATTGTAGCAAACAAATGTTCATTCTTGAGATAGAATTAAAAGAAAAAATCACGCTTGAATTTAAAAAGCCATAAAAAGTCACTAAGTATAGCTGCAGTTTTCTATCAAATTTCATTCAAAAGTACATTGTTCTGCCTATTGACTTACAAATTTGAAATTTTGCGATATTTAGATACTATTTTTGAGCGATAAAAAAACAACTTTTTTTTTTTTTATTTTTTTTTTTTAACCATTGGAAAAATGGTTGCTGTTTTCGGTCGAGAATGGACCTCTTGACGTCGTCACTTTATTTTTTTAAGCGTTTTTAACGAAATTCTGTAACTTTAGAAAAAAAGTTTCTTTGAATAGGCAATAGAAATGCATAAAATCGTTACAAAAATCTTAAAGTGGCAAAAAAGATAGATGCAAATATGATGTCGCATCATATATTATTTAACTTTTGCAATTATTCCCCTCTCATTTAATTCCCTTTTCCAAATTTGTTCCCCTTTTTCATTATTTTAACGCTCACTATTCTACAAAAAGTTTTTCATTTTCCTTTCCCACCCTTTGTTAAATTCAGTGGAACAAATTTAATTCCGTTTATTCTAATATCCTTTTAATTCAGTTACACTAAAAATATTTCTATTCTGTGCTATGTAAAGGAAAACCGCTACATTTACCCTTTCAAATAGCTAGCATAAGATTTACCATCTGCCATCTCCTTATTTGGTCACAAAGATCTGTTGCTAACTGATTTCTTCATACACACCCTTTTAATTACAATGATTCCCAAGCGCATCTGAATAACTCTGGTCCAAAAATATCTAACGTACTTATCAAAGTCATAACAATCTCTAAGGTTCGCGGGTTCAAGAATGCGAAAACTCTCTCGAGCCCCATTTGTGTGGTTTTTGCATTCCCACACATGTTGACTACCGCCGAAAAATTCGTTAGGACGATTGATGCCAAACATGGCTCTGTTCTCTAAATTTTTAATTGTCTTTATGCTCTGTTTGGAGAAATGATCGCCATATTGTAACCTTTTGGCGAAATGTAATTTCATTCGACTTCATGTCATGATACGAGAAACAATCACTTCTCTCGCTAATCATCTTGCTTCCAACATGTAACATTTTCACGAATTGTGTTACGGGCCCGGGTGCCCTGCGCTGCCGTGGGCAGCCAACGTTTTCCTGTACTTGTGTGCAATATCTATAGAACCTGGGCTAATTAAAATACCTTCATCTACTCATGTCTGCTTGTTCTTCCAAATGTGCCTATTCTCATTCCTCATGAATTTATAGATTTATTGAAAGGTAATGATGATTTTAGTCATCGAAATACTAATCTTATGAAATACACTTTACCACGACCAAGAACTCATAATACAGCAAATTATCAGATATAAGAAATAAAGTAGAAATTTGTTACTTTCGTGTTATAGCGCCCCCCCCCCCCCCAAGGATGAAATAGTTTTGTTTCTGTTTTCAATAATATATTATAAATTTGGTACTTTCGTGTTATAGCGGCCCCCAAGGATGAATCGCCAAGCGACCAAGATTTATCGCCAAATTATAAAGCATGTATGACATATAATAATATATGATATATATATATAACATTTCTTGACATATGTGGCCACGTTATAGTCATATATGATGCATATATGATATGATGTATATATATGACATGCGTATATTATGTATATAAGATGTAAATAATATGTGTATAATGACGTATATGGCACATATAGGAGTGTTTGGAAATATATATATGCGTATATAGGGTGCATATGTAAGCTTTACGAGGATCTTGGCAAAATCATAACTGCAATCTTTGCATAATCATAATTGTGGGGTCGCTATAGCACAAAAGCACAAAGGATCTCGAATGCATTTCCGTTTATTGTCTGAAGTTTCTGAAAGGGAATTTTCAACTGTGTTTTGCGTTTCCTAACTGAACTAAATTTTGGCGTACTATGTATTGTATATACAGGGATGCACAAAAGAATTTGGATATTTTTCCGGACTGTAGATGATAATTGCGGAAATTTGGTTTTCAAATGTGTTGTGTTTTCCAAATTGTTTACTTAGATAGCGATTTTCACATTATTAAACGACGAAGTTTTTTTACAGCATTCTGAATGTGTTGTAAAGTGTTTCATAATCAATCCTTGACGTATGATTTTTCTTTCGTGTTAGAAATATAGAAGACACACGGCGTACGCATGGAAGGGGACATGAATAACAAAATCCACGGTGTGACAAGAATAAACCTATATGTTCAAATCTCGGCCTAATGTCAAACTTTTGTTTTTGTACAAGCAAAAAACCCTTGACGGCTTAACACACGTAGATTTCGAAGACGCAGATCGTGGGGGGACTGTTTATTGGAAATTGTAGAAGAAGGACCTTTTTGCCATGATGCGGCAGTTGGGACCACCCACTTCGAAATCTACCTGTGCCTGTTAGCGAAGCCGATAGGGATTTTTTTGTTTTTAAATTTTTTTTTGCCGTATGAGTTGGTCCTATAAAAAACTTGTCAAATAAAAGTTTTAGAGAATACTAAGAGGATTTATAATAAATTTAAGCAGATTTGATATCTTGTGAATTGACGAAGTTAAGAATTTTGTTCTTTTTAAACACATATTCCCCCCCCCCCTCCCTTGAGGCCATTTTTAATGATATCAAAAATCTGTCATGTATAAATTTTTGGCCCTTTTCCTAGAAGTAATAATAACTTTAAACGGATTCGATATGTATCATATTTAAGAAGTTATGGATTTTTTTCTGTTTTCACAAAAACCCCTCTCATTTCTCTCTTTGGTCCGATTTTGCCCATTAACGAACTTGACCGAGATTTTATGCCCTTTGATTTTATGTATCAGTTTGGAAGATATTTGTTCAGAATTATGAAAGTTCCATGGTTATGGAAGAAATCCATAAAAAAGTAATATAAATAGATAGATAGATAAAGTTATGAACTGGGGGGTAGTTTTGGGTTCTAGGAGTCATGATAGGCGTAGTTCCGAAAAAATGTTTCATAAATTCCAACATACAGGAGAATGTAATATGTAGTATTTCTTACCAAATCTACCTAAAATGCATTAGTATATAATTGAAGACATACTATTCTTAAAAGTGATGAGAACGATTATTTAGTCTGTTTCATAAATATTTTATTTTCTAAAATTTTCCAGGAATTGCTTATCATCTATAAACTTTTTTCTGAAACTCAAAATATGCTCACCATACAAATAATATTTTTAAAAATTCTTTTAATGTAGGGACACTTTGCTGTTTAAATTCCTACTATTAGCTCACACTCTCTCTATATATATCTTGTTCAAATTTTCAATTGTTAATAAAATATTTTCTATTCATCCACTCAAGTTCAAATAAATTTTTTTAAACTTGTAGTGGATGACACTTTATGTTAATACAGTTTTTTCAAATATTAATTCATTCATTAAATTTAATTAATTAGTTTTAGTTTTAAAAGGGAGAAAAAAATTCCTCCCATTGTTTTCATAAATGAAATGAAAGATTTATCTCAAATGAGTGATGCCACAGAAATAAAATACCGCAACGATGATTATAAAATAATGTTAAATAAAGATAACGTGGGACATGAATGCTGCGCGGGTTTATTTTATATATTTATGATTAAAAAGTAGGAATTGACTTTAAAATTTTTTTTATATTACTTGTTAATTCCTTCTTTGCAATGAATATCGTAACTCGTTTCTATGATTGTTTGTCATTTTTTTTCGCATAAAATATTTAAAATTTACTAGTAGTTGAACTAAATTATTAGTTTAAAAAATATCTGTATTATGTAAAATGAATAATAGCTCCTGTTTGTTATTGTTTTAAATGTTAAACAGCAAAAGTATATTAGTATCTTGCGTGTTTTATTTTATAAAATTATCCTGAATCTGTGAAATTCCATGACATTTTGCATAAGCATATTATATACTATCCTTCTTTTTTTTTGGAGTATTAAAACATTAGTATGATGAAATCATTTTACAACATAAATTTAAAAACCAATATAAGTTTGGAACTGCTTTGTTTTCACGAAATAAGTGGTAACTATCTCTCTTTTGCATTAATATTTTAGATATTGAGCGTATTTAAACGAATTTTCAGATGAAAAATCACACATTTAATTTTGCAGATCTCGTATTCATCCTAAAATTATCTGCTACTCATGACTTAAGTATTCTTGGAACAACAGGAATTCTTAATTTTGATTTTTTTAAAAATCTAATTTTCTAAGTTTAATTCTAAGTTAAATTTATTTTTAAACAATAATTATCATTGCCATCCATTTTAATTTGAATATTATAGTTTAATGCGATTAATTCAGTACAGATTGTTTAAATTGAATAAGCTCTATTTGTTGTTGTTATGCAAATTTCATGCACAATATTTTATTTTAATAAATATAGTGATAAATTATATATAAGATAAGTTACAAACATATATTTAATTTTGAGGATTTTGTGTTCATTCCAAAATTATCTGTTGTTCATGATTTAAGTATTCTTGGAACAATAAGTATTCTTAATTTTGATTTAAAAAATAATCTAATTTTCTAAGTTTAATTCTAAGTTAAATTTATTTTTAAACAATAATTACCAATGCCATCCATTTTAATTTGAATATTATAGTTTAATGCGATTAATTCAGTAGAGATTGTTTAAATTGATTAAGCTTCACTGGTTGTTGCTATGTAAATTTTATGCATAATATTTTATTTTAATAATTCGATGATAAGTTAGGTATAAGATCAGTTATAATCATGCATTGAATTTTGTGGATTTTGTGTTCATCCCAAAATTATCTGCCGTTCACGATTTAAGTATTCTTGGTTGAATAGAGATTCTAAATAATCTTGATTTTATGTAGAAAAATAATCTAGTTTTCTAAGAGAAATTCTAAGTAAAATTTAGCTTTTAAATAAACCTAAAAATAACTTAATTTTCTAAGAGAAATTCCGAGTTAAATTTATCTTTTAAACAATAACTAACAATGTCATGCATTTTAGTTTGAATATTATATTTTATTGCGATTAATTCAGTTGAGATTGTTTAAATTCATTAAGCTTTATCTGGTTTACTGGTTGTTGCTATGGAAATTTTATCCATAATATTTTATTTTAATAATTCAATGATAAATTAGACATAAAATAATTTATATGACTTAGTTCTGCAATAAAATATTTAAAAAAAAAAATCCCACTAAAGTTTAATAACATAAAAAAGTAAATAAAAATGCTTCTACATTATACTATAGTTTTATTCCTTTTATGTAAAATATATTTGACGGGAGCAGTGAATTCCGTCTCAAAATATGAGTATTGTTCCAATGGTAACACGAATCTACACCGAATTCTCAAAGAAGTTTCCAGTGTTGGTAGTCGCATACAATGTGCAGCAGTATGTCAGAATCATCCAGATTGTAAAGGCTACGGCTATGCTCAAAACAAGACCTGCTACCTTTTGGGAACAGGAAACGGCCATTGCACGGAGAAGGACTGTACATCATGGCACAACATAAAAATATATACGGTAATGTTGCCTCACTCTTTAAATTTATGTTTGAGATATGTACTTTATTGATACACTGTAAAACTAGTCGTTGGGAGCCATCGTAATACTTACCCCTCATGGATATGCATAATATAAAATATGAAAATAAAACATGTGTAAACTACTTATAAAATGCATCGCAATTCGAATAAAATCGGGGCTTGATGACGTCCTAAACTTTAAATGCTCGATTACTGAATTGCGTAAAAGTAACATCCTTATAACTCCAAAAATGATAATCAAATTAACTAACGGTTTACTGCGTTAGATTAAGCGTCTCATTTCCAATTAAATATATCTTTAGATTGCAATTTGAATGAAATACAGGGTCACGAAAAATCGGAGAGTGTGGAAAAATAGGATTCCAAACATCTCGGCAACTAATTATTCGATTGAATTCATTCTTTATGCAAAATGTATGTTTTTTTATTGTCTTTTACATTCACTCCTTAAAATAAAAATTCGAAAATTTTTATATATTTTATCAGAACGAATATTTCGAGAGTCCGAAAAAATAGTTCCGGGTAATCGAGATTACTAAAATTCAGTAAAATTCTTCCCATTATTACACACTAATTACATACCAAATTTCAAGTCTCTATCTCAATTTGTTCGGGAGATAGAGCGTTTACAAACACACACAGACACACAGATAGATGGACGGCCAAATTTTTTCTTCTAAAAATATGTTTTTCGGAATCTCCAGCGTCTGAAACGTGTAAATCCGTCCAAAAAAAAAAAAAAAAAAAAAAACGATTTTTAAAACGATTTCAAGATTTACCCTATACTACGTATGATGGGTAAGTAAAAGACATATGCGCGAAAATCTCGGAAGTGTGATTTTTGGCTACTGATTTTCTATTGGTATCTGATTTTTATGTGTCTCATATTATGCTCACTTTGAATTTTTAATAACCACTGAGTGATATATTTCAGAATATTAATTGGTAGAGGAGAACAAACTGAAAAATAAATACGATATGGCTGTTTTTATTAGACAAAACACAAATTATAAGGGACAGAAGTAACAGGGACAGTAGCGACTTTTTTTTTTACAATTTTGCCACTGACAAACATAAGAAATTAATAAGCATTAGCGTTAACATTAAAATTAATGTTGTTTTGTTGCTCGTGCATGTATAAATTCAGTTACGAAGCTGAAAATGATTAACTGAGAAATAATTAGCATTCTAAAAACTGATATTCCGGTTCGAGAAAAAATCGATTAATGCACTCTAAAAACTACTTGGAAACGTTTCCGAAAATCGATGGCAGCAAAAGAAACTTTGTTGCCATAAATGCTTTTTACGTCTCGAAAATATGCTGGTTTTTCAGGTTTCTAATGATAAAGAACGCCTTTTGGAATCATGGGTAACTCTGAAGTGGTTATTATCCATTTTCGTTATTTTCGTTTGTTGTTATATTATATTTTCGTTAAGAAACCTTTGTCACTTTTTACAGTGTATTTACAAAGATGAGCAGTTTCAGTCTTTCCTCTACAAAACATCAACTGGCTAATGTAAAAGTTTGCACGTGCACTTTAAAACATATTAATTTACACACTGTAAACTAGTCGTTGGGGGCCACTGTAATACTTACCCATCATGGATATGCATAATGTAAAATATTAAAATAAAAAATGTGTAAACTACTTATAAAATGCATTGCAATTCGAATAAAATCGTGGCTTGATGACGTCATAAACTTTAAAGGCTCTATTACTGAAGTGCTTAAAAGAAACATCCTTATAACTCCAAAAATAATAATTCTATTAACCAGCGGTTTATTGCGTCGTATTAAGCGTCTCATTTCCCATTAAAATATATCTTTGAATTGAAATTTGGATGAAATACAGGGTCATGCAAAATCGAAGAGTGTGGAAAATAGGATTGAAAATATCTCGGCAACTCATTATCCGATCGACTTCATGCTTTATGCAAAATTTGTGTTTTTTTTATTGTCTTTTATATTCACTCCTTAAAGCAAACAATTTCGAAAATTTTTATAGACCTTTTATCAGAACGAATATTTCGAGGGTCCGAAAAAAATAGTTCCGGATAATCGAGGTTACTGAAATTCAATAAGCTTCTTCTCATTATTACATACTAAGTACATACCAAATTTCAAGTCTCTATCTCAATTTTTTCGGGAGATAGAGCGTTTACAGACACACAGACATACAGACACACAGACGGACGGCATTTTTTTTTTTCTAAAAATATGTTTTTCGGAATCTCCAGTGTCTGAAACGTATAAATCCGTCAAAAAAATGTTTTCGACTTTCGAAACGATTACAAGACTTACCCTATACTACGTATGATGGGTAAGTAAAAAAGGCGGAGGTTTCTCAATCTAGGAAAATATAATATAACCACGAACGAAAATTTACATCTTCCCAGTTACCTACGATTCTAAAAGGCGTTTTTTAGCTTTAGAAATCTCAAAAACCAATATATTTTCGAGATTTAAAGAAACCTTTTTAAAAACAAGCTTTTTTTTTCGTGCCACTGGTTTTTGAAAATATTTTCGAACAGTTTTTATACTGTTTTAATAAGTTTTCTCAACCCGGAATATAGGTTTTTCGGATTCTGTTAATTCTCAAATAAACAATTTCAGCTGTGTAACTGAATTTATGCATGCAAAAGTAACAGAATATTAGGATAAATCCAGATTATATGCCTCATCGGGTTTGTTGCCCCAGTCACTGTATTTCAGCTATAGAACGTATGTGACGGACCTAGTAACGTCGTCCTTCTTCTTTTATACTCTATAAAAACAAGTTGGAAATTGTACGTCAAACGTGACAAATGAGGTGCGTTCTTACTATAGCTAGTTATATAAATATTCAGATCTTGATAATTTTTAATTTTGCGAAATGAATTCTATCGTCTGCAGATTCATTTCTGTAATAAAATAAGTATCTCGGTCGCTTGACGATTAAACCTCGGAAGCTCCTATAACAAGAAAGCACCGATTTCTTTTTAAAAAAATTCAAATTTCTTAATAAATATTTTTATTAATATCTTCTAAAGTTTTGATTCGATTTTCATAAAATTTGAAATGTCTCGACAAAATTCTGAAAAGATACTATATCTTAAATTTCAAACCATTCGTTTGGGTAGTTTTTGCGTTGTTATCGGATAGTAGACGAAATTACAGCAATTTATTTCTTCAAATGAAAATTATGTTCATAAAAAAAGGTAAGTTTGGCTTTTGTTTTATGTTTTTATAAAATAGAGATGCAGCAGATGAAATATAATGTATTTATTAGAGATTTTTCATGAAATATTTAATGAATGTTGTTGAAACAGGTATCGAATAATGTGTTAGTTTATAAGTTGCAGCCATATTTCTTCCTACATCCAGAGCTGTACTGGCTGGAGCATCTATTCTGATCAAGTGGAACGTCTAACCCCGAGGCTTGGTATAGATGGCCAAAATCATTGATTGAGTTTTTTTTTTATTTTTTTTTTAATAAAATTTCTATTTTATCTGATATTTATATTACAATAATACTTTTTATGAAAAAATACATAAAATCTAGAAAATGTAGGTTAAGAGCCTATATCAGTCATACGAAAAAACGCTCAAGCTAATGTTAAGTCTGTGGGAAGGTTCTAGCGCAATTTCCCGCTCGCATTTTAATATTTTTAAATGATTTTTTTTTTGCATAGGATAGCTGAGGTCAATCTCCAACGTTGTTAGTTTTTACTTTTTCGATTTTGGTTCCAGTTATTTTATATAAGGTTACTTTCACTTTCAGAACCGGTTCCAAAATTGAAAATGCCCGCTTATAAAAAAACTGCAACAAAAAGCGAAAAACTAAAAACTAACAATGTTGGAGATTAATTGCGCTAGAACCTTCCCATAGACTTAACATTAGCTTGAGCGTTTCTTCTACTGACTAGTGTAGGCTATTAAATATGCCCTGCAAAAATCGTTACTATAAAAAAGAAAAATAAAGGCGGAGGCTTAAGGGGGCAAGTATCCCTGACTTTACCCAATTTTAATGTTATTATTATTGCTGTTATTTTATCATGTTTGTCTGTAAACTATATTTCTTGAATACGAAAATGAGTTGAGAATGTATAACATCCGAAAAACCGATATTCTGGTTTGAGAAAACGGATTAATGCACTGTAAAAACTACTCGGAAACGTTTCTGAAAATCAGTGGCAGCAAAAGAAACTTTCTTCTTTACAAATGCTTCTTTAAATCTCACAAATATATTATTTTATCAGATTTCTAAAGATAAAGAATGCTTTTTGGTATTTTGAGTAACTCGTAAGAGGTAATTGTATACTTTCGTTCGTGGTTATATTATAAGGTAAAGCCATGAGAGATTGCGCACATAGAGGTTCGGGTGGAATGAGCGGTGACTCCAGGTAGTTGTAGAACAGCAGTAGTGGAGTGTCTACTCGAAAGTGCACGTTGATTGTTTTGAGCGTCTTAGATAAAGCATTGCTATTTTGTTTTGTTTTCCCAAAGTAAGTGCTTTAATTTTCATAGCTATTCATCAGAATTTCTATACAATGTCAGTAGTACAAAATATTTTAAACTTAAACGATTTCTCATAAGCTACTAATCTAGACTAACAATGTGAACATCAACGGTTCGTTTTAGTAGCGGCCATTGTTTATATAAAAGGCCGCGCAATCTCTCCTATCGAAATTGGAGAGTTTGCGCATCTGCTACTTAAGAGAGATGGCGCATTGTTTCCATTATTTTCCATGCTAGGAGAGATTACGCAGCTTATTGGTAAATTTGCATAAAAAAATGAAAAATGAAAATGGACTAATTTTAAGTTAAACGTGTTATCAAGTAACTTAATGTTATTTTGTAATCTTATCCTGGCTTGTTTTTTCTGATTCTTTAATTTTTTTTCCTTTCAATTAAATTTTTTTAAATCGTTTTTAAAATTATTTCCTTTTTCTGATTATTTAATCATTAGGCTGAAATAACTTTCTTGGTTTTATTGCAACTGTTCTATTAAATTACAACATAACAACAAAATAGCAATGGAAATGCATAAAAAACAAATGAAGTAAAAAAAGTCCTTCCGGCCTGTACCGGGAGGAAAAGGTAGCTTTCCTATATCTTCGTTTTAATATTTTAGCTAATGTTACACGAAAACAGCAAGTTAAAATGCAAAGAAACGTTTACAAAAGATTCGTTAATACTGAATTTGAATAAGAAATTCGCCAAATTATTGAGCAATAGCCAAATTGGATTCATTTATGAAGACTTATTTTGGTCGCCAAATTTGGCGATATATCGCCAAATGTCGCCAATTTTGTCAATTTTGTCGCCAATGTCGCCAATTTTGGCGCTAACGGATATGAATATATAGTTTTATGCGTATGATTGGGAAAATTATTACAACAATGAAAGAAAATAATTTGCAAGTAATGGCGTTAATGTGCTGTTTTGCTTCAAAATGTCAGCCACCCTAGAATTTCAAACTGTTCTATCTCAGCCATTTTTTAAGATATAGGTAAACAAAAAAATGCTCTGGAATCCTTGTATTAAGGCCTAACACGTAATTAAAAAATAAATTTAAATTTTTAATTTTTTTGTATATTTATTTTAGTTTTAAATTTTTAAATGGCCGCCATCTTGAAACAAAATGGCGGACCAAGCTGGCCAACGAACTCGGTCGAGACATTGGTGAGCTTAATACACACAATTAGTTTCATCAAAATCGATTTATAAATACGAGCGTTATCGTATGACATAGGTCAGATATATATATATATATATATATATATATATATATACAGGGTGTTCCGTTAAAGGGGTCCAATATTAATAGGGGTAATAGAGGAGATCACATGGAGCATAAATCAGTATATAAAGCTTGGTCGGATCTCAATAGTTTTCAAGTTACAGCAAATAGAATGAAAATTCGGAAAATTGTAAAAGAACCCTCATTGCTAAACTATCGATAATGCTACATAAAAACGAAGCACATATTTAGAAAGAGCAGAAAAAACCTACAAAATGACATCAATTGTATTAAAATAGCAATATTTATTGACGAGTTACAAGCCCTGCAACAGTGAAAAAAGTACGAAATCCAATATACATCAAAATAGTTAATCGTTAATTCCAAAAAGACAACTCTAGCTACAACAAGGAAAATGTAGTAAAATTTGGTCCATTCCGAAAACTTTCGAAAAAGCTTACAATGAACCATATCGGTTTAATTGTGTGAGAGAAATTAATCAGTTTCTTAGTTACAACTCCGCTTTCTTTGACACTAGCAAAGGTTAAACTCCGCCCATCACGATTGGAAACACCGCCTTTTTAATTACTCTCAACTATACATTTTCGATCATGCTTCTTCTGAGATGCAACATTTTTAATTATTCAAGAGTTGAATGAACCAAAATAACTTTACAATAATAGTCTACATTTTAAAGTGGTCTTTTATTGATATAAAGCTTAAGTTAAATTCCTTAAAATTAAACTGGTGGTGAAAATTCGGAAATAATTAAAAATATTGCGATTTGTAACTATGCAAGAAGTTTCAGTACATGTTTTACATGGACAATTATTGTATGTATATGTGCATCATAATTTATGATAGGAAATAATAATAACAAATAGCATAATAATTTTATTAATTATAAATTTAAAAAAGACACTAAATTTTAAATTAATTCATACAAACTTTGTAATTTACAATTTGAGTACACCACAGTCTGTGACTTACAAAATACTGTGCCAAAAAGTGTTGAAAATAAAAGAAAAATGACAAATAAAGAATTACATTCCACGTACTTTATGACATATGTGAAGCATAGTCTTCTGGCCTGCGCTGCACAGTTCAATGTCGGAAGGCAGACGAACGGACATTATTATAATAGGTGTTCGAAGTTGCGCCCATTAACAGAATCGCACAGCCGACAGCGACGTCGTAAAGATTGGCGAACACGCCGAAAAACTCCGACGGAGTTGGGAATGTCTCCTGCAGCGACAACGATTCGCGCTAGTAAATCCTCCGGTGTATCCACAGGCGTTTCATACACCAGCGATTTAAGGTGTCCCCAAACAAAAAAGTCTAACGGATTGAGGTCTGGAGAGCGTGCAGGCCAAGCAACAGGTCCACTGCGTCCAATCCATTTCCCAGGATATGTTGAATTGAGGTGATTGCGAACACCTATGAAAAAATGTGCCGGTGCGCCATCGTGCATAAACCACATATTGTGGCGCAATGTTGCTGGCACATTTTGCAGTAACTGCGGTAAGATATCCCGTAGGAAAACCAAGTACGTACTGCCATTGAGTACATCTGGGAGTAAATATGGTCCTATGAGATAATAGCCGAGGACACCTGCCCATATGTTCACACTGAACTTTTGTTGTGCGTTCGACGGAAAAACAGTGTGCGGATTTGTATATGACCATGTGTGCATATTGTGCGTGTTTACCACGCCCTCTCTCGTAAATGTTGCTTCATCAGTAAATAAAATATTTTCCAGAAATTGTGGATTATTTTCTGTTACATTAAGCAACCAGCGTACGAATTCTGTCCGCTGAGCACAATCTGTTACTGATAACAGTTGTACCCGCTGCACATGAAAGGGGTGCATGTTTTCTGCACGCAGAACACGCCACACACTTTGGTGAGAAACACCGACTTCAGACGCAGCAGCTCGTGTACTCGTGGAGGGGTTATCTTTAAAAATATTCAGTACATCTTCTTCCATTGCAGGTGTTCGTACATGTCGAGGTTTCCCTGCATCAATGCTTGCTGTATTAAACGATCCAGTCTCCCGTAATCGTCTATCGATTTTTATGAAGAGTTTCGAACTTGGGCAACGTCTCCTTGGAAATTGCTCACGGTACATGCGCTGTGCTAGACATGCATTTCCATGAGCTTGCCCGTACATCAGATGCATGTCCGCATATTCTTCGTTAGAGTATTCCGGCATAATTATTATACATCAACTTACTACAATCCCACTTACAACAGCCTCCCTTTAACATAACGCCCACTGATGACTGCTGTTTTATTACACTTTTCTTCCTATACACATAGAAAATTTGCATAAAAAGTACTTCTTCTTCATCATCCTGAAAGTTCATGGAGGAAACGCAGCAGTCACGGAGTTTGCTTTAAGACAAGGCGAGAGCTGCACAATATGTCATTCACTTGACCAGACTGAATAATGAAAGGGTATTGATAGAGGTTGATCAGAAATGTATAATTGAAAGATATTAAAACGGGGTGTTTACAATCGTCATGGGTGGAGTTTCGCTCTTTCCGAGCGTGCAACAGTACAGAGTTGTAACTAGGGAACTGCTTGATTTCTCCCATACAATTAAACTGATATCGTTTATTGTCAGCTTCTTCGAAAGCTTTCGGAATGGACCAAATTTTATAACATTTTCCTTGATGTAGGTAGAGTTGCATTTTTGGAATTAACGATTAACTATTTTGCTAAATATTTGATTTTGTATTTTTTCACTGTTTCAGAGCTTGTAACTCGCCATTAATTCTCAATATTCTAAAACAACTTATGTCATTTCGTAGGATTTTTTCTGCTCTTTCTAAATATGTGCTTCGTTTTTATGTAGCATTATCGATAGTTTAGCAATGAGGTTTTTTTTTACAAATTTCCGATTTTTCATTCTATTTGCTGTAACTTGAAAATTATTGAGATCCGGCCAGGCATTATATACTGATTTATGCTCCGTGTGATCTCCTCTATTACCCCTATTAATATTGGACCCCTTTAACGGAACACCCTGTATATATATATATATATATATATATATATATATATATATATATATGGATATATCTATATATATAAATCAACATTTGAGCGGAGGGGGATTTTGGGGTCTGGGGGTCATGATCGGTGAAAATATATCGAAATTTTCCGGAACTGCTTTCCTCCGAACGGCTGCAATAGGTAGCTTTATACCTTTTAGTATTGAAAGCTACCTAATTATTCATGGATAGTTTAGCAAAAAATTAATATTTAAATTTTTTATTGTTATTATTTTGAATTGTGCGCAGACTGTCCCAGCTTTACCTTATTTCCCTAGATTAAGAAACATCTGTCTTTTTGCACATTACACAAATAAGTACATTTTAATGTTTTCAATTAAGTCTTCTGAATCTCCCTTATAAAGATGGTATACATGTTTAATGTTAAAACTCACAAGGAGAGGACCACGCTTGGTAATCAGAGATTTCGGTTATTTTTATATATGTTGTAAGGTAGAAGCCCCTTAGTCTCAGGTTCAACGTATTTTATACAACGCTCCTTAATTCTCTAGAAATAGGGGGTCTAATGTTATAACACAACTTAAATACCATAATTTCCGGCCTCTAATTCTCGGATCAAACAATCATGTTTCGACCTAGAAATTTTATTCAATAATTGAAATAGAATATTTACAGTGATTTAGTAAGTTATGTTTTAAAAAATAAAATTTCCGGCTCGAAACAAATTTAGCTTGCGTAAAGCAGCCAATCAAATTTAACTTGCAGTGCTTACTAAATCGTAAATATTTGACTCCAATTATTGAATAAAATATCTGGGACGAAACATGATTTTTTGATCCGAGGATTATAGGCCGGAAATTTTCGGTATTTAAGTTGTGTTATAATATTAGACCCCCTATATCTCGAGAACTAAGGAGCGTTGCATAAAATCCGTTGAAACTGAGACTAAGGGGCTTCTACCGCGACCTACATTATACACGGCCGGTGCATGACGTTTAAAACGTCACATGAAGGGGATCATTTTTACACGGTGATTGGTGCAAAGCGGCGCTCCAACCGTTTTGCACCAATCGCTGTGTAAAAATGATCCACTCCACGTGACGTTCTAAATATCATGCACTGGCCATGTATAACGTAGGTCGCGCTTCTACCGTACAACATATACACTATATTGCCAAAGGTGATTGGTCAATTGCGATTTGAGACGTTTTGTTAACTATCTAGAAAAATACATGAGGAATTAACCTGAAACTGCAGGTGTGTAAACAGTATAGTATAGCTTATATATTTCCGTGAGTATTTTTTCCCGAAACCCCATAGGGGACGGTCAACAAATTGAAAAAAACGAATATCTTTTGGATTACCCTGTAAAACCTAATGTAGCAAAAGTGTTCAAACTCGAGATTATTAATAAGTGGTTTATTGTAATATACTGTGTGAATTGTTCTGAAGCTAGCATGTATACTAGAAGAGAAATTAAGGTTTTTATAAAAACCGACCCAAATTTCACCAAGTTTTTTGCTTATAATTTGCAGAGTTCTTAATATAAAAAAAAGTTATTTTGAGAAAATATCTCAAACAACATTGTACATATTACTCTGCAATCGGAATTAAAAAATAATAAAAATTGGATGAAAAATGAGGAGGTTTACTAAAAAATGTTTCACTGCGCATGCGCGAATGCAATCAAAATATAATATGCATAATGTATTAGCTAAGTATATAGAGCAACTTTTGTGAAAGTCTCAAAACCATAGCTTGAAAATTCTGAAAATTATCGTCGATAGAATAAGCTCGAAATCCGTTGTTCCCAAAAAGAAGCAAAAATATGAGGGGTTGTATCAAATATCTGTTGATTAGTGCCAAGATAGCGTACACAATATTGCACGTACTGGCCGATCCCTCTCATTTAGTTTGCGAAAATGAAAGGAAATAATTGCCAAATTTTATTAATGAACAAATATTTAGGTAACTAATTAAGATATAGATTTGAAATTGAGGTCGGGAAGGGGTGTCATCTGCCGGCTATTTTAGCGTAGCGTCTTCGTTATGTTCTAATTATCAGAAAAATGTAATTTTTTTAAAAAAATGATCGTGTTAATGTACGTGACGGTGGTTCTCTTGAACAAATTATTCATTATATTTGCGGGTATGGGGAGGGAGGGGGTTAACGCCTTTCTCTGAGATTGTAATTATCTCGGGCCCGGGCAACGCCGGGCGGGTTAGCTAGTAGTGTATAAAAATAATCAAAATCTGTGATTACCAAGCTTTGTCCTCTCCTTGTCAGTGTGTAAATTTTAAACGGTTTATTATTTTTCACATTTTCTTTACAATTGTGATAAAAATTTAGTATAATGCAATCCAAACAATTAATATTTTTACGATTTTACAAATAGGGAAATGATATAAATTTTGATCAAAATCTTCATGTATTTTTCTCTTTTTGTGTAACTTTTAAACAGCACTTGTATTTTACAATTTAATAGAACTCTTGCGTATAATTATATCATTAAGGTAGTATTATTAATCATCAATTTTCTATTTCGTGGAGAATTTGATTTGAATAAGATATTAATTCAAATTTTGATTAGTTATTCTTACTTAGCACTAACTTTTAAACTATTTATTATCATTTTTATTAGGGTTTCGTTCATAATAATAAATGTATAGATGAGTCAGGTTTTGCGTTTTCCTGAACGTGAAAATGTAGGTATTTCAATATTGCTGTTTTTTTTTCTTAGAAGGAGATGAAATACAAAGTGTACTTCTGTATACATTTTGCTATATGTTTTATAGTCAATTCTTTTCACACGTTGTTAATATATGTGAACAATTTGGAGATTATTAATTTCAGAAGATCTAACTCGGGCTTCCAAGATTACAGAACATATTAACCGGTGTACAGACCCCCATTTTTTATACTGAAAGTACTAACAGATGTTTTATATTTAATAATTTTTTTAGATTGGCTACTAGAAACAAAAACATATACACAGAAAAAAAAACAATTTTGTAAAATATATATATATATATATATATATATATTAATTATGTATTAAAAAAAAGTTTAAAAATTTACTAAAAATGATACTTTCATGATGACCGCATGGCAGGAGTTAAGAGCCTACATCAGTCACGCGAAAAAACGCTCCAGCTAATGTTAAGTCTATGGGAAGGATATCGCGCGATTTCTCGCTCGCATTTTAATATTTTTAATTGATGCTTTTTGTATAGGCTAGCTGAGGTCGATCTCTAACGTTGTTAGTTTTTATTTTTTCGATTTTGGTTCCAGTTTTTTTATATAAGGGTAATTTCACTTTCAGAACCGGTTCCAAAATTGAAAATGTCCGCTTATAAAAAAATCGTAACCAAAATCAAAAAAGTAAAAACTAACAACGTTAGAGATCGACCTCAGCTAGCCTATGCAAAAAAAATCATTTAAAAATATTATAATGCGAGCGAGAAATCGCGCGATAACCTTCCCATAGACTTAACATTAGCTGGAGCGTTTCTTCGCGTGACCAGCGTAGGCTCTTAATAGCTTAAGAAATTTCCAAAGATTTCATTATTTATACTAGTCTTTTCTATTCTGTTTATTTGAGAGTTTAAGCGCACATTTCAATTACATATCTGTTAAATTTGCGCTTTTTACATTATATAATTTATTTATTTATTTAGGAAGGTTTATTTTCATTATGATATATTGCTGAAAATAGTTGCAGAAATATTTACATTGGTTGAAGTGCAAACATGTTAATCTTTCGTAATAGGGCTGCACGTGATAGCAGTGAATTTAATGAAAATCATGCTTGAAAATTATTTTATAAACAATAGAAAAAAACATAAAATTGAGATAGTTTTTAAAGAAATTGCCTTTGAAAGAACAGTTCTTTTCCTTTTTAACGGTGTAAAAATTGAAATTGTGAGATGTTTAGAAGCTGCCACCATTATAGCTACCGTCAATATGACGCCAGTGTTACTCACATACATGTTTTTGTTTTATAATATAGATGTTTTTTTTTATTTACCAGGTTATTTCAAATGAACTCAATCCAAATTATTGCACGAAATCAACCACATCTACTCACAGCATGTACTCACGTGAAATTAATTCTGCCACATCACCTTTGGCACCAGAAACAAATAGTGCAGCAATTGATTCTTCAGCTGCAACAGAATCAACTGCAGTTGCTTCAACAGAGACTTCATTAAGTACTACAACCGAAGAAAAAACTGGTACAGAAGAACCTTTAACAACTACACACGTTTCTACATCTGTTGTTACCGAATCCACGCCATCTTCAACACATGATCTAGAAACGATTACAACTGAAGAAACAAGTGGTACAGAAGAATCTTTAACAACTACATACAGTTCTACACCTCTTGTTACTGAATCCCCGCCATCTTCAACACATGATCCCAAAACGCTTACAACTGAAGAAACCACATTTTTAGATAGAGATGAACATAAAAAAGGTAACTAAATAGTTCTTTTCATCATTAAAGTAGTATTTTTATATACGTTTCAATTAATTTTAATAAAAAAACTTACAATCATTTCTATCGAATATGAAAGTTTTTTAATCAACTTATCGTTTAATTTTGATTGCTTGAGATTGTTGCTGGATAAGTTTTTTAAATCCACTTTTTAACACTTTCCAAACTAGTTGAAAAGTTTTTATGACTTCGGTTTGTCTGTCGTATGGCCGTATAGCCGTCTGTCCGTGCTCTAACTCCCGTAAATATGCTCGGATTGCCCTGCAATTTTTATATGTTATTGTCATCATCTATAGCATGTTCCCTATTTCAACTGAAGTGTGTAGCACTTATAGTTTTTTTACAGGGACACACAAAAGAATTCCGTTACATTACGGTCTATGGGGAAAAATCATTTGCGGTTTATTTTAATGATGTTACACAATTTCAAACACATTGTAATTGATATATATCACTAAGGTGCATTACAAGAAGCTTAATATGGAATAGAGTGTGCATAGCACTTATAGTTATTTTACAGGGACAGTCAAAATAATTCCGTTACATTACGTCTATGGAGAAAAATCGTTTGCGGTTTTTTTAAATAATGTTTCACTATTTTAAACGCATTGAAATTTATATGTATCACTAAGGTGCATTACAAGAGGCTTACTACAGAATATTGTGTGTGTAGCAGTCATCGTTCATTTACAGGGACACACAAAATAATTATCTACTGTCTGTTAACAATAATTCCTGGAAGTGCGTTTTAAGTTGCTGTACGCGATTTTAAATTTAACTCACTTTTTGTCTATTACTTGGTGTGTATAAATTCTGTAGATCCTATACAGGGCAGCACAAAAGTTCGCGAACACATTTCCGTTTATTGACAGAAACTCCAGAAGGAGAATTTTAAACTGTGCTACGCGTTTCCTAACTAAACTAAAATTTAGCATCCTATATAGTACATATACAACTCTATAGATCATATACAGGGCTGAATAAAAGTATTCGGATATTTTTCCGAAAATTGTATATGTTGGAAAGTCATGAAATTACGTTTTTAAATATGGTATGCGTTTTCCAAATTGTTTATTTAAATGTTATCTTTCAGCTCATTAAACGGTAATGATTTGTAAAATTATTTTGGAAGCGATGGAAAGTGTTACATAATCTATGCTTGACGCATGATTTTTCGTTCTTGTTTTATACCGAAATAAGGCACATTGGTCCCCGATACGGTGAAACATGTATTTCTTCTTATTAAGATGTTTTGATTGTTTTATAGAATTTAGAATCCATATTTACCGCTTCTCTGATTAATTTTCTCTGAAAAGTGTTTAACCTATTTTTTTGTCGGGGGGGAGGGGCATATACGACCCATAACTTTTTTTCTTCATTGCATTTTTTTTTTTTGCATGGTATACTTTTTGATGGAACGTTGAGAAAAATGTCTTAATAAACAAGTAAATGTAGAGGAATGTAACAATATCTTGCAGCCTGGATATCTTCTTCTGCAAGATTCGACAACGTTGGGACTGGCCACTTAATTATTAAACACGATTCTGACGAACGAAATCGATGTGAAGTATTTCAAAACAAGACATTATGTTTGTATGAAAAATATAACGGACCAGGATCGTACAAGACCCAAACCCTATTTTGATTAATATTGACTATAATTCGCAAAAATCTTGAAAGTACTAAAGACATGTCAAACAAAAAATAACTAAAAAAGGAAAAAAAATGAGTTTTTTAATTTTTTTCTGATTTTAGCCTAAAATGCTTTAAGGGGATTAAAAGTTTTGAAATGACACAAAAAAAATATTTATTATTATTATTATTATGTTTGATTCTTTATAGATGTCGCACAATTAATTATTCCGATAGGAAAGTTCCTAAAATTACGGCCGTACGAGCAGTAAACGCTGAGCTGCGCAAAATGCGGTACGAGCGAAGGAAAAATTTTGAACTTAGTTATCTCAAAATACTGTTTTTTAGCGTTTTTGAAAAGTTAACTTTTGAACAAGTTAATGTTTATTTATTTTTTAATTAAGGAATTTAAATTACCTGCAAACTATATAATACATATACTAATACATAAAAATCCAATAATACATACTAAACTGTCGTAAAAGAAAAGAAACATTTTTTTTTAAGTTATAATAATACAGGTTGGTTCAAAAATTTAAAATTTTGTTGTGTAACTGTTTTAAATTGTCTTATTGTCTTTACAAAAAAAGAAATAAATAAATAAATAAATACACAACAAACATGTCCGTACCTCATTTGGTTCTTTTGTTTGGCTTCTTTTGTATTATATGCTTCGTAATCCGCGATCAAGCAAACTTCTGTCATTTCAAAACTTTCTGGTCCCCATAAGGGAGTAAAAGGCATATATGTTACACATTTTCAAATTGGCGCTTAAAAAATAATTCAGACTCAGGCAGTTGCAGAAATATATAATTTCTATAGATCCACAATATAAATACAAAGTTTTTAAAACTGCAAGGAAACTATCAGCATATATATTTTTTTTCATGTTTCCTTTGCATACACTTTTTATAAAGTCCATACAACTAGAGAAAATAATATTTATAGATTTTTACATCTAATGTATTTATTTAAAACTATCTAAAATTATGAATGGAACCATAATAATATAGAAGATTTACTAGAATATACCAAATTTTCTTCTATGATTTTCTGAATTCAGTTAATTATTTTAAAATTAAAATAAATACATATGCTAAAAGTGATTACAGTAAACATAAAGGCTTGAAACCTTTTAATAAACAAAGAGTCTAGTTTTGTACCACACAATAACGCTGATATTCTCAAGATCTGTAATGATAAGAGTTAATAATAATAATAATTATTATTATTAACAGCAAAACCCGCGGCTTTGTACGCGTAGTTGCTGAAACATACTAAGTGGTTGATATTTGTGTGCCTTTGAAATGAATGTGGAATTTATAATTAACAAATATTTTGTAAAATTCCATAGAAATCGTAATTTAGAACGTTTTTAGAAAGTTTTTCCTCTCATTTCACCCTTTTAAATTTCGAATAATTTAAAAAACTGTGCTGTGTGTGCATTTGCGGCTTAAAAGTTGCAGCTATGTCAAATTTTTATCCTTAACAATTCCACAGAAATCGTAATTTAGAACGTTTTTGGAACGGTTTTTGCGCATTTCATGCTTTTAAACTTCGAAATTTTTAGAAACCGCTCTTGGTGGAAACTAGCCTACGTTGATACGATAACCGCGAGGCTAACGAAAAATACAGGCTGTCTCAAGTTAGACCGCGAGGATCACGGGAAATTTAGTGCACCAGCATTCGTGCATTCGAGCATCTCGTGACTCAAGCGGTCTAAAAAAAAGAGACACGTGTAACGAACCGCGGCAGCCTGTCTTTTTCGTTAGCCTCAGATAGCCGAGATGGATGGAAGTGCCGCGCCCTGCATCTTTCGCTGGCTGCAGTTTCCACATTCGAAATATGCTTTTAATCGCTTCGTTTTCTGAAATAATTGTACAAATAATCGAATTTCTTACATATACAATACTTTTAAGACATATGATAAAAGATGAATAAAACTTAGAGCCAAAAAATGTGTAAATTTGCTTAGAACATACATATAAGCACGAATGAAGGCGTATTATTCTACTTTTTTCGTTTTTTCAGTTGGCAATAACGTTTCTTTAGGATGTGAAACTGGAAAACTTCTACGAGGATTTCGTAAAGACAAAGGGTAAGTAACTTTATTAACTTAGTAATTGATTGTATCATATTTTTCGATTTTCAGATGTTTTTCAATTCTTTCAGTTTTGTTTAACAAATAAAGCAAGTTCTATAACAAATTGAAGAAGATAATTAAACATGCCAAAAATACTTAAATAATATATTTTTGTTCAAAAACACTTTTATGTAAATTTTTATGGAATAATCGTCGCAAGGAATACATGAATACCTTGGTAGAAAAAGAGCCATTATCCAAAACCAACCAATTATTTTCATCTATGCCTACCACCCACTTTACACACATAGGTATAACAGAAAAAAATACCAATGTCCTCATATTTTAACACTTTCCAACCTGGTTGAAAAGTGTTTATGATTTCGATTGTCTGGCAAGTCTGCCATCTGTTCGTGCTCTAGTTCGCATAAATGTACTCGGATTGTCGTGAAATGTTATTGTCGTTTACTATAGCATGATCCCTATTGTAAAAGAAGTGTGTGGCACTTATAGTTTTTTTTTTTTACAGGAACAGTCAAAAGTATTCCGCTACATTACAGTCAATGGGATAAAATCGTTTCAAGTGCATTTTGATGGTGCTACGCCATTTGAAACAGAATGAAATTGCTATATAATTATGAAGCGCACCAAGACATGCTTTTTGTAGAATACGGGGTGCAAAGCATTTATAATTCATTTGCAGAATGTAACAAAATAATTCTGTCGCACGTTGTTCTTCGGGGCAAAATCGTTTGCAGTGTAATTTAATGATGTTGCACTATTTAAAACATTATGAAATTTATATGCATTACTGAAGTGCACTATAAATTGCTCACTTAAAAGTATGGTGTGCATTGCGTTTATCGTTCATTTACAGGGACACACAAAATATATCGGTTACAGTATACGTGCAATAATTAGTGTAAAAAAATAAAAATACAGAAAAAAGTAAGGTTATGTTAATAAAGTTAATACAGTTGGAAAAGTGTTTAAAACGTTGTTCCTCATCATTTGAAAATACATTTTCATAAAAAAAGTTATTTTATAAACATTACGAAAATTAAATTTTTATGCAATCTCTGGTTACTAAGAGTTATATTTAGGAAAACGTTTCCCAAGTAAGACAGTTAAAATTGCTGTAAACCTTTTTTTTAAAAAAATCAAAATACGTACATGGTTCCATAAAATTGATTTAATAAAAATAATGTGACTCGTTTCTTTGCGGTACTTATTTGAATTAATTTTTTAGAAAAAATTCTGGTTCAAAATGTTTTTATTGCAGTAAAAAAAAAAAAAAGCCTACAGATTTACAGCTATAGCAGTGCATTTCTTTGAATTTAACATGGAGTTAAGAATGAGCAGTGCATAAAGAAAAGCACGGCACAATAGTGATTTCTGTTGGGTAATTCCCAAATTATGGTTTCTTTTCATTATTATTTATAATCTTATGTATGCAATTTGGTACATTTCTACTTAATAGGCATTGAGATAAGCTATAGAGTTCACCGAAAAAAAAAGCATGCAGCGCCTTTGTTGAATAAGCAAAGTCAAATTTTTATCAGCATAATTTTTTATAATAAGCATCGTACATATTAAAGTTAATGGAATCCCAACGTATAGATGCCGAGGTATAATTATCACGTAAATCGAGCAGTGCTCCCTATTAAACGTTTACACGAGTATACGTATAATACGTATTATACGGGGTGCAGATTTTGGATACGTATGATACGACCAAGGCGGTTATACGTATTACACGAAACAGCATATACGGTACACCGTATATACGGTACTTACACCAGCGGTTAAACGTATAAACGTTTAAATGGTTTTCGTTCTTTGCTTAAAACATTATGCCTTTCTCCTGCTGGTTAGCGGATCAGAGACTTTGAGAAACACACGCTGTGTCCTGTGCAGTCGGTACTTGCTAAAAAAATCGGAATTTTTTTTCCCTCAGTTTAGATTTTGTTTTTGTTTTTCCCTCAAATCTAAAGTATTAATTATGAAATGATTTACCTTTCGCATATCTGTAACACAATCACATAGCTCATTTTGATTTATGGCGTGGACATTTCGCCCGAAACATTATTATTTCAGAACACAAACTTACATTGACTTTTATACTGACATTCATCAATTCAACTCCTGGGAAGTTTCATAATCTTATTTTTATTTTAAAGACCCCACGGAGGACACTCCCACTACCGACCTATATCCCTAATACACATACTCGGCCGTAACAAATAACTAACTAAACATACTTTTATTTTATTTAAGAATACTTTTTTCTGTATTAAAAATATTCTGAAGATACATTTTACAGCAAAAAAGCAAAGAGAAGGCAAGTCATTTTAAGCTTGTGTGATCGCGTTCTGAAACCTGCATTGACGATTATTTGTCAGGCTATAAGTAATCGAAATTTACAGGCACTAACACAAAAAATGAAATTTGTCAAGATTAACAATAATTCTTAAAACGTAATATCTTGTAATGCACATACACTTTGTATAAAAAAATACCACGAGTGTAATGGTTAAAAAAATGAAATTGCGTTATACATTAATACAGAGTAGAAAACATTAACATCGTGGAAATAACAACATTTGACCCCCCGGGCACAATTTGAGTATACGCACACAAAAATAAATATATATTTTTTAAATGACAAAGAAAGAATATACTTAATAAGGATTAACAATAAATCTGAAGCGTGTATATTCTCCTTATCTGCTCAATTTTTTTTAAAACTTTCGTTATATATTTACAATAATTGTTTATAGGGGAAAATAACAAGGTTCTATGTCTGAAACAGACTGCTAAAGTAACGCCACCGATTTCCAACTTGTTCTCCGTTCAATGACGTAAGACTGATGAGATCCATTGGAATTAAAAGTAAATACGATGCTTGAAATATACGTATACTTGAATTAAACGTATACTTGAACTATACGTTTAACCGATATACGCTTATACGTATCCGGATGCGTTTAAACGTATAGTTTAAGGTATACGTATTTCTTAAATATGTATTATATGTATATACGTATATTGGTTAAATGTATAACTCAAATACGTATCGCATCGGGAGCACTAAAATCGAGTGATAAACGACATAGGCGCGATATCAGTAGGGCATCAATATACAGGATGAATTTGACGTAATCTGCCAATTGAGAAAGGGGTGCTACGAGAGCCCATGTGGATAATAGGGATGGGTATTATTTAACATAACAGGATAAATAACATTGTTATTGTGTTGGAACCTATTACCGCATTAATATGTTACTTAAAAGTCCCTGTTAATTAAATAACAATTTACCGAGAAGACCGCCTGCACCGGCTGTCGTATACAGAAATTTGGTTCAGAACCCCGACTTGACATAATTTCTGAAATAGCTTTTGCCTTTATCGAAAAATGCAAAACGCTATTCGATTTCATAATCTTTTAATAAGAACACTTTCAAAGTGTTTGCGTTTACGGAAAAAAAAAAGATTTCAGAAATGTGTCAGAATGCTGCTAGTTTAGATTTGAGAACACCCTTAACCCATTTTCGGCCAAAGGTGCGTAAACGCACCATTTAAATAAATATATTTTTATTAACACTGTGACGTATATTTTTCACTAATTTTATTTTTCTGCTATTTTTAAGAGTTCTGGAGACATCTATAAAATATTAGTAATTCAATTGAAGTAATCACTTTCTGTTGAGAAATTTTCAAAATACGCTGTTTTTTTTATTTGAAACGGTTATTGACAAATACGACTTTTTGAAAATGTATAATTATTCCACTTGAGATTAATCATATGTTTTTATAATGGAGTAAAGTTGCAAGTTCTGTAAATGAAATAAAAATAAAACAAATGCCATAAGAAAACTTAAAATATTTTATTTAAATTTAATGGTAAATTATTAATGGTAAATTATTAATGGTAAATTAATAATAATCACGTCAAATTAAATAAAATATTATTTTTCATGCACGAAACTTTTTTGGTGTCTTAATGAATGTAATTTAAGCAAATTTCAATGCAAATAATACCACATTTTATAAAATTTCTATGCTTGGCCTAAAATGGGTTAAGCAAGGAGAGTATGCGAGAACATAATTTCCACGAAAATAAGACAGATTCAGTAAACGTGTTAGCTACATTGCCTATTTTTACAAGTAAATGTCTGTGGTCTTGCCTCAAAAAGAAAAAAAAAAGCCGCAAATCGAAATTTTCAAAATCCACTGACAAGCGTTATATGTCTATCAACGCATCAGTTAGGAAAATAATAAAATTCTTCCTAACCTCATATTTTTCCCACAACGAGTAACAGATAAATAAATATGTTGCCAGTAACGGAATTGTTTGTTTAACCTTCGACAACGCTTACTTCTGAATGTGATTTTTAAACCATTTGGTTGCTGTTCGAATAATCAGATTCGTTTAATTAAAATGACAGATATGTTCTTTTGAAATCCTTTTTGCAATCCAGTTATGAATGTGAGGAAGAACACATTAATAATAATAACGTCAAATTAAATAAAATATTATTTTATTTTATTATATTTTATGTTTGGGTGAAATTTTTTTGGAATAAAATAATGAAATATTCGTTTTGCAGGAATAATACACAAATAAGATGATTTTCGTGTATGGGTTTAAAGGGGTATAATGATTCGCGCTCGCTTTGAAAATTTTTGCTCATACTGAGTTTGACAGGGTGTGGAAAGGGGAAGGTGGGGGATGAAGTTCTGGATTTTGTTAAAGAGAATTTAAGGCTTTCGCGTTATTCTTTCTGAACTTTGCAGGCAAGCAGTTTTTTTTCCAATAGTGATTTTCTATATTTGTTAATGGAATCGTAGAATTTTATTTTGTTTTAATAAATAAAAGACAAATATGTTTTTAATCTATATTTATTTACTACTTTATAGAGCCGCAAAATTATGATATTTTAAATAATATTTTCCCTTTATTCTAATTGGCGCAGCTTGTCCCCAATGGGACCTTGCGCCATTAAACCTTATGCAACCAACCAACCAACCCTTTATTCTAAACTATATTAAATATTTTAACGAATTTTCATTTGAATGTGTCTATGTGGTCATTAAATTGTAATTTCGTATACAGTTGGTTGCGAACATACACTATATTGCCAAAGGTGACCGGTCACTTGCGATTTTAGACGTTTTGTTAACTATCTAGAAAAATACATAAGGAATTAACCTAAAACTGCAGGTATGTAAACAGTATAGTATAGGTTATATATTTCCGTGAAGATTTTTTTCCCGAAACCCTATAGGGGACTGTCAACAAATTGAAAAAGAACGAATATCTTTTGAATTACCCTGTAAAAACTAATGTAGCAAAAGCGTTCAAACTCGAGATTATTAATAAGTGGCTTATTGTAATATACTGTATTCATTTTTATGAGGATAGCATGAACACTTGAAGAAAAATTAAGGTTTTTATAAAAACAGTCCCAAATTTCACCAATTTTTTTGCTTATAATTTGCAGAGTTCTTAATATAAAAAAATGTTCTTTTCAGAAAATATGTCAAACGACATTGTACATAATACTCTGCAATCGGAATTAAAAAATAATAATAATTGGATGAAAAATGAGCCGGTTTACTAAAAAATGTTTCACTGCGCATGCGCGAATGCAATCAAAATATGATATGCATAATGTATTAGCTAAGTATATAGAGCAACTTTTGTGAAATTCTCAAAATCATAGCTTGAAAATTAGGAAAATTATCGTCGATAGAATAAGTTCGAAATCCGTTGTTCCCAAAAGGAAGCAAAAAGATGAGGGGTTGTATCCAAATATAGTAGTACGTGCAATATTGTGTACGCTATCTTGGCACTAATCAACAGATATTTGATACAATCCCTCATCTTTTTGCTTATTTTTGGAAACAACGGATTTCGAGCTTATTCTATCGGCGATAATTTTCAGAATTTTCAAGCTATGATTTTGAGACTTTCACAAAAGTTGCTTTATATACTTAGCTAATACATTATGCATTTTATATTTTGATTGCATTCGCGCATGCGCAGTGAAACATTTTTTAGTAAAGCTGCTCATTTTTCATCCAATTTTTATTATTTTTTAATTCCGATTGCAGAGTAATATGTACAATGTTGTTTGAGATATTTTCTCAAAATAACTTTTTTTTATATTAAGAACTCTGCAAATTATAAGCAAAAAACTTGGTGAAATTTGGGTCGGTTTTTATAAAAACCTTAATTTCTCTTCGAGTATACATGCTAGCTTCAGAAAAATTAACACAGTATATTACAATAAACCACTTATTAATAATTATTAATATTAAACTTTTTTTTTTATAAAAACGCGAATTTCTCTTCGAGTATCATGCTATCTTCATAAAAATCAACCCAAATTATTACAAGAAGCCACTTAATCATAATCTACAGTTTGAATGCTTTTTGCAGTATTGGTTTTTACAGGGTTATCCAAAAGATATTCGTTTTTCTTCAATTTGTTGACGGCCCCTTATGGGGTTTCGAGAAAAAATCTTCGCGGAAATATATGACGTTTATCATGCTGTTTATACTCCTGAAGTTTCAGCATAATTCCTCATGTATCTTTCCAGATATTTAATAAATTATAATAAAAACAACTGCGTCTAATAATTTGGCCAGGGACTGTATATATTACATTGAGGTTTACAACAATAACAGCAGTGTATGGGCAGAAGAGACACATGGTTACTTTTTCATCCAATTTTTATTATTTTTTAATTCCGATTGCAGAGTATTATGTAGAATGTTGTTTGACATATTTTCTCAAAATAACTTTTTTTTATATTACGAACTCTGCAAATTATAAGCAAAAAACTTGGCGAAATTTGGGACTGTTTTCATAAAAACCTTAATTTCTCTTCGAGTATACATGCTATCCTCATAAAAATGAACACAGTATATTACAATAAGTCACTTATTAATAATATCGAGTTTGAAGGCTTTTACTTCATTAGTTTTTACAGGGTAATCCAAAAGATATTCGTTCTTTTTCAATTTGTTGACAGTCCCCTTTGGGGTTTCGGGAAAAAATCTTCGCGGAAATATATAACCTATACTATACTGTTTACACACCTGCAGTTTCAGGTTAATTACTCATGTATTTTTCTAGATAATTAACAAAACGTCTAAAATCGCAGGTGACCGGTCACCTTTGGTAATATAGTGTATAATCGGAAAAATGCTGTACTTTAAATTGTTTGTATAAATATGTGTGCAATATTACTTTTAAAATATTTTTTAAATTGTACGTATTGTAGATTATTTTTACACTGAGCCAATGACAGGCAAAGATAGCTGTCCTCTGGCCCGGGATCTGAATATTTCGGTCCATGTAGACCAGTGTATTTACACGACACTTCTGAACAGACGATAGTAAATTAATATTACGCAAAATCAAGCTTTTTTTTGGAGGCGAATTGTTAATTTGTATCTGACAAGTTAAACAGAAACATGAATGAATTAAAGCTTGCTTATAGGTAACATATTTAATGGATGAAATAACTCAATCAGTCATATTAAGGCAGTTATGAATGCGGGAAAGGCGAAATTGTTTACCCTTTTCTGCAAATCATGTTTTAAAAAAATGTGTTTTAATTTTATACATGGCGTCCCTTCTTATTGTTCACCAATACCTAATTCCTAAGCCGTTAGTTTTAGAGTTATAGTTATAATTGCTAAAATGTGACCGTATATGAAAATCAGTTTGCGTCAAAATAGCTACTTTTTAAATGGTTACGAAATTAATGATTTTATACTATGTCTGGCTTCTAAGAGTTTTTTCAGAAAAAGTTTATCTTCTAACAAGTAAATTAATAAAAATTCATTCTTCTATGACGAAAACTTTCCGAGTTATGATATTTAGAATTTTATGAGTTTTAGACACTTTATGTTACTAAAGATGTAATAAAAGAAAACTGCCCAGTTAAACTGACGGCATTGAGCTCACAGGATATTCACACTAACTGTAAATTATATTCTTATTTCAAGGAATTTGAAATAAGCTCTCGAAAAATGAAGAAATCGACAATATATTAAGGGGGGTGGACCATCCCCCGTTTCTCCCCCCTTATAATTAACCAATGAACCCCTAAATCTAATCAGAGAAGCGCCTTACCACAATGAACCTATATACAATATTTGAAGAAAATCGGATAATTCTGCTTGAAAAACCCATTTATCTATATTAAGGGGGGTTAGTCCCCCTGTTCCCCCCATTATACTTAACCAATGAACCCCCAAAACTAATCAGGGAAGTGCCGTACCACAATGAGCATATATACAAAATTTGAAGTAAATCGGATAATTCTGCATGAAAAAACCATTTATCTAAATTAAGGAGGGGTTAACCCCCGTTCCCCTTCTTTACACTTCAGCAATGAAACCCGAAAACTAATCAGGGAAGCCCCTTACCACAATGAGCACATATACAAAATTTGAAGAAAATCGGATAACTCTGCATGAAAAATTCATTTATCTAAATTAAGGGGGGTTAGCCCCCCGTTCCCCCCTTTATAGTTAACCAATTAACCCCGAAAACTAATCATGGAAGCGCCTTATCACAAGGAACCTATAAACAAAATTCGAAGCAAAACGGTTATTTCTGTCAAGAGTTATCGCGTTACGTACATACGTACATGCATACATACATACATACAGAAAGGGCGGGCACATTAGCTCTAAGGCTTTCGTAGCCTGTGAGCTAAAAACGTGTTTTTAGTGGAAAGAAAACGCTGAAAATTCCTGAAATTCAAAGTATCATAACTAAGTAAAATTTGTCGATCAAAAATTGAATTTTATCATGTAAACAGATTTTAATGATGCGGATTCATCTCAACGGGAATGGGCGACTGTACTTACTTCCAAAAATTATTTAAAACATTCTGTTTAAAAAACTTTCAATTAAAATGACCGTTGGCAGCATACACAGCGATTGATTATGCGTTACAAAAATAACATGTTATTGGAACCTGTTACCAACGCTGCTGTGAAACTTTGTAACCTGTTAACCAAAAGAAACTGTATTTCCCATCTCTAATAGAAACCGTGTCCTATCTCTAATCGTTTCCGAATTATGGTAGATATTAACAGCTTTTTTAACACTTTCCAACCTAGTTGGAAAGTGTTTATGACTTCGGTTTGTCTGGCCGTCTGCCGTCTGTCCGTACTCTAACTCCCGTAAATATGCTCGGATTGCCCTGCAATTTTTATATGTTATTGTCGTCATCTATAGCCTGTTCCCTATTTAAACTGAAGTGTGTAGCACTTATAGTTTTTTTACAGGGACACACAAAATAATTCCGTTACATTACGGTCTATGGGGAAAAATCATTTGCGGTTTATTTTAATGATGTTACACAATTTCAAACACATTGTAATATATATATCACTAAGGTGCATTACAAGAAGCTTAATATGGAATAGGGTGTGCATAGCACTTATAGTTACTTTACAGGGACAGTCAAAAGAATTCCGTTACATTACGTCTATGTAGAAAAATCGTTTGCGGTTTAATTAAATAATGTTTCACAATTTTAAACGCATTGAAATTTATATGTATCACTAAGGTGCATTAGAAGAGGCTTACAGCAGAATATTGTGTGTATAGCAGTCATCGTTCATTTACAGGGACACACAAAAGAATTCTCTACTGTCTGTTAACAATAATTCCTGGAAGTGCGTTTTAAGTTGCTGAACGTGAATTTAAATTTAACTCACTTTTTGTCTATTACTTGGTGTGTATAAATTCTGTAGATCATATACAGGGCAGCACAAAATTTCGCGAACGCATTTCCGTTTATTGACAGAAACTCCAGAAGGAGAATTTTAAATTGTGCTACGCGTTTCCTAACTAAACTAAAATTTAGCCTCCTATGTAGTATAAATACAAATCTATAGGTCATATACAGGGCTGAATAAAAGTATTCGGATATTTTTCCGAATATTGGATATGTTGGAAATATATGTTGGAAATTCCTGAAATTACGTTTTAAAATACGTTATGCGTTTTCCAAATTGTTTACTTAGATGTTATCTTTCAGCTTATTAAACGGTAATGATTTGTAAAATTACTTTGGAAGCGTTGTAAAGTGTTACATAATCTATGCTTGACGCATGATTTTTCGTTCTTGTTATTAAAGAAATTCGAAGTTTAATAGGGTGCAGGAGTGAGTGAAGGAACTAGAAATTTCAAATTTTGCATGGACGGTTGCTTTTCAGATACAAATGCTCGCATGGTTCTAACAAACTTCGAAATTTAAAAGAGTGAAACGAACAGAACGGTCTAAATTCCGATTTATTTGGAACTGTTAAGGCTAGAAATTTGAAATTTGGCATCGCTGTTACTCTAGAGACGTAAATGCTCGCCTAGAACAATTTTCTAAAAAATTGGAAAACGTTCTAAAAATATTCTAAAGTATCATTTAGTTGGATTTGTTCTGGTTAGAAACTTGAAATCTAGTATAGTGGTTAGCTTTTAAGATGTAGATACATGATATAATAAACAGTTGACTATAAATTCGAAATTTAAAAGTCTGAAATGAGCGGAAAACGTTCTAAATTAAGTTTTATTTAGAATTGTTAAGGATAGAAACTTAAAATTTGACATGTCTGTTATTTTTAAGACGTAAATGCTCGCACAGAAGAGTTTTTACAAAATTCAAAAATTTAAAAAAATGCAGAAGCAAAAAAAAAAAAAAAAAACGTTTCAAAAATTGTGGATTCTGTGAAGTTGCTTGGCTAGAAACTTGAAATTTATCATTGAGGTTATTTTTAAGATTTAAGTGTAAGAACAATTTAAAAAAATCGAAAATTTAAAAGGCGAAATTAGCGTCAAACGTTCTAAAAACCTTCTAAACTATGATTTGTCTGAAATCGTTAAAGATAGAAGCTTGAATTTCGATATGGCTTTTACTTTAGAGACGTAAATACACTCACAGAACAGTTAAAAAAATAGAAATTGTAAAGTGACATAATGAACAGAGGAAAGTATATTCAACTAGGTAAATTATATTCAATGATTGGAGTATCATAGTTGAGATTTTTTCCAACAGAGCGAAAATATGCCGGGACCAGGACTCGAACCTGGGTACTTTGGTTTCGTCGGGATAGCTCAGTAGGGAGAGCGTTGGTACAACCAAAGTACCCAGGTTCGAGTCCTGGTCCCGGCATATTTTCACTCTGTTGGAAAAAATCTCAACTATGATACTCCAATCATTGAATATAATTTGCCTAGTTGAATATACTTTCCTCGGTTCATTATGACCTAATTACATGGTATACAGGAGTTTCCATGCTATTTCAAGATTCATCATGTAAATGCTATAGTTATAGCTCGGATAAATAAAATTAGCGCTGCAGTTCGCAGCCTTGTCCAACAAATAAGAGTGAAATATGCCAGTCCAGGATATCGTTGGGATAGCTCAGTAGGGAGAGCGTTGGTACGATTAAGAATGATTTCTAAAAAATTCGAAATTTCAAATAAAATTGAAATGAGTGCAATACTTCCAAAATACATTCTAAATTACCATTCATTTGGAATTAATTTTAGCTCTTCTTATTTATTTAAGTCTCATGTTCGCCTAATACAGTATAAGAACGAAGTTTACTGAAAATGTGGCTTAATTAGTAATTTTTGAATTATCCGTAGCAGCATAATTTCCTCTAATAAAAACAGGCACACAGATGGTATATTCCAATAATTACGCCAGTAAAGCCACGGGTTTTGATAGTATTTTATGAAAAGCATGTTTCAGTGCGCTTCATAATTCTATATCCATTTCTTCCTGTTTAAAATGACGTAAGATCATCAAAATGCACTTGAAAACGATTTTTTCCCATTGACTGTAATGTAACGAAATACTTTTGACTGTCCTTGTAAATAAACTATAAATCACGGAGGAAGAGACCTGGAGGGGAAACTCGAATAGGTTGAGATAACGAAAACGCAAGTCATATTTTTGAAAGGAAAGAGGGCGTTGTAAGCTTTGTACGGCTATCTTTTAACAGAATGTCATTAAAATTTTATGTGTTATTTTGAAAATATTTTACTCCTTTATTTTTAATTATAGCAATTATATATAATAAATTTGAGATGGGGTATAAAAGTAAGCTGCGCCGCAGGCGCCCTGAAGGAGCGCACCGCGCGTAAACGACCACCGAACCCAAGTCCTGATATACTTTTATTGCGCCAGCAGCTTTGTATCGCTACGGCGCTTTGACCGGTCAGAGAGCCGATCCAATATTGACCTTCTAACCTTGAACCCACGTGTTGACGACGTAGGTCGTTGCGGCACGCGGTGAAACCAAGGAGAGTCACCACGAGACACTTGGAGACGGGCCGGCGTCCCCCAAAAGCTTTGGAGCTGGAAACCCAAAACGGAACCAGGCTCTAGGCCTTATGTCGGGATGTTCCAACCCGTACTTGCTTTACCACAACTCGAGGGGTGTGAAAACCTACAGAGGTAGTCACGTTCCCTCTCGTAGTGGACCTTTGAGATGGGGTATAAATGTTTTATTCCGGGATGTAGATCGGGCTTTGATAATAAGACGATAAAAATGGAAGGAAAAATAATTTAAATTGTTTTCTGTTCCAAAGATGAGTGTTTTTTTATTAAACTTTAATCTAAAGTTATATGCATATAATCATTTTTAAATTAAAAATTTTTTATTCGAGTATATCCATCTTAGTGTAGGGTAGACCGGGGCACATTTACGCGGATTTTTTTCAATGAATTTTCTAATTTTTTTAATTTAGGAAATTTTAGACATTGTGGTTTTATAAAGCAGTTAATAAAGTCAAAATTTGTGTATTCAGTTGTTGCCGTATTTGTGTTTTTAACAGTAAAAAAAAATTCTTTTAGGTCCAAGTCACTTGCGTAAACTTGCCCCGGGAACGGGGCACGTTTACGCATATTCTAAGTGATACCAAAGAGTAAGTGAAATAAACATTTAATCAAATTGAGATGTTTTATTTATAACTTAAAACACTGTTAAAAAACAAAAAAAAAATTAAAGAGAATTAGTTAAAGAACATTTTATAGGCTAAACTGAAAACATAGGGCTTATTGCTATTTAAAAACAGAAACTATTTAGTCATCTTCATCATCACTGTTACAGTTTTTACAAACAAAAAATAAAGTATTTATTTTTGCACACTTGTCATGGGACCACCTTTTGCATCTAAGACGTTGAACCCAGTCTTGTCCTTTTTTGGATTGGTAATCACAGTAAGAAAGTGCGTAAGGTGCCCCAATGTCAATGCGTAAATGTGCCCCGTCGCCATGTTTGGATTTATTTTAACGTGCAACGAAAGTTGATAACATTTCTGTTCATACAAATACAGTTCTCAAAAAAGGGTAAAATTCTGCTAATGTTCATATATTTGTTTATCCTTAACTAAGTATTATTAGTTCACAATAAGTTCAAACAAGTTCAACACAAAATTTACTTACCTTGACAGAAAACATGTTATCCTTCCCGCATGCTAGACCAAAGCTCGACTGACGCTCAAAATCTTGTGAGAGTACCCGCTAGGGAGGAGCATCAATCTGTCATGACTAGCGGCGCGCCAGTTATAACTCGTTTCGGAAAAAGTGCACTGCGTAAACGTGCCCCGGTCTACCCTATATGTTTTTAAAATGTTATATTTAATGATTGCTAATGTCTGTGGCTAATTGACATATCCATTTAAATTGTTTTACAGTGCTATTTGTTCTTTCAATTAGTTTTTGTGCTGTGTTAGTTGTAGGAAAACCTTACAAATTGCTATCCACATTGGTAGATTTTCATATTCGATCCAATTCTTCTTAGAATATCATTCAATTCAACAGCAGAGATTGTTTCTGTATTTTCAATGGATAAAAATATGTAATTGAAATTTAATGTGAAAGGGGAGAGGGCTAAAATTTTCCTATTAATAAAAGAAAGAATGCTTAAAATGTTCTCCTTAGTATGATAAAATAGTGTTAAAGAAAAAAAATGATGAAGGATCTGGACCAGTTTGGGCCACATGGCATCATAATCATTATTCTATCCATGAATTTAATTCATTTTTAGAATAATAGTAGTTTGGGGCTTCACTCAAAAATGCAAGTGTAAGAACTTATTTTTAAAAAATGCCCCACCCCCCTCTCCCGTCCCATCATATCTAGAGTAATTAAGGATTTATTTTAACAGTTAAATTTCCTGACACTACTTGATATATTACTTCTAGTAAAAAGTAAAAGAAAAATGTAGTCTGTAGATTTACTAATTTCATTTCTACTATAAATCTGATTAATATTTCTATTTTTTGTTATGTAGAGAGATGAATAATGAAATATTTAAATCAAATATTTAAACTATATTAAAAACAATAGATTTTTAACAACTTGTGTCGTTGAAACAATTGTCTTTATTTGAATGGAGAGGGTTTGAGCCACATAAGCCCCTCCTTTGTATATCTACAGTAATTAAGGATTTATTTTAAAAGTTAATTTTCCTGAAACTACTTGATATATTACTTGTAGTAATTAGCAAGGTAAAAATGTTATCTACAGATTTATTAATTTGATTTCTACTATAAATCTAATTAACATTTACAGCATTTTTTCAGCATTAATTTGTATGATTGCCAGATTATAAAATATGAAAGGCAGAGTTTAAAAAATATTAATGTGGCTAAGTATTAAAAAGGTTATTAACTAAATGGATTTTATTAAAAGCAGCTATTTAGAAAAATATTGTTCGTATTAGATTCCTGTAAGTGCAATTTAAAAATTTAATTTGATTAGTTAGTTTTTCAGTTCAACGAAAAGATTTCATGTTACATAGATAAAAGGGCAGTTACAATAGAAAAATTATAAAATTGCATTTAAAACTGAATTCTATTAGTTAGAGGTATTTGTAAAGAGTTAAATATCTACAATTTTATTTATTTATTTTTGTGCATGGAAAGAAGGGGGGGGGGGAGGAGTCCTAAAAATTTCATCTTAATCAAAGAAAAAATGCTTAAAATGTGCTTCTTAGTTTGATAAAAATGTCTTTTAAAAAATCTATATATATGGAAGTTCTGGACCAGTTTGGGTCCTCTGACATCAGAATCATTATTTTATCAACCAATTTAATCCATTTATAAAGTAAAAACTATTTTGGAGCTTCATTCAGAAGTGCGAGTGCAAGAACTTATTTTTAAAAAAATTGCCTCTCAATACTTAGCTGTTCAATTAAATCAAAAGGTTTTTATTGGTTATAAATTATGAAAAAAATAAGAAAAATAACTCATTTAAATAATAAATTTAATATTCTCAAATAAAAAAGTTTTAAGTATTTATGTTTTTTAATAAGTGACTACCTGCTGTTTTTGTTCAGAATGGACTCTTATTTAAAAAAAGTTTTAAGAAGCAATTGAAAAGCCAAATATCTTTTAAAATATATGCATGGTGTGAAGAAATCTATATTTAATAAAATTTCTACTTGTTTGACTTTTTTAAAGTTAAAATTTTCAATATAAAACATTCAAAAAATGAATGCTTTTCGCATTGAAAGGCATTGCAGTCCGTAGCGCCATCTATCGGGAGAAAAACTGTATTGTAAAGTTTTAACGCTACTTTCCCCTCCTGGTATTTTCCTCGGTACTATAAATACTACGCATATTATTTTCAATAGGGATTATGCTATAGTAAACATCAATAACATAAAAATATTTCAGGACAATACGAGTATATTTATGGGAGTTAAAGTACGGACGGACGAACAGACGGCCAGACAAACCGAAGTCATAAACACTTTTCAACTATGTTGGAAAGTGTTGAAAAGTAGGCATATAGAATGTTAGACTTCAACCTCAGATATCCTATGCAAAAAGAATCATTTAAAAATATTAAAAAATTAAAAAGCGAGAAATTTGCAAAGAACGACTTCATTGGTTTAACATTAACTAGCCTATTTTTGTGCTGGCTTGTGTTATTCTTAATACCATTAAATATGCATGTGTTGTTCTAGTAAGAACCGAGCATGAATGAACCTTCTTCCTGGGACACTCCGTGACTAAAAACCGTTCTTTTAGATGAGTCGGACTTGTTTCAACAAGCTGTCATTAACAGTCTTATTAACAGTATTAGGGCTTTTTATATCATCTGTATAGCTGTGTGAGATAGCCACAGTTTGTATTAATCAGACTATTCTGGGAATATGATGCGTTAAGTTTTGATAATTTTTTATCTACTCTATTGAAAAAAATTCACATTCTTTTCATCTTATTATGTTGTTTTACGATTTCTCTTAGTATGAAGTACGTATGCACCATTTTCAGGTTTACATAATTCTTTTTTTATAATTTTGACAAAACCTGTTTTTACTTCAGCTACTGGAAGCTGTAGTAAATACAAAACGAAGTTTGTGATGTAATTAATGTTTTTTAAATGCCTAATGGTGCTTTTATAAGTGATCAAAAAATGGGTTAATCTGGCTATATCTTTATTTAATATCACATTAACCCTTAACTGCTGTAACAAAAATTGTCACATATACACTGTGAGCGGTCTCTGCAACCGCTTGATTGAAGGATGAATAAAGGGCTCGTTTAACTCATAGAATACTGTTTATTTACAAAACTTTATTGTACAGTGCTATTATAATTCACATTCACCTATTCAGATGTCCAAACAGAACAAAATGTCACTAGTATCTATAGCTAAACTGAAAATTACGTTACGTTAAAATGTGAAAATTGAAAAAAGCAGCGGTCTGTGAGACCACTAACAACAGTTAAGGGTTAAACAGGAACAATTATATTGATAGACAATATTTCCTTTCTCTTTTCAGGGAAGATAAGTATATTTCAATTTGTTTTCCATTTTCTGAAGATCATTTTGCAAGTAGTAAAGCCTTAAATTACTCCTTCGTCTCTTGGCAAAGTATACATTGTTCAAATACAAACAATCGGAAACTGTATGCTATTACAAGTAAGTCAAGTATTGCATAGTTACATAAATTTTTTACTTCCTTAAAAACTTTTAATTTTCGCCTTGGGGCCTTCAAAATAGGCCCCAACGAGCCCAATACAACTGCGGCAGCCCTTACGTAATCCCCTATACATTTTTCGCAGGCTGATTGCGACATGGCCTTGAGCTCCTTCAGCGAATTTTTCTTTGTGGCCTCAATTGACTCAAAACGCCTTCCTCGAAGTCGATATTTTAGCTTCGAGAGCAAGAAAAAGGTCAAGTAGTATACAAATATAAGCAACGAACAGTTCATTAGAAGAAAATAAAGTTAAGTATGCTCAATGTGTCCACCACCATCGGCAGGCATATATGTGCACTGGCAAATATACGCATATGTTAGTGGACACATTGAGAATTTTATCTCGATTTTCATATTAAAATGAACTGCAACTGGCTTACATGTATTAGTTTTATTTCAAATTTTAATTGCTTAAAAGGCGTATAGCCAACATAGTGAAAATACGCCTTTACGCCTATTAAGCAATTAAAATTTGAAATAGTATGAATGCAAGGCATGAGAAATTTTCAATGGAAAAAAATTTCCAAGTATTAAAATAGATTTATTCAATCATCGATGCTGGATTCTCTTTAGTTTCGTGTTTGCCCCAGGGTTATTAGCTTACGGAAAAATATTCCATCTTGTGCTGCGATTGTAGCCTTGCCAACCTGTAATAGTGAGAAGTGCTAGGCTGGTTATCGTTCCAAGTGGTTCAGTTGGTAGAACATAAGTGCGCTATACTGATGACCTTGGTTCGAGTCCCGGCTTGGATATTTTTTCATTATGTTGGCTATACGCCTTTTAAGCAATTAAAATTTGAATTATTATGAATGCAAGGCGTGAGAAATTTTCTATGGAAAAATTTCCAGGTATTAAAATAGATTTATGTATTAGTTTTATTAGTAAATGTGCATCTGCCTTATAATGCCAGACATCATGTGACCATATCGATTATTATCTCATATGTTTTTAACACTTTCCAACACAGTTGAAAAGTGTTTATGAATTCGGTTTGTCTGTCTGTCTTCCAGTTGTCTGTGTTCTAACTCACGTAAATATACTCGGATTACCATGCAATTGATATATATTATTCAGGTTTACTATAGTATGCTCAGTACTGAAAATGAAGTGTGTAGCATTTGATAGTTTATTTACAGGGACACTCAAAAGAATTCCGTTATATTACGGCCAATGGTGAAAAATCGTTTTTGGTGTATTTTAATGATGTTAAAATATTTCAAACATGTTGGAATTGATATTACTGAACTACATTACATTATGAAGTGCATAGCATTCATCGTTCATTTACAGCAGGGGTGTCAAACTGTGGCCCACCAGATACCACTAATTTTTTTAAGAAATAGTCGACATCTTGTATCGCAGAAATTCGATGATTAGTAAAGGCAAAGTTTATTGTAAAATTTTAGTGGTATCCGGCGGGCCACAGTTTTACACCTCTGATTTACAGGAACACACAAAAGAATTCGGCACAGTACTGTCTATGAACAATAATTGCTGGTAGCGCGTTTTCAATTGTGGCCCGCGCTTTTGAATTTAACTATTTTTTTGAATATTGATTTGTGTGTATAAATTCTATAGATCATGTACAGGGCTGCACAAAAGATGTTGAGTACATTATCGTTCATTTACAGAAATAGCCGAATGGAAATTTTAGACTGTGCTGTGCTCTTCCTAACCGAATAAAATTTTAGCATACTATGTAGCATATATACAAATCTATTGATCATATTCAGGGCTGCACAAAAAAATTCGGATATTTTCCGATTATTAATGGTAATTGCGGAAACTGGGCTTTTAAATATGTTATGCGTTTTCCATCACCTTTCACCTTTCTCTGAAGTTTTGTTACAGTATTCTGAATGTGTTGGAAAGTGTTTCATAATCTATGCTTGACGTACGATTTATCGTTCTTGTTTATAGATTGGTTCAAGAAATTAATTCTTACACTGGAAATTTTATATATCGGAAGACATGAGATATAATTCTATTACTTTTAAGGTACAGCTTTGTATATCGATTTTTCATTTATTGCGAGCTTCTATATCAAGACATTTTTGGCATATTTTTGAAAAATTAATTGCTTCTGTTAGAATACGAGTACTCGTACAAAACACACGCCCACAAAGAGCTGCAATTTAATCACAGAATGTACAACACAATCTTGTTTGGCTATTTTTAACCCTTTACAACATAGTTGAAAAGTTTTAAAGAATTCGGTTTGTCTGCCTGTGTGCCGTCTTCTTATTTGTCTCTTTGTGCTTTATCGCGTAAATATACTCGTATTGCCATGCAATTGATATATGTTCATGAGGTTTACTATAGCATATACAGTATTGAAAATTAAGTGCGTAGCGTTTGTAGTTCCTTTACAGGGACACTCAAAAGAATTCAGTTACATTACGGTCTACGGCGAAAAATAGTTTGCGTTAAATTTTAATGATATTACACTATTTCAAACATATTTAAATTGATATTTATCACTGAGGTGAACTACAAAAAGCTTACTATAGAATAGGGTGTGCATAGCATTTATCGTTCATTTACAGGGACGCACATAAGACATGGTTAGACACACGGCTAGAGCACTGTCAAAGAACAATAATTGCTGGAAGCGTTTTAAGTTGTGCTACGTTTTTAAATTAAACCGTTTTTTTGCCTATTACTTGGTGTGCATAAATTCCATAGATGATATACAGGGTAGCACAAAAGATCTTGAGTTTATTTCCGTTTATTGACGGAAATTGCTGAAGGGAAATTTACAACTGTGCAATGCGTTTCCTAACTGAACTAAATTTTAGTATACTATGTAGTATATATACAAATGTATAGATCATATACAGGGTTGCTCAAAGCATTCGGATATTTTTCCGACTATTGATGGTAATTCCTGAAACTGGATTTTGCTTATAACATATGTGATGCATTTTACAAATTGTTTACTTAGACATCAACTTTTCTCTTATTAAACGGTGAAGTTTTTTAAAGGAAAGTGTTAAAAGTGTTGGAAAGTGTTTCATAATCTATGCTTAACGCATGATTTTTCGTTCTTCTTTATGCAATATTATGCATGTAAATTTATAGGATGTTGCGTGATAGCTGCAAATATTAAATTTACAGATGTATATAAACAGAATATAGATAAATTTACTGAGTAATATATGTGTTTTTTTTTTAAATAAATCTCAGTCTTCAGCCCCCTGTAAATTTACATGGCTTAAGATAAACGATTGCCAGTATATTCCTCGCTACTTCTCAGAAACATTTTAATTATGAAGGACTAAGAAACTCCGTCATAAAAATTGATTCTGAAAAGGACACAGAATTCTAAAAGATTGAAAATCATTGATTGTAATATTGAAAATCAAATTTTCTAAATCAACCAATATTTTGTAAAGTTAAAGTAAAGCAGCTGCAATTCAACAGCTGCAAGATCAATAAAGAATGATATATTCGTTTCACTTAAAATCCCATCAATTTGAGCATAGAGAAAAATTAGTAACCAAGAAGACAGTGAAAAAAAAAATCTTAGAATCTGGAGAAAGAGTTCGGAGCGGAAATGAGCTTTCACTGGAACCTATCAAGTGCGGAATTTAAACATTAGCAACATAAGTAAGCTTTTAGATTTCAAAACAGAGACGCACAGACAGAAAAAATGTACTTACATAAGATCAGAGTTTTACTTTATTCCCCATTTCTTACTAAATTTTGTGCATCATTATTAACAGTGGCTTCACGCGATTATGTGATTGTTGATTAGATGTATTTAAGCTGATGATTGGATGTCGAAATTCTTACATTTTAGGCCTTCTAATAAACTTATATTTGCATGTAAGACCCCCTTTCATACTAAATAGAGGACACTCTGGATTTAAATTTTTTTTTGCTATCTTTCATAGTTTTTGAGCTAGAGTCGATAACTTTTGCCACTGTAAGGCACTGTCTGCTATCAGTTACATTAGGTTGAGTGTAATCACTTTACCGTTATCGCACTTACATATAGTCTCTGTAGCTCTCTTTGTTTGCAATCTTTTCAGAATAAGAGAGTTGCCTATATACCTTTTTATTATAAAGCAGAAACGTGTCCGCCCTAACACTGAGCATAATATTAACACTAGATGTGTAGTAACATGAAAGAGGACTGAGTGGGGATTTATGTAATGAAAACAATATTTGTAAAAAAAAATACAATATTACAAAGAACTATCACTGCTGGCTCCGACTCGACAATGTACAGTAAATAAGAGAGAACTCAACTCCTTGACTCAGTGATGAAATTAAGATACGGAAGTCAAAATGGAAGTTAAATATGTTTTTAAGCTTTGGACAGCCGGACGCGATAAAATATTAACCAGCTAACCATCTGGTGTAGAATATTACGGGACAGACACATGATGGTACATGTAGCATAATTGAATAATACAAAGAAGAACACAATGATAAATATGATGATTTGAAGCGCAATGCGGAAATAAAAATGAAATGCATAGAATATCATCACCAGATGAAAATACGATGGTGATCAATGCCTGCATTAGATCAATGGTGATCGTGATTCGATGAGTAGATCTATGACATTTTATATTATATGAAGGTAATATGCATACTCTATACAAATTGTGATACAGTTACTTTTCTTTGTGTACACCTACACATTGATGAGAAAAATAAAGACGATGAAAAGAGAAATATATACATAACTATGTACAGTTAAATCAATAGGCAGTTGTAAAACCCACTTTGGGTCATTAGAAGTCCCGGGGATGTGACCCGATTGGAACTGTAGATGTAATCATTAGACAATGAAACTTGTTGATCATAATTTGGGCAGAATTGCTACGGCATAGAATATATTGATGAGTTGAAGTTTGTAGGAGTAAATGAGCTATTGGTAAATGTTAAAGGATAAATTTGAAAATGATGAGTAAAATTTATTGGATAATGTGTAGACTTGAGATTTATAGGGCAAAGTAAATCGAACCTTGCACTTTCTCTATCATAATACAGTTTGTAGACTGTGCAAGTAGAATATGAAGATTTATGATCTATTTAAAATTCAGTATTTTGACTAATGCTGTACGATTTTCAATTAGCACAAGAAGGAATTTGAGAATATTCACCGGGAGAGAGATCACTTCCACATAAAACACAGACTAGATTATTCATACAACGTTTTTCCGAATGACCAAGCTGTTGACATTTAAAACATCTTAGTACAGTTGTAAATGAATGGAGTCTACATCGTTTCAGTCCAACAAAAACCCCATCATATGCTATAATCCTTTTCATAAGAGGCGGGGACAGCAGCAAGATCCAGTTATTGTATGTGAGTTGCTTTGGAGATATTTTTACGAAAGACTACAAATTCATCATTTTTGTCGCGATACACCACGGCTATTGTTATTGTATCAATAATGTTATCAGCTGTCACGTAGTTTGTAGTATTTAGAAGGATTGCCTTTTGAAGCGATATTGTTTTTTTTAGAGAAAGAGAGTTTTTCATCTAAAAACGGATTTTCTTTAGATCTTTAATTAGAATATATGTATCACTTTCAGTTCGACATATTATTTCAATTCTAGATCTTCACATTTTTATGTCGCTGATTATCGCTAAAGACTCTATATTTTGAGATGTGATGAGCTTATAGAATGTTTGTCTTTGCCAAATATTTGGTTAGCTCGAGAACTGCCCATATTGTGTTGTTGTTTTTATAGCTGACTAAAGATCTTTTCTCTGTTTGTGATTTTTCCTATACGTCTTCCACTAAGGTTAATATTTCTTCTATTGCATTTACCATTTCTTATCCAATAAGGAGTATACTGCCATTAACACGACCTCGACCCCACTGACTGTTAATTGAAGTTGTGGTTGTTGTTGCTGCACTAAAAGTAGTTCTACCTGTATAACTTGAGATTTTTTTAAAGTGAAACATTATCCTCCAAAAGTTGACTATTCTTTTGATTAATAGATTGTATTTATAATTGAACTCAAATTGTGCTTGATGGTATTTTGCTTTACATTTGTTGTATGATTCATTAATTTCCACCAGCTTTATCTCTTTTTAATTATTTTCATTTAATAGGTTTTCAACTTTTTACTGTGATTCTTTTTGAAATTCGACTATAGTTTCTGTCTTTGTCTTCTGGGTTTCCAGAACAGACCTTAGTTCAGCTAGTTCCGTCTGTAAAAGTTTATTTTCTTCAATAATAGTATTATACATTTCATTCATTTTATTAATTTCTTTTTGACTTAAGAACAGTTCTTGTTGTAAAGATTGGAATTTTGCGTCTTTAAATGTCTGAGTTGATTGGGAAATGTCTAGATTTATTAGTTTTTGCTTGAGCGATTGGACTTCTAATTCATGAACAATCTGAGTCGACTTGAAATTTTTATTTGCATCTTTAAGGTTCCTTAGGGATTTCTCATTTTTGGTTTTTTCATCTATTAATTTTTTAAGTTTATGTTTGAGGGACTGAACATCCTTTTCTTTATCTAATTGCAAAAGTGTAAATTTTTCGATTAATACAGTGTATAAGATGCCCAATTCTGTAAAATACTTTTTCTCTGTGTTCCTTATTTAGGTTTAATTTTTGATAGAATTCTTCTTTAATTTGATGGTCTTCTTTATCGAGATTTTCATTGGTTTCTTTATAAGTTGTTTTATTTTATCTTTCTTTTTCATATTATCTTCTGCGAGTTTTTAAATTTTAATTTAGTTGGTTGAAGTTCTGTTTTGAGAGCTGAATTTTCTATTATAATGCTTCCATATGGAGACTGACAAACTTCTTTTAGCCGATTTTCCTTTTCTTGAAGTTTGGAAGTTAACTGCTCAGAAGTAGATTTGAGGAAGATTTTGTACTTAAAAGCTTCATCAGCAGCTCCTTTTGCATGACAATTGTATTGAACCGAAATCTGGTTGAGGAGCTGACCAACAGACACTTGCAGTTTCTAGGCAGAATGGAACTGGAACCTTACCTTCCGAAATTTGAGTGGGAATAACAGTTTTGGTGTTAGAGTTGATAATTGGAAAGTTTAAATTATAATTTGTATTAGAAGCATTAATTGAGGAATTTATAGTTAAAATATTTGATGATGCATTGGAGATCTCCTCCAAACCGTCGTCAACTGAGGAGTTCATATTATTCAAATGATTTTGATCGATCATAGATGAAGGATATAAAGAAAATCATTTATGAAGGGTGTGAGGAGCACCAGGTGTCAAAAGTCTATCATCATACTCGTCTGTTGAAGAACTCGTGATATTTGACTCAATCCCGTCAGCAACCAGTATTCTAAACATTCCAGTAGCAACTTACATCTTGATTCAAAGTGCATATAATCAGAGTTGTCATGACGTAATATTTTTTGCGTCTACCTTCAGATAAGAACTTTTTGCGTCTCTCTTCTGGTAAGGATGGACTTACTGTAGAATCATCTAATGACGGAAGTCGACCACCGCATTGCAGAGCAAGAGACAAAGCCTCATTTACAGAATACAACTTTCTGACAGAAACAGGCATAGATTGTGACATGATTAGACTTAATAAGAGTTAGTACTTTTTCAAGAATATATAACAATATAATTTATATACTATAATAAAAATATCACCAATCAGAGGAAACAAACAACAAACGAAGGGCACAATAAAAATTGGTTAGACGAAGCAGTGTTTATATAAGACATAGATGAACTGACCTGCGTCCAAGTACCCGAAACCTGCATCATTGAAAGAAGTGTTGGTAAGTGAACTTAAGCATAGTGAAAAGCAAAAACAAGTGGACAAGTTCACCGGAAATGGCTAAAGATAATAAATGGCTTAAAATATGACTAAATGGAAATAAATGAAAAAGGAAATATTAGAGAAGGGCATATAGAGCTGATGCCGAATTACTAAATCGGAGAGAAAGGAAACCAATAAGCTGGTGACTGAAGAGTGGCGTTATTTAATTAATTAGCGAAATTGTGACAAATGGGGAACATGGAAGTACTAATAATGACATTATTTGACTCACAAGATGTATATATATTACAAAATTTAAATTTTTGTTCCGCCACGGTTAACATTGTTCTATATAAATTTTCCTTTTATTAATATTTCATATATTATACCGCCTTATTAAATTATAACCTATTCTTAAACTAATCTATCAATCTCCATATGTAAAGGTATAAGACCTTAGTCCACCTAATAATATTTATTCCAAAAAGGGCAGGGCGTAGCGCACTTTGAAAAACATCAAATGGGAACACTAGCCATAGGAAAACAATTGTGAATTTCATCAATCGGCCATGGAAAAAATTCGAGAAATTCACCGATCGGCCTAGCAGAGCAGTGGGGGAATGTGAAATTTGTTGATTGGTTGCTGAAAAAAATGTTTTTTAATTTGTCAATTGCCAGTGGAAAAAAAAGTGAAATTTTGTCTATTTGTTGCAAGATGAAACTGAAACATTTGCAAATTGGTTATGAAAAATAACGCGAAATTTGATAATCTGTCCGGAGGGAATTATTACCAAATTTGTCACTCACTCGAGAGGGGGGGGGGGCGAAAATTTCTCAATTTAATAATTTTGTGGCACGAAAATTACGCAAAATTTATCAATCAGTCGTGTGAAGAAAAATGGAAAATTATTCAGTTGGCTGCGGGTAAAAGCAAAATTTGTCCAGCAGTTGCATGAAAAAAAAAAAACAGACTTCAAACACACTACAAACCAGTTCAAAATATGCTTTTTGAATAGGACACAAGAGTGCTTTATTTGAGAACAATGTTCCCCCTTTTAAAAAAAAAACAATTTTCAGCTTGTCAGCCTTTTTGTTATAATATTATAATATTAAAAAAACTTTACATTCTTAAAAGCATTCATATGCATTAGATGCTTTTAGGATTGCACACAAACTCTAAGGCTTAGGCCGGGTTTCCTGAGGTGGTCATCTCTGTGCATTTTGATGATTTTGTCATGACAGTTTGGATGAATGTGTTACACATGAAATTTTTTGTATTGTTGACAATTTCTTTAGAGGTTTTGGAACATTAGAACTTTTGTCTGACAATTTATTGATATTGTGTCGGATAATGGAAAAGGTTTCCAAAGATTTAAATACGATCAAATCTTAACAAAACTTTCAATATTTCCAATGGATTTAGATAGATAATTTTAGTATATGTATATATCATCACCATCATCATCATCATAAACAGTTTTCAATCCACTGCTGGATGTAGGTCTCTCCCAGATTTTTTCATTGTTGTCTGTCTAGTGCTTTAGTCATCTAATTAACACCAGTCACTTTTCTGATTTCGTCATTCCATCTTACTTGAGGTCGTCTTATTGGTCGCTTTACATCTCTGGGATACCACTGTAGGGTGTTTGTGCTCCATCTATTGTCTTGTCTTCTTGCAATGTGCCCAGCCCATTTCCATTTTAGCCGTTTAATATTCTCAATGATGTAAAAAACTTTCGTCTGACTTCTTCTTATCCAAGTTATTCTCTTTCTGTCTCTTCTGGTTATGCCTAGCATACATCTTTCCATACTTCGTTGTGTTGTTTGTAATGTTTGTACCATCCGTTTTGTTAGTGTCCAAGTTTCTGCTCCATAAGTTAGTGCAGGCAAAACACATTGGTTAAACACCTTTCTTTTCAAACAAAGAGGCATGTTACTCTTCAGAATAATATTGTTTTTCCCGAAAGCATTCCATCCATAAGTTCTTATTCTTCTATTGATTTCATTCATGATACTGTTGTCTGATGATATTTCTTGTCCAAGGTACACATAACTTTGCACTTCTTTAATCTCAGTGTTGTTGCAGACGATTTTCTTTTTTGATGCAAATGAATTGAACACACACAGAAAAAAGTTTTGTTGAATCAACAAAAATTTGTTTGCCCCAACGAAACTTTTTGTTTAAATATGGGTCAATGGAAATTTCGTTTGAATCAACAAAAAAAATATTGTTGATTTTTTTTGCAATTCCAAAAAAAAATTTTGTATCGCAGCAAAAAAATGTTTTGTTAGTTCAAGTAAAATGGTTCAATGTTACTTGAATTAACAAAATTATTTTTGTTACATAGATATATGCTATGTGTTATTTTAACAATGTATTTTCTTTTTTCAACTAATTATATTTTGTTTGTTTAATCAATAAAATATGTTATATTACGAACTTGTTTTGTTTGCAATTTTAACAGTGAATTACGCTTGTAAACCTTGAACAATAACAAGTGAATTTTATCCGACTTTTTTTCAAACGCAAACCGAGAGAATGAAAATTGCCCATGCCGGGAGTCGATCCCGGGTCCTCAGAACAGCAGCCTGACGCTTTACCACTGCGCTACCAGGAACGATATCTGAGTTCGGCATTTCTCACTCTTATATATGTCGGAACAGCTGCAATCACAGCACAAGATGGAATGTCATAAGGAGCACGCAAATTTCTGCGGCAAACATGAAACGACAGTACAAAGCACAGCATACGGCAACACATAGTTAATTTTTTATTCATTTTCAGCAGTGAATTACGCCTGTAAAAAGCAGGATAAAAATTTCCTTGTTATTATTCAAAGATTACAGGAGTATTTGACTGCTGAAAATGAGATAGAGCTATTGCAGAAATCACGAAAAATGCAACATAGTAGCGCCACCTGTTGCGCGATTTAAAGTAAAAAGTAATCAGCAACAATTTATATCAGAAAGTAACTGAATAAAAGGTTTTATTAAATTCCGTGCATTAGTTCTTGAGATAAAAACAGCGAAATCGCGTTCAGGACAACCGGAAATCGAAAATTTTCATGAATCCAATTCTTTCTTCTTGCAAAGATAGAAGACGGTAATAAATGGGACAGGGGGATTTTTAAAACTATCTTTGTCCGTCCCAGTGAAAAAAAGTTTTAATTACCCCAAAATTATGTTAATCATGTAATTATATAGCTATATAAGTCAAATAAATCAAGTTACGTAAGAAAGATATGACTACTACACAAGAATTTAAATTTTTCAAAAATAACAAAATTTTGCTGGAATTACAAAAATATTGTAAAATTAAAAGAAACAAATTTTGTTAGTTCAAGTAAAATTGGTGAAATTTTGTTAAAATTTTGTACGAGTATTAACAATATTTTTTTGTCCAAGCAACAAAACCAATTTTTTTACTTGAACTAAAAATTTGACTGAAACAACCAAAATGTACTCAACAAAACAGGTTTTGTTGTTTTAATCGATTCCTTTTTCTGGGTGCATCACCTTAGTCTTTTCCAAATTTATTTTTAATCCCATATTAATGTTAGCTTCTGCCAAATCTTTTAGCATATTTTCCAATTCTTCAGGGCTATTAATGAAAATTAAAATGTCATCAGCAAACCGGAGATGGCTTTACATGTAGTACTTTTTGCCTGTTGTATATGCCAGCGTTTGGTGACATGATATATAGATATAGTATGTATCCAATATTTATTTTCAAAATGGGATTTATATTATCATGTATTTCATAGTTATTTCACAGTATTGTGTATGATTTTCAGTCAAAATAGGTTTGTAAATGAATTTTTTAATTGCGATTGACTGCATCATTCTGTACATCAAATACTTTTGCCTCTGGCAGTGACTTTTTTATCCCCCACCCCCAAATAATAATAATAAAAAAATCTTTTCCAGGCTTTAAACCAGGATTTTAAATACAGAAGCAATAATCATGTGCGACAATGTTAACTTAGAAAAGCCGCTGAAGGATAAATTGTCTAATTTAGATATGCAGTTATTTACAATTTTATTAGAATTTTATTATCTTTTTTGATCTGGTAGTTGTTTTGTTTAAACTGCACAGCAGTTTAGGGAATGAAAAAGCAGAGAAACTTACATTTATGTCAAAATTAAAAAAATATATTTTCAATTTAAAAATTAGTTGTAAAGACAAAATTTTCTCGATACTTGATACTGAATTGTTTGTATTTTGATAAATGTAAAAAGCAAATTGTTTCTGTTTTCAGTTACTTTATATTCAATTTTGTTATATAAGTGAGAAAAGAAAGAAAAAGGCATTTAGAAAAATGCTTTATTAAGTATTCATGTTAGGTACAAAGTTTTAGTTTCTTATATATGCTAAGTTGAAAATATCTATAATCAGCAATAATTTAACTATTTTTAAAATATAGGATATATATATGTATATATAAATATAATATAAGATTGTTTTGAAAATATCATGATATTTACGAACCCTATGCATATGTGTATGCATAAACAAAGTATGCAATGCAAAACTTAAGAGAGGTTTCCATTTACTGACAGAACACCAATAACTCATATATGATTGTCATTATCTGACATTGACTACTCACAAACTGTATTTAAATACAGTATAATCACAAAATGGTTATCGAATCAGTAGATGGAAAAGTGTGTAGTGTATATAAATGCATCTTGTATTCACTGACGTTGTATAATGACAATTGTGTATGATTTATCGCTGTTGTGCCAATAAATGGAAAAGTGCCAAATGAAAGAAATTCTGTGAGTGCATGTGCCAGTGTAACTCAGCCAGTGTATTGCCGGTCCCCAAACTAGTTTTAATTCGAGGTAGGTTTTTTTATTTATTTGAATTCTTCAAAAATTTTAAACATTTTAAAACAGCTATGATTTTTTATGGTACTACCAAGTTGTTTACCGTCACGTTTTGACGGGTTCCATCTAGTAAATTTTTAATTGTTAATTTTACGCCAAAATTGAGTTAAGTCACCAAATATGATGCGACAAATCCAAACCACTACTCACAAACAGCAGACGACTATGACATTCGGCCTGGGTTGCAGGGGAAAATTCTACGGTAAGGAATAAAGACAATTTCGCACCGCCAAAAATGTAATTATAATGTTGTATTTTTTCAAAATGAAATTCGTAGGTTCTTGAAGAATTTTTTTATTTTTTCTAATACTTTATTCTTATCATTAACTAATTTGTATTTTAAATTACTTCTCTCAAAAAATCTTCTACGGTAGTAGTCCGATAAGTATATAAAACAAGTTCGGAATGCTTAAATTCATATTTGTCAAATTAAAATAATAAAAAGAAAAGTGCCTAGTTAAACTGGTGGCATTTAGCTCTCAGGCTATTCCCACTAATTGTATATTATACTCTTATTTCAAAGAATAATGACCCTCGAAAAAGAAAGAGATCGACAATAAATTAAGGGCGGGTATTAGCCCCCCGTTTCCCACTTTATACTTAACCAATGAACCCCCAAAGCTAATCAGGGAAGCTCCTTACCACAATGAATCTATGTAGAAAATTTGAAGCAAATTGGGTAATTCTGTATGAAAAACCCATTTATCTAAATTAAGAGGGGGGAGGGTTAACCCCCCCCCCCGTTCCGTATTTTTAAAATTTTATTTCTACGTTTAATCGAACGAAAATGTTCACGAGAATGTTTTTTTCCCTTTTTCCTTCCTTCCTTACCTGTTTTCCTATGCAATGGTATCGACCGACCGTTGGCGAATGATTTGAACTCTCCCGCAGGCTCGCAGTACAGAGACATACTGTTATATAAATGTGATCTAGACGTTTGCGTTTTAACACCTGTTTTTTATAAATCCTGATGAAGGTTGGGTTCACAGTCGAAAGTGCTCGAATTTAAAGTTTTAAAATTTAAAATGTAATTAAAGTTTTAATCATCTTTTAGATAGTAGAATCACATGTTTTTGTGTGCACTTTTTATTTTAGTCCGATAAGTAGTTACAAAAAAGCCTTTTCAGAAAGTTATGCTGCTGTAAAATCAATAAATACGATTTTTGCAGACAAATTTTATCGATTCTCTAACTGTGACCTATAGGGGTATAAAATGCATCACGTCTCAATGCTAAGTGCGAGCTTCACCAAGAGTGGGTCTCTTGTAAGTATATATTTGTATGCCACTAACTAGTGCTATTTCACGAGGTTCACATAAAGCTGTCGTTTCCATTTACTACCATGTTTGTATGCAGCAGCAAACAATTTTTGTATCGTTTACCAGGAATATTGTTAATCATCCATTCAGCCACAGATAGAGAGTGTTTGACTTTCACACCAAACCAAACTTGGATTTTTCTCCATAACTTCAACAATAATGAAAATATTCAAATGATATTTTCGCACTTATCTTGGTTGTTTGAAATGTACCAATGTCACGAGAAGATGAGGAGGTGGACACTATCCGCATCCAAACATAGGTGAATTAATTAAAGTTAGAATGTAATTGACATTACATATGGTGTCACAGACTCAATTAATATAGGCTTTAACACCTTTGTAGCATAGTGCCTAGTTACTCTTTTATGAATGTAGTCTACCGTCGAGAGATTTTGCGGATTTTGAGTGAGATTGTGGTGTCATGAATTGTAACATTTGTGCGTGAATGAGGTATCTATTCTGCTATTTCTTTAAGCTTCACGAAGTATGCCCGAATCTCCAGGAATTGGATTGTCACGGTTGTTTCTTACAATGATATGATAATTAGATATGTGTGGTTGTGTACCTACCATACAGGGGGGTTCAGAACTATATGTCAAAAATGTAAAGGCAGGTAGAGGGGACCTAAATAAACAGCTTTTGTATAGGAATGTGGGTGCGGAAATGCAGCGTTGAGGCAGTAGAGGGCGCTGTTGAGCGTTTCTCTGGCTTGAATCGTCATTCCCCGTACAGATTTCGAGCAACATGCAATGCGGCGCTTGATGAGATGAATTTCATGTATGAGGCTGTGCAAGGAAATGGAGCGGCTGCTCAAAGGATGCGCACGTTAAATGGCTCTCGAGCTTGTCAAAGAGCTATTCTCTAATGTGCGTAATACTTCTTCTATTGCAGGAATTCTGCGATATCTTCCAGTGAACATATCACGCCTGGAAGCATAAAACGATACAATCGCGCACAACACCCGATGAAGACGCTCAAATGTTCGGCAATCCGACAGATTCCTACCCGGGAATCGTTCCATGTACATCCTTTGAGCAGACGCTCCATTTCCTTGTGCAGCCCCATACATGAAATGCATGTCGGCAAGTTCTGAAATGGTGTAACGATGCATGTTGCTCGAAATCTGTGCGGGAAATGGCGATTCAAGCCAGAGAAACTCTTTCATCGCCGAACTCAACAGCGCCCTCTACTGCCTCAACGCAGCATTTCCGCTCCCACATTCCGATACAAAATCTGCTTATTTAGGTCCCCTCTACCTTTCTTTACATTTTTGACACATAGTTCTGAACTATCCTGTATAGTACATATACTACGGTCGGAGTTGGTTTCGCTGGATTTAGACGCATCTCTCCCATAAAAGTAACCTAGTCTGAATTTTCACTGCATCCTTTTTTTGAACGACGAGTTATCCTCGTTCAGAGTAGCCAGTAGGGTGGACCGAAAAAATTCAAAAATTGTTTTTCAAGTCGTAATACAATGGAAAAGTTGCGACTTGGGGAGACTAAAAATGGGTAAAAAAAGAAATAAAATCGGTTTACATCTTCCGATCGCGCATTTGCTGTAAAGTTTACCAAAATGTGGAAAAATTGACATTTTTACAAAAAATTTTAAAAATTTAAAATTAGCCTCTTGACGAATGTAATAGCTGAAATTCTTATGTATTAGAATAACAAAACAAAATGTTTAAATATTATTTAAATCCATCAACATCTTCCGTTCGCGCAAAAGCTCTAAAATTTGCAGAATTTTGGCAAAAATTCACATTTTTACAAAAACATTTAAAATTTTTAAATTAGCCTCTTCACGAATGTAATAGCTGAAATTATTATGTATTAGAATAACAAAACATAATGTATAAATATTATTTAAATCCTTAAATTCATCAACATTTTCTGGTCGCGAATTGCATTAATGAAATTTTGAAAAAATTAATTTCAAATAAAGGTAGATCACAGTTCAAGGGAAAAAAAAAATCAAAACTTACCTTTCTTTGTTGGTTTCTTTTATTGAATACAAGTTTAAATGCTTAAAAGCAAATTATGTTTGACCATTAGTATTAAATATAAACACATTTATAAATACATTAAAAAACTAAATTTATGTGAAGAGAGTCGTAAGTCCACAAAACGCATGTTGAACAATTGAACATCACCGTTTTCACTTATACTTAAATGAAGGTATTTTGAAATCAGATTAATGGGCGAAGTTAGGCCTGGTTGACCTTGACAGCAGAGTTGTTCTGATAAAACCATCCTTAGACTCAGCTCCACAAACTTTTATTGAGGCTTCTGTTACGAGTTTGACACATCGTTCAACTACTTGAGTATGGACTGGGAAATTCTGGAATGTTATATCCCAATTAGGAACTGAACCACTTTGAATATGTGAGTTAAACTCATCGTCGCTGATAGCCTTTAATAATGGGGGAGAAGATAAATCACAGTCCATCCAATTAATTATATCCAAATAGTCTTGAGTCTTGAAATTGAGTTTTGGCGGCATGAATGTTCTGATAGTTGTTCTCTCTTGATCTAACTGTCAAAATGGAGCCAAAGAACAAAAAATCTTTTATACGTAGGTTGATCCAAAAAAAAGTTTACAAGCAGAAGCATTTGAAGCGTAATAATTGTGGAGCGAATATTTCCACCTAGGGTGGTTGACAGATGGCGCTAGTTGTCCTACAGCGGTTCTACAAGTAAGTAGCGTCAGTACGCAGACACTTAAGAGCGACAGTAATGGCACGACGTCTAGAAAAGTGGTCTCGCATAGAGGTGCGAGCCGTAATTCGATTCTTATGGGCCAAGAATGTGGCGGCATCCGAAATTCAAAGGCGTCATTCTTCTGCATGACAATGCCAGGCCCCATACAGCTCGCCAGACTCAGGAATTGCTGCAAAGGTTCAAGTGGGAGGTCTGGAATCATCCCCCATACAGCCCCGATTTGGCTCCAAGTGACTATTTCCTTTTTCCGGCGTTGAAGCGAAACTTATCCGGAACACGGTTCACCTCAGACGATGCAGTGAAAACAGCTGCCGAGAAATGGCTCAATGAGCAGGGCCCTGATTACTACCAAGACGGGTTAAATAAGTTGGTCGAACGTTCTGACAAATGCCTAAACAGGTTTGGCGACTATGTGGAAAAGTAAAGGCCAGATGTGTCTCTTGATTGCCATTTGTATCTTGTTTCTATTGTTAATAAATACTTTTTCCTCTGCCTTGTAAACTTTTTTTTGGATCACCCCTCGTAGAACCAAAATAGTTTAAGAAATACGTATATTTACTTATTAAAATATTATTTACAGAAATATAATCATTTTTCTTATTTCTTATCATTGATTTGTATCTTTTGTAGACATCTATTTATACTCTGAAAAGAAAATATGGTCCAAGACGTACATCTCTTGCAGAGAAATCAAGACTGAATATGTGAAGCGTGATGTTTACGGCAGAAAAATAATTTCTTCTAACTACAAAACTGTAGAGTGTCCGATAAATTCAGCATTAATCGAAGTTCGTTTTCCAAATTTACGTGTGAGTCATCCTTCATGTGCCTCTTTAAAACTTCAATAAGAATAACAAAAATACACTAAGAATAATGTAAGATTGCTGCAGAATATTCATTTTTATAACGACCACTTTAAAAATCACCATCTTCGGTCTTAGAAGAAAGCACGCGACGCACGTGTGCTTACATATACACTGTAAAAAATGACCAATGTTTCTTATTTTACGAAAATATACTATAACCACGAACGAAAATATAATATAATCTTCTGAGTTATCCGAAATTCTGAATAGCGTGTTCCATTGTCTTTTGAATCCCTAGAAACCAATACATTTCGAAAATTTAAAGAATTATTTATAAAAACAAAGTATTTTTCGCTGCCCGAATTTTTCAGAAACGTTTCCGAAGGGTTTTTATAGTGTATTAATTAGTGTCCTCAGCCTGGAATACTTGTTTTTCGAATGCTATCAATTCTCAAGTAAATATTTTCATGCCCAAAAAATATGTTTAACCGACAAACATGCAAAATTAACAGCGTTAACATTAACATTAAAATTAAGATTATTTCTTTACTCTTTCATGTATAAATTAACTTATGCGGCTGAAAACGCTTACTTGAGAATGGATAACAATCAAAAAACACTTATTCCAGGCTGAAGATACTCATTAATACACTATAAAAACCCTTTGGAAACGTTTCTGAAGAATACGGGCAGCGAAAAATACTTTTTTATAAATAATTCTTTAAATTTTGGAAGTGTATTGTTTTCTGGGGATTCAAAAGACAATGGAACACGCTATTTGGAATTTCGGATAACTCAGAAGATTATATTACATTTTCGTTCCTGGTTATAGTACATTTTCATAAAATAAGAAACATTGGTCATTTTTTACAGTGTAGCCATGCACACATATACCTACAGAAAAAAGCTCATATCTGGACAAAACTGACCAATGCTTAATAATAATAATAATAATAAAAGAAATTATCCTCTATCCTTCTTGTAGCATAATAATAAAGTGAGTGTCCACAGGTTGTAATTACTTCGCCTTCACTATATCAAAGGAGGCTGTGGTACGCGTGCGGTGTGACAGAATGTTTTCGTGACGGCGTTGTTTAAAGTACCAAATTGAAAAATATATAATTTAGACAAACTAAATTTATTTGAATGTTTTTCAATTTTTTGGAAAATTAGGAAATTTAAATGCAATTTATTGAATTCCAATCTAATTCAACCTGGGCCCAAAATAGAATCCTTCATGGGTCAGATGCAACCCGACACGGACCCAAAATTCTGCTTAACGTCAACCCGAAACCTAACCGAGCCTGGCAAAGTAAAATTTTCAACTCCAAACCCGGCCCATACCCGACACACTTCAACCCGAAAAAGTCTCGAACACGTATTTTCAAATCCTAAACCGAAAGGAATCCGAGATATTCAAATCGGAACACAACACGAACCCGAAATATTCAAGTTCGAACCCGACTCGAACTCGAAGTGAAAAAAAATTAATCTATATTTTAATGCACTTACGAAAAAGTTGTCTATCTGTAGTATATTTATAGGGAACTTCTCTATTATCCCGTCGACCACTTTTCATAACAAAAAAACTGTCGCCAAACTGTAAGATTAAATGCCAAAAATGCAGTCCCATTTACTTGATGTCAGAAGCATTATACGTGTTTGTTATGTCAACAAATGGCTTTTAATTCGACATTTGCGTGTATTTTTCATTATGTTTTACTGATTTATTAGTTATTTCCTTAATTAAAATAACAATTGTGTCCTTAAATTCTTATGTTTTATTTATTTATTTAATTTGATATTCCAATGGCAACGTTCTCCCGTTTATTTGCCGTTACAGTTTGGCGATAGTTTTTTGTTATGAAAAGTGGTCGACGGGATAATAGAGAAGTACCATTTATGGTATCAATTTTATCTTTTTTATTTAAAAATTGACACATATATAATCATTTATATTTAAGTATACAGTTTTTTCATTTCAAAAATATTTACGACTTTCTTTTGAAAAGTCGGGTCAATCCAAATCCGATCCTAAAAGTTAACCCAACCTTAAACCGACTCGAACGAGAAACGTTTAAAGTGAACCCGAACCGAAAAAAAAGCGTCAACCAGACAAAATCGAAATACCAGATAAAATCGGGTTACCCAATCTCATGCAGGATTCTAGTTCAAATATTTAAGAGAAGATTTGGAGATTATCTAATGGAAACATTACCAGGCATTATTAAAAAAATACCAATGATGAATTTATGGCGGGATGAAATTCTTAACAAGTTGAAGAATATAAAGAAACTGGAATTAACCATTTTGCCATTTTTTTTTTAATTTAATCATAACTGTGGGTCATTATTTTCGGAAATGAATGATATCCAAAAACGCAATCAGAAATTACTTGTCACATAACTCCAGCTCAGCTTCCCTTCTGTTAAAGTAACAATTAAGTTTTATGAGAGAATGTGGCTTAATTTAGACCTATTTATAAATACCAACCCAATACACACAAAAATACCATAAATATGTTTCATGGTCTCCTAAGTAACCATGTGTCTCTTCTGCCCATACAGTGCTGTTATTGTTGTAAACCTCAATGTAATATATATATGTATGTATAATAGTAAAATAATTTTATGAAAAATGTGGTTTTCTATAATAGTATAAAATTCATAACTACACTGTAAAAAAAGACAAATGTTTCTTTATCTAGAAAAATATAATAAAACCACAAACGAAAATATACAATAACCTCTTTCGAGTTAGCCACGATTCCGAAAATCGTGCTTCATCTTTAGAATTTTCAGAAACCAATATATTTTCGAAATTGAAAGAAGCATTTATAGAAACAAATTTTCTTTTGCTGCGACTGATTTTCAGAAACGTTTCCGAAAAGTTTTTATTGTGTATTAAACAGTTTTTTCAAGTTTTTTTTTATGTCATTAATTCTCATGTAAACATTTTCATGTCGAACAAACATGTTTTTCAGAAAAACATTGTAAATTAACAGCATTAAAATTAACATTAAAATTGATATTATTTCGTTACTCTTATATGTATAAATTCGATTACTCAACTTAAAATGTTTAATTAGGTGTTGATGGCATCCTAAAGAACGATATTTCGGTTTGAGACAACTGATTAATACACTATAAAATGCCGTTTCCAAAAATCAATGGCAGCAAAATAAACTTTTGTTTTTATAAAGGCTTCTTGAAATCTCGAAAATATATTGGTTTCTCAGGTTTCTAAAGATAAAGGATGCTTTTCGGAATTTTTAGTAACTCAAAAGAGGTATTGTGTATTTTCTTTCGTGGTTATTTTTTTCGGAGATTAAGAAACGTCTCTTTTTTACGCAGTACCTTTATAAATAAATATAAATAAATAAATAAATTAATTATTGCATTACATGATAGACGATCCTTGTTTCATTAAAAAATTATTTTAGGAATTTTTGAAAAATAAATACATTTAATTATGTCTTTAAATTTTTCAAAACTATTTAATGTCCATTTTCTATGTGAGTACGCATGCACATTTAAGATTGAGTTAAAATTTGTAAGTGAACATATGTGTAAATTTACAGAATCACACTGTAAAATTGCCTTTTTACAAATATTTCAATGCGTGTTTTTGTATTTATATTAATGGTATTGTATTTATATTTGTATTTATTATATTTTGCATTTATATTATATTTTGTATTTATATTATTTTGAAAGAAGAAGACATGTAGAATGAAAATTCGAATACTTCAATTACAGAGTTTAATTTGTATTCAAAATAGTAAACACCTATTTTTTCATGATGAAATTTTACGAAAACGTAATTAGATGCGTTTCATAATAAAACACGTATTTTAATGAATTATGAAAAAAAAACTGTAAGTAAATCTTATAAAAATTCATTTTGTTACTTAATTTTTTTAAAGCTTGAAATTCATCCTTTTAAATTTCGAATGAATAGGAAAAATATTTTCTTTAATATATTAAATCAACTTTAATATTTTTAATGTTTTCGTTATGAAAAATTAAAAGAGCTCCAATATTGCGCATTGTAGATTTCTGTTGCCCGTTATACCTTTAATTTACATGGTGTTGCATATACGAGGGGCAGTCGGAAAATAAGTTTCTCCTGGCAACTTGGGCAGAGGTGTGTATGAAAGACAAAAAATGTAATGAGACATTAAAGATAAAACATAACTTTATTTTTCCACATAAGTAGCAAGTACATTGAGACATTTGTCATACCGCTTTATAAGTTTCAAAAAGCCCTCCAGGAAAAAATCAGGGCTTTGCATACGGACGAAGCATTGAACGGCTATGGGCGAAAGACGACACAGCAGGTGAAAGCGAACGTGCAAAACACCGATACACCATTGGGTAGAGGTCGAACGCAATCAAGCAGATGGCGCTGTTGCAATGCCTGCGCAGATGGCGCTGTTGCTGCGTTCACCTGCTGTGTCGTCTTTCGCCCATAGCCGCCCAACGCTTCGTCCATATGCAAAATCCTGATTTTTTCCTGGTGGGCTTTTTGAAGCTTATAAAGCGATATGACAAATGTCTCAATGTACTTGGTACTTATGTGAAAAAATAAAGTTATGTTTTATCTTTAATGTCTCATTACATTTTTTGTCTTTCATACACACCTCTGTCCACAGTCGCCAGGGGAAACTTATTTTCCGACTGCCCCTCGTAATTTAAATGAAATATTTAAAAATACATTAGTTTTGTGCACTGAAAATTTCCATTTTTCATACACTGTAACACTTAAAAATACAAAGAAATATAAAAAAATGTAAGTTCTCCAAACTCAAAAACATAATAGTTTGCCCCATTTTAACCCATTCTCTGCTACTGGTGCGTTTTCGCAACTTTCAAAGTAAAAATGTATGGAAAAAAACCCTGCCAAGCTACCCCTATTTTAATATCTTAAAATATACTTTATTTAATGACAAAAACTTCGCTATTAAAGATACTGAATATTATCTTTCAGAATTTTTGGTGGCAAACAATTTCAGTAAAAACATTGAAGACTCCGCCCATATAGTTTTGGCAGTTAATGGGTTAACCGTTATAGTAGGCCAAATAATGCGATGATTTTAGCACTAATTTATAGAAGATAATATGAAAGACGAATGTTTATTAAACTACAAAAATATAATACATTCAGAAACGAAAATATATAATAACTTCTTCCGAGTTACCTATGATTCGCAAAACTTTATCTTTAGAAACCCCAATAACTAATATATTTTCGAGATTTTAAGAAGCATCTGTAGAAAAAAAAGTGTCCTTTGCTGACACTGATTTTTGGAAACGTTTCCGAGAAGATTTTATAATGTATCAATCTGTTTCTGAACCTGGAATAAAGGTTTTTTTGGATAGTATCAAGTAAAAGTTTTCATGTTCAACAAAATGTTTTTGCTGACAAACATGAAAATTAACAGGATAATATTAACATTAAGATTAATATTATATTATTACTCTTGCACGTATAAATTCCGTTAACGCAGCTGAAAATATTTAATTGGGAATGTATAGCATCATAAAAACGGATATTCCGGTTTCAAAAAGTTGATTACAAAAGTGCGAAATCTACTTGAAGACGTTTCCGAAAATCAATGGTAGCAAAAGAACTTTGTTTATGCTTCTTTAAATCTCGAAAAACGAATGGGTTTTCATTTTTCTAAAGATAAAGAACGCTTATCGGAATCGTGGTAACTCGAAACAGTTATTGCATATTTTCTTTCATTAAGAAACACTTGACTTTTTTTACAGTGTAATTGTCATGTACTATGTATTCTTTAAATGGAAATTTTGCTAATTAAGGTTTAGTGCTTTCAATAAGATATATTAAAAATAAGTAACAATCACTTTCTTTTCTAATTTTTAAGGTATCAGGTTCTTTCCTATTTCTTCATGTCCTCGTCTTCTTAAATAATTAAAAATGCTGTTCGTAAATTTATCTATTGGATGGTACAATTCACTTATTTGCATACAGTGCTAAATTAAATTAGGGAAGCAAGCAAAAAAATACAGAAAACCATGCGAATTAGCTATGTACTTGTACATAGGTCTAAAATGCAAAGTTTGACGACTATTTTTTTTTTCAATCGTAACACAATTTAGGAGAGAATTTCCTTGTGGAAAATATTTCTTAAAAATATCAAAAAAAAAAAAAAAGAGTGAATTATTTATCAAAAGTCATACGATTGGAATAAAAAAATAGTCGCTGGGAGATATGGCACCCCAATCGTATAATCAAAAGGTTCAGGGTTTTTAATATAGTGTGTAGAGGTCTCAGGAATACATACCATTGGCCTACGTACAGAGCGGTAATCCTGATGAAGCTTATTTTGGACTGTTTGACTTGATGCAGTTCTATTACCAAAAGGAGTCTTAGCAGCTGAGTATCATTGTGTGTCCTGTATCGAAAAGCTGTTAGCATCGAATATTGGTCATCAGTTGCTGTGGTATCACATGACCGACCATGTCCTGTCTGAAGATGCTATCAGATTTAACAACTGTTTGAGCAATTTTTATGCCATCTCTTGGTTTGAGCCGATTTTCCGCGAGAAATTGTTTCAACACCCAGTGTGATAGCGATCAGCAATATCCCCAATTTTTTAGCCACTTGTCATTAAAAATAGCTCCCAGCAAAAACTTTTTATCCAATTTCTCCTCCGATAACCCAATCAGAGGGAAGAATTTTAGAAATTCACAAAGAGAGTGATAAACAGTAAAAACCGGTAGTAATAGTAGTAGTAGCGATTTTTCATCCAATTTTTGCAACGATAATTGCAAACATTTTTTCGGTTTGTACACAGAATATTCGGAGTAAAAGTCCGCCAAAAAGTTGGTTGCTTGGAAATTTGTTGAAAATGATAGCAGCTTTACATTACCTGTTTTTTGGATTCGATTCCACACTCTTGAAATGACTTCCCTTTCCAATGAAACAGATTCACACTCCTTTGTGTTTTCCTGATTCAAGTTTTCAGATAATTTGCCAGGCAGTGGATTCCGATAAATCAGGTTATTTTGGTATTTTCAAATTACCTTTTCTCAGAGAACTTTGTGCAATCGCGTTTTACGAGTGAGACAGTGAAAAAAAGAAACTTCTGCGAAATCACGATTTCAGCACTTATGTTCTTCTCTGGTATATGATGTCACGAACATTTTATTTGCTTATGTAGGTTTCTACTTCTGGTTTCTGGTACACTTTGACTGTTTCGTTTTACGTTTGTTATTAGTAGACTTATTTTCAAAATTTCATTAAAACCATGTGCTACCCTAATTTTTTTGAGTAGTGTATATTGCGTATATATAAAATTGCACTTCTGAAAAGAAAATAGTATATTAAACTGAATTTTGTGAGCATTTTAATTAAACACATGTATACACAGTTCATGTCGTTGGTACTTTCAGCTTAATTATTGTTTTAGTATAAAATTATTAAACGAAATAAAATATAAATTTTGATGCTAAAATGAATGTAATGCTTGTAAAAATAAAAATAAAATATTCACTATTTTATGGTGTTTGTTATTTTCACTGTGTCTTACACTTGTTTTCCTTTTAAACATCTAACCTATAAGTTGAGTATGAAGTATTAAGACGTTCCCAAATCTGAACTGGCTACCTTCTAATATATTCCTCTTATCCTTTCCAGCCTTTAAATGCATAGAACTTGTAGGAAATCTTATTTACATATCAAAAAATGAATATCATTTTTCATTCCTCTATAAAGACAAACGAAATTGTGAAAATGGGCGTTTTAAATCAATTTTTGGAAAAATATAGTTCGGGGAAGGTTATGACGAGTCCGCAATAGATTATAATTGAAGGGACCTCTGCAATAACACGACAAGTGGAGTTACCTTGATTCCAAAAAAACATGTATATGGATTTCCCAGATGAAAGTGGCACTACAGTCGGTTTGAGAAATGGTTTAATGGTAGTAATATAAATTAGTATACAAAAGAATGAAGCAATGTAGACGTAACAGATAGGCTAGACAAAGTCACCTTGTCGGTCTTTGGTGATAACCACATGCGCTTGACCAGGTCGTGACCTATCGTTAGTACTGCTTCTTCCACTACAAAAATCCCTACACCATCGGAATACCGATACCATACACATTTTGCATTTGACGATAAATTTCACTAGCACTCTCATTTTCGGCTGATAAAAATTGTACGACCTAACGTTGACACCGTTTGGAAGCATCTATGATGTGAACAATGCCTTTTAACGTACTTCCACACTATCATACACGCATATGGCGGGATCTGATGATATCGCATGCATTTCCAGCACTCTGCGCTCTCCATAGGAGCATGCGCAGCCCTCTTTCTCTTCAAATGGCGAAGTTACTACAGCAATGCCACTTTCATTTGAGCGACCCTTATAAAAAGTGTTTTTTACCTACCTTGCTATTACTTATGCTCTATTTCGTATTCGAACCGTCCGTCATGACTTGTAGAAACTCTTTCAACTGTCACGTGTCTCAGTTTTCCAATTCTAATAACAGGACTGAGGGCTGTCTTAGGACTTGTTTTAAGCAAAAAACGCTAAGATGATTTCATATTTTGTAAACTCTTGTATTCACTACTAGCAAGCTATGCCCGCTGCACTGGTCAGTTTCTACAAATGAACCTTGAATCAAATGAAATATATCGTTTAATTTGACCTTGTATTTGAAAGCAATATGTATATTTACCTGGAATATCCTTCCACATTACTGAAAAATGACGCCATTGCACTATTATATTTTCTAATGTGCAGTCAAAATTTCAACCGTTAAGGACCAACTATTTTATTTGGTCATTTACAGTTAGGGTTTGCTAAAGAACGATAAAACTATATGCAATATATTAAAACAATCACTAAAAATTATCGAACTAACAATGCAAACAAATTAACTAACAAAAGGCCATCCAGTAGAAGTTTTTATAAAGGCTAATCTTTGATAATCGGGTTCATCTGATTATAGAACTTTTCCACATAATTCTAAAACTAACATAGAACAATATGAAATATACTAAAACCATCCTTAAAAATTATCTACTTAACAATGCAAGTCGCAAAAAATACGCCCAGTGAAAACTTTCTAAAAGGCAATCTTTCGGAATCGGGTTCACCTGACTATATAACCTTCGCACATAACTGTTTGACTAAGCAACGTAGCACATTATGTAGTACACTAAAACCATTCCTGAAATAGCATCTAACTAACAATACAATTATCATCAAAATCCATCCAGTAGAACTTTTTCAGAAGGCTAATCTTTCATAATCGAAATCAAATATTAAAAAGGCTGTATTTGATTTTTAAAAAAAGTCATCCGATTTTTGAATTTCCCCCTATAATTCTAGAACTAAGCAACGTAGAATGATATGTTATCTAATAAAACTTTCCTTACTAAATTATCTAAGTAACGGTGTAGGACTCATCGAAATCCATTCGGCAGAATCTTTTAAACAGGCTAATCTTTCATAATCTTCATACATATAAGTGTATATATATATATATATATATGTATGTATATATATGTATATGTGTATATATATATATGTGTGTGTGTATATACACATATATATATATATCACTGGTGCCCGGCTAACCGAAAAGTACCAAAAAAAACCCTTCAAAAATGATGTCGTACACTTGAAAAAACATCTTTTGGCTTAAAATCTCTCATCAAAACTGTTTTTCATTTTTTCTTCTTTTCTTTCTCTTTCTCTTTTTTTAAAAAATAAAATTAGTAACCGTTTTTTCTTTTATTTTTCGAGATGTATAGCCATTTTAATTCTTTCTGCAACAAAAAAACATCTTTTGGCTTAAAATCAAATTATTTGGGGTCAAAAGTAAAATCAAAATCGCCAAAAACAAAATATAAATCGCCAAATATTTTTTTCAATAGAAATCTTGCCGATTGAATAATTTTTTAAGCATTACGAATATTCCCAATCATGTTTAAATTAAATATTTTCGTTTTATAATATTATCTCTCATCAAAACTGTTTTCTTCTTTTTTATTTTTCTTTGCTTTCTCTTACTTTTTTTCTTTCTTTTACTTTTTTAATAAAATTAGCACAGTTTTTTCTTTTATTTTTCAAGATGTATAGCCTTTTCAATTCTTTCTGCAACAATAATGGTCGCCAAAAAATTAGCAATGGTAACCTTTTCGGCCAAAATAACAGAACTTTTTATCATAATTCTATAACTAATGTACGTAGAACAATATGTTATATACTAAAACCTTCCCTGAAAAATTATCTATCGAACAGTACAAAGTCCATCAAAATCCATTTAGCGGAACTCGAGTTATACAGGAACGGAACAAAATTTCCGTTTGTGTTTTATATATATACTAGCATGCTATGCCCGCTGCGCTGGGCCATTTTTCTAAATCAAACGAAATTTCTTAAATCAAACGAAATGGCTTTGTATTTTAAAGGAATGTGGATCTTCACCTACAGATGCTACCATAGTAAATATTTTCAAACGAACCTTGAATCAAACGAATTATATCAATGGATTTGAGCATGTATTTTAAAGCAATAGGGACGTTCACCTGGATTTTCCTTCAATATTGCTGTAAACGATGTGAACGACATTGCGTTATATTATATCATACATTGGACAAAATTTGGGCTAAAAGAAGCAACTCATTTAGTTGATCATTTATAGTAGAGTTTGGTAGAGAAATGAGGCCATTATGAGATTATGACAACAGGAACTAACATGTTCTCTAGTCAACATACTACTAAAAGAGAAAGCATGACAATAATTGCATAGATTGACCATTGAACTTAAATAATATTCGGGTGATTCATTTTCGTCTGTAAGTTCTTGAACTCCGTTCCTCTTTCTTGTCTCCATGTGAGATTCTGGTAACGTAAGTACAATCTCATTCTATGTTACGTTATATTTCGCAATATACGTCCTCTTCTGGCAAGTCTACTACGGTTTTCATCTTACAATTCCAGCAGAGTAAATACAGTGAAAATTGTAATAAATTGTTTGCACATAAAGAACAGAGTTTAACTTTCATATTTAAAAAAATGGTGAAACATAAAAAAGGGAATTTTTAAAGCTGAATATGAATAACATTAAAATGACGCCATTTTCACTGTCTTTCCATTTTTTAGACCAGTAGCATGTGTGTAACCATTAATCTGAAAAAAAAAAAAAACAATGATTAACTCTGGTCGAAGAATAAACCTCTAGTTTGTATCGAATAAAATCTTCCAAATCTTCCTTAATCTTGCCGATATCCAAGTTTGACTTCAAACGTTAGAAGTGCTTGAAACGATATGGTTACTAATGTACCAGAGTTAGTTACAAAACGAAGTTATTTACGCGCCAAGCTATGTTCCATTAAATAATGTCAAATTACTGTTAATTCAATTATAGATCTTTCATTAACAAAATTCCATACCTTAAATAAAACTGACAATGATAAAGTTAGTTAGGCAAAATGTTTAGTAATATTATTTTTGGTGAATACTTAAACCGAAGATTTTTTTGCATTTCTCTAAAGAGCATAATAACACGCAGAAATAAATTCATTTCTCACTATATTTAGCTGCTAGGGATGTGTGTAGGTCGAAAAGACTTTATAATGATCGAAAAATTATCTAATCAGAATTTCAGGTATTCTTTTTTTCTTATCCAGCCTGAAATGATAAATCGACAAATATTATTTATTCCATTCGCCACCATGACATTACAAAGTTTTTCCGTACATTGAAAGCACCAAAACAGGGTCTGAGATGTTCTGCTCTCAATGCTGGCATACGGGAAGTGCTGAGTTCAAACTCCTATCGCGCTCGTTGACCTAACCGTTCGGAGTTTTCCGTGGTTTTCTTCGAACCTTGCCGTAAATATGGGTTAGGAATCCTTAAAAAGACCCCCCACGGAGGGCACTCCCCCAGGTTCTATCACTCGTGTAGATAATCGGCCGTCATAAAATCAACCAACCGTACATTGGAAGTATTGTTTTTTTGGTAAAACTTTGCTTCATAATGAAAAAAACCCACACTGGAAAAAAAAATTACTGAAAAAACGGAAATTGTACTGGCAATCGAGACGCCAGTACTATTTCCGTATTTTAACGGGAAAAAAATTTCCGTAAATTCCAAGAAATTTTCCGTGATTTCTGAAATACCCGTTTTTTAACAGATATCTTCCGTATTTTTTAGATATTTTTATATCATTAAAATAAATTTTATAGGACCGAAAAAAAAAATTCTCAAGGAACATCTTATAACGCTTTTTAATTTTTTTCTTTCATTTCTGTGCGAGTTTTCAGCAAATAACCAACACTTGCCACGGAGGGGGTTCGAACGCGGAAACTTCTGCGTAATAAACTGGCCGGCTGCACCATTACGCTACGACCGAACACTTCGTTTCCTCAAATGTGGTTATTTATTTTACATTCTTTTAATGATGCAAAAATTTAAAGGTTTTATAGTTAGATGGATTTTTTCAATATTTTATTTTCATAATTTAAATATCTTGCTTTATTATTTGATGCTTTATAACAGATAAATTTTAACTTTTTATGTATTATATGCGTAAAACATTGTATTAAGACTAATGATTGCTTTTTTTTTTTTTTTTTTTTTTTTTTTTTGCAATAGTACACATACTTTTTAAAATTATTTGTCTGTTGATCTATTTATCAATTCCCGTAAAAACAATTATCTTAAGTAGACGTATTTATAACATGCTATTAAAGTAAATTTTCTTTATCTCTTATTTTAAAAACTTATGTGAATAAACAATTTTATAATAAATTAAATTATTATATTTAATCTTTGCTGAGAGCTTTTGTGAAAAAAATCGAAACAAAAAATAGATTTTTAGAGAACATTTTAAAATTAATGACCTTAGGATAGGTAAGTTTAAATTTGGACTTGATAATTTAGTTTAAATTAATTTAGTTTAATTTATAAAATTATAAACTAACGAAATAAATTATAAACTTTATTTTTATAAAAGTAAACAAAAAGTTATTAATTATTTTTTATAAATTTAAAGAAAAAAAATATGAACTTCGTAAAATTATAATTTATAAAATAATAAATTGTAGTTTAATTCACAAATTTATAAGACAAATCAGCTTAGTTTAACACCTACGTACCGATAATGTGCAAAAATATTATTTTATGAAACCTTAAAAATATTAAAAAAAAAAAAAAAATAGATTTTTAGCGAAAATTTTGGAAATTAATGACCTTGGGATAGGTATGTTTAAATTTGGATTTATTAATTTAGTCTAAATTAATTTAGTTTAATTTATAAAATTATAAACTAACTAAATATATTATAAACTTTATAAAATTATAAACTTCATTTTTATAAAAGTAAAGAAAAAATCATTAATTATTTGTATAAATTTAAAGAAAAAAAAATATAAACTTTCTAAAATTATAATTTATAAAATAATAAATTTTAGTTTTATTCACAAATTTATAAGACAAATCAGTTTTGTTCAATACCAATAATTTGCAAAGTTATTATTTTACGAAACCTTTAATAACCTAATATTGCCACACGTTAATAAAATTAAAATAAAATTTTAAAATGTCAGTGAAAAAATTCATAATTTGAAGCACTATAAAGAAAAAAAAAAAGTAGATTTAAAAAAATATTTTTCTGTAATTTATATAAATAAAGTAAATTTCTAAAGATTTCACTAAAAAATAAAAAATATCATTATTATTTTCACAAAAAATTACTGTCCAGACACGGGCCCGGTTAGAATGAGCTCCAGGATTGTCCCGAGTCTAATGACAGAAAATAGGCCCACGGGTAGGACCGGTCCAAGCCTGGATCCTAGAAGACTCTGGACCCTAATATATACAACAATCTTAATTTACATTTCAAGCAAGACGATATCTGTATGCAAACCTCTGAACGTTATTTACGGAAATGGAGACATACGGACATTGTACTGTTTTGAAAAAAAAAATCCATCAAATTCACGGAAAACTTTCTGCATATCTACGGATTTGAAATCTCCTTTACTGAACTAATGTCATTTACGGAAATTGTACTGTTGTTTTGGAAAAATGAAACTTTTCCGTAAAATTTTACGGAAAATCTCTTGTATTTTCATGGATTTTTTTTAGAGTGCATAAATTTAGCAATCTCTAATTTCAAAAGTCGTCTAATCTTCTGTAATCTGAATCGTCGTCCAAAGTAACCTACAAACACAAACAAAGCATCCAACAATATGGTAAAAGTGCCAACTGGCAGGTGGCCGGAATACGGACGATTAGTCTAATATATTTTAAGAACCTTCCTAAAAGAAGGGGAGATATACAGAAAAAACTAAAAAGAAATGACGAATCAAAAAGAGCATAGAAAATTTATTTCAGTAAGCATTTTTTATTGCAAAATGTTGCCCTTTGTGATAGTAATAACGCACAATTGCACACATCTCCTTAAGAATATTCTTTAGTTCCTAACTTTTGACGCAGTGAATATTTCTATAAGTGAAATTGGCGATATATTAAAAAATAAATATATAAATAAAAGAATAGACAATATTCGCTGATCTGAATTCGAGGCTATAAAAATCATATGTTTGGTGAAAAAAAACCGGCATGTTTCCGCAGTAAATTTTTAAATGTCTAAAATTCAATTATTTTATAATACGTGTTTGAGTGGCAGACATTCACTAAAATTTAAATATTTGATCCCATATTCATAACAATAGCTGCTATTTATATAATTTGCATTTGAATATAAATATTTACTTCAAAAAGGACCTTGTATACACAAAAAAGACTATTATTGCTAATACCGCTCAAGCTGATGTCACGATTATGCATTTTTGACTTAAAATCACATTGCTTGGCGACAAAAGTAAAATCAAAACCGTAAATAAACAAATAACATGTAACTCATCAATACAGTCTTTTTTACAATTACATCTGCCAGTTCCTCCTGTAAGACACATGATAGGGGAGTTATATAAAAAAATAACAGAAAGAAAAAGAGGTAAAAAAATTACTCATATTTTATAAAATCGAACTATCAGATGCATCTTTGCTATCCTGGCGCAAACGATAAACCACCAAATATTGACTTAATCTGAATTGCAATCTCATGCATTACAAATATTTTTAAGCATTACAAACATTCCTTTGGGGTTTAAATTAAATATTATGCCTCATTAAAACAGTTTTTTTTTCATTCTTTTTATTTTTTAGCGGGGAGGGGGGGGGGATTTTAAATAAAATTAATAACAGAATTTTTCTTTTATTTTCCTATGTGTTTGCATTATTTTCTAATATAACCGTTTCAATTCTTTCGCTAACAATAATGGTCGCCAAAAAAATACCTATGGTAACCTTATCGTCCAAAATAACAGAACTTTCCATCATAATTCTATAACTAATATACGTAGAACTATGTGTTATATACTAAAACCTTCCCTGAAAAATTATCTATCCAACAGTGCAAGTTCCATCAAATCCCATTCAGCAGAATTCGAGTTATAAAGGAACGGAACGAAATCTTCGTTTGTGTTTTATATATATAGTAGATAGTAGATGTAAAACTTGTAAAAAAAGTCTTTATGTGTTCAAAATGTACTTTTTCTTTCACCCAAAACCATAGGATATGCAATAATAAGGTAAGTGTTCCATTTCAGATTTATATAACGGATTATTCAGCATATAAGGAAATATAAGTTTTATGATCATAAGCAAAGAAAAATATGCAAGAAAACTTTTCTTAATAAGAATATATCCAAAGAAGTTGTATTCTAAATTAAAATGTTGAAAGTAAAGTTGAAAGCCTTATAGCTGAAAACTCCATTTTTCGCTTGCCTTGTTATTGCAGAGGGCCCCTTTATTTAAGATATATTCCCTTTACAAGAACATACAAAACGTTAATAGACTCTTATACACTGAACTCGTAACGTTTGGAAATTTCCTGCATTTATGTGTAAAAGTAAATTAGTGAGCAGGTTAGAATGCTCCGTGTTGTGTATAGTGTACAGATGGCGTATAAGTAACGGCAGTACTTCTATATTTCCATCTTTTTTGTGCGTGTGCTATAAGGTAATATTTTTTCTCTAGTTATAGACCGGGAGGCGGCAGCACAGGCAATCACCTCATCGAGTTCACGGCCGAAATTCCAGAATTAGTCAAAACTTGATTCGCATATTAAAACGCAATCGGTATGCCAAGTCATAACTTGGTGGAAAATACCCGAAAACCCGATTTTAGCGGTTGACTCGTAGGTTTACCATTGTGTGTTCCTGCTCCCAGTCCTCCATGTTTTCATAACTTTGGGTACAGGAAAACACAATGGTAAACCTATGAGTCAACCGCTAAAATCGGATTTTAAGGTGTTTTCCACCAAGATATGACTTGGCAGACCGATTGCGTTTTATTATCCGAATCGAGTTTTAACTAATTTTGGAATTTCAGCCGTGAACTCGATGAGGTGATTGTCTGTGCTGCCTCTTCCCGGTCTATTAGCTAAATATTTGAAGTGAAAGACTAACATGGTATAGAGAAGAAAACTTGGCTTGCTTGATAATAGATAACACCTATTAGTAAGAAGAAAATAGGAATAGGAAAACTCAGTCTGCGTGTCACTGAAAATATGGCCGTATACTAAATTTTTTTTTTAAACTTTTGAAGATATTTATATTAAACTTCCACAATAAACTGGGTCGAATCTTGTCTCTGAACAAAATTAAAAGCTAGTCGAGAAAAAATGTTTTAAGTAATGAAAATTAAATTTATTTTCTGTGAAAGCGTAAAGTTGAGATATGTGTCTTTCTCCCACCTTTTGAGAACTGACTATTTATTAAAAATTAGGTTGATTGAATGTTGATTTTGATCGCACAATAAGGATAGCTGTTATGCTATTTTATTTTTGTTCTTTTTTTTATGAACATTATACTTGTATCTTATTTTCTATATTGGGTAGAAAAACACCATATTTTATATGTAAAGTTATTTATTAAAAGCAGTCCAAATTTAGATTTGATTATCTAACAGGAGGCAATGTTGAACTGTGTTTTTATTTATTTTGATTTTTACTCACTGATAACTGTAACTTCGAGTCAAATTGAAAGAAATGCATTATACTTTATATTCATAATTGTTAGTGTGTCACAGCGCTATCTTAATTAATGTATTAGAATTATATAGAAGAAAGTTTTGTGATGGCCAGAGCATACTAGTTAAAAATGCGTCCATACTCATGGGACACTAGGTATAAAGATTATTTGAAAAAACATAACAGTAGGTCACATTAATTCATAGCATAAAAATATGTTAATTTTTGAAAAATCTTGAACATTTTCAGAACTTTTTTTAATCACTGTTTCAATTAGAGGAAACGCATCATGTACCAAATTAAACTGATAGTAAGGCAGAAGCTTATTAAAATGTACTCCTTAAAAAAAGAATTAAAGTACAGCCATTCATCGTACTTTTCGAAGATACCGTAATTTCCGGCTTATAATCCAACTTTACGCCCAGTCTATTTGTGAGTAGAGTGTCTTGTATTGAGCCGTTGGGAAAAGTTAAGATGTATTATTAACTACAAGATAAAAGAACAATTACAATGAAAAAGATAGATGTACAGTTAAGAAAAGCGATGATAACAAATTTGGAATTAAAAAAGTAAAGCGAAGGAGATTAAGGATAGAGTTTAAATAATTGGAAGAAAGTGAAATGGTATAGCTGTAGTTATATCTAACTACTAGTAAGGAAGTTGAAAAAGTAAAAAATAGGGTTCGGAACATTTTCGTGAAACAGAACATAAATGCCAGGTGGTAAACAAGCGAGCAAAGCATAAACAAAAAAAAATTTTTTTTTTGGTATAGATTAGATGTTAACTTTTAATTAAGAAATTAGGTATTTAAATGTAACTTAACACATCGCTTTAAAAATTTGACTTCAACTATTAAATAAAATTTCTGGGTCGAAATATAATTGTTTGATCGCCAGAAATCATGCTTGTTTGAAAAACGTGAAAAAAAAAATATGGAACAAATATTCCTGGAAATAAAATAAATATGCCTGCTTTTGCATTTTTCATTGAAATATTTTGTAAAAAGAAAAGTGATACCTTCAAATATAAACATGATGAAATGAATAACTTTTATAAAAACATTTTCTTTTATCGATCCATAATTGACAAAAAAGCTGAACTTCGTCGCCCTCTTTTAATATAACAGAGTAATTTGCTTTAAAAAAATCTTATTTTATTTTATTATTATAACTGTCTTTCGTGATTACACTGCAAAAAAAAAAAAAGTGTTGATTTTACAGTATAATACTGGCACCCCATCTGACAGCATTATACCGTAAAATTAACAGTAATAAACAGTAAAATAAGCAGTAATACGCTACCGCGCAAAATGTGATACCTTCAAATATAAACATAATGAAATGAATAACTTTTATAAAAACATTTTCTTTTATCGATCCATAATTCGCAAAAAAGCTGAACTTCGTCGTCCTCATTTAATATAAGATAGTAATTTGTTTGAAAATCTTAGTTTCTTTTATTATTATAACTGTCTTTCGTAATTCACTCAAAAAAAAAATGTTGATTTTACAGTATTATACTGTTAAATCAACATTTTTTTTTTGCAGTGTATGGATGTTTTTTGTCGTAATTTATCGTAACTAAACTTTAAATGCTCGTGCGTGCCTACGATGAAGCATTACGAAATGTAAATAAATTAAATTTCTCCACGTTTGATGTTTTTACACATGTTTGTACATCACTGCCTTTAAATAGACAGCAATTCATGACTATAGAAATGTTTATGTTGATTTCAGAAATATGTTTATCAAATTTATACCTTGCGTGTAGTATAGCGAAACGATTGCGTAAATTTTAATCAGAGTAATGTATAAGCAATAAAGATTATAAGCTTTCAAACTTTCCGTGACTTCAACGTCTGACTTTCCATCGCTTAGTATTATGCATATTTTCTTGAATAATAATTTGTCTAAAACTAATAAATATGCAGTATGATGAAAAAGAAATTCAATCTTAGTGAATTGATATACTACGGTGCTGTACAAGCAACTATTTTTGAAATTGTTTTATCCAATTTTTGTGAGTGCATTTTATTACAATCATGCTATATTCCAATGTAATATATTATTTTACAAGATAGTGACGATTACATTAAATGTTCTAAAAATAGTGATAAGATAAATTCTAAATGGTATAAATTTATATCTGTTCTAAAGTAGCAGCAGCGAGCATCTTTCACATGCTCTAGAAATGATTTTATTTTCCGATCTCAAACTCAATTGATATATGTACAATTCTCTTTGTCACAGATTTTATTAATAAAACGGTTGTTTGAATTTTCTTTTAAAAATATTTTTATCGACTTATAATTAATATGATAATTAGCTGATTTTTTTGCTTAACATAACGAACCTTTTGATAGTTAAAAAAGCAAGTAGTGGAACTTTATGTTCAGCGCATCTGATGTGAATTGTTCTGACTTCTACAATTTCTACTAATTCATATATAAGTGCATTTTTCTAAGGAGCAATATTTAAAAATATATTTTCATCGAAAAAAAATATTTATATTCAGCAAATTAATGTTATGAATACATTCATTTAAAAAAACGAAAGTTTTTATGTCCGTAAGTACTTATTCCTGTATAACATAAAATACAAAATAATTTTATGATTGTGAAATATATTTTAAACAGTTTCAATATATCTATATGTATTTATTTCGCATGAGAGAAATAAAGGATTCTTTGAAAAATTTACTGGAACTCTAGTGAAGAAAGATTTTCAGCGCATTGGATTGCTAGTAAAAATACTGCGAATTTTTACTCTGAAGAGAATTAATTGACTTATTTGAGCAAAAGTAAGAATTGGAAAATAATAGTTTTTACCTTGTTTATTTGAGAAATGTTATTCAAATTTTGAAACATTTAAAAAAAAATAATTCATAAATTTAGAGAATAAACATTTTTTATAATTATGCAATAGTTAAAAGCCATATAAATAAAAAGAATTAAATAATTATATAATTTTTATCATTTAGAATAAAACTGCAGCTAAAGAAAATTGTGAAGATATTTTTAACATACTGGAACATGCATTAAATGAATAATGTCTTTTAAAACTTTTTTTAATGAACACTAAACTAAAGGGAAAAAAATCATCTGTGAATCGTTACTGGAAAAAACTACATTTCATCAGTAATTTACGATTTATTTTATCGAAAGTGTAAAAGTAAAATTATAATGAGTTTGGATAAAGTTTGGATTTATAAAGAATAGATTTGAAAATAAAGCAAATTTCTTTGAAAACTATTTTTAATGATTACTAAACTAAAGTATGAAATCATATATGAATCGTTACCTACATTTAATAACTAATTTCTGATTTATTTTATTGAATGTATAAAAGTAAAATAATAGTAACTTTGTATGAAGTGTGGATTTATAAGGAATAGATTTAAAGAGAAAGCAAATTTCTTTGAAAACTATTTTGAATGATTAATAAACTAGAGTGTAAGATCACGTGCGAATCGTTACTGACAAAACCTACATATCATTACTAATTTTCAATTTATTTTGGACAAAGTTTCGATTTATAAAGAATAGATTTGAAGATAAAGTAAGCTGCGCGACTATCAAATGACAAATGTCCTGGAATAAGTGTCATTTGTCATTCGTCATTGGCAAAACTTTGCACTTCATTACTAAACACCCAGTTATTTTTATGAAAAGTAGAAAAATAAAAACATTAAAATAGCTTTATTATTTAAACTATCTAAACATAGTTACATCTGATTGAATCCTTAAAATTAATAGAACATTTAAAATGTAGACCTTTAATAAAATAAACATATAAGCAACATATTAAAAATACAAAATAAAATCATAAAATAGATGTTTCAAGATTTAAACAAGCCCTAACATGTACAACTATCGCCGGAGAACAAACTGTTGTTTTTAAAGTTTAGGAATGTACACCAGTGTACAAGGATCGCTTCATTAATTCGATAAAGTTTCATAATACAGTACATAGAATTCCAGGTAAAGCAAGCTAGATTCAAGTATCGCCCCACGAAATTCAGAAAATATTTCTTTGAAAAATATTTTGAATATTTGTTGATTTACTACAATAACTAAAGAGGGAATGTCAATTCCACTCACCATTTGCAAAATCAATTGCAAATTTGTAAATTTCCCATTTATTTTATCAAGTTTATAGGATTGAAATTACTTAAGGGAATTTACTGTTTAAAAAATAGAGTTATACAATTTATATATAAAATACATTAATGCTGATAAATAAGTCGTAGAAACACAGAATCATAAATTTGTTTTTCTTTTTGAACATTTATGAAATATTACGTATTATGAAACATTTTAAGCAAATTCATAAATTAATCATAATTTAGAGTAAAGTTCTTTGAAAATAAAGTTTATTCCTATCCATTTATTTTACAGAAAGCAGAAGAAATTACTAGTTTTAGAAATTGATTTAGAGATTGATAGTGATTTAATATACAGTATTAGATATCTAGAATTCATAAATTTTTATCCTGTTTTGTAAACGATTTATAGACAACAAATGGTTTCTTTCGAAAATAATCTTTTGTGATTAGATTTTGATTTACTACATTTTTAACATAAATATATAAAATGTATATCAAAATTATTACTTAAATACTTACGAAAATATTTTTTTATTTTACTAACAGGATTTGAACTATTAATATAAAGCCATTTACAGAAAGAAACCAAATTAAGGTATAATAAAAATCAAGTGATTTATTAAAAATATATTCTTAAAAATTAATTACTTTTTGGTATTTTAACATCAAGAACTCTAATCACTCGAGTAAAACCTTATAAAATTAGAAACCATGCTGCTGTTGTATTTAATTCAAGTCTTTGTATCACAGTCTTTGAGTGAAGGATTCAGCCCAAGATCCACTTATGAACTGCTATTTAGTGATTACTTGTATGAAAATGGAATCATGCTTCAAATCGAAAACGTTGTAAGTAGGATCTATTGTGCTTCAACATGTTTTAGTGAACCTGACTGCAAAGGATTCGGATATGATACTAATAAAACTTGCTCACTTTTTAATGTCTTCATAGATAAAGACTTTTGTTCGAATGAAAACTGCTTATCAAGAATAGGAATCAAAGTATATATGGTAATTTTATTATTATTAATTTTAGATTAATTTAAAAGTTAATAAGTTTTACTTAGTTATATATAATTTTTCTTTTTAACAGTTTCCAACATAGTTGAAAAGTTTGGTACTTCTCTATTATCCCGTCGACCACTTTTCATAATAAAAAACTATCGCCAAACTGTAAGATTAAACGCCAAAAATGCAGTCCCATTTACTTGACGTCAGAAGCATTATACGTGTTTGTTATGTCATCAAGTGGTTTTTAATTCGACATTTGCGTGTATTTTTCATCATGTTTTACTGATTTATCAGTTATTTCATTAATTAAAATAACAATTACGTCCTTAAATTCTTATATTATATTTATTTATTTATTTTGATATTCCAATGGCAACGTTCTCCCGTTTATTTGGCGTTACAGTTTGGCGATAGTTTTTTGTTATGAAAAGTGGTCGACGGGATAATAGTTTACCAAAAATTTTTATGAATTCGGTTTGTCTGTCCGTGATCTAACTCACGTAAATATAGAGTAGGATTGTCATGTAATTGATATATGTAATTGAGATTTACTGTAGCACGTTCGGTATTGAAAAGGAAGTCTGTAATATTTATAGTTCGTTTTACGGGGAACTCAAAAGTATGAAGGTAGTATGAAAGTATGAAAAGTATGAAAGTATCATGGTTTATGTGGAAAAAATCAAGAGTAAATTAAAGCGGCGAATTTTCAGTAATCAAAACCCATGCCAAATTATTATTATTATTTCTTTGAGTTACATAAACTATAGCAATGGATGTAGGCTTGATTTTTAACATTGAATCCTTATAAAATTGATTTTTAAGACAAACATTGAATGCTTATAAAAGAGTGTTTTTTAAATACCATTTTCACTTTTGGTTACTAATATTATCTATTTAATTTTTCTTCAATTTATTAACAAGTTGACTAAGTAATAGTTGCAGTATGTAATTTGAATACAAATAATTATTTCAAAATTGAACTTATACAATTCTTTCAAACAATATTCGCAAACGAGTCACACCAGATTGAAAAACGCAAAGCTTTTCATTTGTCAGGTGAGACCTGTATTCATTTTATATTTTTTCGATCGGGTAAATGCAATATCATATACATATGTTGAACTGAAAAGCTCATTTTAATTTCAGTTTTATTGTATCAGATTTTAAAAACAACCACGAACTAAAATATATTTTGCAAATTATCTATCTGCTATTTATATTTTTATACGTAATTTGATTATGTGTCCTAATTGAAAGGGTATACAAAACAGGAAATGAACTCAAGGGCCACGTATTGAATACCAATTGGTTTAGTGTCTTTTGAACGCATAAAAGACTTCATGAAATATTAAAGGAGAAACCTAAATACTTTATAATTTTTCTAAAGCTAGGGAGGCTCATGCGGGAAATGCAAAAAATTGAGCTTAGCGATAAAACATTCATTTAATCTCATCAAGCAGACATTCATATTTTCTAATTTTGAAATGAACATTAACTTTTTGATAGCCACAAAATACCTGCAATAGCTCTGGTAAAATACTTGGCTGTCAAAAAATACGATCAACAGTAGGCAAACCGTATTCTTTCATTGTTATTGAAATTTGTAATGTTGTAATCTGTTTTAAAATTCATTAGTCAAGATAACGAATTTTGTTTTATAACGAGTTATTTTCCTAACAGAAATGCGGATTTATTTGTAAATTATCATGTGATAACAATTAAATTGTATTAGCAGCACCGCTCGGGTTCGCCCGTGTTAACCATTAGGGGCCTTCTGGGTAAAATAAATGAAAATGCAATATCCTAAAAACACGGCGATCACAATAATGGAGCTCTGTGCATTCCCGCCCATAGGTCGTTAAAACGTCAATAAAAAACAACGACGTTACTTTGACGCAATCATAATAAAATCCCTCAGTGAAAGTGCACGTTTTCTTTGGCGCATGTAACAGTAAAATATACAATTTTCTTCACAATACAGATAAAAAAGTAAAAAATCCAATCCAATGGCGTAACATTTATTAAAATTATTTCTGGTATGGCTTGAAAGCACTACCTTTCCATTATACACTGTTAAAATTTTGCAGCAAACTGTCCGGTCATTTGACCGTTTTTGTAAAAAAACGGTTACATAACCGTAATTTAACTATATTCTGACGGTATTATTGCTCATTTTATGGTCATAATATAGTTAAATTACGGTTATGTAACTGTTTTCTACAAAAATGGTCAAATGACAGGACAGTTTGCTGCAAATTTTTAACAGTGTAGCCTCAACTAATGATAAAACTCTATTTTTAAATGGAAACTTACAGTTTAATCTATAAAAATTAAATCTACAATGATTATATGAAAATAATGTCATTTTTTAGAGGATTTTAGTCGTGACGTCAGTCAGGAAGTTTTGTTTGAAAAGAGAAAGAACTGACTTCATAAAAATGGTTGCTGTGTTTTATTTCCTATATAAAATAAATCGCAGAAAATGTTACCACAGTATCTAAAGTATTGAAACACTTAGCCATAAGGCATAGTTATAAAATATAGTTGTAATGTACAAACGAATTAGAAAATAAAACAAAGCAATCGTTTGTTTAGAGTCAGTTTAAAGTCACACTGCAGGCGTTATTTAGAAAGTGACGTTACATTTAGGATATTATTTATCATGATATGTTTCATGTTTATTTAAATAGATGTTTCAAACCCAAATACATATAAATAAAATTATTGTGTTATTTTAACGCACTTATTGTGTAACTTTTAAATTATATGTATGAAAAATGTGCATTATCTGCTCAGAATGACTTCAATTTCGGATCCGAAAATAGGGTCTGAATTTTTATTAGCTTATTAAAACAAAGCCCACGTATTGTCATTTTAAAAAACAATTGCGACTTTTTTTACGCTGAGGCAACATAGAAGAAAAAAAAATTGCATTAGAAAATTTAATAAAACGTCATATTTTTATACAGATAACTTATGGCAGGTTGTTGAAAATAAAAAATAGATAGAGAGTCGTAACTTACATAAATAGGTACTTTTTCATAAGAAATAAAAAACAGAAATATTTATAAATTGTTAACTTAATTCAGACATATTTTGTATATTTTCAGGGAAATGTCAATAGAACTGCGTGTAAATTATGATAATAAGGAAAATAATATATTTAGCATTTGGTGAAGTGAAGCGTATAATTATCTAGTTTGTTTTTATTACACGAAACGTTATTTTTTAATGGAGATTTTGCTTTTATATTTAGTGTATTTCGTATGCAGTATTTTCAGGATACATTATAGACTAAGTAAGAGAAATTATGAAAAAAAAGTATTATAAGTGTACATTTTTAATCAAAAACTTAATATACAAAGTTTTTTTTTTTTTTTTTTTTAATAATGCAAAATCAACACAGCAAATCAGACGCACAAAATCAAACAATTATTCCACAGGAACTTTAGGTTCGTCATTCACTTCTTTAGCCAACAATACAAGGATCAACGGAACAGTTGTTATCAAAACAAAATCTATATATTTATATTTTTATAACAAAAGATCTAATAAACATAGGTTAATATTTTATAGGCTTGAAAGAGGACATAAGGTATAAGTTATCAAAGAAATGATGAAATGCACTTTTCAAAAAGAAAAAAAGAAAAAGAAATTTCAAAATCTCACAAAAAGTAACACATATACTATTTTGGCGCAACATTGATCTGAGCTGTAAGGCTTAATTACTAGTTTACCTAACATGTGAAAAATGTGCACAAGCATTTAAAATAAATATAACAAATAATATTATTTCAGCTATCGTGGCAACAAACTTGGGGAAATGTTGTTTCGAGGTAAACATGACGTGTGTATACAATAAAATTTCAATTGTGTTGAATAATTATAAATTTATCAACGCTATATAACATCGTTCCATGTCATTTTATAAAAGTAATACCATATATGTTTCTTGGTTAAAACTGGGAACAACAGACAGTGAATCAAAAATTTCCTACATTTACAGTCAAAGCAAGATCTTACTGCCACTACTACAGAAATATCTACAACTAATAGAACTACAACAACCGAAACTCCAACATCTACTACATTAGTATGTATGAATTCATTTTTTCCCGAAAAATGTGATTCAAAGACTTTTACTAAAATAATTTAAATAAATCTTTATTTTGAGATTTCCAATTTTTCTAATATATATATATATATATATATATGTGTGTGTGTGTGTGTGTGTGTGTGTGCTAAACATGTTTATTTTTATTTCAAAATGAATTAAATTACTGAGACTTTTTGTTATTAGATGACTGCAATAAAAGGGAAAACTGCAGTTACGACTGCTACTACAGAAGTTCCAACTACCAGAACTACTGATCCTACTACAACAATAACAGAAGACACAACAACAATGAAAATAACTACAACTACTGAACTTCTTACTACAACTACAGAACCTACTACAACAACTACTGTTCCTCCTAGTACGATGTCAACCACTACTGTTATACCACCTACAACCGAAGAAACAACGACAACTACCTCTCAGCCTACTACAACAACCACCACGTCACCTACGACAACAACAACTATGCAAGAATCCTCAACTACTACAACAGAGATGCCTACAACTACTACAACAGAGATGCCTACAACTACTACAACAGAGATGCCTACAACTACTACAACAGAGATGCCTACAACTACTACAACAGAGATGCCTACAACTACTACAACAGAGATTCCTACAACGACTACAACAGAGATGCCTACAAAGACTACAACAGAAGTACCCACAACAACAACAGAGATACCCACAACGACAACAACAGAGATGTCCACAACAACTACAACAGAGATAGCTACAACAACTGTAGCTATAACTTCTACGACAGAAGGTAAGTTTATTATAGTTAAATGCAGTTGTTTTAGAGTATATGGGGTCATTCTTGAATTACGTTATACTTGCAGTAGGCGGCAAAAGGTTCCCAAAGTGTACAGGGGATAGAGGGGGGAGGGGTACCACATTGTTATGTTACATCTAAAATATGAAACCAAGTAGGTAGAGATTTTCTTCAAGCAGAATAATAAAGTTTATTAAAAATATGTATTTTTGTTCGGATAGTATTAGCTATATTTTTTTCGTTTCCTTTGAAATGCAGCAGTTTGAATTAAAAGCACATAAAATCTGAATGGATTTATAGTATTTATATTAATAGATAATAGATTGTAACTAATATTTTTCGTAGATAAAATCTTCTGTGAATTAATAGCTGTAAAAAAAAAGTTACGTCAGAGCCGGGGGCAAGGTATCACTCGAGTGTGAAAATCTGTAAGAATGGATGACCTCATATTTGAGGCAAATTTAGTGAGAAGAGTAAAGCTATTTCAACAGAAAAAGTTTTAAGCAGAGCCGAAGAAAATGTGTGTGTGTGTTTGTGTGAGGCGGATAAATTTATAGTAAACTGAATGATCATAAATAATTTTTTTAAAGATATCAAATTGTTTAGATTTTACTACGAAATTAAAATAAAAATGTTTTGCAACCGCTAATTTTGCTAAATTAAGAAACACAATCAAAGTTTGATAGCAATATCAGAATTCTACAATAATACTATCATCTTCATAATTGAGATTTCAAAGAAAGTTTTCTCGTTATGGTGATACAAAATTCCATCTATTTGTGATTATAGTAACCATACATGCGAACTATAAAAATGGATTTTCACCATAATCAATGGAGAACGTATTGCATTCACATCTATTGAGTGGATGTTATCTAAATACGTAAATCTTTACAAAAAAAAAAAAAAAAAAAAAAAAAAAAAAAAAAAAAAAAAAACAATATTTTGAGAAACATGATTACTTTCGATACTTTTCCGTTATACCAACGCTATGCCAAAATGTATGCTAATGCGCCATTTATTTCAACTTATTTATTGAACATGAATTATTTCTTTTATTATTTAATCGTAACCACACTAAACGTCTTAATTTTCTATTTTTCAAGTATATATATATATTTTTATTAAGCTACAGCTTACATTTTTTTATGATGATGAGATGGATTGTGCCATTTGGCAGTTACCTGATGATGAGTAAGCTGAAATAAAATTGTTTCAGGGCTATGGAAATACACACAAAGTTTTTTTGAGAGATGCCGGCGAACATTTCACAGTAAATCACATATATTATTTTTTTTACCCTAACACTGATTGCATACCCAATCTATTGAGAGATTCTGGTGAACTGCAAAATGACGTAACAAAAGGCAGTGTTCATCATTATTTCCATCAGAGTTTATATGGCGACGCCTTTATTCAAAAAATGAAATGTTTACTGCAATGCTAAGAGACATTTACAATTTCATGCCTGCAGTTTAAATTGAGTTTTATTTTATTATTTTATTATATAATATTTGTTTGTTCTTTTAATTTTAAGTATATAATAAAAGTGGTATATGTAGAGATATATAGTGATAAAATAATATTTTAGTTATATATAGTATATAGTTATATATAGTATGTAGTTATACAGTAGCTGGCAAAAGTTTTGAGACGATATATTTTTCTGTCCTAACTTTTTCTATAAGCAAAATTTCTTAATGATGTAAATTAGTAATTTGTACTCCTTTTAAAGTTCAACAAAATGCAACATTAGAACAATTGAGACATATGCAAAAATTAAAAATAATTCGGAAATTTCAAAATTATTTAAACAAAAGTTTTGAGACGATTTTGTTTTTCAAAACTTTTATTGAAATTAAGCGTCTTAATGTAACGACATACAGCAATATTTAATATTTAGTAGCATATCCTTTTGCTTTGAGGACTGCGACACATCGTCTGGGCATAGAATTAACAAGGCTTTCTAAGGTGGACCTAGGGATTTTCGCCCATTCCGACTGAAGATCCTGAAGGCGTTCTGCCTTTGAAGAATATTTCCGTGCCCCGACTTTTCTTCCGATGTGTTCCCAAAGATGTTCAATTAGATTGAGGTCAGGTGACTGACTCGGTCAGTCCAAAACTTTAATTTACTTAGCTATAAACCAATTTGTCACCATTTTGAAGTTTGCTTTGGATCATTATCCTCCTGAAACATCCATCCACGAGGCATCATTTTACGAGCATAAGGCAGTATGTGATCTTCTAAAATGTTTTTATAAACATTTTGATACATAATCCCATCGATGTGTACGAGGGGGGGGGGACGGTGCCAACATGAAGGTAAGCTCCCCAGACTATTACTGATCCGTTTCCGTTGTTACCGGGGATCAATTCTGGTGCCTTTTGGACGACGAATATAACGTCGTCCATCACTTCCAAACAAATTGAATTTGGATTTGTTCCAATCTTTCAAGGACTTTCTTATAATCTTTGGTTGTCCACATTTCGTGCGCCTTAGGGAATTTCAATCGGATTTTCTTATTATTTACCCGGATGAGAGGTTTTGTTGCAGGGACCCGTGCACACAATCCAGCGCATTCAGACGACGTCTTATGATGTCCTTACTCACTGTGAGTCCACGTTCGGTGGTTATCTCCTTACATATTTCAGCAGTATTCTTGTTTGGGTCAACGACCGACATGACTAACGCATCTTAACGTTGAGTCGTTTTTTGGAGGGCTCCTAATCTTGAAAAAACACTATCGATCTCATTATTAGTTTCACCAGAGTATACACACCAAGTTTCTTTCCAGAAGCACTTTGATTGGTATCAGCTTCTGCAGCACAATTTTCAGATTTAGTAAATCTGTATCCAGTAAAGTTACATTTTCGGCTTCTTTTGCCAGATGCTCTTTTAGGATGCAAATCACCCCCTGTATTATCCATATCAAAGTTTAAAAAAAATACAGCTCAGTAAATATTAATAAAGAATGTTTTGAGAAAAGCAGTTTAAAATCAACGAACAATTTTACAATCTACCGCTTGATCGAAGTAAACAAACCCTTGCAGACTGAAGTAGGAGTTAATAAAATGCAGTCTTTCCGTAACAGTGGAAATATAAAATCATAGGGCATATAATTTAAGAGTTAGAACACAAGCGAAAAAGAAATAAAACTGAAATTACACTCGCCATAGCTCCATGTCTCGCCAGCAGCTGACTCAAAAAAGGTAAACAAATAATCTGGCTTTTTAAATAATAACAAAACAAGAAAAGGGCTTTAATGGTTTTGGCCATAATTTCTCTTCTAATGTGAATTTTCGCATGGGGTTTTCTTTAAAATGTTCGTAAATAATCATAATTAATTATAAACTATTAAAAAAATCGATTTTTGGACAGTGTAAAGGGCACCTGAACCCTTAACTTTCTATGTGACCTTCTTATTTTAATCTATCACCAAGCCAGAGACTACGGTTCCTCTTATTCACTGGCCATTGTTATATTCATATATCCATTTATCTATCTTTCACCACCCCGTCACCTGTCTTGCTTACAGGCGGGCTCAGCTTCGGCTGAATTTTGTATACATTTTAAGACCTTACTGAAAAGGACCAGAAGGAACATCTATTCCTTAAAGACTTGGTTTCCTAGTCGCAACAGTCAAAGGCAGTCAAAGCTACACAAGCTATTTATAAACAATGTCTGAAAATTCCAAATATCTAATATTGATAGAATGAAAATAACAATTTGTTTCAATTAGGCCTCTCCCTCACACATCTAAAAAAATCCTAATGTTATAAGAATGGCAAATAATTTGATTAATCTATCTTTTCTTTAATTGTTATGTTATAATTAATTTTTTTATAATAATATTATATATATATATATTGATAACGCATGTTTTAATTTGGATAATTCTTCCCATAGAACCACTCATCTTGATTGCTGAATGTGAAGGGGACAATTTTATCTTACAGGGTTTTCAACCGTAAGTATGCCTACGAATTTTCATATGTTCTACGCGAAATTCAAAAACTACAATTTGTACATATCCATTTCATCGTCTTTATTAATAATATAGTCATATATGCAAATATAATATATATATATATATAATAACTTTGAAAACAAAATACATTAAACAAGTTCTATCATCTAAATATGACCAAATCGCCAGTTTAAAGATGGCAGGTATTTAGTGTACGAGTATATATATATATATACAAGGTGGCCATAATTAAACTGACGGTACTCAGAGTGTTCTGTAGCGCGATCTAATTGCGAGAATGGCGCCAAATTTTGTAGGACGATTAAACAAGACGGGGGATGAAGGATTCCGCGAAAAAAATTTAGTTCCAAAAGTCACCGCCAGGGGAATATGTGGCGCTGTGTATTCGAAAAAAAGAGTTTCAAAAAATGAAGAATCAATACTGAAATAAAATTACCGTTTATTTAACGAATTTAGCAATTTAATCCAAGCTCAAATGGTAACAGTTTATAAAAAGTTAAAAATTTACATAAACACTGCTAAAGTTTCTTTATCTGCAATTTCACTTACAGAGCCCCAAAGAAAACAACAGCAGAAGAAGAAGTTCTTTATTCAAATTTCACGTTACATCTTTTGGCCCAGTTCCACCTTGTTTGGCTTTAAAAGGTAATGTGCTACTGTTAGAAGCAATTTCATTGAAAGTTATCTTTCATAGTGTCTCCTTCTTTAGTCGAGCGAGCTCTACTAGTCAAATTCTTTTACCTCAACCCGTACAATGCACCAGCCGCTCTTCGTGCTTTTAGAAACCACAAAAAATGCGTAAAGATAACGGTCCTTTGTCAGTTAATGGTTTAAAAGCAACGGTTGAGAAGTTTGAGAAAACAGGTTCTCTAAATGTTCAGTCAGGCAGAGGACAAAAACCCGTATCACAGGATACAATCGAAGAAGTGGCAACGGCGATTGTCGACAGAGTACCAGACAATATTGCTACCACTTCCAGCGGTCGTGGAATAGCTCGGAATCTGGATATGCCTTATTGTACGGTATGGAAAATCCTACGAAAGATTATCCGCTTTTATCCGTACAAGATCAGCCGTGTACAAGAGTTACTTCACACCGACCATGACAAGCGATTGACTTTTGCTCTCACTTTTCTTGCCAGAATAGAGTTGGATGATGCTTGACCCTGGAAAATCTTATTGGAAGACGAGGCCCACTTTTACCTGAATGGAACTGTAAATACTCAGAACTGCCGAATTTGGGATAACAAGTCACCAAGAGCATTCAAGGAAATTCTTTTGCATTCACCATTGCTTGTGGTTTCACAGCAGATATGATCATAGGTCCATTCTTCTATGAGAACATTATGCTGACAGGACCTGTAACTTGTTCTGTTACCGGAGACACATATCGCCAAATGCTAAACAACTTTGTTATTACGGCACTTCAGCAAAGACAGTGCCTGGAGAAAATCATTTTCATGCAAGATGGAGCATCTCCACATATTGCTTTGCGGGTACAGCAGCTGCTACGACAGAAATAGTCATTAGCCGCTGTTTTCCAACTGCATGGCCACCTTGGACCCCTGATTTTACACCCTTCGACTTTTGGCTATGGGGTTACCTTAAGTCCAAGGTCTATCACGGAGGTGTCCAGGACCTAGCTACGTTGAAGGATAACATATCGCGAACTGTACGGGAGATTCCTGCAGACATGTTATTCTCTGCTGTTGTAAATGCTGTGCACAGAATGCAATATGTGGTTCACAAAAACGGCATGTGACTTCTGCCCTTTCTAAAATAAAGGATTCATATATACATGGTGTTTCACAAAGGACCCCTAACTTTAAAAATCAATAACCCGGAAACGGTAATAGATAGAATTATGAAACCAGTGGTATGTTTATAAAAAAAATCGTAAGAATCTTATACGTAAATCTCAAAATTTAGTTAAAAATAGCACCGATAGATGGCGCTGCGAGCGTTAAGAGTCCGTCTAAAGAGAGTTCAGAAACATAGAAAGACTAGTCGTCGAAGATTTCGTCATTGAAATCTGACCGCTACTAGCATATAGTGAAAATAATTCCGAAAGTGGTGTATACCGTGGAGGAACGTGTGTTTATTGTGTTGGAGTACCACCGATTAAATCAGAGTCCTAATGCCACAAGGAGAAGTTTTCAAACGCGATTTTAAGTCGCAAAAGGCCCAGTTGGGAAAACGATTCGTGAGCTTTTCAAAAAAAATTCAACAGACAGGCAACGTGGCCAATGCGAATTATTTTCACTATACGAAAATAGCAGCCAGATTTCAATGGCGAAAACTTCGACGGCTAGTCTTTCTATGCTTCTGAACTCTCTTTAGAAGGATTCATAACGCTCTCAGCGCTGTCTATCGGTGATATTTTTAACTAAATTTTGAGATTTACGTATAAGATTCTTACGGTTTTTTTAATAAACATACCACTGGTTTCATGTTTCTATCTATCACCGCTTCCGGGTTATTGATTTTTAAAGTTAGGGGTCCTTTGTGAAACACCCTGTATATATGTATATGTATGTATGTGTGTGTGTGTGATCTTCAATTCTCACTCATCTTATTGATTTTGTACCATTATTGCTCAATTATTCACTCAAAATCGGCATGTGTTTACTCTCAAATATATTATAAATATATTATATTATATTATAAATTGTCACTTAGTTTTAATATTTCTTGCTTGTTTTGATATTTTGCATTTCTTAATATTTTTTACATTTATTTTTAATTTATTTTTACACACGTGATTCCCTTTTAATTATATATATTCATATGTATATTCTATGTAGAAATATAAATAATAAATGATAATTTTGAATATTTCAAAAGTCTTCAAGAAAAATAATTTAAGAATTTAAAAAAAAATAATAAAAAATTTCGTAGAATAAATCTTCATTTCTCAATTTCAAGGAAACTTCTTTTTTGAAATTTTAATGTATTATATTTTATGTGAATTTTGCTCATTTCCGTTTGCTACTATTTTCATTAATAATAAAATCACCATTAATTCAATGTTCATCATTAAGGGGACCTGAAAGGTTTGAATTGACGAAATTTGACAGAAGTTTGATCGCGAATTAGGAATCCTGTAATTAATTTAGATTATTTTCTTTTTGCATTTATTTATTTATATTCTATAGAAATAACAATTATTTGTTAAATTATAAAAACAATAAAAAATTTTTTAATGGTGCACTACAAAGTTAAACTTGCAAAACTAGTTTTGACACGATTTTGAAGTCAAGTTATTTTGTTGGAGTAGATTTTTTTTTCGATTTTTGAGTCGCCATTTCTTTTTTATACTTATAAGAAAGGTGAACATCACGTCTGATCAAAAAATATTTACAGAATTACACCCTATATTCAAGACATACTATAGACAATTACAGTGGAACTTCCATTTAACGAAGTCTGATCGTTACACTTAAAAACTTCGTTATGAAGAAAATTCGTTAAATAGAAATTAACTTAAATTCATGAAATTTTTTCTTGAGATATGCCAAACAGGTACTGGATTCAGAAGCATTTGATTCAGTTTTAATTATGAAGCCGTCTTTTACAAAACAGTTGTGTACGGTCGATGAAATCACGTCACATTCCCAAACTTTGACCCAAGCTTTCATCAGCGCTGATACACAGAATCTCAAACTAATGTTTTCACTACATCGACTTTTTTCTGTTTTTTTCGATAATGTACTTCAAGATTTTTTATCATTCCTTAGACTAATGATTGAAGTTTAGCTGTATTGGCAGGAACAAAAATAACTTTGATGTTCTTGATTTGTATTTTGAAGTACGTTCTTTTGGATGTACAAAGCAATGGAAGGTCAGAATGGTACCTGTCTGACTCTAATAGATATTTTTTGTTTCAATGCATCTGATGCCATTGCGACACTCATCTTCTATATCATTGAAGGTACAAAGGGGATTTTGACTTCCCCCAATTGTCAGCGCTGGAGTCTCGGAGTAGGAGAATAGTGCTAACAAGTGTTTTTCTTATAGTGTGAAAAAAAAATTGTTTTATTTAGCACCAAGCAGAATAGAAATTATTTAAATGTGTTCATTTTCATACAATCGAATCAGCTGAAATAAATTTGCATATCCTTCGAACAGCAATCGCTTAATTTGAATTCTGTACACGTACAAAAGTGGAATAAACTTCGTTATATAGAATAAATTTTTCGTAATGTGGAGATTAATTTACATGCTAATGGTGTTCAAAGTCAAAGTTCTGCAGAAAATTTCGTTAAGTAGAAAACTTCGTTAAATAGGGACTTCGTTAAAGGGAAGTTCCACTGTATATATAAGACAATTATAAGTATAATATTAATAGTATAGACAATTTACTACGCATTAAAAATAGATTAAAAACAATTAAAACATTGTACACGTTTCGGACCAATGTTAATCCCTTCTCAGTACAATAAAAACGTTATAGTCATTCATGTAAGATGAAAATAAAACAACTTCGTAATTACGTCAAAACACTCAAAATCGAAGTTAAAGCAGAACCGTGTATTCTAATGGTAGCTGGCCTGCTTCATTCAAGAGTGAACAGATTGACTTTGTGAATCAAGCCTCAAGAAATATACGATTTGCGTGTACATTGCCATTTAGTTTAACTATAGTAGATTTCACAAAAACCGGGATATGGTCTGTATCTAGGTCGTAGACAACTAACTTTGCTTTGTTTAAATTTCCGGTCTTGAATGCGTATTTATGTTTCTTCTAATGGCATCGTTTGCTGTATACTCTGCAAACAGTGTGTGTCGAATTATATCAGTGAAACCGGCCGCACATTTGAAATCAGACTGAAGGAACATAAATCGAGACCGGCATTAATTTAATCTTACATGACTATAACGTTTTTATTGCACTGAGGAGGGAGTAATATTGTTATGAAACGTCTACAATATTTTAATTATTTTTAATGTATTTTTAATGTGTATTAAATTATCTGAGTATATGATTTATTTTATCTTTTTTATACTGCTTATTACGTTATTTCTCAATTATGCAGTCTGTCTAAAACGTTTAGGCACAACTAGAAAATGTCCAATAAACAAAAATACTAAATTTATCAGAAAACGTATTATTTACTTATTAGATTTTATAAAAGTATCCAAGTAAATCACACGAAAAATAATAAATGTGTACATTTTCATAAATTTAATAAAATCTCTCCTAAAAATCTATAACCATACAGTATCTTAAAATTTTCTCAAAATGGAAGAAAACACATCATTTAACAGTTGTACATGATGCTAATTTACTAATAGTAGTTCCCAGGTTTAAGATAACTTCAAATAATTGAGTTTCTATTGAACCAATTAGTTTTTGGAATGCTATTATTGGCAGAAAATACCATGCTTTTCCGATGGCCACTTTTAGTTCTTTATTAGAGTCATATTGCTTTCTATGACAAGTTAAGATGTGTAAGTTATCGTCAACAGAGTTTATGACTGAGCTTAAACCTGGCCAATCTCAAACGTCAATATTTTCGCGAAAGTCAATGTTGACCCAATTACCATGTGTGTGTAAAGATCGCATTTTAATATTTGCGGAGCACGGTAATTGGCGGTCGCCAAACAGTGAACTCTCAACAAGGCAGAACTTTTTGAACTTGAACAGTCACACTTGTCGCGGAGATCGTAGAGTGGAAGGATGGAATGAAATCAGTGGCGTGTTGCCCTAATTATTTTGGATAACTTCGGCATCTTAATGTCTTTGTGAAATAGTGTAATATTGGGAAATTATAGTATGTGTTTTGTATGTGTTGTCATCGTGAATAAATCATATTCATCAATCCAGCAGTTTTTCTTAAGAGCAGTGTGCTCTATTAAATAAAGAATCTTAAGTAGCTAACAATTTTTACTTGAACCAATTACCATGTGTGCAATATAAAATGTGTGTTGTGAATTGATTAATTGTCATTCTGAAATCGCCTCTTAGGATCTCCTAAGATATCACCAAATGGAAGTGGATGTGTTCAATTTTGTTTCCCATGGAGAAAGGCCAAACAGGTTGGGCTATTGAGGCCTGGGGTCATGCCATTAACAATTCCAGTCTTCAGATACATCCATATTCCATTTCTTTACGTTGCTGAACAATCGGGTAAGTCATTTGTCCCCGTATGACTTGTACATTCGAGCCAAATCCTGTTTATGTTGTGATTTTAGGCGTGGTTTGCAAAATATTTTCTTTAAAATAACGTTCTTACAATATCTTATGCGTCCATTTATTGTGCCCTTCGAGAAATTGATACCAAGATTTGTTTTCATTTATCTTATGGAGATATTTTGCTTTGACTCCGATGCTCCAATTTTTCGATCAGTCTGAACAATTGTTACACGTGACCGTTCGCATCTTGGTTTTAGGTTGAAATTTTACATTGTGACTCTGGACTTTCTGATTATTCAGCTTCCAGAAGACAATGTTCATTATGAATTAAAGTCTGAACACTGTAAATGTGTTCAGTAAGGCTCACTCTATCAAATAAAATTTTTCAAAATTGCACCTTACTGTCTAAAAATTTTAAAAATATATATTTCATCTTTACCTCTTCTTGGGTCTAGATGCCCAAATTTTATGGGGCAACTGAAATGTTTTTTTGAGAATGTATAGTAGCCGCAAAACCTATATTCAGGGTTGAGAAAACTGATTAATGCACCATGAAAACAACTCGAAAACGTTCCCGAAATTCAGTGGCAACAAAAGAAATTTTGTTTTTATAAATGATTCTTTTAGTCTAGAAAATATATAGGTTTTTAAGGTTTCTAAAGATAGAGAAAGCTATTGGAATCGTTAGTAACTCGGAAGAGGTTATTGCATATTTTCGTTCGTGGTTATATTCTATTTTCTCAGATTAAAAGCCTATATCAGTCATGCGAAAAAACGCTCAAGCTAATGTTAAGTCTATGGGAAGGTTTTAGTGCGATTTCTCGCTCGCATTTTAATATTTTTAAATGCTTTCTTTTGCATAGGATAGCTGAGGTCAATCTCCAACGCTGCTAGTTTTTACTTTTTCGATTTTTGTTCCAGTTATTTTGTATAAGGGCACTTTCACTTTCAGAACCGTTTCCAACCAGTTCGAAAATTGAAAATGCCCGCTTATTAAAAAACTGCAACAAAAATCGAAAAAGTAAAAACTAACAACTTAGGAGATTGACCTCAGCTATCCTATGCAAAAAAAAGGAAACATTTAAAAATATTAAAATATGAGCGCGAAATCGCGCTGGAACATTCCTATAGACTTAACATTAGCTTGAGCGTTTCTTCCCGTGACTAGTGTAGTCTCTTAAGAAACATCTCTCTTTTTATACAGTGCGTAATATATTCTTAAAAGTTCCAACATTATGAAAATAACAATAACGAAAAAAGAAATTCGTCATTTCCTATCCTGGTCCCCTTAATGGAATTAATATTTAGTGCACATCTAAGTTTCTTTTGTCTTTTTTCAAAGATTTATTTACACACAAGTTTGTTTTTGTTTTGAATTTACTGTTTTTATTTTCTTTACAACCAGTGACGAATATTTCTTCAACGGAGTCATAAAGAAATCCATTTGCCATGATTTATCTTCGGATTTTTATGAATCCAAACCTAGAAAAGCTGTATTTCGTGCAGACGAGTATGGGAAGTGCGAACTTGGCGAAGTTATAACCAGTGAGTTATGCATGGAATTTTATGTGCATTTATATTTATATTCCGAAAATAGTTGCTGTTGCTTCTATTAAATAGTTCTTAAATTTAGCTATAAATGTCGGAATAAAGAAAAGGTATGTACAGATGGTAGAAAAATAATACAAAATTTAAGCTATCAACAACATGACAGAATAATTGAAAATTTTCAATCTTTAAAAAATTATACAACGATTCCCATAATTATGTTAAAAAATGCAGCTTATTTATATACACACATTTCTTTGGATAACTGGATAAGAAATATTTTTTAAAGTATCCTGGCACAATATGAATAAATTACAGTTGAGGCAAACGTGTTAAAAATTTTACTTAATATTTAGTATGCAGTAAACTAAGTGGCAAATGTGTATAAGTAACATAAGTAAATTCTTATTCATAACCGAATGTTCTTCATTCTTAAGAAATTGCAATGGCATCTTAGGAAAAAAAAAACTCGCTTTTTAAAAATTTAAATTAACTACTTAAAGTACCATATTCAATTTAGTGATAGTATTCTGAATACCAACTATGTTAAATTTCGTCAAAAATACAAAATTCATACCGGAAATTCTAAAAGAATAATTTTAATTTATGAAATCATGAATAGTCTGCCATTATATAAAATACAAATTACTGCTATAACTTTCTGGTGTGAATTCAAAATTTTGAATTTAAAACTAGTAAATCTTCAGATCAGGAGCCTCAACGTCAGCTCTGAAAATGATTGTTTTTTAATCTCACTTTTCATATTATTTAGCATCTTCCAATCCACAAATTAAAACTTTTAAATTACCTATATATTTATAGGCATATAAAATAATTCGAAGGTTTCAGAAATTAGAAACCTTAAATTAAACCTGGTTTACGCATTAATATTTTGACATTCGTATGAGGTTATTCTTGTAATTTTTTAGCTAATATAAAAATACATTTATAAAAAAAATACATAAATATTGCAGCAAATTAGTGCGAGTTACTTGAATTTTATTATTTTGATATTCTTTGAAATAGGGTTGCTAAGCAACTCATAAATTAAAGACCAAAGTAAAAATAAATGCATTTTAAAATTTGTAAAATGAAAGTAAAATGTTTTATATTTCCCGAACAGATGCAAAAAATTTTCCAATAATTTAAACAAATCATTTCTAAATTTTAATGAATGTATCGGCAAATTTTCAAAGCTTCTGGATATATTTACACTATCCATATCAAAAAATTACCATCTATAACTTTATGTTTAAATCCATTATTCAAATAGGTCATTTTCATTTCAGTTAAAAATGAAATTTGAAAATCGTCTGCGTTCCCATAGGAAAGCATTATGACCTAAAAAGAAATGTTCTATATTTTTCGAATAAATGAACCAAATGTAACTAAAAACTATACAGCTAATTCCGGGTACCTCACCAACATACCTACCAAAAATCAACCTAATTGGATCATTTTTGCGGCAGTTATCGCGGAACAGACAGACAGACAAACAGACAGAAACCAAAAACATTTCGGGTCTCAACAGTAAGCCTCAACTGACGTTTCGGCAAAAAGGCCGAACTGGCAACCTGGTCGTACGTACGTACGTCCTGGTATTACAGATAGAGGTTTTCATTACGCACGCAGGTACGTCGTGATGTATAAGGAGTTAATGGCAGCGGAAAACATTTGTGCCATACGCCTATATTCATTCAATTATAGCGATTTGACTAAACAAGTAAAAACATATATTTGCATATATATGGCTTTCTGATTTTAAACAATCTCTTCGCCGGCTACATTCGACATGGGAAAATTAGGTGTCTTTTACAGAATAAAGTTCCTTCTATGTATATACAGCCGAACTCGCTTAAGACGCTCACGGTTAATACGCGGATATTTCCCAGTCTCTTGAACATCGCCTATAAGATTAATGCAAAAATGCCACGTTTAATACGCGAATTCATAAACCAATATATGAATTTCTTTTCTCTTTTTTTTATTCTTAAGAAATTGCAATGCCATCTTATTTTTAAACTAGTAAATCTACAGATCAGGAGCCCCAACGTCAGCTCTGAAAGTCAATGTTTTTTTATCTCACTTTTCATAATATTTAGCATCTTACAATCCGCAAATTAAATTTTTTAAATTACTACATACATATTTATACGCTTTTAAAATAATTTGAAGGTTTCAGAAATTAGAAACGTTTAATTAAACACGGTTTATGCAATAATATTCTGACATTCTTATGAACTTCTTATTCTATGTTTAGATTAAAAAAATACATTTCTTCAGGGGGGCAGAGCCCCCTGAACCCCCCTCTTAATCTTAACAAATTTATATTCGTGATTTACAATTGATTGTGTGAATGATTCTATTATATCTTGGATTTCGTTCAACACAGTGGTTTTATTAGAATAAGCAAAAATTTCGAAAATAATTTCATGTTATCCTAATGCCTAAATAGCAATATTTACTTACCTGCCAACCACGAAACACTCGCATCTGATAAATAGGTTGAATAATATCTCGTGTACAAAAGCAACTTATGGAAATGTAAACTGAATCTTTTCACTTATATCTATTTCAGAAATCTAGTGCTATTGCAACTTTTGTTTCGGAAAACATTTTTGATGGTCATTCTATAATATTTCTTTTACCTAAGTACATCCTGATCTAACTCGATGGCAATAGCATACTAAAATCTCCCCAAAATAGGCTTATTTAGAAACTTTTAAACTTATTGGGTAATCATTTATAATCGTGCCCACTGCCAATTCACTAAATAGCAACCGTGGTTTGGCGCTATAAAGTATTTTTTGTGATAACTTTGTATGATCTCAGTTTCCAGTAATAGTGCTATTTCAGGCTGTATGGATGCGTTTTACTAAGCTAATTTTTTTAGATTAACCATCTCGTTGTTCGAGATATTATATCCTATTTTAAAAGTAATACTAATTTTGAACCACGAAAAATCCATATCTCTTCCAGAAAATGAATATCTCATGTAAAAATGTTTCGGTTATCATTCTATAGTAGTTAAAAGGTAACTTGTTTCAGTATAAATCCTTATATATTATTTCTCCTGTCAACATCCCTTTTACTCAGAAAATATGAAACGCAGAACAACGAATGAGATACCATATGAAAGGTTTTAGAACAGGCTTCTGACATAGCCCACTTAACAATTCATTAAAACATGTTTTTGATTAAAATTTGCTAAAATTAAAAAATTAAATCGGCATTGTTTTCATGAAAGAAATAAAAGGTTTTCCTGAAATTATTGTTGCCAAAAAAATAAAATACCACATTATATGATGCTCATAGCAATTATTATAAAAAACATCGCACGGGTTTATTTTATACTTATGATTAAAAAGCGAAATTGAAATTGAAATGTTTAGATTTATATTTCTAAGTCCCATGGTTTTCCCGAAGCGGATGACGTCATCCTATAATGCAGTTAAAATACGATTGTTTTTTTTTCTCGCGCGTGTGCATTTTGAAAATCTTGGATCAGTTTTTACTATAACTTTGATGGAATAAATTAGATGATATTCTAGCTTGACTAAAAACTAAATTTTGTTTGCAGATATTTTTATCCTTACTTTTTCTTTAGATGTTTAAACCTGCATCTAAGAAATATTACATATTGATAAAAAATGGTACTTCTCTATTATCCCGTCGACCACTTTTCATAACAAAAAACTATCGCCAAATAAACGGGAGAACGTTGCCATTGGAATATCAAAATAAATAAATAAATAAAATATAAGAATTTAAGGACACAATTGTTATTTTAATGAATGAAATAACTAATAAATCAGTAAAACATAATGAAAAATACACGCAAATGTTGCGTTAAAAACCACTTGATGACGTAACAAACACGTATAATGCTTCTGATATCAAGTAAATGGGACTGCATTTTTGTCGTTTAATCTTACAGTTTGGCGATAGTTTTATGTTATGAAAAGTAGTCGACGGGATAATAGAGCAGTACCTAAAAAATATTAGATTTCAGTGCGAAATCCTCGCACGGGCCCTCTGGTTCTCATTTATTTCAATAAAATATTAAAATCACTCAAAACTATTTTATTTTGCGAATAAAATATTGTACCCAAATAGTTTGAGTTATTTGAATTTTATTATTTTGATATGTTTTAAAATGTAGTTGCTAGGTTACGATTAAATTAAAGAGGAAAATAAAAATAAAAACATTTTAAAATTTGCAAAAAATGATAGAATAAAATGTATTATATTATTAGAACAGATGTATAAAATTGCACCAAACATTGTACACCTAATTTAAAAAATCTGACGAATGTATTAACAAAATTTCAAATTAATTTGAATAATTTAAGACCTGACTAGATAAATTTTAGCCTTCATAACTTACACATTAAATACATTAATCAAATGCGCCATTTTATTTCAATGGATGAAAATTTTCAAAATCGTCTGAATTCCCATAGGAAAGCATTATGACCTAAAAAGAAATGTTTTATATTTTCCGAACGAATGAACCAAACGTAACTAAAAACTATACAGCTAATTCCGGGTACCTCACCAACATACCTACCAAAAATCAAACTAATCGGATCATTTTTGCGGCAGTTATCGCGGAACAGACAGACAGACAGACAGACAGACAAACAGACAGACAGACAGAAACCAAAAACTTTTCGGGTCTCCACAGTAAGCCTCAACTGACGTTTCGGCAAAAATCGCTTTTTAAAATTTTTAATTAATGGCAACGCAAAACATTTGTGTCATATGCCTACATTCATTCAACTATAGCGATTTGAGTAAACAAGTAAAAAAAAAAAAAAAAAAAAAACTGATTTTAAACAATCTCTTCGCTGGCTGCATTCAACATCGGAAAACGGGCAAAAAGAAATTAGATGTCCTTTACAGGATAGAGTTCCTTCTATATATATACATTCGAACCCGCTTAAGACTCTCACTGTTAATTTGCGATCCCGCTTAATACGTAGATTTTTTCCAGTTCTTTGAATATCGCCTATAAGATTAATGCAAAAATACCATGTTTAATACCACGATTATTACGCGATTGCGCTTAATAAGAGATAAAGTTTCAGTACCTTAAGGCAAAAAATCTCGCTTAACCCTTTATATCCTGAATTAATTTTCCAGCTACTTTTTAATTCTATTTTTGCATCATGGGATAAGTTTTGGTGCAGAATAAACATAGGAAAGAGGAAAATAATTTGTATAGTGTTTTAGTGGTTAATTATGCAACTATAACCACCATAAATTTTTTAACCTATGATTTAAAATAAAATAGTAAATTTCAAATAGTACACTTCAAATAAAATATAGGAAATGTTCACCTGTAGAGTATAGAAAACAATAGAAAATAATATTACTAAATAACCGGTAATAAACAAACTAAAATTACTCAAATGAAGAACTACATGCATGTCAATTCTATTGCAAAATGGATTTCAAATATAGCGTGGGAAATGTAAAATCCCTACAATGCAAAGAAAGAGGATATGTGCTTGAATTTGCCATCTCCTGCCTGCTGTCAGAAATACACTCTTTGTGCCATTGTGAATAAATACCGTTAGGAAAAACGGTCATATTACGAATATATAGGTGTTTTATTAAAGTGGTACTTATAAGTACCGTCAGGATAAAAAGGGTTAATACGCGAATTCATAGACCAATATACGAATTTCTTTTCTCTTCTTCAATGTGACAAATTTAGCGGGATTTTTTAATTCAGATATCTACCACATTTTCCGAACAGTTATTTTCGCTTTATTTAATGACTGATTAATTAAGATGAATACTATTAACCGGAAATAGTAGTGGATATTTGAATAAATTAATCTGCTAAATTAGCGACACTGCAACTCTTATTCGGTACCGTGTCCTAATGTTCTTTGGCTCTGGCTTCGGGTATGTTTTTACTGAAGTATTGAACGATAGACGAATTTTTATCGCTAGGTTACTCATTATCACTAGTTACTAGTACTAAATATTTTTTTAATAACTGGGTTGTTCTGCAAAGATTTAATATTTTTGGTTTGTGTTAAAAAAGTTAGGCTAGCAGGAAAATTATTTTTGTTGTTTTATTTTTGGTTGTAACGTATTAATGGACAAAAAAGTAACATTCGAATCCGTATTCAGTTATTATTTCAGTCGGTCCTATTAAAAACAAAAAACAAAAAAACAAAACAAAAAAAACACTATGAGTTGAATACAGTTAAATTTCAATCTAAATATGTATAAAAGGAGCAATTTTCAACCGTAAACATATAAACTAGAGCTCTAAAGTTCATTTAGAAGATTACATGTGTAAATAAGTTCCATTCCTCTAACATATTATGCAAATCCCTTTTAATACGCGAACCTGCTTAATACGCGACTTATTTTCAGTCCCTTGATACGTGTCTTAAGCCGGTTTGACTGTAGTGTTTATTATAACACGCCACATTAACACAACATTTTACGAACGCTTATCTTACATGTGTATCTAAACATTAAAAAAAAATAATTTAAAGATAAATGTAATAATGTATCAATGCGAACAGCATTTTTTAAAGAACAAAAAAATTTGATTTAAAATAAAAACATTGTTGTAAATGTTCTGCATGTGTTTATACGAGTGAAAGTCTTTAAGTAAATCACAAAAGATAATTAAATAATTACTTACAATGATATTCTGTTCAAAACTATTTTAATTTCTCAACATAGTCTCCACCAATATTTATGCACTTATATCGCCGTTTTATCAGTACCCCAACACCAGCTGCATAACATACTTTGGGTTGCTGTCTCAGCCACATTAGGACTTCAAGTTGAACTTTTTCATCATCTGTGAACATCATCTTGCAACTTCTTCAACATCCACCATACAGCTTCGACTTAGCTCCAAGCGATGTTCATGTGTTTAGTCCACTAAAAACCATCTTGGAAGCAAGATGATGTTCACAGAAGATGAAAAGGTTCCACTTGAAGTTCTAATGTGGCTGAGACAGCAACCCAAAGAATGTTATGCAGCTGGTATTGGGGCACTGATAAAACGATGATGTAAGTGCATAAATACTGGTGGAGAATATGTTGAGAAATTAAAATAGTTTTGAAGTGAGTATCATTGTAAGTAGATATTTAATTATCTTTTGTGACTTACTTAATGACTTTCCCTCATAGAATGGAACTGTAAATCTAATAACAATATTGTTTATAATTTTTGTAAATTACAAATCAATATAATTTCTGTTGTCTAGGCATTTCGAGGCATTTACAAAACGCTTAACAATGAATGAGGTATCATTCGAAAGGTTTTTCAACCGCCTTCTGTCATATTACACTCACATTTCGTTAAAACATGCTGTTTGATTAAAAATTGCAGTGAATTAAAAATTAAATTAGCATTGTTTTCATAAATGAAATGAAAGGTTTTTCTCCAATGAATGCTGCCACAAATATAAAATACCTTATTATATCGTGCTCAACGATGGTTATTAAAAAATAAATTAAACAAAAAAAGATAAAGTGGGATGTCACTGCACGGGATTATTTTGTATTTATGATTAAAAAGCAAAATTCAAACTCAAATATTTAGAAAAAAGGGCCTCAACGATCGATCGAAGCAGTGCTATTTCACGTGTAACCCAAAATATGCGCTTTGTTATATTAAATTGTATTTTTTATTTATTCAATGTATTTTTCTTTGTTCCGTGTTTTTCCCGAAGCCGATGATATCGTACTCTAATACAGTTAAAATTCGATTGTTATTTTTCTTCTCGCGCGTGCCTTTTGCAATGATCAATCTGTTTTTACCTGTAACTTTGATGGAATAAATGAGATGATATTTTGGCTTAACTAATGTTGTTTGCAGATATTTTTAATCCCTAATTTTCTTTTAGAAGTTTAAACCTGCATGTAAAAGTCATTAGATATTGCTAAAAAATATTAGATTGCATGTAAAAATCTTCGCACGTGTCCACTGGTAAAGTTTTAATTCAATAAAAAATTATGCAGTGAAAGGAAAAAAAATATAGAACTATTTATAATAATTATTACATTTTAATGAAAGATCAGTTAATTTTTTTATTGGGTTATTGTGCTTTTCAAGAAGGGCATTCTTTCTGTTATAATTTTTGAAATTATGCTGTTATTTTAAAAGTGTTGAAAAATTTTAATTGTATACAAATTTTTATTTATAATGATACATACATCATTGAATTTGGGAAATATGATTATAAGCTTAAAATACTACATGTTTTTAAAAATATCGCAGATTTTTTCACGAAGCTAAAGTGTTAAAATTGTAGGTAAATACAGATAAAAGAAATAGAGATTCCATGTAAATTTACACCAGTTCATTTATTCACACTTAAAAAAAATAGATTAGAAAGAAAAATTAGTACTTGACCTGATGTTGTACCTAGGAAGACAGGGAGTAATCTAATTCATTTTAATTTACAACTATCGTATAAAAGTTTTTGATTATCTTGTGAAACTTCTTAACAATAAATTTCTGGCAAATTTAGGCTCGACTACCATGCGCAGGTACTCAACGCCGCATGCAATGTTTTATAGTTTTTCATAGTACCAACAACAAAATCAGAATCGTCTTTGGTTTCATTTCATGTAAATTTGCAAAGTTTTCAGTGTTTTTTCGAGTAGAAGTTTACAGGATTATAGATACGAGGGAAAGTCATTAAGTAAGTAACAAAAGATAATTAAATAATAACTTACAATGATATTCACTTCAAAACTATTTTTATTTCTCAACATATTCTACACCAATATTTATGCACTTATATAACCGTTTTATCAGTGCCCCAACACCAGCTGCATAACATTCTTTGGGTTGCTGTTTCAGTCACATTAGGACTTCAAGTTGAACCTTTTCATCATCTATTAACATCAACATCTTGCTTCCAAGATGGTTTTTTAGTGGACTAAACAGATGAAAATCGCTTAGGGCTAAGTCGACGCTGCATGGTGGATGTTGAAAAAGTTGCCAACCAAACATTAGAATTGTCTCCTGTGTTCAACTTGAAGTCCTAATGTGGCTGAGACAGCAACCCAAAGAATGCTATGCAGCTGGTGTGGGGGTACTGATAAATGATGATATAAGTGCATAAATATTGGTGGAGAATATGTTGAGAAATAAAAATAGTTTTGAAGTAAATATCATTCTAAGTTATTATTTAATTATCTTTTGAAACTTACTTAATGACTTTCCCTTGTATAAATATACAGAATATACGGTTAATTTATGGAATAATTTGTATGTTTTTTAATAAAATCTCCGTTTTCAAAACCATATAAGTTTACCTAAGACATAACATAAATGGTTACCAGTAGATTCTAATGTTTTTTTCAAAAAATGTTTATTAACAGTGTGCAAAATGTCATATCTTAGACATTTCTGTATTTAACATTTAAAAAGCATAGTTGAAAAGTGTTTATGAATTTGGTTTGTCTGTCTGTCTGCCGTCTGTACGTGCTCTAAGTCGCGTAAATATACTTGGATTGTCATACTATTGATATATGTTATTGAGGTTTACTATGGCATGTGCGGTATTGAAAATGAAATGTAGAACTTATAGTTTTACTCAAAAGAATTTCGTTACATTACTGTGTATGGGGAAAAGTTGTTTGTGGTTTATTTTAATAAAGTTTCACTATTTCAAACATATTGAAATTGATATATATCACTGAGGTTTATTACAAGAGGCTTACTGTAGAACATTGTGTGCATAGCATTCATCAGGGTCACACAAAAGAATTTGGTTAAAGTACTGTTTGTTAACAATATCTGCTGAAAGTAAGTTTTTAGTTGCAGAACGTATTTTTAAATTTAACTAATTGTTTACGTATTACTTCGAATGTAAAATTCTGTAAAGCATGTACAGGGCAGCGTAAAAGATCTCGAGTGCATGTCCGTTTGTTGACGAAAAACACAGAAGGGGCATTTTAATTTTTTTCTGTGCGGTTTCCCAACTGAACTAAAATTTTGCTTTCTGTGTAGTCTATATATATATAAATCTATAGATCATATACAGGGCTACACAAAAGCATTCACATATTTCTCCGAATATTGTTGGTAATTACTAAAATTCGGTTTTTAAATGTGTTAAGCTATTTCCAAATTGTTTACGTAGGGACCATAGTCATCCATAGACATCCGATAGTTTATAGACATCCAATATGTCTTTAAATTCTGTTATAATTCTTAGTTTGTAAATTAGCTTTAGTAGAATTCTGTTTTCGGTTCGCTTCGTTTCTTTTCTAGTTCCCTGCGTGAAGCAGTGTTTTCTCACTAAGTTGGTGGGGTGTTGTTATTTTGTTTTGATTTAATTCCAACAACCCTTGTTTCGGGTTCGTCTTTGAGCTGTGATATTGCTGGGTGGTGAAGGGGAGTCTACCGCCGGAGGTTTTACACCGCAAACCCTCACAGGTTGGTGCTCCGGCTGGGTGATCTTGTTTACGCAGACATCATCTTTCCCCTTATTAAACTGTAAAGATTTGTAAAAGCATTTTGAAAGTGTTGCATAATCTATGCTTATGTATAATTTTTCACTCTTGTTTTTTTATTCCAGGAGTGAAGTTTATTGTTATTTCCGGAAAACTTACTAAATTTATTGTAACTTGTCGGAAGGTGAAACAAGACTATTTTGAAAGAGGAGATGCGCATCAAAGAGACAGTGGAAAAACCAAAAGTCTCGACTGCGAGGAAGGCTATGCAATATTCACCATGCAGTTTAAACCAGGTGATGATCTAAGTTTAGATCCCCCAGAGCATAAACTGACGTCCATGTGTCAAAAGATAAGACCACCAAAGAAACAGCCAGAAAAGAAACCACGCATGGGATAAATGAAATTAAACTTTATAAAACACAATAGATAATTTATGTCATAATAGAAAACTCAAAATGAATTTAATGTGGAATGACATATTCACCTTGTAGTTAAAACAGGTAAAATACTTATTAAAAATACTTAAAAAGTGCTAAAATAAGACATATGTAGGGGAAGGTGGCTTAAAATGATCCCCTTAAAAGGGAAAAACTTGCGTAAAATAACATAACTGTTTAAAACAAAACTTTGGCCCTTTGCTAGTATGTTTTACACTATATTTTGCATTATAAACATATTTTAATAGTATTTTAATCCCAAATTGAGTAATGAAAACAATAGATTTTTTAAAAAGTGTCCAAAGGATCATGTTACCCTCACCCAAGTGCTAAATGATCCTTCATTTGAAAATAATTGTAAATTGCTTTTTTTTATCGGTAAAATAAAGGATATAAAAGCAATTATGACAGTAGATAAGTGTAATTCACGTCTAAAAACATACTCTATTAAGTAAACCAAGTCCTATTTCTGTACATGAAAGACTGTATATCTAAATAAATATGAAAGTTAGTGCCTACCTTATGAAAGATGTTATAAAAACCAATTTTTCAAAATAAATCTATTCAGACGCGTAATACTGCGATCACTTGAATACCGCTATTGCTTCTTCTTTACTTATCACAACTAGTTTATGTGTTACCTGCGGATAGCGTGACCTGTCTGGAAGAAAACATATGTGGATCGTTTTGCCGTTAGGATCATTTTAGGCCACCTTCCCCTACAAGATGTTACAACATACTTTAATCTCGAGATCTTTCGAACACATACGTGTTCCTTTTCAAGGGGAAACGTTGACTGACAAGGGTTGGACTGAAAAGTTGTCAGTCAACGTTTCCCCTTGAAAATGAACACGTGTGAGTTCGAAAGATCTCGGTATTAAAGTATGTTGTAACATGTTATACATATGTCTCATTTTACTACCTTTTAAGTATTTTAAATAAGAATTTTATCTATTAGAATTCATGTCTTATATCACTTTGCAGAGTTTCTCAAAGACGTGTTTACAATTCCCCTGAGTAACAAAAACATTTCATTATGCATGAAAATTTACCTATTTCAAGGAAAGGCTCCTAAAATGGACTAAGTACTTTTAAAATTCTGTCCCAGTTAAATGGTGGCAGCTATTAATTTTTTTCTTGAAGGATATAAACCCACTTGCATCCGAAGTGTGCATTTCCGGAATTTCTTTTTTATTCAGAACTTCTTTATAGTAATTTTTCCTTCATTAAATGACAGTCGTTTCGTAATTACTTAAAGTAAAAAATGTTGTTTTCTAATTTCCTTTATGGATTCAAAATTTCTGAATAGAAAACAAATATCTGAAATGGACGCATATATACGCTAAGCGTGCAAATTGGAGTTTCTTTCCCAGGCTTCCTTTTTTAGTTCCCAATAGCACGAATAGATGGTGCTGAGCTCGCTGTCTCAAACTGATAGAAAGCTGAAATTAACGTATAAATATAGACAGGGCCCGACTTAGACTATCTACGGCCCAGGAGCAAGCATCATTCTGGGGGAGCCCTATCCATAGAAACTGTTCATGAATTACGATGAAGTGACTAGTATTAAACTTCATACTTGCTGTATGTATACATAAATTTCGTACCAGGTACTATTTACATCTGTATACAGGGTATTACAAGCAAGATGGAAAATATGGTTTCCTACCAGGACTTTAACCCTTTCAGGGGCAGTGGTATGTTTATGAAACCACTTAATTTTAATTCCCAAACGTCACAATGGCACCAGAATTTTGATAAAATCTTTTCCATTTAATATGTATGTGAAATAAAGCCTTTTTATTATTTCCAAATAAATGTGTTTGTAAATTCCGGTGCGTCGTTTATTTCAACATTTTAGTACTGAAAGTACTTTGCCCCTGAAAGGGTTAAGAAAAAGTACTAGTCGGAATCTAGTAGAACAAATGATGGATTGGGTGACGGGAGTATTTGTTTGAAAGTTTTCCTTTATTTATCTACATTAGTCATATGATGTCTGAAAAGAAAATTCCCCAAATTGGTCATCATGAATGCTTTTAGGAAAATACCAGTAATGAATTTCTTTTTAAAACAATGGACTACTAAGTTATTATAATAAGACTTTAATCATTAGTATTCTAATAATATAATTCGGTTTTTTTTGTAGTGGGGGGGGATATGGGAAGCAAAAAGGGGAAAAGTAAGCTGCGCCGCAGGCTCCCAAGTTGGAGCGCACCGCGCGTAGGCGACCACCGAACCCAAGTCCTGAAATACTTTTATCGCGCCAGTACCTTTGTCTCCCTACGGCGCTTCGGACGATCAGAGAGCCGATCCAATACGGACCCTCTAACCTTGAAACCACGTGTCGACGACGTAGGCCGTTGCGATACGCGGTGAAACCAGGGGGAGTCACCGCGAGACACTTGCAGACGGGCTAGCGTCCCCCAACAGCTTCGGAGCTGGAAATCCAAAAGGGAGCCAGGCCCTAGGCATTAAGTCAGGATGTTCCAACCCGTACTTGCTCTACCACAACTCGAAGTAAAAAGAGGGAAGACTGCACTACCTTCCTAAATCTTTAAAAATGTAAAACTATTGCTCACTTTGGACCAACTTTATCCCTTTGACACCCTCTTAATAAAATCCTGATTACTCCCATGCGCCCCTCCCCCCTCAAGTGGTGGACCCGGGGCAGCTGCAACGCTTGCCCCTTGATTAGTCAGGCCTTGAATATAAATCAAAATTCGTTTCTTTTTAATTTTTATTCTGTTTATCTGTTGAAATGCCCGAAAAAGAAACAGTTTGCGTTTTGAATTTGCAAAGTTGTTTTGAGCAGCATTACAATTCGAAACAGTGTGCAGTGTCGTATATCAGTGATATTTGCAGCTACAATAAGGAAGCGTAGTAAAGAAATTCCTGTGCGATTTCACACGTTACTATCTTCTAAGACCAACTTCAATAGCAGCCCCCCCTTCCCTCTCTCATCGGTCCATTTTTTGAATACCACTTTTTTCGAAGAAAAACCTTCGTTTTAGATTTTTACTATAAGTTTTGACAAAACCTACATGAAAGATAATTTTGGTTGCAAATGTCGTAAAAAGCTAGCACGATTGGTTGGTTGATTGCGGTCACTACGGTCATTTTTTGAACACAAGGGCGGAATAGATCGGGTCCTCCGTTTAAAGTGGAATCCAACGCACTACATACATCCATACCTGATAGGGTCTTGAAACCAGCCTTTTTTGTCCAGTTGCTTGTGTCCTAACCACTCGACACGTAGGCGGTCCAAAATAAATAAAGAAAGAAATACAAATAACTAGCACGAAAAATTTTATTCAGAAATACTGGTATTAATAAAACGGACCAGTGAGAGACCTGCAATAGCAGCTATTGTTTGCATGTTATTGAAATTTTGAAAAGTTCAGCTCATTTTAGGTTGCCGCCTTGTATCCCAACTATGTTAAACATCAGACCATTTGCAACAATCGCTGAAGTTGTGACTTGATACAATCTCGTGCTCAATGATTTGCTCCTGAAAAACTGCACCACACTGAAAATGCACCCTAAAAGTGATTTCTATGTATGAATAGTTGGATTAAATAAACAATTTTCACTGAATTAAAAAAAATTATTATTTGATGTGTAGTACTTGTTTTCAATATATTAACAGATTAAGACAAACCCTTATGTATGTATTACTTCACACAATGACAGAATAACCACGAGCATATCCAAATATCTTTTGAAAACAGTTAAATTTGTATCCATCATATAGTAACTATCCGACACTACAGTGTGTATTTTTAAGCAAGTACTTTACACAGCAGCCAACTTTCCGGTTTCTGGGTTTTAAATATTCCCAGATTTGGGTTTTAAAAATTCAGATAACCCAGAATGCTTATTAAATAAAAATATGTTATTAAATAACAGTATACAAACAAATTATTCCACTAAATAAGTTTTCTGGTTCCAACTATGTTTATTTGACTAGAAAAGAAACCAGAAGATTGCCAACGATGCGTGTATACGCATATGCATGTATCAGAGTTCGTACACTTTTACCACAATCTTTTAATAGAATTTTTCTATTTAATAATTAAATAAGAGAAAATGGGGACACCACGTTTAAATACGGGATTTCTAATACTTTTCTGCATTTTAAAAAGGCGAAAAATTCTATTAAAAAAATGTGGTAAAAGTGTACGAACCCTGTGTATGCATGCATGCATCATATATATCATTTCTGTGGCCAACATATCTTTTTCAATACATTTACCAAACGCACAATGAATGATTTATCATTCGAGAGATTTTTGAACCGGCTTCTGACATAGTCCACTCACATTTCGCTACAACATGTTATATGATTAAAAATTGCAGTTAATTAAAAATTTAATCAGCATTGTTTTCATAAATGAAATGAAAGGTTTTTCTCAAATCAATGTTGATACAAAAATAAAATACCACATTACAGCGTGCTCAACAATGATTATAAAATAATAAGTAGCAAAAAAAAAAAAAAAAAAAAAAAAAGTGGGACATTTTCGTTTGAATTTATTTTATATTTATGATTAAAAAGCAAAATTAAAATTCAAATGTTTTGAATAAAATGACACCATTGATCGATCGAAGCAGTGGTATTTCGCGTGTAGCCTAAAATGTATGCTCTTTTATATTAAATGAAATTGTATTTAATATGTTTTTTTTTTAAATTTTTTCTTTGTCCCATATATTTTCCAAAGCGACTAACGGCATTCTCTAATATAGTTAAAATACGATTGTTATTATTTTTTTTCCTCGCGCGTGCCTCGTGCTATCTTCGATCAGGCTTTGCTGCAACTTTGATGGAATAAATGAGATGATTTTCTGGCGTGATTAATGTTGTTTGCAGATAGTTTTATTCTTAATATTTCTTTAGAAGTTGAAATCTGCATCTAAAAAATATTAGATATTACTAAAAAATAATAGATTGCATTGCGAAATCCTCGCATGGTTTCACTGGTTTTACATAATCACAGTTTAATCACAAACAAGTCAAGATAATGTTCCCACGCTTACAACACTGCAGTAATTAGTTTGTAGCAATCAGGGACTATTAAAGCACAATCATTTTTATTATAAGGAAAAGGAAAAGCCAGAATGCTGAGTTTCAACTTCCTCGAAGCATACACCTCACTGAAGAATTAAGGCATGTGTTATATAACTTAAAAAAATAATTACCGCAATTTCCGGCGTATAATCCGCAGATCAAACAATCATGTTTCGACCCAGAAATTTTATTTTATAAAATGTTACTTTCTAGATCGCTGTAAATATTTGACTTCGATTATTGAATAAAATTTCTGGGTTGAAACCGAATTGTTTGATCCGCGGATTATACGCCGGAAATTACTGTACCTAAAATTTCTCAACTTTTTCGATTATCTTTTAAGCGCAATTATACAGTAATAACAATGGGGGTTTTTGCGAATAAAAGAGCATATATTGAAGTTTTAAAAACAATTTTGTTTTTGGAAATTGGTTGAAAAATGGTCCTCTGGCGGCCTTTGATACAGGGGTGTGCAAGAACAAAAAATCTGATTACCGGAAATATTTTGTAGATTTTACTTTTTATAAAATGAATTTAATATATATTTAACACATGGGCGCTTTACCATTATCTACTACAGTTGATCCCAAAATTTTTAGACTGGCGTACTACTAAATTAAAATTCAAAATTTCGGTAAACCATCATTAGTAACGGTAATGCTAACATTTAAAATGGAATTATTATATCCCAAAATTAATATTCTTATTATCTTCTTTTGCGGATAGTCAGCTAAGAAGCAGCACTTTGGTTATATTTTTAACTCTTGAGACCTGAAGCAAAAACAATTCTGCAAATATTCATTTATTGCTTTTGAACAAAAATACAACAACGAAAAATCATGCATTCGGCATAGATTATAAAACACTTTCCAACACTAACAGAATATTACGATTGAAAGCCAGTAAGTAAGTCACAAAAGATAATTAAATAATAACTCACAATGATATTCGCTTCAAAACTATTTTTATTTCTCAACATATTCTCCACCAATATTTATGCACTTACATCACCGTTTTATCAGTGCCCCAACACCAGCTGCATAACATTCTTTGGGTTGCTGTCTCAGCCACATTAGGACTTCAAGTTGAACCTTTTCATCATCTGTGAACATCATCTTGCAATTTCTTCAACATCCACCTTACAGCTTCGACTTAGCCCCAAGCGATTTTCATCTGTTTAGTCCACTAAGAAACCATCTTGGAAGCAAGAGGATGTTCACGGATGATAAAAAGGTTCAACTTGAAGTCCAAATGTGGCTGAGACAGCAACCCAAAGAATGTTATGTAGCTGGTGTTGGGGCACTGATAAAACGGTGATATAAGTGCATAGATATTGGTAAAGAATATGTTGAGAAATAAAAATAGTTTTCAAGTGAATATCATTGTAAGTTATTATTTAATTATCTTTTGTGACTTACTTAATGACTTTACCTAGTATTAAGAAATGTGATTTTTTCATACGATGAAATGAGATATCTAAATAAGCAATTTAAAAAATACATAACACAGTAAAAATCCATTTACAGCAATTACTGCCCATATTCGAAGTCTTTCGCGCAGCTCTGTATATAATCTACAGAAATTGTAGACAACACTTAATACACAAAAAACAGCGGAAAGAGCACTTCTAGCAATTACGGATCATAGTCAGACTTTTAACCGAATTATCTTGTGTGTCCATGGTTGTGTCCATGGTCTTGTGTGTCCATGTTGTGTACATGGCCAATAAATCCTGTGCACTCCATCATCTATAGAAAATAAATTGTGTTGAACCTTAGTAATCCTTTTAAATTTCATTATGTTTCAAGTATCATAACATATTCAAAATGCACCTCAAACGGTTTTCCTCCATAGATCATATTGTAAAGGAATAATTTTGTACGTCCCTGTAATTGAATTATAAATGCTACTAATTGTATACTCCGGTAAAAGCATACTGTAGTCCACCTTAGTAATGCATATCAATTTCATTATGTTTGAAATATCGTAACATGAATAAAATGTGCCGCAAATAATTTTCCCCTTTGATCATAATGTAATGGAATTCTTTTGTGTGTCCTTGTAAAAGAACTATTAATGCTACATACTTCATTCTCAATACCGAACATTCTATATTAAAATTGAATAATGTGTTAAAATTTCATGACAATCCGAGTATACGTACGAGAATTAGAGCACGGACAGGCGGACAGACGGACAAACAAACCTAATTCATTAACATTTTTCAACTATGTTACAAGGGACATAATAGATGACAGAAGAAGACTTTTTCTGAAATTGATACTTTAGTGGCGTTGTAATTTTAGATTTACAAATATGTATCTAAATTTACTAGGCACCTAAAACATCAATTTAATTATCAGTAACCTAAATTCACACAATCACAAATTTACAAGCTTTATACATGTGAATGATCAAGAAATCCTCAAAAAAGTTTTATTGTTAACACGTTGAGTGCCCCCACATATGTATATTAATTAAGCTTTCATAGGGTGTCATTATTACATTTTATTTAGCGGTAAACTAATAACTTTAGTGATATAATTACAAGTTTAAGTAGAATTTATAAGAAATGTGTTTTATGCACCGCCACCTATGACGCAAGTAATTTGTATTTTTTTTTAGAATTTTTTTTCTTCAATTTATAATGGTACCAATATTGTTTTTATTTTAGTACGAGGGAAAGTCATTAAGTACGTCACAAAAGATAATTAAATAATAACTTACAATGATATTCACTTCAAAACTATTTTTATTTCTCAACATATTCTCCACCAATATTTATGCACCTATACCACCGTTTTATCAGTGCCCCAACACCAGCTGCATAACATTCTTTGATTTGCTGTCTCAGCCACATTAGGACTTCAAGTTGAAACTTTTCATCATCTGTGAACATCATCTTGCAACTTCTTCAACATCCACCATACAGGTTCGACCTAGCCCCAAGCGATTTTCATCTGTTTCGTTCACTAAAAAACCATCTTGGAAGCAAGATGATGTTCGCAGATGATGAGAAGGTTCAACTTGAAGTCCTAATGTGGCTGAGACAGCAACCCAAAGAATGTTATGCAGCTGATGTGTTGGGGCACTGATAAAACGGTGATATAAGTGCATAATTATGGGTGGAGAATATATTGAGAAATAAAACTAGTTTTGAAGTGAATATCATTGTAAGTTATTAATTAATTATCTTTCGTGACTTACTTAACGGCTTTCCCTCTTAATAACCAGAATTAGCAATAAAAATAAATCCTTTTTTTTTCAATTCCTACTATTAGCTCACACTCTCTATATATTTATATATCTTGTTAAAATTTTCAATCGTTAATAAAATATTTTCTATTTATCCTATCAAGTTCATATAATTTTTTAAAACTTGTACTGGATGACAATTGATGTTAATACAGTTTTTTCAAATATTAATTCATTAATTAAATTTAATTAATTAATTTTAATTTTATATTTCATTTCTGTTCAAAAGTATAGACTCACTCCATATTTATAGTCTCACCTTCACACGTAAAAAGATAATGGGGCTGTTCACGGACGAAGATCAGGCGGCTCGCGGGCGAAGGAGACTATAAATGTGGAGTGAGTCTATACTTTTGAACAGAAATGAAGTATAAAACAAAAATTAAGTAATAAAATTTTATTAATTAATTAATATTTGAAAAAAAAACTGTATTATCGTTAACTGTAACATCGCTATGGCACTTTATTGTGAAGTTTGGTAATTTTTGAAATTCAATATTTGAAAAACGGCATAATAATTAGATTTTAAATATATATCAAGAAAAATACAATTTTTTAAACTTTCTAACGCAGTTTGTCTAACAATTTTGTGAAAAATACTTTTCGAGCTATTAATTTTTGGTATTTTAGCTATTTATTTTTTATTTAATTTTTAATACATTTCAAAAATTTCTCTTATGTAAGATGATTTAGCAGGATATAAATTTAGGAATAAATACCGTCAGTGGCGAAGAGTGTAGATCGCTGGAAAAAAAATTCCATTTGACCTAAGTAGGAATTGTCTTTTAAAAAAAAGTTTTTATATTAATTTTTTTTACGGAAAACGTAAAAATGATGAATTGAGTTGTTTTATTATAGTGTTGAGGAAATAAAATTTTGAGTTGTAACCAAAATATGTTTTTTATTCGTTTTATAACTCATACGAAATATAAGATTAGAAATTAATAATAAAAAAAAAAATGCTTTATCTCGGTTGCCATAGAGCAACAGCAATGTTACACGAGTGCCATCAAAATTAATATGCTTTAAATTTAGATTTACATATGACCGCCGGCGGTATACATGGCATTCTAATAAAATAAAGTTTACATCGCCGGCGGTACACATGGCACTCTAATATAAAAAAAAAGTGTACACCGCCGGCGGTACACATGGCACTCGCCGTGTTAAGTATTAAAATTAAATAATTATGAAAATTATATATACTTAATGATATGAAAATTTCTTGGCACTGTCTTGAAGGCATTTTGCAAACTCAGGTGAAAATAACAGATATGTTATGAGGAAATCATATTGGTTTTGCTTTTCAGCAAAAAACTAGAAGTGAAGTCAAAATGTAAAAGAAAATCAAACAATTTAGATTTCATGAGAAATCAACATCTATGCTGCCATTTATTGTTTTTGTTTTTAAGCAAAAAACATTCAGCTATAGGGGAAGGCCGGGCAAAGTGGTCACTCAATATAATGATGTCACCAGAGCGCTGGCATGGCTTGGTTTTTGGTCGAACTATTTTGTTTGATGGCAGTAAGTAACCAGACAATCGTCGAACAAGGTGGTTCCATATTTTATAATTTAAGAGCGGGTTTTCCAGTTTTTAAAGTTTGTGATCTAAAGTAAGTGACTTATATTACATACAATTAACAATAACCTGTTGTATATGCATTTATTTATTGAATGTGTACTGAAAGAGAAATGTTTTCAGCTTCATATTGGTGGGTAAGTGGTTGCTGACTGTTCATTAGTTTCCACTGTAGAACGTATTTTCTGTCATGGCTGTCAAACGGGCAAAGTGGTCTGGGTAGTGGTGATTTGATTGAATCAAGTGTTGAAGGTTGAATCTGGTTCAATGTTTGTCACCTCTGGGCTCACGAGGCCTGTTCACTTCGCGAAGAAGATGACGTGGAGTTCATTTGCGAAAAATGCAGTGTTTTATTCTGATTTATAATTTTTTATTTGGGTTTCTCAAACTTTTATTGGATTTTCATACCATTTTCAATCTTTCATTATGTTTTATACGATTTGTTATGAAAATAAAATTTTTCTAATCATTTAACTAGTGTTTTCAATCTGTCTACACCTGTAGGGCAAAGTGGCCATGGAGTGACCACTTTGCCCGTCTAGGTCGGGCAAGTGGTCATTTTGATCTTTTTTGGAAAAAAAACAAATTCTCACTTCCACTTTATTATTTCGTAAAAATTATAAATACCCTTACAGTTTTAAGTAGTCTAGTTATATGCAAATTGTCAGTTATGTATATGTATTTTAAGGGGTAACAAAAAATCACAAAACCTTAGGCACAAACACTTTGCCCGGCCTTCCCCTATCGAAATGAAGTCAAAATGTAAAATAAATCAAAAATTTAGTTTTTATCAGGAAATCAGCATCGATGCTGCCATTTATTGGTTTTGTTTTTAAGCAAAAAACATTCAGTAATAGAGAAGTAAAGTCAAAATGTAAAGAAAAATCAAACAATTTAGTTTTTATGAGGAAATTAGCATCGATGCTGCCATTTATTGGTTTTGTTTTTAAGCAAAAAACATTCAGCAATATAGAAATGAAGTCAAAATGTAAAAAAAAAAAAAAAAAATCAAACAATTTAGATTTTATGAGGAAAACAGTATCGATGCTGCAATTTATTGGTTTTGTTTTTAAGCAAAAAACATTCAGCTATATAGAAGTGAAGTCAAAATGTAAAAAACAAAAAAATCAAACAATTTAGTTTTTATGAGGAAATCAGCATCAATGCTGCTATTTATTGGTTGTTTTATTTTTAAGCAAAAACATTCAGCTATATAAAAATGAAGTCAAAATGTTAAAAAAAAAAAAAAAAAAAATCTCAAACAATTTAGATTTTATGAGGAAAACAGTATCGATTCTGCCATTTATTGGTTTTGTTTTTAAGCAAAAAGAACATTCAGCTATATAGAAGTAAAGTCAAAATGTAAAAAAAAAAAAACAAAAAAAAATCAAACAATTTAGTTTTTATGATGAAATCAGCAACGATGCTGCCATTTATTGGTTTTGTTTTTAAGCAGAAACATTCAGCTATATAGAAGTGAAGTCAAAATGTAAAAAAAATCAAACAATTTACTTTTTATGAGGAGAAGAATAGAGGTCTACATTTGTGTACCTCGGGTATGAAGAAGTTAAACAAGATTCATTCAAAAAATAACAAGAAAAAAAAAATATAAATTAATTAAAGATGATTTGAAACCGGAAAAATGTCATAACTGTTTCTTTTTAAATTTATTATAATAATAATAATATTTACAGAAGAAAAAGTCCATGATATCCATCATTTATTAGCATGTATTAATCGAAATGATATTGACCTTTTTTCCGGGCGGGTTGGCAGCCTGAAATCGAAACTTATTTTCAGTTGTAAAATAATGTTCTGTATAAACTTCCTGTACCAGCATTTGAATGTATATGTCCCAGAACTGGTGCGCGGACCATCGTTTGGGAAACTCTGATCTAGTACATAATGTTATACACTGACTAACCATGGATTGTTATAAATGTTGGATGGCTGTTTTCTAAGAGAATGTTTCTAATGTTTTTTAGATCCTTTAAATCCTAGAACGTATAACTGAAAATTTATACAAAAAGATATAATAAAAATTAGAAGAAAATAAACAAATATTTTTTCATCTTGAAATGTATGTTTATTTATTTTTTTCTTCAAAGTAAAATATTAAAAAAATTAATTTAATTAAAAAAAAATAAAATTTTAGTTATGTTTAAAATTTTATACATCTTCGGAAACATAACTTCTTTTTGCATATATATACTTATATATTTAATATACGAAAATAAAAATATTAATTTGACTTTGTAATTTACAAAAACACATTTTTTTAATTAATCTTTTTTTAATGACTTTTTTAACTAGTTTCTTTTTTTTTTTTTTACGACGAGAATCACATTTTCAAACTTCTGTTTTAAAATTAGAAATTTTGAATAAATATAAGAGACTATATCTCTAATCTAAAATAATAATAATTAATGCTGCTGTGCCACTGCTGCAGTAAATGCAATTTTTGTGACCGGAGGACAGGGTTCGTACGCCTCCTGGAATTTTGCGACCAAGAAATTCTTTGGCACCAGTATTTTCTTACAGATCTCCGTTAAAAGAAAGCGAAGTTTTGCGATTTTAATCTAGATTTCCTTTTCTATAAAGAAAATACTGGTGACAATCCTGGAAAATTCCCTGATCCGTACAAACCCTGGAAGTCTTTCTTGGCTTATAATAATAAAACTTGCAATAGTTATAAAAACATGAAAGTTGGTAGTTTTAGAGAGAAATGTTCGACAAATACGCTGTAGCGTACCGTTTTTAAATCGAAGAATTATTTTAAGCTCTATTTAATGTTGAAATTGGTCAGAGCAGTTCAGTTAAATAAGTTTTATAGGATGAAAAACTATGCATAGTAATTTAACCATCTTTTGCAAGCATATACGGGATTAGATTGCGGTGTGCAGTTTGCAATATATATTTTTTAATTTGTCTAATTTTTTTACTTTATTTTTCAATTTTCTGTTCAAAATTTTAGTATCTTAATAGAGATTTATTTCATACTTGGAAAAAGTCATCTTGTTACCTATTGTTGCCAAATATGAAAAAAAAAAAAGCTCAAATAATGATATTTTCAAACATTTTGCAAACAAAAAATATATTTACACGGGAATATTGAATGAGAAAGAAAAGTTTAGAATAATTAAATTATTACGTGCAAAAAGAAATAATTAGAGGAAAGTTACGTTATAAAAGCCAAAATAATATTGCCAAACACTTGTTCGTAGATAAATATATTTACACGTGAATATTAAAAAAAAAGTAAAACATTAAAACAAATAAATTGTTATGTGCGAAAAGCAACCAATAAGGGAAAATTACACTATCTTTAAAACGATTTTCTTCGAGCATCTAAAAGAAAACTTTATTATAAAAATCCGGGAGGAAGAGACATTTTTACCACCATTTTATACAAACTGATTTTCAAATTTATAATAGATCTTACTTAATGAAACACGAAAACAGCCATCAGTTGTCGGGACAGAAGCTGGTGCAGCACTGGGAACCAAAAAATCCCTCAGTGAAAGGGAAATGAATAGCAACCCGATTACAGAAGATTGCCACGGGTCGTAATAATAACATTCAATCTTCCATAATCAGATAATATTTTTATACCAGAACAAATTAGCGTGTTTTTAGAGACTTCGGGTTCTGGACGGGGTTGGTGAGCGTAACATCTTAATAATTAAGAAAGGAAAAATATGAAAATTACGCCATGTTGACACAATCATATACATTTTTCTGCTTAGTTTTTGCAACATGAAAATAAATTTCAAGCTAAGCATAACGGCATTTTCACAGACGCGAACTTTCCTCTCGTACTTTATGCACGTACTTTTATGCTTCACCAACATGTAATCAAATAAAAATATATTTTCTATTTAATTGTAATGCAAAAAATGGCATCAATAAGCACAAAGATAATATAAACCCAATGGATAATATTCTCGTAACGTCACAATAAATATGAATTTTTATTCGCTTGTAAAAATAAAGTACACGCGCATAAATATTTTTACGTAAATTTATCTTGCAAATAAAAGCCACTTATAAAAATATTTTTCATCATTTCTCGTTGTTTCTTCGGCAATGGAAGATTTTTTAAAAAATTTTTATTACTGAAACTCAAAAATGAATGACTCACTACACAGCTCTGCTTTTTGTTTACATGTAAGATGTTGGTACATTGTTGGAGCTTATTGAACTTCATATACATTTTTGGTTAGATGGATGGGTCTTGATCGGAATCGTTACAACACTTGCGTATTATATAAATAGATATAACAAAAGTATTATTAAAAATAATCTTTCGATTAAGGACTAGTTTTTTATGCCTTAAATATTCTGTATAAATTTCACTTAAATCCGTCAAGTGTTTTTTTAAATATTGTGGTCACCGTCTTTAAAAACGTAGTTTTGAGAAAAATGCATTTAAAGTTTCCCGCTATTATGGTTCAGATCCTAGTTCAAATGTTAATTGTTATAGTAAAATATAGTATAGCATAATACATAGCAATATATTTCGATGTAACCAAAATGCAGGTAAAAACCGGTTAGTGACAACTGCCGTCAATAGTAAATTAATTAGGTAATTATAGGATATCTCTGAAACTATCCATTGGATCAACTTGAAATTTTCACAGATTATTTCTAAAATATTATACTTTAAGAAAATGGAAAATAATAATAATAATAATAATAATAAATTAAAATATTGATTTTTGAAAAAGCTGACTATTCCTAACCCCTTGAACAAACTATCTTGAATAAACTACGCTTAAAAATCTAGAAAATTATTTTTAAAAAAGCAATACATAAAAATAAAAAAAATATCTAAATATTTCTAGCATTTTCAGAGAAGGAAAATCAATGTTAAGGAAATTATCTATATATTTTTTTTTATATCACGTTTATTTCTATTACAGTTTTAAGAGGGGAGGTGAATCATGCACCTATAATATCGCACCATTATCCCCAATTTATAACAAAAGCAAACCATAATTAAAAAAGAAGTTCCCCTAGTTCCTCCTTTAGTATGAGATTTTAGTAAGAATATTTTTTTCCTCCTATTCCAACGCCCCTGTATAAGGATAAAACTTTCAGTAGAACGAATTATTCGTCGAGGAGGTTTTACTTTACCCAGTCATTCTTCAATTTTCTCTCCCACTAACATCTCTGGTCCCTAGCAGAAAACACGCGAGGTATGATTATTTTTGTTACATTTTTATGATAACAGTAATGCTTTTTTTGTTGCAGATGAATGCCAAATAATGGACACTGTAAATTATAACGAAATTATAATCCGATTTTACGTTTATAATTTGTTGTCATATGTATTAAATGTGAATATGTCCAACATCCGAATATTTAGTACTAAAGATAAAAAATCTATAAAGCTCAACCTGTCCACTATTTTTAACTATGCTGCAGGGTATCAGAAGTTCAGAAGTATGTATACACTTTATAGTTATCACCTGTAGCAAATTGTATCCCGAACTGGCGTCAGGTAAATAAAATACAAGATATATCTTATAAAACATCAGATAAGTATAAAAACCCTCTTTTATACTTACCTTTTTTGAAAAAAAAAAATCATTCTTTTATTAGCATTTAATGTTTATCTCGAAAACCACGTTTAATTTCATGAGTGCTAATCATGCTCCTCCCCCCCCCCTCCAAAAAAAAAAAATTACATTAAAATACATTAAGGTATCCGCACACCTTCGGAGGTGATTTTTTGAAAATTTGAAAATTTTCTTTTTATACCAATTTTTTCTAATGACATTTAAGTTAAAACTTTGAAAAATATATAAACATTTCAGAAATTACACAGAAATAATTTTTTAAAGTGAAAAATAGTCAAAAATATGGGAAAAATTGACATTAGTACAAAACCTGATAACTCAAAATCAAATCAATGCTTTTACAAACATCAAATACAAACATCAAACATTTGCTTTCAACGTATATTTCGTTAAATTTAAATATGAGTTACTTTAAAAACTACATAGATAAACAATTCTCGACGTTTCAGTTATTCTTCATAGCCATCTTCAGGAGAAAATTTCCATAAATACAAACAGCAAAAAATTAAATATGTGTTTCATAATTGACAGAAATGTTCCAACTCATTAATTAATGCATTCACATTTTGTAAATCGCATAATAAGGATAATAATTTTCTATAGGACATAGACTAGCCGCATTATAATAACATCTCTATTGTAAAAGCTATAGCACTCTAAGTACTAATGTAATGAAAAATTCGTAAAATTTCTAGTAACTTTTTAACTTATACCAGTATAAATATAAAACCAATTAATATATGATCATGATTGTAGTTATTTCCTCAATAATTGCTATACCAAAAAAAAAAAAAAAAAAAAAAAACTGTATGGCCACTGAAAAGTGTCTTTTTTTTTTTTTTTTAAGTTAAGCTTTGCCTGCCTTTTCCCACCTGGCATTTATGTGCTGTTCCATCGAACATGTCCCGTACCTTATTTTTTACTATTTAAACTTTATTATCAGTAGCAAACTTACTACAGCTATACTATTTTACTTTCTTATTTTTAGACTCTATCCTTAATCTCTTTTGCTTTAGGGGCCGTCCATAAATGATGTCACGCTTGGAAGGGGGGGGGGGGTTCATGAGTTTGTGACAGTTTGTGACAAGGGGGTGGGAAGGGGTAAGAAGAAGTGTGACATCACACATTTTGATTCAAATTAAATCATTTAAAATCAGCAAACTAAATTTTGAAATTATTTTGAAATTACCAGAATTTGAGGGTATTTTTTAATCGAGGCAAAAACAACTTTCATGTGATTTGTTTTTACTTATATTCCTTTCTTTAAAAAAAAATCAATTGCTCCTTCATATTAATATTTTATTACTCTTGTATATTAATTATATTTTTTGTTGTAAACCTTAATCTTATTTCATACAAAATAAGTGCACGAATCATTTTTATTGTTATGCTCACAAATGTCATTAAAACACATAGTTAAAGTTTAAAAATAAAATTTGAAATATGATCTATAACGTAGTGCTTTGTTTCTGAACTGCAAGTATATGTTTATGTAATATAGTGTGACATATGACAAGAGGGGGGGAGGGGGTATGGTGAAGTGTGACACTTTGTGAAAAACGGGGGGAGGGGGGTCAAAAATATGGAAAAAAAGTGTGACATCATTTCTGGACAGCCCCTTACTATGAATTCCATATTTATTTTTTACCATTATTTAAATTTTTCTTCTTTTCTTTTTTTAATTGCTCATTGAAGTATTTTAACTTTTCCCAACGGCTCACTTTTACAAGACATTCTATTCACAATAGACTGGGCGTAAAGTTGATAGCAGCTCGGAAGCCCCTTTACCGACATCAACTGTTCGGACTGTTCCCTCAATAAACGTTTGTAAAATAAGTAAAAAAAAATTCAAGGCATTTCACGCATAATTTTTTGCTATAGGATGTTTTGCGTACAGTAAAAATCTGAAAAACTTCATTTTGAGAAAAAGCTAAAAATAACTTTTAAAGCCTGTTCTTACTATAAAAATAATAATTATTCTTTAAAGGTTTAATTATATACTCTATGTATTTTCTTGAACATATAATCCAATTTAAATGCTCAATCTCGAAAAAGAAGAATGTCAACATACATTTCAGCTTACTTCCGGTTTGCAGAACGATATTTCCGGTTGTTAAATTCTTCGGCAAGTTGTAATAGATGTAATTTTAAACGGTTATAACTCGGGTTCTAATTCAGATACAGACACAATTAAAGCAGAATTCGATAGATAAAAGATAGGATTTTAATATTATTTCAAAAATGAAAAATCGATATTTTCATCGAACATTATGTTTTAAAGGTGTGCGGATACCTTAATTTGACGTGGCCACCAAACTCGATTATGGAAAAATCATTGCTGTTTTTACGTTTGCTAGACAGGCAGAGCTAATGAATTTATTAATAAACTAGCGGCCCTCCCTCGCTTTGCTTCGGGTTAACCTTGAAAACCTTCATCTCTTTGTGTTTTCTGTAGACCTTTTTAATGTGTACAATAATTAGTACATTATTTTGATAAATCTTGTAGGGTTCAGCCTGCGTTTGCAATGTATAAGCGGAAAAAATGAAATTATTTACGACATCACATTAAAAACCTAAAAAATAACAGTATTTCTCCACTATTTAATGGATATACATATAAACCTTCCTCTTGAATCACTCTATCTATTAAAAATAACCGCATCAAAATCCGTTGCGTAGTTTTAAAGATTTAAGCGTACATAGGGATATAGGGACAGAAAAAGCGACTTTGTTTTATACTATGTAGTGATTATATTTTTTGCTCCGCTTCTTTTTTTAAGATAAGCTTTTTTTAAGCTTCCGCTTCTTTTTTTAAGATACGCTACCGCGCATGCGCGGTAGCGTATTACTGCTTGCACGGCAGCGTATTACTGCTTATTTGACTGTTTAATACTGTTAATTTTACGGTATAATACTGGCAGCTGGGTGCCAGTTTTATACTGTAAAATCAACAATTATTTTTTGCAGTGTAGATTTTGATGAAAAAAACGCAATTTCGCCTAATTTTACCTCAGATTTAATATATTTTTTATATTTTACTATGGGCGCAGCTTTGCAACACTTTTATTTTTACATATATTGTACATTTTGATTATTTTATAATATGTGTAAAGAAGAACGTGTTGCACGATTGCGCTCATATAAATAATTGAGGTAAAATTAGGAGAAATTGCGTATTTTTCACCAAAAACTACGAATAATACGAGCTTTGAGCTTGTGTAAATCATATAAATCCGAACAAAATGCAAAAACTATTGTTGAAATCGTACAGGATAAACCTTCTAATATTAAAAAGTGAAATAATTAAGACAGTATAACAAAAAACGAGTTTTAGTCTTATTTTATAGGACAAAAACACGGCCTATGGACCTTGATCCTTTTTGCGAAAATGTAGCAGAAACCTACCATGAAATGTTCTGTTAAAAAATATTGGTATACAGTTGGTAGACTCTTTGGGAGCCCTGTATAAATATATCTAATTTTATTTAACAAAAATGGTTACTTAATTCTAGCGGATTCAAACTGGGTTTTCCATTTTACAAAATATACTGCCCGGTGTATAGAACATTGGTAAAACCATAATAATTTTTTTCAATAAATATATTTTTATAGCTTGGCCCTTAACAACACTTAAAATAACGTTTTTATTTGGAAAATATGAATTATGTTTTCAAATACAGTTTTGAAATTTATTAAAAGCTATACTTTTGTATTAGCCGCATGGCAGAGGTTAATAGCCGAGGAAATCACCGAAGATTTCGCGACTGACACACTGAAAGAAAACTTATACCGCCTTCATCTAGAACGATTAAGTAGTCATTTTCTAAATCCCTAAATTAGAAAAATAGATTTCCGAGCTATGCGAATAAGGTAAACAAATAAACTGAATAGACGAAATGATCGAACATTTCTAGTCTATAATTTTCTAGGTGATGAAACGCTACAGTATATTATGAATCGTTTGAATTGCTAGAAATTATCCCTTGATTTCTGGAAGAAATTCATAAACTAGACTTATAGTCACTAAAACTAACCTCTTGTGCTTACATTTATTTGCAGAGATTTTTAAATAAGTTCGACCACGATTATAAAAAAACGCTCTTGAATTTGAATAGGGGAGACTAGAACTCTCTAGCAAAGGGAACTATAATTTACAAGGTTGACATGGAACTATTTTTTCTAGTCACAATTTATTTTCTAGATGGCAGTGGCAGAATTTTTTTTCAGTACAGCAAGCCTTTTCGAGTCTGATAATTTCAGTGGTTTAACATCAGCGTTATACTCACGGACACGTAGTGGCCTTGCAGTCTCTTTTGAAACGAAATCTCTTTTGCAATCTCTTTACTTCGGTCACTTCTTTCAGTCACTTTGAAATCTCTCTTTTGCAATACAACAGTAGAAGTACAACATTGAATTCAACATTAGACGTTGCAAACTTTAAACGTTCATAAATCCCAAACTACTTGAGGCCCCACCAGTGGCTGAGAGGTTGTGCTCTCGAAGCTGGTAGACGGGAGGTGCTGGGTTCGATCCCAATCGCGCCCGTCGGCCTAATCGTTCGGAGTTTTCGTGGTTTTCTTCGAACCGTGGATTTATCCATGCGTAAATACGGGTTAGGTTCCCTTAGAAAGACCCCCACGAAGGGCACTCCCCCCGGGCCTATATCCCTAGCGTAGATAATTGGCCGTCAACAATCAACCCAACCCAACCCAAACTACTTGACCGAATGCCTTACCGTTTGGTATTCCAACGATAAATTTTGCCGAAAAATCCAAATATTATATCAAAATTAGGTGTTTATATATAAAATTTCAGAGTTTGGTACAATAAACAAAAATTACTATGCAGAAATTTTAGTAGGATGGTAGTTTCATATATATATATATATATATATATATATATATATATATATATATGTATATAAGTGAAATTTTAATTGCTTAATAGGTGTATAGCCAACATAGTGAAAAATTACCCAAGCAGGGACTCGAACCCTGGTCGGGTACTTTTTCACTATGTTGGCTATACACCTATTAAGCAATTAAAATTTGATTATTATGAATGCAAGGCGTGTGAAATTTTCTATGAAAATTTTTTTTCCAAAGTATTAAATATGAATGTATATAAGTGGTTAAATCGGCAACACGGACTTAACGTGTCGGAAGAAATACACATCACTCGCATGCACTAAACATGAATTTCTGTAGGAGATAACTAATTAGTGTTGTCTACATTCATTTTTAATGTCGTGGTTGCCAATATCACTCCTTTCGACACGTAATTGACGATCTTATGTAAAAGTACTTAATGTGTCTCAGTTAAAAAAAGAATAATAATAAGACGAGATAAGACGGTTATTTTAAAAACGTATAATAATACTGTGTACAACACATTCAAATTTCGTGGTGCTTGTCCAATTTTTACAAAAATTAGAGCCTAGAATTTAAAAAAAAAAAAAACAGTTGATAAGGCAAACTTACCAGTTTTGGATCCTGATGAAATCTATACCGGACTATCATCGAAACATACCTTCTGCAATGATATTAATAATAATTATGAAAATCGGAACATAACATAGATATACATAAATATATATATATATATATATATATATACAAATGAGTCGTATAATTACCTTTGTTGGAAGTCTATTAAAAAATGAGAATTACCGACTAATTACAAACATTAAAAGAATTTACAATGATATCTGCTATTGTAAGAAAGCCTCGAATTCTTCAATTTGATCTGTTATCTTTTTCGTAAATTAGATTATACTCGACCTTCAAATTTATTAACTTTCTTAACCCTTTGAAGGACATTGGGATATATTTTATACCATTTAATTTTAATCCAGAATTGCGGCAGAATTTCTAAATAAAATTTTACTTTCATAACTTTGGTGAAAAAAAAAAGGTGTGAAGTTGCATTTCCTTATTTTGAAATAAAAATTCTCGAAAATTCTTGTGCGAACTCAACATTACAGAAACATAATTAATTGCTCGTAAAAAGGGTTGAGAAATGAGAAAATAGTCTAGGAAAAGACTATAGGAATGTGTCTTTAACCCTTCACTGCACTAAATTTTCTTTTAGATCTATGTTTTTATACTCATATTTAGAAGTTTATATCACAAACTTTAAAGAGCAAGGAATGAAGGAATGTGTCTTTAAACCTAGACTGCACGAAATTTGCTTTTATAATATGTTTTTCATACTCATATTTAGAATTGTATATCACAAACTTTAAAGAGCAAGGACTATAGAATTGTGTCTTTAACCCTACACTGCACGAAATTTTCTTTTAGAAGTATGTTTTTTATACTCATATTTATAGTTGTATATCACAAATTTTAAAGAGCAAGGACTATAGAATTGTGTCTTTAACCCTACACTGCACGAAATTTTCTTTTAGAAGTATGTTTTTTATACTCATATTTAGAGTTGTTTTAAAGAGCAAGGACTATAGGCATGTGTCTTTAACCCTACACTGTACGAAATTTTCTTTTAGAAGTATGTTTTGTATACTCATATTTATAGTTGTATATCACAAATTTTAAAGAGCTCTTCTTCTCCTTATTTAAAAGGGAGCTTCTGTGATTAAATAAGGCAAATATTTTTATTTAAATATAGAGGTAGACCGGAACTGGATATATTTATGAAAGGTGAAATTTTAAATGGTTAATATATGCATCAGTGCGCAGTTTAGAGTTAAGTAAAGGTGAAAGCATATTTTATGGCGTTCATGTGACGTCTCCCGTATGTTGATTAAAACTATTTCTGAGTCGTAATCTTAGTCTTAATTGATCACAGAAATTCTGTCTTTATGGCGATAGTTGACTTCAAATATTAAATTTTAAAATGTTTAATGAATTCACTTGAAATTTGGTTGTGTTTTTTAAGAACAGACTAAAATACTTCAGCACAAAAATTAAAATATAAATATTTGTTTCTTTAAATTTCATTTTAAATGTTTTAATACGACAAAAATTTTATATATTTTAAAATGTTCCATGCACATTTTGTTTGCATACAATATGACAATACTTATTTATTGAGACACTTTTCATATATTACAATGGAAGTTGATATGAATTGTAAAAAGTTCACAGAATTGTAGCAGAAGAAAAAAAATATAATTATGCTTTGTTTTTTCTAAAAAAGAAGTAGCTATATATTTCCATATGCACATAAATTACAACATTAAAATACCTTGAAATGAATTTTTTATGCTAACATTTCTTTTTAATTACCGTATAGCGGATACATACAGTATAAATTTCAAAATAATCTATCAATTAGGAATTCGCATAAAATGTTTCAAATTAATCTATCAATTAGGAATGCATATAAAATGTTTCAAAATAATCTATCAATTAGGAATGCCCATAAAATGTTTCAAAATAATCCATCAATTAGGAACGCGCATAAAATGTTTCAAAATAATGTATCAATTAGGAATGCGCATAAAAGGTTTCAAAATAATCCATCAATTAGGAACGCGCATAAAATGTTTCAAAATAATGTATCAATTAGGGATGCGCATAAAATGTTTCAAAATAATGTATCAATTAGGAATGCGCATAAAATGTTTCAAAATAAACTATCAATTAGGAACGCGCATAAAATGTTTCAAAATAATTTATCAATTAGGAATGTGCATAAAATGTTTCAAAATGTAGAAATGTACGAAATTTTAAATTTTGAGAAAAAGGATATCAACAACTGTTTATATATATAGTTTGTTTTCAGATATAAAATGTTATACCTCTGTGAAGATGCGTCAGTAATTAAAAATACTGTTTGTATCAGAGTTTGTATCATGTAGTTTCATAATGCACCAAATAAAGATTAAAAAAAAAGTTGATTTTTTAGTTTTATTTAGTATTTTATTTTTTATTTAGTAAAATTTCATGCTTTTTAAAGTTTCTGACCCCTTAAATAGATTATTTATAATGGGAGATAGTGGTACACAAAATACAGGACACTTGATAGGTGCTACGATACAAAAATAAAATGTACTGCGGTGTTTTGGATTAAAAACAAAATGAGAACGCTATTCATTATCTTCTACTTATATTTTACTGTATTTTTTTTATTAGACTTTCGAAAAATTTACACTTTGGCTGATTCTGGAAATCATAGATGTTTGATCGATTTTCGAAAATTAGTAATTATTTTGCATGCATAAAGAAAGATAATTCAGATGAAAAAACAGCTAATTTAATTTTTTTCAGTTTGAGTATTTGATAGTCATTGACATAGTTAAACATTATTTAGTGCATCGTAGAGTTCAAAGTTCGAAAACTTCAAACATATTATTAAAATACACACTTGGATTAAAAACTCATGTTTATTAGATTTTTTTTTAAATCTAAGATTTAATGTTCTAATTTTTCAAAACAGTTTAACTAACTGTTTGGAATAGATGTCCTTTCCGAAAGTATATGAAAAGGATCCACAAGATTTCGATGGTGAATGGAATGGGAAGAAACTGTGTTGTTTTAAGGCAGTTGTTTTTGCTGTGTTGTTTTACTCATTAGAAATGAGACGGGCTTAGCCCGAACTCGAAGCGAACTGGTCTTCGGGTTCGGGACCAAAGTGAAAACTTTATATATTCACAAATTATGATAAGAGGAAAAAAACTTTTTGAGAAACAAGAGCGACGTGTATGTTTCTTAAAGTATTCTATTTTTTTTAAATCAGTTTGAAAGGGAATTGAAATATTATTGATTGGATATAAGGAGAAATAGCCCATCTGATTTTGAAGCATTTGCACTGTCAGTGGTAGTAACATAAAGAAGCCGTGGTATATCCCTTGTCTGCCCTCGCTTTCTGTTTGAAGTCAATTTCAAGAATTACAGAAAAACCGAACACATGTCTTTCTGCCATAGTTGTACAATAAGGTTTAAAAGTAAAATAAGAATTGTGACTTTTCTAGAATTCTGGCGATGGTTCTATATAAATAACAAATTTGCTATTTCAGAGAGATTTTAAGGGATATGAATACCACGAAACATTGTCATGAGGTGTATTTAGGATTATATATATTTCTATGTCTAAGAAGAAATTTTTAAATGAGAAAATTAATCTTGAAACAACTTTAAAGTGTTATTAACAATTATATTTCGCGTACTTTCGGGCTCCGGGAAAAGTGCCCGAACTCTAACCGACATGAAAGCAGCAAATTTTTCACTTGAATCCTGCCTGATGTATAGAGCCCTAACACACACACACCTCTAGTATTCATGCGGCTGCATGCTATCCCGCAAGTGCATACAGACTTTTGTATTTTATATTTAACAGACTTAGGGAATGTAGTTACTGAATATGTTCCGATTTTAACATACTGTATTAAAAACATTTTAAGAATCTTTAGTTCAACATATTTATGTTGGATGGCATTTAGTCCTTTGAAAAAAATCAAAAATAAATAAAATTCCCGACTTGCAAGACTGTAAAATATTGAAATTTTTCTCCAAATCGCTGTTGCCAAGAAACCTGCAGAAATCAATAAAATTATTGAAAAAGATTAAAAAAAATTATAATTACATATTAATAATTAAAATACATTAGTATATCCTTATAATATATAGACATACACTGTAAAAGAAAATCCTGAGGTTACTAATACTTTTTTAGTAAAATTTGTATTCTACAGAATTTTTTAGTAACCGGTATTATAAACCGGAATCGTTGCTAGCTGTTTTGTAGTAATTCTTACAGATTTTCTTGTACCTGAGTAAGAAAAAAAAATTTTTTTTAGTAATTGCAAGGATCAATGAGAAAAACAAAATTTTTTTTAGTAGATCAACCCCCCCCCCCTTTTTTTTTTACAGCGTAGGACTTCAAAAATGTAATTGCAGCCTTTCGTAACAGATTTTGTCTCTTCCTAAAATTTGGGTTATGATGGTATTTCTGGTTATACTTAAAAAGGAAGACAAATGTTTCTAAATTAAAAAAAAATATAATATACACACAAACGAAAAATATACAATAACCTTTTCCGAGTTACCCACGATTTCGAAAAACGTTCTTTATCGTTAGAAACCGCAAAAACCAGCATATATTCGATATTGCTAAAGAAACTATATAAAAGCATTTATTAAAAGATACAACGTTTCTTTTGCTGCCACTGATTTTTGGAAACTCTTCCGAGTAATATTTATATCGCACTAATAAGTTTTCTCAAACCGGAATATGGGTTTTTAGGATGTTATGAATTCTCAATTAACAAGGGAGAAGTCGCGCATAGTCAGGGTAATATGAATGGTTTTTTCTTTGTCACCAGTAAATACAAATAATAATCGTACCTTATTTAGTCCAAGAAAATCGTTACAAATTACACCAGAAAGTGATTTTTGAAAAATAGAGGTGACAATTACAAAAACCGTACGCACCCTGAGTATGTTATATCCGGCGCGATTGCTCCCGGGTTAAACATTTTCAGATGCGTAACTGAATTTATCCGTGCAAGAGTAACAAAATAATATTAATTTTAATGTTAATAATTTGCTGTTTATTTATCATGTTTGTTTGTGAAACATGTCTGTTGAACATGGAAATGTTTACTTGAGAATAGATAGCATCCAAAAAATTGATATTCCGGTTTGTGAAAACTTATTGTACTAAAAAAACTACTCGGTAACGTTTCCGAAAATCAGTAACAACAAAAGAAACCTTGCTTTTATAAATGTTTCTTTATTATGTTTCTATATGTAAGTTTTTGTAATTATTTCGAATAAATATTGGATTTTGAGATTTCTTAAGATAAGGAACGCTTTTTGGGATTGTACGCAACCCGGAAGCGATCATTGCACATTTTCGTTCATGGTTACATTACATTTTCTTAAATTGAGAAAGATTTGTCTTATTTTTAGAATGTAAGCATTATTTTCGGAAGTTTTTTTTTTTTCAAGTCTAGAAACGAGACAGAAATATGCAGGGATTTTTTTTTTACCTAAGAAAATACATATTTTAAACGTTCAAATATCACGTTTTTTTAATGAATTGCTATTATTATTATTATTATTATTATTATTTGAAAAACGCCTGTTTTGGACTGGATTTTTCTGGATGTCGCGCGGGGTGTACCCAAGAATTCTCTAAGTAATATCATATAAAACCAATCATACAAACAGCGTGTTAAAATATATAAATTTTTGAAATTCTGTATTTGTAACAAATTGGAGGACTATCAGACTTAAGAGTTTTCAACAAACAAATCTGATTTTGTTTTGATTACAAAAAGCGGACAAATAAAAAATTAAAGTAAATAAAAGTAAAAATAGTTACAAAAAATTCTTTTATAAACATTCAATGTTTATTTTAAAATGATGTCTAATTTCACGAATACAATTCACGTAGTTCCAAAAAAAAAAAAAAAAAAAAAAAGTAAATAAACAAAAAAAAAAAAATTAATAAAATAAAATAAAATAAAATAAATGAACAAATACAAATCCGTTATTAAACGTTAATTTGGCGTGGAATCCGATTATTGAAAGTTTAACTGCTTTGATTCACGCTTTATAAAAACGGCAAACTAGTGAATTTACTTAAAAAAATTACAATTTTTTGTTCTGTTTCTTTTTTTAAGATACAGCAATAGAAAAAAAAACACCATTCAAACTTCCTATTTAACATTTTTAAATTGTTTTTCTCAACGTTCTCAACTAGGCATTCGTCGAAATTTGATGAAATAAAAAAGTTTAGTAAGGAACTGTTAGATTAAAAAAAAAAAAAAAAATTCTGCAAAAATAATGCTAATGAGAAAACAAAGCAAAACAAAACAGTCTTACATTGGCTAATTTAACTTCTAAACGAATTATTATTGTTTCGCATTTTTCCGTACTTAAAAAGTAAAAACGGAACCATTATAAGATCACTCGTGTGTCTGTGTATCTGTCAGAGCCGTTATTCTCGTAAACTATAGAACGTGGAAAGTTCAAACTTGGGAGAATTATAAAAGCTATTGACCCGCATTTTTCTGGGTTATTAGCCATTCACAAATATTTTTAGAAAAAGTTTGGAGGAGGGTTGGGCTACTTGAAAAAAAAAAATTCGTTTTGTATATCGTGTTGGGTATCTTGTGATCTCGAAACATCGAACTCAAAAATATGTTCGTTTTAAGTTTAGATATTATGTTTTCAGAGATATCGTTGAAAATGTACTGCAAAAATATGTCTCCCCCACCTCCTATTTCCTAATCTACTGAAACTAAAATTATGAAAAAAAATAGTGGTAGTAGGAGTTTAGTTAAATCTTACAGAAAAACTATAGCGTTTGTCCTATATGTCACATAGAGAAAATCGCATTTTTCCGTTACACACAAACTTTACATAGAGGGCGCTCGAGGTACCTGTCGACGCGGAATCATTCAAAGATTATTGATAATGATTTTCGAAAACAGAAATGTCGGTAATTAGCTGAGATATTAATTAAAAACCTATCTCGAAAAATGCGACACGGTCCAAGGCGACGTTGCAACATTGCGACCTCTCTTCGAAGCGCACTTGGTACACTGCCAAGTTTAAACGTATTGCAAGGTAAAATTCATATTTAATACTTGGGAAATTTTTCCATAGAAAATTTCACACGCCTTGCATTTCATAATAATCAATTTTTAATTGCTTAATAGGCATATAGCCAACTTAGTGAAAAAGTACCCAAGCCGGGACTCGAACCTGGGTCATCAGTATACCGCATTGACATTCTACCAACTGAACCACTTGGTTTCCATCTTGTGCTGCGTTTGTAGCCTTGCCAACATGTTACAGTGAGAAAGTTCCAGGCTGAGTATCGTTCCCAAGTGGTTTAATTGGTAGAACGTCCATGCGCTGTACTAATGACCCAGGTTCCAGTCCCAGCTTGGATACTTTTTCACTATGTTGGCTATACGCCTATTAAGCAATTAAAATTTGATTATTATTGCAAGGTCTTTGTTTTAGGTAAGGCGAATCACAGTGATAAATAGTAAATAACTTCACTAATCATGCTTACAAGTATTATGTTTTTATGTTTAGAAATGAGTCAGAAAATTTTGCTTTCTTCTTCTTTTTTTCTTTTTAGTTCGCCTTAAAATCGTGTACTGTTACGTCAAATATGATTAACAGGTAACTTTTTAAGAGCAACCTCTGCGACCTCCCTCCGAAGCGTGGTTGGCACTCAGCCAAGTTTAAACTTCGTACAAGATCTTTGTTTTAGAGTGAGAAATATTTATCGTTTCTCATTCCAATAGAATTAAATTATGACATGTGGTATTGTTTTACGTATACGAGTATATTTTCTTCGAACAATTCTGATACTTTGTTTAATTATCTATTTTTTAGGATTTCGTTCATATCACGAAACTCTATTCGTCTCGCTTCTCTGCCTGTCCGTCACAGAGTCCGTTCTCAGAAACTTAATAAACTGTCTATAAGTTAGAGATTTGAAATCTTGTGTACGTACAGCTGAATATCTACTGTCACGCTGAAAACCATAAATTTTGAAAAAGTCGCATTATTTTAATTAAATTAATTATTTTAATGACATCCAACCATTTCTGCGATTTCAATACAGAATCTTAATTTTAACCTCTTCATTGTAGACTTGATGGTATCGTGGTAAAGAGTGTTCTTTCTGTCCCAGAGATCCCAAGTCCAATTCTCTTCCGAGGAAGCTGAAGTTTTCAATTTTTTTCTCATTTAATTGTCCGATTGATTTAATTTAAAAAAAAAATGGTTGTTGGATTTTTTTTAAATATAATAACTGAATACACAAGATTTCCAGACACAAAATGATTTATTATTTATGAAAAAGGAAAGATAATCACTTCAAAAAAGTTTTGCAAAATTTTGCGGGTATGTCATTTTTACTGGCAAACACATACCGCCTTTCTGCGATTAGGACCCTTTATAGTGTTGGGAGGGTAGGGGGGGGTTAGGAGCTCGTTGGGCTTAATCGTCGTATAGAAGGTATGAGATTTTATATATTACATTGAAATTAAGATATATTAATTCTTATTTTGTTTATTTTGATTTTCAGAAACATGTCTGACCATCACGAATATTGTTCGGGAGGATTCTCGCCAGACGACGTCGTCATTAGTGGCATTGCCGGCCGATTTCCAGACTGCAAATCTTTAGAAGAGTTAAAAGAAGGTCTTCTCTCTCAAAAAGATTTTCTAGTGCCAAACAACGAAAGATACGAAAAAGGTGGGAATAGTTGTAATGTAACATTTATTTTATACTTATTTTTGTTGTTTGAGTTGTAAATGGGTTTGCTTTATGATCATAAAGCATAGCTACACAGAAAAACTGGCGTTAAAGAGAAAGCAATCAATAATAAAAAAAAAACAACTTTTGACAGGTCAGGCATAATAAGGAGAGTATTTTAAATACATGAATTGCTTTAAAATAGATTTATAAATATTTTTCACAGAAATTCAAATGTTTAAAGTATTGGTAAGTTTTGTTTAGGTATTATTACATGATGAGTCAATTTGTTACTGATTAGATGCTTTCTCTTTTTCGTGTAACTTCCTGTCAACTTTTATCTTTTAGTTGTTCTCCCACAGTCTCTTCTATTTTTTATCAGTTTTGCTTCAACTCTCGTAATGCAGGCACATTCATTTGCCTGAACAAGAAAGATTGACTTTTTTTAAACTCATTATTTTTTTATAGTGTAAAGTACTCGGTCTTGCCTGTGATTTTAAGAATGTTTGTTTAGAACAATCATGTTCAAAATTTAACAAGCAGTATAAAAACATAATAAAGGGAAAATTCATAAAGATACAACTAAATGTAAACACATTGCTTGAAGGTGCGTAAAAACATACATAAAACATTTAAAAGCACATTAAAGTCCTTTTAGTCCTTTGTTCCGGGCAAGATAGAAAAACGCGAAGAGACAACAACTCAACTTAACTGTTAGTTTTTCACTGATGATGACCGAGTAACTTCGGTTGAAAACATTTTGAATTTTTAAAATGACTGTAATGTGCTTTTAAATGTTTTATGTACGTTTTTACGCACCTTCAAGCAATATATTGATATTTATTTGTATCGTTATGAATTTTAATGATGAATTGAGTTGTTTTATAATAATGTTGATGAAATAAAATTTTGAGTTGTAACCAAAATATGTTTTTATTCCTTCTATAACTCCACCGAAATATAAGATTGGAAATTAATTTTAAAAAAATGCTTTATCTCGGTGCCATAGAGCAACAATAATGCTACAGGAGTGCCATCAAAATTAATATGCTTTAAATTTAGATTTATACATGACCGCCGGCAGTATACATGGCACTCTAAAAAAATAAAGTCTACACCGCCGGCGGTACACATGGCACTGCAATATAATTTTTTTAAAGGACTTTAATGTGCTTTTAATTGTTTTATGTATGTTTTTATGCACCTTCAAGCAATATATTTACATTTAGTTGTATCTTTATGAATTTTAGTTATTAAACAAGGTGAATTTGAACTGAAATTTTAACTTTTTATATAATAAAAGGAGCATGCGAAATGTAACACACAACATGAACCAAATGAAAACTCAATGTAAAAAAATGTAAATTTATATAATAAACTCATCAGAAATCAGCTATAAATGAGCTAGCTTCCATTCATCAGTGGAACAATAAAAGCTGAAAATTAACAACTGCTAAAATTCCTTCAAATATAAACGAATCATGTAAACGAATCACGTATGTTGCCATTCTAGAAAAATAAAGTTTTAATTTGCGTAATTTTCACTCTTTTTTAATTTAATCCGGACGACAGATCACCTACTAACTTAGTAAACTAGTCGTTGGGGGCCACCGTAATACTTACTCATCATGAATATTAAATTAGGCAATGATTATCACGTGTAATTGGAAGGTGCTAAAAGAGAAAAATTGCTTGCGGGACTCTGATCTTGAAAGGGTTAATCTAGTTTGACTCTATGCCGCCAAATACATCCAAGTGCAAATTTCGATTTTTGTGTGTTAATTGCTATATTTTTAGCTAAATAAGAAATTCTCAACTACCCCCATATGAGGGAATTTCCCCTTGTCGGTATACTTTAATGTTTACGGATACTTTGAGTAACCCCTGAATACTAAAATTACAGTCTGATAAGTTTTATACAACTACTTACATTTTGGAATTTGCTGTTTTTTTTTTTTAATGTAATGTGTAACGGTAAAATTTAATTTTTGAGATTGAGTCAAAAAATCAATATAAATCAATAGTACCAGAAATAATATTCCATTAAAGTATGCTGTATTAATGTAAAGTAGTTATAATAAAAATAAATAAGTTTCCAATCAGAAATTTTATTAAAAAAAACACAACAACTTATGTCTACTTGGTATCTATTTGTTTTGTTTTCTTAAATAATTTTTTTTGTTTGAAACAGCCTAATTTTAGCTGCGACTTATACTCTGGAAATTACGGTAAAATTGCATCTTGCAACGTTATAAATTATAAAACGTTATAAATTATAAACCTTTTACGGACCCTTTTTTTTTTTTACTACATTAGTCTTTAGGGATCCTTGGAGTAACCCCTGAGTACTAAAATTACAGAATGATAAGCTTCAAACAACTTACATTTTGGTATTTGCAGCTTCAAATGTAACGTGTAACGATAAAATTTTAATTTTTGAGATTGAGTCAAAAATAAATATAAATCAATATTTGTTACCAGAAAAAATATTCCATTAATGTATACTTTATTAATATACGGAGGCTTTATAATATATTGCATTTTTTATTAATTAATATTGTCTTGTTTGGATGTTTCGATTCATTTTTTTTTTGTTTGACGCAGCTTAATAGCTATAGAAATGAAACATTCATAAATGATTCTGTTTCACGACTCTGTGTATGATGATACCATATAAACAAAACAAACAACATCAACAACAACAAAAAAAAATTACAACCAGCGAATAAAATTACGAAAACAAATCAAAGTTCTTCTACAATTCTGTAGTAAGAACTAGATGCAAGTTACTTTTTTTCTGATCTTTCAGCTGTAAAATAAATAAATAAATAAAACAAATAGGCCATTCCCGCTTGCCTTTCAAACAGTGTACCAATGTACCAAATATTTACGAAGGTGCCATTTTATAATGTAAAGTCTTTTTTTTTTTTAATTTGAAGTGGTGGGGATTTGAATGTAAAGTATTGATATTTGCTTTAAAAAAAACATTGATACGTTAATAATAATTAACACTTTCCAACCTAGTTGAAAAGTGTTTATGACTTCGGTTTGTCTGGCCGTCTGCCGTCTGGCCGTCTGTCCGTGCTCTAACTCCCGTAAATATGCTCGGATTGCTCTGCAATTTTTATATGTTATAGTCGTTATCTATAGCATGTTCCCTATTTCAACGGAAGTGTGTAGCACTTATAGTTTTTTTTACAGGGGCACTCAAAAGAATTCAATTACATTGCAGTCTATGGAGGCAAATCATTTGCGGTTTATTTAAATAATGTTTCACTATTTTAAACGCATTGAAATTTATATATATCACTAAGGTGTATTAGAAGAAGCTTAACATGGAATAGGGTGTGCATAGCACTTATACTTACTGTACAGGGACAGTCAAAAGAATTCCGTTACATTACGTCTATGGAGAAAAATCGTCTGCGGTTTATTTAAATAATGTTTCCCTATTTAAAACGCATTGAAATTTATATGAGGTGCATTACAAGAGGCTTACTACAGAATATCGTGTGTATAGCAGTTATCGTTCATTTACAGGGACACACAAAAGAATTCTCTACTGTCTGCTAACAATAATTCCTCGAAGTGCGTTTTAAGTTACTGAAAGCGATTTTAGCTTTAACTCGCTTTTTGTCTATTACGTGGTGTGTATAAATTCTGTAGATCCTATACAGGGAAGCACAAAAGTTCGCGAACACATTTCCGTATTATTTAACTCCAGACGGAGAATTTTAAACTGTGCCACGTGTTTCCTAACTAAACTAAAATTTATTATCCTATGTAGTATATATACAAATCTATAGATCCTATACAGGGCTGAATAAAAGTATTCGGATTACTTAGATGTTATCTTTTAGCTTATTAAACGGTATGATTTGTAAAATTATTTTGGAAGCGTTGGAAAGTGTTACATAATCTATGCTTGAAGCATGATTTTTCGTTCTTGTTTTTAAATTGTTAATGGAAATTAATGAACTTACTCAGCGTACCATTTTTCAACCGCTTCTAGGAGCTGCTGATTTACCATTCAGTTCATCTTGCACACTCAGAGAACTTGACAAGTTTGATGTGGAATTCTTCGGATATACTGTGTTGGGTGCAAATACAGCAGATCCAGTACAGCGTATGCTCTTGGAAGTGTCCTATGAAGCTATGGCGGACGCAGGTATGCAATAATTAAGATTTGTACTATTATACATATACCACTGATTAGTTACTCAGGATTCGTACGGTTCATTAATTTCAGTATCCTTTTTTCGAATATTGGCCTTATTTAATGACAGGAAGTCTGAGATTAAATAAGGTGAAATTACTATTCGAAATTTGTGGTATAAAATTTCAAGAAAGCGAACGAATCTTGTTTAACCATCCAGTGAAAAATCCTTGTATATTTACGGGAAGGCACTAGGTCCTTTCCACTAGGTCATGATTAGTGTTTTACGACGTGCGAACACTACTCTTAAATAAAGACTCTCTAATGAATGCTGGAAGCGTGGCTGAAGAGCAGCAGACGAAATGAAGTGAAGTTATTTAAAAGAGAAGTACTGTTATGTTTTGGCGGTAGAACAGTAGTGGAGTGCAGTGAGAAAAAAAGTTAGTTTAAAACGTAGGAAAACGATGTAAAGTTACGAATTATGTTTAGAGCTGTTTATTTAACAGATTGTATATATTTTTGTAAATATTGGTGTTCATCTTATAATATATATACTGGTGGAAATTGATTTATGAAAACACGGTTTTTTGACAAAAACTACTATAATATTCATTAAAAATGAATGAAATTTCATGGGATATACATAGTACATGTAACAAATATGTTACAAAAATAAATTTTCACACATAATATTAAACATAAACAAAAAGTCAAAAATTAAATTTTCGTAATATGCAAACATGGAAATTGATTTATGAAATATCACATTTCATTGGTTATTCCGAAGTAATGTGACAAAAATTTGCATAAAAAAAGGTAACGTGACCTGCAAAGTAGACATAAAAAGCGTTGTACAGTGAAAGCAATACGTTTCATTTACAATTTTCGCGATGGGTAAACGAAAGATTTTGTCTGAGGAAGAAAGAAATAAAATCGGCGCATATTTAGAATATGGAAAGTCTGTCCCGGGAATTAGTAAATTAATTAAAAGATCTGTTGGTGTGATATATAACTATAGAAAAGATCCAGCAAATTATGGCAAAAATTTGAACAAAAAAGGTAATCCACGTTCAAGCAAGAGACAGAAAAAGAGGATTCTTCAACTTGCATCGAGAGCTGGTCACAGTTCAAAGCAAATTTGTGCAGATCTATCCCTGCCTGTTACTTCTAGAAGAGTTAGGCAAATTTTACATTCTTCACGGAGCTTGAAATGTTCTAAAATGAAGCCGTGTCCAAAGTTACTTCTGCGTCACAATCAGATGCGTTTGCAGTATTGTGAGAAGTACATGGCAATGGGTGACAATTGGAAGAAAGTCATTTTCTCTGACCAAAAAAAGATTTAATTTGGATGGCCCAGATGGTTTGAGGTATTATTGGGGAGATCTCCGAAAAGTACCGAAATCTACATTCAACAGAAATTTTGGTGGCGGAAGTATGATGATTTGGGCGGCGATTGCTTATGATGGCAAATGTGAAATTTTATTTTTAAACGGTCACTAGAACTCTTTTGATTATAGTTTAGTTTTAGAAAATCCACTTCTTCCATTTGCATGGCAATATTATGGTTTAGATTATATCTTCATGCAAGACAATGCAAGTATTCACATTTCAAATGCAATGAAAGTTTGGTTTGACGAACAGAATGTTGTTCTTTTAGATCATCCACTTATTAGTCCTGATCTGAACCCCATCGAAAACGTTTGGGAACAGCTTGTTCGAATGGTTTATGCAAATGGGATGCAGTACACATCGCTTGTAGATTTGAAAGCTTCAATCTGTCAAAACTGGAAACTAATTGATCAGAAATACATCCAAAATCTTGTTTTATCAATGCCATCTAGAATAAAAGAAACTCTAATGAATAAAGGCGGCTTTACTAATTATTAATTTCAATTAAATGTGAAATTTCATAAATCAATTTCCATATTTTTATGTTACTAAAATCTAATTTTTAATGTTATGTTTTAATTTATTAATTTGTATGAAATTTTATTTTTCTAAATTATTTGTTGTACATAGCATGTATAATGTATGAAAATTCATTCATTTTTAGTTAATATTATAAATATTTTGATTAAAAAACCGTGTTTTCATAATTCAATTTCCACCAGTGTATTATTAATTTATTCAAATGTTTCTTCATTGAATTCCGAATTACACGCCCAGTTCCTATATATTTATATACATATATATGTAAGAAAGTTTTGAATATATTACTATAAATTAAAATAAGGTCATTTGATCTTATAAATAAATGAATAAAAACATTACCTATTATCAGACATTAAAAAGTTCTATTTACACATAGTTAAAAGATGTTTTATTAAAATATTAAATTATTAAAAATGATTCGAGGCACCTTCAGTAATGAAACAATTTTCACTATTTTTAATTGATCTCTGAGTTTTCTTTGAGGAGGTATCCCCATCTTGTTTAAATGTTTTAATGTAAGATTCATTGCACGCGAATTCTTCACATTTAATAATTTCTATTGCTTCTCTAAGTAAAATGTAGTTGAAGTTGATATAATTAGATAAATTTTAGATATTATTGAAATTCATATCTATGATGATTCATTATTAATTCGGGCTATTGCTGTAACTGATTGTGGCTGATTGAAGATGGTTTGGAACATGAGGATAAAATATGTTTATAAAACATCTTTTAACTACGTATGAGTAAATGTGAAATTTTAATGTCTGGTAATAGATAATATTTTTATTCATTTATTTACGCATGAAAAGTGTGTTAGCTGGCAAATGTGAATACCGTTGCACTATATAAATCGGTTTCCAGAAATCAGTTTATGCATTGCCTGACAATTGCTAAGGAAGACTACCATATAAAACAAAAAGTAGATAAATGTCTGATTTTTTGTTCTAGTTATGTGTAAATAATGAAACTTTCTCTTTAACGTTGATTGGTTCTGTTTTCAGTAATATATATCTAACTAATCGTTGAAAATCAATGAAAAATTGTATTTCCGGATCTTTTTCTGATGCTGAATTGAAATATGTAAGAAAACAAAATGTTGTTGTTTTTGAACTTTTAAAAGATAGGTTCAATTTTAAGATATGTATGACCCCTCCAAAATATAAGTTAATAAATCAACCATGCCGGCACCAAGCACTGAATGGTTTACGTTTTAGAAAGCAGATTTTATTGATAGTTCTATAAAAAAAAAATCAAGTAACTAATTCACAATATCGTTTAGATATATTAAAAATAATATAAACAAGTCTTGATAACATGAACTTTACTGTGTTCAGCAGTTATATGACATTTATTACTGTGAAAACATAAAACATTTCAAATAAAATAAAAAGTAAAAGACAGAAACGAAATAAAGCAGTAGCGAAAAGAAAAAAAGTATACAAACAGCATAACACTTACAAATTGTTGACGAGTACACAGGTGTTTGCCAATTTAACAACTTTTGCGTTTTTTGTTACCAGAAATTTCTTATAATAATCTTCGCTTTATTTCAAAGCAGAGAACTGCCATTAAATAATAATGTAAGTAATAATAGTAAAGTAAGTAAATATTTTTTCTAAAATATTTATAAAATTGAAGTTACAGTTAGTGCTCAATTGTTTTTATGCTACTTCTCCTTATGTACTCCTGAGTTCATGTGTGTTCAATATGCAAAAGCTTAGCGTGCGTGTTAAGGCCGTCCACGGCAAGCTCAGTTATTGTGTAAGTTTTAGGTTTAAACACTTTTATTAAAATTTTGCAGGAAAGGAAGTGGCAGAGTCATTAGGCAAGTTTTAGCCTATATACGAAGCGGCGACTCCCAAAATTCAATTACTAACTTAATCTTCACTAGAAATAACTAACAATTTTACGAAAATAACAAGATTCACTTACGTGAAGAACATTGGTAGTACAGTTCACTTCTAAATCCAGCGGTCAATCAATGCTTTAAGCTGATTACAAAAAGCACTTGCGGAATCGTTACTGCAATTTAACTTCTAATGAACTGGAAACCCGTGGCGGCCTAATAACTTTTATTCAAGCTATAATTCAAAAGATCTTACCAAACGGTTAACTTTTACTCCGCTAAACATCAATTCCGTTTATACTTGTTGGCAGGACAACAGTAACATATCAGTGCAGGCCTCGTTCACCGCGCAGGGAAAGATACGAGCCAAACTCACCTATGCAACCTTTTGTTTCATCTTTTATAATCTTGCCGATTGACCAACGAAACTAAAATTTGCATAAACGCACAGCGAAAGACAGAAACAACAAACACCGAAGGCTCCACACATACTTCGAAAATTAGAGTACAAATATAGTATAGATGTCGTTGTTGCACACACAGGTTTTGTTTGTTTATTTGTTTGTTTATTGATAACATACATCTGACTTGTGTGCTTGACATCAAGTACCCGCTTATAAGTCATCGTCAATGTACAGAGACGAGATAGCCACAAGGAAATTTACAACACCAGAGAGTTACATCCGAGAGCTCCACAAAGTGTGTGCAATGGAGCTGGCGGGAGTCGAACCCGCCGACCTGACTCCTACGCTCTCAAGCGATTAGCGGAATGGTGTCTTAACCACTCGGCCACGGAGGCCCCGCACACACAGGTTAGATGATGACATCACGGTCGCATTCAAAATACTAGAACGCCTTTATAAGAGAGTTGCTAGTCAACTGCAAAGTACTCGAAAGAACAACCACACAATCTCAGCAGAACAAAATTTTCTCATCTTCATAACAAAAAGAAAACTTAGTTAAAAGATTGAAAGAAAATGAAAGATGAGTTTTAGTGTTCGTTTATAGAATAATTTCGGTGCCGTCTAATTTTCACTTACACATTTTTATTTGTAAATATAATGGGATTTTTCTACTATTCATTCTGTATGTCTATTGAAACAACACTATATTTTAATACTTAGAGTTGTAATACTATGCATGTCTCATATTTTGTGTAAGTACAGATAATGTGGGAAATTTTATACAAAGATTAAAAACCACCGAAAACAGTGAAACAGTTGAGTGTTTAAATGGGATTCCTAGTTAAAAATAACTCCACTCCCTGTATATGAGTAATAGTATAACACATCTTAAGAGAGCCATGTGAAGAAAGTTTAGAACCACCGATTATTCTTTAAATACATTTTTAATTATTATTATTTTTTAAATTTCTGGTACAAATTGATTAAAAAGAATACGAAAGTTGGCAGCTATGCTTTTCCGCATGCCCGAATGATTCATTCGAATGTCAAAATAACTCATTATGCCCATCACTACTTGAGTGTTCGCCTGCCCATAAACACTAGGGTTGGGCGCCCGAGTCTATGCATAATTAACCCCAAGGATAAAAGTAAAAAAAAAATGTGATGTTTCATTTTAGGTTATGAGCCAATGAGTGACTTGAAAGGTGCCAATATTGGTGTTTACACAGCGATTTCCAATGAAGATGGGAAAGATATTACGGTTCATAGTGGCGTAATTAATCCTAGCTTTGCTCCAGGATATTTGAGAAGCATGTATGCCAACCGAGTTTCCCACGTGTTTGACTTCCACGGTAAGAAAAAATTTATTACTTTCAATGGAACTATGAAACTTTTATCCATTAACACGTTCACTGCCGGGTTAAAATTACCGGAATTTTATTTTATTTAGAAAGTTCAAATTCATACCAGAAAATACTAATAGCAATATCCCTTTCCGGCACAGTGGTCCCACTCCGGGCACACCTAATTTTAATTCCAAACTTGCATTCGGACCAAGAATATTTTAATAAAATTTTGCTTCTATAATGTAAGCTTAAAATAAGAAGTTCGTATTTTCGAAAAAAGTCGTCTGTAAATTCCGGTGTCAGTCAGCAATTTCTCATTTTACAGACAGGCTTTGTCTGTGCCGGAAAGGGATATTTACTTTATTTAATTACAGACATTTCTTGATTACATAAAATAAAAATTCTTCTTTCGAAATTTCCGGTACGAATTCGTAATTTTAGAATGAAAAACCACGAGTATACTCGTGGTTGGCAGCGAATGGGTTAATATCTTATGGCCGCATCAGATGGGGAAAAAACAACAACAAAGATTATACAAAGGATGTTTGCTCTTCAGCCGGATGCTCCGTTAGCTGAGCAAACAAGTTCTTCGATCTCTTTGTAGGGTTGGTTATCGCGAGTTTAATTGATAGGGTTACCGGATAAGTACGCATTATGTTTTATAGCTTTGTTCCTATTGGTTTGGTTAGATTAACACAGAAAGAACGAACAAGGTTTTGAACCTGACAACGGCAAAGTTGCTTAAGAAAAAAATACGGTCACCTACAGTAAGACAAAAGGAATTCTAATGACCATAAGTTGGGTTTTGTGAAATGTTAATCGAATGGTTCTGGTCTGATACGTCCATCGATTATGTACTGATTTACAAATCATCAAATTGTGAAATATTAACCATTTACTTTTAAGTGAAAAGGAACTTTGGTTTATTTTATGTTTATCATAAAATGTTTATTGCAAAAGAAAAAAGAGAAAAAAAAAGTAAAAAAATGTAATTAACAAAAAGATAAAAGAATAAAAAAAGCATAAGACTTACACATTATTGACAGGTGATGAGAATACTAGTGTTTTCATAGAATCGAAGTTTGCGTATTAGCTACATTTGCATAAAATTGAAGTTTCTATGAATAATAGTTTTACACAATTCTAAAAATCATATAATACTTAATATTTGTAATACATAAATGATTAAAATATTTGATTAAAATTTTCATATATGTCAGATTTATGTAAGTTCTTTTTTTTTTTTTCAGTTTCTCAAAATGCGTACTATATTTTCATAAATTATATATATATATATATATATATATACAGGATGTTTAAAAAATGACCGGTATATTTGAAAAATCAATAAAAACTAAACGGGCAGCGATAGAAATACACCGTTTGTTGCAATATGCTTGGGACAACAGTAAATTTTCAGGCAGAGGAATTTTCGAAATTAGTTACATTTTTCAACAACAGATGGCTCTGCAGTCTGGAAAAATCTAAACCACGATATTTTCCACATATCCACCATGCGCAGCAATAATATGGCGTAGTCTCTGAACGAAATTACCAGAAACCTTTGTAAACCTTTCTGTGGGGACACTTGAAAGACCAGGTGTACCGCCACAATCCAGAAACAATTGAACAACTGAAGCAGTACATCTCTTCTACATGTGAAGCCATCCCGCCTGACACGTTTACAAAGGTTTCTGGTAATTTCGTATCCGTTTAGTTTTTATTGATTTTTCAAATATACCGGTCATTTTTGAAACACCCTGTATATATATATATATATATATATATATATATATATATATATATATATATATATATATATATATATATATATATATATATATATATATATTAAAAAAAAAAAAACACGAAATTTTTTTTGAGAATTTGCATGTCAAAATAGGAAATGAACTTTAACAGACTTTTGGGGATGTTTTTATATTTCACTTAGTCATGTCGGAGCATTCTTTTAGTGTAAATCGCGTATTTGTTCTGTTTTTAAAATTGTCATACCTAAAGACCATTGTTGAATTAAATGACTCTTGTGTCAAACATTTTGCAGGTCCCAGCTTCACTGTAGACACAGCATGTTCATCTGGATTTGTTGCACTGTGGTCTGCATTCAACGATGTTAAAGAAGGAAGGGTTGAAGCTGCAATCGTCAATGCAGGCCAAGTATGTCTGAGTCCTCTTACAACGAACATGTATTATAGATGCGGAATAGTTTCGCCGACTGCGGAATGTAATCCTTTTGACAGTAGGGGTAAGCTATTTACTTTTGCTTATGAATATCTCCAGTGTCTACTTTATAGTTTCTTTAAACATATAAAAAAATGATCAGGGTACAATAATATTATTTCTGATATAAAAAAATAATAATCAAAGTACAATAATATTATTTCTGATATAAAAAAATAATCAAAGTACAATAATATTATTTCTGATGTAAAAAAATAATCAGAGTACAATAATGTTATTTCTGATATTCTACAACAATTTAAGAAAACGCGACCATAATAAAATGCTTCAAAAAATTGAAAACACTATTTGAGATTTAAACATTTAACGACATTAAGTCGAATTTAAAAACTGTATAATTATTTATATATGTAATACCAAATATTATCAAAAAAGTTAAAATTTGCATACATATGATATTTATGCAATATTTATACATATGATATTTATGATATTATGTTTTGCCGTTTTACCAAAATGCTGATTTTTAGTACATCGATACTCTTCTTAAAATTCTATTTATTTCTTAAATGTTTTCATACTTATTTACAGTGGTGGAAAATAAAGATAGGGAGATATTACATATGCTTAAAAAATGTTACAATATTTCATGTAGTTTATTCTATTTATACAAAGACAAATTCACTTAAAATATTTACTGTGTCAAACGCTTAAAAAAATATTGTGTAGTTTTATTTTCATGTGTAGCAATAATGTATAATACAGTAAAAATAAAGTTTGTAATAAAAACAAATTACCATAATTTCAATTGATTTGATCAATCTGGAAGTCCTAAATTGTGAGAGTGTTTTAAGAGTGTCTTTGAGATTTTTTTCTTGTTATTTTAATAGCAGATTTTAGTTTATTAGTATTTGCGTAACGCGTGTTTTTTCCAATATCTCACTATTATTTCCCACAGGACACTGGATTTAGGACAGGATTCTTTGATGGTCAATTCAGTAACGAAACCACAATTGTTTGCTTAAAGCCAGTTCAGTAACAAAACTACACGTGTTTGCTTAAAGCCATGGTGAAAATGCATTTTCTAGATGTAACGAAATGTACTTCTGTAAATTTTTAGCAAGAAAATCTTGATATGTTTCGAACTTTGCTTTATGGATCAAGATAAATGATCTGTGACACATACAACTCTCCCCGAGAACAAAGAATCTTCTTAAATTAAATGTGGTCTGAAACTTTCTTGTATTTTTAAAAGGAAGAATACCAACGTTAAAAATGCACAAATAATACACAACAAAGCAGCCTTTTAATATTCTTGCACAAAAGTTTTATTTGCTATTTTTATACCTTGTACTAGTCGAACTAATCCTCATGTTAATTATATATGAAATGAAACAAACTCCATTAGCGAAAACATACAAAGTGTGGTATTATGCAAGACGTGAGAAGATATAATTTCCTAAGGCGTTCAGTTTATATGAAACGGATTTTTTCCATTATTACTGTCATGATTTTCGACGTGAAAAAGCAGTATTCTCTAAACAGCAATGCAGAGAGAGAAGTATTTTGTTTTGAGGAATTTTTGCTTATATTATAATTAAATCTACACTCTCAGAAAAAACTGTAAATTTATGAGCATTTGCCCTTCAATTTTCACGGGCAACAGCCTTATTTGATGAAAAACGGCCTTATCCACTAAATAAGCGGCCTTATCCCTTAGATACTTAGAAAATTAAGAGCAATCCACATATTCTTAGAGTTCTAGCCCATATGTTAGCAAAAATACGGTACGACCCCATACATTCTCCTCCGCTAGGGTGTAACCCTTCATTTTACTCGTGTTTCGAAAATTTTAACCCGCCAAAACAGCGATTCTGTGATGATTATCTAACGTGCTACGTGCTACGGAACAGTAAGTAAAGTGTTATTGTGTTTTAAAGTGCATTATATCCTGTGCATTATAATGCTGTATTACTTTGCCCCGTAAAATTATGGGCTGCACAAAATGACGGGCATGGACTTATTTTTTTAAGGGGTATGACTGGAATCTCTGCTGCAGTAATTTTACTGCAATTTTTTTAACAGTGTATATATTTCAAGCGAAAAGCGCATTCTGTCAAATTAACAATCTCTTTTCCACAAAAAAATCGTCTCTTTGCGCATTCAACGTTTTTTTAATGCTCATCTACCTTCAGAAAACGGGAAACGTGTTCAGCCCTCACCTGTTTAGCCTAGAGCTGCTTAGTCTTGGAGGATTGGAAAACATTGATTGAAAACGGATGGCGTAATATGGCGATTACATTGGAAGATTTTTTTTCTTTTAAAGAACTCATGTTTTCACTACTAAATATGTGTATTGTTTTGTAAAATTTTAAAGAGAGCTTGGATACAGTTATATTTATAACCGATTGAAATGTCAAAGAGTTCGGAAGATGAGAACTTTTTTTTTATTGCTATGTTAAAGGAGCCGACGCGAAAACAAACAAACAAGCAAAAAAGCGAGAAGAAAACAGTTCTTTTACACCTAGATAACAATATTTTTTCACGAAATTTTTACACGGGCTGTAAAACCGTTTTATTTATAACCAATAAAGATTTCAAAGAGTTCGGACAAAAATAACAAGAAATGAGCGCTTTTATCACTAAACATCAATATTTTTTCGCGAATTTTCTATTTTAAAATATAATTTCATACATAATCGGGTTAAAGATATAAAATAAAAACTTGATTTTAAAAAAATTATTATCACGGTCCCGGGCAGCTAGTTAGTATTTAAATTAGTATGAGAGTTATTCGAGTTATGTCGAGTATTAGTATGTCAAGAATAATAGTGAGAAACATTTTTGCAAAATGCAAACATTATACCAATGAAATTCCACTAAAATCTGCTGTCACACAACTTGAGAAAATAATTTGCCTTACAGTAATATTCTCTTCGGTAAAATACTCATTAAAATTTCAATCTGTTTAAAAAGGAACTATAGTAAGCAATTTCTGACATAATTTGATTCTAGTTCCGATTCTTGTTTTGGTTTTATATTTTAATTTCGTCATTTACTTTAATTATTATTCATTTAAAAATTTACATTTCTTATCATATTTTTTGTAGCAAATGGCATAACTAGAACAGAAGCCATTACAGCTTTCTTTATTCAAAAAGCGTCAGTAGCGAGAAGAGCATATGCTACCATCCTTGATATACGACATGCCGCAGCCGGGCATGTTCCAGAAGGTAAGCTTCATGTGCTTAAACTTACGTTTTAGCTTTAATCTTTTTAATGAAATGTTGTTAGAATATTTTTTTTTAATGAAGTTGCTATATTTTAGTTAAACAATTTTTTTTTATTCTGGTGTTATACGTTATTAATAAGAAAATACAAAGATACTTACAACATACAACAGAAGCTTTTTGTTTTATTCACCAAATTGACGACAATGTGAAAATGCTGCTGTGACAGAAGTTAAAATCTTACAATGTTTATATAACAATTATGTAACAAAAATTCTATCGTAAAATACGAAACGTTAATAATAATAAAACAGATTCACATGCCCGAAATCCAGTTTGAAGAAAACAAAAATCTAGCTCGATCGCTATCGCTAATCTGTTTCCTGCTAAAATTACAGTAAATCGTTAATCTATTTTATATATAATTAAAAGACTGAAAAGCGTAATTAAAAAAATACAGATTTACGTTACTCTTCAGAGAGAGCACTTGTTACTTAATTGAAATTTAATAGAACATCAATGTTGTGTTGTTTTGCCACTGGATTGGATTACCTGCAAGATATATATGTAAAAAAAATAACTATAATTATGAAGACCTGATTATAAGGAAAGGTAAATGGTGTCACTGCCCCGGGACCTTATCTTTAGAGGGTTCTAAAGCTTCCCCCCCTCCCACCCCACCAAATTATGTTTATCAAGATTTCAAGTATCGTTTCCTTAATTCATTATAAGTTGTGGTTAAAAAAATGCCTGAGGGGTCCCCAGTGTATAATTGCCTTAAGACCTCATGAACGATGTATCGGGTCCTGATAATGGCATATTAAAAACTTTACGGTATAATATAATCTTTAATAGACACATAATAATATTTCAATATTTGATATATTAAAGTAGTTATCCTGAAAATCCATACTTATGCATTTTCTACATATTGATGTTTTTAGGAGTCGAAATTTTAATTCCGCAGTTTTTATAACAACTTCTTTCAGTTGATGATATACTTAAGGCAGTCAGACCGCCAATTCCCGTCTCTAATGGTAAACCTATGGGATTAAAATACATCCATACGTTTCAAATTTCTCTTCTGAAATTTTTTTTTTTTCTGCACTGTTAAAAATTTGCAGCAAACTGTCCAGTCATTTGACCGTTTTTGTAGAAAACGGTTACATAACCGTAATTTAACTATATTTCGACCGTATTATTGCTCAGAATATAGTTAAATTACGGTTATGTGACTGTTTTCTACAAAAACGGTCAAATGACTGGCCAGTTTGCTGCAAATTTTTAACAGTGTGTATGATCTTCTTGAAGGATGTTTATTTCGTTTTTATTTGACAAAATGTTTCTAATATATATATATATATATATATATATATATATATATATATATATATATATATATATATATATATATATATATATATAATTTTATACTTTAAGTGTTAAAGTCTAAGTGAAACAGCGAGTTGTAAATAAGATTCTAAGAATTGAAATATACAGAACTAATTTTGAATTTAAGAAATATTTTGTTGATTAAAAAAGAAAGAAAACTCTTTTAAGAAGAACATACAGAAAAAAGAAGGTGCAAATTTTAATTTCCCAATGATAAATTTGAAAATAGGATGCATACCAAACCAATATGTTTTACATTAGAGCGGGGAAATTGTTATCTTATAACAAGTCTTAAGATAGATTTTACTAGTCTGTTTTATCGCCTACTCATTAAAGATTTTGAAGTACAATATACTTTTATTTTTATTTTTTCTAGGTGTTTATGTTCCATCATTCAAACAAGAGTACTCTTTGTTTCAAGACGTCATGAGGACAACCGGTATAACCACAAATGACATTCAGTTCATAGAGGCGCATGGGACAGGTACGCAAGTTGGAGATCCGATCGAAGTGAACGCCATTGCAGCAGCGTTTTGTAAAGAAAGGGCGGAAGATTTATACATTGGAAGTGTAAAGAGCAATTTAGGCCATTCAGAAGCAGCAGCAGGTATTTGTCTAGAATGTTACACCGAAGTAACAAATGAAAAAAAAAATGTATGATAACAATTCGGAAAAATATCTCTTGAGATGGTCAGTGGTTTAATCAGTGATTGTGTAACTTACAGATCCATTAATTAGGGAAAGATCTGTGATAGTTTAGTTTATGTAGTTTGTTTGTATGTTTATTTGTCGGAAAGTGGTAGTAATCAACATAAGTACCAAACATGGAAATATACCCGATCTGTGAGGATTAAAATTATTTAAACTTTAACGCTAGCTATAATACAGAAATTCTATACTGAACAACACTTCGAATATTAAGAGTCAGTATATTCTTTTTAAATTAGAAAACTTTTTTTGAAAGTTTATTTTAAGAATTTATTCGGATTTTAATTCCCTTAAGCTTCTTACTGTTATAATATAAATACTTTCCTAATTCGTTCAATTACTTTGATCATCTGAAAAACTCTCATCGTGTCATACTTTCTGAATAACACGAGTGAATAATTTCACATACTAAACAGGATTTTGCAACAGGTAAACAGCCCACCTTATATTTTTGCCAAAACGTCAGTTGAGGCACAGAGAGACGAACAGATGCGATAATTGTTTGGTGTCCATAAGTATATATGTTTATATGTATGTTTCGCGATATTTGCTAGAAAAATCACCCGATTACCTTTAAATTTCGCAGATGTATTGGTCACATTTAGCTATTTCGTTTTATGTTAAATATTGTCAATTCGTTCGGAAAATATAAAACTACTTTTTCATGTCTTAATGCTTTTCTACGAGAATTCCGACGATTTATAGGTGCGTTCTTAATTATATAAATACGTAGCACCTATAGTCGTCGTCAGGTCCGTCCGTCCGCATATAACAGCGCAGAAACTACACAACCGAATGTTTTGAAATTTAATATATACAATCGTTGCAGAATTTTGTCGAGTCATTTAAAATTTTATGAAAATCGAATCAAAACTTAAAAATATATTAATAAAAGTTTTCTTTATCCTATTAAATCCTATCGTACGTAATCTATATAATAAAAGCGCAAGTCATGTGACTGAGGAAAACAAATACGAGCAAACCACTTCTTTTTTCATATATCAAGTGGCTATTTTTATTCAAAATTATTTTTTCGAATAAAATTGCATAAAAGTTACTTTTTTAAAAAAATCGTTCAAAAAAATTGTTTGCTGGAGAGATAAGTTACATTTAAAAATGTATAGATTCTGAGATAACTTCAGTGGAAAATAGGTTAACAGCCGAGTATCTCAATCCATTAAAGTAAATAAACACAAGAGATTCGATCATCGTGAGTCATAGAAATAATAAACCATGGAGGTAATCATTCAAAAAGTAAGATCTCCATGGTGAATTTTGTAGAGCTGTCTAGTGTCGTTAAAAACATTCGCATCTGTAAACGTGGCATACGTAATAAGAAAAAAAAAAGGCATGCTCATTTTTCTCATAACAGACGATATAATTTATTTCACTGAAATAATAACGATGATTTTTTTTACATTATAAAACTAGTTATAGTACGAACGCACCTCTTTTATCACGTTTAACGTACAATTTCCAACTTGTTAAATTTTGATTATATTTTTTGTCATTCATAGAAAAGTAAATGGCGGATTTGAGTAATTGGTTTATGCCGGTTCTTTTGAAGGTAAATATTTTTCAGTAGTGGTAGATTCTTATACTAAATGTTTAGAGGTACAGGTTGTATCCAGTACTGATAGTAAATCAACTACGCAGTAGTACTACAGAAAGTAAGAGTACTACAGAGAATTTTTGCTTCATTTGGATTGCCCGTAGAATTGGTCAGTGATAATGGACCCTCGTTCACAAGTTATGAATTTCGGAAATTTCTTAAATCGAATACAATTAAACATACAATTATTCCACAATCCACTCATCATCTAACGGACAAGCAGAAAGTTATGTGCAGACTGTAAAAAATTCTCTGAAAAAGTCAGACAAAGTGACATATCATTGTCAATTTTACGATTTTTTTGGAATACCATTTAACCCTTCCCCATTATGTGACTGTTAAGATTCCCGCAGAGTTGATGTTTGGAAAGTCAGTTTGAGCTGCTCTTCATTTGGTATTACTATCCAAACCAAAGATACAGCAACATTTGCACAAATATAATCTTCATGAATTTGTTTTCGTTAAAAACAACGGATAAAGGGAGAAATGGATAAAGGTAAAATTATAAAATTTTTCGGGAGTAGAGGGGGTTTTAGTAAATAGATGTGACGGTATAATGTGTCAATGTCATGTTAATCAATTGAGACATGACAGAGAAGTGGGTCGGGAAATGAACGAAAACGATGAATAAATAGGTAAACCTGATAAACAATACAATGATTATAATAGTTATAAACGGATTAATAGAAAATGAACACATAATGAGTCACATAAGAGAGAGACATGAGAACACATAATAACGCCAGTAAGGGTATAATGAACACATTAAAGAGCAAATTGATAAGGAGAATGCTGTAAAATCTATCCAATCTCAAATTTCGCGATATTGTCACAGGTACAGTTGTAAATATAGATTGTGGTTATTCTATAAATAAATATGTAAAAGATAATAAGTCTGTTAAAAACAATGGTATCTCCTTGGGAAAAACTGCTAAGACTGTTAAAAACGATGATGTCGATTTAGAGAAGAATGATCCCACATAGACTGATTTACATGATAGTCCGGCAGCTCAAAGAAATAGTTGACGTACTAAACTATTGGTTTGTTTCAACTACGAAGAGAGAGGTGTTCAAGTGAAGAATGTTCAAGAATTTCAAATGAAATTATACTGAATACAAACCATAGATCGCGCCAGTAAACGGACATATTGTAAGACTATTACATGCGAGTCATGATCGTTAGATCAGATTCATGATTGTAGAAATGTCTGTCTTCTGAAGCGGGCACTTTTACCGTATTTTGTAAATATATGCAATAAGCCTCTACATAATTAAATAGAGAGATGTCTCCTTGATGTCACGTAATTACAAAGGTACATTATTTATCATTATTGCTTGTTTGTCAGTTTGTATTCCAAAGCAAGTTGTTTTAGAGAAAAACTGGACTCTTTGCATCAGCTACAAAAGCTTTCCATCTTTCGTTTAAAAAAAAAGAAATAGAAGAATCGATCTTTATCGAGTTCGCCCCCGATGTTCGCAACGCCTCATATGATTCCCAATGAATTTTATTATCTCCAAATATATCAAAGTAACTTTTAAGAACTGGATCCACTTTGATTCTGAACATCTCATATGTAAATAATGTAATTTAAAGCTAATAAAAATAAGTTTAAATTATTTAAATAACACAAATTGGATTAATTTTGAGTTGTGACTTTGTTGTATTTAATGCATAATATCTTCTAATTTATTTAAATCTAATACTTTCTAACACTTGTTAAGTTATAAACAACTATTGATGATTGAATATCAACATTTACAGGTCAGACAGGAGCCATTAAAGCAATCTTCGCGTTTGAAAGTGGTATTGTTGCACCTAATCAAGAATTCCAATCGCCTAATCCTAACTGCACTGCACTCGTTGATGGGAGTATCAAAATCGTGACAGAGCCACTGCCTTTGACATCAGATTACATTCCTGTAAACTCATTCGGATTTGGAGGTTCTATTGTCCATGCTTTGTTGAAGAGAAATCCAGTTGTATATCCAAGTGTTTCTGAATCTAAAGATCTGCCCAGGCTTGTTCTGTACTCTGCCACTACTGAAGCTGCTGTTTTCCATATGCTTGAATATATTGAAAATCATCTCGAACTCCGAGCAGAATTCTTTGCGTTGCTTAATAAATTATCGTTTCCTCCTATCATGTTAAAACCCTTCAGAGGTTATGCTTTATTCCAGGACAAACATCCAGTAATTGAAATAAAGGTAAATATTGGTTCTGTTTGCTTTTAAACTTATACTAGCACACTGTGAAAAGTTACTTAAACGTTACCTAAGATAGAAAAGGAGTTTACGAAATTTTATTGTAACTCCATAGTTTCTCACGATTCTTGTATTTTATTTTCGAAAATCTTTAAGAAAAAATAATTAGAAACTTCCGAAAACATGTTTTCAAAAATTAACAGAAAAATACCTTATCCGAAATTTTCGGGAAGCAAAAGGTCTGAAATATGAACTATAAAAGCAGCGAAACTTCTTTCAAATTAGATAGACTATTTAAGGAGTTCGTAGGTAAGGACGACGTTACACTGAATTGTCGTGAATATTTTTGTTACAATAGAGCAGTTTTTGTGGAATTGTTTTAAGCATATATGAGAATATATCATAAGATCAAGTTCACTTTATATAATAAAGGGTGGTCATAAACTCTTTCCCTGATTACAATAATATATTGCAGAAAACTAATATAATTAGGCATATGCTTGTTTCAATATATTGTAAAGATATTTATAAAGTTTTTACTACAAGTATTTACGTCAGTAAATTTCGATGTGAGCATCCTTGGTAGCTCGAAGAATGTCAAGTTGGTATTCCATTTCTTGCCATGTATTGCTCAACATTTGGGCTTTCACAGTAGACACAGCATCTGTGATCCTGACCATGAGTGTTTCAGTATCTTTTACTGGTGTTGCAAACACTCTGTCCTTTATGTACCCCCCAAAAGAAGAAAATCTAGAGAAGTTGGTCCATCCCGTCCGATCCATCTTCCAGGAAATATTTCATGAAAGAACTGACGAACGATGGTAGAGAATGGATTAAAAAACTTAAGAATATGACTTTTCCATAATAAAAATTTTACAGTATTACATTCAATAGTTATTTCGTAATAATATTTTGTAATCAAGGAAAGACTTTATGAGCCCCCTGTATACCGAGCACATAATTTTTTTTTTCGCCATATCAAAAAGTGTTAATGTAAGTTGTTACAGTATACTTTCACATTATTTGCATGTTGCATGAGTTGTAAAGATATGACACTTTGAAATTATCGCAAGTGGATGAAAAAAATCAAAAGTTTATATTAGAGTCCTGCATGGAGTCCGGTTAATTTTAGCCCCACCAGTGGCTGAGAGGTTCTGCTCTCGAAGCTGGTAGACGGGAGGTGCTGGGTTCGATCCCAATCGCGCCCGTCGGCCTAATCGTTCGGAGTTTTCGTGGTTTTCTTCGAGCCGTGGATTTATCCATGCGTAAATACGGGTTAGGTTCCCTTAGAAAGATCCCCACGAAGGGCAAACCCCCCGGGCCTATATCCCAAGTGTAGATAATTGGCCGTCAATAATCAACCCAACCCAACCCAACCGGTTAATTTTAATGTTTTTCTGTAAGGGTCCGTTTCGGGTTACGGTTTGGTTCTTGCATGTTCTTGCGGTTCGGCTATACGAGATTGTTGTAAAGAAAGACGAGAATGTCTTTCGAATTCAAAAGACGTAATATTTAAATATTAATGAGCATATTTATTTTTCTTCATAAAAGTTAGATAGTCTTCTCATAAAAGATAGAGAGATTAGATTGTAGATTATTTTTCTATAATTGCATTGAAATATGTCATTATTTTTTTGTTGGGTTCAAGTTGGGTTTCGAGTAGACTTCAGATGGAATTTTCGAATGCAGGACTCCAATTCGAATCGCCGAATTTTATCAAAACTCAATTTGTACAAAGTTTATCTTTATATTGTAGTTTTTGTATTTATTATGTTTCTATTTTAAAATCATTGTTTTAAGCTTTTTTATTTTTTATTTAATTTTCAGAATTCTCTGCGAGACAAGAAGCGAGAAGTATGGTTTGTCATGACTGGTATGGGATGCCAGTGGCCAGGAATGGGTCTGGAAATGATGCAGATTAAGTCTTTCGCAGATTCTATGAAAAAGTCAGCTGCTGTGCTGAAACCGCTGGGAATAGATTTGTTCGAACTGTTACGAAAAGACAAACAGTATCTTCTCACTGACAGAAGCATTACGCCAGCATTTGTAGCCATTGCAGCAATACAGGTAAAATAAAAAAGAAAATCTGCTTATTGATCACTACAATTTTGGTTAAAAAAAGGAGAAAAAAATAGGAAATTTGAAGGATTGATTTGGTTCTGCATCATACCAGGATAAAAGAAACACATTGAAAATTCTTATTTCCTTTTACCGTTACTACTTATTTGTTTTAAATTACTTGTGAAGAACAAATTTTACTACATTCTTTAAAATCATCAGAGAAAAAAAATGCAATTAATTAAATTTCAATATCTAGAGAAGGAATGTTCCTTCTCTGTTTCCCTCTCCACCCACTTGCCGGGGCTTATGATAAAAAGAAAGGATAATTCTATGTCTTCCTATCCAAAACGCTCTTGTCGTATCTTATAAATTAACATTTTGTTTTTTATACAAAGCATTTGTATTCGTATTACCTTTTTACATTTATTTGAATATTTTCAGATTGCCCTGGTGGATTTATTAAGGGCTTTAGAGATTCATCCTGATCGCATCATAGGACATAGTACTGGAGAGTTAATCTGTGCTTATGCAGACGGTTGTTGTACTGCAGAACAAACAATACTGTCTGCCTATTGGAGAGGTAGATGTGTAGAATCTGCAGATCTGGAAGTTGGAGGAATGGCTGCTGTTGGTAAGCAATATGTTTTTATGTTAATGCTTATATTTTTAAAAGAATTCATGCAAATTTTATAATAGGCAAAGATAAATTATCAAATGTATTATAATTTTCCAATTTCAGATCAAATTTTCTATTGCTATGGATGTTCACCTATTCACTCTGATATTTTTTATAGTCATATTATAGCTAATGTTTTACATCTGTTTACGTATGTGTATGCTATTTATCACTCAATAATAAATTACCAACTAGCAAAATAACGCGCAGATATTTTCGCACAATTTTTACATTACGATCTACTTAGGCAAAATTAAAAATATTATATCAGTTAACTGGTGTTAATTTATTTTATAGTTGTATAATATTTAAAATTCTGTACCAATCCCAATACATAAATGATTAAATCATTTTAAAATAGTTATATTGTATGTATTATGATATATATAATGATTACAATATATTAGCAATTGTACATATCATTTAATTACGCACGATATTAAGTAACATAATTTTGAATAAAGATAGAGCAGCTAAATTCAAGACTTGGCAATATCTATGAAGGTGAAATATCCCTTTTGTTAGCTTGTGATTGAAGTGGAGAAAATAAGTGTTTACTTAGCATTTCATCATCTAATTTCTTTTCTTACAACTGATTTACCGTCCTCTCATACCAAAATGCTTTCTTTTCTATGCAATACACAATCGAATTTTTCTAATTAGAATTATCTTAAAAGTTGCCTGAGTGATTTTTATAATTTTCATATTCAAAAGCAAATATAAGTTTCCAAACAGTAATGAGGCATGAAAACAACATTGGAATTGGTAAACAGAAATAAATAATGTAAATATGTTATGACCTTTTTAGACTAAGATATTTCTGGACCAAATAAATGACTTATTAGCGAAATCCAAGAAGTGTTAGTCGCCGATTTTGATGAGAGTGATTCCGTTGGAATGATCTTGTCGTGGGTGTAAAAACTCAATGGAATTTAACAACATAAAAAATCTTAGCATAAATACATAAACAATAAATTATTATTTCCGACGGATAATAAGCCGCTATTACTTTTCAAGAATGAGCGTGTTAGTATTTTGCCAAATATCCGTCGGAATAAGCCGCTTTCGAGATATCCAACAATTTGTCGCACAATTTGTTTATTTATTTATTACAATGTATTTATGCTAAGATTTTTTATGTTGTTAAATCTGTAATTTTTAGTGTTAAATGACTTCCTGATAATTTAATTATGTTACTTATGTTTGGAAATTAAGTTTGCACATCTAGTGACTGCACGTATTTTGTCGTATTTGGAGAAAAGAACATGGGCTATACATTCCTTCTCTATTTCTCTTTCATGAGATCTTTGTCCTGACCATTGATCCAAAAGCAGGAGGGTCTTATAGTTGCCTAGGGACTCTTTTCATCCCATAATAATAGGCGAGGAGTTAGTTCCTGACATTACAGATACTCTATCAATTATTCTATATGGTCAATGACTTTTGACTTGCTTCTCTTTATTTCATTGTTACTCATAAATATCAGCAAAAATAAACAAATTTTGTCACATAAATTATAGGATATCTGAAAAATGGCTAATTTCCGACGGATAGTTCTATTGAGTGTTTTATTACCCACAACGAGATCTTTCTAACGACAGCACCCTCGTCAAAATCGACGACTAACACTTCTTGCAGTGACCTAGATATTTCTAGATAGAAGGCTGCTAATAGGTATAGGCATTATTCATGCTTTCATTGGCTGGTAAAAATTTCGCGATCTCTCTTATGCTCTGGACATATAATGCACGTGCTAACAGGCAAATGTAATTATACTATGTCGATTAAATGTATGCATATGCCCATATATATTATCTTTATTAACATTTTAGAAACATTAACTGACCAAATTTTTTGAAATGTGAAAAAGCAGTTTTAATTCCGGATTAATAAGTTTGTAAATACAAGTTAAACGAACTGAAATAATTTCGTCTTAACACGGTATTACAATATTTTATCTTGTTTTACGACATTTTGTATGTTTTTTTAAACTTCCATACTTTATTTTCAAGGCCTGACATGGGAAGAAGCAGTCCGCAGATGTCCAGTAGGTGTTTTCCCAGCATGCCATAATGCAGAGGATTCTGTCACTATAAGTGGATTGAAGGAACCTTTATTGGAATTCGTAGCTGAGCTCCAACGGGAAAATATCTTTGCACGTGTCGTAAATGCTTATGGCTATGCTTTTCATTGCGAACATGTGTGGCCAGCATCTCAGTCTTTAAGAAAAGTGCTTTCAGATGTAAGTATGCAAAAATTACTCGAACATCGGACAGTGGGGAATTTTCTTCAACTTTTGTCCAAACTGTGAATTAATTTTTGCTTTTCTGGTTTTCTTCGGGAACATGATAATAATCAGTGTGAATTGTGTTACAAATAACTTTGTGGTTCTATTTTGAATGAGGCATAGAATTTACATTTACCATATAGTGTAATTTCATGAACTTCAGTGCAAATTTCAAGCTATTGCATGCATTTATTGAGTGAAATAATTAAATAATAAAATGGTTTTGTCAAATAAAAAGTACACGAAAGTAATAAAGTTATTCGTTGAGTGAAATAATTAAATAATAAAACGGCTTTTTTTAGTAAAACGCACTCGAAAGTAATAAAGTTATTCATTTTGTAAATATAATTTTACCCCTCTTTTCTTGCACTCATTTTATACAGAATACGGTGGAATCTCATGCGTTTTCAGAGTGATAAGTATGGTAATGTAAAACTATTCGTTATGTGCTGGGTTTTTTAAAAATCTGTTTAAGACTATAAACAAAATTGACCAATATAGCCTTACTGAAATATATTTTACATTGAAACTTTAATTAATCGATTATAAAATTATTTTTAAATAATATTCAGAATCAAGGAAGTATAAATTAAATAAATTCATTTTGCATTTACCCTACACATTAAGGATATCCAAATTCTTAGGACAATTATCTATAGTGTGAGCCAAAAGTTATTTAGAAATTTTAAATTTCAATAACAAATCAAGTAATTGATGTACAGCCGCCTTGGACGAAAATGCTTCTCATAAGTCTTGTTTCAGAAAAAATTAGTTTTAAATATCGGCCACATATGGTGCTATATCTACAAAATGATTACCGATGGCACCAATTGTACCCACATTCATAATTTTCTTCCTTTCTTTTTTTTATTTTTTATTTTTTTATTTTTTTTATTTTTGTGTTTCATAATTTTTGGTACTTTGACTCTGAAAGATGGACTTCCAGTAAAAAACTTTAGACTTAGAAATCACGACTGAAATCAGTTTGTGTGAATCTTGAAGAAATATATCACAGTAGTGAATGAGGATTTATGACGGTGATTAATACGCATTAAAACTAAGTAAAACAAATTGAAAATTCGATTATAAGACTATTTATATAATTAACAAAAAATACAGGTATTAAATGTTCAGTTAAGTGTTCGCACATTTTTGGCCCCCTTTAAAAATGAGCGTGTTAGTATTTTGCCAGTCGTTGCCCATTAGTATTTTGCCTTTATGTCGTGGCCAGAGTTTTTATTAATTATGTAGTTAATTTTTTAAATATTTTTTTTAAATATTCTAGCTAGCTTTATTAAAATATAATTCTAGTTTTATTATGATATATTTATCTGATTCACACAACCTCTGCCTTAATTTAAAGTTGAGGCCAAGACCTCCTTATCATAGTATCAGACCTCTCAATCAGCAAGTTGCTTTTGACCGCTATACTTGTCCTGCTACAAACGCCATCAATCGTCAGTAATAGTATTTACGACACGAAATCACACGAAATTTTTTCACAGCTCCATTTGTTCTATGCATTTGCTTATGAACTAGTAGTTTTCGTACCACTAAAATTTTATAGTAAATTTTATCTTATTAAATTGACAAGATCGTGTGATTACATGACGAAAAAAATTCTATTAAATTTTAGTGGTAAGAAAAAAGCGTAAGAGTTGGCAGCTATGCGGTAGCAGACCAGCTAGATTTTTCTATTATATTTTTGGATACCAGTTTTTTAGTAGAGACAATTTTGTTTTGTTTGATCGGAGAATTCTGGGATTTAAAAGAACAACATTTTCTCTAAAAATATACGGATGTTCAAAAAGCCCGAAACATGGCAACTGTGCGGTAGTATCCACCAGGCGGCGATACTTTCCGGAGAAAGTCAATTAATAAGTTGGCAATTACCGCGGACATTTTCTCCCATAGACTTTCTCCGGATTGTCAAGTCTGATCTATGATAAGGGAGTCTTGGTTGAGGCTTTTTAGATTAAAATTTTCTCTAGAAGCCCATCTAGTGGCGCCATCTATGGTCGAAAACTTTCTAATCCTAAGATTTGGATGCATTTGCAGGTGTGTCATATATGCACAGTTATTGGAACTAATTTTTGTATTAGCTTAAACAAAACTTATTAATTATCAGACACATTTTCGGTCGAACCGCACTCTCGAACGCCAATTACTTTATTTTTGTTGGAATTTGAAATGAGTCAGTTAAATTTAGCCTACTCTGTTTATTAATGTGAAACTGCGCGAAAAATGGATATGACTTTTATTTCCGATTTTCGGCCAGCTTTTTGGAAAATTTCGCTGGTGTGCGACGTTCAAATATATATCTGAATGTAATTGTCATTCAGATTGTACTCGTCCAGGCATTTGTAACTAGCTAATTAAATAACTTCTTTTTCTGGTTGGTTAGTAACTTAGTTTTGACAAAAGTTTAAAACACAGTGACAGGGTAAAGATTGCTTCAAAATTTTCACATATTGTCATGAAATAACTGTATTCTATAATTTTTAAAAACTTTCCAACATAGTTGAAAAGTGTGTGTCTGGCTGCTCGTTTGACCGGGCTCTAACTCTTGTATATAAACTCCGATTGCCATGTAATATTTATATGCTATTGAGGTTTAGTATAGGATGTTCGGTATCGAAAATGAAGTGCGTGCAATTTATGGCTCGTTTACAGGGAAGCGCAAAAGAATTCCGTTACATTATGGTCTATGGGAATAAAATCCTTTACTGTCCTATTTACAGTCCTGGGCTAAGACTGCACCAACACTAACAGAACTAGCACCACACTAGATTTCATATTGCACAATTGCAACTTCAAAATGCAATTCATCAAATTTCATATTTCTGATGTTACGATATTTCAGACATAATGATATTGATATGCATCACTGAGAGGGATTACAACATGCTTTATGAGGAATATAAAATAAGTAGCATTTATAGCTCTTTTACCTGAGTGCACAAAATGTTTCATTACGTTATGATCTATTGGGAAAATCGGTTGCAGGGCATTTTTTTTATGTTATGATACTTTAAACATAAAGAAATTAATAAGGATCACTGACATACACTACAACATATTTTCTATAAACTATGGAGCGTGTTGTATTTATCGATCAGTTACAAAAATGCATTACATTCCGTTATTATTATTCATATATATTATTATCCATTATTATTCCTTTACAGCACTGACTATGATCGATAATTGCTGGAAGTGCGTTTTCCGCTTTTGTATCTATTTTTAAGCATCTATTTTTTAGAGTATTGCGTGGTCTGTATAAATTGAATAGATCATGTACAGGGCTGCACGACAGAATTCGTACATATTACAGTATATTAGCACCACTTGCTGAAAATGAATTTTTACTGAGTAATGTGTTTTTGAAATTGCTTATTTAGATGTCTCCTTTCTTGAATGAAAAAAAATTAAATTTCTTAATACTATTATGTTACTGTTGGAAATTGTTTCATAATATATGCCCGATGCATGATGTTTTGTTCATTTTAATTAGTTAACATCGGTTTAAAAAAAGATAATCGACTGGCTTATTATTTCTTCATTTTTAGTATCACGTAATGCATACTCTTCATTCACACCGCATTTTTATTCATGTTACACATTATTTTACATACAGCGATAACAAAGTTTTGTGTTTATTCCCTGATACATATTAGCGTGCAAGTAGGCGATCCCATTGTTATGTTTCTTTCTTTGTTTCAAGTTCGTTATTCTCAGTTGCAAGATTTTTTCCCCTTAACTCTATTTAGTATTTTTTACCTAACTCTCTATTATTTTTCCCTCTCTATTCTAACTCTAGGAGATAAATATTGCAACCACAACCAACGTTAAACTCTCAAAACCCACATTTATTTACTTATTTATTTATTTTTTATTATTGTTTCTTTGATTTGGTACTGAGTACTTCAGATCAACTTAGAATGGAAAAAGCATAGTTCCCCTTCGAATCCCTCCTCTATTCTCTACCTCTTTTTTTTTTTTGTTAATGCCTCTGAAACTCCCCTGAAATCTTTGTGGTGTGTTTATAACAATAACCAGACTACAGCTAGCAATCGGTTTAAATTTTTACCTTGCGATAGTTGGATGGGGGAATCGTGTTCATTTCACTTGATTTGCTCAAATCCTCAGTTTATGAACATACCCCCCCACACACACCACAAAGAACAATTCTTTCAAGTTTTTTCTTCATATGAATCCACCTTTATATTAACTGCCCACATTTACTACATAATGCTTTTATGTATTGGAAGTTAAATGGTTAAATACCCTCTTTTCCAGATAATTCCAGAACCTCGTTCCAGAACGGAGCGCTGGGTGAGTACCAGTTATCCTGAAGGACAGTGGCATTCCGATGAATGCAAGATGGCTGGACCGGAATACTTCGTCCATAATCTCATGTCTGTTGTACGCTTCCATGATGTCCTTGAGAGGATACCATCAGACGCCATTGTGATAGAAATTGGACCTCATTTCCTCTTGCAGTCCATCCTGAAGCGCTCGATTGGACCGGATGCGGTGTATATTGGCTTAATGAAGAGGAATTATCAGAATAATGTAGCATTTTTCCTGGAATCCCTGGGAAAGTAAGTTTTATACATGTATTAAATATGGAAAAAAGTAATAGGAATATGCAAATTATTTCTTTATTTCATAAGGAAGCCTTTTCTTAGCCTTGACAATAGTGCAACTAAATAAAGTGTAGTATATTTCACTTGTCTATATATGCATCGATTTTCATTTAATCAGGCGTAATTTTGCCCGAATCAGAATATTCTTTTAAATACTATTCTTTTAAATACTGAACTGAAAATCTCCCTAGAACCCTTAAAAGAATTTGAAAACTCATATCTTGACACAAACTCGCGAAAAAGCTTTATGTCGACTTGCAATCCATCTGAAATATGAAGTACTGGGTAAAAGCCACTGTAAATATCGATTATACTGTAATTGCTAGTTATCCTGAAATGCAATGTATTCCGACGAATGTAAGATGGCTGGAATAGACTACTTCGCCCATAATCACATGTCTGTTGAACAATTCCATGACATTCTGGAAAGGATACCATCCATCGGATGCTATTGTGATAGAAATTGGGCCTCATTTCCTTCTACAATCCATTCTGAAAAAATCGACTGGACTAGATGCAGTATGCATGCAATTAATGAAAAGGGATTATCAGAACAATGTAGCATTTTTCTGGAAAAGTGCATAATACATCTATTAAATAAAAAAAAACTTTATATTTATATCTTTCGCAAAAACTGACTTTTTTAACTTAATGACGACAAAACCAGGATTATGTTTTTCATCTATCTGCATGTATAAATCATATTTTCTTTCATATGATAAGTGAAAACATCAATTATAGTTTCGATAACAATAATTTCTTTTTCCTTCGTCAGATCATAATTAGCTAAGAATCGTAAACTCTGGAAAAGTAATAAGGATTTTGCCCTGTCTGGTACGCTTAATAAACGTAGTACAGTAGAACCTCGATCCATCGTTCCCGCATCTTTCGTTATCCCGTATGTATCGTTTAGTTTTAAAGGTCACGTCACGAATACTATTTAAATAATGTTAATTATACTCGCTTAGGTCGTTTTTGAAACATGCAGATTCCCGCATCTATTGTTCAAAAATTTTATCGACCTTCGACAAAAAATGGAGAATTTATCCCATTGTATTCATGTTTAAGGGAAAAAAAGTTGTTCTAATTGTGACCTTGGATGCACGTGCGTATTGATAAACCAAGAGTGATTCCATGAGAGTGTGGTCATCTTTAAATGCAATCCCCATACGGGCAATAAACGTGCCATTCTGTAAGTGGTAACCCTCCAGTGTACAGGTGGAATGAAAAAAAGTTTGCAATAGAAAAAAAATGTAAAATGATGAGCAGTGAATTGTCTTTATAAAAAGTAGAATAAGAACTTAGTTTTAGTTTACGACGTGGCGTCGGATAAAGTAGTAACCTTAAGAGCGAGAGAGGGAGGAGGCATGAAAGTCTTTCAACCAATGAAATAAAGGAAGGCAGTAGATCGTTTGTGTGTTTTTTGAAAAATATTGAAAGAGTGAATGATTGACAGAGAGGGCGGGGATTAGCTGCAAACGTCGTAGCTTCTGGAAGTTAAGCCATTGTCACTTTTCGTTAGGCTGTTATTTCAGATTTGGCTGTGATAGGCTATTGTTGTGTGTCTATTGTTTTCATTATTTTTCACTTGTTTGTGACTAACATGGCTAAACAAATTTGTACTTTAGAGGAAAGAATTTGTATAATTGAAGAAGTAGAAAATATCCGTTTGAAAAAAGAGTTCAAATTTCTGAACGTTTAAATTTATCACTTTCAACATTGAATTCTATAATTAAAAAAAAAAGCCGAAATTAGAAAGCCGTTTTATAAATACGGCGAAAAAACGAAAAACTGGTCGAGAATGCAAAGATTTACAAACTGTTTGGTACGACTGGTATCGTCAAGCTCGAGGATTACAAATTCCAATAGATGGAACAATTCTGCGGGAAAAAGCCCTAGAAATCGCTGCTTTAAAAGGTATTGAAAATTTCGCAGCCTCAAATGGATGGATTTCACGCTTTAAAGAGCGACATGGATTAAAATTTAAAAAAATTATGTGGTCAAAGCGCAGCTGTTGATGACAGAGTGGTTCAAGATTGGTTTTCCAAATTACTGGCATTAATTGAAGGATATGACTCTCGTGACATTTACAATGCGGATGAAACGGGGCTTTTTTATACATATTTGCCGGACCGTACTCTGGCACTAAAAGGAGAGGCTTGTCATGGAATCAAAAGTTCTAAAGAAAGACTGACTGTCTTGTCGTGCACAAATAGTGATGGAAGCGATAAAAGAATGCCGATTGTAATCAGAAAGTCAGAAAAGCCAAGGTGTTTCAAAAACGTCAAAAATTTACCCGTGTCGTACCGTGCTAATTCAAGAGCATGGATGACAAATGAAATTTTCTCTGAATTTCTGAATGATTTTGACAAGTCAGTTGGAAAAGAAAAAAGAAAAGTAGTTTTATTCACTAACAACTGTTCAGCACACCCTCCGGATATATCTTCATTAAAAAATGTGACAGTTCATTTGTATCCCCCTAATTGCACTAATAGGGTTCAACCCCTGGATTTGGGTATTATTCACAGTTTCAAGCACCATTACAGAAAGAATTTAGTTAGAAAAGCTCTAGCTATGATGGATGAAGGAAAATGCAATGGCATCAAAATTGATGTTTTACAAGCCATTTATTTCGTTGTCTCTGCCTGGGAGAGAGTAACCCAAGAAACTATAATTAACTCTTTTAATAAGGCTAAGGAGGATGTCACAGAACTCGAAAATGTAACTGCTGATGCTAACGATGAAGAGGAAAATGATTTATCACAGTTTGGGGCAAATGTCTCGAACATCACCTTTGACGATTATGCTCAATTGATGAAGAGGTTGCGAAATGTTGCCGGATTTCTGTTTAAGAAATGATCGCAAAGAATGAAAAAATGGATGGTGATACTGATGAAGACGAAAATGTCAATACAGAACCAGTTCCAACGTTTGTTGAAGCACTTAAAAAATTTGAAACAATGAGAAATTTTCTTTATTCACATGCATTAAGCGAAAGAGATCAAAAAGATGTCACTAATGTCGAAAATTTATTGTTTGGGTTAAAAATAAAACAGTGTGTACAAGCTAAAATTTCCCAATATTTCCAGTAAATAAATAGATCTATTCCTTTTTATTCAGCTTCGTAATTTTTTTGTAGTAAGTAATTATTTTTCTATTTCAAATTTTCTATATTTCAATGTAATAAATTTATTTATGCCATATACATTTTTAACACGAAAATATTTTATGTTGACCCGCATTAATCGTTTTCCTGTAACTATCGTTTGAAATAAATGGTCCTTTGAGAAACGATTGATCGAGGTTCTACTGTAATTAGACTTGGTACGAAAGTTAAGTGGAATCAATTTAAATATTTTGCCGGAGTAACTCCTTTTTGTTCCAGCAACTATAATTGTTGATTTTATTGTTGTCTAGAGATGAAAGAGGACTTTCTTACATATATTTTCATCTTTATCTATTTAAGTGTTACTGATTCTGTATGGAAGCTTTCATTAGAGTCCTCTACGAATTGGATATACTCGAGCAAATCCAAAAATTCGTTTTGAATATCAAGCCGAAATATCACTCAAATCCAACCAAATAATTGTTTTAGACCTGCTACCCAATCTGAATTTTCAAAAGCTATTTAAGTCGGTCCTCACCAAACTCAAATTTCAAAACACACAAAAATGATCCGTACGCGAAATGCTTAAACCCGAACCCGATTCGAAAACGGAAATAAAAGAAAATCAATATTGCATTTTGATTTAATTGTGGAAAAATAATTTTAATTCACATTTGTAACATAAATTTTATTTGTTATGAAGTAATCTTAATTATATTAAAATGTGTAGTTATTTTTGTTCAAAACAGAACGCTGGGCATACAAAACAAAACATCAACAACAACAACAACACAAAAACATTTATTTGAACCCGATTCACAACAAAGGAAATTTTAGTCACGCCTACACTGCAGTAAAGAAATTAGTGTTAATTCGATTTGAATGCAGGACTTTGTTTTCACTAGTTACTCAGTACAATCCTAATGGCTAATCAGACTGAAGTCTGATTAGCCATTAGGGTTGTAAGAATTTGTTTGCTAGGGTTGTAGGATTAGCCATTCAACTTATAAGTTGAATATTAAATACAGTTGGACAAAGCAAAATAGAACACCCTATACATTTTAATATCCAAATTGTCATAGAAAAAACAAAAATAGCCATTTTACTGGGAATTATGTATTTTTCTCATTTATGTTTAAAAAGTAAGCTTATGGGTCGTCTTCATACTGAAAATGTGGACACAATCACCTAATTTCGAAATCAGATCCAGACTTTTCGGTAGATTTTTCCTTAGGATACAAAACAGTAATTTATTCAGTCAAGAGGTTTAGGAATTATGAAGGTTTAAAGTTTTGAAGGGGGTTTTCCAAATATTAAATTCATTGCTAATCTTTGCAAAATAGTCTTTGAAACGTGGTTATCAAAATCTCTGTATTATTGGATGCTGAATCGATCGATACCAACCCCAGGTCCATAACTGTTCGTCAGATATGGCTGTCGTTGATTGCTACAGATGAAGAGAATAGGTGTTTGATTTCGTTCGTAACAACACCAACTTTTTCAGCAATTTTAATACTAGTTTCTTTGGCGAAGTCGAGTTTAATAGGGCGACACATTTTCGATGAATGACGTGGATTCACCCAGAAATTGTCATTTTGATTTGTTGATGCCCCAGACGATTGCAGATGTACTGATGAAATCATACATACACTTTTATCTGTTACGTTACCATCTGAAAAATGCTTTTAAGTGCTGTGTCATAAACTCATTTTCACAATAAAGATAAATTAGTGCAAGGTGGAAGATTACCGTTATATATACTCATCAAACATTTGCTTCCAACGTAAAATTCGTTTAATAAATATGAGTTATTTTAAACTATATATATGTAGTTTAAAATAACTCATATTGATTAAACGAATTTTACGTTGGAAGCAAATGTTTGATGAGTATTTATATGTGCAACGTAAAATCCTTATTAATGATTACCGTTATTTTGAAAGGTAAATTAAAGGGTTAAAATAAGCACTCCAGCGACACAGTTTATAATTTATTCTGCTTACTATTTTAAGCCTGACTATATATTTTTATCATTATATTTTTATTTTTTTTTATATTTTATATATATTTTTATCAATTGGTGTAATTAAGACATCTTTTATATTTCACAGATTATACGTTGAAGGACTAAATCCAAAGATCGAAAATCTGTACAGACCTGTAAAATTTCCTGTACCTAGAAATACTCCTATGATTTGCGATCTCATCGAATGGAATCATTCCCAGTCTTTCTTTGTGCCCGTTTGGAGACCTGTGACTAGTTCCTATCTTCATAAATTCCAAGTAGATTCTATCGATAGTTACTTATTGGACCATTTCATTGATGGCAGAGCTCTCTTTCCTGCTACTGGGTACATCTATCTAGCGTGGAAAGCTCTTGCTAAGAAAATGGAGAAGAACAGCGAAGATATAAATGTAGTGATAGAAAATTTAAAAATACATCGGCCAACAATTCTCAGTCCAGGTAAAGTCTACATTTAAAATACTATTTAAATATATTTAATGAACAGTGGATGAGTAGAGTTTTTAATAAATCATGCAGTTAAGAATTATTAACAGAATTCAACAGTCCAAAAATAGTAATGGTCAGTATTCATGATTGACGTACCGCTTTAGTCATTAATAAATTCTCTTTTAAAAAGTTTAACTAGGAAGTTTCATAATAGCAAATCAAACTTATTTGATATTAATTGACATAAATAGACTGATTCTAATACTATTACACAGTGGCGTAGCGAAAGGGGGGAGGGGGGGGGGTTGATCACTTTACTACCAGTATTTTTATATATTAATTATATATTATATATTACATTATATATTATTATATATTATATATTATATATTATATATTACATTTGGCTTATTTAATTCATAATGTTCGAAGATTAAATAACTCGAAATGTAGTATATAATTATACTGGTAGTAAAGTGATCTAGCACCCCCCCCCCCCTCCCTTACGCTACGCCACTGCTATCAAATTTAGAAGCAAATCATGTTTTCAACGCACTACTTTGCACTTATTTTTTAGTAGGATATCGCATTACACAGAACGAAATAGATAAACATACCAGGCTAATCATCCTACAATTAATTTAAGATTAGATTTGCGGAATCCGTCAATTTGGTTAGTTTGTGATTTTCGCCTTAAAGTAAATATAATTAACACTGGATTACTATCCTCAAAAAACAGTAATTGCTGACGTATTTGTGAGATTACATGACGTAATTTCCATATTCATACACTTTACACAATGATATTTTGGGGAAAGGCGTAATTTAGAAATGTATGTTCTTTTGCCTTTAATCACAAAAACTATACCGAATTGACGTCTCCAAAAACGCCTTTGAAGTCAAAAAAAAGTCACTGTATCTTACATAAACAAGAATAATAATCGAGTGTTAAGAAAAAAGCAGACATATAATACTATAAGTATTTTTATAGAAATATGTATTCGTTTTTAATGATATTATGGTGCGAATATATGCTTTAATCCATTTTCTTCGTGACTTCGCGTATCTGTATAAAATGAAATAAAGTTAAGAAAATATACATTTTTATATACACATCAAAGTGTCGAATTTTAAGTATACAATCAATATCCACCAATCTCTTTAACAATGTCATTGTTCATTTAAGAAAAAATAAGTGTGCAACACCATACTCCAATTGAATTATATCAATTTTAGGTTATTTTATGGAAAACACTTGTAACTTAAAAATAATTTCATATTTTTGGAATATCTTTGCGCTGTTTTAATATGAATGACACGTGATTTTTTAGTTCTTTTTTAGACAGGATCCCTTTCTTAAATTTAACAACCGTTTGTTTTCTTATATATATTCATTTACATACCTGCCAAGTTTTAAGTTTTTTTCCTACCACTAAAATTTTATAGTAAATTTTACGTTATTAAATCGCGTAAATCATGTGATTCAATAACACAAAAATTTCTATTAATTTTTAGTGGTAACAAAAAAGCGTAAAAATTGGCAGCTATGCATTTATAAAATAAAAGAGCGAAATAAAATAAATCAAATAACATTCACAGATAAAATCTCAAATTTTTATATTTCAGTAATCATGGACTTCAATGTAACGATACTGGACAGCAGCGGAATGTTTGAAATCATGGAATCCAACAGCTTAGTAGCCAGTGGTAAAGTCTATGCAGTGAAGAACATGGTTTTCTGCGAACCCCCTCCCGAAGTTAACAAAGATTCTTCCACATATATTTCTGGTGAAGATATTTATAATGAGTTAAGAATCCATGGATACGAATATGGACCTGCTTTTAGGAAACTTGTTGAAGCTAGTTTAAATGGTAGGAAATGTTTTTTCACATTAATTACTTGTACTATCTATTGGGTTGTTCGGAAAGTTCCTCCCTTTTGGGAAAACCGATTCATACCGGAAAATTCTGCCCCTCAATTATTAGACATAAGATATCGGAATTATTGTCTAATAATTAAGTGATAGAATTTTCCGGTACTAATCAACTTTCCCATACGAAAAGAACTTTCCGAACAACCCAATATTTCAAAAAGACATTAAATTATTTTTAAAAACACACTAAGTAACAGAACATAATTCTAAAAAGCAGCTTTCAAATCACACTAAAAAGTAGTCAAGATGTACAAAAGCATTAAAAATATTTTTACCTCTTGGTCTGAGGCATCATCAGCTACTTTTGTTCTGTTTCTTCCGCACTAGTCACCTTTGCTGAAATCTTCCCCTTTTCCCCCTATTTCTAATAATATGTGGCGCCATCTATTATCAATTTTTGCACGAATCATATCATTACATATTTCAGATATTTCTGTGATTATTTCTATGGCTTCCCTTAGTAATGCGTAGTTTAAACTATTTTAACTTCTAATTTTTCGACATTGCCAAAGTCTATTGTAATTGGGGATTTATTGTTTAACATGGCTATTGGATTGGTAGCTTTATTTAAGTTTATATCACGTCTGTGTTCTTTCATTCTGTCATCAATTTTTCTTTTTGTCATACCTATGTATGAAATTGCCTTTCCGCATTATCATTGAAATTAATTTTGTATATTCCTGATGTCTGTAGATAAGTAATTTTCTCAGTGTCTGATCTGATTAACTTGAAAATCGATGGATCTGGGGTGATGGGACTACTTATTCCAAGTTTTTTAAATTCTCATTTAAATTTTAGGAAAATGCCTCTTATAAATAGGATTGAATTTGCAAATTTTATTTCCTTCTGAGCTGGTTGTATCCTATCATATCTTGACGTCGCTTTGTCGATTAACTTTTATATTGTTTTCGTGGCATATCCTGCAACCTTAGCTATTGTTTTACTTTTGTTTATTTCTATACGTAAGAAGTCTTCTGTTGAACATGGTTTATGGGCTTTATATGTATTTATTGCTGCTATTTTGTATGGGAACGAGGTTCTTGAGTATTTTGAGATTATGTGAAAGTTTATATTTGTATTTCTGAATACTGTTGTTAGTAGATTACCTTCTGATCGAATAACTTATATATACAGGAATGCTAGGGTTTTTCTGTTTCCATGGTGAGTTGTATATTTTGATCTTATGAATTAAGTTTTTTCAGGATGTCTTAGTTATTACAAATATATCCTCAACATATCTTATCTATATTCTGAATACATAATAGTTCTTTCAAGTGTTCGCATTTTCCATTCAGCCACTACTTTTGATATTCAAGATCGCATTTATACTACTTTTAATTGTTCATATACACGGTTATTAAATTTAAAGAAGTTTTCGCTGAATACCAAATTCGTTGCAATTCGTAATGTATTTCTGATATTGCAGTCATTATATTCTGTGTTAATTTTCCTATTTATCATACTGGTCGTTTCTTATGTATCTATAGATGGGTAGAGACTTGTTATATCTAGGCTAATCATATAGTCATCTGCATTCGGTTTATATTCAGAGATCTAGTGTATGAAATGATTTGTTGAGATTATTGAAACATCCGATGGCGGTAGTAGTTTTTTATAACAGTTTTTTAGCATATTTCCCGGTCATAGGTTGGGCTTGAACGTTTGTTAACTATTGGTCTTATTTTCATCGGATTTTTATGATCTTTTAATTGTGCAAAAATTATAGATGCGTTAGGGGGGATATTTTTCCTCGCTGGCATTTTTCGCTCGAGCCATGACTCATTTCTTATTAACTTTTCACATTAACTATATATCTTATTGTTTGGATCATTATCCATTTCTCCTACTCCTATATATTGTATGGTCTCTTCCATCATCCTTACATATTCATAAAAACTCTTAAAAAATTTCTTTTACTTAAGTAATGTGTCACACAAAATACATATTTAAACAAATAAACCACTTGACATGTTTCGGTTTCATTAGAGATAAAAACCATTATCACAAAAATACATCATCGATCAAGACGAATGACACCGGGCAACGAAATATATACAACATACAAAACACATAAACGCCCTCTATTATCCATCATAAAAATAAATAAAGACACTGTTTTAAGATTCTTTACTCCACTTGGAATAACTGATTATTCATGAAAAGCATATTTTTCGATAAACGTATTTAAATATTTTACTTCTGAAAAACTATTAGAAAGATTAACTCCAATTTATTAAGACTCTCCAGATTTATAGAACCAGAACCAGAACGTTTACCTTTACGAATTTCAAAACACGAAGCAGCTGGGGTTGGGTAGAATATTTATATCTAAAGCCAAATTGATCGTGCATTAAAATGTTGTTATTATGTAGGAATTAATGGAGCTGGAATTGAAAGCCACGTTCAGTAACTATTTTTTTTTTTAGACCGGAGACCAGGCCCCTACCTGCTAGGTTTCCCTAGCTTAAACGGGTTTAGTGCCTGGCACCGGGGCGCGTAGCGCCACTGAAGGGATGCCGCGTAGCGGCTGGCCATTGCTGGCAGGACGGCTATATGGAGGACTTTGTTTTGTTCCCATTTTTGTTTTGCTGCTAATTGATGTTATTCTTTTTGTATGGACCTGCGCTTGGCATCAAACTCATACGTCATGCCATCATTATGCGAGTTGGTCTCGTAATTTAGAGCCTTGATCAGGTGACGAGACCTTCACCTGATTAGGCACTTCCAGAGGCATAATTCACAGGGAACTTGGAGGACTTTACACCCACGACGGATTTTACATGCACCGGGCGCCATTAGCGTACATGATCACGTTCAGTAACTTTACTTAATGATGAAAGATCTAATGGGTCGAAAGTTACTGTGGTCTCCATAATCAGAAGCAGGTTTTGGAGTGAGGGAGATGATAAATGTTTTCCAGGGTTTCGGAAAGTAACATAATTTTAAGATGAAATTAGTCAATTTGTTTATACAGAGAATGGAATTAGTTGGTAAATATTAGAAAGCATTGTTAGTAATATTATCATACCCAGATCTTTGGGGATTTTAGATTTTTGATGATGTTATGGATAGCACTTGTTGAATTTTTGGAAGAAGATCAAGAGGAAATTATTAACTGCATTATTAACAAGAAAGAGGTGGGCGGTGCTGGTAAGATGATCTGGTTTAGGGGAGAATTGAAATACATAGGATCTTGCCAAAAACTCTGCCTTATCTTTATCAGCATATGGGTAACATGGTTGACATAAGAGGGTGAACGAGAAGGACATTTTTGAAGCATTTTTTTTAACTTGTCAAATTTAACATTAAGCAAATTAATTTGTTATTAATATTCAATAACTTTTCCATATAAAATTTCTAGTATTAATTGAATAAAATTACTTACAGAATTTTTTCCGTTAAGTATACTTTAAAATATTAAAAAAATGAATATTTTTTCTAAACTTTTACAATCACAAAATTTAAATAATATAAGAATATATAATATAAATATAAGAAGTCATTACGTTAAACATATATTTGAATTTAGTATTAACTTTTCTTTATTTTATTGCTTTAAAATGTTGGTCAATTTTATTTTATTTTGTCTTAACAATTATTTTTGCTGTTATCTGCATGTAGTAATGATAGTAAATGCCTATATATACTTCATTATCACTTCATTTATATTTCAGAAATTACTAAAAAAACAAAAAAATAAAACATTTGATCAAAACCTTTTTGCAGCGTTGGTGATTCTTTTATTTTAAAGAGATGTTTTATTCCTTAAATTTAAAATACATGCTACTTTTCCGAGCCAATAAGCTATGATAAAAAAATATAAAACACTGGAAAGTTGTGAAGTCTATTTAATATTGTCGTAATTTAACATTTTTCAAACGTCTTCAAAAATTCCATCTTAGTTTATTGTCACATTGTCACATTAATGGAACGCGAAATAACTATATTCGTTAAATTTCGGCAAACCTTGAATTTGTATAGAAACGATTTGAATAGTTACTTTTAGTTTTTTACAATTAAAAGTAATTTTTTTCCAAAATTAAAAAACCCCAAACAATTGGACTTAAAAGGGATAAAATATAAAAATATACCAACATTTCCTTAATCGGGTTTTTATCATTATTACAACACTTTCCTTACTGTGTGTGTACGGAAAGTAAAAAGTATTTTTTGATGGAATTTATTACATTATTTTAATACTTAATACATTCAATTACGTTATTAATATATATAAATTAATTCTTAATGTATATTCATTATTTCTTAGGAAAGGAAGGCTTCGTTCAATGGGATGACAACTGGATTACATGTATGGATTCGTTGTTATTGTTTTATTTGTTTGGCAGCAACAGAACTGCTTTCTTACTACCTACCGGTGTTCTTTCCTTCAAGATTTCTCCGAAACTTTTGAAAAGTGGTTTGGAAGAATGTTTGAAAGAAAATTTTCCAGGTATGAATTGTATTTTTCAATCTTAAAAGTTCTTCGTATATAATATATACTATATATATATATATATATATATATATATATATATATATATACCGGGTGTCCTAGAAAGGACTGACTGATTTTAAAATTCGATAACTTACAAACGGTGACAGATACTAGAAAAATTGTTGCAGGAGAGTAATGCATGATGTCAGGAGTTTTTTTACTGTGATTCCTGATTTTAGTTCGCATTATTAGCAATAGATGGCGCAGCGAGCAATAGAGATCCAATCGAGACAAAAGCAGAAAGCACCCAGCATTGATGTGAAGGAAGGAGGTTTAATACATGGAGTGTGTCTCATTCGCCAATAAAATCTTATTCAGAATCGGGTCCTAAGAAAAAAATTGCATTAGCGAATGAGACACACTCCCCGAATTGAACCTCCATCCTTCACCTCAATGCTGGATGGTTTTAGCTTTGGCCTGGATTGCGCTCCTATCGCTCTCAGTGCTACCTATTGCTGCTAATTGGAACTAAAATCAGGAATCGCAGTAAAAAAAACTCCTTACATCTTACATTACTCTCGTGCAAGAATTTTTTAAATATCTGTCACCGTTTGGAAGTTATTGAATTTTAAAATCAGTCAGTCCATTTCAGGACAATAGGTATATATATATATATATATATATATATATATATATATATATATATATATATGTGTATAAAGGTCATTTCTCTCGATAAGGCCCTATTTTTGCAATACTTAGATGTTTCTTTTTTTTCATTAAATTAGCTGCATACAGTAGTTAATAATGAGAAAATCATGATATTTTAAAAAGACATTCTGATTTAACTACACTGCTTGACAATTGCTCAGGAACAGAGACAGTTTTCGTCACAACTAATGGTAGACATCGTTTAAAGGATTGATACTTAGTAGATATTTTATAGAGGTCCTAATGTACCTGTGTTATACAAAACGATACAGATATTAAAACATGGCAAAGCAAGATGCGCAAAAACAAGCTTCTTACAACATTTTTCAACTGTTACGAAAAATGTTTGTTCTCTCCAAAAAAGGAACACATATGAGTCGGTGAGTATGGAGTATGACCTCTTCTGGCACTGTTGAATATTTTGCATCATTTGCGCATGCTTTTCACGAAACAGTTTAGGAGAGTTGTTCTTTTCACAGGAAGAATTTGAGTTCATGCATAGTTCGAGGAGAGTTCTGTCTTTTAACAATACATCTGCCAAGTTCATCCCAGGCGTGCTATATAGGATTTGTGTCAGGAGAATAAAAAAAAAACATGTCATAGGTTCAACATCGTTTCCTGTTACTGTGAGGAACACTTCAGCTGTCTTATGTGGTCGGCCATTGTCATCCATGAACAGAAATTCTGTGCTAACTGGACAACGAGACAGAAGGATATAAACCAGGAGAACGCCTGTGCAATACCACTGCGAGGGCGCTGTACTTTTTTCAAGTATGGAAAGCTGTATTCTGTCATTATGCTTGATACCTGTTCACACAATCACTCTTTGGTCACAGATATCAGTTTCTTGTACATTCTGGTGCTGGGAATGAATTAATCTATCTTTCCACACTATCTGTAGCTGTTGTCCGGTTTTGGTGAAGCGGGATTCATTAGAGGACATGATTCTTAACCACTCATTCTAACTCCAACGAATATACTCCTTACACCGAAGTAAACTTTCCATACGATACTTTTCTCAAAGTGGAATTCATGTAGCAAGTTCCTGTGCATCTCAGCCAACAGTATTTAATCCCAAGACATGGTTATCGCAGATAATGAAGTATCAGTAGCGTTGACAAGGTCTGAGGTTATCTGACTTGGCTTTTTATTTACGCTCCTCTTAGCCACTAGGCAGACATATCGATGCTCTTGAGGTGTGATGATCCTACGACGGTCTCTAGAATGCCTTCTCGTAGCATTTCCATATCCAGAGCTCTTTTTCAACAGCAAGATTACACCTTCGACATGTCTCTTGCATTGGTATTTGGAGTGACACTTGCCCTACCTTGAGACAACCCGACTGCTCAGCCATGATCGTACTCAAGCAAAGGATGCCTTACAGACATTTAACAGTCAATACCTGTCGTCCAAAAATAAATTTACAGCTCTATCTACAGAAACGGACAGTGTGACTTTCACCTTAAATATTATTACCTGCAATTTCAAAGAAGGAAACCACGTAAATTCACTGTCTTTAATACAGACAGTAGACTTTACCATACAACGTTGTCTACCGTTGTTTGTTTGTGATTGCGTGGTTTTATGAAACGCAATTTTGCTCAAATTCGTTGTCCCTTAGCATTTGTCAAGCAGCGTATATTTTGAAGTCAAGTTATTTTAGAAAGATACAATAAAAAATCAAAAGTTTCGATTTCATCGACTTTATTCAAGAATAATTGATCATCTTAATACGACTTTAAAAAATACTACTTATCTAGCTATCATCGACTTGATTCTAATGTCTTTAGGTAGCTGCAGCTACATCTATTAAATAATTCTGGTCTTCGTGCAAAACACTTCGGCCTCTGTGCTATTCATGTCTGTCATAACGTAACATCCTATTACTATTCTTGTATCTGTAAGATACAAAATTTAGGCTTTATGTTATAAGTTTATTTGAAGTTTTGTTAGTCATAATTTTTCATAATTATGTACATAAGTTTTCTTAGTTTTTCTGTTTAAAGGGAAGATAACATCACATTTCTAGTAAATTACTAATATTCCCCGAAATATCGCTGTATAAATTGTATAAATATGGACATTATGTCATGTATCTCACACATACAATTAAATCAATAACGTAAGTTTATTGAGGATAGTATCGAATGTTAAATACCGTAATTCAAAAGCAATATATCTAGGGCAGAAGACAGTTCCTGACCCAATGCTACATTGACAATAAAAAAATTAATTAAGCTATATAGCCGTAACGGAATAGAAAGCATGTATATTTTGAAAGCACTGTGCCTCGATGTTGGTATCTGTAGACGAAGATGACATTGGTGACGACGACACCGTATAAGTATTTTCTTATAAACGTAAACTTCTGAATCTAGAATTTTTATAAGCTTTGGAAAAAAAAAGTTTTAAAGTCCGATGAGTTTGTGAATTAGCTAAAATTTTAAACGCTGCATGAATGTCTTCTTGAAGCAAGAGGGAACAAATGGAGTGATAAAATTTTGATAAGTCATTTGCAGAACAACTCACATAATCCAGTGAAAGCTCAATCAAATTGGGAAAGAAGAAATAAATTTAAGAGTTCCAACAGCCATTTTGAACTCTACAGCTTTCGCTATTACGCGATTGCAGGGAATAATTTGCTTCGATAAATGGAGTGACACTTTGCCCAACCTTGAGAAAACCAAACTGGTCAACCATGATCGTACACAATCAAGGATGTCTTACAGACATTTAACAGTCAATACCTGTCGTCCAAGAAGGAAATTTACTTCAATTACTTTATCAAGTCTGCTACTTTTTTAGATTGCTTGATTACCACCACTCGTTAGAAATAATATATTTCATCTTATTTTCTCAATATTTAATCTGTCATTAAATAATGTTGCTACTTAAAAAAATGTTGTCAATCAAGAAATCTTAATTTTAAGATTTAGCTGGCTGGAAGCACTGCGCTATTGGTCGGTTTAAGAGGAGCACTGGAGCATTTCCCATTTTTAGTGAAAAAAGTGGCGGGTAATGGTTCACGGACTAAACCCTTATCACTTGGAATTTTTTAAACAAGAATTGCAGATTCAAATTGGTGTTGAGATTACAGAATCAGTCAGATACCAGGTGTTCACATAACAGCAAGCGTAATTGCACTTTTATATATCTTTTATCTATTATACACATTTTTGTTGATACGTTTCAAGTATTCTAATAAATATGGATTTTCAAAAAATTTCAAAAGTTTTTTCGTCATTCTCTTTCGCAATATCTCTCTGAATCTTCGTATTTCAGTCTGTCTTGCACCATCAAAAATACTGCACTAATATGTACAATGATTTTTAGCACGGCTAACATTCAATCACAATAAAGTTATAGGCGCTATAGTCGCAATTCACGGACCTCTTTCAAGATATATTTAACTTGTTATACAGGGTGTAACTGAAATGCTTCAACAAACTTTGAGGGATGATAGTACTCATGAAGATGAACAAAAAATGCAATAGAACACGGGGTCGCAAATGACATTTAACCCTTTCAGGGACAGTGGTATGTCTAAAAAACCACTTAATTTTAATTCCAAAACGCCACAACGGCACCAGAATTTTGCTAAAATCTTTTCCATTTAATATTTATGTGAAATATAGCCTTTTTCTTATTTACAAACAATTTTTTTTGTAAATTCCGGTGCCAGTCCATTTTCAGACGCATTTTCTCTATTTTTATCCTTTAAGCCTTTTAGGGGCAAACTACTTTTAGTACTAAAATGTTGAAATAAATGACTGGCACCGGAATTTATAAAAAAATTTGTTTGTAAATAAGAAAAAGGCTATATTTCACTTACATATTAAATGGAAAAGATTTTAGCAAAATTCTGGTGCCATTATGGCGTTTTGGAATTAAAATTAAGCGCTTTCATAAACATACCACTGCCCCTGAAGGGGTTAAACGTCATTTGCGACCCCATGTTCCATTGCATTTTTCGTTCGTCTTCATGAGTACTATCATCCCTCAAAGTTTGTTGAAGCATTTCAGTTACACCCTGTATATTAGCGCAATCTAGATCTTACATCACAGCGATGGTCGTCATATCACCTTGCCGTACTATAACAACAGCACTAAAATAAGTAGATTCATTCATATTTAAATCGATTAAATTAATCTTAAATTAATTGATATCTTTATCATATTTTTTTCTTCTTTTTTCAGGTCTGCCGGTTAACTTTCATGCTGACACAAAAGTATGTCGAACAGTAGGACTAGAAATCAAAAGCTTGAATGTAGACGCTGCTCCACAACATATTAGATCAGATGATTGCATTTTTGAAACATATAAATTCGTACCTTATATCCATGAATATGCTCTTCCAAAGAAATCGGTAAAGCTGGAAAAATACAAGATTGCATGTAATAAAGTTATAGATGCACTTGAAAACAATTTAAAACAAGATCCTCGATATGGAAAATTTCCTGTTCATGAAATCGTTGAATTTGATGTGGATAGCTATATAAAAGATTCGACTAATGGATACAGATTACTTGACACTCTGAAAGAATTAGCTGATATTAAATCAAGTACCATAACAGATGCACATCGTAAAGATATTCTCAGTCGGTTCCTTCAAAACATTGGAAAAGATTTTGCTAATACATTATTGGTCAACGAGTACTGTCTAAGGCTCATGTTTGATATAATAGCAGAAAATAGTTTTAAAAAATTGAGCCTATTGGAAATCAATAACAACTTTCTGGAGATCTCACCCATTATTGTAAAAATGATGGAAAATTCCTCTATGTTAAGATTTAAGAACAAAACTTTGGTATGTAAAAATATATCTGAAATAGATAAGGAGAAATGCAACGAACATGACATTCAGGTGTACACTTATGATGATTTGCCATCTGTTGCTAAGGATAAAAGTCAAGGTATCGTCATCAGTACTATATGCATCAGTACCGAAAAAGAATCACGTAAACACCTTCATTTATTATCTAGCGTAGTTGAAGAGAAGGGATTTATTCTACTGTTTCACAAGAATATCACATATCCACCAGAAAATTTCGTAGCATCTACAGCTGGAGAAAAAATTGGTGTTATTCCCCAAGCAGTTCTAGAACAATGGTTTCAAGAAGAAAATCTATTGATAGTCAGTAAAATATTTGATGGAGTTGGAGGAAATTTATACTTGCTGAAACATGTATTTGAACCTGAGATAGGAAAAATCGTATACTTATCAGAAAATAACGTATGGTTGGATGAATTGAAAAAAGCCCTTTGTGCTGCGTCTGAACCAGTGTGGGTTGTATCGGATGGATGTCCTGAATCAGGAATCATCGGAATGATAAACTGTCTTCGGCATGAACCTGGAGGGGATAGAATAAGGTAATTACAAAATTTCATTATAATTAAATACATATTACTAATCAGGATAGTCGAGGATAGCTTAGGATAGTGGAGGTTCCCATAACCGAGAGGTTCGATAAATAACGCAGGTGCAATATGCGGCATCTCACGGTTACATGTGCCTGCATTAAAATAAATTTATGGATTTTTTTTTTCAAAGTTTTATTTTAGTGTATAAATTACTGTATTGTGAAGTTTGTTTAAAATGTAGATTCATTGCGTAACACCAATTTGACTGGTTCTTTTTTTTTCTTTTTCTGCTTAAAATACTTTTTATACACACGAAAATCCTACTGTATAAGTTAGAAATCGATTGATAAAATCAAAAAACTATTTTAGAGCTACATAAATACGAGTGCGCCACAGCGAGTAAACAGTAACGAAAGTTTTAAGCACGTTATTTTCAGAACAGCATTTTAAAAATCAGTGGATACTCTACCATTACCTAAATCAATCAACTTCTATCTTTTCAAAATGTAATTGTCCCATATTTTTATAGTGAAATGTTGTTTTAAAGATATTGATATTTCACTGTTTTATGTAACGCAATTCGTGGTTAAAAACTTACATTTTACTTTTATACCATTTCACTAAAAATGCATATTTTTAAAAATGACAACGTATTTCACTAGCTTTTGGATAAAAAAACTAATACTTTTGTTACATTTGTTCTAGGTCAAGCCTACGATGAATTTACGGACGGATCCACAGCTTGAACCCATTTTTTAATCGCTTTGGCCCATTAGCTGTCAAGCCGCCAGTTTTATCATATAAACTAAACAAAAATATGGTTTCATTAATATATGTTTAATAAATTAGTGTAAATAGCGTTTTATAAAAATCTTGCATTTCTTGAGAAAAGAAAATTTTGAAAAAGTTTTAAATTTCAAGGGGTGTTACTACTTAAACCATGAATTGATTCTACTTATACTATTATATTAGACCTCAAGTGTGTGTACCCCTGGGAGTACACGGCGAGGCCAGTTAAAGTAACAAGGGGAAAAATGGTAACGGCGAGAAACACAAAGAATAAAATGTTAATATAAAATCATAACAAAAAACTTCTCATTCATTAACTCAGACAATATACAGGGTTATTCTAAATGATGGACCCAGTTTCAAAAAATTGTATTTATTAAAGTACAAATCAAAAATGAACAATCTTTATACCAATGAAAATAGGAAGTTTCAAAGTTTTTTTTAAGACATTATAAATGTTCAATGTGTCCACCGTTTGCTGCACGCAAACATCTACGTGATAGCCAAACTCGTCCCACACACGAGAAAGCGTATCTGCTGTTACTGAGTGCACGGCTTGTACGTACTTTGTACGTCCTGTGTACGTCCAGTCGTTACCAACAACTCTGAACGATCTGCGGAACAGTATCACTACTGCCGTGCACTCAGTAACAGCAGATACGCTTTCTCGTGTGTGCAGATACGCTTTCTCGTGTATTTAAAGCATTTGAAAAAAATTAAGAAAAAAAATTCTAAATACATGTTATTGGAATATTTGCCAATTCATATTTTATTCTTCATAAAAACATGAAAATCCTTGTATTTGATTTTTGCTATTTTTCTAGCATTCGGTGGAACTAATAACAAAAAAGTCTTTATGTTTTTCTCTACCTCTTGCCACCAATGGTTTATAAAATAAAATTTATTCCGATGGTAATATTTATTTCTTTGAAGGGATTTCTGGAACAACAACAAATAAAAATCCGTATTCCATAACCCTATGAGCCCTACATATCCTCTCAGTTTTATTATCATTTGAATTTCCGGGTTGCGGATATTCCTTTGTAAGAAGGCTAATAAGGGGTACGAAAAAGAAACAGAGGTTGGAAACAACTATACCGGAGGTATTGAGTCTGCGAAAAATATCTTTGCCAATCCATTTCCAAATCCTTATTAATGAAATTACCTACACAATTGAGAAATCTTTTTGATATATATGCTTATGAAGGTTATTTTAAAGACTGCAATATAATATTTTCAGATGTGTATTTGTACCCAAAAGAAATGAGCAAGAGCATTTTCCACCACAATTTACTTTTGATAGTTCCCTTTTCCAAGATATCCTTAGGAAAGACTTGTTGATGAATATTTACAAGGACGGTTCATGGGGATCGTACAGGCATATTAAAACTGAAAAAGGTATGTATTATGCACCAAATTAATTTTTATAATGTATTTTAAAAAATTTCAAAAAAATTTAGAGTAATAGAAGATTTACCAATTTTGTCATGTGCAGGGAGTCCCAAAAAGACACTCAAGATTCAATCTTAATATGTTCATGAATTATGATAAACTTTACAATTTACCCGGCAATACTCGCGTGTCGTTTTTTTTCCCGCCCACATCAATTATCTTCTCCTAAACTCTCTTCCCTTACAGATACAATAGGGAAATTTCATATAGCTGACTTTAAATGTTTCTCCACCACCATAGTCAAGTAACAGGATGTGTCTTTTTTTTTCGGTACATTTTTACAAGGAAGTTGAAATTCGTGGAAAAGTCTGCAATACTATCACTAGTGTCAGTTCATTTTTACTTTTCCCAATATTCCAAAGCTCATGAGAAAAATGTATAATTTATGTACACTGCAAATTTATAACTTCATTGAAGAGTAATATTCGAATATTTATTGAAAATGGTTTCTTGTTTAAAATTTTCTGTATGAGCCTGTTGCCTGCGTCAAAAGTATCGAACGCGACTAATAAAGTTTCGAAGAAAGATGCGACTCACTCTGGTTAATGTTATTAATTATATACGGGTTACTACGGGTCAGGGAATTTTCCAGGGGATGTAGCAGTATTTTCTTATAGAAAAACTCTCCTTAAAAAAAGGGAAAGTTTAGCGCGATTAAATTACACAAAAAATACTGGTATGATCCCTAAAAAATTCCCTGACCCGTAGCAATCCTGTTATATGAGAAATAAATGACATATTATTTAAATAGATTATAAATTGTGGGTAACAAAAATTTTAACAACGGTTACATTTTTCATCAATGGGGGGCGCAGATAAGAAAGTGTCTCAAGCGGTGAGAATTGTCAAAGTAGCAAATAAAAGTGGATGTAAAGTTAGGCAATTTTTATTCTTCATTCCGTTTACTTCATAGTCGCCTAAAATGAGAAATAAAGATATTTGTGTTTTGAATTAGTATGAGCATTCTTACAGGGTAAGAATTAGCGACATCTAACTAAATTTTAGCAATTTTAAAATTACTATATAGAAAATGTCTAAAGTACCGTATAAACATGTCACTTATTTTTTTTAAAATCTTTATACAGTGACCTTTCACTTATACGACTCATATGGTAATTACTTTTAATAGCATTATTTCCGGACAGTGATATTCGGATTATTTAATCGCAGAAACTCTGCAATTAAACAATTTCAACTGTTTACAAATATTGTATCTTCATCAAATTCTATTTTTTTAGAACATTTATAATTTATAAATATACAGAGTATCTACAACTTAATTGTTTAATAATTCTTTTAGTATTATAGATATACAGATGAAGTAAATGATAAGATTATAATGTAACTCGTTAATTTTGTTCACAGTAATTAAAAGAAAACAGTTAAAATTTTAGACGAAAATAGATTGAATTCATATTTAATACTTTGGGAATTTTTCCATACAAAATTTCTCACGCTTTGCATTCATAATAATCAAATTTTAATTGCTTAATAGGCGTATAGCCAACATAGTGAAAAACTACCCAAGCCGGGACTCGAACCCTGGTCATTACTATAGCACATTGACGTTCTACCAACTGAACCACTTGGGAACGGTACTCAGCCTGGACCTTTCTCACTATAACATGTTGGCAAGGCTACAAACGCAGTACAACATGGAATATTTTTCGTGAGCCACCAACCCTGGGGCAAACACGAAATTAAAGAAAATCCAGCATTGATAATTGAATAAATAAATAAATAAATAAATTCGTGTTTGTCCCAGGGTTGGTTTCTCACGAAAAATATCCCATCTTGTGCTGCGTTTGTAGTCTTGCCAACATGTTATAGTGAGAAAGGTCCAGGCTGAGTATAGTTCCCAAGTGGTTTAGTTGATAGAACGTCAATGCGCTATACTGATGACCCGGGTTTTAGTCACGGCTTGGGTACTTTTTCACTATGTTGGCTATACCCCTATTAAACAATTAAAATTTGATTATTATGAATGCAAGGCGTGTAATTTTCTATGAAAAAAAAATCCAAAGTATTAAATATGAATTTATTCAATTATCGATCGATGCTGGATTTTCTTTGATTTCGTGTTTGCCCGAAGGTTGGGTTGGGTTGGGTTGATTATTGACGGCCAATTATCTACACTAGGGATATAGGCCCGGGTGGAGTGCCCTTCGTGGGGGGTCTTTCTAAGGGAACCTAACCCTATTTACGCATGGATAAATCCACGGCTCGAAGAAAACCACGAAAACTCCGAACGATTAGGCCGACGGGCGCGATTGGGATCGAACCCAGCACCTTCCGTCTACCAGCTTCGAGAGCAGAACCTCTCAGCCACTGGTGGGGCCCCCAAGGTTGGTGTCTCACGAAAAATGTTCCATCTTGTGTTGCGTTTGTAGCCTTGCTAACATGTTATACTGAGAAAGGTCTAGGCTGAGTATCGTTCCCAAGTGGTTCAGTTGGTAGAACGTCAATGCTCTATAGTAATGATCCAGGTTCGAGTCCCGGCTTGGGTACTTTTTCACTATGTTGGCTATATGCCTATTAAGCAATTAAAATTTGATTATTATGAAATTAAATTGTTTTGAGCTGCCTGCACCACTGAAAATGCTCAAGCTTCTGTTGAAAGTTAGACGAAACTGTACTCGATCTTCACTGTTCATACTTTTCAACCGTTGAAACACAAAAAAGGCTAGCTTTTGAGTTTGTAAAGTTATCTTGAGCCTTTTTACATTATAGGAAGCGCAATGCCATCTATTGACAAAAAAAATGAGTTAAACTTTAAATTTCTGTACACAAAATTTGCGAGCAACATTATAAATATGCCGCTTATTTCATCTGTATATATATTATAATTAATAAATGATCCTTTTTGAAAATTTGGTAACACCCCGACATTATATGCTACAGTGCGTCCCAAAAGTTTATATACAACGATGTTTTCATATTTTAGAACTGAAAAAAGAGGAGTAACAATTTCAAAAATTAATAAATTATATCAAGACGATTTGATGACGACTTGATAATAATAAACAAAAATAATATTGCACAATTACAGATTTTGTGAGAAAAATTAAAACTTTTATTTTACTGTCCAAAGTTTATAGACAACATTTGTTTCCTTTAACGTTCAAATTTTTAAGCTGTTTTTTCTAATCACTTCAAAATCTCGATCAGGAATACTCAAAACAAGAGTTTGAAGAACTTCTGGCTTTAAAAAAAGCAACTCCGTTCAATTTGCAGCTTTAGATCTTAAACCGTTGCAAATTTACACCCATTAGCATATACATCATTAGCTAATATTCCTCAGAAGTTCGCTATTGGGTTCAGGTCAGGACCCGAATGTGCTTGCCAGTTCATAACAGTTACTTGGTTTTGTCTAAACTACTGCATTGTGGAGTTGGACACGTGAATGGAGGAATTCTCTTACAGGTATATCCATTTGTCTCCACCTAGCAACTTTCCAAATGGAAATAACAGTAATTCAAGTATTTTCTTGTAATCTCCGGAACATAGACGACCTTTCAAAAAAGCAATATCGGTTGTTTTATTATATAAGAAAATGCTCCCTACACCATGAGTGAACCCCCTTATTGTTGTCTGCTTAAAAAAGTTCATGGTTCCTTGCGATTATCGCGCCAGTAATATGCCCAAACCAGGGTGTCTAGCCTCCTGGAAAACCTGTATAACCTGGAAAAGTCAGGGAATAGTCAGGGAACTTTACCATTTCTGAGGAAAAGTCAGCAAAATTCGAAAATTCTGAGAAAAAGTTAGAAAATTTTGAAACTTCCAAGAAAAACATAGGAAAATGTTTCTTATAAAACGAAGGATTTGAAATTGCAGCCCCATTAAAATCAAACTTTGCTCTTCATAAGTACTGTAAAGAGTATTTCACCTCTCGTGCAAATCATTTTGTCTACCCCCTTTCAAATCTTCTTTCTAACTCAGAGATTTTCAGTTTTAACTTCACCGAAACTTTCTACTGAATGTTGTAGGATTGGGAACTAAACATCTGTTAGCTTACAGTGGTGGCCAAAAGTTTGGACATTTTTTGAAAGTTTCATGTTTTTCAACTTTGTGTGCTTGTAGAATATATTAATTTTCACTTAAATACAAACGTTTATACATCAAATTGAAGGTGATTTAATATAGAATTTAATAATAAAAGCAGTATTACAATATCTTTATTACAAAAAAGTTGTGTTCATTTTAGTATAACAAACAAACACAAATCGTTTTGAATAAGGACGTGTTTTGTAATAAAAGCGTACTAGCCAATCACAAACACTGTTCTGAGGACAAATCAAATGTCTGTAACTATAGTTTAGGTTATTTGGATGGTAAAAGAGTTATTGTTTTGGAAATATTTTGCGGAATGATGCATACTAGTACAATTAAATAGAGTATTGCTGTTTTTGAATATTTAAAGTCCTTTTTTTTAATTAAACAAATTTTAAACAATGTCATCAACAAGAAGAACTAATTGGACATCTACAAAAAGAAGCCGAATTGTCATATTGAGAGAAAAGGGCCTCTCTTATGCTGAAATTGCAAGACAAGTTGGTGGTTCAGTGAATTTGTTCTGGTGTACGAAAGTTCTGTTTACGTTATGAAAAAACGAAATCAGTGGAAAATAAGGCCAAATCAGGCCGAAAAAAATGCACAAGTGCTACTGCCGATAGAAAAATTAAACGGCTATGCCTTCAAGATAGAAAAATTTCGTCAGATGCCATTAGATGTGAAATGAATGCAGCGGGTAAATTCAAAAACAATAAGAAGAAGGTTATCAGGATTTGGACTACAAGCTAGAATTCCAAGGATAAAACCATATTTAAATCAAACGCAACGCGAAAAACAAGTTCAGTGGGCAAAAGAACACATTAAATGGTCAGAAAATCAATGGAAGCAAGTAATCTGGAGCGATGAGAGTAAAATATCGCTCTTTGGTTGTGATGGTAGAAAATACGTGATACGTAGAGTAGGAGAAGCACTTAATCCTGATTGCATTGAAGCAACTACAAAAAACCCAACAAATGTCATGATTTGGGCATGTATCTCTGCAGATGATGTGGGCCGAATTCAAGTAATTGATGGCATCCTGAATGCCAAAAAATACATCGAAACTGTCCTGAAACCAAAATTGATACCTTCCATCAGGGATCTCTTCCCCAACAACGCACCATTTATTTTTCAGTAGAATTCAGCTCCATGCCACACAGCAAAAGTATGCAAAGAATGGTTTCAAAATAAAGACATAGATATATTACCATGGCCAGGAAACAGCCCTGATCTCAATCCAATTGAAAATTTGTGGCGACGTTTGAAAATTCTTGTACGAAAAAAACGTCCATCCAATAAAAGACAACTTATTGAAGCTATAATTGATTCTTGGGACCATGTGATTACGAAAGATGAACTCCAAACACTCGTTCACTCGATGAAAAGACGCTGTGAAGCTGTCCTAAAAAATAAGGGTTATCTTACTAAGTATTGATTGTGTAAGTATCACTTTAAAAAAATGTAAATCTAAGATAGATCTTACTATTAGTTGCATAACTTTTTTTGTAATAAAGATATTGTAATACTGCTTTTATGATTAAATTCTATATTAGATCACCTTCAATTTGATATATAAACGTTTGTATTTAAGTGAAAATTAATATATTTTACAAGCACGCAAAGTTGAAAAACATGAAACTTTCAAAAAATGTCCGCACTTTTGGCCACCACTGTAATTTATTGAATATTTATTATTTGTATTAAAATATGTCAAATATTTTTAACTGTGACTGATGTGATAAATAATTTCATCCTGATTAGACAAAATGGATAGAACCAGATGCTAAAAGTGTGTATCTGCAAAATGTTTAGTATGTAAAATGTTCAACAATTTATAAATTTTGCAAAATATTATGTAACAAATCAGTAATTTGTGCCTTACAATCAGTTGTGAAAGTTCCACTCACAACTTTTAAGATTTTTTGTATGTAACATCACAAAATCTCGATACTTCAAATTTTTTTTTATTTTTATGGAAAACCTGGAGAAGTCAGGGAAATGTCAGAGAAATTTGTTGCTGATCTGGAATAGACACCCTGCCAAACATAGGAATCATCTAAATTAAGTTTCATCACTTTTCATCACTGAAAAGAACACTCAACCATTCATCTGTCCAATTCATGTGATTTCGGACCACTGAACACAAGTGTCTTTATGCCGTTTCGTAAACTTTGCTGAACAACGTATTTTGTGATAATGAAGAAATGTACTTTCCTGCAGCGTCGATGGGTCGTGGAATTTGTTACTGGGATGCTTACTTCTTTGGAAACTGACCGTACAGACAGTTTCTGGGTTAAAACTAATCTCAAAAACTGTCTGTCTTGCCGTTTAGTGGTTTTCTTTGGTCGTCCAGAATGGGATTTTGTTTCAAAATTATAACTTTTTGACAAAATTTGGTAAATACCAGCCCTGCTACGTCCTATGTTTCTTGCAATGTGCACAACTTTCCATTCACGAGTCTTTAAAGAATAGATTTGCAAAACTTCCTTTTTGGAAAATTGCACATTGCGAGGCATCTTTGCAATCAGTCGGAAACGGAAAGGTAGATTCGCTTTTATCTCAGGACACTATTGCGTCACAAGCACATGACCTCGGAAAATGCAAATTTTGGATATCAGTATTTAAATCTGCGTTTAACACCGGTTGTCTATATATTTTTCGGACAGCAATTTTTTGTTTTTATTTTTTATATAAAATCTATGACTGTTAAAAGTTGTTTGAGTATTTTATTATTTTTATTTCATCATTATATATTTGCATAATTTATTTCGTCTTTCTTACTCGTTTAGTTAGCTCTTAAATCCAAAAAAACGTTTTTCTATAAACGTTTGGGACGCACTTTATAGTCAAACATTTCAAGCATGGTACAGTGCTGAAAAGTTACAAGTAATGATTCTGTAAAATAACATCTGAATCTCTAACACAAAATATAAGCATTTATGTAAATAAGTACAGATATTCTTCACAAATATTCTTATGTAAGCACAAATATTCTTATGTAAATAAGTACAAATGTTCTTTCTCTTTTCAGAACTAACAAATGTCGAAGTTGATTATAGTTACGTGAATATTAAAAAATATGGAGACCTATCTTCATTGATGTGGATGGAGTCTGCTTTAAAATATTTGGAGATACCAGATCGCCATTTAGTGCATATCTATTATTCGGCTGTTAATTTCAAAGATGTCATGATTGCAACAGGAAAAATATCAGCACAAACAGAAAATGGTAAATTGTTCTTTAATATACTGCTTCGTTGCATTCGTAAAGTAATGAAGGACTAAAACACGTTTGACAGGCCGAAACTGAATCGAAACCGATACTCGTTCCTTATTCGAGTTTAGCTAAAAACAAAAATTTTAATCTAATTAATGTATGTATGCATGCAAGGGCATTATTAATTATTCACAAATGCTCATTCCTGCAAATAATCTTATGTTTGTATGTGCATGTGCTTTCTATTTTTTAAAAGACCAAACATTATTCCACAGGTTTTTTTTTACTCCATAAGCACAAGCTTTTATTAATTATGAATCATGCAGTTATTCACAGAGTAAAAATTGTGCACCTAGTTTCAAAATACTCAATATGTAGCTTGTAGATTGTTCGAAAAGAAAATTTTCACAAACTAATACTTTAAGAGAGTAATAACGCATTTATTTTTGAAGGGCGAGAGAAAAAGTAGAAATTTTAAATTATTATTACTTCAGTAGAAATTAAAGATTATATCTATGTCTTTAAATACACTTTTATACCAAAATGATGGAGATATATGCTACCGATGTTTTATGCTAATTTTAATGCAAATAACCACTCATTTATGCACTGTTGACGAGACCTAACTAAACAACGCATAACCGCGGGCGACGATGACGCATAAGTGACATAAAATGCTAATTTCTGAACATGTGAAGTACTCCAAAGGAAATTCTATAAACAGCAAGTGTAGAAAATAGATACTACCCTAACAGCACAGACAGTCGATGTGAAGTCTTCTTGACATCACAGATGGTCACAATTGTTACAGTCACTACAATGAACAGAAATGTGATATCTCTCATTCGTCTCATTTTTACTCTCATGTGGTCACTCAACTGAACAGTCACCATGACTGCTGCTTTTTGACGAGTCACCAGGTGACTTTACAATGAAGTCATCTTGTGACTCTCATGTGACTGTCATTTTTACATTTTATTGTAAAGTCATCATGATAGCTGTTCTGTGAAGAGTTCCCAAGTGACAGAAAATGAAATCATCTGTTGACTTTTCACAAAGGAGTGCAATGATGACTTCACAATAGAGTGTCGATCACTGGAAAGTCACCATGCGACTTCATCGTGACATTATTTGGCGACTCATCACAATGCAATGCTCACAATGACTTCAAAGTTCAGTCTTCAACTGACAGTGACTTGAGAATCACAAGGTGAGTTCATTGTAGTGTCACCTGCTGACCCATCACAAAGAGACAGTCACAGTGACTTTTCATTGTTAGCAATCATTTGAGAGTAATAATGAGGCAATGAAATATCCCATATTTTGACACTTCTAACCATGTGTGACGTGAAGGGGACTTCACATTGACTGGCCGTGCTGTTAGGGTTGTACCTCTTTTCTACACTTGCTCTTTATAGAATTTTCTTTTGAGTACTCACGTGTTCAGAAATTAGCATTTTGTGTTTGTTGCTTAAGTTTTGCACACCAGTGTATTATTTGCTATACTTCACACAAGAGTACGTTTAGAATGAAGCAGATTCAGCGGATTTAGAACGGATGTCACCTAGCTATTTTAGTGATCAAGTACCGCATGGTGTTGTCGGCACGTCGAATCCTAGAATCGAGTAGAATTCTGCAGGCAGTGTAGAAGGAAATGTTTTTGCAGGTCTGTAAACGTTTGAAAATAAGTTGGATTTCATACTCCAAATAAAGAAGTATTAAGATTCACGGAGTTTGTTTAGTTGTTAGCATATAATAAGGATTGTACTTTCGGACAAAGGTAATTATTTCAGAGTCATTGTGACATTAAATGCAGGGCGTGCAGTTTAACGCTTGGAGAGATAATGCTCTACGTTTAAAAATTAAGTGGTTATTACACTGTTCTTGCTCTGTTATTTAAGGCTTCTAATAAACTGCTGTTATTGTTAAATTGGCTTCATGTCCTCATTTCAAGAGAACATCCCCGAAGTATATGTCACAATATAAAGTATTATTTTCTCATTCTCATGCTGGAACATTAAAATTTAAAAGAATGTGGGACGTGTATAATCTTGAGATATATTGGTGAGATGTTACATCAGTATTAAATATTAAATTTAGATAAAGCATTTGGTAAAAAACGTTAATTTTACTCTTATAAACAATATTATAAACATAAAAGAAACATAGTTCTTTGAAATTATTGTTCTGAAGGAATTGAATTTCCTTGTGATTAAGATATTTGTGAAACACACAAATATAACTCTATAAACAGTAATATTAATAAGTAGTTTTACACACAGTAATCGAGTAAATTTCTAAATATAAAGAAAAGTTATTTTCAGCGCAAGCTGTATTGCTAATATCTAAAACTTGCTCACGACAGCTAATGCTTCTCAATCATTCATAATAATTAAGTTTTGTCATTCATTGAAAAAATATATTTATTCTTGCAAAAATATATAGAAATACAAAAAAGAATGCATATCTAAAAAAAGTAATAGGAGTTTTCAGAATTTTGTAGCATTCAGGTATGGTAGGTAGAACTTCAGTCAATGTATTTCAGCCATGTATATATTGTTTTGACTTTTATTATTACAAATAATCAGCAGTTATTGTTTTCACCACTCTGTTGTATTGTCTTAAATAATGTTCCAACAATCAAACAATGATAGTATGCATAAAAAACAATCGAAGGCATTATGAAGTTTAAGAGCGTTCTTCTATAGGCATGTCTTTGTGAGACTGGACTGCAGTTTCGCTATGAGTCGAATATTCAGCTGTTTTCTCAACGAAACCGAATATTCCTTGAAACTCAGATTTCCGACCGAAACTTGCCAAAAACAAAAATGAAACATTCGGTCGACCTCTAGTTTAATGTCTAATTAAAAACTCTACTTAGGACGACATGGTATTTATTTCAGGAATATTTCAGAAAGAACAGGAATTTATAAGATTCAGATAAACATTGCTAATCATGCATAATACAACAAAACTTTCAGAAACAAGTATTCCACATATTAATTGGAACTACTTGTGTGAACTGTAGAACCTTCAATTACCAAAAAATATTTAAAAAATATTTTATATATTTAGATTCTATTCTAGTACTTATTTTATTTCATTTTGTACGAAACAATTCTGATTCAAAGTGAGTTTATTTGGCTTAAAAAACGGGAAGGTTAGCAGCTATGAAATTTGCATGACTGACACGCTAACAAATGACCACCGAATAATTCTTGTCTTAAACTGTCAGCTCTCGCTATTAATTAGAATACAATTAATCGTGTTAATTTATATTGCGTCATTGCATTTTTCTATTATTTTATCGCTTTAATTTTTATTGTTTTCTATAACTTAGTAGAATGTTTAGTCAAATTCTAAATATTTTCTACAGGGCAAAATAGTGCCGATAAATGCGTGCTTGGCTTAGAATATTCCGGAAGGACTAAATATGGAGAGAGGGTTGCCGGTATTTGTAAATCAAGAGGACTTGCTACAGCAACAGAGGTTAATCCTGACCTGTATTTCGCCGTTCCAGCTGAATGGAGTTTGGAAGATGCTGCAACAGTCCCTGTCGTTTATACCACCTGCTATTACGCACTAATTGTTCGAGCATGTCTACAGCCGGGAGAGAGTATACTGATTCATTCAGGCACCGGGGGTATTGGGCAAGCAGCAATCCATTTAGCCTTAAGCATGAAGTGTGAAATATACACTACAGTTGGTAAGTACTTAATTTTGTTCGTTTCCGATTGATTAAAACAAATTACAAGGTATCCTAAAGTGGACTGACGGTTTTTAAAATTGAATAACAAACAAATGTTAACAGCTATTAAAGTTATTCTTGTAAGAGATTAATGTGTGAGTACAGAAATTGCACTGCTATACTGTAAATGTGTGCTGAAAACTGCCCATTATTCAGCTGTGTTTATGGATGATATTTATTTAATTGTAATTTTTTCTGTATACTGGACAATAAAACGCGTCATAGTATGGTCAAATAACCGTTACATATGAAAGATTGAATGACTGGACAGTTTGCTGCAAATTTTTTACAGTGTACACATCGTTATTTTAGTTCAAAATGTCACCGTTAGATGTCGCTACACTGTCTGAAACTACAAAAATGCTCAAAATAACTTTGCTAATTCAATACACAAACTTCTTTTTTTCGCGTTTCAACAGCTAAACCTAATAAAAGTTAAAAAATGAGTGTATTTTGATCCATTTTTATAAGTTAATTTCAGCCTTATTGCAGATTGAAACAGTTCAGTACTATCTATCGGTGGCATATGATACTGCAACAAGGAAGTATACACAACAAATTCCCTACTTCAAGTATTAATGTTCTGCAAGAATAACTTTAATGACTTACATCCGTCAGTCCAAATTAGAGAACACCAATACAAATATTTTTCTGGTTATTGTATAATTAATTTGTTTACTTGTTAATAGGGACGGAAGAAAAGAGGCAATACTTGCTTAAGCATTTTCCAGAAATTAAACCGGAAAACATTGGTTGTTCACGCGATACAACTTTTGAAAGAATGATAGCGAAACGAACAAATGGAAGAGGTAACTAATTTTCTAAATAAACGGCCATCAATTCTTATAATAATGGCAAAAACCAAATTAGTATAAGCTGAAAATTTCTTTTTTTCAATGCATTATATTCAAATATTACAATGTAAATATATTTCATTTATCCTTTTAGGTGTAGATGTAGTTTTGAACTCTCTTGCCGATGATAAATTTCTGGCAAGCATACGTTGTGTCGCTTTGAATGGACGGTTCGTGGAAATTGGAAAATTCGATCTAGCTATGGATCACAAGATAGGTAAACCGCATATACGCTCCTCATTAATTAGAGTTTTAGATTTTATAAAAAATGTTTGTTACTTTTAATATTTCTTATAAATTATATATTTACTATTAATATTTATTATTTCTTTTAAATTATTGTAGTTCTAGACAAATATTTGTTTAGATTTTATATGCCGTCATCTAAAATTACGGGACATAAAAATTACTTTATCTTTCTTTTACTTTTTACTTTTTTACTTTTTTACTTTTTATTTCTTTTTTTAAGAGCGATTTATTGTAAGAGAATGCAGCTTGTGTGTTAAAATCAATCTTTTTTGTATCAAAATACTTTTAATAGTACCGACAGATGGTATTACCTTGTTCAGAACTTTAGCGATCCAATATCTCTCAAGTCTTACAGATCCAAAAATCCTTAATAAGATAGATTCACAAGATATACGCTTCTATAAATACAAATAAAATTGCACAATTAATAAACTGTATAACAATTTCCGAAAGCCTTAATTTTTTTACTTATATTATGTACACAGCACATTCTCTCTTGAAGATTTCCTGTATTGGATTTTCAACAATAAAATTCTCATGTTTTGTGGTATTTTTGAGTTGTGCCAAAATTTACGAAATTTTCGACAAACTTATCCTTTGTAAAATGTAATGATAGCACGAGAATTGGTGGAACTGACCACCATCCGCATTCAAGCTGCGTTGAACTACAGGCCCTATGTTCTGTAATGTAATGGAATTGGCATACTGTGTTACTGATCGAATCTTGACCACTTCGATCACTTTTTGCGATAAATCTTTTATTAATAACAAAATTTCTTTTTATAAAAGATAAAAGTAATTAATTTGATTTTTAATTCTTTTAGGTTTAAAGTTTCTTTTGAAAAATATATCATTCCATGCTGTCTTTCTGGATCAAATAGCCGACTCTAAACAATCACTGTTGAAGGACCTTATGACGTTATTGAAAGAAGGCATCAAAAGTGGTGTTGTAAAGCCTTTGCATCGAACTGTTTTTCAAAGAAATGAAGTAGAAAAAGCATTCAGATATATGGGTAAAGGAACTCACATTGGTAAAGTATTAATCAAGGTTAGTTAGAAGTTTAATGTTTCAAAATTTAAATCTACACCTACAGTTTCGAAAAAATAATCTTTGCATACTGACCCTGCCGCAAATCATAGTATGAAAATGGAATTGATACCTATCAATTAGTAATAACGTCTATTAATTGATGCTATACTTAAAATTTTCTTAGCGAGTCAAATTAAAACGAATTTTTAATACTAACACCTTTGAAATAAAATTTGGATTATTCAGTAAATTTTCCTTTCGGGTACAAAATATTAAGTAATTCGTTCAAGTAGTAGTTTAGGAATTATGAAGATTTAGAGTTTGGGATTCTTAAAGAAATTTTTTAATCTTTGCGAAACAAATTGCCATAAGGGTAGGTTTCTAAGTAGGTACTCAGCATACGACGTTCAAGTTAAGAAAATTTATAGTTTTAATTTTTAAATGTTATATATATGCTATTATGAATAAACTAGCTGACCCCCGCCCGTCGTTGCCCTTTCCCGTGATAATAAATAAAAAAATAAAATAAAGTTTTTACTATTTTATATCTTTAACCCGATTTTGTATGAAATTATATTTTAAAATGAAAAATACGCGAAAAAGTATTGATGTTTAGTAATAAAAGCGCTCTTTTTTTTAAGGGTCGTTTTATTGTTTAAAAATAAAAAGTTCTTTTTGTTCGAACCCTTTGAAATCTTTATTGGTGATAAATAAAACGGTTTTACAGCCCGTGTAACAATTTTGTGAAAAAATATTGTTATCTAGTTGTGAAAGAAATGTTTTCTTCTCATATTTTTGTTTGTTACATAGCAATAAAAAAATAGTTCTCATCTTCCGAACTCTCTGACATTTCAATCGGTTATAAATATAACTGCATCCAAACTCTCTTTAAAATTTTGTGAAACAATATGCATATTTAGTAGTGAAAACATGAGTATTTAAAAAAAAAAAAAAAAAAGCTTTCGCTTTCAACTTCAGAGCAAAAACATATTAGAAGGTCTATGTTTTCAATGCAATGGTACGGCTTCATCTGTTTTCAATCAACCCTTTTCAATCCCTTTATGCTAAACAGGTGAGGGTTGGATTATTTTTTTTAACACAATTATTTCAAATTGGTAAAGTAATCATACAAGTTGTAAATTTCCAACTGGACGAAAAATGTCCGGGCCAGGATTCGAACCTGGGATCGCCTGGCTGAAGCCGCCACGCTCTACCACTGAGCTATCCCGGTCGAATCTGGAGGGCATAATTCATCCAGTTAACCTTATTGATCAAAGCATCTGGTCTGATATTTTAATCAGCTCAACAGAAAAGATCGCAGGTAATGGAACTCCAGCAAACGCTGGATACGTGAATACACTGGATTATTTTTTAACACAATTATTTCAAATTGGTAAAGTAATCATACAAGTTGTAAATTTCCAACTGGACGAAAAATGTCCGGGCCAGGATTTGAACCTGGGATCGCCTCGCTGAAGCCGCCACGCTCTACCACTGAATTATGCCCTCCAGATTCGACCAGGATAGCTCAGTGGTAGAGCGTGGCAGCTTCAGCCAGGCGATCCCAGGTTCTAATCCTGGCCCGGACATTTTTCGTCCAGTTGGAAATTTAAAACTTGTAGGTGAGGGTTGGGTTAGTCAATCAGCGTTCCCGTTTCTGAGGGTAGAAGCCTTCAAAGAAACGTTGACGCATGCGCAAAGAGACGATTTTCATGTGGATTTGACAGAATGCGCTTTTCGTTTTAAATATATAGATAATGTGCCAACAAGAAACAAATCATTAGAAAAAATAGCCCAATTACAATAATTACCAATAACGTCCTAAATATATTTAAAAAATAAGTACTTCCTTAATAGTTCATATTTATTATTTAATGTCTGGTGAGTTTTATTATTATATATTAATAGATAAAATCTTACTTTTTGAATAATGTATCTCAACAGTCTAAGTATATGTAAAACAGTGGTTCACAAACTGTGCCACCGGATGGTGCAACAATGGTGGAGCATTGAAACACTTGATAGGATGCATATTTCTTTTGATTAAATTTGTTCTAAGCACCGATTTCAGTCATTGTTGTTTTCATTAAACCAAGAGATCAAGTAATACGTGGCATTCGCTTTGCCAAATTAAGCAAAAAATATAAAATAAAAAAAAATATTAATCAAAAAGCGTCCAACGTTCCCTCCCCCTCCAGGTCTTTTATATTGAAAATATATTGTTCTTTGTATAAAACATTTTGTATGTAAGTATGTGTGTATTTTTCATATATATATGTAATGCATGTAAGATGTATATATGCAAGTATATCATATGTAAATATGTAAGTATGTTAGTAAGAAAAGAAGCAATGCATTAAGCATGAACGTTAAAAGTATTAAGGTATGGAAATAATTTTAAAATTTAAAAATAGTTATTAAACTTAGCCCTCTTTCTTGTATCTGCTTGTAAGGCGTTTTTAGAGAGTTTTTTATTTATAGTTAGTTATTTTTAATTCAGATACTAAATTTCTTTTTTAGTAATTCAGAACTGACAATTATTTTGCGTCATATAGTATAAGACATTATGGTTGAAATACAATTAGATTTTTCTTTCTACTTTTTTCTTTGAAAATTTAGTGCCTTTATAATTATCAAAGACCCTGCTCTTTTTTTCTGTTGAAGATTTTTCTAAAGCCGTTTCTTATGATTTTCATTTTTATGCCAGACAGGAGGTGAAAAAAAGCAAAAAGTTATCGTCTATAATATAATGTTTTCTCACAATGTTAATAAATTTTTTCTCCGCTTAGAGTATATCAGAGCTCGCAGCGTATTGGAGAAATTGTATTGTTCCAACACCTATTTTGAAATAATTATCTTCATCATATATTTTTATTGCATATGATAAAGAAATTTATTCTGAAGATTGGTAAGAACAATAATTTTTTCCTTATATGCAATTCTCGAAAGTATTTGCAGTTTCAGCAATGAAGCGACCAATTAATTTCTACAAAAATGAGAAGAAACATAGAAACATACTTCAAACTACTCGCCTATATTACAAAGAATAAACGTGTCCGTCTGTAGATAGTGCTAATCTAGAAATAAAATTAACGCTATCGCTTTGCTCGCACATATATTCGCAATTAAATACTGCATAATTTTACAGCATCCAATAAAACAAACAATTTACTTTTAAATAAAATTTGCTTGAAATCTAAACTAATTTGCCGATATTTTATGAATGTTTAAGTAATTCTGAAGTGCGTAATTTTTTAATATCTCGGCGAATGGCATAACAATAAACATTTTCTTCTACAATACTGTAAATAAACATTTACACTAACATAAATAAATAAAGGGCTCTGATGAAATATTCAAAACTAGTTAGAATGAAGCAGGATTAGGAAAGGGAAATTGATCACCCAAGTTAGATAGCGAGTTTTTTTCTGGTTTTGTTAACATATTGCATTCTTGAAATAAATAAAAATCGTTATTATGTCTCTTATAATGATTTTCATTTTTTGTGGCAGATTCGAGATGAAGAAAAACAAAATATCATCACCCCCAAAATACTACGTCTTCCTGCAATTCCAGTAACATATTTTTACCCTTATAAAGTATACATAATTATTGGAGGTCTTGGCGGTTTTGGCATTGAGGTGACGAATTGGCTACTAGAAAAAGGAGCAAGAAAACTAGTTCTAACTACTCGCTATGGAGCTAGAACACCGTATCACCGCTTCTGTCTGAAGCGATGGAAAGATGAAGGCTGTAATATCACTATATCGACAAGAGATGTCAGTGTTACTGCTGAAGCTGCCAAGCTTTTAAAAGAAGCCGCTGAAATTGGACCTGTGGGAGGCATTTTTAACTCAGCAGTGGTAAGAAAAATTTTAGTAGTATATAAAAATGTCCTAGAAAATAAAGATGTTAAAACTCTTTTCAAATTTAAACTCACTACTCTCTGAAAGACACTAAAATAATTATAATCACTATATAATCACTGTACTAATCCAAATTATTACCGAAATTATTATAGTGGCTTATTTTGTATTTTAATTAATCATACAAAAAAAAGTTTATCATGCTTATAAAGTTATTGTCCACACATTTTCATTTTATAAAATCCTCTTTCTATTTACAAATGTTTCTCATGTTTTCAAACACTGATTCAAGCACGCACTAATTTAGGATAACTTTTTCGATCTCACTCGGAAAGGTCTACCATGAGGATTTATGGAACTCTAATTATGAGGGAAAATATGTTGCTAACCAGCAACACTACTAGTCACACACTACTATTCACTACTAGTCACCAGTAGTTTCACTAGTTCCAAGAAATATAAATTGTAATATTAACTCACATATTTAAACTTTGAAACATTACTAGTGAATTGGCAATTTCTTTTTCATAAAAAATACCCAAACAGCCAAGAGATGTGGGTTAAATTTCGGCATTTTCTAAAAATCGTCAGACATCTGAAAATTTTTCATTAGCCTAGAAACTCTAACAATTGAATGGCAGATTTGTCATAGATTTGTGATATACAATATATGTTTTTCTGTTTAAATCACAACATTTTTATTGTAATGCAATTCTTAAAAGGTAGCCAATCATTGAAGCGTATCATTTAAAAATAACCGATGTTCGATAAACCGAAAATCGCAACTTTATGCTCTGCTAAAATGTTTCATTTGGATCCACTTTTCCTAGGTGATCGTAAATTTCTTAATTTTGCGATTGTGAACAAGCGAGCGTTTCTATTGTATTTAATTCTGAAATGTTTTTTATTTGCACCAAAAGTAAAAATTCGATTTTTCAACCCAGTAAATATGAACTGTCTCTTTCTGTATTGCTCAACATGTGGTGAGTACTGATACTTAATAAGACCTTAGTTGCAAACCAATATTTGTTATATTTGTTAGATTGGAAACAAACATTGTGCTAATATTGATCTAATCATAAACATTTCCATTGAAATACCGATATCTGGTAACACTTTGGCTGCCGCATGATCCGCTGGCGGTCACATGGTCTTTTTCCTCATAACGCAGTTGTACCTCAGGTGGCGATTTCAATTCTTTCCTTCCTGACCGACTGACTGCGGACTGTCATTTACTATATCGTTCAGTTTATGACGCTCGCGAATAGTTGTCTGTATACCATATTACTATGGGATCAATGTCGGACTGTCAATAAAATATGTAAACCGCCAAAAAGAAAAAGAGTAGCCCATACATTAAAAAAAAACAAATTACGGCAGAAAAAGAAAATAGCTGTTCGACTGGGCAATATATCTGCTGTCAAACTTTTAAAAAAGACATTAAGGGGGTCTTCATAGAGAAATTCTAACAAATTTTAAAATTTTCAGAAAAGCGCTTAAGAGCCTACACCAGTCACGGGAAGAAACGCTCAAACTAATGTTAAGTCTATGGGAAGGTTCTTGCGCGATTTCTCGCTCGCATTTTAATATTTTCCAATGATTTTGTTTTGCATAGAATATCTGAGGTCGATCTCTAACGTTGTTAGTTTTTACTTTTTTGATTTTGGTTCCAGTTTTTTTACATAAGGGTACTTTCACTTTCAGAACCGGTTCCAACCGGTTTCGAAATTGAAAATGTCCGCTTAAAAAAAAACTGTAACCAAAATAAAAAAATAAAAACTAACAACGTTAGAGATCGATCTCAGCTATCCCATGCAAACAAAAAATCATTGGAAAATATTAAAATGCGAGCGAGAAATCGCGCAAGAACGTTTCCCTGGACTTCACATTAGCTTGAACGTTTTTTCGCGTGACTGGTGTAGGCTCTTAACTTTTGCATCATATTAGGATTTTCTGAAAAATTATACTCTAGAATACCAAACAGCAAGTCATACCTTGACGTAGTATCTGAATTATGAGATTTAAACTTGGGAACTTATAATGTTTAATTAATTCTTAATAGTTGTAAAATAAACTGCAAAGCGTAAAGATTTTATTGTATAACTCAAAAACTATTTGGCGGAATGAGCTGTAATTCTAGATGAGCATATTTGAAGCTTTTTGAAACCAATTACTTTTAAAAAAATTATAGATTATAATCCATATTGTTTTCGAATAGTAATTAAAATATATAAAATATAAAATAAATATTTAAAAAAAAAATGTTTGTAAAATATAAAAGATTTAACAGAATTTTTTAGAAGGTTGAAATGTGCAAATCCAAAATTCTATCAAATAGTGTTTAAATTGTATTGGATGTTCTCTCTTTATTTTTTGTATCTGGTCGACTTTACATTTAACCGCCAGCAGTCATTATAACATTAAATACTGCCTTTACATTTTAAACAAATTGTCAAAGAAATGCTACTCTTCTTAAATATATGTTTTACATTGAAAATATTTGCAATGAAGGATTAATATTGAATAAATACATATTTACATTGTCTTTACATTAGAAAAATTGACATGAAATATTACTATTACACTATTGCTTTTCCTTTTAAAGTAGAACTAATGGAAATCAAATCACAAAGTATCTCTTGTGCATATTAAGACACTATTGGCAAAATGTTAATACCGCGAAGTCGTCGTCGACACGCGGCGCAGCTTTCTTTTATACCGTAGAATTGGTACAATAACCTATGTCAGCATCGCTAATTTTCTCGAAGATGTACCCATTGGCTTAACATTGTTTTAGTATTAGGTGCGTACAGAAAATATCTGATTTCTGTCTTAAACGCTCTTAATTAATTTAACAGGTTTTACACGATGCGTTCTTAGAAAATACAAATTGGGATTATTTCAAGGAAGTTTGCGCTCCCAAAGCCGATGCTACGAAAAATCTGGATTCCTTGTCAAGACGCCTATGTCCTGAATTAGACCATTTCGTTTGCTTCTCCTCCATAAGTTGCGGACGTGGTAATGCCGGACAGATGAACTATGGATATGCCAATTCAGTCATGGAAAGAATTTGCGAGCAAAGGCAAAAAGATGGTTATCCCGGTATGTATATTTAACCATGGATTTTTTTTTTTTTTTTACCAAGTATTTTTAATTTCTCATTTTAGACAATGTGTGTACTATATTGATAAATATATTCTCTAAAAAGTACCAAGCGTATTTAAATACTAAATAATGGGAATTCCTGTAATAAAGATTTTACTTGGATGTGATCTTCTAGCAAAATTGCAATGGCAGAAAAAATTAATATTGTTTATGTCGTGTAATCCAAAGTTCGGATGTAGGCTGAATCATAACAAAAATAATCAAATTTTTCCTTTTATTAATTTTCTATATGCATTAAAAATTGGAAACCATGTTCATTGACAATAAATACTTCGCGGAGAAAAGAAAGGATATTAGTAGAATATAGCATTGTATTAAAATGCCGGCGTCGATTGCACGTGGGATAATTACTTTACGCGCATAGACCTTACATGATAACTGCAGAGTATCGAAGTAGCTAATTATACATTTCAGACTTTTTATTTTGTATGATAACATTTGGCAGGATGAATTTGGCAATATTTGCCAGATCAGAGCATAGAGTTGTAAATACAAAGAATTGCTTAGAACGATATCTATTTTTGAAAACTTATTAGATTATCAGACATAAAAGTTTATATTTGATAAGATTTATGATTATTTAGAATGTAAAAATTACAAATCAAAAATCACAAATCAAAATCTTAAAAGACGTCACTTGAATATCGGTAGAAATTTTTCTAATCGATTGAACATTAAACAAAATCATGTTAGTAGGTTACAAACGTGGTTTAAAAACAAGTACATGATAAAATTTATATATTATTTTTTAATGATTTTAGGATTGGCCATCCAGTGGGGTATCATTGGAGAAGTTGGTGTCGTTCACAGACACATGGGTGATGACGCAATGATAGCCGGAGTCGGTGCACAGCGTGTCAAGTCTTGCCTGGATATATTAGACATCTCTTGCCAGCTGAACCAACCTGTTGTTTGCAGTTATGTCATCAGCGATTCTTCAAGAAAGGCTGGTGATCTAGGTGATACTTTGCAGCAGTTGGCCAGAATATTTGGTATGAAAGTTCGAATGTGCAATATTTCAGATATTTTTTTAAATAAAAAAGAAATAAATACAAATATGAATGTAACATGAGCTACAATATACGGCATAAAACAATATTATGAGTGAAAATCTATTTAGTTAATTTTAAACGAAATAAAACGATATTATGAGTGAATATCAATGTAGTCAACTTTATATGACTTTATATATATATATATATATATATATATCTAATAGTCTTTGGGCTCAGCCGGGTTCGGATCAAAGTGAAAATTTTATTCATATACAAATTAGGAAAAGGAAAATATTTTACGATATTTTAAAATAATAAGAATTGTGACTTTTGCAGATTTCTGCTTTGTGGTTGGATACAATTAACAAATTTACTAATTGAAACAGATTTTCAGGGACATGAAAATCTCAAAACGTTGTTATGAGAGAGTATTTTGGATTAATACTGATTTCTATGTAAGAATATATTTTTAAACGTGAAAATTCATCTTGAAATTTTTTAAAAATGTTACTAACAATTTTCTACTGTGTACTTTCGGTATCGCGTTCGACCAGGCCCGGGCTCTGATGGCACAAAATCTTTTGATCTCGGGCTCCGAAAAATGAACTCGGACTCATATACATTCCTTGCGATGTATGCGACTATTTTTTCAATTCTGCGAAATAATACAGAATCACATTAACACTTTATATCCCAAATTAAGAATTAATGAAAATTTCACCTTCGAACGCAGTTTTCCTGAAATTTTCAAAACACATGAGAAGATTTACGCAGTTATTAATTAAATTTTAGAAAAAATTCAGGTAATGAAATTAATAAACTAAAACGGTAGTTATAAACTATTTATGAAATATTTGCATCTGCCTTCAAATCATTTCTAAAAACTATTTTTTTTAATATTTCATAAAATTAAAAAAAGTTGAAATGCAATGAAAGGCCTTACCAATATAAATATAGATTTTTTACATGCTTTCTTTTAACTTGCATTTCTGTATGTATGTGGCAGTCAAATCTTGATACTCATTTTTCACCCACTTCCTGTTGACGTAGATTTTTGAAATTTGGAATATAAATGTATTCCTGAGGGAAATACATGAATTGGACATTATGTTTTGTAAAATTCGATCCCTAAAGGGGGGTCAACGTCGGCCCAAAACTTGAATTTTCCCCATAGAAATAACGTTACGATTGTTTAATTGAAAAAATAGCTCCATTGTTGCAATCCATTTTCAACACATTGTTGCCCCCATCATTATGACGTCAGCATTGAGGGACGCACACATTTGTGATTTATAATATAAGTTGACTTTTTGTGAATTTTAATGAAATCATATATTTAATTTTTTTTTTTTTTTACTTTTAATATTTTTTTAAAAACTGAAATCTTCCACTCCATGTCTTCCAAAATCAAGAAAGATGAACAGTTAAAATTTGAACTGAAATTGTCCATTATAAATAGTTTTGTTTTGTGCAACGAATGATGCTTTTAGAACATGATAAAATAAATTATTAACTAATTCTGTATTAAGAACTAAAATAACTTCTTAAAACACCATCAAAAACTTTAAAATGCGCTAGGCCTTTCGAAAGATCTGAGTCTTTCTTCGTCAGGCGCATCTTAATCGTGAAGTTATTGTTAATGATAAATCTGATTCCACAATGCTCTCTGCTGCTTGGAAAAACCTCTTCAGTACTTCCATATAATTTATTTTTGTATTAATTAATTTTAGTCTGTTTTTATATATATTTACATATTTTGGTTACTTATTTAATTCTTAATTTTCATCTGTTTCCATTTTTTTTAAATATATTTGTGTGCTTTATTTATTTATTTATTTATTTATATTTTATTTTATTTTATTTTATTTTATTTATTTATTTATTTATTTATTTATTTATTTATTATTTATTTATTTATTTATTTATTTATTTATTTATTTATTTTTTATTTTTTTTTATTTAAATTTTTTTAATTTAATTTAAATTTTTTTATTATTATTATTTGTTTATTTTATTTAGTTATTTATTCTATTTTATTAATTAATTAATTATTTATTTATTTTATTTTTCCACTTCCTTATTCCCCTTCTATTTTGTATCCTCTATTGTTTTGATTTTACTCTTCTGTGATTGGCTGTTGTCTTCTGTTTTCCTATTGGCTGTTGATTTCTACTTTCCTATTGGCTATTGTTTCAGCTTGTTTCCTCTCCCTCATCTCTCATTTCAGTCTTGCTGCTGCTTTCATAGTAGACGCACGTCTTTTTGCGCCTGACAAAGAAAGACCCAGATCTTTCGAAAGGCCTAGCGCATTTTAAAGTTTTTGATGGTGTTTTAAGAAGTTATTTTAGTTCTTAGTGTTTCACACCACTTTCAACTTTTTTTATTTTAATTCTGAATTGCATTACTGCCAATTGGTGTGAAATAAATTTTATACCAAGTATTATTTAATGTTATTTTAAAGTACCGTCGGGACATAAAGAGTTAAAGAAAATACCTTGATACCACGAACGTATCAAACATTTTTAGAGAATCATACTTAGCTAAGTACTATACTTTTAATCTTGTGCTACCCTGTATAATGGGATGTTTTTTCACAATTTTTTAATTATTTTTTACACTCTTTTATTTAACTTAACTTGGTTTTTGTATGTAAAAATGGAATTTTGTAATTGCTTTTTTATTCTCTTCTTGATATGCTAGAATTATAAAAAATTACACACACAGGTGTTTTTTTTGATAACATTACAACATTTTATTCTTTTAAGAACTTAATTATAAGTCAATAAATTAATTATGAGGCAATTTTACTTTAGCCAGGTGCAGGTTAAATCGCCAAATATTCTTTATGGTTATAATTGTATACTAATTTTAAAAAAACCAATAGAATTTTAAGTAATTTTTCAATTAATTTTCAGCAGTGAAATTCGCCCTAAATCACTGAATAATAAACATGTGAATTTTTACCTTACTAACTAAGCGTAACCGACAGTGAAAAACTGCTAAGTGTTTGCTGCTGAAAATTAATTGAAAAATTAATTATTACTTATGTTTTGTATGCTGGAATTTGTGTGTTTTTGTATGTTGTGTCAATTTGCCTCAGAGTTTGCGTGCTCAGGGTGACAGTTCCATCTTGTGCTGCGATTGCAGCCTTACCGATATATATAAGTGAGAGATGCCATGCTGGGTATCGTCCTCGTAGCTCAATGGTAGAGCACGGGAGCGTTATTCCAAGTGTCCGGGTTCGATTCCCGGCTTTGACATTTTCACTCTGTCGATTTACGCTTAGTTAACAAGGTAAAAATTCCCATGTTCATTAAAAACAATGGGGTTAATTATGCGCCAAAACTGGCTGTGAAACTGCAACATCGAAATATTTTAAATACTAAAAAGTAGAAAACATAATTAATAAAATAGAGAGTGTAATAATTAAAATAATATATATATATATAATATTTTATTTAATTTTTACTTTCACAATTGCTTTTGATTGATTGTCACTAATTGTTCGGTTAAAACGCAATGTAACAATGCAGATGATCTTTTTTATAGGCCTAAAGGATCCATCAGAGTTCAACACAATGCGTAGTTTGGGCGAGATGGGTGTCGACTCTATGGTTGGAATTGAAGTAAAACACCTGTTGGAGACAACATGTGACATCACTCTCACAATGCAAGAAATTCAAGATCTTAAAATAGAGGATGTGAAAACACTTATAGAAAAAGCAGATGCTCAGAGGAAGAAAAACTCTCCTTCCAATACTTTGGTGTCAACAGCATGTGTGAATTTACCGAAATCATTTTACCATTCCCAAGCGGTGCACCTTCTAAACGACGTGCAGTGTGATGTTCCCGTTTTTATTTTAGATATAGACAGCTGTGATCTTTCTCTTCCTCGTAAATTATCTGGAATTATCAAGCACCCAGTTTATGCTTTGGTACTGTCCAAAGACATTCCAAAAACAGAAATAGAGTCACTTGCTTCCTGGTACTTGCAAGTAAGTGACTACAATTTTTAGTTTACAATTTTTATGGAAATACAATTACAACCAGTAATTCGGTTAAGAAAACGCACTACAGTAGCCTCCCACTATATTGCATAAAGAGACCAATGTGAGATAAAAATGCAATATAACCAAGTACATTAAGAAATTGAGAAAAATATAATCTACAAGTAAATATTTTATATATATCTCCAAAACGCTAATATATTTATCTTAAAATTCCTCAAAACATTATTGTAATTTTCTGTATAACACAACAGCAGGTAATTACATTTACTTATTGTTATTTACATGTGAAGTAATTTAAAAAATGAATATCTTTATTACTTTTTACTTGACGAGAGACATGGAAAAAAGAGCAAAATATCTAATATTTTATATATATCTCCAAAACGCTAATATATTTATCTTATTATTTCCCCAAAACATTATTGTAATTTTCTATATAACATAACAACAGGTAATTACATTTACTTATTGTTATTTACATATGAAGTAATTTAAAAAGTGAATATCTTTATTGCTTTTTTCTTGACGGGAGAGACGAAAAAAGAGAAAAAAAATCTAAATAAGCGACGTAAAAAGGCACGATATAACAAGGTGTTTCTGTACTAATATAAATCAACGAATCGATTTTTTTAAATCTTCTCTGAAAGTTTGACAAACTTTAAGGATTCATATTAAAGTAATATGACCCAATTGGTCGAACAATAATTAACGTTTCTTTTCCTTTTTAGCACGACTAATCGTAAAATAGAAAGCTTTCTTTTCAACTTATTGATGTTTTCTTGCAATTGTCATCTATATTAGTATTTTGATTAGAACAAATATTGTACGTATTCAAAACCACTAATCATTTACTCGATATTATCTAGAAAACGGGTCAATATACAATCCGAAAGCGCCCTCTAATACTTCATCATTTGAGTTATGACTAGGGCTTGACAAATTAGGTCTCTAGTTCGACATTGGCGAAATTGTTTCTGCCATATAAATTTTTTTCTTTCTTTTTAAACAATTTTTTATAAGCACGTAAAGCGTTTTTTTATTGGAGTCCCAGATTAAAAATTATTTTTCCCAATCAACATGTTTACGCCAATTACTTCCCTAGAATTTTCCCCAAGAATCTGTTACTCATCTTAGTCAAGATGTTAAAAAAAAAAACCTTATGATATGCATCATTATAGATGTTGCAGTGTTAGAAAATGTTAGAAAATAAACTTAAAAATGATATGCAATCTCAGAAAAAATCGTGAATTGAATGAATTTTTCCGTTGGTTATATTTAGTTAAAACTAGGGCTGGGCGATATCAGAAATTTAATATCACAATATACTAGTAAGTTAAAATTAATATTGCTGATATATCGCGATACAAAATTTAAAGGGAGGGAGGGAGAGTAAGAGCATTTGTTGATTTTTTAAAGATAAATGATATAGTATCTGAAATTTAAACACAAAACTTAGTTGCATGCAATGAATTAAAATTTTTATATCTATTTGTTCATAAAACTTAATTTTTATTTTTCATATTTAAAAAATCTATTTAAAAAAAAATAAACTAATTATTTAATAACTATTTGCATTAGCATTACTTTTATAAAACTTTTCTTTAAAGATAGTATTTCCTCTATTCTTCTCATTTTATTCTATTAATCTTTTTTTTTAAGTCTCATTTTCAACACTATGATAGGATAAAATATATGATTAAAAAGCACATTTAATAAAATGAAATAAAAAATTATCCAGATAAAAATTTATACAATTTTCGTTTCATAGAATTTAATTGTTGGTTAAAAATATCAAACTTTGCTTTATTTGGTTCAAATAGAATTTGGAGGGACTGAGCCTGTTTTCGTTTATTCTGTACACGAAATGGGTCCGGGATAAACCATCGATACACCTTGATCCTTTAATCATATATATACTTCGTTTAATCTTGGCATAAACAAATCACTCCAACCTGACAAACTTGATTTTATCAATGATCATTATCGTTTCTTATTTTTAATTTAGCAAAGGATTACCTTGGATGACTAAAAATATGAATTTAAGAAATTACAAAATATATACATTAATCATGACAACCATGTAATTTATTTTTTTAACATTTTTTTGCTTTAATTAATATTTAAAATTGTTTAAATTATTTAATGTATCTCTCATTGAAAAAAGAAAGTCTTCTTCTCCGAATAACTGACAGACGTTTTCTTTTCCCTGTTCAGAAATTTAATTTCCTAATAAAGTCCACTAGAATAAGCATTAAGTTAAATTTCGATAACCTAGTGAAATTCACCGAAAAAAAAAAGTCTACTAAAAGTCACCGTGGATTTCATATATAATATACAGTCAAATCACCTTACAACGAAATTAGAAGTGATCTAAAAATTTGTTAGTTATACCGTGATTTCGTTAAAATGTTATAACGAATTCTTTCATTTTCCAGTAAAAACTCGAGTTATCCGGTCTATGTGTTCAGAATTTAATATAGGTATGCAGAAATCCAGATTACGAAAAAAATCAGAAAAGAGCATTTTTTGAAATAAAAATTTGTCTAAAAAACACTATTGTTTAATAAAAAAGAAAATAAATAAAAGAATAGCTGCAAAAAAATCATTGTTTAATTTCTTGTCACGTTTCATGCTAAAGTCTTTTCGATATAAATATCTTGTTATACCATTCAGAATTCTGTATTCTTTAATATACAGGGCAACTAAACAGATATGAATAATTCGTTATATCGTAGCTCCTTATGAAGTTTTCAAACTGTACGTAAGTAAATTTCGGACATTAGTTTTTCCCTACTGTAACCGGTGACGCTGATATCGCAACCGTTATAGATTTTACTGAAACTGTCGAGTTGTTGGCTGATTTATGGATTCCAGCACCGTTGAGTTGTGTCAATAAACGACTGGCGTGTATAGTGATGTTCCAATTTTTATTATAGCTGTAGGAAGTTGTGATTTTTCTCAACCTTGTAAATTTGCTGGGATCACCAAACGTCCAGTTTATGCTTTGATTTTATCTAGGGATTTTCAAAATACTGAAATAGTCTTTTGTTGGTTGATACTTTCAAATAATTAACTTGAAATATATTTTTCGGGTAATGTAATAATAATAAAGAATTCAATTGAGACTATTCACTGCCATTAGAACATTTTCTATTTAAATAATTTGGATTATTATTATGGCATATTATTAAATTACGGTATGAAGAAAAGTAATTTTATTAAACAGAACCACAGTTCTATTGGTAAATTTAAAACAAAATCAAGTTTTAAAATAAGAAAACATTAAAACTCAACTTTTAATTTTAAATTTAATTTTTGTAGCATTTTTTTCTTTAGGTTTTTGTAAGTGTTCTATAGAAATTTAAATAATTTGAAAATGTTTTGTTTTTATTGCTGCTTTTTTTATTACAACGTTTTCTTGAGTTAGAAAATTTAAATTTTATGATATGTTTTTCTTCCTTTTCAGAGGATACGTGAAATTTCTAAAAACAAGGCGCATATAATTGCAATATCGTCTGCCAGTATATTGGCCTTAGAGATACTAATTCAGGACCAAAAGATGAATCAAAGCATTTCAGCACTGACATTGCTGAATTCAGTCAATTCTCTTTCGAAACTAATAAATCAAGGGGGAACGTCTGCAGAGATCGACATTTTGCAGTCATTTGTAGCTAACTACATTCCATCTGCAAGTGAAAAGGTAAAATACTTTTTAGAAATATTTTATGAAAAAAAAAATTAGTTGTATGTTAATGCAGTAGAATCTGTTTAACTTTATTTGGTTTATAAACAGAGCCCTCTAAAATGAACAAATGGTTTTTAATAGCGAAAAATGGTAACAACTATTAAAGTTATTCTAGCACGTGCGTAACATGTGTGGATTTTCTCTAGAATACTTTCTTGTTTTAATGCAAAATGTTACCGACAGATGGAGGCGGACGTTTTCAAACTGTAAAAGTTTAAAAAATAATCTTACAATTTCATAACATGAGCATTCTCGCAGTTTGATGCAGCGCAGCGCCATCTGGCAATGACATTTGGTACCAGAAAATAAAACATACTTATAAAAATTCCGACTTCAAAGATCAATTTTCTACATGAATAACTTTATTAGCTGTCACCATATTCCATTTTTAAAACTGCCAGTCTTTTTATGGTAGCGTGTAGATGAAAATCTTCACTAGCTTCGACAGAATAATCTCACTATAATGTTCTTATCAAATTCAGATTTTTCAAAATAGTAGACCCAGGATAATAATATTCAGTTTAACTCATATATTCTTGCCTTACAACACTCAAAAGAGACCATACAAACAATAATCACAATAATTTTTAACGAATTCGTAATCTGAATGAACGTTCATAACATGTTGTCATAATTATGAAATATATGTATACTTAACCTCCGAATACGTAGTTTTGAGTGTAAAAAATTAAACTTCAACTTCGGCGTGATTTTCAACTACTTGGAGGAAGACTACACATTATACTTGCTAATTTTTGCGTTTTTTTTTTTTTTTAAATCTTTTCAAGTTACATAAATATATTTTGTACCGGAAATTTATCTAATGAATGTAATATAAAAACAGAGCACATTTTAAAATAAAGTTTCTGGTTCAAAACATGTTTATTTGACACTAAAGGAAGCGTAAAAAAAATATTTTATTCTGCCGCCAACCTGCAATGTAGTTGAAAATAGGGCATGAGTTAAAACTTATTTTTTAATGTTTTAAATTAATTATTTGGATTTTGGACACACTCATGCTTAACATTTATGGCAACAAATTATGAAAATAGCAGATGGAATTGGCTTACAAATTTGTTAACATTTATAGCGATCACTGTTTGTATGCTCCTTTTCAGTTTTCACAGTCATTTAATCTCAGAATAACCACTGTTTAATTTAGCTGTTAGTCTGCAAAATACTACATTCAGGTGTATGCAAAATACAATCAACGCAACACAGGCACTATCATTTTTAACATGACTAAGCATTCCAATATGTATCTTGGTCAACCACACTTACCTGATATCGGGCGATCCAAAAATCATAATATATATATATATACATATATATAAATCAATACAATGAAAAATACGCTGTATTAGGATAATACACATATGTCATCCAATATTCAATATATTCATCTTTTAATTGCATTATACTTTTTCTACTGTTCTTTGTCAAGTTTTTGGAAAGCGGCGTTAAATTCGGTTCAAATTCTGCATGCTATTAAAAAATAATAAAAATAAAATAAAAACCTTGAATTTTTTTACAGAAACGTTAACAACTTCAAGAATAAGTGTGATCTATTCTTACACAAATGCGCAAAAACGTTGAACAAGATCTACATAGTCATTTGCTACAGTGATGGATCATTTTGAGTATTTTCTGTTTCTTGGAGAAGCACAAATATTATTTTATTATTAAATTTATTATTAGCCCCTAATTTTCCGCAGGACTAAATCTTCACTGAAAAATATGAAGTCAAACACGTTCTTTACAACCTCAAAGTTCAAAGTCATTTCGGGCATTTCCTCTCGAATTTCAGTAGATATTCCACAAAATGTCTGAAATCGAAAGTGTCCGGTCACTGCCCTTTCATTTCTGGACATCAGTGTATTATTCTTACAGTAATTTGCCGCTGACATTCGCAAATTGTTGCATAAATGATATTTTTCATGAAAGAGGTAAGTTAGAATCATATAATACGAATAATAGCTATTTTTTCTTCTTCCTGAAGTAGTTTTAAAAGTGGCTTCAGTGCTCGCTACAAATTATTAATTTTTTGTATCTCACTACTCGCTACACTTGTAACAAGTTACGTCACAAACTGCATGTAACACCGCCCACTGAATATTAGGCCTGACACAAAAACTGATGCAGTCGTAGGCGGAAATATTTCAGCGTGCGCATGGTCTCTCGAAATTCAATACCAATAATTTCTAAAAGTTTTCTCCGCCTTATTTGTCTGAGATTCAATAAGTCAAAGAAAACTTTTAGAAAATACTGGGGTGTAAAATTAGGGGACCGTACAAAGGTTTTACAAAATCGGCTCACGAGCGTCGCCATTTTTGTGTCAGCGGACAGGCCTAGTATTCAGGGGGCGGTGGCATGTAAAAGTAGAGCCTATTATAGTTCCGCTACTATAGCGTGCTACGTCCACAACTGAGTTACAGTGTAAAATACTAATTGCAGATACGGAAAAGTGGCGCAGCAGAGAATCAATTGATAGCTTTAAATTTAAATTGTACTCTTTGTCTTATATAAGGGCAGAGTTTCAGAAATTTTCTAAGGCAAAGAATACTATTAAAATTTAGTGGTGAGAATCGCCCAACTGCTTCGCAACTGTTCCATTACTTTAATTCTAGCATCTTTATTTTTGTATAGTAATATGTCATTTTCTAAATATTATATTCAATTTCACAGATAAAAGATCAATTGGCAAATGCAGCATCTTTGGAACAGCGAATACGTTGTATAGTGGATTTGTTCACTAAATGCTGTACAGAAACAGTGAACAAGACTGAACTCACAGAAATAATTTTGTCTCACGTGCAGAAGATGAAAATGCTCGAAAAGTACGCCCCACAGCAGAAACTCAACAAAGATTTGTTCTTACTGGAAGATTCTTCTGAACTCTTAGCTAATGATGTGGCAGAAATGAAGAATTCACTATCTGAGGTAAACATTTTCTTATAGTATTATACAATGTAATTCAAAATGATTGCCTTGCTTACAAATTACAATAACTTCATTGTAAACTAGAATGGCCAGATTGTAAGTTTTCTCCGTGAGTTGTACGTCATTATTTTACGTTGTACGGTTAAACCTTTCCCGCACAACGATTTCTTTCGTCTTTTTTTTAAAATATCTGACTCATCTAAATCTGACGCTTCAAAATTTTTTTATGAGTTTATTGTTTCAATTTGATTCGAAAATTCCACTTTTGATACATTTTTGCTACGAAAATGTGACTGCAAAATTAATTAAACAGGTGTTGTAAGGTAATGCAAATTGAGTTGGAGAATAACAGTTATAGAAATTTGTTTACGGGTTAGGACATATCCCCAGTCGGATTTTTTTTTTAATTCAATTCGTACCACTTTTTGAAAAATAATTTCTGCCATACACTTATATCAGGATATTTTCAAGAAAAAAATTTCTCAAGGAAAAAAAAAAAATTGTAAATTATGGTACGATTGAATAAAAATAATCGCCAGTTCTGGCTGAAAGGTTAATTAATGATTTGTTTTTAAGTCAAGTTCTTTAAAGAAGACATTATTTCCACATTCAACATAGTCTAATAAGATGTTGAAATTGACGATACTTTAATAAAACAAAAAAGGTAACTATAAAAATCTTCCGATTTTTAAGAAATTAAGCTGGCAACCCTATTGTAAATAGTAATCAAAGAAACGTTTTAATTACAGTACATTAAAAAGCTCAAAGTTTTATTTGCGTACTTCATAACTGTTCTATGTGGTTCTGCTTAGTCATACATAACAACCTCCATACACTCTAAAAACGACATTTTCAAAACTGAGCAAAAAATACTCAAATATGGGTATGTCACATAGTCAAAATGCCTCCGAATCAAAATTACTCAAGTTTGAAACAGGTATATACTCATTTCTGAAATCATGCACACACTCAAGAATAAAACATCATGTGCTCCTATTTGAGTATGTCCATGTTTCAAAATTGAGCATGAACTAACACCTATGTGCTCATTTTTGAGTATTTCCAAGTTTTCAAAAATGAGTTTGAACTGATTCTAATCATTTTTGAGTATGTCCATGTTCCAAAAATGAGTATGAACTGACCTCTGTGCTCAGTTTTAAGTATGTCCATGTTTTAATATTGTGAGTATTTCTGGTATTTCAGAATCGAAAGCATTGGGTCGTCTCGTCATATATGAAACAAAAAGTTTCATAATGAAAACATCGATTTACTCAGATTTGAAAGTGTCATTTTCCTCAGAGTGAAATAAACCAATCGATTAATCAGTTTATTTTGTGCCAGATATTGTGAGGGACGCTATGGCCAAACTCATTTCACCCTATAAGGGGAATAGAGTTTGGCCGTGGTGAAGCATGCTCGTATAAACCAGGGATAGCGAACCTTTAAATTTTATTTGATCATCTTTATATATATAACATTCATACATCATTTTTTTTTATAACAAATAAAGTTTTGTTTAACATGTACAGTCACAAATAATACAATTAATTTGCAGCAATTAGAAAAATTTATTTTTCTGTATTGTTATGTAATTATTTTTCCTTTTTAAGCAAATTTAAAAAGCGTTATTCCTTCAAATGTATTTCATAAGACAGTAACGGCTATGCAATGACATATGTACTCGATTTTGCAATGTATATTAAGAAAAATAACAATACGAAACAGGTATAAGACTTTCTCCATCGAATGTAACAAAAAATATCATTAATATATCTTATATGCAAATTGCCTATTATAAGTTAGATGTTGTATTAATGATAAGTTAATTAAAAATTATCAATCTTTTTCCTTGATACAGTACGTGCCACTAAAATGAATAACATTTTTTAATCAAAATTTCATAAAATTAATGGTTGTTTCCAATAGACATGAAAATCACATTTTTAATACTTTCCAACATAGTTGAAAAGTATTTATCAATTCGGTTTGTCACTCTATCTATCTGTCTGTTCGTACTTTAACTCTCGTAAATATACACCCAGAAAAAGGAATTTATTAAAACAACAAAACATGTTTTGTTGAGTACATTTTGATTGTTTTAGCAACATTTTTAGTTGAAGTAAAAAAATTGGTTTTGTTGTTTGGACAAAAAAATATTGTTAACACTCTTACAAAATTTTAACAAAATTTCATCAATTTTACTTGAATTAACAAAATCTGTTTTTATAATTTTACAATAATTTTGTAATTCCAGCAAAATTTAAATTGTTGTACAGTAGCCATAACTCTCTCACGTAACTCGATTTATTTGACTTATATAGCTATATAATAAAAGAATTAATTTTTGGATAATAAAAACTTTTTTTCATTGGGACGGACCAAGTTAGTTATAAAAATCTCCCTGTCCCATTTATTACTTTCTTCTATCTTTACAAGAAGAAAGTATTGGAATCATGAAAATTTTCGACTTCCGGTTTCTAACGGATTTTAGAAGGTCTTGAACACGATTTGACTGATTTTAGAATATGACTGTCAATGACTCTGTCTGTATGTGACAAAAATTTTGTGGGCACTCTATCTCAAGAACTAATGCACGGAATTTGATAAAACTTTATATTGAGTTACTTCCTGATATGAATTGTTGCTGATTAGTTTTTGGTGTAAATCGCGCAACAGGTGGCGTTGCTATGTTGCATTTTTCGTGATTTCTGCAATAGCTCTATCTCATTTTCAGCAGTGAATTACGCCTGTAATCTTTGAATAATAACCAATGAATTTTTATCCTGATTTTTGCAGGCGTAATTCACTGCTGAAAATGAATTAAAAATTAACTATGTATTGCCGTATGCTGAAAATAAGCATAGAATGTTTTAAGGTTTAAAAAAATATGATTTCTTGAATGTTTTACACTGGCATCATCTCCCCATTAAAGGCATTGAGAAAATTTAGAAGATCTACAATTAAAAGGAATTTAAAACTTATTAAAGTAACTTAGAGCGTAAATGCACTCATTCCTAAAATGTGCAATAAAAATCTTTATTTACAAATAAGCTATCAGTGAAGGATTTGATTTGATTCAGTTAATCTATCCCTGCATTCTTTTTTAAAAATATATAACAGAATAGCATCCTTTACAAATAACTGCTTCGTAAACTTTTGTGCATTTATTTTAAATACACTATTAAATATTTTTTTAATTCAAATGTTGCAACGTAAAACAAATCTCTTTTTTTATAATAAACGTTCATATTATACTTAAATCTCGCTGAGAGATTTTTTTCTCGAGATTTTAAAGTAACTATATATATTTATTTATTTTTTTTTGGGGGGGGGGAGGGGGACTTTGTATTGTCGTCTTATGTTTGCCGCAGAAATTTGCGTGCTCCTGATGACATTTTCATTTTGTGCTGCGGTTGCAGCCGTTCCGACATATATAAGAGTGAGAAATGCCAAACTCAGATATCGTTCGTTGTAGCTCAGTGGTAGAGCCTCAGAGCGCTGTTTTGGGGACCCGGGATCGACTCCCGGTGTCATACACCTTTAATAAATAACCCTTTTTCTTCCGGTTTCTTCTCGTTCACACTTTTTTAAATTAAAAGGCAAAATTTTATGAATACCATTTTATTCTTTATATTTCTATTGGCTCAGAAGAATGCAGCTGATTTGTATAAAACACAACAAATTTATTACGGACGTCACATCACAATACAACATGGAAGACACGCACAGATATATATATAAAGATTAATCACAGTAGCAGCAGCCGTTACATCACTACTCTTCTATCGACACAATTACTATATTTATTTCCATAACATGCCCACCGCATGCACACAACCTTCCACTTTGGCCTCCCGCCAAACTCTCCTACCTTCTCCCTCACTCAGTAGTCGAAGAGAAAAAAAAAAGGTTGCCATAAACCTGACGTCATCAGGCATGACACCCGGCTTGGGCAATTTTCACTCTGTTGGTTTGCGCTTGAAAAAAAGCAGGATAAAATTCTCATGTTATTATCCAAGGTTTGCAGGCGTAATGCACTGCTGAAAATTAATTAAAAAATAGTTAAAATTGCATATTTAGATTGATTCATTTAACAAAAGTTTTTGTAGTCTAAACAAAACAAGTTCGTAATATAACATATTTTATTATTTAAACAAACAAAATATATCTTGTTGAAAAAAGAAAATAGATTATTAAAATAACACATAGCATATATCTATGTAACAAAAAGAATTTTGTTAATTCAAGTAAAATTGAACTATTTTACTTGATCTAACAAAACATTTTTTTGCTGACGATACAAAAATTTTTTTTTGGAATTGCAAAAAAAATCAACAATATTTTTTTTGTTGATTCAAACAAAATTTCCACTGACCCATATTTAAACAAAAAGTTTTGTTGGGTCAGCCAAATTTTTGTTGATTCAACAAAACTTTTTTCTGGGTGTACTCGAATTGTCATGTAATATTTATATGTTATTGAGGCTTACTATAGAATGTTCTTTTTGAAAATGAAATGTGTAGCATTTCTAGTTCGTTTACAGGGACATACAAAACAATTCCATTACATTATGGTCTATAGGGAAATGAAATTTCTTAATAATGTTCTGTTAATGTTTCACAATCTATCACTGATGCTTGATTTTGCTTTCGTCTTATTTTTTTTCGCAGTTATTTAATACATTAAAGCAATAAATTCTACTATTTACCAGTATTTCGTATAAACAGCATATGCCACATTAATTTTTTATGTAAAGATTTGACACGTTACAAAATTGATAGATATTGCAAATAATATAATAAAATCACTTGTTAACTTTAAATTAAAGTCATATAGATTAATATATGTTTCATTCGCTCTATCGGCGACATCTTCAGATCTAAAACTTACCACTTTGGTTTTATCACTTTCAAAAAACTACACGAGAATATTTTATTCATCATTTATATCAGAAGATGTCGCCGATAGAGCGAATGAAACATATATTAATCTGTATTAAAAGGTTTTTTTAAACATTTTGTGTTTTTTTATCAATTTAAGCAGTAATTAGAATTTAATTTAATGATACATATTGTTTTGAATTTTCGGCATCCTTCGTAAAAGAGTTAGCCAGCCCTGGTATAGACACTGATGTCAATAAAATGTCTATTACGCACTTTCAGATCGCTCACTTTTCTTTTTATATACCGCTAACCAGGCCCCTACCTGCCCGGTATGAGTGCCTAGCTTGACGGGTAAGTACCTGGGAGCGGGGCGAAAATGGCCTGATCACAGCATGGCTGTGATCCACCTGACTATAGATTTGTTGACATCGCTGCAGTGCTTGCTCTCTTGTGGTTTGCTACAGTTGTGTTTGTTTGCCGGTTCAATGTTTCTATTTAACTTTGTTGAATTGACAGGTTTTTAAAACAGGCAAATATTAATGAAGAGAAATTAATGTGTCTCGTAATTTAGGACCTTGATCAGGTGACGAGACCTTCATCTGACTAGGCACCCCCAGAGGTATAATTCACAGGTAACTTGGAGGACTTTGCACCCACGACGGATTTTACGTGCAGCAGGCGCCTTTAGCGTACATAGATTTTCATTTTTGTCTGTTTACTTGTCATGCTCATGGTGGATTGTCGCTGTAGTGTTTATCGCCTTTTTTAGGGGGCTTATTTCACTTTTCGTTTTTATTTGTCTCTGACAGGGTTTTTTGCTGTTGCCGTTTTTATGGGCTCACCCCTGTTGTGGGTTGTTTCTGTCTGTTATCATTCGTTGGGTTTTGTCTTTTTCTTGATAAATTGATACCTCTAGCTTGTGCTAGAGCTAGTTGTTACATTTTGAAATTGGTCTTCTTTCGAGAGTTTCACTGGTTATTTTGTCACTCTCGTGGGTTTTGTCCCTTTCGCTCACTTTTATAGACGATGAACGACTATCCTCGTAAAAAAGAGTCACAAGGAGCCATGTACAATGCATTCACAATTTTTATGACATGTCTGAACCTATAATATCTGCAAGAGGAGTCTACTCAAGTTCTTAGCAGAGGACAAATATGTGTGGCCATACCCACCTTGCATAAAAGTTTTTTTGCATTGTTTTTAAAGAGAAACTTTTTTTCCCCATTTTTGGCATGTTTTTCTCAAGTAATCCACAGGCAAGGTGTTAACAATATACTCCAGCGTCAGAAAAAAACAACGTTGTTTACGCTTCAACTTCAGACAAAAAGTCTAGACTTAAGAGCCAACATGAGTCACGCGAAAAAACGCTCAAGATAATGTTAAGTCTATGGGAAGGTTCTTCGCGATTTCTCGCTCGCATTTTAATATTTTAAAATGATTTTTTTTTTTGCGTAGGACAGCTGAGATCAATCTCTAACGTTGTTAATTTTTACTTTTTCGATTTTAGTTCCGGTTTTTTTATATAAGGGTACTTTCAGTTTCAGAACCGGTTCCAACCAGCTCCAACCAGTAGTTCATTAGCTTGAGCGTTTCTTCGCGTGACTAGCGTAGGCTCTTAACTGGTTCCCAGCAGAATTAAATATTGAGTAGAATTGCTGTGTTACACGCGCGTTCACAAAAGAACCAATAAGATTGGCACGTTTATTTTACGAAGACAGAATAGTACTGACCTGTTCAAGGCACGCTATTCTTTAACAGGTTAAAATTATCATCTAATATAACAAATTCTTATAACTTATCACATGTTCATTTATTTTCTTTTACATTAGATATAGTTGTGTATTTAATATTATCTCTATTTACATTTCAGATTTGCTGTGGTAAAATTACGGTGCAAAGAATTCCTGACATGAACGCATTCAACGCAGACTCTATCCAAAAAATAGCTTCTTCTCTAAATACCATATTTGCATATCATAAATAGATGACAATACTTCAAGTTACCAAACCAAAAGAAGAGCACCCATCTATTTTGATGTTCTTGTTATTCTTAATTAATAAAGAATTTTCCCTGTTTCATTTATTACATAAGATGCAAATGGCATGCGTGGATTATACTATTTACAATTTCTTAATAAAGTTATTTATTTTATGTTGTGTCTAAATCGTTTTGCAAGCCAATGTCACATAATAATTGGACATATTGTATCAACTAATGGTAGTTTCATTCTTATTTAGCTTGCATGTGCATTCTAAATAATAGATTTATTTATGTAAATTTACTGAAGAGGAAAATTTTGATAAAAGAGGGAAATAGTAATAAATAAATAAAATAAACAAACTAGTCGTTGGAGGTCACCGTAATACTTACCCATCATGGATATGCATAATATAAAATATGAAAATAAAACATGTGTAAAATACTTATAAAATGCATTGCAATTCGAATAAAATCGTGGCTTGATGACGTCATAAACCGAGGCTAACGAAAAAGACAGGCTACCGCGGTGCATTCCGCTTATCTTTTTTTACAGACCGCTAGCGTGACGTGATGCTCTTTTCGTACACCTCCATTGGTGCATTCGAGCATCACGTGACTCCCGCGGTTTGTAAAAAAAAATATGCGTAAAGCACCGCGGTAGCCTTTCTTTTTCGTTAGCCTCGCTTTAAATGCTCTGTTACTGAATTGCGTAAAAAAACATCCTTATAACTCCAAAAATGTTAATCATATTAACTAACGATTTATTCAGTCGGATTAAGCGCCTGATTTCTAATTAAAATATATATTTGAATTGAAATTTGAGTGAAATACAGGGTTATGAAAAATAGAAGAGAGTGGAAAATAAGATTACAAATATCTCGGTAACTCATTATCCGATCGACTTCATTCTGTATGCAAAATTTATGTTTTTTTATTGTCTTTTATATTCACTCCGTAAAAAAAAAACAATTTCGAAGATTTTTATATACCTTTTATCAGAACGAATATTTCGAAAGTCCGAAAAAATAGTTCCGGATAATCGAGGTTACTAAAATTCAATAAGCATCTCCCCATTATTACATACTAAGTACATACCAAATTTCAAGTCTCTATCGCAATTTGTTCGGGAGATGGAGCGTTTAAAGACACAGACACACACAGACGGACGGCAAATTCCCTCCCTAAAAATATGTTTTTCGGAATCTCCAGTGTCTGAAACGTGTAAATCCATCAAAATTTTTCCTTCGATGTCATAAACAATTACAAGACTTACCCTATTACGTATGATGAGTAAGTAAAATGATAATCATTATTGCAAATTATAATGTAACTAACTAGTACTCGTCAAAATTTGATGACAAACGAGGTTCAATTTTTTAAATAGTTGATTTTTAATTAATTAAACATTGGAAACGCGATGAATCACCATATTTTGTTACTTAAAAGCGAGTACTGATGCACCACGCTTGATAGAAACATGGAGGGAACTGCGCATGGGCGAAAATGCCTAGTCCATGTCGATAATGGGGAAGTCCGTAAGCCGTAAGTATGCTGCGTAAGATAAAGAGCGGTGATTTCAGCTTCTTTTGCTGGGGCTATTCTTCCTACAGTGTGAATGAAATCGGCTTGGCACTCTGCCAACCGGAGTTCTTAGAAGCGTGGTTGAACGCTCTGTCAGCCGGACTGCGTCAATTAATGATACAAAAGAATTTTAAGCTTGTAATTTAAGACTTATTATTCTTACTCTTCAGCAGGAGTTTAACTGAATAGATCATTAATTTATTTCACAGACTTTCTTTTTTTAATTTTGGAAAAAAAACTAACAAACGAAATTTAGTACTTCTAAAAATAAATTATGACAAATTTAAAAATTTTGTTAATTTTATTTTTATCCGTCTCACTTTAAAAGGCAGAACTTAACCCGGGAGCAGTCGCGCCGGGTATGACATATCCAGCGTCATAAGGTTTTTACAACTGTCACTAATATTTTTTTATAAGTAATCTTCAACATGAGTCCAAGTGCTACACGAGAAAAATAAGGTGAAAATTGCACATCGTGATACAGTTATACAGATTGGTCAGTATCTACACTATATTAATACAAGGCATATAAGAAGGGAGAGGCATCGCGGAAAGTCGGGGAAATTCAAGTTGGCGGCTGTTATTCAATATGGCGTCATTTTCGGAAATTAATGCAATTTCGTTTCTATTCATCGTATAAAAGCATGTCTGATGGAAACTTCGATGTTTTTAGATAAAAATATTGTTTGTAACACTTTACAGCACAGTCGAAAAGTATTTGTGAATTCAGTTTGCCTGTTTGTCTGTCTGTCTGGTCGTATGTCAAGTCGCGCACTAACTCGAAAAAAAAATGACCCGATATCCAGATAATTAAAATATGGTATTATAGTATACCGTAACAAGTTCGGTATTCATTTTCAAGTGTGCATCATTCATAGTTCATTTACAGGGGCAATCAAAAGTATTCCGTTACATTATGGTCTGTAGACGAAAATCGCTTGCAATGTGTTTTAATGATGTTATACTCTTTGTAACATATTCAAATTAATATACATCAGTGTGGTGCAGTACAAGATACTGTAGAATATGCAGAGCATAGCAGTTTTCGTTTATGCGATGCCTCTCCCTTCTTATATGCTTTGTATTAATATAGAGTACATACTGACCAAACGGTATAACTGTATCACGATTTGCAATTTTTTCCCTCTTAGCACCTGAACTACATCTCAGAATTTGTAATAATTATCTCCGACTGAAGGTGACAATTATTATTTGTATTTATTGTTGACAAATTAAAAAGCATTCGTATCCTGTGTATGCGCGACTTCTCCCGGGTTAAAATTTGCTGCTTGCAGGTAACTGTTTATCATACATGTTACTTACCCATCATACGTAGTATAGGGTAAGTCTTGTAATCGTTTTGAAAAAAAAATGACGGATTTACACGTTTCAAACACTGGATATTCCGAAAAATATATTTAAAAAAAAATTGCCATCCGTGTGTCTGTAAACGCTCTATCTCCCGAACAAATTGAGATAGAGACTTGAAATTTGGTATGTACTTAGTATGTAATAATGGGAAGATGCTTATTGAATTTCAGTAACCTGGATTATCCGGAACTATTTTTTTCAGACTTTCGAAATATTCGTTCTGATAAAAGGTATATAAAAATCTTCGAAATTGTTTATTTTAAGGAGTGAATATAAAAGACAATAAAAAAAACATAAATTTTGCATAAAGAATGAACTCAATCGGATAATGAGTTGCCGAGATATTAGTAATCCCTATTTTCCACACTCTCCGATTTTTCATGATCCTGTATTTCATTCAAACTTTAATTCCAAGCTATATTTTAATTGGAAATGAGACGCTTAATCCGACGCAGTAAACCGTTAGTTAATAGAATTATATTTTTTGGAGTTATAAGGATGTTTCTTTTACGTAATTCAGTAATAGAGCATTTAAAGTTTATGACGTCATCAAGCCACGATTTTATTCGAATTACAATGAATTTTATAAGTAATTTACACATGTTTTATTTTCATATTTTATATTATGCATATCCATGATGGGTAAGTATTATGGTGGCCCCTAACAACTAGTTTTATTTGCTTGAATTTTATTTTAAGTTTTCACACTTTTTTTAATTATAAAACTATAAATAACGTGTTCCTATTTTTATACTTATTACATAAATGTAATTTTTCTTTCTGGTTTCTTTTTTTTTATTAACGCAAAATTATCCTCGACTTGGTATATAGTGGAACTTCGGGTGTTATGGAATACCATTTACGTTTGAGGCAATATCAGAGCTCGATATTGTTTGAAACGCGAAAACCGAATACAATCACAAACTTCAAACTGTCTGTGATTAGTCATTTGTAGACAAAATTCATTTGACTAAATTTTATCATATGCAAGCAAATAATAATAGTGAAACAAAGTTTTAGAAGGTATTATGAGATAGTCGAGAAATATAGAATAGGGGGTTAAGAGCCTACACTAGTCAAGTGAAGAAACACTCAAGGTAATGTTAAGTCTATGGGAAGCTTCTTGTGCGATTTCTCGCTCGCATTTTAATATTTTTAAATGATGTTTTTTGCATAGGATAGCTGAGGCCAATCTCTAACGTTGTCAGTTTTTACTTTTTTGATTTTGGTTCCAGTTTCTTTATATAAGGGTACTTTTACTTTCAGAACCGATTTAAACCGGTTCCAAAATGGAATATGTCCGCTTATAAAAAAAATGCAATAAAAATCAAAAAAGTAAAAACTAACAACGTTAGAGATCGACCTCAGCTATCCTATGCAAAAAAAGCATTTAAAAATATTAAAATGCGAGCGAGAAATCGCGCAAGAACCTTCCCATAGAATTATCATTAGCTTGAGCGTTTTTTCACGTGACTAGCGTAGGCTCTTAAAAAAGAAGAAAACGAACAGAATTTGGCAAAAAACACATGTAATGGTATTAAGAGAGCATGATCAAAATATGGTGTCTAGGTAGTCAGTCAATATACTTCAGTTCATACTTCTGATTTGCACAAATCACAAATAATGAGGATTTGTCTTTACGCCACCATAATCATGGAGTATTATATGAGATATTGGTATTTCATATAACTCGACACCAACGGTTTTGGAAAAAAATAATCATATATGTCAGAGGATCGCAACAGCTATTATCGACACCTTCAAGGTTACAAAACAGACGACAGCGCCGCCGTTACTCGAGCGGTAAAAAGGGACTGTTCGGGGCAGAAGTAAAGATGGTTTTGAACTATAAAGCCGTATGTTAGAGATCTGCACGCGCCGGGCCAAGGCCCGAAGCCCGTACTCGGCCCGGCCCGCGGGCCGGGCTCGGGCCTATTTTTCTTCACGGCACTCGGGCCGGGCCGGGCCGGGCCCGGGCCATATTTTTTTTCTGAAGGCTCGGGCCGGGCCGGGCCTAGTGATTACTCTTTACGGGCCGGGCCGGGCCCTACTTTTTTCCTGAAGGATAAGGCCGTGCCTTAAATTATTTTTTCCGTACAGAGCCGGGACTGGTTTCATTCTTCCTAGTCTTCATGCCTTAAAATTTTTAGTCCTGGTTTTGACTCGTATGAAAATCATTGTCTCGGCGTACCTGGTCCGTTCGAAGGTCAGTAAAATAAGATCTGGCATAAAAATCTTTACATTTTTAAATCACCATTATTTTATAATTAAACATTAAAATTTATTCTTTTTAAAGAATAGTAGATTTATACACTTATTAAAATATAGCTAAATTAAAATATAGTAAAACGTGTGAAAAATAACCTGCTTATGATGGAATCCTGTCTTAAATTGAAAAATGTGTTGATCCATTAAAAATGAATATACTAATATGTAAGAAAAGAATATATAATACATTTACACCTGCTAAGAAGGCAAATTGTCTATAACTCATTTTTTTTCTTCCCTATGCAATTCCATCTTAGATTTTACTGTATAGCATTTTTCTGATTTTTAACACTTCAATAAATGGAATATGGATTAACAATATCGATGATAACTTAAACACATACATACAACAAATAGAGATTTATTTAAAAAAATATTCCAGCTTGCGGCACCTCTATAAAAATGAAGATTATAAACATAAAAAAAAGGCTGAGATAGGAATTTTTGGTTAGATCTCCTCCTATGGGGCAAATTTTTAACCAAATCGACGTAAAAATTATGTTTTGAAGAAATTCACTCGGGCCGGGCTGGGCTCGGGCCGAGATTTTAACTTTTTTCCGGGCCGGGCCGGGCTCGGGCCGAGATTTTAACTTTTAAATCGGGCCGGGCCGGGTCAATATTTTTTTTGTTCGGGCCGGGCCGGGCTCGGGCCGAACTTTTAATTTTTGTATCGGGCCGGGCCGGGCCAAATTATTTTTTGTATGGGTCGGGCCGGGCCCGGGCCTGGAAATTTCGGCCCGTGCAGACCTCTACCGTATGTTGTAGACCAGTGGTTCCCAAACTTTTGGGCTAGCGGAGCCCTTCTTGGGAAGAATTTCTAAGGCGGAGCACCTTACTTCCACGGAACTCTACGGTTTACAGGTTAATGTTTTTCTATGCCTATGTTGCAGAGAAAGATCAGCTAGATAAGAGCATGAACCAGTTGTTTCCAACATGGGGCCAAGGTTCTCTATTTGGCCCTTTTCTTGATACAGAAATTCGGAATTCATACTAGAAATTTTGAAAATCAAATTTTCTATTATTTTTATTATTTAATATTACTATTAATGGACATAAAAAATTAAAAATAAGGACTAAGGATCACTTTTTTGTATTAAAATATCTGCCTTGTATAATCGAGATATGTCTGCCAAATACAGCAAAAATTATAGTTAATAATTTGTGGTTTCAGATAGCTTTTAGTAACGAAGAAAACAAACTCTTCTTACCCGAACGACGTTCGAGCAGTACTGTTAAGGGGTTAATGTCATCCATTTAAAAATATATATATTCCTTCGGGATTTCCACTATGAACTCAGAATTAAAGATCAAAATGTTAACTCAGTCTCCTGGGTCATGCATTGCATTGGGGCTTATGTGAAACTATTATTTTTTATGACGAACATCACACACACACCCACACACAAAAATGTAAGTTGTACAGTTTTCGTTTACAAAAAGAGACTTCTGTATTATCCCAATTGTCTACCCGCGAAAAGAAAGTAAATGCGTAAGACCAGTCGCCCATGAGTAATTATATAACACTTTTTCGCTAGTCCCACCGACCCGCAATAGAATCATGCGATTACGGATTCTTTTTTCGTTCTTCTTTACGTCTCTAGTACTTCTAAACATGCAAAGAAAACGAATCGTCTCTGAGCTTCTTCTTTTGAACCAATTTTTAGAAATACATTTAGAAGCAGATCATCGTTTTAGTGTTTAAGTGGGCGGGGCAAAATCTATAACCTATATTGTTAGGTGCAGCATCGTTCACTTTTTTTGGATGTTTCATTTGAAGTATTTAGCTATTAATTATAATTTTGAAAGAAACTTTCTTTCACCATTGTTTTTCCCTCAAAATAGATATACGTTTAAAAACTACACATGTTAAAAGAACTGTAACTAGTAGAAATACTTTACTAACAAAACGGGATATATGGGTGGCGTTAAATTTATGTCAGGGAGGGTACTCATTGACGGAAAATCTAAGCAAGGGTTGGAGCTGAGCAAAAGTTTAGATTGTCAGTGTGATAACAAATGTAAAGAACAAATATATATTTTTTAAATTGCTACAGCCTTATTCTTGATAGGAAAATGTGGCATCGTAACATAAGAATCTTTGCTAATGCCGAGACCAAATAAAACAAAATTTTAAAGAGGGGTTGTTAAGTGATACAAGATGTTTAAAAAAATGCGTTTTCAGCTACATACATTGCTTTAAAAATTAAGTACAATTATGTAAAATGTTTTTATTTGTCTTTAATTAAATGTTACAATAAAATTCAAACTATCCGATGTTGAGGCGATATTATTGAAATCACCAAAAACAACTAAATAATGTTAACATTATTAACAGGACATTGTAAAGTTAAAATAAAAACACTATTACAGTAATAAAAATGTTGGAATAACTTATAAGTTACAAGAGAAATTTAACTACAAATGTTAACTATAAAATAAAATTTATAGCCCGAGCAATTATGAAAATTAAAAAATATATTTATTTTGTAAATACATATGTCCCATTTTCGCAAACAAGGTGTCAACATCAATAAAAACTTTTGAAAAACTGAATAGGTAAAAACAATTGAAGCAGTTTTGAATTTTAAGATGAAATAGAACATAAAATTTGCCACTTAAATTAACCACTTAAATTAAAATATTAACGAAAAGCGAAAACCAATTATAAGTCTGTCACTGAAACAATCAAAGCTTAACAAACACATTTCTCAGTAAATTTAGAAAGTAATGGTTTATAAAATACCTCATTTTAAAGATCGCAAAGAGTGAAGCAAAAGAAAATAAACAATGTGAGACACACTTACCTCATTAGGAAGTTAGAACCTGGCACGGCCAAACTCGAGCTTTCCCCTTATAAGGGGAAGGGGAAAGATCGAGTTTGGCAGTGAACCTGGTTACTAAATAAAAAAGAACTAAGTATAAACATACGAATAGGTGGAGCTCCAAAGAACAAAACTGTTCTGCCTTTTGTTCGGCAGGCAGAGACAACAGCACTGGCGCGTCTTTGTTCTTTTGATTCACGTTGTGCAATCGATTCAGAATACTATTTCTTGTAGTTTATTTTGAATCGGATTTTTAAAACACATTAAATACAGAAACATAAAATAAAGTAATTCAAACCAAAAATATTATATAGAAAATGGATACATATATGATGCAAACTTTTATACTATTTTCGAAAGCATATAATAGTATTTTTCAACGCAGTGATAGATGTATTTATTTTTGACACACACACACACGAAAATTCCTACATACTTTCGAAAAATTTTCCCTGGCAACATGCCAATTTCTTTTATATTTGTTTATTTTTCTCGAACGCCGAGGAGCCCTTGAAAAGTATAAAATTGAAATTGGCAACATGCAAAATGCAAACATGCAAATGCAACATACAAAAGTATAAAATTGAAATTGGCAACATGCCAATTTCTTTTATATTTGTTTATTTTTCTCGAACGCCGAGGAGCCCTTGAAAAGTATAGGCGGAGCCCCAAGGGCTCCGCGGAGCACACTTTGGGAACCTCTGTTGTAGACTGTAAAAACACGTAACAAAAAGTTAAGGTAAAGTTTTGATAGTAACCCCTGTCACGCGGGAGACCGGTGTTCGATTCCCCGCCGCGGAGCCACATGTCAAAAATAATCAATGAAGATAAGCAAATTAATTAAAATATTATATTAAATATTTACAAGAGCTATTTACAGTTTAGAAATATCGATCACATCATCGTAAATCAAAACTTCACCGTAACTTTTTGTTGCGTTTTTTTACAGTCTACAACATACGTCTTTATAGTTCAAAACCATCTTTACTTCTGCCCCGAACAGTCCCTTTTTACCGCTCGAGTAACGGTGGCGCTGTCGTCTGTTTTGTAACCTTGAAGGTGTCGATAATAGCTGTTGCGATCCTCTGACATATATCATTATTTCTCCTGTCAACATCCCTTTTTCTAAGAAAATACGAAGCGCAGAACGACGAATGAGATACCATATGAAAGGATTTTGAACAGGCTTCTGACATAGTACACTCACATTTTCCTAAAACATGTTTTTTGATTAAAATTTGCTGATAATGAAAAATTAAATCGGCAATGTTTTCATAAATGAAATGAAAGGTTTTCTTCAAATTAGTGTTGCCATAAAAATAAAATTCCGGATTATATCATGCTCAACAATGATTATAAAAAAATAAATAGCACAAAAAAGATAAAGTGTGACATCTCTGCACATGTTTATTCTATATTTATGATTAAAAGGCAAAATTGAAATTGGAATGTTTAGGAGAAAAGGACACCGTGGATTGTCCCATGTTTTTTTTTTTTTTTTCGATGCAGTTAAAATACGATTGTTAATTTTTTTCCTTGCGGTGTCTTTTTGTAAGTTTGATGGAATAAATGAGCTGATATTCTGACTTGACTAATTAATGTTAGGGAACAGATATAGCAGAAGCAACGGGGTTGGCACAATTTTTTTTTGTAGTGCTATTTTGGCGAGAAATCCCCATTTTCGAATACCTGTTTGGCCTAGCTTGCGAAAACATGTTAGTTTTATTTTATAATAAAATTGTATTATAAGTTTACTTTAAAATACACACATTTAGTTTTATTATTACACACAGTTTTATTTAACACACACATTAATTTTATTACACATATTTTAATTTTATTTATTTTCATATAATTTTATTTTTAATTTATTTACATACGGATTTCGTTTTATTATAAAATACCAAGTTGCCATACAAAGCAGAAGTCACTATGTTACCCCGCCAGACAAAAAATAGACATTTTGGCGCCAAAAAGAAACCCCGGTGCGTTTCCGACATCTGTATCAATGTAGTTTACAGATATTTTTATTCTTAATGTTTCTTTAGAAGTTTAAATCTATATTTAAAAAAATACTACAATGCTAAAAAATTTGGATTGCAGTGCGAAATCCTCGCACGGGTCTCACTGGTTTATATTTATTGGTGTAAATCGCGAGGTAAAAAACGAGTGTTACATCATAAACTGATAGTATTTCGGTATACATTATGCTTAAGTTCAATGTAAAAATATTATTTCTAATAATAAATTTAAAAAATGTAAATTATCTCCTTAAACTTTTAAAGAGGAAAACAAATATGTATTCACATATGTGCCCTGACGGCGACCGATGAGAACCATCTTTTATTACAGAACCATGATTACAGAACCATCTTTTGTCAGGAGTGGGGTTCGAACTTCAGGGTAAATAGGTTAATAGAGATGCCATACACCGTGAAAACGCCTTGCAGTACGCGGTCAACCGAATCAGGACAAACGCGAGGGACGAGGGCTTTAATTCTTTCGTCGTGTGGGTCCCAGATAAGACTGCTATAAGAGGAGCTGACTCATCATCTTGTAGCTCAAAATGGTTCTGCGTCAATTCGTCGCGCACAATTCATCGCAGAACAATTTAACGCGCGCAATTCATCGCAGCGTCAATTCGTCGCGGCGACAGCTCATCGCAGCGTCAATTCGTCGCGGCGTCAATTCGTCGCGACGTCAATTCGTCGCAACGTCAATTCGTCGCAATGAAAATAATATATTTGAAGGCTATGATGATAAAAGTAAATATAATTTAATAAAATTATTTAATGATAATTAGTTTTTTAGATATTGAGAATTATAACTAACAATTTACAGGCGATTTTTATCATTAAATAATTTTACTTTAATCATCTTTAATCATCTTTAATTACTTTAATCCTCTTTTTTTAATCATCTTTAATTTTATCATCATAGCCTTCAAAAACATTTTCGTTGCAACGAATTGACGTCGCGACGAATTGACACTACGACGAATTGACGCTGTAACGAGTTGATGCTGGACTGAGTTGTCGCTGCGACGAATCGACGCTGCGATGAATTGTGCGTGATGAATTGTTCCGCGATGAATTGTGCTCGACGAATTGACGCGACACCGTTCAAAATAACTGCCATCTTGCAGTCCAAGCCGCCTTTCGTCCAATCGCTGCCTTCGATATAGCTTTTTCACCCCATTAAATGATGGATGATTTAGCCTGTGTTATAGGCCTTCTAGCCCCACAGGTGTTGCAAACCGGCAAGTCAAAACGAGCTGCAAGTGTTTTAGTCAAATTGAAACCGGTTTTAGAACCGGTTACTAACCTGTTACTCTTGACTACAAACAAAAGCTGCATGTTTCATCTCTATTAATATATTTACTCTGAGAGTTCGAACCTATGATCTATTTCGAGAGTCAGAGCTTTAATCTGGCACTTTAGACGACCCGGCTATCTTGGCTTCGTTTAACTCCCGTGTAAAACGAAAGAAGTTGCAGATTTAATGTTAGGCATGCGCAGATTTATTCACTTTGGTCTTAAAGTAGAATTTTTTTAATATACATGATTGTTGCAATTATAATAATATTGCGATATTAATCATATAAATGTAATTATAACTGAATTGTGTTTGTAAACTTTTGCAACCAAAAAAAAAGTCCTTCCGACCTGTACCGGGAGGAAAAGGTAGCTTTCATAGTCCGTGTTTTTAAAAATTCAACTCATTTTACTCAAACACCCGAAGCTAAAATGCCCTGGAACCCGATTATAGACGATTCAATCTCAGCTTTCGTTAATACTGAATTTGAATGCGAATTTCAGCATGAGAGTTACATCATAACAAAAATCATATTGTTTCAAAATGTCAGCCCCCCTAGAATTTCAAACTGCCATATCTCAGCCATTTTTTAAGATAAAGCCAAAACAAAAAATGTTCCAGAATCCTTGTATCACGTTCTAACACTTAACGAAAAAATCTTTTTCAATTTATAATGTTTTAAACACCTTTTCAAAATTTTAAAACAATTAAAAAATTTAACTTGCCGCCATTTTGAAACAAAATGGCGCATGAAGCTGGCCAACGAACTCGGCCGAGATCTTGGTATATTCTGTACACATGATCAGTCACATTCATATCGGTTCATAAATACGAAAGTTACAACATAACAAATATCAGATTGTTTCAAAATCTCAGCCACACTAGAATTTCAAACTGCAATATCTCAGCCCTTTTTTTAAGATATAGCCAAAACATAAAACGTTCCACAATTGTTGTATCACGATCTAACACTTAACAGAAATAATTTTTTCAATTTATAATTTTTTTGTACATCTTTTAGAATTTTTTAAAATTTAAAATTTTTTAACCGACCACCAGTTTGAAACAAGATGGCGGATGAAGCTGGTCAACAAACTCGGTCAAGACCTTGGTATGTCCTATAAACATACTCAGTCACATTTGAATCGGTTCATAAATAAGAGAGTTACAGTATGATATATGTCAGATATATATATGTATATATATATATATTATCATTATTTGAACGGAGGGTGGTTTGGGGGTCTGGGGGTCATGATCGGTGAAAATATACTAAAATTTTTTTGAATTGCTTTCCTCCGAACGGCTGCAATACGTAGCTTTTTGTAATGAAAGCTACCTAAAAGAGGGTTGAACACAGGTCGCAATCCACTTACTTAGTTAAAAATATAAGTGTCTCACTTTCACAGAACTCGGATTTTCGTCCATAACTTTAACAATAATGAACACCTTTTAACAAAATTTTCAACATCCTAACTTCGTGTAAAATGTAATGAAATTATTGGAAATGCATTATAAGTCGTCCCAACGTATGCACTATCAGCAAAATTTTAAATTTTGGATCGCCGTATTCTGTGTTGTTTGAACTCGATTGGCGTTCATTTCCAGCAATTATGGTGGCATCATCACATTTAACACCTAAAAAAGTACGTCTGTTGAAAATTTCTGTATTATTGTTAAAGTATGAACAAAAATCTATTTTCGGCTTGAAATGAAACACCCCATGTATTAGATTACGATCTAGGTCATTGGTAAATACTGTTCTTTTTGTTGTATATTTAAGTCTCTTTCTTTAGTTATAAGTGTTAGAGGCCACCCTGTATATATAAGTAATATATCCATAATTATACCGCTAATTTATGACTAATCATAAATTAATATAATTAATATATTCTTTGCACTAACCATTTACTCAGACATTATTTTATTTTCAAACACATAATCGAGCAGTGTACACGTCTAAAAGCCTTAAAAAACACCTTTAAAACTACGCAAAACTAATCCATTTGTTAAAAATTGTAAAACAGTAAAAATATATTCACCTGTCGTTATCAGGCATCCTCAGTCACTGATGTTATGTTTTCCTCTTCGCTAGTCAATCTGTTGAATAAACCCCATTTTGCTTCTTCGTAGTAACATATGACGCCATCTGTTATCTATTTTTGCGTGGATCATATCATTGCATGTTTCTGATTTTGATGTAAATATTTCTATGGCTTCCTGCTGTAATGCGTGGTTTAAATTATTATAATTGGAAGGTGGCGCCAATTGTTTACTAGAAAAAAGCAAAATGGGGGTTTTCAACAGGTGACTAGCGAAGCGGAAAACATAATATCTGTGACTGAGGATGCCTGAGAACGACAGGTGAAAATATTTTTACTGTTTTACAATTTTTAACAGATTGACTAGTTTTGTGTAGTTTTAAATGTGTTTTTTAAGGCTTTCAGACGTGTACAGTGCTTGTTTATGTGTTTGAAAATAAAATAATGTCTGTGTAAATGGGTAGTGCAAAGATTTATTATATTAAAAATGAAATTATGAACTTCTTTTATCCCATACAAGTTTCAGATACACCAAAAACGAATCAGCACCAATTTATGTCAAGATATAACTGAATCTAAAGTTTGTTAAATTCTGTGCATTAGTTTTTGAGATATGACAATCGCTAAAATCGTGTAAATCCTGAAAAATGCAGCATAGCAACGCCCTCTGTTAGAAGATTTGCATCAAAACCTAATCAACAATAACTTATGTCAACGTCTAACTGAATCTGAAGTTTGATGATATTCTGTGCATTACAGTCTCTTACAAAAGTATAAGACCACAACATATTTTGTTATTTAGGTAGTTAAAGAAATATTTCAATCAAAATAAAGAGTATTCTATGTTAGTACATCAAGTTTTTAGTAAAACGTAGCAACTTACACAAATGAAATTTTAATATGGAAAAAATAAAACATCAATATAACAAAAAAGTGTTAAAAAGAACTGTTACAAAATTATAGGATCACCTGTGGGAAAGACAGTTTTCTCAAATTTAGTAAGATGTTGTTCCACCATTTCTCTGAATAACTTCAAACACACGATTTTGCATAGAGTTAATTAATTCTTTAAGGAATGATTCGGAATATTGTCCCATTTCTCCATAATGGCCGTTTTTAATTCATATGTTGAATGATATTGTTTGTTATTTTCGTACATTTCGCAAGACAAATAACCCCACAAGTTGACTATGGGGTGTAGGTCAGGGCTACGACTTGGCCAAGGTAAAACATCAATCTTTTCCCTTTTAAGCCACTCTTTTGTTGATTTTGTTGAATGTTTGTGAGCATTATCTTTTTGAAACTTCCATTTTGCACCTCCTAAAAGTGGTCCGAAGGGTATCAGACTTCGAAATAGCATCCGTTGGTTCCGAGTTCATTTTCTCTTCAACTCTTTGGATATCGCATTTTCCTGCATATGAAAATGCGCCCCACACCATAACGGAACCGCCTCTTATCTGCCTACTTGAAGAACTCGCGAGATCTTTGCCTTAAATCATGCCAGTAGTAATTATTGCCGCCTGGACCATCAAGATTGATTTTTTTCTCGTCTGAAAACAATATATTTCTCCATGCAGAGTTCCAGGACATGACATTCCTGTTGGAGGTGTGAGGTCATGGCGCTATATCGCAGAGTATTAAATTCTCAGGATCACTATTGACTACTGTCAATTGTACATCAAAATATAGAGAGAAAAGGAAATCGCTTACCTTTTCTATGATCGATCGCGTTGCAGGTATTAATCCAGTAGAACAATATTTTGAGTATCCTGGAGTTATTTGAACTATCTTTTTGGTGCACAATGGCTGGAAGAAAACTTGTTAAAAATAATATTAGTTTAAATTAAATAATTAAATGGAGTTCTGGAACTTTAATATTAAACTTATATATATATATTCTTAAATTAAATTACAATTAATTGAACAGTTAGCAATTTAAGAAATATTTTTCTTATTTTGTCAGAAGAAATTACTCCTGCGTCTATACAGCATGGATTTTTGAAATACACTGAATCATCATCATTAAATCTGGAAAGTTCAAAGTAATATTTCAAATGTTCTTTTAAATAATCAATGTCGGTATTACATATTTCACAAGTGATTGGGATTTACACATTAGTTGATAAATAGTCATTATAAATAGTTCATTAGTTCATATATCATATTTAACGTTTAATAACTGTCTTATAAATTGTCTTTAAGTTCGATAATAAGTTTATAATAACATGATGACGAACATATTTCACTTTTATTAGATGAGGGATGAAAATAGTAAGATTATAATTGTCTATTGCTTTACGTCTTGAAAGTTGAGAGGGTAAAAATGGGTAACTGGTTTTAACAGATGTGGCGATGAAAGAAATTTATAGTTGGGTTTTTCTATGTGTGTGGACTTTGACTTTCTTCTTTTTATTTATAAAGAGTAGAAAACTATTGTTTATTCGAATGAATGGATTATTATTTAACAATTCTTTGCCCACTTAAGACGAGCTTATTTGTGTCATTTCGGTAGTAGTGGTTTACTTTTTTAATTTGCGACGAATAACACCAGCATTAGATTTCAAAGTCCGCTGCATGGTTGCATGTGATACCTTTTTAGTTATCTGTTGTGCTATTTTACGAGTCAACTGGTATTTTTTCGTTGCTAGTTTGACAATTCGCCTATTATCACGATCTGATAACTTATATTTACGACCAGATCGTTTATGCATTCCATACAATTCTTTTTTACTTAAAACATTATGAATCGCAGTTTTAGAACGATAATGAATCTTACCTATTTCACGTTCAGACTTTCCTTTTCCTTTGTAGATCCACACTCTTCTCACTTCTATTTCAGACAGCTCACTCCGACGAGGCATTTTACTAATAAATGCAAAGAATCAGATGCAATTCAGAATTTCTTCATTTTATTCTTCTTTTTAAATTTTACAGTTTGTTTAGGTTACAGTTAAACTCTCAGATCAAAATAAAATCTAAAAATTCATTAAGATACAACTAAATGTAAATATATTGCTTGAAGGTGCGTAAAAACATACATAAAACATTTAAAATCCTTTTAAAAATTCCAAAACGTTTTATGTATGTTTTTACGCACCTTCAAGCAATATATTTGAATTTAGTTGTATCTTAATGAATTTTAGTTATTAAACAAGGTGAATTTGCACTGAAATTTTAACTTTTATCAAAATAAAATCGTCTGCTTTATTAATAATATAAGAGTGGTCTTATATATATGAAACAGCGGGTTTGCGTAAAATCGTTTGCAATGAAACAAAAAATTATTCGACCTTTTTTTTCTCGGAGCTAAATAAACATTATAGAGTTATTTCTTTTCATACAACTACTTTTAAATTCAAACTAATATTTTCTTTGTAGAAAAAAAGGTAAAATTCTGTGGTCTTATAATTTTGTAACAGACTGTAGTTCTTAAGATATAGCTATCGTGAAAATTATGAAAAAAGTAACATAGCAGCGCCACCTGTTGGGCAGCTCACACCAACACGTAACTCATCTATTTTTGTCAAGGTCTAACAGAATCTGAAGTTTGATGAAATTTTGTGCATTAGTTCTTGAGATATAGCTATCGTGAAAGTCGTGAAAAACGTCGTATAGCAGCGTCACTTTTTGGGCTATTTTCGCCAAAACGTAACCACTGTCTATTTATGTCAATGTCTAACATAATCTGAAGTTTGGTGAAATTCTGTGCATTAGGTCTAGAGATAGAGCGCCCACAAAATTTTTGTCACATTCAAACAGACAGACTCACAGACTCACAGACAGACATTTTCTAAAAACAATCAAATCGTGTTCAGGACCCTCTAAAACGTATAAATCTAAGCGTTACAGTGGTGTATAAAATTTTTAATCGTAAGCACTAATCAAACTTTATTTTAAATTTTCACAAAATAATTTTACATTTTAAAAAGATAAAAAGATTTTTCATTGAGTAAAAGTTTGAATTATTAAATAAAATGTTCTGTTTTTTCCCCCCTGAATGAAAATTGTATATGTTATTGAAGTTTACAATAAAATGTTCAATATTTAAAATGAAATGAGTAGCATTTATAGTTCGTTTACAGAGACACCCAAAAGAATTTCGTTATATTATGGTCTATGGGGAAAAATCGTTTGCAGCAGTGCATTTTATTGATTCTACGATATTTAAAACATAACGATATTATATGCATTAAGAGTTTGACGAGAACATGCTTTCTCAGGAGTATAGAATAAATAGCATTCATAGTTCTTTTACAGGGATACACAAAAGAATTGCATTATGTTATGATATATGGGGGAAAATCATTTGCGATGCATTAGAATGATGTTATGATACTTTAATGAAATCACTAAAGTGCAGTAGAACATATTTTCTATAGATTATGGAGTGAATAGCCTATATCGTTAATTTACAAAGACGCAGAAAGTTTTCGATTACACGACTAATTAAGACCGATAATTGGTGGTGGTATGCATTTTTAAACTTATCTAATTTTGAATGTATTACGTGGAGAAATGGATTTTTACTGAGTTATCTGCTCTTTAAGTTGCTTATCTAGATATCGCATTTCATTCTAGAAAACAAGAACGAAAAATCATGCGTCAAGCATAGATTATGTAGCACTTTCCAACGCTTCTAAAATAATTTTACAAATCATTACCGTTTAATAAGCTGAAAGATGACATCTAAGTAAACAATTTGGAAAACGCATAACATATTTAAAAACGTAATTTCAGGAATTTTCAATATATACAATATTCGGAAAAATATCCGAATACTTTTATGTAGCCCTGTATATGATCTATAGATTTGTATATATACATAGGATGCTAAATTTTAGTTTAGTTAGGAAACGCGTAGCACAGTTTAAATTCTCCTTCTGGAGTTTCTGTCAATAAACGGAAATGTGTTCGCGAACTTTTGTGCTGCCCTGTATAGGATCTACAGAATTTATACACACCACGTAATAGACAAAAAGCTAGTTAAGATTAAAATCGCGTTCAGTAACTTAAAACGCACTTCCAGGAATTATTGTTAACAGACAGTAGAGAATTCTTTTGTGTGCCCTTGTAAATGAACGATGACTGCTATACACACACTATTCTGTAGTAAGCCTCTTGTAATGCACCTTAGTAATATTGTTATGAATTTTGTATATATCTGTAAATATTCCATTTGTTTAAATTTATTTTATTTTATTATTGTGAAAATTGCAGTATTAATGTATTTCCTATTGAGCATCATGTAACTCAATGCTAAAGGCCTCAGGTGCTTTGTAAGAAAAACAACCTTACACCCTCATCGTTTTTACAATAGAGTTCTATGGGAATATCGCCAAGGAATGGGTTTATCGCCAAGTTGGCGATGGTTTTGGCGACTTATTTTTGTCGCCAAATTTGGCGATATATCGCCAAATGTCGCCAAGTTGGCGACGGATTTGGCGACTTTTTGTGCAACCCCCCCTTATACATTTACATTGGGATCCTTTCACGTTTGGAGTACTCTATCGAGAGTTGGAGGACCTTCTGGTAATTTCTAGCATTAGAAAGTCCTGGAATAATCTGGAAAGATCCCTGAAGTCTATATAAGGGACCTCCACCAGTTCAGAGTTAGTTGTCTGTCAACTGCGACTGAATTCATACGAGAGGCTTTGCATTGAGAACTGTGTTTCTCGGATCGATTTTGTCGTTGATACGTCGTATTGAACGCATTGTTACTGTGTGAAATTTTGCTGTGCTTTTATTGGATTTGAAGATTACTGAATATTTTGTAATTTTCAGAAGATATTGGTGTTCGTACTGCACTGTTTATAGTGAATAAAGCCTTTTTATTGTTCTTATATATTGGCATCAGTCCTTTCGAACCCCGAGCTCACAACATTTGGTGTCAGGAGTGGGGTTGAAAGCCGATTACCAGAGCAATGGAAGCGCAACTGACTAAATTATTGGAGAAATTAGGAGAGATGGATGAGAAAATGACTGCGAATCAGGCTGAAATGAAGAAGGATATGTCAGCGATGGATGAGAAAATGACTGCCAACCTTGGCGAGTTAAAAGATGAAATGAAGAAGGAAATGTCAGCGATAGATGAGAAAATGACTGCAAATCTTGGCGAGATGGATGAGAAAATGACTGCAAATCTTGGCGAGATGGATGAGAAAATGACTGCCAACCTTGGCGACTTAAAAGATGAAATGAAGAAGGATATGTCAACCAACCTTGGAGAGTTGAAAGACTTAACAGAGGATAAAATAACATCTTTAAATGACAGAATTGACGGCGTGGAAAACAAAGTTGAAGGAAGATTTCAACAAATAGAAGGAAAAGTAGAAGAAATTCAAAGGACAGCCAATACCGTAGAAGAAAGAGTAGAAGAAAAAGTTCAAAAGATCGCCGAGACCGTTGAAGAAAGAGTAGAAGAAAAAGTTCAAAAGATCGCCAAGACCGTCGAAGAAAGGATTGAGAGTGTAGAAAAGGAGTTTGAAAATGTGAAGAAACAAAAGATAACTGCCGAAAGCTATCCCGAAGATGTCAAGTATCAAGCTATGCTTCCTCGGGCCTCTATTAAACTCTCGACCTATGACGGAAAATCCTCATGGCCAGTTTTTAAGACACAATTTGGGATCGTAGCGGACGCCAATGGATGGGATTCCCAGACAAAAGCTTGCCAGTTAGCTGCTTCTCTATGAGCTGATGCTGCCGACGTCTTACAGACTTTGCCTGCAAATGAACCGCTGGATTTTGAAACGCTCGTCAGTGCCTTAGAATTGCGCTTTGGCGAGAAATGCATGAAGGAATATAGCACACTCCAGCTCAAATCTCGACAGCAGAAATCCACTGAATCCCTGCAAGGTCTAGCTACGGATGTCGAGAGACTTTCCCACCTTGCTTATCCTGGCTGTCCGACTGAAATTAGAGAAAGTTTAGCTCTGCAACATTTTATCGATGGTGTGCGTGACCCTGAGATCCAGACAGCACTCCGGATTGCAGATCTCAATGATCTAAAAGGGGCTTTGGTTTACGCTCTGAAATTCGAGGCAGCCCAGCAAGCTACTAGGAAAGATCGACACTTTGTGCGAGCAGCCGACCTGCCTGAGACGTCGGATAGAGCTGTGGAGCGCTTACAGCAGCAGATGAAGGACATAATGAGACAGATGAACTCCTTAATGGCCAACAAGCCTTACAGGAAGATCAAGTGCTGGAAATGCGGTGGAGAAGGCCATATCCAAATCGACTGCCCAAGACGACCCAGCATCGAAGATAATAGCTCACCCGCTAACGGAGGAGCAAGAAAACTGATTATTGACCATCTTGCGGGGCGGAGGTTTCCAGATCGTAAGAAGCCTCCTTTTCAAGTATGTGAAATTTCTGCAAGAAGTTGCGGCGAGAACGGAGTTTTTCTAGTCGGAAGTGTGAATGATTTGCCCTGTAATATGATCATCGATACAGGAGCCAATGTGACCATCATTCGGAAAGATCTAGCTCAGCGGCTGAAAGAAAAACTCTCCTGGACCCCGCCACGTGTTATCCTTCAAACTGTGACCGGAGATAAGATCGACATATTTGGAAGAATGACACTGGAAATAAAGTTTGGGAACGCCGCTTACCATCATACAGTCTATGTGGCCGATATTTCAGATCCTTTCATACTCGGACTGGACTTTTTAAAAGAGCATGGATTTACACTGGATTTTAAGAATAATGAGTTACGCTCTGCTCAAGAAGATGTCACTATTTTTAAACTTGGAAATGAGTCCGGGTTCATTCAACGGATCACAGCCAAAGCAGATGTTATCATCCCTCCTCGAACCGAAATGATGATACCTGGGGTAACTGGAAACGAAAGAATTTTCCAGTATGGCTTGACTGGATATCCTGAGAAGAGCCCAAAGGGAGTGCTAATAGCATCAGCGCTGGTAGATCTGTCGAGAGATGTGATACCCGTGAGAATTGCAAACGTAAGTGAAAAGTCTAGAATTATCCAGAAGGGTGAAGTGCTTGCAACCTGTGCTCCAGTCACCTGTGTATGCAAAGACCCGAGCTTGATGTTGTCGGAGCCGCCTACAAGTTTAACACCTGAAATTGGACGAAATGAAAATTTATCTCCTGAACAGAGACATGCCGCAGAAAGACTGTTCCAGGAATTTAAGGATGTGTTTTCTCAAAACGAGAGTGATATTGGTCGCACTTCACTGACACGGCATAGAATTGATACTGCCGGCCATCCACCGATTAAACAGCATCCCAGACGTTTGCCGTTCGCTAAACAAGAAGAGGTGTCTAAGCTCTTACAACAGATGCAGGATAGTGACATCATCGAACCGTCATCAAGTCCGTGGGCCTCTCCCATCGTGTTGGTCCGAAAGAAAGATGGCTCCACAAGATTTTGTGTGGATTATCGTAAACTTAACGATATCACGAAGAAGGACAGCTATCCTCTACCAAGAATAGACGACACGCTAGATACTCTTTCAGGACATAAATGGTTTTCCACGCTGGATTTGAAGAGTGGATATTGGCAAGTAGAGATCCATCCTGATGACAAAGAGAAGACCGCATTTACTACTGGACAAGGACTTTGGCAATTTAAAGTTATGCCGTTCGGGCTCTGCAATGCTCCAGCAACGTTCGAGCGCCTCATGGAGACAGTGTTAAAAGGTCTGACTTTTGAAGCTTGTCTCATCTACCTAGATGACGTCATCATTGGTGGCCGCACGTTTGAAGAACATCTAGAGAATATTCGAAAAGTGTTAACGGAACTAAGGGCGGCGAATTTAAAGCTGAACCCTTTGAAATGCAAGTTCTTCCAACGAGAAGTAAACTATTTAGGACACATCATCTCAGCTGAAGGTGTTCGAACAGATCCTGAAAAAGTGTCTGCAGTAAAGCACTGGAAACGTCCGGAAAATGTCCATCAGTTGCGAAGCTTTCTGGGACTATGCACTTATTACAGAAAGTTTGTACATGGGTTCTCCAACATCGCAAGACCCTTGCATAGGCTCACTGAAAGCAAACAGAAGTTTCTATGGACACAAGAATGCGACAATTCATTCCAGCAGCTGAAAGAAGCTCTCACATCCTCTCCAGTCCTTACCTATCCAGACCCCGACAAAAAATTCATTGTGGACACGGATGCCAGTCAGGAAAGTGTCGGCGCTGTACTTTCCCAAGTAGCCAGATGGATACAACGACTCCAGGACTACGACTTTGACATCAGGCATCGCAAAGGCTCATCGCATGGAAACGCCGATGCCCTATCAAGAAGACCGTGTCCCGAGAGCTGTCGCTATTGTTCCAGAGCGGAGAGCAAGTATAATCCCGAATATGTCATACGCCAGACGAAGACTTCCCTATTGACGCCACCAGATCCCTGGAGTGATGAGAAGATTCGAGAAGATCAAATGGCAGACTCTGAGATCAAACCAATCTTGGAGTTATTAGAATCTTCTAGCACGAAGCCCAGTTGGAAAGACATCTCTACTTACAGTCCTACGACGAAGCAATATTGGGCTCTTTGGAACTCTCTCCACGTCAGGAATGGTGTCCTGTTCCGAAAATTCGAATCGGAAGATGGGAAGACATCTCGGTGGCAGTTGGTACTTCCTCGATCCCGAATACCAGAGGTCCTCAAGGAATTACATGGCAGTCCCACTGGTGGCCATTTTGGAGTCATGAAAACATTACATAGAGTCCGAGAGCGCTTCTTCTGGGGAAAAGCAAGAGCTGACGTCGAACGATGGTGCAAATCTTGCGATGCATGTGCAGCTCGAAAAGGACCAAAGAAACGTAGCCGAGGAAGACTACATCTCTACAATGTAGGAGCACCTTTCGAACGCATCGCCCTTGACATCCTAGGCCCTCTGCCAAGAAGTGCTGATGGCAACAAATACCTCCTTGTTGTCATGGACTACTTCACGAAATGGCCTGAAGTTTATGCCATCCCTGATCAAGAAGCTTCTACGGTTGCGGATGCCTTGGTACACCAGTGGATATCAAGGTATGGAGTCCCCCTTCAAATGCATTCTGACCAGGGGAGAAATTTCATCTCTGCTGTGATTGAGGGTCTCTGTCAACTTCTCGGAATGGACAAAACTAGGACGACGCCTTTACATCCACAGTCGGATGGCATGGTTGAGAGGTTTAATCGTACCATCCTCAACAACCTCTCACTGCTAGTTTCAAGAAACCAACAAGACTGGGACCAAAAACTTCCCTTGTTTCTCCTCGCCTATCGCAGCGCCGTCCATGAAACGACCGGCTATTCCCCGTCTCAGATGCTTTTCGGTCGTGATCTTCGTCTACCTTGTGATCTGCTTTTTGGTCGCCCTCCAGATGCGCCTTCATCGCCAGAGGGATACGTGCAGAATCTCCAGGCACGATTTGAAGACGTCCACAACTTGGCTCGAGAGCGGATCAATATACAGACGGAGAAGATGAAGACCAGGTACGACACGAAAGCCACGGGACATCAATTCAAAGAAGGTGACAAGGTTTGGTTTTATAATCCGACTCGAAGTAAAGGACTTTCTCCCAAACTGCAATCGCACTGGGACGGTCCTTATACAGTCCTAAACAGACTGAACGATGTCGTAATTCGGATCCGAAAGTCACCAAGTTCGAAGCCTAGAGTCGTTCATTACGACAGGCTGGCTCCATACTATGGCCATAGTACTTAGTTCATTGATTGTAAATAGTGTAATGTAAATAATGTAAATTAGTATGACCATGGTCTTGTATATAAGTTAATGTAAAAATTTCTTTTGCTTAGCATTATCATTATTAATGTTATTATTATTTAAATACTTGTATGTAATGATGTCTGCTTTAATTTAATTTAATTTTTTTTTTAAATAAGTGTATATTTTGTATAATTCAGCATTATGAATGTGTTTAATGGTTATTTTGCATGTTTGCTTTAAGTGTTTTGAATAGTATAGCATTTGTTGGCAACGGGTTTGCTTTCCTGATCAAAAGTTGAACTGCCCGGGACGTGCAGTCCTTGAGAGGGGGGCAATGTTATGAATTTTGTATATATCTGTAAATATTCCATTTGTTTAAATTTATTTTATTTTATTATTGTGAAAATTGCAGTATTAATGTATTTCCTATTGAGCATCATGTAACTCAATGCTAAAGGCCTCAGGTGCTTTGTAAGAAAAACAACCTTACACCCTCATCGTTTTTACAATAGAGTTCTATGGGAATATCGCCAAGGAATGGGTTTATCGCCAAGTTAGCGATGGTTTTGGCGACTTATTTTTGTCGCCAAATTTGGCGATATATCGCCAAATGTCGCCAAGTTGGCGACGGATTTGGCGACTTTTTGTGCAACCCCCCCTTATACATTTACATTGGGATCCTTTCACGTTTGGAGTACTCTATCGAGAGTTGGAGGACCTTCTGGTAATTTCTAGCATTAGAAAGTCCTGGAATAATCTGGAAAGATCCCTGAAGTCTATATAAGGGACCTCCACCAGTTCAGAGTTAGTTGTCTGTCAACTGCGACTGAATTCATACGAGAGGCTTTGCATTGAGAACTGTGTTTCTCGGATCGATTTTGTCGTTGATACGTCGTATTGAACGCATTGTTACTGTGTGAAATTTTGCTGTGCTTTTATTGGATTTGAAGATTACTGAATATCTTGTAATTTTCAGAAGATATTGGTGTTCGTACTGCACTGTTTATAGTGAATAAAGCCTTTTTATTGTTCTTACATATTGGCATCAGTCCTTTCGAACCCCGAGCTCACAACAATATATATAAACTTCAATTCCTTTAAAATAGTGGAACATTATTTAAATAAGCCGCAGACGATTTTTCTCCATAGACGTAATGTAACGGAATTATTTTGACTGTCCCTGTAAAGTAACTCTAAGTGCTATACACCTACTATTCCATATTAAGCTTCTTCTAATGCATCTTAGTGATCTATATAAATTTCAATGCGTTTACAATAGTGAAACATTTTTTAAATAAACCGCAAATGATTTTTCCCCATAGACAGCAATGTAACGGAATTCTTTTGAGTGTCCCTGTAAGAAAACTATAAGTGCTACACACTTCAGTTGAAATAGGGAACGTGCCATAGATAACGACAATAACATATAAAAATTGCAGAGCAATCCGAGCATATTTACGGGAGTTAGAGCACGGACAGACGGACAGACGGCCATACGGCCAGACAAACCGAAGTCATAAGCACTTTTCAACTAGGTTGGAAAGTGCTAAAAAAGAGCTTTCTTAATAATATTCTGTTAGTGTTGGAAAGCGTTTAATAATCTATGTCTTATATATGATTTTTCGTTCTTGTTAAAGCTAAATTTAATAAAACACAGGGCAGGGATTCCGGTTCGTACCCATCTATCTAACCAACAATGTATATTTGTTATAATGTAAGATTTGGTACAGTGTTGGTCAGATGGAGGTGTAGTGAGTCATTCATTTTTGAGATTCACTGAAAAAAAAAACTAGTCGTTGGGGGCCACCGTAATACTTACCCATCATGGATATGCATAATGTAAAATATTAAAATAAAAATGTGTAAACTACTTATAAAATGCATTGCAATTCGAATAAAATCGTGGCTTGATGACGTCACAAACTTTAAAGGCTCGATTACTGAATTGCTTGAAAGAGGTTTTTCCTTATAACTCCAAAAATAATAATCCTATTAACTAGCGGTTTATTGCATCTGATTAAGCGTCAAATTTCCAATTAAAATATATCTTTGAAGTGAACTTTGGATGAAATACAGGGTCATGAAAAATCGAAGAGTGTGGAAAATAGGATTCCAAATATCTCGGCAACTAATTATCCGATCGACTTCATGCTTTATGAAAAATTTATGTTTTTTTATTGTCTTTTATATTCATTTCTTAAAATAAACAATTTCGAAAATTTTTATATACCTTTCATCAGAACGAATATTTCGAGAGTCCGAAAAAAATTGTTCCGGTTAATCGAGGTTATTGAAATGAAATAGGCTTCTTCCCATTATTACATACTAAGTACATACCAAATTACAAGTCTCTATCTCAATTTTTTCGGGAGATAGAGCGTTTACAGACACACACACAGACACACAGACGGACGGCAAAAAATTTTTTCTAAAAATATGTTTTTCGGAATCTCCAGTGTCTGAAACGTGTAAATCCGTCAAAAAAAAAATTTCGATTTTCAAAACGATTACAAGACTTACCCTCTACTACGTATGATGGGTAAGTAAAAACCATTGTTTTTGGGAAAAGAGAAATAATGAAACATATTTAGACACATGGCTTTTTGGATGTCTTTTATTTGCAATATAATAATTTCGCTAAAAATTATTATGCACGTGTACTTTATTTTTATAAGCAAATAAAAATTCATATTTATTGTGACGTCACTAGAATATTATCCATTGGGTTTATGTTATCTTTATGCATATTGATGCCACTTTGTTTCATAACAATTAAATAGAAATATATTTTTATTTGAATACATGTTGGTTAAGCATAAAAGTACGTACATAAAGCACGAGTAAAGAGCTTGCGCCGGTAAAAACGACATTGTGTTTAGCTTAAATTTTATTTTTATATTAAAAAAATTAAAGATGAAAATTGATATGATTGTGTCAACATGACGTAATTTTCAGATTTTTCATTTATAAATTATAAATGATTATGGATTTGAATGGGAGCTTTTTTTGATTACTCCATCTTGTTTGTATAAACCTTGATTATATGTTACTGTCGCGAATCCAATTGAATTAAACGTATTCTTGGCTCCTACTAACAGGCGATGTTTGCATAAATGTATCTTTCTAAGCTGTGTGAGAAATATGTTTTTGTTTTTGTAGATGTAAATTTCTAAGCTGTGTGAGCAAGATGTTTTTTGTTTTTGTAACTGTATTTTTCCAAGCTGTGTGAAAAAATGTTGTTGTTGTAGAAATAGTTTTGTAGAATGTTTTGTCGGCACGGAAGTGAGATAATAAAAAGATATTCGTTATGTTTTTTAAAAGGAATGTTTTTCACGTATTAAAGTATTATTTTCTATTGTTTTAAAAATGACGAAAGTATTAAAACGGGTAGTTTTAAGCTATCGAAAGTCGCTATGTATGTATTTGCGACAATTTGGCGCCCGAACAGAAGGACATAGGAAGTAATATTTTTTAAGTGGAAAACTGTTCAAGTATGGATGCGTTAAAAATAAAAAGAACACCCCTTAGAAGCGCATTTACGAAGACTTTAAATGCTTTAAACGAAGCTATTAACCAGTCAAGCCCAGATGTTAATCTAATAGAAGAGCTTTTAGATCAATTAGTAGACAAAGCATCAAGATTACGTTCCACAGATGACGAAATATTAAATTTTATGTTGGCGAATGGGTCTCCAGAAAAAGATTATGTAAAAGAGTTCGAGGCATGCGAGGAATACCATGAAAAATTAATAACACTGAAGCAAAGTGTAAGACATTTTTTTGTTAAGCCTACCGTCGAACATCAGCCTCTTTTATCTAATTCGATAGAAAACGAAAGAATGGGATCCCGCACCCTTAGATTACCTGAAATTAGTTTGCAGCCGTTTGATGGGGACTCAAGATCGTGGCTAACATTGTGGAATACCTTCAAGAAAATTCACGAAGACACTGTGTTAGACGATCACTCGAAGTTCGTATATCTGATGCAAGCAATTACTCCGAAATCGAAAGCGTCTCAAATTGTGAAAAGTTATCCTATATCGGCTGAAAATTATGCTAAAGTAATTCAACATCTTAAAGAAAGATTCGGAAGAGAAGACACTCTGATACAAATTTATGTTCGCGATCTGCTGCAGCTGTTATTGTGTAATAATAATACATCGAAAAGAGAGTGTAATTTGTCGTCGTTATATGACAACCTAGAAACCAAACTTAGATCGTTGGAATCTCTTGGGGTCACAGAGGATAAATACGCTAGCATTTTATTCCCGTTGGTGGAATCGTGTTTACCTCATGATGTTCTCCGAATTTGGGAACGGGATCGTGAGAAGTCTGATCAAGGTAAGAGTGAATTAAATTCTATACTTAATTTCTTAAAAAATGAAGTGTTGTCTGAAGAACGTATTTTATTGGCGCGTACTAGTTTTGGTTTTGATAAATCTAAGAATTTTACTAGATTTAAAAATGTTGAATATAATTCTGTGCCAACTGCTACTGATTTATTTGTAAGAGATAAATCTAAGGATAAACATTTAATTAAGAAATATGAGGAAACATGTATATTTTGTGACAAGTGTCACTTATCAGAAAAATGTTTTAAAGGTAATTCGCTTCCTTTTGAAGATAAACGAAGTATAATTTTGAAAAAGGGGGCTTGTTTTGTCTGTCTTAAGAAAAATCATATTTCACGTCACTGTAAATCGAAGATTAGATGTTTAAATTGTGGTAAAAGGCATTTTGCTGTAATGTGTCAAAATGTTTGTAATGAAGAGAGTAATACGGCATTAGAAAGTCGTAAACATGAGTCAGGGAGTAGTGATACTGTTTTGACTACTCAAGGTTCCGACCCATCAGTGTTATTACAAACTTTGCATGTACGTGTAAAGCACGATGGCAAAGAAAAAATTGTACGGGGAGTCATAGATACGGGCTCAGAGCGTTCATATTTATCAGAAGATGTAATTAAGTATTTGAATTATAAAAGTATTGATGAAGTTAAATTAATTCATAAATTATTTGGTGGTGTTGAAACAAGTGAGACAAACCACAACAAATATAGAATTCATTTAAGTAGTATTGATAATAGTTATAAATGTGATATGCATGTTTTAGATGTTCCTGTTATTTGTTCTAATATAAAAAAGGTGCCAAATGGACCTTGGTTAAAAGAATTAAATAAATATGGTATTAAGATTTCGGATGTTGAAAACAATGTATGTAAAACCGAAAACGAAATTAAATTGTTAATTGGTTCCGATGTGGCGGGAAAATTACTCACCGGAAATATTAAAGTTTTAAAAAGTGGTCCGGTTGCTGTAAAGACCCATTTGGGGTGGACTCTCATGGGGAAAATTCCAGGCATTAAATCTGAAACAAATGATTCTCTTATGGTTATTTCGTCTCTTTGGAACGAAAGTTCCGTTGCTGACTTATGGAAGCTAGATATTCTTGGTATAACTGATCCGGTTGAATCTAAAACTAAAAATGAAATTCATGAAGAAACTATGCAACATTTTAAAGGAAACATAAGAATAGATTCAGATGGGAGGTATGAAGTAGCATTGCCTTGGGTACTAGATAATGCCCGCTTACCTAGTAATAGAGAATTGGCCGAAAAACGGCTTGCTGCAACGAAGAAAAGGTTATCAAATTTGAATAAAACTGAAGTTTATAATGAAGTATTTGATACATGGTTAAATGCAGGAATAATTGAAAGGGTGGTCGATAATAAAAAATCCAAAATACATTATTTGCCACACAGGCCTGTATTTAAAGAATCGAGTGAAACTACTAAAGTAAGGCCGGTTTTTGATGCTTCGGCTCATGTGAAAGGTTTTCCTTCATTAAATGGTTGTCTAGATAAAGGATTAAATATGATTGAAATGATTCCGACAATATTGCATCGTTTTCGGAAATTTCCTGTTGGTGCAGTATCTGATATAGAAAAGGCATTCTTACAGATAGGTATTACAGAAAGTGATAGAGACTATCTACGGTTTTTATGGAAGGATAATATAATTTACAGACATAAACGTGTGGTTTTCGGAATCAATTGCAGCCCTTTTTTACTAGCGGCTACTCTGAAACACCATCTGGAAAGTACACCTGACAATTTTGTTTCTACAGCAGAAACTTTGAATGAATCTTTGTATGTAGATAATTGTGTTTGTAGTTTCAACACAACTGAAGAGTTAAACACGTTCATAATTGAATCGAGAATGTTACTGTCCTCCGCGAAATTCAATTTAAGGGGATGGCTGTCAAATTATCCAATTCAAATTATGTCTGAAACTTCAACAGTTAACATAATACCAGTACTAGGCTTAAACTGGGATCTAGAAAACGATACCCTATCTTGCAAAATCAGCCCTATTGAGGAAGAGCAAATTATTCCTACAAAACGAGCTCTACTTTCATTGGCTCAGAAGGTTTTTGATCCTTTGGGATTTGCCTCACCCATGACTTTGCTCCCTAAACTTATTCTACAAGAATGCTGGAAGTTGAAATTAAAGTGGGATGAATTAATTCCAGAGAATTTAGCTAAACAATTTTTGAAGTGGGTGCAGGGAATAAAATTAATTTCTGACATCGAACTTGAGCGCTGGATGAATCTAGATAATTTTGAAAATGATGTAAGCCTTCACATATTCTGTGACGGAAGTAAACACGCATATGCTACTTGTATTTTTCTGAGAGTAAAGAAGAAAAATGAAATTTTGGTGAGTTTTATACAAGCACGCGCAAGAGTAGCTCCTCTTAAGAACCTAACTATACCGCGGTTAGAGCTTTTATCATGCTGCATTGGAGCCAGGTTGGGTAGTCGTGTCATTGCTGATTTAAGAATTCCAAATTTGAAGATCTGTTATTGGTGTGATTCAACCACAGCTTTAAGCTGGATAAAGCGAGATGATAGATGGGGAACATTTGTCTTGAATCGTGTAGAAGAAATCAGATCTTTGTCACAGAAAGATCAGTGGCGACATATTTCAGGAAAATTTAATCCGGCTGATCTTCCTTCCAGAGGTTGTTCAATTGAACAGTTCTTGCAGCTAAAATGGTGGGAGGGACCAGCCTGGCTGGCTGAGCCAGAATTTACTTGGCCTCAAAGTGTCGAATCACCAGATGAAGAAGTTATTAATACTGAGAAACGGAAAAGTGTCATTTCAGCATTAAACAAGAACACGAAACCTAATGATTGGTATTATCGACGATTTTCATCATACAAGAAAATAATAAGATTGATTGCATGGATTCTAAGATTCATAAGTAATTCAAGAAAACCGAATTTAAAAGAAGTATCTGATCTTACATGTTTAGAAATAGAACAAGCTGAAAGAAAATTAATGATTTTGATTCAGAAAGACAGCTTTGATGAAAAGAATAATGAGAAAATTCGTAGCCTAAGACCAATCCGTGATGAAGATGGTATCATCAGAGTAAAAACTCAAGTCATCTATCGAGAAGATACTGTCAATTTTAAGTACCCAATTCTTTTGCCGTCTGACCATCCTGTAGTCCATCGATTGATCTCCTGGAAACACCAAGAGCTATTACATGCAGGAGTGGCTCTTTTGATGACATCTATACGAGAAGACTACTGGATTCTGAAAGCCAGGAAAACCATTCGAGCAGTAGTTCAGAAATGCGTGCGTTGTAAAATATTTAGTGCACAGAAGACAGAGTCAGAACCTATTGCATTGCCAGCAGAAAGAGTTCAAGATGCGGCGGTATTCCAAATAACTGGAGTAGATTTAGCTGGGCCCTTATATTTGAAAAATGGAAAAAAGGTATGGATTGTGTTGTACACTTGTGCAGTGTACAGGGCCATACATTTAGAATTAGTGACGTCATTAGCAACAGATACCTTCCTCCAATCTTTTAGGCGCTTTATAGCGAGAAGAGGAAGACCGACGACCGTTTATTCTGATAATGGTAAAAATTTTGTCGGTGCAGATAGAGCTTTTTCAGACATCGATTGGGAACAGATCTCAGCTGCAGCAGCTGTACAAAAGATTCGTTGGAAATTCAATCCGCCTACTGCTGCCTGGTGGGGTGGTTGGTGGGAGAGGTTGATACAAATGGTGAAACGCATCTTGAGGAAAGTACTAGGTAGAGCCTCATTATCCTATGAAGAGCTTATCACAATTCTTTGTGACTGCGAACAAGTTGTAAATGCTAGACCACTCACGTATGTCTCAGAAGATGTGGATGATCTAGCACCTTTAACACCATCAATGTTTCTTCAAGAAATAAGATCTTCAGATGTGATAGATTTTGATGCAATTGACGCACAAGAATTAAACAGAAGAGCAAAGTATAGACAACAAGTTCGAGAACATCTCAGAAGACGATTCCGTATTGAGTATTTAGGGCAGTTACGCCAACAAAATTCCCTGCAAAAGAATGCCAAGCAACTGACCGTTGGTGATGTCCTTCTCGTAGAGTCTGATAAGAAACGTACGTATTGGACTTTAGCTCGTGTGCAAGAACTAATTTCTGGAAAAGATGGTCACCCGAGAGTTGCTCGGGTAAAAACTGAAAATGGTGAACTTTTAAGACTAATACAAAAACTGTATAATCTAGAGATTCCAAAAGAAAACTCTTTAGAACCAATATTACGAACAAGAAGTGGTAGAACAGTGACTGTTCCAAAACGTTTTCAGTCATAAGACTATTTTTTTTTAACACTGAACTTTTCAAACTTTTTTCCTTATTTTTTAGTAGATCTCATTTCCTAGTGTTAATTTGAATTTGTAATAATATGTTTAATTTTTGTTTGAATTTTTGCAGAAATTTGTATAATTTGTCTTTGAAAATTAGGATTAAGAATATCTATACTTTGGCCATGTAATGTAAGTATAATGTTACACATATTTTGTTTTATTTTGAATTTTGTTGTGCATATTGTTGAGTTTTCCTGTTGAAAACTCAAGGTGGGAGATTGTCGCGAATCCAATTGAATTAAACGTATTCTTGGCTCCTACTAACAGGCGATGTTTGCATAAATGTATCTTTCTAAGCTGTGTGAGAAATATGTTTTTGTTTTTGTAGATGTAAATTTCTAAGCTGTGTGAGCAAGATGTTTTTTGTTTTTGTAACTGTATTTTTCCAAGCTGTGTGAAAAAATGTTGTTGTTGTAGAAATAGTTTTGTAGAATGTTTTGTCGGCACGGAAGTGAGATAATAAAAAGATATTCGTTATGTTTTTTAAAAGGAATGTTTTTCACGTATTAAAGTATTATTTTCTATTGTTTTAAAAATGACGAAAGTATTAAAACGGGTAGTTTTAAGCTATCGAAAGTCGCTATGTATGTATTTGCGACAGTTACCGATGACTTTCAAAAATAAATTATAGGTTAGATCAGTGTTTCTTAAACTGTGATACGCCCGCAAGATTACAGTCGGCGGTCTTCAAGCCCAGTGTTGAATTCAGCCTTTGTTTTCCGGAAGGAATTTCTATAGCTCTGGCAAGGGGACATTTGCAGGACTAGAACTTCTAGTCTATGCCTTTAATAAGCATAAAACTCCGTATCTGTAGGGGGAGCCATTTCAATCATCAGGAAGTGGTACGCCCTCCACCTCCCCTAGCCACACTCTGATTTCACCACTGCGGAAGTAAACCATTTTTACCCAATATTTTTTTTCTCCTGCTCAATTCTCTTTTAATATGTATACAATTTCGCATTGTCATAGTAGCAATAACGTAGCCATACAGACTACTTATAAAAAAAAAAGGTGAAGCAACGTTCGTTTTTATTAGGGTTTCGTTGATCTCACGAAACCCTATTAGTCCCGCTTCGCTGTCTGTCCGTCACAGAGCCGCTTCTCAGAAACTATTTAACTTACAGGCATGAAATGTTGTGTACTTACAGCTGAATACCTACTATGAAGCTGAAAATCATAAAATAAAAACAAATCGTATTATTTTAATATAGAGAGATAAAAAACCAAAAATCTAACAGCCTTTTCCGATTAAATTTAAACATATTTCGTTATAGCAGTTGCCAACAATTTAAAATCCACAATAAAATTATTTCTACAATAATTAATTTTCTATTGAAAGATTTCCACGTGAAAAATGAAATTGAAATAAAAAGTTTCACCAGTTGAAAAAAAAGATTAATATGACGTCATATTGGTAATAAAACGGAAATTTTCAAGCATTTCTCAATAAAACAAGGAATATGATTATGTGTAAGTACATAAAACGAGTTAATATGATGTCATTAGAGAATTAAAAAGAAAATTAATCTGACGTCATATTGGAAGTTTAACGGACTTTTTCAAATGTTTGAGAATAATACAGAGAGTAACAATATGAGTAATAGAGAAAGCAAGTAGATATGACGTCAGCAAGTGATTATAACGTCATATGAGTAGGAGGAACGTATTGAATCACTATAAAAACCCGATTATGGAAATATTGGCATATTTTAACATTTCGAAAGTCTCTATACAATATGTTTAATTTTGAAATTGATTTTTTTAAATATCGCATTTAGTCCACATGATAGATATTATTATGACAGAGTATAATAGCGGGCTTCGCCCGCTATCGGACCGGTTCAGATTTTCGAAAAAACGAGAAAAATAGGCCGGTAAATTTTTACTATATAAAAAGCATGATTTTTTTTTTGAAAATGAAATTTATTTGGATTTATTAAAGAAAGGATAAAGTGTTTTGAAAGGAATAGTAAACGAAACCCTTTGTGCGATCTTCGGTCACACTTACTCACTTGTTAACTCTTTCCGGCACAGACAAAGTCTGTTCGTAAAATGAGAAATTACTGGCTGACACCGGAATTTACAGACGATTTTTTTACAGAATAAGAATTCCTTATTATAAGCTTTCACAGTAGAAACAAAATTTTACTAAAATATTCTTGGTGCCGAATGCAAATTTGGAATTAACATTAGGTGTGCCCGGAGTGAGACCACTGTGCCGGAAAGGGTTAAAGGTTCTCCATTACAAAATCATAAAAATTCACATAAGCAATATTTCCAATTATTTGAGATTTAAATGAAGGAGAAACATTTATCTTCAAATTTCCGGAAAAAAAGTGAAAAAGCTACGATCTTACGAATTCCATTATCTAAAATATACAGTTTTAAAATGTATAACAATTGTAGTTTCTCCTAAAATTATAAAATAATTTTAGATTTAAAAGAAATTCCTTAACTTTTTTGTTTCTAAATGTGTAAGAATTTTTAAATTAGGATGCACGCGTGTGAAATAAAACTTGATCTGGAAATTACTTGGAATTCTTTCAAAATAATTAATTCCAATTTACTTGTTGTGTCAGTCTTGCTTACCTGATTAGTGTTTCTTTCGCAATTACTGTGAGTGTGGCGCGCCTACGTTACGAAACTGCTATCTGAAAACGCTTATCGAATGAATTTCAGCCATTGTTATTGTGAAATGCACTGCTCGTATTTTAGTCTTTCTTGTTACATACTTACGTAGTTTGATAAAAGCTTTTGATTAAGTTATGGATGAGTTGTTGAAGAGTGATAATAAAGTGAAGGTCAGAAGGAGTCAGATTTGGACGATGATGATTCTACACAGAAAAAAATAAATCACATTTTTTTTTTTTTTGAAAATGGGTATTTAACAGTGCCCAAATGGATACACAGTGGTAATCAAAACGGGCATGACCCAATTTGGGCACATACCTAAGAATCTTTCCACCCAAATTGGGTTTTTTTTTCTGTGTACACCTCACAATTTAATGAAGAAGAAAATGCCGCTAAGGAAAAATGGTGAATATTCTGAAGAATATTTAGAATTAGGATTTACGAGCCCCTGTATTAATAACGAGGATCAACCTGCCTGTATTATTTGTCAGGATATGTAGTCAAATGAGTGTATGCAGAGCCGTCCTTAGTGAAAGCAAGGCCCGGTGCAAGAACTTTTGCGAGGCCCTTTCTTTTCAAACGCGCATTATTACACACATTACAAATAATCAATGAAATAGTTACTGTGTGTCTAAAATCGTCTTTTTAACAGTTGACATTATAATTTCAAAGTAACAAATGAATTACGGCAGTATCAGCTGTATCCTGTTATGTCGGGCCTGGTCTGAAATGTAAGTCCTGGTCAAACTCGGGCTTATATATTTCTGCAGACTCTGATCGGGCTGGAACTGCAATCCATTCTATCCAGGTGGGCCCGTACCCCGGCTTCACCTTTTCTGCTGACTCGGACCGGGTTGGACATGGACGTTATTTTTTTCTGTGCTGAGTCGGGCCTGGACTTTATTTTATCACCAACAAGTCGGCTCTGAATTTTATTCTTTTCAGGTAAAAACATTGGCACAATCTCATGTCGATTTGGCAGGTTTTATTTTTAAATAATAATGATATTGTACTTTTGTTTACAATGTCCTTAGTAATTTAATTTGATTTAACAAATTACCAAGAAATATTTCTTTAAATCTATTTTGTACCTTGTAGAGCTTTAAAATTGTGATTTTCTTTAACCCTGCGTTTCTTTCAGTCTAAACCACATTATTAATTTTTAAATAAGTGTCCATGTACAGTCGTAAAAAAAACCGCACTAACATACATATATTTTATCACAGACAGATATGACAGGTACCGCTCAACTGGGAATTATGACTACTTTTCGAATACGAATATTAATTTTTGAAATAGAGATTGTCTACATATTAAAAATTGTATCAATTTTCATATGTTAACATCCACTTTTGACACTTTATTTGATTTATTTGGATCAAAGTACCTCGGATAAATGTTTAGTTTATATACTTTTTCTTAAATCTGCACAGAATTACAATAGGTCAAAATTTGAAGATGCTAAAGTTAAATTCACATGAAATCTTTAATTTATATCTTTCCCAAAAAATCATCTACTTTGAATGTTTCTCTTTCAGTGAGATACAATGAACAGACTCTCGCACAAATTCCAGGCATTTTTCCAATTCAAAAGCATATGTTTAATTATGAAAGTTATTAAAAAATTATATTAAACATTTTTACGAATTATAATCTGCATTAATTTTTTTCATAAAAAGAATCAGTATCGTTGAAAACATAGCTTATGTGATTTTACAGCTCCTTCTTATATGATATTATTATATAGCAGTTTTCAAGATACGGAGAAATTTTATTTTTCAATGGTCTTGCGGGGGGGGGGGGGTTGTCTCCTCTACGGTGACATTTACAAAAAAGAAAATCTTAGAAAGCAACCTAAAAAAATATTATGTAATATTATGTAATAATAAAAAAATTCGACATTTTTCCTTAGTTAAATTATTCCAAATTCTTACAATTCTAATTTTTTCCCTGTTTTATTCCAATTTACTACTCTATATTCATTAAATCCTTATTCTTAATTTAGCTCTATCGTTAACTCTATTAAATTCCCTTTTATTTAATTCTAAATTGTCCAAATTTACTTAAATATAAAGCTTTTAGTTATTCTTAATTTCTATCATGATCCTCCATCATTTCTGGGTTTTAGAATGTTTTTTGAGAGCCATTTTCATTTTAATTCTTAAATTATTTTCCCGCTTTAAAGTCACTTTACTATAAAATTAATCCACTCATCTCTGTCCGAACTCTTTCACGAATTATCTTTCATTGGTTGTGACGTAGCATGACGCGTCTTCTTTAATTCTTCATTGGTTCAGTGCGCGTTCTACGTCATAACTTGTGTTGTTCCGCGGGGTAACAAAAAGCAGCTGCCTGCGGCGCTCCCTCAGAATTAAGTCGTATTTTCAATTGTACACAACTCCCTGGCTGCTCGTTTTGAGAATTTGAGATGTTCTAATACTTACCCTCTATACAGTGATGATGTAGTGATGCCCAGATTTGATGGTTATGGTGGAAACTGCCCAAGAACAATACTTAATAAAGAATTTCCAGTGAAAGCTTCGTTCGTTGTATTACGGAGAAACGCCTCTGGATTTTAAATTCACTGCCGCTATGGCCGCGACGAAACTGCAACTAAAATGTACGACTGCTTCTAAATATTTATATCATCCAACAACCAACGTCTTAATTTCAGTGTGCAACCATGTGAATTCTTTCGATAATCCACGTTACTGCAACTACAACATATGACGGTGAATCATCGTGATATAATATAAGCCGGGCAGGATCTGAAAGGACTTATGCCACAACTATCCTTCCAAATGATGTGGAAAGAGTATTTGAGAATCAAATTGCCGCTTATTTACTGAGGTGTCGTAACAAAAAAGAACGGAAGCAAGGCATCTACGAAATATATTTCATTATAAAGTCAACCGCCCTATCGATGTCAGCCAGAAGAAGTATTGGAACATCGCGTCAATGAAAACAACAAAAAATTGTTGTATCTTTTTTTTCATAACAAGACTTGATGGCGTAAGTTAGATTTTATATTAAGTAATATGTATTATTTATTTGTTGCTAAATGTTATAACAACCTTTTTTATTTTGTTAAAATATCTATTCTTACGTAACAAGAAACCAAGTGACAGAGTTTTTTAACAGTCTGAGATTTTTTTTTTATGTTCTTGTATTATTAATTATTCTGAAAGATATTATGAAATTTATTTACTGTTTATGTTATTTCTGTTAAAATTAATATATTAAAGAAGAATTAAAATTATGTTATTATGCTTTAAAGATTAAACTAAGTTGATATTTTGGATTGATGCAATGAGATGCACTTATGAGAATTGCTACTACAATATGAATTGAATAATTTATGTTATCAGTTATTACTTGGCACATGACTTGGAGTATGATTAGGAAATTTACATGATGATATTTTACGATAACTAAAAAGTAATCTCTTTTCATTATTTACTAAGTAAAATGTATTGGAACATCCTGTATGCCATTTTATAAATGCATAAAAATTATTAGATTCTCTGAAATTACAGCTGACATCCTTGATTGCATCGCAAAAATAGCTTTTGAAGAGTAAAAAAAAAAAAAAAAAAAAAAAAAAAATGATGATGATCTCAAAAGAAAGTTGCGCTGGAGTTGCGTAACATTGGAACGGTAAAATTATTGTATGCATATAATTTATTTGTTTATTTATTGATACTATGCTCCGAGATGATAAAAAAAAAAAAAAAAGAACTTGGATATTTATAGCTATGTGTTTTATTATTTTATTTCATTCTAAATTGTGATTTTCATATATAGTGGATCTATTTATAGAAATGTTATAGTAGTAGTTTACATTTACTATTTAAGTGGAATGAATTTTAATATGAATTGGACTTTTTACTGTTGAATATTATTTATTTTGTTATTTAAATTATTAAGCGTTAGATATTTTTACAGTTGTTGTTAAGTTAAAGATGAATATAGTATGAATTGATGTTTAATATTATTAAGGATAGATTACAAAAAAAAAAAAAAAAAAAAAAACGTTTTATTAGTAAATTACACTTAAAATACTCTAAATTTATAAGTCAATATTATGTTTTGCTGACTCATTTACTATGTAGAATTATTTCTGTTACAAATCTCTATAATTAAGTGAATTCAGTAGGGAAGTTTTTCAGAGAGGTCTATCAGTATTTTGAGAAAGGAATATGGTGTTTACTAATAAACTAATGGTAAATGGGTAAAGTTGTTAACAATTTCAATAATTCTGATAAAACTTAAGCCAGTATATTCAAATTGAAGTTTATAACACTAAATTAACTTGAAATTCTATATTTTATTGAATGAAATTTCTGGTGTAAGTCTATTTTTGTTCCAAATCCTTATAATCATAGAATTCAGTAGGGATAGTGACTAAAGGATGGATTTTACTAGGAAATTGCAGAAATGGAGTGTGGAATAATGAGCTTTACAATAAATATAACAGAAATTTAATTACAAATTCTGGTTTTATATGCATTACAGTAACCATCTAAGTTAATTTTAATAAATTTTAATTACTGATTTTCACAAATCTAAATATTATGTTGTTACTTTTGCACAGTATTAGTGGTTTTTCTACTGGCCAGGGATTAATTGCTAATTTTCAGGAACTGACAGTAATTTTCTGTATGTTGTTTATTGGTTTAAAGGAATGACTTTGGTATGACATGCAGGGATGTCTGTTGATTGCATGATTTATTGTGTTAAAGGTGCACCATTAATAACTTTATTATTTATTCTTATGAATATCTGTTCCTTTTTGGTCTTAGCCATCATGGTATGATCAATTACCTATAACAACTTATTGTAATTTCTTCTTTTGGCAATTTACTATTTACCACTTTCTTAGGCAGTTAAGTTAAATTAAATTAAATTACTATTAGTATTATTATTTAACTATGTAAATAAAATTAATTCAATTATTGAACTAAATTTAAATTAACTTAAATTACCACCAAAAAACCTTGAGTATAAATTGTAAATATGTAAATATAACTTAAATTATTTTAATTTATGTTGTTCATTTTGAGTTAAATGTTAGGAAAAATGATGCACTTACCAATTTATGTTAATACTTAATATAAGGAGTTAGAGATTTGTTGATTGTGATAACTATTTAACAAACTGCTAGATCAGGTAGAAGTTAATTTACTGAGACATGATGGAAAAATTAGCATTATGTTACTTTAGTAAATTGTTCTATTAGGTAACTTGAGTTTTAAGAAATCTTGGGCTGACCAATGTGGATTACACCTCGTTTTGTCTATAGCTTGGTAAAAATAAACTCATTAAGTGCCAAGATCCTTAGCATAATAAATTTACTAGGATTGAGCTCAAACTAAATATGATGTAATGATTAAATATGTGATACTGATGAGGAATTGAAATGGAAGAGAAAGATGATAATAAAATAAAAAGTATTAAAGGTGAAGTTGAGGTTTTTAGGTAAAAGTGCATTCAAAAGGTTTCTGATATTATGTAAATAAAATTTTGATGTTGTTGTTGTTGTTATTTATTATTTCTATTGATGATACTATTATTATTGTTGTTGTATTTGTTACTATGATGAAAAAGTTCTAAGATAGTCAATGCAACATATTAATTTTTAAGATAGTAAATACAATTTAATAGATTTTTATGTATTTTATTGGATAAGATTTCTGGTTGAAGCAAACTTTAGTTTTTATCAACATTCTTATAACATTCTGATTCAGTAAGAAAAGATAAAGAATTGTGAATTGCTGCCAGATATTATTGATAAAATATAATTTAAATTTTGTTCCTAGGGTTTTAGTTGCATAAATAAAACTTATTCTTTAGAATCATGTAATAGATACCAATTTAATAGCTTAATTAAAAATTTATATAGGCATAAAACTAATTAAAATTAATAAAATAAATTATGTCTAACTAATCTCAATTCTTTTTAGTGTGACAGTGTGTTCCTTGCACACTAGTAACAGTGTGTGAGCTCTTGGGAATATTACTGTTGAAATTTGTATTCGAATTAACTTTTATGCTGGCATAATTGATTGGTTTGGATTGAGAATTTCTTATATTGAATTTAATTGGATTACAATATTATACCTTAAATTACTAAAAATTAAACTAAGCAAAATTAAACTATTCTTTAAAAAAAAAAAAAAAAAAAAAAAAAAAAAAAAAAAAAAAAAAAAATTTTTGCTTTTCAAGAGTTTCAGAATTTTCCAATGCATAACTTGAATTATTTTCCTGTTATTAAAATAGAAGAATATTGTCACTACCCAGGTGACCAGAAGAAACCACTATTAGTTTATTGTTATTATTTTTAGTATTGTATTGCTATTATTATTATTGTTATTATTAAGTATTATTATTTTAAATTTTTATTGCTGATATTGTTCTTGTTATTATTATTATTATTGTATTATTTTATTTATTGCAACTTCATACTGCCATTGCAACACTAAGGACTCTTATAATATTCAATAACTGGACTACTACAATTCAGTAGGACTTAACCTTCACTTAAGGACTATAAATAAGTGAATAATGCTGATTATTGTTAATTTATTGATAAAAAGAGATATGATTTATATATTGTTATTAAATTATTACTTAAATTTATTTATTGCAACTTCATACTGCCATTGCAATATTAAGAACTCTTATAATATTCAATAATTGGACTAATACAATTCAGTAGGACTTTAAAAAATCACTTAAGGACTATAAATAAGTGAATAATGCTGATTATTGTTAAATTATTGGTAAAAAAGAGATGATTTATATGTTGTTGTTATATTTTCTTGATACAAACTATACTGTACTGTTATACTAATTATTATTGAAAAATGTAATTATTTACAGCAGTTTCCACTTAACCGTGTTTCTTTAAATTTAATTATTAAAGTTTTACGTAACAGAATTCAGAAATTTGAGCATCGCGATGCAGCAACCAGGTAACTGTATTGCAACGAGGGAACTATTTTGTAACCCAAGTATCTGCTTTCTCCCAATGAACATGTAAGTCAATTGGACTTACCGGTTCATACATTTTTTGGGAGGGGGGATATGTAATAATAAAAGAAATTCGCCATTTTTCCTTAGTTAAATTATTCCAAATTCTTACAATTCTAATTTTTTCCCTGTTTTATTCCAATTTACTACTCTATATTTATTAAATCCTTATTCTTAATTTAACTCTATCGTTAACTCTTTTAAATTCCCTTTTATTTAATTCTAAATTGTCCAAATTTACTTAAATATAAAGCTTTTAGTTATTCTTAATTTCTATCATGATCCTCGATCATTTCTGGGTTTTAGAATGTTTTTTGAGAGCCATTTTCATTTTTATTCTTAAATTATTTTCCCGCTTTAAAGTCACATTACTATAAAATTAATCCACTCATCTCTGTCCGAACTCTTTCACGAATTATCTTTCATTCGTTGTGACGTAGCATGACGCGTCTTCTTTAATTCTTCATTGGTTCAGTGCGCGTTCTACGTCATAACTTGTGTTGTTCCGCGGGGTAACAAAAAGCAGCTGCCTGCGGCGCTCCCTCAGAATTAAGTCGTATTTTCAATTGTACACAACTCCCTGGCTGCTCGTTTTGAGAATTTGAGATGTTCTAATACTTACCCTCTATACAGTGATGATGTAGTGATGCCCAGATTTGATGGTTATGGTGGAAACTGCCCAAGAACAATACTTAATAAAGAATTTCCAGTGAAAGCTTCGTTCGTTGTATTATGGAGAAACGCCTCTGGATTTTAAATTCACTGCCGCTATGGCCGCGACGAAACTGCAACTAAAATGTACGACTGCTTCTAAATATTTATATCATCCAACAACCAACGTCTTAATTTCATTGTGCAACCATGTGAATTCTTTCTATAATCCACGTTACTGCAACTACAACATATGACGGTGAATCATCGTGATATAATATATATATATATTGTTATGAATTTTGTATATACTTGTAAATATTCCATTTGTTTAAATTTATTTTATTTTATTATTGTGAAAATTGCAGTATTTCCTATTGAGCATCATGTAACTCAATGCTAAAGGCCTCAGGTGCTTTGTAAGAAAAACAACCTTGCACCCTCATCGTTTTTACAATAGAGTTCTATGGGAATATCGCCAAGGAATGGGTTTATCGCCAAGTTGGCGATGGTTTTGGCGACTTATTTTTGTCGCCAAATTTGGCGATAAATCGCCAAATGTCGCCAAGTTGGCGACGGATTTGGCGACTTTTTGTGCAACCCCCCCTTATACATTTACATTGGGATCCTTTCACGTTTGGAGTACTCTATCGAGAGTTGGAGGACCTTCTGGTAATTTCTAGCATTAGAAAGTCCTGGAATAATCTGGAAAGATCCCTGAAGTCTATATAAGGGACCTCCACCAGTTCAGTTGAGTTAGTTGTCTGTCAACTGCGATTGAATTCATACGAGAGGCTTTGCATTGAGAACTGTGTTACTCAGATTGATTTTGTCGTTGATACGTCGTATTGAACGCATTGTTTCTGTGTGAAATTTTGCTGCGCTTTTATTGGATTTGAAGATTACTGAATATCTTGTAATTTTCAGAAGATATTTGTGATCGTATTGCACTGTTTATAGTGAATAAAGCCTTTTTATTGTTCTTATATATTGGCATCAGTCCTTTCGAACACCGAGCTCACAACATTTGGTGTCAGGAGTGGGGTTGAATGCCGATCACCAGAGCAATGGAGGCTGAACTGAAACAATTATTGGAGAAATTAGCTGCGAATCAGGCTGAGATGTCAACCAACCTTGGCGAGATGAAAGAAGAAATGAAGAAGGATATGTCAGCGATGGATGAGAAAATGACTGCGAACCAGGCTGAAATGAAGGAAATGTCGGAAGAAATGAAGAAGGAAATGTCAGCGATAGATGAGAAAATGACTGCCAACCTTGGCGACTTAAAAGATGAAATGAAGAAGGATATGTCAACCAACCTTGGAGAGTTGAAAGACTTAATAGAGGATAAAATAACATCTTTAAATGACAGAATTGACGGTGTGGAAAACAAAGTTGAAGGAAGATTTCAAGAAATAGAAGGAAAGGTAGAAGAAACTCAAAGGACAGCCAGTACCGTAGAAGAAAGAGTAGAAGAAAAAGTTCAAAAGATCGCCGAGACCGTTGAAGAAAGAGTAGAAGAAAAAGTTCAAAAGATCGCAGAGACCGTCGAAGAAAGCATAGAGAATGTAAAAAAAGATTTGGAAAAAGTCAAGAAACAGAAGATAACTGCCGGAAGCTATACCGAAGATGTCAAGTATCAATCTATGCTTCCTCGTTCCTGTATTAAACTCTCGACCTATGACGGAAAATCCTCATGGCCAGTTTTTAAGACACAATTTGGGATCGTAGCGGACGCCAATGGATGGGATTCCCAGACAAAGGCTTGCCAGTTAGCTGCTTCTCTACGAGCTGATGCTGCCGACGTCCTACAGACTTTGCCTGCAAATGAACCGCTGGATTTTGAAACGCTCGTCAGTGCCTTAGAATTGCGCTTTGGCGAGAAATGCATGAAGGAATATAGCAGACTCCAGCTCAAAACTCGACAGCAGAAATCCACTGAATCCCTGCAAGAGCTTGCTACGGATGTCGAGAGACTTTCACATCTTGCTTATCCTGACTGTCCGACTGAAATTAGAGAAAGCTTAGCTCTGCAGCATTTTATTGATGGTGTGCGTGACCCTGAGATCCAGACAGCACTCCGGATTGCAGATCTCAAAGATCTAAAAGGGGCTTTGGTTTACGCTCTGAAATTCGAGACAGCCCAGCAAGGTACTAGGAAAGATCGACACTTTGTGCGAGCAGCCAACCTGCCTGAGACGTCGGATAGAGCTGTGGAGCGCTTACAGCAGCAGATGAATGGCATAATGAGAAAGATGAACTCCTTAATGGCCAACAAACGTTACAGGCAGATCAAGTGCTGGAAATGCGGTGGAGAAGGCCATATACAAATCGACTGCCCAAGACGACCCAGCACCGAAGGTAATATCTCTCCCGCTAACGGAGGAGCAGGAAAACTGATTAATGGCCATCTTGCGGGGCGGAGGTTGCCAGATTTTGAGAAGCCCCATTTTCAAGTATGTGAAATTTCTGCAAGAAGTTGCGGCGAGAACGGAGTTTTTCTAGTCGGAAGTGTGAATGATTTGCCCTGTAATATGATCATCGATACAGGAGCCAATGTGACCATCATTCGGAAAGATCTAGCTCAGCGGCTGAAAGAAAAACTCTTCTGTACCCCGCCGCGTGTTATTCTTCAAACTGCGACCGGAGATAAGATCGATATACATGGAAGAATGACACTGAAAATAAAGTTTGGGAACGCCGCTTACCACCATACAGTCTATGTGGCCGATATTTCAGATCCTTTCATACTCGGACTGGACTTTTTAAAAGAGCATGGATTCACACTGGACTTTAAGAATAATGAGTTACGCTCTGCTCAAGAAGATGTCACTATTTTCAAACTTGGAAATGAGTCCGGGTCTATTCAACGGATCACAGCCAAGGCAGATGTTATCATCCCTCCTCGGACCGAAATGATGATACCTGGATTAACTGGAAACGAAAGAATTTTCCAGTATGGCTTGACTGGATATCCTGAGAAAAGCCCAAAGGGAGTGCTAATAGCATCAGCGCTGGTAGATCTGTCGAGAGATGTCATACCTGTGAGAATTGCGAACGTAAGTGAAAAGTCTAGAATTATCCAGAAGGGTGAAGTGCTTGCAACCTGTGCTCCAGTCACCTGTGTATGCAAAGACCCGAGCTTGACGTTGTCGGAGCCGCCTACAAGTTTAACACCTGAAATTGGACGAAATGAAAATTTATCTCCCGAACAGAGACATGCCGCAGGAAGACTGTTCCAGGAATTTAAGGATGTGTTTTCTCAAAACGAGAGTGATATTGGTCGCACTTCACTGACACGGCATAGAATTGATACTGCCGACCATCCACCGATTAAACAGCATCCAAGACGCTTGCCGTTCGCTAAACAAGAAGAGGTTTCTAAGCTCATACAAGAGATGCAGGATAGTGACATCATCGAGTCGTCATCAAGTCCGTGGGCCTCTCCGATCGTGTTGGTCCGAAAGAAAGATGGCTCCACAAGATTTTGTGTGGATTATCGTAAACTTAACGACATCACGAAGAAGGACAGCTATCCTCTACCAAGAATAGACGACACGCTAGATACTCTTTCAGGACATAAATGGTTTTCCACACTGGATTTGAAGAGTGGATATTGGCAGGTAGAGATCCATCCTGATGACAAAGAGAAGACTGCATTTACTACTGGACAAGGACTTTGGCAATTTAAAGTTATGCCGTTCGGGCTCTGCAATGCTCCAGCAACGTTCGAGCGCCTCATGGAGACAGTGTTAAAAGGCCTGACTTTTGAAGCTTGTCTCATCTACCTAGATGATGTCATCATTGGTGGCTGCACGTTTGAAGAACATCTAGAGAATATTGGAAAAGTGTTAACGAACCTAAGAGCGGCGAATTTAAAGCTGAACCCTTTGAAATGCAAGTTCTTCCAACGAGAAGTAAACTATTTAGGACACATCATCTCAGCTGAAGGTGTTCGAACAGATCCTGAAAAAGTGTCCGCAGTAAAGAACTGGAAGCGTCCGGAAAATGTCCATCAGTTGCGAAGCTTTCTGGGACTATGCACTTATTACAGAAAGTTTGTACAGCGGTTCTCCAACATCGCAAGACCCTTGCATAGGCTCACTGAAAGCAAGCAGAAGTTTCTATGGACACAAGAATGCGAGAATTCCTTCCAGCGACTGAAAGAAGGTCTCACATCCTCTCCAGTTCTTACCTATCCACACCCCGACAAACAATTCATTGTGGACACGGATGCCAGCCATGGAAGTGTCGGCGCTGTACTTTCTCAAGAAATAGATGGCCAAGAACGAGTCGTAGCATACTGGAACAAATGTTTATCGAAACCAGAGCGGAATTATTGCGTCACTCGTAAGGAGTTATTAGCTATAGTGAAAGCCATAGAACACTTCCATCACTATCTCTATGGCAGGAAATTTCTCCTTCGTACTGATCACGCATCCCTAACATGGCTGATGAATTTTAAGAACCCAGAGGGACAAGTAGCCAGATGGATACAACGACTCCAGGAATACGACTTTGACATCAGGCATCGTAAAGGCTCATCGCATGGAAATGCTGATGCCTTATCAAGAAGAGCGTGTCCCGAAAGTTGTCGCTATTGTTCCAGAGCGGAGAACAAGTATAATCCCGAACATGTCATACGCCAGACGAAGACTTCACTATCAACGCCACCAGATCCCTGGAGTGATGAGAAGATTCGAGAAGATCAAATGGCAGACTCTGACATCAAACCAATCTTGGAGTTATTAGAATCTTCTAGCACGAAGCCCAGATGGAAAGACATCTCGACTTATAGTCCTACGACGAAGCAATATTGGGCTCTTTGGAACTCCCTCCACGTCAGGAATGGTGTCCTGTACCGAAAATTCGAATCGGAAGATGGGAAGACATCTCGGTGGCAGTTGGTACTTCCTCGATCCCGAATCCCAGAGGTCCTCGAAGAATTACATGGCAGTCCCACCGGAGGCCATTTTGGAGTCATGAAAACATTACACAGAGTCCGAGAGCGCTTCTTCTGGGGAAAAGCGAGAGCTGACGTCGAACAATGGTGCAAATCTTGCGATGCATGTGCAGCTCGAAAAGGACCAAAGAAACGTAGCCAAGGAAGACTACATCTCTACAATGTAGGAGCACCTTTCGAACGCATCGCCCTTGACATCGTAGGCTCTCTGCCAAGAAGTGCTGATGGCAACAAATACCTCCTTGTTGTCATGGACTATTTCACGAAATGGCCTGAAGTCTATGCCATCCCTGATCAAGAAGCTTCTACGGTTGCGGATGCCTTGGTACACCAGTGGATATCAAGGTATGGAGTCCCCCTTCAAATGCATTCTGACCAGGGGAGAAATTTCATCTCTGCTGTGATTGAGGGTCTCTGTCAACTTCTCGGAATGGACAAAACTAGGACGACGCCTTTACATCCACAATCGGATGGCATGGTTGAGAGATTTAATCGTACCATCCTCAACAATCTCTCACTGCTAGTCTCAAGAAACCAACAAGACTGGGACCAAAAACTTCCCTTGTTTCTTCTCGCCTATCGCAGCGCCGTCCATGAAACAACCGGCTATTCCCCGTCTCAGATGCTTTTCGGTCGTGATCTTCGTCTACCTTGTGATCTGATTTTTGGTCGCCCTCCAGATGCGCCTTCATCGCCAGAGGGATACGTGCAGAATCTCCAGGCACGATTTGAAGACGTCCACAACTTGGCTCGAGAGCGGATCAATATACAGACGGAGAAGATGAAGACCAGGTACGACACGAAAGCCACGGGACATCAATTCAAAGAAGGTGACAAGGTTTGGTTTTATAATCCGACTCGACGTAAAGGACTTTCTCCCAAACTGCAATCGCACTGGGACGGTCCTTATACAGTCCTAAACAGACTGAACGATGTCGTAATTCGGATCCGAAAGTCACCAAGTTCGAAGCCTAGAGTCGTTCATTACGACAGGCTGGCTCCATACTATGGCCATAGTACTTAGTTCATTGATTGTAAATAGTGTAATGTAAATAATGTAAATTAGTATGACCATGGTCTTGTATATAAGTTAATGTAATTATTTATTTTGCTTAGCATTATCATTATTAATGTTATTATTATTTAAATACTTGTATGTAATGATGTCTATGCTTTAATTTAATTATTTTTTTTTTTTTAAATAAGTGTACATTTTGTATAATTCAGCATTATGAATGTGTTTAATTGTTATTTTCCATGTTTGCTTTAAGTGTTTTGAGTAGTATAGCATTTGTTGGTAACGGGTTTGCTTTCCGATCAAAGGTTGAACTGCCCGGGACGTGCAGTCCTTGAGAGGGGGGCAATGTTATGAATTTTGTATATACTTGTAAATATTCCATTTGTTTAAATTTATTTTATTTTATTATTGTGAAAATTGCAGTATTAATGTATTTCCTATTGAGCATCATGTAACTCAATGCTAAAGGCCTCAGGTGCTTTGTAAGAAAAACAACCTTGCACCCTCATCGTTTTTACAATAGAGTTCTATGGGAATATCGCCAAGGAATGGGTTTATCGCCAAGTTGGCGATGGTTTTGGCGACTTATTTTTGTCGCCAAATGTCGCCAAGTTGGCGACGGATTTGGCGACTTTTTGTGCAACCCCCCCTTATACATTTACATTGGGATCCTTTCACGTTTGGAGTACTCTATCGAGAGTTGGAGGACCTTCTGGTAATTTCTAGCATTAGAAAGTCCTGGAATAATCTGGAAAGATCCCTGAAGTCTATATAAGGGACCTCCACCAGTTCAGTTGAGTTAGTTGTCTGTCAACTGCGATTGAATTCATACGAGAGGCTTTGCATTGAGAACTGTGTTACTCAGATTGATTTTGTCGTTGATACGTCGTATTGAACGCATTGTTTCTGTGTGAAATTTTGCTGCGCTTTTATTGGATTTGAAGATTACTGAATATCTTGTAATTTTCAGAAGATATTTGTGATCGTATTGCACTGTTTATAGTGAATAAAGCCTTTTTATTGTTCTTATATATTGGCATCAGTCCTTTCGAACCCCGAGCTCACAACAATATATATATATATATCATTTAATTATAATGAATATATTTTATATTTAGAATTGCTATTTTTTCCTGGTAATTAATTTCTGGTACTTTCCTTGTAAGATCTTTCATTTTTCGAAATTTGTAGAAAAAACCTTAATATATTTTATTTCATAACTCTTTGAAGATTTAAGAAAAAATGCGCAAACTATGCCTTTTTCTGGGCTGCTTTGATCCAAGGAACCCATATATGGTGTCAAAAGTGGGTTTTGTAATTAAAAAATCAATATTAGAGCTATTTTTAATATGTAGATAACCCTTTCATTCATATTCGGAAAGTAGACAATTACCTCATGGGTCTTTCTGCGAGAATTGGTGATAAAAAAGCAAGTGGTGGTACTTTATTTTCTTTCTTTTCCCCGATTAGCATCATTATTCCGTATTCCATGAATTGCGGACATTTAACTTGAAAAAGATGTGATTAATTTTTTTTGCATACACGTAAATATGTATGCAGTATTATGAAAGTACTTTTTAATTTTGAGATAATGTTTAAAAAAATCCCTGATGGCTCGGCCTACAGGCACAGGTAGATTTCGAAGACTCAGACCTTGGGGCACCTGTTTGTTGGGAAATGCGGAAGAAATGACCTTTTTGCCATGATGCAGCAGTTGGAACCGCCTACTTTGAAACGTAACTTGTTCACAAGCGGAGCCAGCAGATTTTTTTTTTTTTGCTATAAGAGTTGGTCCTATAAAAAAACTTATCAATATAAAAGTTTTAGATAATATTAAGAGGATTTATAATAAATTTAAGCGGATTTGAAATCTTGGGAATTGACGAAGTTGTGAATTTTTTTCTTCTGAAACACCCCCTTCCCCCCCCCCCTTGGGGCCATTTTTAATTATATCAAAAATCTGTCATACATACATTTTCGGCCCTTCTCCTAGAATTAATAATAACTTTAAACGGATTCGATACGTATCATAATTAAGAAATTATGGGTTTTTTTCTGTTTTCACAAAAAGCCCCCCACCCTCCCCCCCCCTTGGTTCGATTTTGCCCATTAACAAACTTGACCGAGATTTTATGCCCCTTGATTTTATGTATCAGTTTGGAAGTGATTTATGCAGAATTTTTCCAGTTATCGTGGTCATAAAAAAGTGACATAGATAGATAGATAGATAGATAGATACAGTGGAACTTCCATTTAACGAAGTCTCATCGTTACACTTAAAAACTTCGTTATGAAGAAAATTCGTTAAATAGAAATCAACTTAACTTCATGAAATTTTTCCTTCAGATATGATAAACGGGTTTCAAAAGCATTTGTTCCAGTTTCAATTATGAAGCCGTCTTTTACAAAACAGTTGTGTACGGTCGATTAAATCACACGTCACATTCCCAAACTTTGGCTCAAACTTTTATCAACTCTGATACACATATTCTCAAACTAATGTTTTCACTGCATTGTCTTTTTTCTGTCTTTTTCGAAATTGTACTTCAAGATTTTTTTATTGTTCCTTACACTAACGGCTGAACTTTAAAAATTGTATTGCCAAGAACAAAAGTAACTTTGATGTTCTTCGATTTGCATTTTGAGGCACATTCTTTTGGATGTACAAAGCAATTGTCTATCAGAAATGGAAGGTCAGAATGGTAACTGTCTGACTCTAATTGATATTTTTGCTTCAATGCATCTGACGCCATTGCGTCACTGTATCTTCTATATCATTGAAAATGTATATAAAAAGGGGATTTTGACTTCTCCCAACTGTCAGTGCTGGAGTCTCGGTGAGGGAGAGTAATGATAACAAGTGTTTTTCTTAGTATGAAAAAAAATTGTTTTATTTAGCACCAAGCAAAATGGAAATAATTTAAATGTGTTCATTTCCATACAATCCGCTGAAATAAAGTCGCATAGTTTGAAATCTGTACACATACAAAAGTGGAATAAACTTCGTTATATAGAATATATTTTTCGTAATATGGAGATTAATTTACATGCTAATGGTGTTCAAAGTGAAAGTTCTGCAGAAAATTTCGTTAAGTAGAAAACTCCATTAAATACGGACTTCGTTAAAGGGAAGTTCCACTGTATATAAACTTTTGAACTGGGGGTTCTGGGAGTCATGATCGGCGTAGATCTGCAAAAATTTTTCAAAATTTCCAACTTAGGTGAGAATGTAATAGGTAGTATTTCTTACGAAATCTACCTAAAAAAAATATCGGCATCTTTTGTGTCTGATTGTATTGCATGTAATAAATGATTTCTATCTTTTTTTTTTTTTTTACATGGTTCGGTCCAACAAGGTTTTCTCACGGATCGGAATGGGACAGGCCTAGAAATTTTGGCTTGTGTAGTAGATACGTAGATTTTCTTGATTATCTTGAGTATAGAAGCATGAACTAGTTCAATTGCATTCCTGAAAAGATGTCACACTTGTTACACTTTGCATTTTATAAAAGTATATCGTATGTTGAGAAAGCGCAGAATCAATTTTCCTTTTCGGAGTTAACTGTAGAAATTAAAACATACAATATAATATGCTTAATAACAGGTGAAAATCTTATGCGAAATACAGTGAATTGTTCAATCAATGCTCACATTGTAACACTTATGTAAACGATAAATGTTGAAGTTTTTTTATTAAATAAAAAAAAATTGTTTTCGGGCGTGAGGAATTCCTGAGCGCGAGGCCTTCCTAGGCGCGAGGCTCCCTGTGCGGCCGCACCTGTCGCACACCTGTAAGGACGGCTCTGAGTGTATGTAAGCAGCAAAACTCCGTAGACATTTACAATACTAATCACAAAGAATATGGAAACAAACCAACTGACTTTTTTAAAAGCAAATTGAAAAGAATGAAAATTAGTCACAAATGAATTGCAAAGACCGCAACTGGTTCCAATAATGAATTGCCTCATATCAGGTATCTCTTATCGTACAAAAGACTGTAAAACCTCATACAGTTGCAGAGAATTTAATCCTACCTACTGCTAAGGCAATAATCACAACAATGCTAGGGAAAAAGGAGCAAAGCATTTAAACTTGATTTCCTTATCAAATGATACTGTTTAGAACAGTATCACAGATTTGTGTGAAAATATTGAGAACCAATTGATTGAACGCATAAAAATAAGTTCTTTTTTCTCATTGGAACTAGAGGAATGTTTAGATAGTTCCAATAATTTTAGTTTATTAGTTTTCATTCATTATGAATTTGGTGATAAAATAATTGAAGATTTTTTTGTTTTGTAAATCGCTTACAACTCACACAACATGTGCAGCATTACTCATCTGTTTAGACAGTTTCTTGCAGAAAACAGAAACAAACTGGTCAAGAGGTGTCGCAATAACTACATTTGAGATTCGAAATATAAGACAAACTTTTAATGGTTTGATAAGTTTGGTTAATGTTAAAACAACACATGTATTTTGGGCACACTGTTGTATTCACCGTGAGTCGCTGGTTGCCAAAAATAAAGCCTGAAGAATTGAAGGCTACGTTCAACGAATTTTTTTTTCTGTAGAAAATTATATCAAAGCTCGTCCATTGAATTGTAATTTTTTTAAATTGTGTGCTTAGAAATGGAGTGTAACACAAAACGCTGCTTTTCCATACAGCAATTAGGTGGTTTTCACGAGGAGTTTTGGCACTGCAGGATGAACGAAGACTCCAAATCCCATTTGAAAGATTGTTTCAATGATTTCTACTGGCTTGTCAAAGTAGCGAACATATATATTTAATTTTCTGAATGAGCTGAATTTAAGCTTACAAGGAACATCGGTACACATTTTAAAAAACCCGGACAGAGTAGAAGTCGCAATAAAAAAATTTGAATTATGGTAAAACTTCTTGAAATGGAATTTTTTGATCAATTTCAACATTATTCGATTTCCTTGATATTCTTGAAAAACTTGTCGTATACCTTTAGCTCTTGAAAGAAAATTTCCGACATTATCTAACTTCCTTGAAGTCCGAAAATAAGTGGGTGAGAGATTCATTTTATTTCCAAGAAGTTGGTGAAATCAAAACCTTGACTTTCTTGGAGCAGAAACAACTTGCGGAATTATGCGATGGTTCCATAAAAATTGCATTCAAGTAGCCATATTTTCAGGTTCCATAAAAAATGTCTTTCTAATTTTGTTTGTTCGTAAGAAATACGTATGCAGAACTAGCAGAGAAAAGCTACCAAGAAATTACTCTTCCCTTCTGCACCACATATTTGTTTGAAAACACTTTCTCCAGCCTTGTGCACATGAAAAACAAATGCAGAAATTGACTGCATGTCGAACCAGAATTACGGATACTTTTTCAAAATATTGAAACCAGTATTGCACATCGAGTAACAAAGAAACCGCAGCATCCTTCTCGTAGCAAATAGAAGCATGTACTATATTTTAATTGTCTTAAAATGTGTGTTATAATTATTTTTATTAATAATGCAGCTGGTTTTTATCAAAGCTGTAAACTAAACATAGAATATGTGTACGAATGAAAATAAATAAGGTGTATACATTAAAATAATTTAATATGTTATATTATATTGTTCGGGGTCCGTGAAATGCAGTTACATCCAAGGGGGTTCCGCGAGATCACACAGTTTAAGAACCGCTGGGTTAGATGAATTAATTTTTTAATTCAGAAAAATAAATGATTTCAGGAAAATTAAAATTATTAAAAGCAGTTATATGGTAAAATAATAATAATAATAATAATAATTGTTTTTTGAGTTAGATTAAACAATTTAAGGCTGATATTTCATAATAATTATATTTATAGGTTTATTATAAGTTCCTTTAACAGTTCCTAATTAGCGACAAAGTCCTATTTCTGTCACTGTGGATTTCGCCGAAGACGACGTCCAAAAATCTTTCTATTTTTGGACGCCAACCAAAACCCAGTTGTAATTTTTAGAAATGTATAACGAAGATGACAACGAACAGCGCTATCGCTTTCCCTTTTATCGTTCTTACATCACTTCTAAACACCACACAATTTCTATTCTTACATCATCGAATAGAAAATAACAAACTCTCGAATGAAATTTATTTGAGAACTACCGCTCAATTTAGCGAATTTTAAATAATTTTCAAGCATGAATTATTTTTCAAATCTTTCTCAACAATGACCATTTTTATGCTTCAATAATGTAAGTAGCCAATAGCAAAGTTAGTAGAATTGGAAAATGATTTCCCTAGCCAATTTAACAATTTAAAAAAAAAAGATAAATCACAAGATCATATTATAAATTAGATACAACATTTTGGCGGTAAACTGAAATCTGTCAACAAAAAGACAGATTTTCAGTTTATATTGAACTTAATATCATGTTGAGTTGGATGAAATATGTGTTGAATCAGAATATATACTAGGAATTGTATTTTATTATTTTTAAAGGATCCGTTGGGTATGTCACTTTATAACAGGGACAGGATCCCCGATTGTGGAAATGGAACAGCGATCGTGATTATGGAAAGGGAACGAAGAAACGAAAAAAGAAATTATCAGCTCAAAACTTTAAAAATTTGGTTCATCTATAGATTGTATATTATTATTGTAAAATAATTTATCTATTTTTACATAAAAATTGATTTAAAAATGTGTTGTTAAAACCCCAGAAGCCCATGCATAAATCAGGTCTTCAGAGCTGCAGGTTACGCCCCCTTTCACGACAGTTTTCTTTATTGCCAATGAATATATGAATATTTTTATAAATGAATATTTTTACAAATTAATTCAACCCCTTGAAGGGCACCGGTATATTATATATACCACTTAATTTTAATCCCAAAATACCACAATGACACCAGAATTTTATAATCGAATTTTGAATTTATAAGGTACACGAGGAAAAACTTTTACTTATTTTTAAATAAATTCGTTCGTGAATCTGGTGTCAATCAATCATTTCAATATTTTAGCTACAAGCGTACTTTGCCCCTGAAGGGGTTAAGTAAAAACCGCTATTTCTACCCACCGTGCTAGGACGAGCATTTACACTTACAAGGGAACCACTTATGGTGCAGCTCGCACCTGGCATCGAGATCTGGTGTATTTTGTAGCCCTATACATGAAAGTTAAAGAACCGATACAATTTATCTGTTAAAATCATATTTTATATATTTTTTTTAACTTTTAATTTTTTATTATTGGATTTTTAATTGTTAATTTCACGCCAAAAGTGAGTTAAGTCGCCAAATATGGCGCTACGAATCGAATCCAATACTCATTCACACACAGACGACTATGATCAATCAGGGTTGCAAGGGAAAATTCTACGGTAACAATAAAGCCAATTTCGTGCTGCCAAAAATTGAATTACATAATTGTGTAATTTTTCAAAATCAAATTCGTAGGTTCTTGAAGGAATTTTTAAACTTTTTTTGCTTCTGTAAAATAGAAAAAATAGGATTTTGAACAGACAAATTTTATCGATTCTCAAGATTTGTAATATTGGGCTTTAAAATGCACCAGGTCTCAATTGCAGGTGCGAGCTGCACCAAAAGTGGTACCCTTGTTAGTTATTACATAGCTAATACCGATTACATTAATTTTGTTAAGTTGCTTTGTTATACTGCTCTGCTTATCTTACTATTCCAATCACCCCCTTTATTTTAACACTTTCCAGCATAGTTGAAAAGTGTTTATGAAATCGGTTTGTCCGTCGGTCCGTGCTATAACTCTCGTAAATATACTCAGACTGTCATGAAATTTTTATACATTTTTGAATTTTACTATAGAATGTTGGTATTGAAAAAGAAGTGTGTAGCTATAATAGTTCATTTACAGGGAGACACAAAATAATCCCATTACATTATGATCTATGGGGGAAAAAAGGTTTGCGGCGTTTTTTACTGATGTTGCAATATTTCAAACATAATGAAATTAATATGCATTACTGAGGGGGACTACAGCATGCTTTTACCGGAATATACAACTAGTAGCATTTATAGTTCAATTACAGGGACGTACAAATTAATTCCTTTACATTATGATCTATGGGGACAAATCGTGTTTGTAGTGCATTTTGAACATGTTATGATACTTGAAACATAATGAAATTTAAAAGGATTACTAAGGTTCAATACAACTTATTTTCTATAGAGAATGGAGTGTGTAGGATTTATCGTTCATGTTCAGAGACGCACAAGAGAATTCGGTTAAAGGACTGACTACGATCGGTCATTTCTAGAAGTGCTCTTTCCGCTGTGATATGCAATTTTATATAATTTTTAGTGTATTAAGTGTTGTTTACAAATTTTGTAAATTATACGCAGGACTGCACGAAATACTTCAAATATACGCTTCATCTGCTGAAAATGGATTTTTACTGACAAGGGGACCGCCAAACATGATGCGCACAAATTTTGGTGGTTTTAAAATATGTTGTAGGGGTCATACCCCTAACTATTCAGGTCAAAGGTTTCCTTCAAATGGTCCTTATTTTTGAGAAATTTGGGGTTAAAGTTCAACATGCATTTCAAATACCGGTTAGTTTGACAACATGTACAAGGCGTGGCTTGTACGTGGCGCAGAGATAGCATTCGCGCTTTCAGTCTCGAAGGCGAGGGTTCTTTCCTATGCTGTGACTTTTTTCTTTATTAATTAATTTTATATTTTTAACGCGATACAAGTTTTACACAAAATTATGAATTCTACATCTTTGAACTTTTTGATATTTTCCTAATAAATTACATTTACAATTTCAAATTTTTCATGAAAATTTACATTTTTTACCCAATTTTTAAACTAATATTTCTGTCGACAAAAATCCAGTATAATTTATGTCTAGATTTTGTTTAAAATTCTTATTATTTACCTTTTATAATTTAATAACCGTTCTGAAATATATTTTTTTTAGCTTTATGGAATTAAAAAAAATCATACAAGATATTAGGTAGCTTTCAATACAAAAAAGTCCTTCCGGCCTGTACCTGGAAGAAAAGGTAGCTTTCCTATATCTTCGTTTTAAAATTTTAGCTAATGTAACACGAAAACAGCAAGCTAAAATGCAAAGAAACGTTTACAAAAGATTCGTTAATACCGAATTTGAATAAGAAATTCGCCGAATTATTGAGCAATAGCCAAATTGGCTTCATTTATGAAGACTTATTTTGGTTGCCAAATTTGGCGATATTTCGCTAAATTTGGCATATTTCGCCAAATGTTGCCAATTTTGGCGAGAATTTGGCGCTAACGGATATGAATATATAGTTTTATGCGTATGATTGGGAAAATTATTACAACAATGAAAGAAAATAATTTGCGAGTAATCGCGTTAATGTGCTGTTTTGTTTCAAAATGTCAGCCACCCTAGAATTTCAAACTCCTCTATCTCAGCCATTTTTTAAGATAGAGGTAAACCAAAAAATGCTATGGAATCCTTGTATTAAGGCCTAACACGTAATTAAAAAATAAATTTGAATTATTATTTTTTTTGTACATTTATTTTAGTTTTAAATTTTTAAATGGCCGCCATCTTGAAACAAAATGGCGGACCAAGCTGGCCAACGAACTCGGTCGAGACATTAGTGACCTTAATACACACAAATAGTTTCATCAAAATCTATTCATAAATACGGGCGTTATCGTATGACATAGGTCAGATATATATATATATATATATATATATATATATATATATTAATTCTGTGTAGATTTATTCATATAGTAGTATTATATTTTATTTGAATTTAAAGTAAAACTACAAGTTAGTATTGTTTTTTAAAGTTTATTTATATAATTAAATCTAATGAAGTGAGTATGTAACTAATAAAGTGGATATCTAACAAAATATTAATTATGAATTATTATAATACCAATAGATGGCGACACTTTACCTTTCAGGTAGTTGTTGATAATATTGTTAATATTATATTTAATTTAACTATAGAGGGAGCTATTGATTGTATATTAATTTTACTTTCAGGAATTAAAATTGGATGGAGTAATATATATTCACGGATATAATTTTGTTATAAGTGTATTAAGACCAGAATTATTTTGTGTGTTTTTCAATCATTTTGTGTTTGGGTGTCATCGATGGGGTTGTGTTTTAAAAAAAGTGTGCTCTCAACTTGTCTTTCAAATCATTTCTCTCAACTCGACTTAGTCAACATGTATGATGCATTGCCATGTGGATGTGAATATTATGCAGAAGTTGTGACATTTTAAGGATTCTGTATAATTATTGTGAGTAAAATATTTTATCTACACTTTACGCGTTCATATTTCCAATTTTATTATTTCAAAACTGTTATCTCGTGGTAATTTCGTGAGGTGTTAAATACAGTTTTTGGGATAATCGATATGAGTGAAATATATTGTATATTCTTAATGGTTTTTTATTTCCTATTTAAATATTTCCAAATTTTAATATTTCCAATTGTTGTCTGGTAATAATTCAGTCTACCTGGATGATTCTACTGATCTTAGCATTATGCCAGTAGAATTATGAAACACTGAATTATTATTTAAAACACATGTGGGTGCATCCAGGCTGATGAGTACATGTGCATGTGTTTTTTCATATCCAATTCATATTTAATTCTCATGTGATCCAATTTTCCATTGTATATGGTTCATATTTAATTTATTAATCCATTTGTATTTACTTAATTGCAACTCCAATTTATAATTTTTTTTCCCCTTTCTCTCTATTTCTTTTTTCTTTTTTCAATATTCTTTAGGTATGAGTAAAATTTGGCCAATTACCATTGAAGCACAAGCTATGGTAATATTATGTTTGCACATGTTAATTATTAGCTATGTGGTATTCTGTATACACAATATCATTAATTATCCCCAGACTCCAAAACCACCCTCCATTCAAATGTTGATTTATATATATATATATATATATATATATATATATATATATATATACATATCTGACCTATGTCATACGATAACGCTCGTATTTATAAATCAATTTTGATGAAACTAATTGTGTGTATTAAGCTCACCAATGTCTCGACCGAGTTCGTTGGCCAGCTTGGTCCGCCATTTTGTTTCAAGATAGCGGCCATTTAAAATTTTAAAACTAAAATAAATGTACAAAAAAGTTAAAAATTCAAATTTATTTTTCTATTACGTGTTAGGCCTTGATACAAGGATCCCAGAGCATTTTTTGGTTTACCTCTATCTTAAAAAATGGCTGAGATAGAGCAGTTTGAAAATCTAGGGTGGCTGACATTTTGAAACAAAACAGCACAGTAACGCGATTACTCGCAAATTATTTTTTTTCATTGTTGTAATAATTTTCCCAATCATACGCATAAAACTATATATTCATATCCGTTAGCGCCAAATTCTCGCCAAACTTGGCGACATGTGGCGAAATATCGCCAAATTTGGCGACCAAAATAAGTCTTCATAAATGAAGCCAATTTGGCTATTGCTCAATAATTTGGCAAATTTCTTATTCAAATTCAGTATTAACGAATCTTTTGTAAGCGTTTCTTTGCATTTTAACTTGCTGTTTTCGTGTAACATTAGCTAAAATTTTAAAACGAAGATATAGGCAAGCTACCTTTTCCTACCGGTACAGGCCGGAAGGACTTTTTTGGTTTACCTCTATCTTAAAAAATGGCTGAGATAGAGCAGTTCGAAATTCTAGGGTGGCTGACATTTTTAAACAAAAAAGTCCTTCCGGCCTGTACCGGGAGGAAAAGGTAGCTTTCCTATATCTTCGTTTTAAAATTTTAGCTAATGTTACTCGAAAACAGCAAGCTAAAATGCAAAGAAACCGTTTACAAAAGATTCGTTAATACTGAATTTGAATAAGAAATTTGCCAAATTATTGAGCTATAGCAAAGTTGGCTTCATTTATGAAGATTTTTTTCGGTCGCCAAATTTGGCGATATTTCGCCAAGTGTCGCCAAGTTTGGCGAGAATTTGGCACTAACGGATATGAATATATAGTTTTATGCGTATGATGGGAAAATGATTACAACAATGAAAGATAATAATTTGCGAGAAGTCGCGTTCACTTAAACTTATAAATTAATCGTTGGATTTTTGTAATTTGCTATCTTGTTTCAAAATGTCTGCCACCCTAGAATTTCAAACTGCTGTATCTCAGCCATTTTTTAAGATAGAGATAAACCAAAAAATACTCCGGAATCCTTGTATCAAGTTCTAACACTTAAGCAAAAAATAAATTTGAATTTTTAACATTTTTGTATATTTATTTTAGTTTTAAATTTTCAAATGGCCGCCATCTTGAAACAAAATCTTGAACTCGGTCGAGACATTGGTGAGCTTAATACACACAACTGTGATGGAACTGTAAGTTCAAACTCAACATCATTTTTTATTTGCACAAATAAAAAATAATATATTACATTTCAATTTTATTTTACATTCTAACAAGTAAAGAGACTGTTGATGTCATACGGAAAAAAAGTCCTTCCGGCCTGTACCGGGAGGAAAAGGTAGCTTTTCTATATCTTCGTTTTAAAATTTTAGCTAATGTTACACGAAAACAGCAAGTTAAAATGCAAAGAAACGGTTACAAAAGATTCGTTAATACTGAATTTGAATAAGAAATTCGCCAAATTATTGAGCAATAGCCAAGTTGGCTTCATTTATGAAGACTTTTTTCGGTCGCCAAATTTGGCGATATTCCGCCAAATGTCGCTAATTTTGGCAAGAATTTGGCGCTAACGGATATGAATATATAGTTTTATGCGTATGACTGGGAAAATTATTACAACAATGAAAGAAAATAATTTGCGAGTAATCGCGTTAATGTGCTGTTTTGTTCCAAAATGTCAGCCACCCTAGAATTTCAAACTGCTCTATCTCAGCCATTTTTTAAGATAGAGGTAAACCAAAAAATTCTCTGGAATCCTCGTATCAATACCTAACGCTTTATTAAAAATAAATTTGAATTTTTAATTTTTTTGTATATTTATTTTAGTTTTAAATTTTTAAGTGGCCGCCATCTTGAAACAAAATGGCGGACCAAGCTGCCCAACGAACTCGGTCGAGACATTGGTGAGCTTAATACACACAATTAGTTTCATCGAAATTGATTTATAAATACGAGCGTTATCGTATGACATAGCTCAGATATATATATATATATAAATCAACATTTGAACGGAGGGTGTTTTTGGGGTCGGGGGGGGGGGGGGGTCATGATCGGTGAAAATATATCGAAATTTTCCGGAACTGCCTTCCTCCGAACGGCTGCAATAGGTAGCTTTATACTTTTTTGTATTGAAAGCTACCTAATACAACTAGAAATGAAAGATCGTCTGTTAATTACAGTACATATAAAAAATATTTGGAAAAAAAAAAGTCTGCAATGATTTTTACAGTAATATCAGAATAAATAAACTTTTCTGTTTATTGATTTCGTTTAGCTTCTTTTGCAGATAATTACCACATTTGAAGTAATTTGTTTTTCAACTTTTAATGCATTTTTTAATATATTTATCACAATTTAAGTATTTAAAGATTATATAATATGTTAATTTATCCATTCTTCCAATTTTGTTCAAACAATATTTTTTATTTATGTAAAAAAAATTTTTAATGGTGATTTTTAATGCGATATGTTGCTTTGAATATTTGTACGATATCTACCACAGAATTAATTCCATATTTAATAAACTAAAAATATCGCTGCCTGTGATGATAAATATTTTTATATTTCACCAGTTAACTTATTGCAATATTTTTAGAACGAATCAAAAATTAAAAGGATATACTTATTTTATTATTTTTTTCCTGATCAATTAAAATTATTTTTAATAGAAAATGCAATAAAAAAATATGCATTATTTCATAAATATGATAAATAAATAAATAAATAAATAAATAAAAATGTATAAACGTAAACAATAAAAGTTTAAAAAAGATGAGATATCAAGACATAAATTAGATTGGATTTTCGTTGACAGAAATATTAGTTTTAAAATTGCATAAACAATATAAATTTTCAAGGAAAAAATTGAAAAGGTAAATGTAATTTATTAGGTAAATATGAAAAAGTTCAAAGATGTAGAATTCCTAATTCTGCATAAAACTTGTAACGCGTTAAAAATATAAAAATTAATTTAAAATAAAAAAGCCACAGCATAGGACAGAACTCTCGCCATCCAGACTGGAAGCGCGAATGCTGGCTCTTGCGCCACGGAGACCTTGTTCAGAACGTCAAACTAATAGGTATTTGAAACGCATGCTGAACTTTAACCCCAAATGTCTCAAAAACTAAGGGCCATTTGAAGGAAAATTTTGATCTGAATAGTTAGGGGTTTTACCCTACAACATTCATTAAAATCATTAAAATCTGTGCACATCATGTTTGGCGGTCCCCTTGTGAGTTATGTATTTTTTTAATTGCTTATAGATATGTAATTTCATCGTATGAAAAAATTAAATTTCTTAATAATATTCTATTAGTGTTTGAAAGTGTTTCACAATCTATTCCAGATAAATGATTTTTCATTCTTGTCTATATAAGTATAATGTGTTACAGCTACCAAACGGTGCCAACATGTGTTTTCGAAACGCAAGAAAACAATTTGGAAATTGTACGTCAAACGGGACAAATGACATAGTAACGCGTTACAGTAGTACGCGTTAGTACGCGTTAGTACACGACATAGTAACGCGTTGTGGTAGGATTTGATCAAATTACTTAATAAATATTTTTAATAATATATTTTTAAGTTTTGATTCTATTTTCATAAAATTTGAAATGACTCGACAAAATTCTGCAACGATTACATATATTAATTTTAAAACTCTGCTTTTGGGTAGTTTTTGCGCTGTTATTCGCATACAGACGGACGGGCGGACGGATTAGACGACGACTATACACTCTCAGAAAAAACTGTAAATTTACGAGCGTTTGCACTTTAATTTTCACGGGCAACAGCCTTATTTGATGAAAAACGGTATGATAACAAGTTCGTGCTATAAATAGTTTCAGTGAAATGAATTATATCGTCTGTTATTATGGTAAGATTAATTTCTGTAATAAAATAAGTACATTTTAAGTACATTGGCAGCATTTTATCTTTTGTTGACATTTACTGAAAATTCTAATGGGAAACTTAAGCCTAGCTTTGAAAATTTCAGAACTTGAAATCCATATTTAGACTATTTTTCCATTTAATATCTATTTCTCCGGAAACATCTATCCAAAAAACTGCCGGTAGATTTTAGAATTGATATAATTAAACAATTTTAGTATACAAATTCGGTTTTTACATTCAGTATTACGGAAATAATATGACTCCATCTTAAATAGGACGTAATCACCATGGCAACCTAGAATCATTACCTATCGTGGGATATCATTGAATCAGTTACGTATGATAGGATTTAATAGAATGAAGAATGTGACTATAACTTGGTAATAGAGGTTATAAAATGTCATTATACGTCATATATGACTACAACGTCATACATGTACTTGGCGACACATCTCGGTCGCTTGACGATAAATCAACGGAAGCTGCTATAACAAAGAAGGATCCGGTTTAAAAAAAAATCAAATTACTTAATAAATATTTTTAATAATATATTTTTAAGTTTTGATTCGATTTTCATAAAATTTGAAATGACTCGACAAAATTCTGCAACGATTACATATATTAATTTTAAAACTCTGCTTTTGGGTATGTTTTTGCGCTGTTATTCGCATACAGACGGACGGGCGGACGGATTAGACGACGACTATACACTCTCAGAAAAAACTGTAAATTTACGAGCGTTTGCACTTTAATTTTCACGGGCAACAGCCTTATTTGATGAAAAACGGTCTGATCCACTAAATAAGCGGCCTTATCCCTTAGATACTTAGAAAATAAAGGGAAATCCACATATTCTTACAGTTCTAGGCCATATGTTAGCAAAAATACGGCACGACCCCATACATTGTCCTCCGCTAGGGTGTAATCCTTCATTTTACTTGTGTTTCGAAAATTTTAACCCGCCAAAACAGCGATTCTGTGATGATTATCTAACGTGCTACGGAACAGTAAGTAAAGTGTTATTGTGTTTTAAAGTGCATTATATCCGGCGCATTATAATGCTGTATTACTTTGCCCCGTAAAATTACGGGCTGCACAAAACGATGGGCATGGACTTTTTTTTTTACGGTGTATGACTGGAATCTCTGCTGCCGGTCTCTACCCGTAATTTTACTGCAATTTTTTTCTGAGTGTAAGTGCTGCGTATTTATATAATACGCACCTAAACTGGTTGAGTATAGCTATTTTAAATCCATTAAAAAACTATCTTCGCCTTTTCCTTTCAGTTAATAATGACAATCAGGTTAAAATTGAAATCGAGACTTTCATTATTTAGTAATAATACTTTGTGCAAAAACAACATAGTAATTAGTTTAACCTTTCAGTTCACAAATTACTAAGAAAGTTATTTTCCTGTTATCACTAACTACACGGAAAACTTGTTACATTGTCTCTGAAACATACTTAAATGTATTTTGAATACGTTTATTACATAAGAAAGTTTCTGTATTTGACGTTTAATTAAAAAACCATTTAAGTAAGTAGTTTTCATCGATTTTTAACACTTTCCAACATAGTTGAAAAGTGTTTATGAATTTGGTTTGTCTGTCAGTCTGTCTGCCGTCTGTCTGTCTGTTTGTCCGTTTTCTAACTCGCGTAAATATACTCGGATCGTCATGCAATTGATATATGTTATTGAGGCTTACTGTGGCATGTTCGGTATTGAAAATGAAGTGTGCAGCACTTAATTTTTTTTACAGGGACACTCAAAATAATTCCGTTACATTGCGGTCTATATGAGGAAAAATCATTTGCGGTTTATTTTATTGTTGTTACACAATTTCAAACATATTGATATTGATATATATGACTGAGGTGCACTACAAGAGACTAATTATAGAATGTGGTGTGCATAGCACTTATAGTTCCTTTACAGGGACAGTCAAAAGAATTCCGTTACATTACGTCTATGGAGAAAAATCGTTTGCGGTTTAGTTAAATAATGTTTCATTATTTCAAACATATTGAAATTGATATATATCAATAACGGAGATTACAAGAGGCTTACTATATAATATTGTGTGTATAGCTTTCATCGTTCATTTACAGGGACACACAAAAGAATTCGGTTAAATTACTGCTTATTAATAATAACTGCTGGGAATGCTTTTTCAGTTGCTGAGCGTGTTTTTAAATTTAGCTCATTGTTTGTCAATTACTTGGTGGTATAAATTGTATAGATTGTATAAACGCAGCACAAAAGTTCTCGAGTACATTTTTGTTTATTATCGGAAATTGCAGAAGGGAAATTTTAAACTGTGCTACGCGTTTCCTAACTGAACTAAAATTTAACATTCTGTTTAGTATATATACAAATCTATAGATCATATACAGGGCTGCACAAAACAGCTGAGATATTTTTTCGAATAATGTTGGTAATTCCTGAAATTGGATTTTTAAATATGTTATGCGTTTTCAAAATTGTTTAGTTAGAAATCATCTTACACCTTACGGTAAAGATTTGCAAAATTATTTTGGAAGTGTTGGAAAGTGTTACATAATCTATGCTTGACGCATGAGTTTTCGTTCTCGTTATTCTTAACTAATTAACTTTGGAAACAAAGGGTGCCATTTGGTAATAGCTAGGGGGGCACAGTTCCCTCCCACTTTCCTTCCACAAAGATTTTTTTTTTGTTTCAAGAATATGTAGTCTGTCTCAAAAGTTTAGCACACACAAAAATATAATAAAATTTAAAAGAAAAATATTTGGATTAATTTCATAATAAATATTCAAAATGTAACTGGAATGAAACACATTGGAGAATGTATTTTGGTTACGTTAATTATAAATCAAAGTTTCTGTTTTTGACTTTACATTAAAAAACCATTCAGGCAAGTCGTTTTCATCTATTTTGATTCTTAACTTACTAACATTAGAAACAGGGGCACCATTTGGCAAAAGCTAGGGGGCACAGCTCCCCCCTCTTTCCTCCCACCAGGAAATTGTTGTTTTAAGAATAAATAGTATGTCTCAAAAGTTTTAGCACACACAAAAATAGATAATAAAATTTAAAAGAAAAGCATTTGGAATAATTTCATAATAAATATTCAAAATGTAACTGGAATGAAACATAGAGATATTAGAATGGTTTTTGAGCAATATATATTTACAAAATACGCCTTTTCCCAACATACTTGAAGAAAAGTGTTTATATGAATTTGGTTTGTCTGTCTGTATATCTGTGCTTTATTAACCCGCGTAAATAAAGTCGGATTGCCATGCAATTAATATATGTTATTGAGGTTTACTATAGAATGTTCGGTATGGAAAAATGAAATGTGTAGCAGTTTTAGTTTGTTTACAAGGACACTCAAAAGAATTCCGTTACATTATGGTGTACGGGAAAAAATCATTTGCGGTGTATTTTAATGATGTTACGCTATTTCAAACGTATTTAAATTGATATATATATAACAGAGTTGCACTGCAAGTGGATTACTATAGAATATGCTGTGCATAGCATTCATCGTTCATTTACAGGGATACACAAAAGAAAACGGTTACATAACTGTCTTTTAACAATAATTGCTAGAAATGCATTTTCGGTGGAGGTACTCGTTCTTAAATTTGACTATCTTTCGGTAGATTTCCTAAGAAATACTACCTATTACATTCTCCCCTAAGTTGGAATTTTTGAAAAAATTTTGCAGATCTACGCCGATTATGACTCCCAGAACCCAAAACCACTCCCTGTTCAAAACTTTATCTATCTATCTATCTATGTCACATTTTTATGGACACAATAACTGCAACAATTCTGCACAAATCTCTTCCAAACTGATACATAAAATTAAGGGGCATAAAATCTCGGTCAAGTTCGTTAATGGGAAAAATTGAACCAAGGGAGGGCAAATGGGGGGGGGGGACTTTTGTGAAAACAGAAAACCCCCCAAAATTTCTTAATTATGATACGTATCGAATCCGTTTAAAGTTATTATTACTTCCAGGAAAAGGGCCAAAAATTTATGTATGACAGATTTTTGATATCATTAAAAATGACCCAAGGGGGAAAAAAGGGGTGGTCTTAGAAGAAAAAAATTCATAACTTCGTCAATTCCCAAGATATCAAATCCGCTTAAATTTGCTGTAAATGTCCTTAAAATTATCTACAACTTTTATATTGACAAGTTTTTTTTATAGGACCAACTCTTACGGCAAAAAAAATTAAAAACAAAAAAATCTCTGCTGGCTCCGTCTACAAGCAGACGTGAAAACAGAAAAAAACCCATAACTTCTTAATTTTTATACATATCGAATTCGTTTAAAGTTATTATTACTTCTAGGAAGAGGGCCAAAAATTGATGTATGACAGATTTTTGATTTCATGAAAAATGCCCCCAAGGAGGAGGGGTGGGGAAATAGAGGTTGCAGAAGAAAAAAATTCATAACTTCGTCAATTTCCAAGATATCAAATCCGCTTAAATTTATTATAAATCCACTTAATATTATCTACAACTTTTATATTGACGTTTTTTATAGGACCAACTCTTACGGTAAAAAAAAAAAAATTAAAAAAAAATCCCTGCTGGCTCCGCCTACAGGCAGAGGTATATTTCGAAGTGGGTGGTCCCAACTGCCACATCATGGCAAATATGTCTTTCTTCTGCAATTCCCAATAAACAGGTGCCCCACGGTCTGCGTCTTCGAAATCTACCTGTGCCTGTAGGCCGAGCCGTCAGAGATTTTTTTCTATTACTACTTGTTCTTTATAAATTCTATATATCATATACAGGGAAGCACACAAATCTCTAATTCATTTCCATTGTTTGACAGAAATTTCTGAAAGAGAATTTTCAACTGTGTTATGCGTTTCCTAACTGAACTCAATTACTCAAGCTAATTCGGGTATTTTCCCGGCTATTAACAGTTATTACTGAAATTGGATTTTCAAATGTGTTATGCGTTTTCTAAATTGGTTACTTAGACATCATTTTTCACCTTATTTTTGTTTAAAAAAAACACTGTCTCAAAAGTTTAGGCTCATTACACTGTTAAAAACATCTCTGTAAAATTACGGGCAAAAGACGGCGGAAGAGATTCCAGTCATACCCCGTAAGAAAAAATAAATAAAAACATGTCCATTATATTTTGCAGCACGTAATTTTACGGGGCAAATTAATACAGCATTGTAATGCACAGGATATAATGCATTTTAAAACACAATAACACGTTACTTACTGTTCCGTAGCACGTAGCACGTTAGAAAATCATCACAGAATTGCTTTTTTGGCGGGTTAAAAAAATATGTTACGGTCGCGGTTAAGTGACATTATTTTTCGAAGCACTACTAAAATGAAGGGTTACACCTTAGCGGAGGAAAGTGTATGGGGTCGTACCGTATTTTCGCTAACAGATGGGCTAGAACTGTAAGAATATGTCGATTGCCCTTAATTTTCTAAGTATCTAAGGGACAAGGCCGCTTATTTAGGGGATCAGATCGTTTTGTCATCAAATAAGGCTCTTGCCAGTGAAAATTGTAGGGCAATATTGAAATATCTACAATATTAAATCGTTCAAAGCGAAGGCTATACAGAACACTTGCTCGAAATAATAATTTCGACCGAAAAGAAAGACACGCGGGCAGCCACTTATAACAAATGTACAGGCTGATCGGAAGTTAGAAGATTGGGCTCAAAGCAAAATATGCGCATAAGTTAAATGAAAAATAATCTCGGTATCAATTTCTTAAGGAACACAATATGTAGACGTATAACAGACTTCAAGAACAGTGTTTTTTTTTTATTTAATGCTTTGCAAACCGTGCTTGGAAACACACCATAAGCAAACTAGAATGCACTGGGCTCAAAAGTACATGTCGTACGGTGACAAGTGGCTCATCCTATTAATCAGCAAGGAAAAGAAGTGCTATATGGATGGTCCTGATGGCTGGAATTATTGTTTGCATGATCATGCGAAACAGTCACGTACTTTTTTTAGAACGCTGACCAGGCCGGTCTTTTGCCCAGTAGAATGGGTTGATGGCTGGAAGAAGGGCGAATATTCGCCTGATCTCCGCATGGCAAAGATCTACTTGACCCGCCTCCAAGCCGTCGGGGCTGCAGTGCTTCTTGTTGACTTCGTGGCTTTTTCTAAGTTGACTGATTGCTTAATGATGTTTAGCTGAATCGATTCGGACTACACCGCACAGCGAAGTCATAGGCGGATGTGAGATATTGGAGTATTTACTGATCTTCTTTTGGTAAATTCGCACTTTAGTGTTTGACCTTTATCTTGTAGTTGGTTCTCTTTTGTCTGCATGAATTCTCACCGATCGTAGTTATGCTAATAACACTTTTTTGTTATTAGCTTGTCTCTATCATGAGTAGATGTCATTTTCATTTCTTTGTTTCGCTTTTGTCGCTTAATAATTAGAGTTGTCTTTGATCGTCGTTGTTCCTATCACTCATTGTGATGCTTGTTGTCATTATCGGTGGTTGAGTTTTGTGATCCATTAGTGTATTTTGCTCTTTGATCTTTGCTTCTGTTGTTTTCTTGCGATTTGTCTCTGTCGTGGGTCGTTGTTGCTGGTATGAGTACTTTTAAACGTTTTTTTTCGTATCCTTGTTTCATTATTTTAGCAACTTGGATATCAGTCTTTAATAGTTGAATCTCTGTTATCATTTTGTTAAGATTTAATTTTCTTCGTGCCTTGACACATTTGATTGCTTGTGGCACAATAGGAGTGGAGTCAGTTGTAGAGCCACTTTCTTCAGTAGCCTACAAGGCGGTAAACCTCTAATGGTTTGGGGGAACGATTAGCTTTAAGGACCAAACCTGCTTGACAAGATGTCTTTGGAAACAAAATTCACAAAGTATCAAGAGACACTAGCACAACATCTACTTCCATTTGGGGACATCTTAAAGGGTCCTGAATGGAGAATTCAGTACGACAATGCTTCATTCCACAATTCCCCTAGTGCGAAACTGTGGCTTTCTGCTCGAAATGTTAACATTATAGACATAAATGTTAACGTTATAAGCCAGCTTTAAGCCTGTACGTAAACACAATTGAGAGTATTTGGGATATTTTAACCAGTAAAGTATACGAAAATCGGTCAAATGCGAGTATTATACGCACTCAAAGGGTTCCGTACATTAAATTTATTAATTACTACCTGCAAGAGTACAAAAAACCGTTGCTAAAGGATTGTAATAAACTATACAACGTAGGGTTTGGTACAGCTACCAATACGACCAAAGTATATTATGGCTATAAGGAACATTCAGAGAGGTACGGACCTTAAAAAATGGAAATCAATATGATTTTACTAAAAATAACTAAAAACGACCATGCTAAAAACACGGTATTCTCTGCCACCAATAATATTTCAAAAATTAATTGGTTGAATGGAAACACGATTATTTGAAGTTATCCGAAATCAGAGAAATGCTATTAATAATAAATAGCATCTTGTAAAAGTTTTAAGTAATGTATTTTTCTCCATTGTGCTTAAACTTTTGAGACACTGTATTGTTCCAGGCTTTAATGAGGGTTTTTTTTTTTAATCAAAGTCATAATAATATACCTGTTGGAAGGATCTCTGCAAGTTGAAATAATTGGTTGTTTACAGAAAACTCTCCAAAACATTCAAACTAACACCTCTTTGCCATTGCGGCATAGAGAGATATAGTAAATTATTTTAAAAGGTAAAAAATAAGATTAAATCATCGCGAGTTCTGGCAGTGGCCAAAAATACTTAACATTTTCATATAAATTAATAAAGTAGTGCATAAATAGCATACTTTGTGGTGATTTTGAAGAACCTCCAAGTATAAACTACTAGCCAATGAAAACAAGCATGCTCGCTGACATTAACTAGGATTTACAGTATATCTATACCTAAGAATTAAAGTACGCATGATGCAGAAATGAGAAGAAAACAAATTTATGTAACAAAAACAAATATTTATTTACAGAATATAGTTACAAAAACAGTCGTTTTAAAGAATAAAGCTACCATTTGTAGCATTTATGAAGGATCACATGATCCGTAGATTAAACTTTGACATTAAGTTAGATAAACTTTGACATTCTAACTTAATATCAGATAAACTTTGACATTCTAACTTAATATCAGATAAACTTTGACATTCTAACTTAATATCAGATAAACTTTGACATTCAACATATTTATATACGTGCTTAATTAAAAATTTTAATTAATTATTTCCAATATTTAATTATGAATATGGAATTAAACATTTATCCATAAAATTTACATCCATTCATTAGACCTGAATGTCTGTCTAGACAAGGTTTCCTATCCTAATCCAGAAAGATAATATTATATATACATAAAGACAGTCGTAGAAATACAACAAAGTAAGATAAACAAAGTACATATATTAGTAACGTACAGTAGTACACTAACGTACAGTAATAATTTTACAGTAATTAGTAAAGTACAGACTAGCAACAAAGTAAGAGAAACTTTAACATTCAACATATTTTTTTACGTTCTTCATTAAATATTTAATTAATTATTTCCAATATTTAATTATGAATATGGAATTAAACATTTATCCATAAAATTTACATTCATTCATTAGACCTGAATGTCTGCCTAGACAAGGTTTCCTATCCTAATCCAGAAAGAAAATATTATATATACATAAAAACAGTCATAGAAATACAACAAAGTACGATAAACAAAGTACATATATTAGTAACGTACAGTAATAATTTTGCAATAATTAGTAAAGTACAGATTAACAACAAAGTAAGAGATACTTTAACATTCAACATATTTATTTACGTGCTTCATTAAATATTTAATTCATTATTTCCAGTATTTATTTATGAATATGGAATTAAACATTTATCCATACAATTTACATCCATTCATTAGACCTGACTGTCTGCCTAGACAAGGTTTCCTATCCTAATCCAGAACGAAAATATCATATATACATAAAGACAGTCATGGAAATACAACAAAGTAAGATATACAAAGTACATATATTATTAACGTACAGTAGTACACTAACGTACAGTAATAATTTTACAATAATTAGTAAAGTATAGATTAACAACAAAGTAAGAGAAACTTTAACATTCAACATGCTTATTTACGTGCTTCATTAAATATTTAATTAATCATTTCCAATATTTAATTATGAATATGGAATCAAACAGTTATCCATAAAATTTACATCCATTCATTAGACCTGAATGTCTGTCTAGACAAGGTTTCCTATCCTAATCCAGAAAGAAAATATTATATATACGTAAAGACAGTCATAGAAATAAGAGAATACCTTAGTTTCGTACAAAGACTTGGCACATCGAGTTGACGCTGGCATCATTCGTCACTGATGTCTCCGAAAGTAATGACATACAATAAAAATATTGTTGATGGGACACATAGGGTCAAACTTAATTAAGATAAATTCATTTCCATCAACAGGAATGTTGAATTGGATGTTAGATTTTTAAACCAAGAATGACCTCTTAATTACCCAGATTCGAAAGGAACAGGATTTTCACTCTTAAGAGCCTACGCTACGTCACGCGAAGAAACGCTCAAGCTAATGTTAAGTCTATGGGAAGGTTCTTGCGCGATTTCTCCCTATTATTTTAATATTTTTAAATGATTTTTTTTGCATAGGATAGCTGAGGTCGATTTCTAACGTTGTTAGTTTTTACTTTTTTGATTTTGGTTACAGATTTTTTATAAGCGGACATTTTCAGTTTTGGAACCGGTTGAAACCAGTTCTGAAAGTGAAAGTACCTTTATATAAAAAAACTGGAACCAAAATCGAAAAAGTAAAAACTAACAACGTTAGAGATCGACCTCAGCTGTCCTATGCAAAAAAAAAATCATTTAAAAATATTAAAATGCAAGCGAGAAATCGCGCAAGAACCTTCCCATAGACTTAACATTAGCTTGCGCGCGTTTTTTCGCATGACTGATGTAGGCTCTTAAGTACACTCTGAAATTCACAGAGATGAGTGTCATGCTTTGAACTTATTCGCAATACGAAAAATAACAAAAGGGATCCAAAGAAGAAAATGTTTAAATTTTTCTTTATATATATTTTTCAACATTAAAAAATTACTACTAGTACTTAAAGAAAAAATCTCGACAGTTAAAAGTTAAAAACAAAAGACTGTGAACTTCAAAAAGTAACTTACTTTAGAAATATTAAAAATATGGATTCTACAACTGTAAGTTTAGAATTTTATGCAATCGGAAAATTTTCATTAAAAAAATATTTACAAAATATTTATAACATGGTCCAATTTTAAATAGATGCTAGAATTTTATAAAATTACATAAGAAAATCCAACATTTGATTTTTACTTACGAAATAAAAATATAGAAATCCGAAAAAATTCTCATTCATACTAAGGGGTCACATACCTATTGAAATCTTTCCACCGCAGATAAAAAGTGTTGTGATTTCCAGTTCTCATAATTTTTTAAATATTTATTGAAATTGCATAAACTTCAGTAATATATTTAAGCCATGTTTCAGGTATTATAATATGTAAAAAGAAACGCTTATAATATAATATAATAATATAATAATTGAATATATAATATATTTATAATATAGAGTTTAGTTAATTTTACAAAATGTTTCCTTATGGTATATCACAATCCGCACGATAACTAAATTTCGAATGGATATATGAAGACAAAACGTATAATAAAATGACCTTTAAACTACATTTTATAGAACGAATTAATGATGTATGAATCCTTACACAGAAACTATTTAAAAAATTCAATGAAGTTGAAAAATCGAAAAAATATATATTAACTAATCATTACAAAATGATAAAAATATATATCTATCTCAAAAATATTAATTCATTCTATAAAATAAAGTTTAGAGGTCATTTTTATATAAGTTTACTGTTCATATATTTAATCTAAGTTACGTTATCTTGCGGACTGTGACATACCATGGAAAAAATTTTGCAATATTATCTGAACAGTATTTCTTATTATATTATATTAGGGTGAAACCCCCCAGTAACTGACTCTTTAAGGATTCTTTCTTGTTCAAATCACTATTACAAAAATTTATATCTATTTTATACTTACCTTTACTTTTGAAAAGATAGTAGAGATATATTAAAAAATTATTATCGGCAAAAGTTGGAAAAATTACACACTTTATTATTAAAAAGTAATGTTATTCATAAATTTGGTCAAAAGCTCCAGTAACTGACACCATCCCTATTTTGGAATATCAATAACTGATACAAAGTGAACCAGTGACTGACACTTCATTTTGAAAGATTAAAATGCTTTAAAAAAACTTTATTCTTTATTATAAAAACAAAATACACTAATATTTATTATAAAACGTGGGATTTAGTAAGCTGTACTGCATTATTAGTAATGCAGAATGTATAGTAAGAGTACATTAGCAGTAATATTTAGTAATGCATTATTAGTAATGCAGATATCCAATAACTGACATTTATGAACCTGTAACTGACATCTGGTGTCAGACACTGGTAAAACAACTTAAATTTTAATGGTGTTTACTACAAGATAAATTTAATTTATTATTATGCATTTTTAAACAGTTCAAATAATAGATTTCAACTTTCTTTAATATAACCAATAACTAACACCTCTGTCAGAGACTGGTGAAATGAAATTCTAGGAACCAATAACTGACATCCCCTATTAAGCCAAATTAAATAACTATAAACCCTAAATCATGGCCCTAATTTATCATATGCATCTTTAAACTAATTGCTACAAGTATAACTTTAAGACAAAAGTTTAGGATGGTTGGATTACAAATAGATTAGAAAAACACTTCCTTAAATTTTTAAAAAAAGATGGATGCTTCAAAATGGCACTTTTTGTTTTCTCTAAAGTTTCTTCCTCATTGAATATGTTCTTGGCTCTCAAGTAGTGAATAAATTTACTCCAAAATAAAAATAAGTATCTCATTTACCACTAGATAATATTATTTTGCAGAATTTTACAATAAAATGCTTATTTGAGTTAGATTTTTGTTCAAGTGTCAGTTACTGGTTAGTTGTCAATAACTGGGGGTTTCACCCTATAAGTATTTATTTTTACATTTTATAAAGTCTGCAATATGGCTTAAATATATTGCAGAGGTAATTTTGCGTAATTTCAATAAGTATTTAAAAATATATGAGAACTCGAAACCACATCACATTTCATTGGCGGTGGAAAGATTTCAAAATGTATGAGACACCTTACATTTTAATACGATTTTGTTAATCAACTAAAAATTATGTCTATGTAGTATTAAAGATGCCGCCTGTTTTTTATAAAGTAAAAATTTCATATATGATATCCGGTATTCACTGTTAAATTTCATAAAAATCTTTAATTTTACAGTAATCTTACTTTAAATAGCATACATTTAAATATAAATAAGCATTCATACATTGTATTATATGATAGAAAGTAAAGCAATATGGTAACAGAAATGTCTCAGCTAAATCGAAAACCAGATATAGAACCTATCAGTAAAACAACAAGTGAAGTAATGATTCAAAGTTGTGAAGTAAGAATTATTTGAGTTAGATTTTTGCTCAAGTGTCAGTTACTGGTTAGGTGTCAATAACTGGGGGTTTCACGCTATAAGTATTTATTTTTACATTTTATAAAGTCTGCAATATGGCTTAAATATATTTCAGAGGCAGTCCGATTCCAAGTTGTGAAGTAAGGAAATAATGAAAATCTCAAAATCCATGAAATATTTAAAAATCTATGAAAATCACTGAAAATCACAAAAATCTATAAAACCTGTGAAAATCCTCGTGCATCACAATATATCACTTTTTATGAGGGCGTTACTCTTATCTCCTGCGAATTTTGAGTAGGTTATGAATGGGTTTCTGAAAGTTTTAAAAACACCGTCAAAAATGAATCTAATCAAGAAAATTTAAAAAATCTTCAATTCTTCTCACCAAATACTTACTACAAGCATAATAGCCAGGTTACCATTAGAGGAAAAATTATTTTTATAACCGATTAAAAAATGGGGGAGCGTGAGTGTAAGACATTAGTGCCCTCTTTAGACCTTTTTAAGTCCCAATTGTTAATTTGGTATTTACGTATTATCCGGGCCAGGTCAAATACAACTGCGCCAAGCATGGCGCCAATTATACCAATTACAGTATTAATTACAGTTCAGTTTATATCACCTGTTTAAATGAAATATAGTGTCAATAATCTGTCTTAACGTTGTAAACATAAAATAACACTTTTACGTCATTTTTGACGGGGCATATGCCAATTATAAATAAGAAACAAATTTTCTGTCAGAACAGCAGCATAAAATGTACAAAGAAAAATTATAAAAGGATTTTAATGATTTTCAAGATGCAGCAGTAAAATATATTTTATTTAAGACTACTCCCAAATGTAAACTGGCAACTTTCTGACATAATTCCTGAATTCATTTTCATTCGGACAATGCGTGAAATTGTTAGGTGAAAACATGAAATCGAATAGCTTTTCCAAGTTTCTATAATAACTTTAAAAATTGACTTTTCACAAAATGCTGTCATATTGCAATGCTAGCATCTTCAGCCGAATTTTTGGACCCGATAGCCCAATAAAGATCGTCATAAGACAACAATCACTTCAAACTCAAAGAGTAATTTATTTTTAAAAAGCATTATTCCAACTTCCAAATAACTTCAACAGTCATGCCTACCGTTTCAAGCTTGTATGTTTAAAAAATCCCTGACGGCTCGGCCTACAGGCACAGGTAGATTTCCAAGACGCAGACCGTGGGGCACCTGTTTATTAGGAATTACAGAAGAAGTGACCTTTTTGCCACGATGGGGCAGTTGAGACCACCCACTTCGAAATCTACCGGTGTCTGTAGGTGGAATCGGCAGGGATTTTTTTGTTTTTAATTTTTTTATGCTATAACGATTGTCCTGTAAAAAACTTGTCAATATAAAAGTTGCAGATAATATTAAGTGGATTTATAATAAACTTAAGCGGATTTGATATCTTGTGAATTGCCAAAGTTATAATTTTTTTTTCTTAAACCCCTATTTTTCCCCCCTTGGAGGCCATTTTTAATAATATAAAAATCTGTCATACATAAATTTTTGGCCCTTTTCCTAGAAGTAATGATAACTTTAAACGGATTCGATACGTATCTTAATTAAGAAGTTATGGGTTTTTTCTGTTTTCACAAAAAGCCCCCCCCCCTATTTCCCCTCGCCCTTGTTTCGATTTTGTATATTAACGAATTTGGCCGAGATTTTATGCCCCTTGATTTTATGTATCAGTTTGGAAGAGATTTGTGCAGAATTATTCAAGTTATCGTGTCCATAAAAAAGTGACATAGCTAGAAAGATAGATAGATAGATAGATAGATAGATAAAGTTTTTAACTGGGGGTGGTTTTGGGGTCTGGGAGATCATGATCGGCATAGATATGCAAAAATTTTCCAAATATTCCAACATAGGGCAGAATGTAATAGGTAGTATTTCTTACGAAATCTACCTAAAATAAATTCTTGAATGTGTCAGAAAGTTTTGCGTTGTTCAGCAAGGAAAAGTACTAATTTGAGAACACCCTTAATTTCTATTTTGAATAAGCGTAAAATTTTTATTATTATTTTATGATGTACAGGGTGTACACAAAGTCTTTTTACAATTTCAAGCTTTTTTTTACAAACACAAATGAACATGTATGTATAAAAAGTAGTACAATATTAGAAGTATATATTGAAGTTTCCTTTTTTTTGCATCAATTAACCTCTATATGTGCAACATTGGTTTTACGAAGCATGTCAAGGCGATAATCGTGGATGTTTTCCTGTGATACTCTTTTTCGTCCACTCCTTGCAGTATCCAATACTGAGCCGGTCTCCATGAATTTCTTGTGCCCACGTCCATCAATTCGTGTATGGACAAGAAATTCATGGAGACCAGCTAATATTGTACTACTAATACTGTACTACTTTTCATACATATACAAGTTTATTTGTGCTTGTAATAAAAGCTTGAAGTTGTAAAGCGACTTTGGGGACACTGTATTTTTTATAGGCATAAAAGTTTTGGTAGTTAATGTTTTCCATTCTTTTTTACAAAAAATCTCTCTAAAGTTTTGAATTTCAAAAGTTTGTAATAATTTTTAATTACTTAACAATTTTTAACTATATAAATCATAACAGAAATTTTATAATATTTCACTCGTACATTTTACGTTTTGTAACCGTAAGACAGTAAGTGCCGGTTTGGTTAATCATGTTCAATTAGCAATTGATTTCAATGTACGAAAAATCTCATTATCATTTCATTCTTTAAAACTAGTCGGATGTGTCAATCCCAAAACTTTCTTCTATCTCACACATGTTTCGCAATCACTAAAAACGAAAAATCGCATTATCATTTCATTCTTTAAAACTAGTCGGATGTGTCAATCCCAAAACTTTCTTCTATCTCACACAAGTTTCGCAAACACTAAAAATGAAACAGCAGCAATATATATCAAGGTCTAACTGAATCTAAAGTTTTATTAAATTCCGTGTATTAGTTCTTGAGATATGACTATTGCTATAATCGTGTAAATCCTGCAAAATGCAGCATAGCAGCGCCACCTGTTGGGAAATTTAGACCAAAACCTAATGAAAAACAACTTATGTCAAGGTCTAATAGAATCTGAAGTTTGATGAAAATCCGTGCATTAGTTCTTGAGATATAGTTATCGTGATAATGATGAAAAAGGTAGTATAGCAGCGCTACCTGTTGGGCTATTTACACCAAAACGTAACCAGCACCTATTTATGTCAAGTTCTAACAGAATCTGAAGTTTGATGAAATTCCGTGCATTACTTCTTGAGATGTAGCTATCGTGATAATAATGCAAAAAGTGACATAGCAGCACCACCTGTTGGACTATTTACACCAAAACGTAACTAGCATCTATTTATGTCAACGTCTAACAGAATTTGAAGTTTGATGAAATTCCGTGCATTAGTTCTTGAGATATAGCTATCGTAAAAATAATGAAAAAAAGTGACTTAGCAGCGCCACCTGTTGGGATATGTACACCAAAACGTAATCAACGTCTATTAATAGCAAGATCTAACTGAATCTGAAGTTTGATGAAAATAAGTGCAATAGTTCTTGAGATAGAGCTATTGCAGAAATCGCGAAAAATGCAGCATAGCAGTGCCACCTGTCGGGTGATTTTTACCAAAAACTAATCAGCACCAATTTATATCAGGCACTAACTGAATATAAAGTTTTATTCAATTTCGTGCATTAGTTCTTGAGATAGAGCGCCCACAAAGTTTTTGTCACATACAGACAGACAGACAGCATACTCACAGACAGGCATTTTCTAAAAACAGTCAATTCGTGTTCAGGACCTTCTAAAACGTATAAATCCGTTGAAAACCGTAAGTTGAAAATTTTTATGAATCCAATACTTTCTTCTTTTAAGCATTGATTCAAATTAGAGGCGACTACTGAATTAACAAAGCAACTCTATCCCCTGAGCCCTCCAGAACCGAATTTTTGCGGCGCTATCGCGCAGGAGGAAAGTTATCATACCGGAAATTATCAATATTTTTCCTTATCAAATGTCGCGTTTGGTTAATGTATTATTTTATGACGAAAATTAAATTTTGCTTAATTTGTATAACGTCTTACCATTACACCCAATCTCTTGCGTAAACACTCTATAATTAAGTAGGAAGCTGCTACAGTGTCATGAGATTTTAGGATTTCTTTTAGATATTATTTCCTGTTGTCTATCAGGATAAAAGATCCAGTAAAGCATCAGATTTCCCTTTATCCAGATTTCTGAAGAAAATACTTACATGAAATACTGAAGCAATTTCTTAGAAGAAAATACTTGAGGTATGATCATTTTTGTTAATTATTTGTCATAAAATCAGTTTTTCATTTATTACTTTACAACGGGAGGCTCTGAGGTCAGAAACAGAGTATGCAGCGACTCTTTGTGATTCGATAGATTATAGTCAATACAGAGGGTGTTGCACATTTTTTTAGACGACTTTTATGGTACTTACAGAACTATTTTACATACAATATTTGCGTTTTAAATGATCAATTTGGTAAACCGTATTCTGAACTACCTTTCTACCTAATGAAAATAATGCCTTTTTATACCACTTTCCAACCTAGTTGAAAAGTGGTCTGTCAGTTTTTCCGTGCTCTATTTAGTTTTGGAAGATGTATTTTAATTGATTCGATCGACCTTTGGATAACGCGTTTTTTAAAAGTCCAAAACAGTGTTGTCAGCGTGAAACTTAAAAAAAAAAAAAATAGATTGCTTGATTGCCACAACTTTTTTGAAGTAAAAATATTTGTATTATTTAATGACAGATTAAATAATGCGAAAATAATTGGAATTATACTTTTAAAATGGGGTGGCAATCAAGCAATCAAAATAAAAAAAAATGTAGCGGACTGTCAGAACTGGTCCAAACGCGCAAAAATCCATGGTACTTAGCACGAGATAAGCAGGTATATCAGTGAAGGGCACAGCCCTGATACACGTTTTTCGTTCCATTTGTGTCAGGAAATTAAATGTGGATTGTGATGCGTGGCTGCTTGCATTATTTTGATGCAGTTCAACAGATTGATAACACTGGGAATAAAGAAATGGTATTTCATGTTTCAACATTAGGAGTAAAATATATTTCTGACAGTATTTGGAGTTGATCGTAATATTTTCCTCCACTCTCTTTATTTTTAGTTTGCCGTTATATGCAAAGCCAGCAACAATCATAAATATTTCTTTAAAAACATTAAAGCATGTCTTAAGAATATTTTTCTCCTCTTTGATGATGATAAATGGATCTGTTTTTATTACAATAATTCAAATAGACCCAAGTTTCATCTATTGTAACAATATTTTTCCATTTTCCTCCACTCTCTTTATTTTTAATTTGCCGTTATATGCAAAGCCAGCAACAATCATAAATCTTTCTTTAAATACATTGAACCATGTCTTAAGATTTTATTTCTCCTCTTTGATGATGATAAATGGATCTGTTTTTATTACAATAATTTAAATATACCAAAGTTTCATCCATTTTAACAAGTTTTCCATTTTCCTCCACTCTCTTTATTTTTAATTTGCCGTTATATGCAAAGCCAGCAACAATCATAAATCTTTCTTTAAATACATTGAACCATGTCTTAAGATTTTATTTCTCCTCTTTGATGATGATAAATGGATCTGCTTTTATTACAATAATTTAAATAGACCCAAGTTTCATCTATTTTAACAATAGTTTTCCATTTTTCTCCGGATAATGTCTTGTCATAAAAAAAATCTGCATCGTGTTCTACGTTCGGCGATATGTCGTGGAGAAAGACGATGAATATGTTTTTGGCCCTTTTAAAATTCCAATCAGTGTTAATGATTTTGTTAACAGTAGCTACTGAGCATTTTAGCGATTTAGCAACAGTCTTGGAGGATTTTGTTTTACCATAAAATATATTACATTTGCAATATTCGAAGAATTCCTTTTTGTTCTAGGGTACATATTTGGAACAATTTCTCCACTCTCTTTATTTCTAATTTGCCGTTATATGCAAAGCCAGCAACAATCGTAAATCTTTCTTTAAAGACATTAAACCTTGTCTTAAGATTTTATTTCTCCTCTTTGATCATGATAAATGGATCTGTTTTTATTACAATAATTTAAATAAACCCAAGTTTCATGTAATGTAACAATAGTTTTCCATTTTTATCCGGATAATTTCTTTTCATAAAGAATTCTGCATCGTGTTCTACGTCCGGCGACATGTCGTGAAGAAAGACGATGAATATGTTTTTGGCCCTTTTAAAATTCCAATCAGTGTTAATGATTTTGTTAACAGTAGCTACTGAGCATTTTAGCGATTTAGCAACAGTCTTGGAGGATTTTGTTTTACCATAAAATATATTACATTTGCAATATTCGAAGAATTCCTTTTTGTTCTAGGGTACATATTTGGAACAATTTCTCCACTCTCTTTATTTCTAATTTGCCGTTATATGCAAAGCCAGCAACAATCAAAATCTTTCTTTAAAGACATTAAACCTTGTCTTAAGATTTTATTTCTGCTCTTTGATCATGATAAATGGATCTGTTTTTATTATAATAATTTAAATAAACCCAAGTTTCATGTAATGTAACAATAGTTTTCCATTTTTATCCGGATAATTTCTTTTCATAAAGAATTCTGCATCGTGTTCTACGTCCGGCGACATGTCGTGAAGAAAGACGATGAATATGTTTTTGGCCCTTTTAAAATTCCAATCAATGTTAATGATTTTGTTAACAGTAGCTACTGAGCATTTTAGCGATTTAGCAACAGTCTTGGAGGATTTTGTTTTACCATAAAATATATTACATTTGCAATATTCGAAGAATTCCTTTTTGTTCTAGGGTACATATTTGGAACAATTTCTCCACTCTCTTTATTTCTAATTTGCCGTTATATGCAAAGCCAGCAACAATCGTAAATCTTTCTTTAAAGACATTAAACCTTGTCTTAAGATTTTATTTCTCCTCTTTGATCATGATAAATGGATCTGTTTTTATTACAATAATTTAAATAAACCCAAGTTTCATGTAATGTAACAATAGTTTTCCATTTTTATCCGGATAATTTCTTTTCATAAAGAATTCTGCATCGTGTTCTACGTCCGGCGACATGTCGTGAAGAAAGACGATGAATATGTTTTTGGCCCTTTTAAAATTCCAATCAGTGTTAATGATTTTGTTAACAGTAGTTACTGAGCATTTTAGCGATTTAGCAACAGTCTTGGAGGATTTTGTTTTACCATAAAATATATTACATTTGCAATATTCGAAGAATTCCTTTTTGTTCTAGGGTACATATTTGGAACAATTTCTCCACTCTCTTTATTTCTAATTTGCCGTTATATGCAAAGCCAGCAACAATCGTAAATCTTTCTTTAAAGACATTAAACCTTGTCTTAAGATTTTATTTCTCCTCTTTGATCATGATAAATGGATCTGTTTTTATTACAATAATTTAAATAAACCCAAGTTTCATGTAATGTAACAATAGTTTTCCATTTTTATCCGGATAATTTCTTTTCATAAAGAATTCTGCATCGTGTTCTACGTCCGGCGACATGTCGTGAAGAAAGACGATGAATATGTTTTTGGCCCTTTTAAAATTCAAATCAGTGTTAATGATTTTGTTAACAGTGGCTACTGAGCATGTTAGCAATTTAGCAACAGTCTTGGAGGATTTTGTTTTACCATGAAAGATATTACGTTTACAATATTCGAATAATTCCTTTTTGTTCTAGAGTACATATTTAGAACAACTTTTCCATCTGAAGCCAGAAATTCCCTTTTTTTCTGTCTGATTGACAATATTACCAACTGTGACGTTAGATACAGAAAAACCATATCGTTCACAGCATTTTTAAAAATCGAAAACGAATAATTCTATTTGAAAACTGCAAAAATATAGCCTTCCATCCATCGGTTCTTTAAAAGTGCCATTTTGCATGCAAACAAACATTTCAGTTTCCAGACAAGAATTTATACTTTAGAAAACATAACAGATGTAACAAATAATTTTTTTTTTTTTTTTTGCATTAAAACAAATTTGTTTAAAAATGTACTAAAAAACTCTAAAAATCCCTGTAATAGATAAACACATGAAAGCCATAAAGTGCAATGGTCAGAGAATCTTGTGAAAACATATATAGAGGTCTGAATGGGCTAAACTTTCCGGTCCCGGGCACGGCACGTTCAAAAATTTATGGAATCAGGCCCGTCCAGACTCAGTTGCTACAAAAACATCCAATATTTCTTAATATAGAAAATAGAGATTAAAATAAGATTATTTTCAAAAATATTGCACACATATTTATGCGAAAATTTTACTGTCTATTTCAAACTAAGTATATTCGCAAGCCATAGAATACAGAATAGCAACATTAATAATGACTTAGATTCTTAGACTATTACATTAAAATAAAAACTCATGGGAAAAATTTATGTAGTTTAGAATAAAAGAAAAAATATAGTCAGTCTCACTCACTATACTTTAGAATCCGGAATTGACGTCATTATGAGAAAATAAAACTAATTATTCGAATCATTCAATATAATTAACAAAGTTTACTAGAAATGCGTTAAAATGATGCAGTACCTTTATTTAAATGTACTTGGAGTTAAGACATTTACTATAATACAGATATTTTAAGTTCGAGAAAAATAATCTGGAGCAAAATACAGTCCCTGGCCAAATTATTAGACGCAGTTGTTTTTATTATAATTTATTAAATATCTGGAAAGATAAATGAGGAATTATCCTGAATCTTCAGGAGTGTAAACAACATGATAGACGTCATATATTTCCACGAAGATTTTTTCCCGAAACCCCATAAGGGGCCGTCAACAAATTGAAGAAAAACGAATATCTTTTGGATAACCCTGTAAAAACTAATATTGCAAAAAGCATTCAAACTGTAGATTATGATTAAGTGGCTTATTGTAATAATTTGGGTTCATTTTTATGAAGATAGCATGTATACTCGAAGAGATATTCCCATTTTTATAAAAACGGTCCCAAATTTTACTAAGTTTTTTGCTTATAATTTGCTGAGTTTTTAATATAAAAACAAGTTATTTTCAAAAAGTATGACAAATAAAATTATACACAATACCCTGTAATCAGATTTAAAAAATAATAAAAATTGTATGAAAAATGAGCAGGTTTACTAAATATTGTTTCACTGCGCATGCGCGAATTCAATCAAAATATACTGTGCATAATATATTAGCTAAATGTATAGAACAACTTTTATCAAAGTCTCAAAAACATAGCTTGAAAATTCTGATAGTAATCGTCGATAGAATAAGCTCGAATTTCGCTGTTCCCAAAAGGAAGCAAAAAGATGAGGGGTTGTATCAAATATAGAATGAGAGACACTTCATTCTTATTATGTCAACTTTCATAAGCTAGTATATTTGGATACAACCCCTCATCTTTTTGCTTCCTTTTGGGAACAGCGAAATTCGAGCTTATTCTATCGAAGATTACTATCACAATTTTCAAGCTATGTTTTTGAGACTTTCATAAAAGTTGGTCTATACATTTAGCTAATATATTATGCACAGTATATTTTGATTGAATTCGTGCATGCGCAGTGAAACAATAGTTAGTAAACCTGCTCATTTTTCATACAATTTTTATTATTTTTTAATTCTGATTGCAGGGTATTGTGTATAATTTTGTTTGTCATATTTTCTGAAAATAACTTGTTTTTATAGTAAAAACTCTGCAAATTATAAGCAAAAAACTTGGTAAAATTTGGGACTGTTTTTATAAAAATGGGAATATCTCTTCGAGTATACATGCTATCTTCATAAAAATGAACCCAAATTATTACAATAAGCCACGTAATCATAATCTATAGTTTGAATGCTTTTTGCAATATTAGTTTTTACAGGGTTATCCAAAAGATATTCGTTTTTCTTCAATTTGTTGACGGCCCCTTATGGGGTTTCGGGAAAAAAACTTCGCTGAAATATATGATGTTTTTCATGTTGTTTACACTCCTGAAGTTTCAGGATAATTCCTCATGTATCTTTCCAGATATTTAATAAATTATAATAAAAACAACTGCGTCTAATAATTTGGCCAGGGACTGTATAGTAAAGATAATGATCTCCTAAATGTGACGTTACTTTCTATCAATCGGTGTTAGTGTGGCGTCAAACCGACTCTGAAGAAAGAGTTGTTATGTTTTATGTCCTATTTCGGTTACATACTTGTGGTATAATTATTGTGATATTTGTCAACACTGAATTTCTTGTGTGTGAATGGCAACATTTCTAATCTTTTGTTTTCATTTTGAATTGGATATTCTATAGAACTTGCTCTTGTGAAATTCTAGTTAATTTTCCATTAAGGTGCAAAGTTTCAGATTTGCGTTAAGATGCAATATGTTATTAACCTTTAACTCTTATCACAATAATCTTATCAGTTAAAATTAATACATGTTTTACTTTTTTGCATCATGAAACAGCTCTTGAAACCTTATAGATTCGTTATGGATCCCGCATGTGTTGGAGCAAAATCTAAATAGAAACACTAGAAGCGTACATTTTCAAATTTTCTTACTCAAGTAGAAGAGGCGACTAACGGAAACAAATTACAACTTTTATTGTCTGAGTGCAACGAAGACTCATACACAGCGCAGTATTACTTTGCCCCATATATAGCTACGATGGATATTAAAACCTTTCGTCAAGCATAACTCAAAAAATATTTAACGGATTTCGTTCAAATTTTTACAGCAGGTACCTATAAAGGTGACAACGTCGTCTATTTATTACCAAGAATAAGTGTCAAACCGTTTGGAAGTTATATTAAAAAAATAGATAAAAAAGCACAATTAAAGTACATACGTCACTAAATTTTGTGCGTACGTCATTTTCACCGGCGGGAGATTTTCGTAGACAATCGGAATTGAAAAGTTCATGGAATACATGGAGCAAAAAAATATGCAAGCACTAATATTCAGCACAATAAAATATATTTCAATTTAATAAAAATGGAAAGTTAATCTGGAATTTTTTCTGTTTGAAAAGTATTAGAGATTAGTAAGAGTAGTATTAGTATTAGAGATTTGGCGTAAATCACACCATTAGCAGCTTTTTTATTTCGCGTGTGTATGTTCGGAACAATTCTTTGATGTTTAAATAAAAGGTTTCGATTTGTGGCATTATTTCTTATTTTCTTTTCCTTTTTAGTATTTTAAATGGAATTAGTGAAAGGCGTGTATTTTAAATTAAATGAGTGAAAGACGTGTATTTTTAATGTATGTATTTCAAATGAAATCAGTGAAAGATTTATATTTAAATGAAATGAATGCAATATGAATATGTTATGAGAAAAATATTTGGCGATTTATCAACTGCGCCAAGTTAACATAAAAGTACCAATACATATGTGGGTACTTCTCTATTATCCCGTCGACCACTTTTCATAACAAAAAACTATCGCCAAATAAACGGGAGAACGTTGTCATTGAAATATCAAAATACATAAATAAATAAAATATAAGAATTTAAGGACACAATTGTTATTTTAATGAATGAAATAAATAATAAATCAGTAAAACATAATGAAAAATACACGCAAATGTCGCGTCAAAAACCACTTGATGACGTAACAAACACGTATAATGCTTCTGATATCAAGTAAATGGGACTGCATTTTTGGCGTTTAATCTAACAGTTTGGCGATAGTTTTTTGTTATGAAAAGTGGTCGACGGGATAATAGAGCAGTACCTCTATGTGAAATGAAACAAGGCACAGATGTCATATACGCACCACGTTGGCGCGATTTTTCCCTCCACCAGCTTGGGGAAAACTTTGTTTTTGAATATTAGTTACAAATAGTGTGACAAATAGTACACGTGATTTTTTATTTCAATATAAAAATAAAATAACGTAATAAATGAAACAGCTTCTATTATTTTAAAAAAGGAAATAAAAATAAATAAATAATAGTTTGATATAAATAAAGGCGCGGATGTCATATACGCACCACATTGGCGCGATTGCAACAAAATGGCAATTTTATTCCTCACATGGTAACCCGGTTATTTTTTTTCAATTGTTGTTTATTAACTTTTATTTTTTATTTTAATTCTATAAATTGTTTTTATTATATATATCAATATTTATTTATATCAAACTATCATTTATTTATTTTTATTTCCCATTTTTGAATAATAGGAGCTATTTCAATTATTACGTTATTTTATTGAAATAAAAAATTAGATGCTATTATTGTATGGTATTTGTAACTAATATTCAAAAACAAAGTTTTCGCCAAATTGGCGGGGGAAAAATCGCGCCAATCTGGTGCGTATATGACATCTGTGCCTAAATTAATATTGATATACATATAAAAATAATCTATAGAATTAAAATAAAAAATAAAAGTAAACAAACACAACAAACAGTTTTCGCCAAAGGGGCGGGGGAAAAATCGCACCAACGTGGTGAGTATATCGCATCTGTGCCGGGATTTTCACCCTTTTATCTGTGCTTTCGGAAATATAAAAAAATTAAAAAATTCTTATATCAGGTGTATAATGTTTTGCATTTTTATACAGACCACTTCTCCATTTTAAGATTTTAAATGCTATTTATATCAGATATTTCTTTTTTGAGATTCCCACAAGTTTTTTCCGGTAATTTTTTTAGTTCGCTTATTAATTGTTTACAATTTGCCCCCCTGGCAATAACAATTATTTATCACAAAAAATGGGTACTTCTCTATTATCCCGTCGACCACTTTTCATAACAAAAAACTATCGTCAAACTGTAACGCTAAATAAACGGGAGAACGTTGCCATTGAAATATCAAAATAAATAAAATATAAGAATTTAAGGACACAATTGTTACTTTAATGAATGAAATAACTAATAAATCAGTAAAACATAATGAAAAATACACGCAAATGTCGAATTAAAAACCACTTGATGGCATAACAAATACGTATAATGCTTCTGGCATCAAGTAAATGGGACTGTATTTTTGCCGTTTAATCTTAGTTTGGCGATAGTTTTTTGTTATGAAAAGTGGTCGACGGGATAATAGAGAAGTACCCAAAAATGGCTTAGTTTTGTTAAATTTGTTTGTTATGTATTTTCATTTCTTATTAAAATATCGAAAATGGCAATAAAATTTTATTTTAGCACCGTACTTAATTTTTTAAAATGGCTCAAAAACATGGTTTAATAAACGTATATTTGTAAATATTTTAAAAAACATGTTTTTCCGCTCTCTACACTGTTAAAAATAATCTGAAATTCACGGGTATTTTTTTCCTGAATTTCACAGAAAAAGTCCCTTTTCGCGATAAAAGGGTATTTTCCGTTAAAAAACAGAAAATTTTCTCATATTTCCTGAAAACAACAGAACGGACGGAGACGAAAGGGGCCAACGGAGATATTCCGTTATCTGCTGCATGTTTTTTAAAAAAATATTTTAAACTGACATGTTGCTGCACAGAAAAACTAAAAATTCAATAAATTAAAATTTCGAGTTTATTTAAAACAACAAAATAGTGCTTTGGAATTAAAAAAAGTAACAATTTTCCCATTAAGATTGGGAAAATTGTTACTTTTAAAATTATTTGCAATTTATTTTTTAAAGATATAAGAAAATATTTGCACTTAAAATAAATTCTAAACAAACAGATTAAAAAATATACATTAAGTAAAATATATAATAAGTTAAATTAAGTAAAAAAAAAAAAAATCGATTTTAATATAAAAATAATAATAATAATAATGCTTTCGAATAATAAAAAAAATAATAATAACAGTTTTCTCATTCATTTAAAATTATTCGAAATTTATTTTTTAAAGTAATAAAAAGCACTCGCACTGAAAATATATTCTAAGCGAACACATTTTAAAAATATATAATAGTTGAAAAAAAAATCGATTTTCTCAAAAAAGCAAACATTTTTTATCGAATTTATTTCAAAATATAACATTCATATTTTACATCTAACAATCAAATTAAGAATATATATAATTCATATTTTTATCCTCTATTAGTATTACAATTTTAAAACATGAACATCATCTCATAACGAAATCTCCCCGCTATTAACTTCAAAATTACCAAGTTTCCAAGTTCTAAGCCGCCATTTTGAAAAACCCCATATCATCCTTTAAAACTGCTACTCTAACAAACGCCCACTGGTCTAACGGGCAAGACACTTGACTCGAGATGTGGTCATCCCTGGTTCAAACCCGATGTCGGCCGGAAAGTATTCTTCAAGTATATCAGATCGTAAATACTCCCACAATAGTCATAGTCGACAGATGGCAGCACATGTAGAGAGGTAATTTTTTAAAAGCCGAGTGTATTCTTTACGGATAATTTCCTTTCCTGCTAGTGCTGCCAGGTATATTTCCGTGATTTCTGAGATCGTTAACGGAAAGTTACCGCTTCTGCAAACGGAGTTTGTCCTTCTTTTATCTTTCAAAACGGAAAATCTACTAACGGAACGGAAAAAGTCCGGCTACTTTGCTGCCAGTAGTTTTACCGTGAATTTGAGGATTTATTTTTAACAGTGTAGAAAAATTTGTAAGATTCTACAACTGCCTTTGGCACCAACCAGTACATGATACGGAACTTTTCCCTATTCAGATACACAGAAGAGGTTGGTCACAAACAAGAGTAATGCTAGCAACAATATTGTTTTAACTCTATAAGAGTTAGAAACAATAATGATATTAAATTCCCCGATTAGCTTAGGGCCCGATTACGGAACTTTCTCCTAGAAAAAAAAACTGTAGAAGTCTTTTACATTTGTTTCGAAAGAAGCTCGATCAACAAAGTATTAATTGATAATACAAACAACACTAATATTAACATGGGAGCAAAAGTTTGAATTTAAGTGTATATATTTGGAACCCTCCTCCCCCCCAACCACCCACCAAAAAAAGAAAAAGAAAGTTACAGAAATGAATTTAAAATGGCGTGAAGCCACCCTTTCTGACATAAGAAATTGGCTGCGAACCCGATTACGAAACATTCACTTAACTTAATAACATGTATCTAATAGCCCTGAGGACAATTCCCCTTCCCAGTTATACGGACCATGGGGCTTTTTTAAAAAGCTTGACGCAGTTCGGGTTGAAGAAGTTGAGATTTACTGTCAAATGACATAAACTACTATGAAAATAAAACTGGTGAATTATTATGCTGGTTTATGTATGTATTTAAAAAAATTGCATCTGATTACACTCTTTAGATAAATTACTCCTGTTTGCATTTAATAACAGATAAACGGCTTCCGTTTACTAAATTGTTTAAATATTGGGAAGAGTTGGCGAGAGATAGATAGACGTGTAAACAAACGGGTAGACAGACGGGTAGAGAGACGGATAGCGACAGACATAAGCTAACGGTTAGCGAAACGAATAGACAGACGGGTAGCGAGGCAGGTGCAAAAAAGGGTTGACAGAGGGGTAGTGAGATGGGTAGGGAGACGGATAGCGTGGTGGATAGGGAGACGAGTACAGAGACGACTTGACAGACGGGTAGAGAGAGGAGTATATAGACAGACAGACGTGTTGATAGACGAGTAGTGTAACGGGAAGCGAGACAGGTAGAGACACGATTAAAGAGTCGGGTAGAAAGACAGACGGATACTGAGACGGGTATACAGAAGAGTAGAGAGACAGTAGACAGATGAGTTCGGAGAGAGACACAGCTAAGACATACGAGTAGTTAGACTGGTAGACACGTTTGTAGCAAAGCATGTTATCAATGTGGTTTGAAGTATACGAGTTTCTATAAATAGTTATACAAATAAACAAAGGAAATTTTTTAAATTCAAATATTAAATATTTGATTTAATATTTCAATATTTAATATTTTATTTTTTAATATTTTATTTAGATATTTGTCACAAAGAAAATGTTGCAAAAATTAAATTAAATTTGCGTTAAACTACGCTTGCTAAAATACGCTATTGGCTGCAAATCTGATTATGTGACTTTAAAAATATCGTTTTAAAAGATCCGGCGGTTTTTTTTTTTAAGTTTTGAGCAATTCCCGCTTAAGAAAATGAGATTATTTGCCAAATGTTATAAAAAAATGCATATGAAAACATAACAGTATATGAATTTATATATGATATTTTGTAATTATATCATTTAATTTGCTATTTTTCATATGTTGTATCTTTATCTATCTCTTGTCTATCATATGCTGTATATTCACTTAGATTCTTGTTGATATCTTCTTTATATCGTAATTGTTAACTTTATGTTCTCAGCAATATCACTCAGACTAATCCCTTTGAGGGAAGTCCTAGTGTAATTCTGTAATTTCAAATGTTTATGAATATATTAACGACTCGGAATCGTATAATAATGTTGCTGCTGTTCTACTTTCGTTATGTACATAACTATTGCAGCTATTAATTCTAAACATTATTACAGCTCAATTTTATGAAAAACTAAAAAGAATATGTTGAATAAGAAATGTTTTTACCAATCCCTTCTTGCTTCCTCTTCCTTAAAAGTATTGTTAGATAGATAGATACGCTGTTCTTAACCCTTCAACGCCCATAGGTAAACTTATATATATATATATATATATATATATATATATATGTATGTATGTATAAATTTGAAATTCATTTATTGTATTGTAATCTTTTCACTAAAAAGTGAAATAAAAAACAAATATTATCAAAAAGTACATGTTATAGCAAATTCAAGATTGCATCATAGCAGCAAAAAATAATCAAACGTCCGAAATCCTAGAAATATCAATTCAACTCTTAATTAACTTTAACATTCATGCGAAAAAAATATGTCACTTTCTGATTTTTTGAAAGAAGATCAAATTTTTCCATTTTGGAGGAGATAAAATTTTGGAAATGCTATAGTGTCACATCAGGAAATCCGGGAGATATGAGACTTAGGTAAACTCTTCTAGATTCCAATAAAGGTGCCAGGTACATATTCACTTAAAATCTAAGCCTAAAGGTCCCTTCAAAGACATGTATGCCACCAGGAGGCAGGGTTCCCAAATGGCCCGCTTTTTGAATACCGGTATTTTCTTAGAACATTTTTATTTTTAGATTTTTCTGGGAAATTTTGCAGAAACGACCTTCGGAGGTAATTTTTTGCGGAAATGTTGTAAAAACCTACCATGAAATTTTCTGTTAAAAAATATTGGTATTCAGTTGGCGGACCATTTGGGAGAACTGTGGTGGTGACAATGGGCCTTGGTGGGTTATTATATGTTCACGCATAACGCTTAAATGAATGTTCATAAAAATATAATAATATTAGCGGCCCGTTCCGGCTTTGCACGGGTAGGCAATGTGTTGACTACAATGTAGGGTAGAGGAGTGTAGGTACTTTTAAAAAGTTGTTCTAAATTGGATAAAAGTGGGAGTGAGACAAAATTGCAGTACTTAGAAATTTTGAACTTTAATTAAAAGCTTGACCTTCTGAGGGGAATTTCCAAAATCGCCGAAATACGTGTTTAACCAATTTTTTAGTAGATTTGTTTTAATTAATTTCGCCCTCCTACATAAAAGCTGAGATATAACGAAATGACATAAAAAATTCGACACCTCCCCTTTAACAACTTTCTGGGGGGAATTTCCAAAATTGCTGAAACAAGTGTTTTATTCATTTTTTAGTAGATTTCTTTTCCTGATTTTCGCGCTCCTAACTAAAACTGCTGCTAAGATATGGCGAAATGATCTAAAACATTCGACCCCCTTTTAACCCCCTTTGGGGAGAAATTTCTAAAATTGCTGAAATACGTTTTTAACCAATTTTTTAGTAGATGTGTTTTCCTTAATTTCATGCTCCTACATAAAACTGCAGCTGAGATATGGCAAAATAACCTAAAACATTCGACCACCCCCCTTTAACACCCTTCTGGGGGGAATTTCCAAAATTGCTGAAACACGTGTTTTATTCATTTTTTAGTAGATTTGTTTTCCTGATTTTCGCGCTCCTAACTAAAACTGCTGCTAAGATATGACGAAATGATCTAAAACATTCGACCCCCTTTTAACCCCCTTTGGGAAGAAATTTCTAAAATTGCTGAAATACGTTTTTAACCAATTTTTTAGTAGATGTGTTTTCCTTAATTTCATGCTCCTACATAAAACTGCTGCTGAGATATGGCGAAATAACCTAAAACATTCGACCACCCCCCTTTAACACCCTTCTGGGGGGAATTTCTAAAATAGCTGAAATAGGTATTTAATCATTTTTTTAGTAGATTTGTTTTCCTGATTTTCGCGCTCCTACCTATAACTGTTGCTGAGATATGGCGAAATGACCTAAAACATTCTACCACCCCCGTTTAACCCCCTTCGGGGGGGGGGGAATTTCTGAAATCGCTGAAACACGTGTTCAATTATTGTTTTAGTAAATTTATTTTCTGGAATTTCACGCTCCTACCTAAAACGGCTATTGAAATATGGCCACATGCTTTAAAATTTTCGAAAAGTTTCGACCCCTATTTAACCCTTTTCGGGGGGGGGGTGAGGATTTCTAAAATCACTGAAACACGTGTTCAATTATTTTTTTAGTAAATTTATTTTCTGGAATTTCGCGCTCCTACCTATAACTGCTGCTGCGATATGGCAAAATGACCTAAAACATTCGAACTCCCTTTAACCCCCTTCGGGGGGGGGGGGAATTTTCAAAAATCCCTTCTTATAGCTTGCCTAGGCCATAACAGCAATCTACAGTCCAAATTTCGTGACCCTGACTTTAGTAGTTTCGGCTGCGCGTTAATGAGTCAGTCAGTCAGTCAGTCAGTCACCGTTTCCTCTTTATATAATAGTATAGATAATAAATTATAACACCTTGTAATAATATATTTCTTTTAAATGCTAAAAGGTGTAAACTAACAATATAATATACTGTAAAATAACTTTTGCTTACATGTTATGGCTCACTCCGAGTCATTTTCAAAAACAAATGAGAATATTCTATAATTGCACGGTCTCTGAAGTAATTATTTGAAATGCTATCATTTAATATTGTACTTTTTAAAAATTACGTTGAAATGCTATCATTTAATTTTCATGTACTTTTTAAAAATTAAATATTTTTAAATTTAATGAAAGCAAAATAATTTTTCCCTCCAGTCTATACTATCCATCCATAATAAGAAAAACCATAGAGATTGCAACAAGCAAAAATACAATGTGCAACGATGCATCATCATTTAACTTTCCGAAATTGTGGCTCGAGACACTCCATGGTTAAAAATATGGAAATGAACAACAAAGTAAAAATAAAAGATAACGTGCGTAATTTTTAAAAAGTACATGAAAATTAAATTATAGCATTTGAAATTATTCACTTCAAAGACCGTTCAATTACAGAATATTCTCATTTGTTTTTGATAATGGCTCGGAGTGAGCCGAAACATGTCAGCAATCTAATAAAAGTTATTTTACTGTATATTATGTTGTTAGTTTACACCTTTTAGCATTTAAAAGAAATATATGAATGTTCCTATTTTTTACGTTTTCCAACATAGTTGAAAGTATTTATGAATTCGGGTTTTTCTGGTCGTCTGTCCATGCTTTAACGCGCGTAAATATAGTCAGATTGCCATGTAATTTATATCCGTTATTGATGTTTACAATGGCATGTTCGGTATCGAAAATGAAGTGTGTAGCAATTATTGTTCATTTATAGGGGCACTCAAAAGAATGCCGTTTATTCACAAAATATTCAGGCCTTACATTACTAACATGTATTCCTACAAACTGTATACAATATGGTGGGAAGATTCAATATCCCATTGTCTAAATTTAATGGAGAAAAAAATATTGTTTTTATGTGTTTGTTTCACCATGTGGCCACTGAATTTTTTGGGTTTAGGAGCCACTGGCTCCTTCTGGATTTTGGATATCTGCACCTATAATATATATACTATATATATGTACACTAATGTTCTGAAACCTGGCCAACTCGGGTTGGATTACCTGGTTTAACTAATTGAGTAAATAATTGAGTTTCTATTTTGTTTATTTTGGTTTTTAGAAATATGTCTGATCATCACGAATACTGCTCGGGGGGCTTCTCTCCAGACGACATCGTCATTAGTGGCATTGCTGGTCGATTTCCAGACTGCAAATCTTTAGAAGAGTTAAAAGAAGGTCTACTTTCTCAAAAAGATTTTCTAGTGCAAAACAACGAAAGATATGAAAAAGGTATGAATAGTTGCAATGTAACATTCATTTTATACTAGTCCTTTTTGTTGTATCACTTGTAAATTGTTCTGTTTTATGATCGTAAAGCATAGCTAATAGAAAAATAGACAAAAATATATACATATATGTATATAATTTAACAAATTACAATAACCATTGGAAAAATGTTCCGAAAGCTTAAAAAAAAATACCGTACTTTCGTGCTATAACGGCCTCCCCAATTATGATTATGCCAAGGTTGCACGTATGATTTCTCCAAGATCATTGCAAAGTTTATATATGCATCCTATATACGCACATATATATTCCAAACACTCCAATATGTGCCATATACGTCATTATACACATATTATTTACGTCCTTATATGTCGTATATACATTATATACACATGTAATATATATATCATATATGCATCATATATGCATCATATATGACTATAACTTGGCCACATACGTCAAGAAATGTTATATATATATATCATATCGTCATATATCATCGTTTTTTCTAGCAAATACTCGGTATATTCCTCGCCTTGACAGATTTAAAAATCTAAAAATTTCACCAACGGGTTTATTTTTTGATTTCAGTTTAAACATTATTAACATTTCCTGTGAATTCCGTAGCTTCCGGCATCTTAAATAAGCAACTGAAATCGAATATTTGCTGTTATACTGCTCAGGTAAAAGGTTTGATGGAATCCAGCTTTTTTTAAAATTTGTATAATGTAATTAAACTTTTTAGACAGTAGTTTTTAAACAAAACGATCACTGTGTAGTCCACTGGCAGAGCATTGGCGCGCATTGCCAACATCCCAGATTTGAATCCTGACGTAGATACTTTTTAACTCTGTTGGGAAAATTTATTCCACTTTGATCTCTATTTAATGAAGACTAAAGTATATATGTAAATCAAGCCTCATAACTGAGATTTATTAAATGGATGTCAACGTTGAATAAATATTCCCAACAGATATCTAGGCCAGAATTCAAACCTGGTACGTTAATTGTTCTCGCCTATGCTCTACCACTGATCTACCACGCTGATATCCGGCTTCAGTGAATTGTGTGAAGCCGGATATCATCAAGCGGAGTAGCTCACTGGTAGAGCATTGACTTGCATTGCCTACATCCCAGGTTTTAATCCTGTCTTAGATGCTTTTTTCACCCTGTTGGAAAAATTTATTCCACTTTGACCTCCACTTAATGAATAATGTATCTAAGTAAATCAAGCCTTATAACTGCGATTTATTAAATAGAGGTCAAACTTGAATAAATTTTCCAAACAGATTGAAAAGTATCTAGGAGAGGATTGAAACCTGGGACGTTAGCTGTTTGCGCCTATGTTTCACCACTGATCTACCACGGTGATATCCGGATTCAGTGAATTGTGTGAAGCCAGATATCATCAAGCGGAGTAGCTCACTGGTAAAGCATTGACTTGCATTGCCTACGTCCCAGGTTTTAATCCTGTCTTAGATGCTTTTTTCACCCTGTTGGAAAAATTTATTCCACTTTGACCTCCACTTAATGAATAATGTATCTAAGTAAATCAAGCCTTATAACTGCGATTTATTAAATAGAGGTCAAACTTGAATAAATTTTCCAAACAGATTGAAAAGTATCTAGGAGAGGATTGAAACCTGGGACGTTAGCTGTTTGCGCCTATGTTTCACCACTGATCTACCACGGTGATATCCGGATTCAGTGAATTGTGTGAAGCCGGATATCATCAAGCGGAGTAGCTCACTGGTAAAGCATTGACTTGCATTGCCTACGTCCCAGGTTTTAATCCTGTCTTAGATGCTTTTTTCACCCTGTTGGAAAAATTTATTCCACTTTGACCTCCACTTAATGAATAATGTATCTAAGTAAATCAAGCCTTATAACTGCGATTTATTAAATAGAGGTCAAACTTGAATAAATTTTCCAAACAGATTGAAAAGTATCTAGGAGAGGATTGAAACCTGGGACGTTAGCTGTTTGCGCCTATGTTTCACCACTGATCTACCACGGTGATATCCGGCTTCAGTGAATTGTGTGAAGCCGGATATCATCAAGCGGAGTAGCTCACTGGTAAAGCATTGACTTGCATTGCCTACGTCCCAGGTTTTAATCCTGTCTTAGATGCTTTTTTCACCCTGTTGGAAAAATTTATTCCACTTTGACCTCCACTTAATGAATAATGTATCTAAGTAAATCAAGCCTTATAACTGCGATTTATTAAATAGAGGTCAAACTTGAATAAATTTTCCAAACAGATTGAAAAGTATCTAGGAGAGGATTGAAACCTGGGACGTTAGCTGTTTGCGCCTATGTTTCACCACTGATCTACCACGGTGATATCCGGATTCAGTGAATTGTGTGAAGCCGGATATCATCAAGCGGAGTAGCTCACTGGTAAAGCATTGACTTGCATTGCCTACGTCCCAGGTTTTAATCCTGTCTTAGATGCTTTTTTCACCCTGTTGGAAAAATTTATTCCACTTTGACCTCCACTTAATGAATAATGTATCTAAGTAAATCAAGCCTTATAACTGCGATTTATTAAATAGAGGTCAAACTTGAATAAATTTTCCAAACAGATTGAAAAGTATCTAGGAGAGGATTGAAACCTGGGACGTTAGCTGTTTGCGCCTATGTTTCACCACTGATCTACCACGGTGATATCCGGCTTCAGTGAATTGTGTGAAGCCGGATATCATCAAGCAGAGTAGCTCACTGGTAGAGCATTGACTTGCATTGCCTACGTCCCAGGTTTTAATCCTGTCTTAGATGCTTTTTTCACCCTGTTGGAAAAATTTATTCCACTTTGACCTCCACTTAATGAATAATGTATCTAAGTAAATCAAGCCTTATAACTGCGATTTATTAAATAGAGGTCAAACTTGAATAAATTTTCCAAACAGATTGAAAAGTATCTAGGAGAGGATTGAAACCTGGGACGTTAGCTGTTTGCGCCTATGTTTCACCACTGATCTACCACGGTGATATCCGGCTTCAGTGAATTGTGTGAAGCCGGATATCATCAAGCGGAGTAGCTCATTGGTAGTGCATTGACTTGCATTGCCTACGTCCCAGGTTTTAATCCTGTCTTAGATGCTTTTTTCACCCTGTTGGAAAAATTTATTCCACTTTGACCTCCACTTAATGAATAATGTATCTAAGTAAATCAAGCCTTATAACTGCGATTTTTTAAATAGAGGTCAAACTTGAATAAATTTTTCAAACAGATTGAAAAGTATCTAGGAGAGGATTGAAACCTGGGACGTTAGCTGTTTGCGCCTATGTTTCACCACTGATCTACCACGGTGATATCCGGCTTCAGTGAATTGTGTGAAGCCGGATATCATCAAGCGGAGTAGCTCACTAGTAGAGCATTGACTTGCATTGCCTACGTCCCAGGTTTTAATACTGTCTTAGATGCTTTTTTCACCCTGTTGGAAAAATTTATTCCACTTTGACCTCCACTTAATGAATAATGTATCTAAGTAAATCAAGCCTTATAACTGCGATTTATTAAATAGAGGTCAAACTTGAATAAATTTTCCAAACAGATTGAAAAGTATCTAGGAGAGGATTGAAACCTGGGACGTTAGCTGTTTGCGCCTATGTTTCACCACTGATCTACCACGGTGATATCCGGCTTCAGTGAATTGTGTGAAGCCGGATATCATCAAGCAGAGTAGCTCACTGGTAGAGCATTGACTTGCATTGCCTACGTCCCAGGTTTTAATCCTGTCTTAGATGCTTTTTTCACCCTGTTGGAAAAATTTATTCCACTTTGACCCCCACTTAATGAATAATGTATCTAAGTAAATCAAGCCTTATAACTGCGATTTATTAAATAGAGGTCAAACTTGAATAAATTTTCCAAACAGATTGAAAAGTATCTAGGAGAGGATTGAAACCTGGGACGTTAGCTGTTTGCGCCTATGTTTCACCACTGATCTACCACGGTGATATCCGGCTTCAGTGAATTGTGTGAAGCCGGATATCATCAAGCGGAGTAGCTCACTGGTAGAGCATTGACTTGCATTGCCTACGTCCCAGGTTTTAATACTGTCTTAGATGCTTTTTTCACCCTGTTGGAAAAATTTATTCCACTTTGACCTCTACTTAATGAATAATGTATCTAAGTAAATCAAGCCTTATAACTGCGATTTATTAAATAGAGGTCAAACTTGAATAAATTTTCCAAACAGATTGAAAAGTATCTAGGAGAGGATTGAAACCTGGGACGTTAGCTGTTTGCGCCTATGTTTCACCACTGATCTACCACGGTGATATCCGGCTTCAGTGAATTGTGTGAAGCCGGATATCATCAAGCGGAGTAGCTCACTGGTAAGAGCATTGACTTGCATTGCCTACGTCCCAGGTTTTAATCCTGTCTTAGATGCTTTTTTCACCCTGTTGGAAAAATTTATTCCACTTTGACCTCCACTTAATGAATAATGTATCTAAGTAAATCAAGCCTTATAACTGCGATTTATTAAATAGAGGTCAAACTTGAATAAATTTTCCAAACAGATTGAAAAGTATCTAGGAGAGGATTGAAACCTGGGACGTTAGCAGTTTGCGCCTATGTTTCACCACTGATATACCATGGTGATTGATATCCGGCTTCAGTGAATTGTGTGCAACCGAATATCATCAAGAGGGTTGGCTCACTGACAGAGCACTGCCGCGCGGGCCAACGTCCCAGGTTTGAATTCTAACGTATATATACTTTTTTACTCTTTTGGGAAAACTATTCAACTTTGACCGCCATCTAATGAACCTCAGTTATAAGGCTTGATTTACATTTATATATACAGTGGCGGTGAAAAGTTTCCCACCAGCATAAAATTTTTGGTTAATTTGTAAGTATACCCATATGAAGTGGAATCTCAAAGTGATACTTATACATTTTATTGACATAATAGTTAGGAACTTACTTATGGAATAACAAATAAATATCAATAAATTTAATTGACAAAATTAATTGCAAAGGAAAACGCATGTTCTCAAAAGTTTCCGGACATCTTGGCAAGTTTGAAAAAAAATGGTTTTGTAATAGAAAATAACAGTGACCAACAACATTTACAAATAGTATTTTGCCGTCATACCTTTAGCAATAAGTACTACGCCGCAGCGACGTGGCATCGATACAATGAACGGCTGAAGATCGTCTATGATAAGTTTTTTCCACTCTTCTTGCAATTTTTGGGAAAATTCTGCTGAAATGGAATATTTATAATTTCGCACATGTTTGTAAAGTTCGTTCCAAAGATTTTCTATTGGATTCAGATCCGATGATTGGGCTGGCCATTTCAAAAGCAGAATTGTTTTGTGCGAAAGCTACTGCTTGACGAGCTTGCATGTACTCTTTGGGTTTCATACTGAAAAAAACAGTTGAGACCACAATTTTTCCTCCAATAAGGCATCAAATGATCTTGCAAGATATCCTTATACATTGCACCATTCATCTTGCCACGGATTTCAACTAACAGACAATAGTTTTTTCCAGAAAATGGTCACCTTTTCCAGAAAATGGTCCCCACAGCAGAGTGTGTCCTCCGCCATGCTTCATTGTAGGAATAACATATCACGAATCATATCTTTTGTTTTCAGGTCGTCGGACGTAGCGTCTGCCATCACTCCCAAAAAGGTTGAACTTCGATTCATCGTAAAATAGTACTTTTTTCCAGTTTTCACTTGTGGAGACTTTGTGTTCTTTGGCAAACGCCAGTCAGGCCCGCTGATTTTTGTTTTACGCATGAAAGATTTTTTAACACCGATTCTTCCATAAAGTCCTACTTCACGTGAGCGTCTTGACACGGTAAATGGACTTATTTCAGCAATATTTTTACTCCGTAAATCGCGGGATATTGCAGTGACATTTTTATGCGGGTCATCAACTGCTTCTCTCCTGATAATTCTGTCCACAAGAATAGTCATTTTTCGGGGTCCATTGCAAGTCCTGAAGGCCTTGGACATCTTTATATATTTTTCAAAATATATAATATATCACAGTAGATTTTCCGATCGATAATTTTGCCGCAATCTCACGAGAGTTTTGGCCCTTTACTGACAAACAAATCAGTCGTTTACGAACAATAATTGTTGATCTTTTCACTTTTGAATTTCAACTACGTTATTCACATTGGTTAATTAACAAACACGGCCAAAAAAAACTTTACCGATAGCAAAAACTAACGATTAATGAATGACTGGAAACTTTTGCACACGCAAATTTCGAATTAATACCCTTTGCATCAAGTGTCTCCAGTATCCAATCAAAATGATCACGCAGTCAGAGGTCATTTGCATATTCCTAACTTTTGGAGAAATTGTGCTTTTTCATCGCTGAAGCGTTCTGGCAAACAAATCAAAGAAACTAACTGGCCGGAAACTTTTGACCGCCACTGTACATTAGAGTAACCCTTGAGTTCTAGAATTAAAGACGGATAAATTTTATGCAACTTACATTTGGATATTTCCAACTGAAAATCTAATGTTTAATAGTAAAATTTGTTTTTTCAGATTGAGTTAAATATCAATATAAACCAATATTTGTTAGCATTAAAAGCTTTGTTCCATTAATGTACACTGCTCAGAACAATTAAAGGATATTTGAAGTTTTATATAAAATAAAGATATAAACGAAATTTTTTTTTGCCGAAAATAGAAGAAGAGAATCACAAATGCAAATTTTTCTGGTTTTCAAACTGTGGAGTATGCAAATTTTGAGTTCGACGTCAAAAACGTCGCTTCAGCGGCAGCGAATGAAATTTGACTTTCAACTGGATAAAAGAGAATGAAGACAAGGATGATCGGCATTCAGTGATTGCTTTGTTTCGATGAGTACGATGTCTCAGCGAAGTCATTTGACAGATTCAGAAGCTTGGAGAATTGTTGGTAGGTTAGAAGGGGGCCAAACTCAAGCCGAAGTAGCGCAAGCCATTGGAGTGTCACAAAGTGTCATTTCCAGGATCTGGAACCGTTTTTTGGAGAGTGGATGTACAGGCCGAAGACCAGGGCAAGGTCGTAGACGGGCAACAACGCCCAATGAAGATCGGTATTTAGCGTTAACAGCTCGGAGACACCGAAACATGAACGCTACTCTTCTCCAACAACACCTTCGCTCGGCTACAGGCACCACGATTTCAACTCAGGCTGTCCGAAACCGGCTCCATGCTGTAGGTCTGTATGCTCGCCGACCGATAGTATGTGTTAGATTCACATCAAGGCATCGTCGCGACCGCAGGGAATGGGCAACCGAGCATGTCAACTGGAGGAGAAATGAATGGAGCAATATTCTGTTTTCTGACGAGTCCCGTTTTTCTGTGCATCCGGATAATAGGCGTATTTTCATCTGCAGGGACCGTGGCAGTAGGAATAATCCTGCGTTCGTGCACGAAAGTGTCAGATTTGGCGGTGGAGGAGTGTTGGTGTATGGTGGCATCTCCATTGACGGGCGCACTGACCTCTACATCATTCGAGATGGAGCTCTGACTGGTCGCCGATATAGGGATGAGATCCTCAGACCTATTGTAGTCCCTTACGCTGTAGCAATCGGAGATAACTTCATTTTAATGGACGATAACTGCAGGCCACATCGTGCAAACCTGGTGGAGGATTTCCTTTTCGAGGAAGGAATCGTTCGAATGGAATGGCCAGCGTGTTCTCCAGACATGAATCCAATCGAGCACGTTTGGGACGCTCTAGGAAGACGAGTTTCTGGCCGCCAACAACCCCCACAAACTCTCCAAGAACTGGAAAGAGCTCTTCTGGAAGAGTGGGGCAGAATACCCCAACTCGTCATTAACAGCCTCATTGAGTCCATGCCTCAAAGGTGTTCAACGTTGCTGGCCGCCCGTGGAAACCATACCCCCTACTGAAAATGATTTTCTTTGAAGAAAACACCTTTTCTTATTCTTTTCTTCTCATATGCACAAATTGTGTTTTTTTCCTTTTGTACACAAATGCGCAATAAAATGCATTTTTTCTGCCAAACATGTGTAATTTATTCTCATATAACCTACTATGTCTGTCGACCATGTATCAATCAGCTAAAAAGTTTCCCAGATACAAAATCCACCTAAAACTGCAATATCCTTTAATTGTTTTGAGCAGTGTATTTTATTGGTAATAGTTATTCAATTTTGTGTTAAGTAATATTGGCTTGTTTGGGTATTTTGATTCATTTTCAATCTTTTGTCACTGCTTAATAACTATAGAAATGAATCTTAAATGATCTTGTTTTATCTCTAGATGTCTGGATACGATGACATAAAAACTACAACCGGCGAACATGATTGTGAAAACAAATGAAGTTGCTCCTATAGTTTTACTGTATAAACTGGATTCAAGTTCCTTTTCGTTTTTTGGTTTCTGATCTTTTGGCTACAATAAATAAATAAATAAATAAATAAAATTAGCCATTCATTCTTGCCTTTTAAACAGCGCACAAGTTTAAAAAAAAAAAAAAAAAAAAAAAACAATGATTGTAACAAGGGTGGCATTTGATAATGTAGTCTTAATATTTGTTTAAAATGTCCAGTCATTAATGCATTAAAAGTAATTTTTAAATTGTTAATGGAATTTATTTCTATTTAAATGAACTAAACCAGTGCACCATTTTTCACTTGCTTTCAGGAGCTCTAGATTTGCCATTCAGTTCATGTGGTACTCTCAAAGAACTTGACAAGTTCGATGCGCAATTCTTCGGTTATTCTGTGTTGGGTGCGAATACCGCAGATCCAGTACAACGTATGCTGTTGGAAGTATCTTATGAAGCTATGGCTGACGCAGGTATGAGAGCATTAAGATACTTTGGATTTGTATTAGTATAAGTATACCAGTCAGTACTCAGGAGCCTTTCGATTCATGAATTTTAATACCACTGTTTTTCGAATACTGGCCTTATTTAATGACAGATATTCTGAGATTAAGTAAGGTGAAGATTGGTGTTCGGACGCTGCAGTAATAAAATTCAAGAAAACGAACGAAGATTGTTTAATTATCCAGTGAAATATCTTGTATATTTATATATATGTATACATAAGAATGTTTTTAATTTATTACTGTAAATTATAAGAATGGTAGTTGATCTTAGAAATAAATGAATAAAAGCATTTATTACCGGACATTCAAATTTCACATTTACATATAGATAAAATAAGTTTTTATTAAAATATTTTTACTTCATATTCCGAAGCATCTTCAGTAAATAAAAAAACAAAATATGCACAAATCAACTTTTGCTCTTTTGATGTGATCTTTGAGTTTTCTTTGAGAAAGAAACTTTAGAAGGAATCTGGTGTAATTTTTTTATTAGAGCACGGGCATGTCACGTCAAGCTTTTAGAAGCTGGGTTGTTTGGGTGATAGAAACCCTCTCTATCCTAGTGGACTTTTCTCTAAATGTGAATTAAAATTATTTATATATATGTCTCAGTGCTTTTTCGAATATTTTTTAAATTAGAGTTTTAAAGATTTTAAACAGTTTAAACCATTTTGAGCACTGTTAAATACCCATTTTCAAAAATAATATTTTTTTTTTTGAAAAAGGGTATTTAACAGTGCCCAAAATGGATACACAGTGGTAACCAAAACAGGCATTACCCAATTTGGGCACATACCTAAGAATCTTTCGAACCAAATTGGGTTTTATTTTTTTTCTGTGTGTTGGACGTTCGATGTAGATGTTCGGACGCAGAAGTTCCATGCAAGATTAAAAGTAATTAAAAATGTGTTTCTTCATTTTAGGTTATGAGGCAATGAGTGACTTCAAAGGTGCCAATGTTGGTGTTTACACAGCGATTTCCAATGAAGATGGAAAAGATATTATATCTCATAGTAGCCCAGTTAATCGCAGCTTTGCTGCAGGATATTTGAGAAGCATGTATGCCAACAAAGTTTCCTATGAGTTTGACTTCCACGGTAAGAAAAAACATTATTATTTGAATAGAACTGTGAAACCTTTGTCCATTAATATCTTTTGACCATATCAGATGGGAGAAAAGATAAATAATAAAAATAACGCACAGAATGTTCGCTCATCTACATCCGGATACTCCGGTAGCTGAACAAAAGTTTCTCCAAGATCTTTGTAGGGTTGGCTATTGTCTGTTGAACGGTAGGGTTACAAGGATATGTAAACATATTTTTTCTAGTTTTGTTTATATTGGTTTCGATGGATGAACACACAAAAAATGAGCAATCTTTCGAACATAATAACGGTAACGTTATCTAAGAAAAAATATGATCAAATTCAAAAAGGTCAAGTGAATGCTGCCGACCATATTGTTGTTTTGGGTGAAATCTTGATCTTTAGACTTGAGTATGATATGCCCATTACGTATGTACTGATGTACAAATCATCAAATCTTGAAATACTAATGATTTACATTTAAATGAAAAGAAACATTGAGCTCATTTTATGTTTATAGAAAAAAAAAAAAAAAAAAAAAAAAAACGAAAAATAAATGTTTAGAATTTCCATGTAAAAAAAAAGTGGGTAAGTATAAAGAAGGAACACGTTGGTATTTATTTTATGTTAAACCTATGAGTGTAAAGTGAGTTGTAGCCACAGAAAAAAAAACAACAACAAAAAAACAAACAAGTGGTTAAGTGTGATCGAAGATAGCACAAAGGGTTTCGTTTAATATTCCTTTAAAAACACTTAATCCTTCCTTTAATAAATCTAAATAAATTTCATTTTCCATTAAAAAAAAAAATATATATATATAAAGTAAAAATTTACCGGTCTATTTTTCTCGTTTCTTCGAAAATCTGAACCGGTCCGATAGCGCGCGAAGCCCGCTATTATACTCTGTCTTAATAATATCCGTCATGTGGACTAATTGCGGTATTTAAAAAAATCAATTTCAAAATTAAACATGTTGTATAGAGACCTTCAAAATGTTAGACGTCAGATTAATTTCCTTTTTAATTCTCTAATGATGTCATATACTGCTTTCTGTATTTACACATACTCATTCTCCTTGTATTATTGAGAAATGTTTGAAAATTTCCGTTTTATTATCAATAGGACGTCATATTAATCTTTTTTTCAATTGGTGAAACTTTTTATTTCATTTTCATTTTTCACGTGGAAATCTTTCAATATAAAATTAATTATTGTAGAAAGAATTTTATTGTGGAATTTTAATTGTTGGTAACTACTATAACGAAAAATGTTTAAATTTAATAGGAAAAGGCTGTTAGATTTTTGTTTTTTTATCTCTATGTATTAAAATAATACGATTTTTTCAAATTTTATGATTTTGAGTTTCATAATAGGTATTTAGCTATAAGTACACAAAATTTCATGACTGTCAGTTACATACGAGATGTAATTTTCCAACTGTACGAAAAATGTCCGGGCCAGGATTCGAACCTGGGATCTCTTGGCTGAAGCTGCCACGCTCTACCTACTGAGCTATCCTGGTCAAATCTGGAGGGCATAATTCATCCAGTTAACCTGGGTTCAGTCCTCCTGGGTTAAGTTCGTCCAGCTGGAAAATTACATCTCGTATGATTTCTTTACCAATTTGAATAATTGTGTTAAAATTAATCCAGTGTAATCACGTATCCAGCGTTTACTGGAGTTCCTTTACCTGCGATCTATTCTGTTGAGCTGATTAAAATATCAGACCAGATGCTATGATCAATTAGGTTAACTGGGTGAATTATGCCCTCCAGATTCGACCGGGATAGCTCAGTAGGTAGAGCTTGGCAGCTTCAGCCAAGAGATCACAGGTTCGAATCCTGACCCGGACATTTTTCGTCCAGTTGGAAAATTACATCTCGTATGATTTCTTTACCAATTTGAATAATTGTGTTAAAATTAATCCAGTGTCAGTTACATAGTTTCTGAAAACCGGCTCTTTGACGGACAGACAACGAAGCGGGAGTAATACGGTTTCGTGAGATGAACGAAACCCTAAAAAGAATACCTTTAACAGGAAAAAGCTTTTTGATATTTCATTTACTATTGTTGCAGCATTTTTTTTTGTGCGAATCGCACATTTGTTCTCTTTCGTACCCCAAGACCATTGATGCTTTAAATGACTCTTTTGTCAAACATTTTGCAGGCCCCAGCTTCTCAGTAGACACAGCATGCTCATCTGGACTTGTTGCACTGTGGTGTGCATTCAACGATATTAAAGAAGGAAGGGTTGAAGCTGCAGTCGTCAATGCAGGCCAAGTATGTTTAAGTCCCCATACAACAGACATGTATTACAAATGCGGAATAGTTTCGATGACTTCGGAATGTAATCCTTTTGACAGTAGGGGTAAGTTATTTTACTTTTACTTATGGATGTGTCCAGTGTATAATTTATAGTTTCATTAGACATATTTATAAAAAGTTATCAGAGTACAATAATATTATTTCAGATTCTACAACAATTTAAGAAAACATGGGATCATAATAAAATGTTTAAAAAAAATTCCAAAAACTATTTGTGATTTAAAAGTTTAACGATATTAGCCCGTCAGCTTACGCGCCCCTTTATATTACGTTACTACACGCGCGGGATAAATTTTACCCCAATGGGTTTTCTTGTGTCAATTTCCCTCCGGTTCGATTATAAGCAAAAATTTATATTTTGAAATAAACTATAAATCAATAAAGAACATAATTTAACTTCAAATAACAAGTTTTTATATTTAAAGCAAAAAAAAAAAAAAAAAAAAAACATAAAATCTAGCACTAAGATTTTTTTCTGCATATCATTACATACAAAGCTTTTACAATCCAAATTCAGCCATAAAAATACAAAAAAAATATAAAATTGATATATAGAAACTGTATGTGCAAGAGTTGTTAACGTTTAATAGAAAAATTATATTATTATTTGCACACTATATTTTTTACATAAACATTTGCATTAACATTTTCCTATCATTATGGGTTACGTTATAACACTCGTGGGGTAAATTTCCTCCCACGTGACATTTTTATAACAAAAGAATGGAAAATCTCACAACCGGAGGTAAATTCTTTTTGGCCACATCTTGATATCTTTCAGCTTGAAAGGTACTATAAAGTTCAGAATGATCACGAACGATTTTTGCACATTTTTAAGTAATAGTTGTGAGCTGGGGTAGATTTTATCCCAGGGCGTGTGCTGACGGGTTAAGACAATTCTAAAAACTATATAATACTTAATATTGGTACGAGTTATAACTTTCCAACTGATTGAAAAAGTGTCCGTTCCAGGATTTGAACCAAAGATTTTTGGCTTAAGTTGCGAAGGTTCTGCCTACTGGACAAGTCTGGCGGATGCAATTCACTCAGACAACCTTAATGAAACTTTATATCTGTAATTCCAAAAATCATCAAAAGAGTTTATTAAAGTTTCCATATATGTGAGATTTATGGAAGTTATTGTTTTTTTCCGTTTTCTCAAAATGCTGATTTCTATTACATCGATACGCTTTTTAAAAATGTATTGATTGCATGATTTTAAAAGTTTCCATACTTTTTTACAGTGGTGAAAAAGAAATATAGGGAGCCATTATAAATGGTTAAATCTAAAATATTACACTAGTTTATGTAGTTTATTCTAATTATACAAAGATAATATAACTTATATATATATAAATATTTACCGTGTCAAAAGTTTTGAAAAATGTTATATAATTTCTGTTTATGTTTCAGAATAATGTAGAATAAAGTAAAAATAAAGCGGGAAATTAAAAAAAAATACCATATTTTCAATTGATTTTATCAATCTGGAAGTCTTAAATTGTGAATGTATTTTAAGAGCGAGAATTTTTTCCTTGCTATTTTGATAACAGATTTTACTTAACTTTTTTTTGACATAACACGTGATTTTTTTTCATATGTCACTATTTTTCCTCACTATGGGTGATGGTCATTGCAGTAATGAAACCTCATTTGTTTGCTTAAAACCATGATGAAAATATGTACTCTAGATATAAGGAAATATATTTCTATCAATTTTTAGCAAGAATATCTTGATATATTTCGAACTTTGCTTCATTCATCAAGATAAAAGATTTGTGATACATACAACTCTTCTCCAAAACAAATAATCTTAATTTAAATGTGATCTGAAATTTCCTTCTATTAGTCGAACTGTTCATAATTTGGTAACAAAGAATTTCTATGTCAGTATAAAACTTGAATGAAAAATCGTGCGTCAATCATAGATTATGTAACATTTTCCAACACTTCCAAAATAATTTCACAAATCTTTACCGTTTAATAAAGTAAAAAATAATATCTAAGTAAACAATTTGGAAAACGCATAACACATTTAAAAACCCAATTTCAGGAATTACCAACAATATTCGAAAAAAATCCGATCTATTTTGTGTAGTTCTGTATATTATCTATATATTTGTATATATATGAATGCGGTTAAGCACTCCCACCAAATTCACATGGCAACAAGCAATTCTCACGAGCAAGCTGTGACGTCGACAGACCGCAGACCACAAGAATGTTGAGATACATTTTTTGGCGTCACCAGCCTGGGAACAGAAAAGTTCAGATTTAAATTGGACGTGCAAAGAATCAGATGTGAGTCCTGAAGCGCTCTCGGGACGAGAGAGCAAATATGATCGAATCGGGCCGAAACCGGCCATATGTTACCGAATTATCTACAGTTAGACAACTGCAAATCCTCCCCTCTTCGCATCGTCTTCGCTCAAAGAAGATAAAAAGTATAGGTAACCAACACCGACTTTTCCTGTTCCTGTCAAAGACGAACATCATCAGTAGCCTATTTGTGATTTTAAATCGACTGCCGCTGAATCACTATTGTCTAACGAAAAATCTCTTTTGTCCACTAAAAATGATTTTAATTTTTCGGCTAAATCTCCAAACAATTCGGCTGAAGAAATTTGTGAAATTCCTAGCCTCTCTAACACGATATGCAAAGATCAGGATTTTTTGATAAATTTGAAATGATTATCGACGAGAATACAACCGACAATAATTCGGTCTATTGTAAAATATATAAAACTACCATTGTCTCTTCGTGTGATTCGAAAAACCAGACACCATATGATATCATTAATGAGTTACCGTTCCCTACGATGAACGATGATGATAAGACAGCCCTGTTTTTACAGTCAATATCTTTGAACTTTTTACATGTCTTCCTTTCATCATTATACGTTTTCTGATCCTGACTTTATACGTTTTCATCCAATACTTACAGACGCTTAACATTCCGAGAAACTACACGAGTCAATACCGGGTATTCTCTTTAAGGAAATTTTAATTAATTCGTTGCTTAGCAACCGTATTTCAAAGAGTATAAAATAATAAAATTCAAGAAACTCGCACTATTTTGGTGAAATATCTTTTTTTTTTTAAAAAATCAAAACGAATGTAAATTTAATGAGACTATGGGATGAATAACTATTTATTTAAAAAAAAATAAAATAATAAGCAGTTCATCAGAATTTCATAATATCATTGTATAACACCGTGTTCAATTTAATGATTCTAATTTCTGAAACATTCGAAGAATTTTATGTGCTTCTAAATATGCATATAATTGAAAAAATAATAATTTCGGATTGTACGATGTTAAATGATATCAAAAATGAGATTTAAAAAACAAATGACTTGCAGAGCTAACGTTGAGGCTCCTGTTCTGCAGATTTACTAGTTATATTTGAAATAATGTAACAACATTAAAATGCACCGAATAAATATTATCCCCATTGACCGTAATAGTACGGAATATTTTGTATGTCCCGGTAAACAAACCATAAATGGTATACACTTTATTTTCAATATCGAACATGCCAAGGAAAGCTCAATAACGTGTATCAATTGCATGGCAATCAGGGTCGTAGCTAGAAGGGTGCCAGGGGGTGCTCACCCCCCTAATTTTTTTTTTAACCCCCGTAGGAAAGATTCCAAAGTCACCAAATAAACTCTTTTCAAAAATCGAACTTAGTTTTGGGGCGCTTTTACAGTTTTGCACAAATACTAAATTGTAGTACTTGTATAAAAAACTGCAAATAAGCGTTTTAAATTTGTTTAAATAAGTGTTTTTAAAACAATAATAATTTTAAAATGCAAAATACATCCTTGATTTAGTTAGTGTTTTTTTATCATATGAAAAAACAACTTTAGAATCTTTAAGGGCAGATAATATTCAGAAAAAATATGAAAGGTTGGAATTCTTTATGAAACAGGTGAACTGTAAGCTTTTTATTTACTTGTTGACATCATCATTTGTTATTTCACCAGTATAATTATACACTAGTTATACAGTGGATTTTTTTATTCTCCAGCCTTTTGTTTTCTTAATATAAAATGAAGTTGTTATAAACAGTTTAATAAGAAACATAGTGCCTACAATATGAATATGCACTAATTTATTTTTCTATAAAATACTTTGATCATATATATCTGTGTTTGTGTGTTTTTTTGTGCGTGCATGTGTTAGAGGGAGCAAAAAAAATATGAGCCCACACCTACACGTTCTTGACCCACCCTATTATTTACTTTTAGCTACAACCCTCATGGCGATCCGAGTATGTTTACGCGAATTAGAGCACTCACAGACGGACAGATAGACAAGCAGATGGCCAGACAAGCCGAATTCATAAAAATGTTTCAACTTTGTTGGAAAGTGTTAAAAAGATGAAATAAACCATGCTGGCAAAAACACACAAAGGATATCGAGTAAAATAATTGCTAAAAGGCCTCAAGTATTAGGCAATAATTGAAATGATCTAATTTCCTAAGGCATTCATTTTAGATGACACGGATTATTTCCATTATTACTGTCATGATTTTCGACTAAAAAGGCAGCATCCTATAAATGGCAATGCAGAGAGTACAGTATTTTGTTTCAGGTTTTGATAGCCTAAGAGGGACTGCTCAGACTAGTACAAGCCTGTAGAGCAAAGTGTCCATCCCGGTCCCCTTTATTAAGGTCTTAATTTTTTTTTACAAACTACAGCCGCAGCTGGACCCGCCGTTAAACGGGACAAAGAGCGGGATTGAATGTTTAAGACAAATACAAACTATGGTCAACGATCAGATCATATATAACACGGCCCTGCCAGGAAAGGACTCTTTTCGCGACAATTAGCAAGGACTGAATATGAGTTGTCCATTGAGAGTGGCAGCTGACGATTACTAGTTGAGGTTAGAGTGTTCTGTCAGATAAATATAGATTTTATGTAGCTTTCTGCTAAGGGTGTGCCTCTTTAGAATATTAGGAAGCCATTCCTTGGGAGGGATTGTTAGCTTCTTCATATGCCACTGTGCTGTTACCGGGCAGGTGAAATAATAATGAGGAGCCGATGCGTCTGCGCCACACTCGCAAAGGAATGTGTCTGCACATTTAAATTTGTAGAGGTATGTTCTAAAGGGACCGTGTTCCGTGAGAAATGCTGTTGTGTGTGCGGAGAGGTTGTAGTGTGTTATTGAGACTTTCGGTATTAGATTATATGTGTGTCGGCCTTTGCTGCTGTTATCCCAGATTGATTGCCATTCCTTGAGTGTTTTTGCTTTTAGTAAACGTTTTATGTATGTGGCTGGAATTGGGAGATGAATGTCAATGTGTGGTTTAGCTGTTGCTTCCTTTGCGAGTGCGTCCGCGATTTTATTATCTTGAACGGCCGTGTGCGCTGAAACGTGGCCAAGAGCTACTCTATTTAGAAGGGACTTTAACTTAAGTTTGATTTCTAGGATTAGCGTTTGAAGAATTTCTGACTGTAATGGTACAGTTAAAAGGATATTTTTAAAGTAATAAAACACATTTCAAAACATATCAAAATATATTGGCTGGAAAAGTATTACTAGCGGCACCGCTAATTACTAGAGATGAGTTCGGGCTCTTCCTTTGGAGCACGAGCCTGCCCGAGCCCGACGATTTTGAATCCGAGCGCGCCCGCGACCGAAAAATCTTGCGGCATCAGGGCCCGAGTCCGCCCGAACCCGATGCCAAAAGTATAGAAAAGAAAAAGTTTGCATATTATTTAAAAACTGTTTCGAAAGTAATATCTCATTTTTAAATCTATTCTTACATTCAAATAACTGTTAAACCAGATCACACAATTTAATGAAAATTTATATTCAATTGTATCAGAAGAAAAGTTTGGTATGAAATAAAAATACACTTCATAATAAATACACTTCATACACATCATACTTAAGAGGATTCCCAGTTTTTCCCTCGCTCAACAAGAAAATTTGGTATACACATTAACAAAGTGAGTTTTATGAATAGATGCACGAAATTTTCATAAATTATTTTTTATATACCGAAGAATCGAACAACGTTCTTCAATTTCCTATAAAAGATGTGCATCTTTAATTATTATAGATTCCTTCCTCATAACAATCTTTTGTGATTGTCATATCTCTGAAAATTAGCTTAAATTAAAAATTTGACACAGCTATCTGAAGGATACGTTGCCTTTAAAGAAACACGTCTTGGTTGCTTTCTTTCTCAATAACAATACCTGAAAACTATATGTGAAAATATAAACATACGAATGAAAATGATTTCGTGAAGTTGTTAGGCACAGAAACGAGTTTGGATTTATAAAAAACCTTCAATTTTAAAAATACCGGAAAATTTAAATAATTTATATTGCCAGAGGAAAAAAATACGCGATGTGCGATTAAAATTTCAAGTATTTTCTTATTTACTATTACATAAATATTTAAGTAATACCATATAATATGTAACAAAAAATACATCCCAAAAACATTGTAATTAATTCTACCTTATCTGAACCAAGGTAACAATGGGGTTTAGAAACGGGCAAATCACCGAATGTAACAAAGTATTACAAAAGAATATTGAGGTTATAGCACTATATTATGATCACTGTGTTACAAAACTATACTCATAACTTTGAATACATACAATGCACTATTATGTTATATTAAACAATTAAAACGTTAAAAAAACTATATGATGTAAAAATAGAAAAGAAAAATTTCCACAAAACAATTCTTGGAATTAAATAAACGAAATATTCACAGAAAACAATCTTCTTAATTTATTTATATCTATTATGATATTAACATGAATTTTCATTCATCAATTATAAATTGCTCACTATTTGTATTACATCATTATCATGATTATAACACATATTCATTTTTATAACTATTTAAATATAAAAATTGCATTATAAATAAATAAATGTTTTGCGCTATAAAAATGTCGTACGAAAAAAAAAAAAAAAAAAAAAAATTTCTACTATTTAGAAATTTTGAAAATAACTTACCAAACTTTAAGTATTTTCTTCCACAAAACTTTTTTTCAACTCAGTTGATCTAAATTTCACAAAGTAATTCTCATTCACAAAATTAAAAAAAGCCGTATAATATTAAAAAATAACATCATCTTTTAAGCAAATTTACGTTAGATTTTGTCCTCTTAAAAATTTTTATTTTCTAAAATTTTGTGCTTATTTTTTTCCAAAATGTTTTAAGAAAAGTATTGCGTCCACAGCTTAAGAGCCTACACTAGTCACGCGAAGAAACGCTCAAGCTAATGTTAATGCTATTGGAAGGTTCTTGTGCGATTTCTCGCTCGCATTTTAATATTTTTAAATATATTTTTTTTTGCACAGGATAGCTGAGGTCATTTTCCAACGTTGTTAGTTTTTACTTTTTCAATTTTGGTTCCAGTTATTTTATATAAGGGTACTTTCACTTTAAGAACCTGTTCCAACCGGTTCCAAAATTTAAAATGGCCGCTTATAAAAAAATTGCAGCAAAAATCGAAAAAGTAAAAACTAACAACGTTGGAGATTGACCTCAGCTATCCTATGCAAAAAAATTTAAAAATATTAAAATGCGAGCGAGAAATCTGTCAAGAACCTTGCCATAGACTTAACATTAGCTTGAGCGTTTCTTCCCGTGACTAGTGTAGGCTCTGACTCAAATTACATTGTCTTTCTTCTAGAATACGTCCAGAAATACAGAAATCTCTTCCAAATGTTGTGCTACTTGCAGGTATGCTTAAAACTTTCCTTGCAACTTTAGCTAAATTTGGAAAAGAACAATTTTTCCACCAACTCAATAGATTTTTAACATCGATCTCTGCATTAATTGAAAAGTCAATATAACTGCGAATCTCATCTTCAGATTCTGATTGTGATCTACTACTATCGGCCCATTCTTCAAAGGTATTACTTTGTAATAAAGTGTAAGGAATAGCATATGGCGCAGTACGATTTCCCAGAGCTTATTCTGGTATCATTTTTCGTACTTGAGAATGAACTTCCATCTTTTCATGATTCCCAAGCATTTTTAAATACTTAAAGTTCGGATAGGTAATGTGCATGTGACGTCACGAAGCCGTAAAGATCTTACAACTAAACGTAGATTAGGCAAAACATACGCCTGCTTTAGGATTGCCTACTGTATAGTTAGCTGTGTTGTGTGCTTATTACTCACATTTTTTTATTAATCATTCATATAATTTTGCTTTTCCTAATTGCAGCGGATAGTCCAAGGTAAGTCCTGATGCACTTGAGGCTCGGAATTTTAATCTTTTGAGACCCGGGACCCCTGGGGCACCTTTAAGATTTTTGCCCTAAATTGTTAATAACAACCAATTTTTATCCGATCCTCTTCGTTTTTTGGGGCCCTTTCCCCATTTTGCTTTTTCCCCCATTTCAACGTTCCAGTTAGGACTCTGGCCCCCTGGGGATTGAAAATTTTGAAATTTTTGTTTCCTAATAAACTTTTAATAACTTGCCCCCTTTTAATCCGATTTTCTTAGTTTTGGGGGACTTTTCTCCATTTAGTTATTCCCCCATTTCTACTTTCCAATTAGGACCCTTCATCTTAGGGCCCTGCTCAAAACTATCAGCCTACCCTTTTTGGGCCCTTTACTATAAATCTATTAACAATCGTCCGAATCACTAGCTTTTTTTCTAACAACTTAGAACTTCCAGCTACTACATGAACGACAAAAAAAAAATTCTGAGAAGATCCGGGCCCTCTAGGCCCTTTCAAGTTTTTGTTCCCTAAATTGTTAATATCATGCCCCCTTTTAATCCGATCTTCGTTTATGGGGCTTTTCTCCATTTAGTTATTCCTCCATTTCTACATTCCAGTTAGGACTGTTCATCTCAGGGCTCTGCTCAAAACTATCAGCGATCCCTTTTGGACTCCCTCACTAGCTTTTTTTCTAACAACTTCTTAGGACTTCCAGCTACTACATGAATGACAGAAAAATTTCTCGGACAAGACCCGGGCCCCCTGGGCCTCTTTACATTTTTGTCTCCTAAATTTTTAATAAATTGCCCCCTTTTTATCCGATTTTCTTCGTTTTTGGGGTTCTTTTCTCCATTTAGTTATTCCTCTATTACTACATTCCAGTTAAGATCCTGTCTCCCTGGGTCACGGTACAGGGCCCCTTGAAGTTTTTGTTCCCTAAATTTTTAATAACTTGCCCCCTTTTAACCCGATCTTCTTCGTTTAGGGAACCTTTTCTATATTTAGTTATTTCCCCATTTCTACATTCCAGTTAGGATCCTGGCCCCCTGGGGCCCTGTCCGGGGCCTTGAACTTTTTGTGCGTCTCAATGCATAACGTTAAAGTTAAGTCTTGGACTTCTCTCTCAGGGCCACCACTCTCATATTTTTATAGGGCCCTAGGGATTATGCATTATTTTCCTTCTTTTAAGAAATAAATAAAAATATTTTTTTGATTATTTGTCCTTTTCCTTCTGTAATCTAAACAAACGGTTGTTAATGTTCACAACACATTGCTGTCTATGTGTGCGTTATATGATATCTTCTACCAGGGCTTTACAAATTTGAAAAAAATCTGGTAGCCAGGTATAAATTCTAGTCGCCAGTAAAAAAAAAAAAATTAACCCCCCCCCCCCCACACCCGTCCCTGTTATTGATTTTTAAAAATCACAAATGTTTGTTTAGGAATTAAGTCATGAAAAAATAATAACAAACATAGTTTAGAATTATTAGTTACATAGTTTAGAATAGTGCATAATTAAAAAAGACAAAACTAAGTTTTCTAAGGAAACTTATCAAAGTTATATATTTGTGGTTAAAAAAATAATAAAGGAAATATTGTTAACTCTGAATTAACCGACATGTTTTTGGAAATGCTGATTGACGTATGCTTCAAATGTCCAAATACTTGAGTGCTACAAAATCTATATCTGATGAGAGGGCATCTATAAAATAGAGAAAGCCGGAAAACGTAGAATAGTATACATTTAGAACAGTACATAATCCCTTCATTCTGAACAAAATAGTATTAAAATAACTTCAGAATAAGTAATTTTCAAAAGGGGAAAAAAGGTTCTTTTTATTTTTTCTATACTTGTATAAATAAAATTTCCAGTTTCAGAAACAATAAGCCCGAGCCCGAAGGCTGATATAAAAATCGAGCCCTAGCACATGTCGGGCCCTAGCTGAGCCCATCTCATCTCTACTTACTACATCTGGAGACTAGAATTTAGATCAGGATACGTCAATGCATGTTTTGTGTTCATAAAAATTATGCTTTAAGTTAAAATGTGTTTCGTTGCATTACTGACCATCACAGCGTCCCGGTTTAAATCCATTTGAAAACATGTCGATAATAACAGTGAGAGAAATTTAACCCGTCAGCACACGCGCTGGGATAAAATCTACCCCAGCTCACAACTATTACTTAAAAATGTGCGAAAATCGTTCTTGATCATTCTGAGCTTTATAGTACCATTCAAGCTGAAAGATATCAAGATGTGGCCAAAACGAATTTACCTCCGGCTGTGGATTTTCCATTCTTTTGTTATAAAAATGTCACGTGGGAGGAAATTTACCTCACGCGTGTTATAACGTAACCCATAATGATAGGAAAATGTTAATGCAAATGTTTATGCAATACAAATAATAATATAATTGTTCTTTTAAGCGTTAACAACTCTTGCACATACAGATTCTATATATCAGTTTTATATTTTTTTATATTTTCATGGCAGAATTTGGTTTGTAAAAGCTTTGTATGTAATGATATGCAGAAAAAAAATCTTAGTGTGTTAAATTATGTTCTTTATTTATTTACAGTTTATTTCAAAATACAAATTTTTGTTTATAATCAAACCGGGGGGAAATTGACACAAGAAAACCCATGGGGGTAAAATTTATCCCGCGCGTGTACTAACGTAATGGAAAGGAGCGCGTGTTCTGACAGGTTAAGGAAAAATCAAGTATTATACCAATAAAACTAGACTAAAATCTGCTATTAAAACATCCTAGAAAAATACACGTTATATTTGTAGCAATATTCCGTTTGATAAATCCGTCATTAAATTTTCAATCCATTTAAAAAATAGATATATAGTAGGGCGTATCGAAAAAATCCAAATTTCTTAGATCTTTTTGCGGAAGTGCGGAAAAGTTGTGAACTGCCTTTATTAAAAAGTGTGTGGAATCTTAAAACTGTGGGTTGATATCTTCTGTCGCCTCAGTGGGCCTAAAGTTATAAAAAATGGACTAAAAATGATTAAAAATCAAAAATTAATAAATAATCACAGATTTCGCTCATCGGTTTGAGGTAGTGGTTACAAGTTACTATTTTGTAACAACAACAACCATAGAAAATTGTAGAATTATAGATTAATATCTTCTGTCGCCTCATCGGCATCGAATTTTGGAAATTTTGACGCATTTTGGTAGTTTTCTGCATCAAGCAGGGCGGTCGCTCTGCCAAGCCAAGCTTAAAAAAAAACGCCACACAAACAACGCCAAGAACTGAAATAGACCGCTACTGCTTATTTACAGGAATCAACTTCGCAATGTTAAATCGACAAAACATGCCAGATTAAAATATCAGATATCAAATAAACCAAGCGTCGCAGAAAAAAAAACGAAAACTAGAAGAATCTAATGAAGAATTTCTTCAATTTAAGACCAAACTCATCTTCATAAGTGATTTATAAACAGAGATATAGATTTTTTTTAAAAACGTCGAGATACTTAAAATGATCACTTTTTTCTTCTTCAAACTTTTTTTTTCAAACAACCTACAGACCTTAATATTCGGCAGAATAAAAAAAGGATTGCATTTTTGGACAAGTAATTACGTAATCTATGTGCTTTTATAAAATTCAGTGTAAAAAAATATTATTTTCTATCCTTAATTAGCAAAAAACTGTTAATTAACTTGGCGATTAAAAAATTATGCCAACACAGAGATAAAACATGCCAACGACCATGTACCATCTCTATAATAAAACTGTAAGTCATGTGACTGTCCTCAACAGTTCCGGGATGCCGCATCGCTTTTTCATATGCCAAGCGGCCATTTTTATTCAAAATTATTTTTTCGAATAAACTGCATAAAAGTTACATTTTAAGAAAGATCGTTCAAAATAAATTAATATTTGAGAGATGACTTGCGTTCAATTATGTATATATTCTGCAATAACTTCAGTCGAAAGATTCGCAGTTCAAATTCTCTATTCATAAAAGTAAACAAAAAAAAGATTGATTCGTCGTGAACATTTAAAATATTAAATCATGGAGGTAATCATTCGCAAAGCAAGTTCTCCGCGAATGAATTTTTGGACCGCTGCCTCGCGTCAAAAAAATAATTCGCACCAGTGAGACAATCAAAGTTTACCATAATTATGTGCTATACAACTCAACTTTCGGACCTTTTCTTGACGTAAATTGAACTCATGTAATAATATTTAATGAATCAGATTTTTAGCATTTTTAAAATCGCTAATACAGCTTTTATTTATCGCGTGTACAGATTAGAAATGATACTTTGATTTTGAAATCAAATGTTTTGATTTATGATATTATTTCTTATTTATTTATTTATTTTCTCTTTTAAATGAAAAGTGTGAAGTATTTTAAATTTATGTAATATAAGCATTTTAGATTAAAGTTAAGTATTTTAAATGAAATGAGTGACAGGTTTATAATTTAAAATTAAATTAATTGTAGTATGAATGACGGTGATGGGAACGATATTTGGCGAATTATCATCTGCTCCCGGCTAACAAAAATACTCATAATTAAAAAAAAAGAATAAAAATAAATAAATGATAGTTTGTTGTAAATAAATATTGATATACATATCAAAAATAATTTATAGAATTAAAATAAAAAATAAAAGTAAATAAACAACAATTTCCATAACAAAGTTTTCGCCAAATTGGCGGGGGAGGGGGGGGGGAATCGAGCCAACGTGCGTATGTGACATTTGTGCCCAAAAAATATGCGAAATGCTACCATGATCGCAAAAGTTCATGATTTGTCTATTAGAATCTTCCGATTTGGCGAAGGATTAAGGGAAAATTAAATTATGAATAAATGTAACGTGTTGCAATGTTTAACATACATTTAAGGGAGACCAAACTGGTCGCCAGTGGCGGCTACTCTCTATAATAAAACCGTAAGTCATGTGACTGTCATCAACAGTTCCGGGATGCCCGTATCGCTTTTTCATATGCCAGGCGGCCATTTTTATTCAAAATTATTTTTTCGAATAAAACTTCATAAATGTGACATTTTTAGAAAGATCGTTCAAAATAAATTAATATTTGAGAGATGACTTACGTTCAATTAGGTATATATTCTGCAATAACTTCAGTTCAAATTAGCTTCGCAGTTCAAATTCTCTATCCATGAAAGTAAACAAAAAAAAAAAAAGATTCATTCGTCGTGAAGTTTTAAAATATTAAACCATTAAACCATGGAGATAATCGTTCGTAAAATAAGTTTTCCATGAATGATTTTTTGGAGCGCTGCCTGGTGTCAAAAAAGTAATTTGCACCAGGACCTGTAAGACCATCAAAGTTTACCATAATTCTGCTTGATGAAGTGCTTTACAACTCAACTTCCTTCGGAATCTTTTCTTGACGAAGTTGAATGTAAACAAATACAAGTCATGTAATAATATTTAATGAATCAAATTTCGAAACGAATTGTCAGTTAATTTGATATTTATGTATTATACGTGGCAGGAAGAGAGATCACCTAAAATGATTGTTAATTGCCAATCATATTTACCATTGTTAATGACCAATCGCGTTCCAAATAGTAATTTAATATACATTTATAAAATACATAACATCATTAAGTACTTTTATGTTATTTGGGTGCAAATCTCGCCAATATCATTTTTAAAATCGCCAATACCAGCTTTTATTCTTCACGTGTTCAAATTAGAAGCGATACTTTGATTCTGAAATCAAATGTTTTGATTTATGATATTATTTTTTGGTACTTTTCCTTTATACGGACACCATTGTCGCCAAGCATACATTTACATACATTATGCATTAGCATACATTTTGGCATGGTGTCCGTATAACGGAAAAGTACCTATTTTTTATTTATCTATTTTCTATTTTGAATGAAAAATGTGAACGGCATGCATTTTAAATTGGAAAAGCTGTCACAGACGCTCCGGTGTTGGCGCGATTTTTGTTTTGCGCCATCTTGTCGAGAAAATCCCATTTTCAGACACCTGTTAGAGATTGCTAAAACAGCATGTTACTTTTATTTTATTATGAAATAAGTCATTTTATATTTTAAAAAAACACACAATTTTATTTAAAAAAACACACAATCATTAATTTGTTATAAAACACACAATATTCAATTTATTATAAAGCATGCGGAATCTGCTCTACCAGGTTGCCATACGAAGTAAAATCTAGCCTAAAACGCCAGGTTGGCCAGGCATAAAATCGCCATTTTGGCACCAAAATGATACCCCGATGCGTCTGCGACAACTGTACCCAAAAGGACCCATCATTAAAAATTGTTAATAATATAGAATTAAAGTAAAATAATGCAGAAAATTATTTTTGTATACACTTACTAAACACATAAAATCATATTGATGGTTTTTAGATTAGACATTTACGATGGAAATTTTATTTGGGGTATGTTATATCCAACGGAATGAATATGAGATATATATATTCTAATCACATATTATATACCCATGAATATACTATACATATCTATATCTACTATATCAATAGAACCGTCTTCAATAGTCTTCTATATTTCTACTACGTGATATTAACTATAGAGTTACAATATAGAGAGAAAAAACGGGTTGCTGTAATTAGAATTATAGGTGCCAATGTTGGCGCGGCGTATTTTACCTGTTACGAATCTTAATAGTCAGTAGACAATAAGCAGACATGCCGAAATAAGAGAATTACGCTATTATAAAAACTCCCGAACTATATCAAGAAAGGGGAGCAGAGAAAAACAAAGTCGTACTAGGCATCTAAAAGGAAGTTCGCGAATTTTAATCAGATTGTACGTCATGGGAAAAAAGTCCTGACAGAAAATATGGTTTAAAGGGAATGCGATTATCAAAACTGGCCTTCAAAAGTTCAATTTTCCACCAAACTATACTCGAAAATTACGTGTAATAATATGTAGCCCGATTATGGCACATTACTCAAGACGTTTTAGATGAGAATAATGATAGATTTTATAATCTTTCGCAATCGAGTCTACAGCCAAAGTTAACGAAAAACAAAAACAAATATTAGCAACAATATGGTTCAGTGTAAATGTGGATATCATTAAAGACTTTCACAAAATAGACTTCATTGCATCAAATCGTATTAACTAAAATACGCCAATTGGCAATGGACCCAATTACGAAAAATTACTTAATATGTTTAAGAATCTCCGCCTTAGCGAACATATTGCAACTGATAAGCAAACGGACATGAAGAACAAATGCTTAAGTGGGTTAAGCGGTTTTTATCATGGAAGATGAAATACATAACAACAAAAAATATGCAAAATGCTACCATGATCACAAAAGTTCTTGATTTGTCTATTAGAATCATCCGGTTTGGCGAAGGATTAAGGAAAAAAAATAAATTATGAATAAAAGTAACGTGTTACAATGCTTAACATACATTTAAGGGAGACCAAACTGGTCGCCAGTGGCGGATAGTCTGTATTATAATAGCACAAATCAGTTACAAGTTATAACAACATCAAATTTCATCTGCAAGTCAGCCATTTTCTTCTGAAGATATTTTTTTTAAAAATAAAACTTCATAATTATAAGAACACACATTTTATCAAACAATTAAATATGACTGCAAACTGTGGCAGATGACTGTTTCCAACATGAATAAGTATGAGAAATTCCCGTCAAGCGTATCGATCTGGGTGGCTCAGTCGCAGAGCGACGGCACGATATGCGTAAGGTCCCAGGTTCGAGTCCTGGCCCAGGTCAATTTTTCACTCGTGTTTGTTTAGTGCATTTAATTGTGTGATAAAATGCGTGTTCTTAAAATATTGTAAAATAAAGTAATCAGACGTAGTGTTTATGTTTTAAAAAATATTTTAAATATATAATATACGTTTTTGAAAGATCTTTAAAAATAAATTAGTTTTTGAGGGAAGATGTACCTTCTAAAATGTATACATTAAGAGTTATCGGCATTTAAAATTTCTTTCCAAACGTAAACAAAACTTTTGAAATGAATTAAAGGTGATTCATTTATTTCTTTAAAAAAAAAAAAAAACGGTAAAGGACAGGCATTTCGTTCGCAGGAATACCTTTCACGTCATTTTTCTATAAATTAATGAAATCCAGTTGTTAAATTATTTTTGTTTTAGAAGTGAAGTTTCCATTTAAATTTATTGTAACAGTACAATGTTTAATTGAATAAAATAATGTAAATCTAAGAAATTGCTAAGAAATTCCAAACATGCACAGGGCAATGCAAAAAAAATAAATAAATAAACAAAAAATAAATAAATAGATAGATAAATAAATAAATAAATAAAAATCAGCTTTCATAAATTCTAAAAATTGTTCATATATCTCAATTACAATCTAAAGGAGGGTTTATTTCTATATTATTCTACATATAATAGTAATTTCAGCAAATATATTAAATTCCAATGCGATCTGTTTTAAACTTTAAGATGGTTTATAACACATGATAAAAAAATTATAAAAAAGAATGGCGCGTCACAGTTCGGGGAGAGGATGGGGAGGAGCGTGAACAAAATTAGGAAGTATAATAAGGCTATCTGTTTGAAACTTTACGATATTTTATAACACATAACATAAATTTTAAAAATAAAGCTGCGTCAAAAATTATAGGGAGGGGCGGAGCGCGTTTTGCCAACACAAGGGGGGGGGGGCACTTTTCTAAATTTTAATGATATCCGTCATGTCACATATCGTTACAAAGGGCTGTGACCACTTATTCATGTTATGTACCACAGGTGAAATCCCCACATTTTGCGCCCCCCCCGACTCATGTGATATATTGTTCGAAAGGCCTGTGGCCGCTTATTCATATTATGTATCTTCGGGGTCCATCCTCCCGCTTTCACCCCCCCCCCCAAAGGGGACACTTTTCTAAATTTTGCCGACACCTCTCATGTGATATATCGTTGGAAAGGTCTGTGAACGCTTAATCAAATTATGCACGTGTGTTGGGGGGATATTTTCTGAATTTTGCACATATCCCTCATGTGATACATCGTTGGAAAAGTCTGTGACCTTCTAATCTGATTATGCATCTCCGGTGTTCATCCCCCCACTTTGCCCCCCAAACGCGATTAGCTTTCACCACCAGTAGGCGCTTTCCTATCTCTGTTTCTATGGGTCGGATCACGACGGGGTATGGCTCATTCGACTCGACATCTATAGAGCTTTCCGATTTTAGTACGTTTTTTCACCACCAGGGGGCACTTTCTTATCTCTGGTTCTATGGGCTAGATCACGACGGGGTATAGCTCATTCGACTCGACATCTATAGCCTTAACAATTTCAGTGCCCGAGGTTCGTATAGAACAGATTGCGCTACCTGGTGGTGGAAGATAGAACTTGAGCGTGCGCAGCACGACTGCTGTCCGTGTCGGAAGTGTCGGACCCGTGTCGGAAGTTCGTTTGTTTACAGGTTTATACAATTCGATGTGCAAATTAAGGGATTATCCGGTGCCGAAGGCAGCGTGGAACCAGGTCGGAGGTTCGTGGTTTATCTTATTCAAGGTTTTAAAAGGATTGAGGCCCCGGTGTAAATTAGGGGCCCGCTAGCGGACGAAGCCAGCTAGTGCTAATAATAAAAGAGCGTGATATCACGTTTGATTTCAAATGCAGCGTTGACACGCTATGTACATATTCCATTTTTATTCATTTAATGGATTAGTCAGTGATATTTTTTAACGGAGGATAACAAGTATTATAACAAGCCACATTTAGTATGTTGTTTTTAAGAGTGTAATTAATTTAATTGAAAAATCTACTGGTATTTCTAGTTAACCCTTTAAACAATGACTGAAAGTAAAATGTATTTTTAAATTATTTCTCATGTTTAGATTATTTAAATTATGTTCAATATATTTATAAAAAAAGAAATGATATCTACAAAAACAACTTTTCAAAAGTAAAAAAAGGCCAAGCGTAAAAAAAAAAAAAAAAAAAAAAAAAAAAAAAAAAAAAAAAGTTGTGGTTAAAAAATGGTGTGATATCAAATTTCCAAGCTATTATATTGCTTATTTAACTTTTTCCTATTAAATAAGTTATCATATATATAAGTCGAGTGCCTACGTATATGGTAATAGAAATCGTTTTCTCCTGTACTAAATACATCCTAATGAGTTTCTGAAAATTCAATTTTTTTCAAATTATGCATGATGGGCTTGGCGGCCATCTTTCCATATTTCTAAGCACCCGAATTTCTAAAGTAAAAGCGTAATATGTTTGCAATGTAATATGTTTATAAAAATTTAGAACTTCAGATTCTAACTACGGACAGATAAATGAGATAAGACTGATATTTTGATAAATTGATTTTTACTAGTTTGAAATTAATAATTACTCTTAAAAATAAATCATAAGATGAATCTTTAAGATAAGTCATCATTATCTTAAGACACAATTTTCAGAGCATACAAGTCTATAAATGAAACTCTTAAATATTTGCTTAAATAACAATTTTGAACTTCGGATTTTAACTACGGATTTGGGTGGTTAGAATTTTGTGAATAATATGCAAAGATGGCCGCAAGCCCATCATGCATAATTTGAAAAAAATTGAATTTTCAGAAACTCATTAGGATGTATTTAGTACAGGAGAAAACGATTTCTATTACCATATACGTAGGCACTTGACTTATATATATGATAACTTATTTAATAGAAAAAAGTTAAATAAGCAATATAATAGCTTGGAAATTTGATATCACACCATTTTTTAGCCACAACTTTTTTTTTTTTTTTTTTTTTTTTTTTTTTTCTACGCTTGGCCTTTTTTTACTTTTGAAAAGTTGTTTTTGTAGATAATTGTTTACTGCTTGCACAATACACAATCGAGACAGACTGGGTTTGGCGGTCTGCCAAAATAGTGAAGGCAATGTGGGAACTCACAAGGAGTGTTCAAATCCGTTTAAAACTGGACAACACAGTTCTTGTCAGTAAAAGGTATGGTGTCTCCAAGAGAGCCACGGCTGCTATTGCATTGCGTGTTACGCAAGATTTGGGTTTAATATCGGAATCAGATACAGGCCTCGTCACAGGCAAAAATAAAATATGGAGGGTAAAATTGAGAATTTACATAAAATTGGTCTCAAAATCAAATGAAAATCGTTCCACTCTATCTGGCTTTTATTTTGATGGACGACATGACAAAACCTTAACATCAGAAACACTCGAGGACAAGCAGTTCTAAAGTACAATTGTAGAAGCGCATTGCTGTATTGTATCGGAGCCTAGTTCTACGTATATGGGACATGTTACACTTGAAAGCGGATCTAGTCTTGATATATCTAATAGCATTTACGAATACGTAACAAGTGCTTTATTGGATGATTTTAGCAACCTTATTGTTCTCGGGTGTGACGGCACTCTAGTGAACACAGGAATGTCTAATGGTGTAATTCGCAGGCTTGAATTGAAACTTCAGAGACTAGTACAATGGACTATCTGCTTACTTTATTTCAATGAGTTGCCATTACAACACCTGTTTGAGTCCATAGACGGCAAGTCATCTGGCTGCACATATTACACCGGAGGCATTGGACGAAACCTTAAAGGATACGAAAGGCTTTCAATTGTTGCTTTTAATAGCATTGAATGCAAGTTGCCAGACATTGATCCTACCATCCTCAGTTCAGATCAGAAATACTTATTAGACATTTGTACCACCATTAGTTCTGGCGTTTGTTGTTCAGATCTACATTTCCGGGACAGGGCCTGATTACAAATGGGGCACACTTCCACCAGTAAAAAATAATACAATTTTTTTTCTTATCCATGGCAGTAATTTTACATGAATAGGGCGTTTCAATAAGAGGAAAATTCCTATTAAATTTTACTGGTAAAAGTGTGCCCCGTCGGTAATCGGGCCCTGATCCGGGAACCGGGAACGTTGAATTTGTCCCGCTGGCTAACAACTTCCAATCGAATACTGAGGTTATATATATCAACATCAGAATCATCAAATGAGTTGCTAACATTTTGTTGTATTCATTCTAAGAGTCTACGCACTCTCATGATTCCGAATTAAGATTCGTCATTCCATAAAGGATGGTGCTAGACACCTGTGGTATTTGATCAGCTCATCTCGGTAATTGCCAAAAAAGTATTGTGACATAATCGACCCAGTTATTTTTCGCAACGCTTACTTTGCGGCTCAAGTAAACATGCTTTTGGCCATGTTATCTGATGATAGGTGCCGTATTAGGACCCTTGCAGATCGGCGGATTATCAAGGCAAGACAAATTATCTCAGACGGAAATTCTGTTCGCAAATTTGTTATTCCTGCTGTTAACTTTGGAGCTACAGACTATGTAGATCTCATTGACTGGCGAGCTTGTTATGTGATATCGCCTCCTGTTCTCAACGAGATCTGTTCTCAAGAATTTCTGAAGATGATACAGGGCAGTATGCCAATGTATTGCTGGGACTTTATTAAATTTGCTTCACACACACAAGCGGTAGAGCGGATTGTGAAACTAGTCGCTGCAGCCTCCGGAAAAACAGTTGGGAGGCAGAACAGTGATAGATTTATTAGAGCGACACTAGAATCCAGAAAACACATCTCAAAATTTGAAACCAAAAATGATTACAAGCCAGTAATGATTTTGTCATTTGTATGTTCGAAAGGTAAAATAAATTTTGTGTTTGCATTAAAATGAGGTAAGTGTGACGTGTATTTATTTAAAATTTTGCCTTCATTTTCCCAAATTTGGTGTCGATGAAGCAGCAGAAAATATTAACATATTAAAATTATTATATTATTTTAATTGATTAAAAATTAGCTGATTGATGTAATTAGTTTATTTGATATTAACCTAAATTTTTTTATGGCTGTTGTTGTTTCTCGGCGTGAAAATAAGGGTGTTCCACTATTTTGGCAGATCAACAAACCCAGTCTGTCTCGATTGTGCATTGTGCAAGCAGTAAACAGTAATGCAGAAAACTACCAAACTGCATCAAAATTTAAAAAATTCGATGCCGATGAGGCGACAGAAGATATCAACCTATAATTCTACAATTTTCTATGGTTGTTGTTGTTACAAAAGAGTAACTTGTAACCACTACCTCAAACCGATGAGCGAAATCTGTGATTATTTATTAATTTTTGATTTTTAATCATTTTTAGTCCATTTTTTATAACTTTAGGCCCACTGAGGCGACAGAAGATATCAACCCACAGTTTTAAGATTCCGCACACTTTTTAATAAAGGCAATTCACAACTTTTCCGCACTACCGCTAAAAGATCTAAAAAATTTGGATTTTTTCGATACGCCCTAATATATAGTAAGCAATTTCTGGTATAATAGGATTCTAGTTTTCTATTCGTTGTTTTGAATTTATAATTTTATTTCGTTAATTTATTCTTATTAATTATTCATTTAAAATTTGCATTTCTAACATTTCTTTATGATATTATATTATTCTCATTTTTTTAACCAATATTTTGGTAGCGAACGGCATAACTAGAACAGAAGCCGTTACAGCTTTATTTATCCAAAAAGCGTCAGTAGCGAGGAGGGCATATGCTACTATCCTCGATATACAACATGCGGCAGCCGGGTATGTTCCAGAAGGTAACCTTTATATCTTTAAACTTATAGTTTATATTTAATTTTTTAATGTAACAGATGTTAAAAACAGATTTAACCTTTTTTTTTAAAATTTTTGTAATCATAAAAAAATACAAAAGTATATGTAAAAGAACACATAGCATCCAAACGGAAGCTTTTTATTCTACGTAACACAATCGACGACAATATGAAAATGCCAATGTGATAGAAATTAAAATCTTGCGAGATTTATATAACAATTATATGACAAAAAATCCTACTGTAAAATTCGAAATGTTAAGACTATAAAAAGCAGATTCACTTGTGCCCAAAGCCAGATAGAAAATAAAGTCTAACTCGTTATGGCTAATTTGCTTGTTGCTAAAATTCCACTAAATCATTTTTATATATCACAATAAGACTGCAAAGTGTAATTAAAAAAAACTACATGTTTCAGTTACTTTTCAGACAGGGCACTTTTTTCCAAATTGCAATTCAATATATCTTCAGTATTGCGTTGTTTTTCCACTGCATTGTATAACCTATAGGATATAAATGTAATAAAAACAACTGTAATTATAATGAAGACCTGATTATAGCAAAGGTACAGAAGATTGAACCAGTACCCCTGGATCTTATCTTTAGACAGCTCTCAAGATCCCTAAAATAGTGTTTAAAAATGTTTCAAGTATTTTTTTTTTAATAATTATAATTTGTGGCTATACAAAACGCCTTGGGGTTCTCCAGCTTTTCATTGCCCAAGGACCTCAAGTGTGGTGTATTTGGTCTTGATAATGCCATATTAAAACTTTACCTTATAATAGCGACTTTAATAAACATAATAATAATATTTCAATAATTCAAATCTTAAAAATCCTTACTTATACATTTGTTACACATTGTTTTTTTTTTTTTTTTTTTTTTTTTTTTTTTTTTTTTTTTTTAAGGACTCGAAATTTTAATACCGCGGTTTAAGGTCTGTCTCAAAAGTTTAAGCACAAGCATAAAATGTCGAATTTCAAAGAATTATAAAAAGTTAGAATTAATAACATTTTTTTATTTGCAGATTTTGCAACATTATTTAAATAAATGATATCAAAAGTAGAAAAAAATAAATTATATAATTGTAAAAAATATAATAAAAAAAAAAAAAAAAAAAAAACTGTCTCAAAAGTTTATGCACAATGTCACAAACAACCAGATTTATAATTTTTAAAGAACTTTTACTTACAAATTATTTTTCCGTGATTTCGGATTAGTTCAAATAAACGTGCGTCAATTGAAATTATTAGTTTTTGTAGGGTTTCTGGTGACAAAGAGTACCATGCTTTCTCAATAGCCTCTTGGAGTTCTTCAATAGAGTCATACTGCTTTCCATTGCCGTAAACCTGGCGGATTAAAATACCCCAGAGATACTCAATCGAGTTTAAGTCTGGACTTAAAGCTGGCCAGTCAAGAACTTTTCAAGAACTTTCAAGAACTCATTTTTCTGAGAAAGCCAAAGTTTTGTAGAATGTGATACGTGGATTGAGGCATTGTCTTGTTGAAAAGTCCATTCAGGACCCCCCCCCCCCCCAAAATGTCACAGAATGGAAGCAAATGTTGGTTTAGCGTCTCTTGATACTTTTTTGAATCTTGTCTTCCTTTTAGAAAAGCCAGAGAGGTCCGGCCATTGCATCCAAATGCCCGCCAAACCATAACACATTTACCGCCTTGCTGCCTGCTGAAAATGCCCTTGGTTCCTTTCGTAAATCATGCCAATACGCGTTCCAACCATCAGGGCCATCTAAGTTCCACTTTTTCTCATTGCTGAATAAAACAGTAAGCCATCTGTCCCCATAGGACATGTGTTTTTTAGCCCAGTTCATTCTTGCCTGTTTATGATGTAATTTGAGAGACGGTTTGCGAGCCATTTTCTTTAGTATGATGTAATCACACTCTTTAATACGCCTATGTACAGTGTCTTTGGACACCTGTACACTGAGATTATTTTTAATTTGTCGTATGGACATATTTTGTCTAGATACCAATCTCCGTATTCTCCGATCAGTCTGAACAGTCGTCATACGTGGTCGTCCACATCTTGGTTTCCGCTTAAAATTATCATTTCTAGAGAGTACTTGATATATACCTCGCTTTCATTGATTTAAAACTTTTGCAATTTCAGAAACAGTTTCATTTTGCGATTTCAATTTAAAAGCTTTCAAAATCTCACATTTTGTGAATTCTTTACCCTTTGGCATTTTTAAAACGAGAGGAAATAATTTGTCCACCTTTTATACTTTCATAAAAGTGCAATATGATGTCATACAACGTCATTACACACGACCAATCCCGTGTTTCTAAAAAAAATTGCATAAATTGCTTAAACTTTTGAGACAGCGTTTCTTCAAGAAAAAAGAAAAATTAAATAAAAATAAATATATTTTTTATTTTAACCACCCAAAATGGCTTATTTTATTTTATTTTGATTAAATGTCGAGTATTTATTGTAAATTAGCATAAAATATTTTCTTCTTCAATTATTTTAAACCAGATTTGCAGAGTGCTTAAACTTTTGAGACAGACTATATAATAACTTCTTTCAATTGATGATATACTTAATGTACCTCGTCAGTCAGACCACCAATTCCACTGTCTAATGTTAAACCTATGGGCTTAGAATGCATCGTAATTTCTCATCTGAAAATTAATTTTTTTACCTTCTTTTATTCTCCATACTCTTGTTGAAGGATGTTTCTTTCTTCTATTCTCCATCTCTTGTTGAAGGATCTGTCTTTCTTTTTTTATTTGACAAAATGTTTCTAAATAACATGCTTAATTTGTTATTTTAAGTGTTAAAATCTAAGTGAAGCAAATATGTTTAATATAAAACTCTAACACATGAAAAAAATCTATGAAATTTTAGAAATATTTTGCCTTGAAAAAAAAAAAAAAAAAAAATCACCCTTCAAGAAGAGCATACAGAAAAAACAAGGTAACAATTTTATTTTCGCAAGCAGAAATTTGAAAAATACGGATGCATTCTAAAAGTCCATACTTTTAACATTAGAGTGAGGGATTTGCAGTCTGATTGATAGCAAGCCTTAAAATAGATTTTACTAGTCTGTTTTATCATCTATTCATAAAATATGTGTAAGTGTAACATCCTTTTCTTTTAAATTTCCCTAGGGGCTTATGTCCCATCATTCAAACAAGAGTACGCTTTGTTTCGAGATGTCATGAGGATAACCGGCGTAAGCACAAATGACATTCAGTTCATAGAGGCGCATGGGACAGGTACGCAGGTTGGAGATCCAATCGAAGTGAGAGCCATTGCTGCAGCGTTTTGTAAAGAAAGGACGAAAGATTTATACATCGGAAGTATAAAGAGCAATTTAGGCCATTCAGAAGCAGCAGCAGGTATTTATCTAGACTATTACACCGAAGAAAGAGAAAAAAAAATGTGTGCATAACATTTCTGAAAAGTATTTCTTGTGATATACCCTTAAGTCAGTGGCTGTGTAACTTGCACATCCATTGGTTAGGTAAAAATATTTAACAGTTTATTTGGTGTAGCTTGTGTAGTCGTACAGTGGTAGTAATGAAACTACGTACCTAAGATGAATATATACAAATAGCGCTATGAATAAAGAATAGTAGACATATAGTGTACTGTCTACGAATTGCGAGTGAAGTAACTCAGATGTAGTCAGAAGAGAGCGGCTGTTGTTTATTTACATCGGATCAACAGGGTTTCCTTCCACTGGGACAAACTTCCACCATTAAATTTTAATTGATGTGTTCACTTTATTTAAACATTTTATTCATATAACATTTCTGACATAAATATGAAAAAAAATTCTATTCGTTTTTACAAGTGCAAATTTGCCCCGGTATTATCATAATATCTGTCGCTGACATTGACAGGAGGATTGTTTATCTCGTGAAAATAGAGGGTAACCGCAGGGCCTGTAAAGATGGAAAAAATAGTTCCTTTTTGTTAACAGGTTCCATTGTTATACCACCAGCTTGGTAACAGGTTACAACAACCTATTAATTTTGTAAACCAATACCAAAGCCTAGAAGTTTGTTGAAATTTTCATTTTAAGGGATTTTCTTTTCCTTTCTAAGACTTTTTTTAATGCAGGGCATTTTTATGAATTTTGCATAAATATTTGTACTTGAAGAACATTTTTTGGACTTTTGGGTAACATTTTGCATATTTTACCTTTTTGAAATATTAATATGTGAACACGATTCCAGTAAGCTCAGATTTAAAACTTAGAGTTAAAATTTATGAATGATCAAAACAAACTTTCGAACTTCAACAGTGAAGATAAGGAAAAACTGAACAGTATTATATCTTAATTAAAAAGGAGGAATATATTAGATTCTATATTCAACATGAGCCTTCTTCTATTACAACAGCATCCTACATTTATATCCCACACCCTCTCTTAATGCACGCTCCGAGCAGAATTAAAAAACATACCTACAACCTACGTCTGAAAAAATCTGTAGATAAGGGGAAAGTACATTTTTTTTTCTTAATTACTATCATTCAAAACTCTCTCTGATTTCAAATGTTCCCAATTCAAATGTCATACAATATCTAGAACAAGTCTCAACATTTTAGTGTGAAATATTATATATTCAAGTAAATTTACTACTATTGTAGATTCATCAGCCTAATAATTACACCATTCGATAAATATATAACACTTATTCGTAAAATGCACGCACCAAAAAAAAAAAAAAAAAAAAAGATTGTTTCTTAATATGAGTGAATGATTGATCACAAACATACTTTCCCATTTAACATTAACAAGAACGAAAAATCAAGCGTCAAGCATAGATTATGTAACATTTTCCAACGCTTCCAAAATAATTTTACAAATCATTACCGTTTAAAAAGTTGAAAGATGACATCTAAGTAAACAATTTGGAAAACGCATAACATATTTAAAAACGTAATTTCAGGAATTTCCAACATATATTTCCAACATATACAATATTCGGAAAAATATCCGAATGCTTTTATTCAGCCCTGTATATGATCTATAGATTTGTATATATACTACATAGGATGCTAAATTTTAGTTTAGTTAGAAAACGCGTAACAGAGTTTAAAATTCTGCTTCTGGAGTTTCTGTCAATAAACGGAAATGTGTTCGCGAACTTTTGTGCTGCCCTGTATATGATCTACAGAATTTATACACACCAAGTAATAGACAAAAAGTGAGTTAAATTTAAAATCGCGTTCAGCAACTTAAAACGCACTTCCAGGAATTATTGTTAACAGACAGTAGAGAATTATTTTGTGTGTACCTGTAAATGAACGATGACTGCTATACACACAATATTCTGTAGTAAGCCTCTTGTAATGCACCTTAGTGATATATATAAATTTCAATGCGTTTAAAATAGTGAAACATTATTTAATTAAATCGCAAACGATTTTTCTCCATAGACGTGATGTAACGGAATTCTTTTGACTATCCCTGTAAAGTAACTCTAAGTTCTATGCACACCCTATTCCATATTAAGCTTCTTGTAATGCACCTTAGTGATATATATCAATTACAATGTGTTTGAAATTGTGTAACATCATTCAAATAAACCGCAAATGAGTTTTCCCCATAAACCGTAATGTAACGGAATTCTTTTGAGTGTCCCTGTAAAAAAACTATAAGTGCAACAGACTTCAGTTGAAATAGGAAACATGCTATAGTTAACGACAATAACATATATAAATTGCAGGGAATCCGAGCATATTTACGTGAGTTAGAGCACGGACAGACGGCAGACGGCCGTACGGCAGACAAACCGAAGTCATAAACACTTTTCAACTAGGTTGGAAAGTGTTAAAAAGGGATGTTTAAATATCTATAAAAATTTTCAATTGAAGTAATTTTATATATTTTTTTACATACGACATTATATAATCCCACTGTTTGCAAATCTTCATTAACTCGGTGGTTCATATTAAAATAAATGTTTTTACTCTATGTATTCCGAACCTTTCCTCATTTTTTTTTACATTTAAAAGTGTTTTCTCTTTTCTGAAAAACCTCACTTTGTCTTATGTGTCACTTAATGAATAAGGGTGCGATACGATCAACTGTCTATTTTAATATAATTTGTCTTTAACATAACGTTTCCAATAACATTATGAATAGAGAAAGATGATTTAATAAAAGTAATTTCATAAAATCTTACAGACGTAATTAGACTCAAGGCAAAATTTTTCAATTAAAATATTCTTCTATAAAAACTGTATGAAAAAATAGTTTTTAGAAAAAGTCGTCGTTTTCATATTTCGCAACAGTGTTTATAAAAAAAAAAAACCTCTTATAATGTTTTTCAATATATATGTATATATTTATGTGTGCATATATATATATGTATATATACATTTTTTTTTGTCAAATTGATTGCAGTAGTTTTAAAATTTTACAAATGTCCTTATAAAACAAGAATCTTTAGTTCTTTATTAAATTTAATTCAGAAAAAGAGTTTTTTAGCTTACATAATAATAACAAAAATTAAAACAGATAAACACATAACTCCAGCCGCACCCGTATGAAGCATTAGAAAACATATCCTTCTTAAAAATTCAACGCGCAATTGAAAGAATTACTTCCCCAATATCTCAAAACATCATCCCTAACCATCAAAGCATGCGCCGATTCTAACTTACAACATTGAAATTAAAACCATTCCTTCCCCCTCTCGCAAGCAATTCTCTCAGATTCCAATATTACCGCCCTATATAAGCAACCCTTTCAAACAGAGACAACGTTTTTAGAATATATAACTGCTTCATAGCTATGCACTGCAAGTAACTGTAATCTGTAAGACATGCGATTAAGTTCTTTCTACTCATCGAAACGGGAAGAACCGAACTATCCCATGTTGGTGTGAACATAATATAGTAACATTTAACAGTCTACATAGAATAATTATTCCAAAGGAATAATCACAACTGAGAGATAATTTTTATTCCGAACAACTAGAAACGAAACGAAGACAGAATTTTCCCTCGTATAGTTCAAATCTGTTTGGACGTCTCGATTAAGTCAGGCTATTCATGTACGCGGAGGTGAAGGTATAGTGCGTAGGGTGATTGGGTTATGAAATACAATGGGTTAAAATTAGACTATTTGCTTTTTTTTTTTTTATTCATACGAGAGATGAATGTTTTTTGGTTTTGCTTTTTATGCTCAAGTATGATTTATAGAAGGGTTTTTCTTGTCTTTTTGTGATAGAAGAATTTTGTTCTTCTTTTTCTTATACGTTTATTAAAAGCTAGAAAAAAGATTTTTCAATTTTATTTACATCGCAATGTTTGTGTTTCTAAAATAATTTTTCTTTTTCTTCAGCCTTTGCAAGGGAAATGGATAAATCATTCCAAAATTAAGATGGAGTTTTTGATAATCTGTTACTGAAAAACAAACTTAAAAGCAATAACAGTGTTTTTTTCACTGTTATGTTAAATAACGCTCACCTCTAAGGGCCTGACTAATGCCGGGACAAACTTCCATCACTAAAAATGCAAAAATATTTTAGCCTTATTTATTGCATAATTATTTATTGCATATTGGACATTCAGCATGAATAAAGCCTTTAAATTAATAGAAAATTTCTATGGAAGTTTGCCTTTGCAGTAATACAGTTGACGCTTCACCATTTAGAGGATATATCAATTCCTCTTTATTTATAGTTTTATGGAATTTTATGGAATACTTTATTTATAATTTTATATATCTGATTCGTTAAGGTTAAAATTGTTCAAACGCTAACGCTGACTGCAATATAAATATTCTATATTGAATAACAATTCGATTATCAACAAACAGTATATCATTTTCAACTTAGCAAAGCTTTCTTTAAGTTTCTTTAAGTTTTCTACAGGTTTTCATTTCGGGATTAAATTTCTTAAGCTTCCTTCTGTTCTAATATATATACTTTCCTAATTAGCCCAAATTTTCTGAACATTTGAAAAACCCTCTTCATTAAAACTTTTCTTGACAGACTCAGTTATGACAAGAGTTTAAAAAAGTAAAAACAAAGTCATTCTTTCTGAATAACAAAAGCGAATAATTTCACATAAGGTAAAGCTAGGAGAGTCAGCGCACAATTCAAAAGAATAGCAATAAAAAAATCTAAATATTAATTTTTTGCTAAACTATCCATGAATAATTTTTACTTCATTTGTTTTTTATGCATTTCCATTGCTATTTTGTTGTTATGTTGCAATTTAATAGAACAGTTGTAATAAAACCAAGAAAGTTATTTTGCGCAATCTCTACTTACAGGGTTAGTGTGATTGCGCACATGGGTAGGAGAGATTGTTACTAATAATAACTACAATTAAATTGTTAACAATAATAATTACACTTAAATGACATTGCTGCAAGGTTTTTGTGAACAAATTTTATTGTATTGGGAGTGAATATTTCAACCTAATGCTTAAAGAATCAGAAAAAGGAAATAATTTTAAAAACGATTAAAAAATTTTAATTAAAGGAAAAAAAAATTAAAGAATCAGAAAAAGCAACTCCAGGTAAGATTAAAAAATAAAATTATGTAACTTAATAACACGTTTAACTTAAAATTAGTCCATTTTCATTTTTAATTTTTTATGCAAATTTACCAATAAGCTGCGTAATCTCTCCTAGCATTGAAACGAATGGGAACAATGCACTTTCTCTCCTAAGTAGCAGGTGCGCAAACTCTCCAATTTCGGTTGGAGAGTTTGCGCGGCCTTTTATTTAAACATGGCCGCTACTAAAACGAACCGTTGATGTTCACATTGTTAGTCTAGATTAGTAGCTTATGAGAAAGCCTTTAAGTTAAAAATATTTTGTACTATTGACATTGTATAGAAATTCTGATGAATAGCTATGAAAATTCAAGCACATACTTTGCGAAAACAAAACAAAATAACAATACTTTATCTTAGACGCTCAAAGCAATCAACGTGCACTTTCGAGTAAGACACTCCATTACTGTTGTTGTACAACTACCTGGAATCGCTGCGCTCTCACTCAACTCCTTCCCCCCGAACCTCTATGTGCGCAATCTCTCCGACAGCGCCATCTCTCCTGGCTTTACCTTATAGCACTTTTTTTTGTATCTTGCAAACAGCCCTCCTTATATTTCAGGCGAAACGTCAGTTGAGGCTAGTGGCGGCTTTAGTGTTGAAACACGGAACGTTTTTGTTGTCTTTCTGTATACATATATATACATATACACTCATGTCTAAAACTTAAAGAGGCAGAGACCTAACGTTTTCGATTTTACACGGTTTGACGAATATCTATTGAAATTCTTGACGAAGTATTATCCTTGAACTTTCCCGTATATAGATTTTTAAAAAAATTGTTCAATTTACTCATTTTGGTAGGTTTGCTATTCTCTTCAATACCCATTTGTATTTCAACTGCAATGTTTTCACTTATGTGGAGAGTTTTAAACATATTAAATAATCATTCATAACAACGTTTACTACCAATTGAAGTATTTTAGCGTGATTTGGCGCTATGAAGTTGTTTGTGTGACACCCTTTCAATAGCATCCAAATTCAATTTAAACCGTATTGTTGTATTATTACTAGCATTAATCATGTATGAAGCCAATTTTGAATTTAGACGATATTCAAATTTTGATTTAAATTTCTTTTCAATCATGGTAAGTACATGGCACATTTGTAGAAATGATTTAAATATTAAATTAGGATGATAAACTTTCGTTATGCAGACCTTAAATTAATCAGATATTTTTTGAAATTTTGTCAAGACATTTGTTCGACGTCCGAAATTAATTATGTAACTTTTGGAGGAATTTTATGTTTCGGTTCCTAATTATTAAACATTTTACAACATCACTTTCACAAATTTGCAACCATACATATGTATTTTTTAGCGTTTTCCTTTCATAGTTGTCTCCCAACTGTTTTTCGGTAGTATCCCCTTTACTAGTGTGAATATTCTAGTGCGTGGTAATATCTCCTGGGTCCAACAGGGCTTTACAATTCTGATAAAATCTGGTAGCCAGCAAAAATTTCTCGTCGCCAGTAAAAGTATATTTACCTTCAACCCCCCACCCACCCACCATTGTTTTTCAAAAATCTCAAAAGTTTTCTATTAATTAAAAAAGATTAAAAAATAAAGTATAACAAGCAGAGTTTAGAATTATTAATTATATAGTTTAGAACAGTACATAATTATACTAACACATAAACTAAGAACAAACTAACATTTAACACATATAAACCAAGTTTTCTAAATAAACTTAACGAAATTATATATATCTGGAAAAAAATACTGTAAAGACTGAATACTGAATTAACCGGCAGGTTCGGGAAATGCTGATTGCCGAATGCTTCAAAGTCTGGATAGTTGAATACTCAAAAATCTATATCTCATGAGGAGATACATTGATAAAATAGTGAAACAGGATTTTTTTTTTATTACTATTTTCCGGTCGAAATTAGTCAAATATTTCTGATTGTATTATTTTAAAATGTGCATTTTATGAACCTATTTTTACCAAATCCGAAATGAAAGTTACAAATGTTTTTTGCTTGAATATAATTTCTAATCTTAATATTTTGGAAGTTTGCAACATCTATAATGAAACATCTTATCATGAGAATTTTAAGTGAAGATTGTGATTAGGATGTATAACAGATGCTGATCTTGATAGAAATTGTAGGCAACTATAATTGTAAAAAAAATAAGCTTTTTTATATACATAATCCGGCTCGAATAATAAAAAATTTTACGTGCTTGTAAAATAAATCCATATATGAGAAATATCAAAACAAATTAAGTTTGCAAAGTAACTTAAACGTTATTACGTAAAATATGCATTGCTAAAATAAATCATTCACGCTCTTATTACGTAATCAAAATTAGCCGGTTGGCGGGGGGGGGGGGGAGGTTTATTTGGATCCAACAATCTATAATAAAAAGTTGAAGATAAATAAAATAATGATATAAATAAAAAGTTATTCTTTTGAAGTGCAATGAATGATTTGTTCTGGATGATTTGGTTTTGATTGTTTGCCACCCTTTTGTTCCTTATTATCACTTTTAGGAATTCCAGATGACTTTTTTTTTTTAAAAAGAAAGATTTTTTTTTTTTTTACTCTCTATAATAAAAAATACTTCCCCAGACGGCAGTATTATAACATAAAACTTTTAAAAACTAAGATTCAAATGCAAAAAGATTCTAAGTCTCCATGGGGCGAGGTAGCGCAAAAGATTTCACTAGCGAAATAAATTGTTACCAAACAAAAAAGGATACTGAATGTTTGTTTCTTTATTATTTTCTTGTTTAAAAGCTGCCAGTCTCTGCAAATACGTAGTACGTTCAATCTTTTACGTCATATAGACTAGACAATCGTCTGAAAACCAGGGTGGCGCCTACGTATTGTGTATGGTGTGCGGTGTACAGATAATAAAAGCACCATGCATTTTACGCGAGGGAGAAATTTTTTAAAATGCATATTATTTAATTTTATTAAAATTAGTTATTCTTGAAATTTTAATTAAGTTTTATAGATTTACTTCAAATGAATTACTTATAATCACTTAACTTAGATATTATTCTTTAAAATTAATATAATAGATTAATCAGTTCTTATTCTGAAACACAAAAATCTGATTTGAAACAAAAAAAAGACCTTGAGCATTTTGTAGCATTGTATCCAATTTAGATGCCATCACAGAGGCTAGATTATCAAGTTTTCATACTGTTTTATTAATCCCTTTGCCTTCTAAACTTGGCCTCTTGTGTTAAAAGTACGATAGAAGAGAAAAATCACTGCTTGCCGCACACGAATAAGGGCAGAGGTCGGTGGAAGGAAAACCGTTTCTGTTAATTTTTTAGGTCAATTTTTGTAAAAATAAATAAAAAAATAAATAAAAAATAAATAAAAAGCAAAATTAAAAAACTTGGTCGCCAGTGGCGATTTTTTGTTACGATTTGTGTCACCTTCCGATTGTGATTTTATGTGCCTGTTTGAAATTCTTGATGAAGTGTGAGCTTGCTGTGAATACGGGAATTCCAATCTCCAATGATTTATCAATGACCCAAATTTTGAGGTCCCTGTCATGAACTGTGGCTTTTAACTCTCTGCGATGATGATAAAATTGCGACCACACGTGTTTGGAAATTAATTTCATTTTGCTTTGCATGTTCCCACCTTTTCCTACATATTGTTCCCACCGTTCAATCATCTTGTGGTCTTTTACCTTCCTACATATATGTTGCACTACCTTTAGTGTTTTTTCTTTGCCGTCTTATACGTTTCTACTGTTTTCGCCATTATTTATACGGATACCCTTTCACTTCCTGTTCGCTTTTTTTACAGGTTCTTCATATTCGAAAGTGGGGTCCGTATTTATTCCCAAATTACTTGTCAGTTCATTTTCGTCCATGCTGCTCTCATACAGAATATTGAGCGACCAGAAAAATTCGTTTTCGATCATCCCCTTCACTGTCTTGAATAGTCGCTGACTAATGGCATTCTCTTCAGTCGTTGGCCCCTTTTCCTCGGATTCCCAAAAATATTCTACAGTTGCAATCTTCGCTTTGTTGGCGATAGCATTACAGCCTGAAGACTCGCCGACGACATCTTCAGAACTTGACCCGACTTCGCACGCCACTATGCGTGCTACCTGCCCTGGAACGCGAGCCACAGGTACTGCTAAAATTCTCCATGGTTGAGAGCTTCGGGAACTGCCCCCATAGGCCCTGCCCATGCCCTCTTTTCATCTCGTAAGATCAGGCGAGGAGTTAGTTACTGATGTCCTTTAAAGCATACTGCAAGTCAGTGCAGTCCAACTAGTTATATATAATTGTAAAAATGTGGTCACAATCTTCTGTTTCTTACTAGAGGGAACATGGAAACTTCCCTACCAACTTTACACTGGCAACAACAGGTTACATAACTGTACTGTAAGCTGTCTTTTCTAGCACACACAGTGACTTTCCTGCGTAGCTGGCGACCTGGAGAAATCAATAAATGACAGCAATACATCGGTCTATAACTCTTCACCAGTTGCATTCGGACGGGTAGTTGTATACATTTCATTGATCCCCATGGTAAGACCTTTCCAACGACACCACTCTCGACAAAATTCCGATCTGGCAGTAGGAGACCTTCCCTAGTTACTAAAACCACAGTATAAATCATACCTCAAGACATACTACAATCAAGAAATAGCATAATATTAGGAATTGCTAACGTAATATTAGAGAGAAAACTGCGAGTTCAAGAGAGGCCTGCCCACTAAAAAATGCAAAGTTTATTTTATCTAAAATAATTTCAAGAAAAAGCCGCTCAAGAACAATCATTGCATGAAGTCGTGCTTAATATTTAACATAGATTAAGTTTCTAAAAGCTATATATATTTATGAGTACAGAAAATTTCCCAAAGATTCAATGTGTATATAACTTTAAATAATTAAACTGCGGATTTTAGGATAGCAGATATTATGTAAAGTTAGATCAAAATAAATATGTGATTTGCACAGCTAACGTTGAGACCCTTGATGTGCTAATTTACTAATTACATACAGCGTGTCCAAGTATAACCTGACCGACCTTTATTTTCGTAACCGTTGGTTCTAGATGCATACTTCCAATTACAAAAATGGTTTAAATAAGGTAAAGAATTACTTTTAACGTGATTTGGGTGAAGAAAAACATTTGTTAAAAAATTAAGAAAGTTAAATTTTTATAAGGTCCCCCGGTCCTATAAGTGATATTTAGTAAAAATTTACTGTGACACTAACAAGTACGACAAAAAAAGTCCCATTCATCTAACATTAAAATTGACCTAATAATAGCTGTTTAAAGTTGGAGTATATTTTTTGCTGCGAAATACGGGTCATTCACAAATGTAGTAGAAATATAAATAATCGTCAGATATATCAAAAAAAATAGTTGAGAGAAAAATTAATATTGCAATCTAATATAATTCTGAAATCTATAATCATTCTGACATATTAATGCAAAATATACAATTTGTACTGTACATATAAGAGGATAAAAATAACAGAATTTTTGTTAAATAAAAGGATGAAAAACAACAGACTCAATTCTTTACAAAATGATACAGATTTTAAAATGCTGTTAGATTACACTGTCTTTCAAATTTTGGGTTGTGCCATGTTTTTTATCTTTTGAAAATTAATTCTTATGGATTTTTAGTGCTGAATCCGAAAATGACCTTCATTTTAAACCATCACGTTAGGATTTTTCTCAAATCGCAAATTTCAAAGTTAAAATTGATCCCCCCTTCCCTCCCAACCTCATCGGACCCCTGAGCTGTTTAGCTGCAGAAACCCAGTATAAGCCAAAAATTTGAATAAACTATTGAATTAAATAAAATTAAACTGAATAAAAAAGTCTTACATCTATTTTATAATATCAGATTTTTCACTGTTTTTTAACCTTGAAATTTACGATTTCGAAAAATCCTGATATGATGGTTAAAAGTGAAGGTAATTTTTTTTATTCAACGTTAAAAATACATAAAACGTAATTTTAAAATTTAAAAAACACAACCATCTCAGGTTTATGTTATCTAATCTAAAACTCTTTCTTAAACTTCTTGACGATAATCTATCCGAATTTTTTTTGTGTTATCCCCTAAGATAAGTATGTATAAGATAGTAAGCGTCGAAAATCATAATAATATTACATTGCCATCGGATTTAAGTCAGTATGTAAAATTTAACTTCGATCGGACATTTGAAAGTGAGTTAAACTTCGAGTACAAATTTTAAACTGGAAAGACGATCGTTGCAAGTTAAATAAAACCTTATAAAAATAACATAATTTTTGTTAAAAGAAATCATAGCCTCAAATCCTTTCAAAATAAAAAATATCTTAAAATACAATTATTTTAATTAATCTGAAACTTAACTAATAAAAATGAACTCAATCGTAATAGTTGTACGATTTATTACAAATCGCAGATACCTTGAAATAAGTTTAAGTACTTTATATACGACCCCTGGAAGCATGGCCGAAATCATCTCTTTTTAGATGCAAAAAAGTGGTATAAGTCATGCATTTCAAAGTTTCAGAACTCGGTCAATTTTAATGTTAGATGAATGGGACTTTCTTTGTCGTACTTGTTAGTGTCACAGTAAATTTTTACTAAATATCACTTATAGGACCGGGGGACCGTATAAAGATTTAACTTTCGTATTTTTTTAATAAATGTTTTTCTTGACCCAAATCACTTTAAAAATAATTCTTTACCTTATTTAAAGCATTTTTGTAATTGGAAGTATGCATCTAGGACCAACGGTTGCGAAAATAAAGGTCGGTCAGGTTATACGTGGACACGCTGTATATTAATCATCTTTAGTGTTGTGTATTTTTCTGGTAACCCTTTAAGCAGGAATAGTTAGTTATATGACAAATTCATATGAGGTGTTGTGAATATTAGGGACGAAGTTTCGAGAGTCAGCAGTTAAAAATATACATTTATCATTATCATCTGTTTGTCAATTTGCATTCCAAAGCCAATAAGGATCAAGGTCCATAAGCCGTGTTTTTGGCCCATGAAATAAGATTAAAATTCGATTTAGTTATACTGAATTAATTATTTCACTTTTAATATTAGAAGATTTATCCTGTGCGATTTCAACATTAGTTTTTGCATTTTGTTCGGATTTATATGACTTACACAAGCTCAAAGTTCGTATTATTCGTAGATTTTGATGAAAAATACGAATTTCTCCTAATTTTACCTCAATTATTTATATGAGCGCAATCGTGCAACACTTTCTTCTTTACAGATGTTATAAAATGCATCAAAATGTACAATATATGTAAAAATAAAAGTGTTACAAAGCTGCGGTCATAGTAAAATATTAAAAATAGAGAATTAAGTAACTGCATTCCTTCACGTCACTAAGAGACTTTAGGATGCAGCAACATGTTTAAATGTGCTAAAATGAACGTAACTATTGCTAATAACTGCATTCCTTTACATTAGCAATAGTTACGTTCATTTTAGCACGTTTAACCACGTTGCTGTATCCTAAAGTCTTTTAGTGACGTGAAGGAATGCAGTTACTTAACTCTCTATTTTTAATATTTTACTATGAGCGCAGCATTGCAACACTTTTATTTTTACATATATTGTACATGTATTTAATAACATATGTAAAGAAGAAAGTGTTGCACGATTGCGCTCAAATAAATAATTCAGGTAAAATTAGGAGAAATTGCGTTATTTTCATCAAAAACTACGAATAATACGAACTTTGAACTTGTGTGAGTCATATAAATCCGAACAAAATGCAAAAACTATTGTTGAAATCGTACAGGATAAACCTTCTAATATTAAAAAGTAAAATAATTAATTCACTATAAAAAAGTCGAATTTTAGTCTTATTTCATGGGCCAAAAACACGGCTTATAGACAGGGGCGCCATTTCAGAAATTTCTTGGGGGGGGGGGGGGCAAAGTTTCTTCTAAGGTAGTGGCATAGCCGAGGGTGGAGTTCGGGGCTGCACCCCCCCCCCCCCCCCCGCAACCTCTCCGAACGAGAAACGTTTACTGAATCATATATACAGAGACAGCAATACTTCTAATACGGCATCTCACGTGACCTCTGAAAAATTCCGTTTTAGACAGGTTTTCGTCTTAGCAAGTAGAATTTAAAAACATTATGAAAGTTTTCAGTTATAGACAGGTACCTTTTTTTTTCAGGTATTCCGTAAGACTGTTAAAACCTCCTTTCTATAAAGCACTTCTGAAGAGCATACGTGTATTACAGTGAAACGTGTCTAAGTGAAACCTGTCTATAACATAATTCTTTCTCAAATGGGCAGAAAAAATCAAGTTTCATAGACCTGATTCTTTCATAGTATTAGAGGCGAAATGGGCTCTTGCACGATATTGCAAAATTTATATCCTTCCATGTTATGTTTAAAATAAATTGAAAAGTAAAAATACCTTAATTAAAAAGCGCTCAATGTTTATCTTGAAAATCACGCCAAATTTCATGACTGCAATTCATGATTTTTCCAAAACATTTCCGCTAAAATATGCGATTATGAGGTGGGCATCAAAAACGAAAATTCTACTCTTTGATTAAACACTTGATAGAAAGCGGGAACTCGTGAATTTCTTTTTAAAAGTTATGATTTTGGCTCTGTTTCTTTTTTTTAAATATGGCTAACAGGTAAAAAATAGCAAACATTATTAAAACTATCTTTATGGGATTTCTAAATTTATTTCTTACCGTATAATCATAGTTTAAATAATATGAAACTATTAAATGATAATAGCATATATTTTTTTAAATGTTAAACGATTTTTTTTCGTTCTTGTTAGTGTTTAAAATTGAATTGTTGCAATTTCAGAACCATTTTGCGTATTTTGGCGCATCAGTAAATTCATGGTTGTTGTAACTGGTATACAATTGTAAACGTAAAGAATATTTGGCGATTTATCACTTGTGGTGGGTAAATGAAAAAATGCCTCTAAATTAATGTAAAATAAGGCTCTAGAAATATTTAAATGTTGTATTGTCATCAGAAACACACCTCTGAACATATGTTTTTTAATTCTAGTATATGAGAAAGTTAGTGAGAAATCGATTACGAAAATCCATCCTTACATACAAAAGGGAAGTGCAGTTAAAAGAGTGTAGATTAAAGGAAATGACATCTTTGTCGAGTTTTAATATTTGCAACGCTTCATGTTATTTCCAATTATTTTCATTAACTCCAAATAACGCAAAGGAATTTTTTTTAGCTTGATGCACTTTGATTTTGAATACCTCATATGTAATTAATCTAATAAATAGCTCATAAAAATACGTTTAAATTATCTCAAAAATGATGAATTTTGAGTAGCGACTTTGATGTATTTAATGAGTGACATCTTCATTTTTATTTTATAATTAAATTAGTAACAAGTATGGGTAATTGATTACCGACATTTACAGGTCAGACAGGAGCGATTAAAGCAATCTTCGCATTTGAAAGTGGTATAGTTGCGCCTAATCAAGGATTCCAATCGCCTAATCCTAACTGCACTGCACTCGTTGATGGGAGTATCAAAATCGTGACAGAGCCACTGCCTTTGACATCAGATTACATTCCTGTAAACTCATTCGGATTCGGAGGATCTATTGTCCAAGCTCTGTTGAAGAGAAATGCAGTTGTATATTCAAGTGTTCCTGAACCTATAGATCTACCAAGACTTGTACTGTATGCCACCACTACAGAAACAGCAATTTTCCATATGTTTGAATACATTGAAAATCACCCGGAACTCAGATCAGAATTCTTTGCGTTGCTAAATAAATTATCATTTCCTCCTATCTTGTTAAAGCCCTTCAGAGGTTATGCTTTGTTCCAGGACAAACATCCAGTAATTGAAATAAAGGTAAATATTGGATCTGTTTGCTTTTTAATTTCTACTAGAACACTGTAAATGTTATTTAACTCCTTGAAGGACGTCGTTGACATCTTTAGACCTCTTAATTTTTTTCCTTAGGAGCCTACGCTAGTCACACGAAGAAACGCTCAAGCTAATGTTAAGTCAATGGGAAGGTTCTTGCGCGATTTCTCGCTCGTATTTTAATATTTTTAAATGATTTTTTTTTTAATAGGATAGCTGAGGTCGATCTGTAACATTGTTAGTTTCTGCTTTTTTGATTTTGGTTACAGTTTTTTTTATAAGCGGACATTTACAAGTTTGGAACCGGTTGAAACCGGTTCTGAAAGTGAAAGTACCCTTATATAAAAAAAAACTGGAACCAAAATCGAAAAAGCAAAAACTAACAACGTTAGAGATCGATGTCAGCTATCCTATGCAAAAAAAAAATCATTTAAAAATATTAAAATGCGAGCGAGAAATCGCGCTAGAACCTTCCCATAGACTTAACATTAGCTTGAGCGTTACTTACCGTTACTAGTGTAGGCTCTTAAAATGCTACATTGGAACCAGAATTTCGGAATGAAATTTCCTTTTACTAAGTACTTGAAAAAAAAACTTTTATTTAATAACTGGCAATTTTCAGGCTAGTTGAGAGGAAATTCCAGACATCATTGTAGCGGCAGCTTTTAAGCTTTTACTATAGCGGTGGGTCTTTTTAAAGGCCAAAGTCACAGGGACCAGGCACTGCCGGGTCACCAAAACTCATTGCGGCAGTACTGCTCGCACAGAATTCTGTATCATGCAACCATTCTATCTTTCGTACTTTTTCTATCTCCTAGCTACTTGTGCTTTTATTATTTTCTATTTTCATGTAATTTATTTATATAAAATACAAAAAATACTATGAAAAATTACAAATATATTTTTTTCAAAAATATAAAAAATATGTCTCTCTATCGTAATGCTATACCTTACCGCTCGCACTAGTGCTTGTGCTTTCTATATCGAGCTTATTTTCCCACTATTCCTTGAATTTTATACTGAATTTACCCCCTTCGTTCCCCATTGCTACCAGCTATTTAACACCGTAACCAGTTACCCATCACAGTGTTCCGTGCCGTAAATGTGTGGCAGTATGCCATAAGATCCTTGGGTAAAAGATCTTCAAATAAGCTTTTATTTATTAGGTAGCTTTCAATACAAAAAATCCTTCCGGCCTGTATCGGGAGGAAGAGGTAGCTTTCCTATATCTTCGTTTTAACATTTTAGCTAATGTTACACGAACACAGCAAGTTAAAATGCAAAGAAAATATTTACAAAAGATTCGTTAATACTGAATTTGAATAAGAAATTCGCCAAATTATTGAGCTATAGCCAAATTGGCTTCATTTATGAAAACTTATTTTGGTCGCCAAATTGGGCAATATTTCGCCTACCTAAAGCTACTTAAAGCTACCTAAAATTATAAAGCTATTAGGTAGCTTTCAATACAAAAAAAGTATAAAGCTACCTATTGCAGCCGTTCGGAGGAAAGCAATTCCGGAAAATTTTGATATATTTTCACCGATCATGACCACCAGACCCCAAAACCACCCTCCGTTCAAATGTTGATTTGTATATATATATATCCATACAATTAATTATAAATTTTTCCAATCATGTATTTAATAATATCAATTTACACAATATAATAAACAACATTACTAACAATTTTCCAATAAAAAATTTTACCATTCACAAGACATACAAATATAATCGCACACTTGGACGTAAAATTTTTAATTACAATTCTTTTGCAAAACAAATGGTCTCTTCAAATAATTACCCATGTTATTGTAATGACCCAAAATATCAAAAGTACATAAATACAACACATGGTCATATCATTACTGGTGATCTTAATATTGTAGAACAACCTATTTTACAAAACTTAATGCATAATGGAACAAAATTTCGCCTTCCATATAAGTGTAATATCAAATCCATAATATTGCAGTTTATTCAAGATATTGATTTATTTATATATAAAATTGCTATTGATTACAATAAACCAATCGAGTATTTTAGTGAATGGAGATTTTCTGTTATAGATAAAATGAAAAATGAAATTATAAAAAATTATCATCATATTACACATGCAGCTTTTAATAATATAAATAAACATATATCAGAATTACAAAACAAATTTATAATTACTTATGTAGATAAATCTCCAAATAATTATGCTATCCATTTGTAAAGAATACTATAAAGTGTTAATTCACAATGCAATCAACACAAGTAATATTTTTAATAAAACTAAATTAAATATTGAAATAAATAATAGAAAATTATTAAATTATCACAAATTACTAAAAATCAAATGTAATAATTTAAATTATCCTTATCTTGTTATAATTCCAAAATTTCATAAAAATCCTATTAAATTTCGCACTGTTACCATCGGGTGTAACACATATAATAATAATGCAAGTAATTTACTACTTAATATTTTAAAGCAGATATATGATATAACGTTAAAACATAATAACCAGCATTGCCTAAAAAACAGTTTTCAACTCATTAATAAAATACATAATATCAATCCGGTAAAATTCATAAAAACATTGGATTTTAATGATTTATTTAATAACATTGATATAAAAGACTTTCATAAAACAATGTGTATATTATTTAAAGAATTTAAATCTCAATTAAAATTAAAAGAACATATTTCAGTAAATTTTTTTAAAACTTTACTAAATTTTACATTGCATAATAATTACATCATATATGACAATATTATTTATAAACAATGCCAGGGAATTCCGCAGGGCGGAACAGCATCTAGTATTCTCTCTGACCTTTACTTATATTATTATGAAAGAAATATTAGTACGAACAATGATTATGTATTTTATCGCTATATTGATGACATTATCATATTTTATTTCAATGAAAAAAATTGCACATCACCACTCAATTTTTATCCTACTCAACTTAAATTAAACGAAAATGATTTAATTAATAATAATATTAACTTTCTTGACTTAAAAATCAAAATTAATAATAATTATAAATTAATTTTTGATATTTATGATAAGAGATTTGATTTTCCATTTAAAGTAAATATTTTTACCAATTATGCTTCATGTTTACATAAATCTGTATATAAAAATATAATTATCAATTATCTACATCGTATAAAATACTTATGCTCAGATATAAATAAAAACAAAAATATTAGATTTATTCGAGATCAAGCAAAAATATATGGTTATCCAATTTTTATGATAAATTCAATTATCAACTCTTTTAAATAACATTTATTATATCATTTAATTATTAACACTGTATGTAATAAATTTTTGTTTTAATGTGCGATAACATATAACAATAGATATAATATTAAAATTATAACATACATTAATACAATTATAACATATTAGGAAATTTAAAATTTGATTGAACATTATATACACTCTGTATAGTATGTGATTGTGCGTTGCCGATCAGATATGTTTAGGGTGTCTTTGATGTGCAGTTTTCATACATTTATAATTTAACTTATACAATAACACATAAAATTATACATGGATAACATTGGTTATTATAACTCACAAACATATCTATTTGCAAAGTGTATAAATATATATATATAGTTTTTTATTTTTATCTATGAAATTAAATTTAATAAGTATTTTTAATTACTGCATAGCATAAATTTGATTGAAGCACAGTAGTAATAATAATAATTATTTAAAGTGATATTAAATTAATCTCTGAAATCTAAAATATAATTAAGTATAAGTATAAACAATACATTAATTATTTAATAACAAGTCTAAAATCTATTTAAGTAGATGTAACAATAAAAAATTAATAATTTAATTATAAGTTTATAATATATATCAGTGGTTTAACACAGCTGGCAGCATAGCACTTTGTTTTAAAATAATATCTCTTTTACAAAATATACTCTTGTTAAGAATATCTGAAATGCTGTGCAGGATGAATAAATTCTGTGTATATTTATTCATATTGTAGGATTTTATTCGAATTTAATGTAAAAACTACAAGGAAGTATTGTTTATTAAAATTTATATATTGATTAAATATAATGAAGTGATTATGTTAATAATAATATGGATATGTAACTAAATATTAATTATGAATAATTATAATACCAACAGATGGCGACACTTTACGTTTTAGTTAGTTGATGATATTATAGATATTATTTTTAATTTAACTATAGAGGGAGCTATTGCTTGTATATTAATTTTACTTTCAGGAATTAAAATTAGATTGAGTAATTATATATTCACGGATATAATTTTGTTATAAGAGTATTATCAACAGAATAGTTTTGTGTGTTTTTGAATTATTTTGTGTTGGGGTGTCATTGATCGAGTTGTGTTTAAAAAAAAATGAGCTCTCAACTTGTCTTTCAAATCATTTCTCTCAACTCGACTCGAATGTCAACATGTTTGATACGTGCCATGTGGAATTGATCATTATGCAGAAGTTGCTATATTTTGAGGATTCTGGATCATTCTTGTGAGTGAAACATTTTTTCTACAATTTAAGGGTTCTAATTTCAAATATTTTTTCAAAAATGATATATGCTGGTAATTTAGTGTGGTGATTTATAAAGATTTTAGGATAATCGTTTATGTGATATATTATATATTTCTTAATGGTTTTTTATTTACATTTTACATATTTCCAATTTTAAATTTTTCCAATTGTTGTCTGGTAATAATTCAGTATACTTGGCTGATTCTACTGTTCTTAGCATCATGCCAGTAGAATTATGAAATACTGAATTATTTTTAAAACACATGTGGGTGCAGCCAAGCTGACGAGTACATCCACATGTGTTTTTTCATATCCAATTCTTGATTGGTTCTCTTGTGGTCCAGTTTTTCCACTGAATAATGTTCATAATTAATTTATTAATCCATTTGTGTTTACTTAATAGCAACTCCAATTTATAATTTTTTTTCCCCTTTCTCTCTCTTTCTTTTTAAATGTTCTTCAGGTATGAGTAAATTTGGCTAATTACCATTGAAGCACATGCTATGGTAATTTTATGATTGCACAAGTTAATTATTAGCTATGTGGTATTCTGATTACACAATATCATTAATTATCTCTTTGTAGATTTTAGTAGAATGATATTAGAACTTGTTATGTTTTTGAAATTCATATATATATATATATATATATATATATATATATATATATACATATATATACATATTAGAGTGGCCTTTATTTTTCAACTTTCTAAAAGTTTTGCTCCCACCCCCCAATTTTGTTCCAATTAACAAAAAAACAGTGTATGTAAAATTTTAGCTCAGTTAGACAACTGCAAGGCGACCCACATCGACCATGAAATTTTGAAATTTTTGCCCGAAAAGTCATTTTTTCAGGTAAAATACTTTTGGCTCATATATAACTTTCTTTTAAATAAAAAAAACTGTCCAGACTTATTTATAGTATTTAAAAGGTTAATTTACCATAAGTATAAAGGAGAAAGCAATTTGCAAAGTTGGGAGCAGAGCGCAGGTGAAGAGAAACACATATGCACTCAACAACGGTGGTCGTTGTCATCCGTGTTTGTAAATAAAAATAATTTTCGTTGTAATAACATCTATATGCTTGTTTATTTTGTTGTGGCATAATGATATAAATGTTTCTGTGTTGTCTTTGTAGCCCTGGCAATGTTAGAAAACCATGCATATAACCTCTCCATTTTTATAATGTTATGTCTTTTGCACACTTATTTTGTGGCCAAATATCATGCCGTTGATGATTGATTTGACGTCTGCTTTTCTTTCAGAACGGTATGTATAACTGTAACGTGTTTTTTGTAGAAGCGTGAAATGGCATCATTTTTTCAGCTAGTTCATCACTCAATTTAAGAAAAGATTATTTAGCCACTCTTGTTGGCTACATTTCCAATCAAATCATGGGAGCCAAACTACCCTCGAAACTTTAAGTGTTAAGTGTTTTGTTCTACAATGTAAGAGTTGTAAATCTTACAACGAAAGAAAGCACTGGTGATTCAAGAGGTTTCAATTTTCTGGCAGAAAGCTCGAATTCCTACTAGAAGATATGACTATTGCATTGATAAGTTACTCAAACTCTATGATGAATGGAAAGTTTTACAGAAAAATTTAAATAGAGCTGAGGGCAAGGAAAAAGAAAAAAGAAAACTTTTTATGGAAAAGATGGACGATCTCTTTGACATCGAACATTCAGATGCTTTGGTAAAGATGAAATTTGAAGAGGATAAAAAATTCTTAATGGGCAGCGCCAAAAAAGGAAGGCGGAGTGGAAAGGAAAAGTGTAGATCAAACACTAAAATACAAGGAAGAACGAGCACTGAAACGCACTGAAACGGAAACTGCCAGGAAAAAAGAACTTATGAAAAAATGGAAACATATTTTTGTAATTATAAGTTTGCTTCATCAGTAACTGGCGATTCTGAATCAAGCAGCGAAAGCAGTGGTGGTGACGATGACAGTAAAAATTCTTCTGTCATTGATCAGAAAATATCAGGAACAGCAACAACCGCAGTATCAACAGCAGTTTCAGCCACTCGAGGTAAATTGCAATTCTTTACTCTCCGTCTTTCTGATATTTTTGATAGATGCAAAATCACTGACCAAAATGCGGTTTACATATTAATGGCTGCTGCTGAAGCTTTCGGGCGTGATACTCAAAGCCTAGTAATAAATCGCACTTCTTTTCAACGTCTTAGAAAACAATTTAGAGAGGCAAGACACAAAGAAATACAGAAACTCACAGGAATTCAAAAGGTAGACAGACTGGCAATAATAGCAACTTTTCAAGACAAGGAGCAACTGTTGGGAGTCCCTGAAATTCGAACATCTTCAGGAGAAGAGCAAGCCATGGCTGTTTACCAAAAAGGAGATAAATGGGGAATAGCTGACAAAATTCAAGCATTTTGCTGTGACACGACAGCAAGTAACACAGGTCGGATAAATGGTGCCTGCACAAATCTAGAAAAAATGTTCAATCGCGACCTGTTGTACTTCCCTTCCCGTCACCACATGTATTAGTTAGTTTTGAGGAGCTGTTCCGACTCACTGATGGGTGCAACTTCTGGTCCACACATGGCATTTTTCAAAAGATTTAGAAAAATTTGGACGAAACGGAATAAGATTGTTTACATGACTCGTAGCAGTGAAGTGCCTGATGATGTCCGTTCTACCCTTATTAGATTTCTTGAATACTACCATTCTACGCAGAAACAACAGCGAAATGATTACCGAGAATTGTTAGAGTTAACAATGATCTTTCTTGGTGGCATTACGAAGAATGGGATATCGTTTCGTATGCCAGGAGCTGTAAGTCATGCTAGGTGGATGTCAAAAGCAATTTATACATTTAAAATATACATGTTTCCAGATCAATTTCAATTAACCCATAGGGAGAAGAGTTCTATAAGAAGAATATGTATTTTTCTTGCTCAAGTGTATGTTCTGGCCTGTTTTATGTCATACCTAGCATAGAAGCACCTTATCATGATTTCCTACTAATGCGTCAACTGATAAACTATCGGGATATTGATCCAGAAATCTGTCAAGGTACATCTAAAAATTTTCCAACCATCTATGGTACTTAGCTCCCGAAACTGTGGCTCTATCAATATTTGATGACAATGTTCCGATAGAGATTAAGTCAAATATGTCTCAAGTTATGCTGGAAGTAGATACGGGTGAAATATCGGAAGAAGAAATAAACCGAAAAGGTATATTATGAACCAAAAGGATTTTTTCTTCCTTTACAAACATAGAGTTTTCGTCATTTGTAACTTCCGATACAAAAAATGTCTTCACGAGATTTTCTATCAGCACCAAATTCCTCAAGAAAAATCCTTCAACATTGAAGGACGATCCTAGTTACAAAAGTGGACTTGAAACACTTGAGAAGACGGCTGTTGTAAATGATGTGGCAGAAAGAGGTGTCAAACTCATTTAGGATTACAACAACATTCTCACAAAAAATGAAAGTGAGAAATAATTTGTTTTACAGATCGTTAGCGAAAACCGTAAGAAATACCCAACTGCCACTAATCCTCTCTTCGGAAAAAATAATGTTCAATCTCTAGTTTTCACAGAACACTAAAAAGTGTTCACATTGTTTAGTGTGGACATTGTCCATATTATGTTCTTGATGCTATAGCAATTATTGTTGGAAATGAAAATGTGTTTCTCTTATAGCGATTGTGAACTTTATTAAACAATCCTACTATTTTCTAACTTTTTGACGATATTTTTGGAATTTTTCAAATTGAATTTTGGTAATTATGATTTAGAACGTTTTTAAACAACAGCTGGGATAGGTTGCTTGGATGTGTCTACGTTAACTTCTGTTAGAAGAAAAGAATTGTCAAGATACGAAAGAATCTACCGTTTTTGGAACGGAATTACTCGTTGAATATGCAATGTTACAACTTCAAAGCATTTGAGGGTCGCCTTAAAACTTTCCAATTGAGCTAAAATTTTGCACAGTCCTTTTTTTATTGATTGGAACAGCATTATTCGGTGGGAGCAGGAAAATTTTTACTTTCGGAAAATTGCCTATTGCTAAGGGCCACTCTAATACATATATATATATATATATATATATATATATATATATATATATATATATATGTCATACGATAACACTCGTATTAATAAATCAAATTTGATGAAACTAATTGTGTGTATTAAACTCACCAATGTCTCGAACGAGTTCATTGGGCAGCTTGGTCCGCCATTTTCTTTCAAGATGTCGCCCACTTAAAAATTTAAAACTAAAATAAATGTACAAAAAAGTTAAAAATTCAAATTTATTTTTTAATTAAGTATTAGGCCTTGATACGAGGATTCCAGAGCATTTTTTGCTTTACCTCTATCTTAAAAAATGGCTGAGATAGAGCAGTTTGAAATTCTAGGGTGGCTGACATTTTCAAACAAGACAGCACATTACAAAAATTTTCATCTCTATAATAAAACCGTAAGTCATGTGACTGTCATCAACAGTTCCGGAATGTACGTTTCACTTTTTCATATGCCAGGCGGCCATTTTTATTAAAAATTATTTTTTCGAATAAAACTTCATAAATGTGATATTTTTAGAAAGATCGTTAAAAATAAATTAATATTTGAGAGATGACTTACGTTCAATTATGTGTATATTCTCCAATAACTTCAGTTGAAATTAGCTTCGCAGTTCAAATTCTCTATCCATGAAAGTAAACAACAAAAAAAAAAAGATTCATTCGTCGTGAAGGTTTAAAATATTAAACCATTAAACCATGGAGATAATCGTTCGTAAAGTTAGTTTTCCATGAAAGATTTTTTGGAGCGCTGCCTGGTGTCAAAAAAATAATTCGTACCAGTGACACAATCAAAGTTTACCATAATTATGTGCTATACAACTCAACTTCATTCTTTATCTTTTCTTGATGTAAGCTGAATGTAAACAAATACAACTCATGTAATGATATTTAATGAATCAAATTTCGAAACAAATTGTCAGTTAATTTGGTATTTATGTATTATACGTGAAAGGAAGAGAGACCACCGAAAATGATTGTTAATCACCAATCATATTTACCATTATTAATGACCAGTCGCTTTCAAAACAGTAATTTAATATACATTTACAAAATACATAACATCATTAAGTACTTTTGTATTATTTGGGGGCAAATCTCGCCAATAGAATTTTTAAAATCGCCAATACCAGCTTTTATTTTTCGCGTGTACAAATTAGAAACGATACTTTTATTTTGAAATCAAATGTTCTGATGGAACAGCTGTCGTAGACGCACCGGGGCACTATATTAACTATAGAGTTGCAATATAGAGAGAAAAAACGGGTTGCTGTAATTAGAATTATAGGCGGTAATGTTGGTGTGACATATTTACGTGATTATCAAAACTGGCTTCCAAAAGTTCAATGTTTCACCAAACCATACTCGAAAATTACGTGTTATAATATGCACTCCGATTATGTCACATTATTCAAGACGTTTTAAATGAGAATAATGATAGATTTTCTTCTTGATTCTCTCGTAATTAAGTCTACAGCCAAAGTTAGCGAGAAACAAACAAACAAACAAAAAAATATTGGCAACAATATGGTTCAGTGTAAATGGTGGATATCATTAAAGACTTTCACAAAATAGACTTCATTGCACCAAATCGTATTAACTAAAATACGCCATTTGGCAATGGATCCAATTACGGAAAACTACTTAATATGTTTAAGAATCTCCTCATTAGCAAGCATATTGCAACTGATAAGCAAGCGGATATGAAGCATAAATGCTTAAGTTGGTTAAGCGGTTTTTGTCAAGAAAGATGAAATAAAAAAACAACAAAAAATATGCGAAATGCTACCATGATCGAAAAAGTTTTTGATTTGTCTATTAGAATCTTCCGGTTTGGCGAAGGATTACGGAAAAAAATAAATTATGAATAAAAGTAACGTGTTACAGTGCTTAACATACATTTAAGGGAGACCAAACTGGTCGCCAGTGGCGGCTAGTTGTTGTAATAATTTTCCCAATCATACGCATAAAACCACGGAGGAGGAACCTATCTTCCTCCGTGCATAAAACTATATATTCATATCCGTTAGCGCCAAATTCTCGCCAAACTTGGCGACATTTTGCGAAATATCGCCAAATTTGGCGACGAAAATAAGTCTTCATAAATGAAGCCAATTTGGCTATTGCTCAATAATTTGGCAAATTTCTTATTCAAATTCAGTATTAACGAATCTTTTGTAAACGTTTTCTTTGCATTTTAACTTGCTGTTTTCGTGTAACATTAGCTAAAATTTTAAAACGAAGATATAGGAAAGCTACCTTTTCCTCTCGGTACAGGCCGGAAGGACTTTTTCAAATAATTTTGTTTGTAAATTCTGTTGTCAATCAGTCGTTTCAGCATTTTACGAATTGAAATATTTTGCCCCTGAAAGGGTTAGACGTTTACTGACATAGAGGATACGTTAACGTTTACGAAAATGTATTATTTACCCACAAATTTTTCCTTTGTTTTCCAAAACCAATCAGAAACTTCAGAAAATATGTTTCCGAAATTACAGAAATATATCTTATCCGAAATTTTGGGCAAGAAAATGTTTCGAAACATGAACTATAAAAGTAGCGTAAAAAAGCAAACTTCCTGCAATAGAGACGGGCTATCGAAGGAGAGTGAGAGTTGCTAGAGTATCTCGTAAATAAAACAGAAAAAACACAGAATTAAGAAAAATTATGTTTGTTGAAAGTAAATAATTAATCGTAAAGATGAAAAATCGTTGACATGGTTTGAAAACGTCAAAAGAGTAAATAACGACAGGTTACCAAGAGTTATCCTGCACTGGGAAAAAATCTGTTAAAGGAAATAGTTGAAAAAAGATTAAAAGATTATAAAAAAAGTTACAAAATTGTTACATCGATTGCAGTAAAAAGTGAGAAAGCATAGCTGTAACTTCGATAATTAATCAATCTCGTTTAAAGTGAAAAGTATTCTTTCACTTATTTTTGAAACGCAAAAAAATTGAAATTACATACTCTGTAAAAACTACTTCTTAATGTTTCCGATAACTACTAGCAGTAAAGGGGCGGTTTTCCCTCAAAACAAATATAATTTCGAAGTAGTTCTTCTTTTATAATTTCTGACGACATGTGATGTGTTTAAGGTATCATGAGAAACCCATTGGAAATTTTACAAGATTACATTAAACATCGTTTTTTAGCTCACAGTCTATCTTGCTTCAAATTTTGTAAATAGGTTTATTCTGATAAGACGCTTCCCTGATTAGTTTTGGGGGTTCATTGGTTAAGTATAAAGGGGGGAATGGGGGCAAACCCCCTCGTTTAATTTAGCTAAATGGGTTTTTCATGCAGAATTATCCGATTTGAACAAAATTTTGTATGTAGTTCATTGTGATAAGGCGCTTCCCTGATTAGTTTTGGGGGTTTATTGGTTAAGTATAAAGAGAGGAATGGGGGATAACCCCCTCCCCTTTAATTTAGCTAAAAGGGGTTTTTCATGCAGAATTATCCGATTTGTTCCAAATTTTGTATGCAGTTCATTGTGATAAGGTGCTTTCCTGATTAGTTTTGGAGGTTCATTGGTTAAGTATAAAGGGGGGAACGGGGGACAATCCCCCCTTAATTTATTCATGCAGAATTAACCTATTTGCTGAAAAATTTGGTATACCGGTTTATTCTGATAAGGCGCTTTCCTGATTAGATTTGGAGGGTTATTGATTAAGTATAAAGGAAGGAAATGAGGGAGCTAATACCTCCCTTAATTTAGCGAAATGAGTCTTTCATGCAGAATTATCCGATTTGCTTCAAATTTGGTATCCAGGTTTATTCTAATAAAGCGCTTCCCTGATTATATTTGGGGGTTCATTAGTTAAGTAAAAAGAGGGAAACGGGGGGGTGAGTCCCCCTTAATTAATGTGAGTAGCCAGTGAGCTTAATGCCATCAGTTCAACCGGGAACTTTTTTTTTTTTACCATATCAAATAGGTTTTATGTAGTTTTTCACTGTGTACTTTCTCATTACTTGCATGAGTTGTAAATATTCGACACCTATCCAGTCTATTGGGCGAATTTGAGAACCGCATCGTGTCGGGTTGATTTTAATGTTTTCGGGCCTGGATCAGTTTCAGGTTGCGTTATGGTTCTTGCCCGTTCTACCACTTTCGGATATACTGGATTTTGGATAAAGCCCCATATCCTTTACCGGTAGATTTACCGATAGATTTACCGGTAGATTTACCGATGCGGGTTTTGCAATATTCCGCCTTTGGGGTTGCTTTGTTTTAAACGATATTTTTCTGTATATGTAATATTATGTAAACATACTTTAATTGCATACTTTTTATAGATATTTTTCTTTTTTGCTTATATATATATATTTTGAAATTGTAATCACAGTTGTGAACGAGATTTGAACAAATAAAGAGATGAGATTTGAGATACAGATTTGAGATAATCACAGTTTTGAAAAATATTTTTATCTTTTTAGAAGTGCTTACGTAAATATTAAAAAACAAAAACGATTTATATAAAACGTATATTTTTTTTCATTTTTATACGGTCTACTTCTCTATTTTATGATTTTAAGTGTTATTTATGTGAGATATTTCATTTCTAAGATTCCCAGAACTTATTTTCGATAAGTTTTTTCGTTCGTTTATTAATTGTTTACAATTTGTTTCCCTGACAATAACAATTATTTATCACAAAAAGGTATCTTAGGTTTGTTAAATATGTTTGTTTATGTATTTTCATTACTTGTTAAAAATATCTAAAATGGCAATAAAATTTCCTTTTAGCATCGTATTTATTTTTTAAGACGGCCGGCGCATAAACATGGTTTAATAAACGTATGTTTATAAAAATTTAAAAGACAGTTTTTCCGTCATCTTGAAAAGTTTGGTAAGATGCTAAAACTACCTTTTGACGCCATTTCGGAGTTTTTTGCCAATCGCGCCGACCAGTGGCGTAGCTAAGGGGGGGCGGAGGGGGCGGTCCGCCCCGGGTGTCACCCTCTAAGGGGTGACACCCGATCTTTATTTGCAAAAAATATATATATCTAATCTTATAAGATTTTGGAAAATAATTCTGAGGTAAAATTAAGTTCTAGCGCACCACGTAATACAGTTAATTTTCTTTTCTTGGGAAATTTGAAATTTTACACAGATGGGGGTGTCTAAATTAGATATGCACCAGTGAACAAAAACCTAACTATCCAACGAGTGGGTAGGGAAAGCAAACTTTAAAATAAAAGAATTTTCTTCTACATTATAGGCACCGCATTGACGTATGCGGACTATGGGATCAGTCGTCCCCGAGGTTTCTTACATGGGAGGACAAAAGGCAATGTCTGCATTTGTGAATGGATTTTGAAAGTGGTGGAAGCTAAATCCTAGTGTTTGAACATGATGTCTCAAATGAACATCTCCAAAATCTCGAGAAATGGAAAATTTTAGAAACAAGACTCAGATTTCATTCAACAATAGATCATACAACCTTTCAACAAATAAATGCCGAAAGAAAGTAATGGAAGGATTTGTTGACTAGATTATTAGATATCACACTATTTTTAGCTAAACAAAATCTTTCATTTTGTGGCCGCGATGAAAGCAATATTTTCGCAAATAGAGGTAATTTTCTTGAATTGTTTTAGTTGCTTTCAATGTATGATGCTGTATTGAAAGAATATCCATTGAATTTGGAACATTGTTCTCAACTCAAAACGTTTCTTATCTGTCCCCAGTTATATAAAATGAATTCATATTATCAAGCTACATTAAAAGCAAACTTGTTGAAGAGATAAAATCCGCTGTATATTTTGACATGATGTTTGACAGTACATCAGATATTGCTCATACTGATCAAATGTCTCAGGTGATTTGTTGTGTGAAAATTGATGACAGAAAAGTTGAAATAAAAGAAGCATTTTCAGGATTTTTCCTTTAAAAGGAAAAAAAAGCTGTTGATCTTAGTAAAGAAATTCTAAAAAAAGCTTGATAATGATGGTTTAGATATTATGAGGTGCCGCTCTTAAGGCAATGCTCTTATGACAATGCCGCTCTTATGACAATGCAGAAAATATGAGTGGAATGTATATTCCACTCATATTTTCTGGGGGGGATACAGGATACTTGGTGGGGGATACAAGCCATTATCAAGACTAAGAATAAAAAAGCTGTTTTCTTCGGATGTATTAATCATTCCCTTAACTTATGTGGCCAAAATTTCTCTTGTGTTCCTTTTTTGGAACTTTGGAAGCAGTTTATTCATTTTTCTCTGTATCAGTGGTTTTAATAATCAGTGGAAAGTATTGATAAAATACAGTGGAATATCAGTTAAGAGAGTTTCAACAACATGATGGAGTGCTCATTATGAAGCAGTTAAAGTAATGGCAGAAAAATTTGATGAAGTTTGATGAATAGCAGCAATTGAAGAATTGTGCGATTCACGAGAAAATTTGGACATCACAGAAGCTGCACAAAATCTTCTGCCTGCTCTCCTCAATTTCACTTCCTATGCTATCTTGCTGCTATCTTTTCTTGAATGATGTATTAAAGGAAGCGAATTGTACCCAGGAATCATTGGAAGCCAAAGCCTTAATGAAGCATTAATAAAATTAGAGACATTTTGTCTTTGTACGAGGTTTATTTTTAAAATAAGGTCCGATTGTGAATGAGAGGGAGAATGACCATGAAAATAGCCGCAGTGCGCATGCACGTCTGCTCCCAGCATACTTTGCGGGCGTTTTGACGCCATTTGCAGCCATTTTGTTTGTATGTGTGCTGAACTGTAGAAGTTTATAATGTTTAAGAAAATTGATTCGCCCGACGACTATGAGATACGATCTGTAATTCGATTCTTGAGTGCAAGAAACTTAGCAATAGCGGAAATTCACCGTGAGATTTGGGATGTCTAAGGTGATAATATGAGTGATAGTAAAGTTCGAAAGTGGGTGAGAATGTTCAAGGACGGGCGGGTTAATGTGCATGATGACGAGCCTCTCCCAGGCCGACTTTCTCTGATTTCTGAAGATGTGGTTCCTGATGCGGACATCAAAATTCGAGAGATCTGACGATTCACTATTTCACAGTTATCAGTTGATTTTCCCCAGGTTTCAAGGTCAATTTTGTGCACCATTGTTTCGGAGAAACTGGAGTATCGGTGGCAGATTTCTTTGACGTCTGAATTCAAAAACGTGTTGAACGGTATGACAAATGTTTGATAAAAAAATGAAAATTGTTTAAAAAAGTACATGAAAACATGTAGAATATGGAAATAAATATATTTTAATGATATTTACAATATTTTTCTTCTTATTAAAAAACGGACCTTATTTAAAAAATAACAATCGTATATACGGGAAAAAGGACTGAAATTGTAGAAAAAGCGATTGAAAATGCATTCAAGACATCTGAATATAACGATATTCCAATTGAGCGCAAAATACGCCGCAAAAAGAAAATGGCTGGGGAACAAGGTAGAGATGAAGGAGATTGAGGCTATGCAAGATGAAAACAGAAAAGACATGTTGGAATGCCTCGATCGATTTCATTCTGAAATTCAGACTCGTTCAAATGCCATTCAAGATATAGCTTGAAGTTTTGAAGTGCTAAAAATCAACAATTTATTATTGACAAGTGGGGAACAGTTAAAAAACCGTGTACCAAAACTAACTTCCTTCTATGACGAAGTGTCTGTAAGAGAAATTTGCCTTCAAATACCAAGGTTAAGAAGACATTTCATAGCTGCCGCTCTTGATGTTCCATAAACCAAAGATTGGGTTACCTTAGACTTTTTGAAGTTTATTCTTGAATGGGGATTTATAGAATATCTTTCAAACTTAGTTTTATCGTTAAAGTTATTTTTAACGAAATGCGTGTCAGTCGCATCTTGTGAGAAGAGTGTTAATAAAATGAAGCTGATTAAAACTATTTGCGGTCAACAATGAGTGACAGCTGGTTGAGCAACTTGGCTACGTTGACCATAGACCATGAGGCCGCATAAAATATAGACTTCGACGAAGTAATTTCCAACTTTTCTTGTATGAAAACAAAGACAGAAAATATTTAAAATATATTAAGTTGTGCACAGTTAATTACTTTTAATTTAAGATTAGTTAAACTGTGTTTACAGCTGTTAATTTGATTATTGTGTAAAAAAAAGTAAACATAAATAAAAGAAAATTAAAGTTGAGGTTTTACTTTTATTTTTGTTATAAATAGGTACATTAGTATGTAGTGTTAATTATTGTAACAGATAAATTTTTACTGTATTTGAAATTTGAAATATAATAAATAATTATTTTCTTTCTGCTCGTATTGGTGATATTGGTGTGTGTGTGTGTGGGGGGGGGGTGACACCATTTACATCCGCCCATAGTACTGGAGAATTAATCTGCGCCTATGCAGACGGTTGCTGTACTGCAGAACAGACAATATTGTCTGCTTATTGGAGAGGTAGATCTGTGGAATCTGCCAATCTGGAAGTTGGAGGAATGGCTGCTGTTGGTAAATAACAACTTTTTATGTTAGTGACTAGGGGGCTCTGTCCCCTGCTCGCTACGTTCACCAACCCCCGTTCTGATTTCACAGCCTCTTAAAACCTGGTAATGTATCCTGTTTTAAAAAGATGATGATGATGATATCACGAACGGCGACTTTCTTCTGTAATCAGGTTATAATGTTTTTTTCATTTTAACTGGTTATAATGCTTTTTCATTTAATTCATCTTTTTTATTTTTAATATTCATGTGTAAACACAATTTTTATGACGCAATTTTCTTTATTTCTTGCTTTCAACACGTGATCATTAAATTATTATTTTAAACTTTCATTATTGTTTTTAATAGTCTCGCGCAAATACATTTTTTATTTGAGATAAAACACAATCCTTTGCGCTTATTTAGAAATTGGCAACAATTAAAAAAATGACTTTTTCAATAAAATATTTTTTACTCGATTTTTAAGGATTTTTTGAGTTTTTATTGTCCGTCCGTGATAATTTTTTTAATTTCTGAAAACCTGTTATATTTCGCGCCTGGTGGTATGATTTTCGAATCCGCAGGATGGCTAGAAAAAAAAGTAATAGCTCCTCAAAAAGTCCCTAGTAAAAAAGCGATGAGACTAACCCGGAATATCTACGCAGAATTTGATTGGTCCATTTCGTTTTTGGCTCAGTTCCAGATTCCTTTTTTTTAATATAGAAGGATTATAATTTTAAAACACATAAAAATTGTATAATAGGCAAAGATAAATTATCAATTGTTTTAGAATTTCAATTTCAGATCACATTTATTATTGCTATGGGTTTTCATGTTCACGTATTCAGTTTCATATACTTTATAGTCATACTAGCTGTTACCCGTGACTTCGTTCACGTAACATTAAAAAAAGAATAAATGCATTAATTTAGCAAAACATTTCACTTGATAATTAACAACATATATAATTAACCAAAGCTTTATCACATTTTATAGGAGACCATACGGTATTTCTTTGCTATAGGGGCCTTGACATAACCCAGTCTTAAAAAAGTGAAATTTCATGCCAAATAATATATACAATCGCGAAAATGAAACTGGAACTAATGAAAAAAGGAGGACCCAGTAAAATCGTGAAAATCGAGGAATTCCTCTTCGTAAAACGAAAAACAACACTGGCAGAATTCTTCTATACAACAGTGCATTTTAGGTGGTATTTGGTGTACAATTTGTATATGTGTGCATTGCTAAATGGGCATTATTATATTGTTTATTTGCATAGACATATGTTATATATTTCTTACTACATTATCTTGTTTATGTATATATTAAATTAAGTGCTTCACGCTAAGTGGTGTAAATAGTGAACAAACTGCTTGTGGATTTTATACATTGATAGATATTTTCCAAAGATATAACAATCTGATGCGATTCTAAAATGTAAATAAAGGTTGCTAGAAAGTACTTTAAATTCTGCCCAATTTAACCTCGATATTTTCTCTATCGCGTCAAGAACACTATAAGCAAATAAATACCGACGACACAAATCTGATGATCTAAATTTACATATTTTTGTTAGTATATATTGGATTATTTTGATTTATTTCATGCGCTTGAAATTTTTTACGCTTTCTCTAGGGTTAGGTGTCGAATAAATGTACTTTCTTGTTATTTTATTTTGCCATTTCTATTTATTATATTTTCCATTCATTCCATTTATGGATATTGATTTAATTTACATATTCGTGTCGAAGAATATTCTTTAAAGTTATTATCAGGATTAAGATAGGATACGATTAGGGTTAGGATTAGGAATAAAAATTGAACGACAATGGCATGACCGATTCAGGTTTAAAGTATGAACCAGGAAGTCTATTTACATCATGAAGCAATAAGAAAATTAGAAAATTATCGGCTAATATTTTTTAATATGTTTTACAGTCATAGTTGGCATCAAAGGTGAGCGGGGAAATGATCATCTGAAATACCATTAAGTGTTTACCACGCAAAAAACAAATCTGGTTACAACAATGTATTTAATTTTGCGCCAAATTTCACTTGATACAAAAAAAAAAAAAAAAAAAAAAAAAAAAAAAAGCGAATTGACTATGGACTTAATTGCAGACCCCTAACCTTCCTATTCTCGGAAATGTTCTGCCTATATGTAAAAAAAAAATCTACTATATAGAACGCGCTTTCAAGTTTATAATGTTATGAATTGGCACGATCGGCTTGTTCAAGTTTACACAATTCGGCTGGAAGAAAAGATTCATTACTTTTTGATTTCTTCTTTGCTTTTGCATTACGCGAATTTGTTGGTAAAATCGATTTTCTTTTCGATAACATTGTTGTTTTTTAAGTTTAAAAAATATTGTAATTTTACTTAAACATTGCTTTAAAATCTATGCAATTTTTCTTATCCTACAAGACTTACAAAAATCTATGATGAAACAACTTTAAAAAAAGCTATATTTAAAAAAGACAAAAAATTTTTTGTTTTGTTTTAAAACTAAAAGAAATGTAAAATTAAATTCCGGTTCGAAACGACGATTTACAAATGTGTTTCGATTGTGGGAAAATGATAGAGGAAAAATGCTGTTATTTCGACACAATCAAATTAAATCTTTAGCTTTTATGAGAAAAGCAACTTTCTTATAAAAAATATAGTTATTTTTAAGATTTTCTGATTTTCGATACGGATAATTTTGCGATGCACATGATTGACATTTGCCATCCAATATTTTTTTTTTTTTTTACTTTTTAAAATTTAAATTAAAAATATGGTATCTTTATGTTAGCCGTGTGCAGACGATAAATCGCCAACCTATCCCATCATTCGTATTGAATTCATTAAAAATATAAATCTTTCACTCATTTCATTTAAAACACAGAACTTTAATTTACAACACATACATTTAAAATACATATATTACGTACATTTAAAATAATTCCTTTCATGTGAAAAGAAAAAGAAAAAAAAAGAGAAATTAATCACAAATAATTTGATAATCTAAGATCATTTTATTTCAACATCAAAACAAATCTGTTTTATTTTTCTATATATGACATCATATTCGCTTGCTTTCCATACTTACTCGTATTTATGCACTTTGTATTATTATCAAATATTTGAAAACGCACGTTTTATTTCTAATATGACATCATTTCATATTGTGTTTAATTCTGAAATAATTCATTTCCTTTTCATTTTTCACGTGGAAAATTTTCACTTGAAAATAAATTGTTGATTCAAAATTATTACTCAGGGGTTTTATTTTATATTGGCAACGATAAAGTATTAGCAACGGTAAAATAAATTTAACCATTTTGAAAAAAGCTGCAAAACCGTATCCTTTGGGCCAAAACAAGCAAACCAACCAACCATTTTAAAATATACGAAAAAATGTCCATTTATTCTGTATGAAAATAATGGAATTTTTAATTTTTAAGAAAAATATTGAAATAAAATAAACAAAAACCAGCCTATATTCATTTGAGGGTTATAATCAACTTATATGCAAAGATACAGGTTAATTAAATGCTTCATTTTGACGCTGGCTGCAGCCTAACATTTGCACACAATCAGATTTATAATATTATTAGGATTATATCTAATGTTTTACTTACTTAAATCTGCTTACATATTTGTATGTTATGTATCTCTCAGTGATAACGATATAAATAAGCAAAACAGCACACAAATCTTTTAGCACAACTGTTACAGAACGATATGCTGAGGCAAAATGAACAGCATTATTTCAGTTAACCCTTTAACGTTCATTGGTTTCCCTATGAAACCACAAAACTTTAATTACGAAATTCAACATTGACAGCAGAATTTTAATAGAAACGTTTTCCATTTATTATATATATATATATATATGTGAAATATCGCTTTTTTTATATACAAATAAATTTGTTTATAATTTCCGGTGTCAATCATTTATTTCAACATTTTAGCAATTGAAATGCTTTATTCGTTAAAGGTTTAACTGGTGTTCAATTTTAAAATTCTATTCCAATCCCAATAAATAAATGATCAAAATCACTTAAAACCACTCACCAATCTAAAAGTACAGTGGAACTTCTTTAATTCGAGCACAGATAAAACTAGTACACGGTTAAAACAAACAATTTAGACGTTAAGAATGGTTTATCGTTTAAACTACAGTAACGATCAAATGTTTCCGGCCAGCATAAAAGTTTTGGTTAATTTGTAAGTATACCCATATGAAGAGGAATCTCAAAGTGACACTTATACATTTTATTGACATAATAGTTAGGAACTTATTTATGAAGAAACAAATAAATATCAATAAATTTAATTGGCAAAATTATCTGCAACAGAAAACACATGTTCTCAAAAGTTTCCGGCCATGTTACCAAGTTTGGAAAAAAATGGTGTTATAATAGAAAATAGCAGTGATAACAACATTTACAATTAGTATTTTGTTGTCATACCTTTAGCAATAAGTACTTCGGCACAGCGACGTGGTATCGATTCAATGAGCGGTTGACGATCGTCTATGGTATGTTTTCCCCTCTTCTTGCAATTTTGGGGGAAATTCTGCTGAATTGGAATATTTATAATTCCGCACACGTTTGTAGGGTTTGTTCGAAGGATTTTCTATTGGATTCAATTCGGATGATTGGGCTGTTCATTTCAAAAGCGGAATTTGTTTTGTGAGAAAGCCACTGCTTGACGAGCTTGCATGTATGGTTTTGTCGTTATCATTCTGAAACAAATAGTTTCGACCGCAATTTTTCCTTCAGTAAGGCAGCAAATGATCTTGCAAGATATCCTTATACATTGCATCATTCACCTTGCCGCGGATTTCAATTAACGGACCAACACCTTTTCCAGAAAATGCTCCCCACAGCAGAGTGTGTCCTCCGCCATGCTTCATTGTAGGAATAACGTATCTCGAATCGTATATTTTGTTTGTAGGTCGTCGGACGTAGTGTTTGCCATCACTCCCAAAAAGGTTGAACTTCGATTCATTGTAAAATAGTACTTTTTTCCAGTTTTCACTTGTCTAGACTTTGTGTTCTTTGGCAAACGCCAGTCAGGCCCGCTGATTTTTTTTTTTTTTTACTTTTGAAAGATTTTTTAACACCGATTCTTCCATAAAGTCCTACTTCACGTAAGCATCTTGACACGGTAAATTGACTTATTTCAGCAATATTTTTACTCCGTAAATCGCGGGATATTGCAGTGGATTTTTATACGGGTCATCAACTGCTTTACTCCTGATAATTCTCTCCACACGAATAGTCATTTTCCGGGGTCCATGGCAAGTCCTGAAGGCATTGGACATCTTTATATATTTTTCAAAATATCGTTCACAGTAGATTTTCCGATCGATAATTTTGCCGCAATCTCACATAACTATCAATCATATGTATTGAAATGTATTTATTTCAATAAACTGATTTATGTTTTGTGCAACGCTATTCAAAATCATAAGTAAAATTTATGTAAATGATTATTTTGCGTCATATTATCCACTTGCATACATTTTCCTTTGTTTGGATACTATGACGCAAAATAATCATTTACATAAATTTTACTTATGATTTTGGATACCGTGGCACAAAACATATATCAGTTTATTGAAATAAATACATTTCAATACATAATATAGGCTCAGTGAAAGTAATATATTTAACAGTGTATTGAAAAATTAAAAGTATTGTTTGTATGTGTAAATATACTTTAGAAGACAAACGAAAAATAATTTAAATTGAATTTTAAAACAATCCTATTAAATTCACGTCAAGGTGTCACTCAAATTTTGATATCATTTCTTTTAAAACCCATATTTTGAATTCGTGAGAGATCTGAATGAAAAAGCATCAGCGAATAAATTTTATATATATTTTCATGTTAAGACAATAATTGCACCTGTGAATATAAATAAAACTAAAAAGAAAATGATGATTTAAAAAAAAATTAACATAGCGTCACTCAAATTTGATATCATTACTTTTAAGACCCATATTTAAAATTCTTAGAGCCAAAAGAAAGTGCTGCGTCACAACTTTTAACTCGTTAAGGGTTTTTGTACTGATATCATTACTTTTGTGCGGGTATTGATGAAAATTTCATTCAGTCTAAATTAAGCATTAGGGTATAAATGTATAAGAAGAAAACTTAGTGGCTTCGCCCGCTAACGGGCCTTCATTTTACATCAGGGCCTCGAATCTAATTGAATTCTCCATTTGTATGATAATTCCTTAATTTCCACATGAAAAAGTATAAACCTCTAACCGAACGAGCCACCAACCAGGGTCCCCACTGCTTCCGGCACCGTATACCGGTCGTGCTATGCATGCACCGGATAATACCTTAATTTGCACATCGAATAGTATAAACCTCTAACCGAACGAACTTCCGGTTCGGGTCCCCGCTGCCTGCGGCACCGTATAACTGCCGTACTGCATATTACGATTAAGTGGTCACAGATCTTTCCAACGATATATCACATGAGGGGTTGTGCAAAATTTCAAAAAGTACCCCCTTGGGGGGGCAAAGTGGGGGAGTGAACACAGGAGATGCGTAATATGATTAAACAGTCGCAGACCTTTCCAACAATATATCACATCAGGAGTATCAGCAAAATGTAGAAAGCACCCCCCTTTGGGGGGCAAAGTGGGGTTATGGACACCAGAGATGCATAATATGATTAAGTGGTCACAGATCTTTCTAACGATATATCACATGAGGGGTGTGTGCAAAATTTTAAAAAGTACCCCCCTAGGAGGGGGGCAAAGTGGGGGGATGGACACCAGAGATGCATATGACTAAGCAGTCACAGACCTTTCCAACAATATATCACATGAGGAGTATAAGCAAAATTTAAAAAGTGCCCCCCTTCAGGGGGGCAAAGTGGGGGGATGGACACCGAAGGTGCATAATCTAATTAAGTGGTCACAGACCTTTCCAACGATATATCATATGAGGGGTTGTGCAAAATTTCAAAAAGTACCCCCTTGGGGGGGCAAAGTGGGGGTATGGACACAGGAGATGCATAATATGATTAAACAGTCACAGACCTTTCCAACAATATATCACATGAGGAATATCAGCAAAATTTAGAAATTACCCCCCTTGGGCGGGCAAAGTGGGGGGATGGACACCGGAGATGCATAATATGATTAAGTGGTCACAGACCTTTCTAACGATATATCATATGAGGGGTGTGTGTGCAAAATTTAAAAAAGTACTCCCTTAGGAGGGGGGCAAAGTGGAGGGATGGACACCAGAGATGCATAATATGACTAAGCAGTCACAGACCTTTCCAACAATATATCACATGAGGAGTATCAGCAAAATTTAAAAAGTGCCCCCCTTGAGGGGAGCAAAGTGGGGGGATGGACACCGGAGGTGCATAATCTAATTAAGTGGCCACAGACCTTTCCAATGATATATCACATGAGGGGTTGTGCAAAATTTCAAAAAGTACCCCCTTGGGGTGGTGGAGGTGGGGGTATGGACACAGGAGATGCATAAAATGATTGAACAGTCACAGACCTTTCCAACAATATATAACATGAGGGGTATCAGCAAAATTTAGAAAGTACCCCCTTGGGAGGGTGTCAAATTGGGGCATGGACATTATCATTAATTTCGTCAATCGGGCATGAAAAAATCATGAATTTCGTTGATAGTGTGTTTAAAAATTATGAATTTCGTTAATCGGATATGTAAAAATCTGTGAATTTCATCAATCGGGCACAGAAAAAACATGACTTTAGTCGATCGGAGGAGGGGAGATCATATATTTTGTCAATCGGGCACGTAAAAATCTTGAATTTTGTTTATCGATCGCATAAAAATCACGAATTTCATCAAATAGATACATAAAAACCAAGAAATTCCTTGATCGGCACATAAAAATCATTAATTTCATCAAACGGATGCATAAAAATCAAGAAATTCATGAATCGAGCACATAAAAATCATCAATCGGTGCGTAAAAATTATGAATTTCGTCTATTAGGCACGAAAAAATCATGAATTTTGCAGAACGGACGCATAAAAATTACCAATTCGTAGAGTAGTAGCATAGAAATCACGAATTCCTCAAGTGGGTGGTTAAAAATCACAAGTTCATCAAGTAGGTGCATAAAAATCACAAATTTCATCAATCGTTTGCATAAAAATCAATAATTTCGTCGATCGGGTTCAGAAAAATGAAATTTCGTCGATCGAGCACGAAAAAATCGAATTTCGGTGATCAAGTGCCTAAAAATCTTGAACTTCGTTGATCAGTATGTAAAAATCATGAATTTTGTCGATCGGGTGTGTAAAAATGATGAGTTTCAATAATCAGGCACAGCAGAAACATGAATTTTGTGGATCAGGGAGGGAGAGATCATAAATTTTGTCGAACACAGGTGTAAAAATCATGAATTTCGTTTATCGGTGCATAAAAATCACGAATTTTGTCAAACAGGCACATAAAGATCAAGAAATTCATTGATCGGCATATAAAAATCATTAATTTCATCCATCGGGCATATAAAAATCATGAATCTAGTCGATGAGGCATGTAAAAATCACAAATTTTGTCAACGGGGCACATAAAAATCACGAATTTCTTTAATCGGCGCATAAAAATCATAAATTTCGCCAATCTAGTCCAGTAAAATCATTAATTTCATCGATCTGGTGCAGAAAAATCAGTATTTTCGTCGATCTGGCGAGGAAAAATCATGAATTTTGACAAACGGACATGGGAAAAAAAGAAAATCAGAAAATCCTGCATTTGGCCGGTTTTCTCCATATTTTTCAAGCCAGTTTTTCAAGTTTTAATGCCGAGTGGTGATTGGCGAGTGCCTATTTTCACCTTTACCCAAAAACGAATAACATCGAATGAAAAGGAGCAAGTTATTAACTATTTACGGGAAAAAAAAACTTTAACGGCCATGTACTACGCCAAGGTCTTAACTGGAGCGTAAAAATGGGGAAACGTGTTTCCTTACGGATGCTCAACTACTGTATAAAGCGTCGACAAAAAGGGGTGACAATCCCGTGCAAATGAACTACGAAAACTTCCAAAAATGAGTGTTGGAAAAACTTCTTCCAAATTTGAATAGTGCCCTATATATGGCCAATGCTCCACATCACATGCCTGTTGAAAACCGCACTCCTGCAAAGAATTCTATAATAAAAGTTATGTGAGACTGGCTGAAAAACAACAAAATATACTGTGGCGAACAAATGCAAAAAGTAGAACTTTTCTCTCATAGTGAGTAATCGTCCAAAGAAAATCATCTATAAAATTGATAATAAAATTCTAGTTTAGAAGGTATTATTATTTTTTTTAAATATTTTAAATGATAAAATTTAATCCGCCCTTCCAAATTGTTTGAAAATACAAGCTGCAATTTATAATAGATAAAATACTCCCCCCCCCTCCCCCAGGTATTTTGTTTATTTAATTATTGTTTTTTATTTATTTTGAATTGATGGTTCTCCATTTCAAAATTTTCATTTTATTTTATACTTTGATGGTCTATAGCTGTTTGTGAAGCTTCATGCATGTTTTGCTGTTACTGTATATTAATTTTTCAAATTCATTTTTAATAAGCTTATGCAAGTAAATAGTTTTAGAAATGTCAAATGTTACATTAAAAATTATAAAATATTAAAAAATAGAGTAAAAAATTGCTATTTGCTTGCAAAGCAGCAGAACATGAAACGGAACATATGTACAGATTGTAGATTATTTATCATATTTAATGATGTCATTCTAACAGTCAGCAAAAGTAATCAAACATATTCAGACAATTTCAAACTTTGCACTCACCAACACTTAATTTATAAGATCTGACTATTAAAAAACATTGAGAAATAATTAACAGTGGTTTTCTCTAAAAAAAAATGTTTTCTTTCTTCTATATGTTTTCAAAATACACCGCTGTACAAGAAACCATGCTTGGCTGCAGTAAAATTTCAATTGTGTCAAAATTGTATAAAAACAATCCCTATATAAAATATTGATATTTATATAAGTTGTAATCAAAAAATTAAATGTATTAGCAGCAGTTGAAATTTAATAAATTTTCAAAATTTACTTTGAAGAACAAACACTTATTACAGTCAACAGTAAACAGTATTTTATACAAAAATTGGGAAAAGTTTAAGATGATTAAATTTGTGAAGAGTTAATTTCTGGTAGGAAAAACTTTTGTGAAGTTTTAATATGAAAAGAAATGTGAAATAACCTGTTTTAAAAAGAAAAAAAATGTGAAGGATACGGTTTTAAGATGAAAAAAATTGTGAAGGATCCTTTAAGGTCTTCTTAATTCTTCTTAAACAGAGACATGTAATATACTTACTAAAGTTGTATTTTTTCTGTGATTTAAGCACATATAAGGTATTTCATACCTCTAAATTAATAATTTTAAATGATTTTTAAAGTCACAGGTAAATGATAGAAAAATTGAAAATTAAAATAGCTATTTGTTTACTTTTCAAACTCTGAATTTAAAGTAAATAAGAACTTATTTATTCATTGTATAGTAATATTTTAGAGCTAAAAAAAAACCCCATGTGGGTTAAAATGATTATATTCTTAAATTTCGCAAGCAAATAGCAATTTTTTTACTGTACTTTTTAATTTAACATTTGAGATTAAAACAATATAGTGCTCGAAAACTATGTAACAAGCTTATTAAAAAATGAATGTGAAAAATTAATATAAAGTAAATGCAAAACATTCATGAAGATAGAAGTTTGTCACACAACTGTTTGTAAATGCAATGAGAAAAATAATGATAACAATGTACTGGCAATATGAATGCAATGAGGTAATGCAATGAGAAAAAAAAGAAAAAAAAAGCTATTTGTTTACTTTTCAAACTCTGGATTTAAAGTAAGTAAGAACTTATTTATCCATTGTATAACATAAAACACTTAATTCAGAACTAACTTTCTGCATTTTCTTTTACAAAATAACCTAAAAGTAATATTTTAAAGCTATAAAAACATGTAACTAGCAGTTTCTCTGACAAAGACCAACTAAGCACCTTACCAAAACGAAAATTTTTAAAAGAACCATCAAGTCATATAAAATAAAAAACAATGAATAAATAAACAAAATACCTAATAGTAAGTATAATATCTTTGATTTTCTGTGCCTATCTTTTCCCAATTGCTCAGTTTGTATACTCTCGCTAATTTGTGCTTCGCACATTGATACAGTCGATACAGTAATAGTTGGTTGGTTGTCTTCGTTGTGAAAGAAACAAAGAAATTAAAAATATTTTATCATTAGAAAATGAAAGATTTATTATATTTAGCAGTAAAATTGAATACATGTAATTAAAAAAATATTTCCTCATTTTGAAAAAGGAATCGAAATAATTTTTCGACCATATGCTTGTTTAAAATCGAAATTATTTCTTTGTAACAAAAAGAGAAAACATATAAGCAACAATTGAATTTAATACATATGTTTTACATGTTTAGAGTATATAATTAATTGTTTTTGCATTAAAAAAATCTAAATTATTTGCTCGCGAACATATCAGAAGTTTTAACGCGAAACCGTACATAATTTTTTCACCTTATCTAGCGGCGGAGGGAAGGTGTGAAAAATGCTATGCATTTCTACAGTATTAGGCTTAAGAAAATAGTTCCATTTTAAAACCGGATTATATAAAAAACTAGAGTTTTCCAATTTAAGCGGGTCGGGGGATTCGCTTCATCTAAAACCGATTAATATCATATATTAATTTTTAAAAAATCGTCCGTGCGGATTTCGAGAATAGCGTTTTACACCATGACACCATTACATGCAGAGAGAAAAACTTCCCATTTTACTTAAAAATGAGTTTCCAGATCTTAAAATCTATTGCATGTAGAAATGTATAAATTTCAGGATAGAGTTAGACCTGAGATATAAGACAGCTGTGAAAAAATCAAAACGTTATGCCTCATATTTGCTGAGATATTAAATGTCGACGTTTCGCTTTTCCTTTGAACTCAAACTAGGTGTATATATAGAGTGACGGAAATCTTCGGTTTTGGGCTTTCGGTTTTCGGTTTTTGCTGCGTCACTCGAGAAACTACCGTCTCTCATAATTCGGACTAAGTTATTTAAACTAGCAAAACACGCGGCTTTGCTCGCGTAATTGTTGAAAAATGCCAAGTGCTATTCGTTGGCCTGTTTTCATTAGAGGAAATTTTACTGCCACAGATAATTCAGAAATTACTAATTAAGCCATACTAAAGTCGAAAAAAAGTCGAGAATTTAGAACGTTTTTCGCTCTTTCACCCCCCTCCCTGTGGTAGTGACGCCGATATAAAATATAGCCTATGTTACAGCAGGGACTGTTACCATCACTTTTGAAAATGGTTCTGTAGTTCCAGAGATTCCATAGAAATTGTAATTTAGAATGTTTTTAAACCGCTCTTCGCTCATCTCGCCCTTTTAAATTTCGAATTTTTTTAGAATTCTTTCTTAGAGAGCATTTACATTTCATATATTACTCCATGCCAAATTTCAAGTTTCTAGTTCCTTCAGCATAAAAAAAAATCGAAATTTAGAACATTTTTCGCTCTTGCACCTCCCTGTGGTAGTGGCACGATTTAAAATATAGCCTATGTTACAGCAGGGACTGTCACTATCAATTTGCCACCATCACTTTTGAAAATGGTTCTGTAGTTCCTGAGATTCCACAGAAATTGTAATTTACAACGCTTTTCGCTCATCTCACCCTTTTAAATTTCGATTTTTTTTTTTAGAATTTGTTCTTAGAGAGCATTTACATCTTATAAATAACTACCATGCCAAATTTCATGTTTCTAGGTCCTTCAGTATAAAAAAATCGAAATTTTAGAACGGTTTGCGCTCTTGCACCCCCCTGAGAGTAGTGGCACCGACATAAAATATAGCCTATGTTGGAGCAGAGATTGCCACCATCACTTTTGAAATCGCTTCAGTAGTTCCAGAGATTACTCCCTACAAGCAAACAAACAAACAAACAAACAAACAAACATAAAAACAAAAAAACAATCTTTACTACTTTATAATATTATTTTAGCTAAATAGAATCTCTGTAGCCACGTGAACTGGTTTCAGAAATAAATGATCTTATAGCAAATAAAGCCTTTGTGCAAGAATTTTAAAAGACATAAAACCAACGTTAAAAATGAACAAATAATACACAAAATGCAGCAAACAGCTGTTTCGAATCGTGAAGAATCTCGCTTGCGGATACGAAACAGCTCTTTGTTGATTTTTGTGTATTATTTGTGCTTTTTTAACGTTGATTTTCTGCCTGTTAAATGATCTTATATTATTTCGGACCGGATTTTAAGCCAACTTCTAATAAGTATAAAAATTATTCAAGCTTTTATTGGCTGGTGAAAATTTTCTTCCTTATGCTTTCGGCATAAAATAAGTGCGATAACATGCAAATGTAATTATAGTATGACGATTTAATATATGCATATGCTTATATACCTTTTTTGTTAACATTTTAGCAACATTAACATGATAATTTTTTTGGCAACATTAAAAAGCAATTTTAATTCACTTGAATTTCCAAGTTAAACTAGCTTAAATAAACTTGTGTTAACACGGTATTACAATCTTTTATATTGTTTTGTGACATTTTGTTTATTTATTGATTTTATAATTTATTTCTAAGGCCTGACATGGGAAGAAGCAGTCCGCAGATGTCCTGAAGATGTTTTCCCAGCATGCCATAATGCGGAGGATTCTGTCACCATAAGTGGACTGAAGGAACCTTTACTGAAATTTGTAGCTGAACTTCAACGAGAAAATATCTTCGCACGTGTTATAGATGCTTATGGCTATGCTTTTCATTGCGAACATGTTTGGCCAGCATCAAAAAGTTTAAAAAATGCCCTTTCAGATGTAAGTATGAAAAAATTAATCAACATTTTTACTTGAACGGCGCAAAGTAGGGAATTTTCCTTAAATCGTGTCACAAACTCGAATCGCTTTTTGCTTCTCTGGTTTTCTTCGGACACAGGCTAAAAATAACTAGCTGTTTAACCCGTTTTACGCACGGGAGTTCATGAATTTGAATCTAAAAAGTGAATAAAATGAATTTAATTCCCTTGTTAAAGTTTTGAATTGTTCAATAACTATACGATTTAGAAAAAAAAATTTACTACTGTGCATTTTTTTAATGAAACTTAATTTATGTTGCTATGGCAGCAGACGATAAAACGATATATTTGGAATAAGGGAATAAATAGAATAAAAATTTTGTTGATGTTTGTAATAAAATGTTTTCTTTATTTAAAAAAAAATGAAATAATGAAGCGCAATTAAATAATCTCTAATTATTCGCATACGAGGTAAAAGAATTATCGTAATACCCGCTACAGCTTCTTACTATTGCAGCGTGGCGCCCGTAATATGTATATCTCACATTGCAGTAAACATTTAGAACTGTTTAGAACTCACACGATTACGGGTTGAAATAAAAAAGGCAAAACTTCGTCAAAAACATTAAAAACTATTTCAAATTTTCGATTTTTTTGCCTCAATCGTTCATGGGCTCCCTACCAGCAACACGTTAGCCAAATTTCGTAGCCCCGCGCCCTGCGGTTTCCGAGTTTTTGAGGTTACATAGATAGATACGCGCACGGATTTTAATAGGGTATATTATTCTAGCTGACCCGTCCGGAGTTGCTCGGACCCGTGTAATAAACTTTAATCTCTTAAAAAACGAAACTCTGTCCCGGATCTCCGATGGCTTTTGCACCGTGTACCGGGCATGCTCGTACCTCCGGAAAATATTTTATTTCCACCTTCCACCACCAGGAGAGCATTCTGTTCTAAACAAACCTCTTTACGAACGAACATCTGACACAGGTTCCCGTTGCTTAACCCTTTGAGGGGCGGTGGTATATATTATATACCACCTAATTTTAATCTGATTCGAACAAGAAATTTTTAATTAAATTTTACTTTTTTAACTTTGACGGGTAGATGTTGAAAAATTGCTTTTCCTTATTTTGAACTAAATTCTTTCGTAAATACCGGTGTGAGTTCGAGGTTACAATAACAAAATTTCTTGCCCCTGAAAGGGTTAAGGCATCGTAATAGTAGACGGGCTACAAAAGCGGTTTGGAGAAGATGGGAACATTATTAGCCGAGTTACTGAAATTAGGCCCAGTTAGAGAAAATAACCTTGAGGGGGGCGCTGAAGGAGGGGATGTTCAAGTGTCCTTCAGAAAATGACTAATTAGGAGGACCTCTATGCATCTTTAAAAATGTGTTCGTTTGGTTAAGCTATGAACTTAATTACAAATTTGGCTTAAACTATAATTCGGAAATAGTGGTAACTACTACTCATAAATTTACTTTAATGTTATAGAGGGTGACTATTAAGTTAATTATAATGTTTGTAATCAGTTGCGTTGAAATCGGAAAGATAGTTGCTGAGTTATGGAAACGGGGCATAGTTAGAGAAAAAAACCTTGAAGGAGGTGCCGGGGAGGAGCGAATGTTCAAGTTCACTTCAGTAAATTACTAATTAGGAGGACCACTATGCATCTTTAAAAATTCGTTTGTTTGGTTAAGCTAGGAACTTAATTAGAAATTTGTCTTAGACTGTTATTCGGAAATAGTGGTTCCCGCTACTCACAAATTAATTTTAAGGATATAGACCTTGATTATTAAGTTAAATATGATGTTTGGAATCCGTTGCACTGAAATCGATAAATTAGTTGCTGAGATATGGAAACAGGGTACAATTAGACAAAAAGCCTTGAGGGAGGGGCCGGGGGGAGCGGATGTTCAAGTGCCTTTCAGCAAATGATAAATTAAAAGAGCCACTATATGCATCTTTAAAGATTGAGTCATTTGGTTATGCTAGGAACTTAATTTGAAATTTGGCTTAGACTATTATTCGGAAATACTGGTAACTGTTCTCTAGAAGTACACCCTGAAGCTATGAATGCTGATTTTTATGATAATTAAGCAAAATGGAACTGGTTTGGAGAAGTTCTGAACATAATTACCTGAGTTCTGGAAATAAAGCACAGTTAGAGATACAACGTTGAGGGAGGGGCCACGAGGAGGCGCGCGGTCAAGTGCTCAACAACAAATCACTAACTTTGACTGTTGGTATGCATAACTGAATACTGGTTCTGTACTTTTATTAGGAACATAAATTTAATTTTTGCGAAAATTGTTATTCTAAAATAGCGGTATCATCTATATAAAACAGCGATTAAACGTTACGGGTAAATTAAAAAAAATGTTAAATTTGTTAAATTCTTATTAGTTCAGTTGAAATCAGAGCAGTAGATTTGGATTTATTAATAAGGAGGGTCAATTAATGAAAAAGCCGCCGCCAGGTGGCGCGCGGTCAAGTAAAATATATGATATTTAATAAAAAGCCGTTAACCCCCACCCCTCTCCATTCCCCACAAATTTAACAAATAATCTGTTAAATAAAGTTTTCTGTATTAATAATCTCTATCATACTAATATATGTCATGTAAAAAACCCCTTAAACCCAGCTAATTATCATTCATTAAGTCGATAAAATCTTTTAAAATTAAGTTTTTAGCATTTGGCAACGGTCAATAATTAAGTTGATTGTCTACATCTCAGATAATCCCGGATCCATCGATTTAAACACTCGTCTGGGAATTGCAATCATCCCTACCTTGATTTATTTAATTACTTCTGTGGAGATTTTATACAACCAACCAACCGAAGATTACTCTGTGAAAAAGCGTATTTTTGATGAGATCTCTTTGTGGATAGATATTAATTAATATTTAATCTATGAAAAATCTATTTAAAATTTTCGAATTTTTTGCCCCGATCGTTCATGGGCCACCTACCCGTGTGCAAAATTTCCCAGCCCTGCGCCCTGTGGTTTTCGAGTTTTTGAGGTTACATAGATACGCGAACGGTTTTTAATAGCATAGATCAGGGGTTCTCAAACTTTTAGACCAACGTACCACTAAATCGAAGTTCATACTTCCGCGTACCATCTGGTAACAAACGTAAAGCTAATATAAAAAAACTGTCTAAAACGAAATATCTCTCCGGTCTTTAGTATTTCCGTCATAGCAGGTTTTATTGCGTAGTAGGCTAATGAAAAGGATGGCTTGTTTTATCAAGCACAACTTCCTCATGTCTGGCTCAATATTAGGAAGTTTTAGCCATAAGTCAGATTCGATGTTTAGTTTATTCCTGTATTTGTTTTTCGTATAACAAAGGGCAGAAAAGCACATTCACGTTTGTCACTGTTGTGCTAAACACAAACAGACTTTGACAATATTAGACGGTACTCTGATATTCTCGTCAGCGAAAATTCTGTTACATTCATTCTTTTGAATGTGGACTCCCGTAATCCATCACAGGAGAGGAGAGCTGAATAAGTTCACTTCTTTCCTCTCTCGTGAGATACAGTGGCAGGATGTCTCAAATGAGAAACTAATTTCCAGAACCCGATTAAGGTCTTGTGGAGCTCAAGACCCAGTACCTTTTCGGAGCCAGTCTCAAACCAAGATAATAGCTATAAATTTTTGAGGGGAGTATTCAGTGGTTATCCTTAGATATTATGATATGGTTACCAAGTTAATCAAAATCTTTTTTGGTTTTGGGAGAAATAATTGGAAAAACTGCATTGTTAATAAACTTTACGTAAACAATTTTATTTATTTTGGGGCCCCAATCAGTGGTGGGCCATAGGTCATGGCCTAGTCGGACTCTGCATTAATCAGGTCCTGCGAATTTCGTATCTAAAGCTTAGTTAGCGCATTTAACATAGGCTCAATACAACCGTATTAATAATCAGCATACCTTTAAATGCGGCAGTAATGTCGCTCAGCAGGTAAACACTTGCAAGTTTCTTCATACATTTATGTATATACCACCTCAATACATATGTACAATGCTTTACCTTAAATCCGCACTGCATATGACCACAGTATTTGTTTGATTGGAATAGTCTTACTCTCTTAAAAAATGATTTCCATGAAATAGGAGGAAACTATAACACTTTTTGTAAAAGAGAAGAAAATATTTCAATCAACACAATGAATCAATTTATGAATTATGTTTGAAATAAGACTTTTATTTCAACACTTCCTAGAAGCTCTTCTAGTACAAACAGAACAATGGGTAACAAAACAACATTCCAAGTGTAATTTATAAATTACACTTGGAATGTTGTTTTGTTTTAACTCCTCCTACTAACGCAAGCTCCTCCTACTTCCAAGCATTCAGACTTTACCTTCAGATAATTCAATTTGTAAAGCTGTTTAAAAACAGTTCTTCCTCTAATTAAAAATACTTCGTTCATTCATTATTTTTAAAATTAGATCTTTATTAAAAAATTCAATTTTTATCTATATAAATCTAATAATTGTGTTTTTAATTCTTGAAAACTGATTGTATCATAAGGGTTGGGTGTGAATTTCAGCAAGTCTGCTATAAAAGAAAGATGCACCGCCAGACGCCAGAGGGGCGCCCGGAGCGTAAGTGACCACCGAACCCAAGTCCAAGAACATCATCTGACAGGATGACAGAGCGACACCAGAGGTAGTCGTCTATCAACCCAAGGAGCCAAGGTTCAACACCCAGTTCCTCCAAAAACCGGAGGATGTCTGTGCGCGAACACTATTGAACGCTGACTTGATATCGAGCGTGAGAAGACATGTGTAATCTCCACGACTCTTCGAAACAGCTATGTACTCCATCACGCGATGGAGCGCGTCGAGCGTACTACTTTCTTTCGAAAGCCGTACTGCCGCGCATCGAGCAAACGTTTGGACTCCAAGTATAGTATCAGACGAGTTGCACACAATTTATCCAATACCTTCCCGAGGGTCGGCAAATACAAATCGGACGGTAGGTCACAGGGTCAATGCACTCCTTCACAGACTTGGGAAAGAACACGGCAATCGCCCGCTTCCATGGCGGCGGAACACAAGACTCTCTCAGGCAGTGTTTATACAATTATAACAACTACTGAGGGTGGTGTTTCAGGACCTCACGGGCGATCTCGAGACTGAGTCCGTCATAACCAGGTGCCTTGTTCGGCGGCAGCGATTCCACTGCAAATTCAAGTTCATGAATCGAAAACAGAATTGGTTCACCTGTCCTAATGTTCGCGACCTGGGAAACATCATTAACCGATAGGAAGTGGTATTTCGTAAGTGCGTCCGTCGTAAGTGCACAGCCGGCCGGCGTGTTTTGTTTTTGAGACATAGCCGATTCAAAGTCGACGTCATGTATTCAACTCCCTCATCAGGGGTCGTAAACTCATACGAAATCAGATCCGCGGCTTGAGAATGCGGGAGAATGCATCCCAAACCAAGTCCCTCTTCAGCAAGTTTGCTATAACAGACATTTCTCGTAACAAGAAAATAGAAAAAGCGTTTACAGATCCCAAATCGCGTTCGAAATTTTTTTGAAAATTTCCAAGTTAATAAAGACAAGCCGTTTTTGATTCAATAATAATATGCTCATTTTTCTATTTTATTCCACGTACCAGTATCGGACTTCTGCGTACCAGTAGCCAGAGCTTCACGTACCAGTACTGGTACGCGTACCATAGTTTGAGAACCCCTGGTATAGATTATGAAGAATTGCGTCACTAAAAATTCAATTGGTCTATTTTATATGAAACGGAACAGATGCTTTACACTCACGCAGCGATATTTGGCGATTTTTTAGTTGGCGCGATTTTCAAGCCCGCGCCAAACCAAGAACTGGCTAGGTTGCCATTAAAGGAAAAAATCCCCTAAATTTAGCGACTTTTTTCCTTTTTATAACCGATTAAAAAAAAACTGTGCGTGAGTGTATGACATCATAGCCTATGAAACATATAATTCATGTTTGCCATATGGTGCACAGAGAGAAAAAATTAAAACACTTGCAATACTTATATATGTTAAATCGAGTTCGTGATTCTGATGTGATAATTCGAAGGATTCTAGATGATCTTGGCTTTTCCAGGTTTTTATTCAGGTTTACAAAAGACAAACACATGAAGATCATAAATTAAACATTAATAATTAATATTTCTTGAACCGAGAGAAAGCGGCAGTTTCGCTTCTTATTCTAGCAGATATCCGAGTACAAAACGAAATCATTTTTACTATGTCACTGGGGCTTGAGCGCGGGTCGCTGGCGCCACATACCAGCCACTCACGTAATTCACAAATTCGCAACACCATATCGTGTAATTTTATGAACTAACTTTAGTGCAAAATTCAAGTCATTGGGTTTATCTATTAAATGAAATAATTAAATAACAAAACGGCTTTTTCAACTAAAAACCACACGAAAACAATTCCAAAAAAAGTTTTCATTTTGTAGAGAGAATGTGCCAGCATCACAAAGTTTTAAAAAAGCCCTTGCAGATGTAAGTATGAAACAATTTCTTAACAATTTTGCTTGAAAGACGCACAGTACTGAATTTTCCTTAAATGTTTTCAATTACTAAACACGAATCGCTTTTTGTTTCTTTGGTTTTCTTCGAGAACAAACTAATAGACATTATGATCCAATGCGTTACTAAAATCTCATTTAGTCTATTTTGTATGAAACATACACTGTAAAATATATATATATATATATATATATATCTCAAATTGATAGAAAAAAATTGTCAATTTTGGCGGTAGAGGAAAACCGTTTAATTTACAGAAAATATCTGTATATTTTAATTAAATAGTTTTTTTTTCTGTAAAATATTTGTTTTCTGTAAAAAATTACAAAATCCACATCTTTTACAGAAAAAAAACTGTTTTCCTTTAAAAGTCTTTTTTCTGTAAAAAATAGAATAATTTTCTGTCAAAATTACAGATTTAGTTTACAGTGTAGACTTTATGTTTATCATATAGAGTAATTTTATGAACTTCAGTGCAAAATTCGGTACTTTTCCGTTATACCAACACTATGCCAAAGTGTGTGCTAATGCGACATTTATTTCAACCCCGACCGTGCAAAGGATTTTATTGCAAACCGTGCCAAACGTTATGATTCGCTATTTATTGAACGTAAATCAGTTTTATTTTATTATTTTATCGTAACCACACAAAACAAATGCACTTGCTATTTTTCGAATCGAAAATATTTTTATTAAGATAATTAAGACATTAAGATTATTAAGACATTTTATAAAAACTTCGCTACGCTGAGATGGTTTTAGCATTTGGCAGTGATGATGAGGAATCTGCAATAACTTTTTTTCAGGGCTATGTAATCTATAATAATAAGTTTTACATAAATAAAGTATTTTACGAGATGCCGGCTGCGAACAGTTCATAGTAAATACACGAATATAATTTTTTTGAGCTTAACATGGGATGCCATACCCAATATGTTGAGAGATTGTGGGACATCGGAAAATGACGTAATAAAAGACATTGCAGCACTGTTCATCAGTATTTGCAGGCTTATCTCATAGAGTTCATGTTGCGACGCACAGTGGAGTATTTGAGGCAAAATTAGTTTTCATGTGTTTTAAAGTTAAAATCGTTGTTGTTGACTTACTACAGTAAATACACTTAATGTTATATATGCATAAATGTATGTATTTATATAAATAAATAAATATACGAGGTAGGGTCAAAAAGTTTCCGGAATAGGTCAATTACAAATTATTAAAAAACAGAACAATAATTTTACCTTATTTGCCTTTAAAGTACTTGTCACCTGCATCCACACACTTCTTCCAGCGTTCGTATAACTGTTCAATACACTCCTTTAATCCATTTTTGAGACGTCTTTCAGTAGCTTCGTCGCATTTTTCTATCACCTCATCTGAATCCATAAAACGATGTCCCTTCAATTTCATTTTCAGCCATGGAAACCGGTAAAAATCCGCTGGTGCTAGGTCGGGAGAATAAGGAAGGTGTTCCAGAGTGGTAACACTGTGTCTGGTTAGGTAATTTTTCACAATCAGAGCGCGATGTGGTGGAGCATTGTCTCGTAAAAAACAATCGTTTGTTGCCCATTTTTCAGGTCGTTTTCGTCTGATTGCATCTCGTAGTCGTTTAAGGATCTCCAGGTAAAATTCGTTATTGACAGTTTGGCCTTCATGAATAAATTCGTAGGGAATGAACACGCTCAACATTTTCAGCTGCGGTGGAAGAAGAGGGGCGCACAGTCCGAGGGTCATCTTCGATGTTTGTGCGACCTTCAAGAAAACGCTTATGCCACTCGTACACAGCCGTTTTTTATGGCATCGTTTCCGTATGCTTTCTTCCGCTTCTCAAGCGTCTCAGAAGGTGATTTCTCGAGTAAAATGCAGATTTTGATGTTTGCACGCTGCTCTAAAGACGACATTTCAAAATGCGACGAATGAAAAAATCGCTTTGTCAGAAATGATCCGCAGCTAACACCGAGATTACCAGAAATGAATTCCAGATGCATGTGTGTTTTCCTTATCAGTGCTGCCAACCGCCAACAAAGATACTTTCCCTCCAACGAACACCTGATTGAATGTAGGTGACCACTCCGGGAATGTATTGACTCTACCTCGTATAATACAATGTTTACTTAATTGTTTACTGTTTATAAGAGGAAATTAATTGTTGATACACAGTATAAAATGAACAATGTTTCTTATTTTATGAAAATATACTATAACCACGAACGAAAATATAATATAATCTTATGAGTTATCCGAAATTCTGAAAAGCGTCTTTCATTTTTATTTGAATCCCCAGAAACCAATACATTTCCAAAATTTAAAGAATTATTTATAAAAGCAAAGTATTTTTTGCTGCCCGTATTTTTCAGAAACGTTTCCGAATAGTTTTTATAGTGTATTAATCAGTTGCCTGAGCCTGGAATACCTGTTTTTCGAATGTCATCCATTCTCAAGTAAACGTTTTCAGCTTCATAAGTTAATTTATACATGAAAGAGTAAATAAATAATCTTCATTTTAATGTTAATGTTAACGCTGTTAATTTTGCATGTTTGTCTGTTAAACATATTCGTTGAACATGAGAATGTTTATTTGAGAATTGATGGCATCGGAAAAAACTATATTCTGGGCTTAGAAAACGGATTAATACACTTTAAAAGCTACTCGTAAACGTTTCGAAAATTACGGGCAGCAAGAGCAATTTTGTTTTTGTAAATGATTCGTTAAATTTCGAAATGCCATTGATGTCTGAGATTTCTAAAGATAAAGAAACACTTTTCCGAATCATGGTTAATAAGAATGAGTTCATATTATAAATTTATTCGTGATTGTATTATATTTTCGTAGATTAAGAAACATTTGTCATTTTTTACAGTGTAGGTTTGTTGTATTTACAAGTAATGTTTAATGAGAAGTGGTTAATTTTACTACACATAAATGCTTAATTATTTATATAAACCAATGCATATAATATATAAATTACTTGCATTTAGTATTTAGCAAAGTTGAGTCTCTATAGTATGGAGATGCCGATTTTTGTGTGTTTTTGACAGATTTGTCGTTCTCCCAAAAAACAATGATATCTAAAAATGGCAATAATATGCGGAACACTTTTTACAAAAAAAAATGCCCTCAAAACTATAACCACTACGATTATAATTTGAAAAGGGTCCGACAAACTCCGAAACAGCTTTAAAAAGCTTTGAACATATTAGATAATATATTTCAATAAATATATTTCAATGAATTAGATCTAAAAAAGCTCAATATTAACTCATTTTCAATTTTAATATTTTTTTATTATATGAAAAGTAAAATTATTTAAATGCACATGTCAATGTATACATTTGAACAGAATAATAAAGCTGAAATATAACAAAAAATCACGTTTTCTCACAAAGAAACTTTCATTTCAACCTAGGCTAGGAGCCGACGTACTCATGCTCCTGAAATACACATAAACTGAAGCGCCAGTTAGTCAGCTATTATGAAATATGGTTTTTACAATTGTTGAGCAAATTTTGATTTCTGCCTTTTTGGCTAGAATTTTGCAACAAATACTCCACTACACGCTGCTACCGCGATTTTTTGTTCCATTTTCACTATTGTATCATCGAAAAGTATATGAAGTTATGCAGATAATTGAACCAAATTTTTGGTACATGCTTTGACTATAGCCTGCAGATCCCTGTTGAATTTGGGGATATTTCGACGAAAGGGAACGCAGCGGTCGCGATTTTTTGTTCCATTTTCACTATTGTATCATCGAAAAGTGTAGGAAGTTATGCAAATAATTGAACCAAATTTTTTTTCTATGTTTTTGACTATTACTTGCAGGTCCCAGTTGAATTTGGGGATATTTCGACGAAAGGGGACGCTGCGATCGTGATTTTTTGTTCCATTTTTACTATTGTATCACCGGAAACTGTATGAAGTTATACAGATAATTGAACTAAATTTTTTATATATGTTTTTGACCTGCAGGTCCCAGTTGAATTTTGGAACATTGCGAAAGGAGCGGGTGCTGTGATAGCAATTTAAAGATTTCAATTTCAAAAAGTTGTACAAAAAATTAGAAATCCTAAAAACATTTTACGTTAAATGTTCGGCCTTGATCCAAGGATTCCAGATCATTTTTTGTTTTGCCTCTATCTTAAAAAAATGCTGAGATATATCAGTTTGAAATTATAGGGTGGCTGGCATTTTGAAACAATGCAGCAGGATTCCTCCAAAAACGGGTTTAAATTATGAGTTTTAGTGAACATGGTTTCTCCAAAATTTCTTTCATTGTTGTAGCCATCGTTTCAACACTTACATGCTTAACAGTATATATTTATATTCGCCAAAACTTTCGCCAAACTTGGCGACAATTGGTGAAATATCGCCAAATTTGGTGACAAAAATACGATGTCATGTGTGAAGCCAACTTGGCTTTCCTCTTTAATAAAAAGGTATGCGTTGCTGACGACTGGGATTTTCGCTAATCGTTGCCACAGATTAATCTTGGAAAATGAAACATTTGAAGTTAGTGAAAAAATTAATTGCTCCAAAAGTATTTGTCAGAAAATTGTTAGACAAACTGCGTTAGAAAGGTAAAAAATTGTATATTTTCTTGATATAAATTTCAAATCCACTGATTATGCCATTTTTAAAATATTGAATTTCAAAAATTACCAAATTTCACAATGGAGTACCATAGCAAAAACTTCACGCGTAAAAAAATAATGATAACAGCAATGTGTCAGCATGAGTCACAAATTATAGTAAGCCTTATTATTCTGTTAAAATATAAAAGTGAATTATGATGTCACGAGTGCATGATTTTTATTCAATTCTCGAAAAATGCTAGATGCGCCATTTCTTTTTAGTTGTGAATAATATAGGTTAATTCATGTTATTAAAAAATGTATCTATAAAACATATAAATCAATGGAAAACGGTAATAAATTGTAAACGTAATAGTAAACCGTATTAAAAAAACATAACTTAGTGAAATAAGTATCCGTTTTTATGTTATTTTAGAATATTCCAGGTAAAAGTACAGATTACTTTAAAATACAAGGTTAATTCACCGATGTATATTTCGTTTGATTCAAGGTTCTTTTGGAGAAACCGACCAGCGCAGCGGGCGTAGTCTGCTAGTGTCTGTATAATTTGCGATATTCTCATTCAAATTCAATATTGACGACGGGAATGACTCTTCTGTTATCGGGCTCCGCGCATTTTAGCTTCGTGTATTTTCAGTAGAATTAGTTAAAAACTCAAAACCAAGCAGTAGGGAGACTAACCTTTCCTGCCGGAACAGGACAGAAGGACTTTTCATAGATTAGTAAAAGACATCGACTGCTCACATCCAGGTAACCCGACGATTCGCAAGAAGCTGATGAACAACAGAATGACAGAAAAGTCTATTTTTTTTGGCGATGTGTTAGCGAATTTTGAAGCATTAACATGTATGACATTGAAGAAAGTTTTGGGATTGGCATATCCGACTAGTTTGATATAGTGACTCAAAAGAATGGACATTCAGGACAAAAACTCAAACTATGCAATCAGAACTTAAGGCTAATCTCAAAAGAAAAAATATTTTCTACCGCTCAAGAACGCGAAACTTTCTGACACATTCACTACAGACTCATTTTTAAACACAAAATCATGGCACTTGCAGGGCTGACTATTCTAGCGATTTAGAATCAAATGGTGTTTTCTATTTTTTTTTTATATAAATGAATTATCGAGTTATAAACGATTGTTATCAAATAGAAACTGGTTTTTCTTCTTTCCCGTACTGTTGCGTACGGAAATTCTGTTCAAAACGCCGTATTTACTGAGTATTTTCTGAAATATCGCCTGTCTTTACCAAAAAACGGAACACACCATTTGATTACATAGTTTCTGAATAAGAACACCTGCTAATTCCACGAGTTTCTGACTAAAAATAAATTCAGGAATGTGCCAGAAAGTATCTCCTTTGGATTTTTAAAATAGAGTTTGTGTGAATAATACAATAATAAATTTTAAATGAGAATTAATTTTTATGAGTATTAATTTTTATTAAAATTTGTTAAAATACATTAAAAGTGCGATTAAAAGATTAATTACATAATTAGATAAGTTCGGGTCTTAATGTTCGCTTAAGTGCTTACATTTTTTTGTACTCTTTAAAAATGAGTGTTAGTTTTTGTTCAATGTAAAACCCATGTTTCACATTATTAATGTAATTAGTCCTTTAACTACTTCAAAAGATATTTTAACTAGTTTTAGTAAAAATTAATTCTCATTTTTATTCAGATTTATTTCAGCGTGATTTACACATTTTACGTTTTAATTTAACACATTGACCAGCAGCCTTAAATTGATTACATAAATACGTTTCCGAAACCTCCCAAACAACCCACCCGCCCAAACCGCTCAGCCTTGGCAGTTCTGAAGCACGTAGTTCTTTCATTTGTCCGACAGATGGCGCAAAGAAAAAAATCAGAGACGAATCAACAGTACGCTGTGCATAAGACCGCATGATCTCACGGTATGTAGAATGATGTCACACATGATACCATATAGACTCGTGGGGCGATCAACGTGTAAGGTTGTGGCTTCTTAATTTCAAATTTTCTCTAGAAGTCCGTCTAATAGCGTCATCTGTGATCAAATACTTTAGAGTGGGAAAAGTGTAGTCCCTCCTCGATCCCCTCCTCCTATCTTCATCCACATTTTTTTTGTTAATTTCTTTTAAAATCCCTTGAAGAAGAATAAAATGTCTCTGCGGTTTGCTTATAAAAGTATCAAGATTGCAGCTACCAAACAATTTCAAATTTTACCATAAGATGGTTGGATGAGTAATCGTGTTCATTTAACGTGCTGTGCTGAAATCCTGAGTAGACGAACACAAAAATAGCCACTCTCCCCGACTTACCCCCCTCCCCCCAAATATATATATATATGTGTGTGTGTGTGTGTATAAATATTTTACTTTATTTTTTAATTTTTAGTGCTTTTTCTTCATATGAATCCACTTTTATATTAACTACCCACATTTACTACATAATGCTTTTACTTCTTGGAAGCTAAATGGTTAAATACTCTCTTTTCCAGATAATTCCAGAGCCTCGTTCCAGAACGGAGCGCTGGGTGAGTACCAGTTATCCTGAAGGACAGTGGCATTCCGATGAATGCAAGATGGCTGGACCAGAATACTTCGTCCATAATCTCATGTCTGTTGTACGCTTCCATGATGTCCTTGAGAGGATACCATCAGACGCCATTGTGATAGAAATTGGACCTCATTTCCTCTTGCAGTCCATCCTGAAGCGCTCGATTGGACCGGATGCGGTGTATATTGGCTTAATGAAGAGGAATTATCAGAATAATGTAGCATTTTTCCTGGAATCCCTGGGAAAGTAAGTTCTATATATCCATTAAATTAAAATTTAAAAATTGAAATTTGAGATTTTTTCCTTCATTTCATGAGAAACGTCCTTTATCTCTTTGACAATGACGAAAATAAATGGAAAGTAGTATCTTTCACTTGCCTTACATATTCTTCAATTTTCATATCATTTTAAGTGTTCAGGTAACTTTGAAAGCGTCAAAAAGTCATTTTTTTAATTTAACAGCTTATATTAAAAATTGATTCTTTAGGAACATTTTAAAAGAAACCCCGTACAAAACTTGGCTTTAAGAAGTTGTGTCCAAAACAGTTTGAGCTCTCTTTATATGATAAAAGGGTAATTTGCTCCTTAAAGTAATTTTTCTCAGGACGGTGATATTGGTCATTGAGCGCATTATTTCTAATCGAAGTGTGATAGCAGATCGCACAAAGGGTTTCGTTTAATATTCCTTTCAAAACACTTTACACTTCAATTAATAAATCAAACTGTTAATTTGTAATTAATAAATCCAAATTGTTAATTTATAATTAATAAATTCACATTGTTAATTTATAATTAATAAATCCTTGCATAGATGGTAGCACTAATGATAATAAATGATTATAACTAAATGATTATAAACGGAAGTTATTTTTTTAATGAAATTAAAAATATTTAAGTCAAATTATTTAAATAAAATTTAAAATTCCGAAATTCTAAAAATTTAGCGGAGAATTAAATAAAAATTTTAATTAAAAAAAAAATGTTTAAACGAAATTTAAAATGCTGAAATTTATCAAGAATTTAGTAAACGCTCAAGCAAAGTTTAATTTTTTTTTCAAAACAAAACAAATTGTTTAAACGAAATTTAAAATTCCCAATTTTCAATAATTTCGCTGAAGTTTAAACAAAATTCAAATTTTTACAACTTCTCACACCGAATAGCAAGTGTCGGATTCCCTCTAAGTCCACCCAACTTCGAAGAATAATCCGGTATTTTTAGTATGCTGCCACCACCGATATGACTACGTGATATCGGTCACGTTATTAGAGGTATATTGAGAAAAAAAAAAACGAACTCTTTCAATTAAACTTAAACTAACACTTTATTTACAATATTTACACTTAAAAACTCGGATATAGCTGATCCGGTTCAACATTAAATCAAATACAGTAATTACTTTCTGTGTACTGCTAAGCTACGTGAATTAACTCAGATCAGAGATTACTATTAATCTCACAAACACTTTATCTCTTGACTCAAAGTGATATCTCTCGATACACGTGTCTCAGAGCTCACTCCCTGAACAACCTCCACGCTTCACTCCCACGTTAAAACTAATATCTCTCTCTCCGGTGAACACCAGAGCATTCCTTGTAAACGGGGCTGCTCTCCTCTTTGCAAGGGTTCCTTGACAGCAAGTAATCCCCTTATGATGGATCTGTCTTCTCGGGGAATGGGTGAAATCTGTCTCATCTATGGGCTTGCAATGACAATAGAAACATTTCGTCCACTACACTAAACACTCCCTCAACCCACATCATGTCACTCATCCACTCGGATTAAGATTTCAGATAGGAAAAGCTTAACAGTACACAGTAAATACGCACACAAAAAGATAATACCACATAACAATAGTTCTAGTCAACAATAGTCAGGGAAAGCCTGACAGCAGTCGTGCTGCAAAATCTCATTTACCACATCTAAGGGGCGCACATTATTCTCCAAACTAACCTCTATCTGAACAAAACTCCGATATACAACTTACCCGTAGATATATTAGTCGAAGGGGTGGGTGACTTAAATAAGAATTCAAGAAATTTGCTGAAATTGCTATTCTCAAATAGTGCTAACTACCACTCATTAATAAAGCGTCAATATGTTCTGTACGAACACGGCTCCCCGCTGCCTGCGGCACTGTTTAGCAGCGCATTTTGGGCACTTTCTGCAAAATCTTTCACGGCCATGGTGCGCACTCTGCTCTAAGCAAACCTGTATCCAAACGAAGTCATCGAAACCAAGTTGAGTGAGTCAAACCCCGCTGTTATCGGACCCATAGAACCCAAGATACAATTACGCCCCTGGTGGTAAAGTGGATCAAAAATATATCAGGTATCGATATCAAGTCGAATGCTATGCACACCTATTCTACACTAAGCATCTTGTAGTGATGTCTATGAATTTCAGTCTGCTAGAACTAGTGTAACATCATTAAAATACATTTAAAACGATTTTTCTGCTTAGGTATTCTTTTGAGTGTCCCTATAAATAAAATAAAAATGCTACACACATCATTTTCAATATTGAGCAGTCCATAGTAAACATCAATAACATATATCAATTGCGTGACAATCGGTTTATATTTATATGATATAGAGCACGGACAGACGGCAGACAGACAGACATACGGCAGACAGACTGAATAAACAATCTTCAACTATGTTGGAAAATGTTAAAAGGCTTTCCTTTATAAACACTTTGTTTATCGTCACGAAATAAATACCACGCCTAGTTTAATGACTGCAACTCAAGTCGTTCCCAAAACATTTTCGTTACAATACGTTAATTTGCCGTGGGTCCGATTATTTAAAATTCATCACTTTGCTTTTCGTCATGTTAATCTATGCTTTAAGCTTGATAGAAAGCACGTACTGGTGAATCTATTTTTAAAAATAGATAGAAAATTTTTTGCCCTGTTTCTTTTACGGCAATAGGAAATTTAAAAAAAAAGAAACTTGATTTAAACTATTTCGGACTTGATTTAAACTATTTCTGTTAAAACTATTCGAGATTTCTACATTGTTTTCTCAACGTAAAATTAGAACTTAAATAATATTAAACTATTAAATGATAAAAGAGTATGTTTTTTTAAAGTATTACACTCTCTTCTTTTTTAGGGTTTCGTTCATCTCACGAAATCCTATTACTCCCGCTGCGTTGTCTGTCCGTCACAGAACCATTCTCAAAACTATATAACTTATAGAGATGAAACTTTGTGTATATAGATGAATACCAGCTATGAAGAGCTCAAAATATTAAAACTTGCAAAATTCGTATTATTTTAATAAATAGAGATAAAAAACGAAATTTTAACAGCCTTTTCCTATTCAATTTAAACATTTTTCGTTATAGCAGATGCCAAGAATTTAAAATACACAATGAAATTCTTTCTACAATAATTAATTTTCTATCAGACGATTTCCACGTGAAAAATGAAAATGAAATAAAAAGTTTTAACCAATTAAAAAAAGATAAATATGAAATAAAATTGATTGACGTCATAGTGGTAATAAAACGGAAAATGTCTAAGATTTCTCAATAATACAAGGAGTATGAGTATGTGTATGTACACAAAGCAGATTAATATCACGTCATTAGAGAATTAAAAAGAAAATATGACGTCCTATTGGAAGTTTAACGAATTTTTCAAATTTTTGAGAATAATACAAAGCGAGTATCTACATGAGTAATAGAGAATAGTAAATATATGAGTTTGAGAAACATATGGAATCGTGATAAAAATCCGATTATGGAAATATTCGCATATTTTAACATTTTGAAGGTGTACAATTTGTTTAATTTTAAAAATTATTTTTTTAAATATTGCATTTAGTCCGTATGACGGATATTATTATGACAGAATATAATAGCGGGCTTGGCCCGCTATCTGGCTGGTTTAGATATTCGAAAAAACGGAAAAATAGACCCGGATTTTTTACTTTATAAAAAACATGACCTGTTTTTTTTTTTGTTGTTGTTGCTAAATGAAATTTATTTGGATTTATTAAATAAAGTATAAAGTGTTTTGAAAGGAATATTAAACGAAACCCTTTGAGCGATCTTCGATCACACTTACCCACTTGTTTATTTCTATTTTCTACATTTTAGCGTTTAAATTATTTCATTGTTGCAGTTTGACAGCAAATTGGTATACTTTGACGCAAATCGTTTGACACATAATTAACCCCATTGTTTTTGGCACTTTCCAACATAATTGAAAAGTGTTTATGAATTCGGTTTGTCAGGCTGCCGTCAGTCTGTTTTCTGTCTGTCTGATTCCTGTCTTTCCCTGGTCAAACTCGCGTAAATACATTCTGATATCCATGCAATTGATATATATGATTAAGGTTTACTATGGTAAGTTTGGAATTGAAACTGGAGTGTGTAGGATTTATAGATCGTTTACAGGGACATTCAAAAGAATTATGTTACATTACGGTCTATGGGTAAAAAATCAGTGCGGTTTAAATTTAATGATGTTACACTACTTCAAACATATTGAAATTTATATATATCGCTTAGGTGCAATAAAAGTTGCTGACTATTGAATATGGTGCGCATAGAATCCATTGTTCCTTTAAGGTACACACAAAAGAATTCATTTATACTACTGTGTATGAACAATAATTGTTGAAAGAGTTTTCTCAGTTGTGGTACGCATTTGTAAATTTAACTAAGTTTTTGCATATTGCTCTATGTGTATAAATTCGTTAGAGGATGTACAGGGCTGCAGAAAACATCTTTGGTGCATTTCCGTTTATTGTTAGACATTGACAGCTGTACGAGAATTTTCAACTATGCTATGCGCTTATTTACAGAACTAACTTTTAGCATGCCATGTGGTATATATACACATCTATAGATCTTATACAGAGCTGCACAAAAGAATTTAGATTTTATTACGACTATTGCTGGTAATTGCTGGTAATTGCTAAAATTGTGTGTTCAAACGGGTTTTCCAAATTGTTTACTGCACAAAAGATTGGAGAATTTTTCTGGCTATGGTAAGTAATTGCTGAAATCTGTTTTCAAATATGTTTTTCGCTTTCTAAAATGTTTACTTAGGTATCTTATTTGCTTTATTAAACTGATAAGTTTTGTTACAGTATTCTGGAAGTGTTGGAAAGTGTTTTATAATCAATTCTTGACGCATGATTTTTTGTTCTTGTGTTTCTTTTGTTTTTTTATTTTTGTCAGTTGATGTAATTAGTATGTATTTTATTTTTCGCAGATTATACGTTGAAGGACTAAATCCAAAGATCGAAAATCTCTACAGACCTGTAAAATTTCCTGTACCCAGAAATACGCCTATGATTTGCGATCTCATCGAATGGAATCATTCCCAATCTTTTCACGTGCCGGTTTGGAGACCTGTGACTAGTTCCTATCTTCATAAGTTTCAAGTAGATTCTATCGATAGTTATTTATTAGACCATTTCATCGATGGCAGACCTCTCTTTCCTGCTACCGGGTACATCTATATAGCTTGGAAAGCTCTTGCTAAGAAGATGGAGAAGAACAGCGAAGATATAAATGTAGTTATAGAAAATTTTAAAATACATCGCCCAACAATTCTCAGTCCAGGTAATTTCTATATTTAAATATGCTATTTAAATATGGGCGTCCGAAAAGATTTTCCCTGATTTCAAAATTTATTCATATGCGCTATATAATATAAGATAGGTGAAAATGTATAGATGAAATGTATGTGAAAATGTTACAAAAACTAACCAAGTTTTTTTGTTGTAAGTTTTCGTAACGTGGTTGTAGTGTAGCACACGTGTGCCCTCCAGGAAAACCGAAATGTTCAGGAAATAAATCAGGAAAAAGTTCAGTGTGTCCTCTGGTATTCGTGAGACCCTGGAATTGGCATATGTAATTCACGTTAGGCCGTATGCACTGATTTATTGGGAAATTGCATAAAAGACTGTCTCACTTCTTCCACTCTTTGAGCTAAAGTTGATTTTCTGCCAGTTTACGGTACGTGGTCCGGTGTCGTTTCACTGCTAAACTATAGCAAGATTACGAAAACTTGTAACAAAAAAAAATGTTGTTTAGTTTTCCAACATTTTGTCACCAGTTTCACATGTCTATGTTACAGATAGCGGATATCAATTATTAAATTCTGTAATCATTGACCGACTTTACGGACACACTGTATATTTAATGACCAGTGATTGAGCAGAGTTTTTAATAAATCATGCAGTTATCAATAATTAAAAGAATTCAATAGTCTGAAAATAACTATGCCATGGATTCTGGCTTGACGTGCCGTTATACATATTTCTCAATTCAACTAATAAGTTTTATAATAGCAAGTCAAATTTGGTTAATAGAAATTGGCATACATAGACTCATTTTAATATTATCTCATCTATATATATAAATAGACGTGTGTATCCGTATATCTCACTGTACAGTCAAAACTACCAAACGCAGACCACTGATGTTTGTAAAGAGTAGCATCCTCGAGTCTCCCATCGTGCACTATGGTGGTTGCATTTCGGTAGCTGTGGGTATTTGGGAGATATGGTGGTTGAAAGTAGTCGACCTAGGGCATTTTCATATTTCTAGCAAAGTGTTCTACCAAAGATATGGTGAAAGTCGTCAACCTAGGGCTTTTCAATATAAAAATAGAGGTGTGTGTCCTTAAATATTTCACTTTGGAGCCTCAAGTACCCGGCGCAGACCACTGGCGTTTGTGTGTGATAGTAGCCTCGAGTCTCCCATCGTACACTATGGTGGTTGCATGTCGGTAGCTGCGGGGGTGCGGGAGATATGGTAGTTGAAAGTAGTCGACCTAGGGCATTTTCATATTTCTATCAAAGTGTTCTAAAATTTTTTGGAATCTTCTAGAATGTACTAGAATGTTCTCGAATGTACTAGAATTTTCTAGACTGTATTAAAATATTCTTAATATTTTATACATACATACATATATATATATATATATATATATATATACATATTTTTTTATTAGGTTTACATATGACCAGAAGGATCGAGAACGTTATTGAATGTTCGAGGACCATTTTAATATTATCTCATCTATATATATAAATAGACGTGTGTATCCGTATATCTCACTGTACAGTCAAAACTACCAAACGCAGACCACTGATGTTTGTAAAGAGTAGCATCCTCGAGTCTCCCATCGTGCACTATGGTGGTTGCATTTCGGTAGCTGTGGGTATTTGGGAGATATGGTGGTTGAAAGTAGTCGACCTAGGGCGTTCTGTGGGGGTATGGGGGATATGGTAGTTGAAAGTGTTTGACCTAGGGCATTTTCATATTTCGACCAAAGTGCTCTAAAAATGTTTGGGATCTTCTACAGTGTACAAGAATGTTCTTGAATGAACTAGAATGTTCTTGAATGTACTACAATTTTCATGAATGTACTAAAATGGTCTTTATATTTTATACATACACCTATATTTTTTTACGTATATAGATATACGTAAAATACGTACATATATACTAGTTGTACCCGGTCACCCGTTGCTGTGGCTCAGTCTGGTTAAATGGAAAAGAAAGAAAATAGAGAGCACACGTTTTTAATACGTTTAATTTCCCAATGCTTGTGGATATAGAATATTTTGTGTTGTTCCATTGTCTGTGCAGATATAGAAATTGTCTGGTTTGTCGACTCTAGAACACGCAACATATAATTGTCCATGTGAGAAGCAATCCGTATCCAAATCTAAACCGCAAACTTCTAAAGACTGGCCCTGAGTTTTGTTGATTGTGATTGAAAATGCCAATCCAATTGGAAATTGCAATCTCTTAAATTGAAATGGCATATCTGTTGGATCATAAAAATGCGCGGAATGAGGACATCTTCACCTTTGAATGGGTCTATCAAAATTGTTGCATCTTCGACGTTGCTCATTAATTTTTTTACTGCAAGCCGCGTGCCGTTGCAAAGGTTTCGCTGGTTGATATTTTGCAACATGATAATTTGTAAGCCAATTTTCAATTGCAGTACATGCGGTGGCGTCTCTAGCAGATCCGGTGATTTCAAAAATTCTGTTTGATACTTAACCGCTCCATCTGCTTCCGCAACAGTGTCGATGGACTTGTATGTAACTGCCTCTCTTTGAATGTTAGACTGCATAATATTGTTAAGTTCGTAGACGTCCATGTTCTTGGCTGCAAGAATAGTTTGTTCACTCAGCCAATCGTGTTTCTTATAATTCGTTTTAATATTGGGAATTACTTTTTCAACCAATTCTTCATTTGATGTCACTAAATTGCAGAAGTTATGAGGTCAGATCAACCAGCACCTTTCCGTTTCCAATTTCCAGCAATTGATGTGAGAATATCTCAGCTGATCGATCATTTTGTAGCTGGACAAGCATATTTGTAGTTAATTTTAACATCTTTACGTGTCGCCACAAAATAGAGTATTTCAGGCAAGCATTTATTTCGTCCGTTGGTGTCTATCGAGGAATTAGAGGTAATGTTTGCCTGAAATCTCCTGCAAGCAATACAAATGCGTTCCGAAATGGTTTGATGTTTCCACGCAAATCTTGCAATGATCGATCAAGAGTCTCGAGCGATATTTTGTGCGCCATTCTGCATTTAACCCAAACAATAAGTTTGCATTTCTGCAATACTTTTCCCATGCTAGATGTTTTGAAAGTGTTGCACATGGAAGTTTTAATGAATTGCATGTTCAATGACAATTTCAAAGCGTAATGATCAGTTCTTCCACCTGGTAGTAATGTCGCCGCTATTCCTAACAACGTAAGAGCTAAGGCTATATCATTTTGTGATCGAATTGCTACTAGAATCAATATAATTAGGAACATTTTACCAGTTCCTCCTGGCGCATCTAAGAAGAATGTTTATCCAACCCCGTTATTGGCAGTTTGCATTATTTGATCGTAAATGCATTTTTGTTCAAGCATTAGCTTAAGAATATTTGATTGCACATACGACATAAGATCACCCATGTTGTAATTTTATTCACGACGCAATATAAAATTGCAAAACATTAAAAAAGGAAAAAACGCAAACAAAAAAACAAACAAAAAATACTAACGAAATATTTCAGAAAATTGCCCCGTAGGAGGCATAGTGGGGGTAAGGGAACGGGAGGTGCATAATATGAAACTGTGGTAAAACGGCTTTATAATGATATATCGCATGATAGGTGTCGGAAAAATATTAAAAAGTGCCCCCCGGGCAACCTTAACTTTTGAAATTTTTCAGAAACCGTTCTTAGCGAGCATTAACATTTTAAATGTAAACACAATGTCAAATTTCAAGCTTCTGTATCAACTGTGTCACATAAATCACAATTTTAGAACATTTTTACTCCTTTTCAGCCCTTTTTTAAGTTTCGAATATTTAGCAAAATATTCTGAGCCAGCCAGCATTTACATCTTTAGAGTAACAGCCACGCCAAATATCAATATTCTATGCTTAATGGTTCTAAATAAATCGTAATTTAGAACGTTTTTCACTCATTTCCCCATTTTAAATTTCGAATTTTTATAAAAAGTTCTTAGTGAGCATTATCTTTTAAATGTAACTAACCACCATGCCAAATTCCAGGATTTTATACCAACTGTATGACATAAATCACAATAACTCTTTCTGCTCCTTCACTCTTTTAAGTTTCGAATTTTTAGGAAACTGTTTTAAGCGAGCAATTGTGTCTTAAAAGTAGAAGCCATATCAAATTTTCAGTTTCTCTTCTTAACAATTCCATAGAAAGAAATCATAATTTAGAACGTTTTTAGAACGCTTACCGCTCATTTCACACTTTTAAATTTCGATTTTTTTTTCGAAGCCATTCTTAGAGCGCATTTTTATCTTAAATATAAACACCATGCTAAATTTTAAATTTCTTGTTTCATTCAAGTATCACAAAAATCGTAATTTAGAAAGTTTTTTACTCTTACACCCTTTTAATTTTAACTTTTTCTTAAATACAGTGTTGTATGTACAATTGCATTTTAAAAACAGCAGTCATGTCAAATTTCAAGTTTCTAGTCTTAACAATTCCATAGAAATCATAATTTAGAACGTTTTTAGAACGCTTTTACATCAATTCAATCTTTTAAATTTCGATTTTCTTAGAAACTGTTCATAGCAAGCATTTATATCTTATATGTGACCGCCATGCCAAATTTGAAATTTCTGGTCCTTTCAGAATCCCAAAAACTGTAATTTAGAACTTTTTTTGACCTGTATCCTTTTAAATTTAGATTGAAAAAAACTACAACGTTGTGTGTGCATTTGCGTGTTAAAAGTAGCAGCCATGTCAAATTTCAAATTTATATCCTTAACAATTCCATAGAAATCGTAATTTAGAACATTTTTAGAACGCTTTTGCTTTATTTAAACCTTTTCAATTTCGATTTTACTTTTAGAATTTGTTCTTGGAGACCATGTATATGTTATAAGTAACTATCATGCCAAACGTCAAGTTTCTTGCTCCTTCAGTATCCCAAAAATCGCAATCTTAGAATGTTTTTTGGTCCTGTACCCCCCCAGGGTGTAGTGGCACCGACATAAAATATAATCTATGTTGGAGCAGGGATTGTCACCATCAATTTGCTACCATCACTCTTGAAATTGGATCGGAAGTTCCAGTGATTACCCCCTACAAACAAACAACAACGATAAAAAAACAAATGTTACTTCTTTATAATATTAGTATAAATATTTTTACAAAATTATGTATTCATTTTTAATGCTATTATGATGCAAATACATACTTTAACTTTTTGAAGTGTGGTGGTATATTATTTATGTCACTTAAATTTATTCCCGAAATGTGACAACGGCATCAGAATTTTGGAATAAAATTTTGCGTTTAGTAGAAACTACATGAAGAAAAAACCTTTTATTTGTTTTCAAATAAATGTGTTTGTAAATTTTGGTGTCATTCAATCACTTCACTCTTTTAGCAACCGACGTACTTTGCACCTGAAAATATTAAACAATTTTCTTCTCCGGCCTTCTGACTTCGCGTATCTTCTTTAATAAAAAGGTATGCGTTGCTGACGACTGAGATTTCGATAATCGTTGCCACTGATTAATCTCGGAAAATGAAACATTTGAAGTTGCTGAAAAAATTTAAAGCTCGAAAAGTATTTGTCGGAAAATTGTTAGACAAATTTCATTAGAAAGGTAAAAAATTGCATTTTTCTTGATATAAATTTCAAATCTAATGATTATGTCGTTTTCCAAATATTGAATTAAAAAAATTACCAAATTTCACAATGGCGTATCATAGCGAAATCTTCACGCGTAAAAAGATAATGATAACGGCCATGTGTCCTGACGTATACTGGCTATAGCACGAGTCACAAATTATAGTAGCCTTACTATTCTGTTAAAATATAAAAGTGAATTATGATGCCACGAGTGCATGATTTTTATTTAATTTTAATATAATCATTTTAGAAACAAAGTTTTGGAATTTTTTTTCGAATGGGACTAATAAATTGGCCAATACTGTATATTATTTTGAGTTTAAAAGAGGAAAGGTAGGGGAGAGCGTTATATTATTTAGGTTTCCTCAGGAACTTTTGGTCAGAATTGAAAGTTTAATATATCAAAACGTCAGAAATTAAATCGGCAATAACTATCGGCGATAACTATGTTCTTCAGTTCGTTTGGATAGATTTTCATTTAAAAATATAAAATCATTCAACATTGATTTTAGGTTATTAACCGACTCAAAAAAGGAGGAGGTTATCAATTCGACGTGTATGTATTTTTTTTTTTATGTATGTACACCGATTACTCCGGAACTATGCGTCCTATTTATGTGATTGTTTTTTTTATTCGAAAGAGAATACTCTCGAATTGGTCCCATTTAAATTTTATTAAAATTGGTTCAGTACTTTTTCAGAAATTCAACAAAAACGAAAAAAAATAAGCATTTTAAAAATAGTTAACTTGTTGGCTTTTGAGTGTTGCCAAATTTGAAAAGCAAAATTACATATAATTGTGAATTGTATAAATATAATACAACGTACAGATAAAAACTATAAATTATGCTACAACAGATCTACTTTTGAATCTTTTAAAATCTTTTATGTATGTTCACCGATTACTCCGGAACTATGCGTCTTATTTATGTGATTGTTTTTTTATTCGAAAGAGAATACTCTTGAATTGGTCCCATTTAAATTTTATGAAAATTTGTTCAGTACTTTTTCAGAAATTCAATAAAAACGAAAAAAAAATAAGCATTTTAAAAATAGTTAATTTGTTGGGCAGACGACTTTCATTTAATTTCATAAAATATTCTATTACGTGAATTTGCAAATAATAAAAAGACTGACATATTTAAATCAGCTTTAACTTGTCGGATTTATTTTCATAGAACAAACTTTTTAAGATCTAAACAAAAAGTTTTGAGTGTTGCCAAATATGAAAAGCAAAATTACATAAAATTGTGAATTGGATAAATATAATACAACGTACGGATAAAAACTATAAATTATACCACAACAAATCTACTTTTGAATCTTTTAAAATCTTTTATGTATGTTCACCGATTACTCCGGAACTATGCGTCTTATTTATGTGATTTTTTTTTTATTCGAAAGAGAATACTCTCGAATTGGTCCCATTTAAATTTTATGAAAATTGGTTCAGTACTTTTTCAGAAATTCAATAAAAACGAAAAAAATAAGCATTTTAAAAATAGTTAATTTGTTGGGCAGACGACTTTCATTTAATTTCATAATATATTCTATTACGTGAATTTGCAAATAATAAAAAGACTGACATATTTAAATCAGCTTTAACTTGTCGGATTTATTTTCATAGAACAAACTTTTTAAGATCTAAACAAAAAGTTTTGAGTGTTGCCAAATATGAAAAGCAAAATTACATAAAATTGTGAATTGGATAAATATAATACAACGTACGGATAAAAACTATAAATTATGCCACAACAAATCTACTTTTGAATCTTTTAAAAGTTCCATTGTTGCAGTTTCACAGCGGTTTAGCATATTTTGACGAGCGTTTATTGGCGCATAATTAAATACATTGTTGTTTCAAATCCCATACAAATGTACGAGTTACAGAAAATATTTGGCGATTTATCACCTGTGGCGCACTAGTTGGAAACTGTCTTTAAAATATCCAATATCTATATTATATTATACAATACAGTTGTACATAAATGCTTCTGCAATTGTCTTTTAATGTGAATACTTATTCTACTACATAATATTAACTATAGAGTAACAATATAGAAAGAAAGAAAGAAAGGGGTTACTCCAAATAGTATTACAGGCGACATTGTTGGCGCAGTGTATTTACCTTGTACGGATCGTAAAAATCAGTACACATTAAGCATAAGCACCAAAAATCAGTGAGTTACACAGTTATCAAAACTGTAGTATACAGCCCGATTATGACACATTATCCAAGACGATTAGGTGAGAATAATGATAAAATTTCTAATCTTCCGTAATCGAGTCTACTGCCAAGGTTAGCGTGAAATAAAAAATATATTAGCAACAATATGGTTTAATATAAATATATATATCATTAAAGGCTTTAGACATTAGATGAGAATAATGATAAATTTTCTAATCTTCCGTAATCGAGTCTACTGCCAAGATTAGCGTGAAATAAAAAATATATTAGCAACAATATGGTTTAATGTTAATATAGATATCATTAAAGGCTTTAAAGACATTAGATGAGAATAAAGATAAATTTTCTAATCTTCCGTACTCGAGTCTACTGTTGTAAATATAGATATCATTAAAGGCTTTAAAGACATTAGATGATAATAATGATAAATTTTCTAATCTTCGATACTCGAGTCTACTGCCCAGGTTAACGTGAACTAAAAAAGATATTAGCAACAATATGATTTAATGTAAATATGGATATCACTAAAGTAATAAATAAATAAATAAACTTTTTAACCAAAAAAAAAAAAGAACCGACTTCAAAAACTACTAAAAAGCGAAAAATAAACTTTTTAACCAAAAATTGAACTGACTTCAAAAACTACTAAAAAGCGAAAAATAAACGTTTTAACCAAAAATGGAACCGACTTCAAAAACTACTAAAAAGTGAAAAATAAATTTTTTAACCAAAAATGGAACCGACTTCAAGGACTACTACAAAGTAAAAAATAATTTTTTGAGATAATAGTTAATAAGAAATTAAATTAAGAGCATTGTATTTACCATGCATATTATTATATTTATGTAAATTAATTTGATTTTTTGGAGTCGGTGCCAGCCAAGCCAAGTGCAAAATTCAAAACAAAATAAATCGTAACACGCGTATAAATTATATCTACATAAAAACGAGACAAAAAAATACATATAACTCATCAAATGGTAGAAAATACAATGATTTAAATGATTAACTAATTTCCAAAGCAATGTTTGTCGACATATAGTTGCTAATCTCATTTGAAAATATACATGTATAACGTCAGATGAAATATTTAAAAATGGTAATATGGCTTTAACTTGGCTTGGCTGGCACCGACTCCAAAAAATCAAATTAATGTACATAAATATAATAATATGCATGGTAAATACAATGCTCTTAATTTAATTTCTTATTAACTATTATCTAAAAAAAATTATTTTTTACTTTGTAGTAGTCCTTGAAGTCGGTTCTATTTTTGGTTAACAAATTTATTTTAAGGTTGTTATCACGGGTCCGGGCAACGCCGGGCATGTCAGCTAGTTTGTATAAAAAGAACTAACATTAACTAAATATCCATTTTGATGTACACATTAAAGCGACGTATTTCAGGTATACATTCAATATGCATCAATCTTTTGCTAATCCATATTCGATCAGATTTTAAGAATGTCATTGTTTATTGTAAAAAAAAAATGTGTAACGCCATACTCTAACGGCCTAATTAAAGATATAAATTTTAATTAATTTTAGGTAAAACAAGAGAAACACCTAAATATAGTTTTTTATTTTTTTGGCATATCTTTATGCTTTTTAAATCTATGAATGACACATGATTTTCCGTTTTTCTTTTTCAACCAGAATCTCTTTTTTAAGTTTAACTTTCCGTTTTTTTATATTAATTACTTATAAAATAATAGATTAAAAACAGATAAACAAAATAAATTTAATATTTCAGTCGAGATGGACTTCAATGTAATGATACTGGACAGCAGCGGGATGTTTGAAATCACGGAATCCAATTCCTTGGTGGCCAGTGGTAAAGTCTATGCTGTGAAGAACGTGGTTTTCTGCGAACCTCCTCCCGAAGTTAACAAAGATTCTTCCACATACATTTCTGGTGAAGATATTTATAATGAGCTAAGAATCCATGGGTACGAATATGGGCCTGTTTTTAGGAAACTTGTTGAAGTTAGTTTAAATGGTAAGTCATTTTGTTTCACAACTTTTTCTTAACCAAAAGATTTCTAATGAGCGTACTGTGTGTTAATTTATAACAATACTAGTTGTAAGATTTCTGGAAATTATCCGATAGTTCATCACACTGACAACATCTCAAAAATTGCAGGCGTTGAGTCTTATATAAATATAACCACACTTTTTGGAGATAAAAACGTTTTTAGTAATTGATTATTATTAACATGTTTTTCAGAAAACACATTTGAACTTTTTAGTTATAAAAATCTATTAAAAACATTTATCGACTGTTCTTAATAATCTCCAGATTTATATAATGTATCTTCCTTAATATCATTATTAGAAGATATTTTCTTCCTGGTGTTATTGAGATATGCATTTCCAGTTATTTAATAAACGTTTCTGGTTAGTGAACTGTAGAAAAAACAATCATAAATGTACTTATAATGATAGTATGAAGAAAACCAAAACCATTTTAGATAGCTAATTTTACTGTTTTAAAATAATAGCGATACAAAAATTTTGTTGAAATTGCCGAAATTTGGCTCATTAAACGATCTGGGATACTTTAAGATCCCAAAGAAATAAGTTGGACGATTTTAAAGGTGTAATCTTGGTGTTATGTGTTCTTTTACTCAATCCTCTGTGTAAAATAAGCCTGAAACATCAATATCAACAAATTCATAAGAGAATATGTTTGAGTAACGTTCAACATCGATTGGGACAGCATGTCTAAGTATCATCTGCAACTATTGACAGTGTTGCAGTCGTATAAAATCCAGAGGGCATACGCTATAGACAGAGGGTATACGCTATAACTTTATTTGAAAAACAGAGTGTATACGGAGCTTCTTAAACAAATCCAGAAGTTATGCGGCGTATTCCTCCGTATACCCCCCACTATATCCCTGACAATTGGCCTTTTTGGATGGTTATTTTTGAGGAAATCTTAATTTCCATAAAACATAAATAAAAAATAAAAACCCGAAAGATTTCTAGATAATTTTATTCAAGAATACCATAGTAAAGATAATTTTGGATAGATATTCATAACAGTAGCAATGAAATTAACTTTTACTATATTTTGCTTGATTTTTATCACATTATTGCTTAATTATCATTAATTTTAGAATAATGTTTCCTTATACATTTTTTGTTATACATAAATAAGATTGGTATAAAGTTTTTTTTTAAATGAACTATACTCCTAATTTAATAAGAAAAATTTGATTAATTTATAAAAGCTATTAGGTTAAACAAATATTTGAATTCAATATAATATTTTCTAATTTCATTTTTTCAAAAAAGTACTTGTTTTATAGAATTTAGTATATTACTTTAGTACATAATAGGCTGAAACTCCCAGTTATTGACACGTAACGAGTAACTGACACTTGAACAAAAATCTAACTCAAATAAGTATTTTGTTGTAACATTCTACAAATTCATGTCATCTAGTGATAAATTAGACACTTATTACTTACCCATCATACGTAGTATAGGGTAAGTCTTGTAATCGTTTTGAAAATCGAAAAAAATTTTTTGACGGATTTACACGTTTCAGACACTGGAGATTCCGAAAAACATATTTTTAGAAAAAAAAATTGCCGTCCGTCTGTGTGTCTGTGTGTGTGTCTGTAAACGCTCTATCTCCCGAAAAAATTGAGATAGAGACTTGCAATTTGGTATGTACTTAGTATGTAATAATGGGAAGAAGCCTATTTCATTTCAATAACCTCGATTAACCGGAACAATTTTTTTCGGACTCTCGAAATATTCGTTCTGATAAAAGGTATATAGAAATTTTCGAAATTGGTTATTTTAAGAAATGAATATAAAAGAAAATAAAAAAACATAAATTTTGCATAAAGCATGAAGTCGATCGGATAATTAGTTGCCGAGATATTTGGAATCCTATTTTCCACACTCTTCGATTTTTCATGACCCTGTATTTCATCCAAATTTCACTTCAAAGATATATTTTAATTGGAAATTTGACGCTTAATCAGATGCAATAAACCGCTAGTTAATAGGATTATTATTTTTGGAGTTATAAGGAAAAACCCTTTTCAAGCAATTCAGTATTCGAGCCTTTAAAGTTTGTGACGTCATCAAGCCTCGATTTTATTTGAATTGCAATGCATTTTATAAGTAGTTTACACATTTTCTATTTTAATATTTTACATTATGCATATCCATGTTGGGTAAGTATTACGGTGGCCTCCAACGACTAGTTTTTTTTTTTTTTTTTGGAGTCGAATTATTCCCCACTAGAGGTATAAGAACATATTAAATGAGGGAGGAACATTTGAGAATACAAAAAGTGCCATTTTGAAGCAACTATCCTATTTCTAAAATTAAGGAAGTGTTTTCTTTAAAAATTTTAATGCAATAATCCTAAAGTTTTTTCTTAATGTTATACTTGTGGAAATTAGTTTAAAGATGCATATGATACAATAGGGCCATGGTTTAGGCTTTTATTTAATTTAGCTTAATGGAAGGTGCCAGTTATTGGTTCCAGCAATTTCATTTCACCAACATCTGACAGAGGTGTCAGTTATTGGTTACATTAAAGAAAGTTGAAATATATTATTTAAAATGTTTTAAATTGCATAATAATAAATTAAATTTTTCTTTTAGTAAACGCCATTAAAATTTAAGTTGTTTAACCAGTGTCTGACGCCACATCTCAGTTACTGGTTCATAAATGTCAGTTATTGGATATCTGCATTACTGATAATATAAAAGCTGAAAAAAGATAAATGCATCTGTAGCATATCATACATAAAATAGTATATACAGAAAAAAGAAGGGGAAAAAAAGAAGAAGAACAGAAGCAGAAACAAAAGAGCTTAAGCATGAAAGGAAAAAATCAAGAAAAACTTGAACCCAGGGACCGGAAGTAACACTACAAGTAGCGAAACAACAGTAATCTCTACTTTTTACAGTTTATAGCGTAGCACGCTATATTTTGGAACAATGTAGTGTAGCAAGTAACGCGATTGAAAAAAAAAATCAATAGTTTGTAGTCAGAACCTCGTTACTTTTAACGCTAACTTTTTGTTGTTGTTGATATAGCTATAATTAGGAAGATAAAGACAGTATATCGCCAAATCAACAAAACAATGATTGATATCTTTTTTTAAATAACATTTCAATATATGCATTGTGCTTGCTTAAAAGAAAAATATTAATTTTTTAAGGCTACAGTTGTTAAAATAAAAACTATATTAAATGATGTCAAATATTTATTTCCTTTTTTGTTTAAATTTAAAGTAAACTACTTAAAAATTATAAGTGTTTGACTCTTTTAAAATTTAAATCCCACTTTTTGTAATAAATATTAATGTATTTTGTTTTTATAATAAAGAATAAAGTTTTTTTAAAAACATTTTAATATTTTGAAATAAAGTGTCAGTCACTGGTTCACTATGGTTCAGTTACTGGTGTTTCAAAATAGAAAAAGTGTCAGTTACTGCAGTTTTTGACCATATCTATGAAAAAAAATAATTATTAATAAAAGTATAATTTTTCAAAATTTAGCCAACAATAATTTTTTAATATATCTCTACTATCCTTTAAAAAACAAAGGTACGTATGAAAAAGATTTGCATTTTTGTAATAGTGATTTGAACAAGAAATAATCCTTAAAGTGTCACTTACTGAGGCTTTCACCCTGAATAAATATTACATTATTAATATATAACTCATTAATATGAATTTGTTACTAATATAAATTTGTTATTAATAAGAATTACATTATTTATATGAACCTATTTTGAATACAATTCTATTCTGTTTTAGGGAAAGAAGGCTTTGTTCAATGGGATGACAATTGGATTAATTTTATGGATTCTCTGTTGTTATTTTATTTGTTCGGCAACGACAAATCTGATTTCTTACTACCTACCGGTGCTCTTTCCGTCAAGATTTGCCCGAAACTTTTGAAAAGCGGTTTAGAAGAATGTTTAAAAGATGGTTTTCCAGGTATGAAATGTATTTTTAAATCTGAAAAGTTATATATACATTATATACATAAAGAGAAGCTATTGATCAGGCCTTATTTTTATTTTTTCGGCTAAATTAGCGCTATACAGACTTTAATAATGTGAAAATAATTGTTTTACCATGCCATTCCCATTTAATTTAATTTTGAGGTCCACCCGTTTTAGAAAGATAAAAATCAAAAGTTTCGATTTCAGCGTTTTTAGAATTATTGATCATTATACCATAATAACAATATATACTACTTATCTAGTTATCATCGACTTGATTCTAATGTCTTTCAGTAGCTGTTAAATATTCCTATAGTCGCGCGAAACACTTTGGATCCTGTGATTTTTATTTCTGTCGTAATTTAAACACCGTATTACAGAAATAATATGTGTAGAGCACAAGACCGCTCTTGAACCAATTTTACATCGACAATAAAAGTTCAATATTATTGTGTAACTCTAACTGAAAGTAAGGCGTGTATATTTTTGAAACAGCGTGCTTCGATATTGATATCTGCAGACAAAGATCACACGAGGCTAACGAAAAAGAAAGGCTACCGCGGTGGTTTACGAGTATATTTTTTTACAGACCGCCGGAGTCACGTGATGCTCGAATGCACCAATGAAAGTGTACGAAAGTAGCATCACGTCACTCTAGCGGTCTGTAAAAAAAGATAAGTGAAATGCACCGCGGTAGTCTGTCCTTTTCTTTAGCCTCGAAGATCACATTGGTGACGACGCAATGTCGGCTGAAACGACGAATTACAGCGACGCGACATAGGTGAGAAATGTATTTATTTTCTCAAGGTTTGTCAACTATGTAGAGTTGTTCTATAAGTCCCATAGTACGAGAAAACATATGTGTTGGTTTCTCATATATAACGTCTAGCTCCGTTTTTAGAGGGCAATGTATCGCAATACTAAAAAATACAGGTGACAATGAAACACGAGTAACTAATGAAAAAAACTTGTTACGGAAGTCCCATTCTTATTTTGATGCAAGTTATTTTTTTCGTGTTGTGAGCAATATATTTAGCCTAATTTATATTTAATTAATCGGGATTTGATACCTATGTATGGTTTTTGAAAATTTTAGAATTTTCAAAATATTTGTCTTGTAAAGTCAAGATTTCGCTATATACCGAAAATTCATTTTTACATTCCTCTTCTGTAGACATTTAAGGAGTGAGAAACGTTGGGCTTACCTGCGTCCAGGTGCAACTTTGACAGTTAGTTGTGTTTGACTGAATGAAAATCCACCGCGAAAAAGAAAACATCCTTCTGTAATAACTTAAAAAAAAATACTTGTTTGTTTAAAAATAACTAAAATTTGAAATTTTTGAATTAAATATGTATATAAGTAACATTTTCCATTACCTCAAATGGAAATTATGACCTACCCGACTTGAAAAACACTAAAAACCGCTTTGTCAATGTCTACAAAAAACGCAGCTTCGTAACAATGTACGACGATACCACAGAAGTATTTTCTGATCTTACGTAAACTTTTGAATCGAGAATTTTGTATAAACTTTCAAAAAACAAATTTTAAAGCCAAATGAGTTTGGGAATTAGCCAAAATTTAAAGTGATTACATGAATGTTTTCTTGAAGCAAGGGGGAAGAAATGAGAGGGTAAAGGTGTTGCTAAGTGCTTCGCAGAAAAAAACTTGCATGACTTAGTGAATGTCCAATCAAACTGAGGAAGTAGAAAAAATAGGCATTATAACATCCATTTTGAACTCCATAGCTTCCGCTATCGGCCGTTTAGGTGGATCATTTAAACAATTACCATTTGTAGTGGAAAAAGTTGAAGGTAATAATGCTTCACGCACGAAACACTTATCAATGGAATTTTTCAAGCAAGAGTTGCAGATCGAAATCCGTGTTAATAATAAAAAATCAGTTACATAGCAGTTGTTATTGCACTTTTACATATCTTGTAGCCAATATACACATTTTTAATGTTATACTTTATATGTTCTATAAAAATGGAGTTTACAAGATCTCAAGCTCTTTTTAGTCATTCTCTTTCCACAGTATCTCTACGGATCTTCGTATTTCTGTATGTATTACATATACAGGGTGTAACTGAAATGCTTCAACAAACTTTGAGGGATGATAGTACTCATGAAGACGAACAAAAAATGCAATGGAACACGGGGTCGCAAATGACGTTTAAACCCTGCAGGGGCAGTGGTATGTTTATGAAAGCGCTTAATTTTAATTCCAAAACGCCATAATGGCACCAGAATTTTGCTAAAATCTTTTCCATTTAATATGTATGTGAAATATAGCCTTTTTCTTATTTACAAACAAATTTTTTTATAAATTCCGGTGCCAGTCATTTTCTTCAACATTTTAGTACTAAAAGTAGTTTGCCCCTAAAAGGCTTAAAGGATACAAATAGAGAAAATGCGTCTGAAAATGGACTGGCACCGGAATTTACAAAAAAAATTGTTTGTAAATAAGAAAAAAAGCTATATTTCACATAAATATTAAATGGAAAAGATTTTAGCAAAATTCTGGTGCCATTGTGGCGTTTTGGAATTAAAATTAAGTGGTTTTTTAGACGTACCACTGTCCCTGAAAGGGTTAAATGTCATTTGCGACCCCGTGTTCTATTGCATTTTTTGTTCATCTTCATGAGTACTATCATCCCTCAAAGTTTGTTGAAGCATTTCAGTTACACCCTTTATACATCGTCCAGAATACGGCACTGACATGTACAATAATAGGCAAAAAACTTCTTAACATCATAAAATTAAGAGATACGCAAGGCCTTTCAGAACTTTTCCTTTCTTCATCAGGCACAAAGAAGATGTGCTGCCACTTTAAAACCAAGAGCAGGACTGCTTCTGTTTTTAAAGTGCTGCCTTTATTGCCTTAATTTGTGTATCATGCTAGTTTGGAATACAATCATGTTTAGTACGACTAGCATTCGATCACAGTGAATATATTGATGCTGTAGTCACTACAAATTTTAAGTCAGAGGAAAATCTTTCAAATTTTTTAAATTAATTATATTATTATCGAACTTAGGCCTTACATTAGCGACGGACGTCACATCGACTGGCTGTGCTATTAGTAGATTCCACTAACATGGTTTATTAAAAACTTGATTAATTAATAATTAAATAGATTAAATTAATCTTAAATTTATTGATTTCTTAATGAAAAATGTTTTTTTCTTTATCTAGGTCTGCTGGTAAACTTTCATGCTGACACGAAAGTATGTCGAACAGCAGGACTGGAAATTAAAAGCTTAGATGTAGATGCTGCACCACAGCATTTTAGATCAGATGATTGCATTTTTGAAACATATAAATTCGTTCCTTATATGCATGCATATACTCTTCCTAAGACATTACTAAAACTGGAAAAATACAAGATTGCATGTAATAAAATTATAAATGCACTTGGAAACAATTTAAAAGAAGAACCACCACATGGAAAATTTCCAGTGGAAGAAATTGTTGGATTTGATGTGGATAGCTATGTAAAAGATTCGAGTAATGAATACAGAATACTTGAAACTCTAAAAGAACTAGCTGATATTAAATCAAGTACCACAGCAGATACACATCGTAACGATATCCTCAGTCGGTTTTTTCAAAACATTGGGAAAGATTTCGCTAATACACTATTAGTCAACGACAACTGTCTGAGACTCATGTTTGATATTATATCGGAAAACAGTTTTAAAAAATTGAGCCTATTAGAAATCAATAACAACTTTCTTGTGATTTCACCAATTATAGTAGAACTGATGAAAAATCCCTCTATGTTAAGATTTAAGAACAAAACTTTGGTGTGTAAAAATATATCTGAAATAGATAAGGAGAAATGCAACGGACATGACATTCAGGTGTACACTTATGATGTTTTATCATCTGTTGTTAAGGAGAAAAGTCAAGGTATTGTCATCAGTTCTATATGCATCAGTACCGAAAAAGAATCACGTGAACACCTTCATTTATTATCTAATGTAGTGGAAGAGAAGGGATTTGTTCTACTGTTTCACAAGAATAGCATATATCCACCAGAAAATTTCATAGCCTCTATATCTGGGGAAAAAATGTGTATTATTCCCCAGGCTGTTTTAGAACAATGGTTTCAAGAGGAAAATCTATTGATAGTTAGTAAAATGTTCGACGGCGTTGGAGGAAATTTATACTTGCTGAAACATGCAGCTGAACCTAAAAGAGGAAAGATCGTATACATATCAAATAATAAGTTATGGTTGGATGAATTGAAAGAAGCTCTTTGTGCTGCGTCTGAGGTAGTATGGGTCGTATCGTATGGATGTCCGGAATCAGGAATTATAGGAATGATAAACTGTCTTAGACATGAACCTGGAGGAGATAGAATACGGTAAATACAAAATTTCATAATATTTAAATATATAGAGGGTGATTCAAAATAGATGTAACAGCAAATACCGGGTGCGTCATAAGTTCGTGCAAACTTTAAAAAATCATAATAAAAGAAATAATGCTCGGAAAATTTTTCGGTTTACGTGACTATGATCAGAAGGATTTTAGATTTTTTTTCCATGTATAATAAAAAATTATTCCAAAAGTAACCGATAGAGGGCGCTCACACGTCATACTGAGGCGTTTTATGCAAATCAGGCTCGCAATAAACCACCTGGCTGGAAATGGATTCATCATTTGGTCTCGACAGCATGCTATCGTTACCAAATCGAGCGCTGATGGTTAAACTTTTCTACAAGAATGGTGAATCTACAACTATTGCATTGCGAAAGTTTCGCATGGAGAAAGGCCTTAAGGCGCAAAAAAACCCTATTTCATTGAATGGGATACTAAGTTTAGTACGACGTTTTGAGGAAACTGGGAGTTTGCCGGATTTGCATAAAACGCCTCAGTATGACGTGTGAGTGTCCTCTATCAGTTACTTTTGGAATCATTTTTTATTATGCGTGGAAAAAAAAAATCCAAAATCCTTCCGATCATACTCGCGCAAACCAAAAATTTTTCCTAGCATTATTTCTTTTATTATGAATTTTTTAAGTTTGCACGAACTTATGACGCACCAGGTATTTCTTAAACTGTAGAAGATAGAAGCATATTTCGAATTACAAGAAGTATACAATTGAATTATAGCGTTTAGATATGTCATTTGTTTTACGAGGAGACGTATACATGTTAGTTTTTATACAGCCTCTTTTCCTATAACTTATTCTTAGAAAAAAAGTAGAAGAAAAAAAGTAAAAATAATAAAAGGTTAATATGAAATCAAAAAACTTTGCATTAACTCAGAAAATATGCATTTAAAGCATTTTAATAAAATTAACAAAAACTTTAATAAAATCTCAAATACGTTTTGTTGGAATGTTTCCCAATTCCTATTTCATTTTTTGTGAAACTATGAGAATTGCTGTATTGTTTATTGCTATTTTTAAGCATTTAATATAACTAACGAAAAGCATATACTTCCTTTTATATTTCTCTCTATGAGGTGCAAGTAATCAGTTATAAAGTAAATTTTTTTTTTTTAACTCCGAAGGTAAAATTCATCTATTTACAGTGAATTCGGGAACAACAACAAAAATTTGTATTACATAAACCAATGAGCTCTACATATCCTAAAACTTGTATACATTTTTGAAATTCAGGAATGGACATATTCCCTTGTTAGAAGCTTAAGTAGGAGGCATGGGAGAAAAAATAAATTGGAAACGGCTATACTGGAGGTATTGAATCTGTGATAAAAACCTTGCCTCAAGCCACTTCCAAGTCCTTATTAATGAAATTACCAACAAAATTACGAAAGCTCTTTGATAACGTTTTGAAGCTAACTTTAACGACTGCAATATGATTTTTTTTAGATGTGTATTTATGCCTAAAAGAATTGAGCAAGAGGACTTCCCACCACGATTTAGTTTCAATAATCCCTTTTTCCAAGATATCCTTAGGAAAGACCTGTTGATGAACATTTACAAGGACGGTTCATGGGGATCGTACAGACATATCAGAACCGAAAAAGGTATGCATCACACAACAAATACTTTTTTTTATAATTTATAAAAAAATCCAAAAATTTTAAGAGAAGTAGAAGATTTCAGAAGTCTGTCTTTACGAGTGGTCTTTATATACTTGTGCATAGTGTCCCAAAAAGGACACCCGAGCTCAAGCGGACTCGATACCAAAAATATATATATAAATATTCTGTACATAACACCTATATTAAAGTTTTGGGATCATGTTTCAATTAAGCAAAATCATTACAGATAATGTCCCAAAAATAACCGACTATTTGTAAAATCAATTAAAGAAAAACGGATGGCGATAGAAATGTACGGTTTGCTGCATTCTGTTTAGGTAACCGGGAAATTTATTCTTACCAATCTCCAAATTAGTTACAAAGTTCGTCAACAGATGGCGCTGCTGACTAGGAAAAACTAAAAAACAATGTTTTCAAAATAACCATCGTTTGCAGCAACAACGTGGCGCAGTCTGAGGACAAAATTCGCAGATACCTGGGAAAACATTTCTGTTTTAATGTTCTGACAAGCAGCAGAGATGTATTGTTCCAGTTCATTTACAGTTTGTGGATTGTGACGATACACCTGGTTTTTCAAGTACCCTCCGCCTCCCCCCCCCTCTAAAGAAAAAAATTGCATGGCGTCAAATCTGGCGAATATGGAGTCCAATCCATGCCACTTTGCGTATGCTTTTCGTAGTCAAGGGCAATGACATGACCACCGAAAAGTTCGTTGAGAAAATCTAATACTGCAGCCGTTCTTTGTGGCCGGGGACCGTCTTACATAAACCACGTGCTATTTCGACCGTCCTGTAAAGCATTTGGAATGGCTGAAAGAATCGTTTGGTGTCCAAAAAGGGCCCAATAAATCCTCTGGAGGACCATGACTTTTGGAGGATGCAGAGATGAAGGTATGGTTACATGCGGTCTTTCCGTATCCCAGATGCGCCAGTTCTGCTTATTAACGAAGCCATCGAGAAAAAAATGTGCTTCGTCGGAAAACCAAATGTTTTCAACAACGATTTCGCAGGTATCCAATTTCAGCAACATAGCGTTTGCGAACGTCTCGCGTGCATTAATGGCAGCAGCACTCAGAGGTTGTCGAGTCTGGACCTTGTAAGGAAACAAGTGAAGGCTGACGCATGATTCGGTGTCTAGTCATTCGTCGTAGTCCAGTCTGACAAGCAACACGGCGAACGGAAACTTGGGGTCGATGTTGGATGATCTACTGAACGACCGCAGCATTCGACTCTGAAACGGCTGTGTTTGGGCGGCCGACATTTCCAGCACGGTCGTCATTGACGTTTCCAGAACGCTGGAATTTTTCGAACAGTGCCTGTATTGTACTGTTTGCCGGACCGTTTTTGACACTGAATTTCCTTTGAAAACTGCGCCTCGTTCCAACAAAACTGTGTACCATGCGATGAAACTCCAAAACAATAAAAAAATTCTGTTCCAGCGAATAAACCATTTTTGAAACATACGCTAGGATATAGAAATAATACCGATCGGAAAAGACGGAATGCGTGCAGAACAGCAGCGCCATCTATTGACGAGCTTTGTAACTGATTTTGAAAATTGGTCAGAATAAATTCCCTCGTTACCTAAGCAGAATGCACCAAAGCATACATTTCTATCGCCTTCCGTTTTTCTTTAATTGATTTTTCAAATCATCCGTTATTTTGGGTACACCCGGTAAAAAAAAGTCTTAAATTCGTAATAAATTAAAACTTAAAAAGAAATTACTATTTTAAAATTGCTTCTTCTTTTCCAATTAAGTATTTTAACCATATTTAACACTTTTCAACATAATGGAAAAGTGTTTATGAATTCGGTTTGTCGGCCTGCGGTCTGCCGTCTGTCCGTTCTCTAACTCGCTTAAATATACTCAGATTGCCATGCAATTGATATATGATATAGATGTTTACTATGGCTTGTTCAGTAATGAAAATAAATTGTGTAATATTTATAGTTTATTTACAGTAGGCATGTCAAATACGTGGCCCACAGGACACAACTGGCCCACCGGCAACTTATCTGTAGCCAGCGTAGCCTTTGGCATTTTACCTTTGTTTAATTTAGTTGTTAAAACACGCGTGCTGAAAGTGCACTTTGCACGAACAGTATTTTACTTACAATTTTAAATTTGTTTTATGTCGACACTTATACTTGATTTTATTATTTTCTTCGATATTACAGCATTTTACAAAATAATATGTTGTATTTATTAAATACTAAGGAATGTAAAATTAATAAAATTCGAAAATAATTAAGAACAGTTGATATTTAAAAAAAATCAAAATATCAAATTATATTGCTTTAAATGAGTCGATCTGAAAGTGACATAAATGATCACGTTTGTGCTTGACAGAAAAACCCCGAATATGTCATCCAGGTTCTTCACTTGGGCTTTAGTTGAACATATAGATTTTGGATTTAAGCTTTTTAATTATTTTCATTACTTAGGTTAGTAATTGTGTTATTGTTAATGAATCCTGCATGATCTTTCTTTCCTTTTTTATTGATATATACAGACATTTTATTGGCACACTCTGATACATCCCAGAATTTATAAAATAATACGCATAAAACTGTATCCGTTCATATCCGTTAGCGACAAACATTTTCTAAAAACAGTCAAATCGTGTTCAGGACCTTCTAAAACGAATAAATCCGTCGAAAACCAGAAGTCGAAAATTTTCATGAATCCAATACTTTCTTCTTGTAAAGACAGAAGAAAGTAAACAAGACAGCAGATTAAAAAACCTTGGTGATGGAATAATCAGGGATAAATTTATAAATTTTAATGAGCGGAATTTCCCGCAAATTATTATCTTTCATTGTTGTAATAATTTTCCCAGTCATACGCATAAAACTATATTCATATCCGTTAGCGTCAAATTCTCGCCAAACTTGACGAATTCTTGCCAAATTTTGCGACCAAACATAAGTCTCCATAAATAAAATCAACTTGACTATATTCGACTAATTTAGGGTATTTCTTATCCCGATTCAGCATTAACGAATTTTCTGTAATCGTGTTCTCTGCATTTTTGCTTCCTGCTTTTGAGTAACATCAGCTAAAATTTTAAAACGATGATGTAGGATAGCTACCTTTTCTTGCCGGTGCAGGCCGGAAGGACTTTTTATTCTTCTTTCCGTTATCTTCATAATAGCTTAAAATGAAAAATAACCAAGTTTGTGTTCTATCAGTATGATTATTCTTACAGGGTTAGAATCAGCGTCATCTCTTGACAAAATTTAAATTACTGTATAGAAAATTTATAAGGTACACTGTAAGCATATCAATTGTTTTTTTTTACACAATGACTTCTCATTTATACGATTCGTATAATAAGTATTTTTCAACAGCATTATTTCCGAATAGTAATTATTGCTTTATTTATTCGCAGAAATTCTGCAATTACAGAATTTTAGATATTTAAAAAAATTGGATCCTTATAAAATTCCATCTTTTTTAAACATTTATATATATCAATATGCAGATTATCCAAAATTTCAATAATTGTTCAATAATCATTAATGTATCATAGATCTCAAGATGAAGTATGAGAGATGTTTATAATGTAATTCGCAAATTTTGTTTACAGTTTTTAGAAAAAAAATACTTAGAATTTTATACGACAATAGATTCTGTTGAGCTACTGGAATCACTAAGAATACCCAAGCTGATGTGTAAAGCTAGACCACAGAGCTGTGCACAAAATTTGCGATCAACTTTATAAATATGTCATTCATTTCATCTGTATATATATTATAAGATCCACATATTATATTATAAGTACAAATATTTATGCAAATATTCTTTCTCTTTTCAGAACTAACAAATGTCGAAGTTGATTATAGTTACGTGAATATTAAAAAATATGGAGATCTATCTTCATTGATGTGGATGGAATCTGCTTTAAAATATTTGGAGATACCAGATCAGAATTTAGTGCACATCTATTACTCGGCTCTTAATTTCAGAGATGTTATGATTGCGACAGGAAAATTATCAGCGCAAACAGGAAAAGGTAAGTTGTCCTTTAATGTATTGCTCTGACTACGGGGTACGCATAGTTGAAAGCTGCATTCTCACTGGCTTTTGGACAATCTTAGCAATTTAGCTAAACTATTTGGAACAACTGTTTGAAACTTTGGAAAAACTATTGCCAAATTCAAATAATATTACTAATAATTACGTCGTGAAACACTGACTCAAAAATCATTCTTTAAATTCCAGAATGTACCTTGTTTTTCCTTTTTAATATAATGTTTCAATTTTGGAAATTGTTTTAGAATAGTTATTCATCTAAATTCAAGTTTCTATTATACGAGGGCATTTCGAAAAGTAAAGATACACCGTACGCCGGAAGAAAAGAAAAGTTTTGGCAAGCAAGTTGGCAACACAGGTGTTAACCTTGAACCGTTAGCTTTCTCCTCGCGGTCGTTCGGCATTTCAACGTTGATTCTGATTGAAGTAGGTCGTGTTTAAAATGGTTCCGCCGATTCAGAATCCCGCCAAATGCGAAGTGCGCTCCGTCATACGTTTTCTTTATGCAAGAGGTCAGCGACCAGCGGATATTCACAAAGAAATTGTTTCTGTTTATGGGAACATTATGATTCGACAAAATGTAACGAAATGGTGTCGTCATTTCTCTGAATGTAGGACCGATGTTCATGACGAACAAAGAACAGGACGGCCATCTGTGATCTCTGATGCCCTTCTTCAGAGAACGGAGGAAGCAATTCGTGCGAATAGACGTCTCAAATTGAAAGAAGTCACATCTTGGAGGAAAATCATTCCACGACGATGATGATATCAAAGATGAAGTTGAAATATGGTTCCGACAACAGGCGGAAACCTTCTATCACTGTGGGATACAAAAGCTTGTGCCCCGACTTAACAAATGTTTGGATAACGGGGGTGATTATGTCGAAAAATAATAAATAATCCAGTTAATAAGATGTAACTTACGTTTTCTAAATAAATGTTTTTTAAGGAATGCGAGCCATTGTATCTTTACTTTTCGAAATGCCCTCGTAGAATCTAATAAAGAAGTGTATTATAAAGGTTTGTAAAGTGAAGAAAAAAATTATATCCCGATTTATTTCTAGTATATAGTTTTATGAAAGAAAACCGGAGTTAACTTCAGATTCGGGATAATATGTTAGGGGTTAAATGAAAACAAATATATATATATACATATATATATATGTAATTATATATATTTAATGTGAACGAGTTTTTAAAATTTTGAAAACACAAATAATAAGTTACACTTTATACATTTAATCGTGCAATAATATATATCAACGAGAGTGTCACCGAAAGAAAAAAAACTCTCAGAATTTCGCGATTTTAATATTTCGTTTTCTAGCCAAATGAAACATTCTGTCGCGATTTGTGATCGGCAGCGAGAACCCTGATTGGAAGACAATTAAACACAGTTCTTAAGACGTCTTAATACTTATTTCAATATAATTTCAAAATGAACAGAAATTTACAAGAATCAGATAAACATTGCTAATCATGTGTAATACAACAAATATTTCAGAAACATGTATTCCACATATTACTTGGAATAATTCTTGCGAATTTAGATATTTGAATTGCCTTAAAATAAATTAAAAATAAATATTCTATATCTAGAGTAGGTTAATGTTTAGCCAACGTTTATGAATTAAAAATTTAAAGAAGAAAAACTAAATTCAGGTAAATAATTTTTAAGAGTTTGCAACTGTTGTGGGGAATTCAGGAAGATGAGTGACCTTTCTTTTCCATTATTTCCCCTTCTTTAAATTTTTCTTCGTTTCTTTCAAAATCGGCTTTCTCTTTTAATGCATTACATATGTCTGTCTCATCAAAAGTTGGAAAAAGGTAATGAAAAAGGTAAGTTGTTCGTTAATATATTGCTTCGGCTGAGGGGTTTGTATAGTTGAAATTCCATTAAAAACAGTTCTTAGTACGACACAATACTTATTTCAACAATATTCTAGAAAGAACAAGAATTTATAAGAAGCAGATAACATTTCTAATCATTCGTAATACAACAAAAAATTCAGGAACAAGTATTCCACAATGGATTCCTTGGAACAATTCTTGTGAATTTTAGAGCTTTGAATTGCCTTAAATTGTAAAAATAAATAAATATTCTTTATCTCTAGTAGGGTAATGTTTAGACAAAATTTATGAATTAAAACATTAAAGAAGGAAACTAAATCCAGTGAAATAACGTTTTAAGTGTTTGTGACTGTTGTGGGAATTTTTTTTCTCTTTTATTTCCCATTCTTTAATTTTTTCTTTGTTTCTTTCTAAAAGTGTCTTTCTTAATTTAATTCATAAAAATTGTCACATGGAAAGCAGGGGCTCTTTTTTCTAATGACTGTGTCTGAAAAAAAATATATCTTACTAGAACAGGGAAGCCTTATATGGTCAAGCCTTTTATTTGGTCTTATTTTATTTATGGGAAGCCACTTATTTGGTCTTTGTTTTATGTATGCGAAAACTACACATTTATACTTTGGCTTCAGTAAGAATGTGCCTGATCATGGAAGAGTACGTTATCCTACAGAGAAAAAGAGTACTTCCATGAGCTGCTGATGAAGAAAACGCTTAATTTTATGAAAAAGTATTCTTTCGTATGTAGGCAAATAAAACAACGCTTCCAGCACCAGAATTTTTTAACTAACTTCAAACTAGTTTCGGTTGCACTCAGCGTACACTCATCAGCACAAAGAATGATGGAATTTTGTCCATATCTATGTAGGCGATGTGAATTTGAGCGAAAGGGTTATTAACCAATAGGCCTACAGGACTTTACAGAGAGGCCAATAAAAAATTGCATAAGGAAAAACACTGGTAATGTGGAAAAAGTTTTTAGAAATTAAGAAAATGGAGTTATTATGTAATTTTTCGATGAATATGATATCGGGGGAATAGCGAAGTCACAATTGACAATATTTTTATGATTTTGTATAGATATAGAAGGCTTAAAGAAAGTTAAATTAAAGTTTAGAAGTGGGTTTAAACGTGATCTTAGCTTGAAGCCAAAGATCTGGTTCGTCTCCCAGCAACGTTTTGCAATGGCCGATTTGTTAGTTTTTTGTGTACGAATATATTACTTGTGTTCTTTAATTCGACATTTAAAACCAAAATATAGGAAAAAGAACTCTGGCAATTAATACTATAGATAACCCAGGAAATATATATCTCAATAGGATCTTTCAGCTTGGAGAGAATAAGTTTACGGACTTTGGTGAAAAATATTTTGAAATCATGCTGTTTAAAAATTTTAGCAACGGGAACGCTGGATTTGAGATAGCAATGTGAAACATTGCTATTATTGAAAAGAGAAGCAGATTGATGTGAGCTTGAGCAACGGGGACGCTGAAGTGTAAATAAAGCAGAATCAATGATGGAAGTGTTTAACCCCTTCGAGACCAGCGGCTTTTACCCAAATTTTATTTGGTTGACACCACTTTAAAAAAAAAAGCTACCTTTACTTAAACTATCACAAAAATGCTCTAATTAGAGAAAGCAAATATTTCTTTTATTTCTTACTGGTGCCTAAAACAAATTCTGTATGCTCTTTTTGAGGGTGAATATATGCACCCATGGTCCCGAATGGGTTAAACCTCTGTCAATAGTAATGGCCTTTAAAATATTGAATCTCAGAACTAAGTGAGTGGGAATCAGAGAAAACGTATTAGACCGGGAGGCGGCAGCACAGACAATCACTTCATCGAGTTCACGGCTGAAATTCCAGAATTAGTTAAAACTTGATTCGCATATTAAAACGCAATCGGTCTGCCAAGTCATATCTTGGTGGAAAACACCCGAAAACCCGATTTTAGCGGTTGGCTCGTAGATTTACCATTGTGTGTTCCTGCTCCCAGTCCTCCATGTTTTCATACCTTTGGGTGCAGGAAAACACAATGCTAAACCTACGAGTCAACCGCTAAAATCGGGTTTTAAGGTGTTTTCCACCAAGATATGACTTGGCAGACCGATTGCGTTTTAATATGCGAATCGAGTTTTAACTAATTCTGGAATTTCAGCCGTGAACTCGATGAGGTGATTGTCTGTGCTGCCGCCTCCCGGTCTATATATGGTGTAGATTTAAACAGGCGTATTTTATAAAGGTATAGAAAGCGGTCAATTTTTTGTCAAGGAAGATGCTTTATGCGGGCATGAGGTGGTAGCCAGACAGCAAAATTGTTTTGAGAGACATATGTAGAGAAGCCGTTTTCTGTGCAAGCGACAAGGGTGTTCAGGAAAGGGAGTAAACCATCATTTTCTGTTTCATAAGGGAATGGAATATTATTGTCGATGAAGTCTATAATGTTAAGGATGTTGCCAATATTGTGAAGAGAGATGTCAAATAAGGCGAATATATCACCAATATAGCGAGTTCACAAAGGGAAACGGGATGTATTAAAGAGGGTAAAAATCGTGCATGTAAATGTCTGCGAGGATCGGAGCCAAAGGGAAGCCCATGGCTAAGCCTTCCTATTGTTTATAGAAGCTATCTTAGAATGGAAAAGTGGTTTGAAACAGAAATGAGCGATTAAGAGATAATATTGATATTATATATATCGCTATTATATAAATGATAGGAATCCCTATCATTTCAACATGTATATAATGGAATTCGCGAAGTCTCTATTCCAGACAAACATTTACTGCAACTTTTACTGTATGTATAAACGTTGAACTAGTATACAGGGTGATTCATAAAAGATGGGCAGAACTTTAAGGGGTTATAGTACACTTAAAGACAAATAATATTAAATAGGAGACTAAGGGTCCCAGACGTATTCCCAAGGAGATAGGGGGCATTAAAGTTTAGGGTCCGAAATTTCAAATGATTATAAAACATGGAAAAATTGGTCGATTCGTTTGCGGTTTTTGCAAAAAATTTTCTTTATGCCAGTATTTTCTTGAAATAAAATTTTAAAGTTCAATTTCAAAAAATGCCGATAGGGGGCGCTTTAGACTTTGGAGTAACAAACAACTATTTTTTAACGTTATTTTTTGTATTTCTTTAAATGATTTCGAAAGCTTAGACTTAAACTTAAATTTTGATCTAAAAATCTGAGTCCTAACGAGTAGTTAAGTAGCGTAAACTGAAATTTGAAATTTGAAACCCTTCTCCCCCCAGAACAAAAATCAGTTATTCCCGATCTTTGTGTCGTAGATTAGGCTCTAACTACTGCCGCGTTTTGCTAAAATTATTCTTTATGTCAGTATTTTCTTGAAAATAAATTTTAAAGAAAATTTTCAAAAAATTCCGATAGAGGGCGCTTTAGACTTTGGAGTAACGAACAACTATTTTATACCGTTATTTTTTGTGTCTCATTAAATGCTTTCTAAAGCTTAGACTTAAATTTTCAGCCCAAAATCTGAATCGTTAGACGTGGTTAAGTTTCTGGGGAGAGGGGTTTGAAATTTCTACTCCTGAGCACAGTTCAGTTTACCATGTCCACACATTGTGTGCTGTGATACGAGGTAAAAAGACACAAATTAGGATTATGTTACCAAAGCATATTTATTAACATGTAATCACAATAAATGTTCAAAATTGTGACCACCAGAGGTTATGCACGCAGAACAACGGCGACGAATGGAACGGCGAACATTCGCGAAAACATCAGGCTTTTCGAGCACTTCCCCTACAGCGGCGGAAAGTCTGGCGACCAGTTCCTCGGGGGATTCAATGGGTGTCTCATACATAAGAGCCTTCAATCGTCCCCAAAAAAAGAAATCGAGGGGTGAAAGATCTGGCGAGCGAGCAGGCCAAGCAACAGGACCACCTCGACCAATCCATCTGTTCGGAAATGTGATGTCCAGATAGTTGCGGACGTCTCGTACGTAATGGGCTGGCGCTCCGTCGTGCTGGAACCACATGACCCGCCGGATGCGTGGAGGAACAACGTTTAACAGGTCTGGCAGCACATGTTGCAGAAATGTGAGGTATGTTTTACCGTTGAGGCGTTCAGGAAGAAGGTACGGTCCGATTAGGTGGTCTCCGAGGATTCCTGCCCAAACATTGATGGAAAAGCGTCTCTGATGAGCATGTGGATACGTAGCATGTGGATTGACATCCGCCCATACATGTGCATTGTGTGTGTTAAATGTACCTTCACGTGTGAAGGTACATTCATCGGTGAAAAGCACAGTTCGTCCAAAATGTGGATTTAGCGCGTTCTGCTGCAGAAACCAGCGGGCGAATTCAATACGATTTGGATAATCCCCTGGAGACAGTTTCTGGACTCGTTGCACATGAAACGGGAGCAAATGTTCATCCTTCAGTACCCTCCAAGTCGTGGACTGTGAGGTATCCACCTGGCTAGCCACTGTTCGTGTACTTGTACTTGGCTGCGCCGCTACTACATCCAGAATGGCTTCTGCAACAACTACTGATTCGTCCTTTTTTGCACGACCTGCATTCGACCGGGAAGCGAGAAATGATCCCGTCTCGCACAACTGTCTGTGCAAGCGCTCGAAAGTTTTGCGGTTAGGCAACCGCCTGTTAGGAAATCGCTCTCCGTACATTCGTTGTGCCTCTGCACCATTTCCATCTGCCGCTCCGTAAATTAAATGCATCTCAGCCTTTTCCTTATTCGTGAAGGGCACCATCTTCCGATTCATTACTACAGCGACTTACACTTGACTCACCGTTCAGTGGTTTTTATGCCTGAATCGTGTCGAAATTTTGCATACGTGTTCTTCTTCTTCCCCATTTGACATTTGCATACTTTCTGTTTCCTTCTTCACCCGGTGACTAGCGTCAGGAATGGAGCTTTAACGTTTGCATGAGCGACGTTTCCAACTGTGCCAGTGCCTTTATGAGTGAATTCCGACTATGCAGTCCTTGACGAAAGTTGTATTTTTGCCTCGTATCACAGCACAGAATCGTTGGGCATGGTTAAGTAGTGCAAACTGAACTATGTTCAGAAGTTGAAATTTGAACCCCCTCCCCTCGCTACTGAATCACGCTCAGCGATTCAGATTTTGAGCTGAAAATTTAAGTTTAAGTCTAAGCTTTAGAAAGCATTTAATGAGACACAAAAAATAACGGTATAAAATAGTTGTTCGTTACTCCAAAGTCTAAAGCGCCCTCTATCGGAATTTTTTGAAAATTTTCTTTAAAATTTATTTTCAAGAAAATACTGACATAAAGAATAATTTTAGCAAAACGCGGCAGTAGTTAGAGCCTAATCTACGACACAAAGATCGGGAATAACTGATTTTTGTTCTGGGGGGAGAAGGGTTTCAAATTTCAAATTTCAGTTTACGCTACTTAACTACTCGTTAGGACTCAGATTTTTAGATCAAAATTTAAGTTTAAGTCTAAGCTTTCGAAATCATTTAAAGAAATACAAAAAATAACGTTAAAAAATAGTTGTTTGTTACTCCAAAGTCTAAAGCGCCCCCTATCGGCATTTTTTGAAATTGAACTTTAAAATTTTATTTCAAGAAAATACTGGCATAAAGAAAATTTTTTGCAAAAACCGCAAACGAATCGACCAATTTTTCCATGTTTTATAATCATTTGAAATTTCGGACCCTAAACTTTAATGCCCCCTATCTCCTTGGGAATACGTCTGGGACCCTTAGTCTCCTATTTAATATTATTTGTCTTTAAGTGTACTATAACCCCTTAAAGTTCTGCCCATCTTTTATGAATCACCCTGTATATTTATTATTTTTTGTACAAGTGCTAGTATAATAATGCCTTATACGTATAAATCTTCTGTAGGTAGTCGTAATTATAAAAATGTACTGATAAAACGCTGCAGAAAGCAGTACATGATGTTCTACGACATGTATTAAGCCAAAGAAAATCGCTGAAAAATATTTTAACTTAAAGACTTAATTACTTTAAAGAATAAGCTAAAAGGTCCTAAAAAATTAACCCTTCATGACACATATTGTGTAACAGAAATTATGTTTTTTCAGTGGCTGAAATAATGGAATATATCTAAAATTTTGTCTATTGAAAAACGTTAATCCTATGATGTCTTAAATATTAATTGTTTTTACATGTCTTGCATAATGATCATTTTTAAATAAAATTTCTTTTTTTTTTGTTCATTTTCATACAAAATTTGTTTTTTTTTTTAAATTACGAAATAACGTCTATTTTAAATGTTTTTATTCATCTATCATAATAGTGGGGTCGCATTGTTTTACAAGTTTCTCAATGATACTTACCAAAGTGACCCACTTCAAAAAGAAAACTTTAAAAGAAAGCTGTTATTTAAAAATACTAAATGGAAATTTCTAAATTTACAATTGATATCTTGGAACTAGAAAAAAGAAATATAAATAGTTTAAACGAGAATGTCAATAAATGTTGTATATTTAAAGTCAACAAGAGGCGAAGAAATGAGACAAAGTCCCGGTTGACGATATCATAAAATATACTTAATAAAATAATTTTATAATGTGACTAATTGTTTTCCATTGGAATTTATTTGATTCCATTTCGTAAAAAATAAAAATAAATAAATAAGTGCAGGACTCAAACGCTACTTAATGACAGTCGACTAATTTCTTGTTTAAATCTGCCAGCTCATGGTAAGTAGAAATAGTGTTTTTGTTTAATGCGTTATCGCATTTTTTATCGTTTTATTACCTAAGTATAGAGTTGCAAAACCTAGAAAAAACCGGGTTTAAACCTGGGAATAAACCGGGTTTTTGGGAATAAACCAGGTCTTTTGGGAATAAATCTGGGAATAAACCGGGTCTATTAGAAATAAACCCGCGAATAAACCGGATTTTTGCAACTCTACCTAAGTATCGAGTTCATTTTTACCTTGTCAAAATCTTAATAAATATTTTAGTCAATTTCGAAATATTTTCCACAGGAGTAAATAGTGTCGATAAATGTCTGCTTGGCATAGAATATTCTGGAAGGACTAAATATGGAGAGAGGGTCGCCGGCATTTGTCTATCAAGAGGGCTTGCTACAGCAACAGAAGTTAATCCTGATCTGTATTTCGCCGTGCCAGATGAATGGAGTTTGGAAGATGCTGCAACAGTTCCTGTCGTTTATACCACCTGCTATTATGCACTAATTGTTCGATCATGTCTACAGCCGGGAGAGAGTATACTGATTCATTCAGGCACAGGAGGTATTGGACAAGCAGCAATCCATTTAGCCTTAAGCATGAAGTGTGAAATATACACTACAGTCGGTAAGTATCTAATTTCGTTCTTTTGAGATTTGTTAAAGCAAATTACAGAATATCCTAAAATGGACATTAAAAAAAATTAGATTAACAAATAAACGTTAACAGCTATTAAAGTTAACATTAATATTTGTAGTCATAAGCTTCTTTACTACACTGTAAATATTTGCAGCAATCTGTCCAGTTATTCAATCGTTTTTGTACAGAACGGATAGTTAACTGTGATTTATCTCTATCCTGGCCAATGAAAAAACTTCATAGTATGGTCAATTAATCGCTACATATAAACGATTATATGACTGCACAGTTTGCTGCAAATTTGTTACATTGTATACATCTTTCTTTTAGCTGAAAATACCACAGATAGATGTCGCTAAGCTATCTCAAAGTTTAACAAGCTGGAAATTGTACGTCAAACGTGACAAATGAGGTGCGTTTGTACTGTAGCTTGCTATATAAATATTTAGATCTTGATGATTTTTAATTCTGTGAAATGAATGATATCGTGTGCAGATTAATTTCTGTAATAGAATAAGTATCTCGGTCGCTTGACGATTAAACTTCGGAAGCTCCTATAACAAGAAAGCACCGATTAAAAAAAAATTCAAATTTCTTAATAAATATTTTTATTAATATCGCCTAAAGTTTTGATTCGATTTTAATAAAATTTGAAATGTCTCGACAAAATTCTGCAAAGATACTATATCTTAAATTTCAAACCATTCGGTTGGGTAGTTTTTGCGTTGTTATATGCGGACGGGCGGACAGACGGACGGACAGACAGACGGACGGACCAAGCGACGACAATAAGTGCTACGTATTTATATAATTACGAACGCACCTAAAAATGCTCACAATAATCTTGCTAATTCAAAACGAAACATACTTTTTTTTCGCGTTTCAACATACAAACCCAATGGAGGTTAGAAAATGAGTCAACTTTATTTTTAGGTGCGTTCGTAATTATCTAAATGCGTAGCACCTATTGTCGTCGTCTGGTCCGTCCGTCAGTCTGTCTGTCCGTCCGTCCGCATATAACAACGCTAAAACTACCCAATCGAATGGTTTGAAATTTAAGATATATTATCTTTGCAAAATTTTGTCTCGACATTTCAAATTTTATGAAAATCGAATCAAAACTTTAGAAGATATTAATAAAAATATTTATTAAGAATTTTGAATTTTTTAAAAATCAATCGGTGCTTTTTTGTTATAGGAGCTTCCGAGGTTTAACCGTCAAGCGACCGAGATACTTATTTTATTTCAGAAATTAATCTGCAGACGATATAATTCATTTTACAGAATTAAAAATCCTCAAGATCTGAATATTTATATAACTAGCTAGTACGAACGTACCTCATTTGTCACGTTTGAGGTACAATTTCCAACTTGTTATAAGTCAATTTCAGTCTTATTTCAGATTGAAAGAGTTAAGAACTATCTATCGGTGACATTTGATGCTAAAATAAAACAAGGACGTATATTCAACAAATTCCCTACTACACATATTAATGTTCTGCAGGAGTAATTTTAATAGCAGTCACAATTTGATTGCTTTTCTAGTTGGAAAAATGGTACAAAGTAGGCTTCATAATGCATTTATCCGTTGCTTTGCAACTTTATATCCCGATGTCATGTAAGAACCCTGCAGATAAATAAGGGAGCTATTGAAAAAAATGTTTAACTGTAGTAAAAAACTACATAAGAATGAAAAACTTTTAAAAACTTTAAAAATTTAAACGTAAGAAATAAATACAGAAGGAAAACTAGTAGAAAAATGAATTAAGGTGAATTTTATAAATCAAATTAAGGATAAGTTTACAAAATTAAAGTAGAGAAAAATCCATTAGTTCCCAAGTTAGATAAAACTAACAGCAACCAAAGGCTAGCCTCATCCCATAAAAAAAGGCACTTTTGAATGACCGTACATCTTAATATAAAATAGAAAATACTACAAAAGTAACACACTAATAGGATATATATTTTTTTAATGATTAATATTACAGAATAGACAAGGACAAAAAAAAGAAAGGTTAAAGTAAAAGAGAGAGAAACAACGCATGTTTCGTCCTCAACAGTCAATGCATATGTAGGGCTTTTACGGTTAGTAGGGTCGGAGATCTCGTAGTCTAGTAACTCGGTTATTCTAGTTTATACCCTACATTTCAAATTTGGACAAAACATACGAATATTTTTCTAGTTAATGCTCGATTATTCTTTTTTTCTTTGCAACAGGGACGGAAGAAAAGAGGCAATACTTGCTTAAGCACTTTGCAGAAATTAAAGAGGAAAACATTGGTTTTTCGCGGGATACAACTTTTGAAAGAATGATAGCAAAACGAACAAATGGAAAAGGTACCTATTTTTTCAATTAAACTGCCATTTTTTTTATATTCATATCGAAAACCAAATTAGCACACTGTTAAACATTTTGTCCTAGTTTGAACCTACTTTTCGTGCTACAGTAGCTGCAACCATAAAATGGTGAAATCTCGTCCTAGTATTTGGAGCTAACAAAGAAGGTCTCTTTAAAACGCATACTCAGAAAATTTTGAAAAAAAGCTGATGAAACTACTCATGTATGTAAAAAAGGAACAGTCAAATTTACCTGTGGAATCCCAGTAGAAAATCTGCAAAAAACTAAAATACTTTCGAGTTTTTGGCGCAAAAAGACGCGATTTGGCTAGCAACACTTTTTCCTTGCCAAACGCAAAAACGATCGTCGGTATTTTGCGTTCAGCATTTTAATTCTCTGTACATTTGCAGTAATATTAATTAAAAACATTTTTTAAATCAGATTAAATAAATCAGACAAATTTTTTTTCTCTACTTATTACCGATTGAATGAAATTTTGCCATTGTTTTATCCTCCATTCCACGATTTTTTCTAATTTAAATGGCTTCACTGGTTATATAAGTAGTTTTTAAGTGTATTTTAAAAGAAAAAACCGATGACGAACACATTTGTTATACATTTTCATATCGAAGAAGTCGTTGTTTCCATAGCAACAGTTTATTTTTTTTCTTATTGGCAATGTTCAGAATTGAACTCATTTTTGAGATTGAAACAATTTCAATCAATTTAAATTTTGTTTTAAATCGTAAAATACGATCGTGACATTTCATTATATATACATATAAATATGTATACAAAATTGTAGTTATAAAAAATTATTAATTAAGTAAGTTAAACTTACTTAAACAAGTTTAGAAATGAAAAAGTTTTTCCTTAAAGAGTATTTGACATAAAAGAGTATTTTTTGAAAATTTTATTCCGTCGCCAACCGGTAATAAATCGCCAAATAAACGAAATTTTCATAATTTTTTACGGACGTTATATGGAGGTTCCGCAGCAATTTTTTTTTTATAAACGCATATACCCTCATGAAAAGAATACTCTGTAATTTTTTCAAAATTTTCTGAGTATGCGCTTGTGGAGACCTTCCTTGTAAGGTACAGTCGGAGCTCCAAATGTTGGAACGATATTTCACCATCTTATGCTGCAGCTACTTCAACAGCAAAATTTGGTTTAACCCAGGACAAAATTTTTAACAGTGTATAGTATGGAAATTATTTTTCTTATTGGATTACATGAAATATAACATTGAGAATATAAATAGTATAATAAAATCACTTGTTAACTTTAAATCAAAGTCTAATTAGTGCTTAAAGCAATAAAAAACATACACGAAATGTTTAAAAATTCCTTTTAATATAGATTACATATGTTTCATTCGCTCTACCGGCAACATCTTCAGATCTAAATTATAAATAAAATATTCTCGCATAGTTTTTTGAAAATGGTAAACATAAACCACGAGATCACATGTCCAAGGCAAGCAGGTGCTTAAATTGATCAAACTGGAAAACATAAAAATAATTATTTTTATTTTTATTGCTTTTTCAATTTGTAACACAAACATTTGTAATAAGAAAAACAGATCCAATAGAACCTGATCAACTGTCCGGTGTTTATGAAATCCCATTCACCAAGGCAGATGGGAACAGTACAATACTATATAGGAATGACAAACAGAAAATTTAAAACAAGAATAAAAGAACATATGGCAGATATCAAATATGACAGAAGCTTAGCTAGACAATATACACTGCTCAAAACAATTAAAGGATATTGCAGTTTTAGGTGAATTTTGTATCTGGGAAACTTTTTAGCTGATTGATGCATGGTCGACAGACATAGTAGGTTATATGAGAATAAATTACACATGTTTGGCAGAAAAAAATGCATTTTATTGCGCATTTGTGTACAAAAGGAAAAAAACACAATTTGTGCATATGAGAAAAAAAGAATAAGAAAAGGTGTTTTCTTCAAAGAAAATCATTTTCAGTAGGGGGTATAGTTTCCACGGGCGGCCAGCAACGTTGAACACCTTTGAGGCATGGACTCAATGAGGCTATTAATGACGAATTGGGGTATTCTGCCCCACTCTTTCAGAAGAGCTCTTTCCAGTTCTTGGAGAGTTTGTGGGGGTTGTTGGCGGCCAGAAACTCGTCTTCCTAGAGCGTCCCAAACGTGCTCGATTGGATTCATGTCTGGAGAACACGCTGGCCATTCCATTCGAACGATTCCTTCCTCGAAAAGGAAATCCTCCACCAGGTTTGCACGATGTGGCCTGCAGTTATCGTCCATTAAAATGAAGTTATCTCCGATTGCTGCAGCGTAAGGGACTACAATAGGTCTGAGTATCTCATCCCTATATCGGCGACCAGTCAGAGCTCCATCTCGAATGATGTAGAGGTCAGTGCGCCCGTCAATGGAGATGCCACCATACACCAACACTCCTCCACCGCCAAATCTGACACTTTCGTGCACGAACGCAGGATTATTCCTACTGCCACGGTCCCTCCAGATGAAAATACGCCTATTATCCGGATGCACAGAAAAACGGGACTCGTCAGAAAACAGAATATTGCTCCATTCATTTCTCCTCCAGTTGACATGCTCGGTTGCCCACTCCCTGCGGTCGCGACGATGCCTTGATGTTAATCTAACACATACCATCGGTCGGCGAGCATACAGACCTACAGCATGGAGCCGGTTTCGGACAGTCTGAGTTGAAATCGTGGTGCCTGTAGCCGAGCGAAGGTGTTGTTGGAGAAGAGTAGCGTTCATGTTTCGGTGACTTCGAGCTGTTAACGCTAAATACCGATCTTCATTGGGCGTTGTTGCCCGTCTACGACCTTGCCCTGGTCTTCGGCCTGCACATCCACTCTCCAAAAAACGGTTCCAGATCCTGGAAATGACACTTTGTGACACTCCAATGGCTTGCGCTACTTCGGCTTGAGTTTGGCCCCCTTCTAACCTACCAACAATTCTCCAAGCTTCTGAATCTGTCAAATGACTTCGCTGAGACATCGTACTTATCGAAACAAAGCAATCACTGAATGCCGATCATCCTTGTCTTCATTCTCTTTTATCCAGTTGAAAGTCAAATTTCATTCGCTGCCGCTGAAGCGACGTTTTTGACGTCGAACTCAAAATTTGCATACTCCACAGTTTGAAAACCAGAAAAATTTGCATTTGTGATTCTCTTCTTCTATTTTCGGCAAAAAAAATTTCGTTTATATCTTTATTTTATATAAAACTTCAAATATCCTTTAATTGTTTTGAGCAGTGTAGAATAGAGCCATTGCAGATTGGTTTCAAGAAAAGTAAAATAACTTTTCAATCCAGAGCTTATTTCCGATCCATTATCCGTGAATAAACATATATAGAATATTTGCGAAAAGATAACTTTTGCAACGAAGCCGCTTCTTTTGAATTACATAAAATTTGGCACGCGATGATTTACAAATTGAAAAAGCAATAAAAATAAAAATAAATAATAATTTTCACGTTTTCCAGTTTGACCAATTTAAGCATCTACTTGCCTTGGACATGCGATCTCGTAATTTATGTTTACCATTTTCAAAAAAAAAAACTATGCGAGAATATTTTATTTATCACTAACTGACCCGCCCGGCGTTGCCCGAGCCCGTGTAATAAACTGAAATCTTTTAAAAAACGAAACTCTGGAGAAGGTTTCCGATGTCTTCGACACCGTATACCGGGCACGCTCGCACGCTCCGGAAAATCTTTTATTTCCCCCTTCCACCGCCAGGGGAGCAACCTCTTTCGTAAAGAACCTCTGAGACAGGTTAATGTTGCCTACGGTACTGTATAGTAGGCGTGCGACAAAATCGAGCTGGTTGCGAGAATATGGGAACATTATAAGCCGAGTTATTGAAATAAGGCACAGTTAGACAAAATAATCATGAGTGAGGTGCCAGGTGAAGGGAATGTTCAAGTGTCCTTCAGAAAATGACTAATTAAGAGGACTACGATGCATCTTTAAAAATTCGTTCGTTTGGTTAAGCTAGAAACTTAATTACAAATTTGGCTTAAACTATTATTCGGAAATAGTGGTAGCCTCTACTCATAAATTTAGTTTAATGTTATAAAGGGTGTCTATTAAGTTAATTATAATGTTTGGAATCACTTGCGTTCAAATCGGAAAAATAGTTGCTGAGATATGGAAAAGGTCGCATAGTTAGGTAAAAAACCTTGAAGCAGAGGTCGGGGCGGGAGGGGATGTTCAAGTGCCGTTCAGCAAATGACTAATTAGGACAACCACAATGCATCTTTAAAAATTCGTTTGTTTGGTTAAGCTAGGAACTTAATTAGAAATTTGGCTTAAACTATTAATCAGAAATAGTGGTAACCGCTACTCATAAATTTATTTTAATGTTATAGGTTACTATTGAGTTAATTATAATGTTTGGAATCACTTGCGTAGAAATCGGAAATATAGTTGCGGAGATACGGAAACAGGACATAGTTAGAGGAAAAACTTTGAAGGAGGGACCGGGGGGAGGGGGGGAGGGGATGTTCAAGTTCCCTTCAGTAAATGACAAATTAGGAGGATCATTATGCATCTTTAAAAATTCGTTCGTTTAGTTAAGCTAGAAACTTAATTACAAATTTGGCTTAAACTATTATTTGGAAATAGTGGTAGCCTCCACTCATAAAATAAGTTTAATGTTATAAAGGGTGTCTATTAAGTAAATTATAATGTTTGGAATCACTTGAGTTCAAATCGGAAAGATAGTTGCTGAGATATGGAAACGGAGCATAGTTAGGTAAAAAACCTTGAAGGAGGGTTCGGGGGGGGGGGGAGGGGATGTTCAAGTTCCGTTCAGCAAATGACTAATTAGGACAACCGCTATGTATCTTTAAAAATTCGTTCGTTTGGTTAAGGAAATTTGGCTTAAACTATTATTCAGAAATAGTGGTAACCGCTACTCATAAATTTAGTTCAATGTTATAAAGGGTAACTATTAAGTTAATTATAATGTTTGGAATCACTTGTATTGAAATCGGAAAGATAGTTGCTGAGATATGGAAACGGGAAATAGTTAGATAAAACTTTGAAGGAGGGCCCCGGAAGGGGGGGGGGGGAATGTTCAAGTGACCTTCAGCAAATAATTAATTAAGAGGATCACTATACATCTTTAAAGATTGATTCATTTGGTTAAGCTAGGAACTTATTTTGAAATTTGGCTTAGGCTATTATTCGGAAATACTGGTAATTGCTTTTTAGAAATACACCTTGAAGCAATGAATGCTGAGTTTTACGATAATTTAGTAAAAACGGAACTAAATAGAGAAGTTCGAAACATTATTATTGAGATATTACTGAGAAACTGAGATTTAAAATAGCGGTATTCTGTATATAAAACAACAATTAAACGTTACGGGTTAAAATTGTTAAATGTAATTAGACCCCTACCCCTCGCCATTCCCGCAAATATATAACAAATAATCTGTTAAATAGTTTTCTGTAATAGTAGTCTCTATCATAATAATATATGTCCTGTTTTTAAAAAACCTTAAACCCAGATAATTATAATGAAGAAAAACGTGCCTGTAAATGTCTTAAACAGGTGGTGTTTATGTAATTTGCCGTGAGTAGATGGCGCTGTATTAGCTTGGCTATATGCAGGTAACTGCAATCAATGTTGGCACTGTTTCGTTATAAGTCCTTATCTATGCATCGTTACTCTGATTTATTTAATGTGTTCTGAGAAGATATTCTACACAACCAACCAACCGATGAAAAAAAGCGTATTTTTAATGAGAGTTCTTTGTGCATTTTAATTAATATTTCAGAAAGTAATTAAAATATTGAAATTCTGACGCAATGTTGCACCAGGAGAGGGTTTGGACTACCTAAATCTAAATTTCCAGCCTTCTAGGTAGGCTAGATTTTCCTAGCCATCGCCAACAGGCACACAGACACACAGACACACACACAGAGCAAAACTTTCTTTTATTAGTATAGATTTAGATCTGAAGATGTCGCGCGTAGAGCGAATGAAACATATGTAATCTATATTAAAGGTATTTTTAAACATTTCGTGTTATGTTTTTATCATTTTAAGCACTAATTAGACTTTAATTTAAATGAGAATATATTTATTTTATTCTTTTAGGCGTAGATGTAGTTTTGAACTCTCTTGCCGATGATAAATTTCTGGCAAGCATACGTTGTGTCGCTTTGAATGGACGGTTCGTGGAAATTGGAAAATACGATCTTGCTATGGATCACAAGATAGGTAAACCTCATATACGCTTCTAACTTAATAGAATTTTAGATTTGGTAATAAAACGTGTGTCACTATTAATATTTCTTATAGTTTATTTACTTACCATTAATTTTTACAATTTTTTCCATATTATTGTAGTACTAGACAAATATTTGTTTTATTTTTATATGCCATTGGGACATAAATTAATCATTTTTCCTTTTATTTATTTATTTTTTTTTAATACGAACTAATGTAAGATGACGCAATTAAAATTATAAAAGTGTCTTCAAATCGAACTTTTGGCATCAATTTTTTTAAATCGTGCCAACAAATAGTGACGCATTTGTTCAGAACTTTAGCGATCCTATATATCTCAAGCCTTACAGATTCTAAAATCCCTAATAAGATAGATTCATAAGATAAGTGCATCTACAAGTAAAATATACACTACACTTTTTATAAACTCTATAACAATTTCTGAAAGCCTTAAAATTTTTATTTATATTATGATAACAATCAGGGCCCGACTAGCAAGTTTTTGTGCTGAGGGCACTTTCAATTTTCCGGGCCCCCTTAAATTGGTTAATTTATTGATACTAGTTTTTTTTTACGTATTACACGCTTATTCGAAGAGTGTCAACACAAAATATTAAGTTTTCCGGAAAATTGAAAAACGGTTCCAGGAATTAAAAAAAAAAAATTCTTTCTATTATTTATTGAAATGTTCTTTTAATCATAGATTGAGATATATTTTGTCATTTCATCGTATTAATATCTCAAATATCCCATTTTTTTCGTTGTGTCACTTTTCGAATAAATGTGTAATATGATAAAATTTCGTGCCCAGGGTATGGGCCCCGGGTGCCCATGCGATAGTCAAGGCCTGATAACAATATATTCTATGCTGAAGATCTTATGGATTGTATTGGTCCCCACCAAATTCCCATATTTTGTGCTTCTTAACAGTTTTTCTAAAATTTATGAAATTTTCAACAAACATATATTTTTTTTGTTGAGTGTAATGATAGCATGAAAAATATTTGAAGTGATCACCTTCCGCATCCAAGTAATGCTGAACTACAGTCCCTATATTTTTAAATGTCATGGACATGGCATACTGTGTTACTGATTGAATCCTAAGCACTTCCATTATTTTTTGTGATATTTCTTTTGAAAATAACAACTAATGTGCTTTAAATGTTTTTACTTTAATGTGCTTTTAAAACTTTAATGTGCTTTTAAATGTTTTATGTATGTTTTTACGCACCTTCAAGCAATATATTTACATTTAGTTGTATCATTATGAATTTTAATTACTAAACAAGGTGAATTTGTACTGAAATTTTAACTTTTTATTGAAACCTTTTCTTGCCAAGGAAATTATTAGCTGTAGAAAGTTTTCAGAATGTAATTAGTTTGTTTTTGAATACCTATACTACTCTTCATTTTCTATAGCATCTCTTGTTGATGAAGATTTTCTGAATAATCTCAGGCTTTTGTACTTGGTATTTTGTGTTTTTTGTTTCTATCCCTTTCTTCCAGTTTAGCTTTTAGTTTGTTTTTTGTGCTCTTTATTGTTTGTACTACATTATTATATTTTTCTGTATAAAATACTTTGTTTTCGCAATAATAAATTTCATTTCGCTGCTGAGTTCCGTAAAGTCTATTTTAGCTAGATCTGGTAATACATATGTTGTACAATGTATAAAATATACATGCATTGTAATTATTTAACCAGCTTATGTATACAGGGCCATCTGACCTTGTGGATTGGATGCCTTGGAACTGTTTACACACAAATTGGCTGCAACCACTCAGTGGTCGGTGTATTGACTTCGTGGTTGACTTATTGGCTTATGAAAGATTGAAAGGATTAATGGCATTGTAAAAATGTTTTTTTTTTTCAGGGTTAAAGTTTTTTTTGAAAAATATATCATTCCATGCTGTCCTTCTGGATCAAATAGTCGGCTCTAGTCATTCACTTTCGAAGCATGTTATGGAGTTATTGAGAGAAGGCATCAAAAGTGGGGTTGTAAAGCCTTTACATCGAACTGTTTTGCAAAGAAATGAAGTAGAAAAAGCATTCAGATATATGGGTAAAGGAACTCACATTGGTAAAGTATTAGTCCAGGTTAGTTAGAAATTTAATGATTCACAATTTAAATGTGTAGTCATAAAAAAATTAAATACCCCCACATTTCTAACACTGCCTAAACTCATAGTATGAAAATATGACTGGTACCAGTCGATTAGTAATAACGTCTACTAATTGACTGTATATTTAAAATTTTCTGAAGGTACGTATAGAAATTGTTAAAAACCTTAAAATTTTCAATACTAAAACCTTTGATATACAATTTGAATCCTTCGGTAATTTTGTATTTCTGATATCAACGGCGAGGTCATTTGGTCAAATTGGATTAAAATTTGGAATTCCTAATGTAATTTTCTAATTTTTGCAAAACATATTGTAATGCGTGTAGGTTTCTAAGCATGACTCAATAACTATTTAGCAGAATGAGCTGTAGATTTTTATTCGCTTACTTAAAGTTTCTAAAAATTAATTTCTTTTAAACGAATTATAAGGTTAAAATTTATCTGTTTTTCAAAAATTAATTTCAAAAATAGATATAAATTAAAATTAATTTTCTTTAGTATAAAGAGTAAATCTTAAAAATAAACGTCAAACCTTTCAACACACACATTTATAGTGGTAAAAATTAACTGAGTAAAAATCCATTTTCAGCAGTTGCTGCCCCTATGATGTGATAAAAAGCTTATCGCAGTTCGAAACTTAACCCAGATATTGTAAAACCGGAAGATATGTTAGATGGAGCAGAATTGGTCACATTCTAACAAAATAAGAAATAGATAAAAAAATATTTAATTTTAATTCCTAAAAAGTTCTTTATATGCAACTATAGTAATAAATAATAAGAAAACAAGAAACAAATTCTTAGAAAAAAGGCACATTTACGGTAATTAATAACAAATAACTTCTAAAAAAATAATTTATCAGTTACTGCTTCTTATTTGCTATTTAATGTTTGGATTCATATTTATTATTTAATGTCTAGTGATATCATTATCATATGTTACTAGATCAAATCCTACTATATAGAATAATGTATTTCAACTCTCAACGGTGTAAATATAAATTTAAGTTATGTGTCCCAAACTGCCCCATGTGATGGGGCAGCAGGGCTGGGACATTGGGACAGTTGATAGGGAGTACATTGCATTTAATTAAACTGTATATAAATCATCCATTTAAGCCTTTTTTCCAAACCAAGGGATCATTTTGAATCATTCATTTTGCAAAAAATAGTAAAAATTAAAATATGCAATAATCATTAACCAACCCTAACGAAAAATCATGCATCCGGCATAGATATTATGAAACACTCTCCCACATTTTTTTCATATAATGAAAGGCTATAGCTAAACAAGTAACCTAAAAAACACATAACTCAGTAAAAATCCATTTTCAGCAATTGCTGCCAATATCCAGTAACATGCGAAAATTGTTTTGTGTAGCACTGTAAGCGACCTATATTATTTAAACAAACCACCTAATACACTCAAAATATCTAATTTTGCGTTTAACGAAAGTTTTAAGAAGTACCATAGCAGAAAACGCACTTCCAGCAGTTATCGGTCTTAGTCAGTCCTGTAACCGATTTTTGTTTGTGTGTATCTCTGTAAATGAACGATAAATTATATGCACTCATAATCTATAGAAAACATGTTGTATTCCACTTCAGTGTTTTCATTATTTTGAAATCGATCCCGTAGTTCCAGAGATTACCCCCAACAAACAAGGAAAAAACAAACAAACAAACAAACGGTACTACTTTTTAATACTAGTATAGAAAAGGTTTTTCTTTATAGACTGGGAGGCGACAGCACAGACAATCACCTCATCGAGTTCACGGCTGAAATTCCAGAAATAGTTAAAACTTGATTCGCATATTAAAACGCAATCGGTTTGCCAAGTCATATCTTGGTGGAAAACACGTGAAAACCCTATTTTAGCGGTTGACTCGTAGGTTTACCATTGTGTTTTCCTCCACCCAAAAGTATGAAAACATGGAGAACGGGGTGCAGGAAAACACAATGGTAAACCTACGAGTCAACCACTAAAATCGGGTTTTCATGTGTTTTCCACCATAATATGACTTGACAGACCGATTGCGTTTTAATACGCGAATCGAGTTTTAACTAATTCTGGAATTTCAGCCGTGAACTCGATGAGGTGATTGTCTGTGCTGCCACCTCCCGGTCTATTATCTATTATTATTATTGCTAGAGAATTCTTATTAAGTCATTTTCATTTTTATGTCAGATTGAAAAGCAAAAAAATTATCATCCGCGTACGTTTCCCGTAATTCTAACTACATATTTCTATCTTTAGAGTATATGCGGAGGTGATGGTGGTTTCAACATTAAACAGATATACTAGCTTCTAGAAAAAGGACCAGAAACATAGCTCTGACTACTCGTCTATATTACAAAGCACAAATTTGCCCGTCTGTCGATAGTATAAAATAAAATTAGACGTCTTGAGCTATGACTTTGGTCGCACATACTTTCTCTTCTAAATATTGCATAATTTTAATCTTAACTTCATCCCATATAAGAAACAATTTACTTTAAAATAGAATTTGCTTGATGACTAAATTAATTTGACGATATTTTATAATTGTTTAAGAATGTTACGCTTACCAAGGACACTTTTTTTCTGCTTTTGTTAACAAATTATAGCATTTTTAATAAATACAAATGTATGTCTCTCATGATGAATTGTATTCTTTAAATAAATAAATCTCTTTTGTTTGTCTCTTATGATGATTTTTTTTTTTTTTTGTGGCAGATTCGAGAGGAAGAAAAACAAAATATTATCACCCCCAAAATGCTACGTCTTCCTGCAATTCCAGTTACATATTTTTATCCTTATAAAGTATATATAATTGTTGGAGGTCTTGGCGGTTTTGGCATTGAGGTGACCAACTGGCTTCTAGAAAAAGGAGCAAGAAACATAGTTCTAACTACTCGCTATGGAGCTAGAACACAGTATCACCATTTCTGTCTAAAGCGATGGAAGGATGAAGGCTATAATATCACCGTATCGACAAGAGACGTCAGTGTTGCTGATGAAGCTACCAAGCTTCTCAAAGAAGCCTCGGAAATTGGACCTATTGGTGGAATTTTTAACTCAGCAGTGGTATGTAAAATTTTATAAGTTAATAATTTCTTCGGAAAAAAAAAGTTGTTAAAAACCTTTTCAAATTGAAACTTGCCACTCTCCGTAAGAAACTAAGGTGCTTTTCTGTTATGCCAACACCATTTGCCGCCAAGTGTAATATTTGGCGAAAATGAAACATTGGAAAAAAGTAACATTGTTGGTGCGAAAGTGATTATTTAAAAATAAAAACATTTTAAAATTACAAACTTTCGCGAACTATTTTATTAAATGCATACAAATATATGCTTAAAAAACAAATAAATATTATGCAATAAAATTATAAAATAAAACTCAAATGAAACTGTAGGCCTGAAACTACAAACGTCAGCTTTGCAGTAAAGATTTTATTTTTTTATTAAAGACACCGCGTTGCCACATAACATCTTTAAGATAGGATTGTAGATATTAACGAACAGTGACGTCATGTTTTTTATTACACCATTTTGCGATGCCGGTGACCAATAATCTCTCAACCGATTCGGTATAACACCCGCTGTTAGAGTTAACGAAACAATATTTGTGATTTATTGTGAAATATTCATAGCTGGCATCTCGGCAAAAAAACTTACCTCACGTATAATTGTATAGTACTGAAACAATTTTATTGCAACTTGCTCATCATCAGGTAACAGTCAAAAGGTAAAATCTATCTCAACGTTAGCAGAAAATGTAAGTTATAACTTAATAAAAAAATATTTTCGATTCAAAAAATAGCAATTTAGAATGTTTTGAATACTTACGGTTAAATGATAATAATAAAAAAACATTTTCACTTTCAATAAATAGGAAGTCACAATGTTTCTCACGATGTGCAATAAAATCCTTTGCACTGTTAATTCTTTGCAGTAAATGGTGCAATAGCATACATTTTGGCATTGCGCCGGTATAACGGAAAAATACCTTATACTAATTACATTATTATACTATTCCAAGTTACTACCTAAATTATTATAGTTACTTAATTTTTATTTTCATTTATCATAAAACAATATATATATATATATATATCATGCCCGATCCAAACACGAAAAAAAAATTTCATTAACCGCAATCCGATCAGAAAAGGACAAAATAATATCCATTGACACACAACCCGATCTGAACCCGAAAATCCCATTTGAAATCAACCCGAACCCCAAAAAATTCTATCGAACCGAAAAATGATACAAAGACGGCAAAATAATTTCCGTCGACATGCAACCCAATCCAATTTTGAAAATTCCATTTGAAATCAACCCGAAACCAAAAAAAAAAAACCCATCGAATCGAAAACCGATCCTAACTGGACAAAATAATTTCTGCCGACATGCAACCCGACTCATACCTGAAAATTCCAATGGAAATCAATCCGAACCCAAAAAATGTTCAATCTAAAAGCAAACAGATCCGAACACGACAAAATAATTTCCATCGACACGCAACCAGAATAGACTCCGACAAAAAAATTCTATCAAACCGCAACCCTACTAGAACCCAACACACCTATATCCGAACTCGAAGTAAAATTAAACAAATACTTTGTTTAAATATTATTAAAGAAAAACTTTTAAAAAAATTACGAAATTAGTAACATTAGAATAATGTTTCAGAAGATCCACTTAATCATTCATTTAAGATTGGAAAATGTATTTTTTAATAATTAAAAGTATATACAAATACATAAGAATAATTTTTAAATGTTAATTATAGAAAACGTTTTAAATACTTAGGCTGCTCTTCAGTAAACTTCCCGATCCCCCTCGCTAATGTTATTCCTATGGGCGTAGGATGCATTCGTATTTTTAAAATATCTCCTCGGAAAATTAATATTTTTAACTTCTGTTTTCTTTGTACTGTTCTTAAAGAATGTCTCTTTTTTTCTTAGTTATCAAAATATTTCTAAATTATGTGCTTAATTTATATTTTTATGTTTTAAAATCTTAGCGAAACTGAATAAGATTTTAACGTTTCATATAAAATTAAATATATATTTTAGAAAAAAATTGACAACTAAGAAAAAAAGAGACATTCTTTAAGAATAGTACAAAGAAAACAGAAGTTAAAAATATTAATTTTCTGAGGAGATATTTTTAAAAAACGAATGCATCTTCCGCCCATAGGAATAACATTAAGCGAGGGGAATCGGGAAGTTTACTGAAGAGCAGCCTTAATACAATATACTTAATTCATCTGAAACATAGTTCTGATTAATTTCATTCATTTCTTTGTGAAAATCCCAACATCCCGACTTGCAGAAACCTAAATCTGGGTTAGGTTGCTTGTCGACGGAAATTATTTTGTCCTGTTTGGATCAGTTTTTGGTTTCATATAGCTTTTTTGGGGTTCAGGTTGACTACAAATGGAATTTTCAGGTTCGGTTGCTTCTCGACGAAAATTATTTTGTCCTGTTCGGATCGGTTTTCGGATCGATGGAACTTTTTTGGGTTCGGGCTGTCTTCAAATGGAATTTTCATATTTGGGTTGGATTGCGTGTTGACAGAAATTATTTTGTACTGTTCGGATTGGATTACGTTTGGTTGGAACTTTTTTTCGATTCGAGTTCTCTTCAAATTGAATTTTCAGGTTCGGGTTGGGTTGCTTGTCGCCGGAAATTATTTTATCCTGTTTGGATCAGTTTTTGGTTTCATAGAGCTTTTTTGGGGTTCAGGTTGACTACAAATGGAATTTTCAGGTTCGGTTGCTTCTCGACGAAAATTATTTTGTCCTGTTCGGATCGGTTTTCGGATCGATGGAACTTTTTTGGGTTCGGGCTGTCTTCAAATGGAATTTTCATATTTGGGTTGGATTGCGTGTTGACAGAAATTATTTTGTACTGTTCGGATCGGATTACGTTTGGTTGGAACTTTTTTTCGATTCGAGTTCTCTTCAAATTGAATTTTCAGGTTCGGGTTGGGTTGCTTGTCGCCGGAAATTATTTTATCCTGTTTGGATCAGTTTTTGGTTTCATAGAGCTTTTTTGGGGTTCAGGTTGACTACAAATGGAATTTTCAGGTTCGGTTAGTTCTCGACGAAAATTATTTTGTCCTGTTTGGATTGGTTTTCGGATCGATGGAACTTTTTTGGGTTCGGGCTATCTTCAAATGGAATTTTCATATTTGGGTTGGATTCGCGTTGACAGAAATTATTTTGTACTGTTCGGATCGGATTACGTTTGGTTGGAACTTTTTTTCGGATCGAGTTCTCTTCAAATTGAATTTTCAGTTCGGGTTGGGTTGCTTGTCGCCGGAAATTATTTTCTCCTGTTCGGATCAATTTTCGGTTCGATGGAACTTTTTTTCTTTTTCGGTTTGACTTCAAATAGAAAATTTAAAGTTCGGGTTGGGTTGCGTGTCGACGAAAATTATTTTGTCCTGTTCGGATCGGTTTTCGGTTCGATGCAACTTTTTTTGCATTCCGGTTGATTTCAAATTGCGTTTTCAGGTTAGGGTTGGGTTGAGTGCTGATGGAAATTATTTTGTCCTGTACGGGTCGGTTTTCGGCATCTGAAAAATTAGAGACAGCCTAGAAGCTCCTAAAAATCAATCGCAGATTTCCGATGGATTTGTGATTGATTGTTTATCCAAGTCGAGATCTCAACGTTTCTACTTTATTGTAATTCTTATTAGGTAACCAATCACTGAAGCATATCGTTCTAAAATATTCGTTATACGAGATATTTAGAAAATCACAACTTTATGATATGGCAGTATTACTTACACATCATACGTAGTATAGGGTAAATCTTGTAATCGTTTTGAAAATCGAAAAATTTTATAACGGATTTACACGTTTGAGACACTGGAGATTCCGAAAAACATATTTTTAGAAAAAATATTTTGCCGACCGTCTGTCTGTGTGTGTGTCTGTAAACGCTCTATCTTCCGAACAAATTGAGATAGAGACTTGAAATTTGGTATGTACTAAATATGTAATAAAGGGAAGAAGCTTATTGAATGTCAGTAACGTCGATTATCCGGAACTATTTTTTCGGACTCTCGAAATATTCGTTCTGATAAAAGGTATATAAAAAATTTTGAAATTGTTTATTTTAAGGAGTGAATATAAAAGAAAAAAAAATTGCATAAAGAATGAAGTCGATTGGATAATGAGTTGCCGAGATATTTGAAATTATATTTTCCATATTCTTCGATTTTTCCTGACTCTGTATTTCATTCAAATTTCAATTCAAAGATATATTTTAATTTTAAATGAGACGCTTAATCCGATGCAGTAAACCGTTAGTTAATATGATTATTCATTTTGGAGTTATAGAGCATTTAAAGTTTATGACGTCATCAAGCCAGGATTTTATTCGAATTGCAATGCACTTTATAAATAGTTTACACATGTTTTATTTTTATATTTTATATTATGCATATCCATTGGGTAAGTATTACGGTGGCCCCCAACGACTAGTTTTATTTGTATCCGCTTTTACTTGATGGTCGCAAATTCTGAAATTTTCATTTAAGTAATTATGAGCAAGCATTTTTCATACTGTATGTAATAGTGAAATGTATTTCGATAACACAAAAATTTAAAATTAGATTTTTTAATAAGCTAAATTTGAACTGTCACTTTTTGTATCGCTGACAAGAGAGATTTATCAAACTTAATAGCAGATTTTACAAGCGGAAACTAATATTCGTTATATCGGTGACCAAATTAGTTATATTTGAGACAAAAATTGTGCCAATATTGAATTCTTCATAAATATATCAAATGAAACTAGTCGTGCAATTCGGATAAAATCGTGGCTAGATGACGTCACAAACTTTAAATGTTCTATTACTGAATTGCGTAAAAGAAACATCCTTATAACTCAAAAAATGTTAATCCTATTAACTAATGGTTTACTGCATCGGATTTAGCGTCTCATTTCCAATTAAAATATATCTTTGAATTGAAATTTGAATGAAATACAGGATCATGAAAAAACGAAGAGTGTGTAAAATGGGATTACAAATATCTCGGCAACTCATTATCCGATCGACTTCATTCTTTATGCAAAATTTATGTTTTTTGATTGTCTTTTATATTCACTCCTTAAAATAAACAATTTCGAAAAATTTTATATACCTTTTATCAGAACGAATATCTCGAGAGTCCGAAAAGAATAGTTGCGGATACTCGAGGTTACTAAAATTCAATAAGCTTCTTCCCATTATTACATACTAAGTACACACCAAATTTCAAGTCTCTGTCTTAATTTGTTCGGGAGATAGAGCGTTTACACAAACACACAGACACACACACAGACACACACACAGACACACACACAGACACACACACAGACAGACGGACGGCAAAAATTGTTTTCTAAAAGTATGTTTTTCGGAATCTCCAGTGTCTGAAACGTGTAAATCCGCCAATTTTTTTTCTATTTTCAAAACGATTACAAGACTTACCCTATACTGCGTATGATGGGTAAGTAATACCGATTATGGTTAATACTTAGGCTGCCACGTGACCGGCTGCTGCTCACATGTTCTTTTCCTCCATAGCCTCAAAATAGTCATTGGAGTTTGAATTACGTCTTTTCTCAATTTATGTTTTAAAAAAGGATTTAAAATAGATATTGTAATTTTTTTTTCAATGCGAACACTTAATTTTGACATCATATTTCAATTTTTCGGAAAATATTATCCTTGGATAATATAATCGAAATCAAGTGAAGTAATTTAGGAATTATGCATGTTTAAAGTTTTGCACTGCTGATGTTAGATTCCTTCTTAATGGTTGCAATGCGGGTATTTTTTGTTTTAGCAAAACTCAAAAAATACTTGGCGGAAGGAACTGCAATTTTAGATTCGCATATTTGAAAATCGGTTTCTGTTAATTTTTTTATAGATCAAAATGCATTTTTTTTAATATTAATTAAAAATATATAAAATAAAAATTCTAAACAAATATGTACCGTAACACATTAAAAAAAAAATCGATAATTGAAACCTTAAATATAAGAATAAAAAAATACAGATCATTCTGCCAAACAGGATTCGAGTTCGAACAGGGTTCAGGATCTTCATGCACTGCAGATTTTTTTATTATAAAAGAATGCAACATTTGGAATTCTGAAATTTAAATCACATAATTCATTAGCTACTTGAATAAATGAGATTTCGTTTGATAGCCTAAGTAGATGTCGGCACGAGTCCAAGCTTTGCCCGAGGCCTGTACTTGACGCGGCTCGCAGGCCGGCAAAATGAATACAAACTTTCGAATGGAACTGGCTAGGCAAACAGAATAAAGACAGTCTTTTTTTAACAGACCAGGCATGACTGATTGTAAAAATAAACTGTTCAGACTGAGCCAATAAAAAAATTATGTGGCCGATCAGCCCGATATAGCCAATTTAAAAGAGTCGGACTAAGCCAACAAAATTTCAAAAAATTTCAATAGACCTGACTGGACTTAGAAAAAATTATAAATGTGCTGCACGAACGGCTGCAAGTTTGACAACATAAATGCAGAAATTGAACACAGCAAGTGTAGAGATCTGCAAAAGACAGTTACATCGTGTCTGAACCAGTGCTTATTCTTTTCAGCAGACTCGGACCGGACTCAAGCTTGCATTTTTTTCTACATGCTTGGAGGACGGGACGGATCTGTACTTAATTGTTCTCAGAACTTGTAGGGCAGGCAATTTTATTTGGAAAAATAATTATGATAATAAGCTTTTGCTAACGAAAAGTTTTGGAAATATACTTTAATAAACTACATGTTTTTCAAAGAATCTTTATTTGAATGAAAATATGTAAGAGTCTAAGTGATCATAAAATGTTCTGTTCTATGTTATATGGCTTGCTGACATATAGTCTAGAACATACTGTACAATGTTTGCATAAATATGTATACAGTATTCTATAAAAGAAATTTTACGTTAGGAAAAATCGGAATTTTTTATAGAAAAGGAGTCGGGCTTGGCTCTTTTTTATTGATTTTTTCCGTGCACTGTGAAACATTATATGTGGACGAATTTTTAGTTTTTACACCGTGCTGGGCAAGATAGCTATCGGTTGTTCTAGAAATTTAGGTCAGTGCAGACCTGTAATCTCAAGGTAATACCAGTATTTCCAAAAAAAATTCCTAATTGATATCGAAATTATGTATTCATTTTGAAAGCTTTAAAGTTTATTGCAATATTTCCATGAAGAATTATTTTTATTCTGTGATTTTTTACATAAATTTACATAAGACATTAAATAGCCATTTTTTTTGCCATTATTACATATTCCAGCGGTCATTCGGTAGCTAACGACTTTTATATTTGGAAATATTGGCAAAGAAAGGCTGCTATTCAGATATATTGGTTTTACATTAAAAATATTTCCAATTAAGCACTTATATTGTGCAAATAACGTTTGATACATTAGAAATGTTGATAATGAAATGCCACTGTTACATTACAGTTTATTGTGCATTAGAAATAATGGCAATCAAATGGCACAACATTTCTTGCTCATCTTAGGACAATGTTGGCAAAATATAAATACAGCAATCTGTGTATAACATTCCATACCGATATTGATAATACTGTCTAAGGTTTTTTCATCATATTCTTTTATACTAGAGTACAGAAAATATCAGATTTCCTTTTTAAACTCTCTTAATTAATCTAACAGGTTTTACACGATGCTTTCTTGGAAAATACAAATTGGGAATATTTTAAAGAGGTCTGTGCTCCTAAAGCCGACGCCACGAAAAATCTGGATGCCTTGTCAAGACTCTTATGTCCAGAATTAGACCATTTCGTTTGCTTCTCCTCCATAAGTTGCGGACGTGGTAATGCTGGACAGATGAACTATGGATACGCCAATTCAGTAATGGAGAGAATTTGCGAGGAAAGACAAAAAGGTGGTTATCCCGGTATGTATAAATTACGATGCATTTTTTACCAAATATTTAGATTTTTTTAATTTTAAGCAATGTGAATTATATTGATGAATACGTTTGCTAAAAATCACTTCAAATGATTGATAGTTATTCTACTTGGAAGAATACTTGAAACTGGAGGAATACTTAGAATAATGGATATGTTCAAATGGTTGACGAATCAAATTACTGATTTTTGTCTAGCATTCAGGAGTTATCAACGTGGTGCTTAAAATCATCTGTTGAAGGTTAAATGAAAGTGCAATCATATAAGATAAATAACGCTCTATTTTGTCTTTTAAAAAATGATTCAGTTCACAGCGAAATAAATTTTAATTTGATAAAAAAGTATAATTTTAAAATCGCCTTCTCCATTTCAACCACCAGTTTCCAATGCACCTCTCCAGGTCTCTGCCTTTCTTTGTAGTTCTTGAAACAATCACCACAAGTATGTTCAGGCCCATCTTTTGGTTTCTTGGGAAACTAATGAAGGTGTTTATATTCTATCAGCATTTGCTGTTATAGCCAGACACTTTTAAAAGCTTAGTTGCAACGCTTCGACTTTGCCTAAGTGCTGTGATTACCATGACTTATGAAAAGTAATTATCGGAATTTTTTCGCCACTGGTCGTTGGTATAATAGCTTTAGAAGCAATGTGCATAAAATGTTTCGTAGAAATATTGTTCCAGTTTTCAGTTCAGACTGAAATGCATTGTATTATAACAACACATAAAACAAAGAAAACGATAAAATTCCATATATGTCTTATTTAGAGCTAAATAGCATAAGCAATTGAAAAAAAATTATTCCGGTAGATTCTATGTCGAAACAGAAGGTTTAAATAAAAATGCAATCATGATTTGAAGCACATAGTGCATTTACTTTTCGTTATTCTACATGGTTCAGTTCATTTATTAGTGAACCATGTAGTGTTGATTTCATTTAAAGATTATTTAAAAAATCGACCGTTCAATTTCCATATTGTATAAGAAATGTAATTTATTTTTGTAGACACTTGTATTTTTACAAATGAGCCGTTTTTATAATACAATTTTATTTGCCTATTAAAATGAAAATGCAGCAAAATTTGTCATGTCGAAAAAGCAAGAGACAGGGTGTAAAAAGTCCCTTTTAGAAGTTACACTTTACATTGTAGTTGTATTGAAATCCCGTTGCCGGAAATATGAAATTTTCCGTTTAAATCAATATTTTGTTTTAGATAGGTTTCGTTTTGATAGATTTTTCTGTAATTTTCTTCCTTAGTGTCAATTTTTTCTCTCCTCACAGAGAACAGTCAGAATATCAGTATTCAGAAAATAAATATGATGCCCAATATCTTAATGGTATGCGCATCGCGCTGTCACATTACAAGTCCAAGGTCACCTCCGGACTTGGCCAAGCTTTATTCAAATTTCCATCACCTCGGAGATTGAAAAAATACGTACTTAATTACTAAACATAGAAGGTTCCTCGTCAGGCGGCTAACGACTTGACGGGTGCTATATATTGTTCATGTGCTATATATCGAACCTCAAGGATTACGGTCGAAAAATTGAAGTTGGGTTCCGATGGCCATTATTCTTGTAGCGACCACTGAGTTTAGTTCAATTTAGTTAATAGTATAAGTGTAGAGCATAAACACTAATTTTATCGGTGTCAAATGACACCTTTTAAGATTTTGATTTTTGGCTATCTTATATGTAACTGTTAAACTAAGACAATCACTAGTCAAACATTCAGTGTATTAAAAATGATTTATGATTATTTGAATTTAAAATTATATATAAAATAATCACAAATCAAAATCTAAAATTTGTCATTTGACCCTTGAAGAAATAGTGCTAATCGATTGCACATTAAACAATTTACTGTTAACAGGTTACAAATGTATTTTAAAAAACAAGTACACAATAAAATTTCAATTAATTGTGTAATTTTTTCTTTTAGGACTGGCTATCCAGTGGGGTATCATTGGAGAAGTAGGTGTCGTACACAGACATATGGGTGATGACGCAATGATTGCTGGAGTCGTCGCACAACGGGTAAAGTCTTGCCTAGATATATTAGAAATTTCTTGCCAGCTGAACCAACCTGTTGTTTGCAGTTTTGTCATCCGCGATTCTTTAAGAAAGGCTGGTGATCTAGGAGATACTTTGCAGCAGTTGGCTAGAATATTTGGTATGAAAGTTCGAATTAGTAATATTTTCTGGATGGTTTTAAAATAAAAGAAAAATCAAGTCCTACTTTGAATGGAAAATAAAAGGGAATAGCAAACTAAGGAAGATCTAAAAAGTTATTACCATCATTTTGTTTAACGAAACAAACAAATTTTATGAATTAAAATCGATTTAGTTAACTTTATACTAATTAACTTTTTTAAAAGATAAAATGTTAATTCAAAATAAGAAAAAAGGTGAAGTAAATCAAATCTCCCTTTTTCGTAAAACTGATAGCTAAAGGAATTTATTTCTGTAAACATTTCAAAAATTATTATTTATGAATATTTAACTGCTCCTTAGATGATTCAAAGGAATACATTAACGTAATATACATGTTCTGTATTTAATTTTAATTGACTAATTACATTTATAATTTTTTTTATGTTGTTTAGTACACACAGTGCTCATCAATTTCTTAGTCCCGTTTTTAAGTCCAAACTTTATGCACATTTCTTAACACAAGTGGAAAGGATAGGAATATATAACAAACATTTAAAAAACGCAGTTTTAAAATTAATTCAAAACTTTATTTCCATTCTTCATTATTGCAAACAATGTAGAATTTAGATTAAATAATAAAACTTTGTAAGAATCATCATAAAAACAAAAGAACACACAGGACACATTTCGAGCTCACATCGAGAGCCTACAAAATGTGCAATAGGTAGCACTAGCTGAAAAGTAAACACCAATCACAAAGGAGCACATGCAAATGAGGAAAATGTTTAGAGGAAGGCAAGTTTTATTTTTTAATTGTGATTTTTCCCCAGTTTTTTCGATGTTATTTCATCAGAATTTAGAATTTACATCAGAACTTTATTTATTTTTTTCATAATCGCTCCAATCATAATCAGTACTTTCAATAGATTTTAATAAAAATAAAAACGTAATACTTACCCATCATGGATATGCATAATATAAAATATGAAAATAAAACATGTGTAAACTATTAAAAAATGCATTGCAATTCGAATAAAGTCGTGGCTTGATGACGTCATAAACTTTAAATGCTCGATTACTCCAAAATTAATAATCATATTAACTACAGTTTACTGCGTCGGATTAAGCGTCTCATTTCCAATTAAAATATATCTTTGAGTTGAAATTTGAAAGAAATACGGGGTCAGGAAAAATCGAAGAGTGTGGAAAATAGGATTACAAATATCTCGGCAACTCATTATCCGATCGACTTCATTCTTTATGCAAAATTTATGTTTTTTTATTGTCTTTTATATTCACTCCTTAAAATAAACAATTTCGTAAATTTTTATATTCCTTTTATCAGAACGAATATTTGGATAGTCCGAAAAAAAAAGTTCCGGATAATCGAGTTTAATGAAATTCAATAAGCTTCTTCCCATTATTACATACTAAGTACACACCAAATTTCACGTCTCTGTCTCGATTCGTTCGGGAGATAGAGCGTTTACAGACACACAGACATACAGACACACCGACAGACAGACGGACGGCAATTTTTTTTTTCTAAAAATATGTTTTTCAGAATCTCCAGTGTCTGAAATGTGTAAATCCGTCAAGTTTTTTTTTTCGATTTTCAAAACGATTACAAAATTTGCTCTATACTACGTATGATGGGTAAGTAATACACAAAAATATTTTGAAAAACTTCATTTGTTTTTGAACAAGCCCCATAAGCCAAGCCTTATCAGTATAAATATAGATTTTTTTTTCAAAACTAAAACCTTTTCCATGGTGTCTTTAAAAATGAAGAAAGTCGGGCAGATATAATTAGAAATGAAATTGTCCATTTAAAAATAGTTTTGATTTGTGCAACAAATAATGATTTTGGAACATACTAAAATACAGTATCTATAACATTATAATTGCATTTTTGGTTGTGAGAAATTATTCGTTCCCGCAGAATTTCCCCCGATAACACTGAAAAAAGTAATATACACGTACAAATAGTGCATGATGAAGCGGGTGAAAAACTCGCAGCACCATATTTGGCTACTTAACTCTTTTGCCGTCAAATTAAAAATTAAAAATTCATTACTTTAATAATATTATGAACAAAAAAATATATAATAAGATACTTGCAGACAGATTTTATCGGTTCTCTTTGGCCTATAGGGCTATGAAATGCATCAGGTCTCAATGCCAGGAGAAGCTTCACCAAAAATGGTTGTCTTGTTAGTACTAGCTAAGAAGTCGACTTTTAATCTTGGTAAATAGGTTTTGGGCTACTTTGTTTAATGGAATATTTTTTTTACATTCAACATTTTTTGTATTCTTATTTCTATAACCATATATGACTAATTGTCACCAACTGTTCAATTAAACATTAATGTAACAATACAGATGATCTTTCTTATAGGCCTAAAGGATGCATCCGAGTTCAACACCATGCGTAATTTGGGCGAGATGGGTGTCGATTCTATGGTTGGAGTTGAAGTAAAATACCTGTTGGAGTCAACGTGTGACGTCACTCTCACAATGCAAGAAATTCAAGATCTTAAAATTGAGGATGTAAAAACGCTTATGGAAAATGCAGATGCTCAGAGGAAGAAAAGCACCGCTTCCACTACTTTGGTGTCCACAACATGCGTGAATTTACCGAAATCGTTTTACCATTCCCAAGCGGTTCATCTTCTAAACGACGTGCAACGTGAGCTTCCCGTTTTTATTATAGATATAGACAGCAGTGATCTTTCTCTGCCTCGTAAATTAGCTGGAATTATCAAGCACCCAGTTTACGCTTTGGTTCTATCGAAAGATATTCCGAATACTGAAATAAAGTCCCTTGCTTCCTGGTACTTGAAAGTAAGTGACTCCAAATTTTAGTTTACATTTTTTTTAGGTAATCCAAATACAACCGGAATTTTAGTTAATGGAGCTCATCACAGTAACCTCTTGTTATATCTTTTTCGTCGGGCGATAAACGCGGGAAAAAGGCGCAATTTAAAAAACTTTCTATAGGAAGACATAAAGACATTAAAAACTTTAAAAAAATTTTTAATTTACAAGTAAATATTTTCTATTTATCTCCAAAAAGCTGATTTTAGTGATGCTTTTTATTACTTTTCTTCTTGACGGGAGACACGGAAAAATGAGCAATATGTCCGAATTATCTATGTAGAAAGTCGCGATTTATAAAATCAAGCATCTAGTAGAATTTGTTTAATCTTTTTTGAAGGTTTGACAAACCTTTAAGATTCAAGTTAAAGCAGTATGATCCAACAAGTCGAATAATAACTTGCCTTTCCTTCCCCCTTTTTTTACGACTGGTCGTAAAGTGGACCTATCTTTACAATTTATTGATGTTTTCTTGTAATTGACACCCATATTAGTATTCTGATTAGCAGAAATATCATGCATACACAAAACAAAGAATTATTTGCTCGATACTATGTAGAAATCAATTCTAAATTTCCAATCAGAAAGCGCCCTCTAATGCTTCATCACATGAGTTACGGCCACACACTATAAGGCGATTTTTGTTTGACCAGGTCTTTTTCTATCTCCTTTAAACGTTTGTAGTAATATGGGTGAGAATTACAAGAAAACGATGTAAAACTGCAAAGTAACGTCTATATTTTAATGACCATCTACGCCAAAAGTAAGGAAGGGATATTAAATTATTCTTCGACTTCAGTAACATTGCCTTAATATAAATCCGTAAAATTTGTCAAACCTTCATTAAAGATTTTTAGTTCACAGGCTATGAAAGCTTGAGAGCTAATGTGCCCGCAGGTTCTGTATGTATGTACGTATGTATGGCTTATGGTAAGTTTGTATGTATGTACATACGTATAGCCGCTTCCCTGATTACTTTTGGAGATTCATTGGTTAAGTATAAAGGGGGGAACGTGGAGCTAACCCCCCTTTAATTTAGATAAATGATATTTTCATGCAGAATTTGCTTCAAATTTGGTATAGAGTTTATTCTGATAAGGCGCTTCCCTGATTAGATTTGGAGGTTCAATGGCTAAGAAAAAAGGGGTGGGGAAACAGGGGAGGGGGGTTACCTCCCCCCTTAATTTAGCGTAATTATACTTGATTTAGCTAAATGGGTATTTCATGCTAAAATAGCCTGTGAGCTCAATGCCATCAGTTTAACTGGGCACTTTTCTTTTCTATCTTTAAATTCAACATTATATGATGCTTAATTTCAGTAGTGAGTGACCGTGGGATACTGAACCGAATTCCAGGTTGTAAATGCATACTGCATTCTGATCAGCGAAAATACTATATATAAACAAAATCAGTAATCAATTACTCTATATTATAAACAGTTTCTCACCAAAGCAGAAAACAGCCGCTTGCGTTTCATCACTTCAGTTATGATCTTGCATCGTATGGCGATTTTTAATTGTGGATATGATGTGTTTTATCTTCCTTACGTTTGTAGCAATAAATTAATAATGTTTAAATGAAACAAAACTTATCTTCCACCATAGATTAACTAGTAAATCTGTAGATCAGGAACCTCAACGTCAGCTCTGCAAGTCATTTGTTTTTTAAATCTCATCATTTAAAATTGTACGATCCGTAATTATTATTTTTTCAATTGCATGCATATTTATAATCATATACAATTTTTCGAATGTTCCAGAAATTAGAATCATTAAATTAAACACGGTTTTATACAATGATATTCTGAAATTCTGATGAACTGCTTATTCTTTTAATTTTTTTAAATAAATAGGCCTTCATCCCTCCATAGTCTCATGAAATTTACATTCGTTTTCATAAAAAGGAAAAAAAATATATTTCATCAAATTAGTGCGAGTTCCTTGAATTTTATTATTTTACACTCTTTGAAATACGGTTGCTAAGCAACGGATAAATTAAAGTGGAAAGTAAAAATATACGCTTATAAAAATTGTAAAAAATATGAAAATAAGATGTTTATATTTCTCGAACAGATGCAAAAACATTTTCAAATATTTTAAGCAATTAATTTCTAAATTATTTTAAATTTATCGGCAAAATTTTAAAACCATTTGAAATCCATATCGAAAATTTAGCATTCATATTTTTACGTCTAAATCCATTATGCAAATTTTCCATTTTCATTTCAGATAAAAATGAAATTTGAAAAATCGTCTGCATCCCCATAGGAAAGCATTATGACCTAAAATAATATATTCTATATTTTCCGAACGAATGAACCAAATTTAACAAAAAACTATACAGCTAATTCCGAATACCTCACCAACATACCTACCAAAAATCAACCTAATCGGACCATTTTTATGGTAGTTATCGGGGAACAGACAGACAAATAGACAAACAGACAGACAGAAACCAAAAACTTTTCGCGTCTTCACAGTGAGCCTCAACTGACGTTTTGGCAACTAAGTATAATGGGCTCTGCCATAACGTACAAGGCAATGTGGTGAAGATGACAGCGCCACTAATGACAATGGGGAAGACATTTTTCAAGCACAAACTATTTCAGCTATTAAGCGTCTGTATTAATATGACTACTGTATAATATCCTTTCTTCTTTTAAAGGACGGGGGTCCATAAGGCATATTTCTGGCGACTGCATGTTTAAGACATGGTTCTGCGTAAATAGATTTAATGTCCTTAACCAATGTATATGTGAGGTAACGTCATAAAATACAGAGAAACAGATAAATTAGTTCAAAATATTTTATTCAAAGTCATAAGAAGTATGGACGTAAGAAAATTAGGTTTTTAGATATGTATTTAGTTTTATTTGTGTCTAGAAAGAAAATCCAAAAGAACATAACATATAGCTTTATCAATTACTCGATATTATAAACAGTTCCTCACCAAATCAGAAAACAGCCGCTTGCATTTCATCACTTGAGTTATGATCTTGCATCGTATGGCGATTTTTAATTGTGGATGTGATGTGTTTTATCTTCCTTACGTTTGTAGCAATAAATTAATAATGTTTAAATGAAACAAAACTTATCTTCCACCATAGATTAACTAAAAATAATGGTTACTGTCATAACGTACAAGGCAATGTGGAGAAGATGACAGCGCCACTAATGACAATGGGGAAGATATTTTTCAAGCACAAACTATTTCAGCTATTAAGCGTCTGTATTAATATGACTACTGTATAATATCCTTTCGTCGTTTAAAGGACGAGGGTCCATAAGGCATGTTTCTGGATACTGCATGGTTCTGTGCAATTAGATTTAATTTCCTTAACCAATGTATATGTGAGGTAACGTCATAAAATACGGAGAAACAAATAAATTAGTTCAAATATTTTATTCAAAGTCATAAGAAGTATGGACGTAAGAAAATTAGGTTTTTAGACATGTATTTAATTTTATATGTGTTTATAAGGAAAATCCAAAAGAACATAATATATATCTTTATCAGGTTCTTCATTGTGTTTTCGAATTACTCAATGACCAGTTGGAGGTGATAGCATCTACGACAAAACAGTGGAAAATAATATTATGAGATTTCACTTCATCGATGTGTCTTTGGTGCCATAACTATCGACAAAAGCTACGTGGAAGCAATACCTTAATAAATGTGTTTCTACTTTGCATCGAAAATAAACAGAAAGGAATCAATGGAGAACAACTATTGTTATACTTTATCCAAGCATTATATGTTACTGAAGCTGTATGTGAAGATCGTAATTGGAAAATCTTCGAAGACTTGTTGAAGTTATATGTCGATAACCAATTCATATATTAATTAGATAATGAACAACATAATGATTTGTCAAACGTCTACCCTTTACTGGTTTAACTCTCTTCAAACAACGACCACGTGAAAGTTATTTTTATCACAACATTGAAGAAGTGAATATAAAACATCACATATTTTTACTGAATGGTGTATACAAATTAAAAATTTTATACATACATTAATATTAAAAATATCGACGTTTCGACCACCATCTATGGTCATCTTCAGAAAAATTTTCTTATATTGCTTTTAAAGTTTCAAATGCGAAAAACAATCCGCCCGTTGCCACAATATTATTGCCGTCCACAAATTAAAAATTAACAAGGGTAACACTCAACCATCGTACCAACCAGCTGTTCATAGTTGGTACGATGGTTGAGTGTTACCCTTGTTAATTTTTAATTTGTGGACGGCAATAATATTGTGGCAACGGGCGGATTGTTTTTCGCATTTGAAACTTTAAAAGCAATGTAAGAAAATTTTCCTGAAGATGACCATAGATGGTGGTCGAAACGTCGATATTTTTAATATTAATGTATGTATAAAATTTTAAATTTGTATACACCATTCAGTAAAAATATGTGATGTTTTATATTCACTTCTTCAATGTTGTAATATTTCATGGTGTAATCGTCCAGCATTTATATTATTTTTATCATTTTTACGGATATCACTATCATAAAGATTATGAAAGTAACTCTACAAATTATTCTTATAACTTTTCTAATCAGTTTAACAGAATTAGGTACTAAGAATTATTGTGGAAAAACACTCTTACACACAGCTTGACCAGCGTAGATTGATGTTTCAAATGAACAAGTTGCGGCTTGATTTCGTTTTCTATATAAGCGCAGTATTGCAACCTTTATTTTTCTCTCTATATATATACTTCATTACTTAATAATCTACCACCTGGTAGGCCGAGCTTTACTAGGTAGTGTTTTCAACATTCATACTGTATTTAAGTGAACACAATTTTTTTTCTACATAATTCATACTGTATATGAATAAAGACAAAATTTTATTATTCATTTCGACATGAAAATATAATTTATAGTTTCTGAAAGTAATAGACAAATGCTATCAATTCATTTTTCGCATTTTTACTTTCTTCTATCTATATTAGAAGAAAGTACTGTCATTGTAATTTTTTTCGACATTCGGTTTTCGACGGATTTAAACGTTTTAGAGGTCCGAGATCTCGAAAAACATGTTTTTACAAAACGCCCGTCTGTCCGCATTGTATCATAGAAAAGTGTGTGACATTATGCAAGGAATTGAAACAAATTTGATTTATAGGTTTATGACTATGGCCAGCAGGATCTCTTTGAATTTGGGGATAACTCGCAGGAAGGAGGCGCTGCAATAGCGATTTTTGTTCCATTTTCACTATTGTATCATAGAAAAGGGTATGAAGTTATGGAGATAATTGAACCAATTTTTTTTTATATGTTTTTGACTATAACCTGCAAGTCTCAGTTGAATTAGGGTTTATTGCGCCTGGAGGGGACGCTGTGATAGTCATCTAAAAATTTCTATTTCAGAAAGTTCTACAAAAAAATTAGAAATCCTAAAATAATTTTGCGTTAAATGTTCAGTCTTGATCCACAGATTCCAGAGGATTTTTTGTTTTGCCTCTATCTTAAAAAATGGCTGAGATATAGGAGATTGAAATTATAGGGTGGCTGACATTTTGAAACAATACAGCAGGATGTCTCCATAAACGGGTTTAATTTATGAGTTTTAGTGAACATGGTTTCGCCAAATTTTCTTTCATTGTTGTAACCACATCGTTTCAACACTTATGTGCTTAACACTATATATTTATATTCACCAACGTCCAACGCTTGCTAAGCTTGGCGATAATTGGAAAAATATTGCCCAATTTGGCGACAAAAATACGTTGCCATATATGAAGCCAACGTGGCTATGTCTGGCTAATTTAGCATTATTCTTTTTCAAATTCACTATTGACCAGAACTAGGAATGACTCTTCTGTAATCGCTTATTTTAGCTTGGTGTATTTTCAGCAGAATTAGCTAAAATCTCAAAACCAAGCAATAGGGAGGCTATCTTTTCCTGCCAGTACAGGCCAGAAGAACTTTTCGTAATTTAGTATAATACATCGGCTGCTCGCATCCAGGTAACACGACGATTCGCAAGCAGCTGACGTACACCAGAATGACAAAAAAATATTGATTTTTTTTCTTTTGTCGGTGTGATAGCGAATTTTGAAGCATTAACCTGTATGAGATAGAAGAACGTTTTTGGATTGGCATATGTTTTGGTAATGTAATAATAATGAATTTTCTTTTATTAAACTATATTGGATTATTATTTTGACGTATTTTTAAATTACGGTAGGAAGAAAAATAATTTTATTAAACAGAATCATACTTCTATTGGCAAATTAAAAAAAAATCAGGTTTTAAATTAAAATACATTAAAACTTTAAAAATTAATTTTTAAATTTAATTAATTATGTACCATATTTTTAGGTTTTGTAAGTGTTCTACAGAAACTTAAAGAATTTGAAAAAGTTTTGTTTTTATGGTTGTTTTTAATTCTATTGTTTATAGCATTCCATTAGAACAATTCCTCGAGTTAAAGCAATTAAATTTTACGTTATGTTTTTCTTCATTTTCAGAAGATACAAGAAATTTCTAAAAACAAGGCGCACGTAATTGCAATATCGTCTGCCAGTATGTTAGCCTTAGAGATATTGGTTCAGGATCAAAAGATGAATCAAAGCATTTCATCACTGACATTCCTCAATTCAGCCATTTCACTGTTAAAACTAATTAACCGAGAGGGGACGTCTGCAGAGATCGACATTTTGCAGTCATTTGTAGCCAACTATATTCCATCTGCAAGTGAAAAGGTAAAATAGTTTTTAGAAATATTGTATGGAAAATACAGAAACAATATAGTTGTATGTACAGTACAATGTATTTAAAAATTATTTGGTTCGTGTACCGGGTGCCCAAAAATAGACTTATGGTTTTTAATAGCAATCAAATGATAACAGCTACTAAAACTGTTCTTACTGAACAGCAATGTCTATGAAATTTCTCTAGTATTCGTTCTTGTTTTAGAACCAAATGTTACCGACAGATGCCCTGCACTGTCTCAAACTGTAAATATACTCAAAATAAGCTTGCAATTTCAAAACAAAACCCTCTTTGTTTTCCACAATAAACAGAATGAAGAGTAAAATCTGAATGAACTTTGATTTATCTTTATACGTTAGTATGAGAATTCTTACAGTTCGATACATTGTAGCGCCATCTGGAATGACATTTGGTCTAGAAAAGAACGCATACAAAAAAAATCTTGACTTCAAACATTAATTTTCTGCAGAATAACTTTATTAGATCTCACCGTATTTTAAAATATGACATCCTCTATATGAAAGACTGGACTAGCTTGAACATAATAAACTCGCAGAAGTATAATATAATAATACTCGCAGAAGTATAGAACACAGTATCTTAAATCTTCTTCCTAAAATGATTAAAATATTGATTTCGTTATTGTTTAATAAATAGTTCGAACGATTAAATATTCTTCTAAATATTTTATTAATTATTGATACTGCTAACTGTTAAAATAATTTCTTAAGCCCCTCTCATAGTTTTTGAATTGCTAAGCCAGAGTTTAAAATTGCCCACGACTAACAACAATAACAATAATCAATCATCCAATAAATTAATCTTTAAGGTTGCTCTCTAATACAATCTTTTAATTTATTTTTATTCGCAAATATAGGGGCTGCGACTGGCAACCATTTTTATATTTTACTCGCACCACTAATTAAAAAAAATTGTTGTATATATATATTTTTGCACTTCTCAAAGTTTATGTAAAATCTTTTTGTTTAAAGAAAATGATGCGAGATAGATTAAAAAAAAATAGTCATCAGTGGTAGCCGTACATATGTATCAAATTGGCAAGTGCTCTTATTAAGAAACTGTGTAATCAAGCTATTCTTTCCGGTTTTTGATAAAGGCAGAAGATTTTTCAGAAAATACTGTCAAAATTGGCATTTGGAACACAATTTTCGGATGCGGCTGTGCTGGAAAGGAAAAAACTGCCGTCCTTAGATAACAATCGCTTATAACTCAAGATGTAATTCATTTATCGGAAATGAGAAAAAATTGTTCGATTACAAATTGCTTCAATAATCATGTCTGCAAGTATCTTGCTCTTATGTTCGAAAAAGTGTTGAAAAGTTCGCGTTGTTGAATGTGGAAATATATTTCTTTGAGAACCGTCTTAATATCTTTATTTTTGTATACCAATATATACTTTCTATATACCTCATTTTAACAATTCCCATGTCAACAGATTAAAGAACAACTGGCAAACACAACAAGTTTGGAACAGCAAGTACGCTGTATAGTGGATTTGTTCACTAAATGCTGCACGGAACCAGTGAACAAAACTGAACTCACAGAAATAATTTTGTCTCACGTGCAGAAAATAAAAATGCTCGAAGAGTATTCTCCCCAGCAGAAACTCAACAAAGATCTGTTCTTACTGGAAGATTCTTCTGAAGTGTTAGCTAATGATGTGGCAGAAGTAAAGAATTCACTATCTGAGGTAATTATTTTCTTATACAATTATATAAGAAAAAAATTACTTGTTATCATTAAAATAAAATACATATGCTAAAAGTGATTACAATAAACATCAAGGCCTAATAATAATTTTAATAAACAAACCGACTAGTTTCGTACACAATAACGGTGACATTCTCACGATGTGTAATGATAAATAAAGTAATTTTGCATAAAATTTGAAAGCTGTATTTGTCAGGTACATATTTCAAATTTTATGCGAAGATAATTTGTTTATCATTACACATCGTCAGAATGTCACTGTTATTGTGCGTACGGAACCAGTCGATCTGTTTATTAAAAGGTTTATTAGGCCTTTGTGCTTCCTGTATCACTTTAGCATATACATTTCATTTTAATTATTTTATTTTCAACTTATAATATTTTCTTTTACGGGAATACAAGCCTTATTTAGATGTGTTAACCATTAGAATACCATATGTGTTTCATTATTTGGAACATGGTTGCCCCAGGCCGACTATCTATTTACTATTTCCAAACAATTATCTTCGTGATATATTTATACCAGAAAACTACTACATAGATTATTGTTTGAAAATAGTGGAAGACAAAATAATAAGAAATAGAAACCTTTGGCAATTACACATGTGTACTATCTGTAGTCAACGGGTTAAATACTCATAAAAAGATCAAAGAAAGATTTAATTTTTTGGTAGCTTTCAACACAAAAAAGTATAAAGCTACCTATTGCAGCCGTTCGGAGGAAAGCAATTCCGAAAAATTTCGATATATTTTCACCGATCATGACTCCCAGACCCCAAAACCACCCTCCGTTCAAATGTTGATTTATATATATATATATATATATATATATATATATATATATATATATATATATATATATATATATATATATATGTATATCAATGTCATACGATAACGCTCGTATTTATAAATTAATTTATATGAAACTAATTGTGTGTATTAAGCTCACCAATGCCTCTACCGAGTTCGTTGGCCAGCTTGGTCCGCCATTTTGTTTCAAGATGGCGGCCACTGAAAATTTTAAAATTAAAATAAATATACAAAAAAGTTAAAAATTAAGTTAAATTATTTTTAATTAAGAGTTAGGCCTTGATATAAGGATTCCAGAGCATTTTTTGTTTTACCTCTATCTTAAAAAATGGCTGAGATAGAGCAGTTCGAAATTCTAGGGTGGCTGACATTTTGAAACAAGACAACACATTACAAAAAACCAACGATTAATTTATGAGTTTTAGTGAACGCGATTTCTCGCAAATTATTTTCTTTCATTGTTGTAATCATTTTCCCAATCATACGCATAAAACTATATATTCATATCCGTCAGCCCCCAATTCTCGCCAAACTTGGCGACATTTGGTGACCAAAATAAGTTTTCATAAATGAACCTAATTTGGCTATAGCTCAATAATTTGGCGAATTTCTTATTCAAATTCAGTATTGACGAATATTTTGTAAACGGTTTCTTTGCATTTTAGCTTGCTGTTTTCGAGTAACATTAGCTAAAATTTTAAAACGAAAAAATAGGAAAGCTACCTTTTCCTCCCGGTACAGGCCGGAAGGACTTTTTAATTCGCAAACGCTAAAACTTGAATGTATACTTTTTCAAGGCAAATAGAATTTTTCTAATGAAACCTTTAAAAAATAGTAAGATAAAAATCGTATTTCAAAATGCTCTATTTATTCTAGTAAATTCAGTGTTAATCAAAACTAATGTCTAGTTTTTCCTTGGGGCAGGGCTTATTAATTAAATTAAGCCAAATCTACATGTAGAATATTTTAAAGAGAAGACATACATTGAGCAGAGGTCAAGAATGTGTGACCATGTCCACCTCTTGTCTTCAACATATCTATAATAATGAGGCATTTTGGTCCTACCACTTCTGTAATCTATGCAGCCATACTCCTACTCAACCTGCGCCTGCGGCCCGAAACACACAATCATTAGTTCATATTTATAAAAATTTGAGAAGAGCATAAATAGTATTTAAGACCTTCACTGTTGTTTTAGATATTTTTATGTGAAATAAAAATATAAGCTTTTTTTTTATAATCTACATGTAAAAACGCTAAGCTACGTGGCGGCGAAAAAGCGGTTATTTTTTTTTCTGATGGCAACGAGTGATTTGTTTTCCCTAATTTGCGAATATTAAGAAAGGTATTTGAGGTATCCATTTAAAACTCACCACTCATATGTAGAAAAATTTTCTGCATCTCAAAATCCAATTTATGAAAATTTCAGCCTCTAATTTTCCTTAAAAATTTCAAAGACTTAGCTACTTTCTGAAAAGAAACGAAATAAAACTGAGAAGTCAAACCAAAGAACGCGCTGTCGTATAGGCGAATTTTTTTAAGAGTGTGTACGACCACTTCAATGTTAATACCAATATTTTCTAAAAGTATTGTTCGATTTATTTAATCGCAGAAGTACGGTGAAGAACACTTTTTGAAAATGCTAGTATTCAAATTCAAGAGAATATACAAATGCTGAAAATAAAAACCGCGTACGACAGCCGCCATTTTTATGTTATCACTAAGCCTGATAATATTCAGACGGCTGTGGTTCGACCGTGGCTTTCGCGCATAACTGGTAATTGAGATAGATGATAAATTTTGGGATAAGACTTGTTAACTAATTATACGGAGACAAAGTAATGTAAGACTGTGCTATTTATTACACTGGTTGTTAACAATTTAAGTTTAACATCTTAATTTAGCTTATTCTTATAACCTTATCACATGTTTGCTTATTTTCTTTAACATTAATTCTCTCCTGCATGAATTATTTTTAAATGGATGAAAAAGATACACTATATTTCCAATGATGATCGGTCACTTGCGATTTTAGACGTTTTGTTAAATATCTGGAAAGATACATCAGGAATTATCCTGAAACTTCAGGAGTGTAAACAACATGATAGACGTCATATATTTCAGCGAAGATTTTTTCCCGAAACCCCATAAGGGGCCGTCAACAAATTGAAGAAAAACGAATATCTTTTGGATAACCCTGTAGAAACTAATATTGCAAAAGCATTCAAACTGTAGATTATGATTAAGTGGCTTATTGTAAAAATTTGGGTTCATTTTTATGAAGATAGCATGTATACTCGAAGAAAAATTAAGGTTTTTATAAAAACAGTCCCAAATTTTACGAAGTTTTTTGCTTATAATTTGCAGAGTTTTTAATATAAAAACAAGTTATTTTCAGACAATATGACAAACAAAATTGTACACAATACCCTGGAATCAGAATAAAAAAATAATAATAATTGTATGAAAAATGAGCAGGTTTACTAAATATTGTTTCACTGCGCATGCGCGAATTCAATCAAAATATACTGTGCATAATATATTAGCTAAATGTATAGACCAACTTTTATGAAAGTCTCAAAAACATAGCTTGAAAATTCTGATAGTAATCGTCGATAGAATAAGCTCGAATTTCGCTGTTCCCAAAAGGAAGCAAAAAGATGAGGGGTTGTATCCAAATATACTAGCTTATGAAATTTGACATAATAAGAATTAAGTGTCTCTCATTCTATATCTGATACAACCCCTCATCTTTTTGCTTCCTTTTGGAAACAGCGAAATTCGAGCTTATTCTATCGACGATTACTATCAGAATTTTCAAGCTATGTTTTTGAGACTTTTATAAAAGTTGGTCTATACATTTAGCTAATATATTATGCACAGTATATTTTGATTGAATTCGCGCATGCGCAGTGAAACAATATTTAGTAAACCTACTCATTTTTCATACAATTTTTATTATTTTTTAATTCTGATTGCAAGGTGTTGTGTACAATTGTGTTTGTCATATTTTCTGAAAATAACTTGTTTTTAGATTAAAAACTCTGTAAATTATAAGCAAAAAACGTGATAAAATTTGGGACTGTTTTTATAAAAACCTGAATTTTTCTTCGAGTATACATGCTATCTTCATAAAAATGAACCCAAATTATTACAATAATCTACTTAATCATAATCTACAGTTTGAATGCTTTTTCATTATTAGTTTTTACAGGATTATCCAAAATATATTCGTTTTTCTTCAATTTGTTGACGGCCCCTTATGGGGTTTCGGGAAAACATCTTCTCGGAAATATATGACGTCTATCATGTCGTTTACATTCCTGAAGTTTCAGGATAATTCCTGATGTAGCTTTTCAGATATTTAACAAAACGTCTAAAATCGCAAGTGACCAGTCATCATTGGAAATATAGTGTATTAGGTAGCTTTCAATACAAAAAAGTATAAAGCTATCTATTGCAGCCGTTCGGAGGATAGCAGTTCCGGAAAATTACGATATATTTTCACCGATCATGACCCCTAGACCCCACCCCAAAACCACCCTCCGCTCAAATGTTGATTTATATATATAGATATATCCATATATATATATATATCTGACCTATGTCATACGATAACGCTCGTATTTGTAAATCAATTTTGATGAAACTAATTGTGTGTATTAAGCTAACCAATGTCTCGACCGAGTTCGTTGGCCAGCTTGATCCGCCATTTTGTTTCACTATGGCGGCCATATAAAAATTTAAAAATAAACTAAATATACAAAAAAATAAAAAAATAAAATTTATTTTTTAATTACGTTTTAGGCCTTGATACAAGGATTCCAGAGCATTTTTTGGTTTACCTCTATCTTAAAAAATGGCTGAGATAGAGCAGTTTGAAATTCTAGGGTGGCTGACATTTTGAAACAAAACAGCACATTAACGCGATTACTCGCAAATTATTATCTTTCATTGTTGTTATAATTTTCCCAATCATACGCATAAAACTATATATTCATATCCGTTAGCACCAAAATTGGTGACATTTGGCGAAATATCGCCAAATTTGGCGACCAAAATAAGTCTTCATAAATGAAGCCAATTTGGCTATTGCTCAATAATTTGGCGAATTTCTTATTCAAATTCAGTATTAACGAATCTTTTGTAAACGTTTCTTTGCATTTTAACTTGCTGTTTTCGTGTAACATTAGCTAAAATTTTAAAACGAAGATATAGGAAAGCTACCTTTTCCTCCCGGTACAGGCCGGAAGGACTTTTTTTCACTTAAAGTAGGCTTAAAATAGATTGTTAAGAACAAACAAATATCGTTTAAATTTTTAATGTCCTACATTTATTGTAAAATTACAAAACGAACCTCATACATCATATATGGTTAACAGAAACAGAAATGCTTTGAAAATATCGTCTGTCATGCAAAACTGAAAAAAAAAATGTGTAAGGTGGACTGAATATTCGGCTGAACTTCGACCGAAAGAGACCTGAATATTCGAAAAGAAAACGGCTTCGACATCCATTTCTGTATTTCCTAAACATTAATAAACTCTAAATGAAGTTTGTATGTGATGCACTATAAAAAAAAAAAAAAGTTTCTTAATGTACGAAAATATAAAATATACAATAACCTCTAAACAAAACGAAAATATACAATAACATCTTCCGAGTTACCCACGATTACGAAAATCATGCTTTATCATTAGAAATCCCAGAAGCCAATACATTTCCGAGATTTACCAACCAAAGCCTACTGTTACCATATGGTAACGGAACAGCTGCCATCCATTTTGTTGTTACTGTACCAGTATATTTTAAGAGAAATATTATCTTTACCTGATGACAGAAACTCCGTAATAAAAGGAGACTAAAGTTGCTACTTAGAAAAATTGGTGAGAAATGCAATTTTTGTATTTTAAAGAGGAAATTAATTCCGGCTTTAATGGGTTAAAGAAGCATTTATAAAAACAAACTTTCTTTTGCTGCCACTGATTTTCGGAAATGTTTCCGAGCAGGTTTAGAGTGTTATTAATCAGCTTTTTCAAACCGGAATATCGGTTTTTAGCTCACAGGCTATCAAAGCCTGAGAGCTAATGTGCCCGCCCGTTCTGTATGTATGTATGTATGTACGTATGTACGCGACGCGATGACTCTTGATAGAAATACCCGTTTTGCTTCAAATTTTGTTTATAGGTTCATTGTGATAAAGCACTTCCCTGATTAGGTTTGGGGATTCATTAGTTAAGTATCAAGAGGGGAACGGGGGGCTAATCTCCCCTTAATTTAGATAATTTGGTTTTTCATACAGAATTTCCGATTTGATTCACATTTTGTTTATAGGTTCATTGTGATAAGGCGCTTCCCTGATCAGTTTTAGGGGTTCATTGCATAATAATAAAGGGGGGAACGGGGGGCTAACCCCCCTTAATTTAGATAAATTTGTTTTTCATGTAGAATTATCGGATTTGCTTCAAATTTTGTGTATAGGTTCATTGTGATAAGGCGCTTCCCTAATTAGTTTTGGGGGTTCATTGGCTAAGTATAAAGGGGGGACGGGGATAATCCCCCTTAATATATTGTCGATTTCTTTATTTTTCTTGAAGCATTATTCTTTGAAATAAGAGTATAATATACAATTAGTGTGAATAGCCTGTGAGCTCAATGCCATCAGTTAAACTGGTCACTTTTCTTTTTATTAGAATGCTATTCATTTCCAATTAAACTTTTTCAGCTATGTAATTGAATTTATGCATGCAAGAGAAAAACAAAATAATATTAATTTTAATGTTAATATTAATGTTGTTAATTTATTATGTTTGTCTAGAAAACATGTCAGTTGAACATGAAAATGTTTACTTGAGAACTGATAGCATCCGAAAAACTTATTGAGAAACTGATTAATACACTCTAAAAACAACCCGGAAACGTTTACAAAAGTCACTGGCAGCAAAAGAAACTTTGTTTTTATAAATGCTTTATTTCAATCTCAAAAATACATTTTTTTTTTTTTTAAAGTTTGTAAGGGTAAATTATGCTTTTCGGAAGCGTAGATAACTCGGAAGAGGTTATTGTAAATTTTCGTCCGTTGTTATATTTTATTTTCCTAGATTAAGAAACTTTTTTTGTTGTTGATTAATTTTAACCAATTATTCAAATTGGTAAAGAAATCATACGAGTTGTAATTTTCCTTTGAAACTTTTATCTTTTTATGTACGTTCGTAATTATGTAAATATGTAGCACCTATAGTCGTCGTCTGGTCAGTCCGCCCGTCCGTCTGTCCGCATATAACAGCGCAAAAACTACTCAACCGAATGATTTGAAATTTAATATATAGAATCGTTGCAGAATTTTGTCGAGTCATTTCAAATTTTATGAAAATCGAATTAAAACTTAAAAAGTTATTAATGAAAGTTTACTTTATTCTGTTAAATCCTATCATACGTAATCTATATAATAAAAGCGCAAGTCATGTGACGGAGGAAAACAAATACGGGCTAACCACATCTTTTTTCATATGCCAAGTGGCCATTCTTATTTAAAATTATTTTTTCGAATAAAATTGCATAAAAGTTACATTTCTAGAAAGATCGTTCAAAACAATTGTTTGCTTGAGAGATGAATTACATTCAACAATGTATAGATTATGAGATAACTTCAGTGGAAATTAGATTAACCGAATATCTCAATCCATTAGAGTAAACAAACACAGAAGATTCGTTCATTATGAGTCATAAAAATTTTAAACCATGGATGTAATCATTCACAAAGTAAGATATCCATGGTGAAAAAAAAATTCTCATTTGTAAAAGAGACATACGTAATAAGAAAAAAACAAGTTGGAAATTGTATGTCAAACGTGACAAATGAGGTGCGTTCGTACTATAGCTAGTTATATAAATATTCAGATCTTGATGATTTTTAATTCTGTGAAATGAATGATATCGTCTGCAGATTAATTTCTGTCATAAAATAAGTATCTCGGTCACTTGACGATTAAATCTCGGAAGCTCCTATAACAAAAAAAAAAAAACACCGATTTAAAAAAAAAATCTTAATAAATGTTTTTATTAATATTTTCTAAAGTTTTGATTCGATTTTCATAAAATTTGAAATGTCGCACAAAATTTTGCAAAGATAATATATCTTAAATTTCAAATCATTCACCGGTTGGGTAGTTTCTGCGTTGTTATATGCGGACAGACGGACAGATAGACGGATCGACGGGCAGACAGACGGACGGACCAGACGACGGCAATAGGTGCTACGTATTTATATAATTACGAACGCACCTAAAAAAAAGGCATGCTCATTTCGCTTCTAGCAGACGACATAATTCATTTCACTAAAATAATGAGGATGATTTTTTTTTACATTGTGAAACTGGTTATAAACGAAAGCACCTCATATGTCACTTTTAACGTACGATTTCCAACTTTTTTTACAATGTACAGGAATACAAATAAGTATATTTGAATAATTCGCTGGGGGGGGGGGGGTCGTTTTTCACTGCTATGGTTTGCGAGGTTACTCTGCATGAGAGAATTAGCTATAGTTGTGCATTTAATAATTTTCTTGTTTTGTGTTGCAGCTTTGCTCGGGTAAAATTACGGTGCAAAGAATTCCTGACATGAACGCATTCAACGCAGACTCTCTCCAAAAAATAGCTTCTGCTCTTAATACCATATTTGGATATCATAACTAGATGGCAATACTTCAGGTTGGCAAACGACATAAGGAACTTTCTACGTCAATATCATTGTTATTATTAATTTACTTGACTTTGTACTTCATTTACTCAAAAATTTTCAGAATATTCCATTGCATTTCATGATGTAAATGTTATAATGAGGATTATACTAATTCCAACATATTAAAATAAAATTATGTATTTCTTATTGTGTTTATATTTTTTGCTAGTAGGTGTCATTACTAATAGGACATATTGTGCATTCAATATAAAAAACAAGAACGAAAAATCATGCGTCAAGCATAGATTATGTAACATTTTCCAACACTACCAACATGTTTTAAGAAATCCTTACCTTTTAATAAGGTGAAAACTGATGTACAAGCAAACAATTTTGAAAGCGCATAACACATTTAAAAACACAATTTCAGAAATTGCAAACAATATTCAGAAAATTATCCGAATTCTTTTGTGCAGCCGTGTATATGATCTATAGATTTCTATATATACTACATAAAATGCTAAAATTTACTTCAGTTAGATAACGCATAGCGCAGTTGCGAATTCCGTTGATAAACGGAAATGTACTACAGATGTTTTATGCTTCCTAGATTTATAGAATTTATACGTACTAAGTAATAGGCAAAAAATTAGTTAAATTTAAAAACGCGCACTGCAACTGAAAAGCACTTCCATCAATTATTATTAACAGTACTTTTACCGACTTCTTTTGTTTGAACCTGTAAATGAACAATGAATGCTATATACAGTAATCCCTTAACATTTCGCGGTTTTTACATTCGCGAGTTTTGATTATTCGCGAATATGAAAATGCGGAAAAACTTAACATTCGCGAGAATCTGACTTGATTATTCGCTTTATTTTTTTTTTTCGTCTCTTTCGTTTTCAGAATTTATAGTGGTTAAAGATTATTTTCCCTGTCTTTTCTTAGTATCTATTTAAAAATCAACATTCATTTGTGAACTGAAACAGAAGCGAATGTTTTAGGAAAGCAATATAACAACAGCAGCAGACTAGTCATTACAATGGCCATATTAGAAGTGGTAAAGTAATAACAGGTGCAGGTTCTCGTAGAGATAGAGCTAAAGTTGCACTTAGATAGAAAATAAAAGCATTTCTGAAGCATTTAGCTGTATTTAAATATCATGTTTTAATATTGTATCACATACCGACCCACTAACACATTATCATCTCTTTGCGAATAGAGAGAGTCGGAATTACTTTATAAAAAACCTATGCTTTTTTAGCAGTGATTATTTCTCCAGTCAGTTAGTTTGAATTACCTTCAATAAGTAAATTTCATATTTATGAATATGTGTGTACATTCACCTTCTACATAAATGTTATGCATAACGTATTGTTAATACATACAGTGTCTCACAAAAGTGATGGGACACTTGTGCTTTATAAAAAGAAACTGCAATAAAATAAATAAACAAACATGTGCAAAAATTTTTTGGGTGTGTTTCATATTTAAAGTTAGTAACAATTATTACATAACATACATTTTGTCAAAATATTAAAATATTAATTTAGTAAAAATACAATTGTTCAGAACGGAGCAAAAAATGGCTCACATAAGTGATGGGACACTTACTTTTCCATCAAATATTTATCCACAAATTTTACTTTTTAAAAGGTTTTAATATTTTGTTGGATTTCCTTTTACTTTTAAAACATGATTTAATCTTTTTGGGATGGATTCGACTATTTTTTTTGTGATTTCTGGAGTGATTTTACCCCATTCTTCTTGAAGCACCGATTTTAGTTGTTGTTTTGAAGAAATGGTGTGTTTGCGAATTCTTGATTCCAATTCTTGCCAAATATTCTCTATGGGATTTAAGTCTGGAGATTGTGGTGGTGTTTTTATTATTTCAGGACAGTTATATAGCAGCCAGAGTCTAACGTTCAGAGCAGTGTGCTTGGGGTCATTGTCCTGGTAGAATTTAAAATCGTTATGAAGGTTCAATTTTCGTGCTGAAGATTTCAAATTTTGCTTTAAAATATCAATATACTTGTACTGATCCATTATACTGTCAATAAAAACAAAATTACCAACTCCAGCGGACGACATACACCCCCATACCATAACTCCTCCTCCACCATGTTTTACTGTTGGTACCAAGTTCTGTTTGCGAAGTTCTTCCCTGGGTTTTCTCCACACCAAGATTCTACCGTCAGAACCAAATATATTAAATTTACTCTCATCAGCAAATATAACTTTATTCCAGTAATCAGAATTCTTATTTATGTTGGATTTTGCGAAAGCTAGTCTGAGTTTTCTATTCTTTTCACTTACGAAGAATTTTTTCCTGGCTACTCTACCGTGATATCCAGCAGATCGAATTACCCTTCTAATAGTTTCAGGATTAACAATTATTCCATATAATGCTTGTAAATCAGCAGCAACTTTTGAAGCACTAATTCTTGGATTTTTTTTAATATTTCGAACGATAATTCGCTTTATTCCATTGGATAGCTTTGATGATCAGCCAGGTCTTCTTTTATCCTGAATCATATGATTCTTTTTATATCGTTTAATGATATTGAAAACTGTTGAACGACTCAAGTTAACTGTTTCAGCAGTTTTTCTAATAGATTTTCCACGTTCAATATGCAAATTAATAACTAATTTTCGAATTTCAGGCGAAGTTTCTTTTCGTTTAGCATTCATGGCTACAAAGAGCTAAAAAACACAAAAATTCCAAAACAAACTGGAGAGAAATACTGCAGACGATTTTATAAATTATTGCCAATTGCTTTTAAGTAAAAATAAAACCCCAAAAAATATTTTTATTGCTTATTTCAGGCGATTTTTGTTGCATATATAATGGTGTCCCATCACTTATGTGAGCTATTTCTTGCTCCGTTCTAAACATTTGTATTTTTATTAAATTAATATTTTAATATTTTGACAAAATGTATGTTATGTAATAATCTTTACTAAATTTAAGTATGAAACACACCCACAAAAAAAATGTGTACATGTTTTTTTAATTTATTTGATTAGTTTCCTTTTGTAAAGCACAAGTGTCCCATCACTTATGTGAGACACTGTATATTCTTTTGTTCTTTGAAATGTTGTGTCACTCTGATTAAAATTTTATAGAACATAACTCCCTTTTTAGTGCAGATAGATAGACTCGAAATTCGCGGATTTGACATTCGCGAGGTTTTCCTCGAACGTAACCTTCGTGAATATTAAGGGATTACTGTACACAATATTTTATAGCAAGCCTCTTTTGATGCATTTCAGTGATATATATATCAATTTTAATATGTTTGAATTGGCGGAACATTATTAAAATAAACTGCAAACGATTTTTCTCCAAAGACGGTAATATAACGGACTAACGGAATATTGCCTTCTTTCAGAACATGATTGTCATTTTAGGTAGCTTTCAATACAAAAAAGTATAAAGCTACCTATTGCAGCCGTTCGGAGGAAAGCAGTTCCGGAAAATTTCGATATATTTTCACCGACCATGACCCCCAGACCCCAAAACCACCCTCCGTTCAAATGTTGATTTATATATATATATATATATCCATATATATATCTGACCTATGTCATACGATAACGCTCGTATTTATAAATCAATTTTGATGAAACTAATTGTGTGTATTAAGCTCACCAATGTCTCGACCGAGTTCGTTGGCCAGCTTGGTCCGCCATTTTGTTTCAAGATGGCGGCCATTTAAAAATTTAAAACTAAAATAAATATATTAAAAAGTTAAAAATTCAAATTTATTTTTTGCTTACGTGTTAAGCCTTGGTACAAGGATTCCGGAGCATTTTTTGTTTTACTTCTATCTTTTTTTTTTAGACCGGCGACCAGGCCCCTACCTGACAGGTTTCCCTAGCTTAAACGGGTTTAGTGCCTGGTACCGGGGCGCGTAGCGCCACTGAAGAGATGCCGCGTAGCGTCTGGCCGTTGCTGACAGGACGGCTATGTGGAGGACTTAGTTTTGTTCCCATTTTTGTTTTGCTGCTAATTGATGTTATTCTTTTTATATGGACCTTTCATCATTATGCGAGTTGGTCTCGTAATTTAGAGCCTTGATCAGGTGACGAGACCTTCACCTGATTAGGCACCCCCAGAGGTATAATTCACAGGGAACTTGGAGGACTTTACACCCACGACGGATTTTACATGCACCAGGCGCCATTAGCGTACATGATAAAAAAAAAAAAAAAAAAAAAAAAAAAAAAAAAAAAAAAAACCTGTAAGGGAAGGGGGTTAATACATGTTTATTTAACTTTACATAAAAAATAGAAGAAAATGATTACTTTTACCTGTGTTGGATTGTTTTTTTTCTTTACTTTTTTCTACTGTACTTTCCAGTTACCTGTTGTTTTTCTTTTGCTGCTTGATTTTTGTTGCACATTTAGGTTTATCTCGTTGCTTTTTGGTTTCTCATGTGATGCAGTTGTTTCTCTTTTGTTGCATTTATTTTGGTTTCTCATTTGTTGCAGGTTTCTCATTGTGATTTGGGTTTCTCATATTTCGCTGTTGATTTTATACTCTGTTGCATCACTGGTAACCGTTGAATTTGTTGTCATGAATGCGCTCTAGTGGCGATATCAGTCCATATATACCTTATGACTGTTTTCATGAACTCGATGAAGCTATTTGAGGACTTGGTGCGCTATGGGGTGGGGCATATTCCTTGGCCATTAGTCCGTTAATTAGTTATTAACTTCCACCCTCTTAGACGCTAAAAGAACGATTTTTTTTTCGCAGGAAAGAGGTATACTTTACACTGCTATTTTTATTATATATATATATATATATATATATATATATATATATATATATATATATATATATATATATATATACAAAAAATGGCTGAGATAGAGCAGTTTGAAATTCTAGGGTGGCTGACATTTTGAAACAAAACAGCACATTAACGCGATTACTCGCAAATTATTTTCTTTCATTGTTGTAAAAATTTTCCCAATCATACGCATAAAACTATATATTCATATCCGTTAGCGCCAAATTCTCGCTAAAATTGGCGACATTTGGCGAAATATCGCCAAATTTGACGACCAAAATAAGTCTTCATAAATGAAGCCAATTTGGCTATTGCTCAATAATTTGGCGAATTTCTTATTCAAATTCAGTATTAACGAATCTTTTGTAAACGTTTCTTTGCATTTTAACTTACTGTTTTCGTGTAACATTAGCTAAAATTTTAAAACGAAGATATAGGAAAGCTACCTTTTCCTCCCGGTACAGGCCGGAAGGACTTTTTGAAATAGACGTTGTCTACATATTTCAAATTGCACAACTTTGTTCTCTTAAAGTTCGAATTTATTTTTTAAATGAAAAAAGAAAACAATTGAATCCATTTGGACACTACACTGTTAACTAGTATTTTAAAACACAAATTGCACAAATTGTGCTTATTAGTTGCTAAAATCAGTGTAAAAATTGTTTTAAACTCATAAAAGAGCTAAAATCCTACATGTTTCGGCTTTAAACTTAAAGCCATCATCGGGGAAGAGGAACAACACAAACGACTACTGATCTTTTAATTTTCGACACGAGATCTGTTGATTTCAATTTTCTCGTGTCGAAAATTAAAAGATCAGTAGTCGTTTGTGTTGTTCCTCTTCCCCGATGATGGCTTTAAGTTTAAAGCCGAAACATGTAGGATTTTAGCTCTTTTATGAGTTTAAAACAATTTTTACACCGATTTTAGCAACTAATAAGCACAATTTGTGCAATTTGTGAAAAAAGAAAAATTGTATAAATTATGATTTCTAATTCATTTTAAAAAGTAAAAATAAACAAACAAAAAATGTTTTCGAATAAAAAAAAAAAAATAAAAAAAGTAATAATTAATTTTCTCATTCATTTAAATGTATTCACAATTTATATTTTAAAGTTATAAAAATAAAAATTGCAATTAGAATACATTCTAAATGAACACATTTAAAATATATATTCTATTTAAAATATATATTTTACATCTAAGAATCTCTAATTTATAACAATATGTATAATTCACATTTTTATCATCTGTTGATTCTAAAATGTTAAAACCCCAAAAAAATTCTTCCCGCATTTAACTTCAAAATTCTCAAATTTCTAAGCAACAAATTAATCAAGCCATACCCATTTGAAGGAAACACCTTATACTTATTTCAAACTCTACAGTTGTCAAACAACATTTAAGGTACTCGACTCATAACTGTCAGGTTCCTAGTTCAACTCCAAGGTCAGCGATATATTCGTAAAATATATAAAACTAGTGGGTCCGTGAGAGGACTTCACACTGCCGTCTAATATTTTTTAGATAGAGGTTTAAATTTCTAAAGAAAAATTAAGGATATAAATATTTGCATACAACATTAGTGAAGTCAGAATATTGTTTCATTTATTCCATCAAAGTTACAGTAAACACAAATTGAATATAGCAAAACGCACGCACGAAAAGAAAAATAATAATAAATAAATAAATATAAAATAAATAACAATCGTATTTTAACTGTATTAGAAGATGACATCATCCGCTTCTTGAAAAACATGAAACAAAGAAAAATAAATTGAATGCATTTAAAATACACTTTAATCTAATATAACAAAGCATATACCTTTTATTCTACACATAAAATAACCCTGCATCGATCGACTGATGGTGCCTGTTTCTTCTAAATATTTCAATTTCAATTTTGCTTTTTAATAATAAATATAAAATAAAAAATAAAGTCGTGCGGAAAAATCCCACTTTATCGTTTTTGCATTTTTTTTTTTTTTTGTAATTATTGCTGAGCATTATATAATGCGGTATTTTATTTTTGTGGCGACATTTATTTGATAAAAACATTTTATTTAATTTATGAAAACTATTCCGATTTAATTTTTTATTAACAGCAATTTTTAATCAATAAACATGTTTTAACGAAATGTGGGTGTACTATGTCAGAAGTCGCTTCAAACAGCTTTCGAATGATACCTCTTTTGTAGTTGTGCGTTTCCTAAAAGTTCATAAGAAAAGGGCTTGCTGACAACAAAAATAATATATGATAATTAAATAAATCAATATTTCCGTAACAATTCACAGATGGCAGCACCAAACAAGTAAAGAATATCTTTCTTCAATTGACGTACATTTTACCTCCTTATACAGGAAAAAAAAGAAACATACATTCTTCAAATAACAGTTGGTTGGTTGATTTATGACGGCTGATTATCTACTCGAGGGATATAGGCCCTGGGGGAGAGTGCCCTCCGCGGGGATCTTTCAAACGGATCCTAACCCGTATTTACGGCAAGGTTCGAAGATAACCACAGAAAACTCCGAACGGTTAGGTCGACGAGCGTGACAGGAGTTTGAACCCAGCACCTCCCGTCTACCAGCTTTGAGAGCAGAACTTTCAGCCACTGGTGGGAACTTCAAATAACAGAAATATACATACCTGCTGCCAGTAAAATTTCCGTGATATGAAGAAAGTATTTATGAAAATGAAGTTTATGATTTTTTTTTAATTTCCAAGAAAAAACAGCGAAAATCTAACGTTATCTGAATATGTAACAGTACATAATGATTTCGAAATTTGTGAAAAATTAAGGGATAAAAAAATTATTAAAACTATGATAAGCAAGGAGCCAAAAAAGATGATTCGGAAGATGACTGTATGTCAGATGTTGGGACTTCTAACGTCCTTAAAAGTCCTAATAAGAAATCAGTACAGGTGTTAATTATTATTTCGAAAATTTGTATTCAGATAAAGTCTTCAACAGACCTGAAATGTTTATTCTAAAATGAAAGATTGGCGGAAAAACGTAGAAAAAAAATTACAACAAACATGGTTTGATTTTTTTCCCCTAAAAAAGTACTTTTTTGCAATTAAGTATTTAGTTATTTGCTTTGTGATTCATTATACAATAAAAGTAAAGATTTTTAGCATTTTAAGTTTAATATTTCTAATAAGTTTAATTTTAGAATGTAATCTATTTTTCTAATTAAATACGCAAGAACAGTCATAAAAGAGGTACAATTTTCTATAGTTAGATAAATATTTTTAATTTAGTAACAGCATGTAAAGTCGTTTTCTTTTTTTAAATCGAATAATTCGAACTTTTTTCTCTTTCTCTGTGAGTTCGAATTAATCGTCCTCGACTATAGTATATAACACATGGGCTGATAAGTTCCCGGTCTAATAAAGAAAACACAACTTTTTAGCAAAACTTTATAACTTTATGACTTTATAACTTTATAACTTTATGACTTTATAACTTTATAACTTTATGACTTTATAACTTTATAACTTTAATAAATAAACTTTAATAATAAATAATAATAATTTAATAATAATAATAATTTAATAATTTAATAATAATAATAATATAATAATTTAATAATAATAATTTAATAATAATAATTTAATAAATGAATAAAAATAATAATTTTATATTAAATAACATAATTTTATAAAGAAAAAGCTTCAAACAGTGCTCAGAATCATCGACTCGTTGTTGCTTTTGGTCAAAAGTCAACACGCGCGGCAGCCGCTTTGACAACAGCTTTTCCATAGACAAATGCTCATTCAAAATAAAATCTTCACGTTCCTTGGATATCTTCAGAGTCTGAGCTATCTCCTGCAACTTCACTTTACGGTTCCCCAAAACGATTTTGGGGACTTTTTTTTTATGTTTTCCGGAGTAACCACCTCTTTTCCATGGTGCATCACTGGTGTCCGTACGACCATGTTTAAATTTAACAAACCAGTCAATAATGGTTGATTTACCTAGTGCAGTGTCCGGATAACGCTTATCAAGCCAAGCTTTTGTTTGAATGGTGTTTTTCCCTATCAAATAACAATTCTTGAAATTCTTGTTTATCCATTTTTTTGTTTATCAACAAAGTCGTTCAACTGAAACCACTCTAACGTTTTATCCACACGGCGAATAGTCATGACATTTTTTCTGCTACCTTTTAAAGGTTAGTATTTACTAAAAAAAACATCGGTTCGGCGATTGCAACGCCATCTGTGTGCCAGACCGGGAACTTATCAGCCAATGTGTTAGTTTCTGAATATTTGAAAAAGCATCAAGGCTTAAAAAGGTGTTTAATTTAAAATTTTATATGAACTTTCGATTTTACGTAGCGTATATTTTTTCGTAATAGGCTCCGATACAATTCGCTCCGATTCATAATGCGCACTTACGTTTTGAGACTGTATTTTTTCTATTTTTAGGTTCACCGTATTATACGCAACACCCCCCCCCCCCTTATTTTTCTTTTTTTTTACAAAGAAACCTTCGTGATATATGCAGCATGAAAATAAAATAGAGAGTATTACCCTTTCGCCGTTTGAAGATTTTCCAATATTTCTATAAATATGCTTGTACATCCCAGAATATATATATTTTTTAATCGTTGTTTGATGCTATAATATCTTTTATATCTCCTCATTCTATATACGGTTCAAAAAAGTATTATGTTAAAAATATTTTTGTCTACAGCCATTTTAACATGACTACATGAAACGGAAAAACACGGGCAAGTATAATAACAATATAACAAAAGATGTGAATTATTACTTACTACAGAGCGCACAGCCAACAGAGTGAAAAAAAAATCCCTGACGGCTCGGACTACAGGCACAGGTAGATTTCGAAGTCCAGACCGTGGGGTGACTGTTTATTAGGAATAACCGAAGAAATGATCTTTTTGTCATGATGCGGCAGTTAGGACCGCCCACTTCGAAATCTACTGGTGTCTGTAGACGGATTCGGCAGGGATTATTTTGTTTTTAGTTTTTTTTGCCATAACGATTGGTACTATAAAAAACTTTTCAGTATAAAAGTTGTAGATAATATTAAGAGGATTTATAATAAATCAAAGCGGATCTGATATCTTGTGAATTGACGAAGTTATGAATTGTTTTCTTCTTAACCCCCCCCCCCCACCTTGGGGCCATTTTTAATGATACCAAAAATCTGTCATACATAAATTTTCGGCCCTTTTCCTAGAAGTAATAATAACTGTAAACGGATTCGATATGTATCATAATTAAGAAGTTATGGGTTTTTTCTGTTTTCACAAAAGCCCCCCCCCCCCCCCCGCCTCTCCTTCGTTCAATTTTGCCTGTTAACGAACTTGACCAAGATTTTATGCGTCTTGATTTTACGTATCGGTTTGGAAGACATTTGTTCAGAATTATGAAAGTTATCGTGTCCATAAAAAAAGTAAGTGATATAGATAGGTAAATAGATAGATAGATCTCTCTCTCTCTCTCTCTCTGTATATATATATATATATATATATATATATATACAGAAAGTTTTGAACTGGGGATGCTTTTGAGTTCTGGGAGTCATGATCAACGTAGATCTGCAAAAAAATTCGAGTAATTTCAACGTAGAGGAGAATGTAATAGGTAGTATTTCTTACGAAATCTACCTAATATCCAGATCGAGGATCGAATCCTTGGTAACACGCACAAGTGCTCTTTGAACTATCCGGATGATATATTATTTGGAATTTCTCACTCCCAAATGGATAGCTCAATTGGTAGAGCATTGGTGTGTGATACTAAGGGTTCTGGGTTCGATCCCCGGTCTGAACATTTTTTCATTCCATTGGTTATACGCTGTGTAGAAAGTGATAATTCCCATCCTGTGTTATATTCATTAATTTCCAGCGTGATTTCAGCTCAGCTGAAACATTTAATTAGATATATGATAACTATTACAACCATAAATAAAATAAGCAAGTGCGAAGTGAGGACATACGCTACTGCCAAGCTTATCCGCTGGAATTAGTATTGTCAGATCCAATGTCACAAAAAGCGGGACAGGGAGACAAAAAAAACATTAAAACCTGTCTGTAACGGAATACTGTTTCAAAGATACAAATTTCATTGTTCCAATGGTAGGAATAACCTACAAAACCTGAAAAGACAAAAGCCTGTTTAAAACGGAATTTTTCTCCTGTCTCTTGCGATTCCATTAAAGCAAGTTTTACTATCTATATATATAAAATCCATTCTTGGTATGTATGTTTGTTTGCATGTATGTTTCTTATGCAAATCGAAAGTTTTCGGCCGATTTGAATGAAAATTGATTTACATATGCTTTAGAACACGAGTATAATTTCTGTCAAATGTAAAAAAAAATATCAGACCATTCATAACCACTTTTTTTTTTTCAAACATCTCGCATAGTTTACCCTTACAGAAATCTTTTTTTTTTTTCTTTCTTTTTTTTTTTCTTTTTTTCTAATGCGATTTCTTTCCTGTTACCATAAAAAGAAACTGCGTATGCACAATATTTTTATAAACCAATAAAAATTCAGATTATCTCACTATAATTTCAAATCCGAAACTGACCTTATTTTGAGAAGATAATGTGATTTTTTTCGCATTTTACAAAGATTACTATAAGTTCATTTAAATGGTATGTTACATTTATTTAAATGTATTTGGAGATAAAATAAATAACTGAGCTCTTAATTTCACAAATGTAAATTCTTTACACTGGTTTGTTAATGTTAAAGTAAATTTTCCAAGAAGTAATATCATATTTTTGCTTCATGATTCAATGTATTCGACTTAACGAAAAATTGTCTGTCAAATATTGACATTTAGAAATCATTACATAGTAGCTTTTTCTGCTTTAGCTTCAACCAAGGAAGCATATTTAAGCTCCTTGGATTTAGGTGGACAATAATTGCCCGCTATTAATAAAAAGTGGATTTAAAGAAAACAATATAGTATTTTTCATTAATTATTCCTGAAAGATAGCGGTTAAAAGAACAGGGATTAACCCCATGAAGGGCACCGGTATATTATATATACCACTTAATTTTAATCCCAAAATGCCACAATGACACCAGAATTTTATAATTAAATTTTGAATTTATAAGGTACATGAGGAAAAGCTTTTACTTATTTTAAAATAAATTCGTTCGTGAATTCTGGTGTCAATCAATCATTTCAATATTTTAGCTACAAGAGTACTTTGCCCCTGAAGGGGTTAAAAGTCAAATGGTTTATCGGAAAAAAAATGACGTAATTTTTTTCAAGTAAAGCATTTATTTTAAATTAATAAATTAATATATATGTATTATAAGTCCAACAATGTGGCGTCAGTTTCATTTCACCAGCTTCGAAATGATAATCCCATTCTTAAAAAGCAATATATATTGAAAAATAATATTGTGCATGATAAATCACATAATTTCAATTCTGTTTAAATTACATTGTAAATATAATTTCTTAGTTAAATTTAGTATTTAATAATATTAGTATTTAGTTTTTTTTCTATGACTACAATAACATAAATGTATATTTGTATATGATTCATGAAGTAAAAGAATTTTTTTAACTAGACAAGTATCAGTTCACAAGAAAAACTATCCGCGGTGAAAGTGACGTCATATTTTAAATCATGTGCCGGCTTTCATTCAGAAAATATTAGTATTTTATAGAATTTACACAAAGTAGCACAAAGAATTTACACAGAATGTATTGGTCGGCAAAACATAAGTTTCACATAATTTTACCGTGCAGTCGTACAAAATATTAAATTTAGATAAAATTTAATAAATACATTAAAGTCAATGTAAAAGTTGTTAGCATATACAATTTTTATTAGAGAATAGAATTTGCCTTTGACATGAAATAAAAAACAGAGTCGATGCCACTAATTAAACAAGAAAATCTCCCTCCTATTTTTCAAAGGCACTATGATTATGCAAAAGCGCAAGAGAAAAGCCAATTAAAAATCCAGGTAATATCAGTTATCTTTCTATGATACTTGTATAAGACCTTTTAATTTTAAATATATAAATCTAATCTTGTTAAAAACATCTCTGCAGGGTATTTTCCCCCTCATTGGAAAATATATGTTCCTGTCAAATTTCAAAACTCCCATAATCCTACAACACAACAATGAATATGACAATGTTTATCCATAATTGGGGTGCTTTTTTCAGATTTATCTAGCTATTGAAATAAATAAACAACTCTATTGCTTAACAAAAAAGCATTTAGGCATTTGAAAGTCTTTGGAGCGTGATAAATATTTTGATATTGTTGGTAGATCTACAGCTGTTAAAAGTGTGGCACTGTATACAATATATGTATACAATATATATACAATACAATAAAAATATGGGGGTTAAAGGTATTTTTTTTTTCAAATTATTTTATTTATTTTTAAACTTTTATGCTCCATCACGTTTTAATTTCTTTTTTAATTATCATAGAACTTAATTTTTTTTTTCAAGATGTGGAGTGTTTTGGAATAGAAACATGATGTATGTTGATTTTTAGATTATTCTAATAAAATAAAAGTCATATCTAAAGTGACATGTTAATTAACAAATTTCCAAATTTCCTCAAGAATATTTAGTAATATAATCACTTTAAACAACATTCATCGACATAAAAACATAAATTAAATCAATTTCCATGGACGGAGTAAATGTAAAATAGAATAAATATAAATACTAAAAAGAATAAGAAAGAAATTAATGTATTACACACTTAATGTTAGTGAAAGAGTGTGAAATTTCAAGCTCATGAAAGGAATCATGCATATATGTATATATATAAATATATATATATATATATATATATATAACAAATATACGCGAATTGTGATTATCAGAAATACTTTCTACTATAAAGATATGATGAAGAGTTTGTTAATTGTATATGTTGCTTAATTAATGCATTAATTTTCTTTAAAAGTTATGTGAACGAAGTAACGGGTAACAGCTAGTACTAAATAAACACAAGAATCTTATGCAGTAAAACCTGTGAAAGCGGAATCTCTAGGGACTGAAACAAAATTCCAATTAAGCAAGTATAATGTATAGCATTCCGATAGTAGGGATAATTACTTTTTAACTTTCAAAACAGAGTTCCGTTATAAACAGGTTCCTTGTACATAATGCTTATTGATCGCAGTAAAACTTGTGAAAACAGAATCGTTAGAAACCGCAAAAAACTCCGTTTTAGACAGGTTTCCTTCTAGGCTGGTAGATTTGTAAGGTATTGGTTTGGAACGACTGCAAACGTTTCCATTATATATAGGTTCCGTCTTGACAAGTTTTAATGTATTAAGTTGCACTCGATGCAGACTGACGAATAGCATGTTATTAAAAGAAAATTAAAAGAATTTGAGCATTATGAAAAATTGGGACTTCTCGCGGAAGGGTTACAGGTCTTGGGACCATTGAAAAACGGGACATCTTGGTAAATCAGGACACCTGGAACACTGGCTAGGATCCCCCACAAAGAGCTTGAAATCATACTCTCTGTCGTTCATTAAATAATCACGTCTTCTTCTCTTCATTAAAACAGACAATTCAATTCTTATGCTTCATTTTTAAGCTTTCATTTTTATACCCTGCATATGCCACATACCTGTAAAATATGACAAACTTTCTTTTTTCAAAAATGCGCTTTATACGTCAGAATATAAGACATTTAAAATTATGAAAAGCTTTAGATAGTCGAGTAATTAATATTAAAATGCAACACTATAACGTGAGTAATTTTGTACAGATTTTGTTTCGATTAAGTCATTTTTAAGATTTCCTTTTTATACCCGGCGTATACCGCATACCTGTAAAATTTGACTATTTTTCTTGTTTCAAAAGTGCGCATTATACGCCAGAACATAAGGTATTTTAAATTATAAAAAGTTTTAGATAGTCGAGTAATTAATACTAAAATAAATTTGATCAATTTTGTTGTTTAAAACGTGCGCGTTATACGTTGGAATATAAGGTATTTTAAATTATGAAAAATTTTAGATAGCTATTATCTAATAAACTATCTAATTAACTATTATCTTATATTAATTAATACTAAAATAAAGTTGACTAATTTTGTTGTTTAAAAAGTGCGCGTTATATGTCGGAATATAAGGTATTTTAAATTATGAAAAGTTTTAGATAGTCGAGTAATTAAAACTAAAATAAACTTGACCAATTTTCTTGTTTCAAAAGTGCACGTTATACATCGGAATATAAGGTATTTTAAATTGCAAAAAGTTTTAGATAGCAGAGTAATTAATACTAAAATAAATTTGACCAATTTTCTTGTTTCAAAAGTGCCTTTTATACGTCGGAATATAAGGTATTTTAGATTATGAAGCGTTTTAGTGAGTAGAGTAATTAATATTAAAATAAATTTGAACAATTTTGTTGTTTAAAAAGTGCGTGTTATACATCGTAATATAAGGTATTTTAAATTATAAAAAGATTTAGACAGTCGAGTAATTAATATTAAAATAAATTTGACCAATTTTGTTGTTTAAAAAGTGTGCGTTTACACATATATTCTCTATCCCGGGAAGCCCGGGTTTTATGCCCTAATTAATAATAAAAGATAACACTATAACATGAGTAATGTTTTAAAGATGGTTTTCTAATTCAAAACTTTGTCTGAACTTTGTATGTCACCTATTTTAAATTGTTTTCCTTTTAAAAATGGTAAAGTAATAAATACTAAAATATAACACTATAAAAACTTGAATAACTTCGTACAGACTTTTCTTAAAGCAATTGAAAGAAATGCTGCCATTATCTTCCCTCTGTTGACTAATTATTTTCTCAACTTCCTAGTTTGACATTATTATTACAAAAGAGTATATTCAAAAAAGAATTTCTAGTCAGAATTTATTACAACACCGTCTGCCATAAATAAGGAAATATTTAACTTATCCTGTATTTAAGTTAATTATTACATTAAACTTCCTTAACATATTATTAACTGAGGTATTTTTTCATGACATCTAAAGCAATCAATGCCTTTACAAAATAGCTTCACAACTTTTTTTTACAGAAATACGTATGTAGAATGTAGCATTCTGCACATATTTTTACCTTCTACAAAACTTATATGTAAAAAGTAATGGATTCGTGAACATTTTCGGCTTTCAAGTTTTAATGGATTTACATTTTTGGGATGCCCTAAATATGATTTGATTACTTTTAGATCGTTGACCGTCTATGTGTTTGGTTAATTTTGTGGGCTCTGTAATTAAGAATTAATGCTCCATAAAATTTCATAGTTCGATAGATGATGATAGAATTAAGAAAGAAATAAATGTATTACACACTTAATGTTAGTGAAAGAGTATGAAACTTCAAGCTCATGAAGGGAATTTAAATTATCATACATATATATATATATATAACAAAGATACGTAAATTGTGATTATCAGAAATACTTTCTACTATAAAGATATGATGAAGAGTTTGTTAATTGTATATGTTGCTTAATTAATGCATTAATTTTCTTTAAAAGTTATGTGAACGAAGTAACGGGTAACAGCTAGTACTAAATAAACACAAGAATCTTATGCAGTAAAACCTGTGAAAGTGGAATCTCTAGGGACTGAAACAAAATTCCAATTAAGCAAGTATAATGTATAGCATTCCGATAGTAGGGATAATTACTTTTTAACTTTCAAAACAGAGTTCCGTTATAAACAGGTTCCTTGTACATAATGCTTATTGATCGCAGTAAAACTTGTGAAAACAGAATCGTTAGAAACAGCAAAAAACTCCGTTTTAGACAGGTTTCCTTCTAGGCTGGTAGATTTTTGTAAGGTATTGGTTTGGAACGACTGCAAACGTTTCCATTATATATAGGTTCCGTCTTGACAAGTTTTAATGTATTAAGTTGCACTCGATGCAGACTGACGAATAGCATGTTACTAAAAGAAAATTAAAAGAATTTGTGCATCATGAAAAATTGGGACTTCTCGCGGAAGGGTTACGTGGAACAGATCTTGGAACCATTGAAAAACGGGACATCTTGGTAAATCAGGACACCTGGAACACTGGCTAGGATCCCCCACAAAGAGCTTGAAATCATACTCTCTGTCGTTCATTAAATAATCACGTCTTCTTCTCTTCTTCATTAAAACAGACATCTCAATTCTTATGCTTCATTTTTAAGCTTTCATTTTTATACCCTGCGTCCGCATACCTGTAAAATATGACAAATTTTCTTTTTTCAAAAGTGCGCTTTATACGTCAGAATATAAGACATTTAAAATTATGAAAAGCTTTAGATAGTCGAGTAATTAATATTAAAATGCAACACTATAACGTGAGTAATTTTGTACAGATTTTGTTTCGATTAAGTCATTTTTAAGATTTCCTTTTTATACCCGGCGTATACCGCATACCTGTAAAATTTGACCATTTTTCTTGTTTCAAAAGTGCGCATTATACGCCAGAACATAAGGTATTTTAAATTATAAAAAGTTTTAGATAGTCGAGTAATTAATACTAAAATAAATTTGATCAATTTTGTTGTTTAAAACGTGCGCGTTATACGTCGAAATATAAGGTATTTTAAATTATGAAAAATTTTAGATAGCTATTATCTAATAAACTATCTCATTAACTATTATCTTATATTAATTAATACTAAAATAAAGTTGACTAATTTTGTTGTTTAAAAAGTGCGCGTTATACGTCGGAATATAAGGGATTTTAAATCATGAAAAGTTTTAGATAGCCGAGTAATTAAAACTAAAATAAACTTGACCAATTTTCTTGTTTCAAAAGTGCGCGTTATACATCGGAATATAAGGTATTTTAAATTGCAAAAAGTTTTAGATAGCAGAGTAATTAATACTAAAATAAATTTGACCAATTTTCTTGTTTAAGAAGTGCGCGTTATACGCCGGAGTATAAGGCATTTTAGATTATGAAACGTTTTAGTGAGTAGAGTAATTAATATTAAAATAAATTTGAACAATTTTGTTGTTTCAAAAGTGCGCGTTATAAGTAGGAATATAAGGTATTTTAAATTATGAAACGTTTTAGTGAGTAGAGTAATTAATACTAAAATAAATTTGACCAATTTTCTTGTTTCAAAAGTGCGCGTTATACGTCGGAATATAAGGTATTTTAAATTATGAAAAGTTTTAGATAGTCGAGTAATTAATACTAAAATAAATTTGACCAATTTTCTTGTTTAAGAAGTGCGCGTTATACGCCGGAATATAAGGCATTTTAGATTATGAAACGTTTTAGTGAGTAGAGTAATTAATATTAAAATAAATTTGAACAATTTTGTTGTTTAAAAAGTGCGTGTTATACATCGTAATATAAGGTATTTTAAATTATAAAAAGATTTAGACAGTCAAGTAATTAATATTAAAATAAATTTGGCCAATTTTGTTGTTTAAAAAGTGTGCGTTTACACATATATTCTCTATACCAGGAAGCCCGGGTTTTATGCCCTAATTAATAATAAAAGATAACACTATAACATGAGTAATGTTTTAAAGATTGTTTTCTAATTCAAAACTTTGTCTGAACTTTGTATGTCACCTATTTTAAATTGTTTTCCTTTTAAAAATGGCAAAGTAATAAATACTAAAATATAACACTATAAAAACTTGAATAACTTCGTACAGACTTTTCTTAATTGAAAGAAGATGCTGCCATTATCTTCCCTCTGTTGACTAATTATTTTCTCAACTTCCTAGTTTGACATTATTATTACAAAAGAGTATAGTCAAAAAAGAATTTCTAGTCAGAATTTATTACAACACCGTCTGCCATAAATAAGGAAATATTTAACTTATCCTGTATTTAAGTTAATTATTACATTAAACTTCCTTAACATATTATTAACTGAGGTATTTTTTCATGACATCTAAAGCAATCAATGCCTTTACAAAATAGCTTCACAACTTTTTTTTACATAAATACGTATGTAGAATGTAGCATTCTGCACATACTTTTACCTTCTCCGAAACTTATATGTAAAAAGTAATGGATTCGTGAACATTTTCGGCTTTCAAGTTTTAATGGATTTACTCTTTTGGGATGCCCTAAATATGATTTGATTACTTTTAGATCGTTGACCGTCTATGTGTTTGGTTAGTTTTGTGGGCTCTGTAATTAAGAATTAATGCTGCATAAAATTTCATAGTTCGATAGATGTAGATACAAACTGTTATCGATTGCATTCTGTGTAAATCGCCCTGGAAGTAGCACTGCTACTATGTATTTTTCGCGATTTTAGTATCTACCGTATGGAATTGCACAAAACGCAAGTGTGTAACTAAATGTGTAACTAATAGTGTGTAACTAATAGTGTATATGGATGAAAACCGACCTGGTTGGTGGCAACAGTCTAGCAACCTAATACGTTAAATAACGCCCATCTTTATTGTGTTCGCACAATTTCTTCATACGTGGTAACAACTTCAAAAGCTTTGAGTTGTTAATCCTCAGGCTGCATGTTATTTCTTTCTTTTTGATGTCTCATTTAAAAAAAAAAAAAAAAAAAAAAAATGTTTCTTTATACATGGTGCTCCGAAAAGACATATGTAAACTTTAAGAGGGTATTATAAAGCATTCTGCAACAAATATTTTTTGCATAGGAAACCAAGGTCGCAAATTACTTATTCAGTCAGGAATACATGCAGTCTCTTCCAACCCGAGTACGGATTTCCATGCATAACATTAAAACGATAGATAATTTATCGAAATATTCAACAGACTAACTTTATTTTGAATGAAATGGGACGATATCACAATAAATGAGCTATAATTAGGTCAATAACAATCTATGTACTTTGAGCTAGATTCCGAAATATGGAGCGTCTAGATCAGTGATGTTTGGACGCGTATCGTAGAGATTTACAACAATTTTCGCCATGATATCACATTTCATAGAAAGTAATATAAGTCTGTTGAAAATATCAGCATATTATAATCATTATTGTTAAAGTTATAAATGAAAATATGTGGTCGGCTTGAAGTCGAGTCCTGCTTCGGGTCGGGTAATCCGATTTTAACCGACGGGTTGACGCTAATTTTTTTCGGTTCGGGTTGAATTTAAATGTTTCGGGTTTGGGTACGTACCGGGTTAGATTTTGACTTTTTCGGGTCTGGTTCAGGTTTACTCGATTTAAAATGTTTTTCTAATGAAAAAAATTTTATATTTGAATATTAATGACCTGTATACGTGTTCAGTTTTATGCAAAAATGATAAAATTGATAGTAGAGATATAACTGTAGATTATTTTTATCAAACTGAATTAAAATATGGATTATTTTTCTATCATTTCGGGATCGGGTTTGTATATTTAGGGTTCGGATCGAGTTCGAATCGCGTTTCGTGTTGACTTTAAGAAGAAATTAGGTGTTCGGGTCAGGTACAACCCGATCCGCGCATGACTTTATTTTGGAGTGAGACACTCTGCAGTCTTGATTGAATAAGTATATTGACAATTATAATCGACACAGTTATATAATATACAATTAGAATCAATCATAAAATGTATTAAATGTAAAAGTTTTTTATTTTTTTAATATTAAGAATTATATGTCATATAGAGAAGGGGGGGGAGGGGTCATAACTTTAGAGATGCTTAGACGGCGTAGGGTAAAAAAAAGTTTGGGAACCACTGATCTAGATCATACCTTCCAAAAACAAAAAGAAAACATTAAAACATTGGGGCTAACGGGGAAGACAAAAAACAACAAGTGGGTAAGTGTGATCGAAGATCGCACAAAGGGTTTCGTTTAATATTCCTTTTAAAACACTTTATCCTTTCTTTAATAAATCCAAATAAATTTCATTTTCATAAAAAAAAGAGGCATGTTTTTTATAAAGTAAAAATTTACCGGTCTATTTTTCTCGTTTTTTCGAATACCTGAACAGGCCCGATAGCGACCCGAACCCGCTATTATACTCTATCATAATAATATCTGTCATGTGGACTAAATGCGATATTAAAAAAAAAATCAATTTCAAAATTTAACATGTTGTATAGAGACTTTCAAAATGTTAAAATATGCCAATATTTCCATAATCGGGTTTTATCATGATTCAATACGTTCCTCAAACTCATATATTTACTATTTCTCTATTACTAATATTGATACTCTCTTTGTATTATTCTCAAACATTTTAAAATCCGTTAAACTTCCGATATAACGTCAGATTAATTTTCTTTTTAATTATCTAATGACGTCATATTAAGCTGCTTTCTGTATTTATACATACTCATTCCTCTTGTATTAATGATTGAAAATTTCCGTTTTATTACCAATATGACGTTATATTAATCTTTTTTTCAAGTGGTGAAAGTTTTTCTTTCATTTTCATTTTTCACGTGGATAATCACGTGGACTTTCAATAGAAAATTAACTATTGTAGAAAGAATTTTATTATGGATTTTTAATTGTTGGCAACTGCTATAACGAAAAATGTTTAAATTTAATTGGAAAAGGCTGTTAGAATTTTGTTTTTTTATCTCTCTGTATTAAAATAATACGATTTTTTCAAATTTTAATATTTTGAGCTTCATACTTAGTATTCAGCTGTAAGTACACAAAATTTCAAGTCTGTAAGTTATATAGTTTCTGAGAACCGGCTCTGTGACGGACAGACAACAAAGCGGGAGTAATAGGGTCTCACGAGATGAACGAAACCCTTAAAATGAGCTGAAAGAAAACAGAAAATCAAAGTATTTGCTTAAAATATACAATAATGTGCATTTATTTGCTGAAATATATGTTGTATTGTTCATTCATTAGTTACTTTTTGTTTTATACATGGTCAAATTTAAAAGTGTTTGAAGTATGAATGTTGAATTATTCAATATTTAATTTATAATATATTCAATATTCTGTATCTCAAAGTTACCTTTTAGAATTTAAGTTATTATTAAATTAACTTATTACTATAATAAGTAGTTCAATATTAAATGTTTCAACTTTTATCTTTATCTATTTCAACTCTTTATTATGTATTTCAAAAAGTTGTAGCAATTATGCATATTTTAAGTTGTACTGACGTGCCTAAAATGTGTTGTCACATTTAGGTACTTTGGACGCCTCATTTAGGTTTTAACTGCTATAAATGCGACAAAAATGACCTAAATACGACAATTGTTAATATTGGTTGTTTATATTACAGATATTGATTCAATTTCTACAAAAAAGTTAGTTTTGAACTAAAGGCTAAATTCAATCATTTTCTGTTTAATAAAATATATATTTATTTTACAAAATGCCAAATATACCTTAAATGTGACAAAACTTTGGGGAATTGCGTCTAATTTAGGCACCTTACATAAAGATTTCTGTTATAAAGATTTTTTTTTTCACAAATTGCACAAATTGTGCTTATTAGTTGCTAAAATCAGTGTAAAAATTGTTTTAAACTCATAAAAGAGCTAAAATCCTACATGTTTCGGCTTTAAACTTAAAACTATCATCGGGGAAGAGGAACAACACAAACGACTACTGATCTTTTAATTTTCGACACGAGAAAATTGAAATCAACAGTATGGAAAAATTTTAAATAAAATAAGCGGGCGCTCTCTGTTGCCAAAGAGCGAAAAACAAAACAATGAATTAACAAGGGGTTAAAAATGTATCCCATAAACTAGGTATGTTGAAAGAAAAGTTATCATTACAAATACAATCTTTTCTAATTTTAATTTCCAATGATTCCCTAATGGCGAATTAATTGGAATAATTAATTGGAATAATTGGAGTAATTTTAATTGGAAATTAAAATTAGAAAAGATTGTATTTGTAATGATAACTTTTCTTTCAACATACCTAGTTTATGGGATACATTTTTAACCCCTTGTTAATTCATTGTTTTGTTTTTCGCTCTTTGGCAACAGAGAGCGCCCGCTTATTTTATTTAAAATTTTTCCATACTGTTGATTTCAATTTTCTCGTGTCGAAAATTAAAAGATCAGTAGTCGTTTGTGTTGTTCCTCTTCCCCGATGATGGTTTTAGGTTTAAAGCCGAAACATGTAGGATTTTAGCTCTTTTATGAGTTTAAAACAATTTTTACACTGATTTTAGCAACTAATAAGCACAATTAGTGCAATTTGTGTTTTTAAAATACTAGTTAACAGTGTAGTGTCCAAATGGATTCAATTGATTTTTTTTTTCTTTTGCAGAAAGATGTATATATCTTTAAACTTCCATAGTCAATGTAGAGCACTGTATGAAACACACATGGGTACTATCAAACATGTGTATAAAAATTCTTTGAAATAAATCAATTAATTTAAAAGGAAATGGATGGAAAATACATATGCATGTATACGAACAATGACTTTTATTTATGTAAAGATATTTTAATATTATACTCATTATCTGAGGGATTTCACTGCTGAGAACTTGCCATAATTGTTTTCAAAAATTGGACTGTTTCGAAAACTGTTAGTTGGTAAAACTATAAGATATTTAATTTTTTATGTCAGTAATTAAATTTCCTTCAAGAAAATTTGACACCTTAGTCAGCGGATTACACCATAATGAAAAACATATTTATATTTCCAAGAATCATGAATTTCCTTATTGCAATTTAATGCTTTAAGGCGTTGTCAAGTATCTGTATACGAAAACAAAGGCTTTTATTTTTTTAGGGGTAAAGGCATTTTGGTTAACGATCTGTATCCTCTTTAATGACATCATCATATTAAATGCTACACATCAATGCGGACATCACCAACCTTCTCAAAGAATAAAAACTGGACGCTACGAAAGCAGCCAAGCCCATTAGATGAAAGGGGTCGGATCAGACACACCGGGCAAAATCCAGCTCGTAGTAAGGGGTTCGAACACCAACCAATTTTTTTTTTTTTTTTTTTTTTTTTTTTGGGAGGGGGGGAGGGGGCATCCTCTCAGATTTTGAAGAAATATTTATATTGAATTTTCCGTATGAGTTTCATTTTATAACAAAACTATGACAGCGAACATCGGTGTTACCGCCCTGATCTCAAATCGAATTATCCTTGAATTACTGTGATTGTTTTTCAACACTTTCCAACATAATTGAAAAGTGTTTTTACATTTGTTTTTTCTGTATGTCTATCCGATCTCAGAATGCCGTAAATATACTCGGATTGTTATGCAATGAATATATGTTATTGAGGTTTACTATGGAATGTTCGGTATTGAAAATGAAGTGTGTAGCACTTATAGTTATTTTACAGGGACACTCAAAATAAATCCATTACATTACGGTCTATGCAGAAAAATCGTTTGCGGTTTAGTTTAATAATGTTAAACTATTTCAATCATATTCAAATTGACATATATGACTTATGCGAACTACAAGAGGTTTTCTACAGAATATGGTGTGCATAGCACTTATAGTTCCTTTACATGGACACTGTAAAGAATCCGTTACATTACGATTTATGGGGGAAAATCGTTTGCAGCGTATTTGAATGATGTTTCAATACGTTAATTGTATTCAAATTGATACAATCACTGAGGTTCACTACAAGGCACTTGCTGTCATAGAATGTATCGTTCATTTACAGGGACACTCAAAAGTATTCGGTTAAAGTACTGTCAGTTAATACTTATTCCTTGAAATACGATTTTAGTTGCGGTACAAGTTTTTAAATTTAACTAATTTTTTGCCTATTACTTGGTATGTATAATTTCTATGGATTATAAACAGGGCAGCACAAAATATCTCGGGTACATTTGCGTTTATTGCGGAAATTGCTGAAGGTGAATTTTCAACTGTGCTATGCCTTCCCTAACTGAACTAAATTTTCGCGTTCTTATGTATGGTAAATATATAAATCTATAGATCATATACAGGGCTGCACAAAATAATTGGGATTTTTTCCGAATGTTGTTAGTAATTCCTGAAATGGGATTTTTAAATGTGTTATGCATTTGTCCAAATTGTTTACTTTGATATCAGCCGGGGGGTTGATCCTTTGTCATCCCTTGTTTAATTGGACATAAGACATTTGGCCTTTTTAAACTGTAAAGATTTGTAAAATATATTTCAGAAGACTTGGATAGTGCTGCATAATGTATGCTTGATGCAAGATTTTTTCTTTCTTGTTCATTTCGACCCATATTAAATGCAAATATTCTACACCTCGCTCACATTGATATAGGAACAGATTTGGTATTCTTCCAACTTGAATTTAATCATTGCAGTAACAAAATTTACTGAAGAGTTTTTCCGTTTCAGAAAACAATTGCCGGGAAAAATTAAAAAACGTAAATAATACTGCAAAAAATTCGGAAAAAACACAAAAGTCACAGAGAACGAAATTTACTATAATGGGCTAAGATATTAAAACTCGATATCTTTCACGAATGTTGAAAAACCGCCATAAAACACGAAAAAATGTTACAAATCGCATAAACATTTTGCGAAAAATTAAAAAATCACTGAAGACAAAATTTATTGTATTCTAAATTTACTAAAAGATTGAAACCTGATTCATTTTTACAAATTTACAAAAAAATCGCCACAAAACGTAAGAAAAAAACCCCGTTAAAAATCAAATTAAAAAGTAAATTAAATTCACAAACTGGCTTCAAGTTGTAAAAAATAAACTTCAAACATACAGTTATCGTCCTTTCAAATCTAGTAGCTCTGCGCGCATCAGTTTCTTCAGAAAATTCTCGACAGAGAGAGTTTTTTATCTGACACATATGTCTATGTATTATCTATTATGTATTATCTAATAAATTGAAATTGCCATCCGCGTGGTCCAGATGAAAATACCAAAAACAAAAAGCAACCACTTATAGCAAATTCTTTTCAATGGTACTTTTCATTAACAAAATTATGAATATTTACTATTTCGAAAAAATATTTTCTGGTAGTCTTTTTCATAATTTTCCGTTTTTTCTTCAGTCTCAAATTGCCATCCGCCTAGCAAAGATGGTGGAAAATACACACTTATAGCAAATTATTTTCTGGTAAACGATACCTTTAATTTACAAATCTATATATATATATATTATTTTAAAAGAAACTCCCAAAAAATTGGAGGTCCATTTTCATATTTTGTGATTTTTCTGCAGCTTAAAACTGCCATCAATTTTGCTCGGATGGAAATATAAAAACACAAATAATACACACGGATAGATAATACTACCTTTCTGTGGAAAGGTAGTTCTATCCACGCCTATCGAAAGGTCTATCCTATTGTATGTAAATGACTTATCCACATGTGAAGGTCAAGCAACGCCGCCGGGGGTATTTACTAGACTAGAATAATAGAGACAGATATTTGTTTGTTTGTCTGTTTGTCCAGAGTTTTCTGGAGAAACTGTAGAGCTACAATATTTGGAAGTAAGGTACGTGTATGTCTGAAGTTCGAAAGCCAGTTTTCGGATTTTCTTATAAGATTTTTAAAATTTTTTAATGTCTTTTTCATTTTTTCGCGCTTTGTGCTTATTTTTCCACATTTGTAAAAAAAGCCCGGTTTCAGCCCAATATAATAAATTTTGTTCTCTGCGATTTGTGAATCTTTTATGCGATTTTCAGTCTTTTTATTTCTTGTCACGTTCCGCGGCGATTTTTTGTTCTGAAATAACAGAAATTATTTCGTTATTATTCTCACGTAGAGCTTGCACACGATGGAGTTAGATTTTAAGAAATCATGTTTGAAAATTATTTAGAAAACTGCAATAAATCTTAACAATAGAAAACTGAAGTAAATTGCGATGCAGTTTTCATTTTTTAAGAGCTTAATAAAGGAGACCGGGGGACATCTATGCTCTACAGACTTAGTTTCCTAGTCTCAGAAGTACCTCTTGGACAGTCAAACAAATTTCATTTGAAATTTTCCTATACGACGGTATAAAATTGAAAATGTGTAATGTTTAGACGTTTAAAGAACTGCTATAGCGAAGATTGCAAAACCGAGAATTAATTGTCAGGCGTTTCCAACCTCAAAATAACGTCAGCGTTATGCACGGACACGTTTGTCCTTTATAATATAGGTTCTTTATAATATAGATACACAGAAATGCGAACATTTGCTTATTTTTAAGTTTCTACTTCAAACAGTGCACTTTTTTCGGCTCTACACTGTTAAAAATTTGCAGCAAACTATCAATCACTATAGAAAACGGTTACATAACCATAATTTAACTCTATTCCGACCATAATATGGCAATAACATGAAAAGAATAGAGTTAAATTACGGTTATGTAACCGTTTTCTGTAAAAACGGACGAATGACGTTTGTTGCAAATTTTTAACAGTGTAATGGGAAACTTTGATTTTCATTGCTTGTTACATGGAACATTGCTTCATTTGTGTTTCAGTTCAAATTACTACATAAAAAATGGCTCTTTCATGCAACAGGCATTTAAAATCTAGATCTGGCATAAAAGCCTTAGAAAACATGTGTTACCTCTGATTAACAATGAAAAATAGATGGTTGATAGCACATTAAAAATTCATTAATTTTAATTTTAGAAAGTATTTTTCAATGCAAAGTAACGCTTGTGGTAATTGCTATCAAATAATTTTTTTAAAAAAAACCTCACAAACATAAATTAATTTTACCGGAGGAGAAGCACGCGATATTGTTATGACCCACTTATATGACCTCACTTGACCTACTCTTATGATAAAATGAACAAGAAAGAAAAATAATGCGTCAAGCAAAGATTATGAAACATTTTCCAACATTTCCATAATACTTTAATAAAACGTCGCTGTTTAATAACGTAAATAAGAGTAAATATTATATAACAAAGTATAAATATTTTAGAAAACGCAAAACACATTTAGAAAACAGATTTCAGCAATTACTGTCCACAGCTGGAAGAGTATTCAAATTTATTACGAAACAATTTCCAACACATTCAGAATACTGTAAAACAAAACTTCACAATATAATATGGGGAAAGATGGTGTCTGAGTATGGTATGGTGATGGTATCTTCAGCTGGATAAACGAATAACACAGTAAAAAATTCCCCTACAGCAAATTCCGCCAATAAACGATATGTATTGAAGATTTTTTGTGCATCCCTGTATTTGATCTTATATACACAGACGGCACAGTTAGAGAACGGTCAGACGACGACAGACGGACTAAACGAATTCATAAACACTTTTCGGCTATGTTAGAAAGTGTTAAAAAACGGATTCTTAATTTTATGAAATGCACACAGAAAAAAGTTTTGTTCAATCAACAAAAATTTGTTTGCCCCAACGAAACTTTTTGTTTAAATATGGGTCAATAGAAATTTAGTTTGAATCAACAAAAAAAATATTGTTGATTTTTTTGCAATTCCAAAAAAAAAAAAAATTGTATCGTCAGCAAAAAAATGTTTTGTTAATTCAAGTAAAATGGTTCAATTTTACTTGAATTAACAAAATTATTTTTGTTACATAGATATATGCTATGTGTTTTTTTAACAATCTATTTTCTTTTTTCAACAAACTATATTTTGTTTGTTTAATCAATAAAATATGTTATATTACGAACTTGTTTTGTTTATACTACAAAAACATTTGTTAAATGAACCAATCTACATATGCAATTTTAACTATTTTTTAATTCATTTTCAACAGTGAATTACATTTGTAAACATTGAACAATAACAAGTGAATTTTATCCGGCCTTTTTTTCAACTGCAAACCGAGAGAATGAAAACTGCCCATGCCGGGAGTCGATCCCGGGTCCTCAGAACAGCAGCCTGACGCTTTACCACTGCGCTACCAGGAACGATATCTGAGTTCGGCATTTCTCACTCTTATTATGTCGGAACGGCTGCAATCGCAGCACAAGATGGAATGTCATAAGGAGCACGCAAATTTTTGCGGCAAACATGAGACGACAGTACAAAGCACAGCATACGGCAACACATAGTTAATTTTTTATTCATTTTCAGCAGTGAATTACGCCTGTAAAAAGCAGGATAAAAATTTCCTTGTTATTATTCAAAGATTACAGGCGTATTTGACTGCTGAAAATGAGATAGAGCTATTGCAGAAATCACGAAAACTGCAACATAGCAGCGCCACCTGTTGCGCGATTTAAAGTAAAAAGTAATCAGCAACAATTTATATCAGAAAGTAACTGAATAAAAGGTTTTATTAAATTCCGTGCATTAGTTCTTGAGATAAAAACAGCGAAATCGCGTTCAGGACAACCGGAAATTGAAAATTTTCATGAATCCAATTCTTTCTTCTTGCAAAGATAGAAGACGGTAATAAATGGGACAGGGGGATTTTTAAAACTACCTTTGTCCGTCCCAGTGAAAAAAAGTTTTAATTACCCCAAAATTATGTTAATCATGTAATTATATAGCTATATAAGTCAAATAAATCAAGTTACGTAAGAGAGATATGGCTACTACACAAGAATTTAAATTTTGCTGGAATTACAAAAATAATGTAAAATTAAAAGAAACAAATTTTGTTAGTTCAAGTAAAATTGGTGAAATTTTGTTAAAATTTTGTACGAGTGTTAACAATATTTTTTTGTCCAAGCAACAAAACCAATTTTTTTACTTGAACTAAAAATTTGACTAAAACAACCAAAATGTACTCAACAAAACAGGTTTTGTTGTTTTAATCAATTCCTTTTTCTGGGTGTGCGCTTTCATTATCGTCGATAAAAAATAACGAGTCAAATGCAAAATATATGTTAACATTTTGTGACTGACAAGGAAGGTCTCCTCCATAAGCGCATATTCAGAAAATTTTGAAAAAAATACAGACTGTTCTTCTCATGAGGATATATACGTCTATAAAAAAAATTCTGCGGAACCTCGATGTAACGTCCGTAAAAAAATTATGAAAATTTCGTATATTTGAAGATTTATCACGGGCTGGCGACGGAATAAAATTAAAAAAAATACGGTTTTATGACAAATACTCTTTAAGGAAAAACTTTTTTATGCTGAAATTGTTTTTGTAAGTTTAACTTACATAATAAATAAATTTTCATAACTACAATTTTGTGTACACATTTATATGTATATATAATGAAATTTAAAGATCGTAATTTACGATTTAAAACAAAACTTAAATTAATTGAAATTGTTTCAAGCTCAAAAATAAGCCCGATTCTGAACATTGTCAATTCAAGGAAAAAGTATTGTTGATATGGAAACTACGACTTCTTCGATATGGAAATGTATAACGACTGCGTTTGTCATCGGGCTTTTCTTTTTAAAATACATTTAAAAAATACTTATATAACCGGGGAAACCGTTTAAATTACACAAAATCGTGGAACGGGTGATAAAACAATAGCAAAATTTCATTCAATCGGTAGTAAATAGTAAGAAAAACGTGAATAATTTATTTAATCTATTTAAAGGATATTTTAGATTAATATTACTGCAAACGTACAAAGAGTTGAAATGTTGAACGCAAAATGGAAACGATTCTGAATGGAAACTAGTGCTCCCGATGCGATACGTATATCAGTTATACGTTTAACCGATATACGTATATACGTATAATACGTATTTTAGAAATACGTATACCCTAAAATATACGTTTAAACGTATCCATATACGTATAAGCGTATATCGGTTAAACGTATAATTTAAGTATACGAAAAATTCAATTATACGTATATTTTAAATACGTATTTACTTTTAATACCAATGGACCTCATCAGTATTACGACACAAAACGGGGAACAAGCTGGAAATCAGTGGTTTTAGCGAAATAATTTGCATAATACGTTTCATACATAGGATTTTGTTATTTTTTCCTACAAACAATTATTATAAGCATATAACGGAAGAAAACACTTTTTGAGAAAAGAATGAAAATAGACACGTTTCAGATTTATTGTCACTTCTTGTTAAGTAAGTTTATTTTTCTTTTCTAATTTTTTGAAAATTCTTTATTTGTGAGTGCGTGTACTCAAGATTGCGTCCGGGTTCAAATGTTATTCTTTCGACGTGGCTAACGTTTTCCACTCTGTGTTAATGTGTATAACGCGAGTTCATTTTTTTAATCATGACACTCATGGTATACAAGGTGTATGGACATTACGTTTAAGATTTTTTGTTAATTTTGACAATTTTTTTTTTGTGTGTGAAGTACTTATAAATTTTGATTTCTAATAGCCAGACAAATAATCGTCAATGCAGATTTTAGAACGCAATCACACATGCATAAAATGACTTGCCTTCTCATTTCTTTTTTAATGTAGTACGTATTTTCAAAATATTTTAACACGGTGACTACCGGGTTAAAATTAACGGAATTTTATTTTATTCAGAAATTCCGAATTCATATCTGAAAATACTAATAGCAATATTTGCTTTATTTAATGACAGACATTTTGTGATTACATAAAATAAAAAAAACTTCTTTCGAAATTTCCGGTATTAATTCGTAATTTTGGATTAAAAGTGGAATGTCAAATAAGTGACCAAATGACGACGCCACGTATACGTCCTTGGTAGCAACCGTGTTAAATAGAGAAAAAAAAATTCTTAAATACAATAAAAGTATGAGTGTGAAACTTCCCAGGAAATAGATTGGTCAGTGTCACTATAAGATAAAAAGTTAATGTATGCCTATGTTCTGCGGTCGCATTAAAAAATAATTTTTCGCGCGAAATGTCCACGCCATAAATCTAAAGAAGTTGTGTGTGGAGGTGTTACAGACAGGCGAAAATTTGCTTTGGAGCTACCCGCTACCCATAGTAAAACATTTCATAATTAATAGCTTAGATTTAAGGGGGGAAAAACTATATATCTCAACTGAGGAAAGAAAGTTTCGATTTTTAATTGTTTTTTGGAATACCTTTACCGCTAGACAGGTAAATTAGGGACTTTCGTTGATCTTTGAACAAGTAATCACGATGGTCCACGTAAACTACGAGAATGTGAGCCTCAGTGGGTGTTTCTCAATTTCTCTGATCCGCAGACCCGGTAGGTGCCATTTCCCTTTACTTCTGGCATCAGGGTTTTGGTTTTTCTGACGTCACTGGCGGTGCTAAGGTGCATTCTTCCAATGGGAAAGAACCTTTTTTTCTGATTTAAAATAGTATTTATGCTAAAAAAAAATTCGTTTCTTTGGTCATAGGAGAGCATATTTCCTCAAAATAAAACATTTTTCATTAGGCACAAAGTAAAGTATTTTTTTTTCTAGGAATAAAGCGATTTAGAGGAGATTTTTTATGAAATAATCGTGTATTTTTTCTTTGCTAATATGGGAGTTTGTATTGCTTGTTATCTTTGGTCGATCTTTGAAAAGGACGGGGGTGCAATATAAACAATTATTTTCATTTTCTTTGACAGCAAGGGCAGTTTTCCCTCACACGAAGCTTTAATTCCTTCTCAGAAAGAGAGATTTCCGGTCACATTTCCTAAATACATTGGCAAATATTTTCCAGCTTTTGTTAGTGCTTTTGGTCTTAGCTCTTTAAAATAATGCATTATTTGCATTGATTTTGCAGAAAATGCCTAGTACTTATGCTATTGCAACATGTACTAATCGTTTGGATAAAACGCAAAATGTTCTATATCATACATTTTCGAAGAAATCTGATATAAAAAATTGATGGATCATTGCATCCAAAGGAACAGATAATAGCTTTAAAAAATCATGCATCAAGCACAGATTATGTAACACTTTTCAACTCTTCAAAAATACTTTTATAAATCTTTACTGTTTAATTAGGTCTGATGTCTAAGAGAAAAATTTTTACAAAGGCATAACACATTTAGGAATTAATAACATTTCAGGAATTACTAACAATATTCGAAAAAATATCTAATTCTTTTGTGCCCCCTTGTATATGATCTATAGATTTGTATATAAACTATGCATACAAATTACTAATAATATTACTAATACTATACATACAGCGGCATAAATTGCTAAAATTTAGTTCAGTTAGGGAGGGCATAGCACAGTTGAAAATTCACCTTCAGCAATTTCCGTTGATAAACGCACATGTATTCGAGTATTTTGTGCTGCCTTGTGGGTGATCCATAGAATTTATACATAACAAGTAATAGGCAAAAAATTCGTTACATTTAAAAAACAACTAAAATCGCACTTCAAGGAATTATTAGTAACTGACAGTACTTTAACCGAATACTTTTGAGTGTTTCTGTAAATGAACGATACATTATATGACAGTAAGCGGCTTGTAGTGCACCTCAATGATCAATTTGAATATGTATAAAATATTGAAACATCTTTAAAATAAGCTGCAAACGATTTTTCCCCATAGACCGTAATGTAACGAATTCTTTTCAGTGCTGCAATAAAGGTATAAGTGCTATGCATACAATATTCTATAGTAAACCTCTTATAGTACACATGTTATATATGTCAATTTTAATATGTTTGAAATATTTTAACATTATTACAATAAGCCGCAAACGATTTTCCCCATAGACCGTAAAGTAACGGAATTCTTTTGAATCTCCTTGTAAGATAAGCCCTAAGTGCTACACCACTTCATTTTCAATACCGAACATGGCATAATAAAGCTCAATAAGATATATAAATTGCATAACAATCCGAGTATATTTACGGCAGTTAGAGCACAGACAGACAGGACAGACAGACGGCATACAGACAGAAAAACCGAATGTATAAACACTTTTCAACTATGTTGGAAAGCTTAAAAAAGAGATACGCTGCCAAAAAATGAAAAATGTGGAGTCAATCAACTGTGTAGGATCAGTATGTGTATGATCAATCAACTCATGTATTTTATCATTGCATGATAAAACAGTACGAAAAATTGCAAATAATAGAACATACATCTAAAATACATCTTCAAAATGCACCCTGTAATGAAATAAAATACTCGAAATGAAAGCATATTCTGAAGGTATACTTGAAGGTACCTTAATACATTAATTATTAAAATAATTTTATATAATTTTATCATCATACAGCATTAAAATATAAATTAATATAATCCTTTTGGAAGATATTTTTAAAAGTATATTATTTTGAATTTCAAATTTAATATTTTTATATCACATAAATCTTCCAGTTTTAAAAATGCGGCAATTTAAAAAATAAAGTTTCTATTTTTATTTGTATTTTAAATCTCTTTTAGGAATACTGCTGTCTTACTTTTTATTTTATAAAATATATATATATCAATTATTTGATATTTAATCACATCAATTATCTGAATGGAATCTGATGAAACAGTAAATTTTAAAATAAGTTTAGAACACTGAAAAGAAATGTAATTTTAAATTTTAAATATTATTAGGAAATAAAAAATTTTGCGTAAACGTAGAACTCTCTTTCACGCAATAATTTATCTTTCTTTCTTTCTTTTTTTTAAAAATTATGTATGTGCATTTATGGTTATCGTGTAGCATTAAAATAATACTTTATATAAATATTTCGGAATTTGTTTATAAAGTATATAACTCTGAATTTCAAATTTTGTTTCCATTAAATCATCTAATTGTATCTTATGTATATTTCGGTTTAAAAATACTAAATATTCAGCCATTTACTTTTTAAAGTTTTTACATTATTTGTATTTCAAATCTAATTACACAAAACTCAATCTTGTGTATTTGTGGTATGAGGTTGAAATCTAAGTGATTTTTTTAAGAACTTTTTTATAGGTTTTTATGAAATGCATGTCACAATTATAATAATATTAGAATTATTATGTATTTCAAATAGAATACTGATCAAATATTAAAAATATACTATATTAAAATTATTAACATGATATTAACTGCACTCATATAAACATTAAATTTTCTGCTCTTGTAGGTCTTTAAGATTTTATTTATAAAAATTACTATTTGCTTGTTTTTAAAATGAAAAGGAACTTTTCATACTGAGGTACAAATAAAATGTAATGATAAAACTAGCAAATTTAAAAATTATATATCGTAGAATTGAAAAGACATAATAGTTTAAATTTTGGATGTGATGTTTTTTCTATGTATAAAAAATATTAAAAAATTTTTTTTTAACTTCTTCACTCGAAAATTTTTATTGATACTTTTCAATTAAAAATAGGGCTTTTCTAAACCAAATCAATTGGAAAACTGAATCGAGCAGGCTAAGACTCCTGTAATAGGAGTTCTAGAGCAGAGAGCAGGCTAAGTGACATCAAACAGCAAATCGCTCCCTATTGATTGCAGGGTGAAATGGGGCACAACCTTATGATATAGTAACCTTGCGCAGACTAGCAGGAGAAAAGTATCTTTTTTCACATGAAGGAAAACCGTTTAAACGTTTATACGTTGAACCGCTGGGGTAAGATCCGTATATACGTTGGACCGTATATAGTGTTTCGTATAATACGTATAACCGATTGTGCCGTATCATACGTATAAAAAATCTGCACCCCGTATAATACGTATTATACGTATACACGTATAAACGTATAATAGGGAGCACTAATGGAAACCAGAGGTTATGGTATCATGAGTCCTAGAATTAACCCATTAGTATAATTTTTTTAAGCTAATGACAATTTTACGCTTTCAAATTTTACAAAAAATCTCATAGACATATTTAGGAAATTTAAAAAAGCATTGTTGAAAATACAAAATTTATACAAAAAATAATAAACTTTCATCGTTTAAGTTTAAATTCGTTAAGTATTGCGCATTCAAATAATCATTTTACAAGCATTAAAATCGTTTGCGTTTGGCGAGGAAAAAATGTTGCTAGCCAAATCGCGTCTTTTTGCCGCAAATACTTTGTTGGAAAAATACTCAAGAAATACTAAAAAAAAATCTCAACTATGATACTCCAACCATTGGATATAATTTACCTAGCTGAATATACTTTCCTCTGTTCATTATGACCTAATTACATGGTATACAGGAGTTTCCGTGTTATTTCAAGATTCATCATGTAAATGCTATAGTTATAGCTCGGATGAATGAAATTAGCGCTGCAGTTCGGAGCCTCGTCCAACAAATAAGAGTGAAATATGCCAAAACAGGATATCGCCGGGATAGCTCAGTAGGGAGAGCGTTGGTACGGCAAACCAAAGTACACAGGTTCGAGTCCTGGTCCCGGCACATTTTCGCTCTGTTAGAAAAAATCTCAACTATGATACTCCAACCATTGGATATACTTGAAAGTATTTTTTTTTTTTCAGATTTTCTACCGGGATTCCGCAGTTAATTTTCATGGTTCCTTTATTACATACATGAGTAGCTTCATTAGCATTTTTTTTCTGAGTATGCACTTTAAGGAGACCTTCCTTGTTAGAACGTGCGATCATATAAACAAAACATTAACCTACTACTACCCTTTTCTGCGAATTGTTTTAAAATTAATGACTGCAATCGAGACTTTCCTTGTACAGGTTACATAAAACCCATTAACCTTTACCTTAGTCATAGAAAATTCAATGTCACTAAACTTTACAAGGATTTCACTTTGAACTTTTGTTCGGTTAATGTATCAAGCCAGAAACACGACAGATGTTTCGGCTCATTTTCTGAAATTATATATAGCACACATAATTTACTTTTACCACAAGCTTGCCAGTCAAGTTAAATATTTAGTGGACGTGTAGGTATACATATAGTGTACCTGTGAATTAAGGTAAGTGATATTTCGTTAGTTTTAATATCTATTTAGTTACATACTACACTGCAAGAAAAAGACAAATATTTACGAAAATATAACATAACAAGTGGGTAAGTGTGATCGAAGATCGCACAAAGGGTTTCGTTTAATATTCCTTTCAAAACACTTTATATCCTTTCTTTAATAAATCCAAATAAATTCTCTTTTCAAAAAAAGAAGAAAAAATCATGTTTTTATAAAGTAAAAATTTAACGGTCTATTTTTCTCGTTTTTTCGAAAATCTGAACCGTTCCGATAGCGGGCTAAGCCCGCTATTATACTCTGTCATAATAATATCTGTCATGTGGACTAAATGCGACATAAAAAAAAAATCAATTTCAAAATTAAGCATGTTGTATAGATACCTTCAAAAGGTTAGACGTCAGATTAATTTTCTTTTTAATTCTCTAATGACGTCATATTAAGCTGCTTTCTGCATTTACACATACTCATACTACTTGTATTATTGAGAAATGTTTAAAATTTTCTGTTTTATTACCAATATGACGTCATATTAATCTTTTTTTCAATTCGTGAAACTTTTTATTTTATTTTCATCTTTCACGTGGAAATCTTTCAAAAGAAAAATAATTACTCTAGAAAGAATTTTATTGTAGATTTTTAATTGTTGGCAACTGCTATAAAGAAAAATGTTTAAATTTAATAGGAAAAGGCTGTTAGATTTTTGATTTTTTAACTCTCTGTATTAAAACAATACGATTTTTTTCAAATTTTATTATTTTGAGCTTCATAGTAGATATGTAGCTATAACTACACAAAATTTCATGAGTATAAGTTATATAGTTTCTGAGAATCGGCTCTGTTACGAACAGACAACGAAGCTGGAGTAATAGGGTTTCTTGAGATGAACGAAACCCTAAAAACGTACAAAATTATAAAATAGCCATTTTCGAGTTACCAACTGTTCGGAAAAGCGCTCTTTATCTTTAGAAACCTGAAAAACTAATATTTTTTTCGAAATTTAAAGAATTATTTAAAAAAAAAATAAAGTTTCTGTTGCTGCCACTGATTTTTAGAAACATTCCCGAGTAATCTTTATTGCGTATTAATCAGTTTTATCAAACCGGAATATAGGTTTCCATTCTCAATTATCATTTTCATCTGCGTATCTGCATTTTTGCATGCAACAATAACAAAATATTCATATATATTATTTCTGTTGTTAACATCCCCTTTTCTTAGCAGATACAAAACGCATAACGATAAATGAGATACCATTCGAAAGGATTTCGGAACAGGCTTCTGACATAGTACACTCCCATTTCGTTAAAACATGCTTTTTGATTAAAATTTGCAGTTAATTAAAAATTAAATCGGCATTGTTTTCATAAAACAAATGAAAGATTTTCCTCAAATCAGTGTTGCCACAAAAATAAAATCCCGCATTATATTGTGCCCAACAATAATTAGAAGAACAAAATGTTCAACAAATGTTGCTGCACGGATTTATTTTATATTTATGATTAAAAAACAAAATTTAAATTCAAATGCTAAATTTATTTTTCTTTGCCCCATGTTTTTTTTACACAAATGATGTCATTCTCTAATGCAGTTAAAATACGATTGATAATTTTATTTTTGTCTTTGTCATCTTTGATCAGTATTTACTGTAACTTTGATGGAATAAATTAGATGATATTCTGGCAGATTGTGGTTGTTTTCAGATATTTTTTGCATTGCGAAATCTTCGCACGGGTCCACTGGTATTAATTATAATATTAATGTTAATGCTGATAATGCATCATGTTTGCCTGTAAAATACGTTTTTAACACTTTCCAACCTAGTTGAAAAGTGTTTATGGCATCGGTTATGGCCGTCTGCCGCCTGTCCGTGCTGTAACTCGCGTAAAAATGCTCGGATCTTTCTGAAATTTTTACTGTAGCATGTCGTTTACTATAGCATGTTTCCAATTTTAACTGAAGTGTGTAGCACTTATAGTTTTTTTACAGGTACAGTCAAAAGTATTCCGTTACATTACAGTCAATGGGAAATAAACGTTCCAAGTGCATTTTGATGATGCTACGTCATTTAAAACATGATGAAATTGATATATAATTATGAAGCGCATTAAAACATGCTTTTTGTAGAATATGGGGTACAAAGCATCAGTTATTCATTTACAGGGTCAAACAAAAGAATTCTGTTACACATTTTTCTATAGGGGAAAAATCGTTTGGAGTGTAATTTAGTGATATTTCTCTATTTCAAACATAATGAAACTTATATGCATTACTGAGGTGTACTATAAATTGCTCTCTTGTGTGCATTGCGTTTATTTACAGGGACACACAAAAAATATCGGTTACAGTACATGTGCGATATTTACAGTCTATGTGCGATAAGGGCGTTTTCAATTTTGGTTTGCGTTTTTAAGTTTAACTAACTTTTTTCATAGTACGTGTGTGTTTATAAACTCGGTTGTTCATATACAGGGCTACACAAGGGAATCCGTAAGTATTATAGATTATGGGAACGAATTGCTTAAGGGTAGTTTTTAATTGTGTAACGCATTTTCTTCCTGAACTATAATATATTTAGTAGACTAATAGAAGTTTGTAGAGTATAAATAAATTCATATACAGGGCTACGCAAAGAACAACATACATTGTCGTTTACGGTTGGTAATTGCTGCGAACGAGTTTTAAGTTGCCTTTTAGCTTAATATGTGGTGTGTACAAAAGTCTTCAGATAATATACAGGGTTGTACAAAGGATTTCGAATGCATTTACATCGATCGAAGAAAATTGCTAAATGTGAATATTCTAGTTGAACTAAATGTTATCATGCTATATATCCACATCTATTGATCATATACAAGGCTCCACAAAATAATTCGACTACTTTTTTGACACTGGAAGGTAATTTCGAAAACTGTATTTTCAAATGTGGTAGATGTTTTCTAAACTGTTTACTTACATATCTTCTTTCACCTTATTTAACGGTGAAGTTTCGTTACAGTTTTCTCGCTGTGTTGGAAAGTGTTTCATAATCTATGCTGGACACATGATTTTTCGTTCTTGTTTGAACATGATAATATTTACTTGAGGATGGATAGCATCTGAAACAGTTATATTGCAGGTTGAGAAAACTGATAAATACACTATATAAACTACTCGAGAACGTTTTCGAAAATCAGTGGCAGCAAATGAAACTTTTTTTAAATATATAAATACTTCTTTAAATCTTGAAAATATATTGGTTTCTGAGGTTTCTGAAGTCTTGTAATCGTTTTGAAAATCGAAATTTTTTTTTGATGGATTTACCCGTTTCAGACACTAGAGATTCCGAAAAACATATTTTTAGAAAAAAAAAATTGCCGTCCGTCTGTGTGTCTGTGTGTCTGTAAACGCTCTATCTACCGAAAAAATTGAGATAGAGACTTGAAATTTGGTATGTATTTAGTATGTAATAATGGGAAGAAGCTTATTGAATTTCAGTAACCTCGATCATCCGGAACTATTTTTTTTCGGACTCTCGAAATATTCGTTCGGATAAAAGGTATATAAAAATTTCCGAAATTGTTTATTTTAAGGAGTGAATATAAAAGACAATAAAGAAACATAAATCATAAAGCATGAAGTCGATCAGATAATGAGTTGCCGAGATATTTAGAATCCTATTTCCACACTCTTCGATTTTTCATGACCCTGTATTTCATCCAAATTTCAATTCAAAGATATATTTTAATTGGAAATGAGATTCTTAATCCTATGCAATAAACCGCTAGTTAATAGGATTATTGTTTTTGGAGTTATAAGGATGTTTCTTTTAAGCAATTCAGTAATCAAGCTTTTAAAGTTTATGACGTCATCAAGCCACGATTTTATTCGAATTGCAATGCACTTTATAAGTAGTTTACACATTTTTTATTTTAATATTTTACATTATGCATATCCATGATGAGTAAGTATTACGGTGGCCCCGAACGACTAGTTTTACAATGTACTATTAAGTACGTGCATGAATACAATGTTATAATTTAATTAGTTAACTCAAAAGAAGAAGTATGCGGGTTATGGCGTCTAGTTTTATATCCAACTAGCTGACATGCCCGGCGTTGCCTGGACCCGTGATAATAACCTTAAAAATACCTAAAATCAATGCTGAATGATTTTATATTTTTAAATGAAAATCTATTCAAACGAACTGAAGGACCGTCGCTATAGTTATTGCCGATTTAATGTCGATTTAATTTCTGACGTTTTGATATATTAAACTTCCAATTCTGACCAAAAGTTCCTGAGGAAACCTAAATAATATAACGCTCTCCCCTACCTTTCCTCTTTTAAACTCAAAATAATATACAGTATTGGCCAATTTATTAGTCCCATTCGAAAAAAAATTCACAAACTTTGTTTATTAGATGATTATATTAAAATTAAATAAAAATCAAGCACTTGTGGCATCATAATTCACTTTTGTATTTTAACAGAATAGTAAGGCTACTATAATTTGTGACTCCTGCTATAGCGAGTATTCGTCAGGACACATGGCCGTTATCATTATCTTTTTACGCGTGAAGATTTCGCTATTGTACTCCATTGTGAAATTTGGTAATTTTTGAAATCCAATATTTGAAAAACGGCATAATCATTAGATTTAAAATTTATATCCAGAAAAATACAATTTTTTACCTTTGTAACGAAGTTTGTCTAACAATTTTCTGACAAATACTTTTCGAGCTATTAATTTTTTTAGCAACTTCAAATGTTTCATTTTCCGAGATTATTCTGTGGCAATGATTAGCGAAAATTCCAGTCGTCAGCAACGCATCCCTTTTTATTAAAGAGAATGTACGTGTAAATATTAAATTTTAATTAAAGTTTCATTTTAAATTTAATAGTAATTACTGCTTAAAGTGATAAAAATATAACACAAAAGGCTTAAAAATACCTTTTAATATGACACGCTCAAACTGCGACTTCTTCAAGATCAAAATGATAAATAAAATATTCTCGCAAAGTTTTTGGAAAATGATGACATAAAACACGACATAAAACATAAAACACGAGATCACATGTCCAATGTAAGCAGGTGCTTAGATTGGTCAAACTGGAAAGCGTGAAAAATTTTTTTTTTTATTTTTATTTTTATTGCTTTTTAACACTGTCCAACCTAGTTGAAAAGTGTTTATGACTTCGGTTTGTCTGGCTGTTTGGCCGTCTGCCGTCTGCTGTCTGGCCGTGCTCTAACTCCCGTAAATAGGCTCGGATTGCTCTGCAATTTTTATATGTTATTGTCGTTATCTATAGCATGTTCCCTATTTCAACGAAAGTGTGTAGCACTTATAGTTTTTTTACAGGGACACTCAAAAGAATTCCGTTACATTACGGTCCATGGGGAAAAATCCTTTGCGGTTCATTTTAATGATGTTACACAATTTCAAACGCATCGTAATTGATATATATCACTAAGGTGCATTACAAGAAGTTTAATATGGAATAGACTGTGCATAGCACTTATAGTTACTTTACAGGGACAGTCAAAAGAATTCCGCTACATTTCGTCTATGGAGAAAAATCGTCTGCGGTTTATTTAAATAATGTTTCATTATTTTAAACGCATTGAAATTTATATATATCACTAAGGTGCATTACAAGAGACTTACTACAGATTAGTGTGTGTATAGAAGTCATCGTTCATTTACAGGGACACACAAAAGAATTCTCTACTGTCTGTTAACAATAATTCCTGTAAGTGCGTTTTAAGTTACTGAACGCGATTTTAAATTTAACTCACTTTTTGTTTATTACGTGGTGTGTATAAATTCTGTAGATCATATACCGGGCAGCACAAAAGTTCGCAAACACATTTCCGTTTATTGACAGAAAATCCAGAAGGAGAATTTTAAACTGTGCTACACGTTTCTTAACTGAACGAAAATTTAGCATCCTATGTAGTATATATACAAATCTATAGATCCTATACAAGGCTGAATAAAAGCATTCGGATATTTTTCCGAATATAGTATATGTTGGAAATAAATGTTGGAAATTCCTGAAATTAAGTTTTTAAATATGTTATGCGTTTTCCAACTTATTTACTTCGATGTTATCTTTCAGCTTATTAAACGGTAATGATTTGTAAAATTATTTTGGAAGCGTTGGAAAGTGTTACATAATCTATGCTTGACGCATGATTTTTCGTTCTTGTTTTAATTTGTAAACCATCACCTGCCAACTTTTAGGTAATTGAAAAGAATCTGTTTCGTTGCAAATGTTCTAAAATTTGTTCAAATTCCGTTACAAATTTATTTTTGAAGACCACGGTTTTTGCTTTATAAGACGATTTCTCATCCGACGTCAATTTTTGAATTAGGCTTTTTTTTCATATCTGATAGTTTGCATCTATTCTTTTTGTAACTTTAACATTTTTTGTAACGATTTTACGCATTTCTATTGCCTATTCAAAGAAAAATTCTTCTAAATTTACTCAAATTCGTTAAAAACGATTAAAAAATTCTTCTAAAGTTACAGAATTTTGTTAAAAACGCTTAAAAAATAAAGTGACGACGCCAAGAGGTCCATTCCCGACCGAAAACAACAACCATTTTATCAATGCTTAAAAAAATATATACAATGGTGGCCAAAAGTGTGGACATTTTTTGAAAGTTTCATGTTTGTTCAACTTTGTGTGCTTGTAGAATATATTAATTTTCACTTAAATACAAACGTTTATATATTAAATTGAAGGTAATTTAATGTAGAATTTAATAATAAAAACAGTATGCACCTAGTATAGTTATGCAACTAATAGTAAGATCTATCTTAGACTTGCAAGACTTTTTGCTTAGACTTTTTTAAAGTGATACTTACACAATCAATACTTAGTAGGATAACCCTTATTTTTTAAGACAGCTTCACAGCGTCTTTTCATCGAGTGAACGAGTGTTTGGAGTTCATCTTTCGTAATCACATGGTGCAAAGAATCAATTATAGCTTCAATAAGTTGTCTTTTATTGGATGGCCGTTTTTTTCGTACAAGAATTTTCAAAAATCGCCACAAATTTTCTATTGGATTGAGATCAGGGCTGTTTCCTGGCCATGGCAATATATCTATGTCTTTATTTTGAAAAAACGCTTTGCATACTTTTGCTGTGTGGCATGGAACTGAATCCTGCTGAAAAATAAATGGTGCGTTGTTGGGGAAGAGATCCCTGATGGAAGGTATCAATTTTGGTTGCAGGACAGTTTCGATGTTTTTTTGGCATTCAGGATGCCATCAATCACTTGAATTCGGCCCACACCATCTGCAGACATACATGCCTAAATCAGGACATTTGTTGGGTTTTTTGTAGTTGCTTCAATGCAATCAGGATGAAGTGCTTCTCCTACTCTACGTCTCACTTATTTTCTACCATCACTACCAAAGAGCGATATTTTACTCTCAACGCTCCAGATTACTTGCTTCCATTGATTTTCTGAACATTTAATGTGTTCTTTGGCCCACTTAACTCGTTTTTTGCGTTGCTTTTGATTTAAATATGGTGTTTTCCTTGGAATTCTAGCTTGTAGTCCAAATCCTGATAACCTTCTTCTTATTGTTCTTGAACTTACTGCAATACACGCCGCATTCATTTCACATCTAATGGCATCTGATGAAATTTTTCTATCTTGAAGGCATAGCCGTTTAATTTTTCTATCGGCAGTAGCACTTGTACATTTTTTTCGGCCTGATTTGGCCTTATTTTCCACTGTTTTTTTTTTCATAACGTAAGCAGAACTTTCGTACACCAGAACAAGTCACTGAACCACCAACTTGTCTTGCAATTTCAGCATAAGAGAGGCCATTTTCTCTGAATATGACAATTCGGCTTCTTTTTGTAGATGTCCAATTAGTTATTCTTGTTGATGACATTGTTTAAAATTAGTTTAATTAAAAAAAGGACTTTAAAATTAAAAAACCGCAATACTCTATTTAATTGTACTAGTATACATCATTCCGCAAAATATTTCCACAACAATAACTCTTTTACCATCCAAATAACCTAAACTATAGTTACAGACACTTGATTTGTCCTCAGAACAGTGTTTGTGATTGGCTAGTACGCTTTTATTACAAAACACGTCCTTATTCTAAACGATTTGTGTTTGTTTGTTCTACTAAAATCAGTATAACTTTATTTGTAATAAAGATATTTTAATACTGTTTTTATTATTGAATTCTACATTAAATTACCTTCAATTTGATATATAAACGTTTGTATTTGAGTGAAAAGTCATATATTCTACAAGCACACAAATTCGAAAAACATGAAACTTTCAAAAAATGTCCAAACTTTTGGCCACCACTGTATATATTCGTCATTCGATTGTAAGCAATGCGCCATTCCATCATCGATGTCGATGTCCCAGATGTTTCAACCAGCTAACGATAAACGTTGCGCGATACGTATTTAACTTCGAACAACTACGAAAAACCATTTCGTCTGAACCATCGCCGCAGTTATCATAACTATTGCATACTGCTACAAATAAACACATTTTCCATTACTACAGTTGAAGAGACTCTGGCATTATCTGGAATCGCTAAATTTTTCGTCGGAGAGACAGACAGCGCCCACCCTAGGGACCAGTTTATGGCTAATGGCCAGGACGAACCCCTAAGCATAGTGAGGGAAAAATATTACTATCCGGTGCCACCGCAGCCCGGGACGAGCCCGGCCTCCTGAGCAAGGCAGAAGACCCTGCTTATTTTTAAGTCATATTCGTCGGAACCATCTACACAATACACATTTTCCATTACTACAGTTGAAGAGATCCTGGCATTCTCTGCCCTCGCAAAAGTATTCGTCTGAAGTATCGCCGCAGTTATTGAAACGCATTTTCCTTTACTACAGTTTAAGAGATCCTGGTATTCTCTGCCCTCGAAAAAATATTCGTCTGAACCATCTACACAATCAATCTCTTCATCGCACCCTTGACAGCGTTGAATGCATTCGTCATTCGATTGTAAGCAATGTGCCTTTCCATCATCGCATGTCGATGTCACAGATGTTTCAACCAGCAAACGATAAACGTTGCGCGATACATAATAATATTTAACAACATGTACTGTCTGGAAGAATTGTTTAAACGAGTAGGTTGATAAGAGAAGCAACTGAACCGCTATTGAGTTCCATTAAGTCGTGCAAATAAAGGGAAAGTGCAATACATGTTAACCAATAATAAGTCCAATATATGTTAACCAATATACCTTAATGTTTTATCGGGTCCTTTCTACAATAACTTTAACTCTTGTTTAGATTGATGTCTGAGCTAAAGGTATTTTGATGAATTTAAAGTTGAAGACCACTTTTTTTTGCTTTATAAGACGATTTTTCATCCGACGTCAATTTTTGAATTCGGCATTTTTTCATATCTGATAGTTTGCATCTATCCTTTTTGTAACTTAAACATTTTTGTAACGATTTTATGCATTTCTATTGCCTATTCAAAGAAAAATTCTTCTAAAATTACAGAATTTCGTTAAAAACGCTTTAAAAAATAAAATGACGACGCCAAGAAGTCCATTCTCGACCGAAAACAACAACCATTTTCCCAATGGTTAATAAAAATAAAAATAAACTATTCAAACGTGCGAATTCTGAATTTCTTAATTAAAAATCTGTCAGATTTGGCAATACTGCTAATAAGCTATCACATTATCCTTGTAATGATCGTGAACTGTCAGATGTTGACAGCAATTACCACAGATAATAGTGACATTTTTCCAAATGAGAAAACGCCCTTGTACTTATCATTTGCCAAGCAGTGATTTAGAAGCAGATTATTAAGTTCATTCACATGCGCAATAACTGGATTTGACCACTACACGTTCAAAAACACTGAAAATTCCGCCCACCTTCAAAGTATTAAGCAATATTTTTTAATGCGTGTATTTATATGGTACATAAATTTAAATCATGTAAAATAGATTAATTAGAATCATTAATGTATTAATTAACAATATTTAAACATTTGTAACATCGATACGTATCCTAACATCATGATATAAGATTGACGTTATGATTGATCGTTATGTATATAACGATATAAGAATTTAAACAACGTCCAGTCTTGATATATACAACTATTTACGAATTGTTTACATATTAAGTTTCATTAAATTCCCCACGGTTTACACCTTATACATTTTATAATATTCATAGAGCAGTGTATGATAGAAAATATGCACTTTTCTCAAAAAATGGACATTTCTTTGTAAAATAATTTCACACTTTCTAACACTTTCCAACACTTCCAATATACTTTTACAAATTTTACCGTTTAATGAGGTGAAAGGTGACGTCTAAGTAAACAAATTGGAAAAAGCATAACATATTTAGAAACCTAAATTTCAGGAATTAACAACTATATTCGGAAAAATATCCGAATTCCTTTCTGCAGTCCTGTATATGATAAATAGATTTGTATATATACTACATACAATGCTAAAATTTTGTTCAGTTAGGAAACGCATACTTTCATTTTAAAATTCCCCTTCCAGAAATGGAAAAGTGCTCGAAAGTTTTTGTGCTCCTGTATATTATCTATAGAATACATACACCACAATTAATAGGCAAAAATTTTTTTTAATTTAAAAACCCGTTCCGCAACTGAAAACGCACTTCCAGCAATTATTGTTAACAGACAGTACTTTAACCGAATTCTTTTATGTGTCCCTGTAAATGAAGAATGAATGGTATGCACACAGTTCTACTGTAAACATCAAGTAATGCAACTCGGTGATATATATCAATTTCAATATGTTTGAAATAGTGAAACATCATAACAATAAATCGCAAACGATTTTTCTCCATAGACCGTAATGTAACGGAATTCTTTTGAGTGTCCCTGTAAAGATACTATAAGAGCTATGCACACCATATTCTATACTAAGCTTCTTATAGTGCACCTCAGCGGTATATATAAATTTCAAAATGTTTGAAATAGTATAACGTCATTAAAATAATCCACAAATGATTTTTCCCCATAGATCGTAATATAACGGAATTCTTTTGAGTGTCCCTGTAAAGTAACTATAAGTGCGACACACTTCATTTTCAATACCGAACATGCTATAGTGAGCATCAATAACATCAATTGCGTGACAATCCGAGTATATTTGCACGAGTTAGAACACAGACAGACGGACGGACAGACAAACCGAATTCATAAACACTTTTCAACTATGTTGGAAAGTATTAAAAACTCAAAATAGCGCAATTTGCTAATTTTACTGCCGTTGCTGTTGATTTTTTAACACTACTTTTTACTCAATAAGGTGGGTGAACCAAATGTGGCTAGTGTTCCTAAGGTAGCCCACTCCCCAAAAGTAGAATTAATTTAATTTGTAATCACAAAATGGTGCTATTGCATAGTCAATCAGGTATCTGCAGTGCACGTGGCTGAATTTAAAGAGATCACCTTGATCTTCCGACATTTTATGCAGTGATTTCACGTTTGAGGAGTAGTCGTTCTAATTTCCTGGTAAGAAGACATTTTAATTTATGCGTGTTTAAATTCTTAGAACTTTGAGTTATGATATGTTTTCTGAAAGCTTATTTCTTTCTCATTAACCATATTTACTTCAGTTCTAAAAAATTATCAGATTAATACTTTTACGTCGTGCAAATGGCGACCGTACGCATGTTCCCAAGGTGATCACCCTAGAAAATAAATGTGAAAATCAATGTGGTAACGGTGATTTTCAAAATTTTTACATAAATATCTGAAAAAAAGTATTACCATTTATTGTTAACACCAGCGATCACTCAAAAGAAGTCAGTAACTCCCAGATGAAAATCCCTGAACTACCGTGCACAAAAAGTGCTTCAAGTTTTTTTCGTGCCATCAGATAAGAAGATTAAGTAGAAAACTCGAAAGATATCAAAAGAAAGAAAGAGCATACTAGTAAGTGTAATAGTTTGCCGAGTATTTTTTCACATTTTAAAAGTGATTTTAATACATGGGTCACCTTTGGAACACTACGCACCAAAGGTGGCCCACAAGCTACAATTTTGAAATTGTATTATAAAAGTAATTAAATTTGATTTTACAAAGAAAAGTATACTTGATATGTGTTATAGATAAGTGCAAAATTCTACAAACAAAAATTTAGCTACACACACCCAACTAGAAAATTACAAAAAATTCTCAAAGCTTAATTATGGCCACCTTTGGTTCACCTACCTTAGTGTTTATCATTGTTTTAGATTTTGTAAAAATCTTCGACTGACAGGAACTAATCATATTTATTAATTATGTTGTCAACATGCCTTTTTCTACACACAATGATAAATGATGCATCATAAGAAAGGTTTTTGAACTGGCTTTTGTCATAATATGCCCAAATTTCATTAAAACACATTAATTGATTAAAAATTGCACTTGATCAGAAATGTATGGTTAATGCAGTGAGAAAGTCTCGAACGGATCCAATAGTTATATATATAATTTCTGTTGTCAACATCCCTTTTTCTATGAACATACTAAACGCACAACGATGATTGAGGAATCAGTTGGTTTTTGAACCAGCTTCTGACATAGCAAGCTCATATTTCGTTAAAACATGCTGCTTGATAAAAACTTTCAGTTAGTGAAAATTTAATTAATGTATCAGCATTGTTTACATAAATGAAATGACGGCTTTTTTTCAAATCAATGTTGTCACAAAAAGAAATCCCACTCGCGCCTATACCATCCTGAAGAATGATTATAAAGAAATCATAAATTGTGCAAAAGAGAAAAATGTGATATCTCCACACATGTTTATTTTATATTTATAAATAAAAGCAAAATTTAAACTATAACGTATAGAAGAAAATTATATAATCGATTGTCGAAGCATTAATATTTCACGTGTAACCTAAAATGTATTTTTTGTTATATCTTATTAAAATGATATTTAAATGTATTTGATATTTTTAACCCGTGTTTTCTTGAAGCGGATTACGTCATCCTCTAATCAATATCGCTGTTAAAATATTACTCTTATTATTATTTTTTTTTTCTGGTGCGTACTTTACTATCTTTGATCACTTTTGACTGTAATTTTTGTGAAATTTTTAAGATAACTTTGGCTTTAATAATGTTATTTGCGAGTACTTGTTGATCTGTTTCAGATAACAGACCAGGTGATATTGTCATACGGTTGTCTGAATAAATTGTCTCGGCTGGTTTTCGGCCCAGTTAGCTTTATAGGCAGAGAACTGAAAATTAAAGCCAGAAGTTCTGAGTTCGACTCATGACCTGGCCATTTTACTTACCCATCATACGTAGTATAGGGTAAGTGTTGTAATCGTTTTGATAATCGAAGATTTTTTTGACGGATTTACTCTTTTCAGACACTGGAGTTTCCGAAAAACATATTTTTAGAAAATATATTTTGCCGTCCGTCTGTCTGTGTGTGTGTCTGTAAACGCTCTATCTTACGAACAAATTGAGATAGAGACTTGAAATTTGGTATGTCCTTTGTATGTAAAAATGAGAAGAAGCTTATTGAATTTCAGTAACCTCGATTATCCGGAACTATTTTTTTCGGACTCTCGAAATATTCGTTCTGATAAAAGGTGTATAAAAATTTTCGAAATTGTTTATTTTAAGGAGTGAATATAAAAGACAATAAAAAAGACATAAATTTTGCATAAAGAATGAAGTCGATCGGATAATGAGTTGCCGAGATATTTGTAATTATATTTTCCACACTCTTCGATTTTTCGTGACCCTGTATTTCATTCAAACTTCAATTCAAAGATATATTTTAATTGGAAATGAGACGCTTAATCCGACGCAGTAAACAGTTAGTTAATTAGATTATCAATTTTGGAGTTATAAGGATTTTACTTTTACGCAATTCAGTAATAGAGCATTTATTGTTTATGACGTCATCAGGCCACGATTTTATTCGAATTGCAATGCATTTTATAAATAGTTTACACATGTTTTATTTTCATATTTTATATTATGGATATCCATGATGGGTAAGTATTACGGTGGCCCCGAACGACTAGTTTTCACTTACTTTAAAAATTATCAATTTGTATGACACCTTTACAAATCAGCGTGATTGAGTTAAAAAAAAATTAAAAAAGTGTATCTTTGTATCCACCGTATGAGTTCATCAAGTTCCATTACTTGCGGTTTAGTCTGTTTAGCTGTTTCAGAAAACAGTTGAGATGACATTGCCATAAGGTTGTCTGAGTAAATTGTGTTGTTCGGCTGTCGGTCCAAGTAGCTCGATAGGCAGAGCATGTGGTTACGCGTGCCAAGTTAGGCATTTGTGCTGTAGGTTGCCGAATCGTGGTATATACAATATTAAATTTAAAAAAAATATTTTTTTTTATTTAAAAAAATAATATACAAATTCATATGAACACTTTTAAATTAAAATAAAAATATCTTTGAAAATAAGATAAAAAATATATAAATATTTTGATGGGCGAATAAAATATTAATTTCTAACTTCAGATAGGCAAAATTTAATTTCGTACCTCTTGGACATAGACTTATTATGCAGAATGGAAAATAAGGCAACGTAAAACACAGCAACATTAATCACTCTCGAGAATCCTGAAATTCTTTTCCGGAACTTCCGTTTTTTTTCTTTCTAACCATTGGGAAAATGGTTGCTGTTTTCGGTCGAGAATGGACCACTTGACGTCGTCATTTTATTGATGTCGTCACTTTATTTTTTTAAGCATTTTTAAGCGTTTTTAACGAAATTCTGTAACTTTATAAGAATTTTTAACGAAATTCTGTAACTTTAGAAGAATTTGTCTTTGAATAGGCATTAGAAATGCATGAAATCGTTACAAAAATGTCAAAGTTACAAAAAGGATAGATGCAAATTATCCAATATGAAAAAAAAGCCGAATTCAAAAATTGACGTCAGATGAGAAATCGTCTTATAATTTTTTTATTTGTTTCTGTTTTCATTAATATATTGTAAATTTGGTACTTTCGTGTTATAGCGGCTCCCAAGGATGAATCGCCAAGCGACCAAGATTTATCGCCAAATTATAAAGCATGTATGACATTATAATAATATATGATATACAGTAGAGTCTCGATAATTCGAGTCTCGATTGTTCGAGTTTCCCATAAATCCGAGTTAGTGAAATAAAAAACAGTTTTAGCTTCTAAATAATGACCAACATTTATGCAACTCGTGAAAGAATTATTTCGCACCACAAAATTCAAGTATCTATTTTTTATTGTTGTTCGACGGATCGTATGCCAACTGTGCACCACGAAGCCACTTATAGAAATCCATCCTCTTAAAGAAAACGGGTGTATTCTTCCTATACGTGAGGGGATCACGCCGGGTGAAATTGGAGAAAATCAGAGAATAGTTGTTCAACGAGCTCCCGCTCCACTCACTCCTTTTGTCTACTACGAACCTATCGGAACAGAAGTAAACTAGAAGCGTTTTTACTAACAACTGCTCTGATTTAGAAAATCCTTAAAAAAGTGCTGACACACTTTATATGTGGTCTACACAGCAAAGTAAAAAAAAAAATGATGCCCTCTTTCAGGTCCAAATCTTCAAGAAAAATCTTTTCTGTTTCTAAAAGAATTTGAAGAAAGTGGTGAAAACTTCACTGATAGTGTAGGCTGGTTTGACAAGTTGAAAAAAGTACATCGTATCCAGCAACTAGAGGTCTGTCGCGAGAAGCTATCTGAAGATTCTGAGGCCGTCGCCGTGCAATTTTACAAGAAATTGCAGGAAGTCGTGACAAATAAAAACCTTACGAACGACCAGCTTTATAATTGCAATGAATCTGGCCTTAATTTCAAAATGCTACCATCTAAAACAATCGCGTCAAGCTAAGAGAAAAGTACTCTAGGCCACATAAAAGCAAAGAGATGTTAACACTTCTTGCTGCATCAAATGCTTCAGGAAATCACAAGATTAAACTTGTTGTTATCAGAAAAGCTGAAAAGCCAAGAGCATTTTACATGTTTCGATATCTTCACTGCCGGTTGCGCATAGGAACCAAAAAGTGCTTGGATGACTCAAGAAATATTTAAAAACTGTTTCTTTTTACGATTTTGTGCCAGAAGTTATAGAGGAATGGATAAATAGTCACGAACAACTAGAATTTATGGATTCTGCCAGAATCCGACAGATTTCACACCGCTAATGAGTCACAGCGAGGGGCTGCTTGCTGCGCTATAGTCCGCCATACGATAGGTGGAGCAATAGCCTGAGTCGACTCCTACCGACAATATGCTGCTTTGACGATGGCGTGATATTGCTGCACGGAAACGGGACAATGTGTCAAAACAAAAAACAATTGACAATTAATTAAAGATATAATAAATTCTGTTTCTATCAGCAGTAATGTAATCATTTGCAAGTACATTTTTCATTTAAATATACACTGAAATTTAAAAATTGCTTTATCTTCATTTATTTATTAATTAAATTTTATGATTTCGATAATTCGAGTTTTCGATAGTTCGAGGTAAGCTCGGTCCCGTCCATCTCGAATTATCGAGACTCTACTGTATATATATGCGTATACAGGATGCATATAGTATAAGCTTTGCGATGATCTTGGCAAAATCATAACTGCAACCTTGGAATAATCATAATTGTGGGGGCCGCTATAACACGAAAGTACAGTAATTTTTTTTTTCTTTTTTTTTTTTAAGCTTTTGAAACATTTTTCCAATGGTTATTGTAATTTGTTAAATTCTATATATATATATTTTTTTTTATTAAAGATACATTTTTTCAAAACCAGAATTTTTAATGCAGTTAATAAAATAAAATGGCAAAAAAATACTATAAAAAATATGAAAATTACAATATATCAAGACGTTTCATATCGAAACACCTCATTAGTTCATTTATCTACTGTCGATACAGACAGAAAAAAACAGAGAAAATCAACCACAAACAGTTACAAAAACAGCTAAGCATTCATTAAAATAGTGTATTAACCCCGTATAGCACATGATTCATTTAGTGTGAAATTCTCCATGCGTGAAAACCATCTCTCAAGAAACTTGTCGTTGGGGGCCACCGTAATACTTATCCATCAGGGACATGTATAATATAAAATATGAAAATAAAACATGTGTAAACTACTCATAAAATGCATTGCAATTCGAATAAGATCGTGGCTTGATGACGTCATAAACCTTTAAATCAAGGTTAACGAAAAAGAAAGGCTACCGCGGTGCTTTACGCGTATATTTTTTTTACAGACCGTGGGAGTCACGTGATGCTCGAACGCACCAATGAAGGCGTACGAAAAGAGCACAACGTCACTCTAGCGGTCTGTAAAATAAAGATAAGTTGAATGCACCAACGGTAGCCTGTCTTTTTCGTTAGCCTCGCTTTAAATGCTCTATTACTGAATTGCATAAAAGGAACATCCTTATAACTCCAAAAATGATAATCATATTAACTAACGGTTTACTGCGTCGGATTAAGCGTCTCATTTCCAATTAAAATATAGCTTTGAATTGAAATTTGAATGAAATACAGGGTCATGAAAAATCGAAGAGTGTGGAAATAGAATTCCAAATATCTCGGCAACTCATTATCTAATCCACTTCATTCCTTATGCAAAATTTGTTTTTTTATTGTATTTTATATTCACTCCTTAAAATAAACAATTTCGAAAATTTTTATATACCTTTTATCAGAACGAATATTTCGAGAGTCCGAAAAAAATAGTTCCGGATAATCGAGGTTACTGAAATTCAATAAGCTTCTTCCCATTATTACAGACGAAGTGCATACAAATTTTTTATCTCAATTCGTTCGGGAGATAGAGCGTTTACAGACACACACGCAGACAGACGGACGGCAAATTTTTTTTCTAAAAATAGGTTTTTCGGAATATTCATTGTCTGAAACGTGTAAATCCGTCAAAATGTTTTTTTCGATTTTCAAAACGATTACAAGACTTACCCTATACTACGTATGATGGGCAAGTAATACTGGGTATGATGGGTAAGTAAAAACTCTGCCATAGTAATTTTTGCATCTCATTTTTAATGAATTTATTAAAAAGTCTGGTTTTGAAAAAATGTACCTTTAATTGCAACTGACAGACTTAGAATGTTTTTATATATATATTGTGATGAGTTTTTACTTTGCGATAGAATAATTTAAATGTTAGCTACAAACGCAAAACTCAATCTTTAAACCTTAGAAATATTTTATTTCTTTTGTAAAATAACACTAAAATAAATTGTTACACACTTAGAAGTTATTAGGTTCGATTGTCTATTACAATTAACTCATAGCCAGTATCACTTCTGGGATGAAAGTTCTAGTTCCTAAGAAACAGTTCAAGGCGACGAAAGTTTTGGTAAACACAGATTTTCTCGCTCGGCTAGCGATCTGAAATAAGTTCAATTTAATGAGTGGTGACAGGGTGTCACACTAGTTGCAATCTCTCTGACAGTGAGCTGCAACTATCCCAAAATAAAGACGGGATGTCTCTGATATTTTCTCCCTTTGCTGGTGTTCAGCAATTTTCACCCCCGGACGTGATGTCCGGCCGATGATACAGATTTCTCTACCGGAAGATGATTCTCCTCTCTGCAGGTCTCAAAATCCGACCTCTTCAGTTGATCCCCAACTTCCAACTCCCTGCTCCGAACTCCTCTGTTTCGCTCCTCGCCGAAGGGAAGGGGGGGTGGGGGTTTGGGCGTTCTCAAAGCCCCATAAACTCCGTTCCTCTTCTCTGATTGGGAAATAAGAATTCGTACCTGGCGCCTCGTTGCCAATTTATGTCTTGTCATAAAACAGGGGAATCCCTCGCTTCTTTGTTTCTCGAGAAGAATCATATTGATCAACTCCCCGCCGTAACAAATTCTCTATGTCAACTTTCTTTTGAACGAGCTAGACGCCGCGTCTGAGAGACTTGCTCGTGGGAAAAAACTTTTCGCAGGTGTGAGAAAATAAAGTCTTGGATGGAAAGCTTCATTCAACATTCCCACATAATTTAATGAAGTCTTTACAATATATATATATATTTTTTAAGGTCAAATAAACATAAGTTAAGCCGGAATATGTTGAATGCTTCTTGATTTTATGTGGTTATTTATTAATATCTTTTACATAATAAAATTTCTGATTTTAGTTTAAATAAAAAAAACGGAAGCTTATCAGGTATTCATATGTAATAGATTTAATCCATTAATAATTAACTATAATTATAATTCTGTTACATTTAGAACGATGCCAGATCATCACCAGTACTGCACTGGTGGATTTTCACCGGACGATATCGTCATCAGTGGTATTGCTGGCCGATTTCCTGAATGCAAGACTTTAGAGGAGCTAAAAGAAGGGTTGCTCAACCAGAAAACTTTCCTAATTCCCAATAATGACAGATATGAAAAAGGTAGGAAGATTTTTTTGCATTTTATTTGCATCAGTTAAAAGTGATACGAATATTGTATTAAATAACAAAATGTATATATATACCGTTTATTCCGGCATATAACGCGCATTTTTGAAACAAGAAAATTGTTTAAAATTTACAGATGTACGTCATACGAAGCGTATAAAAATAAAATATTAGCAGTTAAGTATAGCTTAGTTACTATATCCGTACACTACTGAACATGACAGGCATTTTAACCAATTCCGGACGCTGCGATAGAACACCACTCAATACATGAGAGGGGTCCAAAACAGGTCCGGTCCACAAGCTAAGCCCGTCGCAATATCCTCTCTGGGTGATAAGTAGCAGGCCATAGGAGCGGACCACCGGCCCAAGAACTAAAAGGAAGCCAGTATCAGAGAATTTCTCTATCGCCAGTTCTGATCATGGAAAGCCTACAGAAGCGAACACTAGCTCCTTACCCTCAATCAAAACAAGAAAAGACATGAAAAAATAGTAAATAAAATAGAAGATAGAAATTTTTAAAAAATGATAAAATTAGTACCCCACAGCCAGCGTACCCCTGGGTGACTAGCTTTGAGACGTCCCACTGCAGAGTAGGAAATTAAAAACAAAAAAGTTGTTCGGCAGTATCCGGTACCGTCTGTGCCCGCCTGCTGCCGGTACGTTAATGAAGCCAACTTGGCCATAATGAAGCCATAAATGAAACCATAAATGAAGCCAACTGGACTATACCTGACTAATTTGGCGAAATTCTGATTCAATTTCAATATTGACGAAAACTGGGAATGAACCTTCGGTAATCGGGTTCCACGTAATTTAGCTTAGTGTTTTCCAGTAAAATTAGTTAAAATCTTAAAACCAATAAAAACGGAGACTATCTTTTCCCACCGGTATAGGCCAGGAGGACTTTTCGTATTCGTTCGTCAACTGCTAGTGCAACGAATGGTGCTTCGCATCCTAGGTAACGAGACGATCATGATCTTTGTGAATTTTCACGATATTCGACTTGCATTTTTGTGCGAATTGCCCTATAGCGTTGACTAATGGATTAGGCAGAAACATTATGGTTATCGGTAGCGTGTGAACAGTTAAAAATTATCTCATAAAAATGCTCATGCTTCATCAAATATTTACTATACTTATATTCTAATTGTATTATGCTGTCTGTACTATTATTTGCTAAATTTGCCGAAAGTGGCGTTAAATTTAGTTGAAAAATCTACAACAAAAAACTTGCAAACATTTCTTGAATTTCTTAAAGAAACCTTTATTTATGGATATACGGGCTATTCTTACACCAAGGAACGGAAATACGGGTAAGATCCACATGGTCATGTGCTGCTGCTACAAGATCATTCCGAGCATTTCAGTTTACTGGGTGATCATTTTTCTTTTCAGTTTGTTATTGGTTTCCTAATTGCTCTCGTGATAGAAATTCAGTCAAAAATTTGAGATCAATCATGTTCTTTATATTTCTGAAATTCCAGAAGAATCCGTCGCATATTTCTCTGGATATTCGACAAAGGGTGTAAACTCGAAACTGTTCTTTTGAGTTATGACCATGTAGTGTATATAACCACAATATAGATGGCAATTTATAATTCATCATATATAAATGGTAAATCAAGGAAAGATGTAATTCAGCTTACGGATATCTTATAATACAATCACATGTATGAACCATAATTGAGAACAAAAATCAATAATAATGAAAATAAGTTTCAACCAAAATAATTGGGAATGTAAATTACTATTAAAAAATATATTGAAAAACATGAGAATTCTGTAATATAATTTTCAAAGCTATGTATGTTTGTATTTATGTATGAAAGTATGTATATATCCTTTATATATATATTGTATTTGTGTGTGTTTATATGTTTGTATATACACAACTTATATAATTTACATATAGGTATACTGCGTTTGTATGTGTTTGTATGCATATGTATATATATCACTTACATATATATTGTTTGTGTGTGTTTGTATGTATGTATATACTTATATTTATTCTTCATATGTGTAATAGTTTCTCTCTTATCTTTTGTTAAATACTGTAAATAAATAGGTTGGACATTCCGTTGGTTACAATCTTAGTTAAGAAATAGTATTTGCTTATATATATTCACTTATTCAGATTATATTTCAATGCTTACTTTCTAGATTTTTTTTAAATAAAAATTAAATATTTTTCGGAAATAAAAATTTACACAACGTAGCTTTATAATTTCGTTTAAACTGAAAAATATAAGAGTTTAGGACAATTAAATTTGTTTTAAAAACCTATTATTATACGTTTATACTCTACTCACAAACAGGTGCTGCAGATTTGCCTTTTGGCTCATCTGGAACAATCAAAGAACTAGACAAATTTGATGCGGATTTTTTCGGATACACCCTGCTAACCGCAAACAATTCTGATCCAGTTCAACGAATGCTGCTAGAGGTATCATATGAAGCAATGGCTGATGCCGGTAAGTCAAAACATTTTCTATAAACAAAATCAAAGTTCATATTAATCTATTTAAAAAAATATATATTTTTTAAGTATGAATTTTTTTTTTTTTAAGTAGGCGTTCGAAGGATACGAATTTCTGAGTGGGCATATGAATTTATTTCACTCCATTGCTGACTTGATTAATGCAAAATTTTGGCGTAAAGCATTGTCTATAACATTTGCTGAACAAAAGACGGCAGGAGGAATGAGTATTAAGGTATTTGTACGAAATAAGGCCATGCTCTTAATAAGGCCATCAGGCAGAGTTTGGCAAATTTGTAATAGTTACAATTACATGCCGTAAAAAATTCCTTCAACACAGTAGCCGAAACAGTCCCCCATCTCATTATTTGACAAGCTTTCTGTACTTGAATGTGTGCAACAATTATAATCAATTCATACAATTGTAATTACACTGCAGATAATTGCAATTACAAATTTGCCCAATTCTAGTTTGACCATCAGGTTATATCATAGCTAGAAAATTATAACTTTGTGTGGGTTCAGAGACATGAACTAATTCTTTACGACGTAAAAACACACAAATTCGAACTATCACAACATAAAAAACCTCATACGACCGTTTCAAGGATAACTCATATCCCCTTCATCAGAGTAAAAAAAATAAAAAAACAATCTTGTATAAAACGGTCTCGGGTTGTCATATGGCAGTACATACAGTTTATTGAGAGTTTATGAGTCCTTGATACGTGCAGATAGTTTCAACTACAACCGATACCGTCTTCATTGTCATTTCCGGACCATTGAATCTTTCGACACGTCATTGTTAAAAATATTAAGCAAACTTCATATGAAATAAGCGTAAATTATTGATTGCGTTTTACAATATTAGCATGATGTACCAGATAATTTAACGATCTTTTAGAATGTATATTGTTATCTGTATTTTTAATACTGTTTGTGTTCGCAAGTGAAATATTTGAAAAACAGAAGTCCCCTAATAAACTATTGCTTAATTTGACAAAATCTTCGTGTCTTAGGTATGTGCCTTTGTTAAAGTTGAAGATGTATGTCTATGAAGTATGTGTAGTTTTCGAAGGGACACAGATAACTTTTTCTGTCCCAAACGTGAATAACTTCATTTGATCTCATCATAAAATAATAATGATCTATTTTTTACTTTTTTATATCCAGATATTTCATTGTCAAGAGTTTAAATGTTAAATTTAAAAACACGTCCTTTATTTTATTCAATTTTGGTGTAACACCTGTCAAATATCTGTTAATTCAAGTGAAACTATGTGGGGTAAAGTACCTGAATGCCTAAGCTGACGCATATCCATTTTGTTTCGAATTATTGGTACCCAGTTCAGCATCAATCTACCGCAGCCGGAGTTGGGTTGCCTAAGACTCGGTGCTGATTGGCTGAACCGGTTCTGATTAGCTAGGTTTTTCGACTGGGCTCCAATTCGGGTGCCAAATCTGCGAGGATGAGGCAGCCTCTATTATAGGAGTTCTACTCCTCATAATGCTGACATACTAACGTCAATTTAAAAAAAAAAGAAAAAAGGTCTTAAAATGAACGTATAAATTTGAAATTGGCGCCATAATTGTCAAGAAATGTTTTTTCCCGTCATGGCGCCAATTTCGAACTTATACGATCATTTAAAGCCATATTTTTTTTTTTTCAAGTTGGCGTTAGGGTGTCAACATTAGGAGGTGAAGTATACCAGTATTTCTTAAAGAAAATGTTCTTTTAAATCGTAGAAAGCTCCGATTAAATAAAACAACATTTTCTGTACAAAAATACTGGTATCCAAAGGCAGCTCTGCTATTTACTCAGTCAAAAATACACGTGGCTCACTCCAATCTCAACTCTGTATTTTGTTCATTAACTGTCACAGTAATGAAGGTGTTTTAAGGGGATGTTACGGTTCATCGGTCCGAAAAATAGGTCAACTTCGTTTTTTTCTGTTTTTTTGTTCATAGGAAAAATAAAATAACACAAAAAATTAATTTATCCACATATTAATCATAGTTTTTACCATAAAAAATATTTTAATTACACAATAAATATTAAAACTGATCGGGACATCATCAGTTGCATATGGGTATGCTATGCGCGGATCACACTGCGCCGTGTAGTACACAGCTTGTCAGAGTCATTTGAAACAAACTTAAAAAACAGGTTGTTTTTTTTTACCCTTTTTTCACTAATTTTAACCTGGTTTAAAAAGTGCATAATATCTCTAAAACGAACACTCCCAAATAACGGACACCTCTATTTAGTGGACACTTTTTCGATCCTCTCTATCTAAGTTTTTATACATTTTCACCTCCAAATAGCGGACACCTCCGAATAGCGCACAAATTCTGCACTCCCGAGGTGTCAGTTATTCAGAGGTTTTACTGTATTATTATTAATTTTTACATATGAAAGTTTCATTGATCCAGAAAATAAATAAGCTTTAATTCCCAAATAAAAAAATAAATGATTGGTTACTCCATTTAAACGCTACTTTAGGAGGCGCTCTGCAAAATATCGTTCAGAGAAATTCGCTGTTTGAATCAACCAATCAACTTTTTTTTCTTTGGAAATTAAAGATTATTTATTTTGTGGGGCCATGAGCCTTTCATATGCAATAATAATAATAATAATAATAATAAATATATTTTTAAGCCACGATGAAGTTATGAAAAAAGCGAAAAAATGGCACTTTTCGAAATAAATTAAAGAAAGGTTGCTAAAAAGGTGCATTTAATGTCACAAATATATAAAAAGATGTCACAAATATAAAAGAACAAATATAAAAGATGTTGTTACATAATAAAATAGTTTTTCAAAACTTAAAAACTTCCGAAATTTCGCGCCGAGCGCTTTCGATCAGACCTTGATCGCCATTAGGGTAGCTATGATTGCGTACTGAAAATTCTTAATCGTACTCCGTCTACGGCTAGGCAACCAAATGAATATACTTTACAGTGGAGGGGGGGAGGGAGGGGAGGTAGTAAACTGGACATTTCTATCCAACTTTAACAAAACATCTTCTATTTTAAAAGCTTTAACCATGTACCGGAATGTTATATGACATGTTATCATTAATAGCCTTATTACCTTTTACTAAAATTTCTATGGACTCCTTTATTAACGAAATATGATAATGTGAGGCAGGAATGATGATTCTTGCTTCATTATAACGAATATTTAAATTTTGCTGTAGGTTAAGTCTTGCTATATTTGTGACATTAAATGCACCTTTATAGCAAGATTTCTTTACTTTATTTCGATATATTTTCAAGGCGAATGTGACATTCCAACAGTATATGTTTTTCATATATACATTTTGTGTAATGGCACTTTTTTCAAAATATTTTAAAATTTTGAACTCGTGGAGTATTTTTACTAAATATTTTTCAAAAACTGATAAATAGATTTTAAAAAAATACGTTCAATAAATTGTTTATCTTTTTAAATATTTATTGAATTTGTGGTTCTGGACATTTCTTTGAAGAATTTCTTGTTAGAATAACAAAAGTGATGAAAAATAGCCGTCCACCGTTCCTTTAGCATTTTTGAAAAAGTTTGTTTTTTAAATTACTACTTATTACATCTTAATTTAGTATTAAGTATGAAAAACGTTCCAAGTTTGATTTAGAGTTACTATTAAAATCAATAAAAATTTCCTAATAGTTTATTTCATGTTTATTAACCCTTAACTGTTGGGCTTTTTCGACACCATGAACTAAAAATAGGAACGATACACCACTTTTTTCGTACTAAAATATTTGTTTTATATAATCGAAAAATGTCCGCCAATTAATAAAGCGAAGATTGCAATTAAAAATTAGTGATGTAAAAAAGCTTTTAGTAATGAAACAAGCAAACTCTTCTTGCCCGAACTGGGTTCAGCATCATACAGTCAGCATCTTTTTGCGTACCTAAATAATGTAAATATTTCATTATGTTTGAAATAACTGCAAGATTATTTAAATAAGCTGAAATTTTCTTCCGTAAACGCTTATGTAATCGAATTGTTTTGAGCGACTCTGTAAATGAATGATTGATGCTTTGCTCACCATGTTACACAGAAAGCATGTCTTTGTGCATTTCATTAAAACATATCAATGTCAGTATGTTTCAAATAGTTTAACATCATTCAAATACGCCATAAACGTTTCATTGCTATTAACATAATTTAATGGATGGTTTTGAGTGTCCCTGTAAACAAACTATAAGTGCTACATGCACTGTTTTCAATAGAGAACATACCACAGTAAACTTCAATAACATATATAAATTACATGGCAATCCGATTATATTTAAGGGGGTTAGAGCATGAACGGACAGAATGCCGATACAAAAAATCCCTGACGGCTCGGCCTACAGGCACAGGTAGATTTCGAAGACGCAGACCGTGGGGCGCCTGTTTGTCGGGAAATGCGGAAGAAATGACCTTTTTGCGATTATGCTGCAGTTGGAACCGCCTACTTCGAAACCAAACTTGTTTGCAAGCGGAGTCAGCAAAATTATTTTTTTTTTTTTTTTTTTTTTTTTTTTGCTATAAGAGTTGGTCCTATAAAAAACATGTCAATAGAAATGTTTTAGATAATAATGTTTTAGATTTATAATAAATTTAAGCGGGTTTGAAATCTTGGGAATTGACGAAGTTATGAATTTTTTTCTTCTAAAACCTCCCTTCCCCCCCCCCTTAAGGCAATTTTTAATTATATCAAAAATCTGTCATACATAAGTTTTTGGCCCTGTTCCTAGAAGTAATAATAACTTTAAACGGATTCGATACGTATCATAATTAAGAAATTGTTTTTTTTTCTGTTTTCACAAAAAGCCCCCCATCCCCCCCCCGAAATCACCCACTCGTGGACAGCCACCCGTGAGGTATAGGAACAATAAGTCCACGAGGGGAAAAATAAACGCTACCCGACACCGATAGCACCCATCCGTTCCAACCACCACCGCAGGAGGCGCCTGTTTATTAGATTTGAAACAATGAATATAATTACATAACAATAATAAAATATAAAAGGTAAAAAATAACAATTTTTTGCAAATTGAAAGTTAAATATAAAATATTTTCGAAGTACTATAAGTTCATGATGTCCTAAATTTATGGTATTTCAGTTCAGAAAGTCAATGGTCAGTTCAGTCAATTTTTTTTTTTTTTAATTCTTTCGTAATGAAAGAGAAATTTTTTGAGAATATTATAATTCTCTTTTAACTTTTGAGAGTTTGAAGGATTGAAAATGATATTACGAAGGTTATATCTGAGAGTTTCGTTCTTATCAAAAGGGAAGTGATGGATCATAAGAGGGCAGCATCCGAATATGTAGTGAACTGCATCTCCTTCTGCTTTATCGCATGGACATCTAGGTGAGGATCTTTTTCTTATTTTATGTAAGTATTGTGGGAAACTGCCATGGTTACTCAGATAATACGGCAGTGTTGGCTGTTTGCAGAGATAATTTGGATCGACTTTATTTATAATTTTATAGGTATGGTCGGAGGTTCGTTCGGTTAGAGGTTTGTACTGTTGAATGTGCAAATTAAGGGATTATCCGGCGCGTGCGTAGCACGACCGGTATACGATGCCGAAGGCAGCGGGGACCCGGGTCAGAGGTTCGTCCGGTTCGAGGTTTTACAAGATTCGAGATTTTCTACAATTCGAGGCACCGATGTAAATTAGGGGCCCGCTAGCGGGCGGAGCCAGCTAGTTACTAATATTAAGGACGGTAAACGTCTGTGTGTGTTTCTGTCTGTGCATTCCACCTCTGTACACGCAAAGGCTCCGGGACAAATCGACGCACCGGCGGCGGACGCGGACCGAAAAATTCGGAAAAAAAGCGCGGAGCTCAAGTTTCGGCGAGTCGGGCGTCTGACCCGGACCCGGGGAGTTATTAATCGACGAAACTGTTTTAATTACCGACCGAAACCGAACTTGAAAAAGAATCTAAAAAATTTCCGTTTTGATAATCGCAGACATCCAAATTGTCGCTTTTTAACGCATCATCGAATAAAAAAAAATCTACCGGAGGTATCGATCCGAAAATCGGGGTACACACGCGGCCGATTTCTGTCGTTCCAAAATGTCAAATTTTTTGAAATTCGGACCGTAACTTTTCTTTATTTCGGCCAAAAACTGACCAGACATCCAACATCGACCCCAGACGGGAAAAAGGTTGTCGTAAAGAATGCCGGGTCGACACATCCGAGATCAAATCGCCCCATTCCTTTTTGAAACAAATGGAAATAATGACTCTACATTCACGAAAAATTGCAAACACGTGTATAAAAAAATCGCGAATTCAACAAAAAAAAATTCGTAAAAATCGACCAGTAATTTTTAAAGATATCAATTAAAACTCATTAATGACACGGCAAATGAATTTATTTCTATTCCAAAGAGACAGCTGCTTTTTTATTTCAACATTCAACCCAGTCTGTGAATAAGTCATTTCTGAAAGAGATAAAATAGTCACGTGACTTTCAACTGCGTTTTTCCAGAGGGGGGACCCATCTCCGAATGTAAGAGGCGCAGTAATTCCAAACTTTCACAGGGCGACGCAAAATTTTTTCTGCTTTCAGAATATCTAAAAATTATTCTCATATCTTCATTAGGAGCCGATATATTATTTTATTGTATAATTAATCATCGTTATTTGTATAATTAAAACAAAAGAAAAATTTCTATGACAGTGCCGGCTAGATATTAGGATTTTAGGAAGTAGGCTGCATCTAAAAACTGCATTATTTTTTAAGTTTTAGTATTTTAAGTTTTTGTTTTAGAGTGGCAACCAGATATTATGATAGGGAAAAGCGGGCTTCGCCCGTTATCGATTTTTTTTTTTTTTAGTTTTAAGTTTTTCTACAACTCACTGTCTTTGAACTAGAACTCAGGTAGTCTACATAAGTTGTTTGAGGAAAAGCAGTGTCATCGCCAACCCCCCCTCCCCGTCCCCCGCTTTTTTCTTTTAACTGTGGTCCGTTTCTATAACTAAGAAACTATGTTAGGACCCTCTATAACATTTTTAAAAGTTTCTGAGTTTATACCACTCTTTTCGAATAATAATAATATCAGATTTTATACTTTGATTTCACATTATCTCGAGTTCTACGAGTCCAATCGGAACGCGGTTTGGCTCATTCGACTCGATATCGATAGAGGATACTAGAGCTTATCGGTTTTAGTTCGTTTTTCACCACCAAGGGGCGTTTTATTATCTCTGTTTCTATGGCCCGGATTACGACGGGGTTCGGCTCTTTCGACTGGATTTCGACAGCTTTACAGATTTCGGTCATGTTCGTATAGAACACATTGCGCCCCCTGGTGGTGGAAGGTGTAATTAAAGGATTTTTCAGCCAACTCGGGTTCTATGGGTCACATCACGACGCGGTTTGGCTCAATCGACTCGACGTCGATAGAGGATACTACAGCTTATCGAATTTTGCTCCGAGTCTCACCACCAGGGGGCGCTTTCCTATCTCCGGTTCTACGGGCATGAAAACGACGGGGTATGGCTCATTCAACTCGGCATCGAAAGCCTTAACGATTTCAGTTATGATCGTATAAACAGATTGCGCCACCTGGTGGTGGAAGGTGGAACTAGCGTATACTACAGCGCGTGCGCAGCACGACTGCTATACGATGCCGCAGGCAGCGGGGACCCAAGCCGGAGGTTCGTTCAGTTAGAGGTTTATACTATTCTATGTGCAATTTAAGGGATTATCCGGTGCGTGCGTAGCACGACCGGTATACGGTGCCGAAGGCAGCGGGGATCCGTGTAGGAGGTTCGTTCGGTTAGACGTTTATACTATTGTATGTGCAATTTAAGGGATTATCCGGTGCCGAAGGCAGCGGGACAGGGTCGGACATTCGTTCAGTTAGATGTTTATACTATTCGATGTGCAAATTGAGGGATTATCCGGTGCGTGCGTAGAACGACCGGTATACGGTGCCGAAGGCAGCGGGGACCCTGGTTGGAAGTTCGTTCGGTTAGAGGTTTATACTACTCAATGTGCAAATTAAGGGATTATCCGGTGCCGAAGGCAGCGGGGACCCGGGTCGGAGGTTCGTCCGGTTCGAGGTTTTACAAGATTCGAGATTTTCTATAATTCGAGGCACCGATGTAAATTAGAGGCTCGCTGGCGGGCGAAGCCAGCTAGTCTACACTACAGAACTTGTCGATATTCTGTTCGACAAGGCAGCTTACAATTAAGTCTTCATTAACTGGACGATAGTGCCAGGTTTCTTAATTTTTTTTTTGTTGTTGTTGAAGATCCTCTCGACCAATCAAATTTTATTTTCCCCAAGTCGCAACTCCACAAAGAACTGTTCCCGGGGATTTCGGGTGTAGAACACACCATCATCTACATTCACAAACTATCAGCGGATTGAACGCCTGCAATACCTCAACTTGCTTTTTATGGTTTCGTTCATCTCACGAAACCCTACTAGTCCCACTTCGTTGTCTGTCTGTCACAGAGCCGGTTCTCAGAAACTATATAACTTACAGTCATGAAATTTTGTGTACTTATAGCTGAATACCTACTATGAAGTTCAAAGTCATAAAATTTGAAAAAATCGTATTATTTTAATATATAGAAATAAAAAACCAAAAATCTAACAGCCTTTCCCTATTAAATTTAAACATTTTTCGTTATGGCAGTTGCCAACAATTAAAAATGCACAATAATTAATTTTCTATTGAAATATTTCCACGTGAAAAATGAAAATGAAATAAAATGTTTCACCAATTGAAAAAAAGATTAATAAGACGTTCTATTGGTAATAAAACGGAAATTTTCAAACATTTCTCAATAATACAAGGAGTATGAGTATGTGTAAATACAGTAAGCAGCTTAAAAAGAAAAATAATCTGACGGCCAACATTATGAAGGTCTCTACACAACATGTTTAATTTTGAAATAGATTTTTGTTTAATATCGCAATTAGTCCACATGACAGATATTATTATGACAGAGTGTAATAGCGGGCTTCGCTTGCTATCGGAACGGTTCAGATTTTCGAAAAAACGAGAAAATAAACCGGTAAATTTTTACTTTTTTTTTTTTTTTTTTTTTTTGAAAATGAAATTTATTTGTATTTATTAAAGAAAGGATAAAGTGTTTTGAAAGGAATATTAAACGAAACCCTATGTGATATCTTTGATCACACTTTCCTACTTATTTTAAATTAACCCTTTACGAATGCCGCCATATTTGAGACAGCCAATTTTTATTGTTCATAAGTGTTGTTTCCATTTATTATTGTTCTGGCGCAACTTTTTCTGACAAACATTTTTTGCACGATTTAATTGCTGAAATTTTCTGTGCAAAAACACTGGTGCCCAATTTAAAACAACACATTAGGACAATAAAAATTGGTTGTCGCGAATATGGTGACATCGTTCGTTAAGTGTTCAGTATTTGTACTCAGTATTTCTGCGGTAGATTGATTTCAACATTCTAAGGTAATAAATAACTAAACCTTTTTTTTTTCATTTTAGGTTATGAGGCAACAGCAGACCTACGAGGTGCAAAAATTGGTGTTTATACAGCAATTACGAACGAAGATGGGAAAGAAATCGAAATGCCGTCTGGAAATATGAGCCGCATTTTTGGTCCTGGATACTTGAGGTGCATGAATGCAAACCGTGTCTCCCATGTGTTTGATTTTCATGGTAAATTCCATCATCTATTCTAGTACTTTATTAAAAAACCTTTTGAAACACCACTTTTGGTCAAGATATCTTTTTTTACTTTCTTCTATCTATAATAGAAGAAAGTATTGTAATCGAAATTTTTTTCAACTTCGGGTTTTCGGCGGGTTTACTCGTTTTAGGGGTTCAGAGATTCCGAAAAACATGTTTTTACGAAACGTCTGTCTTGGTCCGTGTGCCCTTGTGTCTGTACTTTTTGTATCATCGAAAGGTATATGAAGTTATGCTTCAAATTGAACCAAATTTCGTGAATAGGTTTTTGGTTATGGCCAGCAGGTCCCACATGAATTTGAGGATATACCGACGAAAGAGGGCGCTGCGCTAGCGATTTTTGTTCCATTTTCACTATTGTATCATCGAAAAGTGCATGTTGTTATGCCGATAATTGAACCAAATTTTTTGTGTATGTTTTTGGCTATGGCCTGCAGGTTCCAGTTTAATTTGGGCCTGGCGGGGGCGCTGCGATAGCCATTTAAAGATTTCAATTTCAAAATGGTGTACGAAAAAATTAGAAATCCTAAAATTTTATTGCGTCAGATGTTTGGCCTTGTTCCAAAGCTTCCAGAGCATTTGTTGTTTTGCCTCTATCTTGAAAAATGGCTGAGATATAGCAGTTTGAAATTTTTGTGGGGCAGACATTTTGAAACACTACAGCACGATTCCTCCATAAACGGGTTTAATTTATGAGTTTCAGTGAACATGATTACGGCAAATTTATCTTCATTGTTGTATCCATTGTTTCAATTCTTACATGCTTAACAGTATATATTTATATTCGGCAACGTCAAATTCTAGAAAAGCCTGGCGACAATTTGCGAAATATCGCCAAATCTTGCGACAAAAATACGTTGCCATATATGAAGACAACTTGGCTATGTCTGTCTAATTTAGTGATATTCTCATCCAAATACAATATTGACGAGAACTGGGGAATGAATATTCTGTAATAGGGTTACACGCATTTTAGCTTCGTGTTTTCCAGTAAAATTAGCTAAAATCTTAAAACCAAGGAATAAGGAGGCTATCTTTAACCACCGGTAAAGGACAGAAGGACTTTTTGTAATTTAGCATAATACATCGGCTATTCGCATCCAGGTAACCCGACGATTCGCAAGCAGCTGACGTGCAACAGAATAACGAAAAATATTGATTTCTTTGGCGGTGTGACAGCGAATTTGGAAGTATTAACATGTATGAGATAGACTTAAGTTTTGGGATTGGCATATCCAACTAATTTAAATTTAACCCCCCCCCCAAAAAAAAAAAATAAATAAATAAATAAATAAATAATAAGAAAAAAGTCACCTTTCTAAGAATGCTTGAATTTTGTTTCTATCTTATATATACGCAAAGTTTGAGTTGCTGTCTCGAATTAGCTTAGATTTTTTAAAATAAATTTCATAGAATACAGTTACTTTCATCAACTGTAGGCCGCAGAAAACGAAATAGATAGTGTACGATACTTCCACCCTGTTTTGGTGCCAAGTGGTCAAGTTAGGCTGGTTCATTGCACCAATTGTCGAACTGCCATGTGAGCAAGATAACTTGAAAAGCATACCAAGATTGGTGAAGTAGCGTGAACTGTTTCTTTCGGTGACTGCAAAGTAGACGAACTAAGTTCCGACGAAGGGCGCGTTCACAGATCGAACTCCGAGTTACATAGGATAACCCATGGGTAACCCGAAGCGTTCAGAGACCGATATCACGTGACTTTTTGCGGGTTTCTCGCAGCGTTCAGAGCCGGAAATTACCCATCCACATTATCTGGAGAATTTTGTTGGGTGAAGTTATCACGTGGTTAGAAAATCTGATTTGTTTGTTTGCTTTATAGTTAACTGCAACTGTTAATTTTTATTCTTTATGACTGCTACTGTACACTTGAGTCCTGACCATTTGATTGGTCAACCTTTAACAGCACTATGATATAATTGGCCAACGTTGACTAGGATAGTTTCTGCAATGTTCGTACAATCAAAATGTAATGGTAGATTGGTTGACGGAAGTGTTTGATTGTAAACATGCCCATAACTTTATCAAAAAGTGTTCACAGCCGTTTTAACCCAACTTTACCTTGAGAAAATCAGGTGACATCATTCCCCATGTATACGAGTAACCCGCGTTTCGGTCCCTGAACGTGCTCTATGTCATTCTTTTTAGGAACAAGTCGTTGTATTCTGAAGACTACACCTTTGCCTAAATGTCCAGTAGGTAACTCATCAACAGACGAAGATACTTTACATAATCTATCTAAGAAGATTTTATTGAAAAACAAATAAACACAATATATGAATCTTGGTTAAATTAAGTAATTAATAGGTTCGGTCGTGATTATTGACAAAAATGTTATTTGGAATACTTCATCTAAACAAACTAAGTTCTTTTTCATCAAAGCAAGTAAAAGAATAGTTCACTAGTAGACCAGAAGGCGGCAGCACAGACAATCACATCATCGAGTTCATGGCTGAAATTCCAGAATTAGTTAAAACTCGATTCTCATATTAAAACGCGGTCCCTGCGTTGCATGGTTTACCATTGTGTTTTCCTGCCCCCTGTGCTCCATGTTTTCATACTTTTGGGTGCAGGAAAATACAATGGTAAACCTACGAGTCAACCGCTAAAATCGGCTTTTCATGTGTTTTCCACCAAGATATGGCTTGGCAGACCGATTGCGTTGTAATATGCAAATCAAGTTTTCACTAATTCTGGAGTTTCAGCCGTAAACTCGATGAGGGTTATTGTCTGTGCTGCCGCCTCCCGGTCTATAGATTCAGTTCTAGATAGTCTTGAGTTGGCAATGGCGCCCCAAACTTGCTATTGAATTACACATGATGTAACCTAAAAAGTATACGTTCTTATTGTGCATTTTAAAAACTTTATTGCTTGATTTAACATACAGAATTGACTTTATTTGCGGAGTCTAGACAACCAAACTTTACTGTAGGCGTTGCTTATCATAAAAATATATTTTTCCTTCTAAATGCATTGCTCTTTCTCTAATTTATGATACTTTTTAAAAGTGCATACTCTAGAACCTCGCTTCTCGAAAGCCTCGTTTCGGCTTTCGAACAAAATTTTCAAGCGAAATTTGATTCGGTTCTCAAATAGTAAATGTGTCGTTGTCATATAAACTGAATTAACAAATGTAGAAAAAGAGACCGAATTGGTATTTCCTTCTTCTTGGAGCGCACATGCATGAGGTAAAGTGATCTAGCTTTAACGAATTTTTTACATTTTGAGATTATTGTTTTCTGTGAATTTGCTGATGCCACTGATTTTTCTTACCTTATATTTTTTCTGTTTGGTTTTCAAGCACATATATATATAAGATATAGATATTCCTGTGTTAGGAATTTCATGCATTTTGAGATTCAAAAAAGCAAGTTAATTTACTGTTCCTAAATATCTAAACAAGTTGGAAATTGTACGTCAAACGTGACAAACGCGGATGCGTTCGTACTATAGCTAATTACATAAATATTCAGATCTTGATGATTTTTAATTCTGTGAAATGAATTATATCGTCTGCAGATTAATTTCTGTAATAAAATAAGTATCTTGGTCGCTTGACGATTAAACCTCGGAAGCTCCTATAACAAGAAAGCACCGATTCTTTTTTTAAAAATTAAATTCAAATTCCTTAATAAAATTTTTATTAATATCTTCTAAAGTTTTGATTCGATTTTCATAAAATTTGAAATGTTATCGACAAAATTCTGCAAAGATAATATATCTTAAATTTCAAACCATTTGCTTGGGTAGTTTTTGCGCTGTTATATGCGGAGAGACGGACGGACAGACAGACAGACAGACAGACGGACGGACCAGACGACGACTATAGGGGCTATGTATTTATTTAATTACGAACGCACCCTTAAAAAGAAAAGAATGGAACGTCTCAATCTCAAGTCATCCAAGGTTTCACCCCATAAGGATATGATAACGGTTTTGTTAAATTTTCATTAAAATGTTGTAAAATCATTGTCTCATGCTATGTACAATACTGTAATTCTTGTTTATATTTTACTGTTTTCTAATATACAGTACATTCCTCGAAACCGACAAATTCAGGGAATAACGTGGGAGGTGGGAACCAATTAATCGCATTTACATTAATTATTTTACTAAGTTCTCGAAAATATCGACACTCGAACATTTCTTTGTAACTAATTGTGTACAATTCTGTAAAGTATTTTTATATTTTACTGTTTTCTAGTATACAGAACATTGTTTGAAACCGAAAAAAATTCAGGTATTAACTGGGGAAGTGGGAACCAATTAATCGTGTTTCATTAATTCTCATACTAACAACTGATTCGGTTCTCGGACATATCGATACCCGAACAAGTCTTTGGAACGAATTCTGTACAGTACTATATCGTAAATTTATATTTTACTGTTTTCAACTCTGCAATACATTGCTTTAAATCGACAAATTCGGGAAATAACTTAGGTGGTGGGAACCAATTAATTGTATTTTCAATAATTCCTCTACTGACATTTGATTCGGTTCTCGAAGCTATCGGTATCCGAACAATTCTTTGGAAGAAATTGCGTACAATGCTGCAATGCATTTTTATATTTTACTGTTTTCTATCATACATCATATTAGTCGTGTTTTCATTAATTCCCATACTAACAACTAATTCGGTTCTCAGACCATATCAGTACCCGAACAATTCTTTGGAACAAATTCCGTACAGTACTATAACGTAAATTTATATTTTACTGTTTTCTACTCTACAATGCATTGCTTGAATTGGACAAATTCAGGAAATAAATTATGAGGTGGGAACCAATTAATTGCATTTTCATTAATTCCTCTACTAATATTTGATTCGGTTCTCGAAGATACCGGTATCCGAACATTTGTTTGGAACGGATTGCATACAATACTGCAATGCATTTTTATATTTTACCGTTTTCTATTATACAGTACATTGCTTGAAACCAACAAATTCAGGTAATAACTTGGGAGGTGGAAACCAATTAATTGTGCTTTCATTAATTCTTATACTAACATTTGATTCGATTCTCGAACATATCTGTACCCGAACAATTCTTTGGAACGAATTGTATTTGAGGACAGAGGTGCCACTTTATTTTATTAAACAGATTCAATTGATTATAATTGCTTTATATTCTGCAGGCCCAAGTTTTACAGTAGACGCTGCTTGTTCATCTGGGCTTGTTGCCCTTTGGGCTGCCTTCAACGACATAAAAGACGGAAGAGTTGAATCAGCAATAGTCAATGCTGGAGAGCTATGTATGAGTCCAGTACTTCAGGATCTTTTCTACAAAGTGGGCATCGTTTCACCAACTGGAGAAAGTTATCCATTTGATAAAAGAGGTAAATATTTTAACTCTTCACCGTATGATATTTTAGGTGGATTTCTTTAGAAGTATATTTATTCACTACCTCCTTAATACTAAATGCCGATTGTATTCACGTTTTGCCCATACAGAAATTGAAAGTCAATTTTTTCCCAGAGTACAGTGCCAACTATCGCCGTAACTGACATGATATTTCAATACATATCAGTACGCTACCTCTGTAATACATTAACGTATATATTACGGAGGTAGTGATCAGTAAATAACGCAAACAAAGGCTGTATGAGAATATTTATATGGAAATTAAAAAAATATAGCTAAAAAATAAACTTTGTAATTAATTTCAAGAATTTCACAAATGTATTTATTATATTTTCTTTTATAAAAAACAATTTAAATTGCTGTAGTAACTGATATTTTTAATTTAAAATATTTGTTTTTGATATAAAAGTTCTTTTTTTAATTAATTATAATATATAAATTAATAACACTGATCTTATTTATAAATAGATTTCCATAACAAATAACACAAACAATACTTATGGAGCAAAAATATTTATTAACACTATAAAATTTAATTAATAGATAAAAAACTATGAGTAAGTTTTAAAAAGAATAATGCAAAACACCAAAGTAGAGGATTAAATTAAAATTACTGGTATCAACTGATAATACATGACCCAGATGGTAGCGCCTTGGTAGCGCTACTATCTGGGACATGCTGACTTCCATTTTTGAGGCAAATACGATAGGCATTTAGTTATTACGGAGGTAGTGATTTATTGCAACTACCTCGTTCATATAAGTATATAAAGTTGAACTCGTTTATTACTTGCACGGCTAAAACGAAAACACAATTAAAAGAGCAATTTACACGTTAAGAATGGTTTATCATTAAAACTATATTAAGATTTTTACTATTTTTACGAGCTACAGAAGCAAGATCACGGCTAACACAAGCGAAACATCTATTAACTATACATCTAACTACTAAACATCTATTAACTGTTCTGAATAAAGTAAGATAGAATTAGGAAAGAAATCTGTTTCTTATCGAAAAGAGTTTCTATGAGCAATAACATTTCTTCATTATACTGTCTGTCAAAATTGTAATTTATCATTTTTACCAGACAGAATTGGCAACTTTGATGTCCCAAAATAGATTTTTCTAAAATATTGAACACGTATGTTTCCGTTTTTCAATTCGGTGTATATTTCTCGAGTTATTCGATCGTTTTCACACTTTTCAATGGAAACGATTCTCATTGCATTTCTCTCGATTGCAGCGGCATTTACGATTTTCCGAAGAAAATATTGAATACAAAAGTTACCTATTTTTTCTCTTAGAATCCGAATTTGCAATAGAAAATGGGGGTCACCATTTAATCTTTCAAAGTTGCCTCCCTTTCCCCCCGGGAGGCAAAGTTGGGACAACTTTCATATCCCTAAATAGATTTTTCAAAAATATTGAACACGTATTTTCCGTTTTTCAATCCGATGTATATTTCTCGAGTTATTTGACCGTAGATTTTTCGGACAACCTTTATATATATATATATATATATATATGATAAAACTTTTTGTGAATAAAGTTATCACTAAATTAGATATATGCAAGTATATTCATGAAAGCTTACCGGTACATAATATTTTCTGTTTCCCTATTGTTTAAGTGCTATTTATTTCTTTGCTTTTTTTCACACCATTTAATTCATATGTATTTTTGTAGCTAATGGTATAGTGAGGACTGAAGCAATCACGGGCTTATTTGTACAAAGAGCTTCAACTGCCAGAAGAGCGTATGCAACTATCGTTGAAATGCAGCATCAGGCAGCTGGGTATGTTCCAGAAGGTTGGTAAATATTTTGATTTCTTTTTATTTTATTATAATCCCTTACTACAAGCTTCCCAAAGTGTGGTACTTGGGAAGCTTAAGCCTATGTAAAACCGCAACTTTGGCAACTTTGAAGTCCCAAAATAGATTTTTCTAAAATATTGAACACGTATGTTTCCGCTTTTCAATTCGATGTATATTTCTCGAGTTATTCGATCGTTTCCACACTTTTCAATGGAAACGATTCTCACTGCATTTCTTTCGATTGCAGCGGCATTTACGATTTTCCGAAGAAAATATTGAATACAAAAGTTACCTATTTTTTCTCTTAGAATCCGAATTTGCAATAAAAAATGGGGGTCACCATTTAATCTTTCAAAGTTGCCTCCCTTTCCCCCCCCCCCCCGGGAGTCAAAGTTGGGGCAACTTTCATATCCCTAAATAGATTTTTCAAAAATATTGAAAAATCTTTTGTTACAATACTGTTTATTTTCAATAAATATACGATTTGAATTTCTACAAAAAGCAATGAATTACACTCCAACCATAAAATAAGAACTACCCAATTATTCATTTGATGATTTTTCACATAATTTCTATATCTTAATTTATAAAAGTAGCTGTAAAATATAAGGAAATTCTCAGATATTAAATCCATATAACGCTAAGGTGCTTAGTGAGTTTTCTAATTTCAAAATAGAAATATGTTGACTAAGATGAAGTTTCGAAATTTGATGAAGAAATTTAGAGAAACGGGTATTGTAACAGACTTTGAAGTAATCTGTCTAAAGTATTGTATTTAGAGAATATTTTAGAAAATATTACGCGACCGCTCACATTCTGAATGTTTACTGTGATTCTAATCTACTGTATATGAATTGATTTAATGTAGCGCCGGATATCCAGGTGGGAAAAAGCAGTACTAACACAAACCTTGGTCTGCTGAAAAATGTACTCTTCTCACGTAGCGTAAAGTTTAAATTTTAGTGGGAGACTGCGAATAAATATACAAAAGCGTAGGAAACACATGTTAGAGGCCATTTCTCTTCAAATCTTGATCTCTCTAAAATTAAATCATGATAATAAATAGCAATAAGTGTAAAACAAATGGCGTCAAAGGGGTATAAGATAGGTTCAAAAGCCAAAGTAGCTTATTCAGAATTCGGGACAGCCAAGGGAGTAACATATTTGCACTTTCCGTGCATTTTTTACCCTTCAATTGCGTTCATTTCCTCATCATTAGCTTGGGAAGTAGTAAAACGTCTTTTCATTTTGTAAAACTAAATCACAAAAAATAACGCATATCAGAGACAGAATTTCTATGGTATCTAAATTCACATGTTAGCGTATAATATGATCCAGTTGTTTTTTAATAATTAACTTTTTCTGTGCAGGAAATGTGTTTACATAATATATCTGAATATTGAATATTTTTGATAAATGAATACAGTCGTGGAAAAACGTGGGCTATGATGTCATACACTCACGCACAGTTTTTTTTTTAATCGGTTATAAAAAGGAAAAAAAGTCGCCAAATTTAGGGGATTTTTTCCTTTAATGGCAACCTAGCAATTGTATTAAGATTTTGGTTTGGCGCGGGCTTGAAAATCGCGCCAACCAAAAAATTGCCAAACAGCGCTGCGTGAGTGTAAAGCATCTGTTCCAAAACGTGATACTCCGCACTAATTCTTCAGGAAATCATGGTATAAAAATGGTATTAGTACCAACATCTTAAAAATAAGGTCTATTAAACAGAAATATGAAAAAAGTCTGGAAGCCGTCAATATATTAAAAATTATTTTATTCCTCCATTCCGTTAGGAACCAGTATAGTCTATTGACATTTGAGGGGGTCGGGGCAAGAAAGTGCCAAGCCACATTTTTGGTGAAATAAATCTAACACTGTAATATGTTGCTTAATATTGTAAATTATAATATCCAACATATAATTTGTTTCCAATGTCACTTGGTTGCAGCATATGTGACAGATTTCGTTTGTGCCCCAGATGTTCATGCCCCCAATGAAGATAGATAATTTACAAAAAACGTAATAGTAATATCATTAAAGTACCGCCATATTGTTATTCAGAATATCTCAGATGTTACTAAGACATTGGCGAAAGAACTTTAGGTTATATATCTTGATTTGAGTATTTGATCAAATTTTCAAACTGAAATATCTCAGAAGTTCAAAAATGTGGATTTTCACTCTCTTGCCCCGACCCTCGCATTTGCAATTTAAACATTGTGGAATTCAAAAGAGTAACACTGCTTTGCTTAGCTAATTACTGAAATTGTAATTTCGTGTTTGGATTACACATATTCTTCTAGTGTCCAATCTCTAGGAGAGTCTATATATTTAACTTTACAATGGAATTGAGTTAAAACTGCTTATTTAATGACGTTCTAAATATATTCTTTTAAAATCTCGTTTAGTTACAAATTTTTAAATATCTTGTGCGTTAAAGGGTTAAATATTCTTTTGATTTATGTTGCTCTGTATTTACAGTAGACTTCTGACTATCCTAAACTTACGGGATAACGGGTATGTGAAAAATCGAAATCGAAGAATAATCGGGTTACGTACTTATCAAATACACACGTTGGATAAACTGTACACTGTAAAAAAAGACAACCATTTCTAAATCTACGAAAATATATTATAGCCACAAACAAAAATATAAATTAGCCTTTCCGAGTTACCCACGATTTGGAAAAGTGTTTTTCATCTTTAGAAACCACAGAAACTAATATAATTTCGAGATAAAAGAGGTATTCATAAGACAAGGTTTCTTTTGCTGTCACTGATGTTCGATAAACTTTCCGAATAGTTTTTATTGTGTATTAGTCATTTTTCTCAAGCCGAAATATCGTATTGAAGATGCTATCGATTCTTATTAAACCATTTTCAGTAGCGTAATTGAATTTATTCATGCACTTGCAACAAAATAATATTAATTTTAATGTTAATATTAATGCTTTTAATTTATTATGTTTGTCTGCAAAACATATTTGAGCATGAAAATATTTACTTTAGAATTAATAGCATGCAAAAAACCCATTTTTGGGGGTTGAGAAAACATAATAGTACACCAAAAAAACTACTCGAAAACATTTATGAAAATCAATTGCAGCAAAAGAAACTTTGTTTTTATAAATGATTCCTTAAATCTCAAAAATATATTGGTTTGAAAGGTTTCTAAAGATAAAAAACGTTTTTTGGAATCGTGCGTAACTCGGCAGAGGTTTTTGTATATTTTCGTTTGTAGTTATATTATAGTTTCCAGGATTAAGAAACATCTATTTTTTTACAGCGTGGTAGAATTCTGATTATCGGCACTGACAGAATCAGGAATTATAAATTTAAAAGTGCCGGTTAATCAATTATGTTGCATAACCAGGTTTCGGATAATCAGGGAGTCTACTTTATTATTACCAAAGACATTTTATATTAAGTCAAGTTTGTTTTCCAGGTGTTTATGTACCTTCTTCGAAACAAGAAACTACATTGTTTCAGGACGTTATGTTTAAATGCAAGATAAGTCCAAGCGTTTTTCAGTACATAGAGGCACATGGAACAGGTACCCAAGTCGGTGATCCAATTGAAGTGAACGCCATTGCTGAAGCATTCTGCAAAGGCAGGAATGAACCGTTATACGTCGGAAGCGTAAAAAGTAATTTGGGGCATTCAGAAGCAGCTGCAGGTATTTATGTTTCCTTTTACACATTAACACGTTCCCTGCCGGGTTAAAATCATCAGAATTTTATTTAATTTAGAAAGTTCATACCAGAAAATAGTAATAGCAATATTTATTTTATTTAATTACAGACTTTTCGTGATTACATAAAATAAAAATTCTTCTTTGGAAATGTCCGGTACGAATTCGTAATTTTAGATTGAGAGTATGCTCTTGGTTGGCGCCGAATAGGTTAACGATGCTAGTGAGATCTCAAATTCCCTTTCCTAATGTCAAACCCATGAGCGTACAAAAATTTCTTAATATCTCCTCATATCATAATTCATATTTTCAACTTCTTTTCCCTGTGTTTCTTAAAGGGTGTTCCTTTCTATTTTAGTTGTCAAAATATTGCTAAAATATGTAAACTTTTATTTGAATAGTTAAAATCTTACTCTCAGCTCATTATTATTCTCAAGTGACCGTGTTTTGAAGACTCAACTGAAAAATCGCCTGATGACTAGTCACAAAGCAACAGTCATGGTGACTTCACAGTGGAGGCGCCAAATGGCGATCACTTGAGAGTAATAATGAGACGAACGAAAGATACCAGACGGTGGATTGGTGTAGTGAATGCAACGCTTGTGACGATTTGGGACGTCACATCGACTGCATATGCTATTAGTATTTGTTACACCTCCCGCTTATATTACTTCTTTTAACCAATAACGATAAACGTTTATGTTAACCCTTCCAAGGGTGGTGGTAAGTTTTTGAAACCACTTAATTTTAATTCCCAAATGCCATAACGGCACCAGAATTTTAGTATAAAACTTTCCGTTTATTACGTATGTGAAATATAGCTTTTTCTTATGTCCAAATAAATTTATTCGTAAATTCCGGTGTCATTCATTCATTTCAACATTTTAGCAATGTAAGTTCTTTGTCTCTGAAAGTGTTAAACGGTTATGTTTAATAAATATAATTTTAGGCTTATCCCTTAAATTAGGGCATCAGTGTATTTTCAATATTACCTGTTAGAGATATGACTAAATATCTAAATAAACATAACCACTGTTATCGCAATTGTATTAATAAAGTTCAGTCTTATTTAAAGTTTTAAAAAGTCTTGAAGAAATATATTTTTTTTTCGTTGAAAAAGTCAGTTTGATATCGCTTGAAAGTATTTCAGAAATCATTATTATTTTTATCATTATTATTATTGTTGTTTGCTAACTGATTGGAAATATGTTTTAAGTCAGTGATCGCGATACTTTTTTTGCTTAGTTGTCAAAAAGTCAAAACTATCATTCATGGACATTTTAACGTGACAAGCTTCTACATAGACAAATAATCACACAAAATGGCACTACTACGGATTATTTATTAATAGATTCAGCCGTTTTTATGTATTAAATAATTGAAAATAAATCGAAAATCACGCAGTTATTATTATTATCTATTTGTATCATCCGTTGGATTCAATCAAATTTTGATTTGAAAATGCAGGGTGCCCATACATGATTTTGCTTACCTCGTAACTTTTGATTTAAGAACATGACGAAAAGTATTATTACAAATTCGTAAAGTATAGCTCAAAAAGTTAACACAATCAAAGTTACATAGGCGTAAAGTTGAAACTCAAAATGTTATTAATCAAATAACGATAATAACCATATAATTAATATTAAAATTTTATCGAATTTATCAAAAAGTTATATTAATGAATTATGTAATACTTATCTAGCTAACTTTGTGCTCATAATTCATTAACAGCTTTTTGATAAATTTGACAAAATTTTAATATTAATTATTATTTGATTATAATCGTTATTTGACTAATAACGTTTTGAGTTGCAGCGTTACGCATATGTAACTTTGTGTTATTGAAAAACTTTTTGAGCTGTACTTTACGAATTTGTAATAATATTTTTCGTCATGTTCTTAAATCAAATGTTATGAGGTAAGCAAGCCCAAATAACCATTTATAGACACCTCGTATAACTTTCACACGTGCCATACCTGATATGCATGGCATAAGCTTATCATGATTTCACTGCAAAAATTGATCAATGCTTCTTAATCTAGGAAAGTATAGTATAACCACGAGCCAAAATATGCAATTACCTCTTCCGACTTACTAATGATTCCGAAAAGCGTTTTTTGTTTTTAGAAAACAAATATATATATATATTCTCAAGATTTAAAGAATCATTTATAAAACCAAAGGTTTTTTTGTTGCTAAAGATTTTCGGAAAAGTTTCCGAGTAGTTTTTATAGCGTATTTCAGTTTTCTAAGCCGGAATATAAGTTTTCCCGATGAAATGAATTCTCAAATAAACATTTTCATGTTCTACATACATGTTTTACAGACAAACATGATAAATTAACAGCGTTAATATTAACATTAAAATTAATATTATTTTGTTACTCTTGCAAGTATAAATTCAAATAAGCAGCTGAAAATGTTTAATTAAGAATTGATAGGTTCTTAAAAACTTATATTCCGCTTTGAGAAAACTAATTAATACACTATAAATCTACTCAGAAACGTTTCCAAAAATCAGTAGCAGGAAATGAAACTTTGAATTTATAAATGTCTTTTTAAACCTTAATTCCCATGGTAGAATACGTTCTAGAAATTCCGTAATTTAGAAAATCTGAATTTATACCAGAAAATTTCCATAATAAATTTAGCTTTATTTAATGACAGAATCTGTTATTAAATTACTAGTAGTTAGCTATAACTACTGCTATGCCATTTCACTTTCTTCCCAATATTTAGACTCTATCCTTAATCTCTTTCGCTTTACTTTATTACTAGCTGTTACCCGTGACTTCGTTCACGTAACATTAAAAGAAAAATAAATGTACTAATCAAGCAAAATATTTCACTCCCGATAATTAAAAACGTAAATAATTAACTAACTCTTTATCACATTTCATAGAAGAAAATACGATATTTCTTTGTTATAGGGGCCTTGACATAAATCAGTTTAAAAAAGGTAAAATTTTGTGCCAAATAACCGCGAAAAAGAAACTGCAACCAATGGAAAAAAGACGGCCAAATAAAATCGTGTAAATCAACGAATTGGGTAAAAAGAAGCGTCAATTTTACCTGATAAACCATTTTACTTTTAACGACTTTGAGAAACGTTTTAACAGCCATCATTTAAAAATTAATCATTGGAAATAGTATATGTTTTTCTTTAAATTCAATTCTTGTGAATAGGGAGGAATAATTCTACACCTAAATGCAAGGAGCTTCAATTTCAAAGCTTTTTACAGCCCAAAATTACATGTAAACGTAACACTTAAATTGCAAAGCTTTTTGCAACTCAAAATTATATGTAAACATTACTTTTGCATGTAATTTTCATTGCAAATTAACATTTATTACGGTTCAAATTAAAATTAATATGTGTGCAAATTACTTGTAAATGCTATGTTTGCATGTAATTTGGGGTTGCAAAAAGCTTTGCAATTGCAAGTGATACGTTTGCATGTAACAGCAAATTTGTGTCCTTGGTTTAATCTAAAGCTGAACCAAATCTTAATTTCTTGACAATATGCTGACAGGCGATTTTTTCTCTGCAGAATAAATTGATTCATAAAGTTTGAATATGTGGAAATATGTTTTTGTTTTTCGGAAATTTTACTGTAATCAAGATTTTTTTTTTCACCAACTATTCAAACTGAAAATAAAATAATTTTTTTCAGTTTTAATGAGAAAATGGCACAAAAATATATTAATCCGTTTTATTTCTCCTTTTTTATCCACAAAAATGGAGTAATTTAAGAACCATTTTTAGAGAAATTTCGTTAAAATTTACAAAAGAAATATTAATATCTCGGAATCTAATTCAAAATTTTAAATTCTCAGAGTTTATATGACATCCTCGAATCAATGATAACCGGTGTTAAGTAAATCGCGTTGCATTAAGAGGAGTAGTTGCGAAATACACACAGTCAGATTTTAACTTAATAGACTTGTGTTCAATTTTCTTTTCCTAATAATCTTACTGATGCTTGTATTATTAATCACAGAGTTCAGAGAATAAATAGAGATGAAATGTTCACGTTCGGCGTGATGCTGAAAATGCAACTCTACAGTCGGCCCAAACAACTGGTGGCTTGCTTTGAAAACCTCTCCCCGTCCAATGAATCCAGTCATTGTTCCACGTGGAGTCTAGCCTCTCTCCATCCAATGAAGTTTCAGTCCCTCGGGATTGCACTAAAACTCTAAGGCTTAGGCTGGTTTTCCCGAAAATAATCAAATTTTGAATTATTAAGAAAAGTATTTGAATAAAATAAACAAAAACCAGTCTATGTTCATTTCCGGGTTATAATCCACCTATATGCAAAGATACAGGGCCATTAATTTCTCCATTTTGACGCTGGCTTCAGCCTAACATTTGCACACAATCGGATTTATAATATTACTAGCTGTTACCCGTGACTTCGTTCACGTATCATTAAAAGAAGAATAAATGCATTAATTAAGCAAAATATTTCATTCACGATAATTAGAAACGTAAATAATTAACTAACTCTTTATCACATTCCATAGGAGACAATACGGTATTTCTATGTTATAGAGGCCTCGACATAACTAAGTTTTTAAAAATGTGAAATTTTGTGACAAACAATACGAAGAGGAAACTGCAACCAATGAAAAAAGGCGGGCCAAATAAAATCGTGGAAATCGGTGAAATATATAAAAACATATGCCAAGTTTACCTGGTAAACCATTTTACTTTTAACGCCTTTGTGAAGCGTTTTAATAGCAATCCTTCAAAGATAATGGAAATAGTATATTCTTTTTCATTAAGTTCAATTCTTGTGAATAGGGAGCAATTATTGTAGACCTAAATGCAAGGAGCTTAAATTTGCCTCCTTGATTTAATCTATAACTGAAAAAAAAATCTTTATTTCTAAATAAAAATATGTTGCCAGACGGTTTTTATTCTCCAGAATAAATTGATTCATGAAGTTTGAATATGTGAAAATACGTTTTTATTTTTCAAAAATTTTACTGTAATCAATTTTTTTTTTCACCATCTTTTAAATTGAAAATATTTTTTTTTTCAGTTTTAATATGGAAACATATATTAATCCGTTTTATTTCTTCTTTTTTATCCACAAAAATGGACTAATTTAGTTGCCATTTTTAGAGAAACTTCGTTAAAATTTACAAAAAAAAATTAAAAATAATAATAATAATATCTTGGAATTTAAATCATTTTTTTAAATTCTGAGAGTTTATGACATCCTCGGATGAATAATAACCGGTGTTAAGTAAATCGCGTTGCGTTCGACAATCTAGAGTAGTTGCGAAATACAAACAGTCCTTAATAATCGATATAGATAAAAACATTTCAATTTTTCGTTTTAAATATGTCGTGAAACTAATCTACTTTCTATACTTACTGATCCTTGTATTATTAATGTACGGAATTAATTCCCGCGCCTTGTAAAACACATTTGAAAATTCCCGTTTTATTTCAAATATGACGTCACATTTTCCTCAGAGAAATCTCTGTTTAATTCTTGTTAATTTTCTTTTTCTGGCAATCAGGACGTAAATTTTAGCGGAAAACTCACATTTGTATGTAACTGGTACTCAATCTAATTATTAATCAGTATCGATAAAAAATATTTCAGTTTGTCATCTTAAATATTACGTCCATTATCTATCTACTTTCATTATACATTGATAGTCATGCTCCTTGTATCTTTACGACTATTTGAAAATACATGTTTTATTTATGACGTCATATTTGTCCAAGCCGAGGAGGATCCTTTTCATAGTTCCATGGTCCAAGTGAAATCTATTTTTAAGAATATAATTATTGTTCATGTTTCCTTCTAATTATAACGCAGTTTTTTGACAGAAAAATATCTTTTTAATGTAACCGATATTCATACTTCATGTATAATAACAAATACTCCATATTTTTGTTTCAAACATCACGGAAATTTATCTTCTTTTGAATTCTTTTTCATTTTCATTTTTCCCGTGAAAATCGTTCAATTGAAAATTAATTGTTGAGGAAAAATTATTTTTCCGTGTTTTTATTTATTCGCAACGATCAAAGCCCTAGCAACGATAAATTAAAATGGTTAAATTTTATGGGAAAATGTCCATTTATTCTCTATTAAAATAACGAAATTTTGAATTATTAAGAAAAATATTTGAATAAACTGAACAAAAACCGGCCTATGTTCATTTGAAGGTTATAATCAACGTATATGCAAAGATACAGGATCATTAAATGCTCCATTTTGACGCTGGCTTCAGCCTAACATTTGCACACAATCAGATTTATAATATTATATTAGGATTAGGATTACAAATGTATTATCATCTTTTTTCGTAATTTTACATCTATCCTTTTTATTGTAACTGTTTCTTTACCTTGTAGTTAATACTACATCTTAACTTTTTCCAACGGCTCAATTTAATACAAGACACTCTACTCACAATAGACTGGGCGTTAAGTTGTTTCCAACTCGGGAGCTCCTTAACCGACATCAACTGTTCGACAACGGTTTGTTATTAAATGGAATAAATTTTGCTAGTTTAAATTTCTGAAGTGAATATGGAATATCTGAATTAAAAAATATGCTTAATTGGAAACAGTTGTGGTGTCATATATGCTACTATGGGCGTTAAATGGTTAAATCTCCAAAATATATGAGTAACTGAGATTTCTAAAGATAAAGTAAACTTTTCGGAATCATGGATAACTCAGAAGAAATTATCGTATATTTTCCTTCTTAGTTATATTATATTTTCGTAGATTAAAAAACATTTGTTCTTTTTTTGCAGTGTGCTTTATGTATTTATTTAGCACTACTTTTTTCTAAAAAAATTTACGGTTCTCTTTACTCATACAGCATTCTTTAAAGTGAAATTACAATATATTTTTTAAAATTTGTTTTGATGTTTGTTAGTTAAAGCTATACAAATTTTACAGGTCAAACTGGAACCATTAAAGCAATTTTTGCATTTGAAACTGGTCTTATTGCACCCAATAAAAATTTCATACAACCTAATCCCAATTGCAAAGCCATTTTAGATGGAAGAATAAAAATTGTGACAGAACCTTTGCCTTTAAAGGTTGACTATATACCGGTAAACTCTTTCGGATTTGGAGGCTCGATTGTTCAAGCCGTATTGAAGAGAAATCCAGTTGAATATTCTTCAACGCCTGAGCCTCTTGATATTCCTAGACTTGTTCTCTATCCGGCAACAACAAAAGAAGCCATTCTTCATCTGTTTGAATACATACAAAGGCATCCAGATCTCCGAGCAGAGTTCTTTGCGTTGCTGAATAAGTTGTCCTTTGCGCCTGTCTTGTTGAAACCTTTCAGAAGCTATGCCTTTTTCCACAACAAGCAGCCTGTTATTCAAATAAAAGTAAGTATTAATACTGGGTAACAGAAAACACATAAAATATATTTTCATTTAGGTTTATGTTCTTCAATGCCTTATGGTCAGAAAAAATACTTTATTTTTGTCGCAAACTACAACTACAACTACTTTAGCGAAAATGTTGTTAATTATAACTACAACTACAAATTTTTAAAAGTAGCGACTACAAACTACTTTTCAAAAGTAGTCGCTATTTCGCTACGTTGAGCTTTTGTCATATAATTCATGCTAGACATAATATTGAGGACACAGATTAAGTATAGCAGTTAATCCGTGTAACAGATTAAGTATTACGTACACGGATTAATTGCAACACTAAAGTAAAATACTTACTGAATGGCCCTTAGTTCTATCGTATTTGTCGGGATACAATCAAATAAATGCGATAAAATCGAGAAAAATAAAATTTAGAAAAGTATACATACAAGAAAATGTTTTGTGTTTTTCCTTAAAGTGTCAAAAAATAATAAATCTGTAAAAAAAAATTAAAGAGGAAACGGGGCTTAATTTGGATTTTAGCACTTGGCTTTACCAGAAAGTGTCAATATAAAAATACAGGACATCATACGATGCGTTGCTAAACGTAGCAGCTGAGTTGCTGACATTCGCAAATTGTTGCGAAGAAATATTTTACACAAAAAAAGCAAGCTACTGTCACGTGACTGGAAGAATTGCGTATTTCCCCCCTAAATTAGCGTTAAAAGTAACGTCTCTGTTAGGTACAGACTATGAATTTTTCGTGTCGGGATATTCGCTACATTACATATTGCAAAGTGTAGAGCGCTTCATTACAAACTACAGAAGATAGTAGCGACGACTGTAGTTTTGCTACTAGTAGCTCGCTACTTCCAACAGCCGTAATGCCTTATGTACACTTTCGACTGATAAATTGGATTACGAAGAATGCAGCATTGTCACATTATTCGTTAGCGACTGCAGCATCTTATTCTTGACTTCCTTCTATTTGTCAGGACTGAAAATTTACTGATACTTCGCTGAATTTACTTGTGGATGCTTCGTTTTTTATCGTGAGCGTTTCCATTTTTCCGAAATCAGGTTACCAAACGGTAAGACATTGTCTTGTTCCGTTCAGAAACATTAAGGTATGTCTCTTTAAACCCTGCAATAACTTTACTGAGAGATGTTGTTGCGAAAAAGTGCTTTATTATAAAAAGTCTTTGTGCTTGGGAAATTTTCACATATATCTTGCACCAAACAATTCTTATAGATAATAGCATTAACTGCAACTGAAACTTCTTTTGTTTAATGATTTTCAAAAGTATTCGGTTAAGGAATAATTCATGAACGTTGATTTCTAATTGGAAAATTCGCGTAGAAATAAATCCCATTGGCAAAATGTTTTATGTTATTTAGAAGAGAATGTTTTGTTCTACAGATAGTGTGTTTTGATAGTTTAATTTCATTGGTTTATATGTACTTTCAGATCATTAAAATGAACTGTCAATTTGACAAAACTAAGTATTTTCGACACTATTTGCTCTTTTGCATGTAATGGAGGTTAAAATTAAAATATATATCCTAAAAGTTATTACAGTAAACATAAAGGCAAAAAAAAAAGATTTTATTAAACAGTCTTACTAGTTTCGTACGCACAATCGGCGCCATTCTTAAGATCAGTAATGATGAAAAAAACTATATTCGCAAAACATTTCAAATATGAACTTCATAAACAAACATCACAAGATATCAGCTGCTTTAATAAAAAATATGTGTAAATGTGATTTAATTTATCTTAATTTTAAATTTATTAATCATCTCCCACCAAATTCTAGGTAATTCAAAGGGGATTGATTCATTGCATATGCTCTGGCGGCGCATTTCTATAGATTCACGGATAATCTTGATGGATAAATTGCCTTACTATTTCTAAAATTAATCTGTAAAGGCATTGTGTTATGTAGTCTGGCTGAAACTGTAGTTTTTTCGTTGTATTTTATATCTGCTATGTGTCCTTTCATCCTCGTTTAATTTTTTTTGGCATTCTTATGTAATATTGCATTGGTCCAACAGCTTTGGTAAACGATGTTTCACATACACCCAAAAGTTTACCAGGCTCTATTGGATCTATTTTCGTACAGACTATGCTTTCTAATGTTAAGGAAATTTTTGCAATTAGACAGATATTGACTTTGTTAATTTTATATTTCAATCTTTCAAAGAACCCTGGAAGATATTGTAAAATATACAGAGTATCCCAACAGTCCTTGACACATTTAAAAATTCAATAAATTATCAAGCTATTGGTTTACGAGAGTGCGGTTTAGAGAAAAACTTTTCTTATGAATTTTGCTTAAGGAAATAAAAAAAATCTAACAGTTATATATATATAGATGCATATTTTCACGGAACTTGTATTTGTATTGAACACAACCGTTTTTTATCACTTTGTATTCCTCCGCATTTGAACCTCAGTACTTGACATTAAAAGCGAATACTCTGTCCCCTACATTAACTGGGCACATTCATCGACTTGGTTATAAGCAGAAACATCAATTACGAAAATGTAACTGGAATTTTTTCCGTTTTCTCTCAACTTAACCCTCTAAGCGTGTGGAACGTAATATTCCGTTCACTAAGCTCCAGGTTTCACTGCAATATATGCAATGTTTAAGATAATATAATTCTATAGATTTAATGGATTTTCAAAACATTGAAGAATGATTAATACTCTCAAGGGCTACATTCATATTTGTAATTAAACTTAAATTATAATGCTGAAAGAATCATATTTTTTGTAGCATTTAAAACTAAATGCAGAGAAAACAACATTACAAGTTTACCCTTTTTCTAAACGTTCAGAGGGTTAAAAAAAAAATCGTTTGTTTGTCTTTTAAAGAGCATTTCCGTTTCTTAATATTCAGCGAGTAAGAACAAAAAGGGAATTTTCCATGTATTCCGTGAAAATTTACGTTTTCCACTCAAAATAGAAAGTTACCTTTAACGAACAGAAATTTCCTATAAAGTCACTTTATATATACTTTTCTTTTGTACAGTGCATGAAATTATGCATTGTAAAAGGTTAAACTGTAAAGGTGTTCCGTTTATTAAAAGGTTTTTAATAATTTATGTTTGCTGTAATCATTTTTAGCATATATATTTTACTTTTTGAGGACATGTTTAAAACATTCAACATTTCTCGAAGCTCTGGCGCGCTTCTTTTTGTAAAGTAGCAACTTACTTTCCTGGACACATCAACAATAACAACAACTCTTGAGTCACCCTGTACTTGTTTGTACTCATAAAGCAGCTTTCTATTCCTAGTCCCCCTGCTTCTTCATATGCAAAACATTTAATGAAGTTTTACCAATGGTACTTTTAATTCAGCAGTGTACCAGTGCATAATGAAACTTCGAAATGTTCAAATTCTAAATCTAAAAGGAAAAGAGGAAAAAACTTAACCAAATGTTACTGACGTTTGAAATCGTCTAGTAACTTTTGAACCGGAAGAAACGGAATACGATGCGGTACAGCATTGGTTTTCATCAGAACACAGAAGTTTAAACAACATTGGACACGATTAGTGTTTTGAATCATTACTCGCTCCAGGAAATCGTTCAGATGTCAATGATGGGCGCATAAATTCTGTGGTGTGGAATGTCTTCTAACTGGGAGTTTGATAGGTGGGAGAGAGGCACCAAGCCGGGAGTATCTCCCTTCCGGTTAAGATAAAAATTGTGAGGACATGGAATAGGTTGAGAAAAAATAACTTATTATCCATTAAAATTAAATATTAGATCATTCGGAAAGTTCTGCGGTTTTTTTAATATATATTTTGAATCCATAAATGCCACATTCCCACCGGAATTTTGGAATAAAATTTTGCTTTTATAATGTACTTGAAGAAACTGGTTTTGCTTATTTTGAAATAAATTTGTTTGTAAATTCTGGTGACAGTCAATCATTTCAACATTATCTCAACAGACGTCTACCATACAACTTTCCGAATGACCCCAATACATATATGCCAAAAGTGATTACAATAAATATAAAAGCTTAAAACCTTTTAATAAACAAACCAACTATTTTCGTACAGAAAATAACGGTGAAATTCTCAAGAATTGTAATAATTAAATAATATATCATTACAGATCTTGCGAATGTCACCGTTATTGTGTATACGAAATTAATCGGTTCGTTTAATAAAAGGTTTTTAATAATTTATGTTTACTGTAATCACTTTTAGCATATATATTTTACTTTGGGAGGACACGTTTAAAACGTTCAACATTTCTTGAACCTCTGGCGCGCTTCTTTTAGTAAAGTAGCAACATACTTTTCTGGACACATCATACATCAACAATAACACCAACAGTTGAAGCCACCTTGTACTCATAAAGCAGCTTTCTATACATAGTCCCCCTATCCACTACTGTTCCATATGCAAAAATTTATATATATAGGCTTATATAGAAATTTTACAACATCATTTCATAATTTTTTCTTCTAAATATTCAGTTAATTATCTTTTTATTTTCTAGAACTCTCTGCGGGAGAAAAAAAGGCAAGTTTGGTTCGTTATGACTAGCATGGGATGCCAATGGCCAGGAATGGGTTTGGATATGATGCAGATCAAGATTTTCGCAGACTCAATGAAGAGATCAGCAGCAGTTCTGAAACCGCTTGGATTAAATTTATTTGAACTGCTGAAGAAAGACAAAATGCATCTGCTTACACACAGAAGTATCATACCGGCATTCGTGTGTATCTCTGCCATACAGGTATAGCATATATTTAGGGTGTTTTGTCAAAACTGCTTAAAAAATGCAGAGCAAGTTTCCACTCTTGAAGTGCATACAAATTCACCAAAGTACAATACCTCTATGATGCATCGTTTTTGAGAAAAATGCAAAAGAAAAGGCATGACGTCACATCCGATGTACCTAAAATAAACTTTATTAGAAACATGAACATCGGTACTTGCATTATTATACTATTTTTCATGAGACTATGTTCTAAATAATCTCTATCCGTGTAGAAACATCTACCATGCGTCGATGAATAATTAACAAAATTGGTTTCCACAGAAACGTGTTTACTGACTTCTGTAGACACTAGGATGATGGATTGTCCTCACTCACCTATTCCACGTTGCCCTCTAACCTTCTTCCATAACCATGGAGGTTACTTTGAGTATCTTCTTATGTAAACATCATGTGTGTCAAATATGAAATAATTCATACGAGTACCCATATTTCGAATAAGCTTTATGCTATTTGCGCCGAATGTGACGTCAAAATTTTCCCCTCGCATTTTTCTCAAAAACTAATAATTCTAAAAGTATGCTTGTTCGGTCAATTTTTATCCAATCGTAGCGAGGATTCTCACTCTACACAGTTTATCAGGTCTTGACAGAAAATCAGTATAGCATGGAAATCATTTTCAAGTTTAACAAACATGTTTTACAGGCAGATATGATAAATCAACAACATTAATATTAAGATTAAGATTAATATTATTTTGTTACTCTTGCATGTATAGGTTCAATTACACGGCTGAAAATGCTTAATTAAGAATGTATAGCATCCTGAAAGCCTTTATTCCAGTTTGAGAAAGCTTATTAATACACTATAAAAAAAACTCGGAAACGTTTGAAAAATTCAGCAAAAAAAAAAAAAAAAAAAAAAAACTTTGTCTTTACAAATACTGTTTTAAATGTTGAAAATATATTGGTTTCTGACATTTCTAAAGATACAGAACCCTTTTCGGAATCATGGGTAACACGAAAGAGGTTATTTTATGTTTTCGAAGGAACATTTGTCTTTTTTTTTTTTTTTTTTTTACAGTGCATTGATAAAAAAGTACTAAATCGGATAGAAAAATACTATTAACATTCATACGAACCCTCTTTTTCAGCAGTTTTGCAACGATAACTTTTGGAATAATTTAACAGATATACATGTTTCTGTTTTTAAAATAAAAGAAAATTAAATTCTCTAGAAACTATTTTTATTTATTTAAAATTTACAAAGATGTTACGTTGTTTATTATCAATTAAAAACAAGTACACTTATACAGACAATTAGACTGTAAAGTTAAAAAACACAAATATTTTTTTAAAAACAGCATTATACGTTTCGGACTTTCCAGAAGCCTCTCTCGTCAGTAATGTAAAATTAAAAACACAGAATCACGAAAGAGGATAAAACAACTTACGGAAGAGAGCACGTGTCAAAAATAATTACAAAAATGGGGTAAGTAATAAAAATAAATCAGATGGAACTGAGCTGGCTTCATTAAGTAGAGATTTCGCTGTTTTAGTGAACCTAGACTCCAACAAAACATGGCTCCCATAAACGTTGTAATTCGACGGTATGACTGCAGCTCTCTCAAAATCTGGGAAATGATCTGTTTGTATTGCATGGGCCACAATTTTAGAATTCAGGTTCCTTGACTTAAAGGCACTCTGGTGTTCCTCAAGACGTATCTCTAAGGTACGGCAAGTCTCACCAATATAAAATGCGTCAGATTGTTTACAAGTGATTGCACAGATTACACCTTTTTGTCTCTACGTGGTACATGCAGGTAACGACGACTTGTATTGGTTGATATTTGTAACGACTTGGTTTTGTTAACGACTTTCGTATATGCAAGTAGTTTACATTTTTTAAAGTAAAATTGCACCGCAATTAGAAAGCCCATTAAACTGCTTACATTGTTCCCTCGTTCCATCATCAATTTTTATGGATAAAAAAAAATTTATTATACTTTTTTTTTTTTTTTATTGTTGCTTCTAATAAACTCAATGACACAGACACAGCCGAAAATATATAGATAAGAATTGATAGCATCCTTAAACCTATATTAAGGTTTGAGAAAACTGATTAATACGCTATAAAAATTACACGGAAAACGTTTTCGAAAATCAGTGACAGCTCTGTTTTTATCAATGATTCTTTAAATCTCGAAAACACATTGACTTCGGGGATTTTTAAAATAAAGATTTTTTTTTTCGGAATCGTGGGTAACTCAAAAGTGTTTATTGTATTTTCGTTCATGGTTAGTATATATTTTCGTAGATTAAGAAACATTTGCCTTTTTTTTTACAGTCTAGTAAAATGTTTTGATAGCTCCACTTTAGGATTAACATCATCTATTACTGTTTTCGCTTGTATGCTTCGTGATAAAGTTCCGTATGTTTCTTAGGAGAGATCATGCACAAGGTTCGGTTTATGTATCAGAAAGCAAATTTTTCCCCATTCACTATCTATTCCTCCGAATGATTTGAAAAGTCAATCCCGAAAACAGTATCTTAAGTACAGGGTGATTTTTTATAAAGTTGTGAAAGTAAAATCCTATAACAAAAGAACCATTGATGCAAACGACCTGAAATTTCACCAGTATGCTCCCAAAGCAATGCGAATTTTTTATGCGTAGTTAAAAAAAAAAAATTAAAAACGCACTGACAAATGGCGCTGTAGGTTAACATCAACTGGTTTCCTTCCTCTGCCGGGTTTTAGGCTCAGTGGAGCAGTCTGTTCAAATTTTAAAATCATCTTCCGTAAATATTCTGTCGTCATTGGAACTTTTCTTAAATTCTTAAGTGTCCTAAATCTCTTAAGAGCAGTTTCTGCGCTATCATTATTTTGATAATACAGTTTCACTAACAACGCACCGTGATGGGCCGTCAATGGCACCGTGATTGCGAGGATATCCGTGGAATAATGAACACGAGGTGTACGTGCTTCACTCTTTTATCGCCATTGCATGTGTGTCATGCACAAGCTCGTCTCCCGACTTTGCTGCATATAGAGCGCCATCTGCCGGCGGGATTTTAAGTTTTTTTTAACCACGTCTAAGAAATTCACATTGCTTTGGGAGCACACTAGTAAAATTTCAGGTCATTTGGATCAGTGGATTTTTTTATATAAGGTTTTACTTTCACAACTTAAAAAAAAAAAAAATCACCCTGTATTTTCCCTATTTTCCCCATTTTATATCTCCCTCTTAGTTGCGTTTCCAAGATCTCACCCAAGGCTCAATATACTCTATATTAGGTGGATCTCGTAATAATAAAGTTTGGGAAGCGTCGGTGTAATGTGATTTTTTATTTTATTATTATTTGTTTTACAGATAGCATTGGTAGATGTTTTAAGAGCTTTAGAAATCTATCCAGATGGTATTATTGGACACAGTACCGGAGAAATTGCCTGTGCTTATGCTGATGGATGTTGTACGGCTGAACAGACCTTATTATCCGCGTACTGGAGAGGTAAATCAGTTGAATCTGCAAATTTGGTTGCGGGAGAAATGGCTGCCGTAGGTAAGCTATTTGCCTATGTATACTTCTATATTAGTCATCTAAACATTGTTTGCTTTATATCGATTTTTAAATTTTTCTACCTAGGTGAAAAGTGTTTATAAATTCCATTTTTCTGTCTGCCGTCTGTCCGTCCGTGCTCTAACTCTCGTGAATATGCATATTGACATAGAAGTTTTATATGTTATTAAGTTTTACTATAGAAAGTTCTATGTTGAAAATGAAGCGTGTAGCATTTATACTTCGTTTACAGTAACACACAAAATAGTGCTCTTACATTACGGTTCCTGGGGAAAAATCATTTGCGGTGCATTTTATTGATGTTACGACATTTCAAACATAATGAGATTGATATACATCATTTAGATGAACTACATAATGCTTTCTAAGGAGTATAGAATAAGTAGCATATATATAGTTCATTTACAGGAACTCACAAAATAACTCCATTACATTACGATCTATAGGGGATTATTTTTGCAGTGCATTTTAATAATGTTATAATTCTTCAAACATAACGAAATCACTGAAGTGCACTGCATATTTCTATAGATTATAGAGTGCATAACATTTATCGTTCATTTACAAAGACACACAAATAAATTCAGTTAAAGGACTAAGACTTATAATCGCTGGAAGTGCATTTTTCTCTCTGGCATGTCTGTGAATTTCCTATGCGTTTTAAAACTATCTAATTTTGAGTGTATTATGTGGTGTATATAAACTCTAAAGATCGCATACAGGGCTACACGAAAAAGTTCCCGCACAGTAGCGGATATGTACAGAAATTACTGAAAATGAATTTTTACTATGTGTTTTTCTATTTTACTTATTTAGATATTTCATTTCATTCTCGGAAAAGAAGAAATTTTCGAAATAATATCATGTTAGTGTTGGAAAGTGTTTAGTACTGTATGCCTAATGCATGATTTTTCGTTCTTGTTTGAAACAAAAAATCCCTTAATGTTAGAATCATAGTGTTTATTCACACAAGATAATATAATAGTGAGTTATTTTTAAATTAAAAAAATTCTCTGCACTTTTATATTGAAAATATTTATTTCCAATCTCAAGTATGTTTCAGCAGATCTTATAAGGAAAGTCTCCATAAGCGCATACTCAGAAAAAATTTTAAAAAAATACAGAATATTCTGGTTATGAGGACATATATGTCTATAAAAAATTTCCTGCGGAAACTCGATATAGCATCCGTAACAAAATAATGATTTTTTTTTTTTTTTTTTTTTTTGGCAATTTATAGTCAGTTGGCGACACAATGAAATTTATAAAAATACGCTTTTATGATCATTACTCTTTAAAGAAAAACGTTTTCTACTCTTCATCTGACCTAGTTTCAGTAAGTTTAACTTAAATAAACACACTTTTAGAACTAGTTTTGTCATATACATTTCTATGGTTTAGAACAAAATTTAAATTGTTTCAGTATCAAAATTAAGGTCTGATTCTGAGCACTTTAAATTTGACATTGATAGTGTTAGTGTCGGAGACAACAGATAACAGTATTATTGCCATGGAAACAACGACTTATTTAATATCGAGATGTATAATGAAAGCGATCTTAATCAAGCAGATACTTTTAAAGTGCACTTAAAACTTATCTAGCCGGTGACATCGTGTAAAATTAAAAAACTGCAGCAACAGGCAAATTGTATATATTATTCAAGCTTATAGAAAAAAAAACTATTTCATCGTTTATATGTAAATTCATCAAGTATTGCGCGTTTAAACACTTATTATAACAAGCAATTTCCAAATGCATTAAAATCGCTTGCATTTGACGAGGAAAATGTGTAGCTCGCCAAATCGCGTTTTTATGCGCCAAATACTCAAAATTGTTTTATTTTTTTTACGGATTTTTTACTGGAATTCCACAGATAAATTTGACTGATCCTTTATAACGTAATTGAGTAGTTTCATTAGCATTTTATATCAAAATATTTTGAGTATTTGCTTTAATACGACCTGCCTTATTAGTCTAATTTCCGTATACTCTAAATTCATATATTTATTCTGTTGTTCTATTTGGCATTAATAATGCCTCACTTAAAACGTACAAGTTATTTTATTTCATATAATAGAATAAACTAATAAATATAAATAAAAAAATAATTAAGATAATAAATAAAATAAATAAAATAATTAAGAACTATCCAAATGTAATATGTGGAGTAATAACACATATGCATCATAGACACATATATGCGTCCATTGCAGGAATATTTTTCACTCTGAAAACGACATTTTCAAAATTGTGCAAAAAATATTCAACTCTGAGTATGTCGCATAGTCAAAAGGGCTCCGAATCAAAATTACTCGAGTTTGAAACATGTATAGACTCATTTCTTTAAACATGCATACATTCAAAAACAAAACATCATGTGCTCATATTTGAGTATGTCCATGTTTCAAAAATGAGTATGAACTGACTTCTATGTGCTCATTTTTGAATATTTCCATGTTTCAAAAATCAGTTTGAGCTGATTCTAATCATCTTTTTTTTTGCATGTCCATGTTTCAAAAATGAGTGTAAACTGACCTCTATGTGCTCCGTTTTGAGTATGTCCATGTTTCAATATTCTGAGTATTTCTGGTATTTCAGAGTTGAAAGCATTGGATCGTCCTATTTGAAACAAAAAGTTTCATAACAAAATGAAAACATCGATTTACTCAGACTTGAAAGTGTCATTTTTCTCTGTGTTCCTATTCAGGAATTCCGAATCTAAAAAGAAAACGCCTAAAAACGAATTTTTAATGTATGTTATCTCGAAACGCCTGTTCATAAATAAAGAAATATATTTAATCATAATTTCTGGTACGAATTCAAAATTTCTGAATAAAAACAAATCCTGTAAAAAATAAAAAATAAATAAAATAAAGATATATCTATATGTTGTTTAAATTTTTCCAGGATTGATGTTAGCAGTAATAACTAGTGAAATTCAAAATTAATAATTTTTGAAAATAATCACTTCCAATTGCTATGCACTACTGTTCGCAATAGTAGAAACTGCCTATACCAGTTTTATAGTCATTTCAAGATACGTCTCCCTAATGCCGTTTTCTGCTGTTACATCTTTTTAAATGGCCTCTTTTTAACACATTTCCACATAGTTGAAAAGTGTTTATGAATTCGGTTTATCTGTCTGTGCATGCTAAACATTATTGCAAACTATATGATGTTTTGGCATATAACATACCCAATATATGGTTAAATATGCTTAAAGAGTTGGTTAATATTCTATACAAAATGGTTAATATTGAACCCCCCCATATCCAATTTTTCTCCTGTCACCCATACGCCAACTGCAATTGGAATCACCCAACAAACATGGCTGCAAAAGTGGACTTTGCCTAGTTCCCGTATGAATTAGCGGATATTTTGAAAATAAGCAGTTGGTAATAACAGTTTGTATTGTATTCCCTGATGATGGTTGTGTGTATAGCTGAAAGTGCTTGGAGTAATTAATATTAATGTAATTTAACATTTTTTTACAATTTTGTCATCTTTTGATTAATAAAACGCATTATTTGTGATTTTTATTTTTGTGTTTTTAAGATGATTTTTGGCATTTTACTCATTTAATTGCTTAACATTATTTTAGTAAAATTAATAAAGGGTAAATAATATAGTAAATGCGAAAGAAAGAATGGTAAATAATATAGCATTAATTCTAAAAAATTAGTTTAGTCAACATTTACTTAATGCTTAGCATCAGGTTAGTAGTTTATAGTAGTAAAATATACCATTATAATACAAATATCTATAATACGAAACAGTAATTTAGTATGACATTTTCACATTTATATAATTACTAGGTTATAAAAGGATTTAACCTTGCGACGGGAATAATTATGCAATAGCCTTGCATCAAAAGTATTATTTTCTTCTGCTGCTTGTCTCTGCCTTTAGATGAACTCAGCCAAATACGAAGGTAAATGCAGGCGAGCTGTACCACGATGCCTTTTGTTTCGCAATTCGGCAGATCCCCATATGCGTGCTATTGTTTGCGTGTAGACTCCTGTTTCAGGATCCACGAAATTATATGTGTGATTCACTTTAAAATTGTGAAAATTAACCTTTTTTAGTTCATCAGTACTGTACCGTTTCCAAAAATTCATAAAGATTGTTGAACATCCCTTGACATTTTTTACTATGCATTGAAATAATGCATTGGCAGATCGATCCGGCACACAAACAAGGAAAGTTTCTTCAATTTTTCTGAAAATTCCGACAAACACCGATTGGGGAGGTAAGAATCGCCCTGCTATTTTTTTCTTTTAGTAAACAGGCTTTTATCTACTTCTACGATACGATCTGGTCCCCCTATCTTCTTAATGTTTTTCCACGCACATAGATCCTTAATGCAAATTTCAATACAAAAGGCAATTACTCCAGTCTACAATTGTTTTGTCAGACATATCTAGCTCTTCATGGCAAAATTTAATTGAAGTCAGCTCTTTGCTCTAGAAATATATAAACCGAAATGCGTCTACGAATGAGATTCTACCTCGTTCAAACCAATTTCCTTTTCTTACTCGAATGCGTTGTCTACAATTATCTACATTACAAATATCTATAATACGAAACAGTAATTTACTATGACATTTTCACATTTATATAATTACTAGGTAATAAAAGAATTTAATGTGACATTTAATTTACGACGGGAATAATTATGCAATAGCCTTGCATGAAAAGTATTATTTTCTTCTGCTGCTGGTCTCTGCCTTTAGATGAACTCAGCCAAGATGAACTCGCCACAAAATTTCATTGCTAACGTACACTTTCATGTTGTGAAATTGAACACAGTTCGAAAACACATCGCAAGTCAATAAGAAAAAAAGAATATGAAGTAACATATAGAAAGAAAATAATTTAAAACATACATCACGAGTCAACAGTTTCATGCAGTAGCCGATCTTTCGAAGGGTGGCACCCAATGGAGCGGATTAGTCCATTTAGGAGTCTCAATGTAGAAGGTGGGGACAGAGGAAAAGAGGAGATCGGGTGGGGAGAGTTAACGTCTAGCCTCGCTCCCCTCGCTCTTAATTTCGGCACGTGTTTCTGCTCATTTATCTTCGAGTTTTGAATACTAGTAGGTTAGTTATTTTTTGTGATAGATGCTTGTTTTCTGACTAATTATTGTTTACCTGATGACGACTCGGACCGGACCATGGCTAATGAAGCGAAGCGATCATACATGCGGTACAACGACCGCGGTATTAACGAATTTTATGTACTTTTTTGGAATTCCAATATAACGAGGTTGCTGCATCCAGTGATGTTATTTTTTTTTGTTTTCATGTTCGTGAAACAATCATACATACGGAGAAGAATTAGGCATTAATGAATTTTGTGTATTTTCGGTGTTTTTTTACCAACTTTTCATTGAAGGTTAACTTTTTATGTAATTTTGATGAAATGTGTATAAAAACGTTGTTTCCCACTGCTCATATTATCTTTTCTATATCTACTTTATTAAATTTGTCATACAAAATATTTATACTTTACTCATAAAAGAAAGATCTAAAAAAAATCAACTGTTTGTTAATGCTCTATAGATTGTGCACAGAAATAATAATAAACTATTTCATCATTTGTTAAAGTTTGCATTCATTAACTACTGTGCATTTAAACACTCATTTAACAAGCAATTTCGAAATGCGTTAAAATCGCATGCATTTGGCGAGGGAAAAATATTGCTGGCCGAATCGCGTCTTTTTGCTCCAAATATTCGAAATTATTTTATTTATTTTTACAGACTTTCTATTGGGATTTCACAGCTAAATTTCTGTGATCCTTTATAACGTACACGAGTAGTTTAACTAGCACTTTTTCTAAATATTCTAAGTATGTGCTTTAAGAAGAAAGAAACCTTCCTTGTAAGACGTCTCGTTTAAGATTCAGAATGAAAAAACGCGAATCCAAGAACAGGGAAAATTAAAAGAAAGAAAATAACTTACTGTACTTTTCAAGACGAAGAAAGCACAAATGCCTTACTGTCTACTTCATTATCAAGTCTATCTGGCCGACGGGCTGGTCTAACTTGTTTGGTGGTCCTTGAGATCAGGGCCCGACTAGCAAGTTTCTGTCGCTAGGGCATTTTCAATTTTTCGTGTGCCCTTAGATTGGTTGATTTACTGATACTAGTTTTTTTTACGTATTACACATTTATTCGAAAAGTGCCAATTAAAAAAATTAAGTTTTCCGGAAAACTGAAAAACGGTTCCAGGAATAAAAATAAAATATTTTTTCTATTTACTGAAATGAGCTTTCAACCATAGATTGGTATATATTTTTGTCATTTCATCGTTTTAATATCTCAAATATCACATTTTTTCATTTGTGTCAATAAATGTGCAATATGATGAAATTGAATGACACATTGACTACACAATTTCAGATTTCATGTGATATGAGACCGAAATGAGAAAAACTTAGAAAAGTGTATTCCCAAAACTACTATTTGATTTGTTATGCTTATTTTTTCAGAAATAAAAACGTTGGCACAATTATGATTTTTTTAATGGAAATTTAGATAAAATTATGAAAAATTTTGTCTCCAGGTCACGGGACTCCGGTGTCCATGCAATAGTTAGGGCCTGCTTGAGATGTAATTTCAGTCACAGGCGGTAGGATGGAGCTCTTCACTGCTAATTCACGGCTTGTAACAGCTATTTCACAATGATTCATTATGATTAATGCTAGATAAGTCGAAATGAGGTTAAGTTTGAATAAAATCAAACAACTTTTATTTAAAATCTTAAAGAAAAGGAAGTGACTTAAGAAAGCACTGCTAAATTTGCCTTGAGGCGAAAGAAAGTCAATTCCCCAAAAATACTTCACTTAGAAAAATAAACTTCAATTAGCAATATCAGTAAATGTATAACTTCAAAAATATCACTTACGACTTGGACCAGTGTCAAAACGGCAATTAAGATGCTTTCAGCAACATTTACTTCCATTATGCAGGCTAGTCAAATTCCAACTTCAAGATTTCCGCCTACGACAGTTCTGAAATCAGCACTCCGTGAATTGCCAAACTCTTTTATTCAATTAGCACAAAAATAAGGTAAATCTACTCTTACCAACGGACAACACTCCTTCTCTGCTGCAGAACAGTTGAGTCAACTAGACAGATCTCAAAAGGCCACAATGAGAAAGAACTCGATCCAAAGTTCCACTTCCCCAGTGCGTGCCAGTGCTTAAATACTGCTATATTGATTGACCAGATTCAGAAATTTACATAAATATCGAAACAAAGAGAAAATTCGCAAGTTCCGACGTTCTCACACTCATTCATCGAACGTTAAAGAAAGATAGCCTTGATAATTTTTACGCACATTGACTATTACTGTACAAAAACTAAATTCCCAATCGAAACTTCGCCTACTCTTATTAGCCAGAGTAGTCGACACATCATAGGCTCAGGTCCTCAATACCAGCAAGGGCCATATTACCAACCCTTCTTCTACTTAAATTTATGTCTTGATATTAGAAAAACACTTCTAATCGTGTTTCACTCGTGTGAGTTTAAATTATTTGGTAGCTTAACAACCTAAATGCCCAGAAAAAGGCATAATTTTAATGTTGTTTTTCTATAATTTTGTAAAAATGTTAAAAAAATATCGTTTTTTCAACTTGATATAAAACATTTAATTACGTATATGAATATAATCCTTGAGAGCATTGATCCTTACTCCATGTTTTAAAACTGCATTATATCTGTAGAATTATATTAATTTAAAAAATGCTTCTATTGCAGTGAAATCTACAGCTTAGTGAACGGATATATCAGTTCATCGCGCTAACATTTTACAGAAGTGAACCATTTTCTTTTTCACAAGAAAGAGTTTCAAATGCATTTTTTAAAGTTGCTTTTTAATTAATAACTTTGGTTTGTGATAACTTATAATTCAAAACGTTTTACAGATATTCCTATGAAACATTCTCACATTCACTTATACATATTTATCTCTGCTTTAAGTTAAACTTTGTGATGCAACCTTTTTTTTCGGATATTTAAACAGAAAAATAGAAAACAATTTTTAAAATAAATTCTGACCTTTTGGACAAAACTGCATTCAGTTCAGTGAATTTTGGAAATATTTCACAACTTTTAGTTCTTCATTGCTCAAACATTTTTAAAAATATCATTATGGAAGTAAAATAAAATTAAGATATATCAAATATAATAGAGTGTGGAATTGCTGACGTAAACAAAAATATTCATCTCATTTATGTTCAAAATTGCCGTATTTTAACATATTGGGAAAACTTTTACTTGTTTTTTTTAATTTTTTAAAAATGTATTCAACTATAAATCAATTCATTTTGCCAGTATTTCGCATTTTTCAAAGGACACGTTCTTCGAAGGCAGAAGTGCCAAGCTCCCACTAATCTTCCGTAATATGTGGATTGATTTGACCCAGTTTAACAACGTTTTGAACAAGAAAATTTATTTCTTAAATCCTTATTTATTTAATTTCTGGTTTCTATGTGGAGTTTATTTAGTTTAATTTCTTTAAAAAATTCTGGTGCGAAACGTATTAAACCTGGTCAGTTCTGCGTCAATTCGTTGCGCACAATTTATCGCAGAACAATTCATCGCGCACAATCCATCGTAGCGGCAATTCGTCGCTGTGACAACTCATCACAACGTCAATTCGTCGCAGCGTCAATTCGTCGTGGCGTCAATTCGTCGCAACGAAAATGTTTTTGAAGGCTATGATGATAAAATAAACACAATTTAGTAAAAATGTTTAATGATAATTAGTTTTTTACATATTGAAAATAATAACTAATAATTTACATGCGATTATATTTAAAAAACAAATTATCATTAAATAATTTTACTAAATTATCTTTATTTTATCATCATAGCCTTCAAATCATTTTCGTTACGACGAATTGACACCATGACGAATTGACACCACGACGAATTGACGCTGCGACGAACTGACGCTGCGATGAGTTGTCGCCGCGACGAATTGTCGCCGTGACGAATTGTCGCCGTGACGAATTGTCGCCGTGATGAATTGTCGCCATGACGAATTGACGCCGTGATGAATTGTGCACGATGAATTGTTTCGCGATGAATTGTGTGTGACGAATTGACGCGACACCAACCTGGGTCAAATTAACTCCCATATTACGGCAGATTGGCACCTCTGTTCGAAGTTCGAAGGTCTTCTGTCTCCTTAAAAAGAGGATAATAATAATAATAAGTTCGAAGGCTCGAACAGTTTAACAAATTTTACAAGATTATTGCTTTCATAAAATGCATCACAGTGTTATTTTTCCACTGTCTTTAAACTAGGTCTAACTTGGGAAGAAGCTGTCCGGCGGTGCCCCAAAGGTGTTTATCCAGTATGTCACAATGCAAAAGATTCAATCACTATAAGCGGATTGAAAGAGCCTTTGGAAAAATTTGTGACGGAACTCCAAAACGAGAACATTTTTGCACGCATTGTCAATGCTTATGGTTATGCTTTTCACAGCGAGCATGTCTGGCCAGCTTCTGATACATTAAGAAAAGCTCTTTCAAATGTAAGTATTAAATCATGCTTATATTACGGCTGAAAATTTTGATTATTAAGGAGGCGCTGCACTTCAAAATATGCCGATAATTGATTTTCTGTTTCATCTCTCAATTAACCCGTGAAAAGTCGCGCATAACCAGGGTATGAATGGTTTTTACTTTGTCACCAATAAATACAATTAATACTCCTCACCTTATTTAGTCAGAAACAATTGTTACAAATTCTGCGATAAAGTAAGTTGAAGATTACTTTTCGAAAAATAGGGGCGACAGTATTGTAAAATTCTTACGCATCCTGGGTATATCATACCCTGCGTGACTGTTCCCGGGTTAATAAATAATATTTTAACAATTTGAATAAAAAAAAAATATTTTTACAGTAGTTATAACGTAAATTCTCGAAATTGTAACAATGTATGAATTTTGGGACCATCTACATGCAAAAGACAAAATACTTCTAAAAAATACATAAATAAATAATAATTTAAAACAATGTAATATATTAAATAAATAAAAATCCTCAAATTATTTTGCATAATTTTTAAATGCAGTTTTTATTTTCAAAACTTAAATTTATTGCATACATCATTACATTTTTATGAACTTATGTTAAATGATTTCTGAGTAACTATTCGTGAAAACTCAGGATTCATCAAATTGAAAGAAAAAATCGGTATAAAGATTGAAATAATAATGGGATTCAAGAGCAGAATTTTGTTTGCAGAAATTTTTTTAATAAGTTTACTTGCTTTACTTTTTTTACTTTTTTTACTTAATGCAAGACTTTTTACACGGAAATCAGAATTATTAAGAAATAAGAATAAGTGAAAAGAAAAAAATGTTTCAAGATACGTGTTTAAAGGTAGTATGCCCCTTTGACTGCGTTCCTTTAAAAAAATGTATTTCTCTCTAAGCCCCTCTCCCCACCCGCACCCTTTTTAACACTTTCCAACCTGGTTGAAAAGTGTTTATGACTTCGGTTTGTCTGGCCGTCTGCCGTCTGTTCGTGCTCTAACTCCTGTAAATATGCTGCGATTGCCCTGCAATTTTTATATGTTATTGTCGTTACCTATAACATGTTCCCTATTTCAACTGAAGTGTGTAGCACTTATAGTTTTTTTACAGGGACACTCAAAAGAATTCTGTTACATTACGGTCTATGGGGAAAAATCATTCGCGGTTTATTTTAATGATGTTACACAATTTCAAACACATTGTAATTGATATACAGGAGGATTTTTTTTTTAAGTTGTGAAAGTAAAACACTATAACAAATAACAACTGATCCAAATGACCTAAAATTTCACCAGTATGCTCCCAAAACAATGTGAATTTTTTTGGCATGGTTAAAAAAAACTTATAATCACACCGACAGATGGCGCTGTAAGGTAGCAGAAACAAAGAATATCGTCTGTGGGAGGAAAACAATGGACGGTACTTTGAGAAACCTTCTTCCGTAGACCCTCTGTCGTCATTGGACGTTTTCTTAAATTCTTAAGTGTCCTAAATCTCCTAAAAGCAGTTGCTGCGCTGTCATTATTCTGATAATACAGTTTCACTAACAACGCACGGTCCGTCAATGGCGCAGTCATTTCGAGGATATCCGTAGAATAATGAACACGAGATGTGCGTACTTCACGTTTTTATGGCCAATGTGGGTGTGCCGGGCGCAAGTTCGTCTCCCGACTTTACTGCATGTACAGCGACATCTGACGGTGCGATTTTAAGTTTTTTTTTAACTACGCCAAAAAAATTCCCATTGCTTAGGGAGCATACTGGTGAAATTATAGGTCATTTGGATCAGTGGTTCTTTTGTTATAGGGTTTTACTTTCACAACTTTAAAAAAAATCACCCTGTATATCACTAATGTGCATTACAAGAAGCTCAATATGGAATGGGGTGTGCATAACACTTATAGTTACTTTACAGGGACAGTCAAAAGAATTCCGTTACATTACGTCTATGGAGAAAAATCGTTTCCGGTTTAATTAAATAATGTTTCACCATTTTAAACGCATTGATATTTATATATATCGCTAAGGTGCATTACAAGAGGCTTACTACAGAATAGTGTGTGTATAGCAGTCATCGTTCATTTACAGGGACGCACAAAAGAATTCTCTACTGTCTATTAACAATAATTCCTGGAAGTGCGTTTTAAGTTGCTGAACGCGATTTTAAATTTAACTCACTTTTTGTCTATTACTTGGTGTGTATAAATTCTGCAGATCATATACGGGGCAGCACAAAAGTTCGCGAACACATTTCCGTTTATTGACAGAAACTCTAGAATTAGAATTTTAAACTGTGCTGCGCGTTTCCTAACTAAACTAAAATTTAGCATCATATGTAGTATATACACAAATCTATAGATCATATACAGGGCTGAATAAAAGTATTCGGATATTTTTCCGAATATTGAATATGTTGGAAATTCCTGAAATTACGTTTTTAAATATGTTTTGCGTTTTCCAAATTGTTTACTTAGATGTTATCTTTCAGCTTATTAAACGGTAATGATTTGTAAAATTATTTTGGAAGCGTTGGAAAGTGTTACATAATCTATTGCATGATTTTTCGTTCTTGTTTTTGAAATTCAATGAAAAAGTTTCACCTTGCTGTTTTAACAAAGTAACCTATAAATTCTTTGTATTTTCAATTAAAATAATAAAGAAGAAAACTTATTATGAATTTCGGCTTTTTGAGTCATATAAAAGTATTTTTAAGGACTTTTTTCAGTTTCTTAAAAACTTTTTAATACCTAATTTGCATTTTTTTTATTAATAATATATGTTTAATGCTTATTTTCTTAGATTTCTAGAAGCTTAAAAGAAATTTTCAAGAATTACCCTGATTTACAACTTTGCTCAAAGCATTCTTTAACCCATTCCTTGCCGCCATTAATTTTTAATAAAATGTTTGATACATACTAATATTTTATGGTAAAAAGTTCATTCCATTGGTAAAACTGCCAGGAAAAAAGTAGCATGATTAGTTTAAGAGGAATCAATAATTTTAAACCTTTAAAAAATCGAATTTTTGTTTTCTATATTTTTTACACATTTTGCTACAAAGCTCATTTCATTGACAAAACTGCAATTAACTGCAAAAAAGTATTAACTTTGTTAATTTAAGGGGAATAGACAATTTTAAACCTTCAAAAAATTGATTTTTTTTCTATATTTTAATACATTTTGGTTCATCCTAATATTTTATGATCAATCGGTCATTCCATTGATAAAACTGCAAGAAAAAAATAATTAACTTTATTAGTTTAAAGGCTAATCAACAATTTTAAACCTGCAAAAATCGTTTTTTTGCCTTTAGTTTTACACATTTTGCTTCATATTAATATTTTATGATAAAACGCTCATTCCATTGACAAAACTGAAACTAATAAGAATTAACTTTGTTAGTTTAAGGAGAATCGACTATTTTAAGAATTCAAGAAATCGATTTTTTGTTTTCTATATTTTTTACACATTTTGCTTCATTCTAATATTTTATGATAAGCAGGTCATTTCATTGACAAAACTGAAGAATAAATAATTGACTTTATTATCTTAAGGGTTAATCAACAATTTTAAACCTTCAAAAATCGATTTTCTGTTTCCTATATTTTGTACACATTTATACAATTATGTATCAAACAAAACAAACTGGATGGAAATATTCTAATTAAAACCCGGTCAGTTTGAAATAGATACACTGTATTGCCAAACTTCCCATCACACTTTCGATTTTAGACTTATTTTCCATTATCTAAAGAAACATTTGACGCACTTTTCTGGAACTACAGGAATATAAAGAACATGTCTGACCTTAAATTTTTCAGCAAAAGTTGATCACAAGGACAATTAGAGGATCAACAGCAAATTTAATAAAAAGTAAAATTTTCGATCATCCTGTTCAATAAAATGCTCCAAATGATCTGTAGCTGCAAAACATAGTTATGTGGATCTCGTACAACACATGTGTTAAATTGTGTAAGGATAGCACGTATATACATGGAGATATAAAGGTTTCTTTAAAAAAAATCAAGAAATATTTGAATTTATTTTGTTTATAGCATGCAGGGATTTCAACCAAATTTAACGATATTTACAGAAAACTTGAAAAAGTTCCGTACATACACTGTAAAAAAAATTTCCTGAAAATAACGGAAATTGTACTGGCAATCGAGACGCCAGTACTATTTCCGTATTTTAACGGAAAAATTTTCGTAAATTCCAGAAAATGTTCCGTAATTTCTGAAATATCCGTTTTTAAATTTCCGTTTTGTAATAGATATCTTCTATATTTTTTAGAAATTTTTATGTCGTTAAAATAAATTTTATAGGACCATAAGAAAAAAGTTAGCCCTCAAGGAACATCTTATAAGGAACAGATACGTTTCTTTTTTTTCCGTTCATTTCTGAGCGAATTTTTTAATAAACAACCACCATTTCCCACGATAAGTATCGAGCCCACGACCTTCCGTTTACTAAACCAGCGCGCCAAACCACTACGCTACGGTTGGACAGGACACGTATTCAAATGTTGTAAGTTATTTGAAATGTTTTAATGATGCAAAAACTTGAAGTTCTTATAGTTAGATGGATATTTCCAGACTTCTATTGTTTTTAATATTTTCTTTTCAAAATTGTTCTATATTCTGATTTATTATTTGATGCTTTATAACATATAAATTTAAATTTTTTATGTATTATATGCGTAAAATATTGTATTAACAGTAATGGTTGTTTCTTCTTGCAATAGTACAGGGCCGCCCAACCTGGTGCCCGCTATTCACCAGAAAATTCTTACAGAAACATCTTCCTTATATATTCGGAGATTGAATAAGGCAAATATTTCTATAAGAATTTTCTGGTGAATAGCGGGCGCCAGGTTGGACAGCGCTGCAATAGTACATATACTTTAATAATTTGTGTGTTGATTTATTTATCAATTTCAGTAAAATCAATAATTATCTTAAGCAGACGTATTTATTACATGCTATTAAAGTAAATTTTCGTTATCTCTTAGTTTAAAAACTTATGTGAATAAACAAATTTATAATAAATTAAATTATTATATTTAAGCTTTGCTGCGAACTTTTGTGTATGGTTCTATTAAAATGAATAGTTTTTAAACTATCAAAACGAAAAAATAGATTTTTAGAGAAAATTTTGAAATTAATAACTTTAGGATAGGTAAGTTTAAATTTGGACTTAATAATTTAGTTTAATTTATAAAAATTATAAACTAACAAAATAAATTATAAACTTTTATAAAAATGAAGTTTATATAATTTTATAAAGTAAACAGAAAGTTATTATTTTTTTATAAATTTAAAGAGAAAATTATGAACTTTGTAAAAGTATAATTTATAAAATAATAAATTTTAGTTTAATTCCCAAATTTATAAGACAAATCAGTTTAGTTTAATACCCCCATACCGATAATTTGCAAAGACATTATTTTATGAAATCTTAAAAATATTAAAGTAAAAAATAGATTTTTAGAGAAAATTTTGAAATTAATGACCTTGGGATAGGTAAGTTTAAATTTGGACTTATTAATTTAGTCCAAATTAATTTAGTTTAATTTATAAAATCATAAACTAACGAAATAAATTATAAACTTTATAAAATCATAAAATTCATTTTTATGAAAGTAAAGAAAAAATGATTAATAACTTTTATAAACTTAAAGAAAAAAAATATAAACTTTGTAAAAAATTATAATTTATAAAAAATTAAATTTTAGTTTAATTCACAAATTTATAAGACAAATCAGTTTTGTTCAATACAATATACATATAGATAATTTGCAAAGACAATATTTTATGAAACCTTTAATAACCTAATATTGCCTCACGTTAATAAAATTAAAATAAAATTTTAAAACGTCTGTGAAAAAATTCACAATTTAAAGTACCATAAAGAAAACAAAAAGTAGATTTAAAAAAATATTTTTCTGTAATTTATGGAAATAAAATAAATTTCTAAAGATTTTACTAAAAAATAAAAATATCACTATTATTTTCACTTAAAATTACCGCCCAGGCACAACCCTAGTTAGAATGAGTTCCAGGATTGGCCCGAGTCTAATGACCAAAAATATGCCCACGGGTAGGACTGGTTCAGATTTGGATCCTAGAAGAACTCTAGTAAATAAAACAATCTTAATTCGCATTTCAAACAAGGCGATTTCTGTACGCAAACCTCTGAACGCCATTTATGGAAATGGCACTAGAAATACGGATATTGTACAGTTTTGTAAGAAATACGGAAAAATCCATTAAATTTACGGAAAACTTTCTGCATATTTACGGATTTGAAATCTCCTTTACGGAACTAATGCCATTTACGGAAATTGTACTGTTGTTTTTGAAAAATGAAACTTCTCCGTAAAATTTAACGGAAAATCTCTTGTATTTTCACGGATTTTTTTTAGAGTGTATAATATATTACAGTTCAAATCCGAATATATTATCTGATGAAATACGTGCATTTGCATGAAATAATTTTTAACTGCGCATGCACTAAAGATAAAAATTATTTTCATAGTTTAATAGTCAACTATACAGGGCAACTTTCATAAAAAAAAAGCCAGTTGAATAATGTAAAAATTCAGAAAGATATCGGCGTATTATAAGCTGAAGTTCAGTTGCTTTCTAAAAGTAATTGGATGTTATTGGATTTTCCACAAATTGTCATTTTTCATTTTTCATATTTCTTATATTCAATTTCTTTTGATGTTTTAGTTCTTCTTAAAAAAAACATCAGAACGAGCCCATTCAAACAAAAACAAAATTATCAAAATCAAAGCATCCGTTCCAAAGCTACACGTTGACATTCGTTAAATACTAACTCTTTTGTTGGATGCCAGTTAATAAATAATGACAATTTGTAGAAAATTGGTTATCCCCGGCTATTTTTCACAGGCTGATGAACTTCTGCTCACTAAATCAAAGATATTCATCTGAAATTTTATGGTATTCTACTGGCATTTTATATAAGATGTCCTTATATAATTGTCTACAAAAGTATGCAAAAACATTTTCATTATCCTTAGCAGATATGCAAAGTTAAAAATTATTTCGTACAAATGCTTATATTTCATTAAATATGTAATATATTTATATTCAAGCTAGCCGGGTTTTGCCCGTCTAGACCGTCGGTTCGTGACTTTCGTTGGCTTCGGCATCGTATAGCTCTAATAGCATGTACTTTGGCGACCACCATTACTCGCAGAACAGGTGAAATTGCTTACCTCTTCACGACTGTCCGAATAGTAGTAGACAAAATTACGCAAGATCCCACCGGAAAATATTTAGAAATAAACTTTTATAATTGTTAAATTGAAATCTGTTTTATTTCATTGAATCATGTGTAATGATTTTATTTATTAGACCCATCTTACTGCTTAGTGAAAAAAGTCAAGATTATCAACAGAGATTGTCGACAGAATTTACCAATGTCCACATACTGTTCTGTACACAAATTTTATTTCTGTGCGATTTGAATGTGTTTTTTAAGATGCATCGCGTTGAAAAACACATAAGTGTTTTAAAAGCGTCATTAAAATTTTAACTAAATTGCATACATTATGATACACAAATGCACAATTGTATTCTTACAGGTTATTCCGAAACCTCAAGAAAGAACAAAGCGTTGGGTTAGTACCAGTTATTCTGAAGATAAATGGAGCTTAGAAGAATGCACATTTGCTGGACCAGATTATTTCGTGAATAATTTAATGTCCGTGGTGCGTTTCCATGATGGCGTGGATAAAATTCCATCCGATGCTCTCATCATAGAAATTGGACCCCATTTCCTCTTGCAATCCCTTCTAAAACGCACAATCGGTTCAGATGCAATATATATTGGTCTGATGAAGAAAAACTGTGAAGACAACGTTAGATTCTTTCTAGAGTCTTTAGGAAAGTAAGTCTTATGAAATCAACTTCAAAGAAATTTATTTTTTAAAGTAAAGCTTACTTATGCAACGCACACACGGAAAAAATGCTAATTTAGGTGGAAAAAAGCAAAATTTAAATACATTTTTTAACCGACTTAAAAAAAGGAGGAGGTTATCAATTCGACCCGTATGTATGTATTATGTTGTTCACGCATAACTCTCGTAAATGTGCATCGATTTTGATAATTTTTATTTTGTTTGAAAGAGTAAGTCCCCAAGGTGGTCCCATTTCAATTTCGTCAATATCTGATCATTGGAACAAATTATTTCAATTTTTTTATTCAAATTTCCATTATTTTATATTTCAAAAAGTCCATTATTAACATTAAAGATGATCTGTATTAAAAAGCGAAAACATGTTCGTGAATAAAGCTGACGTTACATTGACGATGGCACCCACCTGAACAATGAACTTCGCTTTATCGCAAATGTTTGTAACTTATAAAAATCGCATGGCAGACACTGGTTTAATTGAAAATTATTTATCTAGCTATAATTTCTCTGTTATATTTGTGAAATAGAAACCAATTCCAGGCACTTCTGTCAAAGATATTAATTTCCGGTAGTTGAGTACAGATTATTAAATAGTATTACTGTGTCGTTTACCATTTGTTTACCCAAAATACCAATAATTTTTCATAGTATTGCTGGTAAAAAGTATTACTGTGTGCTCTATATAAAATCACAATTTTTTTTCAAATAAGATAGCAGGAAAAATATAAAGTAAATAGCATTTTGCTGTTAGATAGGTAATTTTCAGCCAACTGTTTTAATTTACGGAAGTCGCAAGAACACTTCTTATTTTCACATCCTTATTTCTACATGTTTACGCAGTCTAAAACATCCAAATTTACAGTATTTTCTGGATGATATTATTGTCCCTGCAGACACCGTATCTGAAATTAAAGCCTGGTTACAGAAGTTATTCGATAAGCTTATTCAATTTAACTTAAGTTTAGATCCTGTAAAGCTTCAAGTTTGTCAAAAGAAATTTCCTATTTAGATTTGGGATTTACTGTAAATGCTAATGGTTTTTCCAACTCAGAAGAGGGTGTAAACAAAGTTTTTAAATTCCCTATTTCAAAAATGTAAAACAAATTCAACAATATATTGGCTGTTTAATTATTTTACGTACAAGGTTTATAACTATGCTGAAATTGCTGTGTCAATTATCAATTTAACTCCCACAACTGTTCCATTTGTTTACAGTTCAGAGTATCAAGAAGTTTTTGATAATTTGCAAGAATAAATTCTCAATAAGAAAATTTTGAGAAACATTAATTTTTACCTTCTCTTTTACTTAGTTACCGATGCTTTTAAAACTGCTTTTTGTGGAATTCTAATGTGAAAAGATATTCATGAATTTTACACCGTGGAATTTTATTCTAAACAGTTTATTGCTGTTCAGTCTAGATACTTTTCCACTAAAAGAAAATTATATGATTATTTTTCCATTTTAAAAAGAATTTTATGAGGAATTATATGGAAGGTACTTTACCATACTAACCGATGCAAAATCATTGACATACCATATGAAGCTGGATATCCAGCGTGAAATTTTGTCTTGGTAACTGTTGTATTTAGATCAATTTAATTTTACTATAGAGCATATTCTGGTCTCATCAATCCCGCTGTTTTTTTTCTGTTTTTTTTTTTTTATTTTTGTCTATAGAATATGATACTGAAACTTTAAATGTAAATAATATAGGTACTTTTCAAAGTAATTCTAATTTAGATCTTAATAATATTGTAAATAATGAACTAAATGATGGCTTTAGAAAGGAAATTATTCAAAAATTAAACAGTCATGAGGAGGAAACTGCAAAGAAAAATCATAGATACAGTTACTAACATTTTAATGATAAACATTTTTCCTGGGAAACCGTTAAAAAAATTAAACAATTCTCAGTAGAATTTTAGATCTCAAATTTTTAATTAAGTGTTGTTTGGAAGTATCCCATGCTCCTCATTTTGGTCCTTAAAAATATTACAATTTTTTTTCGTAAAAGTCATTGATGGAAAAGGAACGTTTAAGGATACCAAATATTTGTGATAATTGTGTTAAATGCTTAAAATCTAAACCTAAACCTAAAAATAAAGTAACTAATATGATTTCCAAGGCGGATTAAACACCGAGTAAATAATTAGCACTCGATATTTTGGGAAAGCTTCCGCAATCTCACGATAACAAATTATGTACTGTAACTACAGTTGACCATTATTCCAATTATCTTCAGGCTATTCCGTTAAGAAATATTATTTCAGAAACAATAATTAATCAAATAAATGTATATACAGGATGTCCGAAATGTCTGGAAACGGTCAAATAACTCAAGAAAGATACATTGGATTGGAAAACGGCAAAATGCATGTTCAATATTTTTGAAAAATCTATTTAGGGACATGAAAGTTGCCCCCCCCCCAATTTTGCCCAAAACGGGTGAAAAGGGGGGGAGGCAACTTTGAAATCTTAAATGATGGCTCCCATTTTTTATTGCAGATTCGGATTCTACAGGAAAAAAATACATAACTTTTGTATTGAACATTTTCTTCGAAACATTGTAGATGGCGCTGTAATCGAGTGCAATGCTGTGAGAATCGTTACCATTGCAATGACTGAAAACGCTCGAATAACTCGAGAAATATACATCGTATTGAAAAATGGAAAAATGCATGTTCAATAAATTTGAAAAATCTATTTACAGATCTCAAAGTTGTCATTTTTCTAAAATATTAAACACATATTTTTCCGTTTTTCAATCTGATGTATATTTCTCGAGTTATTCGAGCGTTTCCAGACATTGCAATGGTAACGATTCTCACAGCATTGCACTCGATTACAGCGCCATCTACAATGTTTCGAAGAAAATGTTCAATACAAAAGTTTTTTTCCCAAAAAAGTTTTTTTTTTCAAAGTATTTTTCCCCCGTAGAATCCGAATCTGCAATAAAAAATGGGGGTAATCATTTAAGATTTCAAAGTTGCCCCCCCCCTTTCCCCCGGGGGCAAAATTGGGGGGGGGGGCAACTATCATATCCCTAAATAGATTTTTTTAAAAATATTGAACATGCATTTTCCCGTTTTTCAATCCGATGTATATTTCTCGAGTTATTTGACCGTTTCCAGACTTTTCGGACACCCTGTATATTTCCAAATGTACATAGCTATAGTTTTCTTAACAGATAATGGCTCTCACATCTAAGGAATGTTCAAAAGAATTTGAAGATTTTCTTAAATTTCGTAATATTGAGCATCGCAAACGGTCTATCTAGTATTCGCAGAGTTGCGGCCTTTCAATGAAAAATAGCATAACATCTTTTTCTAAACAAGTTTTTAAATGGTCTGACATATTATGTTTTAAACTTCTTTATAACTCGTATAAGCATCCTGTAACGCAATTTTCTCATGTTGAAATATTCTTTAGTAGATAACTTAATAAACCTTTAATATTTTTGACAAATCTAATGAAGATGGTGATTCCAATAGTTATCTAGCTAAATTAAAAAGTAATTTTCAAGAAACGAACAAATGGATTCAGGAAAACGATCAGAATTACTCCAATTACCACCGACAATATGTGAAAGGCAGAAGTAAATCTCAAAGCACTGGTGGAAGTTTTTCTTGTAGATTTTCAAAATCATATCGCTTTGAAACCTAGATCTAATGGCTCATATGTAATTGAAAACAAAATTAAGAAATGAAAATTATTTAATTAAAATTAATAATAATGGCCATGAAACTATCGAGAAAGTCCATGTAAGTGAAATGTTCCCTCAAGTACCTTTAAACAAGAATCTTTGTAACAATGTTGATGAAAGTAATGAGAATGAGCATTGGTTCTAATTTATTTTATTATAATGTATGATAGAGATATTCATTATAATGTGCTCCGGTCAAAATTCCTTTTCATTTTTTTTTCTCTTTCTCTTCTCAATGTTTATTTTTATTTTTCTGGCAAAACCGATCACTTTGATAGTGCAAAACACTCATTGAATTTTTAATTTTCACTTATCTTTTTTATCTTATATTTGAGATTAAAATCAAGAAATCCAAATTATTCCTTGATGTACAATGTCATGATAGTTTAGAATATGTAAAAGTACCGGAGATGTTACAAAGTTAACTAAATTTGAATCAGAAATTCAAATAAAATAATTTATTGCAAAAAGCTCTAACAAAATAATATTAGTTGGGTAAGTAGATTTATAATATTAAAAGTGAGAATGGTTGAATTTTATAAAATGACTGGTAAAATTTCTGAAATTTAAGACTACAATTAGCAAGGTATCTAAGAAGTTAATGTTTCATTAAAGTCCATAATGTACGTATATTTGTGCATATATTTAATTAAATATTTTTTAAATCATGCTAGGGTATTTAGTTACATATCTTTTTTCTCATATATCAAATATAAGTATGTAATATGTTAAAAAAAATCAGGAAGCGTAGTATGTACTTAGTCACCCACAGGTACGAAGGGGTTCACAAATCATTGTTTGTTGAACGAGGTTATGTTCAAAAGTAGAATATTTTGTGTGATTTTTTCAAGAACTCCAGCCTTGCTTCAAAAGTTGGGCTTTTTCCATTTCGAGTATTTTGCCTGTGTGCAAAATTTTGTTTATCTTGTTTCAGTGTTGGATAGGGGATATGCGAAACTCTTCTTTCAGCCCAACACGTTCGTCAGTAATCTTCACAGGGCAGGCATACATCTGAATGCGATGCTTTTTGTCAATTAAATTCTTCCTTCGACGTCACAGCATCTGACAGTGGTCGTTCTGGTGTATGCCCGTTTCGAATTTTTCTTTTCAAGTGGCAGCCCGTCACTAATTTCAAAGAGGTCGAAAGGAAAATCTGTTGTGTGAATCTGAAGAAAAACCATCTTGTGTGAATGTTGGTGTCTTTGTCAGTAGAAAATTGCTTTTCTCGCTCTGTAGCATGCCTTGGTTATAAATAGCAGTAAAAATTTTACTTAATTACTTCATATCGTCTGAAGCGTAAACCTTGCTAATCGCTACGTATCTATGGTAAGTTTCCTGGTGCGGGCGAGGGCGAAGTCCTCATAAGAAGATTCATCGGCATAATAATTTCTTGCGTTCTTTCTCCATCTGATAATAAACGTCCTGTTGGTAACGATTAAAAACAAGTAACTTATTTTTTGCGATCTTTGTAAATTATGTAACGAGAAATGATTCCTGGAAATTAACTCATTGAGCCAACATGCTTCATCTCCCGCTAACTTTGTGTATTTTAACTCAAGTACAGTATGATTTTTGGTGGTGCATAATGTCTTCATTTGGAAATGGTTTCATGCGCTCCCACAGTTTTTGGTGATTTTCTCGACATCTAAAATGTGTTTTTAATACCATCGTAGTGCCTTTTTAACGAAAACTAGTCGGATGTGCCAATCCTAAAACTTTCTTCTATTTGTTACAGATTTCGCATATACACATTTCTTCTTGTAAAGATAGAAAAAAGTAAATATAATTAAAAGTGCTTCAAGATCAGACAATATTGATTAGTCTGCAAGATGAAAATAAAATTTCCTAAAACATTAGCCCGATGCTCTCAAACTGAATGAGTTATAGAAAGATTCATTCCAGTATTCAAAAACTGTGCGTATAATATAATCATCTATATTTATTATCTTCTAGTGTGCACTAATAACAGAAATATGCAATTTCAGTTCGTCACCTCGATCATTCTGATAATCAATATTTATTGCTCTTAATTAAAAGTGACAAAATTCGATTATTTTTCTTATTCTGATCAAGTTTATCATTCTTATTATTCCTAAGATATTCTATTCTCCTTGTCTTTCTTTCTTATTTAGTGTTTATATTTTGACATCATAATAAATAATATAATCAAGATATTATTAATGCCTTTTTAATCAATTTGATTCTGGATGAATTTTCTTATTAATTGATTTTAATTTTGTACTAATAGCGGGCCGTTTCAAGTGAAAATGATTTTTATCACTCATGAAAACATGGTGTTATTGCATGCAATTGTACTTTTCAAAAAGCTGTACGGTCATTCATTATATATTATTATTATTAAAAATTATTATTAATTTCTCAATTATTATTTAAGTTGTCATGATTTGGAATTTATCATTGTTTTACGATTCTTAATTTATTATCAAATAGTTTTCATGGCTGTAGACACATTTATATCTCAATATTTATTATATTTTATTAACATTTATTTAACACTCATGCCTTCCTAATATCGTTTTCTTTTACAGATTGTATATCGAAGGTCTAAATCCAAAAATCGAAAATTTGTACAGACCTGTTAAATTTCCTGTTCCAAGGAATACACCTATGATTTGTGACCTTATACAGTGGGATCATTCACAGTCTTTTCATGTACCATTCTGGAAGCCTATGAGCAGCTCGTTTACTCAGAGATTTCTCATAGAATCTACTGATAGCTATTTGCTGGATCATTTCATTGATGGCCGAGCTCTTTTTCCAGCTACAGGCTACATTTATTTAGCTTGGACAGCCCTTGCAAAGAAGTTGCAGAAAAAGATTGAAGAGGTAGATGTAGTGATAGAAGACTTAAAGATTTACCGGCCAACATTTCTCAGCGCAAGTAAGTACCTTTAAAATTATTATAAAGTAAACTCTTACAATAATGTCTCTTTAGCACTTTCCAACATAGTTAAAAAAAACAAAAGACCATAGTTCAACCTTCATTATGACTTAACTACATAGGAGTTTCTATGTTATTCCATAAATTCATCATGTAAATGCTATAGTTATAGTTCGTATAAATGAAATTAGCGGCTGGTCGCAGACATGTCCAATAAATAAGAGTGAATTATGCCAGCTAGGATATCGTTCGAGTAATCTCAGTAGGAAGAGCATTGTCACGGCACGCCAAGGTACCCAGGTCCAAGTGTCGGCCCGGACATTTTTTGCTCTGTTGGAATAAATCTCAAATATGATACTCCAACCGTTGAATACATTTCAAAAGTATAGATGAATTCGATTTGTATGTCTGCCGTCTGCCGTCTATTTGCCCATGCTCTAACTATCGTAAATGTACTCGGATTGCCATGAAATTGTTATATGTTATTGAAGTCTATGGACTACAACATGCTTTCTCAACAGTATAGAATAAGAAATCATTTATAGTTCGTTTACAGGGACCCACAAGATTCCATTACATTATGGTATATATGGGAAAATTGTTTCTGGTGCATTTTAGTGGTGTTTTGATGCTTCAAACATAACGAAGTCACTGACATACACTGTATGGATTAAAGAGTGTATAGCATTTATTGTTCATTTACAGAGACACACAAATGACTTCGGTTAAAGGACTAACTAAGATCGATAATTGCTGAAAAGCGTTTGCCTCTGTCGTATGCATTTTTAAGCTGATTAAATTTTGAGTGTATTAGATGGTGTGTATAAACTCTATAGATCGCATACACGGCTACACGAGAGACTTCGCACATATTACCGGATATTGGCAGCAATTCTTGATAATAGATTTTTACAGAGTGATGTGTTTTTTTAAGTTGCGTCTTTGGTTATTTCCATTCATTTTTTTGAGAAAATGAAATTTCTTAATAATATTCTCTTAGTGTTTCTCAGTATTTCATAATCTATGCCTGGTGAATGATTTTTCGTTTTTGTGAAATTGCGCTAATTAAAGAAAAAATACATTTTCCAGTTTGTATTAGCTTGTGTGCGTAAAATGTCTACTCGTTAGTCCTTTATGCGCCGATCGTACTTTTACTTTATACTACATGGTGTAGCCTTTTTACATCCCTTTTTACATTTTGGATTGAAGAACATACACCATACTGCCATACATCAATTAATACATTTAAAGTTATTACAAAATAAACTCTTAAAAAATAATGTTTTTGGATAAGATTGCTGTAAGGCAGAAAGGTATATATCCTTTTCAGTTTGTATTTGTATGTGTATGTAAAATTTCTACTTGTTAATCATTTATTCCCCTACGATGATTTACTTTATACTGCATGGTGTAGCCACTTGGCATCACCTTCTTACATTTTGTATTACGGAAATAATATGTCATGTTAGTAAGAGAAAATTCCACTTAGAATAAGCTTTGGAGATGATTTTATCAAAAATGGTGGAAAAAAAAACCCGAATAGTTTTAGTTACCTATAATGGAATTAACTAGCTAGAATTCTTACGGGATTACGGTTTAACGAGGTTTTGATAAAATAACAAGTTTTTTGTTTTGCTTTGTAGGGCTAGGCATTCATGGAATGTAATGAGTGAATTTACATTAGGCAACGCCAATAAGACGATAGAATGCCTCTCTTCTATCTATATTCTAATTTTCAACAAATGTGTATAGGTGAGAAAATATTTTAGTAGAAATTATGCAAATTGTGTGGCAACCCGTATGATGAAAAGTACAGGAAAATGGCCATACATCGTCCTCCTAAGAAAAATAACTAAATTTTGGAAATTAATATACAGCTAAAAACACTTATAAAATTATAAATTTTGCTTTGTTTACCAGCAGGAAAGAAATAAAAACATTCTTCAAACTATCATTTTAGGATTTCGAAATTAGCATTTAATCACAATTTAATTAATATGTAACTAGTAATTGATTATAACGAAGTTTTAAAAAATACATTACACTCTTTATTTTTTATTTATATTTCCTACTTTTTAGTGTTTAAAATATTTTTTATAGCAGCTTCACAGAGAGTGAAAATCCTATTATAAAATTTCATCTTTACATATATGAACCAAGTAAAATCAAATAAAAGAGTGTAAAAATCATCTAATGTCGATTTTATTTATTTATTTAAATTATTTCCTTTCATTTTGTTTGATAAATTTTTACTTACAGACCCTTTATATCTTACATTAAATTATTACTAATACAGAAACTTGTAATTTTAGCATCTATGGACTTCAGCGTGACAGTACCTGATAGCAGTGGCAAGTTCGAGGTCATGCAAAACAATTCTTTGGTCGCTAGCGGTCATGTCTACAAAGCAAAGAATGTGAATTTTAAAGAATCCGCTCCCGAAGTTAAGAAAGAAGATTCTTCTATCTTCGTTTCTGGTGGCGACATTTATAATGAACTGAGAATTTATGGTTACGAATATGGACCAGCATTCAGAAAACTGGCTGAAGTTAGCTTAGATGGTAAGATTTTATTTCGTTAAATCTGATTATGTTATTTCGCAGAAATTCGTGATGCTTTTGTTTTCAGTTTAAAAAGAAATCGTTAAAACCTTCTTCAGTTCCATTTCTTACCAACAACGTATTCACCTGAATACCGAGAGTGAAACAGCATCTAGCACGGCTACTACTTCGGAGGGTAAATCTTAGGAACACTGCGCTGCTGTTACTTCATCTTGACTTGATACCACATAACTGCACGTAAAATCAGTGGCGTGGAGAGCCCTGTCGTTGGGGGGACGATAGATGAGAGAAGTACGCTGTAAAATATTTCCTTTCAACGTTGAACCATAGCAAAAAAACATGGGTCACTTGACTTGAGTTTTCTAAATCCTGATTATGGTGAAATTTCAACAAACTTTTCGCCTTATTATAGCAATATATAATAGCAAATCAGAACAAATAATTCTACATACTCTCAATGCTTTAGAGGACGATGATAGCCGCCTGCTTGTTTATTAGTAAGTATTCTAGTTACAGGTTAAAAGAAGTCAAGTTCGAATCCAGTATCAAACTTGTATGTTCGGAGCATGTTGGATTCCACTTTAAATGGAGCTTTGGGTTTCTTTTGCCCTTGTTTGAAAGAGATAAATGTCTCTTTTTTACGGTTCAATATTTTTTTTTAGTTTATGGTAAAACATTTTACAAGTTCCCGGTTTAACATTTTACAAGTTCATGGTTTAAGATTTTACCAGATTATGATTCCATATTTTGTAAATTCATGCTTCAAGTTACGCAAGTTGATGGTTCAACCAAATCGCCAAATTTGTGAACAGGGTTTCACCTGCAATTTTTTCGCCACCATGTTTTAGTGAAGTGTTGAAGCATATTTTTAGCAGCTAGGAGATTCTCTTCTTCGGTAAAGATGAAAACTGTGGTGAAAAATGATTAAGACTTAATTAATCTTTTGCACCTATCAAATAAATGTTTCACAATCCTTACTTGGCGTTTGTGGGTAGAGTACCTTTTGAGTTCTAGGCAATTCAAAATATTTTACACCTCCTTTATTTTTCTTTCTTAGTTTTCTATTCTGTACTTTTAATGCAACAAATTTTGATGCCCTAAAATTTTAGAGCCTGGGCTGATGCCCCATTACCTTCCCCTATGTTACACCCTTGCCTTCGGTCTCGATTGGCCGGGGATATTAGAAAAATTTACCAAAAGCAACGTCAAATCCCGATATTTAGCTTTGGTTTTAACAGAAGCTGCATTTGTCCACAAGTTTTTGACGAGAAGAAGTTCTCATGTTATAATAAATATGTCTCTCAGTTGTGTCTCTTGACACCTATGTTTGCGACAAATAGGGATTGAGTGACGTTCCGTCTCGTACTCATTAAAATTATCTTGATTACATAGAGAAATTGTACAAATATGTGGTTTTACAATATCACACAATACAATTGACTAAACCGAAAAACAATTGATATTCATCAAGAGCGCAATAAGAATTATTAACAGTAAAAATATATCACGAATTGTATTCAAGTTTTATAAAAAATATTTCACAGCAGAATTTTAATTTAAGTCTATTTAACTTTTTATTTAACTTATTTCTGTGTGATTTGTATTTTATTTATTTAATTAAATATTTTCTGGTCCGAATCAATATATTTAAATTTGGTACTGGTTGTTGGTATATTTAGTGTTAAATAGATAGATAATAAAATGCTGTGCGATTTCTCCAAATAGGAAATAGAAATGCGAAAAAAAATCCTCTAAATATTTTTTATTTATGTTATACAAATATTAAAGTATCCTTCTATAAATACAAGGTATGACAATAAAATTCGTTGAATGTGTTCATAAGCAAAAAGATTCTCACCTAAATCAGGAAAATACTTCATGTTCCAACGAAGTAATGCGTGTCATTTGCAACGCACATTTCACAACGACTGTACATTTCCTGTAAACTACGGACATGACACTCTTTCAGCATAGCTCAGTGGTTCCCAACGGGGGGCGCACGCTCCACAGGGGGGCAATTTGACTTTTTAGGGGGGCAATATGGGAATTTGGTGAAATTCAGACGTTCGGTCTTTAAATCCTAAAACAGTTTGAAAGATTTCTTTTTGGAAACAAAGTAAAACAAAAAATTTAAAAAAAAACATTTTGCAAAATAAATTTTCTGGTTTAAAACATTTTTCATTTTAATTGTTTCAAATTGATATTTGGAAAAGTACAAAAGTCAAAGCACTACTGTCAGATACATGAACAGAAGTTCGATCAAGCAATTAAAACTCATTTTTTTTACAGATCTTTATTTTAGGATCCTAGAGCGAATATTTGATTCTGGCAACAAAGGGGGTCAGGGGCAAAAAATTGAGTCAGGGACAAAAAATTTTATTAGTTCTGGGAAAGAATTACAAATATCTCAATTCAGAGGAAAGGACCCGACATTCTGGGGTCATCTAATAGTAATACAAATACAACAGTTATTTAAAATAAGTTTTGAACACTGTATAGTAGCATTTTATATGCGTTAATTATTTCATGATTTTTTTTATTTTGTATGATGCCATAAATAGTTTTATTTTAATGCATTTAACCGCTACCTCCGTTACATTATGGAGGTAGCGGTTTAACTTAGCAATAACTATATTGGGAATTATAATATTTCAATAAGAATTTCAGTTTTTAAAAATATTTTCTATGATATTTCAATTAATAATTTCTCATTTTCTGATTTCAAAAATTTTTTAATTTAAATTTATTGAACTGCATGATAGTCAAACTTTCTTATTCCATATACATTTTCGAGTTTAAAATTTTAAAATAAACTTTAATACTTAGAGTACCACTTCTCTTCTTATAATTCATAATTTATTCTTTACACTACTTATTAAAATAAATTTTGTTTTAAGGGATGAATGGAAATTATGATGTTTTGAAATAATCAGATTCGGTTAATGCAACTATTCTTTTTTATTAATAGAAGCACTATGTGGAATATATACGGCTCGATTAACAAATAGGTTAATTTCAACCTTCCACCACTATTTATGAAAAGAAATGTTTTTGTTATTGAATAGCAAATTCTATGATTAAACAAGGATTTTTTTAAAGTGGTATAAGTTTATGTAGGCCGTAAACAGTCCCAGGAATTAAATAAATTATTCCATTCTTTTCCTTTTTTTATGCATAAATAAGTGCATGAAAAATTTGTTCTGAATATGTGTGCAAATTATTTTGCAATGTATATTCGGCTATTGTTTTTCAAAATTGTTCCTATAGCTTTCTTTGATATTCCTATGGACCAAATTATTCGATAAATCCCTCTGTTTTGTAATCTTTGTATTTTTTGTCAAGCAACAAGTGAATTAATCCTATTGTTATATACTTATTTAATCGTTGCTGATGTTTTCATATGCTCTAGTTAACTTTAGTTTACTTCACTATATATACATATAATTATTAATGATCTGTGATTGTGTATAGTAAAAAAAAAATAATTAAAAATATATAATTTATATTTCTGTGAAAAATCTGAAAAAAAGTATTTAGATGAATATTTAAAATTTGGTTTCATGCCGGCTAACCACGATGAACGATCCCCTTTATGCCTTTTTTCCAAACAATGCTTAAGAAAAGAATCTATGAAACGAGGTCGTATTGAAGCGCATATAAAGGCAAAACATAGTGAGTATATAAATTCAAATTTAAGTTATTTTAAAACTTTAAAGGACAAGTTTGAAAAAAGATCAAGGGCAAGTCTCTATTCACTGCACAAACTGCTACAGAAAAGTGTACTCTTGTGGCCAGTTATGAAATATCTTTACTCTTTGCGAAATCTGGAAACACTGCAATCTGGGCAAAGATGTGAAATCCATGCAACTTAGTAACAATACTGTTAGTAGAAGAATAGATGAACTGAGTGAGGACATTGAAGCACAACTTGTTGAAAAGCTGAGATTAAGAAATTTCTCCATACAAATGGATGAATCAACTCTGATAGACGGTGAAGCCGTATTGCTTACTTATGTTGGTATATTGATATAGGTAAATTTAGAATTGCCTTTCTGTAAATCATTAGAGAGCACCACTACTGCTTCTAATATTTGTAATATATTGAAAAGTTACTTAGATATAAATAATACACCAACGACAAATATAACATCTTAAGCTGCAGATGGTGCTCCATTTATGATGGGTAAGAGGATTAATGGATGTTTAAAACTAATGAAAGACGAGAATCCAGAAATGCCTCTTGTGCATTGCGTCATCCATAGAGAGAATTTAGTATAAAAAACATTTCACCTATTCTTAGTGATATATTGAAATCTGTTATAAAATGTGTCAACTCCATAATATCCAGCACCAAATGTAAGCGTCTATTGAAGCAGTTTTGTGAAGGCAAAAACGCAGACCACGTTCGTCTTTTACTTCACACTGATGTAAGATGTCTCTCAAAGGGGAAATGCTTAACAAAATTCATGGAGTTGTTTGATGTTCTTGATGAATTTCTAAGTGTGAAGTCTGACATGAAGCACCTACAAACCATTGAGGGAAAAGCATTTGTTAGTTATTTATCAGGTATCTTTGAAACGTGAATACCTTGAATTTCAAGGAAAAGGTAAAACACTTGTTGATACAAAAGCTAAAATATTTGGTTTTATTACATTCAGTGAGGTATGCCTTAAACATATTTCTGAGAGGAAGTTTGATCTGTTTTGCTAATTAAAAAAAATGAGAGATGACCGATGCAGCTATTGAATGTGGATTATTCGAAAATATTAGCCTCTGATTTGAACGATAAATTTTCTGATTTAAAGCAAGTGGATTTCCCATCATGGGTCATGTAGCCAATGTTAGTGGACTTATCATTTAATGATTAATACGATGCCCAGAAGAACTCTCTGAAATTTACAATGATGAGTCAGTTAAAACCTCATTCAGTATAAAAGGAGTGTTGGCATGGCTTTGTGCCGAGACAGAATCTAAATATCCAAATGCAAGAAAATTTGCAAGAAAAATAGTGTTACCATTTCCCAAAATCATACCTAGTTAAATGTAGTTTTAGTGCAGTAAAGGATTTACTTCTGAAGAAAAGAAATTGACGGGACATAACTAAACGAAGAGACTTGAGATTAAAGTTGACTAAATTAAGGCCTGATATAGAAACTCTCTGCAACCACCGTGAAGCACAAGGATCTCAATTTTCTCTTGCACTCGAGTCTATTTTGAATTTATTAGGTCCTTTTTTTTACTGTCAATAATTAAAATTATAAAAAACATCATAGGAAAAACTTCAATTAAAATTAAAGTATTTATTTATGTATCTCAATTTTCTATTAAACATTAAAAAATAATTTCCTTTTTTACATCGCTGTATATTATTACTATTATTATTATTAACGATTTCTTCATATATACTTTCATTTCGTTTATGTTTTTTTCTTTCGTCAATGTACTGTTCTTTATTTAGATCCAATTAAAGGCGTTTAGGACTTCTTTAGTGGGAATAAAAGATCGATTTTTATGTAATAAGACTTCTTTATCACAGGCAGAAGGAGGGGGGCGTCAAGGTTATAGTGATGATTTGGGGGGGCACGGCCAAAAAAAGGTTGGGAAACACTGGCATAGCTTAAAAGGCCCTCAGCTTTGATTGCCTGAATTAAAAAGTATCTCTCATTTTCAGGCTAATTTCAAAAGGCGAAAACAGAAAGAAGTCTACTGCAGCAAGATTACGTGAGTACCGTGAACGAAAATCAGCTACAACTCTTCACGAATACAGCTGAATGTGTCTGGGCAAATTCAAAGCACAAATGACTATCATTTTGCAGGCAATACCGGTGAAGGATTTTAAGAACAAATTTTCATGAAATCTAGAGTCCTTTGGAAAAGTGCATTGCAAAAGGTAGACATTATTTAGAAGGAATAATAATTGTTTTCATCCTGCATTTTTCATTTTCTTCATATTTGGAAAGATTTGGAAGATATCTAAGATAGTGACTGTTTCAAGATATCGGGTGTATACAGATTGGGAACTGATATTTTTTAATTTTCTTGTAAAAATTTTTAAGTGCGTCCTGAAAACCTTCTAAAATTACAAGGTTTATTTTTAGCTCGATATATCCCATAATAATCGTAGATAAATTTTAGATATGAATTTTAATAACGAAGACTCATTCACATAAGTCCAATAAAATCAAATCTATCGGACAAAAAATGTTGCACATAAGTTATCTGAATGACCAGTCTTAACAAATTAGCTATTTCAGAGGAAACAATAGGAACAGCTTTGTTTGTAGATTTCTTTAGACAACTTGAATCTTTAACATCTCGAAACTTGTATTTTATTAGTTACCTTGTTAAAGGAAGGACACACGGGTCCTTCCTTTAAAGAAAGTTAGATGGACTTATATTTAAAATTGAAATACTTTTTAGAGTTGGGCTATTTTTTAGAGTTGCACAGGTTCTTTTACAGGCCTTACATTACGAGCATTCTGAAAATACTGTATTTACTTGTATATGATGCGTACACTTGTATAATGCTCATCCTGCTTTTGATAGGAAAAATACGAAATAAAACTATGCATCGTGCATACTACACGCCGTATTTATTTAACTGAGGAAAACTCATGGATATTTGTAGAATTCTATAATAGAATTCTGTAAAATTCCGTAAAAATCCTGATACACATCTTCCCCCTTTAAAGCTAAAATACTCTATTCTTCAACATATGTATTCCCCCTTTTATTAAAGCGTCAAAAATTTAGTAGGTTTACAAACAGTATAGGTTTTTGCAATGTGTATTTTTCTCTCATTAGAAATTTGTTATAAAATATTTATCGATACTAGAAATCATTACTGAATATTTGCTTATAATATACAAACTTCGGTAGAAAAAATTGCCGTTATTTTGCCTATTTTACTTGCTAATTCTATTTTCGTAATCATGTCAGAATATTTACGAGTTGTGTGCAGTGATTTAAAGAAAGCGTAAGTGATTTCATATAGCTGTCGCGAATGCTTCCTGTATAATGTGCACTTCAGTTCTTCGACTTCAATTTTTTGGGGGAAAAAGTACACATTATACACGATTAAATGCGATACATGGCAGGGCTTATTTTCTAGTTAGGTCTAATTGTCAGGGAAATATGTTAAACACACATTTACTTTATCGAAGTAGCATTTTGGTTACGAAAACATTCTGTAAAAGGTTCTCTTACACGCAGACGTAAGTCATTTTAAATTTATTGTAATGTGTCATTTCAGGAAAGGAAGGTTTTGTTGAATGGAATGAGAATTGGATAACATTCATGGATGCCTTATTGTTGTTCTACATGTTCAGTTATGGCAGATCTTCTTTTTTACTGCCTACTAGTATACATTCTTTCAAGATTTGTCCGACAATTTTGAAAAATGGTGTTGAAGAAAGCTTGAAAAAATGTCTTCCAGGTAGGTATAATATACTAGAATCATTCAGAGACTATCATTCATTTTATAATTTAAAAATAAATAAATTAATAAATATTTTTTTTTAATTCTCGAGCACAGCCCCCCAAGCTATGTAAAAAAAAAAAAAAAAAATACGAGGTCTGAAAAAAAAATTAAACTAAGATGTGAATAAAATGCCAGTGGACCCGTGCGAGGATTTCGCATTGCAATCGGGGGGATTAGAATTCCAAGTTCTTGCACTCGACCTCACTTTCCCTAGAAACCGTTCTGCATAAACCACTAACGGTAAGGATTTTACAAATTTGATAAAATCTAGTAGCCAGTGGCAAATTCTAGTCGCCAGTAAAAATATTTACCCATCCCCGTCATTGATTTACATAAACAACGAACGTTTTTTTAATTGAGAAAATATAAGTTTAGAAATGTTAGTTACATAGTTTAGAATTGTACATAATTTAGAAAGATAATATCAATTAAATTTGCTAATGAAAATTATCCAAATTATATATTTCTGAAGATAAAGGCTGATTTTACCGGCATTTCAAATGTCCGGATAGTTGCGTGTTACAAAATCTATATTAAACAGTGAAGCAGGAAAACAATTTTTGCCTATTTTTCTGTCGAAGTCGATCAAATGATTTTTTTTTATTTTGAAATTTGTATTTAACCCTTTATATCCTGAATTAATTTTCCAGCTACTTTTTAATTGTATTGCATCATTGGATAAGTTTTGGTGCAGAATAAACATAGGAAAGAGGAAAATAATTTTTATAGTGTTTTAGTGGTTAAGTATGCAACTGTAACCACCATAAATTTTTTACCCTATGATATAAAATAAAATAGTAAATTTCAAATAGTAAACTTCAAATAAAATATAGGAAATGTTCACCTGTAGAGTATAGAAAACAATAGAAAATAATAGTACTAAATAACCGGTAATAAACCACTAAAATTACTCAAATGAAGAACAACATGCATGTCAATTCTATTACAAAATTAGATTTCGAATGTAGCGTGGCAAATGTAAAATCCCTACAATGCAAAGAAAGAGGATATGTGCTTGAATTTGCCATCTCCTGCCTGCTGTCAGAAATACACTCTTTGTGCCATTGTGAATACCGTTAGGAAAAACTGTCATATTACGAATATATAGGTGTTTTATTAAAGTGGTACTTATAAGTACCGTCAGGATAAAACGGGTTAATGAACTTATTTTTGCCAAATTAAAAATAAAAGTTATAAATATTTTTTTGTTTGAATATCATTTCTAATTTTATTTCTTAATATTTTGTCACTTTACAACATCTATAAGGAGACAGCTTATGAGAATTTAAATTTAAGTAAGATGAGTAACACTTGCTACTCTTGATAGAAATTGTAGACAACATATTATAAGAAAACATTTTTTTCATGAAAAATGATTTTAATCAATGTTACTAAAATAGACGTAAGATTAAAAATAAATGTACAAAATGTTTTAAAAACTTTGAAACATAAGATCTTAAGAGTACATAACACTCCTAGCGCTTTCGGCTTCAAACTAAGCCATTATCAAGTACCTTCGACCAGCGGATAAGCATTGATAATGGCTTAGTTTGAAGCCGAAAGCGCTAGGAGTGTTATGTACTCTTAAGATCCTATGTTTTAAAGTTTTTAAGACATTTTGTACATTTATTTTTATCTTACGTCAATTTTAGTACCATTGATTAAAATCATTTTTCATAAAAAAAAAAAATGTTTTCTTATAGTACATAAACAAAGGCGAATCCTTCGTTTCGAACTTTCTTTTATTGTAAAGTTATTTTAAGTAACATATTAGTTGTAACAAATAGCTTATTTATAGGAATAAGCCATCTCGAATAATAAAACTCTTTACGTGCTTATAAAATAAATCCCATATGAAAAATATCAAAATTAATTAAGTTTGCGAAAAATGGCTGTTTGTGCTCATTTCTTATGCCACTTTTCGTACAAAATGTACCATATTAAATAACTTGTCGCCAGATAGAAAATCTTCGTCACTAGTGGCGACCTGGCATCCGCATTTGTCAAGCTCTGCTAACGAGTACTACTTCCTGGACGGCCCACGTAATTTAAAATTCTCAAACTTTGCACCATCCTATTTATTTGAAAAGTGATTACATTCTGGAAAGAGAAGGGAACAACTAAGCTGTAAAAAGAAAGACAAATGTTTCTTAATGTAGCTCATATCTTTATAAGGTTTATAAGGTTTACGAAAATGTGATACAACCTATTCGGACTTACCCGATTCCGAAAAGCGTTTCTTTAGAAGCCTCTAAAACCAATAGATTTTCAAGATTTAAAGAAGAATTTCTAAAACAAAAGTTTCTTTTTCTTTTCTTTTTAATTTTCGGCAAAATTTCTAACTACTTTTATAACTTATTAATCCGTTTTCTCAACCCGAAATATCGGATTTTAGAATATTATCAATTCTCAAGCAAATATTTCAGCTACATAACAAAATTTATACATGCAAGCGTAATAAAATAATGATAATTTTAATGCTAAGTTAATGCTATTAATTTCAGTGTTATTCTTAACACTATTATATCTGCTGTTCTGCTTTCTGTTAACGTTGTAAATCAAGTTTGCTGAACATGAAAATGTTTACCTGAGAATTGATAGCGTCTAAAAAACTCTTATTTATGGTTCAGAAAATTGATCAATACACTGTAAAACCTATTCGAAACATTTTTTCTGAAAATATCACGCAACAAAAGAAACTTTTGATTCAGAAATATTTTTTAAATCTCTCGGAAATCGCTTGGTTTCTGAGGTTTAGGAAGATAAAATAAAGCTTTTAGAAATCGTGGTTAATTCGGAAGAGGTTATATTTTATTTCCGTAAACCTTAAGACAGATTAAAAACTAAATTAAGAAACATTAGTCATTTTTTACAGTGTAGTTTTGAAGACAATGGCCTCCCAAAAGCTATTGCACCCAGCCTCATATTCGAGGGGGACGGTTCTGCGTAAAGCACTAAGGAATACTACTTCCCAGACGGCTCACATACTTTAAAGGATCAAACTTTGCACCCTTTAATTTACTGGAAAAGTGCTTACGTTGTTAGAATAGAAAGGGTTAACTAATTTGGAAGGGACACGTCTCCCAGAAGTTCTGGCACCCAGCCTCACTTTCATTAGGGACAGTTCTGCGTACAGTGCTAAGAAGTATTACTTCCAGGGCGGCCCACCTATTTTAAACGCTCAAACTGTACACCCTCTCATTCACTCAAAAACTGCTTACATTGTGAGAATAGAAAGGTTAACTAGTTTGGAAGGGAAATACGTCTCAAAAGTTCTTGTACCCAGGCTCAATTTCATAGGAACAATTCTGCGTGAAGCACTAACGGGTAATATTTTCCGGACCGCCCACATATTATAAAGATTAAAAAACTGTGCACCCTTTTATTCACTCGAAAGGTGCTTATATTGTGAGAATAGAGAGGATTAACTAGTTTTGAAGGGAAGGCCCCCCAAAAGTTCTTACACCCAGCCACCCTTCCTCTAGGAACGGTTTTGCGTACAGCGCTAACAGGTACTACTTCCGGGACCGCCCACCTATTTTAAACTCTCTAACTGTACACCCTCTCAATCACTAAAAAACTGCTTACATTGTGAGAATAGAAAGAATAAGTAGTTTGGAAGGAAAATACCTCCCAAAAGTTCTTGTACTCAGCCTCACTTTCATAGAAACAGTTCTGCGTGAAGCACTAACGGTTACTATTTCCCAGACAGCCCACATATTATAAAGATTGAAACTGTGCATCCTTTTATTCACTAGAAAAGTGCGTACATTGTCCAAATAGAGAAGTTTCACTATTTTGGAAAGCGACGGCCTCCCAAAATTTTTGCACCCAGCCACCCTTTAGCTAGGAACGGTTCTGCGTAAATCGCTAAGTGGTATTACCACCTTCACGGTCCACGTATTTTAAAAACAAAAAAAGTTTGCATCCTCTTATTTACTATACTTTCTATTAGTTGTTTTAAACAGATATTTCAGAATACCTAAATAAAAATTAATCACGTTTCATTTTAGGTCTGCCTGTTAATTACCATGCTGATTCAAAAATATGTCGAACTGTAGGACTGGAAATCGTAAACTTGTCTGTGGATGTTGCCCCTCAACAAGTGAAACAAGAAAATGGCATATTTGAATTGTATAAATTCATCCCTTATGTGCACAAGTATATAAGTCCAGAAAAATCTCACAAACTAAGAAAATACCAGATAGCCTGTAACAAATTTATAGATGCTTTCGAAAGAAATTTAAAGCAAAGCTCTCATCGTGGAAAATTCTCTGTTGAACAACTAATTGATTTTGATGAGAGTTATTTCGAAAATGCAAAAAATGGATACCATTTGTTTCGAACTCTTAAAGAGCTAGCTGATGTCAAAAGTGACAGCAGTCACGCAGTATCTAAAGATATATGCAATAGATTCATTAAAAACATCGGGAAAGATTTTATTAATACTTTGCTGTTTAACGACTATTGTTTAAGAATAATGTTTGATATTATATCGGAAAACTGTTACAGAAAAATGAATATTTTAGAAATAAACAGTAATTTTGTTACCATTTTGCCTAGCGTTGTAAATGCTGTAGAAAGATTTTCATTGTTAAAATTTAAAACCAGAACTTTCGCATACAAGAACATGGACGATATAAATAAAGATGAATTTTCTGAATACAACATTCAATTGTGCCCTTATGATGATTTGCAATCAAGTATGAATGAAAAAAAACAAGGTGTTGTAGTCAGTGCCATTTGCTTAAGTACTATCGATGCAGCCCGAGAACATCTTCATTTGTTGTCTACTTTAGTAGAACCGAAAGGATTTATTTTGCTGTTCCACAAGAACAATATTTTGCCTCCTGAAAATTTAGTAGCTTCGGTGTGTGGAGCTGAAATTCATATTGTTCCTCAAGTCTTATTGGAAAAGTTGTTCGAGGAAAGAGGCCTTTTGATTGTTAGTAAAATACATGATGGCATTTGTGGAAGCTTATATTTACTAAGACATGCTGCTGAAGGAGAAAATGTAAAATTTATACGTCTTACAAAAGATTCAACATGGCTAGATGAACTGAAAAGAACTGTTTGCGAAGCAGATGTAACTTCATGGGTCATATCAGAGGAATGTCCTACCTCCGGAATAATCGGAATGATAAACTGTCTTCGGCATGAACCTGGAGGAGACAAGATAAGGTAAGATACTTTAATGGTTTTGATAAAATAGTACATAAACCGTAGTAGTGAACCAGTATTGGTTATATTGGGGGCGAATATTACATTAATTGGATATACAGGGTGCCACAAAATCCCTTTATAATTTCAAGCTTTTATTACAACATAAATGAACGAATACATGTATGGAAATAGTACTCTATTAGCAGTATAGATTAAGTAATTTTGCATGAATTAATAAGCCTCTACATATGCATGATTGGTTCTACAAAGGACGTCACACTGTAAAAAAAATTGTAAATTCACGGGCATTCTCCGTGAATTGCTACCGTAATTTTACGGGAAATGCCCCTTTTTCAAAGGTAAACGGTCAGTTTCCATAAATTTCATGTTTTTACGGGCAAAAACAGTTTATGTAAGAAAAAAGCTTGTTTATCTAGGGACAAAACCCGTTTGCCTGGAATATCCGCTGCAGTAATTTTACTGCAGCAATTTTTTACAATGTAAGGCGATAATCGTTGGCATTTTCTTCTGATACACTTTTTACGTCAACTCCTTAGTTTCATCAAGTCCTCCCTTATTGAGCTGGTCTCCCTAAATTTCGTGTGTCAAAGTCGGCCAATTTGTTAATGAAACAAGGAATGTATGGGAATTGGTTCAGCATTGGATAAATCAAGGATTTGACATAAAAGGTGTATCAATGGAAAATGTCGACGATTGTCGCCTTGACGTCCTTCGTGTCACCAATGGTGGACATATTAGCTTATTAAATGATACAAAAAAAAACTCAATATATACTTACTACTTTACATACATGTATTTGTTCCTCCGTGTTCATAATAAAAGCTTGAAATTGTAGAAAGATTTTTTGGACATCCTGTACTTCATATGAAATACCAATATTAATTAAATATTGGCTTTACATTGGAAAAAGAAGATACTAGAGATGTTTGGTCATACGGGAGGTTTGACCCTTTTGTCTTTATTTTATAAAAATATTTTTTTATTGATAAGCTCAAAATGCAAATATTAATGCAAGTCTTTTCTCTTAGATAATATTGTTTTTCGGACATTTGTAGTAATATAAAAAGAAAGATGGAATTTTTAAATTCCCCCACCCGAAATAAAAAAAAGTAAGTTTTTCCATTAGTAAGTAAGTCCATTTGCCAATCGTAACCTCTTATCCTGGTTGTATATAAAACTAATGAAGATATTTTTGCTTTAATGTGTACTTTACTGAACGATTGAAAGATAAGATAGTTATTTAGATATTGTTATAAGTATTGTTATGAATTTTTATACTTTTTCCCGAAATGACAGCTGTTGGATGTTTAACCTGGATCAATCTTCCCTTCTTTCATTAACGAAATTCATCATATATAAAATTTCTAATGGCTGGATCTAACTTCAGCATAAAAAAAAAATAAACTTATAAAAATAATTTATAGCGTATTTCATATCTTTTAACCAGAACGAAATATCATGCGTTAGATTATGTAACGCATAGATTATGTAACACTTTCCAACGCTTCAAAACAATTTTACAAATCATTACCGTTTAATAAGCTGAAAGATAACATCTAAGTAAACAATTTGGAAAACGCATAACACATTTAAAAACGTAATTTCAGGAATTTCCAACATATACAATATTCGGAAAAATATCCAAATACTTTTATTCAGCCCTGTATATGATCTATAGATTTGTATATATACTACATAGGATGATAAATTTTAGTTTAGATAGGAAACGCGCAGCACAGTTTAAAATTATCCTTCTGGAGTTTCTGTCAATAAACGGAAATGTGTTCGCGAACTTTTGTGCTTCCCTGTATAGGATCTACAGAATTTATACACACCACGTAATAAACAAAAAGTGAGTTAAATTTAAAATCGTGTTCAGTAACTTAAAACTCACTTCCAGGAATTATTGTTAACAGACAGTAGAGAATTATTTTGTGTGTCCCTGTAAATGAACGATGACTGCTATACACACAATATTCTGCAGTAAGCCTCTTGTCATGCACCTTAGTGATCTGTATAAATTTCAATGCGTTTAAAATAGTGAAACATTATTTAATTAAACCGCAAACGATTTTTCTCTATAGACGTAATGTAACGGAATTCTTTTGACTGTCCCTGTAAAGTAACTAACTATAAGTGCTATGCACACCACATTACATATTAAGCTTCTTATAATGCACCTTAGTGATATATATCAATTACAATGTGTTTGAAATTGTGTAACATAATTAAAATAAACCGCAAATGATTTTTCCCCATAGACCGTAATGTAACGGAACTATTTTGAGTGTCCCTGTAAAAAAAAACTATAAGTGCTACACACTTCAGTTGAAATAGGGAACATACTATAGATAACGAAAATAACATATAAAAATTGCAGGGCAATCCGAGCATATTTACGGGAGTTAGAGCACGGACAGACGGCAGACGGCAGACGGACATACGGCAGACGGCCATATGGCCAGACAAACCGAAGTCAAAAACTCTTTTCAACTAGGTTGGAAAGTGTTAAAAATATATAAACTATAATACAACAGTTAGATTAAAATGGATTTCAAATACTGCTATAATAAATTATGTGAAATATAGATTCAAGTAAATGTGTTTTATAATTATCGGAACAAATTATTCAGAAGGCAGCTTCATAGATCTGAATATGTTTATTGTATGCATTATATGCATCTTTCAGAGCTTGTTCGAAAGTTGTTGAGTAAATTTCTTCTGATGATGATCTTAAGCTACCATATCCAATAAGAGTAGCTTTGAAAATGAAATTTGACTTCTCTGTTTATGGGAATCTTTATTTATTTGTAAAATTATGAATGTGATATATTAACATATTGAAGATTATTAGCTTTACTCCAATGACCAGGTCAAATAAAAATGTATGGAACCGCAACTTTTATTTTTTGAATGAAATGAAACACTTGGTTCAACACAAGCATTTTATTAAAAAGTGGTTTAAACATCACCAGTCTTTCGTATGCTATTTGCTATGAAATGACACTTTGCACAAATATTGGCTTTACATTAAAAATATTGGCAATAAATTAAATGTAAATGTTTTTCCTATATTGCACCAGTAGTATCAAAATGTAAACACTCCGATGTTGAGCCTATTAAATATTAAACCTGTTATGTTGTTAACTTACAGCTCCATATTTGAACAATGTTGGTAATTAATACTCTGCTCATATAATAATAATAATTGCCATTGACAAACTCTTTTTTTCAAATGAACGCGCGTCTAAGCTTGGTGGTTTAGGGTATTTTTTGATTATAGAGAAAGATGCATTTATTTTAGAATATCCTGCGAGTGACGCAATAAAAAAAATGAAAGTTTCTCAGGCGAGTAAGTACTCTGCAATGGTTCTTTTGCACATCTAAAATGATAATTCAAATGTTCTACCTCATTAAAGCTCTCTCTGAAGGCACTCATTTAAGTAATACCAGTAATTGTGTGACAAGGATCATTTGTCCTGGCAATAATTTTCTCATTGTTAAAACATAGCCTAAGTTGCTGACTTCAAATAGGTCAATTGCTCTGGAAAAGGGGTTATGTATTTAAACCAGAAGGAGAAAATGTAGAGAATACACGTTAACGATTTAATAGTATTCTTTAGCAATAAGTAAAGTGGCAACACTATAAAATTTAATTAACCTTTCAAGGGTGCCTACTCCTAGCTTGATCCTAAGAAGGTTTTCTAACTGAAACTTGTTATCGTAAATGGAAACAACCTTACGTCATCGAACACATATCACTCCTTAACTCATAATCAAAATTCCTGAAACCTGCAATACAAATAATCTGGTTTGCCTTCGCTCATGTTGTCCAAAACTAGGGTTGCTGTCAATTAAATCCGTTCGGTATTGAGAAAGATTTGAAAACGATTACGACTTTATGTCGCGTAGCACAGGATTGTACCAAAGCTCATATGAAAGCAATTCAATCCCATAATATGAATAACTGCGGTTTCATTCACACAAAATGACTAAAACTAGGGTTGACGCCAATTACAAATCTTCCCCATTGAAAGAGAATTAAAAACGATTGCGACATTACATAAAGGAGTACATGATGGCATCATAGCTCATATGTAAACTCTCGAAACCCAAAATACGAATAAGGTTTGCTTCGTTTAAGTTGACCAAAACTATGGTACGTAACCCTATTTACACTAGTTTTCGACAACTTTGGATTAAGGCAACCCAAGTTATTCATCTGCACGCTTTGACAGCGTTCATATGAGCTATGGTACGATCATGTGCTCCGTGATATAATCGTAATCGTTATAAAATTTCTCTCGACATTGAACGAATTTAATTGAGAACAACCCTAGTATTAGTCAATTTGAACGAATTCAATCCAAAATATTCGCACTGTGGAGTTCGCGGAGCTTTCATGGGGGCTATGGTACGATCATGTGATCTATGACGTAAAAAAGTAATGTCGTAATTATAATTCTGAACGCGGTAGGCGACAACTGTTGTTTTAGGTGAGAGCGAGGACGGCCAACGTTGTTCGTATTGTGGGCTTTGATAGCTTTTATATGAGTTATGATAGAGAAAATACAAAAATAGATCCGTGATATTTAAGAGACTAAGAACCGCTAATGTATTACATTTTAATCTTTATTATCTTAATTTGTGGATAATAATCAACTGATTAAGAACATATTTAAAAATTTCATAATTTAATCCACTAATGATTGAGTAACAATGTTTAATTTGAATTTTTACAGATGCGCTTTTATGCCAGAGAGAAATAAAGAAAAGAATGATCCACCACAATTTAGTTTTGAAAACCTGTTTTTCCAAGATATCCTCAAGAAAGATCTAGTCATAAATGTTTACAAAGACGGGACGTGGGGATCCTACAGGCACATCAGAACTGAGAAAGGTAAAATATTTATTTTATTTAGTTGAATAATATATCGCTCAACCTGGGCTTTCCTGGCTGTCGCCAGGTCGCCTCTGGCGACCAAGTTATTTCACTTGCAAATTTTAAGATAAGAAAATCAGAATTATTTGACTGACTTTGACAGAAAAATAGGTAAAAAATTGTTTTCCTGCTTCACTGTCCGGACATTTGAAGCATTCGTCAATCAGCATTCTCCCAAACATGCCGGTTAAATAAACCTTTAAAGTATTTTTTTTCTTTCAGATATGTATATTTTTGATAAGTTTCGTTAGAAAACTTAGTTTATATTATCATTCTAAATTATGTACCATTATAAACTATGTAACTCATAATTCTAAACTATGCTTGTTATTATTGTTTCTCAATTAATTCATAAACTTTTGTGCTTTTAGAAAATCAATGACGGGGGAAGGGAGAAAAGTAATATTATTTACTGGCGACTAGAAATTTTTGCTGGCTATCTCATTTTATAAAAAATTGTAAAAATTTGTGTAAAAATGTGCTGTTGTTTTTACAAAAAATTGTGTTCTAAAAAGGTTGACACGCGCTTTAACTTTTTGTCTGTTGGAACTATATAAGCAATGTAAATTTCGTAGTGAAAAAAGGAGAAATAAGATTATATTAATAAAATAGGCCTGCACACAGAAAAAAGTTTTGTTGAATCAACAAAAATTTGGTTGACCCAACAAAACTTTTCGTTTAAATATGGGTCAATGGAAATTTTGTTTGAATCAACAAAAAAACTATTGTTGATAATTCCAAAAAAAAAAATTGTATCGTCAGCAAAAATCGTCAGTTTTGTTAATTCAAGTAAAATGGTTCAATTTTACTTGAATTAATAAAATTATTTTTGTTACACAGATATATGCTATGTGTTATTTTAACAATCTATTTTCTTTTTTCAACAAAATATATTTTGTTTGTTTAAATAATAAAATATGTTATATTACGAACTTGTTTTGTTTATACTACAAAAACTTTTGTTAAATGAACCAATCTAAATATGCAATTTTAACTATTTTTAGCAGTGAATTACGCCTGTAAACCTTGAATAATAACAAGTGAGTTTTTATCCTGCTTTTTTTCAAGCGTAAGCCGAGAGAGTGAAAATTGCCGTAGCCGGGGGTTGATCCCGGGTCTTCATAACAGCATTCTGAGTCTCTACCACTGAGCTACAAGGAACGATATCTGTGCTCGGCAGTTTTCACTCTTGTATATGTGGGAACGGCTGCAATAGCAGCACAAGATGGAAATGTCATCAGGAGCACGCAAATTTCTGAGGCAAACATGAGACGACAATACAAAGCCCAGCATACGGCAACACATATTTAAATTTTAAGTCATTTTCAGCAGTGAATTACGCCTGAAAAAAGCAGGATAAAATTTCACTGGTTATTATTCAAAGATTACAGGCGTAATTCACTGATGAAAATTAGATAGAGCTATTACAGAAATCGCGAAAAATGCAACATAGCAGCGCCACCTTTTGCGCGATTTACACCAAAAACTAATCAGCAACAATTTATATCAGGAAGTAACTGAATATAAAGTTTTATTAAATTCCGTGCATTAGTTCTTGAGATAGAGCGCCCACAAAATTTTTGTCACATACAGACAGATAGATTCATTGACAGTCATTTTCTAAAAACAGTCACATCGTGTTCAGGACCTTCTAAAATCCGTCGGAAACCGTAAGTCGAAAATTTTCATGATTCCAATACTTTCTTCTTGTACAGATAGAAGAAAGTAATAAATGGGACAGAAGGATTTTTAAAACTACCTTGGTCCGTCCCAATTGAGAAAGTTTTAATTATCCAAAAATTATGTTAATCCTTTAATTATACAGCTATATAAGTCAAATAAATCGAGTTACGTGAGAGAGTTATGGCTACTATACAACAATTTAAATTTTGCAAAAACAACTAAATTTTGCTGGAATTACAAAATTATTGTAAAATTTAAAAAAAAACAGAATTTGTTAATTGAAGTAAAATTGATGAAATTTTGTTAAAATTTTGTAAGAGTGTTAACAATATTTTTTTGTCCAAGCAACAAAACCAATTTTTTTACTTCAACTAAAAATGTTGCTAAAACAACCAAAATGTACTCGACAAATCATGTTTTGTTGTTTTAATCAATTCCTTTTTCTGGGTGTGCTATTCATTTTCAAAAAGTTACATTTTTAAAGTTTTATACGACTCTCCTAGGCAAAACTGGACAATTAGAATTTTTTTCTTTTGATAGAAAAAGATAATTATATGAAAACTGCGTAGTTCATACTAGATTATACATACTAGATATATCAGACCAGATTCTCTGATCAATAAGGTTAACTGGATTAATTATGCCCTCCAGATTCGACCGGGATATCTCAGTGGTAGAGCCTGGCGGCTTCAGCCAAGCGATCCCAGGTTCGAATCCTGGCCCGGACATTTTTCTTCCAGTTGGAAAATTACTACTCGTATGCGTAGTTCATATTTTTAAAACTAACTTAATATCGTCCTATTCTTCTCAAAGGTTGTAGATTTTGTAAATTAGTATTTTTTTAATTATTCAGAATCATCATTAAATTGTCAAATTATTGTCGAAAGTAAGTTTTTTTTTTCTTTCGTTTCCAAGCTCATGGAATTATTTACCAAGTAAAAACACATATTAAGTATAGTTATTTATATCCAATATAACGTTTAAAAAACATAAAATAGGAAAACCGTTAAAAACCGTAATCCCTATAACTATTATTTAAAAAAAATTAACTTAAATAAACATTGAAAAATAGAAACTTTCCACATTTGAATTCAATTAAAATAAATTTAATTAAATATTGAAAGATCTTTTCGCGGCTTAGATCCGAACTCTAAATCTACAGACCTGAGGACAAACGACATACCACTGAGCTACTAAGCACTCATTCCAAAACAACTTAGATTAAAATTTTTAAAAAAGTCACCAAATGTATTTTCGCCAAGTATTATAATCGCCAAGATACTTTATAACACTACCAAGAGCAACAACCAAACGGATTGCGAGCTACAGTTCCGAATGTTGAACATACTCTGAAAAAAAAAAGAATTACACTTAAAAAGGCAGATTCTTTCTCGATCAATGCCATTTATTTGACAAATATTTTAGAAACAAAAAGAATAAATTACAGCTTGCATCACAAAAATCAACTGAGTTGCGTAATAAAACTCAGCAAATCATTAAAGCTATACCTATTTACTTGATATCAGGATTTGCTATACCATTACTCATAGACATGGTGTCTGGAAAGCCCATTGAATCTAGCTCAAGTTCAAGTATCACGTTTCACATGTTGCTCTAAAACTGAAGTCACTTGACACTAAAACTAAACTGACTCTACAGAATGGTCTTCGAAGTTTCGAAAGTACAGCGTCCTTTCCTCGAAATTTTCACATAAGTATTTCGCAACCAAAATGGTCGCCAAACTCGCATACTTCGTCGCCAAGATCAACCAGTCGATTCTATGAACTTTTCCGTTCGTTGTTGAACATAATTACTATTTTGATTCCTTTTTATAGTTAACATTTTAAAATACAGATTAAAGTGCTTAAGTGATGCAAACAGAACACAAAATAGAGCCATATCAACTATTAAGCGTTTATGAAATCCCGTTCACCAAAGCAGATGGAACATTACAATATCATATAGGAATGATAACTAGAAAGTTTAAAACTGGATTAAAAGAGCATATGGCAGATATTATATATGACAGAAGTACTACAGCACTGGCAAGACTACATAAAACAGAGACTTAAAAATTGATTTTAAAAATAGTAAAATAATTTATCCTTCAAGAGTTTATTTCCCATCTATTATCCGTGAATCAATAGAAATCTATTTGCGTAACGAGAACATTTGCAACGAATCAGCCTTGTTTGATTTACCTAAAATTTGGCACGAGGAATTTTTCAGTTTTAAAAAAGCAATAACCGTATATATTATTTCTGTTGTCAACATCCCTTTTTCTCAGAAAATAAGAAACACAGAACGACGAAGGAGATAGCATATGAAAGGATTTTGAAAAGGCTTCTGACATAGCATAATTAACAATTCGTTAAAACATGTTTTTGAATAAAAATTGCAGTTAATTAAAAATTAAATCGGCATTAAAAACACCAATTAAAATAATTTAAAACAGACATGAGTACACATAAAATAAAAATTTATAAAAAAAAAATATATACTTAAAAACAGTTAAAAATACAAAATAGTAGACGTTTCGCCAAGCGACACGCAAGGCATCATCAGTACAAAAACAATCTATTGCATAACAAACCACAGAACAAGGAAAAGGAAAGGTTTGAAATCAAGGAAAGTTGAAGTTATTTTAAAAACAGATAATATTCATTAGGGACAGTCATTGTCCCTAATGAATATTATCTGTTTTTAAAATAACTTCAACTTTCCTTGATTTCAAACCTTTCCTTTTCCTTGTTCTGTGGTTTGTTATGCAATAGATTGTTTTTGTACTGATGATGCCTTGCGTGTCGCTTGGCGAAACGTCTACTATTTTGTATTTTTAACTGTTTTTAAGTATATATATTTTTTTATAAATTTTTATTTTATGTGTACTCATGTCTGTTTTAAATTATTTTAATTGGTGTTTTTAATATTTTTCACATTCAGACGTTAAAATGTATACATTTTGTAAATCGGCATTGTTTTCATAAATGAAACGAAAGGTTTTCTCAAATCAGTGTTGCCACCAAAATAAAATATTGCATTATCAGATGACGTCATCTTATAATGCAATTGAAATACGATTGTTAATTTATTTCTTGCGCGTACTTTTTGAAAAATATTGAACTCTTAATTGGGATTTTATTTAGTTTTTACGCGCGTGTCAGCTATTTTTATTTGTTTTCCTTTTTTAATCTTGGCTGTGTATATGTGCACTGTATCGGAGCACCAGTAGATTGCGTAATTTAAGGATTATCTTCCTTTTAGATATACAGCTCATTAGGATTCAGAAAAATTGTAAGTATTTATTTTTTAATATTTCAATAAGCTGTCAATACACCAGCAAAGTCTGACGTCACTTAAATGGCTGCGAATCACAAAGTTTGAAAATCCCATGTTTAAGTTCCCATGGGGTTGCAAAAAATTGGGGTACCAAATACTGATTTATGTATTTAAGACATTTCTGGAACAGTTTTGCAAAATCTGAGGAAATGCTTTCATATGAATTCCCTAAACGTCAGATTCAGTGTTTCAATTTTTTTTATAATTCGCTTTTTTTTCAGTATAGGAGTCTTGGCAACCTAGAGAAATGACCTTGACGAGAGAAGAAAATTTGGCAAAAACTTTTCTGGCAATCTATTCCCATTTTCTTATACACAAACAATCATCATATATATTATATTTTTTTCATCATCTTTTTTTCTATTCACATACAAAACATACAACGATGAATGAGGTATCATTCGAAAAGTTTTTGAACAAGTTTCTGAGATAGTACACCACATTTTGTTAAAACGCGTTGTTTGATTTTTAAAAGAATCAGTTAATTAAAAATTAGTGCTTAAACGTACCAGGAAATAATCTCAAAGATTGCAGTGCAAAGGCTTCGCACGGGTCCTTCTGGTGAAATATTAATGTTCACGTTTTACAGTTGACTATTTTAAGCACCAGATTTTTTGACATATATGTTCTCGTGATTTATGTTTTTCAAGTTTATTTCAAAAATTTGCTAGAATAGTTTGTTTATCATTGTAGTTCTTGATAGTGGCGTCGTTTGAGCGTGGAAACATAAGTCGATCTTTATATTAAAAGGTTTTTACAAGCCTTTTCGTGTTCTGTTTGTATCACTTAATCATTTTTATCTATATTTTAATTATTATTATTGATCTTATTATATGATTATGTTAACATTTTAGTTAAGATTTTCCTTACAGATTTATTTCAGAAATTTTGTAACACTACTATTATATTTTCAGAAGTACCAAATGTGGAAGTTGATTACAGTTACGTCAATATGAAGAAATATGGAGATTTATCGTCACTGGCGTGGATGGAATCGGCTCTGAAATACAACGAGCTGCCAGCCAGTCACTTTGTTCATATCTATTACTCGGCTCTCAACTTTAAAGATGTCATGATTGCAACGGGAAAGATATCAATACAAACAGAAAAAGGTAAGATGTCTTTGTTTGAGGCAGATCCCGACTGTTTTAATTTGAGGCATAGGGCACATCTAGAAATTTTGGGAATATTTACTTCCCGGTCGTATCGAACAGTATGTATTTAAAGTGACGCATTCATAACTTGCCAACATATATACGTAGTTTAGATGATTATTAACTACTAGCTGACATGCCCGGCATTGCCCGGACCCGTGATAATAACCTTAAAAATACCTAAAATCAATGTTAAATGATTTTATATTTTTAAATGAAAATCTATCCAAACGAACTGAAGGACAGTCGTTATAGTTATAGCCAATTTAATGTTTTGCCGATTTGTTTTGTGACGTTTTGATACATTAAACTTTCAATTCTGACCAAAAGTTCCTCAGGAAACCTAAATAATATAAAGCGCTCCCCCACCTTTCCTCTTTTAAACTCAAAATAATATACAGTATTGGCCAATTTATTAGTTTCATTCGAAAAAAATTTCAAAAACCTTGTTTATAAGATGATTATATTAAAATTGAATAAAAAGCATGCACTCGTGGCATCATAATTCACTTTTATATTTTAATAGGCTACTATAATTTGTGACTAGTGCTATAGCCAGTATACGTCAGGATACATGGACATTATCATTAACTTTTTACGCGTGAAGATTTCGCTATGGTACTCCATTGTGAAATTTGGTAATTTTTGAAATTCAAAATTTGAAAAACGGCCTAATCATTAGATTTGAAATTTAGATCAAGAAAAATACAATTTTCTATCTTTCTAACGCAGTTTGTCTAACAATTTTCTGACAAATACTTTTCGAGCTATTAATTTTTTCAGCAACTTCAAATGTTTCATTTTCCGAGATTAAAAAGTGTCAACGATTATCGAAAATACCAGTCGTCAGCAACACATAGCTTTTTTATTAAAGAAGGATTATAAATAAGTTTCACATTTGCTAAATCCATGCAGTTTTTCTCAAACCGGAATATCGGTTTTTAAAATATTACCAATTCTTAAGTCATATTACCTTTTTTTTTTTTTTTGCCTATTTTTACCCCTTAAACCCTTAAAAACTTTGTGGTAAAGCAGTTTTTAAAAATTCGCATTGGTTCAAAAGTTATCCACCTTTTGGTGTTGCAGTGAACTGACTCATTTTTAGCGAATTGTGTGCGGCGTACATATAGACCGGGAGGCAGCAGCACAGACAATCACCTCATCGAGTTCACAGCTGAAATTCCAGAATAAGTTAAAACTTGATTCCCATATTAAAACGCAATCGGTGTGCCAAGTCATATCTTGGTGGAAAACACCCGAAAACCTGATTTTAGCGGTTGGCTCGTAGGTTTACCATTGTGTGTTCCTGCTCCCAGTCCTCCATCTTTTCATACCTTTGGATGTAGGAAAACACAATGGTAAACCTACGAGTCAACCACTAAAATCGGGTTTTAAGGTGTTTTCCACCAAGATATGACTTGGCAGACCGATTGCGTTTTAATATGGGTATCAAGTTTTAACGAACTCTGGAATTTCAGCGGTGAACTCGATGAGGTGATTGTATGTACTGCCGCCTCCCGGTCTAATATAAAAACAAAAGAATTTAGAAAGAGGAAATCCAGGAGAGTTCATTATATTGGCCTGGTATACATAATTTCATGTAAGCTGAAAATTGTCACTGTTATTTATGTTTGTTTGAAAACGTTGTACATTTTAAAACCTGTTTTTCTCGAAACTCTGTTTTATAAATCGATACCAGGTAGAACTCGAGATTGGATCGACCCATTCGGTTGAAATTTTATGCTTTTCTAGTATATACTATATTTTATTCCCTCACGGACGCGTTTTTCAATATCCGAATTGTAAATATTTTTTTGCATAATTTACATCCGAAATTTTTTGTAATTGAATTTTGAACAGCACCATTTTATTCATCATCGAAAAAAGGATAAACGCATCCGAGAAGGACTACAAAATATCGTAAATTTTAAGGTTTTTATTTGATTTTTTGTTACAAATAAGCAGATTTCAAGATTTGTCTGGTAACGCGGAACGTATCACTTTTTGCACACCCCTGTATCAAAGGCCGCCAGAGCACCGTTTTTTAACCAATTTCCAAATAAAAAAATTTTTTATACTTCAAGATATGCTTTTTCATTTGCAAAAAACTCCTTTATTATTACTGTATAAATGCGGTAAAAAACCTAGACAAAACTAGAGAAATTTTAGTTAATTTTATTTTAAAAAGTTATAAAATTCCTTAATAAAGCATTTTCAGCTTATGTAATTGAATTTATACACACAGGAGTAACAAAATAATATTAATATTAATGTTAATGCTGTTAATTTATGTTATTTGTCTGTATCAAAAGAAAGTAAAATGTCTTAGAGAATCACGTCACCTGTTTACACTCTCATTTAACTAAAGTTGGTTCATGTATGTAAAGTTGAAATTTTGTAATTTATTTTTCACTCATGCCCTGATAGGCTGGAATTATAAACACTATGTACATGGATGTATTTCCGATGACAATAAAGCATTTTAAAATTTGTAGAACTTAATTATAAATTAATAACTTAATTATAAATTAATATTTTAATTTCACGAAATTTGTATGTTAGCTAGGCATAGGTGATAAATCGCCAAATATTCTTCATGATTACAACTGTATACAAATTACAAAAACACAGAGTTAATGATGCACCAAATCACGCTATCCAAAATAAACCAACTGGCTGTGAAACCGCAGGAATAAAATATTTTAAACACGAAAAAGCGTAAAATAATATATAAATAAAAAATAAGGAGTATAATATGTTTTTTTTTAAATACGATTTTGTCCAATAAAAAAAGCCGGGCTTTGGATATTTTATACTATAATTGGTACAGTAATTTTTCCAGCTGAGTGAAAATGCGTCCAGATCGGGACTCGAACCCAGAACATTCGGCTTATGTTGGCAATACTCTTCTAATTGAGCTATTCGGACGACATCCCTACCAACACAATTCACTCGGATAACCATTTGTTAATGGCATCTGGTCTGTTATGTCTGGTTTGAATACATAGTTTATTGGAGTTTCTTTTCCTGCGTTTATCCTATCAGACTATTTCAAATAACAGGTCAGATGCCATTACCAAATGTTTGTCTGAGTGAATTGTGTTGGCCGGGATGCCGTCCAGAAATCTCAATTGGAAGAGCATTGGCAATTGATGCCAAAGGTTCTGAGATCGAGTCTTAGACAAGCACATTTTCACTCTGTTGGAAAAACTACTATTCGTATGATTTATTTCAATCAGTTGAATCCCTCGAGTTATGGTAAAGCAAGTACGGGTCCGAAAAACCTGACTTAAGGCCTAGGGCCTGGCTCCCTTTTAGGTGTCCAGACCCGAAGCTGTTTGGGGACGCCGGCCCGTCCCCAAGTGTTTCGCAGTGGTTCTCACTGCTAATGGCTTCCACCGCGTATCGCAGCGACCTACGTCGTCGACACATGGCTCTAAGAGTTAGAGGGTCCGCAGGTGGCGGTCCTCCGGCCGCCCGAAGCGCATACGGAGAGACAAATCCGGTCGTGCGCGCTAAAAGTCCCTCAGGAATTGGGTTCGGTGGTCGAAGACGCCCAGGGCGGTCCTCAGGCCGCTGGCGTCGCAGCCTAGTTTTACCAATCAGTTGATTGTGTCAAAATAATTAAAAAGTGTATAAATGGTGTGATATTGACACAAAATTACCCAACCGACGCAAAGAAAGAGCGTGACTTTTTTGCATATATTATTCTCTCTTATTAGGACTAGTTTGCAAGACATAAAGCGGTGCTAATATATCTCATTGATGTAATTTCGATGCATTTTTATATTTAAACATTCTTATAATTAAAATAATTCTACGTATGTTATTTTTGGGATCCTAAGTCCTGCTTGAGTCCTTCCAATTTAAATGGTTTATTTTATGAAACAAATTGTTTCGGACCAAGTAACCCAAACCCGGGGATTGCTTGAACCCAAATTGCAATAATTGATTGCATATAATACAAAAAATAAATTCTGATTTGAAATAGGCCGAAAATCTCAGAAAAATATCACGAAAGTAGTAAAATGTGGTGCATTAAATCAGCACAATTAAAGTTTTGTAGGCTATTTTTTGGTAAAAAATGTAACGTCCCAAAAATTGTTACGTTTGGGATTCAAGTACACGCTTAAAATTTATTTGCTATGTCGAACCATCTTTTGGTGTTGCAGTAGCTGCAACTATATGATGATGAAATATCGTTTCGACATTTAGCGATATGGTTCAACCGAATCTCCAAATGTTGGCGATTTCGCCATCTTATGGTTGCAGCTACTGCAGCACCAAAAGTTGGTTCAAAATACCACAACATTTGTAACAGTGTAATTCAATTTTATCGTACTTGTTCAATTTTTTCTTTGACTTTATCATACCAATAAACATTTGTATAAGTCTATTCTTATTGATATTATATAATAATATATAACAGAAATGTGTAATATTATTTTTTATCCTTATTACTATATTTATTCTGCATTTCTTCCCGTCTATGTTATCTATGCAACATCCTAAAGACCAACTTTTTTATTTACTCGTGTATATTTTTATTTCCTACAGAAGTTGACGCCGATAAATGTCTGATAGGCTTAGAATATTCCGGAAGGTCCAAATACGGGGAGAGGATAGCCGGCATTATTAGATCAAGAGGTATTGCCACAGCTGCCAAAATTATCCCAGAATTATCTTTCGTCGTACCAGACGAATGGAGCTTAGAAGAGGCTGCAACAGTTCCCATTGTTTACATCACCTGTTATTACGCATTAATAATGCGAGCTAATCTTGAGTGTGGCGAAAGTATACTCATCCACTCAGGCACAGGAGGTGTTGGACAAGCAGCAATAAATTTGGCTCTAAGCATGAACTGTGAAGTGTACACTACCGTTGGTAAGTACATTTATGCTGAGTAATAGACTATTACACGCTGTAAAAAATACATGTTTCTTAATCTAAAAGAATACAATATTACTACCAAAGATAATATACAATAACCTCTTCCGAGTTACCCACGATTCCGATAAACGTACTTTAGAAATCTCAGAAACCAATATATTTTCGAGATTTCAAGAAGCATTTACAAAAACATAGTTTCCTTTCTTGCCACTGATATCCGGAAACTTTTCCGAGTATTTTCCATAATGCATTAATCTGTTTTCTCAACCAGAAATATAGGTTTTCCGGATGCTATCCATTCTCAAGTAAACATTTTCATGTTCAACCAACATGTTTTATAGACAAACATGATAATTTCGCAGCATTAACATTAACCTTAAAATTAACATTATACTTTTGCATTATAAATTCAATTACGCAGCTAAAAATATTTAAGTGACAATTGATAGCATCGCAAAACCGATATTTCGGTTTGAAAAAAACTGATGAATACGCTATAAAAACTATTCGCAAGCATTTCCAACAATCAGTGGAAGCAAAAAAAAAATAAAATAAATAAATAAACCTTTGTTTTATAAATGATTATTAAAATCTCAAAAATATATTGGTTTCTGAGGTTTCTAAAGATAACGAACGCTTTTTTGCAATGATGGGTAACTCGGAAGAGGTTATCGTATATTTTCGTTCGTGATCATATTACATTTTCGTAGTTTATGAAACGTCTTTTTTTAGAACAATTTTAACGATTTTACTTAATTTGATTCATGTATGTAAGGTGGAATTTTGTATTTGATTTTTCAATCACTACCTAATGTGATTGTTCTAGAAATTATGCAAAACAACACACTGAAATTCTAGAGACGTCCAAGGAATATCATACGCAGGATGACCAATGTCCTGTGAATGGTTAGAATTGCCTCGTAGATAGTCACAGGATATTCCCTGACCGTACACCAATAGACATCCTGTTGATGATTGTTATGAACTTTTCAGGACATTTATAGGATGAAGTAACACGAAAAAAAATCAAAGTTGAAGTCTAGAGAGAAGGTGCATCTGATCGGAGTAGTCACAGACAATTATAAGGAAAATTAAATTGGATAATTTAATCTTCATATTCTACAGATATCCACTGGATAGTTCTTATAGAACAAGTACGGTGACCCTATACGTTGCGGCACGTGTGCCGCAACAGAATATTTTCGACACGGCAAGAATGTTGCTAACCATTTCGATTGAAATGAAAAAAAAATCAATACTTGAAAAAGTTTTGCCGTTTATAAACTCATAATTCAATAAGTTTTATTGTTATTTAGCTATTTGAAAAGATTTTTGGAAAAGCTGTAATTTGTTATTATATTTTGATGCGAGTCCTATTGATAAGTTGAGCTTGTCTTATTTCAATATTGGCTCAAAGATTTATCAAAGATTTTGAGTATGAACATAAGGAAAGGTTATCAAGCGTCAGAATCCAAAATGCCAATGAATAAAATATAATGATTCGGAGAACATTTCCATAGAAGCATAGCCTTTTAAAGAGGTTTGTCTTTTTGACAATTTTGAATATTATTAAAAATATATATTAAACCGCTTGTGAGATAACTAATTTAGCATGCATTATGTTAGAAGATGAACCTGTTACTAATTATTTGGCATCCAATTTGCAATAATAGAAAGAGCTCTATTTTTTTCTACAATATAAATGTTATTTTAATTATTGTAATAAATACTTGCTTATTACTTCAGTAACACCTAAAAGTATGATTAGCATGCATGTAACACCTGCATACATGTTAACAAATTTTGAAATTCTGAAAAAAATCAAGCAATTTTGATTTATTATTTTTTGATCCACTGTATTTTGTTAATTGTGTGGTGCATCTTATTAATTTTATATTTTACCAGGCACCGAAGAAAAGCGCCAGTATTTGTTGAAAAACTTTCCAAGAATTCTGCCAGAAAACATTGGATGTTCTCGAGATACCAGTTTTGAACAGATGATAACTAAGAGGACAAATGGTAGAGGTATGAAAAAATTTATGTATTTTCTAGTAAAACTTTAAAGTCGACTTATATCGGGAGTTATTTAATTGTCTGTTTCTAGTTTGGATTTGGAAAAAAAAAATTCCTTTTTTCTGAAATTGTATAAGTGTTAATGTAATTCTTAATTAACTACATCTTTATTTCATACAATATCGCTTTTTCTTACATTTTCAATGTTATATTTTTATTTCATAAAACAAGTTATGCATTACATATTTTGTTGCTATTGTAGGTGTAGATGTTGTTTTAAATTCCCTTGCCGATGACAAATTCTTAGCTAGCATTCGATGTGTCGCTGCTAATGGTAGATTTGTGGAAATAGGAAAATATGATCTGGCTATGGATCGTAATATAGGTATGTAGATGTGAATTGGTGCACAATAATTATATAGTTATTCCAGGGCTTTACAAATTTTATAAAATCTGGTAGCCGGCAAAATATTCTAGTCTTCACAAAAAAATATTTACCATCTCCCTCCCACTTCAAAAAGCACAAAAGTTTTTTATGACTTAAGTGAGAAAAAATAATCAGCATAGATTAGAATTGTGTCGTCTAGTTGCACAACCGGCCATTTCCAAAAAGTAATATTTTGAGGAAAAGCTGATTTTTTGCCACACTCAGCGAAAATAAGATTAAAACCAAAACTCTTTAGTTTTATAGTCATAAAGACAGTATATTTGAAAACACAAAATAAGGTGGCAAGGGCACATGAAATGAGGGGGTTATTTAAATATTTGTTTTTTGCAACTTACTTTGGAGTTGGCCGGTTGTGCAACAAACCACAAATTAATTTTTGGTAAATTTAATGTGACATTGGGTTTTTAAGGGTAGCAAACACACAAAAATGTCCGAGGAAGTGTTGAGGAGCATTGGTAAGCTTTTAAAGAGTACCCATAGCTTGGATTTCTTGGATTTTACCAGTAGGGCAGTACCTGAAAAAAATAATGCCAGAAATTATGAAAATGTAATCACAAATGTATTCGCTCAGATTTTAACTGTAGCAAAAACCCCTTCATTCCGTATCTATAATCCTTAAAATATTAAAATTTATATATATAAAAAAAAATAAATAAATAGAAGAATATTTAATTAAAAAATTAAATAGATTTAAAATTCTTGAATTTATCAGAGAAAATTCACTTACAGTTTTATGAAAGCGAAGGGAGAGGGCGCAGAAAAGTATTTTGTCTAGAGCATAAAAACTTGTTAATCTGCCTCTTGTTATCACAAGGTGAACTTTGGCGTTTTCCCTTTTCCACGTCGTATGGTCACTTTTCTTCTTCCTTGATTCATTAGGAGATACTTCCTCCACAACCTTTCCCATAGTTAGAGAAAACACGAAACTAAATTATTAGAAACTTTGTATGCACCAAAGAGGAGCAGTCACAAGCGAGAGAAAACACTATAACATTAATCTAATCAACAAGTGAGAGGTTACTGTGGGGAGAAGCAGAAGTGCCATCTAGCGGATATGGAGATGGCCGCTTTTGAACCTCAATAGTTTATTGATTTGGCAGGTTTTGCAGCACATCGGGTTTTCAAACGCATATAACTCAGGGATTTCACCAGCTTAGGCTTGTTTATTGTTTCCAGATGGTAGAAAACTCTACTTAGAGCTTAAAAAGCTGAAAAAACACATTTTCAAATTTTGAGGAGTTGGCCGGTTTTGCAACTAGACGACACATAGTTTAGAATAGTACATAAATTAGAAAAATAAAATATAAGCGAAGTTTGATAATGAAACTTATCGTAACAATATATCTCTGAAAAAAAGAGAAATAATGTTAAGGCAGAATTAACCGGCATGTTCGGACAACGTTGATTGTTGAAATGTTTTAAATGTACGGACAGTTTAATTCTACTAAATTTATATCTGAGGAGTGGGCCACCGATGAAACTGTGAGGCAGAAAAACAATTTTTTGCCTATTTTCCTGTGGAAGTCAGTCAAATAATTGTGATTTTATTATTTTAAAATCTGCATTTGGTGAACGTAATTTTGCCAAATTTAAAATAAAATTTTAAAATATTTTTTGTTTCAATATAATTTCTAAATTGATTTCTTAATATTTTGTAACTTTTCAACACCTATAACAAGACATCTTATGATAATTTTAATTCAACATTGTAACTAAGATGAGTAACAGATGCTGCTCTTGATAGAAATTGTAGGTTAGTAGCATATTAATTGCAAAAAAAGAATCTTATTTATATACATAAGCCGGCTCGAATTATAAGAATCTTTATGTGCTTGTAAAATAAATCCCAATATGTGAAATATTAAAAGTAATTACGTTTTCAAAATAACTCAACTGTTACATGCATTGCTAAAACAAACCATCTTCCGCACTAGTATTATGTAAAGTTAATCATCTGGAAAAAAAATTGCAGTTTGTGCTAGGAATATCGTGCTCATTTCTTAGGTGAATTTTTGTACAACCGCCCCTTCCCCCGCCGGATTATACTTGATCCGCAGATAAAAAAGCCGCCATAGCGACCGCATTTGTAAAGCCCTGATTATGACTATGTGCTGTAAACACTTTAAGAATAAATGTAGAAAATCACATAAAAATCTGCTGAAAATTTAACGGTCAGCTATTTTTGCTGTAAATTAACATGTATGTAAAAAATGTATCTTAGCAAAAAGCACCTAAATATTATTTTCCATTACATTTAGCGATACGTTAACGATATTTTACAATAATTATTTATGACAATTATTTGTAACTTTTATTTTCTTTTTCAAGGTTTGAAATTTTTCTTAAATAATGTATCTTTCCACGGCGTCACTCTGGATCCTACAGTTTGTACTACTAAAAGATCTCTTTTAAAACGCTTAATGGGGCTACTACGAGATGGTATCAAATCTGGTGTTGTAAAACCACTGAATCGAATAGTGTTCCAGCGAGACGAAGTAGAAAAAGCGTTTAGACATATGGGTGCAGGAACTCACATTGGTAAAGTTTTAATTAAGGTTTGTAAAATTAATTATAGTGATTTTCATGAACTGTTTATCCCTTAAGATACTTTATTTTTTATTTTATTTATTTATTTGTTTTTAGTTTGTACTATACATCAATATACAGGGTGGTTATAATATAAGTATCTCTATTTGCAGCTGTCTGCAGCTCAGAGGAATGATCCGAATGAAACCAGTTACTATTCGAGAAGGGGAAAGAAGAATGGAATAATAAAAAAAATAATTGCAATAAACACTTTCCGATCGTGCTCTGAGTGTGAAAAGTAATATGTATTACAAGAACAAAAAATTAAGGCGTCAAACCGGATGACACGCTTAATTTATTGGAAAATGTCACAATGAACGTGGTCACGCTTTTGCATGGTGGTGTCGATCATGTTCAGGTTCCACGTGGTCATTCTACTGAAGGACACAATCCAGGCGGTGCACGACGTGCTCAACTGCGGAATGTAACGCATCAGGAGTGATGTTTCGAACATGTTGTGATATGCAGTAAAGTCATTGAGGTTTGCGACCCTCCACGGTACACAATATTATACACTACATTTCACACTGAAAAGTGCCATCTATTGGCAATTATTGCAATTATTTTTTTATTGTTCCATTCTTCTTCCCCCTTCTCCAATACTAAGTGTACCGAGTTTGGTTTCATTCCGGTTATTCCTTCAAGCTACAGACAGCTCCAAATAGAGATACTTATATTATAACCACCCGGTATATACATATGTGTATATATGTATATATGTATATATGTATTCCCCGGGGCAAGTATGAATTTTGGCACTCTCCACATCTTTCCCAAATAAATCAATAAACAGAAGTTTTCAATCCATTCCCTTAATTTTTATTTTAAATGTGAAATTATTGTTAGGAAGTATATTATTCTTAACATTTTTAGATTGATTTCTTTAGAAATCGACGTATTTACAACGAATATATATATATATATATTTATATATCATCTATATATAATGCAAATCCTATCATCACGATAACGTGCGAAATACTGAACCAATTCGAACTTAAATAGGATTGATCTTGAAAGTATCCTGGATGAGTTAGTTAATCAGGTATGAAAATTTTACACTTTGGTCGCAGGGACACACAAAAGCTAAACATCCAAAACTTGTCATCACGATAATGTAAAAAATATTAAGCCGTATCAAACATAATTGGAGCAGAATACTTTCTAGTATCTTGCATGACTTCGTTACTCAAGTATTGTTCTTGTTCTCCTAGGCGGTCTCCTAATGCAAAAACCGACCCTGTTCACGGCAAAGAGTATAAAATAAACGAATACATATTTACTTTGTGTTGTCCTCTACCATAAGATTTTTGACTAAATTTCGTTATTTTTTTTGTACCAAACGACTAACCACATATTCTTATGCCCCACTGGTTCCACTCCTAGATTTGGCCCAGAGTGATAAAGAGGTTAAAGGTGATAAAATATTGATATTATAGTAATTTGTTAACGAGAGTATAAATACATCAGACAATCAATAAATATATCTTTGACGTTCTGTATGTAACAGGCATGAAATTTGAGAAAAGAGATTTCTACCATTAATCTAAAATATGGCTCCTTAAAATAGCAGAAACTAAATTCCGCTTAGGTGCGGCCCGAGGAAGCCAAAAAGTTGGACATCCCTATTCTATTTCAAAGAGCAGAAAAATGTGGCTTGATGGTCCCTTGTTAAAATATGAGTGATTTATTTTTTATACTGAGAAAATCTCCAGATTTATAATTTGCCTGAATTGAATGACTTGCTTCACCTCTTCTTACATCAAATTAATGCATAGCCTGTATTGAGAAGCTGCCTCCAATGCTCCTATCATTGGTTACCGCTTAACTCTTGTGAGCGTGGAAAAAGACCGTTTCCTGTATGGACCCCGAAAATACGCTCACTCTTAAAACAGGTTATCCCATGAATTCAGACAATGAACAAAGCTGCATAAAAAATTCGTAACTAAAGCACAGAAGCTTAATTTGTGTCTATGAAATTCAGAAAACTTATCGTACCACAGCAAAACATGGCTCTTAAGAAAATATCAAATTAAAAAACAAATGCCCGTAGAAAAATAAAATACCACACACGTTTTCGACTGATTGCGTGGTCGATTGAAAATAATGAAATGTTATTTGAAAAGCAGTCTTACAGAGTTTATTGTAAGTTTAATAGAGGCTGTAATGGCGCTATCACACGTACTCTCGTATCATAGTCAATATCAGATATTTCATCCGAAACACGTTTTTCAAGAGGAAAAAGCCCGAATTCATCCCGTTCGATAGATTGCCTCTTGTAATTTCTTAAAGATCTAACGTACAGTAGTTTGTATCCTCTACGATATTTATCAGCTCGAAATCTACCAATCAGAGCTCTCTAAAATTCCAAGATGGCCACCGCCAGTAAGACAACATCTTACGTTTAGCGTGGTCGTCGCAAATATTGACACCAAAAATACAGAAGAATTAAGAAAAAAGCAAATCTTTAGTACCACAGGGACCAATTATACACGAAAAGAACTTTAAAAATGTGCAGTTATTTTTGTAATTAAGGAATTACATATGCGTCGATTGCATCTTCGGAGTTCGTCGTTATTTACACTCCCGATAAGAACTTTATTTACTAATTAAAAGTTATTTATTGCGATTATTTTATTTCAATTCCTTATATTATTTGCTATATGTTATAATTGTACTGTCGTAGTCACTTATTTACTTCTCAAACTGTATTAGTTTAACTATTTTCAGCAGCTATATTTGGCGTTATTTCGTACTTGTTGCCAAATTATGTCGCCAAAGATAAAAATGCAAGCAAACATGCATCAAGGTATTTTATTGCAATGCAAATTATTGCCTCCTTTTAGCATGAATCAGAATCCAAAAGTATCCAAATTTTGTAGTGGAGGGTGGGGGGGGGGGGGGACAGAAAATTTTCTTATACTTTTAGAAAAATAAAATTTTATAAATGGAAATTTAATCTAGCAGCTATTTATAGTTAATTATATTTTACCTTTTAATAATTTTCTTTTAAAACAATCTTGATAATCTTTTTTTAAAGATATACAACTATTATACAGACACACATATTTATTCGTAAAACGGTGGAATAGGAAAAATATATTCACAGTTGTTCGATCATCCAAAGCTGTCTGCTAGATGGTTGGCGACTTTCTCTCCAACATGGTTTATTAGTGAAAAATTGCAAATTCAGTATCAGCCGGAGTAGCTCAGTGGTCAGAGCGATAACCTGGAACGCTGTGGACCCAGGTTCGATTCCTGGCTCTGGCTAATTTTTCACTTCATGTTGGATTGTTGGATTTAATGTATGTGGGTGATAATGTCCTTTTCAGTCCATTTTGCCTTTTTAATTATTGAATTTCAACCACCCTAAAGTTCTGTCTTCCCCCTCCTAGCAGTGTATACATTTTAAACCTTTATATGTGTTTCAACTTGTTAAGTAAAATGTGCCCTTTTTTAAATTTTGTATTAATAATAAATAACGCATATAACCCCCCCCCCCCAAAATAACCCCCAAACCCCCAGTTAAAATATTTTGCTTCCCTTAAAAACAAAAAAAGAATTAAAATTTATATATTTTCGAACACAAAAATGAATTGTAACGTAAAACTTTCCTAACAGAAATAGATTTCTAGAATTTTCAAATATGCAAACCCAAAATTAAAACTCATTCCGCCAAATAATTTTTAAGTTATGCTTAAAAAGCACTTGTCTTGTAATCTGTTTTGCGACGATCAAACATTTATTTAACATTAGGAGGTACAAACATAAAATCTGCGTAATTTCTAAACTAAGATAAAATTTACCGAAAAATATGATGTCGAAATTAGTGTTTAGTACTAAAAGTTTTAGAATATGTTACAGTTGCTATACGTAACTTCAGCCTCCCCCCCCCCCCGGCAGCAAAATTCATGTACAGCATTATCATTATATGTTATTACTAATCTATTGTTACTTGTGACATTTTTATAATGATTTGCGGCAGAGTTAGTAGAGGGTATAACTCCCCCCCCCCCCAGGACTGTACACAATATATATGAAAAAAGGATTGTGTTTTTGAAATGAAAATATCAAATTAATTTAAACTTTTGAAAAATGATTAAAATCATCAAAACCAAGGAAGAAAAAACTGCAAAAGAGTGGGAACTATATCTAAATTCTATTACGTATTTCATTTTTATATTACATTAAATATGTAACATGAATTACATTTAAAATATGTAAAATATATTAACTAAAAATGTCATAATAGCGATGTTGGCAAAATAACTAAAACTTAATTTAACATCTTTCTTTACGTTACAGATTTCGGCTTAGCGATATTGTGCGATTCCAATACATGTGACAAAAAACTAGTTTTATTATACTACTAGTATATAACCCCGTCAAAATGACGGATTGTCGATCCGCGTTTCATTTTCATAAGACTTCATACAAACAAACAGCATGATGATTTATTATTGAAAGGTTTGTATTGTAGAAAAATACATTTTAAAAATGACAAATGATTTCTACAAATAAAATTAATGAGGATATATATACACATATATATATATATATATATATATATATATATATATATTACTTAGTATTACATTTCTAAAATAGTTCAACGATTGGACAAAACATTCAAATTAAATATTAACAAATAATCCATGTGTGAAAGTTTTTGTAAAAAAAGTGTTATCAATGAGTTTCTAAACAGCTAGACTCACCACATAACTGATTGTTTGTTTATATAAGCAAAATTAAATGCAAATTACGCTGTACTATGTGTTTCTTATATTTTAATTACGTTTGGTAAGAAATAATCATTTTACAGTTTATGACCCATTATCCCTAAATCCAAAATCCGGAAGGAGAAAATTAGAAAATTTTCTAAATTAGAAAATTTTTACTAAATTTTTAGATTTTCTGAAATTTTTCGGAAATGTTACCAATTCTTATTTTTTTTTCAGTCCATTGTGTTTCAATGTCTAATCACTCAAATATTGTTACTTCGGTCGCGGGTGAACACGGTCCCCTCTTCCCGAAATTAAAAACAAATCATTTTTCTCTCAAATTTTATTTTAAAATTAATTTATATTACGATTTGTTAGAAACAAAAATAAAATAGTTATATATTTATTTCATCAGGGGTGATTCGGTTCAAGTTTTCCTAAAAAATTAAGGCATTCGGTTTCGAAAATTTTTGTCTTCAGTCCAAAAATTCGAACATAAATATCTCGAATTTTGAACGATCGTCGCCGGAAAAATCAATTATGTCTATCGTTCACAGAAAAACAGTAGACAATTTCTTCAAATGACTGTGGAAACAACGTAAATTTCGTCAAAGGATCGAAAAAAAAAACGCAAATTTTATCGCAGAATTGCAAAAAAAAAAAAAAAAAAAAAAAAAAAAAAACGCTTATTTTGTTCACAAATCGCAGAAAAACGCGAATTCCGTCAAAGACTTGCGAAGAAAACGCAAATTTCTTCCAAGGATTCCGAAAAAGTGTAAAATTTCATCAATGGATCACAAAAAAAAAAAAAAAAATTGGTTAAAGGATCGCAAAAAAAAATCCTCGAATTTCGTCAAATAATCGCCGAAAAACATGAATTGTTTCATAGGGTGTCGCGAAAAAGAGGACAAATTTCTTCAAAGCACTGCGAAAAAATTTCTAATTTCGTTAAGGGATCGGGAAAAAAGTGAAGTTTCGTCAAAAGATCGGAAAAAACGCTAATTTCGTCAAAGAATCTCAGAAAAAACTCGAATTTTGTCGAAGGATCGTGAATAAAAGGCAAATTTCGTCAAAGAATAGCAAAAAACGCAAATTTCTTCAAAAGATCGCAAAAAGAAAACGCAAATTTCTTCAAAGGACTACGAAAAAACGCAAATTTTGTCAACGAATAGCAGAAAAAATGCAAATTTTGTCAACGAATAGCAGAAAAAAATGCAAATTTTGTCAAAGAATCACGAAAAAAACATGAATTTTGTCAAATAATCGTAAACTTCGGAAGGACCCGAAATCCGGAAAATTCCTTAACTCGGAAAGCCTTTTTGGTCCCGAGGATTCCAGATAATGCGTTTTTACGATGGAAATAAATTTCAAAATCCGCCAGTAGATGGCGCCTGTATACTGAATCAACCTCAAATCCTCCCTACGAAATAAATCTCCGCTACTTCTGAAAAAAAAAAGCTTGCTTACAGAAATTTTTTTTTACAGAAATGGTGATATATATGTTTTATATGATATAGTTTTTGAAGGTTTTAAACAAAATTAAAATATTTAAAAGCTTTAATATGCTTTTACAAATATTTTAACAGCAGAATCGAATGTAGCATAGATTTTTTAGTAAGCCTAACATGGCGTTTAACTATGGTTGATTCGCAAACCGGAGTGGTCGCTCACGGATGCGTTACAGACAGTTTCTTGCCTTTGGATTTTATTATATGGGAGATTTTTTTCTAAATCACTTAATACTAATAGTTCAGAATTCTTAACATTTACAGACAATGAAAGACGTAAAGTGAAGATATGGACTCTATAATTTAGAATTTTAATGTTATATTAGTGCGAGTATTGTTTTTATAATCTTGGAATTTTAAGTAAAATGATCACAATATTATATATATAGAACAGACACGAAAAGAAACTGCAATATATAAAATGTTAGTACGCGATAATGCTTCCTGTGTATTAGTCGAACTCTACACTAAATATTAAAACACCTGCTGCAATTACTCGCCAAATATTACGCCCTCTCCTTACATTAGCAGATAACTTTCAATAGGGAAAATAACCCTAGTTGCAGCGTGAAAGCGTAGCTCGAGAGGCAATAGCATATACTTCATATCGTATGGTCATCCGTGTGATAACAGCTTAACTCTAAGCATTTTGAATGATTTATTCTAGTGAGTTTTGAACGAACGATCGACGTTAAAGGAGAGTTCAAATAACTGATCGGACAGATCGTTTTCTTACACATGAGCAGCCGACATACACTGTTAAAAATTTGCAGCAAACTGTCCTGTCATTTGACCATAGAAAATGGTTACATAAACGTAATTTAACTCTGTTCAGATCTTAATATTGGCAATAACATGGTCAGAATAGCGTTAAATTACGGTTATGTAACCGTCTTTTGTAAAAATGGTCAAATGACCGGACAGTTTGCTGAAAATTTTTAACAGTGTAGGTTAGCCCAAGTGACAATTATTTTCTACCAATGACCATAATTGCTATGTCATGTGTAGTAGAATTAATGCGTGTTGTTGTATGTGAAGAATCACTCAATTCAAAATTTCGCACGTGAATTTTTTTTTATCGAAATCGCCCATAGCGTTTTCATTAGAACTTTGGCCTTTAATTACTCAGGCCACAGATCAAATTTCCAAAAATTGGGTCACATTATTACCTTTATTTTACTTAGATATATGTCTGCAGTGAATTTCGTTGTAATTGGCAGAGGTATTTCTGAGAAAATCGTGAGCATTTCAATGTCAGATTGGAGTGGATACATAGGAAGTTTTGATTGCTTTCGACCTAGTGCTCATTAATAGTAGTCAAGGTCTATTACGTAGAGCTGTCTAAGCATCGTCAGTCCATCACCACTGTCTGCGTAGACAATTTCTGTTGCAAAATTTAAAGTACTTTCACATGAGAAGCCAGTCTGTGTTCAATGTCCCTCGATACGCTCTCATTGGTTACAGTTCCACTTATGCGATTTAAAAAAACAATTATTAATGATCAATATGTATTACACAGAACTGTGTAAGCATCGTCCGATCGGCTCCAGTGTCGGCATAAATAATTCACCTTTGTTATAAAATTAAAATTGCTTCAACATGGAATTCGTTTCCACTCATTTATCACGATACATGACAACAAATTTTGATCACGGTTCTATAAAGACATTATGTAATACCATAAATATTTAATTATCATCAAATTTAACAAAAGAAATGCAAACTGTAACTATATTTGTAAAGTAAAAGAAATGTTCTGGCAGCAAAAGCCGCAGCAGATAATTTCTGTATGTACCAGAAATATGTACAGAAAAAGATCGACTAATACAAACTATTGCTGCAAATACATTTGGGATATAATGATGGCATGCATAAACATCAAACCATCAAACATTTGATTAAAAGCCAAAGTGTACATGTAAAATATGCATTGTAAGAAAGAATCCAGTAAAAATTCAAAAATTCAGGCAAAAAAAGGTTGCTTGAAAACACAAGAAATACCTTAATATACAAAACTAATATACCGGGTGACTTTTTATTAATCTACAACTTTTAACTGAAATAACTCTTGCGTCGTTGCAGATAGCACTACAAAAATTTTTTATTGAAAAGAACGTGGAAAAGGAATTTAATGGATTAGGTTTTCAAAGTGAGACTCTTCAGATGTGATACAATAGCGCAATTTAGTCACAAAGTTGTCAGTAACAAAATCGACCGTTTCTTTTTGTATGCTTGAAAATGAGTCAGTTATGAAACTTTTGAGGCTAATAAGGTCTGTCGGCTTCTTTTTGTAAACCAAATGTTTCATATGACCCCAAAGATAGAAATCGCATGGATTCATATATAGTGAATAAGGTAGCCAATTTTCTTATCAGATATCTTACCAATGCTCTAGAAGGCTTAGGTCGGTTACTGAATGTTGAAGATCACTTCCGTAGAAATACTGTTGCATTTTCACCATGTAAATACCAATTTTCGACAATAAAAATACGATCTTCAGTTGAATATGACGCTTTGGGAGACATTTTCAAAAATACTTTAAACTGACACTAAACAAATTCCTTTTAGGCCCTCTCTCACTGCACGCATTCGTGCCGCCATCTATCGAGGCTCTGAGAAGTTATTTCAGTTTAAAGTTGTAGGTTAATTAAAAATCACCCTGTATATCTGTGAATATTTTTCTGTAGGTACAAATATTTTTGGTAAATGCAGATTTTTTCTTGCAACTTTTGATATGAGAATTTTTTCTTTTACAGTACGCAAGAAATGCTATTTTTATGTGGCTTCACACATAATTTACTATCTTTCATTACAGATTCGAGATGAAGAAAAAGAAAAGTTTTCGATTCCCTCAATTTTACGCCTTCCGGTAGTTCCGGTAACTTACTTTTATCCTCATAAAGTATATATAATTATCGGAGGACTTGGCGGCTTCGGTATAGAAGTGGCAAATTGGCTTCTCGAAAAAGGAGCAAGAAACTTAATCCTGACAACACGTTTCGGTGCCAGAACACCTTATCACCATTTTTGTCTGAAGCGATGGAAGGACGAAGGATTTAATGTAATTACTTCTACGAAGAACGTCAGTTTCGAAACCGAAGCTTTCGGGTTACTCAAAGAAGCACAGGAAATAGGTCCAGTAGGAGGAATTTTCAATTCAGCTGTGGTAAGCAAACTTTTTATTGTAGCTGACAGTTTTAGTTAAAATCATTTTTTTACAGTGCTTATTCTTTGATGCAGCGTGGTCACTACACCGGGGAAATTGGAAACCACTACTTTTATAGTAATATTTACTTTATTTAATACAAAAGTTTGGTGTTTATATAAGGCGAGGATTACCATTCGGAAATACTGGAACTCAAATATAAAAAAAGTGAGTTGGGACAACCCTGTTAATATGTCTAAACAAGTTGGAAATTGTACGTCAAACGTTACAAACGAGGTGCGTTCGTACGCACGTTTTAGAATTAAATTCATGATATCCCGTGCGTAGAACGGGTTAAACATCTAGTTAAGTATATATTTTATGACACTGTTCATACAAATATCTTAACTAGTTATATAAATATTCAGATATATATGTATCAGCTAGTTATATAAATATTCAGATCTTGATGATTTTTAATTCTGTGAAATGAATTATATCGTCTGCAGATTAATTTCTGTCATAAAATAAGTATCTCGGTCGCTTGACGATTAAACTTCGGAAGCTCCTATAACAAACAAGTTGGAAATTGTACGTCAAACGTTACAAACGAGGTGCGTTCGTACGCACGTTTTAGAATTAAATTCATGATATCCCGTGCGTAGAACGGGTTAAACAGCTAGTTAAGTATATATTTTATGACACTGTTCATACAAATATCTTAACTAGTTATATAAATATTCAGATATATATGTATCAGCTAGTTATATAAATATTCAGATCTTGATGATTTTTAATTCTGTGAAATGAATTATATCGTGTGCAGATTAATTTCTGTCATAAAATAAGCATCTCGGTCGCTTGACGATTTAACATCCATCGGAAGCTCCTATAACAAAAAAGCACCGATTTAAAAAAAAAATCAAATTTCTTAATAAATATTTTTATTAATATCTCCTAAAGTTTTGAATCGATTTTAATAAAATTTGAAATGTCTCGACAAAATTCTGCAAAGATAATATATTTTAAATTGCAAACCATTTGGTTGGGTAGTTTTTGCGTTGTTATATGCGGACATACAGACAGACGGACGGACAGACAGACGGACAGACAGACAGACAGACGGACGGACAGACGGACGGACCAAACGACGACTATAGGTGCTACGTATTTATATAATTACGAACGCACCTAAAAAGCACCGATTTAAAAAAAAAATTCAAATTTCTTAATAAATATTTTTATTAATATCTCCTAAAGTTTTGATTCGATTTTAATAAAATTTGAAATGTGATGGTGAGAAATACCACCATCTAGATCTAAACTAGCACACACTATAAAAAAAAAGTATTTGGTTTTTTTTCTGCATATTAACAGAGTATTTGGTATCATTTTAATCAGTGAACAGTGAACAATACAAATTAATGATCCATTTTAGGATCAGCGCATACAGATAGATAATTATGGAACAAAGTGAACCACGGCAGTCAAGGAAATATTTGGTTTTCCGTTCCCACGAATGATTTAACTACACCTAATAAAAATGTCATGGAGAAAATTGTCAGAACAATAATATGACACATTTATTTATGAGAGCTTAAATAGGCACGAAGACCTCCCAAGTCAAAGCATCTTTACCTCCCAGACACAGCACGGCGTCAAGAGGAATCGCTATTGTACCGACGGACCTATGAAACACTCAAGGGGAGTACCAAATTTCTCTCGCCTGCCAATGGTCATCTCTCTAAAATCAGAGGTATGGCCGAAACATGCAAATTTTCAAGAAGTTAAAACGTATAAGGCCTTAATTTTATGTGAAAAGGGAAAAATGGTTCCATCCCTTTTTTTTTGCTCCACGAAAAGAATGTGATTTTTCTTGAGAGTTGAGATTCAAAAAAAGATGGAAAAGTAGAAGGTTGACTGCTCTCTAACTAAAAACAGATTTTGAGTGTGTGTGCCAATAGATGGAAATGTGTGCGCTAAGGAAAAGCGAAAACGCGTCAGCCATCACCTCCTGCTGTCAACGTTATCTAGTAATATAAGGTAACAAACAATCTTCCTTCACCATTGTTCCATTTTATTTAATTAAGCTATATTCTTTTAATAATACGAACTTACGCGTGTATGAAGATCCTACCCCGATCTAAACATAAAAAGGCTAATCAAATAAATACTTCTAGGGTATGGAACTCTGCCTTTCAAAATCGAATTTGTTAATTCAGTAAGATAAACTGTAATTCTCAGAAAATAAATGTTGAGAATACAGTTCTCAACTAGGATTGAATTTTTTTTTTTTAAACATTTATGTTTGTTTTTAATTATATGTTTATAATTACCTTGTAAATAAACTCAATTTTATATTCAATTAATTTTAGTCAGTTTTCCTTTTGTTTACTTAATTTATTGAATTAATATTAAGTCTTTTATTTTAGGAAATGTTTTCTTTAATATTACAATCTAGGTTTTAAAATAAGCCATTATTTATTTAACGTTACATAACTCTCTGCAGGTAACCTTTGATGATTGTAATTGGCTCAAAGAGGATCCGAACTTCAAAAATAATTCACAACGCAACTTTTTCTTTTCTATAATTAATTGATAATTTGTCTAATAAAATTTTCTAAGTATAAATTATCATATCAGATCCTTAGAGTCATAGGTGCAAAATAAATACTACACGTCTCGGATAATTTAAAATACTCATATTAATCAATAAACAGCAATATAGTGGTAAATCCTATGCAGTCAGACTTAAATTCAAATAATTTAATTGATCACTCTGTAGCATTCCATCTTAGGGTTTACCGAATTAGAAGTGGTACCGTTACCTCTTTCTAAATTATTTTAATATATTAATTTAATTTTAGAAATAGAACTTTAGGTTATTGTATAATTTTTTTTTAAATATAAAAATATATATGCAATATTAAGACTGCAAAAAAAAAAAAAAAAAAAAAAAATTCTTAATTTTAAAATTCTTTAAAAAAAATTTTTTTTGCCTCTTTTCAACAACTAATAAAAAAAAAAAATTAAGCATTCATTGGGGAATCTTCATACACACTCTGTAACATGCATATACTTGGCAACTCTTTTTGGGTACCTCACTAAATATATAATGATATATTAAATAATAATAAGTGTTATTGGATTGATTTGTATTAACAAAGAATTGAAAATATGACTTGTGTTACATATACTGCAACAGCAGCAAATATAAAATAAATACATAATAATGCTCAAATATTGAAATGATATATATTATGTATAATTAATTTCTCGAACAGTGCATAACAATTCACCATTGGGTATCTTTTATTTTATGTTAAACAATTTTTTTTTTTTTTTTGCTCTCTCTCTATTTTATGATTTTTGTACTTTAATTGGATGAATAAGCGTAAAAGTCAAAGAATTAGTAGAATAGATACTGGTGTCAAAACTAGACAACAATTACGCGAATTAAATAATCAAACTGTAGACACTAATATTATTTGTAATAATAGTAATAATAATAAGAAGAAAAAAAAGAAAGAGAAGAAAATTATAAATTCTGAAAAAGCTACTCCTAAAATTACTACAATGGACACCCCAAATGCAGATAGCCTAATTAATCTGATTCCATACTATGATGGAAAAAAGGAAGCAAATATTAACCATTTTTTCTTACAATTTGACAATCTCATCAATAAAACTGAATTGAATAATGATTCTAAATTAACTATATTAAAGGCGAAAATTGTAGGACCTGCTAAAGATAAATTGATGAGGGATCAAAATTTGTTCGTGGAACAGAACTTAGAAACCTTTAAAACAAAGTTAAAACAATTATTCGAACCCAAAACCACATTTCTAGAAGCGCAAAAGAAATTTTGCAATCTCAAACAAAAACCGGAACAAAACATGAACGAATTTATATTAGAATTTAATGCGGCAGAAGACCTTTATCTAAAAAAAAGTGGACAAGATATAGGAGCTAACAACAGCTCTACATTCATGGAAATGATCAAATTATCTCAGTTTTTGGAATCAATTCGTAGTGATTTAAGTCTGGAAATAAGAAAAAACTCTCCGCCGGACTTTAAAACAGCGTGCAACATAGCTTTAAAATTAGAGGAGGCTTATTCACATGTCAATTTAAAGGACATCAACAACATTTCCAAAACTAAAGATTCTGATTTGTTAAATGAACTGCTTAAACTCAATGTAGAAAGTGCAGAGAATATAAAATTATTAACCGCGGAATTAAATAACATAAAATTAAAGGTAAATGCCACTAACAATGATACAACTAGGTTTTGCAAGTACTGTAAATCCACATCCCATACGAACCCACATTGTTGGTTTTACAAGGGCAACGAACAAAACAGCAGTAATTACGTGGACGAAAATAAAAAAATTCCTGAGAATATTCAAATCGAAAAACCAAATTTTTATCAAGGGGGAAACCAACAAGCTCAGGGAAACTTTCAGCAAACCCCAAATTACACGCACCAAAACTTCAACCCTATGCAATATTCTGCTCCTCAGTACATGTACTATGCACCACCCCCACCCCACCAACAATTTATGCCGATATCATATCCCAGTTTCGGAAATTATGGAGGCAATTTCAACGAACAGAGATCATATGACCAGCGAAGAAATTATAGAGGGCATAGAGGGGGCTACAAGCAAAATAATTATAAAAAACATGATTATACAAAAAAAAATAATTCACAGCAGAAATTTGAAAACAATAAACAAGATAAAGATCATGATCAGAATTCTAGTAACAATAAGGGAAACTAAAGTCGGGACTTACATTCTCAAATACAAGGCACCCGCGTAAGTCTCACTGCGGGTCTAAAAAAAATAACAAAATTATTGCTAGTGTGAAAAGTAATGACAATTCTCAACTTCCGATTATTCCTTTTGAAATTAATGGTGTTAAGATTAATGCTTTGACAGACAGTGGGGCGGCAGTAACTTTGGCATCACCTATATTGTTCGAACAATTAAAGAATGCACACGTAAAATATAAAAATCTCTGTAACCAGGTAAAAATTCAAACATTAACAAATTCGACAATCTCTTTTAAGCAATGCATTAAATTAACTTTCAAATTGGAAAACGTTTTTGTATCGGGGGCATTCTATGTTACAACTCAAGATTTTGGTCGGAACTACAATATGCTATTGGGATTCGATTTCCTCAAAACAAATAATATTATCCTAGATTTTGAAGATAAAACCATGAAATTAAAAAACAAAAACATTGCACTTCAATTTCTAGAAAATGAACCTTAAAGTCTGATAAGTAACTTAACTGCTAACTCTAATGAGAATCAAAATAAAGAAACAATACGCAAAAAGAAAAAAAAAACGTATCTCGCACAAAAATTTTGTTACAGCAAAACTAACACAGACAACGGAGTTACTACCAGGCGAAAAAAAAATTGTTGCATTACTATTAGATCCAGATAAATTCGCAACTACAAATACAATACTCTTGGAACCGATTAAACATAATATGAAAATTTATTATAAAACATCAATTCACGAAATTGCCAAGGATAATAAAATTCATATAATAATCACTAACAAATCACAACAAAAATTAATCTTAACAGAGGGAATGAACATTGGCAAAATTTCTAAACATTTTGAAATAAAATCAGTTGACACTGAGGGTCAAGAAGTAACGAAGCAGGTAGTGCACATTAATAATCTGAATTTAGAGCAAATTCGTGAACGGAGAAAAGCAGAACTTAGATCAGACGACTTTAATTTACAACATTTAGACTCGGACACAGCAGAAAAAATTAAAAAAAATACTTCTAAATAATGCACATGCCTTTTCTAAGAATTACGATACACTCGGACAATCTTCATTAGTCGTCCCAAGATTTAATTTAATACATAATTATCCTCTGCAGACTAAACCATACAAAACTGCACACAATGTTAAGGAGTATGCTAAAAAAGAAATTGAAAAACTTTTGAGAGCAAATATCATTCGTAAATCCAACTCTGATTACGCTTTCCCTGTTATTTTCGTTAAAAAAAATCTTTGCAGAAAAACGAACAGGCTAATGAAGTTAAATATCGTATGGCGGTCGATTATAGACTTTTAAATGAAATACTTCAAAATTATGCGTACCCCATACCCGAAATTAAAGAGATATCTGCGGAGAATGAGTGGAAAAAAATATTATACATTACTGGATCTACACAGTGCGTTTTTCCAAATAAATTTACGTGAAGAAGACACTGAAAAATTAGCTTTCATAACGGAGCACAGTAAATTCTCCTTTTTAAGATTGCCTTTCGGAACGCGCCTCAGTACTGCGGTGTTTGCAGAATTAATTGATAAAGTTGGGCCACTTTAATGAAGATCAAGTCGCTTATTTTATTGACGATGTGATCCTAGCAGCCGACTCACTCGAAGAAATGTTAGATCTGTTAGACAAAGTCCTTAAAGCTTTTATTGAAAATAATTTAACTATTGAGCCTACTAAAATACAAGTCTGTATATCAGAAATCGAATTTCTCGGTTTCACCCTAAACAGCGAAGGATACTCTCCTTCAAAAAGAAACATAGATAAAATTCAAAATTTAGTTAAACCTAAAAATAAGAAGGGAGTTAAATCTCTACTTGGTCTTTCGAATTATTTTAGATCGCTTATTAAAGACTATTCTAAAATAGTTGACCCATTAATTAATCTTACTAAAGACAAAGTGAAATTTAAATGGTCTGACATAGAAGAAAATGCTTTCAAAGAAATCCAAGCAGCGATAGTTAAAAATCCCACATTAAAACCCCCGGATTTCTCAAAAGATTTCATTTTAATCACAGACGCTTCTAAAACAGCTATTTCTGGAATTTTAGCACAAGAATACGACGGAGAACAGCTGCCAATTGAACATTTTGGGCGAAAATTAAGGGATCCCGAAAAGAACTACCCCAGTTTCAAACTCGAACTACTGGCGGTTCATGAAGCGGTGATGTATTTCAAGCATATTCTCGCAGGGAGAAAATTTAATATTTATACAGACTCCAAAGCGCTAACGTATTTTTTAAATTTGGAAAAGCAACCAGACATTGTAGCAAGGTGGTTGGACAATTTGTCTCCTTTTAACTACTCTTTTCAGCATATCGAGGGATCTAAAAATCCTGCTGATTATGTTTCGAGGAACATTAATAATATAATTTCAAGAGAAAAATTGCAAAATTCATTGTTTACGGTAAACAAAGCTCTATCAGATGAAAACATTAAACTACAACAATTAGAAGACGAAAAATTGAATAAAATAATAAACAAAATTAAAACTGACAAACAAAACAAAACCACTAAAAAATTCACTCTCAATCAAAAAGAAATATTAATATTAAAGCCAGGCTCTGATACAAATGAACTATTAATTGCTCCGGATAAACTTAAAGCTGAAATAATACAGGAAGCTCATAAACCGCATTTCGGATTTTTAAAACTTATCAAATAATAAAAGCTAGATTCTACTGGCACGGGATGTACAGGGATGTAAAGAATTATTGTACTAAATGTATACCATGTAACACGACTAAACAACATCAAACTATTAAAGTTCCCACACAAAAAATAATCAAAGATAAAGAAATCGGATCAGTTTTGCATATAGATTTAATTGGTTTGCTTCCAATGACGCTACGCAAAAATAAATTTGTATTTATGATTATTGATTCCACATCAAGATTCTTGGAGGCTGTACCGGTTCGCAATTGTCAATCACAAACACTTCTAAATGTATTGAATCGTTATTTTAGTAATTTCGGATTGGCGCGATCCATAAAATTGGATAATGGCCGGTATTTTCACTCCGATTTATTCAAAGAATACATGGATTCTCTTAACATAGACCTAGATTTTACGTCCGTGAATAATCGACGCAGTAATGGGCTCTGTGAGATATCTAATAAAATATTAAAAAATTCAATTGTTGCCATGTGTAAAAACTCTCTGGAATGGGATACCAGAATTGATTTTTTTTAAATTAATTATAACAGTACACCGCATAGAGCTACGGGATTTTCTCCGGCACTTCTATTTTTCGGTAGGGAAGTAAGAACCCCTTTTTCCATACACTTGCCTGACCAAGACATAATTGTCAAAACCTACGTTAAAAATAGAGTCCAACATATTGAGGAAGTAAAGAAATTAGCCTTACAAAACCAAAAAAAAAATGATGGCGGAGTACATCGACAGTACTCCAGTCCAAAAAGTAAAATTTCTACAAACGGGACAAGAATGCTACTTAAAAGTTGTGGGTAAACCAGGTGTACTTCAGCCAAAATTCTTGGGACCATTTGAGGTGGTAAGGAAGCTTAGGAATAACAATTACCTATTAAAGGAAATTGCATTCCCAGATAAAGCGACTATTAAACGCCACATAAATAAATTATTCTCACCAACGAATGTGGAATCACAGACTATACACATAAATTCCTAGATAGGGAAGCGAGAAATTTTTTTTCTCCTTTATTGCTGTCGAGGCAATATGTATATATTTATTTTAAATTTTTATTGTTTATAGATGTCTTATTTTTCTTTAGTTTAGTACACACTTTATAATTTTCCATTATTGTTTATTTACAGTACATTGAGGACAGGTTACTATTTAAAAAAAAAAAAAAAAAGATCATTTAGGGAGGATACTGCAAGTTTTTTTTTCTTTGCTACACAGTGTACTACTGAGGGATTTGGCTCGTCAGAGGGAGTTATGAACAAACATGCACGTTAAATAAAAAATAATAATAATTACGGTAAAAATAAAAACAGAGGCAGCCTTGCCAGGGTATCACCCTTTCAAACCCATTTTATACTAATTTATATAACAAAACAAAAAAATTTTTAATATATAACCTTACCCCCTCTACTAAAAGTGAAAATAAAAGTCTTTATATGTAGCACAAAACATATAACTAATCGATTTAAAATTACAAGTCAACATCTATTCACTCGGCGACACAAATATAAATAATAATAATACAACATTTTATATTGACCAATATTTATAATAATTCATCCTTTGCTTAAAGCCACGGATTGACGAATCCACTTGAATTATTATAACAAAAAAAATCGGTCAGATTTTACAAAATTATTTTAGTTTAATATTTGATATAATCTATAACTTGGTTAGAACAACGCGTTTCAATTTTAATTTTAGAATAATTGTACGATTGCATATTATAAAACAAACAAGTAAAAAAAAAAAATTATTAGTTGTCCCTAAGGATTAACATTTCAGATAATTTAATTACAAAAAAAATAAAAATAAAAAAATACCATTGAACGTTTCAATTATTACAAAACATAAATTGGATGTTTAATTTATACCTTAAATATTTAGGTAAATTATTTCATACTTAAAAAATAATAATAATAAAAGGTGTTGGATACATGTCAATGATCATTTCAGCAATTTATTGGATGTTAAAGTCTCGTTTTTGCAGGCGAAATTGAGACTATCTGCGCAGAGCATCTAATAATGCATTTAGCTGAGATATTTCTAATTAACTAAATTTCCAAACTTTACAAAAAAAAAGAATTTGTTTAATCTTTTTTTTTTCTCTAACTATTATATGTAATATTTTATAAAACAAAAAAAAAATAAGAGAAAAGAAAAGCGAACGCTCGCTTTCCATTCCTTATATATGTATATTTACACGTTAATATATTTTAAAATAATAATAATAAGAAGAATAAATAATTAAATAAACATTTTACAATTGCATGCACATTTTCGTTTGTGCAAAGCAACGCTCGCTTGTTCTCGCTAACTTAAATTGTAACTAGAAAATCAATATTATATTAAAAAAATATTACATTACGTTTTTATACACAATATAAATAAATAAGTAAATATATAAATTGACGAGAAGATAGTGCGATGCAAACGGATTTGACCACGTTACACGTGTACCGATTTTTTTTTATAGAAAATATTTTCTGTAATTAAGCAGATATACAGATTTAATTACATACCCCATTTTTTTTAAAATCCAAGCCGGGTATACACGACTTTTTTTTTATTTTAATCACACATTTAATCTTATTTTAACAATAAAAAACAGATAGCTGGATTTTTGCGAGTAATCCTTTTCACAGACACACGTGCAATCAAATCGTTTCACTGATTTTTTTTTCTACTGTCAGTAATCCAGGAGTTTAGTAAACATTACCCACAGGTGAGGAAAGATACCTAATACACGGCTTATCATTTCGCAAATCGTCCCCCGTGTACAACTGAATCCGAAGGTAGGGAGATGGGTCATTGTCCACAGGTAGGGTCATCTAGCTGTCATTCTCTATCCTTCCGCTTAGCGGTGATGGATTAGAGGGAGAAAAGATTACTGTTTTTTTTCTTTTTCTTCTTCTGCCTTTTTTTTTTCCCAACCCCGTTCATTCCAAGGCAGACAGTTTAAAAGGGTATTGTGTTTGACTTTATCGATGGATATTTAAATTTTTGGTATCGAAAGAAAAAAAAAATTCATTTTTTCGATCTGTTTCCTTTATGAAAATATATTATTATTGAGAATATCTTTCATTCAGAAAAGTAGCCTTTTCACATATTCCAAAACAATTGTTTTAGTAAGAATGATCAGATTTTTTTTTTTTAACATAACATTTTCTTTATATATATAAAAAAAATAAAGAAGTTTTCCTTTCTGCTCAAGAGAATATAATTCATGTGAGAATTATATTATAATGTTTATAATAAAGATTGTAGTACAACAGACATGTGATTATATAGATGTGTTTTCTCTCAATGTTTTTCATATATTATATAATTTTTTTTTTAATTGTATGGTATTCATTATCAATGCATACAGCTTACTGATTATATTGAGTATTTGTTTTAAATGATTCTGTATATTGTGTTTCCATTCATGGGTACCTAATTAGCCTGTAATAATTAAAATAAAAGATTTGCCAATTTATATGTATGTAATAACTAAAAATATAAGAGTGGAAAAGAAAATTAATTTTTTTTTCTTTCTTCTCTCGGGCATTTTATTTTATTATTTGGCTTATTCAAATTTTCCTGCTTTATTTGGATTTGGACCTATTAAAACTCAAAATTTTAATAAATGTTTTTGGAACAATGGAAATTGAAACCAACTACACATGATAACTTGCTGAAGAAGTCATGTCTTTCATCAGATTTTTCAACAGTGAACTTTTGATTACGCTTTATTTCACCAATGTGTAAAACTTTTTTCTGGTGTTGCAAACCTACTTACACTCCAAACCTAGTGACACTCCAGCTTATCCCAAGTTCCTAGACTTTTCCATGTGAACATTTTCAGTTTTGATCTTCAATATAATACGACGATGGACTTTCATCGAGTACTTTGTGGCTACATATATATATAAAAAAAAGATACTGTTGACCTTTTTTTTTCTAATGTCGGGGGAAGAGATGATGGTGAGAAATACCACCATCTAGATCTAAACTAGCACACACTATAAAAAAAAAAAGTATTTGGTTTTTTTTCTGCATATTAACAGAGTATTTGGTATCATTTTAATCAGTGAACAGTGAACAATACAAATTAATGATCCATTTTTGGATCAGCGCATACAGATAGATAATTATGGAACAAAGTGAACCACGGCAGTCAAGGAAATATTTGGTTTTCCGTTCCCACGAATGATTTAACTACACCTAATAAAAATGTTATGGAGAAAATTGTCAGAACAATAATATGACACATTTATTTATGAGAGCTTAAATAGGCACGAAGACCTCCCAAGTCAAAGCATCTTTACCTCCCAGACACAGCACGGCGTCAAGAGGAATCGCTATTGTACCGACGGACCTATGAAACACTCAAGGGGAGTACCAAATTTCTCCCGCCTGCCAATGGTCATCTCTCTAAAATCAGAGGTATGGCCGAAACATGCAAATTTTCAAGAAGTTAAAACGTATAAGGCCTTAATTTTATGTGAAAAGGGAAAAATGGTTCCATCCCTTTTTTTTTTGCTCCACGAAAAGAATGTGATTTTTCTTGAGAGTTGAGATTCAAAAAAAGATGGAAAAGTAGAAGGTTGACTGCTCTCTAACTAAAAACAGATTTTGAGTGTGTGTGCCAATAGATGGAAATGTGTGCGCTAAGGAAAAGCGAAAACGCGTCAGCCATCACCTCCTGCTGTCAACGTTATCTAGTAATATAAGGTAACAAACAATCTTCCTTCACCATTGTTCCATTTTATTTAATTAAGCTATATTCTTTTAATAATACGAACTTACGCGTGTATGAAGATCCTACCCCGATCTAAACATAAAAAGGCTAATCAAATAAATACTTCTAGAGTATGGAACTCTGCCTTTCAAAATCGAATTTGTTAATTCAGTAAGATAAACTGTAATTCTCAGAAAATAAATGTTGAGAATACAGTTCTCAACTAGGATTGATTTTTTTTTTTTAACATTTATGTTTGTTTTTAATTATATGTTTATAATTACCTTGTAAATAAACTCAATTTTATATTCAATTAATTTTAGTCAGTTTTCCTTTTGTTTACTTAATTTATTGAATTAATATTAAGTCTTTTATTTTAGGAAATGTTTTCTTTAATATTACAATCTAGGTTTTAAAATAAGCCATTATTTATTTAACGTTACATAACTCTCTGCAGGTAACCTTTGATGATTGTAATTGGCTCAAAGAGGATCCGAACTTCAAAAATAATTCACAACGCAACTTTTTCTTTTCTATAATTAATTGATAATTTGTCTAATAAAATTTTCTAAGTATAAATTATCATATCAGATCCTTAGAGTCATAGGTGCAAAATAAATACTATACGTCTCGGATAATTTAAAATACTCATATTAATCAATAAACAGCAATATAGTGGTAAATCCTATGCAGTCAGACTTAAATTCAAATAATTTAATTGATCACTCTGTAGCATTCCATCAAAATGTCTCGACAAAATTCTGCAAAGATAATATATTTTAAATTGCAAACCATTTGGTTGGGTAGTTTTTGCGTTGTTATATGCGGACAGACAGACAGACGGACAGACAGACAGACGGACGGACAGACGGACGGACCAAACGACGACTATAGGTGCTACGTATTTATATAATTACGAACGCACCTAAAAAGACCTATAAATAGCTATGTGGGATTTCAGCAAATAATTACCTACAGATACACATCATCGTACGTGGTATTTTGAACTCAGCTGTCGTAAATAAACTTTTATCGTAGCTGGCTGGCAGTTTCAATTAAGAATAGGTTTTCTTTCATTCCATATTCTTTAATGCAGGGAGGTCACTACACGGAAAACAGAAAATCATTATTTTTTAATAATATTAAAAACCCTTTTTAATACAGAATTTCGGCGTTTAAATAAGACACGATTACCATTTGAAAATATCTGCAATCATTTTTAGGTGCGTTCGTAATTATATAAATACGTAGCACCTATAGTCGTCGTTTGGTCCGTCCGTCTGTCCGTCCGTCTGTCTGTCTGTCCGTCCGTCTGTCTGTCTGTCCGCATATAACAACGCAAAAACTACCCAACCAAATGGTTTGCAATTTGAAATATATTATCTTTGCATAAATTTGTCGAGACATTTCAAATTTTATCAAAATCGAATCAAAACTTTAGGAGATATTAATAAAAATATTTATTAAGAAATTTGATTTTTTTTTTAAATCGGTGCTTTTTTGTTATATGAGCTTCCGATGGATGTTAAATCGTCAAGCGACCGAGATACTTATTTTATTACAGAAATTAATCTGCAGACGATATAATTCATTTCACAGAATTAAAAATCATCAAGATCTGAATATTTATATAACTAGCTGATACATATATATCTGAATATTTATATAACTAGTTAAGATATTTGTATGAACAGTGTCATAAAATATATACTTAACTAGCTGTTTAACCCGTTCTACGCACGGGATATCATGAATTTAATTCTAAAACGTGCGTACGAACGCACCTCGTTTGTAACGTTTGACGTACAATTTCCAACTTGTTATTCTTTTAAATGAACTGTGACCAGCCTGTTAATGTTCCAAAAATGATTTAGGAATAGCTTATTCTTATTTCCACAAAATACATGTTTTAAATGTGAAATAGATCCGGTAGAATAGATTTCAACTCAGTTGTCGTAGATAAACTTTTAAAAGTAACTAACAGTTTCAATAAAATAAACAGTTTATTTTTTATGTTTATCTTTTTTTGTTTTTTGCATATTCTGTAATGCGTCTAGAAAAAAGATTTACGAATATCTAATTCTTAATTGCACAAATAATTACCCACACAAATACATTTATTATCTGAAATAATGACATGAATTGATATAAATAAGTGTTTAAAATGCATAATTTGTTAGGGTTTTCACTTGAAGGTAGTGCCAGAAAACATTGTTTTTAGGTAAAAGTACAAGAAAAAATGAAATAAAAGTGGAACAGTTACACGTTATAACTGAATGTATAAGAAATGCGATTGTCACAGGAGATGCTGTAAATGTCGTTCCCGAGATTTTCAAACAAAACTTAACACGAATAGCTGAAGTCGAATCATTTCTCAAACACAGAGACTATTTTTACGAAGACTATAGACTCTAGGGTCTGATCTGACCCTACTTTCAAACGTAGTTTCCTAAAACGGATTGCTTAGATGAATAAACCACATCCACTGGATAAACTAGGACTTCCCTCAAAGGGATTAGTCTGAGTGATATTTCCGAGAACATAGGGTTAACAATTACAATATAAAGAAAAAGAGCAAATTAAATGATAGAATTACAAAATATCATATATAAATTCATATACACTGTTAAAAAAATAGAAAAGAAGTACCGTTCATCAGATGTGTTGTCATAATTTTTGAAAAATTGGCAAAGAATCTCATTTTCTTAAGCGCGTATTGCGCAAAACTTGGGAAAAAAAAAAAAAAAAAAAAAAAAAAAAGAAGCCGGATCTTTTAAAACACCAAGCTTTTTAAAGTTACGTAATTGGATTTGCATCCAATAGATTATTCTATCAAGCGTGGCTTAACGCAAATTTAATTTCATTGTTGCAACCTTTTTTGTTTGTGAATTTAAAAGTTTTCTTCCTTGATTATATATCTATTATTTGTATAACTGTTTATAGAAACTCTTACACTTCAAACCACATTGATAGCATGCTTTGCTACAAACCAGATTGCAAAACTATAGTCTAAATTACTATTAAATTAGACAAAAAATCTTTCGATGACTTCTGTAAAATAACATTTACATTAAATCTCCATATCGGCAAAATTGAAAAATTATATATATTTCAAAGTTAAGCTTAACAGATACTTCTTAATTATTCTCTAGGAGGCTCTGCCCCCTGCGCCTTTACTGCGCCAATCCGCAAGACTTTTCTTTTGCCTGTCTGTCTGTCTCTCCACAATCTGTCTGTTTCCCTATCCGCTCTTCTGCCCGTCTCTCTAACCGATTGTCTATCTCTCTACACGTCTCGCTACCTGTCTCTATACTTCTCTACCGGTCTCGCTACCCGCCAATCTATTTCTCCAACCTTCTGTCTATCCGTCTAACTACTTGTGTGTCTAGCCGTGTCTCTAGCCACTTCGCTACCCATTTGTCTATCTGTCTCACAACTTGTCTATCTGTCTCTCTACCCGTCTGGCTATACGCCTCTCTACCCATCTTCTTACCCATCTCCGTACCCATCTACTGTCTCTCTACTCGTCTGTATACCCGTCTCACTATCCGTCTGTTTTTGTACCCGACTCGCTACCAATCTCATTACCCGTCAGTCAACTCGTCTCTGTACTCATCTCTCTACTCGTCTCTTTATCTACCGCACTATGCGTCTCGCAACCTTTCTCGCTACATTCCTGCCTACCGGTGTTGCTACCCGTCTCGTGACCCATCTCGCTACCCCGCTGTCAACCCTCTTTTTACCTTTCTCTCTAGCCGTCTGTCTATTCGTTTCGCTACCCGTCAGCCTACCTATGTCGATACTCGTCTCTCGACCCGTCTGTCTACCCGTTTGTTTACTCGTCTTTCTACCTCTCGCCACCTCTTCCCAATATTTAAACAATTCATTTAATATACAGAAGCCGTTTATCAGTTATTAAATGCAAACAGAAGTAATTTATCTAATAAGTATAATCAGATGCAATTTTTTTTTAAATACATACATAAACCTGAATAATAATTCATCAGTTTTGTGGTCATAGTTGTTTATATCATTTGACAGTAAATCTCAACTTCTTAAACCTGAATTGCCTCAAGCTTTTTAAAAAAACCACAAGGTCTGTATAACTGCAAAGTACCCTGAGGGCTATATTAGCTACATGTTATTAAGTTAACCCTTTCAGGGGCAAGCAATTGTGTTCTTGTCACAGTCAATTCCCACCGGAATTTACTAAAGAATTTAGTTCAAAATATGGAAAAGCTATTTTCCAACTTTTTCCCATCAAAGCTAAAAAAGTAAAATTTAATTAAAAGTTTCTGGTTTGAATCGGAATAAAATTAGGTGGTATATAATATATACCACCGCCCCTCAATGGGTTAAGTGAAAGTTTCGTTATCGCGTTTGCAGCCAATTGTTTATGGCAGAAAGCGTGGCTTAACGCCATTTTAAATTTATTACTGTAACTTTTTTTTTTTGAAGGGTTTCAAATATATACATTTAAATTAAAACTTTTGCCTCCATGCCATTAGTGTTGTTTGTATTATTAACTAATACCTTGTACACCGAGCTTCATTTGAAACAAATGTAAAAGACTTCTTCTACAGTTTTTTTTAGGAGAAACTTTCGTAATCGGGCCCAAAGCCAATCAGAGCATTTAATATCATTATTGTAACTCTTATAGAGTTAAAACAATATTGTTGCTAGCTTTACTCTTGTTTGAGACCTGCCGCCTTGCCTGTGTATCTGAATGCGGAAAAATTTTGTATCCTATGTTGGTTGGCGAAAAAAAAAATTTAAATGGTGCCAAAAGGTAGTTTTAGCATCTTACAAAATTTTTCAAGAGAGCGGTAAAACATGTTTTTCAAATATTTACAAATATACGTTTATTAAAGCATGTTTTTGCACCATCTTAAAAATTTAAGCACGATGCTAAAATAAAATTTTATCGCCAAATTCGATATTTTAATAAGTAATGAAAATACATAAACAAACTTATTTAACAAACCTAAGAGGCATTTTTGTGATAAATAATTGTTATTGTCAGGGGGGTAAATTGTAAACAATTAATAAACGGCTAGTAAATAATAAATAGCATTTAAAATCTAAAAATGGAGAAGTGGTCTGTATAAAAATGCAAAACATAACATTATACGCTTGATATATGTAAATCTTTTTTTATTTTTTAATATTTCCGAAGGCACAGATAAAAAGGTAAAAATCTCTTTTTCAAATGCCAAATAGAAAATATGCAAAATAGAATGCCAAATATACAAAATAGAAAAATATCTGCAAAAAAATATATTTACATAACTAGCCGCCACTGGCGACCAGTTTGGTCTCCCTTAAATGTATGTTAAGCACTGTAACACGTTACTTTTATTCATAATTTATTTTTTTTCCGTAATCCTTCGCCAAACCGGAAGATTCTAATAGACAAATCAAAAACTTTTTCGATCATGGTAGCATTTCGCATATTTTTTGTTGTTATGTATTTCATCTTTCTTGACAAAAAGCGCTTAACCAACTTAAGCATTTATGCTTCATATCCGTTTGCTTATCAGTTGCAATATGCTTGCTAATGAGGAGATTCTTAAACATATTAAGTAGTTTTCCGTAATTGGATCCATTGCCAAATGGCGTATTTTAGTTAATACGATTTGGTGCAATGAAGTCTATTTTGTGAAAGTCTTTAATGATATCCACCATTTACACTGAACCATACTGTTGCCAATATTTTTAGCTCACAGGCTATCAAAGCCTGAGATCTTATGTGCCCGCCGGTTCTGTACGTACGTATGTATGTATGTATGTATGCACGTAACGCGATAACTCTTCATAGAAATATCCGTTTACCTTCAAATTTTGTTTATAGGTTCACTGTCTTAAGGCGCTTCCCTGATTAGTTTTCGGGATTGATTGGTTAAGTATAAAGGGGGGAACGGGGGGCTAATCCCCCCTCCTTAATTTATATAAATGGGTTTTTCATGCAGAATTATTCCGTTTTCCTTCAAATTTTGTTTATAGGTTCACTGTGTTAAGGCGTTTCCCTGATTAGTTTTTGGGATTGATTGGTTAAGTATAAAGGGGGGATCGGGGGGGCTAATCCCCCCCCCTTAATTTATATAAATGGGTTTTTCATGCAGAATTATCCCATTTGCTTCAAAATTTGTTTATAGGTTCATTGGGTTAAGACGCTTCCCTGATTAGTTTTCGGGATTGATTGGTTAAGTATAAAGGGGGGGGGAAACGGGGGGGCAAATCCCCCCCCTAATTTAGATAAATGTGTTTTTCATGCAGAATTATCGGATTTTCTTCAAATTTTGTATATATATTCATTGTAATTAGAGACTTCCCTGATTAGTTTAAGGGGTTCATTAGTTAACTATGAGGGGGGGGGGTAACGGGAGGATGACCCCCCTTAATATATTGTTGATTTCTTTATTTTTCTCTTATTTCAGATTCTTTGAAATAAGAGTATAATATGCAATTAGTGTGAATAGCCAGTGAGCTCAATGCCCTCAGTTTAACTGGGCAGTTTTCTTTTTATTTTGTTTGTTTGTTTGTTTCTCGCTAACTTTGGCTGTAGACTTGATTACGGGAGAATCAAGAAGAAAATCTATCATTATTCTCAGTTAAAACGTCTTGAATAATGTGACATAATCGGAGTGCATATTATAACACGTAATTTTCGAGTATGGTTTGGTGAAACATTGAACTTTTGGAAGCCAGTTTTGATAATCACGTAAATATGTCACACCAACATTACCGCCTATAATTCTAATTACAGCAACCCGTTTTTTCTCTCTATATTGCAACTCTATAGTTAATATAGTGCCCCGGTGCGTCTACGACAGCTGTTCCATCAGAACATTTGATTTCAAAATAAAAGTATCGTTTCTAATTTGCACACACGAAAAATAAAAGCTGGTATTGGCGATTTTAAAAATTCTATTGGCGAGATTTGCGCCCAAATAACACAAAAGTACTTAATGATGTTATGTATTTTGTAAATGTATATTAAATACTGTTTTGAAAGCGATTGGTCATTAATAATGGTAAATATGATTGGTGATTAACAATAATTTTCGGTGATCTCTCTTCCTTTCACGTATAATACATAAATACCAAATTAACTGACAATTTGTTTCGAAATTTGATTCATTAAATATCATTACATGAGTTTTATTTGTTTACATTCAGCTTACATCAAGAAAAGATAAAGAATGAAGTTGAGTTGTATAGCACATAATTATGGTAAACTTTGATTGTGTCACTGGTACGAATTATTTTTTTGACAACAGGCAGCGCTCCAAAAAATCTTTCATGGAAAACTAACTTTACGAACGATTATCTTCATGGTTTAATGGTTTAATATTTTAAACCTTCACGACGAATGAATCTTTTTTTTGTTTACTTTCATGGATAGAGAATTTGAAATGCGAAGCTAATTTCAACTGAAGTTATTGGAGAATATCAACATAATTGAACGTAAGTCATCTCTCAAATATTAATTTATTTTGAACGATCTTTCTAAAAATGTCACATTTATGAAGTTTTATTCGAAAAAATAATTTTTAATAAAAATGGCCGCCTGGCATATGAAAAAGTGAAACGGACATTCCGGAACTGTTGATGACAGTCACATGACTTACGGTTTTATTATAGAGATACTACATCTGCAAAAAAATAAGAAAATTTAGAAAAAGTAAGCCAAATCCTGCAGATCCCAACAATCACATCGAAAAACTTATCACCAAAAAAGAACTCGCCAAATCTTACGGCACAGGAGATGGATTTTTCCCTCTGAATGCAGAATATTAGTTTTTTTTCGGTACTTTTCGGTTAGCCGGGCGCCAGTGATATATATACATGTATATACATACACACACATATATATATACACATATCTACATATACGTATGTATACATACACACATATATGCATATATGTATGTATATATATAAAAGTGTGTGTGTATATACATATGTGTTTATATAGGTACATATATCACTGGCGCCCGGCTAACCGAAAAGTACATTTCTTTCTTGTACGATGGGTGATTATAATATAATTGTTTCATTACACATACTACATACCGTTTGATATATTGGTACTTTTATGTTATCCTGGCGCAGTTGATAAATCGCCAATAATCGTTCATATTGAATTCATTTCATTTAAATATAAACCTTTCACTCATTTAATTTAAAATACATGCCTTTCATTAATCCCATTTAAAATGCTAAAAAGAGAAAAAAAAGAAATAATGCCATAAATCGAAACCTTTTATTTAAACACCAAAGATTTTTTTTTTTTTAATTTACACACGCGAAATAAAAAAAGCTGCTATTGCTGAGATTTACGCCAAATCTCTAATATCAAGTCTGCCAAGTGATTGCGGGTTTTTTCTTTCAAACAGAGAAAAATACAGATTAATTTTCGATTTCTACTAAATTGAAATATATTTTATTGTGCTGAATATTAGTGCGTGCATATTTTTTTGCTCCATGTACTCCATGAACTTTTCAATTCCGATTGTCTACGAAAATCTCTCGCCGCCGGTGAAAATGACGTACGCACAAAATTTTTGTGACGTATGTACTTTAATTGTGCTTTTTTATCTATTTTTTTAATATAATTTCCAAACGGTTTGACATTTATTCTTGGTAATAAATAGACGTCGTTGTCACCTTTATAGGTACCTGCTGTAAAAATTTGAACGAAATCCGTTAAATATTTTTTGAGTGATGCTTGACGAAAGGTTTTAATATCCATCGTAGCTATATATGGGGCAAAGTAATACTGCGCTGTGTATGAGTCTTCGTTGCACTCAGACAATTACTCCATAAGATCCTGTACGAGATCCAGGCGATGATACCAGGGTTTCTAGTATCCACGTTCAGAAACATGCAACGTCGCGTCGTGTTCAGCATTTTTTGGAAGCGTAAGAGGACATTTGCAGCTGTAAAAAGTGCATTTCTTAAGCATACACGTATGACTTGTAATTGTTCTTTCTACTATTTCCTCCTGAAATGTCTGCTAACTCTAACATTTTCCAGAGGGCATTCTTCGAATAAAACACCCTGTATTTTCTGCCACACAAAATAAGCAGATGTGTACACATATGTTACAGAGTAATATATATTGCATTTGTAACATAATCTTCACACTTCACGAGCGAAAGTGCCATCTAGAAAAACAGCTAAAAATGTTATTTTGCGGAAAAAAGTTCTATTTTTGCGAATTTTCTGATTTTTCGCTGTCAAGTGCTATTTTTTGCTGTTTTAAAAAAAGGGATTTCCTGGATTTTTTTTTTTCTGAAATAAACAGTGTTTTCAAATTCACGGAAATATTATACTTCTTGAATATTACATTTCTACAACTTTGATACGAAATTTTAAGCTTAAAAGCTTAAGGTTGTATGCTTAAAAGTTTTTCTTGCAGACAGGGAATCCTGCCTTATCGCTTTACAATAGCTAATTTCTAATTCCTAAATAAGTAGTTCAAAAAAGTGTGAAGCGCGCCTCCCTCGGAAGGCGCCAAACTTTTTCAGGGGGGGGGGGGGGCGAAAACTTTTCGGATTGCTTTCAGCCAACGAGGATACTGTAAAAGATGATCCACGTGGATTTTGATGAAAATCAAGTATATTATGCTGATCAAGGTATTCGTTCAAATGGCCCTTAGCTTTTCAAATAGTGAAGGGAAAATTTCAGCTTACACCATAAGTACATAAGGAGACTCTTCACTTACGCGAAAACACCTGCTCGCTAATGTTAAACCTATCGGCAGGTTCTTTTCGAATTTCTCGTTTAAATTTATATATTTTTAAACACTTTTTTGCATAGGATAGCTGCTGTTGATCTCTAATATGGTTATTTTACTTTTTCGATTTTGTTTACAAATTTTTTAATAAAGGTACTTTTACTTTCGAAACCAGTTCCGGTGAAAAGTGGTGCAGAAATAGGAAAGATTTCTTACCAAACACTGTCCTCTCTCAGCGATAATATTTTTGCATTACAACCGTCTGTCAAAATGTTCTAATTTACCAGTCTAACCAGACAGACTTTTAACCTTCAAGGTGACCCTTGTTTAATTAGTTTAATTATGTGTGTGTTTTTAGATCTTTACGATTATTACGAGTAAAGGTCAGTACGATGATTTTTACAATTCCCTTGCTTCTCGTATTAACCGACTTCGATTATATTTGTTTCTTAATTGTTTCAGGTGCTGCACGATGCTTTCTTAGAAAATATAGACTGGGAGAAATTTAATGAAGTATGTGCTCCGAAAGCTGATGCTACTGAAAACTTGGATGCATTGTCAAGAGAACTATGCCCCGAACTAGATCATTTTGTTTGCTTTTCTTCTATTAGCTGCGGCAAAGGTAATGCTGGACAAATGAATTATGGCTACGCCAATTCTGTTATGGAACGAATCTGTGAAAAGCGAAAAGCCGAAGGTTTGCCAGGCATGTACAACGAAATATCTTCTTTTTTTAATGTACTCTATAAATAAGATGACATTGGATAAATATTAGGCAAATTCTCACACGAGGACTAAACAACCGAAACCTCTTTTGAAGTAGAATCCGACCCTCTAAACATTCCATGCCTGAGTCGGTATTCGACACGGCACCTTTTTTCTAGGAGCCAGCGCCCTGACCACTAGACAGGAAGGGGGTTATAATTGGAGAATATATTTAAATGTATACAGAATGAGACAAAAGTCCTTGAAACGTTTTCAAGTTAGTTCTAAATTATCACAAACATTGTAAAATTTAAAGCTGCCAACAAAAGGACGAACTTCCTACAAGTTGATATTTTGGGGGCAGATCTTGGCTGTGGTGCCACTGTTAACAGATGGGTGTTGGCAGCCGACTGTATTAAATACACACCAACACACTTTATGCTTGGGGCTACGGTTCGAATGTCCCCTCTCCCCTGTCCCTGCTTTCCTATTACAAAGAGTTTCTTAACTAAAAATAACATCCAGATTCAAGAAAAAATACAGAAAAATACTCAGGGTTTTTTGACGCTTTGAAAGACTACTTTGAATCGTATTTTTCTAACAGCTCAAGAGTAAGCGCTTCCGGGCTTTAAATGTGTACAGAATGTGCTCAGTGTCAACAAATATCCACCCAGATAACTTAGTGGAATAGAAGTCTTGTTTAATTTGACATCTCACAGCGAATTAAAAATCGTGTTTCAAACCCAAAATCTAAGCAAAAAAATATTTGTTTCATTTGATAGATGAATTCTTAAGCTTGTCTGATAAGTTATTTTGCTGTATTTCGCAACAACCTATTCCTGTGAAGTGGGATTCTCCTCTTACATAGCCCCCAAAACGAAATACAGAAGAAGACATTTGCCTGCGACTATCAGAATTTGAATGGGATATTAGAAAACTGTGCATAACTACGCAACAGCAAGTTTCTCATAAAACTTTTTATACGTTATTTTTTGTCACTTTAACAATATAAATTCTATGGAAAGGCAAATTCTTTAATGTATTGAATTTTGGAGAATTTTTATGTATGGATGCGTTTTGACAGTCTTATGTATAATGGTTGCATTTGAAAATAAATTGAGTAATATGGTGAAATTTTCAAAAGAAAATTTTGTGGTAACGAGAATGCTCAACTGTTTAGATTTAGACTACTACAAAGTACTCCCTGTTCCTTTGCGCCATAGCAATGCATCTAAACACCATTAACTTGTAAACCATAGAATCCGGTAGGGCTTAGGGAGGTACGTCATATACGTTCATTGTAAAAAGGTCTGTGCAGGTCAAAAAGGTTGGGAACCACTAATCTAGATTATGAAAAAATGCAATGTAAAGTATTTCGCCATTGTAAAGTTGTTTGCTATTAATAAAATATATACATTCAGAAATTTTTAGCAAAGAGTGACAACCGTTTATTGTTCTTGAGATTAAGATAGATTATCAAAATCATTAAAGCAGGATCAATATTATCAATTCCCTTGCAAATAAGAAAAATCGATATAATTAATAGCATCGATAGTATCGACTTTTAGTCATTAGATAATTCTATTTATGGTAGACAGTTTTATGTTGAAGCATCGGTTGTTGATTCATAGTAAGTACTGGTATGTTGATTTTTGTTTTAAACACAGGTTTTGATTACATTTTGGACGAACTTTCGTTTAAAATTGCGTAAACTGACACTCAAATTTAAAAATTCTTCTATCGTTATGCAGTATGTTAGTAATTGACCTCTATAATAAATTATTTGCAGCAAAAATATATAAATATTAACGACAAAGTGTTTTGTTCCTTTCCCTATAGAATTTTTGGTCGTCAAAAATGGGTAGTGCACGTTTGGCTGCCAACAACCAGTTCTTTTTTTTTATGTATAACGATGATTCCAACGACCTGCGATATCACTTCTGCTTTTATCTCCCATACATCATTTCTAAATATCGACTAATTTCGATTTTTACATCATAGAACATGCTTTCGAATAAAATTTGTTTGAAAAGTGTAGCTCAATTTTGTGACTTTTTATGACATTTATAAATGATTTTTTAACTGGTAAATTTTGAAATCTATCTCAGCAATGAACATTTATGGCAGAGTTACCACTGTTTTAAACACAGATTTTGATTACATTTTGGTCGAACTTTCGTTTAAAATTGCGTAAACTAACGCTCAAATTTAAAAATTCTTCTATCGTTATGCAGTATGTTAGTAATTGACCTCTGTAATAAATTATTTGCAGCAAAAGTATATAAATATTAACGACAAAGTGTTGTTCCTTTCACTATAGACTCTAAAGTCGCCAAAAATGAGTAGTACACGTTTGGCTGCCAACAACCAGTTGTTACTTTTTTAAACGTATAACGCTGGTGCCAACGATCTCCGTTATCACTTTTGCTTTTATCTCCCATTGATCAATACTAAATATCGCCTAATTTCAATTTTTACATCATAGAACATGCTTTCGAATAAAATTTGTTTGAAAACTGTATTTCAATTTTGTGACTTTTTATAACTTTTATGAATGATTTTTTCGCTGCAAATTTTGAAATCTATCTCAGAAATGAACATTTATGGCAGAGTTACCACAGTTGTCAATTCATTCCCCAGAGCAAATTAAAAAAGATGAACAAAAGCAGGTTAATCACAAGGTCAAATTAACCATAAGATATTTTGTATCTATAAGATACTGCCTCTTTGATGCTAAACTGAAATCTGTTAACAAAAAGACAGATTTACGTTTTATGTTGAACATAAAATTAACTACAACTTAAGTTAAACTCTTTAGATATACATTCCTTTAGAATATGCCCAGAATGGACCTTATGCAGGGGATGTCACACGACAGAGGTATCGTGATCCAATATTCTACCAACTGTACCACCAGAATACCAGTATACGCAGTCGCAAACATCCCCAGCAGACGACCTTTAGCCTCGACATAGGTTGCGTGCATAAAATTTAACTGAAATTTTGCAAATTTAACAAATATTTTGGATAAAAAACATCATTTTGAATTTATATTATAACATATTAAATATCTTCTACCACAATAACGAATTGTTTTTCGGTATTTTTATCAAAAGATCATTAATAAAGCATACTCCATAGAACGCTATGCTAATGTTCAAAAGTAAATACCGCCAGCAGACGAATTTTAACCCCGATCTCAGGTCGCTTGCATAAGGTCCCTTATATCTTAGAATTATATATGTAATTTTAATACAAAATCTGCTTTCAACATCTGAGAATCTCATTAACCGAACTTGGACTTCCATTTGCTTATGTAATTTGAAAAGGATATTTTTTCCCTTCTACTCATTATATTGTCATTATTTGAAGACTATTGCTCGAGAAACATCCAATATCTAGAATATCGTGGGAATTGTAGTTTATTTATTTTTATTTTTACATTCTTTCATTTAACTTGGTTCTTGTACGTAAAGATGTCATTTCGTAATCGACTTTTCCCTCACTTCTGGATATGTTAGAATTATAAAAAATATGTACACAGGTGTGTTTCCAATAACAATGCAACATTTTAATATTTTAAAAACATACTTATGAAATAATAAATTAATTCTAAGGCACTTTTCCGTAAGCCGAGCGCAAGTGATAAAACGCCAAACATTCTTTATGGATACAACAGCAGCTACAACGAGTTACAAACAACAGCAATTGGAGTTAATAATGCGTCAAACCACTCTCGCTAAAATCTGCAATCTGGCTGTGAAACTGGAACAATAAAATGTTTTAAACATTAAAAAGTAATATATGTATATATATATATTCTATATATATATTACGCTATCGTACGCGGCACAGAAATCACGATTATTTGTTAATTGTTTAATGGCAACACCAGAATGAAACGCATTAGTTAGGTTCTGCCATTCACAGCAATAAAAGCGAAACAAACAATGATTTCAAATTGTCTATATATATTACGCTATCGTACGTGGCACAGAAATCGCGATTATTTGTTAATTGTTTAATGACAACACCAGAATGAAACGCAGCTTATTGGTTAGGTGCTGCCATCTACAGGAATAAAAGCGAAACAAACAATGATTTCAAATTGTAATTATAATTTGTCAACATTAACAATTAAATAGATATATTTTTATACATTTTCATTTGATTTTTGTAAGCATTTAATATTTATAATTTAAAAAATACAATTAGCAATATAAAATTTAAAATGTAAACAAAGCAATAATTTATAAAAAATGATTTTTAGTAAACAGGGAAAAGCAAGTGTAATAATTTTCCCTCACCATTTCATTTTTTAAACGTAACTGTTATACTTTTGAAATTTTAACTCTTATTTAATTTTTTTACAAGTTTTTAGTATAAATAAATATTATTCAGTCTTTTTTTTATGAAGTTCACTCCACTGTTATATTTTTCAATGACAGTCTGCCCGGCAACGCCGGGCGGGTCCGCTAGTATAAATTTCAAAAAAATCAAGAGTGGGATAATTTTTCTTTATAAAATATTTTATTTAGATTATAAGCAACTTTTCTTCATGCCCATCTTTAGGTCTTGCCATTCAGTGGGGAATCATAGGCGATGTTGGAGTTGTCCACAGACATATGGGTGACGACGCCATGATAGCCGGGGTAGGAGCCCAACGTGTCAAGTCTTGCCTCAAAATTCTAGACCTATCTTGCCAGCTGAAAGAACCAGTCGTTTGCAGCTATGTCATAGGCGACTCTTCAAGAAAGGTCGGGGAGCTTGGAGATCCTTTGCAACAGTTAGCCAGAGTATTTGGTGAGCCAAAGCCGAAGGTTTTGCTAGTAAATAATTAAACTATATGGTTGTTAAAAAATAAGAGTTACTGTAATTAGTATAATTGGCTTCATGCTTGGCGTAATTGCATCTGACCAGTCCGGATAGCATATAAGTACCAAAATAACTTCAACAGACGTCACCGTACATTCTTTATTAAAATTTGAAAATCACCAGTTCATATAACTTATAGTCTTTATACTAATGTGTAGCTATAAATAGTGACAAAATAAATTATTAATCCATGCATTGGTCATTGAAGTCAATGAAGTCAATGACATGTAACATGTGTATATTATGTATATAAGACATAAATAGTAAGTGTATAATGACGTATATGGCACATGTAGGAGTGTTTGGAATATATATTGGCGTATATAGGCTGCATATGTAAGCTATGCGATGATCTTGGCGAAATCATAACTGCAACCTTGGCATAATCATAATTGTGGGGGATGCTATAACACGAAAATACGGTATTTTTTTAAAAGTTTTCGGAACATGTTTCCAATGGTTATTGTAGTTTGTTAAATTATATTATTATTATTATTATTATTATTATTATTATTATTATTGTAATTTTGAATGATTTTTAGCATTTTTATAATTTTATTTCTCTTCGTAGGTTTAAAGGACCCTTCAGAATTCAACACTGTGCGTACTTTTGGGGAGATGGGTGTAGATTCAATGGTTGCCGTTGAAGTGAAACATCTGTTGGAATCCTCATGCGATGTCTCACTCACAATGCAAGAAATACAAGAACTTAAAATAGATGACGTAAGAACACTCGTGGAAAAAGCAGAAAATGAAAGGAAAAAGAGGTCACCTTCTGCAAATTTTGTGTCTACGATTTGCGCGAATCTACCAAAACCCATTTACCATCCCAAAGCAGTCCAGCTTCTGAACAATGTACAAAGTGGAATTCCTGTTTTCGTAATTGATATAGACTGTTATGACCTTACTTCATTAAGGAGATTAGCTGTAGCTCTTAAAGCGCCTGTTTATGCTTTGTTATTTTCTAAAGATACGCCAATGACAGACGTAGAATCTCTTGCCAAATGGTATTTAGAAGTAAGTTCTTATAAATCAGATTATAAATTAAAGATAATCAATTGTTTCAGTATATTACAGAATTAGAGGTTTAACAGCTTCTATGTCTTCCTTCTGTCTGAAGGCAAACGGTTCTGTCCCAAACGGTTTATTCGAGTTAAAAAATTCATAAATGGATCAACTACAGGGTGATTTTTTTTAAAGTTGTGAAAGTAAAACCCTATAACAAAAGAACCATTGATCCAAATGACCTGAAATTTCACCAGTATGCTCCCAAAGCAATGGGAATTTTTTAGGCGTAGTTAAAAAAAATTAAAAAATAATCGCACCAACAGATGGCGCTGTAGGTAAACATCAACTGGTTTCCTTCCTCTACCGGGTTTTAGGCTCAGTGAACCAGTCTGTTCAAATATCAAAACTCTCTTTCGTAGGTCTTCTGTCGTCATTGGACCTTTTCTTAAATTCTTAAGTGTCCTAAATCTCCTAAGAGAAGTTGCTGCGCTGTCATTATTCTGATAATACAGTTTCACTAGCAACGTATGGTCCGTCAATGGCACTGTCATTGCGAGGATATCCATAGAATAATGAACACGAAGTGAGCGTGCTTCACGTTTTAACGCTACTCTACGTGTGTCGTGCACAAGCTCGTCTCCCGACTTTACTGCATATACAGCGCCATCTGTCGGTGAGATTTTAAGTTTTTTTAACCACGTCTAAAAAATCCCCATTGCTTTGGGAGCACACCAGTGAAATTTCAGGTCATTTGGATCGGTGGTTCTTTTGTTATAGGGTTTTACTTTCACAACTTTAAAAAAAATCATCCTGTATATTAATAGCAGAATGTCCCCAAAAAAGCGCTTCTGGGTATAATAACTACACTCTAAAAACGACATTTTCAAAACTGAGCAAAAATTACTCAAATCTGAGTATGTCGCATATTCAAAATGACTCCGAATCAAAATTACTCAAATTTCAAACATGTATATACTCTTATCTGAAAAAAGAATAAAACATCATGTGCTCCTATTTGAGTATGTCCATGTTTCAAAAATGAGTATGAACTGACTTATATGTGATCACTTTTGAGTATTTCCTTTTTTCAAAAATGAGTTTTAATTGATTCTAATCATTTTTGAGTATGTCCATGTTTCAAAAATGAGTATGAAATGACCTTTACGTGCTAATTTTTGAGTATGTCCATGTTTCAATATTCTGAGTATTTCTGGTATTTCAGAATTGAAAGCATTGGGTCGTTATATTTGAAACAAAAAGTTTCATAACAAAATGAAAACATCCATTTACTCTGATTTGAAAGTGTCATTTTTATCAGTGTAGGCTGAATCAAAAATTCTTAACTGAAGCCCAGCAAGGTAACTTGTGCCGTCTGATAACTTTATGTACCACAGATTAAAGTATCGTTTAAGAAATTACCGAACTTAAAGCAGAATATTTAAACTAGGACTTCCCTCAAAGGGATTAGTCTGAGTGATATTGCTGAGAACATAAAGTTAACAATTACGATATAAAGAAGATATCAACAAGAATCTAAGTGAATATACAGCATATGATAGACAAGAGATAGATAAAGATACAACATATGAAAAATAGCAAATTAAATGATATAATTACAAAATATCATATATAAATTCATATATTGTTATGTTTTCATATGCATTTTTTTATAACATTTGGCAAATAATCTCATTTTCTTAAGCGGGAATTGCTCAAAACTTAAAAAAAAAAAAAACGCCGGATCTTTTAAAACGATATTTTTAAAGTCACATAATCAGACTTGCAGCCAATAGCGTATTTTAACAAGCGTAGTTTAACGCAAATTTAATTTAATTTTTGCAACATTTTCTTTGTGACAAATATCTAAATAAAATATTAAAAAATAAAATATTAAATATTGAAATATTAAATCAAATATTTAATATTTGAATTAAAAAAATGTCCTTTGTTTATTTGTATAACTATTTATAGAAACTCGTATACTTCAAACCACATTGATAACATGCTTTGCTACAAACGTGTCTACCAGTCTAACTACTCGTATGTCTTAGCTGTGTCTCTCTCCGAACTCATCTGTCTACTGTCTTTCTACTCTTCTGTATACCCGTCTCAGTATCCGTCTGTCTTTCTACCCGACTCTTTAATCGTGTCTCTACCTGTCTCGCTTCCCGTTACACTACTCGTCTATCAACACGTCTGTCTGTCTATATACCCCTCTCTCTACCCGTCTGTCAAGTCGTCTCTGTACTCGTCTCTCTATCCACCACGCTACCCGTCTCCCTACCCATCTCACTACCCCTCTGTCAACCCTTTTTTGCACCTGCCTCGCTACCCGTCTGTCTATCCGTTAGCTTATCTCTGTCGCTATCCGTCTCTCTACCCGTCTGTCTACCCGTTTGTTTACACGTCTATCTATCTCTCGCCAACTCTTCCCAATATTTAAACAATTTAGTAAACGGAATCCGTTTATCTGTTATTAAATGCAAACAGGAGTAATTTATCTAAAGAGTGTAAACAGATGCAATTTTTTTAAATACATACATAAACCAGCATAATAATTCACCAGTTTTATTTTCATAGTAGTTTATGTCATTTGACAGTAAATCTCAACTTCTTCAACCCGAACTGCGTCAAGCTTTTTAAAAAAGCCCCAAGGTCCGTATAACTGGGAAGGGGAATTGTCCTCAGGGCTATTAGATACATATTATTAAGTTAAGTGAAAGTTTCGTAATCGGGTTCGCAGCCAATTTCTTATGTCAGAAAGGGTGGCTTCACGCCATTTTAAATTCATTTCTGTAACTTTCTTTTTCTTTTTTTGGTGGGTGGTTGGGGGGGGGGAGGGTTCCAAATATATACACTTAAATTCAAACTTTTGCCCCCATGTTAATATTAGTGTTGTTTGTATTATCAATTAATACTTTGTTGATCGAGCTTCATTCGAAACAAATGTAAAAGACTTCTACAGTTTTTTTTTCTAGGAGAAAGTTCCGTAATCGGGTCCTAAGCTAATCGGGGAATTTAATATCATTATTGTTTCTAACTCTTATAGAGTTAAAACAATATTGTTGCTAGCATTACTCTTGTTTGTGACCAACCTCTTCTGTGTATCTGAATAGGGAAAAGTTCCGTATCATGTACTGGTTGGTGCCAAAGGCAGTTGTAGAATCTTACAAATTTTTCTAGAGAGCGGAAAAACATGTTTTTTAAAATATTTACAAATACGTTTATTAAACCATGTTTTTGAGCCATTTTAAAAAATTAAGTACGGTGCTAAAGTAAAATTTTATTGCCATTTTCGATATTTTAATAAGAAATGAAAATACATAACAAACAAATTTAACAAAACTAAGCCATTTTTGGGTACTTCTCTATTATCCCGTCGACCACTTTTCATAACAAAAAACTATCGCCAAACTAAGATTAAACGCCAAAAATACAGTCCCATTTACTTGATACCAGAAGCATTATACGTATTTGTTATGCCATCAAGTGGTTTTTAATTCGACATTTGTGTGTATTTTTCATTATTTTTTACTGATTTATTACTTACCCATCATACGTAGTATAGGGTAAGTCTTGTAATCTTTTTGAAAATCGAAAAAAAAAATTTGACGGATTTATACGTTTCAGACACTGGAGATTACGAAAAACATATTTTTAGAAAAAAAAATTTGCCGTCCGTCTGTGTGTCTGTGTGTGTGTCTGTGTGTCTGTAAACGCTCTATCTCCCTAAAAAATTGAGATAGAGACTTGCAATTTGGTATGTACTTAGTATGTAACAATAGGAAGAAGCCTATTTAATTTCAATAACCTCGATTAACCGGAACAATTTTTTTCGGACTCTCGAAATATTCGTTCTGATGAAAGGTATATAAAAATTTTCGAAATTGTTTATTTTAAGAAATGAATATAAAAGACAATAAAAAAACGTAAATTTTGCATAAAGCATGAAGTCGATCGGATAATTAGTTGCCGAGATATTTGGAATCCTATTTTCCACACTCTTCGATTTTTCATGACCCTGTATTTCATCCAAATTTCACTTCAAAGATATATTTTAATTGGAAATTTGACTCTTAATCAGATACAATAAACCGCTAGTTAATAGGATTATTATTTTTGGAGTTATAAGGATGTTTCTTTCAAGCAATTCAGTAATCGAGCCTTTAAAGTTTATGACGTCATCAAGCCAGGATTTTATTCGAATTGCAATGCATTTTATAAGTAGTTTACACATTTTTTATTTTAATATTTTACATTATGCATTTCCATGATGGGTAAGTATTACGGTGGCCCCCAACGACTAGTTAGTTATTTCATTCATTAAAGTAACAATTGTGTCCTTAAATTCTTATATTTTATTTATTTTGATATTTCAATGGCAACGTTCTCCCGTTTATTTAGCGTTACAGTTTGGCGATAGTTTTTTGTTATGAAAAGTGGTCGACGGGATAATAGAGAAGTACCCATTTTTTGTGATAAATAATTGTTATTGCCAGGGGGGAAAATTGTAAACAATTAATAAGCGAACTAAAAAAATTACCGGAAAAAACTTGTGGGAATCTCAAGAAAGAAATATCTGATATAAATAGCATTTAAAATCTTAAAATGGAGAAGTGGTCCGTATAAAAATGCAAAACATTATACACCTGATATAAGAATTTTTTAATTTTTTTATATTTCCGAAAGCACAGATAAAAGGGTAAAAATCCCGGCACAGATGCCATATACTCACCACGTTGGCGCGATTTTTCCCCCGCCCCTTTGGCGAAAACTGTTTGTTGTGTTTGTTTACTTTTATTTTTTATTTTAATTCTATAGATTATTTTTATATGTATATCAATATTAATTTAGGCACAGATGTCATATACGCACCAGATTGGCGCCCAGATTCCCCCGCCAATTTGGCGAAAACTTTGTTTTTGAATATTAGTTACAAATACCATACAATAATAGCATGCAATTTTTTATTTCAATATAAAAATAAAATAACGTAATAAATGAAATAGCTCCTATTATTCAAAAATGGGAAATAAAAATAAATAAATGATAGTTTGATATAAATAAATATTGATATATATAATAAAAACAATTTATAGAATTAAAATAAAAAATAAAAGTTAATAAACAACAATTGAAACAAAATAACCGGGTTACCATGTGAGGCATAAAATTGCCATTTTGTTGCAATCGCGCCAATGTGGTGCGTATATGACATCCGCGCCTTTATTTATATCAAACTATTATTTATTTATTTTTATTTCCTTTTTTAAAATAATAGAAGCTGTTTCATTTATTACGTTATTTTATTTTTATATTGAAATAAAAAATTACGTGTACTATTTGTCACACTATTTGTAACTAATATTCAAAAACAAAGTTTTCCACAAGCTGGTGGAGGAAAAAATCGCGCCAACGTGCTGCGTATATGACATCTGTGCCTTGTTTCATTTCACATAGAGGTACTGCTCTATTATCCCGTCGACCACTTTTCATAACAAAAAACTATCGCAAAACTGTTAGATTAAACGCCAAAAATGCAGTCCCATTTACTTGATATCAGAAGCATTATACGTGTTTGTTTCGTCATCAAGTGGTTTTTAACGCGACATTTGCGTGTATTTTTCATTATGTTTTACTGATTTATTAGTTATTTCATTCATTAAAATAACAATTGTGTCCTTAAATTCTTATATTTTATTTATTTATGTATTTTGATATTTCAATGACAACGTTCTCCCGTTTATTTGGCGATAGTTTTTTGTTATGAAAAGTGGTCGACGGGATAATAGAGAAGTACCCACATATGTATTGGTACTTTTATGTTAACTTGGCGCAGTTGATAAATCGCCAAATATTTTTCTCATAACATCTTCATATTGCATTCATTTCATTTAAATATAAATCTTTCACTGATTTCATTTGAAATACATACATTAAAAATACACGTCTTTCACTCATTTAATTTAAAATACACGCCTTTCACTAATTCCATTTAAAATACTAAAAAGGAAAAGAAAATAAGAAATAATGCCATAAATCGAAACCTTTTATTTAAACATCAAAGAATTGTTCCTAACATACACACGCGAAATAAAAAAGCTGCTAATGGTGTGATTTACGCCAAATCTCTAATACTAATACTACTCTTACTAATCTCTAATACTTTTCAAACAGAAAAAATTCCAGATTAACTTTCCATTTTTATTAAATTGAAATATATTTTATTGTGCTGAATATTAGTGCTTGCATATTTTTTTTCTCCATGTATTCTATGAACTTTTCAATTCCGACTGTCTACGAAAATCTCCCGCCGGTGAAAATGACGTACGCACAAAATTTAGTGACGTATGTACTTTAATTGTGCTTTTTATCTATTTTTTTAATATAACTTCCAAACGGTTTGACACTTATTCTTGGTAACAAATAGACGACTTTGTCACCTTTATAGGTACCTGCTGTAAAAATTTGAACGAAATTCGTTAAATATTTTTTGAGTTATGCTTGACGAAAGGTTTTAATATCCATCGTAGCTATATATGGGGCAAAGTAATACTGCGCTGTGTATGAGTCTTCGTTGCACTCAGACAAAAATAATAAATTGTAGAAAATAAATACTACATTGAAATTTCATTTCAAATTATTCCTCTCATTGCAAATTATTTCTCTCTTTGCGAATAATAACCGATATTTAAATTCACCACGGTAATGCCTAGCCCGATTATTGAAGACTGTTTGGAAAGTATTCTGACACATAGTAGCCAATAGACAATTTTTAAGTGATTTAAATACAACAAAGAGTTGTTTAGGTAGCTTCAGTCGTTAAATGATCGGTAACTGAGACGACTTTGAGCTTATTCATTGATCTCGATGGTGGTCAGAGGAAGAAGGGAAGGGCTGCGAATCGCCTATGTACACGGCAGAACTATTTAGATCTTTATTAGATAGACGTATTAATTCAGACTTTTTTCGATTATAATGAGCATTAGAATTTTGGTTTTTATTTTCTCACACCACAAATCGAATTTCAAAATTTGGGCCACGTTTATTACCTCTCTCTAACTATAAGATCTACATTTGTGATAAGTTACATTGTAATGGCTCAAGCCATTGTTGAGAAATCATGTTCATTTCATTATCAGGATAGAAAGTATACATAGGAAGCTTCACTTGACTTCGGCTTGATGCGCTTACGAACCTAAGCTAGTCAAAAAAAAAAAACGCTCAAGCTAATGTTAAGTCTATGGGAAGATTCTTGCGCGATTTCTCGCTCGCATTTTAATATTTTTAAATGCCTTTTTTGCATAGTATAGCTGAGGCCGATCCCTAACGTTGTTAGTTTTTACTTCTTCGATTTTAGTTATCGTTTTTATATAAACGGACATTTCTAATTTCGGAACCGGTTGGAACCGGTTCTGAAAGTGAAAGTACCCTTATATAAAAAAACTGGAACCAAAATAGAAAAAGTAAAAACTAACAACGTTAAAGATCTACCTCAGCTATCTTATGCAAAAAAAGTCATTTAAAAATATTAAAATGCGAGCGAGAAACTTGCGAGATTAGATTGCGCGTTTTTTCGCGTGACTGATGTAGACTCTTAAATCATATGCTAGTATATTAGTTATAGTAAGAGAAACGAATGAGACTTCTGAAAATAGCCATGTGCAACACTGGAGTCTGTTAAGGGGTCATAGGTAACCTTTGAACTCACAAAATACTTGAAAAAGGGACCTCTATAAGAATTACAATAACTCTATAAGAATTAGCTAATTGATTTTGAGTTATAAAATCTAAAACACATATTAATAAAGGTTTATTTTATAAATTAAAATTCTCCAAAAATGTATACACTCATATAAATCTTTTACATTTATTTTAAAATATAATACCAGTTTTACAAAATAATTATTCTTGCATGCATTGCGCGCATGATTTTTCACATTTGAATGGCTAAAACCAGCCAAATGTTTTTTTTTTTTTTTTTTTTTTTTTTTGTAGAGATATAATGTGTTCTTAAAATAAACTACGATAAAACAAATAAAATGTGTAGATCCTGTGAAAAAAAAAATCTTTTGTTTTTGAGAAATTCGAAATATTGAGTTTTTTTAAAAGCAAAAGTAGACATGAATTCTAAACTTGTTCCTTGAGAAACATAATAATACGTCATTTTGTGCATCTGTATAGTTAAAACATTCAATCAAAATTTAATGAGATTCTAAACAACCATTTTACATAAATCGTGCGCGCAATGACCAAAATCGCCGTTTTGAGAAAATTTACTTTAAAGATCAAACTACACCTTGATCATATAAAAAGAGCTCAGACTGTTTTAGACATAACATCTCTTCTAAAGTGAATTTTTGTATGCGGTTTATTTTAAAATGTTCCTAAAGAATCATATTTAATTATAAGCTAATTTAAAAAAATTGAATTTTAAACGTTTTAAAGGTTACCTGACCCCGTTAGCGGGCGCAAGATAAATTGGTGTAACGAACGGAAATCATAATAATGTCAGGTAATGCACACTCGCATTGTTACATTATTAAAGTCAAAGTTTTAACCACAAATCGTTTATAGAAGAAAGAAGAAGGCTTCGTGAGAAGTTTGGTGAAGAGCATAATCTATCCTACTCAATAATTAGAGGACTAATGCAGTGAATTCGCAATGATCATACAATAGCCAGACTAATGCTGAAACGAATCTTCGTTAACATGATTAAGCATGTGCATGCGTGTCTAGAAGTTGGTGGAGGGCAATTTGAACATCTGTTATAGTTAAGAACCCATACAGGGTGATTAGAAAATGAGTATACATTTGAAAAATTAATAATTCACTGAATAATGTAGGTACAGAGGTAAAAATTGACACACATGATTGGAATGACATGGGGTTTTATTGTAACCACACAAAAAAAAAGTCCGACTGATGGCACTGAACAGCAAAACGTCAGTTACTTTGCCTGAGAATCGTGTATAAAAGGAGCTGTAATGAGAGAGATAATCAGATGCACCAGCAATCGCAGCATGTTGACGTTACCAGAAGAGGCAATGTTAGTTAAGCTCTACTATCAAAATGGGGAATTTGCCGCGATCGACCGACATCAATAGGCATGCTAAAAGACAACATCCAACGCCAATTTCTCACCATAACTACAGATATGCTGCAGTGCACAGTCCTGTGCACAACATTGTCCCTCGGCTACAGCTATCGTTGCGGGATGACGGTGGACGTGTTGAGCATTCGTTCTGAAGAACATCGTCTTTGCTTTGTCATAATTTGTTATGCTAATTATTGCTTTTCTTATCACACGAAGCGCCATGTGTCGGCCATTTTATGAAGTTTTTTGTGGATACAATAAAACCCCATGTCATTCCAAGCATGTGTGTCAATTTTTACCTACATTATTCCGTGAATTATTAATTTTTCAAATGCATACTCATTTTCTGATCACCTTGTACATAGCTTTTGCAATTTCTTTGTATTTTTCAAAATTTTGCTAGTGTTTCTAGGAAATTATGCATAAAGATGAGATAAGTGATTTCTTTATTATGTAGGTTCAAAGTAGGTTCAAAGATAATTCAATATTTCATCAATAGTTGGTACTACGCTGTCTCCATTCGTAATAATGACAAACTAACACATAAAGTTAAATTAAAGATCAAACAGCTAAACATATTCATTAAACATATTTGGCTTGCACAGAGATGAATTCAGTGTGTGGCCCTTGAAGGGGGGAGGGGGGATCCTCATTCAGAGCTTTAAAATGTCTCCCACAAAATATTTAGGGGTTTATCCTTATTAATGTTCCTAGACTAGAAGTTCTAGTCCTGCAATTCATTCCGTTCGTTCAACCCGTTTAGCTATCGAAACACTAAAAAAAGTTTTGCTTTTGAAGTTTTCAAGTTAATTTGAGACGTCTTACAATTTGAGTATGAGAAGCTACATCAATTTCAACTTTCAACCTACAAATTAATTTATAAAAGATTAAATTGAAAATGTAGTTGTTTATGAAACAAATTGAGCATAGTGATTAAACACATATTATAGTAAAATATAATTGTGAAAATTTAATTATATTAAATTATTATTGTAAACATATATTATATCTACCCTATATATATAAAATCCTAATGAAACAAATTTGTGAAACGATTTTATGAAACGATTTTATGAAACGACTGATTAAACGACTGATTATGTTTCAGGGCTATTTTTAATAAAATATTAAACGCTTGATGGTGAAATTAATACCAACTGTCCATAAAAATCTGCGGATGTCAAAACCGGTAATAGAATTTTGAAATTGGAATTAGTTTTCGAGATATTAATTTTTTTCTAATTTTAATGACATTTCTCTAATGATGGCAACTAATTACTTAGTTTTTTTGTGAGAAAAAAGGGAAAAAAATTGAAAAGGATCCCGATAGGGATTATTGATTTCTTTTTATTCGTCATTTTCAAATTGAAATTGAAATTATCTTTTATTTCAATCATAATGAAGGCAAGATTGTGATTATATTATATTTTCCTGGAAAATTTGAAACAAAATCACATTTCTATCGTCAGGATTCAATCGTCGTCAGCATTTAATTTTATTTATAAACTGAAAATATTTTGAATAAATTCGTCCAAATGACGTCATTTATGTAAACGCAAAAGAAAGGGGGGGAAAGGAATTAATAGTAATTATTATTTATTGATATCATTTTGTTATTTTTTTGTAAAATTTAATTAAACGAATTTATAAAATCACTAATTCGGATATTTAAAACGAATATATAAGATAATAATTGCCCAACTGAACGGAAGCAGAATAAAATATCCTGCTTTGTTTTCTATCCTGCTTGATTTTTTTCGCCAAGCTTTTATAAAAGCGTCAAAACCCCTATAATAGAAAAGCACCAAAAGTTCATTGGGTTTGTTTTCATATCTTTTGGCAACAAATCTATGTATATTAACGAATCTATCCCTTTTTGAAGCTCGAATTACGCCAAACCTAAAAACAAAGGATCCTATACTGGAAAAGTACCCGATTTTCTTGTGGACAATATTCAAGTGACATAACATGTCGTAAAATTATCGCGGATAGCAAATTTGTTTAAATATCTCACCAATTAATGCCGAATAAATGCAGGCATGTATGCACAAAATATTTAATTAATTTTGTATGATATATAATTATTAAAAAATTCGTATATACATATTAATTAAAATAAATAATTTACATATTTAAAATAACATGAAAATATGCATGATGGTGCACTAAAATAGAGAGAAAATTAAAACCTGTTACTGAAAATGTCTATAACATAGTACATTTCAATACCGTGGTTCTTAATGTTATTCACAAGCAGATGGAATTTTTCTCATCTTTAAACGCAAAGGAAGAATAAAATACAGATCGTTTTTATAAAAGTCCGAGAGGTAGCCACAATTTAAACCTAACCATATTATACAAGCTGGTTTTCAAGTTGTAATTGATTTTACTTATCAATCCCGAAAACAGTCGTCAGTTGTCGCAACAGCTGTGTTTAAGGCCATGATAATCAAAAAATGCCCCATTAAAACGTTAAAAGCATGGCAACCGAATTACAGATTTACCAATATTTTTCATATAAAGCACGCTGTCATGTTTTTAGTAGCCTCTAAGTCTGAGCGGGGGTTGGCGAACGTAGCTCGCAGGGGGTAGGCCCCCTAGTTTATTATAAAGAGTTCAAATGTCTATATTAGGAAAGCTGACTTTAAACTTTGGAGAGTTAAAACCTTTTACTCGGGGATAAGGAACTTACTATTATATTTCATATTTTGCATTATAAACAAGCGTCACTTTTATCAAGGATGTTTGAATACAATTTGCCATCATGTCCTATGCATATTATTGATAGAACTTATGTAATAGAGAACCGGATATCCGGCAGAGAAGTCGGATATCCGATGATATTTCGGATATTGAAAAATCAGCCGGATATGCCGGATATCGGATATTTACCGGATATCCGTTGCATCCCTATTATTAATGTATTTCCTATTGAGCATCATGTAACTCAATGCTAAAGGCCTCAGGTGGTTTGCAAGAAAAAAAACCTTACAGCATCGGTTTTATAATGAAGCTCTATTGGAAAATCGCCAAGGAATGGGTTTATCGCCAAGTTGGCGATGGTTTTGGCGACTTATTTTTGTCGCCAAATTTGGCGATATATCGCCAAATGTCGCCAAGTTGGCGACGGATTTGGCGACTTTTTGTGCAACCACCCCCCGTTATACCTGTACATTGGGATCCTTTCTCGCTTAGGTTCTCTATCGAAAGTTAAAGCACTTTCTGGTAATTTCTAGCATCTGAAGGCTCTGGAAAATTCTACAGTTATCTTTAAAGCCTATATAAGGGACCTCCACCAGTTCAGTTAGTTAGTTGTCTGTCAACTGCGATTGAATTCATACGAGAGGTTTTGCATTGAGAACTGTGTTTCTCGGATCGATTTTGTCGTTGATACGTCGTATTGAACGCATTGTTTCTGTGTGAAATTTTGCTGTGCTTTTATTGGATTTGAAGATTACTGAATATCTTGTAATTTTCAGAAGATATTGGTGTTCGTATTGCACTGTTTATAGTGAATAAAACCTTTTGATTGTTCTTATATATTGGCATCAGTCCTTTCGAACCCCGAGCTCACAACAATTGGTGTCAGAAGTGGGATTGAATGCCGATTACCAGAGCAATGGAGGCACAGCTTACTAAATTATTGGAGAAATTAGGGGAGATGGATGAAAAAATGACTGCCAACCTTGGCGAGTTGAAAGAAGAAATGAAGAAGGAAATGTCAGCGATGGATGAGAAAATGACTGCGAACCAGGCTGGAATGAAGGAGGAAATGTCAGCGATGGATGAGAAAATGACTGCGAATCAGGCTGAAATGAAGGAAATGTCGGAAGAAATAAAAAAAAATATGTCAACCAACCTTGGTGAGTTGAAAGATCTGATAGAGGATAAAATAACATCTTTAAATGAAAGAATTGACTCCGTGGAAAATAAATTTGAAGGAAGGTTTTAAGAAATAGAAGAAAATGTTCAAATGACAGCCAAAACCATAGAAGAAGTTCAAATGACAGCGAAAACCGTAGAAGAAATAGAAGAAAAAGTTCAAAAGATCGCCAAGACCGTTGAAGAAAGCATAGAGAATGTAAAAAAAGATTTGGAAAAAGTCAAGAAACAGAAGATAACTGCCGTAAACTTTTCCGAAGATTTCAAGTATCCAGATATGCTTCCTCGGGCCTTTATTAAACTTTCGACCTATGACGGCAAATCCTCCTGGCCAGTTTTTAAGACACAATTTGGGATCGTAGCGGACGCCAATGGATGGGATTCCCAGACAAAGGCTTGCCAGTTAGCTGCTTCTCTACGAGCTGATGCTGCCGACGTCCTACAGACTTTGCCTGCAAATGAACCGCTGGATTTTGAAACGCTCGTCAGTGCCTTAGAACTGCGCTTTGGCGAGAAATGCATGAAGGAATATAGCAGACTCCAGCTCAAATCTCGACAGCAGAAATCCACTGAATCCCTGCAAGAGCTTGCTACGGATGTCGAGAGACTTTCCCATCTTGCTTATCCTGGCTGTCCGACTGAAATTAGAGAAAGTTTAGCTCTGCAACATTTTATTGATGGTGTGCGTGACCCTGAGATCCAGACAGCACTCCGGATTGCAGATCTCAATGATTTAAAAGGGGCTTTGGCTTACGCTCTGAAATTCGAGGCAGCCCAGCAAGCTACTAGGAAAGATCGACACTTTGTGCGAGCAGCCAACCTGCCTGAGACGTTGGATAGAGCTGTGGAGTGCTTACAGCAGCAGATGAATGACATAATGAGAAAGATGAACTCCTTAATGGCCAACAAACCTTACAGGAAGATCAAGTGCTGGAAATGCGGTGGAGAAGGCCATATCCAAATCGACTGCCCAAGACGACCCAGCACCGAAGGTAATAGCTCACCCGCTAACGGAGGAGCAAGAAAACTGATTATTGACCATCTTGCGGGGCGGAGGTTTCCAGATCTTAAGAAGCCTCATTTTCAAGTATGTGAAATTTCTGCAAGAAGTTGCGGCGAGAACGGAGTTTTTCTAGTTAAAATATAATTTTAAACATATATTAAAATATAATTGCAAAAATTTAATTATATTAAATTATTATTGTAAACATATATTATATTAAAATATAATTTTAAAGATATATTATATTAAAATATTTTGTTTTATATTATGTTGTTTAATTTTGAATAACTCTCCATTTCTTGTTTCAGAAAATGCAAGGAATTACTAAACAAGAATTACACATAATTTCTAATTCGTCTTCAACAGTTTTGGCTTTAGAAATGATGCTACAGAATCAGAAACTGAGCCAAAATATTTTAACTTTCACGATTATAAACGGATCATCCTGCCTCATAAAACATCTAAGCAAGGATACCGTGTCCTCAGAAAACGACATGTTATGTAAATTTGTCGCTAAATACATTCCTTCAGCTGTAGATAGGGTGAGTTAAATTTATCACTTCCTTCCATAAGTGAGTATGATATTTTTTTTTCTTTAATGTACCTCCGTAACAAAACAGTATTGTACCAATGTGGTAGTGTGCATATAACTTCACGAATAACGGCTATATAGTCTTGGCTATATCTTGGTTCAATATTAGCTGTATCTATTATTGGCATGAAACATTGCCGAACATTGGGGTACTTACATTTTTTGTCAGTATTGGTGCTATCATGGAATGAAATACATACACTGTAAAAAAGCAAGTTGGAAATTGTACGTCAAACGTGAAAAATGAGGTGCGTTCGTACTATAACTAGTTTCAGTGAAATGAATTATATCGTCTGATATTATGATAGGATTAATTTCCGTAATAAAATAAGTACATTTTAAGCTGGCAACATTTTATCATTTGTTGACATTGACTGAAAATTCCAATGGGAAACTTAAGCCTAGCATTAAAAATTTCAAAACTTTAAATCTATATTTAGACTTTTTTCCATTTAATATACATTTTTCCGGAAACACCTATCCAAAAACTGTCGGTAGATTATAGGATTGCTATAATTAAACAATTTTAGTATACAAATTCGGTTTTTAAATTCAGTAATACGAAAATAATACGACTCCATTTTAAATAGGACGTAATCACCATGGCAACCTAGTATCATTACCTATCATGTGATATCATTGAATTAATTACGTATGACGTTACTTAATAAATATTTTTATTAATATCTTTTTAAGTTTTGATTCGATATTCATAAAATTTTAAATGACTCGAGAAAATTCCAATGGGAAACTTAAGCCTAGCATTAAAATTTAACATTAAAATTCAAATTACTTAATAAATATTTTTATTAATATCTTTTTAAGTTTTGATTCGATATTCATAAAATTTTAAATGACTCGAGAAAATTCTGCAAAGATTATATATATTAAATTTCAAATCATTTGGTTGGGTAGATTTTGCGTTGTTATATGCGGACAGACAGACAGACGGACAGACCAGACGATGACTATAGGTGCTACGTATTTATGTAATTACGAGCGCACCAAAAAATACAAATGTTTCTTAATCTACGAAAATATAATATAACCACGAACGAAAATATTACGTATGATCGATTAATTTCTTCCGAGTTACCCCCGATTCTGAAAAGCTTTTCTTTACCATTAGAAACCTCAGAAATTAATATATTTTCGAGATTTAAAAAATCATTTATATAAAAAGGAAGTTTTTTTTTTTTTTTTTTGCTGCCACTAATTTTTCGAAACGATTCCTAATAGTTTTTATAGTGTAATTAATCAGTTTTCTCAAACATAAATGTCTGTTTTCAGGATGCCAGCAATTCTCAATGAAACATTTTAAGCTGCGTAATTGAATTTATACATGCAAGAGTAACAATATATTATTAATCTTAATGTTAGTGTTAATGCTGTTAATGTATCATGTTTGCCGGTAAAACGGGTTCGCTGAACATGAAAATGTTTACTTGAGAATTCGTAGCTTATATTCCAGGAAAACCTATCGAAAAACCTATATCACCTGTATTCCGAGTTGAGGAAACTAATTAATACACTATAAAAACAACTCAGAAACGTTTCCAAAAATAAGTGGTAGCAAAAGAAACTTTCTTTTTATAAATGATTCTTTAAATCTCGAAAATACAATGTTTTCTGAAGTTCCTAAAGATAAAAAAATGCGTGTCAGAATCGTTAGTAAATCGGAAGAGGTAATTGTGCATTTTCGTTCGTGGTTACATTATATTTTCCTAGATTAAGAAATGTTTGTATTGTTTTAGGTGCGTTCGTAATTACATAAATACGTAGCACCTAGAGTCGTCGTCTGGTCCGCCCGTATGTCTGTCCGTCTATCCGCTTATAACGGTGCAAAAACTACTCAACCAAATTATTTGAAATTTAATATATATAATCTTTGCAGATTTTTTCCACTCATTTAAAATTTTATGAAAATCGAATCAAAACTTAAAAAGATATTAATAAAACTATTTATTAATTAATTTGATTTTTTTTAAATTGGTACTTCTTTGTTATAGCAGCTTCCGAGGATTAATCGTCAAGCGACCGAGATGTATCAGTCTATTAAATCTATCATATGTAATTATATTCAATTATAATTATCGTATTATCAATCATAATTAATTCAAAGATATCACATGATAGGTGATGATACTAGTTGCCATAGCGATTACGTTCTATTTAAAATGGAGTCATATTATATCCGTATTACTGAATTTTACTGAATTTATTTGAATCCTATAATCTACCGACAGTTTTTGGATAGATGTTTCCGGAGAAATAGATATTAAATGGATAAAAGAGTCTAAATATGGATTTCAAGTTCTGAAATTTTCAATGCTAGGCTTAAGTTTCCCATTGGAATTTTCGGTAACTGGCAACAAAAGATAAAATGTTTGCAACTTAAAATGTACTTATTTTATTACAGAAATTAATCATATCATAATAACAGACGCTATAATTCATTTCACTGAAACTAGTTATAGTACGAACGCACCTCATTTCTCACATCTGACGTACAATTTCCAACTTGTTTTTTTATTGTTTAGTTCGTCATCTCATTGCCGTTATTTCTAATGTAACTTCAATACTTTTCAGTTGAAATATTTAAACATATAATTTTTTATTTGCTAAACTTGAGAAAAAATATTCCTTCGGTTTAGAAAGTTTCTTTACTGGTGTTTAACAATAATGTCTCAGAAGATTGAAGAACTAAAAAAATATGAAAATAAATATAAATATATAATAGTCTAAAATATGAAAATAATAAAATAGAATTGCTAATTCTGATGCAACGTATTTTTTATACAATTTAACATAACTTGATGTTAATTTTATGTTCAACATGAAATGAAATTTAGCCTTTTCGGTTAACGGATTTTAGTTTTAAGCAAAAGTGTGGTATGTTATAGTTAATCTTTTTTTATCTTTTAAATTTATTTGGAGCAATTAACTGCTAATTGTGGTAACGCTATCCCTAGTTTCTTAACATTATTATCGTAAGCCAGTCTTCATTGCTAAGATATATTTAAGAGAATCATGCTTGAAAATTATTTAAAAAGTCAAAAAAATCGCCAAATAGAACTACAGTTTTCAAACAAATTTAATTTTAAAGTGCATTTTTTTCATATTCGATGATGTAAAAATTTAAATAATATGATTTTTAGAAGTCATGTATGAGCAATAAAAATAGCAACCGATTTATTTGGCAGCCATCCAAAAGTGGCCTATACATTTTTAACGATGACAAAAAAGTCCATCGTGAACAAAATAAGACTTTATCCTCTTATATGTTTGCTAATAAATAATTTTGTTATTTAACCTTGTTTTTGAGATACCATTTTATTATCTTAATAAATAAATAAATATATATTTTTCAACAGGTAAAGGAGGAATTATCAAAAACGACAACTCTAGAACAGAAAATACGTTGTGTAGTTGATCTGTTCACCGTGTCAAGTACACAGACAGTGAATAAAAATGAATTTACTGAATTTATAATGTCACACTTGAAGAAGGTTCAGCTTCTAGAAAAGTATATTCCTCAACAGAAACTGAATAAAGATGTATTATTACTGGAAGATTCTTCTGCGTTACTAGCAAATGATGTAGCTGAAGTAAAGAATTCGCTGTCAGAGGTAAGAAAAGTGCAGAGTTTAATGAAATAAAAAAATGTATTCTTAGATGATTTACCCGAGTATGTTTTGCGGTATCTTGGCGCAGTTGTACTCATTAGAAATGCGACGGTCTAAATCCAAGCCTGAGACCGAATAGACACTGGCTCGGACTAGATTTTTATACTAATTTTCGGGCTTCGGGGCCAGGGTGCTCAAAGTAAATATTTTATTTATTCATGAATTGGAAAAAAAAAGAAGAAGAAAAATTGGTATTTGAGAAACAAAAATGTAGCCAAATTTTCTTAAAATGTTTTACAACCATTAAAATTAGTTTGAAAGGAAAATGAATTGTGGTTGATGAGATATGAAAAATATTCTATGTGATTCTGAAGCCTTTGCACAGTATGTGTTAATAACATAAAGAAGCCCTGAAAAATTTTCTGCTTTATCCGCGCTTTTCTATTTGAAGTCCTCTACCAGAATTACTGTAAAACAAAACTCACGTCTTCCTGAAATAGTTATGCAACGATATTTTGAAAAAATAATTGTGACTTTTGTAGATTTCTTCTACTGGTAGGATATAGATAACATTTTTTTAAAAATTTTAAACAGACTTTCAGTGACATGAATACCACGAAACGTTGTCGTGAGGGAGTATTTCGGATTAATACTTATTTCTATATGGGAATATATTTTTAAACGAGAAATTAATCTTGAAGCAATATTAAACTGCTAACAATTTTCTACAGCGTACTTTCAATATCGGGCTCACGTGGGCTCTTATTTGAAATCAATGGGTTCGGGCGCCGCACAGTGGGTCAAAGTATAGCAGATGTCGAACATAGGATTATCACAACAGTATAAGCCTATATATAAGATTTTTTTTGTTATATTTAGGTTTAAATAAGTAAAATATATTATATTCAATCGATTTGCATGGTTTTTATGAGCAATTTAATCTTTTTTTGTTTAAAACAGGACTTTTAGAGGCATACTGGATAACTAAATTAAACTTGAAAATCAAAGTAAAAGAAAAAGCTTAGCAGACAATAATTTTATTACCTATCATGTTTTTACTTATATCCTAATGACATTGGCAAAATATTCAAAATATTTGTTTAATTTTTAATTGGCAACATATGTAATGTTTAGATAACTTTTCAAAATCATTCTACAAAACCGGAACATTCTTCTGCAACATTTTAGAGCCTATTTCAGTGCATATTTTTTATCCTCGGAAGTATAATAATAATCATAATAATATAATAATAATAATTTTATAAAATAATTTTGTAGTGATATTAATTTTTGTATATTTCTTTTTTATTTAAAGCAAGATTATTTCATTATTTTTTTTTAATCTTTTGAAAGATGATAACAAACAGAGATTTGTTTCTGTATCTAAATAATTTAAAGAATGGTTTTAATTATGAAAAATCAATTCTTAGTTTTGTAAGTGCTGTTCTACTGTGGACTAAGTACTTCAGAAATTGATGAAGAAAATTTAAAGAAGCGTTTACGTAAGTTTTGTGTAGCTGTAAAAGATCGATGGCAGAAATCTCAACGAAAATTAGATCGTTTCAATACTAAAAACGATTCTTGGCTTCAGTGTTCCTTTAAAGTTGGTAATGAATTTAAACCATCTGAAGTTGAAAATTCGCAGAAATCAACGTCTCGGAAATCATTTTCAGATGTAACCGAAACTCATAAAAGAAAACTAACTCAACGTTTAAGAGAGGATACTTCTGGAGAAGCTCTTTTGCATGCAGCAAAACAAAAATTAGCATCTGAGAGTTTTAAAGGATCTTTTGATATAGCACATAAAAATATAACCATTGATCACGAAATGAATTTAACAATGATTGATAGAAAAATTATTACGGCAATTTCAAATACATCCTCCTGTTCAACATGTTATATTTGTGGTGCAAATCCTTCGGAAATGAATAACATTGATAAAATTGTTCAAAGAAGTGTAAACGCTTCCTCATACAGCTTTGATGTATCTAGTCTACATGTAAAGATACGGTCTATGGAATATTTGCTTCATATTTCTAACAATTTAGCATTTAAAGCTTTAAGTGCTAGAACTGAAGACCAAAAGAAGCAAAAAGAAGAATCAAAGAGAAAAATTCAATGCGAATTCAGAAAAAATTATGTTTGCTAATTGATGTTGTTAAACAGGGGAGTGGTTTGACACACGATTTAAACACTGCAAGGACATTTTTTGCTGAGTTTAAAAAGACAGCTGAGATCACTGGATTGGATAAAGAACTAATTAAACGTTTTGCAATTATAATGCAAGTTATCTCCTGTGACAAAGTAATTAATGCCGAAAAAATTGGTGAATTTGCACTGGAAATAGTCAAAGAATGTGTTTCGAAGTACGGGTGGTATTATATGCCAGCTTCAATTCATGGAAAAAATATAATTACAAATTTTGCTGTTTCAATTGGCCAATTATCGGAAGAAACTGGCGAAGCTCGAAATAAAAAGTTTCGGAGGTACCGGGATTCCCATACGAGAAAAATAAGTCGAAGAGCATGTAACGAAGACTTGTTGCACCATTTACTTATAACATCTTAACCGTTGATTTCCAGTATTAGACGTAAAGTAAGAAACGTTCAAAGGAACAAAAAATTTCCAGAAGCATTAGAACTTTTACTTTAAATAACATTTTAGCACTCACACATTATGCATCCATTTATTAGAGTAGATTTAACCCTCTGAGAGTCTTTACTCTTTTCAGCATTTTCATGTAAATATTTATCTAACACAAGATACGTATATATTGAATTTAGTTTTATAGTTTAATTTTAAATTATTTTTTTACATTATTTCATCTTAGAAAATTCTTACAGTATAATATTTATTAAAAAATATTTTTGTCTACAGACAATTTACTATGCTTTCCGTTAATAGAAAATTATGCGATAGCCACTTAGAGTGTTTGAAATCCATTTATTTCAAAAATGCGCAGGTTTGCGCAAATATTGCCCTATACCACATTAAAATACAGGCTTTTAGGAACACAAAGATGTGTTTGAAATTTCACGCAACTTCATGCAATTTAAGTTACACAATTTTTAAGTTTATGATACCGTTAATTTTATATGGGCTGTTCATAATATAAAATGATACATAAAATTCAATCAAAATGCAATCAGTAGTGCTGTAAAATGTGTTTTAGGAAATTAATAACGATATTTTAAACGAGTTATTATTAGTGGTTACCTAGGTTTCATTTCTGAGCACATTTAAAAATCACTAAAATTCGCAGAAAAATTCCTCTGCTGAAAGATGTATATTCCGAGCTGTACAAATAAGATATAATTTTGTATAATTTAAAAGATAAACATATATTCGTATTTTGTAGACATTCTTTTAAAATATTTCATTGAAAAAATTTAATTATTTAAAGATTATTTTTTGGCCCTATGTTCGCATTTTCTTAAGGATTGACCCACTGTGCGCCGGGTGAGTTCCAGCTCCGGAAAAATGAGCCCCAACTCATCTCCAGTACCCACTACACTCGTAGGGGTCAGCACCCCCTAGTTTATTAAAAATACATGTAGTTTAAAACTCAATCAGATTTATACCATTGCTTTAATACTAACAGGAGCGTCTGTTACATGGTATAAACTTGTAAATTTTCGCTTCAAAATACTCTTTATGCAAATTTTAACAAACCACTGCCATTTCAAGAAATTGTTTGGGTACAGCTGTCGCAGACACACCGGGGTATCTTTTTGGCGCCAAAATTGCGATTTTATGCGTGGGCAACCTGGCGATTTTGGCGAAATTTTGCTTCGTATAGCAACCCGGTAGAGCAGATTCTGTGGGTTTTATATTAAATTAAATATTGTGTGTTTTATAATACAGTAATCACTGTGTGTTGCTTATAATAAATTAAATAGTGTGCGTTTTATAATAAACATTGTGTGCGTTTTATAATAAAATAAACTGTTTCATATTAAAATCAAACTAACACGCTGTCTTAGCAATCTAGGCCTTAACGGGTACCCAGAAAACGGGGGTTTCTCGCCAAACAAAAATCGCGCCAACCCCGGTGCGTCTATGACAGCTGTTCCGTTGTTTGTTTATGTTTCGTTGATTTTTTTTTCCATTTTAAAAATGTAACATATTGTGAAAGTTATATTTTTACAGTATATAAAACTAATACATCTTTTCACGACTAATTAAAATATCCCTTGCAACGCACAGTTTAGGAACCGCTCCACTGTATGATATTTTGGATTGCACTGCTTAGACAAAAAAAAAAAAATAGCAATTCAGAAAAACGTAAAATTGTAAAAGTAAAATGCTTTGTAATATTTTTGATTAATGAATAAACCAATTTTTTCCCTAAACTGGATAGTTAATTTTGAATGTCTGATAAAAGAGTCTACCTAATTTTGGAAAATGTTTTGGCATCATATATGGCACATGGTTCGTGGGAAGTAACAGACAGGAAAATTTAACCGAGTCTCCACAGTAGGTATCAACCTCAACTGACGTTTGGGCAATAAATAGATTGTATTTTTCTACTAAATCTGAAGACAGAGGATCAGTCGCGGAAAAAAAGTGTCTACTAACTCTGCAATAAATTATTGTAGAAGAAAGTTACTGGTACCAAACGATTGGAAATAAAGTCTACTTTTAAATGATGTATATAAAATTTTCTTAGGGGGCCATCTACAAACAATCCCAAACTTTTTTATTCAACGACAAGGCATAATTTTGACAAGATAATTTAAACCTTCAGTTAAACTATGTATAGATACCAAATTTCATAAAATTCCAACGATTAGTTTCAGAGAAATTAATTATTTTAAAATGAGTCTAATTTAGGGGCTTTATCCAAATTGAAGTTCGGTACTTAATTGTTGAAATGCTACATAATGACCAATACTATTAATGTATTGTTTATTGCCAATATGACCATTTTACTCACTTAATATGTTTCGGCTATTATTATATACGGTAATATCCTTTTCAATATTCATTTTCTAATGTTTACAAGATTTGAATTATCCGATTAAATATATATAAGGTTATCTGTGATTAAAATAGTTTTCGGATATGTGAATGTGATTGGAATTTTATGGTTCTGCGTCAATTCGTCGCGACGACAACTCATCGCAGCGTCAATTCGTTGTGGTGTCAATTCGTCACGACGTAAATTCGTCGCAACGAAAATGTTTTTGACGGCTATGATGATAAAATAAAGACAATTTAGTAAAAATATTTAATGATAATTAGTTTTTTAGATATAGAGAATTATAACTAACAATTTACATGCGATTATATCTAAAAAACAAATTATCATTAAATAATTTTACTAAATTATCTTTATTTTATCATCATAGCCTTCAAAAACATTTTCGTTGCGACGAATTGACGTCGGGACGAATTGACATCACGACGAATTGACGCTGTGACAAATTGACGCTACGATGAATTGTAAGCGATGAATTGTTCCGCAATGAATTGCGCGCGACGACTTGACGCAACACCGATTTTTATAGGTGTTTTTATAAAGCTTTTTCTCAGATTTGCAATTTATTCTACTCGCACTTTTCTAAATTTATATGTGAAGAATATCGGTGAATACAAATTTTAGAATAAAAAATAGTATGAAACACTACAAGGGAACGATGTAAAACAAACACAAACAAATGGCTTTTCAGTCTGAATATAAATCTTACCTCGATTGCTAATGACATATTTTTAAAACTTTTTCAGCAAATACACAACACATATGCATTTATAAGAAACAAAGAAACATTACTTCAAACATATATACCACAGAAAAAATAAAATAGGTTTATTAGACTGAAGAAGAAGCTAGAAATTCAATTAAAGGTAACAAATTTAATGAGTAAGTTGTTTTTCTAATCCAGGATTGTTTATTTTTTTTAAATGAGCTTTTTTAATTTAAAAATAAAAGCGAAACTAATTTACATAACTGACGTAAAATGATATCTCACAGAAATACGATTTACGTAATTTTAATAAAAAGATTTAAAGCAGAAGCAGGAATAGAAAAAAAAAACTCATCCTAATCAACAATAAAATGAGTAAAATATTTTTTCAAATTATGCTTTTCAGCACATCACAGACGGCCATCTAAACAAACATTTTGCCGTTTTTTAGCAATAATATGAAAACTACTTGGAAGAAAAAATTGAAATTTTGAATCCACATAAAGCAGGACAAAATAAATATAAATCCATCAAAATAATTGTAGTTCTCAATTCATAACTTTTTCGAATATTAATTTCATAATAAATATTATCTATATTAATAAAAGAAAGTTTCGCTCTGTGTGTGTGCGTGTGTGTGTTTGTTTGTCTGTCTGCGATGGCTAGCAAGATCTATCCCACCTAGAAGTCTGAAAATTTAGGATAATGTGGATAGTCCAAGGTCTGGCCATGTACACCTGAGTCTCAGAATTTTAATATTTTGATAATTACCCAAGATATTAATTAGATTCTCATTAACCATCGCTTCTAAAATGAAATCTTTTAAATCAAAATGGCTAAAGAAACGAACAGGCGAATTGGATTTGCAAGCGGAAATGAACGAATTCGAAATTATTTTACTAATTAGCGAATTTTAAGAAAACTAATTGAGATATCAATTTGAAATTTTCTGAGCATATGTAAAAAAAAATTCTGCATCTGACTATGTGATTTTTGAAAAATTCGATCGGTAATTTTTCTTAATTTATGCAAAAATCTGCCAAAAATCTACCGGCGCTAGTGAAAACAATCCGAGAAAGTTTCAGACAGGGATCTGCTTTCATTAAAAACTGAACTACAAAGATATCTATTTCTCTGGCCGATCCCTCCATTTAGTTTGAGAAAATGAAAGGAAATAATTTTTACTAATGAACAAAATTTAGGTAACTAATTAAGATATAGATTTGAAATTGATGTCGGGAAGAAAGGTCATCTGCCGGCTAATTTAGCGTAGCGTCTTCGTTATGTTCTAATTATCAGAAAAATGTAATTATTTGTTTAATGATCGCGTTAATGTAGGTGACGGTGGTTTTCTTCAACAAATTATTCATTATATTTGCGGGTATGGGGAGGGATGGGGTTAAAGCCTTTCTCGGAGATGTAATTATCTGGGGCCCGGGCAACGCCGTGCGGATTAGCTAGTAAAATTATAAAAGTTACAAATTCAAGTATTTATGTTTGGGATTTTTATTATTATGACCAAACAAAAAATTACCACATTAGGATTATAATTTCAGGAGATATTAATAAAAATATGAACATATAATTTAACATTAGAAGCTCTAAATTTTGAATGTTTATAATTCAAAAACTTATCACCCAAATGACTTGAAATTTGGTATATAGGCATACTTTGAACCAAAAGTGTGGTACTTTTTGGTTAGCCGAGTGCCAGTGATATATGTACATATATATATATATATATATATACACATACATATAATATATATATATATTCACACATATATGTTTATATATGTATGTTTATATATGTGTGTGTGTGTTATATACATGTATATATATCACTGGGGCCAGGCTAACCGAAAAGTACCGAAAGTTTAAAATATACTGTCAAAATTGGGTGTTGCTATTGCAAAACACAATGTTTGGACTAATTTTCATATGTAGATTGCCCTCTAAGCAAGTTTTATATACATCATTTAAAAGTATACTTTATTTCCAATTGTTTGGCACCAGTAACTTTCTTCTAAAATAATTCTTTTCAGAGTAAGTGGGGGGTGTTCACTTTTTTTTTCCACGACTGTACACAGAACCTCAATATTTAACACTAGAACTACCATGAGCCGTCATTTTGACAGTTACCAAATGAATATATTCCGATTCAAACCAGAAATTTCTTTTTAAAATAAATTAAATATAAAACTCACAGAAATACGTTAAATGAATAAGTAAAGTAGTTTAAAATAAATTTTCTGGTAGGAAATAGTTTAAAAAAACTTGAGTAAAATTTCCGGTTGTTCTAGTGTTAAAAACCACATTATAAGGTAGTATCTGAAATATTGTTTCACATTTATGCTTGTAACAATGTCTATGGAAGTAATGGAAGCGACTATCAAAATAGCGACAGAAATTTTCGATAACTGACCATAATGCCACTTTCCATAATCAATACCTTAGCATTTTTCATTATTTGACATGTTTCGAATATGATTAAATGTCAAATCGTGCTGACATCTGTTTTGCGCAGTATGCATTACTTAAATCATACCAAGTATTTAGATGCATTGCCCAATACTGATGTTATCGATTATGTTATCGGCAAGCAGATGCATACATAAACATTATAGTTTAAAAAATCTTTATATAATGTATTCGCGACCATTTTTAATGCTTTTTAGTACTAACTAAAACTTCTAATTAATTTTTAGAAATTTTATATCAGTTGTGTAACAGTTGGTTTTTACACAATTATTCCTACTTGTTTATATTTCTTTTAAATGCTAAAAGGTGTAAACTAAAAACATAATATACAGTACAATAACTTTTATTTGATTGTTGACATGTTTCGGATCACTCCGAGCTATTATCAAAAACAAATGAGAATATTGTATAATTGCACGGTCTGTGAAGATATTATTTGGAAATGCTTTTTTAACATTACGCACGTTATTTTTTTATTATTATTTGGTTGTTTATTTCCATATTTGTAACCATGGAGTAACTCGAGCCACAATTTCGGTAAGTTAAATGAAGATGCATCATTACTTATTGTATTTCTGCGTGTGGATCTCTATGGATTTCCTATTATGGACGGAAAGTATAGACTGGAGGGAAAAATTATTTTACTTTCATTGAAATTTATTTGCATGATAACTTCAAACACGGTGCAATTATAGAATATTCTCATTCATTTTTGAGAATGGCACGGACTGAGCCGAAACATGTCAACAATGTAATAAAAGTTATGTTACTGTATACAGTATAACCTCGATTATCCGACGTAATTGGGTCCGAGCCTACATCGGATAGTCGAAATTTTCGGATAATCGAGAATTTATCAATAATTATCTAGTTTAATATGTAACATCGTCATCGAACTGCTATTATGACTATTTAAACTGCTAAATAAATATCTAGTTACAGGAAAATAAATTTATTTTGAAAATATGACATTGATCTCTCCTCCCCCTTTTGAAATTTTGCAGCTGAGAAAATTTCTATTCATGAAAAGATGACAAAAGGGGCTTTGTTCCGTTTGCTTGCTTACAATTAGAAGGTGCAATAGCATTCGAATGTTGTGGCACTCGGCAGTACAACCTTCAAAATTTTGAAATGGGGAGTGTTTTGTTTAGAACAGGGACGTCTACACAGGGGGTGGGAGAGAGAAAGAGTACACTTATACCAGAATCTGGGATAGCAGGAGCTCAAGTTAATTTCAAAGGAACTCTAAGAAAGGGGAACCAAAATACTTATCTATACTCGTAGCTCGGAAAGGACCACTTGCATACACAAGGAATGTGAAAGTAAAAAACAAACGGTGAAAATAAAAATTTCAGGAAACAAATGTCGGTTTACGGAACGTTCCGGATAAACGAGAATCGGATAATCGAGGTTCTACTACACTAAGTTTTTAGTTTACACATTTTAGCATTTAAAAGAAATATATTATTACCAATTGTTATAATTTATTATATTTTTATACTTGTTTATGTTATTTTTCAGTGGTGCTCCAGAAAAATTACGATACAAAGAATCCCCGACTTGAATAAATTTAATGAAGATGCAATTCAGAAGACAGCTTCTGTGCTAAATTCTGCCTTTTCAATTTGATTTTCTGCATCATTAAAAAAAAATACGTTGTGTAACGTGAAAAAAATGTTTCGAATTGTATGAGCATTGAATAACATGTAATATTGATTTATATTGCACAATAAAATTCATGATTACCTTAACAGTTATTATGTTATGTTTTCATAAGTGAATGATTACATATTTTTATCTACAAATTACATAACAAAAACTTTAAAAATTTTAAAACAAAACGGAACAAGTGGGTAAGTGTGATCGAAGAACGCACAAAGGGTTTCGTTTAATATTCCTTTCAAAACACTTTATCCTTTCTTTAATAAATCTAAATAAATTTCATTTTCCAAAAACGAAAGTCCTGTTTCTTATAAAGTAAAAATTTACCAGTCTATTTTTTCTTTCTTTCTTTCTTTCTTTTTCTTTTTTTTTTTCTTCTAAATATCTGAAGCGGCCCGATAGCGGGCAAAGCCCTCTATTCTGCTCTGTCATAATAATATCTGTCAGGTGGACTAAATGCGATATATATTTTTTAAAGTGGTTTCTCCGCTCTCCCCTTCTTTATTAATAATTATAATAAATATATGTAAAGTTTTAAAATATATGTAAAGTTGTTTAAAACAGAATGACCAACAATATTTTTTTAAACATTAATAGATTTAAACAGCTAAAATGTGGACTTCATAATTTTAAAATAAATATCTTATACGCATGTAAAAGTAATAAAAATAACTAAAATTTCCTTAAATCTTATTAAAGAGAATGCAGAATATATAAAAATAATTAGGAACTTAAAACAACAAACATATAACGTCAGTAAAAATCGCTAAAATCTTCTTATTTTACTTAACAGAAGCAGAGAATAACAAAATACCTTCACAATAATCCCAGTTTCAACGAATTTCCTAATTTTAAAACACTGGTTGTGAATCACTACTGTCATTTATAGACGTAAAGATAAACAAATAGTAGAGAATATTAAGTAATAATGTCTGTTGGATTATTAGTGCATTAATATGCAGACAAATATAAATATAATAATAAATAATAAATAGAAAGCTAATCGGTACGACGAATTTGACAAGAGCGACAAAAGTTATGATTATTTTTAATGAATATTACTGCTTAGAAAAAAAATAATGGAAACTATTTTTATGGAGTGGCATGCAGGACGGAGGTTCGAATCCTTTGGAAGAAAAGGCGATAAAAAAAGATATGATAACATGTAATACAAATACCTGTTCCGTATAAATGTGCATCAGTCCATATAACTATTATATAATTTTTTCATTAATATTGCACTGTTGCTCACATTTATTTATAAAAACAGAAATTACCATCTTGAAAATGGAGTAATATCAAAACGGAAGTTTTGTGAAAAAACGTGGAGTAGATGGCAACTTTGCTGCCGATACATTTTTCCTTTTTTCACTTTATAATTTTTTTTTTTTTTTTTTTTTTTTTTTTTTTTTTTTTTTTTACAGTGTTGACATTCCAGTGTAAATATTTGCAATGAAATGCCACTATTGCAGATAGTATAATAGTTTTACATTGGAAATACTGGCAGTGAATTGGCAAAATATGGCTGCAAGAGATGTTATATGGGCGCAACCAACGAAACTAAAATAATTTTTCAAAAAAAGTTGTGGAATAAAAAGTTGGTCGAAGTCCGCATTTAATTTCTGTACTTACAGGAAGCCCCAGCGAAATATAAAAATCTTATTGGATACATGAAAGAAAATTTATGATCCCAAAAATATTTCTTGAAATATCTTGCTAAGAGTTAAAAAAGAAGAATGACCCTATCAATATTGGTGTCACATTGGCAAAGTGTAAACAGCCTAATTTCGAGGAATATTTCGTGCAAATGATAACAATATTTTGAAAAAAAACAACAACACTGGTCCAATGTTATTTTAGTACTATGAAATTTTTTTTAAACGACAAGGTTTTCGAGTCTTATTTTAGTATTATTTCGCGTATATTTGTTTTCAGCTCAGTTCAAAACTCCATATTTTTCTCTATCTACAACAACATTCAAAATGTGTATTTTGAGTAATATACATACAAATATTTTGTTTTTCCGTAGTACAAGAAAGTAAATTTATTCTATACACGTAATGATTATAATTAAATCGAGGTAATAAATAATAATTACACATAATGTGCTTTATTATTTAAAGGAGGATAAAATTGTGAGAAAGATGTTAAACTACATTAACATTATTGAATGTCAATTATTCTAAGCACTGTCAGCCAGACACATAACCTTCATCAGGGATAATACTATTTTTTATCCGTGGTAAAGGCTATGTGTATAGCTGAAAGTATATAGCTGAACATAATATTTACTTGAGAATTCATAGAATCCGAAAAACCTATTTTCCGGTTTGAGGAAATTGATTAATACACTATCAAACCTACTCGGGAAATTTTCCGAAAATAAATGGCAGAAAAAAAAAGTTGTTATCGGGTAATCTAAAAATATATAGTAAATTTAAATAAATCTGTTAGAGTTTTCAATTAAAGAAAATATTTTCACCTATATTCTGCAACTTGAGAAGTCCGGGTTGGAACCCCTAGTATTATTAATACAAAATTATTCAATGAATAAGATCAATGAATTTTATGATTAATTTACCATAAAAGGAAAAGATATAGGATGCCTCCACAAAGTCTCAATTTTTCCGTTTGTTTCGAATCCTCATGATTGAATTAAAGCCTCTCTCTTAAAGGGACATCATGACTGCGGCACGCCTAATAATATTTACAGTATAAAAATACTTTATTAAATCATTCTCAGAATGCTGCAGAAGCAGATACGTTGTATATGGTACAATTCTACACTGCAAAAAGAAAATTGTTGCGCGGTAGTGTATTACTGCTTATTTTACTGTTTATTACTGCTAATTTTACGGTATAATACTGGCACCTGGTATGCTAGTATTATACTGCAAAATCAACATTTTTTTTTGCAGTGTATGATTGTAATCTATGCGAAAGCCAAGGTAATCAGGTACGAGTCGTACTAGGGCATTTTTCGCTCTTTTGGAATAAACCTCAAATTATGATACTCCAAACATGATTATGATATACATAGTTGAAAAAAAATTCCTCTATTCATTATGACCTAATTACAGGAATTTCCATTTTATATCACATTTTCATCACGTAAACACTATAGTTATACCTCGGATGAATGAAATTAGCGCTGCAGTTTGCAGTCATGTCCAACAAATAAGAGTGAATTATGCAAGCCAAAGTATGGTTCGGGTAGCTCAGTAGGAAGAGCATTGGCACGGCATGCCAAGGTACCCTGGTTCGAATCCTGTCCCGGACGTTTTTCGCTCTGTTGGAATAAAACCCAACTATGATACTCCAACCATTGAATAAGAAAATAATTCTTATGATCGATAGAATGCACACTGATAAAAATGACACTTTCAAATCAGAGTAAATGGATGTTTTCATTTTGTTATGGAACTTTCTGTTTCAAATGTGACGATCCAATGCTTTCAATTCTGAAATACCAGAAATACTCAGAATATTGAAACATGGACATACTCAAAAATTAGCACATAAAGGTCATTTCATACTCATTTTCGAAACATGGAAATACACAAAAATGATTAGGATCAGTTCAAACTCATTTTTGAAAAAAGGAAATACTCAAAAGTGATCACATAGAAGTCAGTTCATACTCATTTTTGAAACATGGACATACTCAAATAGGAGCACATGATGTTTTATTCTTGAGTGTGTGCATGTTTTCAGAAAAGAGTATATACATGTTTCAAACTTGAGTAATTTTGATTCGGAGCTATGCGACATACTCAGATTTCAGTATTTTTTGCTCAGTTTTGAAAATGTCGTTTTTAGAGTACATGCGTGGTTTACAGTTTTTTTTTTTTCAAATAAAATAATCCCAGAAGTCATGGAATATAAGCGAGGTTAATTATAATTCACCTGAAAGTTTTTCTTCTAATATCGGCTCTTTCCAAGTACAATATTTAATGCTGACTGAATGAACTTCATTAATTGCTAAAATATGTTAAATAAAACAGTAAAAAGTTTTGTATACAAAATGTCTTTATGTTTCGGCTTTACCGTAACCAATCGACAAATGAGAATATTCCACAGATGCACGATCCATAATGCAATGATCTGAACCGCCATCAATCACACACTTTACACATTATCTTGGTTATTTAAATGATGCTGTATTGTTACATTCTGAAATTTCACGTATTATAATTTCAACGGTTACTTTTAATGGATAGATTGTATAGATTGCAAGGAAAAATTATTTTGCTTTCACTGAAATTTATTTGAATGTTTTTTTCTTGATATAATCTTGAAAGTGCTGTGGTTTTTCTATTATACTTCATATCAGCTATGTTGCTTTTTTCTACAAAAAAATTTTCTGCCAGTCATGCCCATAATAAATTCTTTGGTCCGTCTTCTTTAATAAATGGAATTTCATATACTCCTGAATAATTCTCGAAATGAATTGGGTCAATTTTAGTACAAAATATATCATTTAATTTGGAAGGGGGTTTGACTATTAAGCAGATATTGTAACATTTAATGCTACATGTTAATTTCTTAAAAATGCTTTGAATATCTATCTATCTATCTATATATATATATATATATATATATATATATATATATATATGTGTGTGTGTGTGTAGCATTTTGACGAGGTTGAGATATTACGATGAATAATATTCGATGAAAGGATGGCAGCCCTTCAACGATATAGCAAGTTGCAGTCGAATTTAGCGAGTATGGCGAAGTAGTAAGGCAATGAAATGAGATCACAGAATTTCTCCAGTAAATCCAGCCAATCTCCAGACAAATAATTTTATTAGAAGACGAACAACATATAAACGATTCCCAAAGGGTCTAAAACTTATAGCCCTCGGGCTAACGTTGCTTCACTTCATTGAATTAAGATGTTACTGGGCCAGTTGAATATTCTACGGTCATACAAATACCAGACACATACTTGTTTAGCTTCCGAAAACGTCAAAAATCTGCCGCTCCGACCGGCGCAGGCGAGTTTTGATCTCTCTGCGGAAACATACACAGAATTACGTCACGAGCGCTCAACCCAATGAGTGAGAAGCTAGCTCCAGCCCAACGAATGAGGCTAGAGGGCGAGGCTAAAACATTAAAGAATCCCTTAGTTTGGTGCGGACCAATTTAGAAGTTAAAATCCCAAGCGCGCGAAAGAATCAGAGCAATAATAATAATAATAAGAAGAAGAAGAAAATGGCTTTTAAAAAACATTCGAAATGAGAACGCGTCTCAGAATTTTATAGATTGGGGAACTGATAAAAGTTACGAATGATCTTAAATTTTAGATTAAGATTTGGAATAAAATAATTATTAATATACGTATATTTACTTTTAAAAGGACTTTAAATAGGAATAGATATTATTAAGAATTAAGGAAATACTGACTATGACAGAAGTTAGATTAATTTTAAAATATTAATGCGAATAAAATGGAAGGATACGAAGGAAATAAATTTTTATATAACATTATCCCCCCCCCCCCTAAAAATCCGAATGACGGGTAGATCCGTTGATCTACAAGTTCATTAAGGCAAGCAAGAATTTGGATTACAAAATATTTATCTGGTATTTCCAGGGATAAATTATTCCAACACTTTTTGAAATATTCGATGCATATTTTGATGAGTATCAGTTGCACACACCACAATAAAAATATACAGCATCCGCATTCAGCAACATATCACAGCTTCTCCGTTTATCAGACGATCAGAAGAACACTAATCAACATACTCTTTGCGAGAACTAGACGCACATTCTTCGCTATGAAGATGTACAACAGTAGCCGGCAATACATTCGCAGCTCATCCGTCCATCAGAACATTGGCATAGCTCAGCGCAAGTTCATGGAATCCTGACCGGCTTTTTGTAGCATTTTGACGAGGTTGAGATATTACGATGAATAATATTCGATGAAAGGATTGCAGTCCTTCAACGATATAGCAAGTTGCAGTCGAATTTAGCGAGTATGGCGAAGTAGTAAGGCAATGAAATGAGATCACAGAATTTCTCCAGTAAATCCAGCCAATCTCCAGACAAATAATTTTATTAGAAGACGAACAACATATAAACGATTCCCAAAGGGTCTAAAACTTATAGCCCTCGGGCTAACGTTGCTTCACTTCATTGAATTAAGATGTTACTGGGCCAGTTGAATATTCTACGGTCATACAAATACCAGACACAGACTTGTTTAGCTTCCGAAAACGTCAAAAATCTGCCGCTCCGACCGGCGCAGGCGAGTTTTGATCTCTCTGCGGAAACATACACAGAATTACGTCACGAGCGCTCAACCCAATGAGTGAGAAGCTAGCTCCAGCCCAACGAATGAGGCTAGAGGGCGAGACTAAAACATTAAAGAATCCCTTAGTTTGGTGCGGACCAATTTAGAAGTTAAAATCCCAAGCGCGCGAAAGAATCAGAGCAATAATAATAATAATAATAAAAAGAAAATGGCTTTTAAAAAACATTCGAAATGAGAACGCGTCGCAGAATTTTATAGATTAGGGAACTGATAAAAGTTACGAATGATCTTAAATTTTAGATTAAGATTTGGAATAAAATAATTATTAATATACGTATATTTACTTTTAAAAGGACTTTAAATAGGAATAGATATTATTAAGAATTAAGGAAATACTGACTATGACAGAAGTTAGATTAATTTTAAAATATTAATGCGAATAAAATGGAAGGATACGAAGGAAATAAATTTTTATATAACATATATATATATATATATATATATATATATAAGGAAATCACGTGTGTGAAAAACGAAAGAAGATATATAAAAATGAATGGAAAGAATACTGGAAGAATTTAACTTAATAAAATGAAAAATCAAAAATGGAATACTCTGAATATTTTATGGATTCTTCAGAGGAACATCATAAGAATAATTCATAGTAAATATATCTTATTTACTAAAATATTGTCAGCATTAAGCCTAAAAATGACAAGATTATGCTCCTTATAACATATATAAAAACCAAAATAAGATTGCAAAAACCCCAAGAGATCAAATAATTAAATAAATAAACCATTATAGAACAATAATATATAATATACCATAAGGCAATGGACACAACTCACCATAAAAACAAAGAGTACAAGCGATTAAACTGGATTTAAAATGCTTTAAGCTACCTGATGCACTTCATGAAACTATGAAAACGTTGAGGCATTACTGTAAAAATTTAATATAAAAGAAAAGGAAAATGTTTAGTGCTGCCATCTACATTTAAATCAAAAAGGAAAAGCTGAAACTACTATTTGTATTTATATTTGCACAGATTAAATTTGTTTTCAGCATTCTTATTATTGACAGTAGCCATTACTAAACAATAGAGTATCTTAACCCGTAACTGACTGAAATTTTAGCAAAACAATAAGTATTCTACTTATCAATACAAACGTGGTCATTTCATTCACCGGCGGAATGAATTTGCTTCTTTCGTGTCGTAGAAAGCTTTAATTTTTTGCGAGACGAACAATAAAGTTTTCTGGAAAAAGTTGTCGATAACACAACTATGCTTTCGCTTGTATAATTGATAAACTTGTTTATTATGTGCAAATATTATTTAAAACATCAAGAATATGAATAAAGAAGAAAATGTGATTTTGCAATTCCAAAGTGCTTGTATACAACTTACTCTTGGTCTTGCAACGCAAGCTTCTATATATTTAAAATTAAAAAAATGTTTTTAAAAGCAGACTTTTAATATAACTAACTAATCGGATGTGCCAACCCCAAAATTCCCTTTTATCCCATACGTGTTAATACTTCAAAAATCGCTATCACATTGCCAATAAAATCAATATTTTTCGTCTTTCTGTTGTACGTCTGCTGCTTCTGAAATGTCAGGTTACCTGGATGCGAAGGACCATTCGTTGCACGAGCAGCCGATGTAGAGCACGACTACGAAATGTCCTTCTAGTCTGTAGCGGTAGGAAAAGATAGCCTCCCTGTTTCTTGGTTTTAAGATTTTAGCTAATTTTACAAGAAAGCACTAAGCTAAAATGCGTGGAACCCGTTTACCGAAGATTTATTCCCAGTTCTCGTTAATATAGAATTTGAATGATAATTTCGACAAATTAGTCAGCTATAAATTTTGTTAGTCAGCCAAATTGGCTTCTTTTATAGCAACCTAATTTTGTCGCCAAATTCGGCAATATTTCGCGCAGTGTCGCCGAGCTTGGCAAGAATTTAACGCTGGTGAATATGAATATAGCGGATGCTAAATAGTGCTAAGCGTATAAGAGTTGGAACGATGGTTACAACAATGAAAGAAAATTTGCTAGGAAGCATGTTTACTAAAACATAAATTGAAGGAATTCTGCTGTCTTGTATCACAATGTCAGCCACCCTAAAATTTCAAACAGCTGTATTTCAGCCATTTTTCAAGATAGAGGCAAAACAAAAATTCCTCCGGAATCCTTGGATTGAGACCTAACATTCAACAAAGAAATCTTTAAGGATTTCTATTTTTTTTGTACGTCTTTTTGAATTTGAAATCTTTAAGTGGCTATCACAGCGTCCCCTTCCGGCGGAAATATCCCCAAACACAACTGGGACTTGCAAGCCATAGTCGAGAAAACATATTCAAAAAATTTGGTTCAATTCTATTCATCTTCACGCACTTTTTGATGATACAATAATGACAATTGAACAAAAATCGCTATAATAGTGCCCCGTTCCGGCGGAATATCCCTCAATTCAAGTGGGATCTGTTAGCCATAGCTAAAAACTTATAAATGAAATTTTGTTCAATTCTATGCATAACTTCATGCACTTTTTGATGATAAAAAGAGGACACACACACGGACAGACAGACACTTTGTAAAAACATGTTTTTCGGAATCTCTGACCCTTAAAACGTGTAAATCCGTCGAAAACCGGAAGTCGAAAAAAATTTCGATTACAATATTTTTTCTAATGTAGATAGAAGAATGCAAAACTCATGCGTCAAGCATAGATTATGAAACACTTTCCAACACATTCTGAATACATTAACAAAACTTAACATTATAATATGGTGAAAGATGATGTCTAAGTAAACAAGGGAGAAGGGAGGACCGCTCTGGAACTCATGTTTCGCTTTCGAGTATAAGTGCAATCCCGACGGGAAGTGTATAAGTAAACAATGGATGACAAAGGATGACCGCCCCGGAAACCCAGGTTTTGCTTTAGAGTACAAGTGCAATCCCGGGACGAAGACACAAACCCACTGTTTACTTTAACACACATACAATGTGTTGAAGGTTAGACAGTTTTTACAATGTTAAAAGTGCACAATTATTTAACTTAACGTGTCTAACCAAGTTAAGCAGGAATTAAATTCCAGCACTAAAGTCACACAGAAGAATATGAAACAAGAAATGCAAATAGAAGCATTAGAAGATTCATTCACAGTTAACTTTCCAGAATAAGTCAGTGAAACGACTGTAACAGTGACAGCTGAAGAAGAACCAACTCTGTAAAGCACTACTTTAACTAAAGAGTAGTCGCACGAATTTAACTAAGTAGAATCAATATCTCTACAACTTGCTAGAATTGAAAATCAAGAAAGAAAAATCATAGATTCAGCAATCAAGCATAGATTATGTAACACTTTCCTACGCTTCCAAAATAATTTCACAAATCATTACCGTTTAATAGGCTGAAAGATAACATCTAAGTAAACAATTTGAAAAACGCATAACATATTTAACACCGTGATTTCAGGAATTTCCAACATATATTTCCAACATATACAATATTCGGAAAAATATCCGAATACTTTTATTCAGCCCTGTATAGGATCTATAGATTTGTATATATACTACTTAGGATGCTAAATTTTAGCTTAGTTAGGAAACGCGTAGCACATTTTAAAATTCTCCTTCTGGAGTTTCTGTCAATAAAGGGAAATGTGTTCGCGAACTTTTGTGCTGCCCTGTATATGATCTACAGAATTCATATACACAAAGTAATAGACAAAAAGTGAGTTAAATTTAAAATCGCGTTCAGCAACTTAAAATGCACTTCCAGGAATTATTGTTAACAGACAGTAGAGAATTCTTTTGTGTGTCCCTGTAAATGAACGATGACTGCTATACACACAATATTCTGTAGTAAGCCTCTTGCAATGCACTTTAGTGATACATATAAATTTCAATACGTTTAAAATAGTCAAACATTATTTAACCCATTCACGGTCAGGCTGTTTTCATATTTTTTACTTGGAAAGGGTTGACGAGGACGTGCTCAAAATCTTTATAAATGGTCAAGAGTTTCACATTGTAAAAAGTTTAGCAGTAACATGGTGAAATTGCTTTCCCCCTGTAAAACACCTTTGGTAATGAATGGCCTATTGAAGTTCATTGTGGGCGCATCTGGTCAGACTTGTCAAGTGCAGGTTCTCAGAGTGATTGATTTGCCCACCCCATTATAATCCCCTTTCGAAAAATTCCTTGCACTGTCTAAACAGATAGGTGACATTCTATTCAAATAGAAGGAAAGAAACATAAAGGAAAGAAAAGTAAAAGAAATAGAAAATGTTATATTTCCATTTGATTTTAAAAACTATCAAATAATAAATTCTAAACTATTTCGTAAATAACTTGTGTTATATTAATGAGTTACAATCTAATGTCTCTTAATATTTTATCCCAATAGGGATATTTAATGAAACACTACACCTCATTCCTCGAATAAAACTTGATTATTTACTATATCATCACTGTAAATATAAGCTAGCGAAATAAAATCTTCTAATATGCGGTATCAGATTCAGTTAAATTCAGATATATAATTTTTTTTAATTAAATCAAACCTACAAGGAATAAGTCTTTACGTATCTAAGATGCCTTAGATTGCAGACTTTCTAAATAAGATAATTGTAAAACAAATGGTTGTTATTTTTGTATTGTTATTTACTTCCATTTCTTTCTTTTCTTTTCTCTTTTTTTTTCTTTTTTGAACAATTTATTTATTTATTTTGTAGCTTCGGGATAATAAGTCTCTTCAGGGATCGTGTTTTAGGTAGCTTTCAATACAAAAAGCTACCTATTGCAGCCGTTCGGAGGAAAGCAATTCCAAAAAAATTTGGTATATTTTCACCGAACATGACCCCCATACCCCTAAACCACCCTCCGGTCAAATGTTGATTTATATATATATATATACAGGGGTCGATGTAGGGTCTTTTTCTTGGGGGGGGGGGGGGCATTTTGTAAAAAATAAAGGTTATTTTTGTGAAATTTATTATATTTTTGTGAAAAATAACATTTTGTAACGAAAGTTTAAATCCAGTTAATCAAACTGGAACCAAGCATTTATAAATAAAAAAAAAAAACTTTTTAAAATCCTTTTGCCGAAGTTTTCCGCTCGGGTGAACTTGTTCGTTTGCAAATTACACATTTTAAAACATCACAAAATAACAAATAAATAATAGTCAGTTTTTATGGAATAGATTTTTGTGAAGGGGCCGGGCCGACTTTATCAAATTGGTTTTTGTGAAGGGCCCCATTTTATCAAATTAATTTTTGTGAAGGGTCCCATTTTATCAAATTGATTTTTGTGAAGGGGCCCATTTTATTAAATTGATTTTTGTGAAGGGGCCCATTTTATCAAATTGATTTTTGTGAAGGGGTCATTTCATCAAATTGATTTTTGTGAAGGGGCCCATTTTATCAAATTGATTTTTGTGAAGGGCCCATTTTATCAAATTGATTTTTGTGAAGGGTCCCATTTCATCAAATTGATTTTTGTGAAGGGTCCCATTTCATCAAATTGATTTTTGTGAAGCGAACCATTTTATCAAATTGATTTTTGTGAAGGGGGCCATTTCATCAAATTGATTTTTGTGAAGGGTCCCATTTCATCAAATTGATTTTTGTGAAGCGAACCATTTTATCAAATTGATTTTTGTGAAGGGTTCCATTTTATCAAATTGATTTTTCTGAAGGGGCCCATTTTATTAAATGGATTTTTGTGAAAGGGCCCTAAGTAAGCCCCAAATTGTTCCTGGATCGACCCCTGATATATATATATAAATGAAAACCCATGTGAAGAACCCATGTAAAGGCAGAAGATCTTTCAGAACATACTCCCAAATTCAGCGTTTTTATCCGAAATCCGAGGCAGCAGAGCAAGAAAGGGGAAAAATCGTGTCGTCAGGTGACACGAATCGCTTATAACTCGATAAACAGTCAAAATATATTTTACGTGTATATACGCTGTTTTTGTGATGTAATTTTACAGTCATTTCTGAATACTGGGTAGAATGTATAGACCGGTATAGATGTCAATCTTAGCAGGAAACTTTGCAACTTTACTGCCAGCTTGGTGACATTGTGTGTGAAATTTCGTGTCAAACACTTATGTGTAAAAATCCAGAAATTAAAATTTTATAAACTTCTTTAACTGAATTATGGTCTAGATTATGCGTGATGAAGTCATAAGATTTTTCACGAAAACAAAGATTTAAATAAGATTGTTCAACATTGAATGAGTGAATGAAGTGGTCAGCCATTGCTTTCGATTTTAGAGACTTAATCGACACCTTGCATTTAATTCTTTATATAAGTTTTTTCTAAGAAAATGGCTTGCTTTGTTGAAGACTAAGCTTTGTGTCTAAACTTTTTTTGCACCATGCTTATTAATATACGCGTTTTTGTGAATTTTGTCATACGAGTGGTGATCTGTGGGCAATGACTGCTCAATATTATCAACAGAAAGAAAAAAAAAAGATTTACATTAGACTTTATTTATAAATTTTTTGTAAGAGTAAGAAAATATGAAAATTTCGCGACAATATTTTCATAATGTTGGAAAGTGTTTCACAATCTAAGAACGGCACGACATTCATATTTCTTGTTAAAGTATTATAAGTAAAATTTCAAGCCTTGTTTTAAAACACGAAAAGATTTCATAGGTTAATGAAATATTTTAAATGACCAAAATAAATTATGTGTGTGTGTTTTTTTTTTAAATAAATAGTTTTAATTTACCTATTTTATGTTCGTTTATATTAATAAAGCATTCAAGTATTAAAAAAAGATTTTAGAAAAGTTTAAAAAAGATACAGAGAATTATTTTAGAGAAATAATTTAATAAATAATAAATAAATTTCATTAAAAAATGCCATATCATAACATAATGTAACATAAATAAAACCCATCGTGAAAATAAAAAAATGATTAACTAAAAAAGAATATTCTGTATAAATTATTAAAATGAAAGTTCTATGTTCAAAATCAGAAAACATTTTGTCTTTTTAAAAATACAAAAAAGAAAGAAAAGGAAAAGAAAAAAGAAAGAAAAAAAATCATATTTATTTGGGAATCACACAACAACAGTGAAGTGACTATAAACAATATTCTCAAGGCGAAACTCTATTCTTAAATGCACGAAAGTCAAATCCACTTATCAAAAAATGAAGAATGGTGTTCGATTCTAAATCCTTTCAATAATCATGCCTGAGAATTTAATGTTTGTATATGTAAAAACAAGTCCGTGAATCTATTATAAAGTTTCGCATGGTTGAGCGGGTAAAAATGTTTTTTTCTACAAACAACATTAATTGAATATTGTTTGTAAATTTTTGTACGTATATTCAAATAAATAAATTTAGGAAACATTAACTAAAACTGAAACAATTAGTATTCATGACTATATAAAGTTCATTAGTTTTCCTAATACACTTTACTCCTATACTACCCTTCCACTGAAAAATGTTAATGCTCTTTTAACATTTTTATTAAATTTCCAATTTTTTTTTTTTCGTTCTCTAGAAATCATCTTTATTCTGAAAAATCCCTTCCAGATATTGCAATTCTAAGTGATACTGATTTCACATACTTTTATCGTTTAAAACGGTGTAAAAAAAGACGTCAACGGATATTTTCCACATTTGTTGAAAGGCCCCTAAAAGCCCAGAATTATAGCAACCTTGCCACGTTAACAATGACAAAAACACATAGTTGTAAAACATAATATTTGCTTGTTTTGGGGAACCTGTCTGTCAAGCCATGAAATAGTGAAACAACCGCGCCAGATTACAGTAAATTTCATCTGTGACAGTGACAGTTGTACAAAGAAAACCATTTTCACAAGCAACAGCTAATCCGTTTGAGTCAAATAGTTTACAGGATAATGTTTAAACTATTATTTTCTAAAGCCGTTAATTTGAGTCATTGAGGAGGCGGTAAAGTGGATTTCTAGAGAGCAACAAAGCCAGAAATGTCTTACGCCGCAATCGCAATCTCCATATCTTTTGGATTGAGAAAAAAAAAAAGTTTTATACAAGGGTCTTTGGGATGGGTGTCTATGATTTCGGTCTTGTCTGAAAAAAGAAGTTAAAAACAAGAGGGGAAAATTCTGCTATAAGGCCGAATATAGATTGCCACACACGGCTTTTATTTAAAAAATAAATAAACTAGCTGTAACTCAGAATAAAAACGCAATGACAACAAACAATTTTAAAATATCTAAATAACAAATAAAAATTCCCCTGTTAAAGTGTTGAGTTGTTCAATAACCATTCGATTTAGAAAAATATTTTTCTACCACTGAGCAATTTTTTTTAATGAAATTTAATTCATGTTGCTATGGCAGCAGACGATAAAACGATATCTTTGGAATAAGGGAATAAATAGAAGAAAAAAAATTGTTGATGTTTGTGATAAAATGTTTTTCTTTATTTTTTAAAAATGTATATACATAATTCACTTTTATATTTTAACAGAATAATAAGTTTACTATAATTCGTTACTCATGCTATGGCCAGTATACACGATCTCATCAAAAAGTCACCTGTAAAAAATGCAGCCAAGTCTCGTAACTCATTTACCGTAAAAAGTACTGAGATCGTATAAAGCCAAGTTTAACTATCTTATTAACTCTGAAATTTTCATTCACAAATCACTCCTAGTCTCTACATCTTTAGTTAATTATTATTTTGTGACTTGGCAATTACGTAGCACGAGAATGTGATGTATATAGTTAGTCTTAATCAAATAATACTATAACATATTAAAGTGTAATAACTTCCCTGTGCGTATATAATTTGCCTTAATTAAATTATCCCATCCCATCCCATAACATAGTAAGGTGTAATAACTTCCCTGTGCTGCGTAATTGCCAAGTCACAAAATAATAATTAACTAAAGATGTAGAGACTAGGAGTGATTTGTGAATGAAAATTTCAGAGTTAATAAGATAGTTAAACTTGGCTTTATACGATCTCAGTACTTTTTACGGTAAATGAGTTACGAGACTTGGCTGCATTTTTTACAGGTGACTTTTTGATGAGATTTCACTTCTTTTTGTAAGTAATCCCCCTTTTCTTGATTTTGGGTTCTTTTTGGAGATCATCCACTGATTTTCGCTAAGCCCACACTCTGTCCCTATTATTTACAGGTATAAAAAATTTGAAGCTTTAGTTTCGTTTGCAAAGTACTGTAGATGAAAAGAGATTTCAGGTTCCTAGGCAAGCACTAAGTTATGAGAGGGGGAGTGTCAAAAGTACTCTCAATTGCTTCCAGGATAGGTACTATCCATCTGAGATATTACTCGCAGCCCTAGATACTTGATATTTAACATAAAAGAACTTTTTAGTATAAAAAGAAAGTCAAAATTAAAATTTCCGGAAATTTCCAATAAATCAAACTATATTCCTTTTTTCGATGTTTTTTTTTTTGTTTTTTTAGTCTTTTTTTATTATTTACGGATTTTTTAATTTTTCCTTACTTTGTGTACTAAACCCTGCCTTTCTGCCAAATGTCAAGCTTCTAGGACTACAAAATCGAATTATTTTCAAATTTTCGACTTTTTATAAATTTATTGATTTTTCGATTTTAATTCTAAGTTACCTGATTGTAATGCCAATATAGTAATTATTTGATCCGTCTTCTTAGGATCATTTAGGTTCAATTTAGAGATAAATCAAGTGACTCTTGGAGTCACCATGATTTTATTTAGAAAGGACTAACAAGCCATAACCAGCCAATAATGTCGGGAGGGTAGGGGAGCTGTGAAAATTTTTGTGGGGCTAACATCATTTAACAATCCATATTTCATATGTGAAGTAAATAAAGTACAACCTGTGAAAGAAAACAAACCTGTCTATAAAGAAATCATCTATATCGTAGCCAGTCTATAGTGGAACTTTTCTATAACGAAATTCGTAAGCGAAAGAAAAGAAAACCATAATCCGGGAGAAATAACATAAAACAATTAGGGGCGTTGTACTAGCTAATAGGACAATTTTCTTAAAACTAATGTTTCTAGCAGTACAAAATAAAATTGTTTTCGAATTTTCGATTTCTTAAAGATATTTCGATTTTTCGATTTTATTTTCGAATTTAACGAATATTTTAATTGTTCCTTTTATTGAATAGTAAATACTACCTTTACACAAAGTTTTAAGTTTCTAAGACTACAAGATAAAATTATTTTCAATTTTTGATTTTTTCGATTTTTTTTTATAATTTTCTGGATTTTTTAATTTTTTCTTATTTTGTATCCTTTATTACAAATTTCAAGTTTCTAGCGCTACAAAATCGAATTATTTTGAAATTTTCGATCTTTTTCGAGTTTTTTATTCTATTTTCGAATTTATTGTGTTTTAATTTTCCTTTTTCTGTATCCTAAACAATAAGTTTACGCCGAATTTTAAGCTCTAAAGGTACAAAATCGATTTTTTTTCAATTTTTCGAACTTTTTTTTTTCTAATTTTACAGATTTTTTATTTATTTCTTTTTTTGTATCCTAAAATTTTAAATTTCTAGCTTTACAAAATCGAATTATTTTCAAATTTTCGTTTTTTTTTCGATTTTTTGATTTTATTTTCAATTTTTGTTGTGTTTTTAATTTTTTTCTTTTTCTGAATCCTAAACACTACCTTTACACCAAATTTTCAGTTTCTAAGACTACGAGATCATATTATTTTCAATTTCTCTCTTTTTCTTTCTTTCTTTCTACTTTTTTTTTTTTTTTAATTTTCGATTTTTTTTTAATTATCCATATTTTTTAATGTTTCTTTATTTAGTATCTTAAATATTACCTTTATTCCAAATTTCAAGTTTCTAGCGCTATGAAATCGAATTATTTTCAAAATTTCCTTATTTTTCGATTTCTTTCGATTTTTTTATGTTATTTTCGAATTTTATTGCGTTTTTATTTTAACTTCTTCTGAATCTTAAACACGATCTTTACCGCGAATTTTAAATTTCTAAGGCCAAAAGATCAAATTATTTTAATTTTTTGCAATTTTTTTCCAATTTTTCTAATTTTTGATTTTTTTTTCTAATTTTCTGGATTTTTTTATTTTTCCTTATTTTGCATCCTAAATACTACCTTTATACCGAATTCCAAGTTTCTAGCGCAACAAAATTGGATTATTTGAAATTTTTCGATTTTATTTTCAATTTTTTTTTGTGTGTGTTTTTGATTTTTTCTGAATTCTAAACACTACCTTCACACCAAATTTTAAGTTTTTAAGACTACAAGATCGTGTTACTTTCAATTTTCAATTTTGTTCAATTTTTTTAAATTGTCGAATGTTTTTTTTTTTTTTTTAAATTTTCCGGATTTTATAATTTTTCCTTTCTTTGTATCCGAAACACTAGCTTTATTCCAAATTTTAAGTTTATGTGGCTGCGGGATCTACCCAATCTTTTTGATGACGCGAGAGTGAGTGAGTGTGTGAGTGACAAAAAATCGAAACTTTGAGTTCATATATCGTCTGCACTAATTTATGGGTATTTTTTGAATTATCCATATTTTTGAATTTTTCCTTATTTAGTATCTTAAATATTACCTTAATTCCAAATTTCAAGTTTCTAGCGCTATGAAATCGAATTATTTTCAAATTTTCCTTATTTTTCGATTTTTCCTTATTTTTCGATTTTTTTATTTTATTTTCGAATTTTATTGCGTTTTTTATTTTAACTTATTCTGAATCTTAAACACTATCTTTACTGCGAATTTTAAGTTTCTAAGGCTAAAAAATCAAATTATTGTAATTTTTTCAATTTGTTTCGAATTTTTCGAATTTTTAAATTTTTTTTTTCGAATTTTTCGGAATTTTTAATTTTTCCTTATTTTGCATCCTAAATACTACCATTATTCCGAATTCCAAGTTTCTAGCGCAACAAAATCGGATTATTTGAAATTTTTCGATTTTTCGATTTTTTCAATTTTGCTTTCGATTTTTTTGGTGTTTTTGATGTTTTCTTTTTCTGGATACTAAACACTACCTTCACACCGAATCTTAAGTTTCTAAGACTACAAGATCGTATTATTTTCAATTTTCAATTTTGATGGAATTTGTTGAATTTTCGAATGTTTTTTTTTTTTTCGAATTTTCCGGATTTTATAATTTTTCCTTTCTTTGTATCCTAAACACTACCTTTTTTCCAAATGTCAAGTGTCTAGGGCTACGGGATCTACCTAATCTTTTTGATGACGCTTGAGTGAGTGACAAAAAATCGAATGTTTGAGTTCATATATCGTCTGAAATAGAAAAGACAGAAAGTTGTAATTTTAAATTTTGGTCCTGTGTGCCAAATACTCTAGAAAAACGAAGTTTCAAATTTTTGGGATGATCCAGCACGGAGATATGGGGGGGGGGGGGTCAAAAGTGCCCTGAGTTGCTTCCAGAAAAGTATGCTTACGGCTGTCCTCTCTCGATTTGGCGGAGGCACTGCCGTGCCTCTAGATTATCCCGTCGACCACGTTTCATAACAAAAAGCTATCGCCAAACTGTAACGCCAAATAAACGGGAGAACTTTGCCATTATAGTATCAAAATAAATAAATAAATATAATGTAAGAATTTAAGGACACAATTGTTATTTTAATTAAGTAAATAACTAATAAATCAGTAAAACATAATGAAAAATACACGCAAATGTCGAATTAAAAACCACTTGATGACATAACAAACACGTGTAATGCTTCTGACATCAAGTAAATGGGACTGCATTTTTGGCGTTTAATCTTACAGTTTGGCGATGTTTTTTGTTATGAAAAGTGGTCGACGGGATAATAGAGAAGTACCGGTTTTTCTTATAATACATGGTTTGTATAGATTCGAGGGGAAAATTATATTACTTTCATAAAAATGTATTTGGATGGTTTCTTGTTAATACAATCTTGCCAAGGCTGTGGTTTTCCTATTAGACTTAATGTTAGCTATATGCTCCATTTTTCTGCAACTAAATTTCCTCATGCCAATATAGTAATTCATTGATCCGTTTTCTTAGGATCGTTTATGTTCAATTTAGAGATAAATCAAGTGACTCTTGGAGTCACCATGATTTTATTTAGAAAGGACTATCAAGCCATAACCAACCAGTAATGTCGGGAGGGAGGGAGAGATGTGAAAATTTTTGTGCGACCAACATCTTTTAACAACAAATATTTCATATATAAATTAAATGGAGTAAAGCCTGTGAAAGAAAATGAACCTGTCTATAAAAAAAAAGGTCTATAACGTAGCCAGTCTATAGCGGAACTTTTCTATTACAAAATTCGTAAACAAAAGAAAAGAAAAGCATAATCCGGGGAACATAACACAAAACAATAACGGAAGGTGTACTAGCTAATAGGACAATTATCTTAAAATCTATCTAAAACAAACTATCCCCATCCTGTGGGATTTGTTTTTCGATGTTTTACTTTATTTAATGCAAAACATAGATTGCATCCGACAACTCATAAAAAAGTCCTCCGGCCTGTACCGGCAGGAAAAGGTAGCTTTCCTATATCTTCGTTTTAAAATTTTAGCTAATGTTACTCGAAAACAGCAAGTTAAAATGCAAAGAAACCGTTTACAAAAGATTCGTTTACACTGAATTTGAATAAGAAATTCGCCAAATTATTGAGCTATAGCCAAGTTGGCTTCATTTATGAAGACTTATTTTTGTCGCCAAATATGGCGAGATTTCGCCAATTTTGGCGAGAATTTGGCGCTAATGGATATGAATATATAGTTTTATGCGTATGATTGGGAAAATGTTTACAACAATGAAAGAAAATAATTTGCGAGAAATCGCGTTCACTAAAACTTATAAATTTATATTAAAATCATTAAAATTACAGACATTACAATACACTTTCATAAAACATTAAAAACATATTAAAATTGGACGTTTCGGATTTACATGGAAAATCCCTCTTCAACAACAACATTTCACTTAGCGTAAATCATAGTTCAAAAATATCAACAAATAGAAAATGCAACGTATCAAAATTTCGAAGTCAAAGTTACAGTTATAATAACACGGAGTATTCATTCGGGATTGCACCTGCTTGACCATTATTGACCATAAATTTATCGTTGGTTTTTTGTAATGTGCTGTTTTGTTTCAAAATGTCAGCCACCCTAGAATTTCAAACTGCTCTATCTCAGCCAATTTTTAAGATAAAGGTAAAGCAAAAAATGCTCTGGAATCCTTGTATCAAGTCCTAACACCTAATTAAAAAATAAACTTGATTTTTTAACTTTTTTGTATATTTATTTTAGTTTTAAAATTTTCCGTGGCCGCCATCTTGTTTCAAAATGGCGGACCACGCTGGCCAACGAACTCGGTCGAGGCATTGGTGAGCTTAATACACACAATTAGTTTCATCCAAATTAATTTATAAATACGAGCGTTATCGTATCAAATTATTTTCATTTTTTCAATTTTTTTCGATTTTTTTAATTTTTTTTTCGAATTTTCTGGATTTTTTTAATTTTCCTTTTTCTGTATCCTAAATACTACCTTTATTCCTAATTTGAATTTTCTAGCGCAACAAAATCGGATTGTCTTCAAATTTTCGGTTTTTTTCAATTTCTTCGATTTTTTCAATTTTGCTTTCGATTTTTTTGGTGTTTTTGATGTTTTCTTTTTCTGGATGTTAAACACTACCTTCACACCAAATCTTAAGTTTCCAAGACTACAAGATCGTATTATTTTCAATTTTCAATTTTGATGGAATTTGTTGAATTTTCGAATGTTTTTTTTTCGAATTTTCTGGATTTTATAATTTTTCCTTTCTTTGTATCCTAAACACTACCTTTTTTTCCAAATGTCAAGTTTCTGGGGCTACGGGATCTACCCAATCTTTTTGATGACGCGTGAACGAGTGAGTAAGAAGTGACAAAAAATCGAATGTTTGAGTTCATATATCGCCTGAACTAGAAAAGACAGAAAGTTGTAATTTTAAATTTTGGTCCTGTGGGCCAAATACTCTCTATAATTGAAGTTTAAAATTTTTGGGATACTCCAGCGCGGAGATATGGGGGGGTCAAAAGTGCCCTGAGTTGCTTCCAGAAAAGTATGCTTACGGCTGTCCTCTCTCGACTTGGCGGAGGCACTGCCGTGCCTCCAGATACACGTCGAGCCACAATGCCTTTATCATTATCTTTTTTACGCGTAAAAGTTTCGCTATGGTACTCCATTGTGAAGTTTTGTAATTTTTCAAATCTAATATTTGAAAAACGACATAATCATTAGATTTGAAATTTATATCAAGAAAAATACAATTTTTTACCATTCTAACGCAGTTTGTAAAACAATTTTGTGACAAATACTTTTCGAGTTATTAATTTTTTAAGTAACTTCAAATGTTTCACTTTCCGAGATTAATCTGTGGCAACGATGGATTGCTGTGACTTTTCATAAACATGAAAAATGATAGAGATTGAAAGAATAAGCCACCCTGTGTGTGGCTAAAAAGGAGATAAAGAAAAGTACGGACATTTTAAAATGTTTTGATGAGGGATCGAGTCGATCATACTCGGACGGGCAAAAAAATTTCCAGAATCCCCTCCCCCCCCAGCTACGGGCCTGTAACTTTTGCTGAAATGTTAAAAAAATGCGAGCAATTGGACTAATAAAACCATCTACAACTGCTTGCAGTCTTTAATTTAATCCCAACAATTATAATGGCAATTTTGAACATAGTGATCCACTGAATGTCTCTAAAAATGAAAAATTTGTGCATAATTTTCTTACATCAAATCAATTCTTCAAGATATATTTAAGGCTCTTACAAATATTGAGGAGTATTAAAATTTAATCAATCAATTTTATTGGTGTTCAGTGAAAGTACTAATAAAGTGAAAGTACTAATTCAGTGAAAGTACTAATCATCATTTTCCTTTTAGTTCTAACATTGCGTCTTTATAAAAACTAAAGGAAAATTATGATGACACCTGTACATGCCTTTGAATTAATTGATCAAAAACTTGATTTCTTCTTCCATTACGAAAATGGTGCTATTATATTTAAAAATATCAAACCAAATGTGAATGTTAAATATTGTCTGTGAGGTAATGTCTGTGAAGTAATATTTCCGGTCTTATCGTCTACATTTAGACATCCAAATACACATTTTTTACACAAATTATTTTTCTTTGGTTTCATATTCTAATAAATAATCTGCAATTTCTTTCTCTTTTTAAGAGTAAAAATTGTAAATTCCTATTCTTTTTTAATCACTTATTCGTGTAATTTTACAAATCTGACAAAATGTAATAAAAATATGATTTTTATCAGATTTATTTATATTGTACACTCTTTATATATTTATTTAATAATGCAAAATTCTGATTATTTATAAGAAATAAATTAAATTTCATTGTATAATTCTAGAAAGTTAAAAAATTTTTCCATCTGCATATATAATTCTAAGAAAGTTAAACTAATATTCCATCAATATATAATAATTATTCTACTATGTACTCTGAATCAATTAACATTCTTGAGCTTGCCTATAAATGTAATCTGTCTATATTGATACTTTTTCTGGTCCCTTCAGTATTGTTATAGACAGGTTTCACTGTTTTATTTATAAAGTTATGCTATAATTGGTATAGCAACAACAGTAAATTAGTAAATAATTTTTGAAGTGTAATATTAATTTGGTATTATTAATATTATTTGGGTATTATTATATTTGTTACTATTACAAAGCAAAAGTGCTGTAAATAAAAAAAAAGAAAGAAAAAGAAAGAAAATCGATTTTAGTTATTTAGTAATATATTTAAACAAAATAAATTGAAATACTGTTAGAAAAATAAAAACTTATGTATTCATTAAAAAAAAATTAAATAAATTTAACATGGCAAAACATTTTAAATAATAATAATTAATGTAATGGATTAGAATCGTATGGACGAGAGTTTTAAAATAAAATAATAACTAAAAAATGATATTCTATGAAGTTGCTTCCTTTTTTAAGTACAATGTCATTCTTAGCCTGTACAGAAAACGAAATTCTCTGAGACATTTTCTAACCAAATCTGTAAGGCATTCAACTAAAATACAAATAATCTAGTTGACAAATGGTCTACCTATACATCCATTGTATATGTGGGAAGGGGGAGTGTGCTGATAAACGCCTTCTTTACCGCCCAGTCTGGGGGGTGAGAAAAACGCACATAGACGGTCATGACCACTTAGAAGTAGAAAATCTGAACCGTTCATACGCGCCCATGACCATTTAGAGGTAAAAAATCCTGACCGTCTATAAGCGCCCATGACCATTTAGAAGTAAAAAACTTTGACCGCGTATACGCGTTCATGACCATGAAAGGGTTAAATAAACCGCAGACGATTTTTCCCCATAGACGTAATATAACGGAACTATTGTGACTGTCCTTATAAAGTAATTATAAGTGCTATGCACACCCTATTCCATATTAAGCTTCTTGTAATGCACCTTAGTGATATATATCAATTACAATGTGTTTGAAATTGTGTAACATCATTAAAATAAACCGCAAATGATTTTCCCCATAGACCGTAATGTAACGGAATTCTTTTGAGTGTCCCTGTAAAAAGACTATAAGTGCTACACACTTGAGTTTGAAATAGGGAACATGCTATAGATAACGGCAATAACATATAAAAATTGCTGGGCAATCCGAGCATATTTACGGGAGTTAGAACACGGACAGACGGCAGTTGGCAGACGGCCATACCGCCAGACAAACCGAAGTCATAAACACTTTTCAACTAGGTTGGAAAGTGTTAAAAAGAACCACCGAAAAGCAATGACAACTGATTAGTCTTGGAAAATTGAAGAGCAAGTGTATAAAAGAGAACAGTCCATCGTATTATAAAAACCAATTCTGATAAATGGCAGAATTGAATGAGAAAAGTCCGTCATGTCCACAGTCTTAAAAACTTTGACACTAAGTCTGGTACTTATTAACATGTGTAAATAATGAAGGACACTCCCCGTATAATGAAACGTGTGGTGTCAACTGTAGAAGCACATAAACCGTGACATAACATTTTTAACTTGACAGCTAGAGAGGCTATGAAGCACATTAGCACAACTTAAAATTAGAAGAATCATCGTGTATAAAAGAATAGTCCAATATATGACAAAAGGCAGTTATTTTGTATGACAGAATTAAAAGGAGAAAAGTCCATCATGTACCTAGCCTCAAAGACTTGCAGTGCAACTTCACTGCAACTTGTTGAAGAAGAATACTAACTGAAGGAACACTGATGTCTGATTAAACTTGGGCTGTATCAAACGTGTATAAAAGACAATAGTCTTTCTTCTGAGAAAGCACTGCTCCATTTCAGAGCAAAGATAAACAGGAAAGTCATACTTGAATACCTCTTTAGCATAGCTTTAAAAAAAGTAAAACTAAATCTAGGAACTTGATAATGATTAACGTACAAAGATTGGAATTGGGAACGTACGAATTCGCAACTAACATACACTGCGAAAACAGTAGTTACACCATAACTCAATTAAAATTTATATCTAATAAAGAATATAATTCATTCAACTTATTATAGTTTAATGTCAGACGAGCAAAATATTGAGGATTTAAGATGATATTTTTTAAGTTCCACCTTACAGACTTATCTCTGTCAAAAATGAAGTGTTCTGGCATTAAAGAGCATTTACCAAAGATGAAATGAAAAACATCTCCTTTCTCGCCACAGTCACAAAGATCATTTCTACGTTTTCCCATTTTGAAGAGGTAACTCGGAAAACTGCCAAGAGTTGAGAGATAATAAACTAGAATTTGTTTTCTACAGATAAATTCAGTGTTAACCTTCTGTAAGATATTATATGTATCCTTGACATCTGCTGAAGCTATCCAGGACTGCTACCAGGTATCAATCAACTTATCCCAATAATACGGTTTCAGCAAATTAGAGTCAGCAGAAGTGGCTCGCTTTGCTAAATCATCTGCCCTTTCATTACCATGTAACCCGGCATGGACCTTTATTCATCCACTATAGATTCGTCTGTTACCAGCTGCCAGAAACTTTTTATGAATAGAATGCTCTAATTGATTGTTGGGATAAGCCCTAAAGATTGATTTAACAGAGTCTATCCGAACTACTTATATATTAACTACTATCCGAATAGATACGAACTAAGTTATGAACTGAATTTACAAACCATTGTAACGCATAATCAACGCATAATATTTTGCTGTAATAAGCCATGATTTAAGCATCAAACACCTATAAATATACCTAAAAATTAAAACTTTACAAGGGTGCTTACACAGTAAGTAATTACAGGGTGAAGAATTCTTTGTTTTGGCTCTCCTGAACAATTAATGATTTGTGCCCTGCGCCCTAATTGCAAAACACAGGCGATGTAGTCGAGATCTTTTGTGCAGCCTTGTATAGGATCTATAAAATTTATAAACATCAAGTAATATGCAAAAAAAGAGTTAAATTTAAAAAATCGTACCACACCTGAAAACGCACTTCCAGCAATTATTATTCATTAGTTATTTATAGACTGTACTGCAACCTAATTGTTTTTCGTGTCCTATAAATGAATGATGAATGTTACACGCACCTTATTCTATAGAAAGCGTCTTGCAGTGCAACTCAGAAGTATATATAAATTTCAATATGTTTGAAGTAGTGTAATATTATTAAAGTACATCGCAAACGATTTTCCCTATAGACCGTAATGTAACGCAATTCTTTTTGAGTGTCCCTATCAAGCCCGGACTGGCTTCTTTGGTGGCCCTCGGCTAGACACTGAAAAGGGGCTCCTTACCCTTACCGAGGAATTTAGAGGAAATAGAATATTAGAATATTTAATTTTTGTCACTTGGAAAATAGTTGAGTAATAAAGTAAGCTTTTTCTGATGTAGTTTATTTACTTTTGCAATAAATATATTATTTTTATATACCGTACATAAACTAGTTCCATGCTAGAAAAAAAATAAGTATACTAATTAATTACGATTGGATTATTTCTTAAAAATAAGAGTGACATATATTTTAGTTTTAGGCAACCAAATCACAGTGTTGAAGCCATAATAATCTGAATCCTACTGTAATACCCCAGTAAACATTAAAAAGGGACACAACGGTAATGTAAAACCATGTATATTAAAAAAAAGAACAATATCCTCTTTAATTTAGATTTTATTTTTACAAATTGTAAAATAGATTTTATAAAAAAAAAAAAAAAAAAAAAAAAAAAAACTGGTCGGATGTGCCAATCCCAAAACTTTCTTCAATCTCATACATATTAATACTTCAAAATTCGGTATCACATCACCTATCAAATCAATATTCTCCGTCATTCTGTCGTACGTCAGCTGCTTGCGAATCATCGGGTTAGCTGATTGCGAAGCACCATTCGTTGCACGGTCAATCGATGCACAGCACGACTACGAAAAGTCTTTCTGGCCGGTACCGGTGGAAAAAGAATGCCTCCTTATTCCTTGATTTTAAGATTTTAGCTAATTTTACTGGAAAACACTAAACTAAAATGCGTGGAAACCCGATTAGAGAATATTCATTCACAGTTCTTGTCAATATTGAATTTGACTCAGAATTTAGCCAAATTCGTCAGCTATAGTCAAGTTGGCTTCATTTATAGTAACCTTTTCTTGTCGCTAAATTTAGCGATATTTCACCAAGTGTCGCCAAGCTTGGCAAGAATTTGACGCTGGTGAATATGAATATATAGTGTTAAGCATATATGAGTTGGAACGATGGTTACAACAATGAAAGAAATTTGCGAGAAAGCATGTTCACTAAAATTCATAAATTAAACCCTGTGAGGAAGAATCCTGCTGTCTTGTTTCAAAATGTCAGCCACCCTAAAATTTCAAATTGCTATAGCTCAGCTGTTTTTTAAGATAGAGCAAAACAAAAATTGCTCCAGAATCCTTGGATCAAGACCGAACATTTAACGGAAAAAACTTTTAAGATTTCAATTTTTTTGTACGTCTTCCTGAATTGGAATTCTTTAAATTGCTATCACAGCGCCCCTTCCGGAGGAATATCCCCAAATTCAACTAGGACTTCCATTCCATAGTCAAAAACATATGCAAAAGAATTGGTTAAATTCTCTGCATAACTTGTTACACTTTTCGATGATACAATAATGAAATTGGAACAAAAATCACTATCACAGAGTCCCGTTTTATCGGAATATCTCCAAATTCAAGTGGGACCTGCTAGCAATAGCCAAAAATCTATAAATTAAATTTGGTTCGATTTTAGGCATAACTTCATATGCTTTTCGGTGATACAAAGAAGGCACACACAAGGACAGACAGACATTTTGTAAAAACATGTTTTTCGGAAACTCTGACACTTAAAATGTGTAAATCCGTCGGAAACTGGAAGTCGAAAAAAATTTAAATTACAATACATTCTTCTATTACAGATAGAAGAAAGTAAGAATGGCTCTACCTTGGGACAGATACAGCGAACTAAGAAAGGTTATGCGAATGCGGTCGGTTGTTTACTAACCTAACAGCTTTCTGGGCAGTTCTTCACTGATCTTGGTTAACTTTATCTGTAATAACATCGTTATCTAAGTTATAAAATAAGTATATTTCTATTCATGAAAGAAGATTAGACATAAGGTCTTGGCTTAAAGTGGATCTAAGTCGATTCTAACTATTTTTAGTTTCGAAAACCCCCTTTCACAGATGATTTGTGTACAAGGTATGAATAGTACAAACTTGTAAGCAACATATAGGTTGGTAAACATTCTAGATTGTGAGAGTTCAAAATCAACAAAAAAGGTGCATAAACACTGGTGTAATGTATGATATCAATTTATGTTATGATAAACACCGAAACATTGTTTCTTGTCAGAGCAGTAACCATACAGATTTTCTTCTTTTTCAAATCCGGATTCCACATCGTCATATTCATAGATTTCTTTAGCTTGATTCAAATAAATTGTCTTGTTTTCTTTCAATGTTAGTTTGTTCAGACATTGTAAAACTTTCGTACTGATCTGCAAACTGTTCCATCTCTATCAATAACTGACTTCTTTCAATTTTACAAAGTTTAGATATACTACAAAGGACTTCCGCAGTAAAAGTATTAAGCATTACGATTTCATTAAATTGTTTGGGATCTAACAAGGAACAATCTTCTAAAATTTCTTTGTTAGGACTTAATCTTCCTTCGATACTTGTTCTGGCACAATCTAAAACACTGTAAAAGGTCAATTTATAGTACGAGCAATTGAGAATTCTAGGAGCGTCGTCCATTGATTTTTCACCAGGCATTATATTAGGTAGCTTTCAATACAAAAAAGTATAAAGCTACCTATTGCAGCCGTTCGGAGGAAAGCAGTTCCGGAAAATTTCGATATATTTTCACCGATCATGACCCCCAGACCCCAAAACCACCCTCCGTTCAAAAGTTGATTTATATATATATATATATATATATATAAATACACTGATGATATTGTGATTCAACAGGAGCTTGATAATCTTGAGGCACAATTTTGTAATGATTATTGTTGGCTTGCTATAAGAAAACATGTTTTTAGTATAAAAAAGAAATGTATAAACCAATATTTCAAGGTATTTAAAAAGAATCAATATTCTCCACATTTTTGTGATATCTTTTATGATATTCTACATTATAGAGCAAACCTATTAAATACAAGTCTCTCTAATAAACCTAAATATAAAACTAATAATACACAATTAATTATAAATTTTTCCAATCATGTATTTAATAATATAAATTTACACAATATAATAAACAACATTAATAATAATTTTCCAATAAAAAATTTTACCATTCACAAGACATATAAATATAATCGCACACTTGGACGTAAAACTTTTAATTACAATTCTTTTGCAAAAAATTTGGTCCTTTCAAAGAATTACCCATGTTATTGTAATGACCCAAAATATCAAAAGTATATAAATACAATACATGGTCATATCATTACTGGTGATCTTAATATTGTAGAACAACCTATTTTACAAAACTTAATGCATAATGGCACAAAATTTCGTCTTCCATATAAGTGTAATATCAAATCCATAATATTGCAGTTTATTCAAGATATTGATTTGTTTATATATAAAATTGCTGTTGATTACAATAAACCAATCGAATATTTCAGTGAATGGAGATTTTCTGTAATTGATAAATTAAAAAATGAAATTATAAAAAATCATCATCATATTACACATGCAGCTTTTAAAAACATAAATAAACATATATCAGAATTACAAAACAAATTTATAATTACTTATGTAGATAAATCTCCAAATAATTATGCTATCATTTGTAAAGAATACTATAAAGTGTTAATTCACAATGCAATCAACACAAGTAATATTTTTAATAAAACTAAATTAAATATTGAAATAAATAACAGAAAATTATTAAATTATCACAAATTACTAAAAATCAAATGTAATAATTTTAATTATCCTTATCTTGTTATAATTCCAAAATTTCATAAAAATCCTATTAAATTTCGCACTGATACCATCGGTTGTAACACATATAATAAAAATGCAAGCAATTTACTACTTAATATTTTAAAGCAGATATATGATATAACGTTAAAACATAATAACCAACATTGCCTAAAAAATAGTTTTCAACTCATTAATAAAATACATAATATCAATCCGGTAAAATTCATAAAAACATTGGATTTTAATGAATTATTTAATAACATTGATATAAAAGACTTACATAAAACAATGTGTATATTATTTAAAGAATTTAAATCTCAATTAAAATTAAAAGAACATATTTCAGTTTTTAAACTTTACTAAATTTTACATTGCATAATAATTACATTTTATATGACAATATTATCTATAAACAATGCCAGGGAATTCCGCAGGGCGGAACCGCATCTAGTATTCTTTCTGACCTTTACTTATATTATTATGAAAGAAATATAAGTCCGAACAATGATTATGTATTTTATCGCTATATTGATGACATTATCATATTTTATTTCAATGAAAAATATTGCACATCACCACTCAATTTTTATCCTACTCAGCTTAAATTAAGCGAAAATGATTTAATTAATAATAATATAAACTTTCTTGACTTAAAAATTAATATTACTAATAATTATAAATTAATTTTTGATATTTATGATAAGAGATTTGATTTCCCATTTAAAGTAAATATTTTTACCAATTTTGCTTCATGTTTACATAAATCTGTTTATAAAAATATAATTATCAATTATCTACATCGTATAAAATACTTATGCTCAGATATAAATAAAAACAAAAATATTAGATATATTCGAGATCAAGCAAAAATATATGGTTATCCAATTTTTATGATAAATTCATCATCAACTCTTTTAAATAACATTTATTATATAATTTAAATATAAACATGGTATGTAATAAAATATTGTTTTAGTGTGCGATAACATATAACAAAAGATATAGAAAATAATAATTATAACATACATTATTACAATTATAACATATTAGGAAATTTAATATTTAATATTTGTTTGAACATTATATACACTTTATATAGAAAATTACAATTATAACATACATAATTACAATTATAATATATTAGGAAATTTAATATTTGATTGAACATTATATACACTTTGTATAGTTGTGATTGTGCGTTGCCGATCACCTCTGTTTAAGGTGTTATTGATGTGCAGTTTTCATACATTTATAAATTAACTTATACAATAACAAATTAAATTATACATGGATAACATTGGTGATTATAACTCATAAACATATCTATTTGCAATATATATAAATATAAATATATATAGTTTTTATTTTTGTCTATGAATAATTAAATTTAACAAGTAATTTAATTACTGCATTGCATTAATTTGATTGAAAAACAGTAGTAATACTATTAATTATCAATTTTATAAATTTTGAGATATTTTGAATTGTTTATGAATTATTTAATTAGATATTTAAATTAATCTATGAAATATAAAATATATTTACAATGTAGTATAAATTAAACATTAATTATTTAATAACAAGTCTAATATATATTTAAGTAGTAGTAAAAATAAAACATTAATTATTTAATAATATGTCTATAATATCAGTGGATTAACACAGCTGGCAGCAAAAACAATTTGAATTAAAATAATATCTCTTTTACATAATATATTCTTGTTAAGAATATCTGAAATGCTGTGCAAGTTGAATTAATTCTGTGTAGATTTATTCATATAGTAGTATTATATTTTATTTGAATTTAAAGTAAAACTACAAGTTAGTATTGTTTTTTAAAGTTTATTTATATAATTAAATCTAATGAAGTGAGTATGTAACTAATAAAGTGGATATCTAACTAAATATTAATTATGAATTATTATAATACCACTAGATGGCGACACTTTACCTTTCAGGTAGTTGTTGATAATATTGTTAATATTATATTTAATTTAACTATAGAGGGAGCTATTGATTGTATATTAATTTTACTTTCAGGAATTAAAATTGGATGGAGTAATATATATTCACGGATATAATTTTGTTATAAGTGTATTAAAACCAGAATTATTTTGTGTGTTTTTGAATCATTTTGTGTTTGGGTGTCATCGATGGGGTTGTGTTTTAAAAAAAGTGTGCTCTCAACTTGTCTTTCAAATCATTTCTCTCAACTCTACTTAGTCAACATGTATGATGCATTGCCATGTGGATGTGAATATTATGCAGAAGTTGTGACATTTTAAGGATTCTGTATAATTATTGTGAGTAAAATATTTTATCAACACTTTACGCGTTCATATTTCCAATTTTATTATTTCAAAACTGTTATCTCGTGGTAATTTCGTGAGGTGTTAAATACAGTTTTTGGGATAATCGATGTGAGTGAAATATATTGTATATTCTTAATGGTTTTTTATTTCCTATTTAAATATTTCCAAATTTTAATATTTCCAATTGTTGTCTGGTAATAATTCAGTGTACCTGGATGATTCTACTGATCTTAGCATTATGCCAGTAGAATTATGAAACACTGAATTATTATTTAAAACACATGTGGGTGCATCCAGGCTGATGAGTACATGTGCATGTGTTTTTTCATATCCAATTCATATTTAATTCTCATGTGGTCCAATTTTCCATTGTATATGGTTCATATTTAATTTATTAATCCATTTGTATTTACTTAATTGCAACTCCAATTTATAATTTTTTTTTCCTTTTCTCTCTATTTCTTTTTTCTTTTTTCAATATTCTTTAGGTATGAGTAAAATTTGGCCAATTACCATTGAAGCACAAGCTATGGTAATATTATGTTTGCACATGTTAATTATTAGCTATGTGGTATTCTGTATACACAATATCATTAATTATCTCTTTGGAGATTTAAGTAGAATGATAATAGAACTTGATATGTTTTTTGAAATTCATAGATATTATAATTATCCATATATATATATATATATATATCCATATATATATCTGACCTATGTCATACGATAACGCTCGTATTTATAAATCAATTTTGGTGAAACTAATTGTGTGTATTAAGCTCACCAATGTCTCGACCGAGTTCGTTGGCCAGCTTGGTTCGCCATTTTGTTTCAAGATGGCGGTCATTTAAAAATTTAAAACTAAAATAAATATACAAAAAAGGTAAAAATTCAAATTTATTTTTTAATTAAGTGTTAGGCCTTGATACAAGGATTCCAGAGCATTTTTTGGTTTACCTCTATCTTAAAAAATTGCTGAGATAGAGCAGTTTGAAATTCTAGGTGGCTGAGATTTTGAAACAAAACAGCACATTAACGCGATTACTCGCAAATTATTTTCTTTCATTGTTGTAATAATTTTCCCAATCATACGCATAAAACTATATATTCAAATCCGTTAGCGCCAAATTCTCGCCAAAATAAGTTCATAAATGAAGCCAATTTGGCTATTGCTCAATAATTTGGCGAATTTCTTATTCAAATTCAGTATTAACGAATCTTTTGTAAACGTTTTCTTGCATTTTAACTTGCTGTTTTCGTGTAACATTAGCTAAAATTTTAAAACGAAGATATAGGAAAGCTACCTTTTCCTCCCGGTACAGGCCGGACGGACTTTTTTCCTTGAAATCTAATTCTACTTCTACATCAATACTCTTATCTTTTAATTTGCTATTAACTGTACTTTCATAATATTTTTTTATATATATAATTAATTAAAATTTATGAAAGTTCGTTTTAATTCAAATATTAAATTTTTCCAAATGGAAATATTTTCCACTATGAAATGCAAAAATTTTTACCTTTCGAGGGTGTAACTAATTAAAACGTAAGAAATTTTTCTTTTTTTTTTGTTTAAAGGCTAAACATTGCTGTTTAATGATTTTACAATAAAAAAGATATTTAACTACACTAAAAATTTAAAATGCAATTAATTTCTCATTGAAATATGCAAATAACAATATCTTTTAAATTAGAAACTACGTTCTTAGTTATTAATTCCTTATACTATTGCTATATAAATATTTATGCATCTTATAAAAAAAATAATTGAAATTGAAATTGTAATTGTAATTAAATGTAATTTTTATTGCACAATCATTAAACAGCAATGTTTAGCCTTTAAACAAAACTAAATTTCTTACGGTTTAATTAGTTACACACTCGATAGGTAAATAGTTTTGAATTTTATAGCGGAAAGCATTCCCATTTAGCAAAATTTATTATTTGAATTAAAACGAACTTTCACAAATTTTAATTAATTATACATTTTTTGAATCTTACAATGAAAAAAATTCTTTTAACTTTTAAAAAAGCATGAAATTAAATTTCTCTCTATTTTTAGAAAAAAAAGATGATTTACTTCTGTATAAAACAATTTACATCATAACATTTAGAAAATAAAATCTCAAAAACTATCTAATTTTTAAAAAATGTCCTATTTCATTTAAATACAGTTCTAGCGATGTATTTTAATAATTCCTAAAAAAATTACTTTATTAACTCAGTATTTTCTAAATTATAATTTAAAAAATACATTTAGAGGAAATAATGTGTAGCTTATAATTTCGGATATTTTCTCCCATTAGTCAATTTATTTATCTTAATCAATAAAACAGCAAGTCTTACAAGCTCTTATTACAAATATATCAGTGAACTTATTAAGTTCTATTTATCTAAGTATCTATCTATTTATCTATCTGTCTATCTATCTATATTATAAAGGACAAACGTGTCCGTGCGTAACGCTGACGTCATTTTGCGAATGGCAACACTGGACGATTAAATTTCGGGTTGGCAATTTTCGCTACTGCAATTTTTTAAATTTCTAAGCATCGCACATTTTTAATTTTTACACCGTTATATAGGGAAAAAAATCTACTTTCAAATGCAATGTGTTTGAAAACTGTATCTTAATCGACTGATTTATTATAGCATTTAAATTAAAATTGAAGCATTATTATTATTTTTTAAATCTATCTCTATCGCTTGCAGACGATTACAAAATATTAATCTTTTTGCACTTTAAACAATATAAAAAGTTCAGCATTTGTTTCCAGCTAATTTTCAGTAACGAAATTAAGACTTTATTAAGCAATAAATAAATAGTATAAATAAAACACAAATTTAACAGACATGTAATTGAAATAAGCGTTTAAAATCGCTGAAAATATCAGAATTAAAAAAAAATCTGTAGATAACGAAATTTTTCTCGGTTTCTTCGGCTATTTACTACTGGCACGATGTCAATGCGAAATTATCGCTTTTAATAATATAACAAGAAAAACTAGTCGTTGGGGGCCACCGTAATACTTACCCATCATGGATATGCATAATGTATAATATTAAAATAAAAATGTGTAAACTACTTATAAAGTGCATTGCAATTCAAATAACATCGTGGCTTGATGACGTCACAAACTTTAAAGGCTCGATTACTGAATTGCTTGAAAGAAACATCCTTATAACTCCAAAAATAATAATCCTATTAACTAGCGGTTTACTGCATCTGATTAAGCGTCAAATTTCCAATTAAAATATATCTTTGAAATGAAATTTGGATGAAATACAGGGTCATGAAAAATCAAAGAGTGTGGGAAATAGGATTCCAAATATCTCGGCAACTCATTATCCGATCGACTTCATGCTTTATGCAATTTTTTTTTTTTTTATTGTCTTTTATATTCATTTCTTAAAATAAACAATTTCGAAAATTTTTATATACTTTCATCAGAACAAATATTTCGAGAGTCCGAAAAAAATTGTTCCGGTTAATCGAGGTTATTGAAATGAAATAGGCTTCTTCCCATTATTACATACTACGTACATACCAAATTGCAAGTCTCTATCTCACTTTTTTCGGGAGATAGAGCGTTTACAGACACACACACAGACACACAGACACACAGACGGACGGCAAAATTTTTTTTCTAAAAATATGTTTTTCGGAATCTTCAGTGTCTGAAACGTGTAAATCCGTCAAAATTTTTTTTTTCGATTTTCAAAACGATTACAAGACTTACCCTATACTACGTATGATGGGTAAGTAAAAAATTATTTGAATATGCATTTGACATATTTCATATAAAATGTTCTTTGGTGTTGTTTGGAGGTAATCTAAAAAAATATTAAATGTAAAAATATATATATATATTAGAGTTTTCAATTAAAAAAACAAATGGTTTTCACATATATTCTCTATCCCGGGATTCCCGGGTTGGATGGCCTAGTATTTTTAATTATGAATGACTATAAGTAATTATTTAAAAAAAATAAAAGAAATTCTTGAATTTTTAGATTTTTTTTACATCACTATCTATCGGTAAATTTTTAACAAATTGGGGTTTACTGATTTATGTATAAAGAATTTATATTCATAAAGAAATATTTTCCGTTGGATGTATTTTTGACTTGTATTGCCTTATCGTCTGTCTGTTTAAAACTGTGGCTTGGTCTGTCCTTGAAACGTGAAAAGGGCTTTTTGAGGGGTTGTGAGATAAAGATATTGAAGAATACTAGTGGGTTTATGTCACGTAACACATTTCACTTGTCCCGCAGTGGCGCGGACGAATAAGCTTGGTTCCCGTAACATCACCGAAAGTGAAGAAGCATCGACCGTGGTCAATGGTTGGGAGGACCGTGAACGTTAATGGGAGCTGGCGCACGTAAAATCTGTTCGTGGCTCCAATGTCCTCCAAGTTTAGAATAAGCGTTATCTCTGGAGGGGCCAATCCAGGTGCAGGTCTCTCATCAGGAATTGGTTCAAAATTAAGAGACCAACTCTTCCGGACGGGGCTTGTGAGTGCTTAAGCCATTTGGTAGGCCTCCCCATCCAGCTGACTCTCTTGACACATTTCACTCACAGAGTAAGGAGATTTAAACAGAGAATCAACTCTCATACACTGCAATGGTAACTTCTTTAACATGGGATTACACATAGACAGTGGCGATAGCTGCGGATGACGCAGAAACTACGGCCAGAACAGAAGCGAGGTTTCTAATAACGGCTATATATCGCTTTCTTGGCGACAATTGAGGGAAGGGAAAAAAAAGGCGACTCCTTGTTTTTTAATTCTCATTTTTGATATCATTTAACATCGTACAATCCGCAATTATTATTTTTTCAATTGCATGCATATTTATAAGCATATAAAATTCTTCGAATGTTTCAGAAATTAGAATCATTAAATTAAACACGGTGTTATACAAAAATAGTGTAAAATTCTGATGCATTGCTTATTCTTTTAATTTTTTAAATAAACAGGTATTCATCAGCAACGAATAAATTAAAATGGAAAGTAAAAATAAACGCTTTTAAAAATTGTAAACAATATGAAAAGATGTTTATATTTCCCGAACAGATGCAAAAACATTTTCAAATATTTTAAGAAATTATTTTCTAAATTCTATTAAATTTATCGGCAAATTTTAAAACTATTGGTAATCCATATCAAAAATTTAGCATTCATAATTTTACGTCTAAATCCATTATGCAAATGTTCCATTTTCATTTCAGATAAAAATGAAATTTGAAAAATCGTCTGCATTCCCATAGGAAAGCATTATGACTTAAAAAAAATGTTCTATATTTTCCGAACGAATGAACCAAATTTAACCAAAAACTATACAGCTAATTCCGGATACCTCGCCAACATACCTACTAAAAATCAACCTAATCGGACCATTTTTACGGAAAACAGACAGACGGAAACCAAAAACTTTTCGCGTCTCCACAGTGAGCCTTAACATGACGTTTCGGCAAAAATCTGTCAACACTGAATATATATAAAATATTTCAAACATTACGGAACTTGAAAAACAAGAACAAAAATGACACATGAAAATAAATCATAACTTACATTTTGAAGAATTATAATGACCTATTTGATCTTCAAAGAGTAATTTTAATAATAAATATTAATCAAGATTCAAAAAGCAAATAGCGAACGTCGAAAATTTGCACATGTGCAAATAACAACAGCAAAAGACGCCAAGCAGAATAGGGTTACAATGAAACGGAAATCACGAAGATAAAAATCGCCAAAGCGATGATTTAGTTTTTAAGTCATCCGCTGCAGTCGCTCTTTTCAGGCGAAGTTGGATCTCTGTTTAAATCTCCTTACTCTGTGATTTCACTTTATGAGGGTGAGGGGGGGAATTACTTCCGAGACAAATAATATGCTCCCAGTAAAATGATTCAACTTTGGTCGTTTACAAACATCGGACGACTACACACTTAACAGTATGTGCAGACTAATTTATTTCCAACATTAATCTGATTTACTACCGACGTTTGCCACTGATTTACAACTCGGGAATTCGACAGTTCGTGTCGAGACGATATCGTGTGAATTTTTCTTTACGATTATCGTTCATTTACCGACAATTCTTATAACAGGCCGAAAATTAGCCGATATCTCTTGCTATTGGTGGCTGCACTAACTACAATCATATTACGATACTAAGCGACTGAGCGTCGCGATGTGCTCAAAACATGAGCTTGTGAACACTACACAGAGCGCGATGAGTCAGCTAATTGCTTAAAATTTATCGTAAAGTCGTAAGATTACTAGAAAATAGTCAAAGTAGTATATCCATTTATGGGGGACATCCTCCGCAATTGCCGATCAGCCGGCCTGGCCAGTCCAGGCCTGGTCCTTATAAATTAACAATAAAGGCTCACATTTCATTTTCAATGCCGAAGAAGCCATAGTAAACTTCAAAAACATATATAAATTGCATAGCAATCCGGGTATATTTAGGCGAGGTAGAGCACAGACTGACGGCAGACATACGCCAGAGATACGCTCGCTAGATAAATCGAATTCATAAACACTTTTCGACTATTTTGGAAAGTGTTAAAAAATATTAGAAATTACTTGTCCAATTAAGAAATAACTGACAAACTACTTCAACATCCTCACAACTAATGTTTGCTCACTGGGTTTCCTGTCTACATTTTATATTCAGGAAATATAATTTTAAATTCCTAAAAGCCTTTTCTTTAATTGCATCAAGATTAATGTCATGTGATAATCATGCCATACGAGATAATTATTATGTAATTATTATTTAATGACATGTCTTGTTTATGTACATCATACGAGATGCCTAATTTTCAACCTATTACATTTTGTGAAAAGTGTATTAGCAAATTACAAAGCAAAAAGAAAGAAAAATCATGCTTCAAGCATAGATTATGAAATAATTTCCAACACATGCCGAATGCTTTAACGAAATATCACCGTTTTTAAAGTGGAAGATATTCTCTAAGTAAACAAATGAAAATGAAATCACCCTCTCGTGGAGATCCAGCTGTTAAGCATAGGAACTTTTCTCCACGAGGGGAAATGTTTATTGAAAATTCATATTTTAGAATACAGATGTTGAATATTGCATTAGAGATTAAAATAAAATTAGTACAAAGTTAGTTTTTACAATACTGGTTCAGATCACAACATTCTTTACTATTTAAAAAGAAAAAAAATATATATAAGAAAAAGTATAAACGAAAGCAATTAGAAAATTGATAAAAATAATACTTAATCATAACTCAACTAGTAATTTTGCATGGCTCAAACAGTAATTTTCATAGAATGTTAAATGCACCATTTATAGGATTGTATATTTGGACAAGTTTATAGGAAATGTCATTGCAATAATCGCTTTAATAGTTCCTCCTACAAGTGATGGAGGCTCCAAATTAAAACAAGTTGGAAATTGTACGTCAAACGTGACAAATGAGGTGCGTTCGTACTATAGCTAGTTATATAAATATTCAGATCTTGATGAATTTTAATTCTGTGAAAGGAATTATATCGTCTGCAGATTAATTTCTGTAATAAAAACAGTATCTCGGTCGCTTGACGGTTAAACTTCGAAAGCTCAAGCACCGATTTTTTTTAAAAATTCAAATTTCTTAATAAATATTTTTATTAATAACTCCTAAAGTTTTGATTCGATTTTTATAAAATTTGAAATGTCTCGACAAAATTCTGCAAAGATAATATATCTTAAATTTCAAACCATTCGGTTGGGTAGTTTTTGCGTTGTTATATGCGGACGGACGGACCAAATGACGACAATAGGTGCTACGTATTTATATAATTACGAACGCACCTAAAAACTTTTAAATCTGGAATGTCTGGGATAAAACTTCCATACATTATCTTTTTTCTTTAAAAACTTGCTTTAAGACATGTTATAACTTTTTTTTTTTTAATCGAAATTGTTTTTTGGATATTTCCACTCCTTAAACCCTCAAAAACTGTGTGTTAAAGCAGGTTTTTGGAAATTCGTATTGGTTTAAAAATTATCCGCTTTTTGGTGTTGCAGTGAACAGGCTCATTTTTAGCGTATTGTGTGCGGCACGCATTTAGAAATAAAAGAATTGAGAAAGATGAAGTCCAGGAGGATTCATTATTTTCGCCTGGTATAGATAATTTTATGTAAGCTGAAAATTGTCACTGTTATCTATGTTTGTTTAAAAACGTTGTAAAACTTTAAGCCTGTTTTTCTTGAAACTCTGTTTTACAAATCGGTACCATGTAGAATTCGAGATTGGATCGACTGATTATGTTAAACTTTTATGCTTTTCTAGTATATACTGTATTTCAGTTCCTCACGGACACGTCTTTCAATATTCGAATTGTAAATATTTTTTTGCGCGATTTAAATCTAAAAATTTTTGTAACTGAAATATGAACAGCCGCCATTTTCTTCAGGATCGAAAAATTGATAAACCCATCCGAGAAGGACTAGAAAATATCGTAAATATTAAGGTTTTTATTTGGTGTTTCGTTACAGATAAACAGATTCTGTGATTCATCTGGTACCGCGGAGCACTTCACTCTTTGCACATCACCTGTATCAAAAGTCCGCCAGAGCACCATTTTTTCAACTAATTTCCAAATAAAAAATCGTTTTTAAAACTTCAAGATATTCTTTTTCATTAAAAAAAAAACAAACATTATTATTACTGTATAATTGCGGTAAAAAAATAGCAAAAAAGTGGAGAAATTTTCAATATTTTTTTATTTTAAAGTTTTAACATGCCTTAAGAATCCAATTCTTCTTTCTCCTCAATAATTCCTACAACATGTCTGCAACTATTCTTTGTTGTAAATTTAACTAAACCATAATCATTGACTTTTAGTTCCATTAAATAAGTAACATCATAATTTCCAACTTCTTTTAAACTCTAAAGTGTCAAAATCATCATGAACTGAATAATTCTCTTCTGTATCTGAACTTTATAGTAAATTTGTAAACTTTGTCTTTTCTTGACAGACAGCATGGTTTATATTTGCTTTATAGAGGTTTTCAAGGTTTTTGATAGCATGATCAAAGGGTAGGGGAGATGGGGGATGAATGGGACAAGGGATGGATGGGACGTTCTCAATATTTCAGGCAATAAACTTTTCTTTTTAGTTGCTTCCTATCCTCATAGATTTCACTACCATAGTGTGCTTCAGTACCAAAAGCAAAACTATATGGCTGTTTTCATTTTCCCTCAAATTTGCATTTTCTGAAAACTCTGCTCAAAAGTAATTTTTTTTTTACATTTGAAGTTACTTAAATATCTTATGCAATATAAACAATTAAGATATGTTGTAGTTTTTTATTTCAAGGCTCTATATTGGTAATTAAAATAAATGAATATTAACCATTGTGACAAAATAATTTTTGAGACAAAATGGCTGACAATTGAATATATGCATCATGGGGATGAATGGGACTATCTCATTCATCGCTAGAGGACGCTGAAAAACATATTTATTAATTAAATAATATTATACAAGTTGATAAATTAATAATTTATGGTAATTATTCTTTTAAAATTTTATCCTCATTGTATCCATCGTCTTCAGCCATTGAATGCTTCCGTTTATGGGCCTTTTAAGAGAAAGCTGAGATGAGTCAAAGATGATTGGCTGACAAATAATCCTGGAGATCATATTACAATTTATAATCTCTGAGCTTTTGCTAAGGAGGCATTTTTATCAGCTTTTAGTCCTTAACATTGAATACAGGAAGGGAAATCTATTGTGTCCCATTCATCGCTGCTGTGGGGATGATTGGGACAGAGAGGAACTCTTTTTTTATTCCATAATATATTTCTATATAATAATAATCTTGAATAAATATTGTGCATAAGATGTAGTCAAACACTTAATGTATGAAATGTGATATATAATATTGATAATAGCTTAAAAAATATTTAAAATAAATATTTTTGTTTAAATGTCCCATTCATCCCCCATCTCCGCTAACATGATCATTTACAATGACGAAAAGTGCCCCATATGCCCATGTGGAATATTTTGTTCTATAACTTTTGTTTTAATAGCGGAAAATACATTGGCAATGTATGAAGCATGCTCAAACATATGATGTATGCTCAAACATATGAAAATATGTTTGTTACTGTATTGCTCTGGTATATAATCAAAATTTTAACTTTTTCCCAGTTTATATAAAAACATTACAGCAGAAAATCATAAAAATTACGCTGTAAAAAAAATCTGTAATTTTTACAGAAAAATATTGTATTTTTTACAGAAAAAAACTGTTTTAATGAAAAACAGTTTTTTCCTGTAAAAAATGTGTATTTTGCAATTTTTACAGAAAAAATCTATAGTTTTTACAGAAAAAACTGTTTTAATGAAAATATACAGATATTTTATGTAAATTAAACGGTTTTCCACTGGCGCCAAAATTGACAGTTTTTTACGGCCAATTGGAGAGGTTTTTTTTACAGTATACAAATCAAGAGCAAAAACAAACTTACCTTTCGTTTGAAGAGAGATAAACAAACTGAAAGAAAACAGATTCACAGGTGTGTTTCACAGTTAACATAACTGTGAGTAAAGGATGTTGGCACTAAAATTGTACAAGTTTGTAAAATTTAGACTGATTAAAGATGCCCCAATGGTCAAATGTGCCCACTCTCCCCTACTGTAACAGAATTGTTTTGTGTATCCCTGTAAATGAACGATGAATGCTATTCCCACCATATTCTATATTAAACCTCTTGCACTGCACCTCAGTCATATATATCAGTTTTGATAGGTTTTAAGTAGTGTAACAACATTAAATTACACCGTAAACGATATTACCCATAGATCGTAATGTAATGAAATTCATTTGAACATCCCTGTAAATGAACTACAAATGCTACACACTTCTTTTCCAGTACCAAGCGTGCCATACTAAACCTCAATAACATATATAAATAGTATATTTATGCGAGTTAGAGCACGGACCAGCAGACAGACTGAAAAACCGAATTCAAAAATACTTTTCAAATATGTTGGAAAGTTTTAAATTATGGTTTTCACCTATGTTCTGTAACCCGTTAACCCTAGTTTGTATAATTTTCTATGAATAATATACGTAAATTAAGTTAAACATGTGTCATGTCACAAATGGATTTCAATATACTATATGATAGTTCTGCAAAAGAACAGGAATTTTTGCTAATACTACTTGCATATTGATTCAAATCTTCCTAATGGTGTCTTTTAGGTGAGTTCGTAATTATATAAATACGTAGCACCTATAGTCGTCGTCTGGTCCGTCCGTCTGTCTGCCCGTCAGTCCGCATATAACAGCGCAAAAACTACCCAACCGAATGATTTGGAATTTAATATCTATCAAATCATCAAACATGTCAAACATAAGTCAAATCTGTCAAACTGTCCAATCGTTACAGAATTTTGTCGAGTCATTTCAAATTTTATGAAAATGGAATCAAAACTTATAAAGATATTAATAAAAATATTTATTAAGTAATTTGAATTTTTTTTTAAATCGGCACTTTCTTATTATAGCAGCTTCTGAGGATTAATCGTCAAGTAACCTACATGTATCGCCACGTTATCTGACATGTATGACGTATATGACATTTTATAACCTCTATGACCAAGTTATAGACACATTCTTCATTCTACTAAATCCTTTCATAAGTATTTAATTCAATGATATCCCATGATAGGTAATGATTCTAGTCTGCCATGCCGATTACGTTCTTGGTCATATTATTTGCGTATTACTGAATTTAAAAACCAAATTTGTATACTAAAATTGTTTAATTATAGCAATCCTATGATCTACCGACAGCTTTTTGGATCGATGTTTCCGGAAAAGAAATAGATATTAAATGAAAAAAGGTTCTAAATATGGATTTCAAGTTTTGAAATTTCCAAAGCTAGGCTTAAGTTTCCCATTGAAATTTTCGGTAAATGTGAACAAAATATAAAATGTTGCGAACTTAAAATGTACTTATTTTATTACGGAAATTAATCATATCATAATAACAGACTATATAATTCATTTCACTGAAATAATAACAGTAAGAACGCACCTCATTTGCCGCCTTTTACGAACGATTTCCAACTTGTTTTTCCTAAACTAATTTTAAACAACTATCAGGGACCTCAGCGTCAATTTTTCAAGACCATTAAATTTTCGTCTCACTTTGGACATATATCAACCCGCAATTTAATACTGTTAAATTATATGTACATTTTTAAGCATATAAGAATTTCCCTAAGATTCAGAAAATTTAACTTTTAAAAACTGTTATATTAAACACGATTCCATGCTATTATACTCTTCAAGTGCTTGCTGTTTCAATTTTTAGACTAACAAGAACGAAACTAGTCGTTGGGGGCCACCGTAATACTTACCCATCATGGATATGCATAATATAAATGTGAAAATAAAACATGTGTGAACTACTTATAAAATGCATTGCCATTCGAATTAAATTGTGGGTTGATGACGTCCTAAACTTTAAATTCTGTATTACTGAATTGCGTAATAGAAACATCCTTATAACTGCATAAATGATAATCATATTAACTAACAGTTTATTGCATCTGATTAAGCGTCTCATTTCCAATTAAAATAGATCTTTGAATTGAAATTTGGATGAAATACAGGGTCATGAAAATCGAAGAGTGTGGGAAATAGGATTACAAATATCTCGGCAACTCATTATCCGATTGACTTCATGCTTTATGCAAAATTTATGTTTTTCTGTTGTCTTTTATATTCAATTCTTAAAATAAACGATTTCGAAAATTTTTATATACCTTTTATCAGAACGAATATTTCGAGAGTCCGAAAAAAACAGTTCCGGATAATCGAGATTACTGAAATTCAATAAGCTTCTTCCCATTATTACATACTAAGTACATACAAAATTTCAAGTCTCTATCTGAATTTGTTCGGGAGATAGAGCGTTTACAGACACACAGACACACAGACATACAGATACACAGAACGACGGCAAACATTTTTTTCTAAAAATATGTTTTTCGGAATCTTAAATGTCTGAAACATGTAAATCCGTAAAAAAAAATTTCGATTTTTAAAACGATTACAAGATTTACCCTATACTACGTATGATGGGTAAGTAAAATCATTCGTTAAGCTTAGATTATGAAACACTTTCCAACCCATTCAGAATACTGTAACAAAGTTTCACAGTTTTACTAATTAAACAATTTAGAAAACGGATAACACATTTGAAAACCCAATTTCAGCAATTACTACCAATAGTCAAACAAAATATCCGAATTATTTTGTGCAGCCCTGTATACAAGCTATAGATTTATATGTATACTGCACCGTATGCTAAAATTTACGTATGTTAGGAAATACCTAGCGCAATTGAAAATTCCTCTTCAGCAATTTACGTCAATATACAGAAATGTGCATCAGATCTGTTGAGCAGCCCCCTATATGATCTCTAAAACTTATATGCACCCATAACTATGCAAAAAATTTGTTACATATAAAAGCTCGCAGCACAACAGAAAACGTGCTACCAGCAATTATATTGTTCATAGACAGTACTGTATACAAATTCTTTTGAGTGTCCCTGTAAATGAACGATACATTCTATACATACCATATTCTACAATAAGCGTCTTATAGTGCATCTCTGTGACATGTATCAATTTGAATATGTTTAAAATACTGTAACATTTTTAACATATGCATCAAACAATTTTTCCGCATAGAGCGTAATGTAACGGAAATTTTTGAGTGTCACTGTGAAAGAACCATAAATGCTACACACTTTATTTTCAATACCAAACATGCCATAGTAATCTCCAATAACATATTTCAATTTCAAGGCAATCCGAGTCTATTTACGCGAGTTATAGCACCGACAGACAGACAGACAGTATTCATAAACACTTCTAAACTATGTTGAAAGTGTTAAAAATGTGTATAACCCCCGTTTGTTCCACTGAATGTATGTTTCATTGTCAATAATTCTGCTATTTCAAGATTCTAGTAAATCTACAATTGCGATTTGAGCTACTTTTTATTACAATAAACGAGATTGTTGTATACGAGATTTTATCCTGTCGTAATAAAATACTGACATTTCTGTCAACTATAAAACGTCGGCATTTGTTGCAAAAATCGAATAAAGTATCATGTAATAAAATACTTATGAAATTTTAAATCTTCTTACGAGATTTATATCTAATTTAAAAGTCTAACCTTTTTATAACATTTGTTCGAAAAAAAACGGATTTACTGATTAACATTTAAAAAACAGCCCTTTTCGAACGAAATCCAGATATCTTTCAATGCAAAAATCATACAAAAATCACCACAAAAATGCATTTTGTAAATAATATGTTGTAATCTTAGTTCTTGTAATGTTTCATGCAATATTCCCATGCGATGACCAGTTTGGTGACCCTTTAATGTACACTATGCATTGCGACGCTACACATACCTAATTCAATTTAGTAACTTCATTTAGTCCACTTCACTTACGTGTAGACGCTTAACCCTATTGCGAAATTTTCCGTAATCGGGTCAACAACTAATTTTGGTTCAGTAGAGTGGCTTTCGTTGCAGTACTTTAACAGTATCCACATTAACTTTAAACCGTATTGCTTCTAGCGTTATTCATGCTTGATTCTAATTTAGTCAAAGATCTGATCACCAAATAAGTTGGAAGATGTACGTCAAACGCGACAAATGAGGTGCGTTCGTACTATAGCTAGTTATATAAATACTCAGATCTTGATGATTTTTAATTCTGTGAAACGAATTATATCGTCTGCAGATTAATTTCTGTCATAAAATAAGTATCTCGGTCGCTTGACGATTAAACCTCAGAAGCCTCCTAAAACAAGAAAACACCGATTTTTTTTTATTATTATTAAAATTTCTTAATAAATATTTTTATTAATATCTTCTGAAATTTTGATTCGATTTTCATACAATTTGAAATGTCTCGACAAAATTTTTCAAAGGTAATATATCTTAAATTTCAAACCATGCAGTTGGGTAGTTTTTGCGTTGTTATATGCGGGCAGACTGACAGACGAGACGAACGGACGGACAGACAGACGAACAGACCAGACGACGACAATAGCTACGTATTTATATAATTACGAATGCGCCTAAAAATAGTTAATCTATTTGTTTTTTTTATTTAAAATATTTTTCATAATCTGAATGTAACAATGAACGAATTATTTTAATAAATTTCTTTTCTTTCATACATTAAAAAATAAATTTTCTAGGTTAAAAAAAACGAGAAAAAACGAATTAAATTAATGGCAAAAATCTAAAATTGAAAAATAAAATTCTTTATATTTTTCGATCGCATGCATAAAATTTAATAAAAAAAATATCGATAGTTTTCCGACATATTTATTGGCAAAATTTCAATGTAATCGGAGTAATGTAAGACATTAATTAGGTAATTTTATCATCATAATTTAAAATTTATATCACTTATCCCAATGCGTCATTTTCCTTTCGATGAATGTTAACCCCTCGGGGACGAGCGACACGTATACGTGACGCATAAGATGCTCAGAATCCTCGATTATTCCCACCAGTTATTTTTTATTGTAAACTTTGCCGTATTAAATGATAGCATTTCTGCGATTCAATTAGGTGAAAATTTCTGTTTTTAAAAACCGGTGGTAAAAAAGATTAAAAATTCTATAAAGAACGCTCGTCGCGAAGGGGTTAACACTTTGCCGTCCATATGTCTCGTAAAAATACTTCTGTTCGTAAAATGTTGAAATGATTGATTGACTCCAAAATTTAGAAACAAATTTATTCGAAAATAAGTAAAATCTACATCATTAAAGGCGTGAGTATAAAACATCACAAATTTACTGAAAGGTGTATGTATACAAATGTCAAATTTAAAATTTTATACATACATTAAAATTAAAAATATCGACGTTTCAACCACCTTCTATGGTCATCCTAAGGAAAAATTTTTCCTTAGGATGACCATAGAAGGTGGTCGGAACGTCGATATTTTTAATTTTAATGTATGTATAAAATTTTAAATGCGACATTTGTATACACCATTTAGTAAATTTGTGATGTTTTATACTCACGTCTTTAATGTTGTAATGTTTCATGGTGTAATCGTCCAGCATTTATATTAAGTAAAATCTTTTATTCATGTACTTGATAAAAGGGGATTTTTCATTCCAAAATTCTGGTGCAAATGTAGCATTTAAGGATTAAAATTAAGTTACTTTACGTACGACACCACTGTTGTGTCGCCGGACGGCAAAGTGTTGAAATTTAAAAATCGTCTGAATTCTCACTAAAAAGCATTATGACTTAAACCTTTATCTACTGACGGTACTTATAAGTACCAGTAAAAGAACTTGTTATAAAATTCATTTAATGCATCTATTAGTAGAAATACAGTTTAGAATGAGCTATAGATGCATTAATTTATCTTGTTCCAAAAGCGTTATTGGATATACAAACCAAAATTATTTTTAAAAGGATGATTTATTTTGCCTTTGCATCTTTTTAGCATTCTTGGCTTTGGGGAGGGGGGGGGGGGAGGAGGATTTTCAATTCTTCTATATTTCTATTGTAAGAACATTATATTTGTACATTTCCTAATTCTACAAAATACTAAGAAAATATTTAAAATAAAATATTTAAATGGTGTTATAAATACAGGGTGATTCATAAAAGATGGGCAGAACTTTAAGGGGTTATAGTACACTTAAAGACAAATAATATTAAATAGGAGACTAAGGGTCCCAGACGTATTCCCAAGGAGATAGGGGGCATTAAAGTTTAGGGTCCGAAATTTCAAATGATTATAAAACATGGAAAAATTGGTCGATTCGTTTGCGGTTTTTGCAAAAAATTTTCTTTATGCCAGTATTTTCTTGAAATAAAATTTTAAAGTTCAATTTCAAAAAATGCCGATAGGGGGCGCTTTAGACTTTGGAGTAACAAACAACTATTTTTTAACGTTATTTTTTGTATTTCTTTAAATGATTTCGAAAGCTTAGACTTAAACTTAAATTTTGATCTAAAAATCTGAGTCCTAACGAGTAGTTAAGTAGCGTAAACTGAAATTTGAAATTTGAAACCCTTCTCCCCCCAGAACAAAAATCAGTTATTCCCGATCTTTGTGTCGTAGATTAGGCTCTAACTACTGCCGCGTTTTGCTAAAATTATTCTTTATGTCAGTATTTTCTTGAAAATAAATTTTAAAGAAAATTTTCAAAAAATTCCGATAGAGGGCGCTTTAGACTTTGGAGTAACGAACAACTATTTTATACCGTTATTTTTTGTGTCTCATTAAATGCTTTCTAAAGCTTAGACTTAAATTTTCAGCCCAAAATCTGAATCGTTAGACGTGGTTAAGTTTCTGGGGAGAGGGGTTTGAAATTTCTACTCCTGAGCACAGTTCAGTTTACCATGTCCACACATTGTGTGCTGTGATACGAGGTAAAAAGACACAAATTAGGATTATGTTACCAAAGCATATTTATTAACATGTAATCACAATAAATGTTCAAAATTGTGACCACCAGAGGTTATGCACGCAGAACAACGGCGACGAATGGAACGGCGAACATTCGCGAAAACATCAGGCTTTTCGAGCACTTCCCCTACAGCGGCGGAAAGTCTGGCGACCAGTTCCTCGGGGGATTCAATGGGTGTCTCATACATAAGAGCCTTCAATCGTCCCCAAAAAAAGAAATCGAGGGGTGAAAGATCTGGCGAGCGAGCAGGCCAAGCAACAGGACCACCTCGACCAATCCATCTGTTCGGAAATGTGATGTCCAGATAGTTGCGGACGTCTCGTACGTAATGGGCTGGCGCTCCATCGTGCTGGAACCACATGACCCGCCGGATGCGTGGAGGAACAACGTTTAACAGGTCTGGCAGCACATGTTGCAGAAATGTGAGGTATGTTTTACCGTTGAGGCGTTCAGGAAGAAGGTACGGTCCGATTAGGTGGTCTCCGAGGATTCCTGCCCAAACATTGATGGAAAAGCGTCTCTGATGAGCATGTGGATACGTAGCATGTGGATTGACATCCGCCCATACATGTGCATTGTGTGTGTTAAATGTACCTTCACGTGTGAAGGTACATTCATCGGTGAAAAGCACAGTTCGTCCAAAATGTGGATTTAGCGCGTTCTGCTGCAGAAACCAGCGGGCGAATTCAATACGATTTGGATAATCCCCTGGAGACAGTTTCTGGACTCGTTGCACATGAAACGGGAGCAAATGTTCATCCTTCAGTACCCTCCAAGTCGTGGACTGTGAGGTATCCACCTGGCTAGCCACTGTTCGTGTACTTGTACTTGGCTGCGCCGCTACTACATCCAGAATGGCTTCTGCAACAACTACTGATTCGTCCTTTTTTGCACGACCTGCATTCGACCGGGAAGCGAGAAATGATCCCGTCTCACACAACTGTCTGTGCAAGCGCTCGAAAGTTTTGCGGTTAGGCAACCGCCTGTTAGGAAATCGCTCTCCGTACATTCGTTGTGCCTCTGCACCATTTCCATCTGCCGCTCCGTAAATTAAATGCATCTCAGCCTTTTCCTTATTCGTGAAGGGCACCATCTTCCGATTCATTACTACAGCGACTTACACTTGACTCACCGTTCAGTGGTTTTTATGCCTGAATCGTGTCGAAATTTTGCATACGTGTTCTTCTTCTTCCCCATTTGACATTTGCATACTTTCTGTTTCCTTCTTCACCCGGTGACTAGCGTCAGGAATGGAGCTTTAACGTTTGCATGAGCGACGTTTCCAACTGTGCCAGTGCCTTTATGAGTGAATTCCGACTATGCAGTCCTTGACGAAAGTTGTATTTTTGCCTCGTATCACAGCACAGAATCGTTGGGCATGGTTAAGTAGTGCAAACTGAACTATGTTCAGAAGTTGAAATTTGAACCCCCTCCCCTCGCTACTGAACCACGCTCAGCGATTCAGATTTTGAGCTGAAAATTTAAGTTTAAGTCTAAGCTTTAGAAAGCATTTAATGAGACACAAAAAATAACGGTATAAAATAGTTGTTCGTTACTCCAAAGTCTAAAGCGCCCTCTATCGGAATTTTTTGAAAATTTTCTTTAAAATTTATTTTCAAGAAAATACTGACATAAAGAATAATTTTAGCAAAACGCGGCAGTAGTTAGAGCCTAATCTACGACACAAAGATCGGGAATAACTGATTTTTGTTCTGGGGGGAGAAGGGTTTCAAATTTCAACTTTCAGTTTACGCTACTTAACTACTCGTTAGGACTCAGATTTTTAGATCAAAATTTAAGTTTAAGTCTAAGCTTTCGAAATCATTTAAAGAAATACAAAAAATAACGTTAAAAAATAGTTGTTTGTTACTCCAAAGTCTAAAGCGCCCCCTATCGGCATTTTTTGAAATTGAACTTTAAAATTTTATTTCAAGAAAATACTGGCATAAAGAAAATTTTTTGCAAAAACCGCAAACGAATCGACCAATTTTTCCATGTTTTATAATCATTTGAAATTTCGGACCCTAAACTTTAATGCCCCCTATCTCCTTGGGAATACGTCTGGGACCCTTAGTCTCCTATTTAATATTATTTGTCTTTAAGTGTACTATAACCCCTTAAAGTTCTGTCCATCTTTTATGAATCACCCTGTATTGCACAAAATCACTATAAATTCAAATTTAATTAATCCTCTTAAATCCTTCAATCATTTTAAAATCCCTCTAAAATTTATTAAATGATTATGGAAATCTTCTAATGTAGCTTCAACAATTCACGAAAAATGCTTCAGAAGATAAAATTTTCATGAATTCATAATTCAGTAAATAAAGGGTTAAAGGAAAATGTCCTATATTTTTCGGAAGAATTAACCAGATTTAACGAAAAAAAAAACCTATACAGCTGATTCCGGGTATCTCGTCAATACATCTACAAAATATCAAGGATGTATTTTGCGACAGTTATTGACATGCAAACAAACAAAAATACACCAAAAAATTTTCGGGTGTCGACAGTAAGCCATAACTGACGTTTTGGTAATTATAATGTCATTACTTTTAATTAGGGAAATTATTCCTTTACCAGTTAAAAATAAATATTAACATTTTAAAGGAAGTCATCTGATTTCCAGCCATTGTGCTAATGTATTGTTAATATAGTTTGTGAAAATATAAATAAATCGATGAACAGAAATTTCAGTGTTATTTCAGGGGACTTTGGCGTTGTATAACATCCAGATTTTTTGACGAATTATACGGTTAAGGTGAGTGATAACATGACTGTTAATTTAATAAGAAATCTGAATTATTTTCTTCTTACAAACGCATGTAACATGAAGTTTGTTCAATAGATGAGAAATTGTATTAATCAAACAAAATTCATAAACAAGATCGATCTTCCTCTTTCTTATTTTTTATTTCTACTTCACCAATTACCATTTTTCGAACACTAAGTTCCCCATATATCGATATGAAACAGGACAGACAAAAGCATTTTCGGAATATCGAAATGCTTCTCTTTTCATGAACTTAAATTAAAAATTTAAGTTATGAAATTTAATGTATAAGGCGCAGTTGAACAACTAAAATATAGCAAATGTTTAACGTTTCTTATCTTAATTATTAGAATTAAATTTTGTATCAAACTTTCATAAATATTTAAACAACACTAATCATTAGATTTCATGGGGTGAGTACCTTTGAAATTGCAAAAGTTAGCGGAGGTTTTAAAGTTTGTTTCTTCAAAATTGGTAGACATATTTTTATACAAAACTTTCATAAATATTTAAACAATCATATTCATTAGAATTTATGGGGTGAGTATCTTTGAAATGCCAAATGTTTGCGAAGGATTTAAAGCTTGTTTCTGAAAAAATATTATACCCACTTGTATACAAAACATTATTAAATATTTACTGAGGGGTTCTGCTCCATACGAGCTACGCTCGCCAACCCCCGTTCTGACACCGCAAACGCTAAAAACACGCTAATATGATCGTCTCTAAAACGATTACACAAGATTGAATTATGATTAAACGACCAGTGGCAATCTCCTGTAATCGGGTTCAAATTCATTTCCCTTTGACTGAGGGATTTTAAGGCCGAATCAACTGCTGTCGAAACAGCTAACAATTGTTTTCGTGATTGATTGATTAAATAAGATCCATTAAACATTTGAAAATCAACTTATGTAAAATGGCTAAGTAAACTAAGATACTGCATCAGGGAATTTTATAAAGATGGTATAAGGAATAGTTTTCCGTAAGACATTTTAAATATGTCGTTTCCAATATGAGGTAATTTTCATCGAAGTTTTCTTCCTATTATTAAACGTAAAAATATAGTTTTTAATTGAAGGGAATGTTATTTATGATGTTTTAAAATTTGGAACAATAGGTGAAATATTTTGTCATAATAAATGAATCTTTCGTGTAAATATATTTTTTAACTGAAACTGTTTGGAAATAATGCTATTTGAGTATTTTAAATATGGTGTAAGTTTCCCCATTTAATGCTTTGAACCCATACTAATTTAATTATTATTTTCAAGTTTTATTTTTCGTTTTAATAATCACCTTCAAGTACAATTTCTGTGACGTAATTTTCTCCATTTACTGCTTTTAACCCGTGATAATGTAATTATTATTTTTAAGATTTATTTATGTTTGTAACAGTCTCGTGTAAATACATTTTTTAATTGAAAGAGAATATTAATAAAAATTGTCAACGATTTAAATATATGGCTTTTTCGAAATATGGAATACATCTCAATTAAAATGATGAAATTTTGAATAAAATATTGAAAAATTGAACCCTCAAAAGATTAGTCAAACTAAAAAAATAATTACACAGTACATCGCAAACTTATCAACTGTAACCTTTCAAAATATTATTAAATTCCTAAGCATAGTGCTTGTTCATATAACATTAAGAGAACTATTTTGATCGAATTTAACATTAAATATCTCTTAAAATAATTTTTCGTTTTAAAAACTGTCTGCTTCAGCGTGTTTATCGAACATAAAACTACCAATTTTCATGTTTTTATATCCAATAGTTTTCTGAATATTAGCCCATAAAGACATCAAGCCACTAAAAAATTTATTGACAGCAGCGGCGGTGGCAGAGGCGGCAGCGGTTATTTATTTTAATATACAGAGAGAAAAACTCTATTCATTAGAATTTATCGGGTCAGTACCTTTCAAATACCAAAAGTTGGAGGAGGTTTTAAAGCTTGTTTCTTCAAAAATTGGTAGACCTGCTTTTGTACAAAGATTTCATAAATATTTAAACAACCCTATTCATTAGAATTTGGGGGTCAGTGCGTTTGAAATACCAAAAGTTAGTGGAGTTTTAAAGCTCGTTTCTTAAAAATTGGTAGACCTACATTTGTACAAATGTTTAAGTAAATATTCAAACAACTTTATCCAATACAATTTATGGGGTCAGTACATTTCAAATGCCAAAAGTTATAAGAGGTTTTACTTTTAAAGCGTGTTTTTTTTAAATTATTATAACTACTTTTTTACAAAACTTTAATAAATATTTAAAACTGCCCTATTTATTAGAATTTATGGGATCAGTGCGTTTTAAATACCGAAAGTAAGTTGAGGTTTAAAGCTCGTTTCCTAAAAATTGGTAGACCTACATTTGTACAAATGTTTAAGTAAATATTTAAACAACTTTATCCAATACAATTTATGGGGTTAGTACATTTCAAATGTCAAAAGTTATAGGAGGTTTTAAAGCTTGTTTCTTTAAAATTATTATAACTACTTTTTTACAAAATTTTAATAAATATTTAAACAACCCTATTCATTAGAATGTATGGGGGGGAGCATCTTTGAAAGTTAGTGGACGTTTCATAGCTTTTTCTTAAAAATTGGTAGACCTACATTTGTACTAAAGTTTAAGTAAATATTTAAACAACTCTATCCAATACAATTTATGGGGTCCTCAACCTTTCAAATGCCAAAAGTTATCGCAGGTTTTAAAACGTGTTTCTTTAAAATTATTATAACTAATTTTTTACAAAACTTTAATAAATATATAAACAACACTATTCATTAGAATTTATGGGGTGAGTATCTTTGAAATGCCAAAATTTATTGGAGGTTTTAAAGCTTGTTTCTTAAAGTTTGGTAGACCTATATTTGTACAAATTTTTAAGTAAATATTTAAACAACGCTATTCATTAGAATTTATCGGGCCAGCACCTATCAAATGCCAAAAGTTATCGGAGGTTTTAAAGCTTGTTTCTTTAAAATTATTAGAATTACTTTTGTAAAAAACTTTAATACATATTTAAACAACCCTATTCATTAAAATGTATGGGGTGAGCATCTTTGAAAGTTAGCGGACGTTTTATAGCTTGTTTCTTAAAAATTGGCACATCTACATTTGTACAAAAGTTTAATCCCTTGGGGACGAGCGACACGTATACGTGACGCAAAAAATGCACAGAATCCTCCATTATTTCCACCAGTAACTTTTTATTGTAAGCTTTGCTTTATTTAATGACAGCATTTCTGCGATTCAATTAGGCGAAAATTTCTGTTTTGAGAAACCGGTGGTAAAAGATTAAAAATTCTGTAAAGGACGCTCGTCGCGAAGGGGTTAACCCCTTGAAGGGCACCCGTATATTATATATACCACTTAATTTTAATCCCAAAATGCCACAATGACACCAGAATTATATAATCAAATTTTGAATTTATAAGGTACACGAGGGAAAGCGTTTACTTAATTTTAAAATAAATTCGTTCGAGAATCCTGGTGTCAATCAATCATTTCAATATTTTAGCTACAAGAGTACTTTGCCCCTGAAGGGGATAAGTAAATATTTAAACAACTCTATCCATTAGAATTTATGGGGTCAGTTACCTTTCAAATGCCAAACGTTATCGTAGGTTTTAAAGCTTGTTTCTTTAAAATTATTAGAATTACTTTTGTAAAAACTTTAATAAACATTTAAACAACCCTATTCATTAAAATGTATGTGGTGAGCATCTTTGAAAGTTAGCGGACGTTTTTTAGCTTGTTTCTTAAAAATTGGTACATCTACATTTGTACAAAAGTTTAAGTAAATATTTAAACAACTCTATCCATTAGAATTCATGGAGTCAGTTACCTTTCAAATGCCAAACGTTATCGTAGGTTTTAAAGCTTGTTTCTTTAAAATTATTATAACTAATTTTTTACAAAAATTTAATAAATGTATAAACAACACTATTCATTAGAATTTATGGGGTGAGTATCTTTGAAATGCCAAAATTTATTGGAGGTTTTAAAGCTTGTTTCTTAAGGTTTGGTAGACCTATATTTGTACAAAGTTGTAAGTAAATATTTAAACAACGCTATTCATTAGAATTTATCGGGCCAGCACCTATCAAATGCCAAAATTTATCGGAATTTTAAAGCTTGTTTCTTTAAAATTATTAGAATTACTTTTGTAAAAAACTTTAACAAATATTTAAACAACCCTATTCATTAGAATGTATGGAGTGAGCATCTTTGAAAGTTAGCGGACGTTTTATAGCTTGTTTCTTAAAAATTGGTAGATCTACATTTGTACAAAAGTTTAAGTAAATATTTAAACAACTCTATCCATTAGAATTTATGGGGTCAGTTACCTTTCAAATGCCATACGTTATCATAGGTTTTAAAGCTTGTTTCTTTAAAATTATTATAATTAATTTTTTACAAAACTTTAATAAATATATCAACAACACTATACATTAGAATTTATGGGGTAAGTATCTTTGAAATGCTAAAATTTATTGGAGGTTTTAAAGCTTGTTTCTTAAAGTTTGGTAGACCTATATTTGTACAAATTTTTAAGTAAATATTTAAACAACGCTATTCATTAGAAGTTATCGGGCCAGCACCTATCAAATGCCAAAAGTTATCGGAGGTTTTAAAGCTTGTTTCTTTAAAATTATTAGAATTACTTTTGTAAAAAACTTTAATAAATATTTAAACAACCCTATTCATTAGAATGTATGGGGTGAGCATCTTTGAAAGTTAGCGGACGTTTTATTAGCTTGTTTCTTAAAAATTGGTAGATCTACATTTGTACAAAAGTTTAAGTAAATATTTAAACAACTGTATCCATTAGAATTTGTTGGGGTCAGTAACCTTTGAAATGCCAAATGTTAGCTGAGGTTTTAATGCTTGTTTCTTAAAAATTGGTAGACCTAATTTTGACAAATCTTTAAATAAATACCAAACATTCATATTCATTCAAAAAAAAAATGTCTTTTAATCTACGGAAATATAATATAACAACGTAGGAAAATTTACAATAACCTTTTCCAAGTTACCCACGATTCCGAAAAGCAATCTTTATCTTTAGAATACTCAAAATAACAATAAATTCACGAGATTTAAATAATCATTTATAAAAAGTCTCATTTTTCTTATAAATATTTAAAATCATACATAAAGTAATTTAGCCAAAGACGCTATTTCTCACTAATGAAATCAGTTATTAGGAATAAGATATGCACTGCATGAATAACTCTTCAATAGCAATGAGTATTTTCAGATATTATTTTAACAAATTTTATTTTGAAAAGATATTTCTTGATTATTCTCTTTTTTATGCACTTACATGTACTAAAATCTCCTCATATATTATCTTCTTCCTAACTCCTCTGACAACATGGATGATTCTATTATTTAATGTCTCCATATGGACTTCTCTGGACTAAGTTCGCTTAGTTGGTGAAAAGGCAAAAAATCTATATAAAATAAATCACTTTTAGTCCAGTCAAATTGTGCTCAAAAAGTGCTTGAAGTGGAAAATTCTGGTGTAATTGTTTTTAGTGGCTTATTTTATGTTTTTTGGGGTGCTGAATACGAATCTGAAGTTTTCCAACAAAATTTCGTTCGGCAAATTTGTCTTTTTTACAAAAAACCTGTAAAAACACGGACTTTTTTCGTTTTTTTCAAAATAACTCCAAAATTGTGCATTTTGCGTGAAAGTCGGCAGTATATGAGTTAAAGAAAATAAAATTTCCTACATTTTATGTATTGAAAGATTTTTTCTATGATCAATGGTTTAGCCGTGAGAGTGCCGCAAAAATGGGTATTAAAAACAAAAACTGTAAAAAAACGGGAATTACGGCACTTTATGTCGATGTAACATGGAAACAAACCATTTAACGCAAATATTAACCATCATTTATATTAAAGATTATATGATTGACTATATTTTATGCATTTAAAGTAGGGGGAAAGTGCAGTTCCGGCACCAGTGGAAGTTGGGAGCAGTGGAGCAGCTCCACCTACTTTCATGAGTCAAAGTTGCTCCTCCTCCGGGGAGTTCTTACTCTAAGAGGTGATAAAAATTTTCTAAAAAGAGGTAAAATTAGGTAAAGGAAGTAAAACTAGGCAAAATCGTCGAAAAACAGTACTTTTCGGAAAATAGCAAAAAACACATTTTTTTACAGCCTTTCTGTTCATAAGGCCTAAAAATAAACATTTCCCTGTATACATTATACTATGCTTTAAAAAAATAGATAAAATTCTCTACAATTTATGTGCAAGTAATTTTCTTGGACCTTGAATAATTATGAAAAAAGCAATGACGAATGCACGAAGTAGTCATCCACCTCCTTATTAAAGGCATATAACTTATATGCATCATTATACATGTGTGCAGATACGTAAAACGTTGATGTTAGGTTATATAGGTACAAAAAATGATAAATGATTCACGATTGATTCGTATGTAAACTGTTTAATGTTAAATAATAGAGTAAAATAGGTAGTTATGTATTTATACATTATTAATTAATAATTATTATGAACATTGAAAGGAACTTGTCAGTCAAATCGAGTCCTCTTGGCCAATGGTTTCATGTTTCCTGAGGGTATGCCTTCTAGGTCTTCTACACCTATAAAAAAGAAATTAATTATATAATAGCTATTTACGCACAGCATTTTATCATAACATTATTTTTACCTCTTTTTAATATCAGCCCTCTTTTACAGCTCATTTCAGGAATCGGTCACTTTTGGACCCAAATCAGGGAGCAAAAAAGCTATTATACTACGTATCAGGGTTTTAAAAAATAATTAATGACATAGTTTTAACTGTCTAAAAACTAAATAGTTATGCACAGTGTATTGGGATACATATTTTGACCACACCAAATTCAAAATGAATGAAAAAATAAATGTGAAATGGAATGATTTATGTATAATTACCTTCAAGTACTTCAGGGTATTCCGGGTCATCCTCGTTTTCTTCTATTTCAATATTAGGCATGTTATTACAACTGCTCTCGCAGTTTAGACACATATTAGAGCAGCTGAGGCCTGCTTTTTTACATCCACAGTTTTTACGGCATGTCTTCTTGCCTTTGCAAGAAATGAGTTTTAGAACGGCTTGAGGTGCTGGTGGCTCTAGCGTGGTTATTGACTCTAAACCATCTTTGGTGCTTTTCCAACCCTATTGTTCAGAATTTTTTTCATTCCCAAGCCATTGCTGAACTTGAAAATACACCCTTAAAGAATGTTGTTTAGCTGCAGCCTCCGTAGGAGGTAGGGACGCCAAATGGGTTGATGGCTTATATGCAGACTTAAGGTAGCATAGATACCTCAATTTGTTTAATGACGTGGTTTCCTTGTCAGATAATTTGTACAAGGAAGTCAAAAAACGATTGCCAGCATCAGTAATTGCATCAGCATCTGCTATAGGGTCTTTAAAAATTTCAATGGCTTTAATTAATGCCGGGTTTCTTTTGAGAGTCTGAAGAAACCTCATTTTTCCTACTTTGAAAAGGGCTGAAGTAGTATCACAACCACTCATGGCATGTAAAAATAATATGTTGTCAGCACCGATTGTTCAAGTTTGCAGTCAGGAGAAAAAATGAGTGGTGAAACTGTCCCTTTGCCTGGCTTTAAAAAATATACATTTGAATGTATGCCCCTACAGAGACCAATCATTTAATTTGCGTTCATCTTGAACTTATCAGCACTTTAATATTTCCTTTTTTGGACAGCATTATAAACAGTTCTTTTAAAAGCATATTGGTTTTAAAAAAATCTATATTTCAGTAAATATCTTTTTAAAATGGCGAAAATCTGTTGCATATTTGCCTGCAAGGAAACTGCCATTTCAGAAATTTCTAGAATGCGGGGGGGGGGGGGGAACTTACACATATCTAAATGTTAATTTTTGAATTAAAAATATTGTTTGTGTGTCTGAAGAGGATTCATTATTATATTTATGTAATTGTTCAATGGATTTTTTTTAAGTGTTTATTGCTATTTTCCAAAAATTACTGTTTTTCGACGATTTTAGATAGTTTTATCTCCTGTACCAAATTTTACCCCTTTTTTCAAAATTTTATATTCTCTTAGAGTACTAGCTCTCCGGAGGAGGAGCACCTTTGACTCTTGAGAGGAAGTGGAGATACTCCACTGCTCAAAACTTCCACTGGTGCCAGATCCACACTTTTCCCCTACCTTAAATGCATAAAATATAGTCAATAATATAATCTTTAGTATCACTGATGGTTAATATTTGCGTTAAATGGTTTGTTTCCATGTTACATTGACATACAATGCCGTAATTCCCGTTTTTTTACAGTTTTTGTTTTTAATACCCATTTTTGAGGCACTCTCACGGCTAAACCATTGATCATAGAAAAAAACTTTCAGTACATAAAATGTAGGAAATTTTATTCTCTTTAACTCATATATTGCCGACTTTCACGCAAAATGCACAATTTTGGAGTTATTTTGAAAAAAACGAAAAAAGCCCGTGTTTTTACAGGTTTTTTGTAAAAAAAAACAAATTTGCCGAACGAAATTTTGTTGGAAAACTTCAGATTCGTATTCAGCACCCCAAAAAACATAAAATAAGCCACTAAAAACAATTACACCAGAATTTTCCACCTCAAACTACAATTTGACTGGGCTATTTATCGGCAGATGAATTAGCCGTTTTCTCCCTCCCTAGAACTCGACGATCGGACGCCGCGGGAAAAGAGGAGTCGTCGGTGGAACGCGGCACTATGGTCTAGGACCCGGTTCTCCTCATGGGGTTCCGGCGCCGAAAGCCGTCGGGTGTCTTCTGGCGATTCATCAAGTGTCTTCGTTGATGTATTCTCTGATTATGGGAACCTCCGCGTGTTGTAGCGACCTTTGCCGTCACCACTTGGGTAAAATCGGAGTGATGCACAGGTGGCGGTGCTCTGGCGGCCGCAACACACACGGGGGGCTGACCCTGTCGAGCGTGTTATATGTCCCTCAGGATATAGGTACGGCCCACAGTGGGGCAAAATCCCAAAAACCTGGCCAAAAGTCGAAAAATAAAGTTACTAATTCGGGAATTTTTATTATACAGTTGGATAGAATAATGTTTGGAGCGTCAGAATCTATATTTACAAATAGGTTTTCGCGTTCCCCTAACAACCTGCATTATTTCAAAAGTGATGCTTGGGCGAGTGTCACCTGAGGCACACAAAAAGCGCAAAACAACGCTTTCTTTAAACACGTGCTACATATTTCCATGTAATCCGATTTTAATGATTTAAAATGGATTCACACGATAGTAATGTGTACATTATTTGGATGTGTTACAAAAATTGTTCTAAGCATATAAAAAATAATAATTTCATGATTATTTTTGATAATTTTTTTTAATAAATATATGATTTTTGTGCTTTCACACATCAAAAAGTATAAAAGTTCCACGGTGTTCCGCAACGAAATTTAAGGAGATAATAACCTGAACTATTATATAATAAATTATAAAAAAAACAGCTGCTAAAAACTGCCATTTTACGTTTCGTGCAGGTTTTTGCAACAGCAAGTAGAACTGTCACTTTTTTAATCGCCTCAAAAAATATGAAATTGTAAAAAAAGGAGTGTGTATTTTAGAAATTGAGTTTATCGTCTGCGATGTTGTTGTCGTATTTTAAAGCTGAGTGCCAGCAATTCTTTGAGCAAAGTTATTTTTTCTGAAAATGGCAGCATTTTTGATTTGTTGACGTGCATTATTCTATTCTAAAAAAGAATTTTGTAAACCAAGAGGGTTTAATTAAAGTGCGTGATTCAGTTATCTTTTTTCTTCAATACGTGTTCGAATTAGTTTGAGTTCGTATTTTATTTAATATAAAGATTTTTATTTAATTAATATTAATTAACTAAATATTATATTCTTGAATATGTTAAAATAATGAGTTCGATTGTATCAGATTTAATTTAGTTTACAAAATCTACTGACATGGCTATGGGCAGTGGTGATAAAATTGGTTTATCACGGAAGGAAATTTTTCTCTTAGTGAGAAGTCACTTAAGTGATAGTATATCCGTGGTTTATGAAGATATCGAAAAATTTATGTCTGGTCGACTTGAATGTCATTTCACTCTGCCGAAAGACATCAAACCAGTTATTCGGAAGTTGATGACCAGTTTTCGTACTAAATGGCATAAGGTTAGAAGGGTTGAGGACTTATTTTTTAAAAAATTTGAGAATTGGCTAAGCATGTTTGTTTCTTTCGAAGAAACAAAGCAGTTTGTATAAACGCAAAAAAAAAAATAAATCAGGTCGACCTTCTTTAGATTTTAACGCTGCCAGCGAAAGAACAAAACGAAGAAAAACTGAAGACATGCGGTCAGAATCAAGTATGGAGGAGTTATGTTTTGCCACGCAAATGAGTCTTCGAGCTTCTGGACAATTAGATGCTGCAAGCATTGTCAAGGATGTAACCACGGGGAGCCCGTTAAAAGCTCAGAAATACAGAAGATCTACGTCATTCGTCCTAGAAAATACTCTTTCAGGTGATTATGCTCTTTCCCTTATGATTGAGCATAAATTATCGAGAAATCAGTATCAAGGGTTGAGAGGTATAAGTTTAGAAAATAATTGTAAAATGTATCCATCGTATAAAGTGGTGCAACAAGCTAAGCAAAAACGTTATCCCCATAAATCAGACATAACCATAACCGAAACTGCTGCCGAAGTGAAACTGCAATATTTGCTAGATCATACTGCTGAGCGTATTTTATTAATGCAAACAGACGTTCTTAAGAATCTGACGTCCGAGAATGTTAGTAATTTGAATTTGATTTGCAAGTGGGGATGTGATGGCACATCTGGTCAAAGTACTTTTAAACAAAAGTTTAGCGATGATGATGGTAGAAAATCAGATGAAAATATCTTTTTCACCTCTCTTGTGCCACTACAACTCGTAAGTGTTGCGAATAATGCAGAAATTGTTGTCTGGAAAAATCCGAGACTTTCATCTCCTCGATTTTGTAGGCCCATCAGAATACAATTTTTGCACGAAAATAAGGAGGTTACTGTCAATGAAACTGATTATATTAAAGATCAGGTGATTAAACTTATTCTTTTTAAAACAATCATTGATAGAAAAGAAATAGTCGTTAATTACAAACTAGCATTAACGATGATTGATGGTAAAGTTTGTAATGCCATTACTGGTAATTTGTCAACTCAGCGTTGCTACCTATGTCAGGCAATTTCAAAACAGTTTAATAACCTGGCTGACATTCTCAAATTGAAACTGAATGAAGATCATTTGCAATTCGGGATATCCACATTACATGCCTATATAAGATGTTTTGAATGTTGCTTGCATCTGGCATACAAACTGGATGTAAAAAAATGGCAAGCGCGTACTCCAGATGAGAAGAAGAAAACTGAAATTGCAAAACAAAATATACAAAAAGGATTTCGCTTACAATTAGGACTTATCGTCGATAAACCAAAGCCCGGATATGGAAGCACAAATCATGGCAATACAGCTCGTCGATTCTTTGAAAACGCAACTATTTCTGCTTCCATAACGGGCGTAGACGAAGATCTGATCAAACGATTCCACGTCATATTACAAGTAATTTCTTGTGGTCATGACATTCATTTGATCAATTTCGAGCACTATTGCTTACAAACAGCTCATAAATTCGTTGAACTATATCCCTGGTTCTATATGCCAACTTCAGTGCACAAACTACTTATTCATGGCAAAGAAATAATAGCTTCCTCATTATTACCAATTGGGCAAATGTCAGAAGACGCGCAAGAATCGTGCACCAAATTGATCAAAAGGTACCGAGAAGATTTCTCGCGAAAATCCAGTAGGACACTAAAACAATGGAAGATGTATTTTTACGGCTTTTAATATCATCAGACCCCTTCATTTCAAGCTTACGTAAATTACCACAGAAGAAATTAAGATCATTGTCCCTAGAGGCACAACAACTTCTAATACCGCCAACACGTTCTGTAAACTATTTCGACACCCCCCCCCCCTTCTGAAGAATCTACTTATACTACAGATGATTCAGATGATGAAGTTTAGAATATCCTTTCGTTTTATTTTAATAATATAACAATTAAATACTGTGATATTTTACTTTCCATAAATGTACTTAATTGTATTTCATAAACAAAAATTCATTGTTTAATTTTGATTAAAAATGTGTTAATTTCTTGAAAATTTCCTTGTAATGTTTAGTCTCAAAACGTTATATTGTATTTAAATCTAATTGTTTTTAACTTTTAATTTACTACATTAGATCCGTCATTTTTTTTTTACTTTTGAATCGTAATTAGCAACCTCAAAAGCATCCGTATACAAGATTTCATAAAAATTGAAAAAATATCAAAACATTTAAATTTTTAGTCCGCCATATTGGGTCCGCCATTTTGTTTTTTGGAATTTTAATTTTGGAATCATGATTAGCATCCTGAAAAATACCTGTGCACAAAGTTTCGTGCAATTTGAATAACATTTTCATATTTTGGCCAGCTTTTCGGGGTTTTGCCCCACTGTTCGGCGGTTGAGACGTTGACGGGTGCCACTCAGGCTACTGGCGGCGCAACTTAGTTTTATCAGTTATCAGAATCCACTGATTACTAAATAAATATAAAAGTTCTCAAGCATTATATCTGATAATTTAAATTATTTAGTTTTAATCACTTTTGAAAGTAAATAGCGGTATGGAAAAAAATGTGTAATGGAGTCTAATTCATAAATTCTCCTCAATGTGTCTATTCAGGGTGGCCATAATTGAAGTGCTCCTGTTTGAAAGGCTCTGCAAGCTAAACTATTTGGAATATTTTTAAAAGATTTGGAATTTATACTGTTTAGAGCATGTGAAAACAAGCTCTGCAATAATAATAATAAAAAAACATTTTTCAATAGGTGCCATTGTATATAATTAAATTAAAACAGGAAAAAGAAAGAAAAATACAGAATTTCTTATCAGCTAAATTTTAAAACTTTTTTATTTTTAATTTCACGATTCTAGCTTAACGTTTTAGCCTTGTAGAGCATTATGAGCATAAAAATTTTAGCCCAAAAAAGCCACACTCTGTTAATAAAGAGCGTTTCATCAAAATGATAGTAATTATAGCGTTGCTATGAAAGATTATCGTCACGTTATATCGTCACGTAATATCTTTGACGTTAAACTGAAATTTGCCGACAAAAAGATTCATTTTGTATTTTTTGAACAAAAAATTAATATCAAGTTAAGTTTAATTGGTTAAAATATACGTTGCATCCGAAATTCTTGGAATAATATTTTATTTTATGATTTTACCTTAGCTTTTCCACTTTTAACACTTTTTAACATAGTTGAAAAGTGTTTATGAATTCTATTTTTCTGTCTGTCTGGCCGTCTGGGTGCCTAAGTCGTGTAAATGTACCCAGAGTGTCTTGTAATTGATGTATGTTACTGATGTTTACCATGGCATGTTCGGTATTGAAAATGAAGTGTGTAGCATTTATAGTTCGTTTACAGAGGCACTCAAAAGAAAGCCGTTGCATTATGGTATATTGGGAAAAATTGTTTGCAGTGTATTTTATTGAGGTTACATTATTTAAAACGCACTGAAATTGATATACATCACTTAGGAGTATTACAAAATGTTTACTATAGAATAGGATGTGTATAGCATTTATCGTTCATTTATAGGGATACACAAAAGAATTCGGTTACAGTACTGTCTATGAGAGATAATTAAAATAAATGATCAACATAAAAATATCACAAATAAAATATATATAAAATAGCGAACAGCTGTTTCACAGCCTCTAAAGCTCCATCATCAATGCCAAAGTTAAAACGTCCTTCCGGCCTGTACCGGGAGAAAAAGGTAGCTTTCCTATATCTTCGTTTTAAAATTTTAGCTAATGTTACACGAAAACAGCAAGTTAAAATGCAAAGAAACGTTTACAAAATATTCGTTAATACTGAATTTTAATAAGAATTTCGCCAAATTATTGAGCAATAGCCAAATTGGCTTCATTTATAAAGACTTATTTTGGTCCTCAAATTTGGCGATATTTCGCCAAATGTCACAAATTTTGCCAATTTTGTCGCCAATTTTGCCAATTTTGTCGCCAAGGTTGCCAATTTTGGCTCTAACGGATATGAATATATAGTTTTATGCGTATGATTGGGAAAATTATTACAACAATGAAAGAAAATAATTTGCGAGTAATCGCGTTAATGTGCTGTTTTGTTTCAAAATGTCAGCCACCCTAGAATTTCAAACTGCCCTATCTCAGCCATTTTTTAAGATAGAAGTAAACCAAAAAATGCTCCGGAATCCTTGTATCAAGACCTAACACGTAATTAAAAAATGAATTTGAATTTTTAACTTTTTGGTATATTTATTTTAGTTTTAAATTTTTAAATGGCTGCCATCTTGAAACAAAATGGCGGACCAAGCCGGCCAACGAACTCGGTCGAGACATTGGTGACCTTAATACACACAATTAGTTTCATCAAAATCGATTTATAAATACGAGCGTTATCGTATGACACAGGTCAGATATATATATATATATATATATATATATATATGGATATATCTATATATATAAATCAACATTTGAACGGAGGGTGGTTTTGGGGTCTGGGGGTCATGATCGGTGAAAATATATCGAATTTTTCCGGAACTGCTTTCCTCTGAACGGCTGCAATAGGTAGCTTTATACTTTTTTGTATTGAAAGCTACCTAAAATTGTTTACCACGCAAAAAACAAATCTGGTTACAAAAATGTATTTACATTTGCGCTAAATAAAGCAGTTGACTATGGACTGGATAACACAGCCTAAACTTCCTATACTCGGCTATTTTCTACATATATATAAACAAAATTCTACTACGCGCTTTCACATTTATAATATTAGGAATTGGCACGATCGGCTTGTTTAATTGTCTACGGAATTCGGCTTGAGGCTACTTTATGATTTCTTCTTTGCCCTTGCATTCTGCGAATTTTTCGATCAATTTGATTTTAGTTTCGATAACATGGTTTTTAAAAATATTGTAAATTTACTTAAACGTTTCATTTAACGTTTTGTCATTTTTTCCATCCTGTAAGACTTTACAAAAATATATTATAACAAGTGGGTAAGTGTGATCGAAGATCGCTCAAAGGGTTTCGTTTAATATTCCTATCAAAACAGTTTATCCTTTCTTTAATAAATTCATATAAATTTCATTTAGCAAGGACAAAAAAAAAGTTTTTTATAAAGTAAAAATTTACCGGTCTATTTTTTCGTTTTTTTCGAATATCTAAAGCAGCTGGATAACGGGCGAAGCCCGCTATTATATTCTGTCATAATAATATCCGTCATACAGACTAAATGCAATATTTAAAAAATATTTTCAAAATTAAACATTGTACACCTTTGAAATGTTAAAATATGCGCATATTTCCATAATCGGATTTTTATCACGATTCAATATGTTTCTCAAACTCATATATTTACTATTCTCTATTACTCACATTGATACTCGCTTTGTATTATTCTCAAACATTTGAAAAATTCGTTAAACTTCCAATAGGACGTTAGATTTTCTTTTTAATTCTCTAATGACGTGCTATTAATCTGCTTTGTTTACATACACATACACATACTCCTTGTATTATTGAGAAATCTTAGACATTTTCCGCTTTATTACCACTATGACGTCAGTCGATATTGTTTCATATTTATCTTTTTTTCAATTGGTGAAACTTTTTATTTCATTTTCATTTTTCACGTGGAAATCGTCTGATAGAAAATTAATTATTGTAGAAAGAATTTCATTGTGGATTTTAAATTTTTGTCATCTGCTATAACGAAAAATGTTTAAATTTAACAGGAAAAGGCTGTTAGAATTTTGGTTTTTTATCTCTATTTACTAAAATAAAGCGAATTTTTCAAATTTTAATATTTTGAGCTCTTTACAGCTGGTTTTCATCTATATACACAGAGTTTCAACTCTGTAAGTTATATAGTTTTTGAGAATGGCTCTTTGACGGACAGACAACGGAGCGGGAGTAATAGGGTTTCGTGAGATGAACGAAACCCTAAAAAAGAACATTCAAAAAAGCTATTTTTTAAAATGACAACAAACTTTTTATTATTTTAAAGCTAAAAGAAATATAGACTTAAAATCCGATTGGCAAACCACAATTTACAAACGTGTATCTTGAGCCTTAGTTTTAATACTGGGAGAAGGAAAATGATGTTACTTTGACGTAATCATGTTAAATCATCATTAGGTTTTGTGAATGAAAATGCAGTTTTATTAACATTCGTCTAAAATAGTTTTTGCTCGGGTAATCGAGTTATTTTTTTAGTTTTTAAGAATGAAAGGCATAATTTACCGCTAACCATGACGTCATTTTCAACATGGATAATTTTTCATAATGTTGACATTTGCTATCCATTTTATTTTCAAACATTCTTTTTTAAAGTTTTTAAAATTTAAAATTTGAATCTTTATATTAGCCGTGTGCAGACGATAAACCGCCAAGTATTGTTCCCATCACCATCGTATTGGTTTCATTTAATTTAAAATGCAAACCTTTTGCTTATCTACTATCTATATTATAAAGGACAAACGTGTCCGTGCGTAACGCTGACGTCATTTTGCGAATGGCAACAGTTGACGATGAAATTTCGTTTTTGCAAATTTAACTATTGCAATTTTTTTAATTTCTAAATATCTCACATTTTTAATTTTTACACCGTTAAATAGGGAAAAAAGTCTACTTTCAAATGCAATTTCTTTGAAAACTATCTTAATTGACTGATTTATTATGACTTTTAAAATTAAAAAATATATTTTTTTTTCACTTTTTTCCGAGTTTAATGGTTGCCATTGGCAATTTTTCCCCCTCTTGGCGAGCGCATGTTATCGTTGATTACAGAATTGAAATGGCTATTATTAGTTAGAAATTAAAACAGACACCTTGAAAAGTAAAAGAAAAAACTGTTACTTATTTTACATAAAATACAAAATAATAATAGAAATAATAATAATAATAAACATTTTGATGAGCGATAATTTCATAAATCGAAATTATTTAATTCAAAAATCAAAGGAATGATTGTGACGCATAAAAGTATTTTTCAATGTAAAAATTGTGACTCAAATAATATTTGGCTATTTATCGTTTGCGCCAGGATTATCACATTCAAAAATCAATTTATGATGAAGTTTCGCTTGCTGTTTTAAATGAAAATACTAAGGTTTATTTTATTAACGCACCAAAACTGGCAAAACATTTCTACTTAATGCAGTTTTAAAAATGGTGAGATTATATAATATGGTTGCGTTAGCTGTTTCATCTTCTGGAATCCCAGCATTGTTATTAGATCAAGGTAAAGTAGTACATTCAAGATTCAAAGTACCGCTGAACTTAGAAAAACGAACTGACAGTTCGTAGAAACGAACTGACTAATAAATTTCGGTTTCACTGCATCTTTTTAAAATTCTAATCATCGCACAATTTCAATTTTTACTCCGTCGAATAGAAAAAATGCAATTACTGTCAAAAGTGTATTTGAATTTACTGATTTTTCATGATTTTTAAAATAATTTCCAAGCATGAAATATTTTTAAATCTATTTCTATTACGTGTAGTCCGATTGTGAAAGATTAATCAGTTTGCATTTAAAGCAATATAAAAAGTTCCGTATTTATTCCCGGCTAATATTACAGACGAAATTAAAACTTCATAAAAATATAAATATAAATAATAATGTAATAAAAGTAAAATGCAAATTTAACAGACATATTCTCAAACTATGCGCTTAAACAGTTGAAATTTTCTGAATAAAAACCTGTCGTAAACAGCGAAATCTTGGACGATTCCTTTGGTCTTAACTCCTCGCATGCGACTAATACAAAAGTATCGCTTTATTAAATGTCAAAATTTTATCTACCCTATATATATAAAATCCTAATGAAACGAATTTGTGAAACGATTTTATGAAACGAATTTATGAAACGATTTTATGAAACGACTGATTAAACGACTGATTATGTTTCAGGGCTATTTTTAATAAAATATTAAACGCTTGAGGGTGAAATTAATACCAATTGTCCATAAAAATCCGCGGATGTCGAAACTGGTAATAGAATTTTGAAATTGGAATTAGTTTTCGAGATATTAATTTTTTTCTAATTTTAATGACATTTCTGTAATGATGGCAACTAATTACTCAGTTTTTTTGTGACAAAAAAGGGAAAAAAATTGAAAAGGATCCCGATAGGGATTATTGATTTCTTTTTATTCGTCATTTTCAAATTGAAATTGAATTTATCTTTTATTTCAATCGATAATGAAGACAAGATTGTGATTAAATTATGTTTTTCAGAATAATTTAAAAAAAAAATCACATTTCTATCGTTATGATTCAATTGTCTTTAAGCATTTAATTTAATTTATAAACTGAACATATTTTGAATAAATTCGTTCAAATGACGTCATTTATGTAAACGCAAAAGAAGGGGGGGGAAGGAATTAATAGTAATTATTATTTATTGTTATCATTTTGTTATTTTTTTGTAAAATTTAATTAAACTAATTTATAAAATCACTAATTCGGATATTTGAAACGAATATATAAAATAATAATTGCCCAACTGAACGGAAGGAGAATAAAATATCCTGCTTGGTTTTCTATCCTGCTTGGTTTTTTCCGCCAAGCTTTTTAAAAAAGCGTTAAGACTCCTATAATAGAAAAGCACCAAAAGTTCATTGGGGGGTTTGTTTTCATAACTTTTGGCAACAAATCTATGTATATTAACGAATCTATCCCTTTTTGAAGCTCGAGTTACGCCAAACCTAAAAGAAAAGGATCCTATAATGGAAAAGTACCCGATTTTCTTATGGACAATATTCAAGTGACATGACATGGTGTAAAATTATCGCGGATGGCAAATTTGTTTAAATATCTCATCAATTGATGCCGAATAAATGCAGGCATGCAAGCACAAAATATTTATTTAATTTTTTATGATAAATAATTATTAGAAAATTCGTATATACATATTAATTAAAATAAATAATTTACATATTTAAAATAACATGAAAATATGCATGATGGTGCACTAAAATAGAGAGAAAATTAAAACCTGTTACTGAAAATGTCTATAACATAGTACTTTTCAATACCGTGGTTCTTAATGTTATTCACAAGCAGATGGAATTTTTCTCATCCTTAAACGCAAAGGAAGAATAGAATACAGATCATTGTTATAAAAGTCTGAGAGGTAGCCACACTTTAAACCTAACCATTTTATACAAGCTGGTTTTCAAGTTGTAATTGATTTTACTTATCAATCCCGAAAACAGTCGTCAGTTGTCGCAACAGCTGTGTATGAGGCCATGATAATCAAAAAATGCCCCATTAAAACGTTAAAAGCATGGCAACCCAATTACAGATTTACCAATATTTTTAAAATAAAGCACGCTGTCATGTTTTTGAGGCCTCGAAGTCTGAGCGGGGGTTGGTGAGCGTAGCTCGCAGGGTGTAGGCCCCCTAGTTTGCATATATTATTAATATTTTTTTATAAAAATTATTTTTTACGTTGTTAATGAATCAGTTTAATATATATATATATATATATATATATATATATATGAAAAATCTATTAGAAGGAGGAGAAATGGTTTTCGCCTATGTTCTCTAACCCGGGAAGCCCGGTTTCGATTCCCTAGTATATATAAAACACAAACGGAAATTTCGTTCCGTTCCTTATAACTCGAGTTCCGCTGAATGGATTTTGATGGAACTTGCGTTGTTCGATAGATATTTTTTCAGGGAAGGTTTTAGTATATAACACAACGTTCTGCGTACATAAGTTACATAATTATGATAGAAAGTTCTGTTATTTTGGCTGAAAAGGTTACCATTGTTAATTTTTTGGCGACCATTATTGTTGCAGAAAGAGTTGAAAAGACTATACATCTCGAAAAATAAAAGAAAAAAACTGTTACTAATTTTATTAAAAAAAAGCAATTAAAAAAGAAAGAGAAAGAAGAAAAAAAAAAGAAAAACAGTTTTGATGAGAGAAAATATTAAAAAACGACAATATTTAATTTAAACTTGATTGGGAATGTTCGTAATGCGTAAAAAAATTATTCAATGAACCAGATTGTTATGGAAACAATATTGGGCGATTTATCTTTTGTTTTTGGCGATTTTGATTTTATTTTTGACCCCAAACAATTTGAGTTTAAGACAAAACGTGTTTTTTTTTGTTACAGAAAGAATTGAAATAGCTATACATCTGGAAAAATAAAAGAAAAAACTGTTACTAATTTTATTTAAAAAAAAGAAAAAAAGAAAAACAGTTTTGATGAGAGATTTTAAGCCAAAAGGTGTTTTTTCAAGTGTACGACAGCATTTTTGCAGTATTTTTTTTTGGTACTTTTCCGTTAGCCTTGCGCCAATGATAGATATATACATGTACACACACATATATAATACAGATATATCTACACAAATACATATATACGTACATATACATACACTTATATGTATGAATATATACATATATATATATATATATAAGTACATATACCACTGGCGCCTGGCTAACCGAAAAGTACCTTTTTATTCAAATGCAAACTATATTAATGGCAATATACTTCTATTTACTTCTACATACATGAAATTTCTTTCCGGCTGCTTATAACTCGAGTTCTGCTGAATGGATTTTCGTAGAACTTAAACTGTAAGATAATTTTTCAGGGAAGATTTTATTGTATAACATGTCGTTTTACGTAGCTTAGTTATAGAATTATTATGGGAAGTTCTATAATCAGATCCCGATTATGAAAAATTAGCCTTTTTAAAAGATTTTGCCGAATTGATTTCGATGGAACCTACACTGTTAGATAATTTTCTAGGGAAAGTTTTATTATATAACATATCATTTTACGTTGTTTAGCTCTAGAATTATAGGGGGAAATTCGAAAATCGAGTGACCCTTTTTTTATCAAATATTTAATTCCGATTATGAAAGATTAGCCTTCTGAAAAAGTTCTACTGGACAGATTTTGATGAGAATTGTATTGTTAGTTAGTTAGATGCTATTTCAGGAATGGTTATAATGTTCTACGTTGCTTAGTCAAACAGTTATGTGTGAAAAGGTTATATAGTCAGGTGAACCAAATTCCGAAAGATTAGCCTATTTGAAAGTTTTTACTGGGCGTATTTTTTGCGACTTGCATTGTTAAGTAGATAATTTGTAAGGATGGTTTTAGAATATTTCATATCGTTCTGTTAGTTTTAGAATTATGCGAAAAAAGTTCTATAATCAGATGAACCCAATTATCAAAGATTAGCCTTTATAAAAACTTCTACTGAATGGATTTTGTTAGTTAATTTGTTTGCATCGTTAGTTCGATAGTGATGGTTTTAGTATATTGCATATAGTTTTATCATTCTTTAGCAAACCCTAACTGTAAATGACCAAATAAAAGAGTTGGTCCTTAACAGCTAAAATTTTGACTGCATATTAGAAAATATAATAACGCAATGACGTCATTTTCCAGTAATGTGGAAGGATATTCCAGGTAAATATACAGATTGCTTTCAAATACAAGGTCAAATTAAACGATATATTTCGTTTGATTCAAGGTTCATTTGTAGAAACCGACCAGCGCAGCGGGCGTAGCTTGCTAGTTTCATTTAAAATACAGAACTTTAATTTTAAACATATACATTTAAAATACATGTATTACATAAATTTAAAATACACGTATTACATAAATTTAAAATACATTCATTTCATTTGAAATACATAAAAAACAAACAAACAAACAAAGAAAAGAAAAAAAATCATTTTATTTTAACATCAAAGCATATCCGCTTTATTTTCAAAATAAGGCGTGAAATTCGCCTGCTTCCCGTAGTTACTCGAATTTATGCAACTTGTATTATTATTAAATACTTGAAAAAGTATGTTTTATTTCTAATATGACGTCATTTAATCTTATTTGTAATTCTTATTTTTTTTAATTTCATTTTCATTTTTCACATGGAGAGTTTTCATTTTGAAAATATTTTTTTTTTGTAAAATTATTATTCATGGTTTTGTATTTATTGGAAACGATAATGCTTAGCAACGTAAAATGATTAATTAAATTTTACAGAAAAAAATATTCATTGATCCTCCATGAAAATAATGAAATTTTGAATTATTAAGAGAAATATTTGAAAATAATAAGTAACACAGAATCTATGTTCATATCTGGGTTATAATTCATCTATATGCAAAGATACGGGGCAATTAAATCTTCCTTTTTAGGGTTTCGTTCATCTCACGAAACCCTATTACTCCCGCTGCGTTGTCTGTCCGTCACAGAGCTATTCTCAAGAACTATGTAATTTACGGAGTTGAAACTTTGTGTATATAGTTGAATACCAGCTATGAAGAGCTCAAAATATTAAAATTTGAAAAATTCGAATTATTTTAATAAATAGAGTAAAAAACCAAAATTCTAACAGCCTTTTCCTATTAAATTTAAACATTTTTCGTTATAGCAGATGCCAAAAATTAAAAATCCACGATGAAATTCTTTGTACAATAATTAATTTTCTATCAGACGATTTTCACGTGAAAAATAAAAAGGAAATAAAAAGTTTCACCAATTGAAAAAAAAACGTAAATATGAAATAAAAATGATTGACGTGATAGTGGTAATAAAACAGAAATTTTCAACGATTTCTCAATAATACAAAGAGTATGAGTATGTGTATGTACACAAAACAGATTAATATCACGTCATTAGAGAATTAAAAAAAATAATCTCATGACATATAGGAAGTTTCACGGATTTCTCAAATGTTTGAGAATAATACAAAGCGAGTATCAATAGCACTTGCAACAATTAAAAATCCACAATAAAATAATTAATTTTCTATTGAAAGATTTCCACATGAAAAATGAAAATGAAATGAAAAGTTTCATCAATTGAAAAAAAAAAAAGTTTATGGCGTCATATGGGTAATAAAACGGAAATTTTCAAAGTTTTCTCAACAATACAAGGAGTATGAGTATGCGTATGTACACAAATCAGATTAATATCACGTCATTAGAGAATTAAAAAAACTCTGACGTCCTATTGGAAGTTTAACGGATTTTTCAAATGTTTGAGAATAATACAAAGCGAGTATCAATATGAGTAATAGAGAATAGTAAATATATGAGTTCGACAAACATATTGAATCATGATAAAAATCCGATTATGGAAATATTCGCATATTTTAACATTTTGAAGGTGTACAACATGTTTAATTTTAAAATTATTTTTTTTTTAATATCGCATTTAGTCCGCATGACAGAATATAACAACTTTTTTTTTTTTTTTTTTTTTTTTTTTTTTTGCTAAATGAAATTTATTTGGATTTATTAAAGAAAGGATAAAGTGTTTTGAAAGGAATATAAAACGAAACCCTTTGAGCGATCTTCGATCACACTTACCCACTTGTTGACGTTTACTTCAGCCAAACATTCACACACACAATCGCATTTATAATTTACTAGCAGGCAATTTTTCAAATGAACCTTGATACAAACGAAATGGTGAATTCAACCATGTATTTTAAAAAAATACGGATCTTCACCTAGAAAGTCCTTCCGCATTGCTAAATACAATGCGAATTCCATTGCATTATTATCTTATTTTATGCGTTATACAGCATTTTCGGGGTATTAAAAAGGAACTCTTTAATTTGATGATTTATATTATAGTTTGATAGAGAAATGTGGCCGTTGTGACCAACAGAAATTAAAATGTTCTCTGAGTCGCCACACTGCTAAAAAAAAGAGAGCATTACTATCATTGCAGAGAATGACCATTGAACTTAAATAATGCTCGGGTTATTCATTTTCGTTTGTTATTTCTTGAACTCCGGATCACTCAGTTTGGTACTCTGTGTGGTTCTGGTAGCTTAAATACAATCTCACTCTAGGTTACATTATATTTCGTAATATACTCATCTTCTGGCAGGTCTACTACAGTTTTCTATCTTTGGATTCCAGCAGTTAAATACAGTGAAAAATGCAATAAATTATTTGGACAGAAAGAACACTGTTTAACTTTCATATTTAAAAAAGAATGTGAATAATAAAAAGTGGCTTTATAAAGTAGAATTGTATGAATAAAATTAAAATCCTCTAATATGCATCAAATAAAATATTCCTAATCTTCATTAATGGGGTCCACAGCCAAGTTTGAAGTCAAACATTAGAAGTTTTTGCAACGATATAGTTACAAATATACCAGAGTTGCTACAAAACGAAGTTAGTTACGCGCCAAACTACTTTCCATTAAATAATGTCAAATTGCTGTCTACTGAATTATAGATCTTTCACCAATAAAACTTCTTGAGAATGATAAATAAAGCTAGTTATGCAAAATGTTTAGTAATAATCTTTTTTGTGAAGTCTTGAACCGAAGATGTTTGTGCCTTTCTTTAATAAGCATAATAACTCGGAGAAATAAATAGTCTTGCTATTTCTTTTATTTTCAAGATTACATTATTCCCCAGTCTGTTGTCTAAATAAACACCATAATGTACATAATTCGTTATTTGTCACTAAGTTTAGCTGCTAGGACTGTGCGTTAATCGCTGCAGTCGGGGACACCACCAAGGGCCCCCATCAAATATAAAAGAAATTTTGAATAATATAGTAATTACGCCGATCGGCGGGTGACCCGATTACAGAAGTTTAGTGCAATATGTTTAAAAACCTTCAAAAAGAAGAAAAGATGTGGAAAGAAAACTAAACTGAAATGAATGGTGACTTTTTTTGTTTTAAATGTGTGATAATAATTAGTGTGTCGCAGACATTTACACTAAAATTTCAATATTTGACCCTATTTTTATAATATTAACTGTTATTTATGTAATTTACATTTCAATATAAAAAAATACTCCAAAATGTTGTCGTACACTTGAAAAAACACCACTACTATGAACATGCATTATTGTGACCGATGTCATGCTTATCCCTTTTTTGGCAATCAAGTTGTTTGGCGACAAAAGTAAAATAAAAATCGTAAATAAACAAATAACATGTGACTCAGAATTACAGTGATTTTTATAATTACATCTGCTAGTTTCTTCTGTAAATCAAATTACGCAGTAGTCAGATAAAAATAAAAATTAAATTAAAAAATAAAGGACAACTCTAAAATAAAATTATTACTCAGATTTTATCTAATCAAATTTTCAGATGCATTTTTCTTAATCTGACGCAAACGATAAATCGCCAAATATAGTTTCAATTGCGATATTTTACATTGAATATTTATTTAAGCATTCCGAACATTCCCTTTTACTTATAAATGAAATATTTTCGTTTTATAACATTATTTTTCATCAAAACTGTTTTGCTTATTTTATTTTAAATAAAATTAGTAAGTTTTTCTTTTATTTTTGAGGTGTTTGTGTTATTTTCTAAATTACATACCCGTTTCAATAATTTTACCAACGATAATGGTCGCCAAAAAATAACCAGTGGTAACCTTTTCGTCCAAAATAACAGAACTTTCTATCATAATTCTATAACTAATCTACGTAGAACATTGTGTTTTATACTAAAACCTTCCCTGAAAAATTATCTCTCGAACAGTGCAGTTTCCATGAATATCCATTCGGCAGAACTCGAGTTATAACGAAACGGAACAAAATTTCCGTTTGTGTTTTATATATACTAGGGAATCGAACCCGGGCTTCCCGGGTTAGAGAACATAGGCGAAAACCATTTTTTCTAATTTTAATAGATTTTTCTTATTTAATATATATATATAATAAACTGATTCATGAACAACGTAAAAAAGAATTTTTATAAAAAAAATATTAATAATATATTCAAATAAAATTTCGAAATTTAATAAAGCGATACTTTTGTATTAGTCGCATGCAAGGAGTTAAGGCAAAAGGAATCGTCCAAGATTTCGCTGCTTACTGCAGGTTTTTATTCTGAAAATTTCAACTGTTTAAGCGCATTGTTTAAGAACATGTCAGTTAAATTTGCATTTTACTTATACAGGGTGTTTCTAAATGAATATCGGGGTTTTAACGCTTGGTAGTATTTATTACATACAACTTAAAATTATAATTAATACATAAAATGAAAGAGCAACTCAAACAGTTTTACCTACAAGCTTACAAGTGTTCAATGTGAACACCTTTCGTCACACAGCACACAGCACACATGAAGTCGATAGCTCAGTTCTTCCCAAACGTTAATCAGTGTTTGTGGGGTAATTGTTGAAACAGCTGCCTTAATCCTGTTTCTTAGGTTGGGTAGGTCAGCTGGTAGTGGGGGCACATACACTCGATCCTTTATGAACCCCAACAGGTAGAAATCACAAGGCGTCACAAGATCGGGGGATCGTAGAGTGGCGTTTGGGAAGAACTGAGCTATCGACTTGCTGTGTGACGAAAGGTGTTCACATTGAACACTTGTAAGCTTGTAGGTAAAACTGTTTGAGTTGCTCTTTCATTTTATTTATAAAGTATAATTTTAAGTTTTTTATAATAGATACTACAAAATGTTAAAACCCCGATATTCATTTAGAAACCCCTGTATTATATTATTATTTATATTTATATTTTAATGAAGTTTTAATTTCGTTCTGTAATATTAGCCGGGAATAAATGCGGAGCTTCTTATATTGTTTTAAATGCAAACAGATTCATCTTTCGCAATCGGACTGCACGTAATAGAAATAGATTTAAAAATATTTCATGCTCAGAAATTATTTTAAAAAGTCCTTCCGGCCTGTACCGGGAGGAAAAGGTAGCTTTCCTATATCTTCGTTTAAAAATTTTAGCTAATGTTATACGAAAACAGCAAGTTAAAATGCAAAGAAAACGTTTACAAAAGATTCGTTAATACTGAATTTGAATAAGAAATTCGCCAAATTATTGAGCAATAGCCAAATTGGCTTCATTTATGAAGACTTATTTTGGTCGCCAAATGTGGCGATATTTTGCAAAATGTCCCCAAGTTTGGCGAGAATTTGGCGCTAACGGATATGAATATATAGTTTTATGCGTATGATTGGAAAAATGATTACAACAATGAAAATTTTTGTAATGTGCTGTCTTGTTTCAAAATGTCAGCCACCCTAGAATTTCAAACTGCTCTATCTCAGCCATTTTTTAAGATAGAGGTAAACCAAAAAATGCTCTGGAATCCTCGTATCAAGACCTAACACTTAATTAAAAAATAAATTTGAATTTTTAAATTTTTTGTATATTTATTTTAGTTTTAAATTTTTAAATGGCCGCCATCTTGAAACAAAATGTCGGACCAAGCTGGCCAACGAACTCGGTCGAGACATTGGTCAGCTTAATACACACAATTAGTTTCATCAAAATTGATTTATAAATACAAGCGTTATCGTATGACATAGGTCAGATATATATATATATATATATATATATATATATATAAATCAACATTTGAACGGAGGGTGGTTTTGGGGTCTGGGGGTCATGATCGGTGAAAATATATCGAAATTTTCCGGAACTGATTTCCTCCGAACGGCTGCAATAGGTAGCTTTATACTTTTTTGTATTGAAAGCTACCTAAAATCATGAAAAATCAGTAAATTCAAATACACTTTTGACAGTAATTGCATTTTTTTCTATTCGACGGAATAAAAATTGAAATTGTGCGATGTTTAGAGTTTTAAAAAGATGCAGTGAAAGCGACATTTATTAATCAGTTCGTTTCTACCATCAAAATGACTTCAGCAATAATCAGACTCGTGTTGGTTTATAATTGCCGAAACGTCAGTGAAGGCTTACTGTGGCGACCCAAAAAGTTTTTGGTTTCTGTCTGTCTGTCTGTTTGTCTGTCTGTCTGTCTGTCTGTCTGTCTGTCCGTCTGTCTGTCTGTCTGTTCCGCGATAACTGCCGTAAAAATGATCCGATTAGTTTGATTTTTGGTAGGTATGTTGGTGAGATACCCGGAATTAGCTGTATAGTTTTTAGTTACATTTGGTTCATTCGTTCGGAAAATATGGAACATTTCTTTTTTGATCATAATGCTTTCCTGTGGGAATTCAGACGATTTTGAAATTTTTCAGTCGTTGAAAATAAAATGTCGCATTTGATTAATGTATTTAAACGGTAAGTTATGAAAGGCTAAAATTTATCAAGTCAGGTGTTAAATTATTTAATTTGAAATTTTGTTTATACATTCGTCAGATTTTTTAAATTAGGTGTATAATTTTTGGTGCAATTTTATACATCTGTTCTAATAATATAATACATTTATTTTATCACTTTTTTCAAATATTAAAATGCATTCATTTTTATTTTCCTTTTCAATTTTACAGTAACCTAGCAACCATATTTCAAAGAATATCAAAATGATAAAATTCAAGTAACTCAGACGATTTTGCTACAATATTTTATTCGCAAAATAAAATATTATTGGAGGATTTTAATATTTTATTGAAATAAATGAGAATTTATTTTGTACAAGTTACCTTTTAACTACTATAGAATGATAGCCGAAACATTTTTATATGAGATATTATTAATTTTCTGGAAGAGATGTAGATTTTTCGTGGTTGAAAATTAGTATTATTTTAAAAATAGAATGTAATATCTAATACAACGAGATAGTTAATCTAAAGAAATTAGCGTAGTAAAACGCATCCATACAGCCTGAAATAGCACAATTACTGGAAACTGAGATCATAAAATGCTATCATAAAAAATACATTATAGCGCCAAATCAAGGTTGCTATTTAGTGAATTGGCAGTGGGCACGATTATGAATGATTACACAATAGGTTTAAAAGTTTCCAAATAAGCCTATTTTGGGGAGATTTTAGTATGCTATTGCCATCGAATTAGATCAGGATGTACTTAGGTCAAATAAATATTGTACAATGACCATCAAAACTGTTTTTCCGAAACAAAAATTGTAATAATACTAGATTTCTGAAATAGATAAGTGAAATATAAGTGAAAAATATATATATTTCCATAAGTTACTTTTGTACACGAGATATTATTCAACGTATCAATCAGATACGAGTGTTTCGTGATTGGTAAATATTGCTATTTAGGTATTAGGATAACATGAAATTATTTTCAAAATTTTTGCTTATCGTAATAAAACCACTGTGCAGAACGAAATGGAAGATATACTAGAATCATTCACACAAATAATAGGAAATCACGAATAAAAATTTAATAAGATTACGGAGGGTTCAGTGGGGTTAAGCCCCCCATCCACCCCCTGAAGAAATGTATTTCTTTTAATCTAAAAAATAGAATAAGAAATTCATAAGAATGTCAGAATATTATTGCATAAACCGTGTTTAATTTAACGTTTAAGTTCTGAAACCTTCGAATTATTTTATATGCATATAAATATATATGTAGTAATTTAAATAATTTAATTTGCGGATTGTAAGATATTAAATATTATGAAAAGTGAGTTTAAAAAACATTGACTTTCAGAGCTGACGTTGAGGCTCCTGATCTGTAGATTTACTAGTATAGATTATTATTAACATTAAACCCTATTCTTGACAACATCATTTATGTGTGACATCATCCCTTGACATGGACCCGATTACGTAAGATTAGCATCAACATTTAATAACATAATTGCCGAAACGTCAGTTGAGGCTTACTGTGGAGACCCGAAAAGTTTTTGGTTTCTGTCTGTCTGTCTGTCTGTCTGTCTGTCTGTTCCGCAATAACTGCCTCAAAAATTATCCGATTAGTTTGCTTTTTTGTAGGTATGTTGGTGAGGTACAAGCAATAAGCTGTATAGTTTTTAGTTACGTTTGGTACATTCGTTCGGAAAATATAGAACATTTCTTTTCAGGTCATAATGCTTTCCTATGGGAATTCAGACGATTTTGGAAATTTTCATTCGTTGAAAATAAAATGGCGCATTTGATTAATGTATTTAATGGGTAAGTTATGAAAGCTAAAATTTATCAAGTCAGGTCTTAAATTATTCAAATTAATGTGAAAATTTGTTAATACATTCGTCAGATTTTTTAAATTAGGTGTACAATGTTTGGTGCAATTTTATACATATGTTCTAATAATATAATACATTTTATTTTATAATTTTTTGAAAATTTTAAAATGCATTTATTTTTATTTTCCTCTTTAATTTAACCGTAACCTAGCAACTACATTTTAAAGAATATCAAAGTAATAAAATTCAAATAACTCAGACTATTTTGCTACGATATTTTATTCGCAAAATAAAATATTTTTGAGTGATTTTAATATTTTATTGAAATAAATGAGAATTTATTTTGAAACAAGTTACCTTTTAACTAGTACTATAGAATGATAACCGAAACATTTTTACATGAGATATTATTCATTTTCTGGAAGAGATATGGATTTTCCGTGGTTCAAAATTAGTATTACTTTTAAAATAGGATATAATATCTCGTACAACGAGATGGTTAATCAAAAGAAATTAGCTTAGTAAAACGCATCCATACAGTCTGAAATAGCACAATTACTGGAAACTGAGATCATACAAAGTTATTACAAAAAAAACTTTATAGCTCCAAATCACGGTTGCTATTTAGTGAATTGGCAGTGAGAACGATTATGAATGATTACCCAATAGGTTTTAGTATGCTATTGCCATCGAGTTAGATCAGGATGTACTTAGGTAAAAGAAATATTATAGAATGACCATCAAAACTGTTTTCCGAAACAAAAATTGTAATAACACTAGATTTCTGAAATAGATATAAGTGAAAAGATTTAGTTTACATTTCCATAAGTTGCTTTTGTACACGAGATATCATTCAACCTATCTATCAGATGCGACTGTTTCGTGGTTGGCCGGTAAGTAAATATTGCTATTTAGGCATTAGGATAACATGAAATTATTTTCGAAATGTTTGCTTATACTAATAAAACGACTGTGTAGAACGAAATCCAAGATATACTAGAATCATTCACACAATCAATAGTAAATCACGAAATTTGTTAAGATTACGGGGGGTTCAGGGCGGCTCTGCCCCCCTGAAGAAATGTAATTTTTTAATCTAAAACATAGAATAAGAAGTTCATAAGAATGTCAGAATATCCTAATCCTAATCCTAATCCTAATAATATTATAAATCCGATTGTGTGCAAATGTTAAGCTGAAGCCAGCGTCAAAATGGAGAAATTATTGGCCCTGTATCTTTGCATATAGGTGGATTATAACCCAGAAATGAACATAAACTGGTTTTTGTTTATTTTATTCAAATACTTTTTTTAATAATTCTAAATTTGATTATTTTCATAGAGAATCAATGGACATTTTTAGATAAAATTTAATCATTTAACTTTATCGCGGCCAATAAATAAAAATGCCTAAAAATAATTTTTCCTCAACAATTAAGTTTCAATTGAGCGATTTTCAGGTGAAAAATGAAAATAATTCAAAAGAAGATGAATTTCTGTGATATTTGAAGCAACAATATGGAGTATTTTTTATTATATATGAAGTATGAATATCGGTTACATTAAAAAGATCTTTTTCTGTCAAAAACTGCGTTATAATTAGAAAGAAGAATTAACAATAATTATATTATTAATAAAAAGATTTAGCTTGAACCATGGAACTATGAAAAGGATCCTTCTTGGCTTGAACAAATAGGACGTCATAAATAAAACATGTATTTTCAAATATTCGTAATATTACAAAGAGCATAACTATCAGTGTATAATAAAAGTATATACATAATGAACGTCATATTTAAGATGAATAACTGAAATATTTTTTTGATACTGATTAATAATACGCTTGAATATCAGTTACAAACAGATGTGAGTTTTCTGCTAAAATTCACTTCATTATTGCCAGGAAAAGAACCTTATTTTACCTAAGTGCATCCTGATCTAACTCGAGGGCAATAGCATACGAAAATCCCCTCAAAATAGGCTTATTTGGAAACTTTTAAACATATTGGGAATTCATTCATAATCGTGCATACTGCCAATTCACTAAATAGCAACCGTGATTTGGCGCTATAAAGTTTTTTTTTTTTTTTTTAAATCTCAGTTTCCAGTAATTGTGCTATTTCAGGCTGTATGGATGCGTATTCCTATGCTAATTTCTTTAGATTAACCATCTTGTTGTACGAGATATTATATTACATTTAAAAAGTAATACTAATTTTGAATCACGAAAAATCCACATCTCTTCCAGAAAATGAATGATATATCATGTAAAAATGTTTCGCTTATCATTCTATAATATTTAAAAGGTAACTCGTATCCAAATAAATTCTCATGTATTTCAATAAAATATTAAAATTACACAAAAATATTTTATTTTGCGAACAAAATACTGTAACAAAATAGTCTGAGTTACTTGAATTTTATTATTTTGATATTTTTATGAAATTTAGTTGCTAGGTTACGGTTAAATTAAAGAGGAAAATAAAAATAAATGCATTTTAAAATTTGCAAAAAAATGATAAAATAAAATGTATTACATTATTAGAACAGATGTATAAAATTGCACCAAAAATTATACACCTATTTTAAAAAATCTGACGAATGTATTAACAAAATTTCAAATTAATTTGAATAATTTAAGACCTGACGTGATAAATTTTAGCCTTCATAACTTACTGTTTAAATAGATTAATCAAATGTGCCATTTTATTTTCAACGAATGAAAAATTTCAAAATCGTCTGAATTGCCATAGAAAAGCATTATGACCTATAAAGAAATGTTCTATATTTTCCGAACGAATGAACCAAATGTAACTAAAAACTATACAGCTAATTCCGGATATCTCACCAACATACCTACCAAAACTCAAACTAATCGGATCATTTTTGCGGCAGTTATCGCGGAACAGAGAGACAGACAGACAGACAGAAACAAAAAACTTTTCGGGTCTCCACAGTGAGCCTCAACTGACGTTTAGGCAACTAGTAAATCTACAGATCAGAGGCCTCAACGTCAGCTCAAAAAATCATTGTTCTTACTAATTTTTAACATTATCTGAAAAATATTTGACACACTAAAATTCAATCTTTTTAAGTTATTTATACATTGATAAGAATATAAATTTATCGAAAGTTTCGGAAATTTTAGAAGTATCCCCTTAAACACAATGTTATGCAATGATAGGATAAACTACTTGTTACTGTATTTTTTCAGAATAACAATACATCATTTCATACATTATTTCAGCTCCGCCCCCCTGAACCCCCCGTTGTCGCTTTAATATTCTATTCTCAATTTCCAGTAATTGTGCTATTTTATTTCTTGAGTATATGTCTGAATGTATTTGCAATTTTCATTTCATTAGAATAACCATCTCTTTGTACAAGAGATTTTATCCTATCCTTAAAAGAATAATTATATTTCAACTACTAAACATCATATGTTTCTGAAGTTGAATAAACTTTCGTGTATAAATTATACTTATACAAATTTAAATTCCTCTTATTTGACCTATATTCAATTTACGCATTCAACGTTTTTATTATTTTCATTTGGAAAACCGATTTGGTAATAATTTTTTAGTACTTAAAATAAATTCTCATCTATTTCATTAAAAAAAAAGCATATTAAAAACTTAAAACCCGAAAATTGGCAATTTTTAATAAAACTTCGCGTAAAAATAATGCGATTCACTTGAATTTTCCTTTGTTGATATTCTTTGAAATATAGTTGCTTAGCAACCATTTATTGAAAGAGAGAAAAAGAATGCACTGGAAATTTTTGTAAAAAATGATAGAATAAAATGTATTATATTATTAGAGCAGATGTATAAAATTGCACCAAACATTGTACACCTAATTTAAAAATCTGACGAATGTATTAACAAAATTTCAAATTAATTTGAATAATTTAAGACCTGACGATAAATTTTAGCCTTCATAACTTACACATTAAATACATTAATCAAATGCGCCATTTTATTTCAATGGATGAAAATTTTCAAAATCGTCTGAATTCCCATAGGAAAGCATTATGACCTAAAAAGAAATGTTTTCCGTAATCTTATTAAATTTATATTCGTGATTTCCTATTGTTTGTGTGAATGATTCTAGTATATCTTGGATTTCGTTCTACACAGTGGTTTTATTAGGATAAGCAAAAATTCAGAAAATAATTTCATGTTATCCTAGTACCTAAATAGCAATATTTACTTACCTGCCAACCACGAAACACTCGCATCTGATAGATAAGTTGAATAATATCTCGTGTACAAAAGCAACTTATGGAAATGTAAACTGAATCTCATCAAAAACGTCACCTGTAAAAAATGCAGCCAAGTCTCGTGACTCTTTTTCCGTAAAAAGTTCTGAGATCGTGTAAAGCCAAGTTTAGCTATCTTATTAACTCTGAAATTTTCATTCACAAATCACTCCTACTCTCTACATCTTTAGTTAAATATTATCTTTACCGTGAATTTTAGGTTTCTAAGGCTAAAACAAGTTATTTTAATTTTTTCATTTTTTTTCGAATTTTTGAATTTTTTTTTCGAATTTTCCGTATTTTTTAATTTTTCCTTATTTTGCATCCTAAATACTACCTTTATTCCGAATTCCAAGTTTCTAGCGCAACAAAATCGGATTATTTGAAAATTTTCGTTTTTTTTTTTTTTTTTCGTTTTTTCCGATTTTTCGATTTTATTTTCGATTTTCTTTGTGTGTTTTTGATGTTTTCTTTTTCTGAATTCTAAACACTACCTTCACACCAAATTTTAAGTTTTTAAGACTACAAGATCGTGTTATTTTCCATTTTCAATTTTGTTCAAATTTGTTGAATTTTCGAATGTTTTTTTTTTTTTTTTTTTTTTTTTTTTTTTTTTTTTTTTTTTTTTTTTTTTTGAATTTTCCGGATTCTATAATTTCTCCTTTCTTTGTATCCGAAACGCTAGCTTTACTCCAAATTTTAAGTTTCTATGGCTACGGGATCTACCCAATCTTTTTTATGACGCGAGAGTGAGTGAGTGTGTGAGGGACAAAAAATCGAAACTTTGAGTTCATATACCGTCTGCACTAATTTATGGGTATTTTTTGAATTATCCATATTTTTTTGAATTTTCCTTATTTAGTATCTTAAATATTACCTTTATTCCA